>OX122892.1:29152528-31652528 GCA_944738655.2 Andrena hattorfiana | reverse complement strand
TCCCTTAAAAATTTAAAATTGTTCAATCAATTTCTGTTATTATAATTTATAATCGGTTGAATATACACTTACTTTCGTTAAAATTTCTTTAAAAATTTAGCTAAAATTTAGTTAAAATGCAAATACTACCTCGAATGTCGACAAAATGTACAATTCATACGACACGCTACAAACGTTCCTTATTCTAAAAACGTTGTTCCCCTTAGAGACTTTTCAGTTCACGATACTCGTGAAATCCCCCAGAACCAAAAGTCGCGAGACAAGCACAGCCAGCTCTGCCATCCGCCCCGCATTAAAGCACAGAATAAAATCGCTTCCGGGTTCAAAGTAACCGTGCGATCCCCGCAGCGTTCTGCACTTCCTTCGACTCCGTCGGGGCCGAAGAATGGTCGCTGGTAGACTTAACCGGGACCACTCCATGGCCAACACCCGTATCGAAATTGCCCTTTTCTCACCGTCAGCCCTGGAAAATGGATTTCGAGGATTCCATTCAGCGGAAATCGCTAAATCGACTCGCAAATCTGAACGACCTTCGACCGTTCTTACCGTCCCGCGCGACTTCCCCTCGCGCCTCCCTTTCCTGCGACTCTCGAGGGTCTTCCCTTCCTGAAGAGGATGCTCAACGACAGGCACAAAACATGGTGAACGTGTATGGACGTGTATATTTACAGACACAGAGAACAAATATCGTAACACACGCTTGCCAGGGGCGGGATGCGTAATTATCGTGGTGATTTGTTATATGTACCTATTAGAGGGACAGCGTCCGAGGTGGTCGGCATGCTTTCAGCCACGAGGTTCAGGAATACTGTCAGCGACAGTAGAATGGTCACCCCTGCGATAGCCGAAAAATATTCACGTATCAAGATGGATTCTTACTGTGGAGGATCACAGGGTTGATTTGGCTCGTACCCGCGTCAGCTGCGGGCCTGGGTGGGCAGGTCGAGCTGCGGGCACGTTCCCTTCGATAAGATCGCGTACGTGGCCCTCGATTTCGGGGGAGATTCGAGGATAATACTGTCGTTTCGGGAAGGTTCTTACTGGGCTCGAGGGTGTACACCACTCGACACATTTGGAAGTTGCGAAGTATCGCGGTGCAGCGCGGTTCGACTTTTCGAAAACCGTTCCTAGGAGAGTGCGGGCTACGTATTTGTCTGCCTCGACGAACACTTGTGGAGTTCAAAGTGCGCGAGACGTTTCGTAGTTTTGGGAATTGAATCTTCTGGGGAGTGGTGGTTGCTGGGACGAAGAGTTCGAGGTTTCAAGGGAATCTGTCAACTTCGAACGCTTTCGGTTTGAAGAAATAAATATTGATGGATGGGTACCCTCTGTTACTTTCTTTCTGAGTGTTCTGATTCCTGTTTGATAACGAAAATCTTGTTATTTTCAGAGATTCGGATAGACTTTGGAGGAAGCGAAAAAAGTTGATGATGATGATCTTTGTTTTAAATTTTGTAATGCGTGATATGTCAAATGTAACCTGGTTTTACTTTGATTAGACAAAGTTTTAAGATATGTAGTCAGATTTCAAGTATATAATAATAGTAAATAATAATAGTAGTTGGTTCAATAAATCGTTAGCAGATGACGAATCCACCACATTTAAATGCTTCTTTTTTTGTTTCTAGTATACTGAGAACAGTAATTAAATTTTCTTATGAAATCATCTTATTAATATTTTATATTTTTTGCAGAATATTTTTCACAATTTATAATGTTTACTAGATTAAGTATTTAAGTATATGGAAATAAAAGCGGCAGTAGCATTGATTTATATTTCAAACTACAGTGCTATATGTAGAAGTATTCCTTCAATTTATAAAAACTCTTTGACTTATTCTTGCATAAAGAATTATGTGCATTCGAGTTGTGTAACGTATTTTTAGATATCTGCTTCTCACACACAATATATGTGAATGGTACTAAGTAATATATTAAAAAATTATACTTCACTCTTCCTTGAACTACAAAAATACCTAGGACGATTTAATAAATTCGTGTACACTTTTGGGACATATCAGCATAACAAAATAAAATTCAAGGTACCATCAACACGGAAGAAAACGACCTACGCCAATATCAACACTTAATTAACCAAATTTGTATATAGGGTTCCACACATCTTTCCTTTAGAATACTCAAATACACTCCCCCATTCACCTGGAGCTGAAGAAGCCAGTACAAAGAATCAAAAGCAAGATCCATATCAGCCAACCCCCCTCTTCCGCATTAGTTATAGACTTCCCCGATTCTCGATCGGAGAAACTTGTCGCCTTTGGTGCATTCTATTTAGGGAGTCCTTCAAAGGCAAAACCTAGAAACTGAACTACTAAGAGTGCTATTCGATGTTCCCTTGTCGAGCAGAGTGGTCAATTTTCCAAGCATTGCCCATGAGGAAGTTCATAACCGAGTACTTCAAAAGCGACAACTTTCCTCCGCCACGAAGGAACGTCGTACATTTCGCATTCAAGTTTTACGCAGCTTTATGCATGGAGTTTTAATAATCCCATTTAGAGCAGCGAAATCGAAGGACGAGGCGGAGAAGTTAACGATCCTGTAACGTCACGGCTGAAGGAAAACTTCGAAGACGAATTGGTTCATTATTATACTAGGTCCACTGATGGAAACGCTGGGAAGGATCAAGTACACGCCATCGTTCCACATGGAAAATTGGAAAATCGATGTTTCGTCTTGTAGAGTACAGAATGTATGCCTAATGATTTGGTTGGATGTACATATAAAAGATGAATTGGTTTCTTTTTAAGTTTTTTTTTAAGCACCACTGCTTGAATTTCCCGGATGCAAATGTATTTTTATTTTCATAAGAAGTTTTCATTTGAATTTTATTGACAAATACAGTAATGTAGATTTTCTAACGGTTAGTAGATAATTGACCATTAAATTTTGAGGAAGATTATTGCATCTATAGGTAGAAAAGGACTGGAGCCATATATGGTTGACTTATACTACTTGATGCCTGATTTATGGGGGTTTTACATGGGGGTTTACACCCATTTACATGGGTGTACAATGAATTATCTAAGAAAATCACCTCAAATATTTTTTGTACTATTTGTTGTAATACAAAATTGAGTCTGGATAAAATTATACTACTTTGGGGGACAGAAGAGCTGCAAAATAATACTTGTGTATGTATTTTGAACTTAAAATATATACAATAAAGCCATTATGTTGTAAGACTTGATTTTTGAAAATGGTGATTTCGTTCCTCAACATATCCGAATAAACTATAATAAACTATTTCCTGATATATTATGTAATAAATAACAAATGTTTTAATAATACAATTTACAGTAAAATTCGAACGACTGTGATAATAATGAATGCGTTTCAAGTGAAGAATTGGATTTATCAAGGATAGGTAATTATTACTTATTATTAGAATATATTTAGATATATCTCTAACATATCTCTAATATATTAATATATAATCATCAGTGTTAATACACTGATGAATAATTTTGAAAAAGATTTTGATAATTTTGGAGGAGATATTTGTTGCATGAAATGAACTTTCCTCTTGATGGACTTGATGGATTGGAAAAGTCCATTTCATGCAACAACATCCCTTCCAAAATTATCAAAGTCCTTTTAAAAATTATTCATCAATACAATACAATGGACTATAAAAATGTTACTCGACGAGATAATCTTGCACAGTCCATCTTGTATAATATATTCACTGCAGTTTACGATCCCAATAAAAAGTTAACGGTCAATCAAATAATTTTAACATCTACTTATCTGACATCAGTTTCAAGTAGTAATTACCCGTAAAATCACTGGCCGACGTAGCCATTGTGAGGGAACTTCGGCGAATAAAGTCACCTAAACGAAGACCACGGTACCACGATGAACGTTCTGGGTTCTCTTAAGCTGAAATATTCATCGAACGATATATTTATGCCCAACACAAATTCCCCGCAGCTGGCAAGTTCTGCGATTTGCGTAATTCTCAGATTGGTACCCGCCGAGGACGGATTATCCCGACGAGTTTGGAAAGCTGCGACGTCTGCCCGCGGTCTCATGCGTTTCGGGGACCGCGTCATTAGCGACGGCAGTGTGGGTAATCCATTCGCTAGGAACTTTCGTTCCACCCCCCCCCCCCCCCAAAGCGACGATCGCCGCCCCCGTCAAAGGCAAATATTTTCCGCCACCAGCCCCTATTTTTTCACCACCAGCGACTGTTCCCAAGTGAATGATAAATGAGCCGATTCAAGCCGACAAAGAAGCGGCGAACGAATGGAGCTCTTCAATCACCGTTACGGCAGAATTATAGAATGCTTTAGGCCGATCCCCGTGGGAGAGAAATTTTATTAACGCTCGCTGTCTTCTACTAGAGTATATTGGTACAGCGAGCCAAGTATGTTCATCATTCCTGTTAGTGGCTTGTACAGTTGCCTATAACTTCTCCCATGCTGCAAACACTCAGTCATATGATTCGGTACCCATTGGATTATTTCGTACAATTTATGTGACAATCGGAGTGGTTTCGCAGAATTTTTATAATTCATGGTTAATTAAGGTATTTTTTTGTAATAATAATAGCTTGTGTTGTGGTAGATAGAGTTAGATAGTTTGGTGGCGTTAAGTAATGTGTTAGATATTTTTAATAACAGTACTTAGGTACTTGTATTTGTGTTTCGTATTCCATAGATATTTAGAATTTCATTTGTGCTTTGTATAATATAAGTGATATTAGTCGATGTTACCGTTATTTGAAATTAACGCGATGTAACTTTTCTGTATGAAACTTTATTTTGATTTGAGGTTTAGCAAGAAGGAGAAATATTTATCATATTTGTCATATATGTTTATGAATTTTAATATAAATTTAAGTTAGCATAAACAACCAAACAGTTTTTATAAAAAAAAAAGATTGCACCAGTATGGTGATCAAATTCTATTTTTCTATATTTTTTTCATTTCTCCAGTTTCTGATATTCCTAAAATCACGGTATGAACTCTTCACGTCCCCTGTGCCCATTTGAAAAATGACTCCTGATTTCGCTTTCCCCACAAATCCATAAAAAATGGATTAAAAGAAAAACATAGTATTCAAACGTCCAGAATTAAAACCTCATTCGTTTCTTTCTTATGCCTAGCACTTCCATGTAAATATCACGCCGACAAGTTGCGCGCGAACAACGTTTACATTTCCAAGAGACGGTTATCCAGGCCGCGACGATTATCAGTGAATTTACGGGCGAGTGGATAAACATTAGTTGCCTGTCCACGTTCAACAAATATTGTGGATATCGTGCAGGCGCATGAACGCCGTGAACTTAACGGAGATTTACATAATTTCCACAGTGGAGAACTTAGAAGACGGATTAACACGTTGTGGTTACAGTATTTTGAACGGATGGATGTGTCAGAGTGTCGGGTTTCTCGATTAGCACCTGCCTAAGTGCATACATCAAGTTTCCATCAGTTTACGTTTGTTTCAAGGCACTCGCAGATTCCCATTCACCATTATTCTATTGTTCTTCAGTTCACTCATCCAAAGAATAACTAACAATGTCCAAAGCTCAACTGACTGTAGATATCTGTGAGAAGACCACGGAAAGTGGCTTCTGAAAGAATCCCTGTGATATGAATTACTGTATACTCGACCCTCGATTTACGCTAAGTATTCGTTACGCGTGTTTTTAGTGACGCGTCTGAGAATCGCGTAAATAGAGTCTGTTTCGAAGTTACTATTCCCAATACTAAATATATTTGGCACTTCTACTTCAGTGTCATGTAATAAAAATATATTTTCTAATCGCGTAATTCCACGTATAAAAAGTGACGAGTAAACGGAGAGATTATTTACCGGGTATAAATGGTACCCTGCAATTCGAAGGATAAGTTTAACTTGGACACTTGCATACTGAAATATGTATAAGTATTTTCACAAAAAATTAATTTGGAAGAGTTTTAATTTGATTTATTGCATATTTATGTGGGTTTTATTTTTTCCTCTTGTTATGTATTGGGTGGAACTAGCTGTTCGAGAGGTAATAGTAGCAATTATGCGTAATTCGTGTTACGGTAAGCGACGAAATGCACGAAGATGGATTAATACGCCAAAATTAGGGACACAATAGTGCTGATGCCATGAGCACGCAGCCGTCCAAGTCATTAATAACGTTAGTCCAGCTGGTTGACTTGAAATTCGAAAACCGTCGACCGCATTAGCGCGAAATGCGTCCTATTTATTTATTAACACGGTGATTTCCGCGTTAAATATTCCACGTTTACAGCGAGTCCCCGTGTATCGCGTATGTCTTCCATATTTGATGGCTGCAAAACACGGTGGAAATGTTTAATACGGGAGAAATTTACTTTATCCGATTACGCATGAGACGATAGTAAAATGTGTAATAAAACTTCTGTCGGTGAATAACTGACGAGCAGGGCGTTCAGGATGTACATGAATAGAGATTAACTCATTTAAATTAAATTGTGAAATATTTTCGTGCTTCGGCGTGGAAGTGCTGCCATTACATAAATGTCCAGTAGTTCAGAAACTCGCCCAACTATGAATTAAAAATATGGCACGAAGATTTCGCTCGAGAAAATTTGATTCTTCTTTGATCCCATTAAAAAACTAGTTCACGTAGAAAATAGTGAAGAAGTTCCTTAATTTGGAAACATACATAGTTATAGGACGTACAAAGTCTGTGTGTTTGACTAATGAATGAAAACTTTGCATGATGCATTATAGAAACTTCTTCAACAGTTCTGGGATTACAATTTAATACTTCCTCCATTTTGAAGTCTATACATATCTTGTGTACACTTCTGCAGAATAGGGAGGTTCTTATTATTAGTAGTAGTACTAGTATTAAGCGTCTTTATTGCACAATACAAAAATAGGAATAAGGAGGAAAGAGAAAGAAATAAAAAATAGCGCAAAGGCGAGGTTCAGTCGTAGGACTGTTTTGCAACCTAACCTTATGGAGTCATCTGATTATTCACTCCTAATAATTACACTAATTTCAACAGAAGTATGATATTCGATTATGTAACAGACCCTGGAATGCCTAATTACCTATCGGACAGAAATTAATACAACTATTTCGATATCATTAAAATGATCATTATTAAAATAATGATTATTACTATTTCGATATCATTAAAATGATATATCATTAAAATGATCATTATTAAAATAATGATTATTACTATTTCGATATCATTAAAATGATATAGCATTAAATGATCATTATTAAAATAATGATTATTACTATTTCGATATCATTAAAATGATATATAGTAATAATCATTATTTTAATAATGATCATTACTTAGTAATTTACATTCGCTGACAGATCAGTAGTAATAACACATTCACATATGCAAACAGTATTTCTTCATCAGACAGTGCAATCAAACCAATTGAGAGCGCAGAGGGTGAAATGTAAAGTGTAAACAACGGAGCTGCAGCCACCTGGAATTATCGATACAAAAAGCGTGCAGTCCAACAGGTACCTACAGGCCTGATAATTCCCTCGACACGAATTCCTAGCAGGGATTTCGGTCTCGCCTCTTTCCTCCGGAGGATTTTAATTCGTTTAGGGGCTGTTCCCGACACGGCTCGGATAAGAGTTCGGGGTCACATTTCGATGGGATCGTAGGGCGCAAACCGCGACAAGATGCATCCGTTGCAGGTGGCAAACCGCCAATAACATCCAGGGTTGTTGGTCAGGGAGCGGTGAATGGGGTTGGGGGTTGAGGAAAGCCAGCAATTAGTTCCTTACGATTAGTTTCCTGTGTTCGTTCGGATAGTTCTGCAGCTGCGTAACGACCACGGTTGTACGTGGCAATGCGTGCTTGATTAATATGCAAGATTGATTCATGGAACTCAGGGGCCCGCGACTCGAACCCCGGCAATTTATGCTTTTAATTCTGACATTGTTGCTCGCCGTTACGGGGGCGCAATTGTATTTGTATGTACTTAAATTGCCAACTGCTTGTGTCTATGGATCTTTCCAACGCGTGTGCAGTCAGTAAATCTTGGTGGAAGTATGTTTCTACAATGGATAAAGCGTCGCCTGATGCACGGAATGGTACGAGAGGGATCTAAATTGTTTTCTAGAAATGTAAATTTTCATATGATGAAATTTGTAGTTGAAAAAATAGTTGTGAAAGAACGCGATTTTTTGTTAAATTCGCCAAATTTTTAAATTTTATTATTAAGGTCTAAAAAATTACAGAAATATTTTCTTATCGAATAAATATTTTCTAATTCAAGAAGAACATTTTGTAAGTTTCTACATGACATACACCCTATCACACTCTCAATATCCTCCTCCGAGATATTCTCGTTGAAACACGAAACTGAAAATTGCAATTTCTATTTACTGAAACCATGAACAGAAACGCAGGAAGTCATTTCACCCCCTAAGAGGGGGGGCATCAATTTGTCGCATTTATCGTGTGATTAATCTTCCGATTAATTCCCCACCGACACAGAAAGCACATAATCGTTCGCAAAAAGGATTTGCATTCTGGGAGCACCGGTTTTGCGAGGAGAAAAGCTCTGTTGTGGTAGTTGCAGACAGATTACATGGAGCTGCGTCGTTGATAAATTACGTTGTCTCACGGATCATTTACGAATTGTCCCGAAATCGCTGGTTACACTCACTTGGAAACAACCGGCGGCGCAAATTGCGCCATTGCGAAAGACGGTGTGGTAACGGATACCTGTACGATGATATATTATGACTGTGACCGTGCGTATGTGCACTCCCCTAGCATTTGTTGCGGGAATGACAAGTCAAATACACAAGATAAAGCATATTTGAATAGCTTTCATTTAGAAACTTTTTTATGGGAATAGATAACGTACGTCTGAAATAATTATTAAATTTTGTCATAGTTCAAGGAGTATGAATGAAGCAAGAGAAATAGTTGAACAATTCTTGTTAGCATATACACAACGATTTTAAGTATTAAATATAGTTATTTTGAACTTTATATGTTCTTCATTGCACTTTAAAATCTCCTGAGAGAAAAATAGTTTTTAATACACTTTCTCAATTGTAAGAAATTTGGAAAATTGTTTTAAATTAGTGGTGTTTATTCGCAAATGAATAAATGAAGAATATAAATGTTTATATCATTTTGTATGAAAGCAGCATGAACGCCTGTAGTTATTATTTATCCTTATTTGATAATTTTTAATACAAATGACCACAGTGAATATTGAAGTATGAAAACGTTTGTTGTTTTTACCTCTCACAGTTTTTGAGAAAATAAAATTCAGACTAAGAAATAATAATTTTGGGAATTGCCCTGTACTTTGTAAGATACTGGATCTTGACACATGGGAGCATAAAACTGTGCAAACCTAAAACGAGATACTCTTGACATTTGACTTCTCGTTTTCACTAAAATTTTTTTAATTAAATTAATTTTCGAGGTGAGTCTCAAAACATTGCATGCCTACAGTTTTATCATATTTCATTTGAATAAATCTACTCGTAATAATCTTTAAACTTCGAACACGAGTGCTTCAAGCTCTCATGTGTGCAGAGAATTTAATGGAGAAATGTCAGTGCTACAGCAGTTTTTATAGACAAATTCTAAGTCAAGAATTTTACGTGAGAGTGAGTCTGATTGATGGTGTTTGAAAAACTTCATTTACCCCTACTTCGTCGACAGTTGTTTGCATCTGCATATCGGCCATTACATTCTTTGATGGGAATCTACATTGGAATTGGAAGATATATATATCATAAAATTGTACCTTTAGCAAAATGGATATTTATATCTTAACTGGTAGATCTAGGAGTCGTTGATTGGAGTGTAATTGTACAACATGAACATTTTATCCCCTTAAATGAAGACGGTTGAAATTTCGTTGATTGGAGTGGCATGGAAAGCCACAGTTATTGGCGTCTTAAACACGAAATGAGAAATCAGAGTTAGAAACGTGACTCGAGGAACCACTCATACCGGCAATGGGAGTAAGTTCTCGTCTTCCTTGGAAGATCAATCTCGTTCAAGTTGAAACTTATAAATCCCACAGGAACGAAGAATTAAGCTCGCGTTGATGTGATGTATTTTACTCAAAATTGAGAACTATTAACTACTTAGTCAGGTATTCGTGTTTAAGATGAGTTTTCAAGAGGCTAAATTAATTCGCAATAAACTAAAACAGTAACAAATTAATACTTATGCACTGTGAACTGTGAAACTAAAATTTAAGTACATTTAGATAACAAATCCACAAAGTATCAAACATCTCAAAATTATATTTCAAAACGATCAACTATTACAAGCATAAATTTCCTAAACTTCCCATATTTTGACGAATCCCAATTTCCTATCCTTAATAACTTTTATTCCAAACAGAATAGGTAATAACTAGAACAAAAATTTAACATTTCCACTCTGATTTCTCCAACCGCAAATAACGTCAACCCTATCGCCACAAATTACCATCATGTTATCAACTTTACCAACACACTTTATCACATTCACCCAATACATGAAATCCAAACAGAAGCAACAGTTTCCACAGTTACCAAAACTAAAACCGTTCTTTCTTGAATACCAAACTCCCCAAATCTCTGTACTCCCAACACGTATCTGCACCCGCAATCCTTCTCCCCTCACGCTGCCAAAATCTTGGCCGTATTTCGCAGCAATAAATCGTAGCAAATTTTCCTACACAAATACACGGCGCAGTGGAGACGAGAAAGAGAGCAGCCTGCGAGAATCGTGTCAAGGTGAGAGGCAATACCCTTAGCCGCGCCAGAATGTTAGCGGGGGTGGTGGTTGTGTATTCGCAGACCGAGCCCTTTGTAATGGTAATGTTCGATCAAATACACTTTCCATGAAAAGGGCAGTGTCGCTTTGCAGCCTCGACGCCGGGGACGTGGCGCGCGCATTTCCTCCATATTTATCCGGTTAATGAAATTCGCGATGCTGTCGCCCACGCTGCTCACAATTTACAGCGGCATAATATTATGGAAATTTCATTCATGGACGTCGCAATAATGCCATGCCTAAAAAGCTACATTTTTGTCCATAATAATAAGCACTCGACTATGGTGAATATGATTTCTGGACGGATAGCGAAGGAATTTTGGGAAGGCTCGAGCGTCGCCTCCAGTCTCCCTCCAAGACGTTTAGGGTGTGTTCTCAATTAGAGGGGAATAATGGGACGCGTTTGTTACGCGACTTCAATGATAATATTTCCTTTGAAGGGTTGACGCGAGGCACTAAAATACATTTTGGTAGTTAGCGTCTGTTATTGCTTCTTACGGGGATTAAATGTCAAGTGTTCGATGAGGATTTTGATGAAATTTTGAAAACAGGCTGGGTTTTGACACTTTCAGACTGTGTCTTGATGTGACATTTTTTTATTTACGTACCTTCGTGTGAATATTGAAATATTAATATCTGATACTGTTAGATACTAGTCATTTCAGTCCAAGTTTATTTATTCATATATGTAGATGTTTTGACTTGGCATGGTGTCTTTTAAAACACTCTTGAAATGTGTGTTTATACAAATTGAAGATTACGTTGAAGTTCGTATAAATGTGTGTGACTTAATTACAAACTATTTTAGAAATTATAGTACTAATTGAAATGAAGCACTTTTCTAAAACCGATTGAATCTTAGAGCAAAGTAAGGTATGTGAAGATCCTGAAATATTGTTACATGAAACTTGAACACAAATGTTTTGAAGGGAGATATACACCTAGGGAGGCTTAAAAACTGACGTTCTTTTTTATTTATTTAAAGAAAGGTATGAATATTATTGCACCCGTAATTTTTTTATTAATTATGTCACATTTTTAGCTACAGGACTTAATTTTTGTATGTAAAAATATTAGTCGTAGTACCCACTCTTAATTAAACAGATTTTACTTGAAAGTAATAAGCAATTAGTTTCTTAAAATATATTAACAAGTGCTGTTTCTAACGGAGCCGATTTAAAAAGAGTTCATTTTTAAAGGCATTGCAGTGTTCTGAATGAAACGTTCAATTTCGAACACGAAATCTTGCGCTTTATATGCAATAAAAGAGAAACTATGAGTCAATTACAAAATCCGCGCTGTCAAAAACTGCGTAATAGTGTATCATATAGCCATTCAAAATTTGGAGTAAATCGGTTCAATAGTTTTTGAGTAATCGTGGGTACCGTGTTTGAAAACCTGGTATCGAGAAAATTGCATTTGAAGTTGCATTTCACTTCTAAAATATGTAAAAAATGGATCTCTTTGGCTAGGTGTATGTCCACCCTTAATACACGTTCGACGTGAGATATAACATAAATAGTAAGGATAAAGTAAACGAAAGATTAAAATCACGAATACGTGCCAGCCACCATCAAAGTGCTAATTTTGTAAAATTATTATTTGTCACCAAAGATCATGTGGTTATTATACAAAATTGGAAACCTTTTAGAAAAACAAATCAAATGATACCGTTTCTAACTTGAAAG
This sequence comes from Andrena hattorfiana, assembly GCA_944738655.2. Taxonomy (NCBI): domain Eukaryota; kingdom Metazoa; phylum Arthropoda; class Insecta; order Hymenoptera; family Andrenidae; genus Andrena; species Andrena hattorfiana. Next base: position 31,640,055 of record OX122892.1, on the reverse strand, counting down.
TAAGAAGAGAAAACCTTAAAACATATTGTTAGATTACTCAATTTCGAGCATAGGAACGATACAAACTGAAAGCAAATTCGGATCTGCTTGGAAGCAGCTTGCACGAGCGGCGTAACTTATATCTCTGCAGATCAAGCTACCAAATCTCAACCATCATTACGCGACATCATTAGGACTTTATAATCATTCAAAATCGTACAGCGAGATCACGGTAAAAGGGCTTGAGCGTGTCCAAGTAGCCAAACGTCGCGTTCTCTGTCGGTGTCAAGTATTAACGTAGTCTGTCACGATCCACTAGACTTCCCCAGACTTCCCCAGAATCTCTAAAGTTTGGAGGGATACCGATCTCCCGAAGCTCTAATACGTTTCACCAAACTTCAGGGAGTCGTGACCTCTGCGCGCTTCCCACGTAAGAAACTTTCAGTCGACATTGAAAGGGGAAAGAAAGCTTGCGAACAAGAGACAGAGCACGGCTGATAATTAATTACAGGAGGGAAACTGGGGGTGTAAGAAAAAAGCGCGGGGTAAGAATGAGCGATGATGCCTTTTGATAAATCGACCGGTGTCAAAATATTATCTCGAACAATCCAGCGTATTTGTACCGACGTATTTCACGGCGCTGTGAAAAGTTCTAGGTCCAATGGGGCATTTATGTTGCACCTGAGGATTACGGGATGCAGGGCCGCATTTACCACGAGGCACACTAGGCGCAAGCTGGGGCTTCACTCTCTACATTTAAAACCTTATGCCTTACAAACAACAATATAAAAAACAGCCTAGTCATAGTTGCAAAATTAAATACTTCTTTTTAAATATTAATTTTATAATATAAACACCAGAGGCAGCTGAAAAATCTGTCAGGTGTCTCATTTTAAATACATCGTTCTTTACTTAGAATATAAAATTAACAGGAACTGCTGTATTGCATCAAATTTATGTACGTAAGCGTACCGCTCTACCTTGCGTTGTTCTCTATACCTATCTGCAACGTAATGCTGTTAGGCGTAGGGCCTCCAAAAGTATAAATATAGCCCTGACGGGATGTTTAGAAGCAGCCATTGTGCTACATAACTTATCCAATTATCAATATATGCTATTTAAATGATAATCTAATATTCTAATTCGTGGAGGACAAATTGATTTCCAGGAACTGTGAAGAAATATGGATTCTTTTGATATATGTATGAATGTTTTTCAGTGCTAATAGTGACCTTATAATTTTTCTGGACGTTACTAATTATATTAACTATAATCAAAATTCGCTGCACCTTTATTTATTAAATTAGTTTCATAAAATTGCTTCAGAGTGATTTATTTCCACGAGTTTGAATTAACGATAAGCAAATAAGGTTCCCATTTCAACAAAATTTATTCCCGACATTCTGAAATCGTAGATACAGAAAATCCAACGAAAGTCCCAACCGTCGTGCGAATTCACGACGGAAAAGAATTTAAAATGGGATGGATGAAAACAATAATCCCATTAGCATATATTCAATTACCTATTCTTGAATTAACATCCAGCCGCTGATATAAAATTCCATTGAAACAGCACTCGTCTGAATCTTCCCCTCATCCGTTTAACTTGTTCAGAGGATACCGAGCTTAATTAAGTAGTCGAATAGTAAGGAGACGAAATTCGCCGCGGAAAATCAGGCGAGCTTTCGAAATTTCCGCGGTGGAGGATACTGAGAACACTGACTCCTGTTCAAGATGACTCGCGACGCTTGTTTCCCTTAACTTTGTTTTCACGGATAGCATCTTCCGTTCGAAGCGCGAGCAGCCAGCCTTGGGTACAGATCCGGATGTTTTCTATTTGATCCGTAAAACAGTTAGCAAAAGTGTTTTACTTGGATGAAATAACAGTGCTGGGTTCTCTGGCGTCTGAGGCGAAGGGAGCGCGCCGCCACGGCCCCTCGTAGCCAGGTTTAAACGACAGCAGGCAACGTAATGTGACGACAATGGCAGAAAACGCGGAAGGAGCAGGACAAAGAGGGATTGGAAAGACGGCCTGATAACAATGACGGAGGAGCAGGGAAATGAGGCGGACATGGGGCGCGCGGATACCGCGAGATTCGATCTTTCTTATTTAGATTTCCTGCGGGGATCCTTCTTCCGTCTCTCCGTGGAGGAAGTTCGTAATTACTATGCTTGCCGAATGTGAATAGGTTTGGGAGGATGTTCGAATATCGCGGGCCCGGCATTCGAATTTCTGAGAAAGAATTCATCGCGCGATTGAAATTTTTTTAATGAATATCATGTACCTAGGCTTTTCCTGCATTTCTTTAAATTTTTGTTGTATGGGTCAATGCTTGTGGTTGCTGTCTGGAACTCCCATGAAAGTAAAAGAAATATGATGTAGTCTGCGGGAAATTGGGACGGGTTTTAATCATCATTAATCATCGAAGTTTGTAATTTTGCACATTTTTTCACGAAAATGAGCTTTATAAATGTATTCTTTTATTTTAGTTAGAATGGACTGACTTTCCCGACAAATTTAGTTTCGATCCGAGGAATCGTTTCTGCAACACGAAACTTATACACAAATTCTTGTTTCGCGAATTGAATTCTTTTCTACGAAAGGACACTTTTCTAGGATGGTCACTATAAAAACTTCACAAAATGTTATTAAATATCGCAGTGCGTTTATCAACCTCTACTACAAAAATGATAGATTCAATGTAGAATGACCCTACAGGAAAATTCGTAAATCATTATCTCCAATACGTGAAATGTGGGTGAAATAAATAAATTGGAAATATTCTTTATGATACATTGTTTTACTTTGATGTTGCTCTTTAAAACATCACAACGATTTGTTCTAATACCAATGTAAATGTAATAACGAGTTCTGTTATGTTGAAACAAATTGATGATATTCCACTAAATATGTATAAAACAAGCATGCCACTCTATCAGTTGAAAATATTTAAATAAGGATCATGAAGCGTCAATGTACAATTTGATACATTGATCTCACTGAATGATGTGTTTCTGAACGTAATATAAATTGTCCTTCATTCGCGCGAGGATAGGTATTTGATTAATGAGAAAAATCTCAATTTATGTCGCACTTTTGTTTCGATTCTGCATACATTCTCTTGGCGTTCCAATGCTGACATGAAATTTATCATTGATTTGCATAACAGCGAGCTGTGAAATACGATTGGTAATCGATCCGTCGATGTCCGTAGTATTTATCAAGCGTAACATTTTTGACGTACCGTTATTTTTAACTTGCTCACGCTTCGGGAACGATCCATCATTTGCAGGAGAAAAGTTCGTTTAATTACATTCACCATCGCGTAACTTTGTGTTGGCAAGAATGTGTACAGAATGTTTCTGAATTATGAAAGACAAAGGCATTAATAGACAATCGAATTTTGCAAAAAGAAGAAACAGCGGGAGCAACCAATGTGAGCAAATAATAATTTTTATAAGCGATTTTATAGGCTACTTATGGGGGAAAGGAATAATAATTGATTTTTCCTTCAAACAACTTATTTTAATTTTCAAAAGCGTAATCACTTTTTTATTACAAAAAGGAAATTGAAATTTGTATCGAACAAATGTGCCCACATTTAGAAGCCTATCTAAATATAATTCGATTAGGTGACAAGAAAATTCATTAATTTTCCTGAACCACAGTACACACCGACTAATTTAATCTTCTTATCTCTAGGGTAACCAAAAATGTGAAGCGAGGTAAGTTTCAAACGTCGTGTATAAATAATCTAAACGAGTAAAGAAGGCGTAGTGAGACCCTACCTTACCTCAGGTAGTTTGATATTTAGGATGGGTCCAAATGGACCCTGTATGCGCCAAGGGAGTGTTAAGATCTTCGAGTGCTTGCAAAGTGGTCCCGCTTTAGCATTTTCGGATTATTAAGACCTTCGTTCGCTGAAAATTACACGAGACGAGGGTAATTTTTAATAACTCCCTCCTCTAGCCAGGCCAACTGCAGCTCCGTCGTACGTAGGCTCGACAAACGACCCGCAGTTATGTTTTAATTGCGCTGTTCCGACCATTTCCGACTCTATATGCATACATTGTTCTTTGTCGACGCGCTAACACTCACACAACCGCCGTTCATCCAGCACAATCTTGCCACTGTGTGCTCGTGTGTGACAAGCGCACGAATACATTTCGTTCATTCTTCAAAAGGATTTGATTATGCAACGTTTCACGTTTTGTTCCCTACGGAGTGGAAAGCTTTCAGGCCACTTCCCGCGTGCCGCTTCTCTTTTTTTCTTTTCCCAGAATCATGCATACATATATGCACGGAAGGAGGCATTCTTAATAAATCACAACCGGATAGATTTATCGTTCCTGCCAGATTTGCTTTTGTCTGAAGATGAAGGGAAACGATTTGAATTTCTTCCATTTTTCATTCATTTTGAAACAGGTTTTCTGATTTTCTTGGTTGTGATTATAGTAGAGTGGAGGATTGCTTATTAGGAAGCTTAGTTGTGTGTGATAATTTTTTGCCCATCTCTGGTGATAATGATGTGGATGTTAGGGTTGCTTTGTTTTATAAATTAATATTTGAAATTGTTGCGTTTAGGGTAGAAGGTGAAGTAAAGGAATGATTTCTGCGTGAAAAGAAAAGTATTCGTGTTAAACTATTACAGGAATAGCATTCTTTTGTAATGATTTTAATGGTTTTGTTAAATATTTTTAATTATTATTAAATATTTTTGTTAGTAGATAGGTACGTTCTTGCTAAAATTTGGATCGATTTACGATCGTGGTTCTTATTAAAGGGAAATATTTTTACGAAAATTTACTTATTGTTAGTTAATTCTTAATTTCTCTGGTACTTAATATCGCGTCCACCGCAATTAGTATTTCTCAACTCATTTCATTTATAGCTAATTGTACCAAAATTTCTGTTTCCAAAATTGTTGAGCAGTCTAACTATCTACAACAAAAGCGTTCGTACCCAGACTTATGGCAATGAATCACTCTAAGAGCTAATGTGCAATGAAGAATTAAAGTTTCTTTATAAATCAGGTTTTATCATTGCAACTGGGATTAATTTTTGCCATAATCTCAAAAGCAGTGATGACCAGTAACAGCGTCCAATGCAAAGGCCATAAATTCGTTCCACTTGACGGAGGATGCTATCCGTCTGTGATACGAAACAGGACAGTGATAAATTGATATTTACTCTTGAAGATCTTCCATTTTCCTCAGACAAGCTATCAATGATTTTCAAATTATATGCAAAATAATTGCAAGGAACATAGTGTAACCGTAGACAGAAATTGATGACACTAACACCCAAGAGATGCACTCAAAATGGTTATCATAAGACAACAGAGAGTCTGCTCGTAAAATCCAATGTACAAACGACAATACATCTTCAAACACTTCCATTTATCAGAGCAGATCTTGTGACATACATATCACATTTTAAAAAGAGATGACATAAAATCTGTAAACTTTTAAAAAACTTTCCTAACACCCCAAAACAAACATTTAAGGAAAAGATTTCAGTTTATTGCACATATTTTAAGTCTAAATCCTCAGAGTGGGATGCAAAGGCGCTAAGCTGGTGCTCTACCTAGTTCATTATAAGTGGAAGCGACAAGGTCCAAGAGTGCATGACAAATTGCATGAACCTCTTTACGTGACACTTGAGAACAGCCTCAAGATTTAAGTTTAAGAATCTCTAATTAGTGCTGGTTAGTGTCTAGTGAAATGAACGTTTCGAAACTTTTTAGAACAAACGAGCTGCAACTTTCTCGTTGTCTTCTATCTTTATCCTCGTAACTACATACTTGCCCTTCACGCGTTACTTTCATCACGTGTCTATCGAGGAGCATTCTTACATTCTACCGTAGTGTTTACCTTTTCAAAATTCTACGTTATTGTAATATGTGCGATCGGTAGAAGAATGTATAATAGATTATGTTCCCTTCAATCGTAACACGGAAATCGAGGCGAAATTAGAACGTTGTACCTCTGGCCCTCCCCCTTCACCAACAAATGCAGTTCTCGACTAATCGGAATTTCTAAGGAGAATCTTATTTCTGAACGGGGTTTGAACGGAATTCGTTTTACATCGCGTGTACCTCGGGCTACGGCGATGATGAAACTCGGCTGGAATGGAATTTCTATGATATTATACTCTCTCTATCGACCATTCGCCTATAGTACTGGTATTAGATAAGAGTGGATGCACCCCGGCGCCATACTCGGCATGCCTAACTTGATATTATCAATATGTTTGAGAAATTCGACAGATTACGGGCACCTGGGTTATTTCGTTCCGACATTTATGAAAAGACTCCTATTCATGCTTCCGTCGCTAAACATTACAGTGGATTCAGGCATTGCGTAATTCTTTAGGCATCAATGTTTTTTGGGGGATATTATCGTTCATATTGCAGTAGTATAATATTTTGAGCAATCTAATTAATAGGAGGGAAAAATGTTCGTTTAATTGATTCTTGGGATTTTGAGATAATTCAACTCGAAGAATAGGGATTGATTATATATATATTATATTTATATAATTAGACGTTTTGGAATCGCCTACCACTTGGTAAAACGTAGTACTAGAAGCTCTTCTATGAATATTTAATATTTGATGTTCATTTTTTCGTTTATCTCATTAAGTGAAACACTGTTTTTACATTCCTGTGCAATTATACTTTATGCCTCGTTCTCGAGATTACAACGTAGTATCGCTACTTGTCGCCAGTTATCGCCACTTCAGAGCGTTAAAAAACAAAAGGAACTCTCTGTGCCTCCTCCTACCTGGCTCTATATTTCATTTAATTATAAGTTTGAATAATGGTACTTTTAATACTGCTAGGTCAACTATATCTTTAATCTGCAGGAACAACGTTAGAGATAATCCTCTTTTAAACGAATATGAAATTATTCGTATTACTTACTTGTCACCTATCTTCATCACACGCCACTATTAAAAATATAAACCACACTCCCACAGTATCTATAACATGGATAATAACATAAAGATCTCAGCTGACAAAATAAAAAGAATATCTGGAGAACTATTAGTTTATAGACTCACATTTTCCAAGACACTTCGCCTGCCTTTATAAACTTTATTAACACTTAAATCTCTACCTACAACCATAAAGCCCTTTGCATAATGAACACAAATTACCCTCAACACAGAGACACCAATTTCCGTCCATTATTCAAGATTACCTCTATAACACCATATACCTGTACCTCGCTTTTCCACAGTATCTACTCATACTCATTTTCATATTTTCTAATAATTCGTTAACACTTACTATACATGTACCTACCACTAATGTAATAAATACCTATTATCATCATAATTAGGTATTATTATTTACCTTGTTATACACGTGAAGACCAAGATTCTTCTTTCGTGCCCCAAATCAAGGTTGGGTATCTCTATACCTTGCACACCCATGTATGTGTGTGACACATTTCTTTACCTCTGTTAATCTTATATTTAAATTACTCTCTTAGTGCAATAAAGACGTTAATAATAATAATAGCTTCCACATTATTTTCTGCGTTACTTGTCCAACGTACCCTAAAATCAAGAATGAAGTGCGTCTAATTAGGCGTTCAATAACATTTCACCTGAACGTAGACCCCGCACGACATATCGAATAAAAATCACAGAATAATTTGGCGGGGGGCACAGAGGCCGCGCGCGTTCCCTGTGGGGAATGGCGGTCAGCGGAGACGGAGTATTTTCACGGTGCTTTCCTGGTGGCTGGACGGCGCTCGGAAAATTATATACCCGCGCAAGCTCATGGGACACGTGGCATGCAGGGCACGTTCGCGTTTGTATGTATACACGGCCGAGCCGTGTAGATAGTGGCAATTGTACGCTGGGAACAACGCCGGCGAGAGCTCGAATCCCTGCCAACATCGATCCCCAGCCCCCTGTCAACCCCTCGCGAACCGTCGAATGGAAATTCAATTTTCGCGCCTTCTCGGCTGGGACCAGTTTCTCAGATCGATCCCTCCATTCGCAGGAAATCGTGCGTCATAAGAGACTCGTGTTTGCAACATGGGTGTTGACCCACTTACCCTTTCCTAGCCTCTTCCTTTTTCAAGTTCGTGCGTGTGCACGCGGAAAAATTCACTCGTGGTATCTGTGTCAGTGTCATGGAAAACCCAATTGGCTGGATCCGTGACACGCAGAGGCATCGAAGGATGGGATTTGTGTGCATTTTTGGGGGGACCAGATTTGATTTACTTGCTTGTATTTGGAGACTTGTTGGAGTAAAAATTGATGGCGTGATCCTAATATTGGGTCACACGTGAGACGTCGATGTTAATTGATTGTAATAAATTAGATGATGAAGAGGATGATAAAGAGATAATTATTTATTTAGAGTTTGTGTATGCCAGGGTTTGGTATTTTGATGTCCCTGGATTTCATGAACATGAACTTTCCTATTTAGACTCTGTCATTATTGTTAACTGAATTTGCCATTGTGTGCTAGGAATATTTCTCTTTCGTTACATGTACAGGGAATATGGTTGTTCATTTAGTGGCGTGGCGTGCCTTGGATCCTTCCAGCGTTCCATATATGTTACATTGTGGACTTTGATCACTGAGAAAGTGAAAACTCAGAGATCTCTTTATCGAAATAGACACTGAATATATAACAAAAGTTTTCTGAACTGTTGATTCTGAACGCGACACTTTTGGTGCAAAAATTTATAATGTAAATAATGGAATTCCTCCATGAAGAATATTTGCTCCTGTCCCTGCAACCAATCAACACATAATCACAACCTTCTAATTTCAAAGATCAAAGAATTTCCTACGATGAAGCGAGACACATACATATTTTAATCATTGCTTCGCTTCAATATAAAGACTCACACACTCAGAACCCCATAAGTACCTGTATCTCCACAAAGCACTGCCAATAACTGCGCTGAAACCATCTTAAGCTGTGTTGCTCAAGTTTAGGCGAGCCCAGAGTCGTGGGCGATGGGCGAAGAAATTGCAGTAAGACTGGCACGTCTGAAAGCGTGATAAACGAGGAAACGTCCAGAGGTCTGAGTGCAGCGTCTTCCGCCATAAATCTATCACAATTATGAACGTTCCTGAAGGGGGTTATTTCGCGTGAAAAGCATTTTGTTCCCGGAGCCTGGGCGACGTGGCGCGAATCAAGCTTCTTAAGAGGGGCATTAAAGAATGATCGAGCTCGACTGGCGGGAATAAGAGGGACCACGATCACGTGCTGCTATTGAAATATATAGCGAGAGGTGAAATCTGGCCTCGTGTATCAAAGAGTCGTTTAGGATCGACGTCGATATTTCCAGCGGGACAGTTCCCATTACGACTCGTTCCACCGGAGGACATCGTTCGGCTATTCGATTATACGTTTTATCGAAAACTGACTGCTTGAAACGTCCACACGATGTGCCAATAATTCCTGTCCCTTGCCGTCAGAACGGTCGAAATGCTGTAATGGGGCAACGGGACGCGCCCCTTTGCAGGACAGGATAAATATGGTGGGGGTGGGTCGAGGCGCAAGTTCCTGGCAAATTTCTTCATGTCGAGGCTAGATGAACGAAGAGAGAGACGGGGACAGAGACTTGGTGTAATTATCCTTTCGCCTGACCTCTGAAGACTCGCGTCTACCTTTGAGTTACCAAAACTTGCGCAGCCGACGGACTTCCTTTTCAAGGACTCTTTACAAAGAGAGCAGGAGCTGCGCCGCTCTGCTCGAAGAGTTCAGAAGTTCCTGACGTGCAAACCGTTGTAGCGACTGAGTAATTTATGCGAGGCAAAGTGTTGAGAAACGATTCGATGAAGACGCTGTTACCTGGAGATTTAATTAACAAGTCCCAGCGAGGGATTTTCACCAGTTGTGTGTTAGAAGAATGATTAGTGGAAGTAATATCGCGGCAATAAGGGTAATATTGTTTCCATATACATTTATTCTTTTTTCTTAGCGATTGCTTGTGGATTTTAGAGTACTAAAGCACTGAGTTACTTAGAAAATTTATAGATTATATTAACTGAAAGTGTAATAATGCAAAGTGACTATAATCGAAAATTACAAAGTTTTATGAGCTCCAATTTTTGGCTATGTTGTTATATACATGTGTTTGCATGCAAGTGCAAAGTCTAATTCTATTTTTACTTAGTGGAATTTATATTTTCAAGGGATTAGCAGTAACATTTCCTCATTCTCTATAAAAGATTAAATATTATTTAAGTATAGAAAGTTTGCATGTTATACAATTTTTGGCCCTAATGGAAACATAATGAATAAACAGTCTTTTAATACCCTTGTTAAAAGAATTACTTCGTGTTTGAAAATGCAAGCCAATATAATTCTGAAAAATGTGGATTTATATGTAAAGACAAGTTACTTTTCATAATATCGTACCAAATTATAGCTCATACTATAATATAATTGTACATTATAAGATATTTTCAATGATAAAACCTGGTCCCAATTAGTGGGCCATTCTACATATTACGCGAAATATTTCCCAAGTAAAATTATGTTACCAATATAAACCAGTAATAAAATATAATAGTATTCATATAACTACATAACACAAAAATTACCCTTATCGCACTCAATAAAAAAGAACCCTAAAATTCCACCCCTAAACAATAACAACACTTAAAAACCACCATCAGAAATACAAAATCCCTTCCAACTCGACGATCCTTTAAACTACCCCTCCACATTAAAAAAAAATCATACCAACAGCACATAATTTCCCTTATCGACAAAAATCCTGACCATCCAGGCGAAACAGAATAAAAAAATCCTGCCCCCATCGAAACTCACAAGAGACTCACACACTTCTTCCAATCATGGTTCCCAGGTGGAGAGAGTGGTTGGCCTGGCGATTTCCATAAATCTCGAGACCTCCAGCTGCCCACCAAGACAAAGGAATCTCCCCCGCTACGCGTCCTCGCGATACATCGCCCCGAATAATTAATCGGCTGTCCGCGACCTGGCAGCCACGAAAGCCAGCCCCGCGTCCCAGAAGACGTATTCGAGGCAATCGTTGCAGCCTCATGAAGCATACATCGGGCCGGAGGGAGCGTGGCCACGGTGGTATGCATAATGCAGGGTGTAGCGTGCAGCGCGGAGATTTTCTCCCCGTTGTAATCCAGGGGATGCATTCCCATACAAAATTGAAATCACGCGACGCGCCCGACGCTGAGCGAGCAGTCACGATCGCTCGTGGCGTAAGGATGCAGAAGATACTGGCGGAACACTGGGCCCCCATAGATATCGCTACTTTAGGACGAAGCGCAAGCACACCGCCATCGATGGGCGTCGTGCAACGAATACAGCAGCTGCGCAGCTCCACAGGGCTTCCCCGTTCCACGTCTCTTATTTCTCAGACACGAGGACACGGGGGGCTGCGGCTGCAGATAGGGGGCAATCACTGACATCCTGGAATTCCGAGAAATCGTTACGCTGATCCCGAGGAAACTCGCGGAAAGGTATATAATAGGAAATCGGCTTTGGTAGTAAAGGTCGACGAAGGAAGTTTGATTCGAACTTTGACTAGCGACGCAGAGCTTTAATGACCGCGCGATGGAATTTTTTAATTTTGTAAAGAGAACTGTTATTGGAGGGATATTTGCAGAAATTATGTTTTTCTTTTTGGTAAATTTAAAGTGGAAAGAAAAAAGCGTTGAAGGTATTTAGTGTTACACATTTGTTAACTGAATGCAGGTTTTAGTTATTTTAAGTTTATACTTCAGCGTGTACATTATGTAGCAATATGAATGGCGACACATGTGACGTACTTATGTATTATGCTGCAATTTATGCTACCCGCTTCGTCAAATTGAATTCATGTTTTTATATCAGCGCGTGTTGCACGTATCGACGAAGATTCCGATGAAATTGAGTTTTAAATCACCGCAGAACACGCGCGTCACCAGTTAAAGCTCGAACGAAATTTTCTATAATTGCTCCCATTTTCTGGTTCTCTCAATTTTCTCTGAATACAGCGAGCACTGAATGCGTAGCAGAGAATACATTGCGTATCCTTGCAAATGAGGAAACCTGCATCGAATTACACGTGTAATCACGTTCGGGTAAATGAAGCAATTCGTACCGTACCTGGAAGGCTGGGCATACAATACAGAAAGCAAACGGATTCGTGACATTTCCATTCTGTCGTATCGTATTTTTCCTTTGGGATTTCACGCTCTCTGTCGGGGCCAGCCAATCTATGTTTATTGGCGAAATCCATAACAGTATTTATTTCAGACTGGTGCCATAAAATTTTTTTTTCATAAAGTGTTCATCGCGATATGCACCATCGTTATTCCACTTTTGTATAAATTTCCTTCTGAATTATCATTTCAGTCCCGAACAGGAAATTTACGAGTGGAGAAAGCACCCAGCACTTTAGCCCTATGATAAAAACTGAATATAAAGATCGACGAATTGTATGAAATATTCTACTGCAAATACCTCTATAAATAACTTTCGATACCCCAGAATATATTTGTCAATAGCAACGAAGAGGTCAATACAGTAATTTATATGCGTCATCGACACGAAAATGCTGATTCTGAAGCAAACGTTCGCCAACGCATGGAGTTGCTGATCGAAAAAACTGAAATCCACGTTGATTCCGCTTGAAAATTTATTAAAGTAGCACACTATGGAAGCACAGCGCAAGATCAGAAGTCATTCTGGTCAGCACTGATTTCAGAAGACAAACGATCAGAGTGCCATTTTTTAGTACCAACACTGATCCCCCAATCGATCCACTTTGGGACCCCATTTAACGACTCCAAATTCACCCTAAGCTCCTTAATCCGACCACCCGTCCCGGTTCACCATAAGACAACGAAACTATTGAGAGAGGCGCCCGTAATTCGATAGCTGGAGAACGATCGACCGAGAAACGTCGTCCGACGTGGCGTTTCGCAATGTCGTCCGGCCGTCCGTGGTCGAAGGGTGGATCGATCTCGTTACTTCCTTTCGTCGTCCAAACAAAAGATACGCAGGACAGTCAGCGTTTCAGTGCCGATAGGTACGAGGCGTCAGAAACATAATCCGACATGTTGAAACTCAAACAGTTGCAAGACTCTGCGTATGTGTACATACACACATATACAAAGAGGTACAGAGAGATAGATAAGAGGTAGACGGGGAGAGAGAGAAAGAAAGAGAGTGAGAGAGAGAGAGAAACAGATGACAGACAGATAGACAGATACGTATGGTGTACAGTCGAAAGAACCAACAGAAGATAGATAGACAGACAGAGAGATAGAGAGAGGAGAAACAATATAGAAGAGACGTGTCTGGCTGGTGTAAATACGCAGGCAGGTCATGCTACGAGTTACGTTACCTAAGGTGAGCTTCTCCCCGGAATCTGGCGGCAGCGTGAAGCCCAGGAGGGCCATGCTCGATATCAGCACGCATGGCACGATCAGGTTGAAAAAATAGTATAACGTCCTCCTGCGGATTTGTATGGTGAACGTGACGTCCACGTAAGGCTCTGGACAGCACTGGTACATTATCGTGTTCTTCTGGCCGGGCATCCCTGCAACGACAAGCTCGGTTAGCGTTACACGATGGAAACTAACGGCCGCTCGAACGACTAGCAGTGGAGGGGCGTGGGGGGTGAATCGAAGGACTGCTTTGTCCTGATTCCCGCGGCGCAAGGGGCCCCGCGTGTGTACGCTGCGCCAGCGTGTAATTTGTTGCGGAGAAATTTGGATACGCGCGTTTAATCACGCACTCGTTCGTTGAAACACGTTGATTAAGTGAAATCCTTCAGCTCGGAACACGTGTACGTCGCGGGTGGATTTGCGCTCAGCGCTGCTGTCGCTTGTTCAACGTAAGCTGCCGCTGTAGCCAGCAGACACGATGGAGGGCCAGAAATGTTTCAAACTGTTTTCCAAAGTAATGGGTTTCTAGTATGCGGTAGTCGTTTAAATTCGTTCAGCAGGCGTTATCTAGCAGATTCTGCCCCCAGGCGATTGGAAATTGGAGGGCGTCTCTGCAGGGGGTGGTTCTTTGTTGGTGGGATTTATTTTAGTACTAAAACTGGTGAAAAAAAAAGGGGTTTATATGAATATGTGTATTACTTGAACTTGTTTTCTAGGTATAGTAAGATACGCTTTATAGAACTCTAGTGTCAATGTAAAACTGCGACGATTGATGATGTTGATATGTACTTCAAAATGATACTATACATTTAGACTTGACAAGTATTACCGACGATTTTCACTGGCTGAATCGTTTTTATTGTACGTGTCTGCTTGTCTTAAGTGCAGGTTTACAAACCACACGTACTGTTAATTCAATGACTTCGAGAGTTTACACTTTTATCATTGTGACGAGCTTGAATTTAAAGTCGAGAATGAAAACCGAGAATCGAACGAGATAAATCGAACGAGATATTATGAAAGTAACAGTAAATAATAAGTAATACTGAAACATTTGACCGTCTTCTCTACTAGGTATCAAACCACTAAATAGATTTCACACGCTAGTTTTTCCATTACTCTTCAGAATTGTAAAACTTCAATCCTTCAGTTACATTAGCGAATTAAATCACGCCTCGAAGTGCTGATTCTTCAATGACAATGCCCACGTGTTTCGACCAAAACAGAAGGATATAACATAACGCACTTGCATTTCCAATCGCAAACTTTTACCACAAATTACACGCTCGTCTGCAAACACACGCTCATATTTCCCTTGTATACCTTGAATTGCCTAAAAAATACGTCGCGAATGCTAAACATGTGAAACCGTAATCGCACCAAAAGTAACCAGGAAAACAGGACGACAGGTGTCGCGTGATTCCTTTGCAGCCACATTTACGAGGCGATTACGTTCGGTGAAGATCTTGCGGCGGGCTTTACGGGCGTGTAAAAATTCCTTGCATTCGACTGTCATCCTTCTTTCAATCGCAAGACGTTCGAGCGACGAATGGCAGCAGATTACACGGGGCAGGGCATTCGTACGCGGTCCCGTATCGCACCCCCATAAAGGGATTAACGTGGCGAGCCAATGTGACGCAGCTGGCTCCCCCGAAATCCAATAAAGGAACTGGAAGTATACTTACTCGTCCACGGGCGCGAACGTCGTGTTAATAATCGCGCTAAAGGGAACGAGCTTTTTAATTACTTTCAATCGAACCGGGTCGTTCCGATCGAGAACGATATTTCGAATAAGGAAGTATCGGGGCACGATCACTTGTTGCTGCATAACTGGGGGACTCTCCCCCCCCCCCCAGGTATTTATATGCTAATTTCCCAAATGGCGCGCCATTCGTTTCAGCTGGAAAAATTAAGAGGCATACACCTGCGACTACTTTATTCGGGGAATCGTTGTACCTTTAATTGCCTCGGCTGCGTGGGCACTTAATGAGAGATGCGGCTGACTATTTTCTCATTTTATCTTTACCAACCACCCCTTTCATGTTTGATTTATAAATAGTGATCACGTAATTGAGATTTTTGCCTTTGATACTTGTGCTTCTCTGTCCATCGAGATGAAAATGTTTAGGTAGTTTGTAAAGGGTATTTGAAAGTTTTTAATAAAACGACTGGGTGGAGATCCTTTCACACGACGGAATGAAGCTTCTTGCCTTCGTTTGAACGACGTAAGTATTTCAAAGGAATGTAATTCGTGAGCTCCTTCGAAAAGCCTTTTTGGACACGGTGGATTAAAGGAAGATGAAAAATTGGGATTAAAGGAGAAAATAATTTTTTTCAAATTCTGTATTAGGGACTTTTACAGTGATATTATTTTATTATGAAAAGTAATTTTTTTAATTTACTTTTTATTTTTTACTTTTTATTTCCCATTTTATTATCTCACTTTTGTTATTGCTATCCATACGTCTAACAAAAAACGAGTATTATTTGTTACGAGATTGAAGATACTAAAAGCAAGTGCCTTAGTCAATACTTTTCCACGAATATTCGAAATGGAATATGAAGAAACGATGTCATTTTTCCTGCCATTCCAAATAAATCGATACTTTATTCAATACCACCTCCCATTACGGATGGAAAATTCTTACATCGATTTGTGTCTACAGTTATGAATTTCATACGAAGTAAACATTTCCCTGCAGATAACAGCATTTTTGCGTTCCTTCACACTTCTTTTCAACAGTATTCAACCCTGCGAGCCATCTTAAAAACTTCGACAGCTTCTAAGTCATAAGAGAGAAAAGCGTTCGTACGGTTTGAAGGAAGAACGTGTCGCGCGGCTATGTGGCTCGAGTAGCATCAAAGAAATCTAAATTTATTAATGCAATCTCGCCCCGGCATATTCCCTAACATTCTCCCGCCTCACTCCATTATTCAGCACCCGCATTTCAAATTCCTTGCCGCGTATTCTCATCCACCCAGTCGAAGAGCTTCGACGGAATCACCGTTCGTGAAACGAACTCGAAGGCCAACGCGAAAAATACACTCGTAAAGGCACCAGGAGAACGAGAAGTTGGCGCGAGAACGGTGCACGAGCGTCCTAAAGCCGTAGCGGGGCACGAGACGAAAGACAGTTCCGTGAAACCGATGCCTCGTAAAGTCATTCGACGCTCATTCAGTCGCAGCATCGATCGGAAAGTTCATGGGGTGCGGGCGAAAGGAAGCTACGAAAGCTATGGCGTGCAGGATCGTCTTTGCGCTTGCAGGACCACGGAAGTGGCCTCTTAACGACTTCCACCGGCATTCCTTTACACCCCGACGACGTCACACGACGCAATGAACATCGAGTGCCGAAAAGAACGCGGTGAAAGTGCACCTTTCCTAGCTAAGCTGAGGATTTGACCGTTCGGATGCCAGTGGCTACTAAGGGAAACGTGGGAAGAATGCTAAATAATTTTCACTGGCATTTTGGGCATCCTGAAGAATGTGTAACGACTATAAGTCGGTCGAGCGATGAATTTTTAGAGGGAAATAAGAACTGAATTTTAGGGATGCTAGGGTTGCTTTACCTCTGGCGATGAAGAGAAGATCTTCTTTTTATTTGGGAATTGTAGTGTGGATGAGTGTAGGATTTTATAAAACAAAAGAAGAGTTCATAGTTTCCCACAACAACTAAGGATTTTTGTAATAGGTCCCTTGATCTATCAGAAAAGATTTAGTAGTATTAGTCACGTCGTTAGACCCAGATGTTTTATGTATAGAAAATTCTGACGATTAAAATGATAGAAGCTACGGAACGAGACTTAGTTAGTATTAAGTCCGAGGGAAAGTTCCACCGTTTTAACTTATGCAAAATTCGAGCAGCTCGTGAAAAACGAGCAAACCCCTAATCGATACGAGCTTTTCCCTGGTTTATTAGACACAGCCTGAGCGATAAAATATTATGACTTCTTAAGGAATGAAACTTTCCTTACGGAATTTCACAGAGTGAAGTTGCCGACGGGCAAAGTGCACTTTCGACACTATACTTTACGACTATCCAACGAGCAATAAAGTGGCAACAGCTGTCCAAAAATTGTGTACAGTTTCCGTGGATAATTGTGCAACTGCTGTACATGCTAAAGGTGAGTCACTTAAGAGACTTGCACTTTTTGCGAAGTGTTGATGCAACTCACGTTACATATTTAAATATTCACGTGATTTATCCGTGAGTGCTTGAAACTGGCGCGGTGCTACCTACCAATGAGCTATAATCGAAGTAGAATGGAGTATGGGTTGCCGATAATACGACAATGGTCTTAATCCAAATCAGCTTATGCTTTACAATGCATCTTGGGCAGAGAATGCCGCGCTAAGGGATTTCGAATAATGCGCCAATTGATTTTGAAGCACCTATTTAGAAATGTGCGAAGAGGTGGCGAGTAACGTATGAAATAATTCGTGGAACCTGTGGCTTCAAGTGTAAATGGCTCTATTATTTTCTGCCTACCGTATTTTACTTTCAATGGAGATTTGGTGCTTCAAACAGATTTTAATAAACAGGGTGTGTCTAAAGACTCCCTTACTGCTGTTATCATTGCAGGAAATGTTATACTTACGTTTAAATCAAATGATAGCTAGATGATCTTCCGGAAAGAGTAAATTGGAATTGTAGAATCGATTATTCTGAATAAGCAGCATGAAATTAAAAGGAAAATTGTTTTCACGAATGGTATTGTACAATACTACGTTTTCAGATTATTAAAATTTATCTCTTCGTAATAAATGAATTAACTTTTATTCCTCACGCGTAGTTTCTTAATTTCTGATATATATATATATATATATAATATTGCAAATGATATCCTTGTCAACACGAAAAGATTTATATCTCGATTGAAGTTTCAAATAATATAAAATTTTGAAAACTGAAGTAAAAGTGTAATAGTATTTACGAACATCGAAACAAATTCGTATAAGTTCACAAGTTGCATTTAAATTTCAAACTAAGAAATAAACACTTTTCCTCATATGATTTTACC
This sequence comes from Andrena hattorfiana, assembly GCA_944738655.2. NCBI lineage: Eukaryota > Metazoa > Arthropoda > Insecta > Hymenoptera > Andrenidae > Andrena > Andrena hattorfiana. Next base: position 31,621,659 of record OX122892.1, on the reverse strand, counting down.
TAATGTATAATTGTAAAAATGCGCTCAGGCAAATGCTTCAACGATGCAGAAATGGCGTATGTCGATAAAGGAACTGCTGCAGCTGGTCAGCTTGGCTTGTTTAAATCCCACCTACTAGTAATTCCAGTCCTTTCCCTATGCGCAACGGCATAATTATATTAAGTGCAATACAAACAGATTCGCAAATGAGCAAGGATTAACATGTATTATCGCCGTGCTCGTGGATAAATGCGAGTTACGATACGAGTGAAGCGGACTCCCAGTGCATTAAAGTGAACCTTTTCATTGCATCCCCCCTTTTTAGAATTTTTTAGTCTGAATTTGGACTGGTATAAGTATGATATTCTAGTAATAATAATTTTTAAATAAAAATACTCTTCTCGATAAAACTTTCAAACCCCGTAAACGAATTCTTAAAATACTTAACTTGTTTACGGAAGAAAGTATAGCGAAACTACGCGTTTCAATCAATTTCAAGGCACAAGAAGTTCAGAGATGGGAATTTGTAGAGCTTTTATAAGTTTAATATTCTTCTAAATAAATTCACAAACCCTCGCGAAGTAACGCGTAATACCTATTATGAAGAATGTCAGAACGTTGTTAATTATAAATGGAAGAAAATTAAAAAGTTTGACTATGGGGTAGCTAATAGTAATTAGAAACTTTGTGAAAAAAATAATAGTTAATTATTTACATTCACAATTTGAATTTATCAGTTCCTGTAAACTCAAACGTCGAGATAACGTAGATTATGAAACTTTCAATATTCTTAAATTCTTTTTGGTTATATTTTTAAATTTCTTTCATTTCTAAGTTTCATTTAATGCATAAAATTTCAAGCATTAAGATACTGATAACACCCAGTAGTGTGAAACCTCTTACATTATTATGAAGGCAAGGCATTTCATTTCGATGTGTGGAATTTAACGTCACTCTTCATTTAACTTCATTTAGTTCAGAATCAGAAGTTACTTATTTGGCAGTAATCTATTGAGATGTTATGGCCCCAATAATTATAATTTTTTTACCATACGTGATTCGTGTAACAGTATACATATACCTACAATATAGGCCACAAACCTGTTCGTGATACGTACATTGACTTGTACTACTTACTAGCCTCCAGTGCTTCGTTGACTGCGTCTGACTAGCTACGCCCTCATTCTACATCTGGCAAAGGTACATCGACGTAAATTATTTCTCATAATTTCTAAATTTTTTAGTAAACGTAAACGTAAAGGTATATTATGACATAAAGTAGTCTTTTAAAAAGCTATATGCAAAATAAATCATATTCGGCTCAGAACTGAGTTCTTGCAAAGTTTAAGTATCTACTTAAACTCTTCAAAGTGAAAACTAATGGACCCATAATTCTTCTTATAAAAAAACATTACCCATCCAATCATAAAGCTTCATCTTTTCACAAGTCTTCGCAATTATTTAGTGAACAATATCAATTCTCCAATTCTCCACTTACAAATCAGTTTGCCACATCATCTGACAGCAAAACACTTCACAAATAAAACATCATTCCAATAATCGTAATCCTTTATCCAGTACCCTTCACCTTGATGGACAAAGAAGCTGAGATCAGCGGTGAATATTCACTCCCAAGTAATACCAATCTACCGCCGCATCTCCAACGTAATCGCAGCTGAAACTCGACGGAACATCTCCGGTTCGATTTCGAGTGGCGTGTTCACATACACACACACATATACGGCGATCTCGATTATCTCTTTCTGATCCCTCCAACAAACTTGCGTTCAGAGAAACTCACCGATCAGGTACCATTCCCCGTTCATGATGAAATCGGACAAGTCACCGCCCTCCACTGAGTTGAGTACCAGATCGAGCTACCAAGGTCAAAGTTCGATTAAGACAGGCACGTAACTACGGTTCAGGGCGTTCCGCTATGAAACAGGAAGCAGACATGCGTGCACATGCGACAGCTTTGTATCTATCATTGCCTCTACGTTCACGGGACAACTACTTTCGCAGCTACCACAGATCACGTAGCGTCGGGAGCGTTAACCGATAAATCGTGCAAGAAGGGGACTCTGGGGACTATGGTGTGTCGTGAAGGGTGTTTCCTACGCGTGTCTGGTACATAAAAGACAAAGCGAACCCGCGACGATTGACAGACGGAGTCTGGGATACTCTGGTACGGTGACAATGAGAGAAACGCCTTTCAAGCTGGCGTCTGAAACCTGAATTTAAAAGCGATCGTGACGTCCCGGGAACCCCTTAATCTGCTTTATATTTTTCTTAACTTTTTATCGCGAAAGTATTGTCTTCGTGGGTGTATCAGGAAATATGTATATTATTTGTGAAATGTATGTCTGTTTCTCAATGGGTATATATGTATAGATAACAAAAGAGGAAGAACTATTATATGAATGGAGGATGGCTAAGGATTATTTTCTGAGTTGTGGGAAGTTTAAGTCGCAGTCGTGGTGCAATTTATCGTAGTATTTGTTAACATAAGAATTTTTCTTTTTTGTCGGTGAATTTAATCTATTACTTCGACTTGAAATCTATATCTCAACATCTTTTCCTCCTAATCACTAACGTCTCTATTATTTTCATACCGCTTTTCAATACCTAGTCGTATTTGTAGACACAAATACGACTAGATAGACATCCAACATAGCAGCACATAAAATCGCTATTATCGAGAAGAATTAGAATTCTTCAGAGATCAACCAACTCTGTTTTACTTAAATGCTTCTGGTACTTCGTTTCATTAATTTCCTTACTCTACTCCAAACCCTCCTTAAACCAACAAGGAGCTGAAATTGTAACAAGGAGTGTTCGAAAGGTACCTGTCCTCGAATGCTCTTTAAACCGTACGCCCGATTTCCTGCAAGCTCGCGGCCACGCCTCCTCGCCTATCTGTTGCTCCTTGATCGAGAGTCAAACGAGACGTGGTTTAACGTTCTAACTTTTATGACCAGCATTTCCATCCTCGAAGCGCCCTTAACTGCGTTCCGGAATTACTCGGTATCTTGATCGCTTAAGTGATTCCCCGTCGTGTTCCTTGTAGCCAACGGGCGCCCGAGACGCTTGTTTCCCCGCTCGAAACCCGTATCTCGAACGCAATAAAGTCTGATTTATTGGAAGGCAGCTGGACAAGATCAGTGGGCAAGTACTTTCTTCGAAGAAATTGAATAAATTGTTCGACGGAGTTGAAAGATGCTCGCGGATCAGGAAATCGGGGATTTATAAGTTTCACAAGGATAGCGGAGCTTGCAGGAGTGTCCTCATTAAATCGAAATTTCATCCATTCGATTAAATATTGCTACGTTTCAAGACTGTAGAGCCTAGTGCATACTATCGATTTCCTGTCAACGGACAGCTGCTTATTCAATGCCGTAAATGGTATGGGTTTATTTGAAAGAGTGCATATTTATTGATTCCACATCGACTCGGCGAAATAGTCGAATCATGGTCATCAGAAAAAGATGATATATATTCGTTTTAACTCCGTAACTTACGGTGTATAATATGTAAAAATGAATGTCTGATATTAATACAATAATACATCATATGTATTTCTGCCTTTTAATTAATTTCACCCGTAATAAAATCCCTGTGCATATCTTTTTTGCAACAGTATTCTCATATTTTTAATCCTGAATCCTTAAACATTAAATCCGACACGAGCATCTATTGAATTTCCAAAGCAGGTTAAAAGAGGTTCCCATTAACGAACATCAGTTCGCGATGTATCGCTGAACGAATATGCGCATCGATCCAACTGTCATTTTCAATTAGCAGGGCAAGAAAGCGTAGCAAGGCTGTCGTCCATCGACTCTGTCTGTTTGAAATTTATCGGCCCATGCACGATTGACAATTAATCCTAAACCGGTGACGGCTGACTCGAACCCGATTTACGTTGCTCAATGCGCACGTTTTCCTCCTGATACGTCTTCCACATCGGCGATAAATTTTGTATCCCAGTAGCATCTACTAACAAAACTACTAACTACTAAATACTCAATAAGGAAATGACAAAAATCTATGCTTTGAACTATTATTTCATTCGTTATTTGAAATTAGATTCTTGCAAGATACAGTGATAATTAAGATCACTAATTAAGAATTGACCTTCTTCAAGTATGTTGGCGTTTAATAGGAATTAATAATCAAGTCTCTAGAGAGACCTGTAGAGTGGATGGATTCACCAACTTAGGATCAACAGTGTGTGCACGCGGATTCCAATTAATGGGGGAGTTTTCAGCCAGCGGATTCCTTGCATGAATGTATCAGCGCGGGGGGAAAAGGGTGGAGCTCGATGGATGTACGATTGCACTCGCTTACGAATATTCGCAAGGAGCATTTGCATTGTTGAACACGCAGATTACGTTATGAAGGGCTCGCTGATGAGTACAATCGACTAGCGCGTCGACGACTGCTACATATGAGTACGCTTTCCCATTCACGAAGGAGAACATATATCTGGATCCTACCTTGGCGACTTAATTGGGCGGGATAAATCGCGATAATTCGAGCGCTTGCTGGTAGAACGACTGAACAAGAGCTGTTCGAGTGCTTGTGGAAAAGTCGAACTGAATTCGACTGCAACTAAAAGTCGAACTCGAAAGATGAGGGTCGATTAAATAGATTTGAGTAATATGTAGAGTAGTTCAAATAAAATCGAGCAGACTGTGGATTAGTTCAAATAAATTTAAATAAACTTCAGGTAGTCAAATTTGAATAATTTTCGATAGATTCAATTAGAATCCAAAATTGTTCAAATTTTAAAAGCTACTTGGACATGCATCAGTACGGAGTGCTAAGTTGCTCCTAGTTCTTGAGAGTTTCGATCTACTCCAAAGTTGACTGATACTCCAAAGAGCACTCGAACAGTTCCAACTCGAAAACGATTATGTTGGTATTGAAGTGTGAATGTTTGTATCGTTTGGAGAGCAGGGCTGTCGGCATTAATGGCGACCATTGTTTAAGTAGTTGAGATTCTCGTGGCTCAAACTGCGACTGTTGGAGAATTCTCAGTGCAAATTTTGTTACTTTGAAGGATCATATACCACGCGTCATTAGATCGCATTATACGCATATATTAGATCGTTACAATTATTCTAACGATGGAATATAACGTGCACTTAAACCCTCGAACAGTGCAATCATTGTCGCCATAAAGGACTATCCAACTTCAACTTTCTTCGGCCCCATAATTAATACCTTGAATGGCAGTGGCGTGTTTTCACGTTCATATTTTATAGGAAGCATCAAAAGTGTTGTTCGCTCGGGGCGAGTTAAGCAAACCTATCTCGACAGTAGCGATCGCTCGGAAAAGTCTGACAAGGGAAGATCCCCAAACCGGAAATTCAAAAACTTATGAAATATATAGGCATATATTACTCATTTTTTTGCTGCCCAAATTCACTCCAAGCGGGTGAAATTTACCCCTGAAAACCCGGATATTTTCCGATTTCCCGTTATAACTCGCGAACTGTAAGAGATTTTCAGACAAAAGTTACTTCTTTCAATTAAGAGTATCACTTAGTAACTTACAGTTCTTACAGTTCTCGAGTTATAACACAAAATAGAAAAGTAGACGGATTTTCAGGTGGCAATTTCACCCCCTTAGAGTGAATTTGGGCAGCAAAGAGAATATATCCTCTATATATCCCTAAAGTTTCTTAATGTTTTGAATTTTCAGGTTAGGGATCTTCTTCTGTGAGACATTTGAAACGGTATTTCCTGAAAAATTGCGACACTCAATGTATTAATATCCATCAGATTAAAACATAGACACTGCTATCCAAAATGACACGAACTTGTACACGCAACGTCGATTATTTCTGACGTCTCAATGATATCAGCAACCGTTTATCAAAGGACGAATGATCCCCGCGGAAGTGACGGTACACGCTAAAAATGGAACACACTCGCGCACGAAATGGGAGAACAGTGCTGTGAACCATCTAGATCGAGGGAATTGCATGCATCTACGGTATCACGGACACACATTGCACATTGATCGGGTATTATACATGTATATTCGCACATGCACGGACGGACACACGCAAATACATGTACATACACACAGCAGCATGCGACACACACGCTGTACACTTATACATCTAACCGTTTGATCACGATCGATGGTTAGTTTATTGTGATGTACAGAGGCTGAGCGTAGTGGAGGGGTGGCGAATGGGGGTGGGGGGATTCAACAAGAATTACAGTGGCTCGTGTGAACGGTGTTCAGAAAGAGTTTTCAGGGTTCCCTTCCTAGTTTCTTTATGTTCTGGGAGACAGTCGATGAGGGCGAGGGGGCAGGGGATCGTCATAGGCGACACAGTAATTTCAATGAAATGCGCACGGGCTGTGTTTTCCAGGGGCTTGCAGTGGCAGACGGGTGGGAGCTGTAACGACACGCGTACAAACCGATTTGTTGTCTCAGCGAGTTTCTTGCACGTCGTACGCGAGTGTCGTGCAACTTACGAGCCTCGCCTGTTGGAGGGGGACTTGCCTCCATTCGCGCAATCCTGTGTAGCCAATTAACGCGCGCCCACGTAAAATTGCCGAACAAACGAGTTCGTATTCGTGGTCGAGTGTAATTAAGAGAGCTGAGGAAAGTTTAAGAAAAACTCTTCACTTTTCAAAAGTTTGAGGTAGTCGAGCATGGATCGTTTACTTTTGTAGGTTTTTAGATCTCTGATTGTGAGTGGGGGTTGTCAGGTTCTAGTGTCCGCTTTTTATTGAACTTTAGATAGCGAGGATACCTGCATATTGTGAAAATTACACACACTTACTTAATCCAAACAAGATAAAAAACAATTACAGGGTTCTTTGAAATCTTTGAATCTATCATTTTTTCCAATATAAGAAATAACACCAAAGAATCCCGAAATGTGGAAATAAAATATAACAAACGTGTAGTATACAAAGTATAAATAACTAGAAATTTTCTCTTTGCTATATTTTCAAAGAAAGTAACACTTATACGTCTTCAACGGTGCAAAGGTGACGACACATTATATCCCAAATATTGCGTATGTATTTGCATACCCTTTCTACACCTCCCTGTTCTAAACACAAAGCATTGACATTGTTTCTGATTCTCGCTATCCCACACGAATCTACAAACCTATAAAATAATAAGAGAATCCATATTTGACTAACTCCTCGCAAAAAGCAAAGCAATGTTCTTTACCCCAAAGATTCGTCAGCTTCGGAGGACATGGAAGTCGTGTATTAGGTATTTGTTTCGCCAGCAGTATGTGTGGTCGAGAGCCACTATGCAATTTCAGGCTGAGGGATCACTCTCGAGTTCGGCACTGAATTTCCGACTGTTCCGTATAAACACACAGGCTGGTCGAATGGTTAATTAATAAGCGCGGGGGGCGCGCTTATAATTATCCCATTAGCTGACACACGACTTCAATAGGAATACAGGCGGCGATCACGCGGGCGAAATAAAATTTCCCGAGATTTCTCGACTGACACGTGGATGAAAGCCATTGGAGAGGATAGAGCCGGAAACAGGGGGGAAACCGCTGCCACTGCCAGCCAACACGAGAAACGATGCAGCCAGATAACAGTGCCAGTGTCCCGACCGACCTTCATGGAAAATTGAAAAATTTTTACGGTCGACGCGCGTACATACGCAGCGGGAAAATCGACCGTTTCAACGTCCATCTTCGCTCGTGTTACAGCGACACCAGTCGCTGCGCACCCCCTCGCGTAGAGTCTCGCGCGGGAAACGCATTTTTACGATCCGTCCGCCCGGATTTCCTCGTTCACGAACCGACGTTCGAGCAACGATCCGACGCGTCCCGTTCGTCCATTAATTAACACGTAGGCGTGGAATAATTCACTACACGCCCGCCGTGATTACCATTGAACGATCGATCGCGCCCGATTCTACGCGCACGGGGGTACGCAGTCAATTATTTCGATGCAATCGATCGACCGCCTGGAGCTTCGCTCGTGCAAGTAACACGGACGAAGCTGGAATAGGACGATTTTCGATGCTTAATGGTGTTACCAACTTCTCGCGATTAACACTTAAGTGCTAGAGGTGGGTGAACACGATGCTTAATGTTTCATCGGGAGAGGTCGGTAGGTGTTCGGACTCTGATCTTACGTGAATGGCCGGTCTCGAGCATCGAGCAGCTCTACTTCCATGCTCTCGGGTTTGTTCTTTTAGGGTTCGACTACGTGGCAGGTACATTGGTAGTCTTCTTTTTTTTCTGTCTTTCACCCTTTCAGTAACTCGTGCTCGATTGCAACGAGGGGCACGCAAGTAAGAGCGCATCCGAACGGAATGAATTCGCTTCGCACACACGAGGAAGTCGGTAACGACGTGCACTTGTTTCTCGCCTTTCTTGGAGTTTCTACGGGGGTAGTAGCTAGTAAGTGGATCGTCGAACTATTCGTGAAGTTTCTGTGGGTATTGCGCAGGGTCCTGATTAGGATGAACAGAAATTTTGCGGTGGTTGTGGTAATAGGTAATAGACAGTTTCAAATTCCTATCCACTGGATCCTACGGATTGTTATATGAATGTTATTTAAATAAAATGTTTGTTTAAAAGATAGTGTTTGTTAGATTTTGAATTATAATGTCAGGGTATATTTGTAGATTCTCTATGTGGATCGAGTGATTGTGATTAAGGGAGGAATCGTATTCTTTGGGCTAAAAACATAGCGAAATTTTAGAATTTTTTTTAAGAAACTAGTGATTAGAATAATCTGAAAATTGAACCATGTTTTTATGCATCTTTGAAGAAGTTGTAGTTTATTTATTAATTTTTAATAATAAATATGGGAGTTATGTATGATCGACCATCACGCCGCCGTTGTCCGCTGCTCTGCACGATATATTTTGTAAGCACTGAACCGATTACCTTGAAATTTGGTCTGTATATCCATCAAACATTAGTTTATACTTTGATAAACCAGGATACTGATAAGTTATATACTTCTTTGATTACATAAGAAAATTGGCGTAAAATTGTATAACAATGTTAAAGTTTCAGACCTTTCAATTTGAAAACTCTCCACACTCTTCAATTTTTTTTTACTGGATCATTATATTATGGCTACGTATGTATACAGTGAAACGCCGTTACATTTTTCTGTTTTAGATTACCAGGGAGATAAATATCATGCACGCCAGCGGACGAGGAATTTTGCGCGGCGTGTTGGTCGATCATGTATAGCTCCTATATTTGTTATTAGAAATTTATAAAAAAAACTATCGCTTCCTCAAAGATACATCAAAATATGATCCAAATTTCAGATGAATCAAATTGCTAGTTTCTTTAAAAAAATCCCCAATTTTGCTATGTTTTTAACCCAAAGAATAGAATTCCCCCTTAAATTTATAGTTCCAATAACACTAGTAAAATGAGAAAATCGTCAATAGCAAGTATTTGTTTGAAACCGTAATTCCCGACCACATGCTCTAATCACAAAAGTTGTAACCTTTCCCAGTATGTTAATTTTCCTACCATACAATTAGGCTGATGATGAAGCACCCTTTGGTTTTACTATTTTTACATTCTAGCGCCTCTAAAAATTATTTGTCGACTATGAAATATAACAAAATGGTTATATTAACATTATTTTTATCACAGGTGGAAATACATTTCATCGATTTCTATGTGCCTCATCCAAAGTAACTTAAACAAGTTTCCACACGCTTCCACCCTCAAACTGACAAGACCCTCCCTGCCTTTCTCCGAAACATTTTTCCTTTTCCCCATCGTTAAGGTTAAGTTTCATAAAAGCTAGTATTGCTGAACCTTGCCTTTTTATCATGGTTGCTAATATTAATTTCTCATTAGTACTATTTCTCTGAATCTTACGATTCCTGAGACCGCAAATAAGCACAGGCTGAACAAAACGTGACACCAACGCGAGAGCTGTCTTGCACAATTTTTCCCGCCGAAGTCACTAATCTAATTTCACTCTGCGATTAATCCAGCAATCCACGCACCGCAGAGCGCATTGAAGTCGGTCAAACGGGTGAAACGGACCTCGTCAGAGGGAAGCTCGTTTTCAGGTCACACTCGAAACAAGCGTGCTCGCAGGCAACGAACTCGCGAATCATCGGGAACAAGGATATGCGACAGGGATGAGAGGGAGGAAAGACCAACACGAGCCTCTGGTCGTCGAAACGAGGAAAGAATAGAGCGGCTGCGTCAACGCGAAGTATCTCGAGACGTCGTTGCACTGGCAGGAACACACGTGCAACAGGTGAAAGTTAGGTATCGAGTGGTTGGCTCGCTTATTTCACGGTTTTCGAGGATTGTTGGGGGGAGGAAGAAAAATTTCATCAGGAGACCGCCGAATGTTTACTGGATTCCATGCCCGAGATCAAAGCACCCTCTGAGAGCCTACACCTGCAACAAGTTTCGAGACTCATTTTTACGAAACCCTGCCTATTTGAAGAGCAAGGAGAATTTGAATGGTGAAGTGGATTCTCTTCCACCGATGCATGAGGGAAAAGGTTTTCTTTTCTTTCTATCCCTTATGTTAAGATGTTTTAAATGGAAATTGATCGTTGTGCTGTTTTTTATGGATGTATGTTAGTGGAATGCGAAAACGAGAAAACGAAAGAAATTGGGAGGGTAAAACGACTTATGTTCCATCAGTGTTGGATTGGTATTGTTCTATTTGCACTCTTTTTACTACAATGTGCTTCGAATGCAAATTCACCACTGTATAGGGTTCTTCATGGCTTCGCGTTGGCCGATGTGATGGGAATAAAAAAACGAGAACACAACAAGTTTCGGGACTCTTTTTTATGAACCACTGCCTATTTGCAGAGCAAGGGCAATTTGGAGAGATGGTTTTTCTTCCCTCAGTGCTAGCACGGTTTAATTTTATTTTTAACCTTTTTACTGTGGTGCGTTTCAAATGAAAATTGACCACTCTGTGGAGTTCTTCGTGGTTTCCCTCTGACCGATGAGATGAAGATAAAAACGAAAACATAACAACTTGTGGGATTATTTGATAGGAGATATGGCTTTTCGTGTGTAGCTGTTAGAAAGGTATTGTTTTATTTTTAACCCTTTTGAAAATTGACTACTGCCTTAATTTCCACGCCCTAACGTTACCCGCTGCGATGGGAACAAGAGGAAACGAAAACGCAGGAGGTAGTAGTCATTGCGAAAGATGATGGATTCTATAGGAAAAAGTAAGTTGAACATATAGAATAATATTTCTGATTTAGCCCTGTGTTTTTTTAAAAAGTAACATTAGGAATATTCATTAAATACTTTGGTATTTGATCAAAAATTGGTAGAATGTGCCAGTACGTATTATGAAACAAACTTTTGTATCTCGAAACTAACATCAAGCTTACTGTAAAGCGATACAATTTGCAAGTTTTCGAAAATTACTCCGTGTACATAAAATAGAAAATAAATTTTATTTTCGGGAATCCTTATAAGTGTACCGGTAAGAAACTATACTCCTTTTGCCTTAAAGCCATTTTCAATACCGCCGCCAATGAAACTGAATAATACCGATTATTAAATAAGGAAGTCATATTTTCATTCCGGCTTCTACAGTCACAAATGAATTTTAGCCGAGAAAATATTTTAAACGTGCTTTCGTATAAAAAGTATATTAGTACAGCTTGCATAGAGATAATATGGAAGTCGACAAAAAATAAGAATAATATTTCAGATACTGGGAAGGCTTCCTGAAAGTTAATTCTATCGATACGGTCCATTTAAAGCGCAGCAGCTGCTTTCCAAGTAAATTTCCTCCGGTTTAATGAAATGTAAATGTTTCCCCGAATATAGAACACGGTGTCTCGAAGGTGTTGAAGATATCATCTCCTTGCGCATTGCGAGACTCATAAAAAAAATTATATTCTCGCGAGAACCACTGGGACAGACCATTTAAAAAATGCGTCGACAATAATTTGGTTCACATCTGCCATTACACAATAGTTGAAATAACGAATAAATAATAGGGAACTAAAAACCTATGATCATGTATAGGAATTTTCTTAAAAGGTCATTTATTTTTGGTACAATGAGAAAGAAAATGTGTGTTCAATTTAAGGAGATCACCTGATAGTACCCATAAAAATGTGCACAATCAAAATGAACGCTATTTCATATATATTACAATTTTTTTCACCGTAGAGGTCATTTCTTTTAAACTCTGTTGCATTTTAATTAACGTTCGTCAAACAAGTCTCGTTGGAAATAAATGCAAAGTATTCTCTTGTAACGACGACAAAATTTGTTCACACCGATTCCTGGATGGAAACATGTGAAAGCTTTCAACGCGACACCAGATTACAAATTTCAAACGAGTTATCTGGAATTCTTTTATAGATAGAGCTACGGATGTACTTCTATTACAAAAAAGGGACAGATTTGACTGTAGATGATTAAATAGTCTTCGTTGGTGTACGTAAAGCAGCTGTGCTAAAATTCTTTTTGCATTTGTCGTTGCGATCGCACATTATTCAACACATGATTTGGCGCGTGTTCACATCGAAGTATGGAACTTCATGTGTTTTCAAAGTCTTAAAAGAAAGCACAATATAAAATTGAAGTTATTCGTTGTATTTCCACCTGCAAGGCTAATTTTAGAGGAAGTATGATTTTCGTAACAGCAATTGACTGACAATTTCAAAATTCGACGATTTTCGGCGGTCCACTTACCACCGTACTAATTCTAATCACCGTTCACAGGGTTGTGCTATAGATATATTTCCATACCTAAATTTTGGGATCACATTAGCAAGTGTGTGCGAAACAAATACGTACTTAGCCTAAGCTTAGTCAGTGAACGCTCGATTTTCAACTTCTCCGCTTAGCAAATACATTGCATATTTCAGAGACAATGGAAAAATTTACAAACCGTCTCTTTTTGTTTCTACTTAATCGAACGTAGTTGTCTATCAAGATGACTATCAAAATAAAATAAAAAATAATGATTCCTTCGTTACTAAGAGTACCGCCTTTTAAGTAACTCAAAAGAAATAAATATTTATCGCGTCGAGTAATTAATTAAATGGAAAGTAATTTCTTCATGCAAAATAGCGCAATAGTGAATCGTCAACGATTTCACTTGTTCTCGCATTGGTTCTTTGACAAAGATCGAATCACAATTGCAAGAAAAAGGCGTGCAAGAAGATCGTGAGAGGTATCACCAGTCTGTCGTAAAACTTTCACGGACAATGTATTACGAGGTAATAAAATTCGATCGTTTATTGAAATGCAGACAAGTACCACCCAGGTGCAGGTCCCGATATTCAATTTATCTCCTGTTCTTAAGGACTTATGGCCCTGGAGACGTACGGTATCTCGATCTGTGCACATGCACGTTTGTGTCTGCAGCTCATCGATTTCTGTTACGTGGTGCACTTATGCCTTCACTTTCGTTTGAGCCAAATTATTATCGTTACGTAGTTCCTACCAATTTCTATCATTATCAGCTAACTACGTCTCCCACGCTATCTTATTTATGATATACTGTCGACACCAAATAGGGGTACACCATTTTTGTCGTTTCCTGGCATCCGCCTACAAACGTGTGCTCCTTTCGATCCAAGAAACGTAAAAAATTCTCTCAAAATTGTATGAGTATCATCTCAAAATTTTTAACTGTTCCAGTACAATCACTATCATTTTAGTGTTTAAATAATTATTCTCCATTGCATCAGAACTTACTGACAACTAGCTAAAGAAAACATCTATATGTGTATATTGTTCGTAACATCAATTGCCTGGGACCACCACAGTACATTATTTACATATGCTATTCTGTCGATACTAACATAAGTAAGAATATTGATTCCACCATTTTATGTTCTCTCAAAATCCATCTGCAATTGCCTGCATTGCATTCTCAATCCAAGAAACAAAGACTTCTCTCAAGATTGCTCATAAATCGCCTGAAACTGTCTACCTGTTCCAAGAAATCTATCATAAATTCTAAAAGTACGAAATAAAGCGAACCCATTTCCTGGAAGACACCCATAAATTATGAGAAATCTAGCATTGTTAGAGAAAGTTTCAGCTTCCCCGTGTATTTCCAACCATTATCATTCTATTGTTTGGATAATCATGCTGCATCACATCAGAGCTTATCGACAACTGGGTAACAGAAGTTCCTGTACTGTTACTATTATCAGCTAACTACGACTTCTAGAACTGTCTACATCAACTAGGAGTCGATGCTTTGATTTTCTCTTAACATCCATAAAAAAACCGCATTCCTCTTTTGAATCAAGAAACAGCAAACATTGCCTGAAAATTGCAAATCTATCGCCCGAACCTAACAAGAAACGAGTCAGGTGTGTCCTCAATTTCGCAGCCCATCGTAGTCAATTTCGTCGTGCTGGTACTCGACAGTCGATAGTGGAATGTGTTGGCGTATCATAAACGGATTGAGGCACTCGATATCTTGATCTCTGCGCGTACACTATCAGCCCAGCAGTTTGTCAGTTTCTATTCCAAGCCACGAAATGGCCAGTGTGTCCACCGTGGATGAGGACGATTAACAGTTTATGATTAAGAGCGTCGCTCATACACGAGTAACAAACAATGCGGCATCTCCGACGCAGATTTACGAGCTGTCTATCAGCGGTCTTGCGACAATCGTAAAACAGGCTACAGCCACGGCCACTGCAATCCTCTGAACTGTCGTAAAACGGTAATTGCTCAGTCGCTGCCAACGCACGGACGTTGCCACACGAGCTAAATTAATTTAACATGATGCTATCAGGTTGCTAGCGTGCCACGCGATACGTGACAGCAATTTATGAGATGGAATATGCCTCTCATAAGAACCCATCAGGAATGGGGGTTAAAACTTTACGTGGATTGTTTTTTAAACGGAGCTCAATATTTTGCACACTTGTTGCATTCGCAGAACTGAATGAAAAGGATTTATTCAAGATCGGGTTCTAGATCGATGCTTTTGGAGTGAAAAGTGATTTCTTGTTTTAATGATTTGTGTTATGTAATTGTGTGCGTCTACTGCTTATAGTAGGAAAAATGTAGCTATTTTGTAGATAAATTTAAATATTGGGTGTATGAATTTGATAGTTCATTGAGGAATTAGAGCAGTTGATTCTTAATTGGATAGTTGTAAGTATCATTTCAAAGTTGTTTTCTCGAAAACGACAGTTCGTCTAAAGCAATTTTATTTTACGTTTCTGAATCGTTTTTTTTCTCTGAGAAAGCATTTTTTTTAGATTGTGCCATATAGTTTAAAATCTATGTGTGTGTTATTTAGTGAAATTAGACGTGATGGAGAATTCATACGAATAATTTACTGATGGCAGGCAATTATTCACTTCTATCTTACTTTTGGTTAAAATCACCAATATGTACAGTAACTTTTCCTTTAAAGAGACACCATTTTCTTAACGTTTTCAGATTTTCGATGAGCTGCTAGACCAGAGAATGCGTTCATCAAACATTATTTTACACGGGTACTGATTTAAATACCCTGCACTCGTAATACCTTCCCCTGCTCTTTAATTTCCAAATTTAATTACTCACTTTTCTTACGTCCTTGGAAATAGAAAAATCGTTAGATAGAAATTACTCGTCAAACCAAACAAATAGCATAAAATTCACATAGCCACGGCATTTTTCCAAAGCAACGACTCACTTTTGCGCTGAAAATAAAAAGGAAAGCATCAAAACAAACCATAATGAATGAGCCGCATGGAAAAGTAACAATTACACATGATTATAAAAAACCATAAGGTATTTAATATAGTGCCGTAACCGGTACAAGCTCAAAGGCGGTCATTCTCCACAAAAAAATAAGTAGAAAATATACAATAAAATTTTGTCATAACTCGCTCAGTTATCTAGAAAATTGACTTCGAATTTCGAGCTCCTCGGGCGCCTAAAACTGTACTTCGGTGCACGCGTGTCCGATTAAAGTCAACTTTATCGAAAACGAAGCGCGATATCAAAATATTTTATTGTATATTTTCGACTTATTTTTTCATGTAGAATCACCGCTCTTGCGCTTGTACAACCAACTACGGGACACCTTGTATAAGATCCAATAAAAAATTGTCGGGTCGAATGTGATCCAACCACATCTGAATTCCCACAAACGTGGCGGATAGGGAATGAAGTCAGAATCGATCTGCTGGAATGGGGCATTACATTGCCTTGCAAGTATCTCCGAGAACGGAGAAGTTTAAGTGCGAACGTTCTCGACTGACGGGCATGGGTAACGTCACTCAGCTATCGACTCCGCGATGGAACTTTGCCTGGGCCCTGGACAACGGATCGGCAGATTGCAAATAACTTGATCCTCGTGTCTGCTTCGCTGCCTTCGTGTCGAGAGACACGGGGATCGCGCGAGACACGGCGTTGGAAACGAAAAAGAAAAATTACAAAGGGGTGGAGAACAGAGGAGGATGAGAGAAAGCTTGAGAGGTCTACGTGGCAGTGAGGGCTGCCTGCAAATTGTGCGTAAAGAGAATGGTGGGTTGGAGGCTTGCAAAAAATTCTGTAAAATGGAGCCTTCGTTATTCCTCGAACTCCAGGTTGAAAAAAAGCTGGCTCGAATAAATCGATCTGAACGGAAGAAAGTGATTGCTGGCTTTCGCTGATAAGCATGGGTAAACCATCTCAGAATTCATTTTCTATACTTGCTGATTTTGTAAATTTAGTGTTAGTGAGTAATTGAGGCGATTGAAGATCTATTGAATTTAAAACTGCTATAGGATTGTTTGTGTCAATGAAGTACTTTCATTAATGACGAGTACTTTTTACTGTTTAAATCTATTGGATATATTGTGCACTTTATGAAAAAGTTTACTATGCTAAAATTCATTGTAATAATTTTCCTTCTTTTTAGGAGAAGTAGTTATTGGATTTGAATGGGCTAATTAGCATTAATTAATTTTAGAGATTTTGCTTTAATTTGAGCAGCATTTGCAGGATATAGATCGAAATAATCAAAGTGTTTCTGTGTTTATCCAAAATTTACCAGTATATTTTACTAGTAGCATTGACAAAAACGTGTCATGGAAACATAGTATATCAACAAATATTGTCTACAAATATTTTATTTCCAAATTACAGGCTTATGGAGGTCTCATTGATTACTGACAGCTTTTTCGTGAACAATCTGTTTCAGATACCTATTGCTCAATGAAGAAACTTAATTGGCCCTCTCTAGAGACACAAAAATTGAAGTAACTTTGGAAGAAAACATATGTTACGACACGTACTCGCCAAGAAAATACTTCTATCCACCCTGAAAATATGCTCTACACGTACAAAAGAAACCTGCGAATCGCGAGACTCACCTTCCTCCGCGAAGCTGCAAATAATAGCCCCGGCATGCAGCAATACGTTCGCAGAAATCCCGAGCATGTACTTCCGCTCGTGAAAAACACGAAGGCAGAAACGAAGCAAGGCATCGAAGAAAGGATGAGGAGCGAGCAGGAACAGGCAAAATCGCCAAGAACGTTGGGGAAGGGGTGCGTTGGACGTCGGAGGAGATTTTATCCGAGGATCGTCGGGGATGATCGGTGCGGAGTCGATAGTAGAGGGGCGTAGAAGTGCTCCATGCGAAGTCACAATTCCAGCTCAGACATAATCACGTGGTCCCTGCTTTGACTGGTCGATGTATTTGTGTGTGAGGCATGTATAAGTTTATTCTGGGTCATTGTGTTCTCGGTCATTCTGTCCCCTACCTCCGCTATCTCTATTCTTTTTTATCCATCTCCACGAGGGTGGTTTCTTTTTGGGAGTAAGTTATTACACACATGTAATGGATATTCCCGAGGGGGTGTGGGCGAAGGGTTTGGGGGGGGGGGAGTGTCACGCGATATCCTCCTTCTTTCGTTCGCTCCTTCCCTTTATTTCGTCGAGCTCGCTTCTCTCGCACATGATCGTATATATCGTTCGTATGCACGTATAGTATCTATGGTTACAATATAGTGAAAGCACGCTCGATATGTTTCGGTAGAAAAGCCCGTGAAAGCAAGAAACACCGGCAAGCGACATCAGCCCATCGTTGCAGCACCCCCCCTCTATCGGGGGGATTAATGCCGACACCACGGTACGTATAATGTCCAACACATTTATAGCCAATTCGTGTGCCGAGTACGCATTCACGAATCTGTTATGCGTACGTGTTTTGTACGCGTACAGTGGATCGACCAGTGGAGAATGCCGTGCCACTGGGTGGTGGCAATATTCTGATCGAGTGTCGCGAAATACACCTCTTCGTTGCTTCGTCTTTGAAATATAGTGTAGGGTGACGGTGTGCAGTGGTACAAATTTTAAAATTTCTTGCAAATATTTCGTCATGTTTACGATCATTGTGGTTGAAGTCACTGTGCATGCAGTTTTTTAAATGTATACGCCTTTTTTAGTGGTACAGAAGCGGCGAATTTATGGAAAATAGACGTGTACATGGATTAAAGGAACTGGTGGCATATTGAACTTCAATAGTGAATTATTCTGTAAACACGATGTCGTATTTTCAAGAAGCTTCGGGATTAATTTTGATTTAGGGAGGGGGCATGACGTATCTTGTACTATTTAGCGTACTAAATTAGCGGATCAATTTCCCATACGCGCATATCTCTGTACGCATAACAAATCCTCTCAGCCGTTAAGAAGATGTCGCCAGACACAGCTTTTAAGCAGACTTTCACGATTAAACGAGTGCACATTATCGAAACTTGTATTCCAGACAATCGTGAAACCTTCGAAAAGTGGGTGGAACTGAACGATTAAACTCTCTGCCCCCTGCTTATACTTTCTCCCCATAGAGTTAATATCTTTCTCTGAAATTACCGTTATCCCTGGTCCTCTCTCGCTAATATTTAAAAATATCAAATATTCGATAAAAAGAAGATCGAACCTTCCTTGAAGAAACAACTATATTTCTATGAGAAATATGTCCATTATCATATTTCTCTCTTGAAATGAACAATTTCTATTCGTTCTACTTTTCTGGCAGTTTAAACACGATGAGGATAGTCAGCTGTACAATTTCACACTCACACTCTTGTATAAATTCACAAGAAGAAACTATCTCCAAATCCTAAAATTCGAATCTGGAACCCAATTTCTCCAATAGCAAATCCCCAAAACACAAGTGTCAGTTTAACAATACTAACTGGAGATTGTAAAACCAAAGACGTCTAAATATTTCCAAAACTAGAGTCACTTATATCTTCAATCCTGCTTTTAATTTAAACGAACAGCAAATATCTTGCACAAGCACATGAGTAAAAGGAGAAAAGCAAATCCGTACAGTTTATTAAACTGTACGTACATATCCGTGTGCAGAGTATCATTCACGACAAAGTTCATAATTAAGATTTTCTGGTCCATGTATCTGAGGGAAAACGGGCGTATGAATTTGACGTTACTTTGGACGATGAAATAACTCGAGTGCGAATTCGCGAGCACGCGGGAAGATCGACAACTGCGTCGAAGCACTGATTCGACCAATAAATCCTCCACGCTTTATGTTTCGCACTCGTCACTTCCGCTTCCCGCGCGCTATCATCGCAACAAGCGCGTTCTTCGAACGTTCGTGACGATTACCCAAGTTTATGACGCGCTAGCTGGTCCACGGTATTGTTTAAACGAGATAAAATATCGCCACCTATCATTCACAGCTTCCGACGTTTCCCGGGCATTTTAACCCGCCAAAAGTCAGCCGTTTCAATCGAAGAGAGTTGCTATTAGAAATAGAATTTTCGAGCAAACCGATGGTTTTTAGGAAAGGAAGAGACTTGAGTTGACTTTGACTTCTGGGGTCATTCGAAATCTCTTTCGAACTTAAATTTTATCGAGTTCGAATTAGGTGACTTTATAGCATGTGTGGGGAAAGGCGATATTTGAATAGAAATCGAAGTAGGTCTTTTCGTTTGTTATAATTGAGAGCCGGATTCCTCGGTGATTCTTCAATGAGTTATTATAATTGCAAAACAGAAATGACAGTACAATAAAACTAATGAATATTCCATGTAAAAGCATTAGGGATAATTTGGAAATTTGTCTTTACATTCACGAGGTTCCAGAGAAATATTTACTGCAAAACAGTAGAGCCTCGATAAAACAAATTTCTCTTAACTTGATTTCTGTTTACTTAAATCGACAATTTGCTTAATTCGAGATCGAATTCAGAAGAGATTAGCGTAAGCATCGTTCTTTCCGTTGATAAGTTTCTGTTTGTCCAAGTGTTTCTTCTTACGTCGAATATCTAGGTACTTCTTACACATCGAGTACATTTGGTCTGTCGGTTAATCCGAATTCTCAATAAATCGAGTTGGATTGGGTTCTGTTTATTAGGGAGAATCAAAATTCTACTGCATATTATTACCTAAATTGCTAATTTACTAGGCAAAAAATAATAATATATACATATCACCTTTCTCAAATTTTTAACGTAACACGATCTACATGCTTTCTTGCGTGGTAATAAACGCCAATTAATAATTAAATACAGAAGATTATGTCACACACGAATCTAGAAATGCGTTGGTTTAACCATAACCCATAAAGTTTTTCCACTGTTAAAAGTGTTAAATGACGTCCCTAAACAATTCCGAGCAATTACTCCAAAATTCATGACACTCGATTTATCGCGACGTAAGCAAATGACTCGTGTACTGACACGTTCACTGGCAAACAGATTGAAGCGAGAGGTGTTAAATCGAAACACCTCTGGGAACATTTCAGTCAGTTTTCAGTTGACATTGATTGATGTGGATCACACCTCAGATGATTCTAAAATGTATATACTTCCCTCCGTTTATGATTCGTAAATCGTTCGATGCTTTGAAATTTTATTGAACCGGAGGCGACCTTTTAACGACTATTTATGATTCTTCGTGCAAAGTGTGTGCTCTCCCTTGAGGCATTTGACATGCTGCCACGTGTTACATATTTCTAATCTCGTGATTTTCGAACGTAACTTTTTTTTTTTACCCAATTTGTATGCCCAATTAAAAATGTGCAACATACTGTATATCACAATGCTTCGACCCCACCCACTAGGCTAATTGAAAAGATTTTAAAGACACAAGCATTTAACAGAGTTGCAAATGAAACCGAATTCCTATCTTTAAATATATCACAGACAACTGAATTCTACGCAAAATACCTAGCATGGATCAACTATTTTTCACTTCCTTATTTAATTACAAGTTGCCTTTAAAATCGATGTGTAACGCACCGCGTAGCTCCTCGCAAGACGTCGTCAAGCTTAAATACTTGATGCACATAGGAAGCACAGATTTATTTACTAGTTTGGAGGGTTGGAGAGCACACCTTTGGCGAAGGACGCCCCGTCGATCGAAGCTTCGCAATTTCAAGGGGCTGCGTGTGCATCGCAACGCGGATAACGCTCGTCGGGCTGAACAGAAAGGACGAACCATGCGTGATCCTTTACGCGCGCGTGCTTTGAAAAACGAGCGCCGACTGTCGCAGAGCAAACGGTCCGAGTGGGGCTGGTAAGTGAAATGAATTTATCATAGCCCTGTCTGAACAGCCGGATGTCATGTGCTGTGACACCACTCACGAATTCGCGCAACCATATCCGGCAGTTCGAGCGAGTTCGTTCTTCGACGAAGGGTTTCGCGAAATATAACACGCGGAGACAGTGAAAAACCGGAATTGGAGAAGTATCGCACGATTCCATTGGCAGTCTTTGTTATTTGTCGCACAAACTTCTACTTAAATAGGGCGAGTCACGTAAAATGTTACAAATGAATACCTATCAAGTTAAATGGAATGGGGTATTGAAAGAGGATTTATTGGAAGGTTTAATGTTGCGAGGGGCACATTGACTGTGACATTAGCCACTTTTCAAGATCGAGTAACTTTTAGATATTTGGGTAATTCTACTTTTTTTAATAAATGAAAAAAATCAGCGATATACCATAATGTTCTGTTTTAATATACGTACCTAATATATTGTACGTGAAATTCTGATGGAAATGTTATGTTACACATTGTCTGACAGAAATTATTACCATACTTGAGCAAAAATTATTTGAAATATAATATAAAAACTAATATTTGAAATAAGGGATTATTTGAATTATTTTCTTGTTTCTGTTTCAAAATAACATAGAAAATGTAACCATATTATTATTATTATGTGTGAAGACGAAATAAATATTTTTTTATTTCAGTTAACTGTTTGAAATAAAATAGAAGATATGCCTGAGTTTATTCAGAAAACTGTGTTTTTGGGACTATTCTGATCTCAAACTTTTACCTGGAAGACAGTCATCAGAAAGTACTTACGGGATTGTTTCGAGAGACACTTTATTAAATACAAAATAAAATAAAGAATAATTTGATTAGTAACCAAATAATGAAATCATTCTGAGGAACATCAGTAATCTGTTCATATAAACTTATGTAGGAGTATTTGAAAAAATTTAATGAAATAGGAAAATATTTTAATTATATAATTATTTCGAAACTATTTTATTTAAATAATGCCCAAGCCTACTGACTACTTGTTTCGCAACTAAATTTTCCCCCACTTGCCTTTTAACAGCTGCTTGAAGTTAATTGTGACATATATTGTTATAACAATACATCAATACTCCACTTAAAACAATTTCGTATGCCACAAAAGTTTCAATAAATATTTTACCGACGCATCATATCATTTAAGACGTATTGACTTGTAACAGTTTACGTAACTGATTCTGTATACAACACTTCTCTCATTTAATAATAAATTGACGATTTATCTGTTAAACAATTAGACAAATTTTTAGGCCCTTTTAATATTTTTAAACAGTAACTCAAGAGTAATTTGTATCTGGATTTATTCTTGCAATTTTCACCACTACAATTTCTTTGAAATAAATTAAAACTTTTATGCAAGCACATCGAATATATATGTATAAATTGGATGAAGCCTCTGAACTTTCATAACTAAATTTTCACGTATAGAGTTTTGTGAAAAATCTATAATAATATACCATTGATTATATCTATAAAATACATATACGCGAAGACCAGTATGGAATAAAATATAAATTGTCGAAAACCTCTCGAATCCCGAATTAAAATGCCGTAATTCAGCGATAGAATGCCGTAGCATGCAGCAGCACGCAGACGTTGTTCCATTAACGGCGATTATCTCAACTTCTCCGAAATTCCGTAACAGACGAGTAGAGCATGTTTAACGAGATTTAAGGTCCGACGAAATCTGCCATACAGCAACGTCGTAGCATACAATTTGTTTGAGAAAAAAATATGCATCTCTGTCAGAACTAATATTAACTGGATTGTTCTTGCACCAAGGACAGCGCACGAGGTTTGTCGACCCAAATTTTGTATACACTTACTGTGTACCATGCATAATTATCGATTAAATTTAGAGTCTCTACTAATCCACGACATTGCAATATTCCTCAAAACTTATTTCTCTTTCTTCAATCACAACCTTGTCAGCTTATAAATTACCATGTTACGTTAAAAATTAGAAAAGTACAATACTATAATTGTTCCTAATATCCGCCTATTCCCCTCTGCAATTTCTCTCACGCGAGATGAACCTGCCAAGTACAAAACTGATAAAATCCAAGTCACGAAGGAGTCTCGAAAGAGCCCAGAAGTCAAACGTGGTATAAGTCACACGGGAGTTACATGCATTACCAGGAATTCTGGATGCGAATTCTCGATAAAGTGGTCTGTTTGAGAGTAGCAAAAGTTTCAAGCTCAAGCCAGCTCGTTAGTAGTGGGAGCATGTTATCATGCGTCCACAGGGGCACACGATCAATTAATCATCCAGCGCGAGGATAACGAAGCGGGTTCCTTAAAAACTGCAATTTTAGTTGGCAACTGACGTGGCAACGCGTCAATAGCGGCTAGCGATTCTCCCGTTAACGACAATTAGCTCACGTTAGCCGCAGCATGGAAATAATTGAGCACGGCGACTTCTAATCCGACGACGGTTCACGCTATTACCACATTTCCGAGCGGCAACCGCCCTGAAAGTGGAATACAATTAACGGAACCGCACCTGCAAACAGGCGCTACCGGGATCGGTTCCACGTGCGCTTCAGTGAACGTTCCCGACAAATTCGGGCATTAAATAATACACGCGGGTATTTAACGTCCGCCGACGGGACGAATTTAATTATCCCGCTGGCAAGGAACGATCGTTACCCGCGGCGCTCGCGGAACTATCGAAAAAGTCACCGACACCGTGGCCACTTTGCAACTCGGATTCAACATTTAAAGTTTAATTAATCGACGGGAAATATGGAGAGTCGTGACAGATATTCAAAGAAATGGCACGATCGTTTGCGACGATTAAGTGGAAATGAAACTTGTGAATGTTTCATATCGGCTTGTAATTGTTTGGATAAATTTGATAACTTGGAGAAGCAAGAGATCCACGAAACTGTGGACGATAGAGAGAAATACTTTTAATCAACGTTGTATGGTGTAGAAAGGAACGTTATGCGATGATAAAAATTTGTTTCTATATGGAATATTGAGGTAAGGGGAAAGTAAGTTGCAATTTTAGAGGATTAAGTAGGTAATACATGTGAATTGGTTTATGTCACGAACGGGATTCGTTATTGAGAGAAATGTCCCTATAGGTGGTAAAATATTGGGCCACAGCGCTAACAATTGCCTGCGAAATCTTAAACAAAATTTTCCTTTCTTGCCAAAGGAGATATTGAGAAGTAGTTTTCCACAGCTAATAGAATTTAATTTTCAAATGAAAATTATTGTGACAAAAATATATCAGAATTTTATACATATAACGTTCCATGAACTCCATATTAATTCTTCTACACTTCGTCGAATGAAGGACTTCTTCGTTTCACGTAGAAAAAAATTTGAAATTTTGAACTTCTTAACTGCCAAAATAATGGCTTAATTTAGAAATCTCAAATGTATATAATTGCTGACGAATTTGTACATCTGTATGTAGCTTTTGTTACTATGAAGAAACTTCACTCGAACCTTGATGAATTTGTAAATTTTTATAAAGCTGTTGTTAATATGAGTAGCTTTTATTTGGAGCGATATTCAAAGTAATGCAGGCCGTGAACAATACTATGTACGATTATAGAATAAAGGAAGGCCTGACTTATTTGAGTTTAAGGGAAAAAGTTCGTGTATGGTCAGGCGAGTCTCTCAAGCGCTGAAACTACCTTTCCCTGTAGCTTTTCATACGTGCATTATTTTAAAAACTGTTTCAAATAAGAATTGTTCAAACTAACAAAAACCTTCGAACCAGACAAAAGTTGGTAGCAATTTCATTTAGGATTCATTAATTACATCTCCATTTGCATTTCCATCTGCGTAATACAGCAGACTTCTTCATGCCGCGAAATTAAATAAAAAGTTGTTAATACATTCCCGATGCAGTCTCTGTAAGAGTTATTTCAGCACCTTATAAACACCCTATTTATGTATTTATGACAAAACTACTGCACGATACATAAATCTCTTTGTCACTTTCCACCATATAACTCTTAATTAAATACTCAAAACAGTGTCCAATTAAATCCTCGCGAATAAAAACATGTCACATCATTTCAAACCAGATGTTAATTAAAAGTAGATACTATTACGTATTCCACTAATCCAACACAGCTGCACTGCCTCGTTAATTTAATTCTACTAAAGAAACAAATCACAAGCACACAGTGTTCGACAGAGTAGTTTCTTGAATCACGAACATCGCGTAACAAAAACTGTATATTTCCTCCTAGCTACAGCTTGCACAAAATACCCATAAAAAACAATTACATTCTGCTGTTTCTCCTAAACACGTGAAATCACAGTTCTAATCAGTTTACTGATTACGCTAAAAAATTACCATAGAACTTTTATACCTTCCATCAACATCGATTCTTTCTCGACACCATGAAAATGTACTTCACTAGCCGTTCTCTGCCAAATCGCAGATGACAGATTACCTACTTTAAACGTAAAAAGAAAGTGAGAAAAGAATGACATAGCGAGAGAGGACACCCCATATTCCTAGCCATCGGATGCTGTAGCGACCGCCTTTCTTTCACCCCTCTCCTTTCCCACACTTCTCGATATTTCACGTATGTTAGCACATGTGCGTGTATGTATCGTATATACATATATACGTAAAAAATATATATATCGTACCATATATATATATATATATATATATATATATATATATATATGTTTATATACCTATATTATATATATATAGATCTGAGCTGAAGCTACGAAGCGTGAGAACGAACGGCTATCTATGGAGCGTTGCTATTGTGTTGCACTGAGTTCTTGTGTCGGACAAAGAAGCCTCGGGAGGGAGCTCATGAGCGTGGGATCAAGAGGACTTTTCTTTTTGCGTAGGTGACGAGAGACGGGATCGAATATCGACGCAATAAGGATTCGTCAATACTGGCGCGGTCTCCAAAAGCGTCTCCATTTACTGTTCACGACGCCATGAACGGAATCACGTTAGACCATTCCCGCGCCCTGGCAGACACGTGTAAAAAAATTAGACGTATGTCACTTTCGTGGTCGTTGATTTGTGGACACTGCTTTCGCAACTCAATTGTTGCGTCTCAGCTTGTAAGACGACCACGACAGGCGCGGATACCGATATCGACAGCGTTCCTTCATTTTTACCCCATCACGCGTAGTTACTGTCCGAAGTCTTGACTTCTCGCGATGTTCTACTGGTACAGTGATTGCGACTGTATTGTTGTGTTCGTGAGAAAGAATAGTGCTTCACACTTTCTACGTCTTACTATGTTCCCTCAATCAACACTGTCTATGCCAGATAAATATTCGAAATATCAGTGATGAGCAACAATAAATCCCGTGAAAAGACCCGGACAGTTCGATCAGCTGACACGACTCAACAAACTTCGTTTAACCACGCCGGAAATGAACTAAAGTGATTTAAATCATAAAATATGAAAATACATACGACATGTCAATCTAGCGATGTCATCATTTATTTACCCAGCGTAATGGAGTGTCCGATTCGCCATTTCATTAATGCATGATCTTTTCCAAAGGCAAAATCACCTGACGAAGAAGCATCGATCACACTGTCCTACATCTCAACGAGTTCCCAAGGATTCCAGAAATATTAATATTACGCGACACTACCAACACAACAATTCACTTTATTCGGTTTAAGTAAAAATAAATAAAGTTACGATCACCGTGCAAGTAGGTAATCTGATATTCAGTTTCTCGTTGCTTAAAATAATTCTGTTTTTAGTCTAAGGAGTTTAGACGAATGGTTGAAGAAATTTAAGCAGCGTTTCTCGACATGGCGTCGTTTACAGTGATTGGAGCATTTGGACGATACGTCGCCAGAAATTCCCGCGTTTGCACGCACCAAGGACGAGCGCACGGTTGCTCTGATCGGCGAAATTCGGGGCCAATAAGAGTTTTGGTGCTCCGTGTGTATTCTGAGCGTGTTTTAGTGTGTAGTGGAGGCAGTAGTGTGTACCTGGTTGCCGTCGTAGGTCCAGGATCCGAACTTCATGTCACAGTGTTGGTCGTCAAAGGGGAACCAAGTGATGTCTATCTTGCATGTGCTCTTGAAGATGCCCGGGGGGACGTACAGGCAACTGCCGTTATGCGTGACCACCACGTTCGTTTGGTACGTCCCGTCGAAACCCTCATCCGCACTAACGTGTTCATACCACAGCTTCATTAATCAATGTGATCAACCACGCGTCGTTTCGCGTTCCCGTCTCGTCGCGCGCGTATCATGCGAGATTCACGGCCCATCGATAATTTTCACGTGAAATTTTTTCGTTTCAACCAGATCAAGCTGAAAGAACATACTTCTATTCGCCAAGCATTGCAAAAGGTTCTTGCATCGTTCTTTGTTTTGTAACGGGGAGAGATAAACGAGGGAAGGGAAATCATAAAATATGGTCAGCCACCGAAGCCTACATACCTATGTACACCGATCTGTATCACAATTGTAGATAATATTGGATTCTTTACAAAATATCAAATTTCTGGGGTGTATGTGGACTTTTTTAGTGGAATGTATGTAGGTGAAAGGGTGGCTTGCTGGAAACTGGATTTCTATTTTGGTAGAGTAGGTTGTATTTGCGTTTTAATTTTTGGTAATGATAATTGATGTTATTAACGTAAACTTAAAATATATTTAAAATGTCAGTGAATTTGACATATTTTATATAATTTATTTCTTCCAAGATGCCTTGTTATTGAAAAGTTATTTTTCAAAAGTTTAGAATACTGTAACGCGTTTTTACCCACAAGGGAGTGCAGTCTTTTTTTTACATCGTTCTTCGACTTTACTCGTTTTGGCTTATATCTCAGGACATTGTAGATGCTATGCTACAATGATTGTAACTGTCGCTCCTTAACAGATCAGGGGAAACCTAAAGAGGGTCCCGTGGTCGTTCAAGCTGACATTATCTAAAAATACATCGGGTTTATGCAAAGGATGAACCGTCAAAGCCATTCTCCAGGTTAATTGAATTGTAGTTAAGCCGCTATGAATTTAAATATAAATTGTTCGCAAGGAAAGAACATTAATCAAAAGTAATCTACGTAGAATTAACGAAGTTAGAGCATTACAAGCTTCAATGTAATAATCGGTAGGATTATGAATGTAATCAAAATTACGTTTTATATCTGCATCGTTAAGAGAATCATCTATTATGCAATTACAAACCAACATGATTACGCTTTGCATTCGATATTGGGATTTTCATGGAATTAAAATATAATATAGCTTACGTGAAATTGGGGAGGGGTGTTAAGTCACCATTTTGCTGGTTTAGAATTTGTTTTATTTGAAAGAATACAAAACATCAAGATTTGTAATTTCTATTGGAAAAATGATTTGTCGATATAAAAGCTTTATTAAGAAAGTCCCATCCTTCCCGATTAAAATAAAAAAGGCGAAATTTGTGAAACTAATAGTTTTGAAGATAAGAATTCATTTGTAGACTCTGCTTTTGTGAAAATTAGCGAAAGTTGCAAACTTCAACGACCTGTATTTTTTAAACAAATTCGATGCCAGCAAAATGGTGACTTAAACCCCCACCATTTCACGTAGATGGAATTATATTACAATTTTCCTCTACAAAATTCCTGACATTAAATGCAAAAAAAATAGCCGACGTTACGTGAAATAGCCCTACCATCTTCCTCTACGAAACGAAAAGAAGTATCTCTAAATCAGATTTGCCTCTTGACGGTACACGTCTCGTTTTGCAAAAGGTTTGTCGATAAAAGCCGCTTATCACGTTCTGAAGAGCATCTCAAATAAAACATAGCGAAGAAGAGGTACCGTCATATGCATCCTCTCCATGAGATTCAGGGACATCAAATTTCTCCTTTCTTTCATTTTACGCCAGCTGTGCAGCTTACAAATGTAGCGTCAGTATTATGATAGTTTTCAAGGAGAACGAAGACGAGACTAAAGCGAAAACGTATTTAGAAGTTTCCTTCATATGAAGCGTTCAAAAATGTTGGTATGCTAGATTTATAGAGCTTCTTTTTTAGAACCGAAACTTCCCCACGCGTAAGGCAAACGAAGTTGACGCGATATCAAAAACAAATTTGATTGAAATTTGATTTGAAAACATTTATGAAACGTAATTATTGCGAGGGTATTGCAGTATGCATTAATGAATCCTTACTTGATTGAGAAACAATGTGCATGCACCGTTATAATTATTTTTCCCAACAATCGCAATTCTCCACTATATTATCGTTTGAGTGCTTTATTGTTATTTTCGACGAAACGCCTTCATAAATTTGTGCAGAATGATTCATTAATTATTGCAAGCTAATACGTCAGGAGATGAATGGAATGACAAAAAAAGTTACATAAACGTACTTCGTTCAGTTTTTATTCATTGAGATAGGTATACCGAATAACAGAAAGCAATACAAATTTAATTAGGAGAAAGAAAGCATAAAAGACGCAGATATTTTAACAAACCAATGCATCCATGAATATACAGTTATGCCAATCATGACCAGACTGGCAAAACACGAGATGCACTAACAATTAATACCGCGTTCAATCGATGATTACGATAGTTGAATGTGACACGTTCGCAAACAAAATGCCGCCACACTAACTTTTCCCCATACTAGTGCACTCGAACGATGTAGATGTACACAAATAGATAAACAAGCGACAGAGACTGTTCAATTAACGACAATTACCTCAAATTATTAGCGATGTGACACGACAATTATTGTTTACCCGTAGCACACTGTAATTACTGTAATTACTATTGCGCAATAGCGTGTTAGGTACGATTTCCAACTAATTATTGTTACTGCCATGTTTAAATGACCCACGCGCGCGCCCACGATGTGCTACATTTGCCACTTCGTAGATGGCACGTGACAATGGAGAGCCAAATCTGGTGGCAAACAATACATCGTTACTATTCGTTTTCACACACTCAATGAATCCCACTTTAACTATCCCGTTTTGCAGTTTACAGCTATCATTTTGCTTTCTCTGCCTCCAAAAACAAAACAAAAGTGCACTTTCTTCCTTTGGCACCTTGGAAGAAGATTGTACTTCCCCTTTGCTCAGGATGGTACTATTGTCTAATAAAATCAAAACGACGAAACGTGAAAAGCGAACGGAATAATACAGGAGAGTCGAGGGAACGCGAGAAAAATTTTGCCTTTATCACCTTTCAAAGACACGGCTGGCATTGTGCTTCGCCGAGGAGTTAATTAAGCGAATATATCAGAGATAAAGTGAATCAAAATCCTTGTAGAAGAGGGAAGGGTCGAGGAAAAAGAGGGGAGGGATGCTGTGAAAAAGTATTCAATTAATTTTCACAAAGAACGAGGCGTTCTATCAAAATCGCTTCTTTCCATATCCCCTTTCAGCTTCATCTTGCCGCATATTTCAGTACTTATACCATTGAAAAGTTTTATCATAACGAAAATTTGCTAAAATCAATTTCACCGTTATTCCGCAAAGCTCCGTTTAAATCACCTTTCAATTTCAACGAACGTACGATTCGTTTGGTTCGTTCTCGGAACGGAGGTTTTAAGTGGTCACCGTTTAAATATCGACGGGCAATGCGTATGTTAACGTTCGATCGACAGGTTTGCGAGATATTGAAATTACGGTCACCCTGGCTCATTGCGACGATTTAATGTATCGATTATTATTCGTTTCGTCTCTTTGTTATTGCGTGTCACGTTGCTTTGCGAGCAGCTGCGCGCTGCAGCCGTCATTGATATCTAATAAATGTCAGCGATATATTACCAGGCGAGATTTATTCAGCGATCCATACGTTTCACTGATTGTTCGTATGTTTCTCCTGGAATGATTAATTGATAGACGGACCGAGAACTGTACTTAAATCCTAGTAATTGTAAAAGGTAATATTGAAAGGACATTTCAAAAACGTTGGAAATTGTGTAATACCATAATACGTTCTTAATTATATTAGATATATAAATTTGCATCTTGTGCAAAATGGGCGGTAATATTTTTAAAATCTTAAGATTCAAGTTTTATGAACATTAAACTGATTTAGTGAGAGATATAGGCCATTTAATAATGCTAAGCCATAAGTTTGCAAATTGGCGAAAATGTTATTGAATATTGCTTCTGTAGCGTAGTCGAAATAAATGAATGAACTGCTCAGGGTCTTTCCTTTGACTGTAATTTAAGAGAGATAAAGAATGCCCATTCTGCAGGTTTAGTCCGACATGGGTAGATCACTGATATAGCCATGTTATATGGTCAGCCGCTGAGTAGCCCTTGATTTTTCTCCGATCAGATTATTGAATGTAATATTATAGTTTGCAGGCCTGTAGTACTCATCGAAATAGATAAAAAGTTATTAGTACACATAGGAATCGAAATGAACAATTTTTGAGTTATAGGAGTTGGGGCACTTTATTGCAGCGGGCACAATGAAACATTAATAGTGTCTTGATATCTTTAGGGTATCATCTTATAATCTTATATCATCTATCAAGATGATAGCTTAAACTGCCTCGTGATCATGTTTTGAATTTCTGACTGTTTTTTAATATCAAGAAAATATTAATGTTTCATTGTGCCCCTTGCACCAAAGTGCCCCAACATAGAAATACCATTATTTTTTGCATGGGTTTCTCGCAAATTCGAATACGTAACTCGACGTGTTTCTTTACACAGATATGTTTCAATTCATTTCAAACATATAGAGTATACGAATTCTTTTTAATTAACTCACTAATAGGGTGCGATAATTAACAAGACTGTAGGTACTGAATAATTTTAAAAGAAATAGTTAGGCTTCTTATTCACATTTTGTAATATTTTTGTTGTTTCTTTTGCTACACGCCTGAGAAGTTTGTGCTATAAATTTATGAACACCCTGTATTTGTGAGGATAGTGCAG
This sequence comes from Andrena hattorfiana, assembly GCA_944738655.2. Lineage (NCBI taxonomy): Eukaryota > Metazoa > Arthropoda > Insecta > Hymenoptera > Andrenidae > Andrena > Andrena hattorfiana. The sequence goes on along the minus strand of OX122892.1, from coordinate 31,589,292 downwards.
AATTAATAAAAATAGATTGTAAGAAAAATCCTAAGAGTAAGAGCACTTTCACATATGAAAAATTAATCCTTCATTCGCTCATGGGAATATCCTTTGAAATGAAGAGTTCCTTAATAAATCCATCCTTACAGTGTGAAACCAAAAGAAAGAATCAAATATCCTCGAGATCAAAGGCCTATATAGTGGTGTTCAGATATTACCCATTGAAATGCGACGTATTATTAAATAGCCCCCAGAGAGTTATAGGCGAGTGATTTCGTGGAAAATATGCTAACTAATGTAGATATTAATCATATCATTCTGCTGCAATTAAAGGAGACTACTTCTGTCGGCACGAACATTTTCACATAATTAAGTTTCTATTAATAAATGCCACAAGCGTTTTTATTTACGTAGTCAGGAATAGGTCCATAAAAATTCTATAGTGATAATAAATAATGGAAGATTGAACATATCTCAATGTCTAGTTAACCATATATTCAATATTCGTACATTCCAAGGTCACCATTCATTCGACCCAAAGAACACAGGTGCGTTATACCTATTTCAAAATTAACGCGACAAAGTGTACGCAGTTTTCTCACACACGAGTTCCGTCGACTACCTATTCTCGCAAACAACGGGCCAAGGTACATAATCGTGCAGAAGTAAACCAAGGTTTAATATGTCGCGACGACTTTAAAGCAGCACAATAATTCTCAAATTAGGTTTAATGAAATCTTGAGGGCGATCTGCAGAGAAACTTTAATACCGACGCAACACTGGCCATTCACAGGGCAAAATAACAGGCGGATATTGTTGTAAATCTCGCGCCTTCATATGCATGCAAATCTCGAGGCACGACACGAGCAGAGGACGTCAAAGTTTAAAGCTATTGCCTGCCCGCGTCTATCGGCCACTCTCGAATCACCGACAACTTCCAAATTTATTAATACTTTCGATCGTACGGATAGTTTGCCAACTCCCCCCTGGAAAGTGTGCCGAACAGGTATTAAGCACTTACGACTGCTTCCGTAAAACGGAGTTCTGACATTGCCTACTTAGCAAATAAGTTGAGTCACGGGTACTTGGGCGGAGAAGAAACAGGGAGCACGTAAGGGCAGCGAGAATCGATACGAGCAATTGCCCCCCCGCGATAGATTCTGATTTCTACGAAGTTCCCCCGAGTACGAAAGTTTCTGTAGGGGTGAGCGGGGATAAACGTAACACTTTTTACATTTGGCCTAGCTGCTAATTACCTCTTACAGATATAAAAACGAAAATAATGCCTTAAGATAGTGTGTTTCTTGGTCTATCATTTTACCACAAATGCAGCCTTCCGTGATAAGTAGTCAAAGAGTTATGGCAATTTTCCGCAGTGACTGTCATTGTCACTTTTGTCCTGCAGGGGTAGGACGAAAGTAACACTAATTATTTTGAGGAGAGTTAAGTAAAAACACTCCTTCCAAAGCAAAATAGGATTTTTTATTATCAGAAACAATAGAAACAAACATTTAAATAAACATATTTTAAGTAGGTAACGATAAAAAAGCAGCTTCAAACATTTCTTTGATACTGTGTATTTGATTTAATATGGAATCTTGTGTAACGGCTCCAAAAGTAACTAATATTTATGATATTTTTTAAAAACTATTGTTAATATTGGATTCAACTCTTTTGGGATATAGGGAGGCATCTTTAAACTTATAGAAAATTTCGTCCCCGTAGTGACGTGTTATTTTTGTCCCCAGCCATGTTTTTCAGCATAGAATTGTTATAACGTACAAACTATACAAGACTTATTGAAATCAAATACACGAACTTATAAAGACATTACGTAAGAACGCTCTAATAAATAATTGGATCAATGTCTATGGTTTAACTATGAATATTAACAAAAATACCAACAGAGGAGACACTTACCTGAATGATCGAAATAACGAAATCAGCTTGCCCCCGGTATACGAATCGTCGTATTGCTCAGCGTCACTCCGTGAAAGAAAAGAAACACTAAACACGATTAACTATGTAAAGCAAACGTTTTGGAAACTTTTGTGGAAGACGGGAGAAGGCGTGTTACTTTCATCACGCCGTTATGTTTGTCCCCGCTCTCCCCTACTTATACACAGTATTTTCCTTGTAGCTTATATTTCGCATGCTCCTTGAACTTTGCATCAGCTTCGTTTATTTATTTTTGACGGATATTTACGATAAAAATTGGTAGATATAATAGACTATAATTTATACGATGCACCAAATTCCCGTCAAACGCAACAATCAGTCAATCTCCTTAGCTTTGCACACGCGACTGGAACTTGTCGAAACCTAATTGTTGTTTTTTCTATCCCCTAAAATATCAGAGATATAGCTGATGCCCTGTATTAGGGAACTCACCCTACTCCTTTCGTATGACTGAAATATCGAAATTTTCGCGACAAATCAACCCAATCTACCCAACATGGAGGAACATTCAAATATTGATTTATCTCGTCTTCTCCAATGAACAGGCTAAAACATCTCACTATAACTTTGCAGCAAATGCTTCCTCATGGTGGGAAAAGCACATGGAAATATTTCAACATTCGTCCCGTTTCGCCTACTCGCAATAAATCGAGCCAGAAGCATCGGTCACGTCCCCCTCGAATTATCGCGTTCGCGTCGTGCGTCGCTAGTGCAATCAGCCGGGCGGGGCTGAAATCTAGACGAAATGTCGTCTGGGGCGCGGACAATGCCTCGAAAATTTCCACGTTCCGATATTCCCTTTCATCGGTTGGGAAACAATCGCGCGATGAGAGAATATCCTATTGGTGTAATTCAACGGGAAACGGAGAAGCGGCTGTAATTGACACCAAGCGAATTTCTCCGTTTTTCGTACCGACGCCTGCTATATAAACGGCCGTCTTTCCCTTTGTTCGTGGCTGCCGCGACGATGCACAGCACCGCGGCGAAACAATCGCGATGCATCGCGTGTATCTCGCTGCATTTATCTCGAGCGCTCTACCTCTTCGAAAAACGAAAGGCGCGTAGAAACGGGTGAAAAACAGAGGGTACGAGAGGCAACAGCCAGTTAAGCAGACAGCTTTCGTTTATCGCAGCATTAAAAACTGCCAGCTTAACATCGACAGCTGGTCTTTCATGCTTTCTGCTCTTCAAATATTATATTATGTACTCTCCTGTGTGTATTAGTAATTGGATCATCTTTGGTTTAATATACAGGGTGTTTCGTAAGAATAGGTAAAAACTCGATGAAAAAGCGAAAATGTCTTACAAGTAGTGAACATATTATTATTTGAAAAATAATCAAATAATAGTCTTTTCAGAGATACTAAAATTGAAGTGATTGGAATACGTACATAATTGTTAAATACTTTATAATGTCACGTCTAGCTTATTCTTGTGGTTCCATCGTTGCCATCGTAAACGTCAGTTTCCATAAGATGTAATTATTTACACAGTGTGCATAAAAATGTATCACTTTCAGCATTTGCAATAAAAAGAACATTGTGCTACGTACAGCACGTTCATTTCCGGACATATGTTTACGAGAACCTTTTTCTTTCAACGAGTTTGTTTCAAGGGTAACTTTTTTGTAACACAACATGGGTATTTTTCGACCCAGCCGTGTTCTCATTTCCTTAACCCTACTATAGCTTTCGAGTCTTTTTCCACCGAATAACGTTTCGATTTTTTCAAAAACTTTCCTAAATTCGAGAAAAATATTAGAAAATTATTACTGACGACTGGGTTTCTTATATCCTACATATCTTATATGCTACTTTCTCTAGTAGCAGGTAGAATAAGAATTTATATTTCCTTGGCCCATAGATAGTTCTCGAAACAAAACCGAAGGGGTTGAGATATAGAGAAAGTTCCTGGCCCCTTTAATCTTATTAGCGACAACTAGGGTAGACCAGGGCGAATCGGATCACTTTGTGTTTGACGGTAAAAAAATAATAGTTAAACATTAAAAAACTAATTTTTTATAATATATTCGTAACCAGTACACCTTTGGCTTCAACTTGAATATATAAAAATTCAAACTAAACATAAAAATCTTTCATTTATAAACAAAAGACGAAAAAATGAGAAATATCCGATTCACCCCGAAACTTGAGGCGAATCGGACCACCCAGAAATTTCTGAAAAAAACTGAAATTTTCATAACAAAATCTTTAGAATCAACTTAAACAAATCTAATTTAATGATAGTGAAGTCAAGTGACAATACTTAGCGCACGGATCGGAAGGATATTGCCGTTTTTTGCTGCCTCTATCAGCACAATTCTCGTGGCACCACCCTTCTCAGACAATCTTCTGAAAATGGACGAATTAATTTTTCACCGCAGTAAATGCAATGTCATCTTCTTAAAACCATTAATTTATTTATTTTCTCGTCATTTTTTAGATTTAATTTTTATCACAGCTTCCTTTATTTTTTTTTTTTTGACACCATGATCCCTGATTGCGCTTTTTTATGTATCTACGAACCATCTGTATATAAACAATTATCATATTTATAATCATAAAAATACTCAAATGAAAAAGAGTGATCCGATTCGCCCCACATAACGTGATCCGATTAGCCCCATATATAAGTATTTCAAAGATTGTAGATTACATAAACATATTATGATATAATACTCTAAAATACATCAAATACTAATCTTAGACACCTTGCAAACTAATAACAATAAGCACATTTGAATTTTCAAGCTTACTTTTTATTTTAAATACGGAATTGAAGATTACGTAGGTTAGATACGACCAAAATTGTAACGCTCGTAAATTAAAACTGTAACGCTAACAATGACTTAAAACAATTGACGAACTACTGCAGTAGGTGCGGGGGAGAGGGCTGAGATAATACGAACGATCGGAATAATCATTTCTATCGCGATGTAAGAAATATGGACTAAATTCTTATTTTGATCCGATTCGCCCTGTGATCCGATTCGCCCTGGTCTACCCTATACGATTTTAATGCACAAATTGAGACGAATTTAATCATCTACTTATTGCAAATATTTCATCTACAGTCTACACATTGGAGGTTCACATTTTCATACTCATCATTTTTATATTTACCATTCTTCGAGACCGATAAGGGAACTAACCAACTGCTAGATGCCAATTAATCAAGGCCGCTATAAAACGTGGCAATCTCTTCTATCGCACTTGAATCGAAGGCGATAAATCAAGGGGGCACGAGCAACAAGCCAATCACGAATTTATAAGTTCCCTCGTGCTAGCCTACCGTTTCCACAACTGTAACAAAGCGTCGCGGCGTGCGACGCCGTTTATGAATTCTAAGGGCCGCACTTTCGCCGATTGTTCCGCGCCGTACAAAGACGATCTCTGCACGCTCAGCATTGTCTAGCTTTTGGACAAATTCTGCCCCCCTCCCCTCCTCCCTCTTCAAGATCGCTGACCCTTTCCCCATCCCCTGTTTTGCTCCTCACTTTTTCTGATACCCGCTTTGTACGCGACTGTCGCTTTCCGAGGGAGATATTCACGGGAGTAAAGGTGTCGAGGACAACGTGCAACAAGTAAGTTCAGCTAGGGCAAAGGCATTCTCTCCTTTTGTTTCGTGAATAATAACCGTCCCGTCCTCCATTATCCATGGACATTGTGTATCTTTTGAAGATATTAACGTGATGGTCGCTTAGTATTAATGTAATGCATCGGTGATCTTATACTATACCGTTTTCAGAGTTCTAGTGAAGCATCAGCAAAATTAACGAAGATTCTTCCTTCGCAGACGATATATTGCTCTCTAAATTTTGATAGTAGAAATAAATTCGATTTTATCGTCTCGATTAGTCGTGCTTCTAGGAAATTTCTATTATTCAGTTTGCCAAGATACAGGGTGTTCAATATTAATCAATGCGTTTGAATTCCTGAGTACTTAAGTGGAATATAGAATATTGTTTTTTATGATTTCCAGGGAAGTTACTTTTTTAAGGTAACTTTTCCTAAGTGGCAGTACCCCAAGGTAATGTAAAAGCCACCATTATTTTTTCGAGCGCAGTAAGGATACTCGAAGTATGTCTTCTTTGCGCAAATAGGATATTTATAAATGGCCCATATTCATCACATTCTATTTCCCTGAAAAATAATGGTATTGTTTACGATAGCTTTCATATAAGATTTTTCACAGCTTTCCAAAATTATCGTATCGCCCTTGCACATAATACGTGTACTAATAATTCAATGAGAGTGTAAGTACTACCGAAAGAAAGGAAATCCTTATTTAAACTTGGTACCAAAGACAATGATATGAAGATAGAATCAATGGATCCGACCAAAATATTTTCTGTACAAAATAGACTCTGTTCTTACAATGCACGTGATACGCGAAATTAATAAAAGATATTTCTGAAGTTTATTTAAGTAACTACCATTTAGGTTCTTTTCACACAACACCTTTCCTGTAACTCACAACTAGTGTTTGTGATATATTTACACAATTTGTATCTTCCTTAAATCAGCTGTGTTTCTGTGAAGTGAATATATTCAAAATACAAGTCATGAATCACACAATTATATCACGTGAAAAGCCCTGAATGCTACAGTTCCCAAGTTAAAAAAAAATTTAACCTAACATAGGAAGAAACCACGGACACATGTAAAACTCCACCGTCTCCACACAGGAAACAGTATCCCCTATTTTGAAAAATATCTGAAATATCGTGCCTGACCTCCAGCAATACAAAACGGTCACGAAAAAATCGTCGCCTAGATATATATCGCCACTGACAATCTTCACAAAGCTAACCAAGCGATTAAACATTCAGAGGTCCATCGAGATTCAGCAACGGATCTTCGCCAACAGCCAATAAGCCAGCTGCCCGCTCTGCGCGCTCCTCGCGACAAAATTAACATCGAATCCACGAGAACGGTGTCGCGTCAGCGATCGATCATCGTTTTGATTTATGTTTGCGATTTGTCGCGAATTAAACGTCAAGCTCAGGGATTTATCTCAACTTTCCACGGCGCTCGTATCGGCGAGGATTAAGCTCGTCTTCCAGTCGCGTAGCGTTTTAAATGGGGAGCCTCCCTTAGAAATTCGGGCGGTTGAGGTTTCATCGACCATGCCGCGGAACCCGCTCCCTCTTTGCTTTCTCCTTCGCCCATCTTTCGCCAGAAAACTTTCCTCCTTGCGCGCCTGTGCCGAGCCACGTTTCTAAATCTTCTGTACACGTGTGTGTGTTAGCGAAGGTATGCGTTGGCGCGTTCGTTCGTATGTGGGTGGTTCAATTACAAGGATAACTTGTGGAAGCTCGAGTTCTGGTGGAAACCGAGGCGGCTGTACGCGGTGATTCGATTTAAGAATTTTCATTCCCACTACGGAGCGGCTTTACGCGAGGAGGAACTGCTGCTGCAGGAAAATTTATCCCCCGCTGTTCTTCGCGGGCTTTGAAGGTGCGCGAATCTCCGCTCGCTGGACGATACACCCGTGCACGTGCGGCCATGCACGTAAAGGTGGGAAAGCTTGGAAAAAAGTATAGACTAGTGGCTTTGTGGTTTTCCAAGATTTCCCAGCGTTTCGTGCAAGGGAGTTTGCTGAACCTTCAATCTGTAACAGCTCCGCCTTACTTTCTTTAATGTGGTTCTATTTCTCGAAGGGAAGTCGAGATTTTGGGGGATTCGAGGCTTGTGATTTAGGTATCGTAGGTGATGGTGTTCGAAGGCTGGGATTCAGAAGAAACTTTTTATTACTGTGACACTGAAATAGTAGACAGTTACTAACGATTGTAAGTGGGATTAGAATTCTTTGTTTTGGTTTATTTTCTTGGTAGTACCTTCTGATTTGTGTGAAATAACAGGATTTAAGCAGGAAGTGACTGTCAATGATTTTGATACAACTTTCAGGATTTTGGAACAATCAAAAGTAAGAATCTTTTTCGCTTCCAAACCTTCCAATCACTGATGCTGCCTTGATAGGTTTTTCGAGATATAAAAAATATTTTTACTTGTATTTAACATCGAAGTAACTAAAAAGTGACAAAGAATTATGGAAAGGTTGATTAAATGGATTCGGAAATGGAGGTAATATCGAATTTAAAAGCGCAACTTCTCAAGTTTTCCATAAATTATTTTACTGATGCTTATGCTGTGTTATATATTTTCTAAAATCATACCAAAAATATCGACGAAAACTGTTTATACTTCCAATAGATTCCAAAATACCACCGAAGTAGAAAAGCAGAATGGAATAGCATCGGAGTGAAGATATCTCTTCGTTACTTTTGACTAAACCATAAACCTTTATCATTTTATCAATATATTACACAATAGTTTAAGCAGACACGCTCTACTGCCAGCGACATTAATTTTAAAAATGAATTTAACTGATTAGAATCTACCTAGTTCTGTGTATGTATAATGAACGCGATAAGCAAGCAATAATAACTGAAGTACATACAGCTCTATTAATTTCAATATTTTGCTGTATGGATCAACATATTTATTCGCGTACCATTTTAAATAAAACACACTACATTTCCAAAAAAAATTGCACTTTATCAGAAACTTGCAAAATATGGCAATAAACATACGAAATGAATCCTTTGGTCGAAATTATAGAATAGCTGTCAATTTTAAAATATCAAAAAATTCAATTTAATGAATCTACCTAAATACGTGTAGACATGACAAAGTCAACATCAATTTTCTCGAAAACAAAAGTCCCTTTTAAAAAAAATTATTCTACAATTTGTAGACTACAAACTCAACGGAAAAAAATTATTAAAAAATTCGCATTACCATGTTTGATGTAAAAGCTAAGTAAACGAACAAGCCTTGAAAATTAGAACAGCCATCCCCGTCGAGTAATCTATCGAGTATCCCCCCGTATAAGCGTGCAAGCAACAACCGCCACGCCGATTTCCCGTGCGCCCACGTGGTTATACGTGTATTTGTTCAAGTTGTTATACCCCCATGAGCAAACAGTCGTGACGACATAACGAGGTGGTGGGGCGCGTTCAAGCTCGGCCGTCATAAATGTCGAGCAAACTGACGGAAAGTTAACGGCAGCAAATCACCGCGCACGCCTATGCACAGTGGCGTAGCATTAATTTGGCGTGGGTATGCTCGAAACTTGGCGGTTTGCGATCCGCCGTGAGCATCGCTTCGGAACGCGTACCCGAATATTTTCGACGGGGAAATTAGATATTACGTGCCCCGCGGCAGAGAGCACTTTACGCCCCGCGCTTTACGACGAAAGTGCATTATTCAGAGCGGCATAATTTATAATGGAGATTGCACTGGTCGTCACTGGGCGACATTTCCTGCGAAGAAGTAACGACAGTTTCGTTTCGATAGTGGCCTGCTGACAATAGAGACGTGTGTCTGATAGTGTAGGGTTTAGGGAATACGTTTATACATGGTTAAATGTCGTTTAATTTCTTTTCTTTTTATTCAGGGGATGATTGAGTATTTTAGAAGTGAATTCTGATGGTGTGTTCTAAAGGTAGAGGTAAGGGTGTTTATAAACGAGACATTGTTGTGACTTTCGATTGGTATTTAGGGTGTATTCATATATTTTATGCTTCTTTAAACGTGTATTCTATAGCGTTTCGAAGAAATCAGGAACTATGAATAATCAATATTACAAGAATCATTTACCCCCGTGGTCACACCTTCTTGTAATCACAAATTGGTCACAAGGGGTTCACTGCACCCCAGCGTTATTTTCCAATTACCATTTTCGTATTTTTGAATCTTTTATCTCACAAGTTAATTATCCAACCAAAAATTATTAACCAATTATCACTCAAAAGTCATAATTGCACATTCGTAATACTCATACAATCATGCTCTAATAGTCTTTTTCTAGAAATACAAATTTTAATATGATAAAATATGTAGTTCAAGGAGAATGATTTTCGGCCGTTGTGGAGAAAAGCGATATTTTTATTTTTTTTTCACGATGATTCTCTTTTGGAAATCGAAAAGGTACAACATTTGAACTCGAAAATTGCTCTTGATGTGCCATACACATCGCGTGACCGCAAGGGGTTAATAAAAACTTAGAGAAATTAATACAGTCAGTCACAAAAGTCTATATACATCCTATAAATCTTGATATTTCGAAAAATATAAAATTGTCGATATATTTACTAAACTATTTATCAGTTAAAATTAGGAATATTGAGAAAATTGCATTATTTATTCAACTCACTTAAAGAAAGCAGTATCAGAAATAAAATAAAATATCACAAAGATTATATGCAGATGTTACAGATGCATTAAAGTTTACAGAATTTGTTTGAATAAATATGCAATCACCCGTCAAAGTTTGTATACGTTCTATACATCTTTAATCTAAAGCTGTTAACAATAAAATATTGATAAACATAAAGTTCAATATCACAAAAGACACATCTATATTTTCTAAAACATTGTAAATTCGCATAGTGTCGATAGACTTTTGTTATTGCCTGTATATCTGAAATATCAATCGTATGTCACAAAAATGTGTAGTGTGACAAGGTATTAAGTAGGGAATATTATTGAAATGCGTTGTAAAAAGTGTTTTTCTATAAAGTTGCAGCGAGAGAGTGGATAAGGAAAGATTTTTCAAGGCAGTGCAGAAAGACAGGATGTTTACTGTGGAATTACTTAATCTGCATAACGTTGCTTTATTTTGCGTAGGAACTATAAATATCTTGCAACGTAAAACTATTGGATTGTACTGAATGCTAACAAAATTGAGAGTTTCTTGTTCTTCTGTCATAGATAAAAAATATTTTAGAGATTCGGTGTAACCATTTTCTTAAATTTGCATATTTCCGTTACGATCTTCCCACAAATTATTTTTAAAAATGCATTTACATAACATTCCCGTCTCATCTATATGCATAGGCATAGAGGAAAGTGTCGGACTTTGGCTGCGAAATTTGTAGACAGTCTGATCGTATAATACTTCGAATAAAAAATACGCTGCATCATGATTTAAAGATGAATTATGCAACGTTATTTAAAGCAGAATTCACATCTTTTCACGTTTCCTTCCTAATTAAGATTCAGAATTTATCAGCTGGGTATCGTCCAACCGAGTGTACCTATTAACTATCAAATTAATTTTAATGCCCTGCTGTTCCTTCGCTAAACATTGGACCCTACTTCATTATCCCTCAACCTTCTACAATTAATCAAAGTACGGGGGGTCGCTAAGTCCTAAAACATTAGCGATTCCCGCGAACCGAAATTTTCGCTGTGTATGCAAAATGTATCTGCAAAGTTTACCTGCCTATGGCATTATATTATTGATCTATAGATTCTATATGGTTTTCCTAAATAATTTCCTTTTTTAATAATTTAGATTGAAATTAATTAATTCGAAGTTTGCTTGCCAGATTTTTGTTAGGTTCCTCACTATTATTAGTAAATTTATAAAAACTTACCCTCCGCTTTACAGTTATTTACGTTGCACAGGTCCTTGTATTTCTTGTCGAAACCTACATTTGGCAAATTGAATAATATTCTACAAGATCAATTTTCCTCTTTTTCCTCTACAACAAGCTGTATTGAAACTTGAAGCTTCCAACAAGTTATTAAATATAAAGTCTTTCACGCGAAGTAGCATAACTGGAAAGCAGAGAATTCCCAAGGATGGATAAACTGAAAAAGTCGAATAAAATCACGGACGTAGCTTCGTTTACGATAAAATCAATTACGAATAACCACCGGCTGCGGGAGTTTCACTCTAATACCTACTGTGCGTTCGCATAAAAAAGCATGGCATAACCGATAGCGTTATCTTACGCGAAACTGTGCGCCACAACTGCAACGCAATTTGGTGCACACGAAAATCGATTCAGAATTTTAACCCAATACACGTACTCTGAAATCACAGAAACCTTGATGAAAATTAAAAAGAAAGCTCCAGTTCCAATCAAAACCTTGTTACGCTTGCATAAAACGTACCATCCCAATCCCTTACAACCAACAGAAAAAAAAACACAGAAAATGATAAAACTACGTTACAGCTTCCGGTGCTCATTGTGTACCCGAGAAAATGAAAGAAATACAAATCAACATACATTTCCGATAATTTCCCACTCCTCGCCTACTCTTAATCCAGCGCATGCCACAGGCCTTCAAAGTCGATTTCCTCGAAAACAAAAGCTGCCACAAGAACACCTTCTCCCACACAATCAATCTACCCTTTTTCTATACCAAACCACCATACAATGTCAACGATCGATCAACTGTAGGGTGCCCCCGATGGTTTGCATACCGCCAGAAGCGGCTTGCACGGCCGTGCACGCGTCACGCAGAGTTTATACGTGTCCCGAGTGTAGATGGATATGGATTCGTGGCTAGGCCCAGAGCGATCACGGTATTGGAGTAGTTGCGTCTACCGCTATTCTGTCTGGCCCGCAGGAATGCCGAAATGTTCCTACGTGTTGCGCGCGTTTAGAGGGGGCGGGTACCGGGCCCGGTGCTGCGGTGGCCCGCAGTAACGGGGTGGCCTGACGTCGCATCTCTATTAATTATTCACATAATTACAGTCGCCACCCGCTGCGAGCCGTACTCGCCGTCGCCGCCGTCGAGAGCAAACTTGCAGCGATTAATCGAGGGGTTGGGGCTGGGGGAGAGTGGGAGGTTTATCGGCACGCATACGCCAGGGCTAACCAGCTTTTACTGGCCACCATAACACGTGGACTTGACCTGGGCCAAGCTAAAGCGTCCCGACGAACGACCTACGCCTTGCCGCTGCGACCAACCACTCCCTACTCCAATTCTTAAGCCGATTATACCGAGTGATTACCGGAAGAACAGAGCGTAACGCGATTACTACCGATTCGTCACCGTACGAGGACGTTGCGGGACAGATGTGCATTAACTTTCGACAGGACGACGAGGATTCCGCCGTTCACGTGGAAGGTTTACGGTTTCGGGCGGGACCGACGTTGGAAGGTGGTGAAATTTTCATGCGCCGCGTAAAAGCATTTCGTTGTGGCGGGAATGACATATGCTGCAACGTCGAGCGGGAGGATCTGGCTGGGGGGCTCGTTGGGATTGGGTGATGCCAGATTGGTGGAAGGAGAACATGAGATATTGGTTTGATTTTACATCTGTAGGATAATGTAATGAAGTTGATGAGTTTTTGTTGGAATAAGAGCTGTTTGGGGATGAAATGGGTGTGGTTCGTTACATGTTGCTTTAAGTCGACATGATTTTTGATAATTTGGGGACGTTGATTTAGAAACCATGATTTTGCTACTCTTGACATTACAGTAGGTATTGCGAAGTTCTTGCTTCGAAACCTGTCCTGAGGAAATATTAAATAGGATGGCGGATGTAGTACGATATGTACATAGGACATATAATAGTATAAATACACCTAAAATTAACCTTTACGAAAAATATCACAGTAGGGTAGGAGAAAATGTACATTCATTTTGAATATGATGCCAGGAATGGCATGTGTACGACTACAAATTCATAGACACTGAAGTAACGTTCACTATTCCCATACTATATAACATCTAACTCAGAATGTTGCCAAAAGTTTTTCTCAAAATATAAGATATGAGAAATAGCAACATAAGAAGGATCATATTTCAGACACCCATTTCTGATCTGTTTAGTATTCGCTAAAATTTGTGAATTACATCGTTATGATAAATTCCACAAAGAAAGACACGGCAATATCAATGAATCGCATGATTTTTAATAACGACACCTGACCCAGTTCAGGAATAACGATATCACCTCGACAGGATTTTTGAAAAGACGGTTGTTCACGTGTAATATACATTACAGCAATCGTTTGACTACGAGTGGGATTAAACAAATATTGCCGAGACCAACACCGCGAAATAACAAAATCCAATACATAATCCTGTAACATTTCCTCATGTCACATAGGCAGAAATGAAATTTACCTCGACAAATATGGACAGTGAAATTCACGTGATCAAACACCGAGTGTACCTCGTTATGTTAACGTTGCTCAACGTTCCCCAAGCAACAACGTGTTCACTGTAAATTTTGCGGTAATTGAATTTGACACCGTCCGATTGAATTTGAGCATCGTTCTTCTTTGACACGAATTCTCTCATGTGTGCTCTCGAAAAAGAGGACAGTTTCACATTTCACAAGGACCTCTGCCTAGATATTTGCACATCCAAAACCTACTCCGTCACATTACACGACATTGTCAACAAGTATTTCCACCAAACCCACTAGCACCGTATAAATACGAAAATTGAATCTTTGGAAAACGAATACGAATAAGTGTAGATGTTTCTTCAGGAATAGACACTTGAATATGAATGAAATCTTATGGAGAACTGCGAATAAGTGGGATCTGTTAGAAGAATAGAAATCAATGTCCCTGTTCGATTCGCCTAGTACAAATTTTATTAGTATCGAGTCGATTCGTGGTCGTGTTGTGGCAGGGTGCAACGTTGGGTACATACATACATACATCCGCGAAGGTGTTCGGATGAAACGGATTTTACGGGCTGCACGCTAGTCCTGAAGCTTTAACCTCCAGGTTATAGCAGCTTAAATTCAGTAGTACCGCCTAAAAGTACCTTGGAGCGGGATGCTCGGGATTCGCTTTACGGTTTGGCAGGAAACACCGTTCTCTTTCGAAGAACTACTCGTAGTAACTGTTCCCCGGGGTATGTACAGTGTGTTGCTAAATGGGCACATGCTCCGATATCATTTTCGTCTGCTTCAGGATCTCGAGGACAGAATACATTCAGGCTACGTATGAACACACTGGTGTGTTCTTTCCGCCAGAATATGTAACTAGCTAGCCAATACTGGGAATAAACATCTTATTTAAAAGAAACATCGTTCAGGGAGTCTTAAATAAATTTGTTGTAATAGGATAAATATTTTTATATTTTACAGAAATTTAAATTCTTTTTTACACTTTGCAATATTTTAAATATGAATTTGTACTTAATGTGTATACAAAAAGAGATGAGCGATTTTACAATTGAATTGAAAATAGATTTTCTTTAATAGCAAAATTTACGAATTTGATTCCCACTCATGAGTGTATTTAAATTTACGGTCACCCCATATATTCATATTTTTACGACAGAAGGTCAGTAATAAAATACTTGAAACGTTTTGTTTCAAACTGTTCGTACTGCATATTGCATTTTCGGAAATACAGTATACTTCTTCGCTTCATTCAGTTACCAACACCAAAACCAGTGAAAAATAAAACATAAATAGGTATATTCAAAAATAAGAGAGTTCGATCAAAAACATTTCTATGGACAGTATCATATACAATACTATCCATAGTCTCTCAAGTTGCATGTAAAGCTAGTACTAGTTTTAATTAGATTTCTACAGCTTCGACGCAATGGTAAACATACATAAATCTAACTTACATTCTGATTGTTCCCATCGATTACCTCGCTTTATCATAACAATGGACGAAGTATAAAGCATAATATACTATAAAATATATTATGTTTGTTTTTAATATGATGCTATAACCATAAGTTTAAGTGAACCCTTATTTTGTGTTCATTCCATAAATTTTCAAGGCCGATAAAAGCAGTAGGTACATAAAGCGAGCGATTCAAGTGTCACTGCACCATTAATCGCTGTGCTAAGGATTTATTTTACGTTACTAAATACGGAATAACAACGAGTATTCTCCTCTCGTAAAAATGAAATTGTGCAAATAAAACCGATGTCGATGTATTTCTGCGTAATGTACTCTCACTATAATTCTTTATTGCAGCGCGATTGAGCTTCATTACACTTACCTACTTAAGCATAATTAATTCATTAGGCACCAGTAGTATCTCTACTGAATAACTTCAGTTTTTTACTTTATCTGTTTATTCTTTTTTTTACTTTATCTGTTTATTTTTGTTTTGCTTAACACGATATCTAACTGGAGACACGCCATTTTCTGTAAAAAAGTTGGCGATCTATTTGTGGGACATGTTAATCTAATCAGTGAAATGTTGGTGCGTAAAATGATTTACCTACTGGAATTTACTGAACTTTGTCTAAATTTAGAAGAAGCAAGAGGATGTCTAATATAGTAAAATCACTATAAAATTGTTTAAAGCCTAAAGCACACTAATTTGCTTCAAAAGCGTATAAAAGACGAAAGTGTTACATTTACAAGCTCATAAAACCTTAATTTTTATACCTGGTATACCTAATAGTGACATTCTAGTCTGCAGTAAAAAAGATAGTTATGTACTTGTTAAGTTAATTAAGTTATATGTTCAATAAATAGAAGGAAAGATATAATTTTTCGAATTCACGGAAAAATATTTCCACAAGTATTTAAAAAATGAAGCATTGGCGCCTACTGAGATAACAACAATTTGGATGACTGTGTTACATAACGTTTTTGTTTCTTCGACATGGATCTACCTGGATTGTGTTATATAAAATAAGTAAACCTAAAACCTGTGATTTCTTATTGAATATTGTTTATCTTATCAGATGTATTATTAAGTGTTTTTACTTCTTTGACACTCTGAGTATAATTTGCCAAATTTCAAATTTGCATAAATAATGTTAAAAGATAATCATTCCTTTGGGGTATACAACACGCTTATATTGTATTTTTGGACTGCGTGTATAAGCACGTTTTATACTTTAAAGAAATGATTATCTTTTAACATTACTTACACAAGTTTAAACTGTATGCAATTAAACTCAGAGTTTTAGATCAGTACGAATATACCTACCAGACTCTAATTTTGAGATTGATTTCTATGAAATGATTAAAATCTTCTTAAATAACCTTGTGTCGCAATACAAGGAATGGAATGAATAGCGCCAGCAATGCAAATAATCCAGGAAGTCAGCTCTTGGAGTTTCAGATTGAATAGGAACAGTTCACGATTTAGTACATTAGGGATTCTGGTCCCAGCTTTCAATGATACAATCGAATAGTTCACAATAGTATATTGTCCTGCTTCGTAGTTGAAACAATGAGTATCCATTACAAATGGATTGCAATATCTGCGGAAAGACTGAGGATCAATTCTAAGTTTACGAAAGTTCTGCTAACATGGCGCAATCCAAACTTGATTAACCTGCTCCGAACGATGCTCTTGTTCGTTCCCTTCCTCGAGGGAAGATATCCTCGAAAATAAGACGAAAGAAAGAACAATCTACTACATCTTCTGGTATATCTACGACACGCTCGCCAATGAAGATAGGTATTTCATTTGATTTTGCAAGAAGACTATTTAGCCCAATTATGAGACCTTTATTTTCCTTCAGACTTCATTTACCTAGCATGTAAAATATAACTGACAATATATTTGAAGGATGCATTAAGAATGTGTGATTACTTTTAATTTCTGAAACGAATTTCCTATATCGGATGAAAGCAGACAAGTAATCGTCACTTCAAACAATATTAATTGAATTTCTCCTCTTATTATATTCTCCTACCCTGCACATCTCTGTTTCTGTACAAATTTCAGTCCTCGCGACATTCTAATTACAAATGTTTCACCAAGAACATCCTTGCATATCATTTAACCATTAATAAAATAATCAGTACCTACAATTTCCAACTAAGTCACCGGTAAATCCCATATTTGTCAAGTAATTTTCAGTACTTCAGCAATAAACACTCCGAACATTTGAACCAAAACGCTTATCGTTACATATTTAAAACAGCTCTCCAATTTTTCGCAAGACAAACCTGCGGCAAGCATTCGACTATGGAAAGTGAAACTGAAAATAAGAAATACTTCGAGAAGTCTGCCGATCTATAGAGAGCTATTAGTCTTCTCCACGAGACATTAATTAATTGCTTCACCGCAACATCTATTCACGTGGAATTCGTGGGCCTCGTTGGATCCCGGTTGACCAACCTGGTCAGGTGTTAGTTACCGTTGAAAGAGGACTCGTCGTTTCCCATTTCTCACCCCCTGGTCCTGCAAGGACCATCTGATCCTGCTGTTATTCCCCTTCGCTTCCTGCGAGGTGCACCCTGCGCCTGCGCGATCCTTTTTTCCAGTTGGCTCGCGTGGCAAGGCACGACTATCCGGATTTCCGGCGAGTTATCGAGGTACGAGGGAGTTTCCTAGGAATTCGGGGGATCAATGCGATTACGAGAATTAAGTGATTCCGAGATAAACTTGGGGAGGAACATGAACAGGGAGGGTCGACGTCTGCCAAGTGCGCCGTTAACAGTTATATGAAATTGAATTCAACGAAAAATTCTAGCCTGGGTTATGGGATTGAGGCTTGGGTTGTGTTGCTGCGTTTCATTTCGAGGACCATGGCAGTTCGGGGTTGATGGGGCGGTAATCACTCAGTGTTGATGATAATTGTTTTCAGTAAAGAGGAGAAACTAGCGTTCGTGTGTAAATTCTTGCTTCGTGGTTGATGGAACTGATGGAAACGATGATGATAAGAAATTTGCAGTTGGAGATTGCGCTCTCAATGAAAAATTTGTGGGAAACAGAGGCATCCGGAAGATTCATGGAAGATGAAAATCATAATTATTTAGTCGACGTGTTGAGGAAAAGTTATAAGAAATACGTATAAATGTGGGAATGTGATTTATTGGATAAATCTCATTTAATTAATATGTTTCATTCCCCCAGCTTTTAGATAACAAGATATTCCTAGTACGTGATATTCAATAAAACTAAAATAGTATAATAGTGGTGCTATATGGAAGCAACAATCAACAACTTGACAGAAAATGATTGATTTAAATTTTCCTTGGAATAGTGGAATTCTTACGGAACATTAATATTGGAAATGCAGAATAACTAAAAAAAGACCAATGTTATATGATGAAACCGATGAGTACTGCAATCTAACAATAAACATTGTACAACTGCGAATAAAATCTTCTATAACAATTTCATTTCCGCAACCAGAATCTAAATCAGCTATATACTATTAGCCTACTAGACTTTCGTTCCCATTAAACAACAGTATTATATGATTTTACTTTTACATAATACCAACGTATCAGGAACATATCTGCAAATTGTCTTAACAATCATTTCGCAGATGGATTGTCGCCTGAACACACTGAACATGAAACAAATTAAATACATACCTCACTCCCACTATCACATTAAAATATTTACTATTACAACTTTTCCATCCCATATCCACTAAACAATCCTGATATCCATATTCCTCGGAACCTGCAGACACATATTCTACAAAACTTTCTCATTAGCAATATGGTCCACAACTATCTATTGCTTATTATTGTCCTTCGACCGATAATTAGAAGAGCTACTTTCCAATTCAGAAAGTAATTTACTCGAAAAGCGATCACATAAGTAAACTATCAGAACGCTTCTCTTCGTTCGTTTCAGTGGTCCCCTCAATTTTTCAAGCGAACGACCTCCCCCTAACGTCAGACTGGATCTGTCTCAACAGAGCCCCCAGAAGGAAGCGGGTTCTCAAAGTATTACGTTTGCCAAGGAGCCGTTTGGTCGCAGCGGTTTAAATCGCGGCCCGCTCGTTAATTCATTATTTAGAGGGGCGGATAGGGATTGGTGGTTGGGTCTATGCAGCTCGCGGCACGTAGCTTGGCGCCGATGCGTAATAATTCGGCGGAATGGCGAGTGTATTTAACGCAACGACCGATTTCCAGCGGCGATGGGGATCGGCTGGCAGCCGAGCAGCGAGCAAATTAATTTTGCAGGCCAGCAGAACGTGGAGTACGCGCGAAGACGCTCCGCGTTCTGCTCCGTCGCGCACACAGTGCATACACAGTTGCAGCCTATTAGTATCTAAGGCTAATTAATGTAGAGGCTGTGTGGATCAAGTGGCTGAAGGCGGGAGCAAGCCACGGCGCTAATCAGTGAGAAATCGCCTTTCCCTGCAGGGGAGATCCAACCTCCCCTGTATGAAAAGTCATTGTTCTTCTTGACTCGTCTTCAAGTTCGCATCGATCAAGCGTACGAACGTTTATATCCTTTCTCGTACTCGAATACAATCATTGGTGAATGACAAAAAGTTACTCGACTACGAATGCATTCGAACAGGGGTTTGATTTTCGGATTGCCCTTCTGTATTCAGCTTCAATCGATTCCATTTGTTCCTTTATGTAAGTACTAGATGAAACTTGAGGTATTAAATATAAGAAACCTTGATATCTTTCCTAAATCTAGTCTGGTCCTGGATGCCACGACATATGATATTGCTATTTTTCCTGATAATTCTAAGTCCAATTGCTAAGTTGAGTGTTTCTACCAGGATACTCTTTCTTTTAGTTCTCTGATGTGTTCGAGTACATACTAATTCGCACGCGGTGACGCGAACCGTCGAACGTAAACGCCGTGGCCCTTGATGCTTTTTGAAATAAATGAGTATGACGTATGCGTATGTAATTAATGCTTCTGCGTTCTCGCAAATTGATGTACATAGTAGAACGTACGAAAGAACGCGGCAACGAGTCGACCAGCTCTCGAAGCGGTTCCATGAAACCGTGAGAAGCGAGAATGGTGCAGCAGGCTCATGTTATGGGGAGTCGGATGCGCGGCTAAACTGGCCGACTCGTGGGACAAAACGTATCTACGACTAGGATCGTTTAATTCTCTGGGAGGTATATGTACCTATATATACGTAGACGTATTTTACAAGAACGAAAAATGTAAATATACAGCTTGTAAGTATTGGATAAGATACTGTGTTACTTGGGCTGAAGAAAACGCATGCACTTTGGTGTTCATACGTATATATAGAAATATATCTTCGATATACAAGTATTATATTTCATATATATGCATAAGTGTGTGTACGTGTTGTGTATGGAATATATAAGGTTTAAGATGCGAAGCAATACTGGGATGTTGTTTTACGTACCCTCGTCGCTTTAAATCAATTACTCGCAATCGGAATAAGCGTCATGTGAAAAAGAAAGGAACGTACGTAATTCGATTTACGCATCGACAACATACTTTTTTTTTAGCCGCCGTAGGTTTTCTGAAACATTCTCAAAATTTTAATTCCTCTCTTCAAGGCTTCTACAAATGTTTATCTCCCGATTGGCGCGGCCCGTTTAACGCGATCACGCCGATCCGCGATTTACCGTATTTAGTTTCTCTCTTCGGCGGAGTTCGTCCTTAAACGCGGCTGGCTTCTGTGTCCCTTTCCCGTTGCTCGCTTTATCTCTGTCCGGTTCTTATTTTATTTTGTTCCCGTTGGTTTTACGCGGTCGATTCGCGTCCAGGGGGGAAGGGATGCGGTTTTACGACGAGCGGAGCGCTTCTTTGCGAAACTTCTGATACCGTTACACCGAAACTAATTCAGCCGCTCGGTGAATTATTGATCACCCGAATTCGGAAACGAGCTTTAAAGTTCGACAGCTTAACCTCCGCGGTGTAATTGCAGCTCAAACGTGGGGGATTACGCGGACGTATTTCGTGTGCCACGAATTTACTCGACCTAAACGTTTCTGAGCTCCATATCAACGAAATATCGCCAGTCGAATTTCGAGTGGTCATACGTGCTGATTAAATGTTTAATGATCCTGAGCTTGGATGTTTTTTATCATTATGATGAATGACTAACTACTGAGTAATTACTTTTAACGGAGATGGAAATCAATTTTTACATATTGCATTATTTCATTTTATAGGAGGAATCATACAAAGTCTTGTGAGTCCTTCTTTCGAAGACTACTGGAAGTAACAACTCAAGTTTTTTCTCGTATTTTATGGAGTAAGCTGCCCTTTTATCGGACGTAAGTAGCTTATTTTTTTTAGATGGAGTAATATAAGTTATTACGTCTTTGGATACTCCTTTCGAAAGCAAATAATTTTTATTTCGTGCATTTCTTGTGGTTTATATAGATATGCAACCATGACGAAAAATATTGTTTATTATGAGAATCCTAAACTGAGGTAACATACGCCAAGAGGAACATGTATGGAGTTCCATAAATATTTCGAACGATGTGCACGTACGCACATTTTTCTCAATCGTTTCAACGACGTTAGTCAGAACGTGTAACATTGAAATTAGTAGTGACTGCATAAGCAAAACAATTTCTCGTTTTTCATATTCTGAATAACGCTGATAAAAGAATTAATAATTGCTTACGGGTGCGTGTACACCGTATTATAAATTTGGCAAAATTATGTCCAACATACAGTACGTTCCCTTTGATGTTATTGGAGTACATTCTGTGTCATATTTCCACAGCTGTGCGAATCAAGGAAATACGAATGAAATAAAAGTTATTTATGTGAATTGAAGCATTCAATAATGTAAAAACAATTACGTTGTTATTTCAAAATTAATATAGTGCTTGCTACTGTAGCCATACGAAAGTGGACCAAGAAGGTTAACAGAGGATTCTACGATCAAATTAAAAAATTCTATCATCACTCCTAGGAATTTTTGAAAAGATACATTTTACCACTTCATGTGACTCGACCCATAAAATGAAAGAATAAATAGTGCAAAAGAAAATATTGCACAATTCACGAATGTGTACACCTAGGCACTACTTGTGCAATAATTAATCAGATGTAATTAATTACAACGCAACAGGTCGAGAAATTCGTGAGACACGATGCGTCATTATCGATGACATTATTCATTTAAAACGGTCAAAATAGTGATTTTCAAATTTTAGAGAATTTTACTAACTGTTCAACGATTGCAGGTACAGTGTGAACGCGAAATTCCAATTTTCGCACGGTGATGTGAATTTTTTTCGGCAGAATACACGATCAAATTGATTGGGATTCACATTAAGAACCCTTTAAACCGCGTAATTGAATTTCATTTCAGGTTACACCGAGATACGCTTCGTGTCAGAAATTTTTAAGCGAAACATTCCTATTCAGAGTATAGTTTGACTGGTCGTTCCATTAAATTAATTGACCCCCGTGAATTAATCGAATCTTCACCAGCGAAAAGGGCTGATCGCGCTTTTAACGAGAACGAATTCATCCAGATTTT
Source organism: Andrena hattorfiana (assembly GCA_944738655.2). Taxonomy (NCBI): domain Eukaryota; kingdom Metazoa; phylum Arthropoda; class Insecta; order Hymenoptera; family Andrenidae; genus Andrena; species Andrena hattorfiana. The sequence goes on along the minus strand of OX122892.1, from coordinate 31,566,397 downwards.
TACACTTTCCGCGCTTTAATTATGTTCGCCGATTTATCGCACGAAAAAAAGTTCTCTATTCCAATTTACCAAGATCGAATTACCTGTTGTACATGAGGATGTCTGGCTTCCAAAGCTTGTTCGGCGTAATTCGGAGGTCCTTCACGCCGCCGTACTCGGACTCGTTCCACTGGAGGTTGTAGTCCGTCCATTCCTGAAAACAATCAATGAAAATTCGTGAGGAATGAATTAAAAATCCATGGGAATATTTTGTACACGAATATCTAAATTGCACAACTTCAGCACAGAAATAATTCTCATCGAAAATTGATAAAAGTAGAATATGATTCGTTAAAATTATCCGGAGCGCTACAATTAGTACCGATATCACTTCAGCACAGGGTATGAGATATGAAAACAATTACCTACTACCTTACCGTGGATTATTTAACCAATTCAATTAATTTTAATGCAACAGTATTTGATTCGGTTATTCCGTTTCAGCAGCGAAGAAAACATTAAATAAACGCACAATACATCACTGGACCGGGGAAAACTAAATTAATCTTCGTGAAAATCGTAATTCCAAGTTAATCGCTAATTGTAAGACGCAGTTAAGTTACTTGCTTCTTAAAGTAGACTACACGAAGCTTCTTTATTACCAAACTCCACGTTTGCTATTTGGTAACGATTTTGGCGGCGAAGAATATATATTTTCCGTGGTTTGTCGGAGATAATGAAGCGCATAAAGTCACGGAACTTCGTTCAGACATAAAATCGGTAAAATTAATTAATTCTCATTGAGCGGAAGACTAATTACCCGTGGGAATTCCTTCCTTCGGTCGGTTAGCGACAAAGACTCGCCGAAATTCGCTCGAGCACGATCGTATCTCCTATGGAACGGCGAAGATCGACAGTGAACTTTGTCGTCGAATCCGTTGGAACGTTCGTGCACGTCAACGACGTTAAATCATCATCGTCTCCCTTTGTTGTCACCGCCCCTATCTGGTTCGAGCGTGGCGCGCAAACGGCGGGACTTAAGAGTATTCTCCAGTCACCCACAAAGCGCCAGATTCGAGGGGATAAATTCGCTAAGAACACGGGAATAGAGGAAATCGGCCCGGACGAATTACGGTCTAATGACAGAGGGACGTTTCAAAGAGCCCCCGGGTAATTGTTATTGTTTCAATCTGAAAGTATCAAGGAAATGAGAGTGCAACGGGGAGACCTAGATTGGAGCACTTTAAACGTAAACTGTCCAAATATCCTTTGCGCCATTTATTTGCGTAAAAGGAAAGGTTGAATTAAAATGCGAAATAGTTAAAAATAACTTGATGGCTGCGATAGCTAGATTATATTAAGATATTCAAAATTCAGATATTCCAAAATCGCGAAGTAGACAGATTTTATAAGTAAATATAGTCGAAATTGTAGAGTAACTTTCTTGATCTCGAAAAAATTGTTTTGTAGGTGGAAGCATTTTTTCGATCTTCAAAACTTTAAACTAAATTTTATTAAAAACAAAGCCTTATTCGAAAAAAACCTATTTTACTCTAGTAGCTTCCAGGATATTCGATCAAACATGTTTCTCACCCTCAACTTCGAGAGCTGTTTTGATCCTTTACAAGAGGGTTATCACAACAAGTCCCACCAACGGAATATTAAACACCCTTCATCAATTTACTCAAACCGCTTGAATAGTCTTAAAGGTTACGTTTCGCTACCAATCGAAATCAGGCGGCTGCCACGATTAAGATTCGTGTTAGATCCCCGTGAAATTATAGCCGCGGCGTTACCGCCGGCGAAAAGGGGCGGATGTAAGGGGAGAAAAAAAATTCGTGGCCTGTAGTTCTGTATATTTAAGCGCAACGACTTTCGAGGAATGCGCGACCTGGTTTCATGATGGTGGTGTGCAAACTGCATAGAAAACGCGGCGTTTTATAATGTATACTTCAATTTCCGGGTCTGGACGGCGGGTCTCGGGCGTTTGCTCATTAGATTACGCGGCTGAATTGCACAAACGAGGAATTCAGAGGGTGAAAGTTCACCCTCCCGTCTCCGTCCACCCCGTTCGTCCATGGGCGCATCGTGTCTGCCTCAAGATTTTCAAGTTCCTTCACCTTCCTGATTCGACGGTTCCCTGTGATCCGTCCCCGCCATGGAAACGAGGCGTAACGAACGCTCTCTCGGCGTTCCCTCTGAAATAAAATTTCGTCCCACCGGCTCGGCGAGTGCTTTCTATTTGCTGCCGGTTGAAGCTGCCGGAAGTAGTTCCACATTTTCGGGGATTAAAGGATCGTTTTCCCTCGTCACGGAGCAAGCTGTTCGAGGACTTTAACGCTTTCAACTGCAGCCGAAAGGACACTTGCATTGTCTTCGGGTGGATGTATTAAGCTTCAGCTTGCGACACGGTGTCTCTGTTGCTCTCACTCTGCTTTAGTCTTTGTAGAGTCATTCCACGATTTTACTTGCTCTTGATTTTAATTCAGAAGGAATTATAGTGGACTTTATATTTAAGGGGCTTTCCAAAATCGACCGCGCAATCGAGGCGTCTTTTTATTTACAGCGCATGTTACACCCACCTATTTTAGCGTGAGCAAGCATTAAAAAAATATGATTTTTTTTGTATTCTCAAAACACGTATTAAAAAATAGAAAAAACTTCAATTTAGTAAACACACTTATTTTGTAACAAAAAAAATTCCAGAGAACGGTAATAGTTTAGGGCGTTACAGTGGAAAGACCCCTTAAAAAGGATTGTTGGAATTTCGTGTTACAAGTTTCTATACGGAGGTTTTGTTGGTGTTGGAATAATGTTGAAGTGTAGAAGTTATTATAAGTTTTGGGGGGAAAGTTATGGGTTCAGAAGCGACCGTTTCATGAGTGTAACTACTTTATTATAGATTTTAGTAGTTAGACAATATGAATACCACGTATGACAGACACTTTATAGATAAATACACTAATCCGTGAATCTAGTAGGTATCATTTATGATCGTTGACAGAATGTTGTCAAGTAGTGCATTGCAACTGTGGTAAAATATTAAAAAATATTTAATGAGAAATTATTGTGAATATAAACACCCATGTCCACTCTTATCACAGAATAAATAAAAGGGATATATTATTAACTAAAATATTTAAAAATGACTGTCGTACCTCGATCCTTATCATAAATATCTTTCACACGTCTCAATACATTCAGTAACAATAATTACTACAAGCATCTTACATAATTTTATCGCATAGAAAATGTAAATTCATCTAATTCTGCAGTGTGTTTAATATTTTGTTAATAGGTACATGTCAAAAAGAGATGACTGAAGTGAACAAGATCTATTTTCATGATGCATGTTAATGGCAGAAAATCGGAAAATATTTGACTGCACAGTTTTCCATTATGCTATAAGGCAGTTACTGCAACTTTCTCGCGCAATAATTCCCATTTGATTTCGACTTCCAATTTTTCAGGAAGCTTCGTAAGTTTCAACCTGCATCTGTTACGTAACGCCATATTTTTAAATGCTTCCATGTGAAAGGAAATTCGATTATCTAGGTTGGATATAAACTGCCTCATTCAATTTGATACAGCAGTTTTATACAAGTTTATGAAACGGACCCTATCGTTTATCGAAAACTACGAATATATATAAGTGCTTCTGATTCAATATTGTAATACAAAAACGAAATAGCTTGTTAGATTTCATCAGACGAGGGGGAAGAATTATTCCAGGTATTACCTTTTCTAAACATTTACTAAAAATTCATGAAAGAAATTATTCCAGTAATTATTTTTCAAATGAACCTTTAAATCTGGTTTAAACAATAGTGTTACAGGTGTCAATATGTACGTTTGTAGTTTTCGTTTAGAATAATATCTAACTAAAATATCAATCTTTAGTTTAACAATAAAGTTTGCGAACCATCTACAAGACAATGTTATAGTCATGCTTACATAGTGGTATTTGATAGTTTCATAAACGTGGTTTTACTTTAAACTCTCAACATACCGCGACAAAGCCCTTCTTGACGTCCAAGTGTACGCAGAATTGGTCAAAGGGAAATCATCTTTCAAAAGGGAAAAGAAAGTGGCTAACAATATACAAGATTTCTTCCAAGAGTCTCAAGTTCTTTACTTTACGCTCAACTTTACGCATGAATACATTTTTAAGAGAGCACGAATCATTCTTAGCAGCAGAGAATATTTCTGGCGAATACTTTCCCAAGCACAGAAATAAAAAACCTTGAATAAATTTGTGAAATTCTCACTGTTGTTTTGTTGAAATAAAATGAAAATACAGGAGATTACAACATGAAAATGATCATTCTTGCCTTTATAGAACTCTGCTCGTAATACTTCTATTATTAAACAAATATTAATCACACAATTAAAAAGAGAAGGAAACATTTATACCTGTTTACATCGTCAGGACGTGTTTAAGTCATCTGTTATATTATAATTATCATTTTCGAATACAAACATTCAACTTCTCGCATGCATAATTTATAGTGTCCAATATTCCAAACTTCGATGAATCTCATTGCCAACGTAAGCGTTATTCTATTACAATTTATGTAGCAAGTTTCAGGATCAAAAATTCTGTTTCATAAGTTCCTCTCAGACTTTAGTTAGCCGGCGAATCGATTTCTGGATAAATTGTTCCCCGTCGATATTGCGAGGCTCTCGGTCTCAGGTGTCTTCCTTCTTGTAGGATGCACCGGAAAATTTTATGGGAAAACGACTCACGGCGGATAATTATAAGGCAGCATATTATAAGTTCGTATACCACGTTCAGGCACGACGCAACCAGACTTCAAAATATCTACAGTAGAATCTCCACTATCCGAATTAATAGGGACACATGATCATTTGGGTAAGGAAATTTTTGAATAGTGGAACACTCGCGTTCCTCGTGGTAATTATTCTATATTTCAGAAAGGATGGTACAAGTAAGAATATCAAAAATGAAAAGTAATATGAATGTATACTATCATAGGTGTTTCCTCTTACTACATTGTAGCTTCTGAAGTATCTCCTGTTTTGCTACAAGAGTTAATACTACACGTTTACTCTTTGATGGCATTAGTGGGTACATAATTATCCTAAGGTAGCCTGAAAGTGAATAGTATTTATTTTGATCGTTATATAGGGGGGGGGGGGGGGTGGAAATACTAAGTCGAAATTGCAGAATAAAGTTGTTGAAAATGACTTGTTGCTTTTTGAGAAGAATAACTAGAAAACTGTTTTGGATGATTGTTTCCGGGACTAGAAATTGGGGTAGCAAATTTTGTCACATCTTATTTACACAGATTTTGATCACATCTTATTTTCTTCTATTTACTTGACGATAAATCAAAAGTTTCGTAGGGGAAAGTGGGGCAAAACCGGGTACACGGGTCAGACCGGGTACCACTGTTTTTCTAAGACAAGAGCTGCGATATGCAGCCAACGTATGGTGTTACATTCGGGTAGACCTCACGACGGAATGAGATCAATCTTAGAGCAAAGTCCGTCGTAGTTTTTCATTTAGAGAAGTTTAAAAATTTCGTGTTGAAAAGTTCCAATGTTGCGTTGGTGAATTGCCTTTTTTATACCACTTGGATTTAAAGAATCGATTACGGTAAGTACTGCATTGTATTCTGTAGACTTTTCACAGTATTTTGCCGTTTTACCCGGTTCTTTATCGCATGTTGAAGTGTAAATATTTAATGTTTAGTAAATCACCTCATTTGGGGCAAAACCGGGTATTTGATTCTATGTATTAGTCCAGTGACATTAGGATCTGTTTTCGGAATAAATCCCATCAAGCTAAATTTTGGTATGGGCCTTTATTTGGTCGTTTTAAACAATATGTCAAAAGTCCCCACCAATCCGACCGCCGCTAAAAATTTTACAGAGGGTTGAAAAAAATAACTGTTTTTCGCGAATATCTCGTTATATAGCAGTTTTGCGACAAGAATAGTTATTATATAATTCATAGCTTAGGAAATTCTCTACAAAAAAGGTGCTATGAGTTTTTTCGTAGCAGTAATGAGAGCGTATTTTAATAGGTACCCGGTATTACCCACACCTATGGGGTAAAACCGGGTATTTGCATACTTTCGAGAAAACTTGTTTTCCTGTGAGCCAAATAGTTTTTTCATATAAGAATTCTCATTTTCTGATTCTGTAAGGTTCAATTAAGATTTCTAGCTGTGTCCAAAGTTTATTTTGCCGTCTGACTTTATGCTAGCAGGAAAAATACATTAGGTACCCGGTTATGCCCCACTTTCCCCTACAATCTAAAGAAATATTCTAAAGTAACTAAAAGCTGGGGTACAGAAGGAGCTCTTACAATTAGAAAAGTTTCACAACAAGTTGGCAAGATCACTTAAGGTTTCTTTTCCGATCAGAACATCAAATGATTTTTTCACTATTCATAAAAAATTTATTCACGACAACTGTTAATTTCTGCATAATGGTGGAAAATAAAAGCAACGTCTACAACTCTATCCAACCTAGAATTTTATTCTCTTTCCACACTAATTTTAATACGGAAGGAGTATTCAGTACACAAAATAAATAAACTAAATCACACACGTTATTTGTTCATTGTTGCTATAAAATTTAGCAAAATCTGAGTCTTCCAGGTTTTCTATTTCGTACGTCGATAAAATCTAGGAAATTTAACGGAACCTATATAATAGACTGTACAGTGTATACATTTTATTTTTATAATATTCTAATATGCAAGTTTTCCCTAGCCACAAAAAGTACCTTAAATTGAGACCATATTATAATGTCAGTAATTCTTCGTGCAATAGAGAGTCCTCCGATTTTTTGCGGCGATAAATTCCCGAGTTGCATTTATATGGCATACAGTCGCTTGCAATGGAATCGTTGATGCCCTCTTAGGAAAAAAGCGATATATCTCAAACTGGCCATCGTTCGAGCTGCAATGGATTACTGCATCCATTTTCGGATGACCACAATGGTGTACGTATGCACTTGACCGGCTCTCCCGCGTGCATTAATGCAACGCGTGCTTTCGGTTAAGGCCGAGGGTGGATGGCGATCTTTCGAAACCGCAGCGTTACCCTGATTCTACATTGTTACGATCATGCCAATCCAAGGAACGCCTCCTCAGAGACCTTGTTCTTCGGGGGATGCCTAACGCGATCAATTCGTGTGTGAGGGATTCAATCCCCCAACTAACAGATTTCATGAGTTCGCGTCCTAAATCCAGTGGGATTTTAAGTCCCCCTTAATGTATGCTAATGCTTTATACATAGGTATATTGCTTGACTGAGATACGATATCGTTCGTGAATAACTTTTTTGATAATAATTATAAAGTTTTTGACCTGTTGAAAGTAACATAGAAATATATTTTAAACGTCCCAATTGTTACTTCGTATTTAGTGGCATGGTTAGTTTTCGTTAATATCTTTAGAAAGAATTTGTTGAGTATATGTATACGTATTAATGATAGTAATATCACATTTCTATCAAATATCGCGATACTAAGAGACGTCTACTGTATAGAAAAGAACTCGCGTTTTTCCTAGTTCTCTTAGGAGGGTAAACAAAAGTGTTATGTATTTTTAATAATGTTGCAGCAAAATTTATGCATGATGATAATCTTCTGGTATTTAGAAAACTTTACTTGAAATAATTTTGAAGAAAATGTATGCGAAAAGTTGTAGAATGATGTAGGTACCTCCCGTAATATTAGTCTGCAAGGAGCTTCTGACGCCTGACGACAGACGGATCTTCTTCACTTGCTCTCTCACATTTTACCATTAATCATACTTATACTTTTTCACAGTTTTTTTAAAAATATTGCTTGCTGTAGAAAATGTTTAGATCAATAAAAGCTTTGTACAAACATGTAAATTTATATAGAATCCCATTTGTACCGTACCTAGTTATATCACTGTTTACACTACTGAAAGGACTTTAATGTGTAATAAAAGTAAGACCATCAGAAAAATATTTGTTAAGGAAGACACTGGATCACAGTATATAATGTTTTTTTTCACAACAACATTCAATCCGTTGGCTTATCTAATATCCATTCATTTATTGTCTACTATCATCTCATGTAACTGCACTGTAGAGATTAAAAAATACACTAAACCTAAACAAAAACAAAAATTATAATCGATGAATTTTTATTACAATATCGAAGAATCGCTCGTAAACATTATAACTGAAATAAAATTGATAAAAAATCCTCGTGCCGATCCATAAACAGCTACGCTTTGCAAACGAGGGAACAAAATATTATTCTCAAAGCAAAAGCGTATCCAACCTCTGAAGTGGGGACTCTAAAGCGGGCTCAAGCACAAAAACTCTTGACGCTCCACGATAAAAGAACGAATGCCACGAAACAATACACGTGCGTCTATCTTTCAACATGGTTGAACTGGCTAACCCTTCATTGACAAATTTCTCATACATCATCGTGCTCTGCTGAAGTGGAAGCGAGAACCAGTCATGAGTTTCCAGAAATGAGTCATAAATTCTTGATCAGTTCACTGCATTCTGTTTCTTTTCGTCAGAAAGTCGTGTATAGACGGGAAAATTAAATCTCTTGTACGAATTTTTATAGAAGAATTACAATTAGGAAATCCTTTAGGGAGGAGGAACAGCGAAATCGTGAAATCAGTCAGGTGTTGAAGTAAAAGTATTCCCGGCGTGAACATACCTAAACCACGCGAAAGAAATTTTAGAAGACAAGGACACAAGCTTCGCTCAAGACCGTCCGAAGGTCCTTTCTCTGATTTAGTTCCTACGAACCTCCATACAGGATACACGTAACCTTAAAATAGGATTCGGTATGCGGGTATGTGGCATTCTGCTTGGATTGGTGCCTACCCCTTAACTCTTTGGACTCCAAACATACCATCTAAGCACACTCAAGTAGAAATTAATCTCTCAGTAGGGTCTTCAGTAGGAAATTAACCTCAACAGGGTGAAAACTGATGATCATTTCTTCCAGGTGTGAATCTACACTCCTGGATCGGTGAACATTTGTAGAAGAAACTTGCCACCAAATTGTTTATACCAGAGAAAATTAATGTTAATTTTTTTACATCAATATATTCTGCTCGTTGAAAGGAGAAAATGTTTGAAAGGAACCATATATCACAAACGTATCGTTTACCAAAAAAGAAATTGATTAAATTTCGGCATGGATGAAGTGATCTATGTATATTGTATTGGATGAAACCATTTTTCACGTTTTTAAGAAAACAATGCGTTTGCGACATGTGGTTCTTTTTGAACTTTTTCTCCTTTCAACGAACAGAATATGTTGATATAAAAAAAAAGGATTAACATTAACCTTCAATGTCAGTAACAATTTTGCGGCAAGTTTTTTTTAACAAATATCCATCGATCCAGAGGTGTAGATTAACGCCTGAAAGCAACGACCATCACTTTCTGACCACCCTGCACACACAGTAGAATTCGCAAACCCTAGAATTAGGTGTATTACAAATTTCGAAGCGATTCTATTATATTATTTCCTATTCCGAGGTCCCCTATTCGCCATGTTCGGCAATGAACAAATATATCTCTGTTTAATCGATGAACGTGTGAGTTAGAGCTCAAAGGGATGACTGTCGAATTTACGACTTCGCTACATTTCTATCTCCGAGTATAGGGCCGTTGATTGAATATACGATCCTTGCTGCGCGGAATCCAGCCTATCCCATCGACGGTGGGTGTAATCAAAGTTGCCCCGCCGAAGATCAACGAAACTGGGTGGAACGTGGGCCGTTGATAGAAACCTCGCAGGACGATTACGCAGCGTGCGCCGAGGCCGACAGAAATTATTGATCTTGTTAGGATAATTAGAATTATCGGGTTATGCGGCGTAGGAGATTGCTGTGGCGCGCGCGACGAGGGTAACTTGTGTGCAGCTCGGCTTGGGATAGATTACGAGCCGACGGATTCCAGGGGCTGGGGGCGGGTGGGGGTTTCGATGTGGAGGCGGAAGCCCAGGACATGCCGTATGTCGCTTGAATTGTTCATTTGACGTCGTCCTGTGCGCGATCCTGTGTTTCCTGAATTAAATGCCATTAAATATGGAAGGTCTTTCAGCTTTCTCAACACGTGGGAGGCAGGTACAGACTGTAGGAGTCCTGGTCGATGCGACGGCTCAGAATTGATAAGATAGGAAATTAGGATAGGGTCATTTTTTTATTATTAAATACTGCGTTCTTGCTGCATCCCAATTACGTAGATTGCTTCAGGGACATTCCAGCTCAAATCGATTACTGTGTACACTGTATGTCATGGATCTCGATGAAATCGACATAAGCTGTAGACCACGTGAAATTAACGGGAGTGTAAGTCATGATTTTGCTGGTTTCGAATTTATTTCAAGAATACAGGTCTTCGAATTTGGCAATTCTTGCCCATTTCGCGAAGACAAGTTCTATAAATGAATTTTTATCTCCAGAACTGTTAGGTTGCACCTAATTTGTTCTTCTTATATTGTAGCCAAAAAGGATTGGACTTTCTGAATACTTATATTTTTCCAAACCGAAAAGTGGTTGATACAACATGAGATTTATAAACGAATTCGTGCTGTTAAAAAGATATGACCGTTTTATGTTTATTTCCCTATCTTTATATAGGTATTACTATTACAGTAGTAAATGGGACCCTTACTTACTAACGTAATCAAAATATTTAAATACCAAACCTAACAGTAGATACCTTCTCAATACAATAAATAAGCAGCTACATTCTTTATCAAAATTAACTATTGAATTTTTCTCCGTGTTAACCATAAATGGTAGAGGAATCACGATAAATTAGTAATGACGCAACTGAAAGCAAGTTGCTCGGACACTTCTTAACTAACGGAACGAAGAAAGCATCGTTCAGACGATAATCCGTACCTTGTGTGCTTCACAGGTAGTTTGCTGCGAATGGATACGCTCACATGCATGTATGCACATATAAATGAACGTTAATGCATGCAGATATGCATGCAGTGCGAGCTCGTGACATGTGCATGTTTGAATTCACGCAAGAACTATTTTACTGGAGATGAGCTTTAAAATAAACAAGTAAAACGTGGATTCTGCTTAAGGGGGAAATCTTATCTTTGGGGCTGAAAACATAGCAAAATTTGGGATTTTTTTGACGAAACTAGAGATTCGATTCAACTGAAATTTGCACCATGTTTTTATGCATCTTTGAAGAAGTTGCAGTTTTTTTTATTACTAATTTTTAATAATATATATGGGAGTTATGCATGATCGATCATCATCCCGCGTAAAATTCGTCGTCCGCTGATGTGCGTGATATTTATCTTCACGGTAATTGGAAACAGAAAAATATAGTCATTATATCGTAATAAGCGGTGAATATCTCCTAACAATTTTACGATCGATTCGGATCCGGTCATTTTGCATACCAAACCAGAGAACGTCATTCGAGCATTGAAATATTAATAGGGCTTAATACCCCATTCATTCCTCTCAATTCTTTATCTGGCGCAATCGCTCAACTCGCGTTACCAATTACACTAATTGCATCGAAGGTAGCGTTACAGCTTTCATACGTTGTTCTCAAATAAATTCCACAGCGAACTGGTGGATTAATTTCTACTGTATAAAATAACTATTCCCAAATCGCGGAATCTACCACATCAAAATCTTAATAAAATTCGATCCGAATAAATTAACGACTACGTACGAATATGCTATGATCATTGATTCCCTTCCAATGTTTGCCTTTATGTGCGCTGGAATTCTGCAGGCAGAGAGAAATATCGTTGAATGACCTAAGATCAGGGTTCTTCTAATTAAAGTAACCTACCGTCAGAAATAACAGGATCCATTTCGTTGGAACAAAGCCGATGAAAAGGAACGATAACGGTTGGTCGCAATACCATTGTTGCAAGGGTAACACGGAGAAACGATCCTCTGAAGCCATTTTAAGGTCATCGGGAACCCTTCCCCCCGATTTCAACGATTCCCTACTTTTTCAATTAATCCCGTCACATTTGGACGGTCGTTTAGCCAGTTCAAAAAGCTTTCTCTTAAAGACTAAGATGGAAGGAAAAGTGACGTTGCTGAAACTTCTGTTAATTTTATTACTTATTTTATAGTTGAAGACGATTATGCTAGTTTTATACGAAATAATACTTGCTTGATGTACTGAAGAATAATTAGATAATAGTTTGTGGTTGTTGATAATATATGTGTACTAAAATTTAATTTATAATTCTCGTAATTAATGGGGAGATGTGTTACGATTATCTGTAGAGTGCATATAGGAATATATTTTTGTGTTTCAAATAATACTGCCGCGCCCAGAAATATAAAATAATATATTTAAATTAAGAGATACGTAATCAGTATTTATTTCAGAAGTAGACTAGCATAACAATTTTATTCGTAATGGTATTGCATTTTGAAACAGTTCATGTTAATTTAAGGGCATCCGCCGGTCAAATCGCGCGGAAACATAGGTGACATTTATGATTTTTTTTAGAAAAAAGTATACAATGTATGGGTCTGAAACTTTTTGTACTTTATTCTGCTACAAATGTAGAGTATAAAACAATATTTTTATTTCACTTTTTCCAACCCGTGCCTCTGATATTTGCATTGCGTGCTGCATCGTTGTAAAAAAAACTAGCCTGCACTGGCGCTACGATAACTTTAGACAGGATCATCCAAAATAAAAAAACTAAATATATTCCTTAATTACACATGTGTCGTTATCGCGCTACCCTCAGGCAGTGTTAAGAAACAACTGGGCGATGATTGCCAAATGTTCAAACGATAGGGTCCCCGAAACAAGGGGTTTTCGCAGAAAAATGTTTCGTAAAAAAAAATTGGGTGTATGAAAATTCGCAATAGAGGGTAGCGCGGAAGCCAGTGTAATTACGAGTAGAATCCCATTTGAATTTTTATGGGGACTTGCCGGCGAGCGCCCTGTTTTCCATGCGTTTATTCGATTAAAAAAATTGATTCATTTTTTAGATCAATAAATGTATTATTAATTAAAAGAAAAATCACATTTCTGTCTATTATACCTGCTTCACAATCCATCTTCACATAATACCTATTTAAAAGCCGCCACACTGGTAATCCCCCTGAACTGCCTATAAAATCGGAACTGTTAGGAATTTCGATCCAAAATTTTAACTGAACATTTTTAGATGTTGTTGAATGAAAATATGCAAACAAAAATTTTTCGATTTTTTATTATTAAGGTATCACTTAGGTATCTCTCATAAGCTTGTTAGAAACCACTGTGTAAAGTATAATTATAATTTTCCCATAGCTGTGATCCTTCATTACACACTGAAGTTGTATATACCTTAATAAATATTAGAAACTAATAATTTCTCACTGTGTTGGAACAACGAGAATTAGTTCTTCATTAAATGTGTTACTGAACGTAAAATTGGAGCAAATTTTTATTCTTTCTTTAGTAACGATAAACCGATATTCATTATACAACTGTAATATCCTATATTTAAACGAAGTACCCTTTACAGAATAGCTTTCACAGACATCGCGAGATGAAGTTTCATTACGACAAAGAATGCTTTAATGCCAGTCTCAGGTAATTAAATTCTTCCTTTATCCAAGAAAGAACGTGTGCATGGCAGAGATTTTCATTAAAACGATAGATGACCAAAGGATTCGCTCTAGCATTTTAAATGGAAGCTTCCTATACACGTCTCCGAGGCACACGACGTCACATAATCTTACTACGGTCGCACAACACAGAAAAACGTTATTTAATGTATCATTACTACATATAGAAATCTCACTAAACATCCTTATCAAATAGCTAGAAAGAAGAAACTACGTAAATTTGAATCACATCGTGGCGCAGTCGTGCCAACTCTCAATGGGATCATAAATACCCCATCATGAGCCTCAATCACGACAAGATACACATTATCACCCTGAATCACTCGCTTTACCAAAACGAAGAAGAAGGCCCACAGAAACACAGAAGTCACGTGCAAGGCGAATCGCGTACCTACGTATGTAAGCGATAAACGACAAACGGGGTGGGGGAGGGGGTCGATTTAGTCGCGAAAAGAGAGACGCCATGTTCTTTATTCCCGCGATTTATTACATCCCAGGGTCGCGTTTATTCTCGTAGGCAGGCGATAGTTGCGTGTTTCTCCCTGGGATCGCAACACCTGTGACCATTGTTTAACCGTTAATGCTGGCGATGGAGCCGGCGTGATGCACTTGGCTGCATTCCTTCGTGACGATACGCGGGAAAGCGAATCCTGCCGCTAATTGCGCGGGAATCAAAGCCAACGTACCGTGAATTCTTGAACGATACGCCCTCGACAAACACGAGGCCGTGTGTGCTGGCACACGTTATCGTTCGTTCGGAAACGGATATTCGGCGAAGGATACGCTCGATGTAATCCTTGCGTGAGAAAGTGGGCAAGGCATTAGACAGGGATGTGTCGATCGAGCCACCGTTATTGACAACCGAGGGGAATTTAGCGGGGAAATAGGACGCCGATCACCTTTGATCAGTGACGTATTAAACAGCAAGGGTGATAATATTTGGTATTGATATTGTGGAATAAGTTTAAAATGAGGGAAGGATGGATTTAGTGGAGTAATTAGATAGAAGTGCTTATTTAGATATCGCAGATTTGGAGGAACGAAGTTGAGATGAGTATGTTTAAAGCAGAAAACGACAAATAAGTGTCTTTGAAATATTTAGAATGGATCTGTTTAAGATTTCAAATATACATACATTTACATGTCTTAAGAAGCCATAGAAAAATTGTTAGAAAATTCACAGATTGTTTTTAAAACAATTTTTCTGTATTTCTGTATAATTAATTGTATTATTGATTTAATAATGGTGGACTAGAAAGTTGGCAACGTTTTAAATCTTCAATTCAGTATTCCCGTAAATTTTCCGGTATTACGAAATCCACTAAAAAGTATTACGTTATTATTACGTTATACTCATTTCATTTAGAAGTGAACGCAATATTAATTATAAACATTACTGGAATTGGAATTTATTTAATTATTGATGGAATAAATCGTTCGTACGTTTATACAAATAGCATCGCAGTTGATGATTAAGAACTTTAATTAATTTTCTATCGTCAGTTTAATTAAATTTCGTCCAACTTTCAGAGTTGTTAAAAGTAACGTCTTTCTAAAGTAATGATACTTTCACATTGCTTTTAATTAAAACCAAGTTAAAATTAAATGTATTTAATATAGTGATGGAGGTACGTTCTTGCAGATTACATGCTCGTGGCAAAACTAGTTTCGAATGTTAAACAAATTATAAACGCAATACAGTCGTCAAACATGAAGTTTAATTTAAGCAATATAACAAAATGAAAGACGATATGACTGCTCTGTGAAGGTACGAGCAAAGTGCACGGCAAGAAATAAGTGGAATAGATCTGTCTGTGGTCAGACGTGGTTTTTAACCAGTATTGCAGGGACTGTATCGCTCTGTACGATTTCATCACTAGAAAAACCGTTTCAAGTTACAATTATTTACATTATTGAGGACTCTCGGTGCATGCAATTTCGCCAAAAATTCTTAAATTACGTTTTCGTTCTTTCTTTTAAGACAATATGTTGTACTGACTCTTGCTATTACGAAGTTCGCAATAAACTCTTTTGATTGAAGTTAGTGAAGAGTCCTGCACTTTGTAATAATTGTTAGTATAAGCTTGACAACATACTTTATAAATACTTTTCTTCGTTACTTTGAATATTATAATAGTGGAACGACATATTAGCGTACATTTTCATCTAAAGCAATTTAAAAATTTTCTTCTTATAGTACTTATTATTCTTCTTAACGATAATGTTTGACACTGCTACGCAAATTGCATAATCTAAAATAATAAGCTTCATCATATCCACCACATTTTCTAGATTTATCACATCCCATGCACCATAACTCCACTTAAATAACCTCTAAAAGAAACATCCCGTTTCCAGACGAAAAAACCTCAGAACCATTTATTTATACTGTTTAAAATAAAAACCTACGTCTTCACAATTCTTTGGAAATAAAATACAAAAATTCTCGTTTTATTATAAAAATTTTTTAATTCAAGTCATGAATCCCATAAAACAATACTTTCAAATTTCAACCCAAAAACATATAAGCCCTAAACATACCTATTACCTGTATTACCCTTACAGAAGAATCTTCTATCTTCCTAAGTTTATCTCACATACATCTAATTTAGCTAATTTTCCGCATACTAACTGGAGCAAATCATTCAATTTCTCTGCCTTCTGAAATTCATTCCCCTCTGAAGACACTCATACATTCTGACTGCATTCTGACACAAATGCACGCAAATAGATACGCGGTGCCAGGTGGACGGCGATATTCCAGCAGCGCACGTGCGCGTGTTGAATGTGTAATTGTGTACAAAGGCATCCTTGAAAAAAATTAAGTCCATCTGCGTCACATGCAGTATGATAAGGTCGACCGTGAAAACATATCCCTGGAAGCTGCATCCTGTAAAATTCACCACGTCATGGCCACGCTGTGCTGCACGCCAGATGCAGATGGACACGAGCGGATGTCGGATATCGCAGGCGTACGTTTGCCAGGTCATGACTTTCGCGGGAGGCCTCCCATTGCACCATATAGGGCTTGCATATTTCAAGAGATCAGAGTGAGAGGGGCGAAGTGTCGTTTGAAAATAAAAGACGCTCCGTAATGGATATCTGTGCAGAGAGGGAGGGAGAGAGAGAGAGAGGGAGAGAGAGAGATAGAGAGAGAGCAAAAGAGAAACCTCGACGACAAAATACAAATGTCGAAAGCGCAGCACTCGCTGCCTGTTGTTTCACGCAAACATCGTTTGCTGTTTTTCAGGTGGAAAGTTCCACCGTTGCGAGCATCTCGTTTTTCATGGAGAACCACTCCTCAAGGAAAGTTTCCAGTGCACCGGATACCAACTCGTTCAGCTTTCTGATTTCCCAGAGAGTTCTGCTTCCGTACTTGTATTTCCCACAGGTGATGGATTCACCATTAATTTTTAGTTCGAGCCGCGTTGAATTTGCAACTTTCTTTGGCGACTGTATCGAAAGTAGGTATAGTTAAATACAATGTAGGTTTGTTTGTTTGCCTAATTGAAAAAATATATATTGTATAAGCATCTTTATTGTTCTCTACGAATTACAATCTCTTCTCTCTGAATCTGCAGCATATGTACTACATTCTTTATCACTATCCTTACTTCAACTTTTTGCTACACTTATTATTCTACACCTTTAATTTTATTTGCTATCTCCTACTAGGTATATATTTAAATCTATCTGCCTTTTCGTCTGCTCCTATTCCTATTTTAATCTACCTGTTCTCCTTCATCCCGTATCCATACTCTTCTCTCCTCACTCCTCCTTTTCAGTTCCTCCCTATTCCACCGTCATCTAAATTTTCCCTTACTCTCTGCATCACCACACCTATATAATATATGCTCCCACATGCTTCACGATTTAATAGATGAAAAAACATTTGGTTTTTTAATAATTTGTATTTCTTTCCTTTATAACTTCTTTTAGTTTATGTGTGAAAAATGATGTCACGTAAAGGACATTCATTTTCAGCTTCGCAAGCACGGGCTCTTTTCCACGACAACTTTCAATATGTCTGATTCCAGAGCTCGAATTTCTTCCCGAATATCGTCCTTACGCCGCTGTATTGTTCCGGTCTTATTGACACACAGCTGGTCCATCAGGTAGCCCTAAAGAAACATGTCTAGTGCTGTCAAATCGGGCGAACGGGAAGGCCAACTGAAATCCGAGGCTCGCGAAATTATTGGATTTTCGAAAATCTGTTATTTTTATACGCTGCTTCGTCGTGAATTTTTCCATAACACATTTCAAAAACGAATTTGAATACATATAATAGAAACAAGGTTATTCATTTAAAATAGTAAAGTAATTTACTAAGTAAGTCCGTGTACACATGTAGGACTAACAGAAGTATCAGCATCAGCCATTTTGTGACGGTTTTCCTATTAGTCATCAGCCAGTTTTTTGTTCGCACCAGCTACCCGTATCTCCCAATAGTTTCGACTATATCTATAACGCAGCTTATTGAGATTATAAGATTTTATATTTTATATCTGTGCAAGTCATCACTGACACAGCTCATCTTCTGTTGTGAGATTTGAACAAGGATGTTTTTAACTGCAGAGTATTTTCTGGGGCGAGGATTTTCAAAGCCACTTGTTTCCTAAAAAGTTTTTCTCAAACTTCAGGTTACATTCCGCGTCTTTCACGGACTACGTGATTTTCTTCAAGGGTTGATGGAAGGCCTGTTGCAACTCTGTGACAGCAGAAAAACGGCATGGAAGAAGTTCTCCACGAACATGCATTGAACGACCATTGAATCCGACGATTCACATTGGTCAATCCTCGACCTTTCAAGGTTGGTACGAGTAGAGGGTGGAGGACACGCGATCAATACTTTTCCAACGCCACGATAAAATCCCCCGAAACCATTTACGATATACCATGAAGTCATAAGCCTATTCCCCTAGAAACCATCAACCGACAATCCCAAGCGATACAAACAAGATTGATTTTTATTCTCTAAAAATCGCTGTGCGGCACAGAATTATAACTTCCTTTCAAATTTACTCTGTTTTTACTTCAAGTGTTCTAACGAAGTTTTATCTATAAAACTTCAGTGCAACAAGCAAGTGCATCCTCTCCACGCAGACGTACCCCCGTTGAGGAGAGAAAGTCTCCTCATAAAACTAAAGGACCCACGAGGGTTTCCAACGATTTGTGCGTCTCATCTGGCAGACACTCGGCCCGTCAGTCTTCGCCTGTAAACCTGGGACTCTTGCAGAACCAATTGTAACCTATGGAAATAAGGCCATTAGCCTGAACTAGCACCGAGACTCCCAGGGGGTAAGGACCATTGCTAGATAACCTCGTACCAAGCCATACACATTGTCGTTACTCGCATTGACTAACCGATAAATAGAAAAAAACCGACTGTTCCGTAAGGTGCCTTCGGTTCAAGAGGAAGATCGTAAATTTGCACTTTCCAACATCACCCATAGCTCCACTCATTCATTCCCATTGTTTTCTTCCACCGCTCACCAGGGAACTGATGGCAATCAGAATCCGTTTAGAACTCAATCATATTACATTGGAGAACACGATCACATCTCAGCGCAGTACCAACTTATAGAAAAGTCTTGCAGAACCCAGAGAAAACTCTTAAGGTGCGAATCCACGATGAGATTTTACATGAGACCAAATAATGAAAATAGTCGCGAGAGATGAGATTTTTGAAAATATATCATGAAACTTGCCTCGTGAGAGTCTGGTTTCACGAAACTAATGACAAAAAAATTAAAAAGTAATAAAATAATGAAATAGTTGTCTCATGAGATTAAAGTCCCGTCTGAGACACGATATGTTTGTCTCATCGTGGATTTGCACCTTTACATCTCTCCGCGCCTTTACAGCTCATTTACATCTCCCCTGGGGGAAACGAAGCATATCGAGAACACAACATTCCTCGAAAGAGACGTCATCTACTCTGGGACAACACGACTCCTGCATTGAGAAATGTTCCATGTTTAATGCATTAAACTAATTGTTACTTTATCTTAAGAATATAATACAAATACAATAAGTGTTATTGATCCGTTGCGGTGCTCTCATTTACCACAACACCTCCATATCTCTCGTAAACTAATCAGTGGGCTCTTGTGATCATAAAACATCGCAAGAGGGTGACAGTGCCTCGTGAACCTTACCAC
The DNA here is from genome assembly GCA_944738655.2 of Andrena hattorfiana. Lineage (NCBI taxonomy): Eukaryota > Metazoa > Arthropoda > Insecta > Hymenoptera > Andrenidae > Andrena > Andrena hattorfiana. Next base: position 31,546,642 of record OX122892.1, on the reverse strand, counting down.
CTCCCGTACGTAACGCTCTGCCAACAACACACGCTGCTACTTCCCAGCCTAGAAGGAAACGGTTTACAAGTGTATCGCTCCGCGCTTCACCCGTTAAACTGACTAAAAAAACCACGTTCCAAAGAAATCCCTAGCCGAGGGCTAACACCCCGTCGAAATTGCATTTCAGCTTATCGCATACGTTCACCGTGTGCAAAACGGCCGCACGAAATGCAAGGGGTCGCGCGTAAACACACAGACGTCCGTTGAAATTCACACGAGCTTGCACGCGCGCGCGCTTATACCAGGCAAGGTCCCCTTGTGAGCATGCACCGAAAGAGAGTCTTATATTAGTGGGAGAGGAGGGCGCGCTTTGATGCCAGAGACGTCCTATTGTTCCTTGTTTGTTCTCTGTACCTCTGTACAGGTGCACACATTCGCGCGTCGACGTTCACCGTCGCGCTCTAACAACGATGAACTCGAGTGTGCGGGGAGCAGCGAGCAAAGAGAAAGGGAGATTATTTATGAGATCTTGTCGTGCGATGGTTTGATGGCAAGCAGGGGAAACAACAGACGGAATGATTTAACGTGCGTTGCTGTCTCTTGGTGTTAAATGGCAGCTGCTGTTATATTATAATTGGTCACTGGCTTTTTGAGGAACCTGGGTCCTGGGGCCCTTTCTACCCGAGACACTTCTGTGTCCAGTGAGCATGTTGGAGATATTTGTTTTGCGCGTTAAAGATATTAGATGGACCATGAACCACCGATGAAAGTTTCTACAGCAGTGGTTGAGAAAATTTTCAAAAATTATATATGTACACTAGCAAAATACCCCGCGCTTCGGTTCGGGCCTAGGAGATATTAAGGACCCCATGAAAACACATTTCACCCCATCTCACCACCCCCTTAGGGGTTGGTTAGGAGAAAATCCTAACCAAGAAAATCTTGGTGAATAGGAACTAAGTTGATATCTAATCGGGCCTAAGAGATATTAGGGAGTCCGAGAAAATACATTTTACCTCTTTTCGCCCCTTTGGGGATGGAATTTCTGAATATCCATCCTTAGTGGTTGCCTACGACATGCAACAGTGTACCTTCCAAATTTCACGTTCCTAGGTTAAACGGTTTGAGCTGGGCGTTGATGAGTCAATCAGTCAGGATTTCTTCTTTTATATATATAGATTAAAAAAGATCGGATTGATCTTGAAATGTTCAAAGTTATGGGACTTTGGTTTGTAAAAGGCTGCTTTCAAGAGCTCGACGAGCAGAAAATTGAACAGAATATTTTTTTAGAAACATTATTTATGGTGTTAGGCTACAGTGACTCAGTGTGCATATTTAGTACACCTCCATATGTAAATGCGTTGTTTCACTGAAAAAATGATGTTTCGATGCATTAGCGTCGGTAGCTACTTTGTGTTTTTTGGGAATCGTGGAAATTGTACATACGAAGCTTGAAACTATCTTGCATGGATGGTGCTCCTAAAAGCACGGTGGAACACGTAGGAAGCATGCAGACACGGATTTTTTAATGCGCGCGCATAGAGCATAGAGCTCCTTGCTTCAACGCAAAATATGCTTCTATTTCTTTGAAATCACATTTTTCCTCCAAAATGTTGGTAAAATAAATACTACCTCTGTTAAATACGAACTAGTCCTTTCGTTAGATGATTTTCCGCGAATTTCGAATAACGACGAACGAAACGTTTCACTGAATTAATTATTCCACTGCCACGCATTGCTGAAAAAGGTTTGTAAATAACGAGGAATCTATCACCGGGCATTTGTATTTATCCGTTCATAAGTATCATTCAGTACGTACATACATTTCCAAAATACAAAATTTATAAATAATTCCCGGTATTTCGTGTGTTTTTGTCATTGAAGCCTCCATACTATAATTTCGCATGAAATAAATGTGCACGACGCTGACGATATTCCCCAGTGCAAATACACGATGTACAAATATGCTGCAACGCGTATAATTCCCGTTATAACAGCCACTGACACTTCGCCCTGCTGTTAATTATAATTTTCTAGCAGTCTGGTATTTTTTAAGGTCTGTCGGCGTAAATTAAAGAAGTGTCAGCGGAGTAGCTGCATCATCTGCTTCTACCTTTCGAGAATGTCGAAGAAAAGTATATTAAATGCAGCTGTTTTAAAGGAATTAAACACAACATGCTTGCGTACAAGAAGCTTTTCTTGTACACTTATGTGAACTGTGATGCACTAAGACAGTTTCCTATATTCACGTTTCAGTAAATAGTTTAAGGCACACAATTCTTTCTACTTCCACCGAGCCTCAGAAGCTCGTCTGCTGCAAGCTGAAGGTCTCTCGAACCTTTTAAGAGCACTCTGCAGTATTTCACCAACCGATCCACACTAAAATGTGACTAAATGTACTTTTTGAGTGCCAAGACAAAAGATACTTCTGTCTGTGAAAATCGATTTGTGTCTACTGTTTAGACATTCCGAATGCAATATGAAACGTGTTACACTCACAGTTCTAATTTTCTTGTGGAGGTAAGCTCATTACATAAAATGCAACAAAAACTTTCCTTATTTGCTGGAAAAGTTCATTACAAAACATTTATAAACTTTATATCCACGGTTCCTCGCTATTTTTAATCCACTTCCATTTAAACTTTCTGGTACTATTATCCCTTCTATGTTCTCTCACAAACAAAGCTATTACACAGCTGTAATTTGAGAGAAGTCCATTGCAATAGCTGACCGACATGTTCTTAATAATGGGTGGAAAACTTTAATGGAAAACCTTTTTCCTGATATTTTATGGCATTTAGGAATTCAGAGAAACTCGATCAAATGAAAGGCAGAGTATTGTGAATTGCATTGGCCTGGGAACTGAAAGATGTCATTGAGACCAATTCAGCATCGATTTAAACGCCTAAAATGTGACCCCATTTTGTGATAGATATAGCAGGTGGTCGTATTGAATTTAACAAATTCAAATATTTGAAGAGAATATGTTAAATGCGTTGAATTTTAGTTAGCGATACAGTGCGTTGAATCTGAAACGTAGATGCAACTTTATATTGGCCTTGATGTAGGTTTTTAGCATCTCAAATTTTGATCCACTTCTATAACATTCTTCCGATAGTTTGCGTTCATAACACAATTTAATAGCTTTTACAAGAACAGTTTTTCTTGCTAGATGTGTGCGCGTTACATGGTTGTTCAGCCCTACTTCAACTTCGCAAAGTTATTATATTACTATACGGCCAACGCGTCGCTTACTTTGCGAGCAAAGCGTCTTCTCCAGCTTCCCCCCGTTTTGTCAACAAACTTCCACTCCCATCGTGCAGAAATGCAATGCTTCGGGAGGCGTAATTGGGAAACACTGACAACTATCTGCTCGCCAAGTCTGAAAGCACACTAAATCGTATTCCTAAAGAGCGAAGCCAGGGAATTAATTAATTTTGAAGCAACGAAGTAACTGTGGGGTTGTTTTAAGATGAGCTTAATACAAAGTGAAAGTGCAGTTGCTTTAGATTACTAAAATTCCCCGAGGCAAGCGCATATACTATTTCTCTATTGTCTGTCAAAGAGAATGGAAAATTATCAATTCCATTTTTTTATGCATTCAGAAATGTCAGGCGTAGGAACTTCGTTCCGTTTCTACTTTAATCAAGCAGAATTAAGCTTCTCGAATACACTTTCATCATCATAAATTCCACGAACTCGTACAACTGTTATTTGGAGCCAGCAAACAGAAACGAGAAGAATTTTCAAAACAATCTGAAAATATCTCAGTATCTCTTGACCAATTCCACTTGATTAAACTAAAGTCGAAAAATACCAAACGAATCACACGGGAATTATTAAGCCCGACCACTCGTTGCAGAAACGGGCATGTCAAAAGAAAAGCAAAGGAGAAAGAATATTTTTGAATTTTGCAGCCGGCATGTGCACGAAGGAACAGCAGAGGATTCAAAGCGAATCGAAAATGGATTCATTCGCTACCAGTCGGCCGATTAAGCGGCGTATGAATTTTTAACAGAGCCGGTGGCGTATCACGTTTGTATTAAACACTGCGTGCTTGCCACTGTTGTCGGTTAACCCGAAATTTATCCAGCTGAATCCACAAATGGTAGTCAGCGCTTGCTAAATAGTTGCTGGCACGCGCTTACACTGGCTCCTCTTTGAGCGTGGTTTAGGCACGAGCAAGTAAAGCGGGTATTCAAGTAAAATACACAGATCATTCCGTATTAAAATATGCCCCTTTCCAGCGATTCATAGCACGCCTTTGAGCCCATCGAGCCATCAGCCACGGTTACGTTTAAAAGGGGCATCCCTCTCAATCGTGAATTGACACAAAAGTTGATTAACACGATTAGTAACTGATTCAGACCTGGATATGGATTCTCTGAGCATTTACCATTATTTGACTGGATGATAGAATTTGTGGAAATAAAAAAGTCAGTTTTAGTCAATGTACACCTGTAAATTAATTATTCCTTGCAGTAGGTAGGTAATCTGTTTTTTTTAGAAAAGTCTTCTATACAGTTTGTGTATTTATACAGAGAATTAATGGACTTGTGTGTTGTATATAAATAAGTATTAGGTGCCTTTTCATATGCACACAGAGCCTGAGGAGCAGTCAAAGGAAATTGTTGCAGATAAAGAAATGTTGAAAAATATGGATTTACTATTTATTTAGTGAAACTACAGCTGTTTGAAGTGGGGAACAATTGATATTCGTTTAATTACTCATATTCGTTTCAAACTTACTAGTTTTTGTTGCGCTGAGTTCTTAAAAAGTTCTGATGTCTACCGAAGATACATCGCTTTTCGCTTTTTTCATTTAACTTTGATATATTTTAAAAGGTCTCAGCGAAGTTTCGTTGATTACATCAAATTCAACATTCTCGTTGTAATTTTAGCAAAGGGAACGACAGACAATAACAATTTTCTACATTTCCAATCGACTCTTTATACGGTAACAGGCGAATGCGATTCAATTACTTTTACGCAATCGTCGAAGAAACGACCCTCTTTTTCTGACCTTTTTCTCGATATACTCATCATTTGACAGCAGCAGCTGCTTATTTTCCCGGACAAATAAATATTTGCGACACACTTTGCATTTAACGTGTTGGTCTTAAAGTTTTAACGACTTAGCCTTTCTGTTTGCAAAAATCATGATATGAAATAACTGACTCCTATAAAAATATTTAATTCCTACGAAATTCAACTTTTAAATAAAGTTTTAACGACTTAGCCTTTGCGCTTGTAAAAATCACGATATGAGATAACTGACTCCAATAAAGATACTTCATTCCTATGAAATTTAAATTCTACATAAAGTTATCTTTTTATAAATATCGATTTCATATAGCTTCGTATTTGTGAGGCTATTTTGAAGGTGCCCGAAAACAACATCCACTTCAAACAGTTAATACTTCATTATCATTAGACAGAAGAACGTACTTTATTAATACTTTTTATCAAGACAATGCAATTATTAACTACACGATACAACAATATTTAAATAACCACCCGAATACTGAGTTTAACTCCGTAAGTTAACTCGAGATCATCAAAGACGAATTGTGCACGAAACCAAATCATAACGTACAGCTCATAATATTCCAAGAATATTAAAAACATCTCACAAGAAAATCCCAGCTTAAGCAAGAAACAGCACTCCTATCAGTAACCCAAACAATGAATAATCCATCATAATGTAGGTATGAATAAAAAGAGAAATGTTTTCCTCTCTACTTAAAATACAATAGGTACTTGGGCATCACAAAAAATTTGGTACGAACAAGCTATTGAAAAAGTCTAGTGTACACATACTAGTAATACCTACACACTACAGACTATGAAACATATTCCTTTCATTTTCTCTGTACAAAAACCATACCTCTTCACGCTTCTTAAAAATCTTAGCAAATCTACCGCACAATTCATCACCTCTACATAATTACTACCATCGTATCAGTTGCTATCGTTTGCAGCAGGAAATAGTTCGTTAGATTTTTCAATGAAGAGCACAGCGAGACACGAATATAAAGGTGTGGTGTAACGGAAGTATCCGTTGGCGAGGGCGCAATTCGCGTAATTGGTCGAAAGGCGAGGACGATGTTCCTCGCCGGAAGTGAAATAGCCTATAACTCTTCGTAAAAGCTCGAGGCTGGATTGCCGAGATCGGTAAAAAAGTTGAAAGATGCCCGGGGAAGAAGCGTAAGTGAAATTCAGTGTAGAAGACTTTAATTCAGCCGGTGACTCCAGAAATCTCCTATTGATGCCGCGGAATTTATCGACGGCCACCTAAAAATTGATTCCCCTTGGCTCGCGTTGAATTACGGCTTTTCGAACGGAACAAATATTTGAAGGATTTACCTCGTCCCGTTTTAAGTAACCATTATTTGCCTCTGTGTACGAGCAGAGGAAAAAGTTTCTCGTTTCACGGACCCAACGTTTCTCCCACGAACGGATGCTCGTAGGAGCAGAAATAGATTTCAGCGCTTCAAATTTTCCCTTGTTTAATTAAAGAGCGTACTCCTTAGAGAAATTCGGCTGAAACACAATACATTTTGTTTTTACTTTTAGAAGCTTTCGTGTGGCTACGGATGCTATTTTTCGTTGAATATTCATCTGTATTGGGGAAGTGTGTTGCAATTTACAGAGTCTTTAGACTGTCTTGTGTAAAGTTACTGTACATTTTTTTCAGGCAGATTGTAGTAGTGTAACCCACATAAGTTTTACCCACGAATTAGGCTTTGTATGTTTATGAAACATTCGAACTTTCATAATGACGTCGAATGATTTTAAAGTGGGGGAGTAATGGGGCTGAAATGATGACCTATATTTTAAGGTCTACACATTTAACGAAACTCATATTTCTTCATTTTTGTTGTAACCTACATTTCTATCCACGAGAATTTAGAAATTAATTGGCATGTATAAGATTATGAATAGGTAGGGAAGACAGTATGTTAGAAAAAAGCTTTAAAATAATAGAAATTTTCAACAGGTATTATTATAAACCATTTAATAAAACAGTTGAAATGGAAAAGTATATAATAATATGAGCAATACAAAGTTTGTGCAAGCACATTGCTTGCAGAACCATTGGTAAACCAGTTTCAGTAGTCTGCTACACCATAAATCAGACAACTCTTATAGGTATTTAGAAATCTCATAGGTACTTACGCCACAATTTTTAAAAATTGATTCTCAATAATGTAATATAGATAATCAGTTGAAAGAATTAGTGCTTCACACCTAATTGCTGCAAGCACTGATGAATATAATAATGCAACTTATGTTTAATCGTGTGAAATGGAACAAACCGTTTTGAGTCCTACATTAGCAAATTTGAATGGAGAAGTTTCGACTATAACATATTCATGTATCTTAAATCATCGCTGCGAAGTTCGTAAGCTCCTGAGCATCATCATTTCTATAATCTCGTAATAGTATCGGGACAAGAGTGGTGCAGTGTTATCACAAGATTGTAGTGTCGGCGCGCTAATGTACGAACCTCGTAACTGATAACACACTACCTATCTACGTGCCTTTATAATTACAAATCCTATACTTGATGCGACTGGAGGCGCAATTAACGCTAAGGGCGTAAAGTTAGGTTGTTATTTCTCATAAAAAGGGTTGAATGTGAATTGTTACTTTTTTTAAACCGTTGAGGGTTTGTGATACGTCTTCAAAGAAATCTCTTCCTAAATTCAAGTGTGAAAATGAAACAATAGATATTTAGATGTAACTGAGACATATAAACGTGATTTATATCTGGGAGAGATCAAGAATCTTTCTGGAGCAGTTTAAATAAATTTATAAATAACGAAGTTGTATAACAAGAAATGTGAAATTATTTTGGATGACAAACATTTTTCCTGAATTTCTGTGATAACTCAATCGTATGCAGTTACTGTCGCCTAAGAAAAGTTGTATGCATAAATTTGTAGTCATCGATTAAGCAATAGACCTGTAGGTACCTACTACGTTTGTATCGAGATGGCGTCGAAACTCAATTGCACACAGATGCGTGCAGGTATGCGTTGTAATCAACACTAGACTGTGTAAAACATACGTTTTTAATAAAGCTTTCCCGTTGTCAATAATGAGCAAATAATAAAAACGTCACATAATATAGAAACTAACATAGAAGACTAAACAAATTAAAATAAATTGATTTTATATAAAATTCCTCTCGCCATCACATACTCTCTCTTACTACTACCTACTTATAACACCCAATTTCTTTATTACAATTCTTCATCCATCAATAGCACAGTTCTAAAAGTACAAATTATATGAGCGAGAAGTTAAATTTATGAGAAGTTAACTATGAGAAAGATAACTATTAGTATTACTATTACATTAATTTATGTCATACAAGATCTACCTATTAATTCATCAACTTCGAAATACATGTAAAAACAGTACGCATATGTACATCCATATTCACCGTGACAAATGTCACGTGTCCATGCTGAAACGCACACGGTAAATCGATGCGCATATTCCTGAGCAACTACATCACTATGCGTGTACGCGTAATTTCTCGATAATGTCAACGCAATTCCACGTTGCCTTTACCGAGCACCGTCATTAATATGCGTATTTTAGAACAAGTGACATCGTTTCGATTTCCCTTTAACAAAGGCTCCCTTTACTCGTTAAATAATGTATGATTTCATCCCCGTCTAAACCTTTCAGTCATTTTCCCAAATCATAACAATAATCACCATACTTTTTATAGATGAATTCTGTAAAGAAAATTCGAATATTAACGAACGTTTCGTTTGTGCCTCTACGGTCAGTAGAAATAATTGGAAGAGGATATTAGTCTGCGATAAAAGCTCTGCAATGGAAGACGACATGCCTTCTGTCGAGAATTTCAGTAGCTGGAGCTGCAGCTTCGCTATTCAAACTGCGTGAAATTCAAATTACCAAGCTCGAGGGAGAGAACAAATTTTAATTAAAGACAATCGACGGTGGATCCGTGTAATTGTAAATACAGAGGTGTATGTAGCTGTTGCAGCGACGAGTGGCACCCGTTTGGCAAAATTTGCTCCGTACGCTGACTGCAGGAAGAGGACAATTTGAAGTGTCGAAAAGCAAAAGCTGCCTCGTCACGTTGATGTAAATACTAATACTTTTCAATGGCGTATCCTCGTAATATTTTTTAGTAATCATGTTATGGCATGAGAAATCTAATTGTTGAAAAAAGGAGTTTTAAGAACGTTAGGAGTGAAAGGAGTGAAATTATCGTTAGATGTATTTCATACAAAATTATTTAATTTCAGCGATAGCAAACAGTACAAAGAATGTATTTCAATTTCAATTAAATTATTCACATTAAGGATGATACCAATGTACAATACAAACATGAGAGCATGAGAATGATACAAGTATACGAAATCTTGGTTTCTGTTTTCTGTAGGTAAAATTATATATTTATGCTCCTTATTCAGTACAGTAACTAAAGAATCTCTACAGCTGGGTTGGTTGAAAGGCCACTGAAAGAATTGAGCTACATACAACTAACTGTAAGAAAGCATTAAATAGAAGCTTGATTCCTTCGACAAAGGCTAATTAAGAACAGGTTCCTTACTTTTTGATTGACGAATTGTTTTATACAGATATTAAATACCTCCCATTTACTGCGTTCTCAGCTTATTTTTTCTTATTGAGGGACAATGCTATGTACTGGAATAATTCTAACGGCAACTCTTTAGTGCTCATGTTTATGCAGTAGTGAGATAGAAGTTACTTCTATTATTCATTATCTGAGATAGTTCCTAAAGTGTTAAAACCAATTTATATTGTGTTCTTAAAAAAACTCCTATAATCACAACACGTCTTTCTATCAAAGACAATAGAAATTAAAACTTATGTGCTTCTAGAAATAAATTCCTAGATTCCATCATGAAGATGGTACCGGATTTGCAGTCGACACATTCAAATTATAAAATAATTGCCCAACTCGAAAGTACCAAATAAGACTTGTACCTATTGTAAAAATGAAACTTCACGAACTTTCTTTCAGCATAAAACAAGCGGAAACGACCGAGTATTTGTTTCAGAAGCTGTCCCATTAATAGTTACGTAAAAATTAAAGGCAATTATCGAGAGGCAATAACAGCAGTTAAGGTACGTCATTAAATAACGGACGCAACAATTGGTCGTTACACGTAATTTCCAACAAAATGGCGCAATAGCTAGGAAAATATAGTAACCCGTGGAAAAGCATTCCCTAGTAGAATTCGCAGCCATTAAACGCGACTCCGACATAATGTTAAATCTTCGTGCACACTAGTGCGTGGCACTTTAGTAGGTATAGAATAAACAATTATAGCATCGAACTTCAATAATACGGCACTAATGAGATTTCGGTAGCAGAATATCGGATGTTCCCGACTATTGGGTGATACTCCTCGAGATATCGCAACACAAATATCCGCCGTTTTGCAAGTAAAACCGCTTTAGCGAACGATAATCGCGACCCTTTAGTATTCCACAAGCGAAGATGAACGTTAACTCCTTTAGAAGCGGATTAGTATGCTTATGGTATCACAGTGTGTATTAAGAGCCACAAATGAATCGAGGCCACGAAGTTGTAGCCTCTTAGTATTGGAATTATTTAGCTGAAGTGTTACCTTCCATTCTATAAGAATCTGGAAAAGGCGTTTTCGAATATTTTTGCCAAAATTTGTTAAAACATCTAGGGCCAATAGACAACTCTAGCATGTGGTTATCTGCACAAAGTGTAAATAATGTATAAGAGTGGACGTAATTTATGACTAGGCGAGACAAATAAATGAAAATAATGTCCTCATCTTTTGCGTGACTGTGTGCTTAATCTTATAAAGAAAACAATGCAACTGCAGAGAGTTGCGTCAAAGGAAAAAACGTGTGTTAGACACATGGTGAGCTTACCAGTGCATATAAATGTAAAAGCTGGTTTGAAAAATGAAATGGAGAGAAATCGAAAATGCAATTCAAAGAATTCTTCAAAGTCAAAGGAACTTTATAAAAGGGGAACAAAAAAACCTATTAGAAAACTTTGAAACGATTTTACATAATGAGGAAAAACGAAATGATTAACGAAAACCAGTTCACTCTGTCCATCGCGCGTAACGAAAACTTTATGCTACTTATAGAATGACCTACTATTTCCCCTTCAAAAAAACAATTCTTTCTCACACATCTCCCTTACCGTCGAAAGCAGTGTCCACAGGTATGGAAGCTAAGCCGAACATCTAGCAGAAGGGTACACAACAACGCCCCATTTTATTTTCCATCGATTAATCTCGAAGCGTATAGCCCGTAAGTCACGCAGTTTCCCGGTGACGGGGCCGGTCAAACGACCTCGTTAACGGACAAAAGGGGAACGAGCTTCCAATGATTCGCGATGAATCGATACCGCGGGGGCGTCGACGCATCGGTGCGTCGCGTTCATATGCACCGAGGTCATAGTCGCGACACGGTGGAATCGCGGATGGAAAGCACCAGCGACAAACGAAGGGCGGGACAACTCGTCTCGACTTGTGCTCGCGACTAAGAGCCACCCTGAACCCGTCAGCTGGGGAAGACGAGGGAAGACGATTACCTCGTCGCTCGAAAATTACTTTGCGTTGAATAAGAGGAGTTGATTCGACACGAAAATTTCGAAACTTCATAATTGTAGGATCACGGAAAAAAGGGAACCACATCGGTTACCGCCGATTCCCCCGATCTTAGTCATTCCCGTGTCCTCTTTTAACGCGGTATTGGGAGTTCCTGATCCCACACAATGTCTTAGATTATACGTCGCATTTACTGTGGACGAAAAGAGTTAATTCACTCGTAATGATTATTAAGCAAAGAATTTATTTTTAACACACTGGAGACGTTTCTGATCGAGAAATGACTCAGAAAGCTTTTCAGAAGTTTGCTTCCGATTGCTTTGGTTTTTGGATATGTTTTAGGGGACTGAAGAATAACAAATAAGTACATATTTTCTATTTTGGCCCATTTGCACATTTGGGGGTGAAAGTACCCCTCAAAGTTCATAAGAAGAGGTACAAAAGTTCCCATTATTAGTTTAAAGAATATTATAAAATTGTGTATATCAACATCAAGTATCTACCTACATCAAGTTTTATTCATCACAATGTTATAATATTCTTTAAACTAGTAATAGGAACTTTTGTGCCACTCCTTATGAACTTTGAGAAGTGGCTTTACCCCCAAATATGCAAACATGCCAAAATAAAAGAACACGTACCTATTTGTTATTTTTCGGTGCTCTAAAAGATATCCGTAAACCAAACCAATCGAAAGCGGACACCTGAAAACCTCTCCTTCAGTTAACAGGTTAACCATGGATTTCCGTGGACGATGATGGCTCGAGGTAATTGGAGGCCGCGTGTCGAGGATCGCCAGGGCATGCTGTCGCCGTGCGCCACTTCCGGCCCACGGTAAATCTGCTGGCTCGTTAAACGCGCCACGATCGAGATTATTGTTCCCCCGTTGCGTTTAAAGCCGACCACCAGCCACGTAAATCTCGTCTCGACGCCTCTCAGCTTTTGCGTGGATACTTGCTCCGGGCTCGTTTCAGCCGATCTGTTGCAGCCCCCAGGGTTAAATTACCCTGGCTGCTAGCACGTTTGCGATTTCTTTACGCGATGATGAGTTTGAGGGGGTAGATTGGTTATTACTGCTCGTTGCGGTGGTTAATTCCTGGGAAGCGTTGGTGGCTGTTTGGTAAATAGAGGAAAGGAAATTGCGTGGGGAGATGATGGATGTGAAATATTGCGATCCTTATGAAATTTCCATGCGTATTGTAATTTACGAGTAGAGGTCGATTTCTGTTTGAGGACCCGTGGCTTTTGGGGGTAAATAGGGGAAGCTTATTGACTAGGAGGAATGGGGACGTGAATCATTGCGAGCTTTATGGATATTGCGGGCCTATTCTATTTTCATAATCAACGTGAGACCTTGCAGCTCGATTATTCCTATTGGTTATGGATGGAATCCTTGAGAATTTGTCTTTTTTGGTGAGTACCTAAAGTAAATTATGGGATCTTTATGCATTTTGCGTACGTATATATTAATTTTCTAATGGAGGTCGTTGGTGGCAGGTCAAATTCTAGTGATTAATATGGGGGGATTTTAGAGAATTCGTGACATTTCCTGGTAAATATGGGATGTTATACTGGCTAGGAGGAATTTAGACGTGAATTATTGCGATTTTTATGTATTGTACGTGAGTAATCTATTTTCCAGAGGTGGCAAATCGATTCTTCAAATCTTTGAGTTCCTGGGGTTTTTATTAAATACAGAGGTGCGAGTTAATCGACGCAGCTTGACATTCTTTATAAGAAAAAGTATTAAGGCACGTATGTCGAAAAGGTATTAGTTTAGGAGATATTTTAAAAATATTGCAAAGAAATCATCGCTCTCTTACTGTATGTAATATAACCTATCTGAATCGGCTGAATGTGGTAAAATATCACCTTACACAATGTAAGACAATCGTTACTTTATCGATTTCAAAAATATCGAGATATAAATGGTCGTTACATTGAACCTTTTCTGTAAATAAAGCTAACATTTCAATAAGAAAGTGATGGTTTCTTAGCTACATTTAAATTAAAATATTTCCTAAACTAATAACTTTTCGCTCTACATGGGTTAATACTCTTTTATGGAGAATGCCGGGCTGCATCGGATGATGTATTAAAAAAACATATGATTCCATTTAAATACAAAATATTATGTCCTCTACGAGTCCACACAGGAAAAGCTTACTCACGTCAGATAAAGTGGCCCCTAAAACCAGTTCACTTCAGTCTGACACATTATATAGTATAATCAACAGTTTCGAAGATATTTGAGTGGGTCGATTTAAATGGGTCACCCTGTACAATTTATCTGCATCTCGAGTTCAATACTAACAACTTCCATGATATGTAGAATGTCGTCATGTATGTCAATGTTTTCAGCAAGTGCATGAAAAGCATGTTTCATCGCCAAATTATAATACCTACGACAGGGAAATTGAAAAACAATTTCATTTCCACATTTCTGCAGCAGGCTCTTTGAAGTCGTTCATAAAAGAAATTCCATTTTTCATACGCGCGAAATTCAGCATTGTAATTAAAAATTATCTTGACTGCCTCGATAGCAGAAACATAATGAAAGTACAGTGTATGTAATAAGAGAGTCGATGAAGATTGGAATTCGCAATTCTTCCGCCGTACACGTTTACTAATTGATCAAAGACATTTTTAATTAAACGCGGCATTTTTACGACTCATCCAAAATGCCCTCGGATTCTCCAGAGTATAAAAGGTATTCCACAGATGCTGCACTTCAGTTGCTTCCTGAAATCCTTCAAAGCGTTCGACTATCACTTTGATGGATCTAAAGAATGGCTGCTTTGATCCGATCGCCGTGAAACGAAATTTCATGCATAAGAGGAAGGTTTTCACGCTGAAGGATGGAAGGTTTCGCGCATAATTTCAATTTTTGGACCGGTATCCATGTGGGACCGATTACTAACATCGAACAGGTGCTGGCAAGCTCTAGTATTTTCACTCTGCTGATTTCTTTGAAACTGTGTATGTATGGAAAGCAACGACTGTACGTTATAAAAATACAGATACACCTTGATATCTCCGTTTAAGAGGGAATCCTATTTTATGCGGTAAAAACATAGCAAAATTTGGGAATTATTTTTTAAGAAACTAGCAATTCGAATCATCCGAAATTTGGACTATGTTTTTATGCATCCTTGAAGAAGATGCAGTTTTTTTTATTCATTTTTAATAATAAATATAGGAGTTATGCATCACGCCGCGCAAAACTCGTCGTCCGCTTGTGTGCACGAAAGTTACCTTCCAGGTAATCTGAAACAGAAAAATTAAAAGACGTTTTACTTTACACATATGTAGCTTCAATTTGATGAACCAGAATACCGCTAAGTTCTATACTTCTTTTGTTACATAAGAAAATTGGCGCAAAATTGGATAGCAAAAATTAAAGGTTCAGACCTTTCGGTTTGAAAACTCTCCACGCTTCTCAACAAATTTTTGTTTTTTTTTCTGGTTCATCAATTTCGAGCTACATATGTATAAAGTAAAACAACGTTTCATTTTTCTGTTTCCGATTACCTGGGAGAAAAATATCATGCATACCAGCGGACGACGACCGATGATTAAAACTAAACTAAACCTGACACGTCGCCTAACGTATACATAAGCTCAAGCTTCAAACGAGACGCCTGGTTATTATCCCTAAATCCTAGGACTGCTGAAGCCGATCGCACTGATAGAGAGTCACTGTGAAGCCAAATCACTCGTCACCCCCCTCCCCCCCCCCCCCAAGTCCCAGGTTTACGCTGGTCACTGCACCGGCGACAGACCAAATGTCTGCCAGGCAATACCATAAACTATACTAGCCTTTCCTCGAAATCCTCGAGTCCAACCGTTCACGCTCAACATCAGCATTTCCAATTCGCGATTTAAAAGCACTCTTAAAACCCAATCAGAATACAAAAACTTTAGTAATAGGTACAGTAATGGCCAGAAGAAAGTTTGAAATTTTGACAATAACAAAAATACCACATTTAGACAAGAAGATACTGTGCAACTATCTAAACCAAATAGAATCAAAGGGTTCTCCATAACAACCACTGCTACCACCATGATAAATAACCTCTGGTATTCAAATCGCCCATATAAATACACAAAAATATACTTTCCAAATTTTTCTTTAACCACTCACTCTCACACCTAACCATGCTTTACACTTTACCTTCTCCTTACATTTCATCCCTCAACCCCATAAGCCTCGCAGGCAGTTTTAACTTCTAAATACCGGCTGAGAAATTGCAATCCAGACGCGGAATCTGACGTGGCGTGGCGAATGTGCCAAAAAACATTCAATTTATGGGACAGGGCCGAACGTTATCACGACGAAGTCGCCGCTAATGAATTTATGCAGCGGGTGTACAATGAGATTCTTGCTAGGGGAGAAACGCCGTTGCTGTCGGCGCCGCGAGAAGGGCTCGTTGAAAGTTCTCGTCGCCGGTGGAGAGAGAAAGGGAGAGGAGAAAAAAAAAGGAGCGGTCGAAAAACTTCCCGGCGCAGACAATAAAGGGAGATCTCTCGCGAGTTCGTACCCAATGGCACCGCGAACTTCAACGAGAACGCGGCCGACCGTAAAACTCGCCTGCGTGCGTACGCTTTTTCGCTTAATACTTGCGGATTAGTATCTCCGTAACGACGTTTTGCTGTTCCAGACGCGTCGCGGAACGTAATATCAGCGCTCCCCCCCGACGGCCAACTCTCAATCTACGACGACACTTTTTCCCTGGGAATATAGGTCAGGCGTGGTTATTTAGATTTAAACAGTTTCTGAGGGTACGGCGGTTAGTGGTGTTTGTTACAAAGGGGTGTAACGTGTGTGCGTGTGTTTGGATTGTTTAGGGAATGTAATTGGATGCGCGCATAGATTTGGAATATTTTTTCGAAAGATTGTTGTTCAACTAAGGTGTGATCTCTGTTTTTTAAGTGTAGATAAATAGATAGTTACTGGTTATATGGTAAGTGTTTCTTTATGATAAGGAATCAAGGTGAAGGTGAATACCTCAATAGAAGTACATATCAGGCAATTTTTCGTTTTCGCCCGTTTCCGGTTCTTCAGGGTGAAAACATCCCTTAAACGTTAATGTGTGATTTCCTACTTTCCCGTATATTTTGAACACTGTAGTAGATATAAAAAAATTATTACAATGATAACATAACGGCTTTTATCCTGCATAAAACTGTGTAATTAAATTGCTTAAAATTTGTAACTTAAAGAGGAAAATGTTCCCCTACCACAAATTTTAAACAATTCATTTATATAGTTTTATGTTCTTCTCGACTATTTCCTTATTAGATAGACATGTAAGTAGAAATGGCCTATACGCGGTCAGACACAGTTCAATAGTTTAGACTGTGAATATCATTAACGTTGCTCTTTACATTGAATAATAAATATACGACTACTACACATTGATACATCTATCTTTTATTTTAATACTTTAATATCGAACATAATATTGAAATTGATTATTTAGAACATGCCTCATCAGATACTAATTACTCTATTGTGCCAGCGATATTCCTCTGATTATGCATAATGATTCCTCCCATCATGATCTAGACAAACAGACCTGCATGAATTAATTAAATTCACACGAAGCTTTATATGTGTATATGAAAATACATGGCAAGAGACACAATGCGAGAGTAGTTGAGATATAATCAATAATCAGTATAATTGTGCAGATAAATCTTTTGCCCTATTGTACCATTAGCCTAAATTAGTTAGCTCTAAAGCATAGCTTAAGTCATTAACTTGTTAACCGGTGAAGACGAATTAACTCGTCATTTGGAAAGTCTTCTGGATTATGTAAGATGAGCAGATTCGTAACGAAAATTAAAAGATTTCACTCGCACAAAGGGAGTAAATAGTATAATAGGTTATTTTACATATTTATTATGACCAAACAGTTAATTCGTATCTAATCATTCTTAGAGGATACAGTTTTAAATGTACTGAAAACTCTTCTGACACAGAAATGTTTTAGTTAACACATTAATTATCTTATACACTAACTTATTATCAAACCAAAAGTCTCTCTTTGAACTCAAAATCTCACGTACCCCATCACAGCTGCCATAAGGTTAGGTTACGAAACAGTTTTATTTACTCTGCGCTATTTTTTCTTTCTCTTTCTTAATAATAATAACAATAATAATGATATTCTCATTGACAAAACATTGTCCATTTCAATCCAACAATTTCAACGTTCGATACGTACGTACTCTATCATGTGTATCTTAAAGCCCACAGAGCTCACGCTCTTGACCTCGATCGCATTCAGTTCCTCAAACCGTTTTATAGCAGAAAGACAATACCCGATAGAGGCCTGGTAATCTTGAACCTCATAAATGCGCTATAGTGGTCTGTCAAGTCGTCGTTATCAATATAGTTAGACCAGCGGGTAGGTCGCGTGTAGGTGGCTTCCGCGTAGTTCGAGCCACAAGAGGTCCTCGTGGCATCAAGGGCCTCAAATGCAGACCTCGAACGTAAGTGGGCCACTATGAGCTACGCGCACGCGCCCCCGTGAGCCACTCGCGCGCGCGCGCCGGGAAGGGCGAGTGCATCGAAACAGAATGGAGGTGGACGGTGAAAGCGAATAATTGAAGCAGGAAAGACAGACAAAGGGGGAAAAAGTGAAACATGCGGAGGCAGTCGAGGACAATGGAAGAGAAACAACCGCGGGAATTGTTTACCGCGGGTTGCACTTGAACTTCTTTAGGGGATTCAAGAATGTTGTGTCTGAAAACACATTTCCGTTTTATCAAGGAACGACACTCGCCGAGTGCGAGACAAAGCACTGGGCTCTACCTTGAAAAATTTATTCATTGGAAACCATCTTCGACACGATCGCAGATACTTCGAGAGGTGCTTTGGAAGCGGGAAAGAGAAAAGTGGAGAACTATTGCTGTGTCAAGAGAAACGTGTGTAACAGGTATCTTCTGAAGTAATTAAAATTATCTGATGGAGAATAACGGAAATAAATTGAGCCATAAAATGTTCTACGAATATACACTTAACTGTCTTCAAAATAGTTTACCTGCATATAATTGTTACCTGTGTAATTGAGCAATGTCGCTCTTTCGTTTTAATGGGTTTAATAATTTGTCTGAAAAGTTCTTGGATTATATTCATGTAAGTAAATTTGTGGGATGCAAGCAAGTGGAATGGTAGGTATAGTAAACCAAACAATTAAACTGAAAAAGTAGAGGAACCTTTCACTCTCTTCGTTAAAGAAATTACTCCATTTTAAAGAGCGATCATGTTTAGTGGAAGTGACAAACACACTAATGAACTACGCATAATAAATGTGATAATCTGGAGATCTGGAATCTAGAAGGATATTGTTCTCTTCGCGATGATCCTATTCCCCCATAAATAGATATTTTTACTTACAAATTTTTTTATTGTCTTAGAAGGTAATAGAATTAAGCCACGTACGTGCAAAATGCTATATGCAATTTTTATTTCTTTTTTTTAATTCCCGAAAAATTAAGTTTTTTCAGTCAGCCCACTAAGAAGACCCCTTAGCAAGGCACTTACTTTGACTTTCATAAAATCCATCCATAATGGTAATTTCACATTTTGTAAAGTAATGGCATTGTCATAATATATTCCCTCTGCACTCTCCAATCTTGCATAACAAAGTATTTTTGCAAACACTTTCCACTCGTGTTTTATGAATCATATTCAGTTTGAATCATAGGTATCACACTTTTATTATCATATTCGATTAACGAATAATCGTCGATATAATCGTCATTACTAATTGTAAAACGTTAATTACCAAACATTCTTGTAGTTTATCAAATACTAACGTATTTAGAACGTCACTATTTCCGTGATCAGTTTGTAGGGGCGACATAAGCCACCTTCAAAAATCAATGAGTGTCTGATGCGGGGATAGGAATTGGGTCAAGAAATATAAGGTTAATAGTTCCGAGCGAATGCACTTTACATAGATTAGATCAGCGCAAGGATACGACGATGAGCGACGATGTTATATAGTCTGTCATAAAAAGGCACGGTGGGCTTAACAGCGCATGAAATGTGTTCGATTTATCATAATCCGAATCTGGGCATCGTCACTATGATGCTCTCTATTTTGCTTCGTTTCTAGTTGAACGATAAACTCATCACATTTGTCTGATTCTCTTTAAAACATTAATAATAATGTTTACAGAGTTGTGTAAAGGGGAGACTCAACTTGGATGCTATTCAATCTAACTTAAATATTATGATTCCCTTAGAATATTATTATAGGAGTTAGAGGTTAGAGAGGGAGAGAGAGAGAGAGAGAGAGAGAGAGAGAGAGAGAGAGAGAGAGAGAGAGACTGTGCTATTCGAAATGGTTGAAAGGAAGTTTGAATATGTCTGATGAATGTGTATGTGTGGGGGTGAATCCTTAACGCCTTATCCTTTTGAATTCTGCTTTGAGAGAACGTCTAAAGAACAAAGATACAGGGAGCATTAGAAAGAATATTTACTGAATTCAGAAAACATAGCAAGTAACCGATCTTTCCGAAAAGAAAACCCAATTGTTGAAAAATTATTCTAGAATTTCTAAAAAAAAAGTACTAAAAAATTCTGCAGATTCTTAGTCAACCGTCCCTTCAGATATCAAAATCGTTTTCTCAAAAACTTTCATTCCACACTTCCTACTTATTTTTTCAAACAAAATCACCACCCCTTTACCACATATTACAAAACACTCCGCACATCTTTCGTGTGGAAACGTACCATATTACCTTAACCGTGAAAATCACGAAAACTACCATCCACACTATTAATCTGCACAAGCTTCTTAAACAGTGAATAGCAAATTAAGGACGTCAGACAACAGGCTCGATAATTTATAGGATCTGGCGCGACATGATCGTGGGTAAACTAAACCTACAGGGTGTCGTTAGATGCGACACGTATTAATAACCCACGATGCAGGGGAATTAGATTGTCCGAAATCGTCGTGGCTATCCGTTCCATCGGATTCCCTGGAGATCTTCAGGTGGATCCTTCTTTCTACTGTTTCGCTTAGAAGCTCATAAATCAGTCTATCGCAACTACTCGAATTCTCGGGCGGATATCGAAAGTCGTGCATTACGGAGAAGGAACGAATTCCTTTGTAAGGGAAGATTTACTCGGCGCGGCTCTCTGTGCCGGTATATCGATCGTGAGCCTATCCGTTTGTATCGTTCCAGGCACAGGATCGGATAGAATTGAATCAAATGTCAGGATGACGAACGAAATCCACAGGAAAGTGAGAACGATAATGTGAAGCAGGCACATCGTTTCGTGAACGTTAGAAATTTCTGATGCAGCTGTAATTGGAATTACATTTAATACGTACTTATAGATTAAACCATACGAAGCTAACGAACAAGGATCGGAATAAACAGTTATCGTTCGTTTTTAAAAAAATTCTGTTAGGACTTATATGTTTTGTTTAAGAAAATATCTCTTCTTGTGGAATTTTTATGGAAAGAAATATTACCCTGAGAAACTACTTTAAAGAGTGTTGTCATGGAACATACATACATTTTAGAATCTATATAATTATTATATTATAATAAAAGTTCCATAAAAACAAATGATTTTAGAACGTTTATTAAAAAAAGATTCCATAAGATAAAGAAAAGTACCAAACTAATTCATTGAATAGTATTCAGAATTTTTTTCAAAGATTGAGAACTTTTTTAATATTGATGAACAAAATATCTGTTACTCTTGTAGAAAATTTTTTATTTCTATATTTTATAAGTTCTATTCAAACTAAAACTTTTATTTTCAGAACTCTACTTTATCTGTTCTCATTGGAACTTATAACATAAGAATGTTTTTTAAAAAAATTCCACGATCCATATCCAAATAGAACGTATTAAGAAGTTCTATAACTCATTCGATCCCTGTAAATGAATATAAAATGTGATGTATCTTGGAGATAAATAACACACTTGATGGCAAAAGAAACTAAATTTGAATAGATAACATGATTAGAAAGATTCTCGAGTTCTCTTTATTGAGCTCTGTTGAGAGAATCGAACCTGTACTTAAGACCGCGAGGATTCAATCTAAATGTAAAACGAAGGAAACTGAACCTTCATTGAAGGTTTCTATTATAGTACCTATTCCTAAAAATTACTTTTCACGAGAGTGTTCTTGTTTGAAGGTGCTTGTCAGAATAAGATCACTTAACTAATGAAAGAGTGCTGGATGCTGAATGACGAAGAAACTGACAACAATTTATCATCTTTTATAGTTTGTGCCTTTGAAACTAAACAAAGTCTCACACTTATGAAAGAATGTTTAAACTTGGCAATTAATTTATTTTTTCTTAAGACCACTTTCAGAAAATAGCATTTATAAGAACCTACTCCTCTCAGATATGGCATATGAAGTCTAACGGAGAGAAATTGGAAGTCTATTGAATTTATAATTTTCAATCGAGTTCACTTAAATATCTATTATCAAATATCCTCTAAATAAACGAATCTACTCCGTCGTTCATTCCACAGAAATGGGTCCTTTAATTTAATTTATTGCGAAAAGCGAGACGAATGGGGATTAAGTGAAAAGTCGGAATAAAACGAAAAGGAATATCAGTTTACGATTCTTGTTTGTTTGTTATAGGTACATATGTCAATTATTTCAGGCACAAATGTACTGGCAGACCAGAGGCAATTGGCATTCGTTGCCACATCCTCTGGAATTCTCCTATCGGAATCGCGAACAGTCTCTTGACTGAACTGCAATTGGCATTGTAGTGTGAATGCAAGCCATTGTATCATGATTCCGCAGCAATTGAACACTAAACTAGTGTAAATCAAGTTTGACGCGATACGGGCTAATGTCGTGTCCGTGAATTTATCTGATAGTGTTCCACACAAAATTTGAATTGAGTAATAAATTCATTAAGATGTAAATGCAAAAATAGAACGATTAGATAAACTTAAAAATACAGCAGCCATTCATGAATAATCAATATATACCTGCTTTAAGTATTTATATTTTTTAAGTATTGTACACCTTAGGCATTTATTGTTAATTAATGACTAAAGGAGGCACTAACAATGTGTGGCATAGAAAGTATAAAAAGGAAGCAATAATGGATGATATGTATGTTTGAAGGTGCCGGAGAATAATAATTTATAATCTAGTAGAGTTTAGAAACATGACAAATGAAAGGTAAGTAGGCCTGATCAAGTCTACTCTACTGACTAATGCTTTAAACGCACACGGGTTAGATGTAAATCTTTCTGTGCTCTTTTTCTTGAAATTTCAGTTCAACTACATCCTGATGATTTATGAATAGAACAAGAACTCTTGGCGTTAAATAAGATAGCATATTCAAAATTCTATTTTTACAGTAACTAAATAGTAAATACATATCATTACACGTACTTTAGGACTGTAACAAGTGTTCGTTTTAGTGGGTTCAGATGAAGTCTCTTTTCTTTCTTACTTTGTTATTTCCTTAACAAATGAATTCAATTTTCATTTCCAACAGTTGCTTGATCGAAAAAATAGTTTGCTGTACGAAATTATTTAAAATCCCAACTAAATCGATTTATTAAAAATCTACAGCATTTAAGCAGATCGAAAATTCTACAATCTAGATTATCCAAGGTTAATTTCGATATTAATGTGTAAGTAAACCTCACAGTTGTATTCTAATTTCAAACTACAATTATAAGCTTCATTTATTCACTTTTAATTGTATCTCATTTAATTCTATGTAACAAAATCTGATTAGTATTCAGTATAAAGATAACAGTAGATATAATTTCACTTTTAAAAATAGCTTGTAGAACAATGTTTCACTTCCCCAAATTCCACCTACTTTTCTACTTTCTCAATATAGGCTTAGGTTCATGGAACGAAACGAACAAACATCACAATGATCATATCAACAACCTGAGATCCTTAAAACTGCATATAACCATATTTTTCACTATAACCACGCAAAATCTATAGTGAATACAGGAAATACTACTAGGTTCTCTGTTACCTAGTTGTACACCACATTCCCGTTTCACCAAAACATAAACAGGAACATCGTAACCAAACTGTACTGCCCTTACACTGCTGCAGACATCGCAGGATTATCTCGCGGCGAGCATTTCGCGCACCAGAACCCCATAAAGCATTCGTTGCAGCAACGAACGACCCCCCATAAAACACAGTGTCCCTGCAATCGTCGAACTCGAGCCACCTATATTCTTCAATTCTTCTTCCGCTTTTTTTCTCAGATGTCGCTTCTATCACGCCGATAAATACCACGGGACCTGCGATATATGTACAGCCACGGAATACGTTACATCGTTCAGCTTGAAATATCGTGCTCACAGCGTCGTTAAACTCCGTAATACGTAGCGTCCAAGCAGCCGCGATAGATCAGGCGAGGGCCTACGTAAGTTGGAATTTTCGCGTCGATATCGATGGCTGTGGGTCAGCAGAGGCCTAATAAGGAATGGTCGGAGGCTGCATCCGTATCGAATTGTTTATGTGGACGTGGGAGTCAATTTATCCGACTAACAGATAACGTTCGACGGCGTTTCCCAGCGTCCATGGGGGATCGCCGCGACGCATGACCAGCGCAAGGGGCCGTGTTTATCACTTCTACAGCTGTACGTAATTCCACGTGCTTCTTTGTAATGGCCTCCACGTTCCAGAAACACGGGAATAAAATTTAAACATGACCACCGTACCTACACGTACGAAGGAAATACGTCGGACTCTGTCGCGTTAATATTGATTTCAGGGTGCACCGTCCGTGTAAATTTCATGTAATATCGCTGTCTAACTGTGTTGGTATTCTTCCGTCGCTTCTGTTATCATTAAATATATTGGAAAATCCTGAATTAAATACAATTTCAGTGCCTACAGAATTCCTTTCCAAATGAGAATTTTTCATTTGCATGACAGTGAGTTACGTTGCATGGAATATATGTAGGTATAGTTACTTAGAAAAGTATCTATCCATCCCACATTTATAATATATTTTACTCATTTAGGTAATGTTAAATTCAGAATTATGAATTATAATTTGCATTAGGATAAACTTTGATTAATATGTTTTTAGTTAGTACTGTCAACCAAAGAAATGCTTAAAGACATTTTGCTAGGAAAAATGAAACATAATAAGCCCGAATTTCACAGAAAATTAGTTGAATCTATGCATAATAGATTAAAGCTTATAATAAAATCACAGGGATATTAGAAGAATATTATCTTACTGTAATTACGTTTGTATAAATTAAATACTGAATTTGAGCGAATATATTTTCGCAATTCTGTCATTGCATTTTTGTCTTTCAACATTTACTTGCCTTGAAATACAACTTGACTAATGTGAACGTACGCACATGTGTGAACTTGAAGTTATTTGAAGTAAGCTGATTGCCTTCTGTTTTTGAAAAGTGACGATATAATCATCAGACAATGACTAAGAACAGGTGGAGTAATGTCAAGATTTCTAAATTCTTAGAAACGTATGAAATAGTACATTGCGTGACAAGGGAGAGAAGTAAGCGATTCCGACGAGCGTGAAGTTTGCTGCCCGAGCGCAGCGAGGTGCATGAAAGGTGTTTTTGAAAAGCCTGCTGAGCGATTCGCAAAAAAATATGCATTTTCGATTGTTCATTTATTCTGTCGAAATTGATAAATACGTGTATTCTCGTCATTACTCATTTTATCTTTTAATTGTATCTTTAATAAGACAGGGTGCTGTGACAGTTGTAATCTATACGATAAAACACACATGATCGATAACGATTAGTCGAACAACTGCATCTTCATACCACAGGGTAACGCCAAACTCCAGTTTTCTTGGGAGCAAAGAGACTGAAGAGACTTTCACCCTCTGAAACAGAGTTAAACAACTGCAATGAACCGAACCGTACGCTCTCTCTCCAGCGCCCCAAAGTGATATTAGAATTCACCGAAACGCTTCCTAAAATAGTAATCCACTGAAACGGTTCATCGTGTGAAAGACCAGGCCAGAGCGCTACCTACCGTATAAACATCCTCGCGTTATTCTTTAATCGACTTCGTACAGTTTACAGGATCCGATCGGCGGTTCCCAGCAGTCTGCACTGTTTCACGGCGTTTTACAGAATTCGCTCGTTTGAGCGATAAATCCAGAAAGTATGCAAATATTTGGCCATACGGGACTCGTGCGCGTATTTCACTTCCGCCAGGAGGGACGACCGTTCGATCTATAATCGATGATTTACGGTAGTTTGTAAAATGCTTGGAGAATTCCGTGATGCTCTGCAAGAGGCTGACGCGTTGCTGAGCCCCCTCGTTCCCAGCGATAAGTCAAAACTGTGGAATAAAGTTCTCATAGCTGGTGGCCATTGGTATTCGATAGAAACAACGGACTAAATAGGGACGCGGGCCACCTGATTTGTTGCCCAAGTCCTCGTAGACGGGGGTGCAATGGTGCTCGCATCTTTCCAGACGGGAAAGCGACGCTTACGTGAATTTCATGCTGCGTAAATCGAGTGTTCGTTCAATCATCCCCGGTAGAGCGTGCTACACGGCTGCGTGGAAGAATTACGCGTAAAAAATACAGCGGTGC
The DNA here is from genome assembly GCA_944738655.2 of Andrena hattorfiana. Classification (NCBI taxonomy): domain Eukaryota; kingdom Metazoa; phylum Arthropoda; class Insecta; order Hymenoptera; family Andrenidae; genus Andrena; species Andrena hattorfiana. Next base: position 31,520,457 of record OX122892.1, on the reverse strand, counting down.
TTCAACTTGTACGCGACAGGAACATCGCAGTTTGTTACAGGATACACGGCCTGCTCCAATTTCAAGTGCATGTTCTGTTTCGTGTTAATATTCGTTGGAGTTGCAGTATTTACGACTTATGCAAGAGACAAGACTGTTGCAGTTTGAGAAATAAGAAGTTCATGATTTGATGTTGGTTTCGGAAATTGGTGAGGTTTATTTTGGATTTGGGGAAGGGAGTGTTCTGGATAAAATTTACATATGTAGGTTGCTTTAAGGCATGGAGGCCCTCAACGCATTTTTCCTCTCAGATTCACTTCGCTTGGGGTTATCGATGTTATAAAACTTTAGCTTTTATCGGTGTTACACGTTCTTTTTCTTTGGAATATGTAGCTGATCTTAACTCGCATGAATTTTTGTGCCATAGTATGATCACGAGTGAAAAAGCTTGTACACGCGACAGAAACTCTGTATAAAATTCAGAGTCATTAGTCTCTAAGAACAAATTCTCATTTTACAAGTAAAACTTCCGGTAACCACCAGAGAATGTTTTAATGATAAGAAATATGTAGAGAGAATTATAACTTACCTAAAAAAAAAAACAAAATAGTCGGAGAAGTTTGACCAAAATAACCACACAAAAAATAACGAACAATTTTATAGACATTAAAATTCAGTATCATAGTGTCCAGAAAAAAATAATAGTAGACAACTAACCATGAACAATTAGAAATTAATATTTATGTAAACTTAAATATTAAAGCTGTAATCAATATAAGAAGTGTATGTAAATATCTTAAGCAATGTAATTCACTGTGGTCGCTAATGGCTAACAAACAAACTCTACTTCAAACTCCGAACCTCTAAATCCAGTTGGATTAAAAAAGGATATTCAATAAAGTAAAAGACAAACTCATTAAAATTATTTTTTTCAATAACAATTACTATTTTCTTCCTTGAAAATAATTCATTTCTATAGGTACATGTTTGTTATGATTCATAACTTATGAATGAAGTGCCTCCTACATAACAATTTCCAAAATTCCCTCTGCCAGATTCCCCCAGATCGTTGTTCAATGAAATAAATGTGGAAACGTACTCTAAGTGCGACAAAGACGGGTACAAAAGCCTCGCCGACTTATCTACAGACCATAGTCGAACGTATGTACGGAAAGGGTTACCAATCAATAGTCAATCAAGCGGGCTTCCGTGCTAATCGCTTGCGAAACGAGTTTATTATTGGCGCAACTATTCGTTCCCTTTCCGCGATACGTCTCACGCCATCCTGTCTAGTCGCGCCAGACATTGTCGGCAGGTGCCATTAAAATCAGCGACACTGATTGAGCTCATAATACGAACGAAGTTTCTTCGTCATTTTCGAGATTATCGATTCCTATATATCTCTAACGTTTTCAGCTTGCCGATTCATGATTCTGAGAATTAGAAGCTTTGGTAAAGTAATATAAGTCTTGAAATTTTCTAATGTTTTTTAACGGCAACATATTAGGTAAAGGTTTACACGAGAATGTAATTGCAGAGGATATTAAATGAAAGAGGATTTAGCTTTGGAAAGTAAACCATATAGTTCCTGAACTAATTGTAAGAAAATATTCCGGGTAATATTTTTGCTCCTTATTATCAGAAAGTACAAGTCATTTTATGATGAAAGCTTTTACAAACTCAGTGGAAATTGTGGAAACCTTGACTGTGAGAAGAGAATTTTCGATGGGCGTACGGTAAGAATGCCAGCCAAACTTGTTGAACATTTCTATCGCCACAGTACACTCTATTTTACCCTCTAGCAGCCTACTTCTGGCTCTACACCGATCTCGTGGGCAGATTTAAATCCGAGGAATAATGTTCTGTGTCGACGAGTGGAAGGTATTCTCAAGCAACGTGAAATAATCAGCATGATGGCAGACTGCAAGTATTATGTCATTGTTTGCTTAATAAGGAACATCATTTAATTGATAACATCTGATTTCGATGAGATTCGACAAATGAGTAGAATATAAGAAAATAAATATTCAACGTTATATGTTCTTATTGTCTGATATTTATGTTTGGGGAGTGAAAACTATTATAAAACTTGGGAATAGTAAAGCTATTTAATGTACCTATACAGAAGATGTTAAATAAGGACAATGCTTGATTTTCATGAGCAATAGTATTAAGAGAATTTTCACCAAGTTATAGGAGACACCACTATAACAATGAAAAGTACAGTTAACAAACAAAAAAGAAACACATTAGAAATGAATAATAATTTGAAATTAGAAGGAGCGGAGAAACAGAGAATTAAATAGTATAAAGAGCGAGATTCACTGTAGAACAATTTGCTGTTATTATGTAAATCTAACTCAAAACCATATAGCCTACCACACTGTACTTTTATATTTCTTATAATATATATTTATTAAGTATATAAATGGGTTATATTAGAATCCACTTTCTTATCATCCATTCCATTTTCTCCATATATTCTTTCTATGCAATTACTACAGGAGAATTACAGTGTACCTAATTAAACCTGTTGCACAGAAATCACTTTAAAACGTATCGTTTTTCGTGGTGCTCCACATAGTTATCCCTCCACAGTAAAAAGCTCAAAAGTAGTCTCGATATCCAGGTCACGTCCTTTCGTGAACTTGATTTGCATCCAGGACTTTTAGCAGAAGAGATCTCTCCGAGGATAGAGAAAAGCTGTGGGCACGTCTGATTCTCTTTTTTTTTCTCTTGAATCACGGACTAATGGTACCTTAAACTTTAACATTCGTCTTCACGTAGAGATAGGATTTTATCAGCCGCTGTGCATCCGGAATGCTTTCAAATCTTTCGTACTTGGCCGTGGAACATTGCAGTGTGGAAGAGTCAAAACCCAATAAGATTATGTTTAATTAACACAGTAACATACACTCGCTCGGCTGTCGACAAAAAAATTAATAAAAATACGCGAAAGGTGGATTATCTTAGACCCACATCTTATGATTGTAATATTTCTATAAAAATGAATGTCAATATGGTTTAATAATCTTGAATATTCACTTTATATAAAACTTCTATAAAATGTATTAGGCAAAGAAGAACTTCAAATTTATGTTTAAACTCCTCAGATTATAATCCCCGTCGGGAAAAACGGTAAACAGATATTAACTGGTACTATGTAGCGCATAATATCAGTAAAACTGGATTTATTCATATAGCACATTTCAAAATCTCCTGTACCTATTAGAAATTCCGTTGCTCGTTTCATTATTCCTACTGATTTTCGAGTTTTCCTCGCTGACCTAAATTTCATTGGGAGTGAAAAGGTGGAGAAAATAGCTAAGATGCAGGCATTCAAAGCAACAAGATTTAGTTTAGCGCCTAGGAACGAGCCGTGATTGTGGTGCATGCTGCATAAAAGAGAAGTTTATCAAAGAGCCGTAACGATGCAATTTCGCAGCACCCACGGCAGGAATATTTGATAACAGGGCTGAAGGACGATACCGTTAACGTGACGTTAAAATTTATTGTCGACTAGGCGGAAATTGGCCAAGGGAATCGTCAGAGGGATTAATGCATCCCGTCGTGATACCAGCCGATTCAAATTCCGAGATAACCATTACAGCACATAAATTATTCCACCGCATGACGTCTCGTTGAATACCATTCCTCGGAATACAAAACGTGGTACACGTTTCAGTTGTACACAAAATAAAAATTGGCAAATATGCTGAACAGCCAAGAACGCTAGAATGTCCCATTTAGTCTTAAATGATAGAGGAGAGTTTATAGAATATGCCAGTGCAAGCAGATATTAAATTTGGGGATTTTGAATAGTCGTACATGGCCCTCAAAGTTGAGAAAAGTGCCGATGTGCACGGTTATGATGCAATATTTTTGCATTTTTACGAAAAGTTGTTTATCTAACTCGAATACGCTGCATAGCATCGGATTCTGTAGACATTTCTGAAGAAGAAATGGGGACACCAGCAAAAGTGTCGGGACGGATTGGTCAAGAAAATATCGATAGGCAACGCGTGCACGGTGTTTTGCCGCCATGCGGCCATGGCTCGCGAAATACAGCTCCTAAAAATTTGCAGGTTTTTGTTATTTAAAATGAAGCGCACTAAACAGTCCGGTATGAAATCAATTTTGATGTAACCATCCCAGACAAAATTGGGTTTGGCGCAGAAGACGGCAAAGAATCTGATTATATATTTTTAAAATTTAAAAAATTCGACCCTGAAGTGAAATTTGGAAAACAAGTATTTATTTACAATTTTCAAATTGCAAAAAGAAATTCTTAGTCTGGAAAAATATATTTAAATAGATCAATTCTTTCGGATTAAAATAAAAGAAGGGAATATTTATTGGAGGTTTGAATTATGATATTCGTGTCATTTAGATAAAATTAAGGAACCATCGAGAAGAATAAATTACAGTACTTTTTTATGATAAGAAAATGAATCAAATGATATTTCACACTGCTATGTTTTTTATTTAGTTACTAATTTGTTTCATGCAATTCACTGCAAAGGATATAAATAAATATACAAACTTCTTAACAAAGAGACTACTTTCAAACTTTCTCTAGATAATATACACTGTGGAATCTATACATTTAAAAGTTTTACTTAAAAAAAGAAGTTAGTTGCACTTTGCCGGTGCATCGGTGTGCCTAGCAAAGATACAATGTCATAGAAACTTATGGATCTTAAATCACTCAAGTTTTTCCCTCACTATATTTTTCTACCGTCAATAACAATGCTAAAATAAAATTGTACACTGAAATTCAAAATATCATTACTAGAACTGAATGTACAATCTTATAAAATTAGATTATTCTGACAAATGTAGATATCACGATTGGCATCCCCTTCAAGCTGTTCCTCTACGTTAAAAAGAATCACTTTGTCAGGCAGGATTACGCTCGACGTACCGATTTCTCGGTTTAAAAACCCCAATAAAACGTCCACTTTAAAAAGCCCCATTTGAACGCGTTTGCACAGCCAGTATAAACGCAGAACCAAGACGGCCGCGGCCGAGGTAATTTTGCTCCGCTGAAATTGCTCGTTTTGAACTTTTATCGAGTAGCCAAACGATAATAACGCTGCTGTATGCAACGCAGCTCGAACGAGCGCGGAGCACGGTGCTCTTTGGAAGCAACAAAAACGCGAACGACATTGGTTAATCGCAAAGGTATCCTATTCCTAGAAGATAACGCGAGCGTGTAGGTATACGGACGCAGGCAATTTTTTATGAAATTTCCTTTCTTTGACGGGAAGCTTTCATTCGCGTACAATGAGATCTCCATTCTGTCTTTCTCTTGCTTGCAGGAACAGTTTAACGAACTGACACTTCCGAATCGAAAAAAAGGTTGAAATCGAATTAGCCAAGTTCCTTAACTGTACGAACTTTGGCTTCTATGAGAAAGTTTATTTGATAACTATTGACCCCGATGAAATTGAGTAATTCAAAATTAACAAGAACGTGGTTTTCCTTGGAGATTCAATAATCCTCAATTATTTTCATTAAAAATAAGTAATATATGTACCAGTTATGCTGGAATATTAATTATTTTATTTATCTCTAGCTTTGTCAGTCTTCCAGCCCATTTTTTCGATAAGTTCACGGTTGCCACGTGGTTAGTTTTGATTTCATGATTGACTTAATTGTACTATCGTTGTTTTACTCTAACTAATAATCTAACTGTATAATTCTGGTCCAAAGAAGGAAGTGAATAAAGTATTTTACAGTAGTTTTTGAGGAAATGATGAATTTCCCATGTTTACCCCTCGATTGTGTATAAAATGTAAATTGAAAGAGCTTTGTTGCTTCGGTACTGATCACGCCGTGCTCCGTATGGCAATCGATGCCTTTATTTCGCTGAACATCCGTGATTATACGTTGTATTATGACCAGAATTGCGATTAACCCGAGCTTTCGAACATCAAATTCAGCAACAAGAACGAGGCTGCAGATAAAATGCGCGCGTTTGATTGGAATAGCTCGACCAACGCGGTCGACATAGCGGAATTTCAATTTTAAAAGTGAACGTTGCTTCTATTTTTTAGCCGACCGTTCCCTTCAAGCATTCCCCAGTCATATATCAGTTGCACAATTCAGAGAAGAGTGCAAACTGTTTCACAAAGAGCTTGTTCAACTGAAATTGCTACCTTTCTGCAGTCTCCGCCGTGTGAAACAAAAGAAAGATGGAAGATCTATTTAAAATTCTTAGCGCGCAACAAGAGAAAGATAATTATCGGCGATATGTTAGGGTGACGTTCAACTATCCCTTCGGCGAGGATTCAGACACAAGGTCATTTGTAAATGTTGCGTCGCAAGCCCCAGAAATAATTAAGAACCTTTTTTTGTACAGTTTCCATTTACTAGGAAACGCGCCAAAGTTTTTCCACTCTAGACTTTCACGCAGGAATCACCATGAACCTTTACCGTTGAACGGCGATCTCGATGAAATCTCGAGGTAGTTATAACATCAACCAATCACATTCGAAACCGATGAAACCGACGTTTTTTTTTTTTAGGAAACATTCCTGTCAACTGAAAACTAGTCACGTCTCAACCCCGAAGAGGACGACAACAGTTGTCATCCTATACCTAGTTTATCTTAAGTCTTAGGACTTAAGGGTAACCTCGCTCCACGCAGAAATGACTCTGAGGAGGCGTTGCAAGTGTTGCAACGTCCGACTTCTCACTCAACCGCCTACGGCAGAGGTGCACACGGAATCACTTTTATCTCCTCGCGATTCTGGGCGCCGGATCAGAGCCGAGCGTGAAGCTGTGGAACGTAATAGCTCCTCTGGCGTAAAGGAGCGATCGGACCGTACGAACTCATATATCCCCGTATACATCGTGGTCGCCCGCGACTGGTCGACAGTGCGCAACGGGCCTTAGTATCTGGCAGTATCAGTGCAGTATGGTGCAGTATGCGAATTGGAATCCACGCAGTTTGCGACACCTACATATTTTTAACGATTTCAATTGGGACCTATTTTTGTCACAAACGGTTGGCCGCAAGTCGCCCCATAGTATCCACAGAGTTAGACCTACGTCAAGAGAAACTACTGTAAATTATGAATACTTCAGTAAATCCAGAGAACGAAAAAATAAAAGAAAAGGGCTCAAATGATGAAAAGAGGATTAAAGAATCAGAAGGTAAGCATAAGACAATGCTGCTGTGGAATCAGCAGTAAAAGGGCAACGAAATAAATGAAAGTAATATCTAAAGGAGTTCATATATGTTTATTATTAAAAAAGCAATAGATTAGAAAAGGTGGAAAAAAGATAAGATAATTAATAAAAGAAATATCTTTATGTAGTTTTGAGCAACTAATTAGATCTTCCAGCGAATTCCTGTGTGGGAAATGAACCTTGTGTGTTAAGTTAAATCAGCATTACAAATAACTAAGAGAGGATATAAGAAACAACGCTAATACGTGGTCTTACTCGCAGTATTGTGAGCGCATAAAAGAAACTACTGTACTGAAACTACCATTTTTATAATATTTTATTATATTGTAATGAATTATTTAGCTTTGCGAGAAAAAAAATTGATTTGGAAAGCGTACAAAAATTACTGAGGAAGTGTTTGGAAAATTAGATGAAATTTCTATAGCAGATTATTCAGAGGAGAGAAAGCAACTAAAAGAGCGATGCTGAAAGCTCTTTAACAGAGGCAAGTTAGATATACAAACGACAAATAGCAAAATGTAACTTAAATGAAATTTCTACCGAATAAAAGTCCTTACAATATATAAAACGATGTATTGTAAGAAAGAGCTCCATCTAAAACTTTCACTATTACATCGTTCTAAGTTCAAATTCCCCGGAATGCTTTGCGAGCGCTGAGAACCAAAGGCATAGAATCAGTCTGCTACCCAGAGATGAATTTTCATTGCAGGCGTTTGTAAAGATTCCATTAGGAACGGAAGAGCACAGTAAAGTAGCTCGAGAAATATCGCGACGAACCGAGGGGCGTTTACTGAGTAAACAGTTTGAACGTTCGAAAGTTGTTCGAAATTTAACCTCGGCCTACGAAACACTTCCGTTCATAGACAAATGTTTCTTTAAGAGCCTCCACCAGGGCACGTTGTTTGAAACTCATCCGTTCTCAACGAGACTCATTGCAAGAATTTTGGTTTATTTAGGTATCGAGTGTGACATCAGCTTGAATTATTCGAAAGGTTCTTTATTTATCGAACGTCTGGACGAATGAAAAGTAAAACAAAGTGCATCGCTAAAAAATCAGCAAGTTTGCCAATAAATTTTTTGGAAATGTTGAAAGCTCGTACTCAGAGGGAATCTGTTTCGACATTCGACTGCTGGTTTGTCATGCGCATCTCAGACACCGCAGCCTGTTGGTTGAATGCCTTGTGCGCGAACCTTTCCACAGGAGGCATTCAAACAGTTTTGTATCCTGGGACCGTAGACTGCGGTTTGAATTATTTTTCAGCCGTTTCGCACTCGAAAGTGGTAGTTCAAACAATGCTTTCACTTTTTGCCCGTGTAAAGCACGAAACAACCAACTGCTTTTGACGAACTAACAGTTTCACGTTTCCGCGGAAATTTCCAAGGAGTTATTGCTGCAATTGTTCCAATATGTATGTTCCTGAAATCGCTGCGTATGTCACGAACTGCGTTTGTCGCGTACAAGGGGGTTTTCATCGAATATTGCTTGATGATTATTGTGAAATATCGACATTTTGATTAAATTTTTGCACTTTGATATTTTAATATGGTTTAAACCAAGGACAAGGGAATGTGGATAAAGTAACAGTATCTATAATAAAAGTAGAAACAATCAATTTTTATAAAATTCTCTATCATTGGGAAAGAGAAGACAAATATTGCTGGAAATATGTATTCTGCTGGAGCTGAATTATTTATTGTTTAGAGAAAATTCTACTGCTCAAATCGCAATACTGGTATTCAAATCCACTGGTATTCCAGTATTCATGTGCTGAGTATGCACACATTTGTAAACAACCGTCTCTTTGCCACATTTACATACATGTATATGTAGATATTAGTATTTATTTGTGTGTAAATTCGGAAAGCTGTTGTTGCTGTTCTGAATTGTCCGTTTTGTTTAGTTACTGTTGGAAGATTTGAAGTTATTTGGGGTCCCCACCGCACAGTAGAACTTCCGTTATTCCATGTGAATTATTTGAACGTTATAGTATTTGGGTTATTCTTTTACACGTGTCATTTCTATTTCTCATATTGTTCTCGAAGTCTTCTTATTAAAATTTATTCCATTTTCAAATTTTAGCATAAAGCAGGATCGACACAAGGAAAGTGAATGTACTGTTTTTAAAATATTCTCCCATCACTTCTCATTACTTCTCATTACTGTTTTGAAATTTGCTTATGTACTACTCAGTCCTACCTTTTCCACAGAAATTTGATATTTATCGAGGTTCTCTGATTATTTCAAGTCGTCATTGGCAGGTAATTTAGAAAATTGACGAGTACACTCTAAGTAATTACTCATTGTCAGTTTAATACATTCAACATTGTTTGAAAATTTAATCGCGTTGATAATGGGGAAACTGTTTCAAAATGAATTCTTAATTTATCCACAAACGGAACCAAACAAGTCTACATTTACGTATTTCTCTCGCTTCATCTTTTATTACGTACCTACATAAATACAGATATTTTCTACACAAAAATCACATAAAGACTCCCACCTAAGAACCTTACACAACACACACTAACGTTCTCCTCCACTTCATCCAATTCTTCTATATTCCCAGCCGTTTTGCACCTTTAGTTCCTTCCAAATTCAGCCCAATTCTCAAAGATGTGTAAGTACACAATGTTCGCCTGAGAAGGGAGCAGCACATTTCCCTCGGTAGCGCCGCGCACACGGTCAGAGAACGCTCTGTACCGTGCAGCAGACACAGTATACTAAATTTCAGCATTTCAGCTCCAGGAATCTGGATTATGCTCGTATCGATTCATTCGTTTAACTGTGTACTCCCCGCTCTTTTCACGCTAAAGGGGCAGAAATACCCGTGCTCTATTCAGCGATTCTCGTCCGAGAATGAATTACACCGAGTTTCAACAGGTCCCGAAGTTCCGCAACTGGTTGCCCTTCAAACGAAAAGATGATACCCGCCCGCCAGTGGTGCGATGGTGTGCCGTCTCCCGGTACAAGTGTCAGCCGCTAGATATTTCATGGCACCTGATGAATTAGGCCAGTCACGTCGCGCTCAAGCGTCGCTTCGAAATTCTATTTAGCTCGATGCATTGGAAAGTTTTGATTGGCCACTTCAAAGCGGCTGGTGCTGCAGGAATTAATGCCTGTCCGCGGAACTTGGTAATTTACTGGGGATTTCTATGCGCAATTTTGATGCACAGGTACCTAAGGAATCGAAGATCCGCGGACGTTAAGTTCGTTGTCGTCCGGTGGAGACTTGGAGCTTTGGGTAATATAACATTGAACATATAGTGATAACAACTGGTAGGTATGTCACGAGATAACCAAAATGTCAAGTCCCAGTTCAGAAGAATGGTACAAACATATTGATTTGGTCCAGAAATTCATAAATTCCACCCGAAGTAGAAGTACAGTTTGGAACGAGGATGAGACTTTTGGAGAATATTGTATCAATTTAATTTTAATAAAATAATTTATTAATCAGTTTTGGACACCCAGTTCGTGTCTCCAGGTCTTTCTCGAGAGCCATTGATTTTTGCACCACAGGCAAAAAAGGAAAAAGTTTCTTCAGGCAATATACAATGGAAGATATACTACGTATCTGAACTATGTGAGAAGTATTTCTACGGTGAACATGAAAATGTAACTTGTCTTTGGAATGACTGTGAAGAATGTTGGTAAATCCTAACAACTACAATCTTAGCACGTGATCAGCTTAAATAATGCCCATCCATCTTCACAAATATCCCCATCGAAAAGCTCAACTATTCGCCTTCAATCACCTAGCCACGCTTTTATATTTCGAAACAAGATAGCAGAGAAATAGATTTAGACTACGGGAACGAGTGTCCACGATTACGAGCACACCATCGTGGAACCCACAAAGAACCCCCCGCGCTAATTAATTACTCAAAAAGTTCTCGTGTTCGGTTTCCCCCATCCCTGTTGCCATTGATCGCCCAGAGTACTTCGAGGATTTCGTTGCTACTCTCGAAGGTATCCCCGGACGATCGCCAGGAACGAGGCGGCCAAACAAAAAGACAGAGACGAAAAGAGCTGCGACACAATCGGATTCCAGGGTGGCCCGTGGGAAGGGAAAGGGTGGCGAAGTGAAAAGGGATAAGAAATGATGTGACGAATTGGCCGAGCGACGGGCAGGAAGGAAACCTTTGCCACAGCTGGAAATCAATCCCTCGGAGACAATAAAATAGCTATAAACCGAAAAGCCGGATGATATCGACATGATGTGATTTACGGGCCAGATAGAAGTAATGAGTGGGACAAAGACGAACGGAAGCCCGTTAATAGTCATAAATTAAGCCCAACCGTTCCAGCTAGCAAGGTGAATTTAAATTATCAAATTATAATTCACGTACTGTTCCGTGAACTTTGCCGGGGATTTCGAAGGCGTGATCGCGAAATTGTAAAATATGCGGCAAGTTTAGAGAATGATTTCGACGTGAATTGGAAGGATTGTTGAAACATTAGTAAGTAGTAAATGGATGTCGTTAAAAAAGTTCCGTGGTCTGTCGAACTGTGTAAGAATGAACAGGGACGTAACTACGGGGGAGCAAAGGGTGTTTCTGCCCCGGGCGCCGATTTTCGGGGGGCGCCAAATGAGAAATTCTTATAGAGAAAATACATAGTTTTGGAAAAGCTACTTTAATGGCTTTATTCAAATTTATATATTACGTTATTCCATTAGGAATAAAGGAGAAATAGATTCTATGGAAAAGTAATCAAAATTTATTTATCTATTATCAAACAACAAATAAATTAGGGTACCTGCAATATGTTTGAAACCAGTTAATAAACATGTTTATAATGTCTTTTATATGTAAAGTGTGGACTCAACCTCCTAAGGTGGGCAATAGGAGGTGGTAAAAAGTTTGGGGGGGGGGGGCGCCAAAGAGAATCCTTGCTCCGGGGCGCTTACAACCTAGTTTCGTCCCTGAGAATGAAAGAAGCTTACGTCAGTGGTTTGGACACTTTCTTTTTTCTTTATAATTGAACTCTTTGCGATGTCAGGAAAATGCACAGAAGTGAGTATCGGAGGGACAATAGAAGGGGTGCAAAATTATTTTACGAAGATCATGGTGAGGTCGATATTTGGCTGTGTAGGATATTACGATGTTCGCGTTGCACATTATCGCCACTCGCGAGATTGTAATAATTTTAAGAAGGTGGAAGTGTTGCGGATTAAGCTGTTACTACCCGCTGATACTGAAATTGACATCAAGAAGCTCGAAATGTCCATTAGGTATATAATTATTTATTCAAGAATACTTCAGATAGTCATACAAACAAAGGTAAAAATAATAATCAATACTTTCGTTGTCGCTTTTGCAGGATACAATAATAATAATGGCGCGTTTTTAAGGCAACGAGTGTTGAATACTTCTTTTAAGCGGCCATTCCACTGTGAAGTCGTGAAAAATTGTCATTCTTTAGGATTTATTTTCTAGTAAACGGAATGTTCAACGTAAATAATATTTTGCCTACTTATTAATACACTTATGGACAGTATAAAAAAATCTGTTTTAAATTTGTAACATTTTTTTTTAAATATATATCGCACTGATGTGAGCGCTTTGAAAAAACGACGAAGTGCTGGTGCAGATAATTTCGGGAGAACGACGCATATAAAACCAAAAATTCAGAGTGTGTTGTAGTCGTTACGAGTGTGGTTATAGTCGGGAGCAGAATTATTTTAACTGATAAAAAAATAACATGATGGCGGAGGTTTGAAGTTTAAGTGTCGAAATACCTTGAATTTGTCAATCATTTTGCCTTGTAAAAAATATGAAATTGTTAATCAAGAAAAGGTTTCCGAGGTCCCTGCGATTCCCACTGATATGCTGAATAACGTGTAAAAATTTCAGACTTATTGGTCAAATAGTTCCTTTGCAATCACCTGTACCAGTTGAAAAATGTCGTTTTCAGATAATCGCGTTTAAAGTTTTAAAACAAATTAAAAAAATTCTTTTAATTTTTTTTGTATAATATAAGAGTAGCTTAATAAATACCAAAAATATTTATTGCATTATATGTTGTATCTACGGTGAAAAAATCTTTAAAAATAGTCCTACAAAGATTACGACAAGAATAATTTTTAAACACAATCCTAGGCATTATTAAAAACCCATAACATTAGAAACTGATATCAAAGAGCGTACTTACAAAGTCCCGCGAAGCTTGCAATAAAAATAATTACGAATAAAATCCCCCTAATTATGAACGAACCCACGTTGCCAAAATGCAAAAACTGACATTTAAGAGGACAAAATGTCTACAAAGTTAACGATAAAAATAGTTTACTAATAATAAGACGGGTACATGTAATCCTCATTTAATCCCCAAATTTGGATGAAATGTAAGTCCTGTGACATCCATATCCAACGAAAATTACCCTAAGAGTGCAGTAAAATATGTATAGGGCACGAAGTCCCAGGGAGCACGGTAGACAGCCGCGAATAATTTTGTGTGTCGTTCTCGCGTGTCACGAGGAGGCCGAAATGTCACCGACACGCAGCCATATCGTCCCCTCAGCATTTCCATTCCATTCCTTTATTTGAAGCAGCAACGTCAGAAAACGTAACCCATCCTTTTCATTTCGATCCCAGTCGAGGCTGCACAAGGGCGCAAGAGTGCATCATTCTGCTTTCTCGGTTCTCCACGAATCCTCCTCACCCTGCACGCCCTACCCCCGTTTTTCTCGTTCGCCTTACTCGCCCCTCTCCCTGGTGGCCGCCAGCCATCCCACGTTTCTCGTCCAACATTCCCTTCGCACCCCAGGGGAAGCACGAAGCTGCGACGTGGGAGAAGAAACGAGGAAAGGATGGCTGGAAGTCTCTGATGCGACTGTGATGCATGCACCTCCTTGTTCCCTGGATCACAAACTGATACGTAACGGCATAAACGAAGATCGATTTCGGAGATTTTCGTGAGTTCGGCGAGTTGGCGACGCGACGGTGAGGCACAAGTTGCACTTCTGACAGGAGGTAGTATGCCAGAAAGTTTGAGGAAAATACGGGTTCCAGGAGGAGAAGTCCAGGGCTGGTTTAAAAGACGCGCTGCAGATTTTTTGGAAAAGTAGTAGTTGCAGGAATAGGATAGGAAATAGGATATCCAATTAAGGGTTGTAGGAAACGAGGAGCTGGAGAGTAGGAAAGTGTAGGGTTAATTCTAAAAAGAAGTTGATTGCAATAGTAGGGCAAAATGTTCACATAGTAATAGTTGTGTCAAAGGAAGTGCTCGAGAATGTGGATGTACAAGAGTAATTTAAAAAGGGAATGGTAGATTCTTTGGAAATATAGCAGCTGCAGAAGTATGATGAGATGACCAATTAAGGGATTGAAGAAAGAGAGGATTGAATACAGTTGAAGAATATATTGTAGTAGAATACATAGTTGCAGAAATAGTATTGAAATAGGAAGTATTTAATAAAACAATTGACGACTTTTTCAGAATGTAGCAGCTGAAAATGTAGGGTGAAAGGACTTTAGAATTATTCATACTGAAAGATTTGAAGAAAAAAATGGAATTATCGCGTTATCATTATTTTTTTTTTAATTTCATATACCAGTCCTTCTTAAAATAATTAATTTGGTAAATAAAAGTGCAATGTTATTCTATAAGCATGCCACGTCACAACAGAGAATTGGTTTCAGGTATTTGCATGTCGAAGATCTAACAATAACTCTAAGTTTATTCTGTTCCTCGCCAAATAGATTTATGATGGAGGAAAATTGGAATCGATCTCTGTTGTACTAAAATAATATACCAAATTTATCCCTGATTCCTAGCAACAGCCACAGATCCAATTATTTTTGCTGGTTATGTAAATATCCAAGCTCCTCTAAAATATTAATTTGTTTCATGTGCTTCCAAAAACGAATCCTTAAGATTAAAATTGATAAGCTCATCTGCTTCCAGAAATACAGCGTTGACATTTTACTTTTTTCTCAGCTCAACACGGTGAAAAATGACCCACTTAAAGATTGCATCCCTTTAAAACATCACATTGAAAAAATGAAAAAGAATAATACAGACTTGAAATACATATACTATATAAGTTCCAATAAAATTTCTCACTTTTCGCATAGGTATCCCTCAAAAACTCTATTTTCTAAATTGTTAATGAAATCATACTTAGTATACTCTTAAAAGTGGAAATTAGAGAAGTCAGTACATAAACTCTCAGAAGAAGTAAAACGTGAACTTGTTACTTGAGTATCCAGCTTGTATCGAAGCTAACACTCCGTGAAATCAACCACTTATAAATTGCACACCCCTCGGACATAAGAATAAAACAGAACAGAAGAGTAACACCTTTCATTTTCCCACACTGCCTATTCAGCAGTTTGGTATACCTTAATCAGGAGAAAGACGAAGAGAAGCGTTGCGAGTACTCGACACGAAGAAACTGACACCGACAACCACAGTTGCATTTCCGTTTCACCAGCAGCCCGTCTGCGTTACATGGCGAGTGCAATTTAAATGAAAAATCAATTCTATTAGGAGGGAACATTTTTTACAATCTGTTACACGCGAAATCCTCGAAGCCTTGTCCAGCAAACTGTGCTTCTTTCCGCGTGGAAATTATATTCTCGGCACGTTGCTCGAGAATCATGTCACGTGTATTTATATTCTAACGAAATTGATAACTCGATTCGAGGCGGAACGCAACGAACGAAGCTTTTAGTTAGAATACAAGCAAATTCAGGAGTGACAGATCGTAATCTATCTGGGAGACAGTAGATATTCTTCACTTGTTCAACTTTTGCTGTTTTTAATTATTTTCGTGGTGTATTTCAGCAAGTGCGAGTTACCAAGTCACTTCACAGGTCTTTCAGGATCTTTCTTTTGTTGAAGCATTTTGCAATAGCCTAAACGTGTTTGTTCTCGGTCATGTCAATCCAACGTAAGTGGGATGGTGAGAAGTTATTGCAGAAGGAGAAATTTCAGAAATTATTTTTTCTATTTCTCTGTATAGACAGTATGGACATGTGTATATGTGTGTGTGTGTGTGTGTGTGTGTGTGTGTGTAAAGTTAGTCGGACAACACAAACGTGATGTACAGACGTTCCACGCGTAAAGATACAAAGGATTATATATTGAAAAGCAGTACCACATCTTATAAAATTGTCTGGGATGTAGACATGTTGAAAGAATTCGTTACGTGACTGTATTGATTGTGCATCGTGCATACGTTTTCAGCTTCGCGTAATTCATTGTAATACAAATTCATTACTAGGCTTGATTTCGCAAAATTGGCTAAAAATTGCAAGTTTTGACGGCCTGTATTTTTTATAGCTACTCGAAATCAGCAAGAGGATGCCTTAAATCTCTTCTAATTTCACGTGGATTATGTCATACTTCAATTTCATCTTACTCTCCAATATCGATTGCAAAATGTGTTCAATTTGACTTGAAATGCTCCTATATATAAACTTCCTTGTTTTAGGAAGTAGAAAGTGTCTGTCCAGAACAGACAAAGATGTCGGGAGTACGTGTGGAAATCTCAGCAATTCCCGAACAAACATTATGGAGAATGGAATTATTTTGTTGCAATTACCAATGAATTGAGAGAATATTAACAATTCACACGTTTCTGAATCATCGACAGCAGTCTCACCACGCTATAAAATTCGCTGTAGCTTTGAAATTACCCATTTTAATATTAATCTGGTGAATAATTGCTTAAACTCAGGTGTACCACAAAGGTTAGATATTGGCAATTATATCTCAAAGGGACTGGACGAATTTGTATTATTAATTGGCATCGAAAAGAGATTCACATTTCAAACGTTGTTATCCTGTCCCCATTGCAAAAGCCTTTCCCTAAGCAGTATTTTTATCAGGATACGAATACGCATACGTTTGAAAGCCATGCAGAGGTTCGTTTTTCAGACCTAATTAATGACGAGTACACTGCGTTAGACTTGAAAAGGAGTTTTCTTCCCTCCTTTTGGATACTTCGTTTGGAAATTCATATAATGATACCCTTGATCTAATGCAGTGCTTCAATATTAAATATTTCTTTTCCCTGGTCGATTGTACGTGCTATTTGCAAAGAATTAGTTATACTTCAAATTCTTGGACTCAGAGAAACATTTTCAAGCAAATATAAGTTATCACCAAATTACTAAAAATTAATCAAATTTCAGACCTATATCTACAGCTGATTAATTTCAATTCATTTGTATTCAGTTCTAATTAAAATGGAAGTTTGAAACTCAACTGGAATTAAATCCTACAGTCACGCTAAGACTGAAAAATTCTTCAAGAAGTATTCGATTTCATTCCAGGAGAGGAATCGATGGTACGGCAAAATAAGACACTGTTAGAGGATAATCTGTATCCAATTAGTCCGGTATAATCAATGGATTTCAACCCTTCTTTTTGCAGTGCAGACTGCCCTCATTGATGGGATACGTTCTTTATCGAGAGCGTTATACCACTTTGATGGAAATGAGAATAGCAACAGTGACGGGGTATTAGTCACCGTATATTGATTTCCTGTATGTATGCGAGACTGTGCTGCGAAAAAGGGAAGAATGTGGTACTACCGGGAGTGCATTTTAAATTTCTCATTTTTTAATGCCAGTCACGCCACTTTTATGCTCGTTTCCGTGACTCCTGTGCCAAACTGTTCTTCGAAAGCGATCCATTGTACGAAACACTTCCATGGCGGTCCAAGCTTCCTACTTTGTTACACTTTCTACGACTTTCGGTCAATTTCTTTATTTAGCACCTACACGAGCAGCACACGCTGTGTGGAATACTTTGCGTCGACTGAAAACAGTCGGAATATTCCTTTGACGAAACGCTGGGCATCGTACATTATTATTATTATCAATAAGTAGCTGCTTTGTTATATTCGTTATACATATATGTGGCACATGGAACACTTCTATTTATAGAATAAGTTTGTACGTGATGACAATGACAGAATTACTTTACAAGGCACATATTTTGTTGCGAATAAATATCTACCCTAATTATGTATAAAAAATGATATCGAGATGAAAGATAGAAACCTTAAAGGTAAAACCTTATGAATCGATAATTATTATTGCTAATGCACTCACCAATTTGAGCCACGCGTTCGTCGTTAATATTTGATTCTTCTCATCCTGAAACAAGTAAGACACAAATTATTATTATTGGCGGTGGTTTCTAAAGAGTATTAATAGGCATAATTTATTATTAAGTTTGCTTATATGGATGATGATAAGCACAGTTAATTATTATGAATCATACAACCAACGCTAAGCTGATTTAGTAAGGATATCATTGTTGCCTTTACTATTCGTTTAACAACACAAATTTTTCAGATTATATGAATCTTCTATACCGTGTGAAGAATATTTAATTAAATTACCCAATAACCACATAAATTACATATCCAGGCGTGAGCAAAAGCTTCGAGAAATTAAAATACACAAAGATTAATAAATGCATATTTATATTTAGAGGAGCATAAAGCACAGAATAATCTATGTGTATATATGATAGATCTAAAGACTCCTCGTGTATTAACTGTACTAAAAGAAACACAGATACTTAGATAAATTAATAGATAATCGAATTACAAAAACTAATCCACACATCTCGTCATTTGTAGCGACAAACAACAATCAATGCATCCATATGTTTGACAGCCACGAAAACAAATATCCAAAAATTTATATAAAATATTAAATAACTAGGTACTTTCATCTTTGAGCATAATACGCGCTAGATCATAAACGTACTTTGATCCATTTAATCCTTTATTCTCAATCTTATCATGCGAAATATAAACCCACGCATTTGATAGAAACCGCGAGTTCACCATACGTTTATTAAACAGCCGACACAGAGCGGCGGAAACTAAACCCATGTACTTACCGGGCACATGCAGGAACGACGGCGTGCATAAAAGCCGAAAGAGAAGAGCAAAGCCAGCAAATCGTAACGTTCACGCCAAAAACTCGAGAGCCAATAACCACAAATTGTTGCTGCAATCGTTCGTTTCCCGGCTCTCTACTGGGAACCACATTTCGCCACTGAGTGATCAGAACTTCAAAGTGATTTATGAAACGAATACACTTCAACGATGGTGTCAATCGACAAACCGCTCTGTAAACGATCACTCTGGACGAATTATAGCCTGACAACAATCAGATAACCATTTCAAAGCCATTCTTCGGGCAATAAAATACATCAAGTATTTGTATTCATCTTGTTCCTAGTTACTATCATTCCACTATGCTAATTATATAATAGTGAGACATGATCGTTCAGATAAAGAAATGTTTGGATAGTAGAACAGTCACTTTTCACATGACTATTTTGCATTAGAAAGAGGAAATTGTTTTTCTCTAAATAATATTCTTACACTTTCCCTAGAGTACTTTCAGGGCACTAAAAAATGCAAACAAAAACAATTTCCAGCAAAAATCTGCGTTGAAAATAATATATCACTTGACAGTCCATGAGAATTGGGAAATTAAAATATAAGAAGAAAAGAAATAGTGGATTCTTTACTACTACCTAATTTAAAAATGTAATATTGTGTAATAAATATTGTGCATGTCAAACAATTGTTCAATTATTTGAAGAACTCGACTATCCAAACATCGTATCTATAAATCATTATGGGTAATCGAGGTTATATCGTATCTTATTTCTGAACTTCGTCAACTTTACAATTATGAGGAAAGTGAAGCTTGCTTTAAATCAAGATCGAATTGATCACGAGGATTTCCAATAAAAAGGCTGAAAATTTTTTAGTAAAATTTTCCGAATACATTAGAAAAGGTTGTGGGAAAATACATAGATGTGGAAATTTGATAAATTCTTTGAATTAGTTAAGTCGAAAATTAAACCTCGGTATACATGATCTTAGAATAATTTAATATTAAACGGTGAAACCCCGATGTTAATTGAATTCGTTAGCGTATTTGGCAGTCGCAACCTTGGTTCGCGCACGTGTTAAGCACTGGTCTCTGTTCGAAAGTTAAATCGAATTAACGCTCGATTTCCACTTTAAAGTGGCATTAAATCCAGAGTCGAACTTCGATTCGACTAAAAGTGCGATTAGATCGATCACCCATGGGGAAAGTCTTTCGGTTAAAATGCTCACGCCACAAAAGCTTCCAAGTCCAAACTTTCTACGTTTTAATTTATAGAGACCATTGTACGCCAAACCCATATATTTGGTCCTAGTAATGTAATGTATTAAAGTAATTGTACTGAATATGATAAATCATGCGTATAACAAACTAAAATGCAATGGAAAACTGAAATTGATGTATATAGAAATGAAATTTTTAAATAAAACGGTTGCCTCGCGGGTTTAAGGAAGATCACCATAATTGTGGACCATAACTTTGATTTTTAGAACAGAAAAATAATTGGTAAAGAAGAGAACTTTCGAAAATACTACTTCTATCATCATTGTATATTAGGAATAACACTAATCTAATTTTAATTCTATAATTCTAAACGAAGCAAAGTAGAAACATTCTATCACACCTTGTTTAAAAATTAATAATTGAATTTTTACTCTTATTCTTCTTCTTATTTTAATATTATATATATATATATATATATATATATATATATATATATATATATATGTTTTTCAAAAGTAGGTACAATATTGTGTAAACTCTGACGTACAACGACACTTTCACACAATGCTAACCAGTGCGGAAAATAGGCACATGCCATAATACTATAAATTTACGGAAAAGCAAGTTTTAGGGAAAATAATTTTTTGAGGAAATTTGATGGTACAAAAAAGCAAAAAATCTATACAGATTTCACATGGGTCTTTTTTCTATTGAGACCCTCAATTCAATTCATATGTGGTATTTGTTCAAAACAGAAATCAAGAAGTAATTGTATTCTGCACAATTGATAGATTTCTACGCGTTTCATCAAACAAAATAAAATATTTTGTTAACGTTCATTGAATTTTAATTCCACCACTTTCAGTACGATTCCCTTGACGCGAGAGCGAATATTTTTCCTCGAGGGACAGCAGAAAGAGTTCATAAAGGCGGTAGCGCAGCATCCATTGTAGAAAATAAATTAGGGATGCAACGTGAATTCTTCTCCCGTGTCTATTTTGAATAAATTGCATATAAAGTTGATTGCATGCACAGCTTGCATTAATAGCTCGACATCTGAAGCCGGTCGTTAAACCGAGTTCCACGGGGATTATAGGCGCACCTTTTTGTTCCTTCAAGTTTCAATTATCTGCACTTTTGGCGTAAAGTCGATGCATCGCTTTAAGGTCGATTTACTGCCGACATCTAAACACTTAATTCGAACCCATAAAAAATCATTAATGTGTCTTTCAAAAGATTTTCCACTGACTAAAAGAAAATAAAATCTACTGTAAATTACATTAATTTTAATGGTGCATTCACACATCAAGGTATAATGTACAATTAATATCAAATCAAAATGTAGAACTATTTGGTTTTTTAATGTTTAAGGTGGAAATATATAGACGATGTAATTCATTGTAATTTCCCCTCTTACATTCTGTTAAGGACCAAAATGTTACTCACAGCTGATGAATATAATGAAAAATTAGACTAATCACTAAACTATTGATATAATATGAAGATGTTTATAAATATGGTAATGAATACATGTTTAAGAATCACTAGAATTCTTGTTACGCCGTACATATAAAGTCGTTTCAAAGAGGATAAAAATGGCTATTTCTAATGTACAAGAACCATTTTTTTGTCCAGTTCTACGTCCCAAATACGATTCCTTAACTGTCTTCAGAAATTAATTATTAAATTCCTATTTCTACGTGCAATAAGAATTTTAGCCCACGGAGTTTCTACATGGGTCCATTTTATTACAAAAATAAATATTGACACGAGCATGATTAATCGTTGATTAATATGTCCCATGGTGAAGGAAAGCACCAGATTATAGAAAATCAATAAGCGATCAAATTATCGAATCAATCATCGTGAAACAGACCGCGCTATAGGCGTCCACGCTAACTAAACTGGTTATTGGGTTATTAGAAACCCTATTCATAGGTTACGTGCACGTAACACATTTTTAATCAACCCTGTTAATTAAAAGAAAAGAAAATTCTTACGCTAACGCTAAAATAATATAACCCATGGAAATCTATCAATTGTACAAAATAAGATTACTTTTTGATTTCTGTTTTGAACATCTACGTGTGCATTTGTTCGTCGAAAAGTTGAATATTATAAAATCTTAGTTAAAGCTTGGACGTGTTACGTGCTAAGGAGTATAATACATTTAGCATAGCAGAGAAATTTTAAACGTTAAATGAATAGTATTTCTACAAAACTTGGTTGAACATTTCTTAACGATCAGCATTGAATCCAGAAATATGTATACGTGTGAAAAATTTGAGGTAGGTACATACGGGATACAGAGATACTTAAACAGAGATACAGAAACACTTAGGGCCCGTATGAGAAGTGGAGTTGGTCGTCAAGGGGTTAATTCATAACATTGCTGATATTAATAAGTATAACAAGCAAAATAGAGTTGTCTGCGAAAGACATGTCTGGTTTAATCTCGCATATTTCGGTTGAATTTGCCTCTACCCAAGCCAAATAAACGTCTTCGTCTAAAGTATTGTAAATCCTCTACAACTAACAGAATTTCTCGAGAATCATCTATCACTATTACCATTTGTCCACCCTCTTGCAAAAGGGGTAAAAAATAACCACGAAAATAACTTATCGTGTCTATTCTTCGTCTATGCTATAGCAACTCCATAAAACGGAAATGCAGGGCTAGAAACAAGATACTAGGGAGCACAAGTTTCGTGACAAGCATGGAACAGTTCACAAAGTCGCAGTGTTAAATGCCCTTACGCTCTGCCATTCGTTCGAACGCCGTGCACGTACGGCACGCAATTCAATAGCGACTTAGATAAACACGCCTCGATCCAACGAGTGACAATGAAATATCGTACACTGCCAACCAATAGCAAAAAGGTTGTTTGAAAAGCACACCGTTCTTTGTCTCATCCTCCGAAATCCGCGATGTATGACGGAGGTTTGCATACTTTGTTCGTCGAGCAAGGGACCAGTCTGTGTTTCATATAGCCGAGTGTCACACCATTCAGCCACGATGTAGGTGTCGAAACTAATCGAAATTGTTTCTCGCCTACGCCTTTGGCCGCGTTTCGCGCAACGCTCCCTCGTAATCTGCGCCTCTTTGCGCTTCAAAGGGAACGTGAATCGAAGGTCGATTCGGACGGGTCAAAATTTCTCTCTCAAGTGGAGGGAATATGCTCGCGACTCACGAATCGCGATTTCGGGGGAAAATACTGATTCGTTGAATTCAACGGCGATTTCTAAAGTGGGTACTTATTTGAATGAGTATTACATTATATAAATCATTGTGAAAGAGGAGAGACGTAGGAAACGTGTGTACTAGTGGATGCAAAGACGAAAATAATTGAACTGAAAAGAGGAAGAATTTAGAAAATCAGGATTTGAATTCAGGAAACTGTCAAAGGTGGTTGCTAATACTGAAATAGTAGGAGAGATTTAAAATTGCTCGTGTATTTTTGCAGAATATTCTATGTAGAAGTTGTTTGTTATGAATTATATAACTTGTAATACTTTAATTTTGGTGATATATATAGTTATATAAGTGCGTGGATTAATTAAAAGCAAATATCTTAGATGGAAATAAACGGGAGAAACCACATTTTTTCTTCTTTAAATTATAATATAAAATACTTACCCTGGTATTTTCACATAATTTGTCCTTGATTAAAGATGTTAAACAGAAACTATATCTATTTATCCAACTATTTTTCAAACGAGGAAAATTACAATCCCTGCGTTGATTCATTTCCACAAAGCATGTAATGTAGGTAGGAATGGTAAACGGAAAATAAAAATTCGCAAGGCTACCCCGCCATGCAGGAGTGGCAAGCACTTTGAGGTACGCGTTTCAAACAATTTAGCGCTTTGTACGCGATAATTTCAATGCGGTTCAGAGCTGGAATAAACATTCTGGGGAACGAAGATGAGGTAGGAAAAATACACGCGAATGAACAAAAGATGAAAAAATTCGGTTGTTTGCATAGTCTGACTCGGCATTACACTCTTACTCACAGGGCATGCAACTAAAGACAGAAATTTTTACCTTTCTGTGAATGGATTGTTTCATTCTGATATGTGTGTTATTTCTCCTTTGAAAATAAGACATCAAAAAAGCAAATGAATCAATAACCGCAGCTAATTTAGTAGGGCAAATAAATTGACGTGCTGAAGAAGAAAATTATATCAGCACCCTTAAGGGATTTAATGAAACAAATAATTTGATATATTCAACAAATTAAAAATATTATTTATCCACTTGAATTCAGTAGAATATGTAAACTGGAGTATGTTATTCTAGGGTAACCAATACTCGAGGACTGGAATTTAATAAGACACTTAACGCAATTCTTTATTCAGCACGTGGTGGCTTCTATGGCGATTACTCACTGACTGAGCACCGCCTGACCCCTCCTTGCCCTATCAGTATTTACAATATACACATCCATACACGTACATACTTGGCGCGAGCTCGACTGCTTTGTATCCTCAACAGAATATTCAAAGAGCAATGAAATTATTGTTGTTTTCTGTTTATCGTTTTATTGAAGCAAACGCTTAGAAGCATGAAGCTTTTGGAAATAGTTAAAAAGAATTGTGCAACGCTTTCCTCGTTGATATAAGAACAGTAATTATGAGGAATTATTTTGCTATATCAGTTCGTTGAAGAAACCTTATACATGTAGGTATGACAGTCTAATTAAAATAATTTTCTGTTTCCTATAGGTATTACAATATTACATCATCTACCATCTCTTCATTATTCTGACATAATGAAGTAAAAACAAATATAAATGGAAAAATGATATAGTGTAACACCTATATAGTAATTATCTAATACGTAAAACGTAGTCAAAGCATGATTGCAAGCTGGATATGTTTGTTTATAACTGCTGCAAGCCAATCAGTAGTGTGATTCGAGATTTAGTCGGACGTGCAGGAAAGCAGAAAAAGGAAAAGAATAATCCCCGGGAATTTATAGAGAATCGTAGCCTGCGACAAATCCTATCCCTGTATGAAAAATTGTGACCACAATTTTCTTACTTGGACAGGGATAAATTTATGAGGTTCTAGTTCCGTAAGCACCTACGATATTTCTTGAATCGCAGAAGATCCCGCGAATTTTGTTTACAAACCATTCTTATTCTCCTAATAAAGTATCTGGACCGTATACAAAGCGACACATTTTTGGACGCAAGACAAAATGGTAAAATAGAGGTTTCTGATTGTCAAAAAAGAAGACAGGTTGCAGATGCAGTTATTTCGTGCATAAATTTCAATCTTGGATTCATTTTAAATACCTAAGACCACCAATTTTAAGATGCTTTTGTACATAGGTATATTTTCTGCTAGAAAATATTGAAAAGCTATTACCACGATCAAATCATCGAGCAGTTCACAAAAAGGAAGATTTAGTAATGTTAATACCATTTAATTTTGAGGTATCTAATGTTTAAAAAAATTTAAAATTCGGTTACTCGTACACGAGTAAATTCGAAATGCATAATGATCATAGAATCGTGAGAAGTACATTTCCCCAAGACAATCATTGTCGTTTCATGCGTTTTAAAATGTACATAGGAACGATAACTAAATTTGCAATTAGCATAGCAACGAATTTGCGTTTGTTGCCAACAATTTCCAGTAGGTACCTACTCGCAATTTCCTCTGTGGTCCCACTAATTAAGAGCATAATATTGTCGTTGAGAGTACGATATTCAAATCGAACGAAAGTTTCAATTAAAAGCACCCTCAAACGATAACTAGAATTATCCTCAACGTACGTTCGCGTGTTTGCATTATCGCGATTCAAATAACATTTTACAAGGGGGCTTATTCAAAGTTCCTTCTCATCCAACTAACCTATTAAATCGTATTTTGTATCATGCTATTTGTTCAATATCTCTTAGGCCCATTTCAGAATTACGATACAGTACCAGCTATAAACTGCAATGAATTTGGGAAAGAAGTACAAAAGATAATGATTCTGCAAAAAAATGGATAAAAATAACACATATCACAATTTGCAATATAGCCGGAAAGCAAAAAGCAGTCGGCAACTGTAGCACTTTTCAACGTGTGCACGCAAAAATTGAAAGAGACAAGTCGTGAATTTCGAATAAAAAATGCCGGAACACAGGTAGTTTGCAATTCCCTGAGCAACGATCGTTCAGGAAGTACGAGGTAAAAACTGAGACCAGCTTGAGTAATGCGACTTAAGGAAACGATGGCGCAGAAGAAGGGGCGAGCGAGCTGAGTAATGGAACGTGTTTTGCCCCACTTAGAAATATCTCTCGCTCTAATACACGGAACTGCTCGGTACATCTTGTTTTTACGCGTGAAACGTTGGATAGAATAAGGGTATAAAAAGATGACATGAAGCGTCAAATAACGAGAAAGCTACTATAATACATCTCTGCGTAGAAAATAACGTAACTACCAAATGAGATTCAGTTAGCGAGTCATGCCCCCCCCCCCCGATTATTACTGCGTCTCTTTGTACAAAGACAAATAAACACCCTTCCGCTATTTAATTCCTGCCATAACATTTTTAACTGTTAACCTGACATGAGAAATGTTGGAATCGCTTTAGTAATAGGAAGGAATACAATAGAACCTCTCCCATCCAAATTAATAGAGACATGATTATTAGGATAAGGAATTTTTCGAACAGCGGAACACTAACTTTCCTCATAGTAATTATTCTGTATCTCAGAGAGAATGATACAAGCAACAATATCAAAAATGAAAAGTAAAGTCAATATAATATCATAGATGTTTCAATTGTATATCCTTGATACTTTTGCGACACTTTCACTATTTTCTAGCATAGTGATTCCCAACCTGTGAATTTATATTGTGAAATACATATTTTGAATGCCTTTTCTTTACCTTATTAAATTTACCTTACCTTATATTGAGGATGGTGGGGTCACATGGTATTTGAATATTATAAAAGGGGATCGCGACTCAGAAAAAGTTGGGATACACTGTTCTAGCAGCTAAATTCGTGCCTCGAAACAAGCTCGAGGTTACTGTCCCGAAACAAGGTGATCACTACGTCCTCCACTTCTTCTGTTGTTGTCGCGGGAAATGAGACAGATACTGCGAATGAGCGAGAGGAACTGACAATAAGTGCCATCATATTTCGTCCCCTTCGTGGCAAACTCCCTCATTCTACGCGATGAGGGAATAAGGACAAGCCGAGAAGACTCGCTGTCTCGAAAGATGGCGACTTTCAGTCCCGAATCGTCACCTTGTTTTGAGATAAATCTATATCTCTTCTATCGTTATAACAGTTACATAATACTACGCGTTTCCTCTTTGATTGCATTATATGTAAAGTGTTAGCGCTTGTAATGTGAATTTCATCCCCAAATATTCTGAATAGTATTCATTTTGATCGTTATAGAAAGATGGAAGTACATATCACGATCGTATCTGCTTCGATATTAAAGAGTACACATATGTGTCAGGTTGCCCCGAAAGTTATTTTCGTCTTCTTACTACAAAAAAACATGAACGATAAAATTTTTCTAAAATTGCTTTTACTTACTGGCAAAGTACAGACATAGGTGGTTTTTGGCACAGAGCCAAATTTTTTTTCTCGAAGATAAGCTTTTAGAGAAAGGCACAAGGAGGAAGAAGAAGCGAGATCTGGAGAGTAAGGAGGATGGGGTAGAACATCCCAAAGAAATGCCAGCAACCTCTTTCGAACGGCCAAAGAAACGTGCCGCAAATATCTTTTCTGGTTCTCCATCTTTCAGAACGCATAGGAAGAGACCCAGACACTTTTTTGATTCAACAAATGTACCGTTGGGAAGCTAAATAGCGGACGAATACCATACATCAACAAAAAACCGACTCCGCTGCGCGTTTGTCTACCCGTTGCCAAGCAAATCTGAGCGCGCGAATTGATATGAAAAAAAAACTTTTGGAACAGTCTGATATACATATAGATATGTATCACATATCTAGTCATGGAAGGAAATACTGTTCGGATAATACAACGTTGGAATGAGAGAAAATTCTGACGGTAGAACGATCGGCTAACAGGTGTTCCGATACTGGAGGTTAAAAATATGTCAACACCGATAAAATAGACATTGTTACGACTCAACGGAAGCCTGCGAAGTTTTTAAGGCCCTCAACCCACCCAAGTACGTGCAACTTTCTCCGCCAACCATAAAATCCACAAGTTCAGAAGTTGCCATACACCCTTAACTGCTATGAGCAGTACTCCTGGCGAGTCAGTCATCAATGAACTCGTTGATTATTGGACAATGGTCAACGAATGTAAACTATCGTCTTTACTTGTACATTTAACCGACAGAAGAAAATCAGACACATAATTTACCTATAGCTAATTTATTAACTTTCCAAGCAATCACCGTGCACGAAGAAAGCTGAGAATTTTCCCTTTCGTCTTACTAATTACGGCTGAATTTGTTAGTACGAAACACATATGTAATTTTTGACGATAAATTCGTTTCTACACTGCGTACTTTCAGAGATATCGAGGCAAACGTGTTTTTACCTTCAAGTTTGAGGGCTACTTTCACTTCCTACATATTATGAACGATTGCTGATAAAGAAAAATACATATCAAATACTTTTCAGTAACTACTTCCTATATAAGTTTCGTTAAAATCGGCGGGTGGCACTTATTTTTAATGAGCGTCCATTGTCACTTATTTCGGTGAATACTTATCATTTCCACCTTTGGGAACACAAAGAATCTCAACCAGTCCTACTAATATTAATTTATAAAAGAGTTACGCATCATGAGACTTATATGTACCCCCAGATTAATTATCGACGCTGGGTCAGAAGAGACATCGCCCTACATATGCGGAAATGAACTGTGATCCATCCAAGATTCCGAGTGCCGCCCGTTTCCTGGATCACTCTGTACAATGCTTTTACATTAATTACACGTAAATTCCACGCGAGATTGCGCTGTGTACGTAAGTCTCGGCGGCACTTGCGCCACAAAGAGGGAAAGCATCCCGAGGAAAGGGGAAAGTTCGCGTGGCAAAATTTAATTCGCTCGGTCTCGCGTGCACGGCGGAGACGGGTCATCGAGGAATTTTATTACGACCTGAATTATAATTTCGCCAACTACAACCTCATTAATCGGCCAGGCCGTTCGGGCGGCCAGGTTCTCGAATAGAAGTCGCGGGATTAATCAGGGAACTTGAAAAAGAGAAAGCGTGGAAAAGTAAAAACAAGGTCGCGCCGAGGCGAAATTCCGCTGATCAGTCCCTTTATTCAGTCCCACGCGTACAACTTCCTCCGTGGAATAGCGCAGGCCGGAGTAATATGATGAGCTCGCTTTACCATTTTATAATTGCGATGCTGATGAAAAAGCCTCTCGTCACTTTGGTACGTGGTGGGCGTGCCTTTGAACACCGCGCTCCCCTGCTGCTTGTACACACTACACACACTTGAGCGCGTGTTTCGCAGCAAGAACACGAGCGGGGACTGAAAATCGGCAGGAGGTCTCGATAGATTACGAAGAGCTGACAGCGGCGAGAATGAAAAGGGAGATAGAGCCGTGCAATTTCCATTATGCCCGCCATAAATACAGAGTTCATGGTCAAACGACGGAGCCAGCGTCGAAACGAGATTTACCGTTTTCATTTACCGAGTACGACGTATCGTGGTCCTGTGGCAACAGATCGTTGTCGATCGATTAGTTACGCGTTATTTGCGATTTCGCTGGCCGTGTAGTTGCCCGATTCTTGATCGAGACATCGATGATTATGCTTCCCCCGACGGACCCCTCCTTTTCGTGAATCTGATAATTGATTACGCTAGTCAGATTGAAACTCTGCCTGGCAGAGTCGGCCACGTAACAAAATCATTAAACGTTTCCCCAAAGTTTGCCCACGTGCAGTCGAGTTTACTTTCTGTGTGATTTCAGAGGAATTAATTGATCGCTTGTTGATGCTACGGTTAACGGTGGTGGAAGCTCCGAAATACAAAATTTGATACCAAAGGCCACAAGAAACTTGCGAAAGTGACGCTTTGAGAATGTGTTTCTGTAATGAGCGGCGAGGAACATGTTTGGTGGTTTGGCACTGCTGTCGTTGACCTATACTACTTGAAGGCGCTTCCCAAGTCTTCCCGATTCAGATACGAGTTCGCTATTATTTCTCTTATCTAGATGCTCGAAATTATGTGCTGTAAGTCAACCTTTTACGCTATTCCCACCTGATTTTTGATACAAAAATGGTGTACTAATAGCAGGTTCTTTGACCACAAAGCCTCACGTCTATAAACATAACACTACCTTTTTTTGCTTCATAATATTCGAGAAATTAATGTAAATAAACAAGTGAAGTGAAGTGACACTTTAACGCGCAAGCCTCCATGTATATGTAAATTCCACGTACGAGTTACACAAGCCTGGTCACGATCACGCGCCATCTGTTTTAGTCCCTGAATTCAGCTGGGTTTCCGGTAGCACGTACTGTTTGGCCCACTGAATTCGGCTGCCGTGCCCCAAACTATCCAATTAAAACTGTTCCGCGCTATCGGTGCAGCAAAAGTACAAACAATGCGTTTGGTTTTGCAAAATCGTTTCTCGACGCTGTGACGTTTCATATTTTATAAATGGCACCACGCGCCTGAGCTGTTGACTCGCTTGCACGGTGGTGGGCTAAGAAATGAAGAAACTTACGAGCTAAATACATTAATTAACTTCGTTTTCATAAACCGTTTATTAAGAATAATAGTGGAAAAGATCTTGGTACGAATATTGATCGAATTAGGAAGATAAACTTCTGTGACAGTATCTGTTACAAAAAACTAATTTGTATAAAATTTTTTCTCCATGCTTCCCTCATTTTCTTCCTCCATTTTATTTAAATAATAAGTAGAACTTTTTTCACCAATCTTTCTAAGTTAAAGTAAAATTCTTCAAACTTTGCATCCCAGAAATACCGGAATCGCGAGAAAAAAAATACCACGTCATGTAACATAATAGGTAATTCCTTGAATTCTCAAAAAAGAGCTTCTCCATCGAAAGCGACGAGATACTTCTTCTTTCTATGTATCTTCTTTTCAAGAATCAAATTACAGAGTTCCACAAAGTCTAAATTCATATTTTAAAGAAGAACGAGAGTGCACTCGGAGCGAAACGGGCGTTCAGGAAAAGCTCACAGTTCCCCGGTGAAATTGAACGGTGGCCTACATCGAAAGCGAGCAGAGTCGAAGAATTCATGAAGTAACAACAGTTAAAAATTTCATATCCACGATAGGTTGGAAACGAACGGGTTTCGGCGGGATCCGACGGGATTACGCCTGCGCGAGACTTATTGTGCTTCCTCTGAGAAAGGAAGACATTTCCTTCGTTGCTCCGTTGCCTTCTTTTTCCCGTGTCTCTGTGGTCCGCGGTTACTTTCAATTGAATTGCAACGCGTCGTTTCGCCAGTTTTACATCGGAGCTTTTGCGCTCCTCGTGGTCACACAGACGCGCAACCACACGGATGGATACGGGCACAAAGAGTCGCTTGTTGTGCGCAGTAATTACGTTCCACGTATTTGCATACCGTGTACATCTTATATCGGAATTCCACGGCACTGTTTACTTTGTCCTGCACGAAGTTGCGTGAACCGGAAAATATTTGCCTGCCAACTGGGAATTACGCTTCATATGCTCGCGCCCAACATTGAACCCTTAGCGCGATTGAATATTGTAGAGGAAGGGTGGTGTGCACTATAGTCTATACTAGTGTATAATACTGACCAAGAAATTAAGTAATTTTCGTGCGAAAGTTCTTCATAAAATGCTGAAGAGAATGAAAAAGATCATTATTTTAGAGAAAAATGTTGCATCTTACATATGTATAGGGGTATTTTTGAAAAATATGTGACCGCAAGAAGTTAGAATTTACTAGGCAGTATTCTTTCTTTAATTAAGTAAATAATAAAGTAATTAGGTAATTAAGTAAATAACAAGTTAATTAGAAGTGCAATGAATTACACGTCGCTTTCAATCGTATTATATTCTGTATTTTATCCTTCTTCTCACTTTAAAAACCTTTTCCTTCTATATTTATGTATGATACAATTAACTGAATTTTATTCTCACCATATACTATCTACCCTTATGAAAAACCATCCCCAGGTAAGCGCACACTCACAAAAGATTACTGTCGCTACAGAGTTACTCCAAATCTTGTATACTTCTTATTCATGTCCTCATTTACTAAGCATTTCAATCGTACTAAACACTCGACGATCTGTCACTTCTATAATAGTAACAGATAATTATAATAGATCATTTCAAGTGTATACCATGACTTATAAAACTTTTCGTCTGCCCATTTAATATGAACTTCATCTTATTAATATAGAAGATGCTACACCCTTAATTAATATCCTTAAAGAGCCAGAAACTATTAATATAATAATAAAAAAATATTTGTATATTTTAATATACATTTTAATATACATTATTATCTTAATATATAAAGCTGAAAGTGTTTGTCTGTCGCCTAAAAACTTTCGAACAGTAGGTAAACTCTGGGGTCACGAAATGTGTCCCAGCTCATTATGCCTTCTAATCCAGATGAATGTGACTATTTTCACAAAAATAAATAAAAATAATTTGTTTTATAAAATCAGAATCTAAATTTTGGGCGAAACCGAGTAGTGAAGCTAGTATATAATATTCCAAAATACAATTATTCTTTTATTAAACTATTTCCAATAGAACCTAACATTATGAAATTATCAAAGCTACCTATCATACCTCCTACCTCATTGCAAATTCATATGCTGGACGTAGACTTTCGTGACTGGATACTCCACAGCAATTCCAAAATACGATAGAAGCAATAGAAAGGAGCGATGACTACATATTGCTTCTTGGTGAAGCTTCTTCATAATTTATACCCCGTGTAAACGTTTTCAGCCGTCAGTATCTACAATACTTACATATACAGTAGAAAGGTATTTCGCGTAATGGCAGGCGGACGCGCGGGAGGAAGGGTCCATGAAGTAAATGGCTGAAGTAAGGGTAGCGAAAATGGAGAACGTAATGCAATCTACCTCGTTCACCACCTCTTCCCTCCATTCACTCCAACCACCCTTCCCCTCTCCCTTGTCCCGTTAACCGCGCTCTCATTTAGATAAGACCGATATTTTGACGTATAAAAACTCGTGCAGCTAATCTCGGACCTGCTTATCTTTGCAGTTCACGCAAAGATTGCAGGGTGGCCGTTTTGTGAGGTGCATCTATCGACCACACTACCACGACCGTCGCAATCTTTCATGGAAGTAATCTCTGGAAATATTACGTAGCTATTGACACTGAATATTTAACGCGGTCCTTCTTCCGCCTGGACTTCCACGTATGCAACTGCAGGGTGTCATTATGCGACGTAGAGATTTTAGTAAGTGGAATAATATTTTAGACAGTTTTAGGGGAGAATTTAAATTAAGAATGGATATAGTCAGTTATTTGAGAGATACAGAATTTTTATCAAGTTTGATAGATTTGGCTACGTTGATAAGGACATAGAGATTAATTTTTGCATTCCGTGACAGGTGAATCTTTTAATCCTGAAATATTCGAAAATTAGGGAGTGGCATCTGGGACTGAGCATTTTGAAAATATTGCGGAAATTTAGGAATTTAGATTTGAACTTTTAGGTGTTTCGAAGTTTCGAAGATTTAGTTGAAATTAGGAGGGTTTGAAATTTTCACTGTGAATTGTAATAATGTTTGAGGGTCCATTAGAATGTGGGGATTGCAAAAAAGGAATGAACTTAAATAAGATGTTTTCGATAAATTACTTAAAATCTACATGTGTCGTGTGACTGCGCGTAATTATGCGAAGTGCGTGCAAAATTTCGGAAACCCTCCAAAGAATTCTCATTAACGTTCCCACGCCATCTCTACCCACAGCTGACCAAAACGTTTTGAGAGAAGGATAGTAGAATTTGCATTTTGTAACAAATTACATTTCATAGTAAGTATTATTGCCAAAGATGTCTCATGATTAATAAAAAAAAATTGCGGGCAATAATGTTAATACTTTCTTAAAAAAAATCTGTAATAACGTCAGTTTGTAGGCCTCTCTGTGTATCCTCCTTTAACTGCTCTATGTATAAGATCTATATTGAAGAAAACAAATTTCTAGTGTACTGTCAGATAGATATAAATTTTGGGTGTCGATTAGGCCACTCTTAACATATATATGCTGAGGTTTATGTCAGTTAATGTCCAGAATTAGAAGCAATGAAGCTTTAGCATTTTAAATATTACCGCTCAGCTAGCAAGACTACTAAATTTTCATTTACTATTCTTACAGTGCATAATTCACGAACCCCTACTTTTAGTCTTCAAACATTCACACTCTAATTGCTACTGTTTGAATTTTTAATTACCACTATTCAGTGATTTGAATTACGATTATTCTTGACGCAGTTCCTAGCTTCTAAGACTAAAATACCGAAACTTAACCTGTCCATCTCGCTAATTCTACATTTCCAAATGCTAAATAAATACACAATTTCTACAGTCTCTTGCGATATTTTCAGTCTTTTCCATTGTACCCCATAATAAACGCTTATCACACCTTCAAACCATTATACCTTTGCCATGGCAGTGTTACTCCAACGGAGTTCCTTCGTTGCATCAGTGGCAGTCAGTTCCGCGTGTGAGGGGAAACGGAAATAAACGACCAATGAATGCGCGAGAAAAGAAATCCGATCGAATGGTAACAGACAGTATTCATATACGATTCAAGTAACTCCTCTCATATATGGAGAAAGAAAGAAGAGGGTCATAATAGAAATCTTTCATATCGAAGTTCCATGGATGAGAACGTTCCACGTAGGTATTCGCGAGCCAGCTGCATTGTGCAGTTTGCCGCCAATGGAAGCGAAAATGCTGCCCGACGTAAATCCTCTCTAATGCGATTTCCTTAAGAAAGGGAGAAAAGCTCCCGAAACGTACCCGATGCGTAATTCCCTTAATGTAAATGCGATTACGCCCGGATAAAATTACAAGAACGCCTAACAACGAATCGTTTCCGTGGTAATGAATCTGGTCTGATTTGACTTGCAAGGATCTACAAAAAAATTATTCCACGTTTCTTTTGTACCCAGTGTGCTACCTTTTGAAGGTTTCAGTAGTAGAGCTCTATGTAAAGTCAGACGTTAAGATTTGACAGGCTTATCGAAGAGGCATGGAAACCTTTCTCAAATGAAATGCAGTAGAATGATAATTCACACCTTCTGGATGATATATTGTACATCCAACCCATGAATATTTCATCTTTCTACATCGAAATGGTTGCAGGGCAGAGCAGTTGCACCCTATGCTTCATAACATAGAACTGTAGATCATTTTAGTAATGCAAGTGAATTGAAAATTTTATGTCGATCAGAGCACGTCTCGATTTATTTATTTCCCAAATTTGAAGTGCTTCACCAGTTCCAAAACCGCAAAATTAAATTCAAAGTCTGACGAATACTTCGCCTTTTGTCGGAAGAATTTGCGTCCACATTTTGACCCTTAGTCACGTAAAATTTCTGCGAGATTTAAT
Source organism: Andrena hattorfiana (assembly GCA_944738655.2). Classification (NCBI taxonomy): domain Eukaryota; kingdom Metazoa; phylum Arthropoda; class Insecta; order Hymenoptera; family Andrenidae; genus Andrena; species Andrena hattorfiana. The sequence goes on along the minus strand of OX122892.1, from coordinate 31,484,621 downwards.
GTGACTGATGACGATTCAGGCACGAAGAAAATAACTCACCACGTCGATGATCTGCTGCAGCGTGATGCCGAATTTCACCTCGAGAGGCTCGCTCTCATTGGCGACCGGTCGCTCCAGGGTGTTGTACGTCGACAGCAGCTCATTCAACAAGCGTTTCTCGTGACGCCCACACAGGCTTTCTGCAACAAAAACGAATTGTTCGAACGTGAGCGAGAAATTTTACGGAGGCTCTGCAAACGTGGCCAGCTACCGTGACACGCTGTTTTCACAATGTGCTATAACTTTCATCGAGAAAGTCATTCCTCAAATTTGCTCGCGAATAACAGACTCGAGGCTCGACGCGAAACAGGAGTTACGAAAATGCACAGTTCGGGAAAGCTACATTCCGTTTTTCAATTCGTAATGGTATTCTCCTGAAATATGCACTCCCATATGCACGAGGCTTCGCCACGTTTTCATGAAATGAAAACTATATGACGTGCCCAGGCGATGAACATGTCACGCCGCGGTGGAGCTAAAAATTCTCCCTACGTATGGCCCAAAATTTTCGTTTGTCCCCCAGTATTTTATGTCCAAGTGGCGGAATATTTCGTGGCTGCTTAATGCAACTACGAAACGTGTGCCTCTGATGAAAATAGAATGCTTTTGCACTTTCATGAGCGAGCACGTATATACATACGTAAAACGGTTTTAGGGTGCGGATGAATAACAAGACGATATTCTTTATTGTCAAAAGTAAAAGAACGTCAGACAGAGGAAGAATTTATGAGAATTAGTGCAGATTTTGTAAAGATTAAACCGAAGTATAATTATATGTTAAATAAATTACAATGCCCTATGTAAGACTTAAATTGATAAGAGATAATTTTGGAATTTGATTTTATATTTAAATTTTCTAATTTACTTTTCCTCTTTTTATCTTTTTTCTCTTGTACTATTATTAACAGTAAAAGTTATAAACACATTTGTTTGAACAGCCAATGATTGAATTGTACCATCAATCTCTGCCACACCAATTAACATTTTGAACTGTTAGCTAGCAAGTTCTTACAACTTCTCAGATATTCTTCAGCCCTTTCTCAGCGGCAGTTGCAGTATTAATCGTGCGTAGCTCTAATATTAACTTTCGTTGTTGCATGAAATCCTCCTTTCAGCACAAGTTTGTTCGAAAATTCCTTCAGCTCTGGCGAGCATCATAGATCGTGTTGCAAGTGTGGATTCTATATATTACGGGGCAACGATAGGGAGTAAGCCACCGTAATCCCTTGGCAAACCTGCTAAGCTTGCACACATTCGACCATGGCCAAATTGAAACAACACGCATTTTTAATCACTCGAACTTGTGTTCAGAATCCATAATTCATAATTCAAGTTGCAAACATTGTTTCTCTCTTTTCCTGCGGCACTATCCAATACATTATTTTTGTAATTAGTCGTCAACTAAAAGAATTGGGCAAAGTTTTTGCCAATATTTTATTATAGGAATAAGTAACTTAATATGATTGATGATTCAAGGAAATATCATTAGTAACTAATTTTCTGGAAAAAATTGTCATTCTACAGAATCTTACAAAATATTCGTTCTTGTAATTAGTGACTTGCCTTCAGAAAACACCCCCATGCATGCGCAAACATGTGCATACCTTACTAGCACCTTAAAAATAATTGATTCCTATATAAATGTATAATATAGGAAGTTCTAGATTTTGGTGGAAAATGCTCAGACATTGTTTACACCTCTACTGTCTTCAGTCTTTTAAACAGCTAGATTGTTTTCTACGTATCTTTTAATCACGTTATATCTATAAATAATTGCTTGAGACATTGTACTGAATCAAAATAAGTATTTACAATCATTCATAGTTATAGAAACTGTGAAAACAGTATCTATTTTTTCATTCCCAACAATCATCCCCAACAATCCTGACAATGCTATAATAATCTACCCCAAGACACATTACAATTTTCGGATCACCAAAAAACCATTACTCTAAAAATTCTTCGGTCATCATCGGCAATTTACTCCAGCATACACAGGGAATTTCAATAAATAACGTTCTAGACCAAATAATTAAATCACCAATGCGGTAGTAATCACTATACATGTCTCACACATTTCATTTTACAGATTTCAATTAAAACCAGTCTTCCCTCGACGAAAGCTCACCGAAATGTCCCACGAATCAATCTCTCTACTTTTTACCACGCTCTACCTTCCCCTCTGCAGACACTTGATCGCTGAAAATCCATATCCCCCCCGAAGCGAAAGAAAACAAAAGGTTCCCCCAACTATGATCGTAGCAGACGTTCGATAAGTGATGTTCTTAATTCCCTGGTAAAACCTGGCGCCCGTATGTTCATTCTGTCCTCGCGGCATTGTATTCCGACGAACGCTGCCTAACCAGCATCAGAATCCGTTCACGGTGCCTCAGCCGAATGCGAAATGCAACAGGATTGTGTCTCCGTAGAGAATAATGGCCATAGCCACGGCCGAATTCGGCGCACGTGCGTCCATTGAGGACAAACCGAAATATTGTGGGGTTACGACAAATGCACTTGCTCGCGAACCACCCCCGCACCCCTGCCCGCCCAATCCGTCCGCCCCGTACTACGTCCGACAACAGGGAGGATTCAATACTCCTTGCACTTTTTGTTCCCTCAACCTTCCTTTCCTCCCCCCTTGCCCTTTGTTCTGGGTCTCCCTTTTTGTCTTCCCCAGTATATTCAGAGAGGTCTCCTCTTGTGCCTCGACGTGCTCGGTTGATCGTGACCATTGACGCAACGCTTTATGCAAGAATTGCTCGTCCTTTTTTGTCCTTCCGCACAAGATATTCCATTCCGTGCTACGGATAAATATAAAGCCGAAGGGAGGTTCAATTAAAGTACGCACAGCGAAAGAATTCTGGGGAACGTCCGCCAGTTCGTGTATTATGGGACGCGTGACCTTTCTCTGCAGCCATAACATTATTTAATAATTATCTAATAATTTTGTATGGGTGGTTGTTCGTAGGAAGTTGAGTTTTTGATAAAAACTGTTCAGAATTCATTGAATTATAGAGGGGTTGCTAGGCTTTAAAGCTATTTCCTTGGTGGTTGATTTTGTGGCTTGAAACATTTAGGCTGTTCGAGCACAAACGATACACCCCAATTGAAAATTATAATCCATACCTATGAAATTAATCAAGTGTGAACGCATGCATTCGTTGAATTTTTATTTCACCGGATTCATCCAGAGCAAACGCCCCGTGCGTTGGAACACGGCCAACCTATGCGGAAATTTCCCATTTTATTAATCTTTTAAAAAGGACTGCGGGCGAATTATTGTGCATCAAAGAGTACCACTTTTAGCGGCGTGCATGAAACGCAAGATGAGAGAAATGCTCGCGCAACTTGTTTCGAGGAAACGAGTGTAGAAATATTAAATTATCGTTTGGTTGATATATCGCTGCACTAATTTTCTAGGAAAATTGCATTTTTTATTTAGCAAGTCGCGAAAAGGAGGATCGTGGAGAGGTTCGCTTGGTAAAATGTGAAGAGGGCGAGGTACAAGTTTGTTTTTAAAATGTTCCTTCGCATTTTATTCTTCCCCTTTCTTCCACCCTTTTTGTCATTTTATTTTGACCGTGTATCTTTCCCACCAATATATCGATTCCCCTTGATTCCTTACTCCCGCATTGGTATTCTACAGCTCTCCGCGCCGTGAATATCGCTACTCGTGCTTTCGTGCAGAATTCAAACCCTGGAACTGCTATCCCATCAATCGTGCCGCGAATTTCTTCCTTATGATACTTGCGCGTTGGCCGTGGCTCCAACTGTGCTTTCCTACGAGGTGAATTTTAAAGCTTTCCAGTGCACGCGAGTGACCTTTTGTTCTGTCCTTTATTATGGGATTCGCAGGAATCATCCAATCACGGAATGCATTCACGGAAGTTATAATACACAAGGGGTCTTTTATTATGAGTGGTACAACAGGGGAGCTACATTCTCGTGTAATCCCTCCAGAAAATCGTTTTTGAAGGATTTTTTTAAAGAAAGCTGTATCACATAATGTAAAATGTTTTTAATTTACCGGTTTCGAGGTACTTTTGTTGAAACATGTACCAATCATCGAATTTTTATTATTTTACAGTAACGATAGGTAGGTCATACGATAACCATACTCATATATTCTAAGAAAAACTTTCAATTTTTGATTTCAGATGAGTCTATCTTAAAACATCGGGTAAACCGAGTTCTTCTCACCGGCGGAGTTATAGGTATCTATTCCAGATTAAACAGAAAAAACAATAAATTTTGTTATCATCTTAAAATATGTATAAATCAATACCAAACAAATTTTTCCCGTATGTGTTACAATTTTTTTTAAAAAAAATCCTACCTCCGACGAGAATGTGTTCTTAACAGCGGCAACGCTGATATAAAAAAGACAGCAGAGGCTAGGATGTGTGTGAATATATTTAAAAAGCACACTAACCACCATCCACAGAAGCGTCTTATGTGAAAAACGACTTAGGCGACAATTAGGTACATCCAGTACCACCCCTACATCCTTTCAGCAAAAAGTTGTTTCGAATTTCACCATGAAATATTTTTTTTTGTTTTTCAGCCCAAACTTGATAGCAAATTTAGGTATCTGTATTACTTTGAATACTTATGGTGTCGTGGATACTTGTACCAATATTGGTACGTTAAAATGGATGCTGATTGTCGAAACAAAATCAATGTCATCATTAATCAGATTAGGGAAATGTATTGTGTCCTATTGATCCCGTGTTGAACTGTAGTTTATATAGCATCGACATATTGCATTGCTCTGATTAATTACCTCTGTAATAATGCACGCGGAACACGTGCTTCGATCTCGATACCTGCCGGTGGTAAACAATGAGCGCTGGTCGAATCCTGAATCCTCTGATCGCGGCGGATGACAGAGCGGACGAGTTGCCTCGAAATACGCTGTGCCCGTAGAGTGTGTTTGAGAATGCGGTTAGCAGCAGAATAATGAGTGTGCATTTTGTGCTGCACGATCAAAATGAGTATTTTACGCAACAGAAAATTTTAAAAACATTTCAGTCTAATTAGATAGTCTTTAATCTAATATTTAGCCTCCAAGATCATTACATTTCTTTCACTAGAACAGTGCCTGTAAAAAGTTTAAAAGGAAATGTCTATCAAACACGATTTATCATTCGTCGTGAACACGTAGAAAGCTTTAAAAATGGAATTGACCACGATGAAATAAATGCACCGTGGAATTCATATAGCAATAAATTCAATTTTTAATTCAAATTCAATTTTTGTATTACATAAATAGCAAATGAGTGGATTAACTGTACACGGTATTCTGTGACATTTCTCAAGTCCTCGAACTGTCCTCATGCCTTTAAATTTCTCAAACCTCGAAAATTTTCAAGTATTTTCAAATCTACTGAGATTGTTAAGTCCCTCAGGACACTATTAGAACGAGACGATGTCGAATTAAAAATTCCACAATATTCACGAAGTCGAAACTAATGATTATACACATGTCTCAGACACGCGGTGCTCTTCGGATATGTCCACGACAGCGAGCTGGTCTTATTTTCTGTCAAGGTAAAAGTTTACCCATAAATAAAGGCGATTCGATCGATTGATTCTAGGTCACTCTAAACGATTCTCCTCCGGAGATTAGTTTCGATTCAAAGCTCGTCCGAAACCCCGGATGGGTCCACAAAAAGCAGAAAGTTTGTACGACTACTTCAGACGAGAGGGGATGACCATAATTGGCGAGCTGTGGAGGACGTACAAGTTAGGGAGGCTATTTTTTCCAAACGGCTGCTTGATTTAAATGCACCGCGTGGCTGAACACTGACAAATGACAAGGAAATTAAGAGACAAAGCACCAAACGCTACGTTCTACTTTCAACCACGTAAACGGAATACAAATATCAGAGGGTGTGGAGGGACAAACGATCGTCTGACGTTAAAACGGATGCTCTGTAAATGGCTTCCGAAGAATTGTCGAGAGGAGAAGGTATACACTTAACTGAAGAAAGTTACTCGTTATTCAATATCTGTCCGTAATTATGTTTCAACGTAAAAAAGTGTTTGGGTATTGTGTAATGTTTATAATCATTTTTGCTAATTAATAAACTTCAAAGAAAGAAACAAGGAGGTATTAATTTTTATAATGAGGAACTACTATTCCACAGATATTCTATATTTTAACCTGCAACTGTATTCTGTTTCAGTGTTTGAATAAGTATAGATAGATATTACAGTTTATGAGTCAATGGAGGGGACTGTAATTAAATATATGTATAAGAGTTTGTGGAAAATACAACAATGGTATAGACGGAATTTTCATATTAAACGTCATTTGGTACGAAAAGGCTATTAGTATTAGAAGAAAATATTTTGCATTTCTGTTAAAGGACTGAATAAAGGTGTAACTTGGAAATCTTACATATTGTAGTTAAATTTGTGCATATTTTATAAGTCCCTGTTAAACTGAATAATTGTTGCAAAAGTAAGTTTTAAAAAGATGCACACATGAAAAGTTACAGAGAAGTATGTTTCCAGTCAATTATGCATAGCGCCTCTGCCTCCTATCTTGTAGTAGTACGAGTCAATCATAACTTCATATATCCTACTGCATACATATTTCGGAAATGATTTCCAGTAGAAGTTGCTCAGGTTCACGATATCCACATAAATTACACAAATTTATGAACAATTCCATTTAACTAATATTTTAAAGTTCTACCAGAATTACACAAAATAAATCCCCATCATATAACGAAATTTTAAAAAGAAATTTTCCCAATACTGTCCAACCTGCATTACACATTAACTAATATCACTAAACTTAGTATAAAAAACTAATAAGTGAATAAAGTTTCCTTCTGGAATTACTCTGACGACATTTCCAACATTACATAATTTATAGTGTACTGCGTTAAATGTCGCTCTGGAGGCAAACAATTCAAGGAAAGTCTATGAGATATAATTTCACTAGATTAGAATGTCCTGTAACCTCATGTTTCTTGGAATCTTCATGTCCCTTTAATGATTTCTATTAGTAAGTTCAATGAAGATTCACCTACATATCTGAGACATAACCATTAGACATCCATTTTGCTAACAAGCATAAGTATCAAAAGACGTTACTTCAACACACAAAATTTTTGCCGACAAGAAACCTTGTACCTAATTAATACTACTCTCCACTAAAAAGAACGACTAATTTCTTAATCCACGATTGCCTCCAAAGCGCACGTAAACGTCGATATCCATTAAAAAACTGTCCAGATACAACTAGTTGGCATATCACAGCTGCTCTGTGCACAATATCTGCAGCACGTATTGAAACGTGAATAATTCGCCGCCATAACGCGGCAATTTCGTCGCAGCCAGATTTACGATTATTCACGGACATCTTTTTCCTCTTGCACCGAGCTCTCCGGAATATTCCAGCGAGCCTGGCTAACCAGACAGTAGATGAGCCTTTTAATAGTTAGCCACAAAGGCCGACTGAAAGAGGATCGCGGCGGCTTCATTCAAACGAACGTTGTCGGCGTCGATTTAGATTAATGAGAATGACTTTGCGAGGGGGTTGAAAAAGTCGCTGGAAGGGTGAACCAACGGGACAAGGAACAAAGAGGGAAAGAGAGAGGAATGTCGTTTACAGACTGGTTACGGGACGCTATATAACACCCCGGCGAAATATGTGTGATAACGGGTGCCAGCGTGAATAGGCCGTTGGTGTCTTTTTCGCAGCTTCGATGTCAACGTTCTTCGTGCCATTGGTGGAAGCACCCTGCCTCCGGGAACCGCCGTTATGAATAGTACTCCCTTGCAAATGTGAACGTGATCACACTAGCTCGAGCATTCGCATGCGTGACTGTCATGTACAGAGGGTGGTTTGTCCCATTTTAATCGATCCACGGTATCGTTGAAGCTACGTGGTCTGGCAATTAAATTCCACCAGTGACTTCATTATGAACATTTAAGGGAGAGGGTAGATACAGTTGGAAATAACGAAAAATTAAAAAAAATTTTGTACTAAAAAATTCGAGAACACTTCCTGGACATTTTGAGCTAATCAGAATTTCTTTCGGAGAAGTCTATGTGCGCGAAAAATAAATTCAAACATAGGGTAAAGGACCCAATTACTGACACATTAAACATTGACGCTGACATTATCTTATAGTTATGTATTTATAGACTAAAAGTATATGTTGTTCTTGTTATTTATTACTGTTTAATATGTTTACTTGATGAAAAATATTTGGTGGATCTTAAAGCTTCGATTTTCATGTATAAATTCATCAATTTCAAAAATATATTTGGGGATCTATTACTGACACCCTTCAAATGTGTTTGACTGAATTACTGACACCCCAATTACTGCCAGCTAACCTAATACTGCTTATGTCATTTTAAGGTTACTTCGTGTCATGTACATGATCAACTACTGCTATGACAGTAATACCAAAATGCTTGAAACGCTTGTACCAATCATTGTCACCCAATTAATAAGTAAAAAGAATTAATGAATCGTTGAATTCGGATCTTTATTACTTTCTATGATGCTTATATTATTTAAAACATTATATTTTGTTATGTTGATAGCTTAAATATTACAATTACAGCTTTTTCTTTAACGCCTTGTTTTCTCTTTCGTTAGTAAGGAAGTCATCGTTTCCATTCTCCTAATATTCGCTTAAAATTTTTTATCGTTTTATTCAAATTAACGAAGAAAAAATTAAGTACTGTTTTTTGTATCGTATAAATAACAGTTTGAATTGTATGCTAAATTTTTTTTATGCATAATTTTATAAGATTTATTCGTTATTTTACGTAAAACAGCTTAGGGTGACAGTAATTGGCTTGGTGACAGTAATTGGGTCCTTTACCCTAAGCCTCTCGCGAGTAATGCAATGCAATTGAACTGTGAGAAAAGCGCTCTCCTGTAAAATCGTGGTTTTTTGTCTTCATGTACCACTAGCGGGGATGACTTTGTGACACTTTTCGACGTTTTTCAAATACCACACGAAGTCCGTAGATTATAATCCCGAAGCAATACACTAGTTTAAGACAAATCAATATATATATATATATATATAGTTAAGTGAGAAATAAAATTTGAAGTTGTGACAAAGTGACAATTATAATGGTCGCAATTTACTAGTAAGAACTTCCTAGAAAAAACTTTTCAGTATTCTATTTATCATATTCAGTAACCTAATCACTTTATATTCTAATTACAAAAACTGAATTTCCTACTTAATTCCAAACTAGTATCCTACATAACCGTTTGCTACATAATCTATCACAATTATAAACAAAGAGAAAACGCATTCCTAAGACTACTCCACGAGAAGTTAGGGTAAAGTTGTACAGAAAATAGCACAGGGGATATTTACAATATCTTACACTTCTCGTGCACTGAGGGCCACAGGTGTGCTATGCGGTCAACACCTTCCTCGTTATAGGAATATTTCTACGAGGAAAAGCGGCGCCATGGACATCAAGCTCGCCAACATAGATTTTCACGCGTGGGCATTAAACACGCGCCTGCACTCACGAACACGCTCGGGCAAGCGTGCAATACAACGGATCACGTGCAATCGGTTATCGTGAACCTACCAGTTCCTGTTCTTCATCATCTATGGACGAGGACTAATAATACGCGGCTCTTTAAAAAATTCACCAAGCTACCACGATATTCGATTCTCGTTTACTTAAAAATATAGGGTGTTTCTAAATTATAGGCAGCAAGTTAGTTATTATTGTACCTATATCACAAAACAAATTAAGATGCTCAAAGAAACTGCAGCTTTAGAGGACACTTCGTAGAATGAATTCTAGTGGTAATGAGATTGTAACTACATTCATTACGATGTTTGATATTACTTGTTAATAAGTTTAACTTTCGAGATGCGAGACATTGTTCACTACAGACTACAGTTGTAGGTAGTTATATTACGAGAATTTGGTTAAAAATTAATTGAAAAATGGAAACTTTCAAGTAGTTTTTTTGAGATCTATAGATTAAAATAGTACCTATCATATTCTAAATCTACGCCAGAGTACGTCTTACAAGAGATTCACTACTACACAAAATGGGTTCGAATATTTGTACTTGTTGATTCAGAAATCAATCATCTTCGCCTTGATTTAATGCACCTAGAGAGCGCTATACAAGCGACGATACGAATGCACGTTACTGGGTAGTAATTCACTAATTCTGACAGTCTGTCATCAGTCACTAGTCAGACAACTACTTACGTGCAACTAGTCATGTATTTTCAAACACTTTTCACACATACTCAGATTTTAATTATTTTAAACAATAATACTCATCAAGGACTTGTCACATTACACCTCTCTCAGCATTTGAACTTACAAATGCTGTTTCATGTGTTCGCCAATTTTTCTAAATGAACTTCAAAGAATAAAAATGTTAAATCTTACTCAGCTTCAATGTGTGCATTACTTAGCGTAACGAATCTGGTCCTGACGAGATTGCTACAGAATTACGAGCCATAGGTCTATGAATGCAGGCGATTAGGACGAAGATCTTCATTATGAATCTCAAATCACTATATTTGTAAATAGGAGCGTTAATTGGTCCATCTAGTAACTAGTTGCTGACACGTATAGGTTGACAGCCCCGCTTGGCAGAGTTACATTCACAAGCTGATGATGCACCAGTCACGAGGATTCAGCGGCTTAAATCGAATATACTACCCCGGTTATCTTGTATATCGCGCTAATATAGTCGTAAACCGCAGACTGTACTCCATTGACTGTTTCAGGACTTAATTCTGAGGCAGACAGAACTTCACTTCTACGTCTACTTCAATATGAAACAATACTCGCCGCAAAATTCGGTTTAAAGTTTTGTAACCTTGTTGTTAGTTCACTAATATCAGATACGATATTGCGCAACGTGCGCTGATGAAAAGTATTTCTAATAATCCCCGCAGCAGTCGATCTTTTTTGTTGCGCAAATTTAAAGTGCATAAAATGGTTTGCAATGTACAAGTATACTTTTTAATCTATGCCTCAAGACAGTGATAACATAATGTTATCTAAAACATAATTATCACGTTTGATATAGAAGTTTTCCAGTAGTAGCAGTAATTTGGAACTCATATGGCCCAAAGAATTTTATAAAAACTCCAAGTGTATGCGCTATAATTCGAGGACTGCGTAAGAATCGCTACAAAATATCCAGAAATGTAGAAGTTATTAATTTAGGATAAATATTACGTATACGTCGCTGCACCATAAAAATCTAATACAGAACATATATTTAGCAAATGTGTTATATAGCGATAAAAAGAAAGAAGTAGGAAGTGTTATATTCTCTATGTGTTAATATGAAGTAACAAGCAGACAAACATTTTCCGAGGAACGTGCATATTTCAGATTAGATACGTGTAGACCCCTATTGTTCCTTGATACCGCTAATAAATTGCTACGAATTACCTCGTGAACCCATTCTACCGGTTAATACCACCCCGGCCTACCCGTACGCCATAGTTTGCATTTCATCCGAGGCGCGAAGCATCGCTGAAAATTATTATTGCACAAACGCAACGGCTTTGTAGACAACGAAACGCAAACTCCTGTCGTGGAACGTGGACCACGCCACGGCGGCGTCAGAGCATCTAGAGTCTGGAGGATTACACAAACTAAATGCTGAGAATGTTTCTAGGCGCATCCCTCGGTGTCCAATAACAAAGACGAACCATTACGTAGCCAGGAAATGTGCAAAACTTGCATTCACTAATACATTCGTACGCACATACACAACTGCATTCGCGCGACTCGCGTATCTCGGGTTGGTCCTCGCTCAACCAGCTCGCGATGTGACCACTTTGATATTTCGATGGCTTATGGTAAAGGCAAAAGTGAGTACTCGTCATTGAGTCATTTAGAGTACTCATGTATCCAATTACTTAGTCAGTCTGCGAAGCAATTAGGCTATTAAAAATTTGTAAATCTTTACTCGACTCCTATTCAGTTGATACTTTCGGTTGAAGGAAGATAGTTTTATATCAGCCTTGAATCTGTCAGCACTTACAACATTCAAACTCAAATAAGTTGTTAGGTGTTAGGTGTTGGATGTGAACGCAGCACGTGTGACAGAGTGATCGATTGACTCTGTATTACTTATGTTTTATGTTTTTTTTTTCTTTCCTGTGTGAAAAAGGGTTAATCCCCGTTTACTTTAAATAAATAAAAAATAAAAAAAATAAAAATAAAAATAAGTTCACGTTACACAATTGTATAATCATACTCTCGTTACCAACTTCTATTTAATAAATATAAATAATTTAATACTTCTAAAAAAAAACCATCAAATATTTATGTGCGCCATCGACTAGTTCAGGCCATAGTGTTTCATATAAGATTCCACCAATTTCACAAAAACTTCATTACTTAGATCAACATGAAACTGCATTTTCTGTTCCACAGTTCCAACACTATCAGAAGCCAGCAACACGTTCGTCCCTTAAACAGGTGGCCTAGAACTAAGACGTTTTTGAGCGAAGCGTGTGTCATCTGGAACACTGTAAATATACCTTCGCATGGGAGACGCTAACGACGTGCATAAGTTGCTGCACACAAATCTCGCCAGTGCATCCCAGCGCCAGAGGAGAAATGCAGTCTGCTTGCACGAAGCAGCACGTGATACGAGGTTGTACGAGAGAAAGAGAAACAGATTTAGGCAAAGAGACTCGAGGCTTCATTGATCCACAAAGAATATACACCGTGTGCAGCGTAATTTCTAATACAATATAAATGTAATATCCCATCGACCGCTGACTCCTGTAAATCTTGCTTAAATCGGTGACAGTTTCGGCTCTGTGCGATGTTACGTACACACCCCGTGCATGAGGGCTGAAAAGTTCCCTCCACTTCCGCACTGTCACGCAAATATTAACTTATCTAAAATTCTATTTTCAGGTAGATTGATGCGCGAACGTGAAAAATAAAAGAGGGTGAAAACATCGTTGAGTAAGTTCAAAGGGATGCTCCATTAAGTTCTGAATCTCATGAAAGGATAGGGATCATTCTTAAATTCGTTACAAAGGTTGTTTTGTGCAGCTTGGTTGATTTTGTTCGAGAAACTGCCAGTTTCAGAGAGCCTTTGTAAAGAGTATATACTGTGTTGCGTGGAAAATTATAGAGTTGTCTATTGAAAATGCGGAAAATTCATTCCGATATGCGGATACCATATTCGTACTATATAATAAATTGAAGATACAGCATTTGCATTTATGGAACTAAATACATCTGAGGCTATTTAAGTCTATGGACATTTCATATTAAAAACAACAGACATGAAGCATAGACCCTCTACTATTAGAATTAATAAGGAGGCATGAAAGTTTGAATAAGGAAAGTTGCAGATAGTGGAACACTTCACTTTCCTCTTAAGTGATTATTCTATCGAATTTTTAATTTTACACACGACACTAGAACCAAATTATGAACTTACACACAGATAGAAGCAGCAGATAAAGTGTTATGCTTCAACTTTGAATTATCTAAAATTTAGATTCTAAAATTAGATTTAGATTCTAAATGAAATGAAGTTAATACCAGTGATCCTTAATCTTTTACTCCACAGCTACGTCACTTCGCCTAAGAAATCCAAACACATTTTAAATTCAACCAGGTAGGAAAACAACGCTGAACAACATTCTCGTTAAAAATAACATTTACGAAGTAAACAAGAAGGCCCTACATAAAATACCAAGTTCCACTTCTAATCAGTTAAATGGAATCAGTTATTCCAGCTGGGTCAGTTTATCGAGAGAATTCTAAGAACACAAAACTGGTAGTAACTCGAAGAAAAGGTTAAATGGATTACAGGTTCGTACGAACTTCCTTTTATTGTGCTTGGATCCTGAGTCCACAGTCCAAGTGCTGTCCACACGTTACGATCCATCCTGTGCAATATTTGCTGCTCCCAATACTCTGTTGATTGCGACTAGTTCGCCATATAGAGAGATATACATACATACATGTGTATAGCGTGCAGAATATTGCGGACGTTTATGTAATATATTCCCATCGTGAAAAGATATCGTGCGGGAGAGGTAATGATCGATGAATAACTCTTTTACCACAAAACGTTTCGCGCTCCGTTAAACACCAATGATGATGTTATATCACCTACATTGTAACATTGATCCTGCCGTAAATAATGCGAGCCTTAGGTTGGTGTTTTCCAGGCTTTTTAATAAAACGTACAAAAGCTATAGCGCTCGATGAATGAAATATGAAATTTTTTCTTTGGTAATTATTTACAAAAGGGCAGTCCTTCCCAATTTCCATGATCTTGGAATAGGTTGCCGAGAGCATGATTTTGAACAACTTTTTCCTATATGTACATGTTGCCGTCGCTCGGCTTTAGTTTACAAGAGATTCTGAAAATAATTGTGATCCGTGGTTGGTTGGGGTGAGATGGCTTATCGGCCTCCTGCAAGGAAATTTACACATTTTTTATCTTAAATCTCCCAAAAGATGGCGGCCCCCCTCGTGGAGGACTGCTAAACCATCTACCGATCACAGTTTTTTGCAAATATCTCGAAAACTAAAGCCAAGCGACGGTAACATGTATAAGAAAAAGTTGTTCAGAATATTAACTTTAACAACACATTTCAAGGTCATCGAAATCGGCGAGGACTACCATTTTGTAAATAATTATCTTTTTTAAGAATTCTTACTTTACTTCTGATGAGGAGAAGAATTGATGTCCGAAATACCGAAGAATAAAGAATATGAATCCTTTAGTGTAATGTTGCTTATGAAGAGTGAAATAAGAATAATTCGTCGAGTTTAAGGTTGAGATTACACCTGATGAGTTACGATATTTATTGACATCAAAAATTGAATTATATAGACCAGCATATTCTGTGACTTGATTTTCATGTGAAATTATCACAGCTACAGCTTTCTTTTAATTGAATAATGTAGTGTAACTGTTTAAGCAATGTTCTACGAAAAATGTGACAGCGGACAGTAATGAACGTCATTAAGGAATAAACATGATTTGTCTCGAGTGGAATACGTTCCTCTCTACTATGCTATTACCTACAGACAGACTGATTCCTCCTTCCGCGAGATAAGCGCTACCGCATCAATCAATAATACATACACATTAACAGCTGGATTATCGATGCGAACGCACAATAATATAATATGTATCGACGTTGCTCTATCGAACAGAATTCATTGTTGATAACTGAGTATCTCGGATACCAGAATTTCGACGTTTCGCAGACTAGTGCAGTGGAAAATATTCTCTCTAGATAGTAATTTTATCCACAAACTTAATTACAAAATTAAGGAATTATCCATGAATGGGAATTTTATATGTTATAACTCAATACTTATTCCATTTCAGCTTGCTTTTACCCTTACATTACTTCTAATTTCAAGTACAATTTTAATTTGAATATAATTCTATTTCTATGTTTCTTCAATTAGCCACTATTTTATACACATAATTATTCATTACGAGTATTTATACACCACTATTTCTTTCCTTCCCTTATTGCCCATTTTTATTCCACGGAAGTCGTTAGTATTATTAACATTAATTACATATACGGAGTAACAGAGAAGCGGAGCGTGATACATGCCATAATTAAATATTCTATATAATCTAATAACATAGTGTGATAATTAAAAATATTTTGTAAAAACACAGTGCTTTAGATATTCCATTAATTTAACGCGTGATTGAGGATAATTAAGCAGATTAATTTGGAGATATGTATTGAAGTACTGATAGCATCAGCTGCTAGTGCATATTTAAGAAGAATCTTATTTAAAAATCAGCCATGTAACAAAAAACTCTGGAAACTTGATCCACTAGATGTGATTCTATGCATTGTAAAACAGAGAGATTGTTATATAGATTACTAAAGAATTATTCATTGGATCATGATGAATATAAACTTGACACGAATATAGCAGATAAATTACACTGTATTT
Source organism: Andrena hattorfiana (assembly GCA_944738655.2). Classification (NCBI taxonomy): domain Eukaryota; kingdom Metazoa; phylum Arthropoda; class Insecta; order Hymenoptera; family Andrenidae; genus Andrena; species Andrena hattorfiana. The sequence continues at coordinate 31,468,616 of OX122892.1, read as the reverse complement.
TGAGACCTACTCCAAGGAATTTCATTATTAATATGTTAGAAATATATTGGAACGATCGCTGTATTCCAGGATCCTGGGGTAAGTGCCGTGTGGTTCATCACAGATCACAGTCCACTTACCGAAAGGCATCCTTGCCTTCCCCACTCCATGGCCACTAGCCAGATCCTTAAGGAACAGAGACCCTATTCTGTAGCAATACGACACCGAACCGCTTGCTATCTCTGAACTCTCCCCCTCTCTCTCTTCATTCAAACAAGCAATCGTTCGGCACCCGATAGCTGGGAGACCCAACGACCAACGTAGTCACAGTCATAAAACCCTCGAAGGCAAAACAGCTGATAGCATGAGGCAATCCGCCCTTGATTCCACTCATAAACATATTGACGCTAACAAATAATATAAACAACTCAAGACCACGATGCCCATATAATTGGGCCTCCACAGCAAATCTATTAACTGTGAAATATTCTATCAAAGAATAAAGCATTTCCCACAATCACAGCAACAAGTTCATGCCCTCTTAATCTGTCACTATTTTTGACAAACAATTTCTCAATATGAATAATATTTTCGACACCCAACACCTTCATCTCATAAATAACTATATGTACGGTTCTCTAATTATCTGAACGCGCTTACTGAATTATTCCCCGTGGATTTATTCCCCAAATATTCATTTAGTGACACGCACAAACATTTGCCATTATTTCACTGTTGCTCTGTGCACCCTACTTTCGATCTCACCAAAGCTGGCGAGATCGCTCGCAAACCTGCGAACTGATCCCTCAAATATGCTGCATTGTAGGTACAGCTATGCTTAAGCGGGGGAAAGGTTTCGCTGGACTGTAAACATGGTGCCAGCGTTTCGCGCGGAAGGGAAGCAGGGTGGAGACGGCAAAACTTGGCATCAGAGAAATTTGGTGAAACTAACGCCACGGAGCGTATTTCTACGAGCAGAGCGTGTACTTACTGACCACGTACAGTAGTTGCGCGGCCGCGAAGCGGAACTACGCCACCGGAAGGCATCCAACGAACGGGGAGTTCGGCTTTCGGTACGGACTAATCAAAAGCCTTAATTGGGTTTCTGCCAGCGGAGATCTGACACGGTGGCTCGGTGTGTCCGCGCACGGATTTTCAGCGAAGCTGCTACGATTTCATCGGAAATTCGATTATTCCGACTCGATACATGCCGTACGATTATTATTCCTGCAGCAGAGGAATGGAAGTTTTCTTCGTTGCTCGCAGCCGCATCTGCGATTGCCTGCAGTTATACGGTGATTTGCGTACAATATATAGTAAATGATACATAAATGATACATCAAATTATTAAACTCTGAATGGAAAATATTTATCATTATTTATCACTGTGCTGATGGTATTAAAGTTATTAAGAAGTGTAAGTCTCAAGTTGAAAAGAAAATGCTTTAAGGACTTCGGAGAAACGAGTTCCATTTAATTTTTGGCAAAAGGATATTTCCATTCTTCTAATTATTTACAGGTCAAATTGATTCTGTATATGCACGATTTAATTACGTACCCAGAATATCAATAAATACAATCATATAGTATTATCCATCGATTATTAAGATTCTTTTTAATTTCAAACGTGACCTGGTTATTTTTAATTAAAACTTAATTTAAAGAATGAGAAATGAAAATTGGAATTACATGTCTGAATACAAGCGCCCCAGAAAGTGTTACATATTTAAATTGGATTTATTGCATCGCGGTAGTTTATTGGATCATTTCATATTCGAATAAATCAACTCTGAATCCGTTTTTTGCAGTATCCCACGATTGTTATTATAATTTGTGATGCGCGCGTTATGCTCGGCAGGAATGTAACCGCACCACGCACCGGCGCGGCACCGGCACCGGAAGAGTGACACCGAGTGTGAGTTCAAGTTCCAAGCACGGACCAATCAAGAAGCTTAATTGGGTTTCTGTTAACACAAGCCTCATATTGCCCGATGCTTCACGCGGCACATAGATTTTCCATGCTTCACGTGCAGTTCCGATGCAGACATTACATCACTGTATCTTGCAACCCATTATTGTACACTTGCGATAACATACAGATCATTTTGAAAATAACTTCTACTGCTTTGTTGTAAGATCTTAATAGAAATATGCCAGCATCTGCAAGATAATGGTCACACATCTTTTTCTAGTTCCTTTAAAATTATCACAAGAAAGCAGCAGTTTAGCGTTAAAAATTTGTATAATATTATTTACTAACACGATGCCGAAGAATTGTAAGAATACTTCCATTTTTAGTGGATTCCTTTCTCATACTGCATCCTCAAATTTTGTTATTCTTTTCACTACATCTATTATGCATTCATCATTATCTGGGGCAAAAAATAATGAGAATCTCATGCATCGTTCAAAAGAAGAAGAGTTATTTATAATGAAAAACAATACCCTGATTTTATTATCCGAAAGTTCTCTTGTTTCAAATAAATCCCTACTCCTTTTAATTCCCAACATCATTCGCGTACAAAACTTTGAAATCGTTATTTCCTATTTCGGACAAAACCTGGTCAGCTCTGAATCCATTCAACGACATTCCGTTTGCTCGTGAATCGCAGTGAGGCCGATTACGTGGCGCGCGAATTATTAGCACGAGTAATTTAATCCCGCGCCCGGCTCCTGCGGACGCACCCGCTAGTTTAAAACGGTTTGACAGTCGCGGAAGGAGTAACAGGGATTGGAAAAAATTTGTTATGCTCCAGAAAAGTTTAAAGTTGTTCGGGATTTCGTTTGAGCGGCCATGAATGGATTACCGATGACGCGGTACCATTGTTTGAGTTTCTCTGACGAGCAGAAAATCGAAAGTGGCGCGGGACCACTCGCGGTGAACTTAAATTAGATTTTCTTCGTTGGAGCTACTAACAGAGCAAAAAGGGGGGTGGGACAGCGAGGAATAATGTGAAGCGACGAAAGCAATGGGGGAAGACAGTTTCGCCCGCGAATATCGCAATGAGAAATTGAATATTCATTGGCTCCAAAGAAATCAAAGCAGGCTTGAAAGGACATCGAATTGTCGCACAATTTCTTTGTCCCAGTTGCCATCGGCCTGGACCGCGAATTTTAAATCGCTCGATGGCACCGAACAGACTGCACAATGGCGAATTTGCTCTAGATTTGTGTTCTTTTTCCTTGGCGAATTTGAATACCCACTTTATGCATTTTAATATAAGTTCCAAGGTGCTAAGTGATTAATTATGTTAAACAAGTTAGTTAAGTTTGAATAAGTTGTTGCCGTCCCAACAAGATAATAAACCCCGCGCGTTGTGTTTAAGTTAATAAAAATTAAAATTTTGATGTCTTATACTATTTAAACCAATTCGAAACAAGGAAAGTGCTGATTTAAACTATCCCTAAATTCATGTGGACTATGGTATATGCCATTTTGATCAAAAGTCCTCGATATGGAGTGCCACAGGTGATTGATTTGACATGGAATGGCCGGGACGAGAAATTGGTTATTAGAATGTGTGTAAATAAACGACTGAATTAGGAGGATCGAAGTTTGTTTAAACTTTAAATATATGGAGGGAAAGAATGAAATTCTGATCAAATATGAGTGAAAATTATATGAATTTCTGTTTGTATGGCGAAGGAACCTTAGTAACAAAATTATAACATAAAGATATATAAATATATAAAATTTGTATTCATTAATTTTATGAAACTTTATGAAACTATAAAACATATAATTTGTAAATTTATGTTGTAAATTATAACACTTTAAATGAATTATTCAAATCACATCATAATATTTTAGTACTTGATATTTGCAAATTATTAAAAGGAGCTTAAAATTTCTTATGTAAAAAATATACAAATGAAATTGTATTACTACTTTTATGTAAAAGCTGTATATAAATATATAATTAATGATATGCACCAAACTACTTGTGTGGTAACGACTTCAACCGTGAGACCGACCGTTTGGAACGAAGTTTACGTCTGACCCGTGACTGACTCTTACTATTTACGCAACTGAAACTACCGCGCTTCTGAATTGAGATTTGTTCAACACGTTGGCGTTACAGAGCAACGCCAAAGTCATAAACCCAGCAAATCTAGTTACCCTCGTTCCAGAAATTAGATCTTTCGATCTTAGGTTTCTGTTATCATGAAACGTTGCTAGTCGCTACACTTAAACTGCAATTAAACTTGAACATTCCTGTTAAACGTACCTACGTATTTTACGACTAAATATAATCCAGAATCGATGTGCGAAATGACATAACTAGACTTCTGTATTCATAAGAAATTTACAATCATTTTTTTCAATATAACGTATACAAATAGCTCTTACACTTTAGGGATTGTGGCACTGAGAAATAGTTCAAGGGAATTCACACTATAGTCGATACAAACTAAAGAAGACGAAAAAGTGATTTAAAAATTCAATATTATTCAGTGTAATTGATGCTACTAGAATTTGTACGAATGGTTCGCTACATGTTAATATAATCAATTCATTTAGCCACGATCGATAACACTGTGTCCCTTTTTGCACGGGTTTACCAATATGTCACTGATTTTGAGAGAAGGTAGCAGGATTTTTAAATACCTAAGGCCAGAGTTTATCAAGTAGATGTTTCAAAAACAGAAGTGGCTTCACTAGTGTATAAAAATTATTTTGTCCAAAAACTGAACATAGGTATAATGTTGTGGACGTTTCATTTCTGAATGAAACAATGGAAGAGTATAATAGAACACCCATTACTTATCTCACATTTCCAGTACTTATTTACTCAACGTCAATATATATTTTCTCAGCGAATCTTTAAAAAAATCGTATGTACATTATGAAAAATGAACTACATTGCAAATAAATAAATGCATTCCTTTCAGCTGGTACCCTATACTCAGGGCCCGAAAAATTTCACATTACGCGATGAAATTCATGAGGCACTCGACTTTTTCATTATGAAGAGAAAACTTTTCCAGCGTCCCTTCATTCCGCGCGAATACTTCTCTACATCTTAAAGGATTAAAGGCACCGTCAAGAACGAATTACAAACGACTCGTATCAAACACTTTAAGCTTATTTCCCCATGGCATCTCATAAATATTAATGTGACTATGTCGCAGCTACGGCACTCTGCAATTTATATGGTCTAGAACAGTGCGTTTATACCGCGCGAGCGAAATGCACGATTGCCTGCAACTTCGGCGAAAGCGTGGAATACATTTTACGAGCAATATTGGCAGGCAAATGCATTTTACCCGTTCGCAGCACGTAATTTTAATTCGTTTTGAACAAAGTGTCACATTAATTGGACGGAACATTAAAGCAGTAATATAAAGGATATTTTGTAATAAGTATCATAACTGAAAGCGTAGTGGCTCTATATGAAAAATCAAGCAATTGTACAATTACAAATGAACAGCTAATAAGCGAGGACATAAACAACATTTAAAGCATCACCTTCATTTACCTTAAAAATATTAAAAAAAATGGTATATCAATTCTCGCTTAAAAGTATTTGTACGTTAAAAATGTTTCAAAAAGTACAAAACGAAGTCAATGAATATCTTCATTTAATGCGATTTCGGAGAATTTCTATTAGATAATGCATTCAAAATTTCGAGTATGTAGCTTATTCTTTCTGACCCTTTGTTTCGACGACAGTCTTCTCAAATTTCACTGAATTTTTTCCATATACTTTAGACAGCAGCGACTTAAACAATAGATAATATCGAAGAAAGACTTTATTAATCTCTCACACAACGAAAAACCTAACGAAACATTCAACAACTACTTAAATAATCTATCATCAACTTAAATTTCTCCTGTTCCGTCCTCGAGAAGTCTACGCGTCGAAATAAACGTAACATGGCTAAGTAGCCATACCTACCTTCAACGAAAACTGAAATACTCAGTTCTGCTCGTTCTATAAAAAATGCAGTTAAACTCTCAGTTACGATTAATTCAAGAAACACCATTGTGGAAGGATGTAGCTAAGGTTACTGCGACGATCCCGCTCCCAGAACGGAAACGAAACATTTTATTGTCCGAACGGAGGGCGTTCCAAGGACGAAGAATTTTACAACGTTGTGTCTCGCATGGTAGTTCTCACGGAAATGTAAAATTCTCCCTTGCAGCGAAGAAATTTCCGTGAAGCCAACAAAAATCCTTCTTTCAGGTGTCGTCGACGCGACACCGGAACGCGAGGTGTGCACAACGGGCGCAGGGAATGTACAAGAGAGAAAGAGAGAGGAGGGAAGAGAGAGTGAGAGGGAGAGAGAGAGATGGAGATGGAGGAGAGAGGGAGAGAGAGAGGGTGAGAGGGAGAGAGAGCCTATCGTAACAACTTTTTATTACTTCGCGTGACATACTTTTCTTCGTGGATGCGCAGACGGGTGAGGGAAAAAATTAATTAGCCAAGTCCACATTAACGAAGCCGCGGTACCTACAAGTAGTGAACGCAGGTGGATTAACGTTCGTCCCGCTACTTACCTCGCGACGAAATGCGAAAACTTTCGTGGGACGCGCGTGCTTCCCCTCCCGTAAGGATTAAACCATTAAAGAGAGATATAGAGGGACGACGGGTAGAGCAACGGTGCTGGAGAAACTGATACGTTATAAATAGGACGAGCACAGGCTAGCAGCGTGTGCGTGATAATGTTTTCACGACGAGAGGGAAATTTATGTGATGAGTTATTACCTGAAGCATCGCGGGGATAAAGGCTGTTGCACGACACAAAGCATTCGCCTCTTGCTGTATTTTTTTTCTCTTTCTCCGGCCGTGCATCGTGAGAATCTTTGTGGTGGAACTTTTATTTTTCATACGACCGCGATAAATGCTTTGCGCGGGACTGGGGGCCTGTATCGACGTCGAAACGTCCAGTGGAGCCAGTCCATCGACGTGCCCGACATTGTGAGTCATCAGCTTCACGATGTCGGTTATCACTGGCTTACATAAAGTGGAAGTGATGTAGAGGAAGGTAAAGTTAACGAGGGTGTTATCGGGTGGACCGCGGAATTATTGACGTGAAGTTACTAATTTACTGATCCTCTTCCAGTGCCTCTTTCAATTTGATATTCACCGGTAGATAAAGAAGACTTCTAACTGTCATCTTCTATCGGTCTTATATTTATACTCTGTTCGATTTGTACGAGGGCCAAGAACCTGCAGCTCGTTTACTTTCAGAGGGCAACCCCTACGACAATCCGAACTGATTTATCAGGTCAACTTAGTCACAGCTAACGCCTGCAGTTCTCATTCACCTATATATCTTGAAGGACGAGGACCCAAACATTTCCACGTGGCAGACAGAGGAATTTCCCAGACCTAACCTCAATACCCAACGTCCTCGCCCCCCGTCAAGCCTGGATGGCGCTGTGCACGGCCTCAGCGCCGATGAATCAGTTCAGGTACCCCTGATCCCCAGCTCCCGTCTCGAAGACTTCCAGGACATAATCATCCATGAAACAAGCCTCAAATCCTAGGGTAATCTAGCATACGAATACCGGTCCCGCAAGAGGAACTATCTACGACAGGTCCAAGAAAGTTTTGCGGCAAGTCGCCCACGCCTCTTCAGGGTTAGATTACAGGTGTCTGCAACCACGTGTGGATGGCAGCAAGCCATCGAGGGCCTCCCTTCGCTGCTACGAGGTCAGATCCGATTTACGGGCAGCGTGCCAGCACGCGAGGATCGTAAACCCTTGTATTCCGATATACTGTAAGGATTGTGACCAAGCAGCTTCATATCCATGCCCGGGATATCAATTCTGCCATTGCTGCTCCAACGATTCCCACAGGAGGAGCGGTGCAGTCGCCGTTCGCGTGCTCTGCAAGCGCAAGTAGCATCGCGCTTCCGCGATATCTCTACTGATACTTGATGACGTTGTGCTCGATATCGTCGCCAGGGATTTATTTCCACGGGGGACAGCAATTTTAATAACTGACGAGGGGAGCAAAATATGCTCGTGAACATCGCTGCGTATGGAGTGGCGCTATGCTTAATCCTACTGTATCCCTCGGGTCATGTTTCACCCAATTATGTTCTCATTCCTTTAATTAATTTAATATATAAAACTTGTTGCTAATATGTGCATTTCTCATTCTTCGGCATTATGTTAAACGTGTTGGTGAAATGAACTAGTATTGTTATTTGTTAACAGAGAAAGGTGTTTTCCTAAAATTTAAATTTGTAGACTATAGTTTCTCTAAAAATGACAAAACGTTAGTTAAAGGCAGTACGGATCCCATAAATGTTATGATTTTTAATTTGTAAAAAATTACCAACCCATAGAACATCTCTTATATTATAAAATTATTAAAACTACCAAGCCATAATTCCATTTTAGGCTTAAAAAACAAAAACTATAGAAAATTTAAAATAATATTAATTATACTACTCACTATTAAATAACCCATTAAAAAAACATTGTAAAATAATAGCAGGAAATAAAATATACCCAATGGAAATAAAGCATCTTTTCTTTAAAAATTGAGAAATTTGCTGACAAATGAGAATACCCTCTTAAGTTGGTTCACTCACTTCGCTAATACAGAGCGTGTTCGTTTCGTTTGGTGAGCAGAAAATATTTTTTTATTTTTCTGTTCGTCGTTCTTTATTTCACATTTTCTCTGAAAGACCGATTGAAGGCGGTGGTGTGGGTGAGGGAAGATTTTGTGCATCGCGAGGTCACGGTTGGGTGAGCGAACTTGTACGTTTTGTGTGGATGATAAGTGTTTGGGATCGAAAGCAGGGAAGGGAAACGATTGAAATGAGTCGCGAGAATCGTCGTAGAGTCAAAAGCATAGGGGTCTTAGGGTAGAGAGTCTTCAAAGAATATCGAGAGAGTTGAGATCAAGGATCGTAGAGAGTACAGAGTACAGAGGCATTGGAGGTGTACCTATAGAGTTCTTTACGTTCGAAGAAACTGTTGGTTTTGTTAGAAGTGCTTTTTCATACCTCCTGCCTCACGACCTGACATTACTTCGCAGTAATAACGAAACATACTTAATTGCACGAAATGAAAAGTGTTTCAGGCTTGTAATAGTGAGGTGATATTGTAGCTCGCATTGGTTAAGAGGATCTTATTTCAGGAAGGATAAACGACGGTTCGTGCGAAGGTAAAAAGGACAAAATCGTTGTAGATATTTGTAGCCCTATTTCATACTGTCAGGGCACTGAAGCTCGTGTAATTACTTTTTAACTAAAGCACTCTGTGTATCCTACTGGTTTCTGTTATTGAGTGATTTACCGTACGGGATTGAAAATTCGTTATAAATTGAATTATATGTTTTGTGAAATGGAGTACTTGAGATAATTAACATCAGTTTCGAAAAGAGTAAAGTAATTCATTGTATTATGGATGAGTGACTGTATGTATATGCTTGTGCACTTGACTGTAGGTATAGAATATCAATTTCGTTCTGCTTTCTAAACTGTTGAAGTAACGAAATATTTGTGTAGAAAAATAGAAATCGTATGTAATCATGCACAATAGTTCTACTTTTAATGTAATATCTGAAATCTTATATGCATAGATCGATGTCATAAATGTATAATAATTTAAGGGATGAATTTACACATGAAAATGGGTAAAAATGTTACATAGAACTACTAGGCACTGTTCTTGTCTATCTTTCTTTATAATACTTTAGCACTTATAATGCATTGTTTAATGATTTACTCTATAGTTTGTAATTGAAAACTTTCTCTACCTTCATCTAAGTAAGAACTGCAGCAATTCTAAAACCGCTATATTCGTAAAACATTTCATTTACTATAAAATAGAATAAAGTATCTTTCCCTTCATACTTTCATTAAATACGATTCAACTTTTATAAAAAGACTAATTTAAGTCGAATAGCCGGTGCTTCGTGAATACGACTCTACGACTATCAAATTTCAAATACCCATGAACTAAACCTTCACGTCCCGCTCTACAGTAACTATAATATTATTTCTCAGAAGAAACTATTACGTTTCTTATTCGTTGCTCAAAGACTTTTATAATTCACAGTGCAGTTGCAAATAAAAAATATGAAAAGTATTAACGTTCGCAATATATTTCCTCGACGTAAAATGTTATACACATTTAAGAAAATACTGTGCACATATTACAGCATTCGCCTTTGAAAACTCATTTTGTCAGTCGGCGTCGAACGCCCTTATTACGACTCATTACTGACAGAGGGATAGAGAACTACGTTCAAACCTGATCGCGTTACAGAAACAAGAAACGAGAGTTGAATGTGAAAGGAAACACCAGTTCAAAGTGATGAGAACTCAACACACGAACCACCTTGGCTGTTATCACTTTAACGGGAGAAAATTGTCTTTAAGAATAGGTTAACTGGAACATCGTGTGATTTCGTATCTACGTCTAGGATATTAATTCGGCCATTACCGCACGAGTGGTTTTTGTGAAATCGGGGGAAGAACACATTTACATGCACAGCATTTGCACGCTAGGCACAGACAGAACTAGTCGACGACGAAATTTGAAGTCGAAGTTCAAAAGCGAACTTCACCGTACATTATACGAATTCTACCATTTACTCAATTATCTTTCAAGTGTGCGTATGATTTCTCGATCTGGTTGCACTCGGTGCTTCAGGCACCATGTTAAAGTCACATTAAAACGCATCCTCGATATTTTAAATAGGGGATCCAGCCGTGTATTACTTTGGCTATTTCTGCATTGCTCTAAGCAACGTGATCTTGAAATTATTAATATTGGGTACCATTATTAATAGACGATTTGCTTGCTAAACTAATGAACATGAAATATAGAGGAAATTTAATTCAAGAAACATTATAAATATCTCCAATTATGAACATCCTTGTTTGTTCATATCTTACACACGAATACACGTAATTTAGGAAACTTAATATTAATAGTATGTTAAAGTAATAAATCTACCTACTTCAAAAGGAATCTCTAAGGGTATTGTAGACTATAAGAGTTCTGTATCATACTGCTAATTTCAAATTCAATAGGTACTAGTAACCCCTAAGAAACTTAATATCTTTCTATTTATTCTTATAATCCAAGAACGACTATATTTTTATTCTGCAAAAATTTTCCCAAAATTTAGCTACTCCCGTTACCAGAATACTGCTAACTTTTGAAGGGTTTAAAGAACAGCTGCTTCGCAATGGGCACTTTTTTAGTACGCTTTCAAACTCAGAATAGAAATATGTTACGCTCGTATAAGCAAAATGGTCGACTAAAGATTTTAAGATTCCTGTATTCAAGAGGATGTCCGGTGCCGTGCGCCGTAGGCATGCTTATCGTTCACACGCGCTGTAATAGGTATTCGTGTTCGCGTTTTATGATATCACAAACGGGCTGTTCCCCGTGGTCGCACGTACCCGTAACCTCGTACGTTAAATTTATTAAATGGCGATACGTGCTGGGGGAAGTTTACGGGGATCTGCTGGAATAATCGGGTCAGCTTTGAGGGACGCCTTTCTCATCGCGAAATCAATTTCGAAGAAGCCCAGCTGTCCGTTGTTTGGAGACTTCAATTCCAAGTTACCACCGATTCATCGATCATCTCCTCCTAACGAATTTTTGATTGATAACCACTGTATCGATTCAAAATGACACCAGTAGTGTATAATAGGGACAATGGAAGTAGGACAATATGTTTTCGTACGTTAAAGAGTGTTTGTGATACTCATTCATCATTCATCAGGAATTTTTTAGATAAGGTGTTTCATCGACAACTTGGAAGTTTGGAAAGTGTCAGCTTGGTAATAATAAGCGATGATTTGATATCACGTATAAGGATTTGTATAATTTGTATAGTATTCTGTGGTGCTTTTTAATATTAATAGAACTCCTTCGCGTCGCTTTGATTGATACATTTTTTGAACACTCAAACATGATAGGAAGCTTAGGAGAACACTGTGTTATAACAGGGTTTCACACGTACGAATCTGACATGTCACAAAATGGCGCCCCGTAATCGATAATATAATAATATATGTAGAGGGGTGGTCAAACAAATCTGTGCCAAGTTATAGAATATATGTATGTATAATATTTGCTGTAGGAAGCAGAATGCTTAATTCGTGTAAGTTGAATAAATCATTCGTAATATATAACTGATTGTTACTACTTTTTGCTTTGTACTTGTTTATACATAATTATTTTGCCACTACAGTGAACTATATTTTACTTAAAATTGATTTGCTGCTATCGAAAATTCTTTGTATTAAAATGTATATCTTGTTGTAAAAAAAATGAAGTATTCCTATTGAATTTATGTTTAAAAAATAAAAATTGAACAGATAAATAAATTCTTTACTGCACTTACTCTGAGGACACTTTACCGTAAGCAACGCGAATTTCAGGATTCTATTTTTTGTCATTTTATCAGTGTTCATACGATTTTGATTCAAACTAGAGAATTATAATTATTATATGATCATAATGAAGTCTAATGGCCGAACCTTATGTTACTATAAGATTTTAGCAGATTTATCGTTCCCCCTCCAACACTTAATAGACTCGTAAAATGCACACGAATTTCGAAATTAATTAATATTAATGTTCCCAAGGGAGCTTCAACAGTTCTCTCCCGCTCCCACGGACATTCAGCTATATGTAGATATGAAAATTCAATCAATAGAATATGGCAGAAGCCACGATTGCTCACTAAGTAATTATATTGATTACCACTTAGGCCTCATCATAATTAATTTTGTGAATTTAAATCTTATTAATTTTCGTTACCTGTTGCACTATAACACACTGGACTTGTTATACTGCGTTTTTATACTGTATTGACCGAAAAAAAGCTTATTCGATGACGAACGAACTATAAAACATGATTTTTATTAAAATGCTGGTCACTTTAATTTGGTTATTTGAACCTTGACTAATTATTGGACTATTGATTCTACAAACTATCCACTATAAAAATACATGCATTGTACGAAATTCTTATATTGAAGGTACAAAATAGTTTCATTCAAATTACCGATTAGATTCAAGTAGAATAATTAATATAATAATCGGTGTAATAATCGATCTGCATGCTTTCAAGAAATGTTTGATTCACAATATGTAAAGAAAGTGCATTTTCCTGTTTTGCTTCAAAATAACGAGTATGGATAATGAATACTTTATTCGGTATGAAGCACTTCCTTCGATATGTACTTTCCGGAAGCTAAAATCAACATATAGGGTGTTCGTTTCATTACTGCGCAGCATTCTTCTCGTGACTGAACGACCTAAGGAAAAGTAAAAGAAGGTAAAATTACGTTATATTTTCTGAAGAACATGATATTGTAAATTAATTTTTAGACTGCAATGAATTTCGAAATTTACAGGTACTTTTTCTGTTTCTTCTTTTATGCATCGAATCGACATATCTGAACACCAATATATTTTTACCACGTACATTCAAAATGAAAGGAAACTAATTCCTTTTAACAATATAGGCCATGATAGTGCTCGATCAGGGAGCGTTGTATAATAAAATTCTAGGCATTATCGAACACTTCAGTCAAAATAGCAAAAGGAATTCTCAGCAATTATTTTGAGGAACATAATACGACTGTCATGAGTATTGAGTACTTATACTGAACTATCTGCCCCAATATTCTTCTGAATACTTAATATTGTAAAGTAGCAGAATAAGGTTTGTATAAGTATGTATTTTTTTAGCTGTTGTACGAGTGCTAATTTATCAGACCCTGTGATCCTCCTATTTCATCCAGATAATCGACTCTCAAGTATCGTTGAAATTAGTGTCTTTGAGTTGAAGAAACTTCATAGAATGAATTCGAAATGAAGTGCAAAGGAATTTCGTGGTTGATATAACTAAGGGGAATCAATGCCCTTCGCCCTACATTATTCAGTCCAATCAAATGCCGCGTCAGGCATCCGGGTCACTTGCCACGTACTGCCCCAGGTACGTACCACCCTCTTATGGTTGTGTTCACGAATTGATCAGAGTGGGGATGCCGGAAACTTAGCTAAGATCGATCTTCAAATCGCTATAGCGTCGTTGATTGCCATAACTCGCATAACTCACGCGACCAATAACAATGTTCCCTCACGTATTTCCATAAAGACGATGTATTTCGGTGTGATGTGTCTCCTAACATGCCCGCAGTATCACACGTATTTGAGCATGCATCTACTCAATGTTGACAACATGGAAATTACAGTGCAAATAAAGAAAATTAAACCCCACTACTATATGCATTATATAATGATATAATTTAACAAAAATTGCTGTGTCATATGAATTATCAAAAGTAATGACCTCCTTGGTATATGGATTCACGATTTTTTAACAAAATTGTGACTACTTGGAGTGAGTTTCAGAATACCGGTAACTTTAATGTTTAAATTTGAAACCAGCAAAATGACGAATTAAACCCCACCTAATTCCAATTTTAAAATCCCCGAAACCAGATTGCAAAAAGTGGTCGATTTCGCGCAGCACGGCCTAGCATTGAAATTCCTCTAATCTGTCTTTAGCCGGCGCATTTATTCACAAAACGAGGCGTTCGATACGTGCATATTCGATTTTCACAGTACAGACGAGATATCATCGCATTGTAGCGCACATTTCATGAGCATTGTTCCTCTGACTTTGCGTCCATTACTCATGGCTTAACTTAACGCATCAGAGGTACATACGATGGCGGATTTCCAGCACACAGAGAATGTCGAGTTGACTGCAAACGCTGCTCTTCGCTTGCCTTGCACTTCATGATTTCAGATATACGTCGTCCTTAATAAATCTACTTGCATTTTTCTACCCGTTGCCATCCCGTGAAGATCTTAATTCGATTCCATGCCTTCGCGACAGTTAATTGGTCGAATGTGCTTAAAACTCAACGCAGGAACAAAAACAAGAACACGTTTTACCCTCTAAAGTGGTACAGATATGGACTTGCCAACGAAATAGATTTCTAATTACCAACTAATTACCAGCTCATGGTATTTAATTAATGTTATGGAATTATAAATTTGCATACATTGCAAATTTTTCGATTCATAATCGCATGCTTATTTTGTCGGCATCATTTCACGTCGAGGATTTTTAAGGAAGCGTAATGTTGGTGCATGAAACGACAATGAAACGTTAATATTCGATGCTCTATATACTCTTAGCAAAGTTGGCTGATATGTGAGAATTTGAACTACTCGAAAAGCATGGCCTCGTAGCGAACTTCTCATCAGAGTATCCCCTAGGTTTCCCTGGGAACCGAGCAACTGTTATTCTGTTCAAACGTAACTATTTATAATAGCCACTGTTTACAATCGTTTTCTGTTCAATTTCAGCGTATTGTTAAAGCAACAGTGCACAGATTTCGGACAGAACGGAAATACGCGGGCAATGCTTTTCCTTGAAATAGGAAACAAGCAACGCAAAATCGTATGTCCATATTTTGACGGACGACCTACTTTTTTTGCGACTATATGTATGAATCTGGAATTGGGTCAATCCGGCAGGAAAAAAAACTAAAAGCTTTCGTTGGAAGAAAAATATCTTCAAACAAAATTTCACACGGGCTAAATTTCCCTGCGTTTTATTCGTTTCACACATGAAATTGTACGTGTAACGTTACATTTATGCGTTTAATTTTAGTGCACTTTAATTCCTGTCGACTACGGTGGTTTCAATTGGAAAACGTTACTAAATGAATACAGCTTTGACGTAGTGAAAATAGTTGAATAAGTCAGGAAAGTTGATATAAATGTCCTATAAAGAAGCAATTGCGAATCCATCGTAAGTTTACTGGAAAATTGTAGTCGCGAAGCAGCGAAATCCCCAGACGAATATGAATATCAAGTAGGAAAACCAGAAAACCAGAAATGAAGATCTATGATGCAGTAAACTGCCACGATCCACGAAACTGGTACTAGAAATTATTTTCTTGTTACGAAGAGAGATAAAGAAATTCGTTAGTGATTTAAAACAATCATAGAGTTTATTCTACTATAAATCGAACAGTTTTTGCACTTGGTGCGAAGGATTTTATTGAAATAAAATAGTTTCTTTCGGCCATAATGTATATGATTCATTTCGCCTGTGAAGATTGATATTGGATACTAATTCAATGTGACCGATTAATGAAACAACATTTAAAATTAGTGAACTGTCGTAGGATGTTCGTATCTCTATCACGATGCAGCGCATGTAGTACCTCGTACTCGTTTCAATTTTGAACAGATTCAGATAAAATTGAAGTCAGATATACGTAGTTAATGTAAAATTAGGAAGGGTATAATTCATCATCCTGTTGGTTTCGAATTTGTTTAAAGAATATAGTTCGAAGTTTGACATGTCACAAATTCTTATCATACAATAAAATTTCGATAAAACATTTAGTTTAAGATTAGCCAGTAGACACCCTTCTATATTTCGATTTCACATAGTATAACAAAGTAAAAGTTACATCATTAGTTTGAAAGCTATTTTAATAAAATTCTTGGAAACAAGCTCCTCTTTTCCCTCGGTAACAATGGTTGCTTGAGAATTAGTTGGCACACCAGGTGCAAAATTGCCAAAGTTCTAAAGACTTTCATTCAACTATGGAAAGTAACTACATGAAATTTGGAATAGTTCGCACAATAGGTTTCAAGTTCCCAGTTAATTATAAACAGTATATTCTCCATTAATTTTGTGTTGTCACTCGAGAAGAATAAATAGTACTCCTTGCAAGGAAAGCTATACCGCGACCGAGTAAATAATAAATCAGTCACTCTTTATTCATAATTTTCAATATGCACGCAATATCAGTGACAAATGAAAATAATTACAGCTGATTCTGAATTTAGAAAAAAGAGATAAAAATCACTGTTTAGTAAAATTCTTTTACCGACGCGTGTACTATGTTATTATTCACAAAAAAAAACGTGAAACGTTTATCTAGAAAAATTCATTGTACCTCCAGCAGTTTGCCAACCTTTTTCAAAGACCAAAGAGCGTCAACGAGCAATTGTATTCCTTCAACATGAATTAGTGCGTGAAACATAGTTCGTATCCCTCATATTTAATAGTTCTTCTTCAGAAATTACAATTACAAATAACAATAAGGAAAGAATTTCCTTACATTTCAAAATTATTAAATGATGTCAAAAAAATAATATTCCTGTTATACGAAATCAGTATCGACCGATCGAATAAAATAATCGCAGCCGTAACGAGAAATCGGTTTGGACGTCATGCCAGAACCGCCACGGAGGAGAAGGACTCTCGAGCTGAAGATCGTTTCCTCGACAATGCGCCCCTCGAAGTAGCAACTGCCGATATCGTTTGTCACTCTTGACGTCTGAAACGATGAATCGAGGAAACGAAACCCAATGAAGCGCCTCGGTGCCCTCACACAGACCGAATCGGGTGGCTACCACCCGATTCGACCAACGAATGAGTGGTTGGTGAACGTAAATATTGATAAGGTTTGTCAAGTCGTCGCTGTGCACTTAGCTCCTTTCGCTGGTCACTCGACCGAGCTATAGTTCCGCCAAGGAAATTACTTCCACCTAAAGCTGCGATCCCACAGCGCGTGGCTCAGCGAGTTTCGTGCCGTGGAATCGCATCTGATGAGGATGTTCCGGTCTAGAGCCCATAAAAATAGGTGATCTTTAAGAATTAATTAAAGAAAAACTACTACAGATAATTTAATGGGACTTTTTGGACTTTTTAATTGGACATTAAGAATGTCTTCAACTATAGAAATATATTTTTTTCTGTAATTAATCATTGCGAATGGTACTGGGGCTTGATTGAAATGGAGGCGTCAAAAAATTCATCCAAAACGGTGAGACTTGTAGCACCTAAACCACTGGTCTGAAATAGGAAACAATGACTTTTCGTCCTTTTAACGCCCTTAGAAAATACAAATTTTAATTTTTAAAATGTTATAGATTTCTCCACTGCATAGAAGTATATTCTTTAAAATAAAAAAGTTTCAATCAAATCCGATAGTAACTTTTCGAGATATTTTTCCCACCGATTTGAAGAACAGTGCTTCGGGAAAAACGCGTTTAAAGTTTTACCTGAGCGCCGAGTGGTCGGCTTTTACCAGGCACTCGCCGCTACTCAAATGCTTATAACTTCAGAAATTTTTCGATTTTTAAAAAATCCTTTTAAACGCGTATACTTGCGTTGAACATTCGAAAAATGAAATAAAAAATCGATTTTTCGACATAGCTTTTTCGATTTACGCTGAAGCGTAAATATGAATTACTCGCCGAGATAATTAATGGAAAACAAGAGCTACACGACAGTAACTCTGGTTGCTAATAAAAAACAAAATAGAATAAACTACTTTATATTTAAATATACGATATTAGATACGTGACTACAAAGAGCAAAGTACTTATTAATCGAGACGATTTACTTAAATTAGAAACGGTATCGTATGAATGTTACACGTCTTAATACTTATAGCGAATATTAGAAACGCTAAATACATATCCTGCAACGGCTACAGAATAACTCATGGGAAATCATCCAGCACAACCCCACGGATCTCCGAAAGATGTGGAAGAAATGAAACCAATTTTCTCCCGAAAGTTCACAAAGCCAGGAGAGGAGAAAGCAGGACGCTGGTACAGCTGAAGCAAGGATACGTCTTCGTCCCCGTCTTTCGATGGATTCGAGGAGATTGTGACAAACGTCGGGAATCACATTGAACCCTTTCACGGGTGTCGTTCACCGGTAACCCCCGCGCCTTTCTGCCAGGAGGTCACGGCAGATTGGCAGGAATCGAAAGCTCTTTATGAGGAAAGGCTCTGGCGCGCCATGCTTAGCGGAAACGTACGACGGGGGATCTTTATGTCCACCTTTCGAATCGCCATCATGTGGCTACGAGCGTATGGGGCAAAAAGGTAGAGGAGAAACGAGGCAGCGAAAAATATCCAGCAGCAATACGTTTGCTAGAATTCCATCTTCTGTTGCTTTTTCAGATCCCCCGTCATGCCTGTCGTTTTCTTAAAAAATAGTACGGGTGTATGTGACAGGAAACAAAAATATCGTGACTTGATTGTAGAAGGTGGATATTCTAATTGAGACGTCTAAGTATTTTTTAGATGACTTACCATTTCTTATTGTATATTATTCTTTATTCCGAATCGCAGCAGGAATTAAAAACGGATAATTTATCACGTCCGACTACCGCTTTCCAGATACCTACTTTGGTTAGTATTTCGTGAATTCGGTCCGTATGAAATCATGGATAATATTCCACATCGTTGGTAATA
Source organism: Andrena hattorfiana (assembly GCA_944738655.2). Classification (NCBI taxonomy): domain Eukaryota; kingdom Metazoa; phylum Arthropoda; class Insecta; order Hymenoptera; family Andrenidae; genus Andrena; species Andrena hattorfiana. The sequence goes on along the minus strand of OX122892.1, from coordinate 31,449,394 downwards.
TCGCATTTATCTTCATACGTGTCATCGAAGATAACGCATTACACTTTTACAATAGACATAATATATCATGCTGCGAAACAATCTCGCAATACGCCACCTCCACACGCGCCATCAGCTAAATTGAAAAAATAAAAAGGGATAGGGTACGCCTTCTACTCGCGGAATCTGATACCGTTGCCGTTTCCCTTTCGCGTTTCTGTGCATGTGTATCGCGGGGCGACGGCGACGGGGTCGTTTCATAGCCCACATAATAAAGGATTTTACGGTAACTGCTTGCCTTGGAAGATTCTTCGACATGTTTGTAGCGGAGGCAGCCTACGTGCGAGCTACTGTTTTGCAAGGATACTTCTAAATCCTTGAGAAACCTAAAGCTTCCAACATTTGGATATCGAATCGAACACGGCAATGCCTCTCCCTAGTTCGATCTGCACGACTGTCCCGCCAACGTTAAAATCTCCTTACTGCCTTCCATTCACCCACGTAGGCAGCCATTCGTCCACAGATACCTTTGACTAGGTGGAATAAAAATCAGATTACACTGGTTTGCTGAGGAGTTGTATAAGATTTAATCGTGGACTACCCCGCCGTCTTTCAGCTCATCGATCGGATTAAGTCCATTGCGTTCTAATTCCTGCTAGACACGAATCTAGCCTGATAATACCCACAGCTTGGGAAAGCGATATTTGCTGCGAGTTTACGTTTGAATTTTACTAGTGGAACTCAGCGAATCGAGGAAACCATAAGTGGGTCCCACCGTGAAAGCGAGAGACGTCTTACGAAAAGTCTGTCACGATTTACTGCTGGTTCTTACTTTAATAATTATTCCACGAGTTTCTCACAATAAGAGCATTATGGAGTACTGAAGTAATGCTAATGCTCTTTGCGCTACCAACTGGTAGGCTCAAAAGGAACGTCTGGGCAAAGAATGTTATTCTATTTTCAGGAGAGGTCAGTAATCAATGTTATTGGTTTCATTGACTCCCAATGGAGTTTGAAAAATTTTAAAAAATGAAAACATGTCTTGATAATTTATTTTTTTATCATCGACAAATGTGGTGATACATGGTTCAGCTTTGCTTAGATATTACTGTATTAGTTCAACACAGATTTCTACAGAACTTCACCATTCGAGAATATATTAAATAAACATTACTAACTCCCTATGGCAACAGAAAACATCAAAGAATTTTAATTTATCTGTTTTTGTAGAATATACAATGTATCAACAATTTTGAGAGATTAGATGACGGGAAAATTATCAATTTTCTGCTATAAGTTTTATGTTCTATACAAGGAGAACGAAATCTTTATGATTAATAAGTATGGAGATATAAATTTATTTATATTAGATTTGTTGGATATGAAATTGCTGTTTCGTGTGCAGAAATTTGAATGAAAATATTTTTTGCTTTTTAACTATTTTAGTTATTTTATATTTTTAGCTTCTATGACATTTCCGGAATTGAAAGCCAGCGTTAGCAATTGTTATTATATTCCCACCATAAACGAAGAAACTTTTATGCTATCCGCGGTCGGCGATGTCAAATGCATCATATTTTCGCGCAAGCAGGCAAAAACTGCAAGCTTGAATGATCCCTATTTTTTAAACAAATCCTACACCATCAGCGTGGCGACTTAAACCTTCCTAATTTCGCGTAATCTATATAACATCTCGATTTCATCCAAATTCCTCATACCACTTGCAAAAAGTGATCCATTCAGCATGAGGTGAGCCCACCCAGTTATAACCAAGCCACATCACCGAGTACACGCATATCTCGTCGCCATCGTCGCCTCTTTACACTTAATCCGAGCTCTACAAAGGAGCCATTCCCTTTGCCCCTGAAATTGGAAGCGAAATGTGATTCGCGTGGCTTGCCACGACTACGAGCACAGAGACGCCGGTATCTCTTCATAGAAGTCTCGTGCACCGCGAGACGGGGCCCGTTGTCAAATTGAACGTGGTTCAAGTGTTCGGGACAGAATCGAATATACTCGGCTAAGTCAAATATCCTCGGCGAGTACGTGGTGGTATTTGAGTTAGGCTCGCGACTGGTTGCGTTTAAAGGGCTGTACACGTGTGTACACACGCGTCGAGGTGGAAACCTGGTATAGGCAGAAGCGCACACGGGGGCTTCTATACCGGATGGAATACCTGAATAACCTATAGACGCTTGTTTCCTTTGTATCTCCATATCGTGGGTGGCGGTAGCTTGTATCGCGCGTATTATGTGCCACCGTTACTCCTCGATGTTCTCGTCATTTCTACCCCCCCCCCCCCCTAGAGATTACGCAACACGAGCTGGGATGCTTTCTGAAGGGCTGCAGTTATTAATCGAATTTTACGTGATCGTACGAGCACTCTTGCAAATTTTAAACAAACTGCCACGGTTTGGATGTGTGTTTTCTTATTTTCTAGTGAAATGTCTGTCTTATTTTCGTTGATACTACTGAGACGTTTTGTAGCAGAATTTTCACGGGAAGACGGAGTACACGCTGGAGTCGAAGTAGCGATAATTTGAAAGTGAACGTTTAACTCTATTACTGTCCTATTTTTTAGCAGACTTTGGTTGCAAAATTGGTTGCATTTCAGTGTTACTCAGTTTTTGGGCTGCCACCGTGTGTGTGGATACTCTTTCGAAAGAATATCGATGAAAAATAGACGCAGTAGTAATTTCAGAAGTAAATTTGCTGAAATGAAACATTGAACAAGTGCAACAGAGGAAAATGTGGAAATAAAAAATTAACTTTTATTTGTTCGTTTCGAAGTTAGCGGCGTTGGAATAAACAATGAAAAATGCACAGGTCAACGGTATAGCGTGCTGTAACGTTTGCGCAGTGCATATCGCGCTTTTACAATTCCAAGCCTGATTACGTAAAGGTAATTGTGAAGCAGTGGGCGGTAGATTTTCGCGGAGTAGCGAGTTAAGTACGAACAGAATTTCTGCGGGTGATTTCTTGATTCTAGGCACAATGCTCTACAATTACATTTCAGAAATGGTAATGCCGTGACTTTAGAGTATCTCATCAGCGGCGAAAAACGTGAACGAAGAAGACACTTTTACTCAGGTGGTCGGATATTAGAAGTCTGCGAAATATTGCACGTAACAATTATCTGCGTGAAATTTCTTGCGTTCATTTAATCTAGGTGAATAGCGCTAGGAATTTGCATTAATATTTTCGTAGCTTGTTAAAATGCATCCCTTGACACGGACAAGATTTGCATTTTCGAATGAGAGAATATGATATCTCTGTAATACTATATAGTCGCTAGAAGTTACAAGTCCCATCGTGAACACACTAATGTAAGGAAACTGGAATGTGAAAGCTTTTTGTATCTAAAATATAAAGACCAATGAATACCATTTATTCCTAATTATTTTTCCTCCTAGCAAATTTTTTAGAAAGGAAGAAATTATATTCTAATTATTTCTTATGCACACACAATTTTTATATGTTCAGTTTGTGTTCCAAGGAGTTAAATCTATCGAATACATGATGCGATTAAACGTTAGCGGTCTCGTTCAACTACCGTCTCACTAAAAGAACAAGCAACAGACAATTTATCGAAACCACAGAAGCACTTTGCCTTCCGTTAATAACAAGTGAGAGAACGAAAGGCAAACAACTACGAATCTATATAGAAACTTAGTTTTCCACTCTATCTAGCATCTTTTTCATATCTCAAACGGAGCCTTTATCAAATTTCACGCTAAATCGACCCACCCAATCTATATTCCTCGCAGATACTCTGTTCACTTATATAAAAAAAAATGGAAGAGGAAAAAGAGCAGAGTTGTGGGCAACTGGCATTGCGAAATATCCGATCCCACGGAACTTATCCATGCAAATATTTTTTATCGCCCCTGTCGCGATCCTTTTACGAAAATCGAACAATTGGTTTTATTAAAGTTTATACGACCGTAGCCTCCGGCCCCTATGTGTTACACGCCGCCGGTACCGCTACTTCTATTACTTCTGTTACTCTCCCCTGATATTACGTTGCCTAGAATATGGAACTGCTTGGTGCTTGTAACCAGGAAACTCATATTCGGTATACACGGGGTCTGCGGCTGCTTATTGCTCTCAGTGACTTTGAGTGTAAGATGTGGGACTGCAACTTACTGTCGTCTACATTATCTTTATTTCCCCACAGAAGAACGAAACGTTCAGGTGGAAAATGAAGAACTCTGAAGGATGACGATTAGTTGTAGATTTTACCTGCGACCTTGTTAAACAGTATATATGCGCTTTAATTTGTCAAGTATATATTTCAGGTTAAAGAATAAGAATACCTAAAAGCGATTTCACTCGAGACACTTTTGGGACGACATATTTGGTACTTATTTTGGATATATTTACTTTTGGCAGAGACACTGTTAGTTTAAAAATGTAGAAACAGATGGAAAGTGTGTGGATGTATGCAAATTGATATTATATAAAAATATATAACTTTTGGACCAGTACGATATTAGGTCATTAAATAAGAAGAAGCAACATTTTCTTTATGATCCATCCCTATTTTATATTCCATCATTGTCCACAATTCTTCTACATATTTTTACCAAGTCCTTTATTCCCCTTTCATAAAATTCCTTTGACCCAGTTTCAAAAAAATTTCAATTGCCTTTTCGACTTCCCTTCTCGATCTCACTTCTAAAACTTTTGAAGCTTCGACAGTGTCTTACTCCTAATAAATAATCTCCCCATACAACTGATTATTTTTTTCCCTACTATAATGATTGCGCTATTTAAAATTGCGCTGTTAAACTTGTTTTTTGATACAACATTGTGAGAGAATCCCTGCGTAAGCTGCTGTTAACACCAAACAGATACTCGACTCTCATCTCTGGTGACGTTATTATAAACTCGCAAGGGAAGTTCGGCAACTCAAAAATTCAAAAAGACTTGCAGGAACTTTGCAGGAATGTAACTCAAGTGATGCTAATAACGTAACTATTCTTTGATTCGGCAATAAAACGGTCCTAAAGCCTGCCCTTCACGATGATACCTGCCTCGGGGCAAGCTTAAGGGTGATTTTTCACCTTTTCGAAGAAAATGGTGAGTTTTCAGAATATCGTGATTATCTTCAAAACTATAAAAGATATCAAAAAGAAGTTAAATTCAAAGTTCTATGGTTTTTTATGTCGTATAAAGTGACGATAAGAAAATTGCAGAAAACATTATTTTTTTTCAGAATTTATCCCCACCACAAAGCCATAAAGCTTTGAATTGATTTTTTTCGATATCTTTTACAGTTTCGCAGATATTCACGACATTATGAAAATATAAAATTTCTTTGAGGGGGTGTTTTCACCCTTAGGACCTTTTTATTTCCGAATAAAAAAATAGTTACGTTATTACCATCACTTGAGCTACATTTCTGCGAACTTTCAGATTTTTTTTTAATTTTTGTGTTGCCAAACTGCCCTTGCCAGTTCTGAGAAAAGAATATTTTCAATAAAACAAGACAGTCGCAAACAACCCATCAAATTCTATATGTATACATACGTTTATCTTGCACTTAGAATCCTGCGGCGCTCGTATCGACAATTTCCCCAACGCCTTAATACATCACACACGAGATTAAACTGGCAAAACGCAACAGGAAGATTCTACTTTCTCCAACGCCTAATACCCATCCCTACCGTTCGTTCCCGCCGCCTCTCCATTACATGCCCGCCTCTTTTCAATGGTCTCCCAAACAGAAAACGTGGCATTACCCTTCCCCATTCCCCATCCACCCTCAAATCGATATCCTTCGCATACGCTATCTGTCGTCTTCCAATTGTCATTCCAAACTGGGTCCCAAGTTTCGATCGCAAAATCCGGGCAACAAGTCGATTGCACTCATTCCGAACTTCTTCCCCATTGTCGTCGATCGTTAATCCAACCATGAACCGAAACGCTGATTTCCTTTATCAGGCCCATGTCACGCGTCCAACTCTTTGAACTGCGCGCTGCCCTCCTGCCTCTCTGCCTGCCAACCCTTGGGGCATTATGCAACAAAGGATATAACATTACCAGCCTTTTGTTGTCGAAGAAGTTACGCGCTGTGTCTGCGGCTGCACTGTGTTCTTTGTTGGGGCAAGTTTACGCGCAAGCAGCCTGCCGCTGTCTCGCGCGCCATTGTCTGCGCTTTAATTGACCTGACACTAACGAATCGAGCCGCGAAGCGCAGATGAGAACGACCATCTCCACGAACGAGATTGCGCCAGTGCATCGACCGCCAATTACTTCTGTTGAATGCGTTGCGTTTTGCCTGCGCCACTCTCGTGAACAAACGCTAACTGCTTTATACGGTTCTGCGTCTTTGAACAATGACTGGCGTTGTTAAATGCGTTAAGTTTCTAGAGATGGGTACCTACCATATTTGATCGACGCGGGGCAGATATTAATCAGTGGTAGAGATGGGTACTTTGGAAGGGGTTTATTTCGAGCAGTTCCTGTTGGCTGTTTCAGAGCACTAAATTTCACGGAAACGATTTTTTTTCTGTAGTTTGGGGGTTATATCGATAATAACTTTGTTTTGGTAAATGATGGCCATTAGTACGTACACGTACGAAGAAATATCTTGCTCTCTATATGTTCCCTCGATTATTTTAGATTTATGTGTTTAGATGCGAATTATTGAAATATGGTATCAACTTTTCGACTGAAGCTTATAGGGGATGATGTAAACGAAATGAAAGTGGTTTGTTCTTAAAATCAAAGAAATGTTAGTACTGTACAATCGTTGTAGATATTCGAGTGCTTTTTGAGGGGGGAGGGGGGAATAAGAAAAAGTTAAAGGCAAACATTTCGTTTCTGAATTTAAATAATACACAATAATCGTTGGAACAAAAATCAAGGTCAATTGTGGCGTATGACAGTTTAATATCAAACTATCAAGGAAAGTAGATTTTTTCTGTAATTTTTTCTTGTCTAAAGAGTTTTAATTACTTCTTATTAAGCAGGTTGTCATAGGTTTAATTAATAAACAGTGTATTCTTTCTGTGAAATATCTCGCAGCCGGGAATACAACATGCGGCACTGCTCCCCTGTTTTTTAACTACTCTTGAAGTAGGTTTCTCTTGACATCGTATAAAGCAAAGCACAATAGGGTATTACTGTTTCTGCGTTTAACTCATGAAACGTCTCGTATAAATACAAAATGTTAGTTTTCCTTTGTCACAGTGAAGTTCCGTTTAAAAAATTGGCTCTTACTAGATTCCATGCGCAATATGTAATTACTTTTCACATAAAATATTGAAGATATTCTCAAACCTCTTACACTGTCTTTCAAATATCCCTTTCCTAAACGAACAAGGAATCACGTTACAAAGAATCAAGTGATAACTTTCATCGCAGGAAACAAGGCTACATTTAATTCTTACGGAAACGGCACAATTTCTATTTACCACGAAACAATTTATTTCCCTTTTAGAAATTCGTGGCAATAAAAAATTACACAATTTATGATTCCAGAAAAGTGCGTCACACTTTTTTAGCAACGCGTTTGGCGAAAAATTGATAACTCGTTGTTCTCAAACAATTGTTTTTCACTTCCCTATCGAACGCAAATGTAAGTGACCGTGAATGAAATTCGAAACTAAATCCATCTGCAAATTCGATTAGACTCGAGGACCAGCGGGACACGGGCGAGCATACAACAAATGCAAACACGTAAACATCAGATAAGCATCGTATGGAAAGGATTAAACAGCAACTACGTTTGAATTGAGCCATATGACATTTAACTGCGCACGAAAATCAATAGGGTTCGTCATTAATAAAAGTTCGCCTTTGGCAAACGAGTAAAATTAAAATTCTACTCACGCTTCAAGCTCGCGTATTAGAATTCCATGCATCGCCAGGTGCTGTTACTATAATAAACCACAAAATTTCTACAGTAAATCATTGGCATAGGCTAAAATCTCGCATTTCTGCATTAAAAAAAAAGAGAAATTCTATAAACCCTTACAAACCTTCCTACTTTTCCATGGAAATACCATTTTGTGAAGATCGCTTTCATTTGAAATATTAATTAATTCCATTATTGCTCACTCTACTTAAAAATAAAAATAAAGGTGCAAAGTGCTGTTCAAATTCATCCCAAAGAAATGCGCCATTCTTGATTTACCCCATTTTTACATAAACGATAAAAGGTGATGAGGTAACCAAAATTATTCATGAAAATTGTTATTGGCCGGAGTCTCTTAATCAACGAAGCAGTGATACGAACGAGTCACGAATGCTTGAAGGCGAAATTCTCCCAGCGATAAAACGAAATCGACTGAATCAGCATCCATACGTGACGGCAGCCCTTCTCAATTATCCCTTTTACATTTAAATGGCGCAGGATATTCGAAGACCACTCCCAGGTAGTGGGATGGCTGCAGCCGAAAGTAGAAATCGGGACTCGAGATTTATGCATTCGCATTCTCCCCTGTGATCGGGGCTCCTGTTTGGAAAGAAGAAATTCCGAGTTACTCCAGTGGGCCTCGATTGTCATCGAGTCATTGAGTTCCTGCCAACTTTGAAAATAGAACAATGCTCTATCGCTTCCCTGACGCAAGGCAGGTAAATTCTATATTTACGTGCAAGAGGAATCCTAGTGTCACAGGATAGTTCTGATGCCCGGAAGCGGAACAGGAGAGCCTTTCAAAGTCGGAAACACAGTTATTATAGCATATTACCTACGCGCTTGTATATACACACTCGCCCATATATCTTAACCCCCAAGGGTTAGCGTAACCCAGTCCGTCAGGAAAACTCCTGGCATTTCTTAACGATAAAGTATGGGGAGTTAGGGCTTTGGGGGAAAAAAGTTTGATACCTCTTCTACAAATCCCACTCATAGAAGCGCTAGTATGCCTAAAGCAGCCGAGTAATATCACTGCAAATGTAGTCTATGGGTTAAGTTCAGCCGGTGTGATTGTAACGTCAGGAAATCCATTAAAAGTGAAAGTCGATTTAGTAGTGAAGAGCTTTTTGTCTCCGACAATTTATAATACAGGGTGTTTATAAATATGTGAGACAATTTTTCAAGGTGGGTTCCACTCTTCGAGATAATAAGACAAGTTGGTATACGAAAATGTCCGTTAATGCACAGTTATAAACATTTTCATATTCCGTAAAATACGGGTCCGAAACGCCTACAATAAGGCCCGATTCACACTCTCGGTCCGATCACGCTCCGCTCTCGATCAAAATCATATCCCTGTGCGTCCACACTCGTCCGGCTTGATAGTAGATATGTATTGTCAAGCTGATAACAAATTAATGTCACTGCAGTATTCTGCAAAAAAAATGTTCTTCTAGCGATCGGAATTTTTCTTACATTTACTCAAAAAAAAAAAAAAAAAAAAAAAATGAGGATCGTAACGCATATTTTACGGTCGTGGAACGGTTACATACAGGTTATATGTACATCTAGCAATTTGTTACATAAATTCCGGCCGTAACTTATGGTATCATGGTAGCAATTTATTACGCCTCGTACACGAGATTGCATATCTCCATAGTTGGTGGAACTTCCACTCGAGGAGCGACGACGGTATCACAGTTCAAAGGATGATATCGATGGAAGCATACAGTATTGTTAAAATCAGAAAGAACGTTTCCTCGATCGTCAAAAAGTCTGTCGTCATTGTGGAATCGATTGTCGACAGGGTCGTACTTTGATCGAAGTGGTCACGAGTGCTTTTGGGAATTTCGAGCGAGCAGAGCAAAATGTACCAGATTGGATCTGTTTGAGGCCACCACTTGTAATTAACAAGCGGCTGTCACTCTTGCGCAATGAAACATTACTTGAATTTTTCCACTTTCCCTACGGGATCGATGACCATTGTCATATAATGGGTTTACTGATTGCAAAAGCAAACCGACCTCTGACTTTTATTTTTAATTCGAAAAATTTTATATTAGACTAAATGACGAAATTTATGATACGAATCAGTGGGTGCTTTAATGATTTTTGCACACCAGAATATGTTTAAGTAATGTGACAGTTGGGAAGAAAATAAGTGAGTGGAGAAAGGTTATGTCACAAATATAGGAATTTGAGGAGGCTGCAGCAGTTCGATTCTAACGAATGCATAAATTATCAAGTCAAATTTTGAAGTAGTATTATGCAATGTTTTGGGTGACATTCATTATATGAATATAATCTAAAAATGTATACATATTTAAGTTTCCCTTGTCAGAGGTATACATACACACCTATTATAATAAAATTCAATTCGGTAATTTCTTGTGTTAAAATACAAAAGTATGCAGGAGCCTGTGGCAGTGAATCCTCATTTCATAAATAATTTTTTCAGGATAATGATATTTCACTGTTAGCATTAAACCACTGTGGTTTCACTTTTTGATTTTAAACAGTACCTAAATAAAACGCTTTCATGTCGACGTAATAATGCGGATCAGAAAAGTGTAGACCAATATTACGTGATTAAATTTTACATGTATAGTCAGGTACAGACATTTTCATTTTGTTTAAGATTCTGAGTGGTGTACGCGTTTATCCGCGATTGATAACAACATTGCAGTCATTTGAATATTGTTTATTAACTTGTTTATTATATTCGATTTTATTTCAATTAAATTGTAACTAAGTTGGATATTTCTTGTCATTTTACCTTAGGGAATAGAAAAAGAAAATCTGTAGCAGGGTTTAAAATATTGGGGAGTGATTTTTTATACAAAAACATAATAAATCATAAGGTGCATAATAATGCATAATAATGCACCTTATGATTTATTATGTTTTTGTATAAAAAATCACTCCCCAATATTTTAAACCCTGCTACAGATTTTCTTTTTCTATTCTCTAAGGTAAAATGACAAGAAATATCCAACTTAGTTACAATTTAATTGAAATAAAATCGAATATAATAAACAAGTTAATAAACAATATTCAAATGACTGCAACGTTATTATCAATCGCGTATAAACGCGTACATAATAATGCACCTTATGATTTATTATGTTTTTGCATAAAAAATCACTCCCCAATATTTTAAATCCTGCTACAGATTTTCTTTTTCTATTCCCTAAGGTAAAATGACAAGAAAAATCCAACTTAGTTACAATTCAATTGAAATAAAATCGAATATAATAAACAAGTTAATAAACAATATTCACATGACTGCAACGTTGTTATCAATCGCGTATAAATGCGTACACCACTCAGAATCTTAGACAAAATGAAAATGTCTGTACCTGACTATACAGTTTTAATTGGATTAGCCGAGAAATTTCTCAAACACACCGTGCACGTAAGAGTATTGCAGCGAGGCAACTGAAAGCAATCCCACCCACGTATATTATTAACATACTCACGGTTTGACAAGGAATTTCGAATTTGTCGGTCAACGCGAGATATGCCGGTGGCATTAAGCAGCAGGAGGAAGGAATAATGAGCATCTGTAATCGAAGAGCTTGCTTGGTATTACCGAATTGGTCACCACAGGAATTCTGTGTGATTGGATTGGTTTCCACTGCTGGCGGGAATTTAGGGCACGCACGATTATACGTGTGAAATTGCCTCGCCGTGCGACCGTGACCCGTAATTACGCTCGTGTTATCACTATTTTCTGACGGTAGGTAGTCATCAGAATTCAGCGGTCACGTGGTGTTAATATCGTATTGTCGACCATGATTCGACCGATTCCGGAGTATCACAATGTAGAAAGTTGAAAATCCAGAAATGCTGCGCGATTGGCCAACATATTGATTAATTAATTTACCTTCCGTTACTTGAAATAACAATTATTTTGGTTTCGCGTTTCCATGCTCGACTTTTGTAGGTATCTATCTGGCGTTTGCCTTTTAACTGGCATTCTTTTCTCCTCGTATCGGTAGTGCGTGGAAAAGAACTTCTCTTCGATTCGTCAGGGACCAAATCTGTTTTCTTCCTTATCGTGTGTAGAATAATTTGTTCCTTTTTTAAGTTCTTAGTTTGTTCGGGCAACTTTTACCTGAACGATTAAATGTATTAGGTATTTTATTTGACTAAAGACTGAATTAATCAGCACCTAATGCTGATAGTGTGTAGTTAAGCATGTATAATGTTGATACAATGATGAACAATTAATTACGTGCAGCATTATTGATGTAAATAAACATCAGCAGAAACGTGCAAGGGCCATTACACTGCAAGCAACACCTTATCGATCATTGATGGCGTATGAGTTAATTACTGATAACGCTTAAAATTAACAAAACACCGGTATAGGTTTTTATGATCTGCTGATAAATGGTGTTATATTGAAGCACACAGTGGCGGGAAATTAATGATCATCCCACCCGCGCTCGTTGCATGAAACCGATTGCCAGATAGGATTACGAATAATATTGCTCGTATGATTTATTAAAAGGAATACTTAATCCTATATTTTCATTTATTATTTTAATTCGTTAACTTTACTTCGGCCTTTCATCCGCAGTTGTGTTATTTTACACTGGGAAGGATGATTACAACGCAAGTCTATCAGAAATTATTTTTCTATAAGGTATACGAATGTGCGTGTTTGTAACTTTATTCTCTATCAGTTCTAATACTTTTCCATAAAGTACTGAATTACAAAATCTCCATAAAGTCATGAATCTTAAGGAAAATGCATCATCCTTCATCGACTCCGCTCCATTCACCGAACCTAAATCCCACAAAACACACATGGAACTTGAAAATTGTATACGAAAACACATAGTCACATAAGAGAAAGTTAAAACGAATTTTAAACGAGTAATGGGAAAATATCCCATCTGAATTCACGAAAAAAGTTAAAAAAAGTGCCACACATCACGAACCACTGTTCAATGTCTGTATTCCCCATTAAATATTAATAACAAATTTAACAGAGAACACGAATGTTTTCGTACACGTCAAATATTACTCTAACCCAAATCCTCATTGAAATTCCGGAAAATTACTGCATTACTGAATTCAGACATCATCTTCACATGTTCCCCTCTATAACGCAATCCCGCGCACACCACAGTGTCCAACGCATCAAAACCATTCCCTCATCGATTACAAACCTTCCCGTTTTAATTTCCACGCTGTAAAACTACTCGTGACTACATACGCATGTTATCGCGCGATGGCACGCGATGTACCTACTCCAAACATCTCCAATAGTATGAGCGAACAAAAACAACAGAAAAAACACAAGCACTAGAAGGTATCGTTGGAAAGCGTTGGTTCGATGGGGGAACAACGATGTCACGGGTAATAATGATCGCAGTGGACAACGATAAAAGCGATTTCCACTCGGCGGTGTGCAGTGAATCCTGGTGCACATAGAACAGACGTCGATCAGAGGGGCTGGTGGGCGAAAGGCAGAGGTAGGATAGGGGGCAGTGCGTTTTCAAAGTCAAAACGACACGTAAGAGCGGTGAATAGGGCCCGCGAATAATCGATAGTATGCACAACAGAATGAATTCTATCCGTGGCAGACTCTTTTGCCGGCAAATGGACGGACTCTCGAATCCGCTTACAACAAAAGCCGGTTGCTCTGGAATAAATTGAAGAGATACGCCTCCTCGTCGATCGACGTCGATTAACTGGGGATCGCCCAACTTCCGAATAGTTCCTCGAGTGGCTTGTCGTCGATACGAACCATTTCGAGAGCGTTCTGGACGCTCGCCGTGGACGACTGAATTTTAATAGCGACTACCAGTGAAGATACGGTAATCCTCGTCCTGCTGGACGTATAACTCCGTTATTTCAACAGAAATGTGCATTGAATCTGATGTAGAGTACCGAAGAAAAAGAATTAGTATGATTGAGTGTTTTGAAATTGATCAATTTAATTTGCAGGTAAATATCTGCACGAAAAGATCGATATCGTCATTTTATCACCTTCCGATATTTTTCATTTATTATGACTCTGAAACATACTCCTGTAGATTAATAAAGTTTTTTTTTTAATTTTTTTGCAATCAATGGAAGTATTGGAATTGTGTCGGTTAGGTGGATAGTTTATTTTTGTGATAAAATACGTGCACTGTGCAGAAGCTTGTACCTTTAAAGCTAATATGTATTTTTGCATGTAAAACGTTATTTAACTTGATGAAAAAACTACTATTCAGGTCTATACTATACTACCCCCCTAAAACATTCACAGTGGTAGGAAACTCGAACACTACGTCGTGGATGCGGTTTGAGAATCGTGTATTCTTTATTTTCCAATAAAAAATTATGATAATACGGAAATCATTAAATAATAGTAAGAAATTTGTGTATTACCACTAACAGTAGACCTTGGCCTCTGTTGTCACATAAGAAACTCTAATACGGGACATACAACAGAGCAGAAACAACAAGTGCAGAAAGTGATCGGTTTATCGTGGAATATAACCCTGTAAACTTTTGTGATTGATTGTACATGGGACGTACCAGAAAGAATGCGGTAAGAGCCGTTCCCAAGCGTGTAAAAGTAATCAGGGGAACAGTGGTTGGGATTAATCTGTTAATCGTGCTCCATTCTAATTACCTCGTTTATAATCGTTTACTTTTATGATGGATGTTACACTAATTCATATGGAAGAAGAGCGATAGGGGATAACGAATTTAACCCTCATACTTTCCCCTGTGTAATCTATCACCCAGTTTCACTTCATTTGCGGATATTGCGAATTCAAAAAATATCCAATTCATTATATTGGCATTTAATGTATTTATACGATATACGGATTCACAGTAAACAGAATTAATTACTATTTGGATTTCTGAGTATACGTAATAGAATACGTAGTAATTAACATGAGCGACCTTCGGGGGAAACATCACCAATGGAGTATGTGTGTATCGTTTCAAAATATACACTCAAATGGACACGAATTACTGACCGTTTTTAGAAACAGCATTGACCTCTCTGTGTTCAAGGGATGCACAGAAATTGACCGGTCAAACGAGACCGCCGAAGGCGAGTGAAATTCGATTGTAATTATATGAAGCGTCTCGTTCGAAGATGATTATCACCCTCCAAAACAAAAATGTACCCTTAAGAAATTAATCCTGTAATATTCTTAAATTTCTGTGATAACATTATAAAAAAATTTTTAAAATATGGGGTTGCTAGGGCGTGCACGTGGCCCTTGAGCCTCGCGCGCTAAAAAAATATTGTTTTATTTAAACTCTAAACGTTGTGTAGTTTTTCGCGTACTTGACAGTACTTCAAGTAATCATCGAGAATGAGACGCGTAGTATCATTAACTTAAACTGGAATATGTTTTGCAGAAGACTTTTGTTCCAGAAATGCTTGGAAAAAGATCATTACCCCGAAATGATACATCGATTTTATTCATCAACAATTCACGAATCGACTTTTGCACCACGAGTGAAAAAGGAGGAAAATTTCATGAGGTGTAACACATGCACCAAACAAAATCAGCAAGCTTATGTGACGTGTGAAATATTTAACAAATATTTCTGTGATGGGCATAGAAATGCCATTTATTTCTATAACGACTACAAATAATATTGAAAAATAGTCTTCATTGTCTTTATTATTCCAGTAAAGAGGATACATGTACGAAATATCACTCAAAAGGATATTATACGTAATTATTTCTTAACAAAGAGTGAGGATTAATCCTAAATCGACGAAAAAAATTATAAACCTATACCTCACACTGTCGACCCACCACGAATATTTTTGTTTCACCTGCAGTCCAAATCATTCGCCCTCTTACCGAACACTGTCGTTTAACGAAAATATCGTATAAGGAGATTCTGTTATCGACTCCACCCACCGTTATCCAGTTTATTTTCTTTAACGTTAAAACGCTGAAATGCGTGTTCAGGCAGATAAAATGTAGATAAAGCGTAATGAGTAATGGTCTGCCTTGCGAGAACCACTGACACCGCAACGGGGTAGCATTTCAAACGTGATTATCACGGAACGAGATTCGGTCGGCAGAACAGAAAGTTATTAATCCGTGGTACGATTTAGACGAGACATTGCGGCAACTTTCGTCGTTAGGTATACCTATCCGTGTGCTGCGTAGAACCGTTCCGCTGCACGTCTATTTGCAATTTAAACCTCGTGGGTAATCATTCTCTGGATTTCCCTAGGCCAGGGATATAAACACGCCGTATTTTACCAGTGTATGCACAGAGCGGGTCAGTCAAGGTTGTCGAATAACCTGTTGGTATTAAATCTCCGAGCACCCCCGAAAAAGCCTCGGGGCTACCAATAAGTAAACGACTGAATTTCTGTACAAATTTCACGGCGCACTTCAACCACTTTTCTCTGGTAATAATATTGGCAATGATTTATATTTTTTTACGCTAATGGAACATTTAATTTTTGCGAATACTGAATGTATGTAGGTACAAATGTATAGAGGGGCGTTAAAAATGATAATGATAGAGTATGGATCAGTCTGCGACGAAGCAATCAGTTTCTGCATTTGATAGCACGGATTTTAATGAAATCGAAATATAGTGAAATTAAAGGGGTGCGGGGTTACGCCATCATTTTGCTGTGTTAGAATTTGTTTAAAACCTGCGTGTCGAAGTTTGCAATTTTTGCTTGTTTTTGCAAAAACGGATGCAGCCTTAATCAAGGTACATAATTCTAAATAAGTAGAGGAAGTGCAGCATGTTCGGAATACCGAAATATCTAAAATGTTGATCTCAAAAACGTCAAATTTGTTCTGAATTAGGCAGTACTGTTCGTTTCACTCGCGAGGATTCCCCGCAACGAAGCGCATAGCGATTAAATTCCTGAAAATTTACGAGCTATTACGGCAGCTGGAGGTTTATTTATTACACGAGTCTTTTCACAGTGTGTTAAATCAAGAGTGTTGGCTGCAGCCTTCTCGGGGACAAGAAATTTCATGCGAGAAGTTTCGCGAAGTCTCGAGGGCATGTGATGTCACGTAGCGTACATGGCACGTCATGAACGCGTATATTAAGTGTCGAGGAATTTACTTTATCAAACTTCCACCTGCGTTATACTTGCGTTCACTTCCTCGTCGAACGCTGTGATTCTTGATCTACTGTTTCTAAGGTGTTGATTAAGGGGTTACATACGTTCTCGGCGCCTAATAGTTGATCACTTTTGGGATTTTTTCCTCGAGAGGTGTGAAATAAATCGAAAATTTTATAATTGTATCTGGGAACTTTATTCATATAAAAAAAATTATTTGACACACTTTTGTCATATATTGCCGTTCGTTTCCTGTGGTTGCAGCAACCTTCGCACCAAGCAGGGGGCTACCTTATCAACATCATAACTTCGCCAATTTACAACCATTTTTCATGAATTTTACGTTAATCTATGCAGAATGGCATTCTCTAAGGATCTCCCATCGGGCCATTTCTTTAAATTTTTAATTTTTAATATTTTTTCTTACTATTTAAAAATAGAAATTGTATACGAAAAATCGACTGCTTTCTTCAAAATGGCATAATTTTCTTATTTTCTAAAAATTCAAAAATTTGGCCCGATGGCCAGATTAGTGACAGTATTTTGGTATTACTTTCATGACAGTAGTTGCTCATGTACATGAAATGACATTACCTTAAAATAAGATAAACTGTATTTGGTTAGGTGGCAATAATTGCAGTGTCAGTAATTCTATCGACCACGTTTTAAGGGTGACAGTAATAGCTCCCAACATTTTTTTTTTTTAATCAATGAAATTATAAATAAAAATAGAGCGTGTGGGAGTCACAAAATTTGTTTCTTCTACTAAACATATTAAGTAATAATAAATAGAAAAACTTATAGATACTTTTGGCCAAT
The DNA here is from genome assembly GCA_944738655.2 of Andrena hattorfiana. Lineage (NCBI taxonomy): Eukaryota > Metazoa > Arthropoda > Insecta > Hymenoptera > Andrenidae > Andrena > Andrena hattorfiana. Next base: position 31,431,650 of record OX122892.1, on the reverse strand, counting down.
AAATACAAAAACTATGCAATAATGTCAAAGTCAATTCTCAAGGTGACAATAATTGGGTCCTTTACCCTATGTTTGGTGTGAATGTGGAATTGGAATATTCATACGTTTAGTTTATTTTAATAAAATGTATCTATTTGTGTAGAACACGCGAAGGGAAGAGATGCAGAAATCGAAGGAAATTATTTCAGCGACTCACGATCCTCGAATATTGTAGCTCATACGTCTTCTTTCGAAATTGAATGGTATTTCGATTCGTATAATACTGAGGGTACGCGTGTAATTATCGCGAGAAGCTTTGCCAACGAGAAATGTGTCAACTGGTAATTAGCAATAAACATGGTTAATCCTACATTACCAGTACCGTTGTAAATATTCTGAATGTATGGTATGCGTTGGCTCTCGATAATACGACAAGTAGTGTCGCTATTTAGCTAAAGTGATATTACAAATAATCGTTACGTTATTAAATGAAATAATAGCAATGATGCTACTTTTTGGTAAAAAATTGAATGATGTAGCGATTAGTCTTGCTAAAAAGAATATAACGTAGCATAAAGGTATTTAAAAAAAATTATGAAAAGTATAGGTCTACAGACTTTTTCTATTTACTTATCTTGCAATTTCTGTCTAGAAGTAGATACTGTTTATGAGTAGAATCTCGGGTATAAAAACAAAGCTTAGTAAACAATTGTTTAAATGATTATTTAATTATCAGAACACCGTTTAATCGAACGCTTAATTTTCTGTGTTATCAGAAACAAAGCGTGAAATAATAATTAGACTGAAACATGGTAATGCAATCGACACTCAAAGAAACTATACAGATGGCCTATGACCAGAAGCATACTACGAAGAATTATATTCCTGCATATTGTGAAGCCGTTTCATGTTGAGAAGAGGTATGTAGACATTCTAGAATGGCATGAAGCACAAAGAAAACGGTGCTGCAACTTCTGTAATAACGAAATAACGATCACCCATCTATTATAAGAATGTAGAAGATTCCAAGTTCAGAGGACTTAACAGGACCACATAAAAATCACCCTAAATTACCTAAAAGACGCTAACCTCTACGAATCCCACAAAAGTAGTAGGTTGCTCTAAAAACATACACTCTGGTTACCCAGAGGAATTGGGTGCCAAGACCATTCGAAAAAGAAATAAACAATTAAACCTTCATGTAATTCCTTCATATCAGAATCGTTCGTACATCCAAAAACCATGACCGCCCATCCCACGTCAACATCTGTCCCACTCGAGTCCACCGAACAACTGGAAAAGCGGAGAGGGCCTCACCGATGCAGCAGCCAATTTCCCCCGTTTCAAAGTTTCATCGTTGCCATCAAAGACAGAACCAGGCTCGCTTACACCGCACGGAAGCGCATCACCTCAAACGGGACGCATCAAGTACCAATCGTTCAACTAATTCATAACGTCCCCCGCGTGTGTACGTTGTCCCTGGTAGATGTACCCGGTGCCTTGTCGCAGGGGGTCATTCCATAAAGGGGACACGGGCCTCCAAATATTTTATTATCATCTCGTTAGTGCATTGTCGTTAGGGAGAGAAACGTAACTTGAAATATGCAAGAGGACAGAGACCGTAGGCCACGGATAACCCGCTGACAACGTCAGGCATAAACAATACATGGTGTCCCTTGACCTCCCCCTCTCTCTTTCTCTCTGTCAGCCACCCTCTCCCCCCTGTTCCCCGGGATTCTGCTTGCATGTGCTTGAATCTGACGAGGCTTAGTCACCCCCGCTTTTATCGTGGCCCGGTTACCGCGAACAGCGAATCGAGCGTAACCCGTGAGGCGGAGCCACGTTAAACGCAGTTTAAACTCGTCGCACCGCCAAACTTCATCCCCCCAAAACCGTCCTTAGTTCGCGCCCTGTCGGGGAATAATGGAGGGCCGTCTACAGAGTTTAATTGTCACCGATTGTACGGGGCCCCTGATGAAAGCATAATTACTTTCCGAGGCTTCAGGAAATTAAGATACACCGATATTCCGCCCAGGCGTTACGTGTCGGTGTGCGTGTCTTGGCGAGTTCAAGTGTTTTGCCTGGGGTGCTACTTACGTTAGGAGGGAGGCACCGCGCGCGACACTGGATGAGACCCGCGAGCGTCAGCTACCCCTGCACCCTCCCACGCCTTGTGCTTACTGTTTATGCCGTTTCATCGCGCTTCAAGGAAGAGTCACTTTGGTACTGGGCGTAATTAGACGTAATTGATGCCAGCTTTGATTGTCGTAGTTGGACGTAAAGTGGCGAAATTTCTAGAGATCGACGGGGAGTCATGAATTGTTGAGACGATGGCAGGGTTCAACCTCTGCCCTTCGTAACGAGGAAACGAGAGTGTCGTGGGAGATATTGGACGAATTTCATTTGCGTTCATTGGGGATCTTGCTGCTCTCAGTTATCTTCGTGTTTGATTTAGGAGGGCGAAAGTTAGACGAAGGTCTGTGTCTAATGGAAGTGGTGAAAGTCGTCTATTTAGAAATTGTATAAACTTTTTTGTGTATTCTATTTTTCAGATTTCATACTGCTCACTATTTAGAAAGGAAGTTTCGTCACACATAATATCGTACTTTGTCGTTTTATAAGTGACAACGTAACGAGTTTTTATTTCTTCAGTTTATGAAACAGGAATCCCGGACGTTGGTAGTCAGTCGCACGATATTTTCCTCAAGGATTCTCTAACAATTAAAAGCAAGCTTATGATTTGTTTGCGAAGAGACTCCGACTAAAGAGGTTTATTAATTTTCTCGCAACGTGCTGTCAGTTATTGAGAATTGAAAGATAAACAGAAGAACAACTCCTAATTAAAGTTCCTTCGTAATTCGTATCTTCCCGTATCATTTTCTTGAATTATTTATTATTGCAATATTCCGAGAAATCCAAGGAGTTCGATAACAGCCGCATGAAAATATTAAAAAATAGAACTAAATTCCACAAAGCGATACATACAAATTTCAAAATAAACCAACGAATGGCTACGAGCTTAAAATATAATTCTGTTCAAAACAAAGGAATACAATATCCAAAAATCATCTCCCTCATCGGTCACCCTAATCCAAAACAGTCCCACATGGAAGTTACAAAAAGTGTCACCTACAGTACAATCTTCCTCGTTCAGAGGGGTGGGAATGATCTAGCAGAGCGTCATCAGGAAGACAGAGGTCGCACACTGGATAGCTCCTTTTAAAGCAAGAGTACCCGGCTCGTGTCTGGATCGAACCAGCAAGCAACCCTTTCATTGGTTTTCTGCCAGCGTACAGTGACTTGTTGATACTTGGGGCTGGTAGGTGGGGGGTGGAGGAGCCCAGGGTCGACAGAGGCCGAGCAGGTTTCCGCGAGCTTCACCCAGGCCCGTGATCGAATATCGACGTTTCAATAGATCACCTTAAGTCGACTCCGGACGCGCATTGAATATTTATGACTTCTGTTATTGAGTATAGTTGGTCTTTACGTGCGTGTACGTGCATTTGCGCGTGTGCGCCTCTATGTGCTCGAGGTATGTCGGGAGCCGAACGTATCATCGCTAGCGATTTCGGTTCGCAGGGCTTGCCACACACTTGGTACACGGTTCATGATATTTTCTGCCACGTTAGTTGCATGCGTTTCGAGTTAATTTGACGCCACTTCTTTCTCCGTTATATTTGGATCGTCGATTTAACTCAAAGTTCGTCCGTAGTTTGACATATCATGAAAAAATGCGGTGCGCTTTTAACAATTGAAATAAATAATAGTAGAAGTAATTACGAATTATAAAGTGTGTGTATGTATGCGTAACGACAGATTGATTACATCAAGGCTCTGGGAAGGTCGTAAACTGTAAGCTCGATTTTCCCTCGAAATTTTAAGTAGTACATCATTATATGTACTCGTACATAGCATGCACTAATTATATGTATATCAAATTTGAGCTGAATCAGTGACCTAAACTTCGTGCACACCTCGTAAGATTAAAAAGCATTCTGTGATTCTATTCAAGGTAATTTTACCCGATGCGAAGGGTTTACTGGATGAAACAACTATAAAGTTTTAATACACTATTACTTTAACTAAATACCGTGCTTTTCATATTTAGGTATACCTAACCCGAATGGACTCGAATAAAAACTAATAAACCAAAATAATAAACAATCCTTAAGAAAATATTCCTCTAACTCTAATCTATACCAACATAAATATAGCTGAAATTCAGAGTCGTCACTGAGAGTTTAGCGTAATAAATAGTCTGAAGAATTCACAGAACGCAAGGAACATGTGCGTGAATTATTTTTCTAACGCCAGGATTGAAATGGTGCGTTTGTGTCGCCGAATCTGTGAAACATACTTCATTAGAGCGTTTTCATGTCATTCACGCTAAGCTGTTCGTGCGCTAAGTCGTCTGACCACTTTTATTCAAAAGCAACGGAGGGCGAGGAGGGTTCATTGGCATGTCTTTGGTAACATTCCCAGCGCAACAGTTGTATTAAAACGTTGAAAGCCACGAAACACGAAACATACAGCCGTCTTTATGGGCTTTCAGGTTTCACGTAGGAAAAGGGCAACATAGTTTGCGATGAGACGAGGAACGTTACAGAAGCTAACGGCGATGCGAATGGCTCCACTCTCTCGCATCTTCGCAATTTCACCCTTCGCAGGGATAACGTACGTACAATGCTGTGCCCTTCCAATTCGCCAATAATATTCTTCATACGTTTAAACCCACCATAATCAACGAGTCCAAGGTGGCATTACCATATGCATGAGGCTGGTTAATTATGCCGTTAACCTGTGAGGTCCGCGTCCAGTCTTCATCACGCTTTGCATCGAACAGAATTAATAGGATCAAAATTTCCGTTGGAAAAGGTATTCGTAGACTTTTGAAGACGACTAACCAGATAAATCCAGATTCTAGAAGAATGTCAAATGAAGCCAGGGAAGAAAATTATGTAGGACTAGGGACCAACTTGCCAAAAAAAATTATTAAGAATTTTATGGTGACAAGTAGATTAAGTATTGAGGAATTATAGAAATTGTAGATTTTATATTTTTTATCTATAATCTAAGGTTAGAAATTTGGAAAGTAAATATAATTTGTTTAAGAAATTCATGTAAACTGAATGGGAATTTTTAAATGCGTTTAGACGTGTTTGGGTGTCGCTTAAAGAGAATAAATTAGATGGAATATGATGCATTTCTCTCATTGTGCCGTGCTCGATACGTGCAAACCATCAAAAACCTTAGTATATACAGGAGTTTGAATTCCAAGCTCAATCGTTAAAATCTCAAACGCAGGAAACTGTCGGCTGGAAAGTTCGTTACATCGCTTTGATCTCCAGGATCGGTGATTGAAGTGGCAACTGGGCGCTATCAATGCCCGATCAATCGGAATTGCCGATAAGCTCAGAGACAAACAGAGAACGAGAGAACGAGAGGGACAGATTGTACACAAGCGTATGAAACTGGCGATAAGGACAATTGGAAATTAATAAAAATAAACGAGTGGGTGACAGAGGAAATGAAACGTCAAGATTGTTTTAAAAAATAAATATGTATCGTTGTAACGTAGGAAAGAGAACTGAGACTACTGTGTGATAAATAATTGTATATGAAATGTCTGAAAAGTGAGTAAGTTCTTATGCTTGGATCGAGCAACTAAAACCTCAGATTGCAGAAATAGAAAGTGTTTTGGAGAAGCAATTCTGCACCTTTAACAATTATTATCTTTTTTAACCATTTGTAATATCTTCTATTAGGTATTGTCAAATAAGAAAGACGAGGAGGACAGATTTTTACAACTCTGATTCCACTAAAATCCACAACCACTTTTCACATACCCCAAGAACTTATTATTAAACATAACCTGCCTGCATCCAACATAGTAAGAATCTTATTTTTAAACCGCCACGTTTGACTTGCAGCTCCCACATTATTCGTCTAAAATTCTAAATCCCTGCAGCATCATAGAAATGAAAGCCCTAAAGTCTCATCCAGAGGTAAATCAAAGTAAAATTAGGTGAACGATAAAATCACAAACACTGCATACCATTATCTTCGGAACTCACTTTGTACGTGGAAACGAGATTCCCTTTGAGGCTATACCTGACACGCAAGGGCAACTTGGAGACCATCCTGCACAGGAATCGTAACTTGCCCGTGAACGTGCAATAAGATACGGTTGAATGTCCAATCAGCATTTAAACACCGACTTCATTTTACTACTTAATCGTGAGTCAATAACGGTGGATTCGAAGAAAACGCGCGGCGAGGTGGTAGTTGCGCGCAGACGATCGTGGAAATACAGAATTGCGGTAATATTGATCCCGCCTGGACTTAATCCGACAGATAGGAAGTTCGTCGATACGGACAGCCGATTCTGATACAAAACGCTGAACGTTTCTGTCGATCGATGCGTGCTTCGCCGCGTCCTGCAAACACGTAACTTCGCCTTCCTGTCAATGCGACGACTTTTAATTGTCATCGCGTTCAAAGAGAAGGTATGGAATTAATATCAATTGACCTGTGGCAACACGAAGCCTATGGAATTTGTTTAATGGCCAGATTATTTGTTAAATGCAAATGTTGGGAAGAATTGTAATGGCAAAGAATTTTTGATTTTTAAAATTCATAAGGATTTTGTTAGAAGAGCTGCAATACTTGGTTTGAGGAATTAGTTAAATGATTTGGTAGTTATGCTGCAGTTTCTGCAGAATTGGGGTCAAATTTTAAAACATTAATGAATTGTGTTTTATCATTCTGATGCCAAACTCTATCATGCATATTCATCTAATGGTTTTCGATATTTTTAGTATCTTTGTATGATTTAGTATTTTCTTAAAATTGTAATGTTGCATATTGTATGTAATTTCGTAGAATAATTTACTCGTAATTGGGTTTCAAATGATTCACTTATGATAAACGAGGCTAATGAATGAGTTGCCATGTTTGCAGGAGTGGATTCACTATAATGGAATTAATTTATTTTATAACCTCATTATAGTAACAATCCTTTCATTTCATATAGAAAAAATGTAATATCTTTCTTATCGTGGTAAACAGCGTTCTGATTTATGAAGCTTTAATTAATCTGAATATTTAATTTGAAAAGAATTTTCAAAATAATGCCGATATTAAACGATACATGGAACAAAATAAAGTGAAATATAATTAATCCACAAGACTAGATTACGAGACAGAAGACGAGGTAGAAGACGATATATGGTCAGAAATGCCTTGCAATCCAACATACCTACATAACTACTTAGAACTATGCTTCTGTGAAACTTTTCGTATATATATTATTTTAAAAATTGTTCAGAGTGGGGATTATCGATACCTGGGAGTGTAATATTCTTCTCTAAAACGAAAAGGTATGCAAACAAAACTATATTGATATCATTACTATATTCTCAACGAACTTTGCAACTGAGTTAGCAAAATTCGATTCTCGAATGAAAGCAACTAGGAAACATGATGAATCATAATCTCTGTTCCAATGCTTCAATTAATTAGATTAATTAGAAAGGGATAAAAAATTTAAAAAGGTACACAATTTTAGTACTAATTCCATTTTACCATTTTAAAAAACAAAATCTTCTCCTTCCATTATGGACAACCTTCTTATATTATGGAGTTTCTTTTGTAAACGCACACCAATATTATTACTACACTCTCCATAAATCCTTTCTAACAGAATTAACGCAACACTTAGTACGTTCAAAACCTATCCTCTTTAGAACATATCTGGTGAAGGTTCAGAACCCTCTCAGCGCGTTACCAGTTTACATTCTACTCTTACTCCGAGTTAATAGCAGATTTCCAGTTAATAGCAGGAGTCAAAAATGCGAGGTGTTCCCGCGCCCGTTGAGTTCATAATGGCTCGTTGAGCCTCACCATTAACAGTACACTTTCCTTTTATCGCCCGTAGGAATTTCGAGTACCCTACTTATGAAATTCCTTCTAATTGAGCGCTCTATGTGTAGACGTCGATTCGCCAGTTAAATGCCACTTTGCCGTTCGTTTTCGTACAACTCTGCGCAGGTGTTTACCGATACGCTCCCTCCGCTTGTTCGTTACAAAGACCGACGTCGAGACGGTGGTTACATCGCCTTTGATTAAGTAACGGTGCTCCGCCCGACGGAGATTAAAATAATGCACAGGAAATACACACTTATCTGGAAACGGAGAGACAGCTCATCAAGCCTAGCAAACAGAAACTTGGGAGAGCTGCTTAAAACGGGTCAAGGCGGGGTAAGGAAATATATCAGCCACTCACGGGAGTCGATCGAACCCTCGCCCCACTTCATTAATGAAAATCGATCTCTGTCCTCCGTGATGTATATTCTTGAAGAATATTAAAACTGAAATCCCCTGTATCTGGGGCCGTTAATTTTATTCACCGTCGCGTGGCAAATCGAATTTCAATTGATTTTCTTTTTCGACCAGCCGACTTTCATGGGTCCTGCCTTGGGGAAACGTTTAGGTACTTCGCTCAAATATTTACCACGTTTCAACGATCGATGTAATATTTATCCCACTAAAGGGCGTTGTTTAGCTACGTAGAAAGTTTCCATTTCTAATCCCCCAATTCTGTATTAGACCAATTAGACCGTTTATCATCGAGATAATAGAAAAATGTCAACGTTTCTCTTAAGCAGAACCCTTCGCTCAATGAGAGGGAAATTTCGAAAAATATTTGCCTCTTCCATATTTACTCCATTTCCCTTCTTTCTACCGCGATTACTCGAACGACGCGACCGACGGACGGGGTAGATGAAATCGTGCCACAAGTGTCATCGACGACATTGCACCGCGACCGTAGAGACAGTCAGAACACGAGGGGTGGTATATTTGGAAGCGAGCCATGATTTCGTAGACACGCTCCGAACGAGCAGAGGAGGGGCAGATAAGCGTTTCTGTTGTTTTCGTAAAAGCAGTACAAACTCACATAGTGTGGTCTTAATGCTCTTCTTGCGTATTTAAAATGAATATTATTATGACGTGCAAAACTACAGCTCCAACAACTCTGCGACAAGTCAGCATGACCAGGAAATAAACAGAAATTCAAAAGTAATATCAATAAACCAAACTTTCTAAAGATCTTTTGTATTACCTGCACATATGCAGTTTTGACGAATTCAACAGCTTGCAATTAATTTTTCTTGTTATACAAACACATTTTTAATTAAATGATAGATAATGTGTCATACGAATTATCTTGAAAAACCGTAACACTTCATTAGAAATTGCTTTATAATTATAATTTATATAACTTCAGAGGAGACGATGGAATTATTTTCTCTTCTGAATCGTCAGAGTCTTTTCTACTTGAATTTCGTTGTCGCGTTACCTAACGCATAACGGCTGTCGCGTACAGAATCGTTGACTAATTCTCTTAGGACTAAATAGTTCGTTGAGAATGCATTAGTGATATCGACATAATAAAGTGATCTTACTAAACGTCGGGAAACAAAACGGCTTTTCGTGCGGGCTACGGCTAAAGAATTTATGCCCCCTTCTAAGATTTTAAGCAGCGAAATAATTTATGTATTTTAAACGAAATACCCGCTAAGTTTGTCCGCGCTCGTAAATTTCCAATTATTGTGAATAATTCTTACCGGAAACAATTCTCTAGATAAGTGAAAAGTTACAGAGATTTAGTTTGTAAAATTTGTGTGGCTATAAACAATTCGACTACCCTTGTTTTCTTATATTTTCATTTCTTCTCATGCGTTAGTCATGTTAAAAGGGGTGTCGCGTATAAAATTCAGTGACAATTCTATGTGAATTCTTCAGTTTGGAAGTTCCTACATACAAAGTAATGAATCGCTCTGAACAGCTATAAATAATCAGTTGAAGGCTCAGTCGATCACTTTATATTTGAATAAATATGTGAATATGTATTTGAAATTGATATGAGATTATATTTACCTATGTCGTAATTAACCAGTTGTACGAAATGAAAGGCATTTAATGATAATTAATTTCAAAAGCATTAAGGCGCCTAGCGCTAATTAAAGCATTTTAACCAAACGTTGCTGGTTACACCACACACATCCCAAGGGTCTGAATGCCCTGGTACTATAGAGGCAGTGACATAACACCGACCTATAGATACAGGAAGCACAGTGGTCAACACTTAGGAGCGGTGAAAGCACTTGGAAACATGCCATCATTTTAAAGGGGGTGCAAATCGCAGTAGCAGAGCCAAAAGAGCTGTAAACGCTCCGGGGAAATTCAGACCGCTATGAAATGCAATATAAATATTACTCACACGTGAATGAATCCTCAATCATTTTCCTTTGTACTCATTACTCGTCAAATGCAAACTAGAATTAATGTTTCTTCAATCAAGTACTATTACCGAGTTTAAAAAATGAAAAATTTAATTCTCAGTTACTATTGCATAATTTCAGAGGATGAAGTGGTATTTTGACTGTTAAAAAAGTACTAATTAATACCATGACTGGCCTACTACAATATTATTAGAACCACCAATATTCAATATTTGCAGTACAATGTACAATATATAATCTTCTAAAGAATATGCATACTACACATAAACTTAAGTTGTTTAGGTTAGTTACAGGAATAAATAACTACAACCGCAGTTACTATAATAACTTTTGAACTTTCAAATTATGGGTCATGTATCTAAAAATGGTCCCAGCAACTATGTTATTAAATAATGATCCATTTATTTTTACAATCATGACTAAAACAGTAATACAATTCTTTTACTGGAATACTCCTGCTTTGTCAACATAAATTCATCGAATTTCCCAACATTCTTCACTACCCAGAGAACGACCACGTGTTTAAAAAAACCAATGATTCCCGCGCTCAGGAATAACCCCATCGTACACAATGAAATAAATTGACCGCGACAGATTCAATCGACGTGGCTAAAGAAATTCGGACGACCCGCCCCCACAACGCGTAGCTCGACGTTTCAGAATTTATCGCGCGCGTTCTAATCTCTGCTTTAATACGTGGCGCCACACGTGCGCCTTCGGTGAAGCGCTGGTCATGGAAATGGGAGCACAAAACGTGAATCTACACGCGGAAAGAATGCTTGAAAACGTGCCACGAGGCGAAGCTGTATCCAACCCCCTTAAATCGCGAGAGAAAGGTAGAGAGAAAAAAAGGAAGGAAACAGCGAACCGATGCCAACACCAATGTGCTAGCTAAGAGAAATGGCGTGAAATCGAATATGATTTCCCTGACGTACATTTTACACGTGGATAACGATATCGCGCGAAGTATGGCTGGATGCTTCTATCGTCGGCCGTTTAGACCCGGATGGTCGCCATAGCAACAGGCATTCCCCAAAATTCGCTTCATCCCTTTCCTGCCGCCTTTCACCCACTGCGCCTCCTCTTCCTCTGACTCCGTCTCACCCGGTATACAGACACAGTTCGCCTCCCTTTTCGTAATCTCTCACGATCCACGACCTGGCCCCTCGAATTCTGCCCTTACGCGTGGCCCCGTCAGCGTCACTATTTCTCACTCCCCCAAAACTCCCTCAAACTCCCTCAATTTATTCATCCCCGGTTGTCTCTCATCTCGAACCTCGCGCCCATTCCTGCCCCACGAGGCCACCATTTCTCGCCGTCCATCTGTCGCCATTTTTCTCTTTTCCTTCGATCCTGGGCGCAAGCAACCCTGAAGCTTACTTCTCCAGTCGGCCCACCATTTTCACCGTTCGCCCGCGCGATCCATAGTGTCCCCTCGCTGCGTTTTTCCTGGCGAGTCTGTTGGATTCGGATCCAAGGGAAACGCAAAGGAGTAGAGACAAAGGGTGGCGAGTTAAGGGGGAAAGAGTGAAACGTCGATAGGCGAGAAGAAAGGATCCTTTAGTACGAACGAAAGGACAGAATGAAGGGGTACGGAGAAACTTCAATCCCCGTCTTCCTCTAGCTCGAAACTGAGCTCTGGGTACGTTTACCTTCTTCCTCCTTCTTCCACGATCTTTGGTTTCCTTCTTCGTCCACTCTCTGCACTCAGAGCAAGCTTCTCTTTCCCGTGGCTGCCTCTTCTCGCTTTCGTGCCTTCTCCATCAAACACACTCGAGCTCATTTAGCTTCAATCTTGTCCTTCGATCTTTGCCCTCGGCCTGACCTCGTCCAGTCGCAGCTTCAAGGAGAGAGACAGTTTTGAGACTTCGACTCCGCGTTTGGAAGGCTTAACAAAGTCGTGAAACTATCAAGAACGATTGTTCAATCGAGGGGTGTACCCCGGCAAGAAGGAACCCCCCGATTTGTTGTTACAGTCTCGAGTGCAACGACTATTGATCACTGATCCATGAGCGTGCTCATTCATGCCAAGATTAAATGAAGAACGTTTTAATCTGAAGGTATGGATGGAACAGCAACAGGAAATGAGATCTCGAAGCTTGAAATTTTATTGAATTTTGATTTGCTTCCAATCCACATTTAGTAGTTTATAAAATACAAAGTCCCTGAAAGATTTAATCATTTGCAATAGTGTTTGCTATGATTTGCTTATAGATGTATCATCTAGATTTGCTTCTTCCTCTATAGATCCTCCTTTTCCTCTATTTTCTTTATTTCCAACGTACGTGACTTCATATCGTTGGGCATCCTGTTCGATTTGTTCCAGTATCCAGATATTGAAGGTTGATTTTCGACATGGTCCAGACTGTGTTCAATCGTGAACTATTGTTGCAGGACTGCTAGTAAATAATCCATACAGTGAATAGGACCATTTTATTTTTCTCGAAAGAGAATAGTAGGTCGAAATGCTGAAGGAGCTCCGCGAAAATATTTTAGAATATCACATAATTTTAGAATATCAATCACCCACATTTTCCCCAATTGTCTTTGGATTTCTATTCCACAGAGAACGTGCATCAGTCTTCGAAAAATCACAGAAACACGAGGAGATCGAAATTGAAATTTCCTCTGAAACTTCATTATGAGTCACGAGTCCTGGGGGAAATAGTTTCGTAACCAGTGAACCAGTGCTGTTCGCCTTTCCTCCTTCACTCTTTGTTTAGATACACGGTGCCGCGCGAAACTCGCGATCCTGTTCGTGGTTAATTAATTCATCAATTTCCCCCAGATATATCATTTCGAGCGGGTGTCTCCCTCTCTCCCTCTCGATGCCTGTGAAACTTTACGAAACCACGATCGGAATACAAACTACGGAGCCCTCTTTTAAATAAGTAATCGACTCTCGTTTCGTTCGCGTCGGTAGATCCTTATAAAAATTTCAGCTGAAGATTAAAACTGGATACGACCGAAATTCTACTCCCTTCCCATAATTACTCTCCACCACGACGTATTGATTATCGATACCACTTGGAACACTTTCGCGGCTTTACAAAGACCCGCTCGCGATTCCGTTTCCCGCGAAATAAATGTGTCTATTAAAAGCATTCCATGGAAGTGTCGTCGAGGCAAATAAAACGTTTCCCTTGCCGCTCAGGAAAATAATCACGCGCAGCCTGGCAAGACGTAAGGAAACTAGTTTCCCTGATTACTTTTCTTATTTCACTTAATCGTCGTTCATTAAATCACACTCGTAATCGCTTTAATGGAATCCACCGTAGAATTAGCAATAACGGTAGGACGAAGTTTGTACGCGACAGAAGTGGAGGATGTCTCTGATAGGCTCTATGATGTAGCTGGCGTATTATAGTCTTTGGGAACAGAGCTTTAAGCGTGCTACCCTTTAGCCTGACGTCTAAACCCTTAACGGTAAGAGTATCTGTTTAGCCTTCAGGGTACGTTCACGTTGTAGAACACACTCGAAAGACTTGAAGAGGGTCGATTTTACTAGACCAGGGAGCACGAAGGCGCTCAACGTGCGCGAAGTGAAGGTAGGTGCGCGCTGTTGGAAACAATATGAAAGGTGCCTGCACCCGTTATTAGATAATGAGATATTGAGTTAGTGTCTTGTAACATTATATTATATAATGATAAATATTACTTATTTATGATAGGGGAACACATTCTGTGATACATACAACGAAAAAAGTGTCTTAAGCTTGACAGCAGTTATTGAGATAATCCTCTCGATTTGATGATTGACAAGTGCCCACTTTCTTAATGAAAATCAATACGTTTATTAATGTTTTTAGAAATAATAAAGTGCTTCGTGATATCAACAATCCATGCAAATACTTCCTCTACTCCACAATAATAATTATCACAATGATAGTGATCGAGGCAAAAATAACTAAGTATGAAAGTAACCGGAAAGGAACTGCTTCCGACCGCCTTCGTGGATACAAAATATTTTCGTGAATCTTTCGGCTTGGCCAGGGGTGGAACGTCGCCCTTCATCCTCCCTCGATATTGTTGCCATGGCAACAGCGCGGGACCGGATATCGTGAATAGGAGGACACGAAAGCAACATCGTCCAGCAGGATACGCTTTGCTTGTCCTTTTGGCCGGCTTTGTAGCTGCATTTCTGACAAGTCGATCTTCGCCACTGCTTATGGTAGTGCACAGTCCGCTTGCTACGTGTTATCGAACTGGGGTAACAGAGTCATTCTGTCGGAAACGGAAGTGGCACTCGACTGACTGTCGTACCACGAAATTACTCGCGACATCAGCATTGGTCTCGATATAACGCGAAAGAAGAAAGACATGTCCCACGTGACCGTAATATGGAATCACGTGTATTGAAATGCAGTAAGCGCTACCTGGGAATTGAAATGAATCGAATATCCTACTTAATTATAATCCAATTAATAAAAATAGTAATCGGGAAATCAAAAATCACGGAAGCTTTTCCAAAGTGAAACGATTTTCTCTGTCACGTTGATTTTATTACACTGATGCGGTAGTGAAATATCCTTTATATTCATTTTTGATAAATATTCCGAAATAACGAATATCATGGCGGAGTTAATACAAATAACCGTTCACTGGACAGCGATAAGGACCAGATGAAAGTGACACGTATTTTCTGACACGACGGGAAGCGCGACAGATCCGATGAAGTATGATTACAATCCACGATTAAAGCACAGAGGAGGACGAATGAATTGTGTCACGGAATCTTAACAGACGAAAAGGAAGATTGGGTGCCTTCTGTTTGAATGACGTGTCAATTAGTTCTCGTACTGCCAACATCAAAAAAGAACGGAAAGGGGGATGAACTGGTGACTGACGAGGCCATTTAATTCAACGGAACGACGTCTATGGACGACGTTTTAATCTTTTAACGGGCCTAGATCTTCCTTTTTCCCCGCTGAAAATATGTCCTGCTCACGATAATCCCCATTTACCTGCTGTCAATCCGCGGAGTACGTATCCGTTGTAATTGTCGACACTGAAATTAAAATCGGGCGGACCCAGGTGACGCGATTCATCTCGCCAGCAAAGGCCGGGCTCAGTTGTGTTCGTAGGGACTATTTGTCGATATACGCCTGCCAATTTCCACGGTAAAGGGAAAAGTTTCGCGGCGTTAACACGGCAGAGGCTTTGGGGGGAGGCAGGACTTTTGAAAGTTGGAGAAATTACAAAGGCTCCGGAGCTGTGCCCCTGGAACGTGATTACAACTGACGTAAGTTGAACGTTTCCTGGGCGGAATAATGTCATTCGCTCCAAAGGAGACGTCCACTTTATTCCCACGTCCAGCTACACGTACATAAGTCTCGTTGAAACGGCGCTGACATAATGCATGTTCAACGGACTAATTAACCTCCGCCCGAAGCATAATTAGGTCATTCTTCAACTTGTTTCCGAAGTGCATAAGCATACTTCACGGGGAGTTTTCGCAACCGTTGAATCGTTCTGGACTTAATTCCTTCGTAACTTGGTGTCTCGTTTCAGGAAAGAATTTGAACCAAGTATGAAACTTCATTCTTCAGGGAAAGGCAGTAAGCTAGATATTTCTAGTACAGCTTCTTAGCGTGTGCCATATTGCAGTGAAATTCGTGGAATATAAATAGGAAGAACTTGAACATTTCCAAAATCCTCATAAAAATTGCTGGACTATAAATTTCCGAAGACCATCTTCTTCTGCCTTCAAAAGACGAATGAATATTTCAGATTCTACGTTTCGCGATCTTTGCCTTCTTCTCTATGCCTCTTCGCATGTTCTGCAGGTACCATACAAGTTGTAAAGTAACGTACAAACGTGGCAGACATGCGACAATAAAACACGCCCTACTTTCCGTGCGTGATCAAACAATATGCAGAAGAGATGGAAAGATATGGAACGGTTCCAAAGGAACAGCCCATGGTGATAGTGATACGATAAATCAAATTGATGACCCAAATGCTGCACAATTATCTCACTGATCAATTACTGTACGCGGGTCCTCGGAAAGCCTCGAAGATTATTCACTTTCATCCAGACGCCCATTACAATCAGGAATTCTCTCCCATTTCTCCGCTGGTGTGTGCGATATCGACTGGAAGAATAGAAATAAATAATCCAAATGCAACGTGACGGAATCTCCGAGATCCTCTTGAAACGGAAGAAACGAATACCTAGAGTCAGGAGAGGTCATCTGCACGGTTCACATCTGATGCAATATTGTAGTAGTCGCCTTTGAAAAAGCTTATTTTTCAAACACCGACAGGCGCGTATCGTCGACGGTGAGCTCGTCACATGTGTATCATGGAGGCACGACATTATTCGCTCGACAGGATAGATAGGTTACGCCATCGTATATTCGATCCGGGCATATTTTTCCTGTACTCCTGCCACTGGGGGTGCGTAAACGATCCGAGGAATCTTTTTCCTACCTGTACCAAGCGAACTCGTGATCGAGTGTCCTATTTGCCATACGCGTGATTCTACTCGACTTCGTTTTTCTTTCCTTGCCGTTTGCAGTTATACTATTCTTTATGGCACAGTTGCATTTTGACGATTGACTTTTTTCTATCAGCGGTATACGTGTCACATTTTGCCTGAATTCCACGAAAAAACAATTATATTTTGAATTCGATGTAAGCGATTATTATGAAATTCAGGTATTTATGTAGTCCAAGTTTAAGCTTACAATTTTCACATTTTAAATTGGTTTAAAGAACATAATCTGCGGAAATTTTCTAATTTTTGTTACAACAAGCAGGTTCCTATAAATGAAATTCTCGCACTGAGTTCTTCCTTACTTTACTTTAATTTAAAAGGACTAGTCTCTTTGGATAAATTTAATCTTCAGCAGAAAATTCATTTTTATCACGAGAAAATTATAAAGAAATTCTTATTTTTCAAATTTCATTTCAAGGACGCGATTTTAAAAATTAAAAAAAATATGTTAAGAATCTTTTAATACAACAAATGACTTCGTGACGAGTTGGTAAAGACAACGATGCGCTTCATGTTTGATAAACTTTAAACAAATTCAACTACACCATATATCAGTACATCAAAATCCATGGGACCCAGTGTAAAAAGTGATCGATTTGGTGTGAAATAGCCCTGATACCTTTTTTCCCCTGTGAAATTACTAATATTCTTAAATATCTGTTGAGAGTTTATTTGGTACCTGCAAAGATTTTGAACGACAGCTTGGAAGTTTAAACTACAAACCCATTGCCTGTGCTACAGGGTCAAGGCCCTAGCAGAGAAGATGGCGATGAAAACGATGATATTTGCCAGCAGATAACCTAATGATCGTGGCCGTTGATTCCTAATTTCCCCAGAGTCTGTGCCGAGCTTCATTACGCGTCTGTTCGGTGAAAATAGAGAAATCGATACCCACTAGCACTATCGCCATACTCGGAATGCATATAATACAGAAATATTCTACACTTTAATAGAAACAAGAGAACGTGAAACGAAAAAACCTAGTTTTCGCGTGGCATTACAGTTTATTATTATTGTAACAGAGGAGAAAATACTGCAATTTTCAGATTAAATTCTCATCGAGAAGCTTTATAAAATGGTGGCATTTTGAATGGCGAAAGTAGACAGAAAATTAAACATAGAACATTGGCGTTTATATTCTACTTATAATCCGTTTGTAAATCACTAGAAACATTTATAAGGGGGCTCGTAAACTATGTTAAAAGTAAGAGAAGGATTGCTTGTCTCAGTTGTATTCTTTGAAACGTTTTTAAGAACGCCACTCTGCTCCTTAAAGTGCCTTCCCTTCAAATAAGACGCAGAACGAGATTTCTTCTTGTGCGGAATTTCGATGAACCCTTCTGACAGACCGTTACTTTACGAAGTTTTTCCTCTTTCATCGCGTCAGTTAGCCAGTCTTATCGGTTGAAAATTCCCGTGCAGCGGTACGAACTCGTTCGTCAGTTTTCCCCTTTTGCTCTATGATCTACACGATAGAAGCCATATCGATCAAGGCAGGATAATTTAAACAGAATATTAGTTTAAATAGAGAAACAATACAACTACTGTTTCGTGTGCTCACTATATTCGTTCTCGTTTCGGTCATGCTTAGTATCTGCTTCTCTCAAATTCAGAAAAAAGGAACCAATTAAACACGTAATACCTAGAGTTTCGAGGCAAAGGAATATTTTAATTAAAAGGAATAATTTCTCTCATTGTATGCTCTTATCTATGAGTTTCATAATGGTCCAAATATGACAACGAATCGAGAAGATCGTTAAATATAAATGAAAAAGAAACCTTACACATGCTCGTTTAATCCTACTTGTAAAAGTATAGAAGCGTATGTATACAGCTTGTAAAAACACTTTGCACTTACGTACGTGGAAGATAAATCCAAATATTGAAATGCTGAGTATAAAAAGAAATCACTTTTTGTTTGCAGCTTAGTACCTACTGTTAAGAGACACTATGTCGCGTACATAATAAAATTCCATATTTTCCCCGTTCCGCAGTTGCCCTCCTCTTATTGTTAGACGTTCGACGAGAGAAGATCGATAAGAGAAAATATCAGCTTCGCATCGTATGTAGATACATGTGTATAACAGAAGAACATCAATGGATGTATATACACACGTATGTATGTGTATTTAGGTAAATTTATGTCCAGAATATTTTTCATTTTAATTTTTAGAATCTTGTACAAAACTTTTCCAAATAATAGAATTTTCCTGTGTACTCATCATAAACGAAACTAATGCGTTTGTGTAATTCTTTTTTAATAATGTTATGTGACGACACTGCTTGACAAAAGCTCAGAGGAATGTATGGCATATTATATTTATAATTCTACATATTAGCGTCAAAAATCGTCTCCTCATGTTCGAGCGAAGAGCAAGGGAGAATTAAATATCTTGAATGAATTATTCTACATAAATTAAAACAGAATAGAATGATGATAAGTTTCAGGTACACCGATACATCAAATTGTGCAATAATTTCCAAAGAGACTTCAATAATAGAATGTAAAATTGATATCCTCTCTATATGCACATACAATATTAAAATTTTCCCCTCTGTTTTGCATCTACAAATACAGAAAAATCACTTAAAGTCAAGTAGGTTTCAACAGAAATAATAGATCCAAAAGTACCCAATTATATCTATCCAAACCTTGATCGTCCAATATGGTATGCGATGCCTGAAAATCTTCAACATACTTCCTCATTCCCGATATTCCCTTAATTTCACAGAATTTCCCAAATGCCTGATCTCATAATCAACCCCAAAAAATCTATTTACAAGGCACGAGTAGGGGTCTACAAACTGAACCAATTAGCCATTGAAACCCCCAAATCCAACGAATAAAACCAACAACCATACGAAGCAGGTGGAAAAATAAATTCCATAAAGTTTAAAAGAAATTTAAGTAGTAGATACCACATATGCGTTACTTCCGCGAGTAAATTACAGAAAAGATCTGGAGCTTGGTGCTGAATATGCGAAAAGCTGGTGTTCCTGTTGACGCGAGCGCGTAGAGCGAGACACCAAGCAGAGAACTATCAGTAATGATGGAAAAAGCGACGCTGGATTAAACGGCGAGTAATTACGCGACAAGGTTCACCGTCCGTAGATAGCAATTGCCCTCCAGGGTAGGGTAAAGCGTTTTCTTTGAGGGAGGAGAGGGGGCCGACTGGCGCGCGCGCGCGCACGTAAAGGGTGGTGCGGAGCAGCTGCAGCTGCAGAGAGAACGAAATTGCCTCGATTGCTTTTCCGTCGCAGCCAGTGTCGGTGAAATATTTTTTTTTCTTTCCCCGCCACTTCTCCACTACCACCTTCACCACCGTGTTCCACCCTTACTGGCTTCGATACGTACGCCAAAGCATCGTTTGCTCTTTCCTTGCGCACGGAATATTCGACAAGAAACACTCTCGTTTCGCGATGCAACGGTTTTTGTATCGCCTCAGAGAGATTCGACGGGCTGAGAGATGGCACGCCTTGACTAGATTTCGAATTGAAGATTGTGAGTTGGGAACTATATGGTACGGGTCAACTGTGAGTCAACTGTGAATAGTTTATGTTGGAGAGGAGCGTAAATGTATTAATAAGCGACCGGATATCCTCTATCGATCAAGTGAAATCAAAGATTTGATTTAGAAGTAATTTGATTAACGGTTTTGACGAATATAAAATTATTTGCGTATATTATTCATACTTTATTAAATTGTATTTTGAATTCGTTGCATTTGATATCAGAAATTCGCCTTTCTACCCAACGAATATTTAAGTTTGTACAGTAGTCGATTGAAAAAACAATTTCATTAGTTAACTGTAATTCGCATAATGCGCTTCCATACATTCAACGTTTATTCTTTTCAGTTATTTCCTTATTACAAACACAATAAAATAATAAACATAATCTGATAAAAAAATGTGAAGAATCATCTCGAAGTTAAATAAATATATATATTCTAAGTCCTGTTTTTCCCCAGAATATTATCGTTTCCTCTGCTTTCCATCTTACAACTTCCAATACCCACAATCTATCCATCAACGTAAAGACGTGAGAGAAATTTACGGTGATCGCTGGCCGAAAGTAGAAAAGGAAATGGTATCACGATTGTTTTTCCTAACGCTGACAGTCCTTTGCGCATTCATTTTTCTCTTGTCAGTCCTTTTGCCATTCTCTTGTTCCCCACCAATGCGTAGCTCTGGCTACACTTCCCGGAAATCCATTTACCGAAATACGACCGTGTCTCATTCCGCAATAAATCCAACTAAAAGGGATGTTTTGAACGAACGGCAGCGTCGTCGACGGAGAAAGCACGCGTACATGGGAACTTCAGCTGTATATCGCGAGTTAGGCCATAAACTATCATAGATTCATTCCTATCCTCGATCTTATAACATTTCGGTATAGAGCATTGAGAGTATCACCATTTTTATTGGACCTTTATTTCCCTTCACTTTAATTCCATAGTGAGACTTTGAAAACGGACCCATTTCTAATTGTAAGTCAGTAGAATCAGCCTGGTCCAATTACTTTTCCTGTTCGTAATCTCTCTCTCTCTCTCTCTCTCTCTCTCTCTCTCTCTCTCTCTCTCTCTCTCTCTCTCTCTCTCTCTCTCTCTCTCTCTCTCTATTGAAATCGCTTATTCCTTTTTACGACCCTTCGTCACTCCTTTCCCTTTTTCGATCGAGATATCGCTTAGCATGACAGCGCGGGCTTTGCGGCGGAATTTCAAATGTTCCGTGAAAACGGTTATTACACGTAATGTAAATGGAAATGCCCAAGAGTGGCGACTCCACGATGAAAAATGCCTCTGTCAATAAAACCTCCTGAAATTCCGCATGACCTCAATTATTTTCCCTGGATAATCAAAATTGTGCGAGCTGGGCTCGTACAGAATTGCGTGAATTTCGAATCGGACAGAGGAATGTCTATTCCTCCCCTCGGCGGCCTTTCATAACCGTCTGACTCAATACAAACCCGACACTGGTAAATAGAACGGGAGTTCGTTGCGTGAGAGTGAAAGGTAGATTGGTCGAAGCCAAGGAAACTTTACCAATGATTAAAACGCTATTTACTTTCCTACGCCGACAATTCATTTCACTGTTGTGCCTCGATGCGTCTTTAACAGCCACTGCAAGTAAAGCGAAATTATTTGTATTCTTGCTCGTCAAACGAAGTGCCACTAACAGCCTGTTTTTATTCCATTTCGACGTGGATTTCCCTTGCCAACGATCCTTTCTCAGCAGGCTACTGCTAACATACATTTCTGAATAGTTACTATTAATGTGTAATTACGCTACGTGACATTGCAATAAAGAGCTATACTATGTAAAGAATCTTTTGGTTAACTAAAGTTCATGCTTCAGTTACAGTTAATCGTAGCAACTGCATTTTGATATAATAGCCTGTTTCCTTGAATCCAGTTTCACGAACTCTAAAGCATATTCGGCCGCTCATGGAAGCTGTGAAACCGTAAAAATCGAAAGTTTATGAAACGGATGAGCCCTCTTTACTTGTGGTAGAAGGTACGATTGTTTGTCAAAGAAAGGGATGAAGAGGTTTCACGGAAAGTTACTATTAGCAGAGTGTCTGTGAATTCTTTTAATTGTATTTCTAAAGTAATGGTAGTTGGTTTTACAACGAAGTAGATATCGGGTATATTCGTTGTACTATTGCGTTTCTCCAGTGACTTTTAAGTTAGTGTATGAGTAGGTACTGTTTCTGGAATATAATCTACAGAAATTTGATACATTCTGAAGAAAAATAAGTGTAAAGCGTCTTTAATGTCACTGCATCTTATTGAAACTAAATACCTACCTACATTAATAGCATGATTCCCAAATGAAACTCTATCCACTCATTACTTTATAAACTATCCAAAAATTAGATAAATCAATTGGGGTAACTGAATTGACAACTCAAGTGAACAAAATGAAACAGTTTGGAAGACAGTGATTAATACTCTGATATTATCAGAGTTAAACTAATATTTAGGGAAAGTTGCCGTGTTATCGCTTCAACTTCTTTGTATTAGGACGTAGCATTTGACAATTTGATATAAATCTGGTAGCACTTAAAAATTTGTAATCACACTGGATACAATCGGAAGAATGCAACGTGAATTGACAAAGATACTGCGGCAAGATAGTTACTTTGCCATTTAATTAACTTGTAGAGTATTTACGGAAATTAAAAACTCTGTCTTACACATATCACATGTAGGTACGTCACGACCTAAA
This sequence comes from Andrena hattorfiana, assembly GCA_944738655.2. Taxonomy (NCBI): domain Eukaryota; kingdom Metazoa; phylum Arthropoda; class Insecta; order Hymenoptera; family Andrenidae; genus Andrena; species Andrena hattorfiana. The sequence goes on along the minus strand of OX122892.1, from coordinate 31,408,637 downwards.
CAGTACAAAATCATTTTCAATTCGAATTTTTCAGTCTGCCTAGATTTAAAACTTACATTTAATGCATCCTATTTTGTGTATTTACTCTGCTTTGAATTAATCAGACTGTTGATTATTCATGCCGCTCTTAATAGCACAATAATGGCCGGAAAAACTGCTCGGGGGAATGTCGAGAAAAGCAGCATATTTTAAAGGAAATGTATCATTAAATACGATTTAATTAGCTGTTAAAGTTCATCAGTCTGGCACAGCTTGTTTTAGCAATGTCACTTGTTGATCAGAGTACTTGTGCACATTGTTGCACTGATTAATATTGCAAATTCATACACACGCTCGTTCTTGCCGTTCGATTTACTTGTACAGTCAAAAGTTGTAATTGCGTTCATGCCAGGCAATTGACAGTACGCACATACTAATTCGGCCGATTTGTGAACACACACGCTCCATCTTACATTAGAACTTTTGACTGTACAAGTAAGAAGGAACAGCAAGAAGGAGCGTGTATGGCGGCCTTAACGAAATATAATTTCAAGAATAGTGTATTTTGTATAATTAGCGTACATGATAAAATATTTTATAAATTATAAATTAAATATGCAGCAGGCTATTAGAATAGTACTACGTCGTCTGATACTTTATCATCCTTAATTTTGAAAAATTAAATTATAATTCTATTCAAGCTGAAGTACTTCAAAAATGTGGTATTCTCATAGATTAACGATACGTCTATCAGTGTTGAGAGGCAAGAAAATATTTCAGCACCTTGACGACTTAATTCGACCTGCAAACTTTGAAATGTAAATGGTGGATATGTAAATGCTGGAAAGACTAAATAGAGGAAGGATACAAGGAAGTTCGAAATCCAACTTAAATTAGTAGATACTCAATTCAAACTGAATTCATCTTTTTCATACGAATGAATTATCTGGAAATATTTGGAAATGAACTTCGACTTGATTTACAAGACATTATCGAATTCTATAATTGTTTAATATTTAATATTTAACACTGATATACCTCTGTACTATGTATCAACCTTGCTATCAAAATGTATTATCTTTGTATAAAAGTGCTATAAATTTCCCCGCATACATAAATAAATATAATTAACAATACAATAAATAAATATAATTAAAGCAAGTCGTAAAGCGACCGCAGTCGCGATAGTCTCCATTTATACGTTCGCCCACGTTCAGTATTGTTCCTACCGGAAAATTATGTGTCGATACGCGTTAGTATCAAGTATATACTATGTTTAAGTGATCCATATAGATGGTATCTAGAAATGTAAAGGCGCAAAAAACCAAAGAAAGCCAATAGTGGAAATAAAAGTCCAAAGCAAAAAAAGAGCACATAAACTCAAGTTAACTTACTCTATTTACTCTCAAACTATGTGAATCTATTGTAAAATTCAGAAACAACAGCTGCCAGATACATGATTATGTCTAGGTACTGAATAATAACAACCAGCTGCTGTCTACCAGAAAGCCGAAGTAATTTACAAATCTCAGTGGTTCCCTCTCCGCGATATCAGAAGAATCTCGTGGATGCCGTAAGAGGCAAAGGACGAGCGCCAGGAGGAAAAATTGCAATGCCAAATTAGTGAAAGGGCGCAAGATTAAATAGGGATGGGCGGGGGCAGCCGGGCTCATGATCTCTCGGAGTGCAATAACCTCGAGACCAAACAGAAGCCTGTCTGCACATAAAACGCGGCGGAGGGCCATCGAGAAGAAAGAAACAACGCCGTCAAAGCGGGAACACCTGAGCAAGAACGAATATCTGCGCCAAACGGAATGCAGTCGAGAGGTATGATCTCGAGTTAACCAAAGGGCAGAGCAAAAGCGAAGCCCGCGTCAAACAGGGGGCCATCGAAGAAGGGCAGGAAGGGTTTCACACTATGGGGAATTAAGTAACGGGGCGAGGAGCAAAAACAATCGACCAGGGCTGGTCAGGTAGCCAGGGAGAAACAAGCAAGTCGGTGTCTGCGTGTTGTGTGTCGCAAGCAAAGGAGGGTGGGTAAATCAGGGGGGGGGGGGGAGGCGAACGAGGGAAAGGGATGGGGACTCGGTGCTAGTGGTCGTAACCTGTGTGTGTGGTGGTTGTGCGGAGGGTGAAGCCAGTCTTTGTGAAAGGGGGTGAAAAGTGCAGAGAACTAAGCGACCGGGTGACGGTGGAACGGTTCAGAAGGGTGTCGTTCTGACACACTGCTCCACATTCCGCTGCCACGCCAGCAACAAGCCTTCCGCCACCCCGTGCCACCTCTTCCTTCCCTTCTTTGCCATCGCCCACCCTCCTCCCCTCCTCCACCCTCGTTGTACAGAGCCGCTACTACGATTCAACCGGCGATTATCGATGTGTGAGTAGCCAGCGATAAAAGTGGCGGCGTGGCAGCGTGCGCTCGCAAGGGCGATTGTATCGGGTTCGTTAGGGTGAGAAAGGCTGACTGCGGCCAAACAGCGCTGTGCACGACGAAGGTTACGATCGTGCAGTCCATTTTCTGACTCTGTTTCACCCCGTGAACTCTGCGTGTTTAGGTCCCTGCTACTCTAGAAGATTTTATTTATTGCGCTTCTATTATACTATTCGCTTTTTGTAGTTGAGTTTCTCGGGATTAAAATATAGAAAGTGAAGTATCAAAATTTTATATTTATCAAAATTCGGAAGAATTTCCTTTAGCAGTAGTGAAGGCCACCGAAACTGCTTATGTCCTTAAGAGTTAGCTGATTGGGAATTCTAGAAGGCTGCAATGTAAACTCCGTTCCATTAATAGAAGAACGGCTACTTTTACAGACGCGATTTCTCCCAGAGGGATACTGCTATCGACGTGAGAAGAGCTTTATCATCAAAATAGTCTCGATTTAATAGCAGCACCTTGCTAGACACAGCAAGAGATATCGAGCGTTAGGTACACATATTTCCATTACCTGCCTTCATACATATTATGTACACTGCTGTTCACAAGTACTTGGACACCTGCTGTATTTGCAGAAAATGTGATATTTGGTACAGACTAGATACTTTCCACTGCTCTTATTTTCTGCTTTTGATTTAAAATACCACATGAAGCGTTAGAATTTTTCGATACGAAAGGCAAGGGAAAAACACTAAGAATGGCAATTTTTTTTTATTTGGCGATTTATAGCATATTTTGTTGGTGGCGACTGGAACTACAGACCTGTCGTATCACAAAGGGTTATGAAGTTCAAATTCCCCTGCAAGGTAACGTTAAAGTTTTGGTATACTGATTATAAATAGGTAATGTTTACTTTGCACTGGGACAAAATACTTAATTTTTTCGATACAGCTGTTTTGTGACATTGCTTGTTTTTCCCCTTACCCTTCATATGCAACGCTTTTCACAATTATTCCACACAGAGTAAGTGTCCTAATAATTATGAACAGCAGTGTATGTACTACTTCCTTTCCGTAATTACGTTAATGTTATTAATTAAAGCAGTCAGATATCGAACGCCTTTACCAGCGCTGCAGCTTCTCCTAATGCCGCGTTTACACCAAGGCGAACACGAACAAAAACATTGTTCGCGAACGTTTTCGTCTGTTCTTGCCGTGTCCACACCGCCGCAAACATGAACAAAACTCAGTGTACGAATCGTATGTGAACGTTTTGTTCTATTTGCCGCGGTGTGAACACGGCCAGAACAGGTGAAAACATTCGCGAACAATGTTTTTGTTGGTGTAAACGCGGCATAAGGCTTGAGTCTGCTTGTACGGCAGCCTCGTCTTTAGTACACTACCGTAGGGAAAACGTTAGAGTCCGGAGCGACGGTTCTACCCTTATTGGGTCAACGGCTATATGCGCATCGACGTTTAAGAGGCCGTGGATATCGAGGTAACCTTGGCTACTCAAATCACGACGGCTTACAGCTCTTGGATAAACACTTGGCTGCAGCCTTTCAATGTATCGCCTCTATCGATTCTAACGTCTTGTTGCCGACACTCTGATCGCTATCATGCAAGAGAAGGGGAAAAGACAATCGCCTTGATTATCGTATCAATCGCACGAACGATAAGAACGACGAGAGATCTGAAGAGATTGCACCTTGATTCTAAGCATTTTTTAAACAGAAATTAATATTTTTGTAATTAATGCCTCTACTCATTTAACATGTTGAAAATCGAAACTATTTCGCTGGTCTCTGCCTCCACGTTGAAGTAAATCTTCTATTAGATCTATGCGCACTGTGACAAAATGTTACATAATATAATTATAAATAGAAATGTTTACATGCTTAGGTGCGCACTTACTATTTTAGACTATTACTCTTATCGTTATTATATTTGCAGAATTACAAATGTTGCTTATGAATTTTATACATTTTTACAGTGTTTGATAGCACGTGTCGGTATCAACTGCATTCGACGTGGTAAGGTTAATTCTGTGAAGATTTAATTTATGTCTCTGCCTTGAGAGTACTGATTCTAGCGTCCCCTTAGTTTAATTATATTTTCCCCTGGATACAGGCCTGCAAAATCAGGACCAACATTAAAAAAACACCGAAGCTAATAGGCAACAGATGTTGGTATAATGCTTCTATTTTAAAAAGGCAATTTACCCTGCATACGCGTTGTCTACTCAAAATCCATGTCGCATGGGGCGAGATTGAACGCCGTCTTGAAAGAGAAGAAGAAGAAAAAGTAACCTTTGTAAACTCTCAGGAAACTTTGTAGCAGATTCTGGTCACGCTCGTGAAGAGGTAATCGATGAATAATAGATAAATATTCAGATATTTTGTGTGAAAGTAATAGTATTTACTGTCATTTTAATTTTTGTAGTTTTTTTATAAAGTATGTTGATAAGATGTTCGTTTCCAAAGAAATCGCCGATATTAACTTCTAAACTAATAGACTGATCTGATACAGGATGATACTACTGAAATTCACTCTGCTAAGAAGATACAAATCTCTGTTGTTCTAATGCTCAATGAAGCTTTCGTGAAAGTCTAGTAATGTGTGAATTAATGAAGGAATTAGTTATTCCTAAATTAGTAAACACTAATTCCTTCATTAATATACATATTACTACACTTTTTTGCGTTCCAAAGACAACTAGTAATTAGACATTCTTTTTGATAGTCTGAAAAGATTCTCGAATGTACTAACTTTTCTAATAAAACGAAGTAACTAGATACAACGTAAAATATAACCATAATCCCTGATTAAAAGCTCCTGAAAAAGGGGGATCTGAGTGTTGTGAGTACCATTTGAATATCTTCATTGTAGTAGTGTCTAACTGAATAAGGTATTCTCCAATAAAAACGTGGTAGGTATCTGCTTCAATAAATCACACTAAGTAGTCTTATTCACATTGCTTGCCTCGTATCAGCAACTTCAGATTAAAAGTTACCCTGATAACCTTGACTCGCAAGCTTCTAAAAAATGCGGAGGTCCTCACATTCTCCTGTCGACCGACAGCAAGCTTTTTAAACAGCTGAGCTTTCACAATGGCGGATGCAGGGACTTGACTGAAGATGTTACTTTGGTTACTTCTCAACCCCATTGTTTACTACGCCAAGCACATATGCATGTCAAGATCATCAATATTATCAATCTATCGCCGTTGCAATTAAATTAGCATTTCTTTGTGACGATCTTACAAACGAATGTCCTAACAGTGCCCAAAGATAAATATTATAATTTAACATATATGAATTCAATATGATACCTGTAACTCTTATCATGATTTCGATGAATTGATAAAAAGTATTCAATTGTTATTCTGCATTTTATGATACTTTGCAAATTATGAAGACGAAAGAATTCCAAGAAAGAGTGTCAAGCCTTAAACAGAGAATACCAAACTATGAAGATAAAGTGAAACAAGATTTCTCGTTTGCTGGTTTTCCGCTCTACGCGTACGATGATGCAAACTGTAATTTTGCATAGAAATCCATCTTTACGTATAATTTATTTCTGCCTCCATTATTTATTCGTACAAGTAAACTCCGTTCCATTATTTACATATCTCCGAGGCGTGTTTCGTATTAACGAGAGCGGATAGAAGGCGGGCAAGCATTCTCCACTCTTTCCTGAATGCATTATTTACTCGAACAAGTACTTGCATATTAAATTGCACGAAACTTTCTGCGCCGGGCCACGTAAATAGCCGAGGCGGAACGACCAGCTTACGCCTACTATCGAGAGCTTTACTTTGCCATTTTGCATGGCAACGTTGGCACACGCGCGCAAAAGAACACCGATTCAAGGGCTTCGACTGTTAATGAAAGGCCAGTTGCCCGCATAATTAGACGAAATGTAATAATTGGGCACCGACCGAGCACACGTGTACAGTACCCTGCGCTATTCATGCGATCTAAAGCTCGCTCGTTAACCTAAATGCAATTTTCTGTTTCAATTAAGTTGGCGAGCTGCTCCGTATCGCGACTCAGCGTTAAATTCAGCGCATTAAAAATCTTTTACCTGGAGAACGCGTTACTAATGTCATTAAAATGGCTCTCAAACGTATCGATATCTTCCTACCTCCTCGATGCTTTCAAACCGATGCCCTCCTCGCATATAAATTCATAGTACATATCAGCTATTACTGAAGCAATTGCGCATCCTACCTTACCCTAAACATTCCCCACTCATGTGTTGGATGCCAGCTAAATGCATCATGCAAGTATCTTAACTATATACCAACACATCGTGGCTAGTCATCTCTACAAATATTTTGTACAGCGACAACGACTAAGTCACTATCGACGACCCTTGCGCTTTCCACGCTTTAAACGCCGAAACAGTATTTCTTAAATAAAACCTCTCGTAAGTACTTAAAGTTATAAAAGTGTTGCACTGGACTCCCCGACTCGGAATGTAACACATGTGCCACCACCTCGATTTCACGCAACAGACATTCCTGGACCAAACCTCGAACAGGATCAAGCCCAAAATCTTAAACTCCAAACCACCCAATTCTACTTCCCCCGCCAAACATTACCCGTTCGCGACTCGTATCGTTTCCCCAACGGTTCATCCTTCTTTCTCGAGTATCCCCCGTGTTCGCTGGCCCAGGGGATTCTGGGTCGACGGGGAATTTCCAGGAGCGCGGCCGACAAAAAAAGGTGCACGAGGACGTTGGCGGCTTGCTACGGGTCCGTTCGTATAACTGAATAAGCTTTGTAACAACGAAGGCGGCTAGTCTCGAGGCGGGAGCCACTTACTCATTCGCTCCCGGATTGTTGGACAGGTAATTAGAGGAGCTACGCTTCGCCCGTGGGCCTAATTATAAAAGGGATCTTTTCGCTTCTCTCTTCATCAGCCTATTTCCGTCGCCCCCTGTGCTACCCTTTGCAACTTCGACGGCCATGCCCGTGGAGAACAAGAGGGCGGGGGGAGGGAGGGGTGCGAGAGAAAAAGGCAGGGAGCGAGCCCCATGGAGCATGGTCGTGCCCGTACCAGGTGCGATCGCGGCCGTCAGCTGGTCCTGACCGATTATGATGTATTGATATCGCGTGGACAACACTGATCCAGTTTACCGTTCAACGCTTAATACCCAGCATGAAAATGGAGATAATATTGGTGAGTACGCTTCTCTGCGCTGGCAAGAGATTGAGTAAATGACGTGCCTGGTCGGATGAGGAAGATCTCGTGCGCGCGAGAATTGACGATCAGAATATCGAGTGGCGTTAAAGACACGACACCGGTGTTAGGCTGGGTGTCTGGTGTCGATGTATGTAGACCTCGAGTGCCGTGCTTTTCGGCAAGCGCGATGGAATAATGTAACGTTGGGAAGGCACGTCGACGCTTTGGTATTTGCTTTCGTAATATAACCGTGAGCGATAGAAGCACATATTCGTAGTAGCGTAACTGTAGTTCCTTGTGAAGGTTTTGTGAATGATTTATGGATGAGGAGTGACTTTGGATTTTGACCCTTTGGTAATAAACAGTGACTCCCAATTTGCTGATATCCTGTATCACGGAATTCTGCACCTTGTAAACGGGGAGAACACTAACGATTCTGTGTAACGAAATAACGCTTTGGCACGTAAACTTCTTATACGTATCTTTGTTTCTATACTTTATAATCGGTGTTGAAGAATACACACGGTAAGACGAGGTATTCACTTTTCAAGAATTCGAATTTATTAACGTAAAAACGATTGGATAGGTATTACCAATTCTGTAGAATATAATACACAGTAGAGTGACCACCGCGTGCACCGAACGAGAAAATCATATTTGTGCACTCTCGTTTACTGTATGCCACCATAACGCTACAATGATAGCAACTGAGAATTCATATCAACAAAAGTAAGCTGGTCAAATTTTTCAAACAGATAAATTTGCTTGATCTCTTGTGATAGAGCATTAGGTAGCTCTATGTATGGTCGAATTATTTTGGTGGGTGATCACTAAAGGTGGTCGAAGGTGGATGGTCGCTAATGACTCTAATTAGTGTTGATGCGACCACCTTAAAATAAACTCACACATAAAAAAATAAGTGCAAGCTGGTACCTACGTTACGAATATGAAAGAACAACCGGAAGTATTCACGAATACAAAAACAGAGCCAGAGATAATCTTGACTCTATATAGAGCACTTGAGAAATACAGAAAATCATTTTTTGTTTAACTTCTTCTTGTAGGCGTTCCGTGATGCCCCGTTTAGTACCATGGACACTGATTATCTTTTTTTAACTGAAATGAACTCAGGGAATCTCTAAACCTTCCAGCAATTTAATTCGCGACACGATTAAACATTTAACATGGCCCCGTAGTCACGTCTCGGTTTAACCTTCTTTAGCATTTGCATGAAATTGCCTGAATCGCTTTGATCGCCAGGTGGCCAAAGGCTAGAACACACATCCGAGGACTTTCCGTTTAATGGAGATGTAACGATTGATGGCAACGCGCAGCAAGCAACGGAACTGACTAGACTGGTCCGCGACGCTACAAACCAAATCGAGATTGTCGAAAGCACAGATTGAACCTTAAGATTGGATTATGTTAATGAAACACTCCAAACAAAAGATCCCGTGCTTTGCATTGGAAACTCGCGCGAAACATCCTCGAATATTTCGCAACGTACGAGCCGGGGGAATGAAGCAGAAATCGACGTATCGAATGTAAGGTATTCACGGTTCATTTAATGCAAGAGAAATTCCACGATGGTGCCCCCGCTTTCGAAACTCAATTTCATATTACCCTTCGAAGTGTTAAGAAATTCAAATTCTAATACCCCTTGAATCCTCCTCCCACGATCTACTTGCTGCAGAGAAATGTTTCATTCATCCAACCGCATACGTTAGACAGTGACGTCAAGCCTCGCCGGATCAAAGTGTCCATTACTTCCGAAATAAACCATATCGCCTAAGAAACTCGTTCCTCCAACACTTTATCCTTCAAATTTCCACGATAAAGTGCTTTTCCTCGACGAGCAATATAATTATTACCCAAACTTTCCCTCGATTAAAATCGTCTATGAGCATAATTCACCAGGGAATGCCATATTGGAGCGTTACGATCGCGAATATCGGGTCGTAAAATCGCTGACGCTATAAAAGGAAGACCTATCCGCGAGACCCTTTCGTGCCCAATGTCTTCTGGCTTTCAGACCCATTTAAATTTCTCGGCGAACCGCGTTGTTCGTTGAAATGGTCTCTCCACCTTCGAACTTTGCCCACATTTTTCACACCACACCGCCGCCTTGCGCTCAGAACCGTTTCGCAGCCCGTTAGCTCGAACGGTTGCTAGCAGGCACATCGCTCTTCCCGTGTGGACTTTTTCTCGGGTGTCAGACGTCGGGTGTACACCCGAAGTTTTACGCTGGAAAATGAAAGTTCACCGCACCGATTGCTCGGCGCCTGCGTGCAACCCGTATATTTATTCTGGCGACACTGACGACATTTCCTTGGGAGCATTTCTGCCCTGTCGTGTATATACGCGCGTGTGTGTACGCCCCTCACGGTTGGCGGTTTGTAAATAAGCTAAAGTACTTGGGAATCATTGCCAGAAAGTTTCGAGAATCTCTGGCGCGGCGAACTTCAACTGGATCGTCCGAAAAGTCGTCTGTCCTCGGCTCTGATGGCAGAAAAGCTACTCCAGTTTTAGGGATGAGTGCTCGCAGCACCTGAACGAGAGTGAAATCGACTTGATTTCTGGATTGGTGACGCGGAGCTGGCTGTTTTATTTGGTTTTTTTTACAGTACTCGTCTATTACAAGTAACTGTTACTTGTAGTTTATTGAGTTATGAAAGATTATACATTGTAGAAGCCTTTCTGTGGAGTTCATCCAAATTGGTATTCTAATTTGAGGTTGCTTTGTTTATAGATTTAAGTTTCCACACTAATGCCATTTTATTCATTCAATATTTCTCAATATTACTTTTTCGTCGTGTTTTTCAATGAATCTAATTCTCCGTAATCTAATTTTCTTGAATTATACACGTTTCTAGATGAAAGCCGGGAAAGCTGAATTCCTCCCCATAGGTATTAAGTATCTAGATTAATGCGAAACGATTATGTCTGCTTCGCAGAAAGGATTATCACGGTTACCCAAACACAAAAAATTGAAAACTCCGTTTAAAACTCAGAAAAATTACTATTAAGCAATACTTGCGATTCAATATTTCCAAGCTGCATTTTTCATTCCACTCAACCTACAAATTCAAGTTCAAACCATTCAGACACAATCCTAACGAACACTGACACAAAAGTTGCATACCTATGTCTGTGTTCCTTAATTAAACGATTTCGGATCATTACGCCCTTCGAAACTTCTTGAAGTGGAAAAGTGGCCAGGCATAAATCACCATTAAAAGGCTCGAAGGGTCCTTGGACGTTATGAATGACCGTGATTTAAATAAAATGGATCACGGGCACCCTGTTCCCTGTGTAAACGAACCTTGAAAACTACGGCCCCGATTTTCATCGTTATACGTTTCCCTCTGGTGCAAATTTGGGCAAGTCTACGCGAGAACGAGATGATGAAGATGCCGCGGCGTTCTCTAACTAACTCCTCTGGGGATTTTCACCTTCACGACAGATTATTAATCATTTCGATGCTGCTAGAGGCCAACACCCAGAGGAACGCATTTGGAACTTTGGTGAATGAAATTTATACTGTCGTACGAAATAACGTATAGGGAGCGAGATAATATGGATTGTGATTTTCATCTGGACGTGGGAACGACAAAAGTTTCGCGTTTATATTGCACACCTCTGAGACATAGTTCTAACAAGTCTCACTGACAAACAGCACGGTATTTAGGACACGCGTACTGCAAGAACACACCCACGTATTGCCGGTTCCAATTAAAAGTTCATCAATTGTGCCACGTCGCTTAAATTATCTAGATTCTGCTGCGAAACTTGACGCGCGTTTATTGTTATCACGTTTGCACGAAGTTAGTCGAATTTTGATTGTGCCGTGGTTTAGTGTAGGTACTAATTGCTAGGGTAAGAAGGATCCGTGATATTAAGTTTGTGAGAGAGATCTGTCCTTAAACAGGCAAAGTTTCGAGCATCTATAATGGAAAAGGTAGATCTGTAATCATTATGTAGTTTTCTCTAGTTTATTCTACCTGAACTATTAACCAGTGTGATTTCTTGAATTATAATGATAGTGCGGATGAAATTCACTTGCAATACTCTATTAATTGAGTATCGATTGTACCGACAATTTCCACAATAAATAAATACCTTGTGTAAGATTTATAGAAAAATAGTCTAAGTTCTAAATGTTCGTCTATGTTGAAAGTGCTCTAAGAATTTTTGATATAGTAATTTGTGTTTTCAAAGCGCATAACCCCCTATACATTTGTTTAAGGTTTCTGATCATTTGTGAAGGATGCTGGAAGGTATTCCAAGTTCATCAACTGCTGCTATTAATTCAGATCTTCAAATATATCACATAATAGTTTTAGTTCTCATTGAACGGCATGGTATTTTTCACAAACTGTTGAAATGAATTTAGATGACCGACTGAAACGTGTCCATTTCTTCTTCAACATCACAATATCGAACTATTTTTGAACACATGATTAGAGATCAGAGATGAATACTATACAGGAATAAATTAAGGCAAAAGTGTATCGTAAATGAAGAATAGCGCCCTACCATATTAAAGGATTTTATTCTTAAATCCGTCAGAAGCTTAATTAATGTTTCATAAACTTTGAACGCTTGAAACTACATACATACCAACTATTACAAAAGCGATATAAACGGTTTCTATTCACAAAAATATTTAAATCATTGTGCATGCATATATCATCTCATTAAGTTTAGTACTCAAATTTCGCGCCAAAATACTGGCTAAAGTATTATAAAATAAATGAACTCCGAACATAAAGCAATTATTTCGATATCTGCGCAATTATAGTGAGAATAAAAATTCCGTATAAGTATGTTTCTGCTCAAGATGAAAACACCGACAGGTTAGTTGGTACAACAACATCTGTAATCTCGAAAGTTTACGAAAACATGGGAACACTCGACAACCTCGGCACACACAATTAACCGCGATATTAAAAACAGCGTAGGGAGGGTGGGTGACAGAATGCTGGCTGTTGATCCTATACGCGTAAAGCTGGCAGCTTTTTTCCATTAAAACTAAAGTCCATTTGCTGATCCGTAATGAAGAGCTTACCAATTACTTCAGCTACGAGATTGCCTCGCGAAAGTACAAATTATAACTCGTCATAAAATACAGGGCACAATTTTCATTATCAGATACGCGGTCAACATGATTCACTAGAGACTACCAATTGAATTCCACCTCGAACCAGTGCGGGCCTCCATCGATCCGACGGCTGATTTAGCGGTGGAAGCCGTTTTCTGAATCGAATGAAACCTCCACTCACACGTGCCCACACAGGGACAAATCGGCTTGTTCGTTACCACGTATCGATACACGTGTCAAACACGACACGGATTCGTATAAATCCATGATCGAACAGAGAAACTTATGCAAAATAAAACTGTGTATGACGGATTATACAGGATGATTCACAAATGAGTATCAATATATCAGAGAATGAATCTACTTATTTTATTTCTCATTTACTTTTATTACACTTCGTCGTCAATTAATTTGTAGCTGAATGCACGAGTAGAGTATGTTCCTACAAGGAACTCTAAAATCGACTAACAACCATAAACTATTTGGTGAAGAAGATACCTCTCGTTCTAGGCATATTAAATGAAAGATGTAAAAACATATACAGTGGGCCACAAAAGTGCTGGGACACCATTTAAAACAGAATAATTTTTTCAAAATTAGTCCGAACGACTTGAGCTTTGTTGAGAAGCCAGATTCTAGAAGGATTAATTTACTAATTGACGTGTTTCACCGTTTTGAAAAAAATTGCAAATGGTCGGAATAGCGAAGAAAATAGCGAAGCTCGCCTTTTCAATTTTTTTTTATCTGAGCCTGCAATGAAAATTTAAAAATTCCGTTTGTAGATTTAAGTAAGTTGTATACATGCTGAAAATTTCGTTAGTTACAGTAATAGTATTCAGAAGTTTGCAAGTTTAAAGAAATATTCTGTGACCATTTTATAATATTGTAATTCACTTCTTGGACACATAAGGCCCGAAAATATATGTCAAACTCAATTCAATGTTAATGCATTGAAAATAGGTAAATTTGATCATATAGTTTATGATTGTTAGCACGTTACTTGCAACAAGCTGGGGACAAGTGCGGTTGCCTCCTTGTGGCAAATAAAAGATTCTATTTTTGAAAGAATATGAAAGCGTAAAAACTCGAGACACGTTGCAGTTCTAAAAACTGTACGCAGGTTGATCTAACAGATTACCGAACCAAGATTCAAATCTAGATCTACGAAATGGTTGTTTTATTAATTCTACTGTAAGAGTCATCGACAAATTCCTTTTCATCAACCTTAACATCGAGAAATGTATGTTAAATGGCAACTATTTAAAAGAATCTCAGGTCATAGGTAATATTGTAATATTTAGAAGATCTCGCAAGTTTAAAATGAAGAGTAGAATATAAAATGAAGAGTTTACCCTAACACAGAGTGTAAAATTGAGAGTCGGTAGCCGTCTCCCAGTAGTCACAACAACAGTATTCTTCAGCCCTCTTCCTACAAGTGCTCTTGAGCGTTTTCCCCTTCGTCAACAAAAGTTCGTCCTCTATTCACAAGTTTTTCTACCATATACCACCAAGATACTTTCTCCATTACTCAGTTCTAATCTCTGGAAGCACGTTTCTGCCTTCAACTGTTCCTTCCGTGTGGAAATATAAGCGAACCAAGATGTTCTTCGTAATTTCGTTCCTTTCCCATTTTAATATTCTACCTCTACACTTATTCACAGGGAACAAGTACGGGCAAAACAAAGAGTTATATGATAAAATATGTTTCGTCCAATTTGTTGCAGAAAATTTTAGCTATCTATTCAGTTACCAAAGAAAGGTAGCCGAAAAAAAACAGAGCATCCGGCATTCATTAATAATTGCGACAACTCTATGTTAGAGTCGATATGCTTATTAAGACCTAATTATCAACGTTGCATGTTTGCAACCTGATTGTTGCAGGAGGTTTCGGTCAACAGGTAACCGAAGACAATTACGTCTAAACTTGAATGCTTCAAGAGATGTAAATTCATTAAAAGATAATAAAAAGACAATCTTTCACTTTTGGAAACATATCATTTCTCTTCCAGGTACAATAACACCTCTTTCTTTTTTCACTGTAAATAAAATCAACTGAGTACAATTTTCTTTCAAGTTCTAAGCTTACAATTAGAATTCCGAAGATTAATTTCGATCTTCCATTCAAGAATCCCAAACTCATCCACCCCAGTTTACCACAATAATTCAACGAATCCCTGTCGTAATAGAAATATTTTGCAATTCAGGCCAGTGTATTCCCCGTGTTTGCCAGGTAGGCGTGAATTTCGCGTTGATACCTTGAACACGAAAAATTGCGGAATAATTTGTATATGCCTTTCGTGAACTCGGCTAGGTGCAAGCCCGAACGTCGCATCACGGATACACTTTGCATGGAGGATTGTAAACGCGCGCTAATACACAGAGAAAATAAGGCAGGCGATAGGTTAAGCCGACAAGGCTTACTGACGCCGAGCAGAAAAACATTTCTCCTCTTGGCAAAACCTCGGTCGCAAGCCTCTCGAGTACTACTCCTTTCAGGTAATGCCCGTTACGTACTCGCACGCGGGCTACGTGTGTACCCTCGAGCGATAGGGTGGGGGAGTGCGTTTCTGCGAATCAATATCGGCCGTTATGGATGTTGTTTCTAGTCTCTAGGTAATGCGATGTAAAAATCTCGACATCTGACAGCGGTGGGAGTTTAAACGAACCGGCTAGCATGGCTGTACATCCTTATTTAATCCGAAAGCTGTGGAAGCTGGACTCGATAATAGCAAACAGGCACGAAAGGCATAATGCTCTGGAGCATGGCGACAGTTTTCTTTCGGATTTAAATTGATTCTTATACACGTCTGTTTTTAATTCAGATGCAGCAGAAAGATTGAATGACCTAATGCTTTATTTGATATTTGCAGTTGCACGACGGTTTTCTGGTATGCACGGGGTTTACGGAGACAAATAGTAGTAGACAAGTAGTAGAAAACGAAGATGTGTATAAAGTTTTCGAATGGTGGCTCACCAAGCAAGCATCTGGTGAGTTACTCTTTGAAAAAGATTCAGATAACGATGACCCTTAGTGCCAAAGAGATATTACTTGAGTATCTATTTCATTTTGTTATTAAATATTTTTCTTAATAAAGATTGAGTGTAGTAGATTACGTGCCGTCTAATTATTTTTTTCTCAAAATATCCATGCATTGCGCCTGTAAGGTCCAACGTGTGCATGGTGTAATTTTAATTTACGTATGCATTGTACGGTTAAAAAGAAGTATTTTATTTTGCAACTATAACTAGGCTGATTTTTTTATTGTTGTTTGTGAGGAGGTTTCAAAATGTAGTCCCATAGAGAGTGAGGCCCTAGTGTGCCTAGTGAAAAATGCAACCCTGCGAAAGTTTTCCAGCAACAGGGGAACATCAAGCGACTAGAATTTTCTTTTTCATTCGAACATTTTCCGATTCACGAATAGTTTTTTAATTAATTAGAAGAAGACTCTTTCGGTTGGAGAAATATGAAGGGGGTGTTTCACCTTTTTATACTGAGTTATTAGCAGAAATATAAAATACGCGTCTAATATTTTTTAATCAAATATATTTCGCTGAGAATGTTCTCTTGCAAGTTCAATACTTCCGGGGAGAAAGCCGAAGATTCTTGACGATATAGAGCCTCCATTATCGTAATTAATAGGGAGATATGACTGTTCGCATAGCAGTATTTTTTTATAATAAAACGCTTCTTCTTCTGATGGACTCCATACTATACTTTAGAAAAAATAATATAAATATGTAGCATGTATAATGAATGATTTTTTTAAAAAGCCATGGGTACCCTCCATATCCTTTTAGCAACAAAATGACACAAGATTTTAATAGAATAATATTTAGCTTATTCATCAAATAATTTAAAACAAACCATTCTTCTAATATCAAACGGGTTTAAAAAAATCTGAATAAAAATATTTCTAATATTCTACACTATATACACTTTTGCTCTAGCGCCATTATTACATGTGAACTTGTGAACACACAAATACATTGTTATGTTCATATTAAAATATTACGCTCAGAATTAGTTTCGACATTTATACAAATTATTCCAATAAAAAATACAATATGTACAAGAAATAAGACAACATTCAGAGAATGGGAGTTCGTGTAACGGAGGTTCCACTGTATTGCATCGCATTTCTCCACTCGTGAAAATTACAATCACATCCAAACAAATCAAATCAATCGCAAACCCGTGATGAATATTTCGCTCTATTCTACTATCGATAGATCAGTTTCTATCAAATAATACCAATATTTATCGTTCTCACCAAAATGTGCGTAGCTTCCGACATGGTTAAAACTTTAAAAGCAGGGCATGAAAAGCGTTCGTCAAGTATCTTTGAATTTTCCAGTTCCTTGGTTCCTTAAACACTTCACTTCACTAACGAATCTACGCGCCAACAGTCATACTCCTCTACAGGAGCAACAAACTAGGTGCAATTAAAATATGTGAACTGGAAGATTCAAAGTAACTTTCTACGTGCTTCACGGAGAGAACGACAGCCCGCGAACACTGTAAATGTCGAGCAATTAAATGATCCAGTTTGCCGCGCGACCGATAGAGGCACTAGGATTGATCTAGCGAGCGCGAGAGCGTATAATTGGAGCCGGGAAATACGAAATGAAATCTTGTTATGGGAAAGTTACCGTAGAGTTTTAATTTTAAATCGCTAAATATATGGAGTAATTAAACCTTCTGGAATGACGGGACCAAATAAATCGCGAGTAGCATCAAACCCTTATGACTTTTGAATACATTGAACAAGGAAATCACTGTTAATTACTTAAGTATACCGTGAAAAACAAAAACAACTCACCACAACATTATTTCTTTCCTTTTAGTTTTAGAATTATTTCACAAACGAAATCTAGTTATAGTGTAAAGATCACTTGCCTAGACAAAACAGTTAATAATTATTTTCTCAAACTACGTAATATTTACCAAGTTAAATACCAGCAATTTCGCTCGTTAAAAGCATCAGCGAGGATTTATATAATCCAGCAGAGATTAAAAACCCCGTAGAACACATGTGGTGCTGGTGTGACTCATTAAACTGAAGGGTGGACCGTTATTTCCAGGTATTATTGTACCTGTCTGAACCGTACAAGTGGTAGATTGTTCGATATCCTTTCAAGGAAATCCTTGACGTAACGTACTACATAATTTTATTGACAGATAATCTTACCACGTATAAAAGAGAATATGAACCTCTCTACGTTTGGTAAGCGATGTCAATAAATTTAATAGGATACAGCTTTGGTAAAAATAATTTTCAAGTGTTGCATGAAAGAGATTAAAAGTTGCAACAGAATTTAACCCCTCTTTCTTAATAAACCTGACAGTTAAGCTGAGGAGCTTTAACGAGAAATAGGCAGAAAGAAGAGGGATCTATTTTGCGTCAGGGCAATCTTGTGACCGTATAAACATCGCCGTAGAACGAGCAACGAATCCCTTCGCCGGAGTAAATGATTGAGAAACAGCTATCGGTCGGCGTAAACCTTAAAATGGAAAAATACGCAGTGTCTCGGCCAGTTTTGCACGTAGCTATCTGCACTCCAGTTGGAAATAACTCACGATCGCGAGCACCACTGGGGTTGGATATCTCTGAAATCTAGCCCCTTCGAGGGGATATTTCAGCCGAAGCATAGCGATAAATCGGATGACTTATTATCGAGTGTAATCTCCCAACTGAAGGAAGAAATGTGCGAGCTCCGACCTTCGAAAATACATTCTTCATGGGAAAAAATTGTATAGCCGTATTAACGCTTCCTGGTGAGTCTTCTTTTCCTTTTCTTCTCTGTGATTTATTTCTGTAGAATATAGAGAAAAAATGTTCACGTATTTAATGGTCTATAATAGTCACTATATAGTGGCTGAAATTAAAAAAATATCTAATATTTCTGTTTAGGTATATCTCATTTTGATTTTCATCTTATATTTAAGGAGACAGAGTAACTTAATAGTTACATGATTTTGTCATTCTTTCCGTTTTATCAAAGATTTTATATCATTGGATCACATACATTTATACAGGTGGTCTTTATGTCTTAGCAACTTTAAGGCTAAGTAATTATTTATTGGAATGACTGTATGGAATTTGTTCAACTATTTGTATCGTTTCCTGCATCAATAATTTCGTTTAAATATTGCTTGACCGCGACCAAAATAAGAAGCAGATTTCTGTTGAGGTAAAATTACATTCGCAGCCCTTTAACAAAGAGCTCTGCACGCAGAATTCGACGCGAAATAGCTTTCTATTGTGGAATAATTGCTTTCCACATCTATAGTACCAAATTAGCTTCAATGTACTTATTGCATAATATGCTATTTTAGTATCGTGTACGTAACATACTTAGCAAATTACTGCCTACACTCTCATCGGTATAAAGTTAATCTGTTGGATATTTCCCTTTGATGACCACCGAAAGCAAATCCATTCTCTTGTGTACAGATGCATGTAATTTTATGACACTTGTATCACACAGTTCTATTACACATAATTAACAATAAAATGTGTATGAATGAAGCAAAACTTATGGCACTGGCAAACTATTGTATTAAATTAGTAGATTAAACAGCTTTGGGGTTCGAAGTCGTGGCAGAAGGGAAGGCGACCCTTCAAGGGTCAATCCAGTAACCTTTTTTCTCACATTCGTTTCCACATCTTCATCGTTCCCTGAGGGGAAGATTGATAGCTACGAGGATTCAGAACATATGGATCATATGAAAATTGGCAGTTTTTACTGAGATTTAAGGAAACTGAAATTTAGTTCCCTTTTTCTTGACTCGCCACGAACTGAAAAAATTAAATAAAAAACACATCTAATTTGACAAGAATTTAATGCATTTTTTAATGCGTTCATTTATTCCTTTCTATAAACTTGCTATACTATTTGACACTAGTTAACATAAAGTACAATCCTGTGAAGTCAGTTTAAATTTTATTATTCCTTCTTCTTTATTCTTTAAGCTCCTTAAAAGTAAGTTTAATTTCATTCTCCTACTTATTCATCTCCAAAATTCTATCTCATAATTGAAATGAAATATTCACCTCTTAAACTATGCTAGCCAATATCCAAAAAGGGAATTATAGTTATCGTTCCTTTTTACATAGGTATATGCTTATGGATTTCCTAAAAATCGTGCAACATATTTTATCGTTCAATCAGATGTGAAAGTAACTTTTAAAATTCATTTTTCTTTTTTCTTATGTTTTCTATGGCGTCAGATATCGAATTCTTTGCAGCGCACCATTTCATTCAGCACACGTTAGTAGGAATTAATAATTGAGACGATTTCCACGTTCTTACGGACTGAACATTTTTTCCACTCGGTTGACCTGTTTCTTGTCTTCTGTGCTAGTGCTCGACATTCGGTATCGCGTCACTTCTGTCCCCAGTTCCCGTCGTGAATATCGCTGAACCACGTTTTATAACGGGCGTTTTATCGACAATCATTCATGCTGCTGGTGCCATGATGAGTTCAATTTCGTGAAAATTGCTCGAGAGTCACTCAAAGTCCCGTTGATGCATAGTTGTCAAAAAGGGTGTATAGTTGAGATTTTAGACAGGTTTCATAACGTCCCCCAAACTTCACCTGATAGGTGGGTAATGATCTTCCCGGAACTAATCATCCTTGGTTTACAGTCTACACGATGCACCATTAATACGCTACCTGCTAATTCCCATTATTATTATTTAGATTCCAGTATGTGTTAGATTGATACATATTTAATATTGTTGAATGTCGTTATTTTTAAAAATTGGTACCTTTAGTTGAGTTTTGTTTTGTAGGATTCTTTAATCTTTTCTCACACATCCGCCAGTTATGGAGCCTGTGTCATTTTCAATTCAAATAATTTTTGTCTGAAAAGTAGTTAAAGAACTTGGAGAAACGAAATGATGGTGGATGTGGAAAAGTTTCCTGCTCTGATTTACAAACTTTTTACATCAATATTCTTGGACTGCGCTATAGATTTTGTAGAAATTTTCTTTTCTTACAAGATTTTCAAGTTTTAGTCATTTTGAATTTGTGAAAAATAGCCATTAAATCAGCCCAACTATTTGTCATAGTTCTGGAAACATTACCTGCCAAGTCGTTCCAATGTGAAGTTCTCATATTCGTATATTATATAACTAATATATTAATATTATTTCGCTTGTGTTATCGTTATTATGCTAAACAAAACATCCACTAATACGCAAAAGTGTAACAATAAGTAACAGAAACAGGAAGTGCATCAATCTAATACATCTTTTTGATCAACAAACTGTGTGGTATTCTATTCCATTCTATTCCCTCGTATAACCAAATAATTTCAAAAACCCTGCTTTTGTGGTATGTAATCTTAACATATGCACAACTTGTTGCTGAGATATTAGCTCATCATTTTAAAACAGTACCAAATATTCGTATTAAAATTCGAACATGAGTCCAAGTAGCTATATTCTTCTCAATTAAGGTGTCAACATCTCTTCTCTTGAAAATTCACGTTATTATGACAGCTTACCTGTCTTCACAGACAGAAAATCTTAGTTACCTACTTTCCACTCACTAAATCACCGATTATTTCCCAAATACTATAGAATTCGACTAGACAGAAGTTTTAAATGCGCAATTCCGTCCGAGAAAGAACTCTGTCTGACGAATCTAGTCAACTAGAAGAACAAATGGATTATTCAACCAGAGGACCAAAGAATCTCGAGCTACTTTAAAAATCTCCATAGAAATTCTCCGTACAAAATATCTCCTTTAATCATCAGAGTGATCGACAAATTACCATAGTGACTGACATTACTTCCTGTACAATACACCTTCACAAACTAAGAACAACCAAAGTGTACTTAAAAAAAATCACGATCATTTGTGACATTATAACCAATAAGCACACCCCAAAATGCCCGCCTGAAGTATCCTTCACACAAAGACACCTCACATCTCCCATGTCAGGGTAAGGCTACTTTCACTGTTCTCTGACTAAAAATTGATTTACCCAAAGCTACGTGTCTCGAAAAACACCGAGGAATTAAAATGTGGTTAGAAAGTAATTTATCATAAAAAAGATTATCTTTCCAGGAACATCATGACCGTTTCTCTCATTATGCACTCAATGTGCACTTCTGAATCGTCCATCGCAGCAGGTGCACACAACCACTTTACTTAGGCGCGAATTTGCATTGGCGAAGTGAAGCAAGGTAAGAACCAAGCACTTGTCATTCAGGGAGACGCGAAATGTGGTTTCGTCATGACCGGGCATCGATTCGAATCCGTAGGCTGTAACGAAGTGAAGTGAGACTGATTTCATTATACGCTGCACTGTCAGCGACCGTGCCAGTCGTAACTATGATTGACGAGAAGGTGTATTATACACGTTTGCCAGGAAATTCTCAATGTAACACACTATTCGCAAATCGTGCAGCCCGTACGCCGCCAGACCGGGGGCACTACGGTTCTGATATTAAATTTCTTGGTAATAAATATATATTTCCGTTTAATCGATGGCTCGTAGAGAATTGAGGAGAAACGAATTTTAAATATTAACTCCGCGTGCTGCGGAATACTTGGGAAGAGGAGCGTGAAATTTCTTTATTAATATCGAGTTCGCAACAATCGAGTGGCCACTTCTAATAATAAATCCCCACGCAGAAGTATCCGTAACGAATGCAACACTTTTATTGTGAAACGTTATGCGTTTAAGGGGGGAGCGTTCATAACCTTTTTGAGGTTGAATTGCTTGTAAATGCGAGGAGAATTTCCCTTAAATACTAATACTTTTTCATTTTCCCTTGAAGATCTCACATTTTCTTACGTCTCCTACCGTTTAGCAACGGTTTTATGTGACACGCAATTAGAGATTCTATAGATTCCAGGATAAGGGGAAGCGGACTGTCTATGGTCAGCCGCGTTTAACAACCGTTCCTCCTCTTTTCATCGTATTACGTAATTCCTTCTCGTACAATAAAGATTAATAAGAAAATTATCTCACTGCCATTGATATACTTCCATCAAACTGTGTGCAGTATAGTCAATAAAACAACTCACACAGTAAACACCTTGCAGCAGTATTTTCGAATTTCTTCACACTCCGTGCAATCTATACTAGACAAAAACTTCTTCACTAACTTCGATAATTTCCAACATAATTAAGTGGCAACAGTGATTGCACTATTCTTATAACGTGCTATGCACGTCACATACGAGGGATCACGATTTATTTATTGCAATATAAAGACGAGTAAATATGTATTTGTGCACATGTGCACGCCCACACAAGCGTACGTACATGAGGCCAGACCCAAAGAAGGGGGCAGGGTTGGAAATGGAGGAAGTAGCTCTGAAAGCGAGTCTCGATAAGCTCGGTGTACCACCTCTAATTAAGGTTCACTTTGGATTTCCACTTTACAAGGTGGTAACCGACCCGCCACGATGGAACTGAAAACGAGGTCGTACAAATTTCGGTCTGCTTCCACATCGAAACTTTTCCAACATTACTGAGAAAGTTTCGAGCAAGAATTCTTGTATAAGAAGGTTCGTTGCAACGAAATTAAACCGTGTATGACAAGAAACGTGTCCTCTACTGTTTCTTTCTCACTATGGCTGATAATGGAAGTTACGGTGATCTCGGACACTATGCAAAATGTACGTGAAACCATTACCCAAGCTGCCACGTGTATAAAAAGTGGAGAGAACGTCATGGCAATGTATATAGATCCATAAATGCTTCTGAGTTTGAATATTTTAATACTACATACGTTGCTGAAGCAACTCTTTTATTACCTGCATATGTATCATGAAAAAAATTCGTTCAAATATTTCGTCAAACATATCTCATACTAAGAATCCTAAGAAATTCTTAATTTGTACGTTCTTTGATGATGTTTCTTTGAACATAATTGTAACGAAGTGGAACAGATAATCTGCGAGCCCATTCCAAACTCCCGAGAATATTCGCGTGCGCGAAACAACTTTATATAGAAATTTCAGTATAGAATGCAAATGAGGGTGAGCCAAGGGTAGCTCGATGAAATTCAAATTCCCACCACCGTTTCGATTAAATCGACTCGGAACCTATATCTTTGAGCACCCAATGAAATGTGACCTATATCAAAACCTGCATCAAAGACCTTACATCGACTGCATTTCCTAAATCTTAAACCTTACAACTGAACCAAAACAAAGCAGACAAACAGATCTGACAAATGCATTCTGTCAATACGCATTGCACTTGATGCACTCGATAACGAAGGTGGAGGAAAAAGGACTTAAAGAGCGATGTACTACCAAAAGCAGCCGACAATTTCAATTTTCTTACACTTAATCTATCAAACGGCAACTTCAATTCCATTTCGATCAACACCTCGAGTTCCAATTAAACCCTCACACAACAGCTCAGGCCAGGGCTTTAAGGACAACTTTAAGGCTCGAAGGGCGACTTTGATCGTTATTAGCGCTTGGTTTCGAGCTACGCCCAGCCAAAGTAAATCCTTGTGGCGCGGTATTGCCCGGCACGATTGGAAATTATCGAAGATTGGGTGGACGGCAGTCGACAGGCACGAGACTTACCTTGAGGTAGGACGGTGAGCAAAAGGACTATTTGGAGACCGGCGCTGACCATACAAAGCTTTATTCGCATCTGCGGCAGACCTCTCGTCCGGCTCGCCATGGCGAATGAATTTTGCAGACTCGTCCAGGTCGACATCTCGTATTCGCCCAGGGTCGGCTACCCTGAATCCGCCTTCTCCTCTTCCCCCGCGCGTTCCGGATGCTCTTGTTCGCTCAGCTCGCGCACTGCACAATTTCGTGTCACTTCTAGCTGCGATCACCGTCTCGAACGTCACCCGGGAACTCTTTGTCGCGTGCTCTTTCACTGATTAGAATCATGGTGCCCTGTAGCAGAATCTCGCGCGAATAGTCCACGATGCACTCGCCAACGGGCCACCTTATTCCGCCGTCACGACCAATCGTTTCCCCATCACTTTCTACACACGAACAACGTACGGTCTCGTCCACTTCTGTCAAGTTTCGCCCTCGTATCGACAGTGGTGATGGCTCTAGGTCCGCGTCGACTGTCACCGTGCTTGGAGCATGCTCGCGTTAAAACCCTGAAAACAATTGTTTCTTCATTGCCAAACTGCTCAATGAAGGGTGACAAGATAGAATCTGCGTTTCGTGATGTTCTACTGTTTCGATTACCACGCGAATTGGTATTTTTTGTTTTTATATTTGCTTTTTCGTTTCTTTGCAGAAGAAGGTACGTTATAGAAGCGTATTATTTATCAGAATGTGTTATACTGACCGAAAGTTTCCCATAATTAAGATGGGTAAAAAAGAACGGCAGGAAAATAGAATTTTAGGGGAGATACTCGGTGACTCGTCCGGCATATGCGCGACATATACCACTGCTGACAGAATTCATGAAGTATACGAGCACATTAACACGCGGGGAATACTCTTCGAGAGATTTAATTTCCTTGTAATTCTGACACAAAATTCTCTGTTACAAACACGCTGCACTTTCCACGATACTTTCAACATAATATTTCCCAAAGTCTACAAGGTACCTTCTTCTTGATTGATAGTGATTGTAACAGAAATTTCACAACATCTATGGTTTCATAAATTTTATACAGAATGTCAAAATTGATTAGAATGATATTTTTCCAGAGCACTTTAATTTGTGTTTACCGTTTTAATTTATAAATGACCGTTTAATTTATGAGTACCTTAGAAATCGACGATTCTCTTGATTTGCAACGCGGTTCTAGGTTTACTATTTCGCTATAAGTGTAAAGGGATTTCATGTGCTCCCATCGAAAAGACGTGCTTCGATTAAAAAGAGATTGCACAATTCTTGAAAAAAAGTGAACGTATCATGAAGTTGCGAGATGGGCTTCTTCAAATGCCTCTTTTCTTCTTGTCATTTACTTCTTTGAAATGTGAACTGTGCAGTGGTCTTGCTAATAAGACTTAACTGATACCCCTAAGAATACGTGTCACGTGTTACCATTAAGATATTACCATCGTTCAAAAAAATATAAATTCCTTGAAATCGTCTATTAGTTTGGAAGCTTGCATATTGAACGAAGTTCTAGATTTATTTACGAGAAACGTTTGCATAAGACATTAAACACTCGTCATGCTATTTCGCATTACACTGATTTTGGCACGTTTTGACCTCGCATTTTCGAAAACATCTTCCATTTTAGTCCCTCGTAAACCCACGAGAGAAGTACGAGTCGAAAACATCATCTAACACAGAAAACCCATCTACCTACCGCAAACTACGTCCCTAACCCTAAAAAAATATATATCTAAAACGTTCGAATACTGTTTTCTAATTTGTCAATACGAACGTACCTACGATGGCGATCAGCATCTCTCGCCAGGGTATCATTAATCAATTACACGTTCAACGTTCTAGCCTCGAACTTGGATAGGCATCGGACGAGCACGTTGTATCAGAAAAGGGCTCGTCGTATTCGCGCGTGTGTGGGTACAAGTGTTTCGCGAGTCTTTCAGATTCTCTCGATTCACAGGTGTTCGTATCAGATACGTGTATTCAACGGAGTACACCGTTCCTTGTTCCTTGGTATTTAGCCAGGCAACAGCATTCACTGCCACGGATACACTTTTCCTCTCCGAAGTACAACCGAAAGTATTAAGCATTTACAAGTGCACCTCGTTCTTTCCACCCACTTAGGTCCCTTCACCTGCGATCTAGGTAATATTTCTCATGAGGATTCCTCATAACCACTGTGCACGGGTCAAATGGGATCGCGTAGGGGGTTCCACGACCCACAGCTGTGCGCCTAAAATGTTCCCAAATTCCATGAAAGGTTCAGCCGACCGTATCACCTGGAAGGATCGACGCGTTTCTTGCCAGCGCCACAGAACCTGGACAGAGCTTCGGCTACGATCTCGGCACGATTATCATACGTAGACGCGTCTGAAGAAGGTAACTGTGCTATCGCGACCCTTGGACGCACCACGAACCTGCGTTCGCAGCCTGATCGGCCTCGTGCATCGTCTTCCTCGTTCCACTGCTGTCCACTGCGTCCTCCATCCTTTCGTGTATTAGCACCCACCTTCCACCACCTTCGCTGCCTCCTACTTCACCGGGAGCGCAACACGGTGCTGGCCGTATCCAGGCAACTTGGCCAAGCGTGCTGCTCCCACTTTTCTGCAGCTTCCTCTTACATCAAATCCTCTCGCCCAGCATCGTCTCCCCTTTCTCATTCGTTGCACGTTTACCTACCCTGTTCCTCTGCAAAAGCATTCTCCCTTGTTTACGTCGGCGAGTCGGTCTATCTCCTCCCGTCGATCACATCCTCGAGGCTGCCCGAGGGAGCTACGACGATTCCCGTGGTCCACGCGGACGTTCTCGCCTCGTCATGTTCCTTGGCTCGCCCTTGTACGCGGTACCGTTCGCGCTACCCTGTTGCTGCGGGCCTCGGGCCCCGCGTAGCCCGGTCACTGTTCGGCGTACGCGCTCCCGCGTGCGTGGGCACCGGTGACCGACGTCACACGCACCGGCCGCTATCGGATAAAGTCAGGCCGGTGTGGCACAGCGACAGGGCGACGAATAACAGAAACGTACGGAGGCTACGCTCGCCGAAGATGCACTATCACACGCGGCCACGTAACCAGATCTACAAGCAGACGTAGGCGACTCGCGGTAGACTGAGACAGCGGTCGAGAAAAAGGTGAAGCGGACAGAGGCGAGGCGTGTGCGCGGATAGAGCCAAAGGGGCAACAGGGTAGACACGGAGCGAGGGTGGGAAAGAGAGAGTGAGAGAGGGTGGGAGGGAGAGAAGGAGAGAGTGAATCGAGGGAACGAGAAGGAAGGAGAGGGACTGTGATTGCGAGAGGAAGAGAGAAAGAGAAACGGGAGGGTGAGTGAGAAACAGAGAAGAGGGGTGAGCGCAAGAGGGAGAGCGAGCTGGGAGAGAGAGAGAGAGAGAGAGGGAGAGTGGGTGTATGTGTGTCGCGTGTGTTAGGTGTGGACGAGTGAGAGAAAGAGTGCGAGAGAGTGTGCCAGACAGAGACAGAGAAAAGGGGGAGAAAACCGCCTCGTTCTGTGATCGGGTATCCAAACGGAACTGAAAGTACCCCTGAAATAGGAGGCGGTCGGGGTCGTGTACGAGCTGCCGGTCGAGCTCTCGCGACTCGCAGCTACCGCCGCGATATAGGCGCGAGGAAGGCTCCTCCGCGATGGGTACAACCTTCCCTCCAGCACCCCCCCCCTAACCATTCGCCATCCCTTCCGCCAGGCCACCCCTACCGTTCGCCGTTCAGTCCCACCACGATTTCGCGGGAAGCTGCGGACTGGACCACCACGCAACTAGCGTCCTCCCCACTCCCGGTTCGGCTACCAGCCGGGTGCCCTGGTGAGACAGAGACGAAGGATCAGGAGAGAGTGGGTGGCCTAGGGTGGAGGGCTCGAGGACACCATCCCCGAAGCCCACCCCACAGATCAATAT
Source organism: Andrena hattorfiana (assembly GCA_944738655.2). Lineage (NCBI taxonomy): Eukaryota > Metazoa > Arthropoda > Insecta > Hymenoptera > Andrenidae > Andrena > Andrena hattorfiana. The sequence goes on along the minus strand of OX122892.1, from coordinate 31,380,511 downwards.
TCTGCCCACCACCGTGTACCAGAGAACTCTCTGCTCCTCTCTTTATCCATCCAACAGATGCTGGATCCTTGCGTCTCTCTTCCAGCCAGCTCGCGCGAACCCCCATAAGCTCGCCACACCGGTACCGCGTGACTTTCGAGGTGTGTGTGCGCGCGCGCGCACGAGTGTGTACGTGCGCTTGCCATCCCCCTTCCGCACGCGAGGTGTATGGATTCATGCGTGGGCTCAGAAGTACTTTTATGTATGTACGCGTACATACGTGCACGCGTGCACGCGTCCAGGGTAGGGGGATGTTAAGTGTGCGACTATGTACGATGTTGATTCCGTAGCGACAGTTGCGAACGATGCTTAAGCATGGTCCAAGTCCACCAAGAGGGATTAGCCGCGAGAGGGGTCGAGTCGAGATCCTGGGCACGCCGTAGGATCGTTGCACCCCCGTGCCCGCTAAAGCGAACGGTGTAAGTAGAACGTTCTAGGGTGACACGGTTGATGAAACGGTCGATCCGTTTCTCACCTGTGTGCATCGAACATTAGCGATGATGAGGCTAACGAATCGCTGATCGTAAACGATCCTCAAACATCTGGGGAAGCATCCTTCACGAACGCTGCCCCCGCGGCCCGCGATCGATTGTTCAGCTTCGCGAGGATGTTCCCCGATAATTATCTAATCTAGGACATCGTCGCGAGGAAAGGATGCGGCGTTATACATATATGCCCCGATACTTGTTGCACATAAAGGCTTCTGGGACGGGCGAGATTTAATGTGACATGTGAAATTGTGGTCGCAATGATAGGGTGAAATTACGGGTGGGACTGTTTGTTAATTACGCGTGCAAACGTTGAATTAGCACATTTTTGTTTATGCAATGCATTATTGCATCGGTGTTGCAGAAGCCTGGGGTTATCGACAGCTGCTGTTAAGGAAGATAGTGACGAGCGTCGCAGAGGCGCTTCCGTCAGAGGATTTAAATTGGACTTCTGGGTGGGGGAGCGAAGTGTGATATTGGCTACTTAATTTAATAACATCGCTAAAACTGACAAATACTATTGAATTTATATGAAGGAAAATTGAATAATACTTTCTAAATGTCGAATCCAACTTTACCGATACGTCCTTGAAGGTAAAGCGCGTGTCACTTTTAAGTTCTTATAGTATCTTTATAACTAACGATTCGGTACACAGTGAACAATCTTCTCAGGCTACTTATAATTTATATCGTTTTCCTATTTAAAATATTACTCCTGTAATATATAGAAACCTATTATCTTGAAAGTGTTGGTCATTTACTTTTTAATCTAAGTAAACCGTAGAATAAAAGTCAACGAATTTATACACGTTAAAAGATTACTTGTTGATGTAATAAAGAAACATGATATTCTACCAAACTGTTTTTCCTTGAAATAAGAAATTAAGATTCTTCCAGGCAAGGGTTAAACGAATTTGGGAAATTAATGTTTGATAAAAGGAAGATGTAAAGCTTTGTAAAAGTTCATTAATGTTGGAAGTCAAACCAAAGACATTTACAAAATTAATTTCTAACAAGTCAAAAAATTGAGAAGCTACCTCCAAATAGTTCTGAAGAAACCAATGGAGAATCAAATTTTATACAAATGAAGAAACATATCCTATTATTAACTTACTCTATCTTTCACAGCAACACTGCTATCCTAATTTCTGAGCAATCAAAGTTATTTTTCCCTTAGATTTTACTTATTTGTGTACATAAGTGATTCATATTTTTTATGTACTTTACTCACATGTTTGCATACCGCTCAAGTAATTTTACATATTATTACCAGCCGAAAATTCAACTACTGTATTATATTTTTAATTTCACACGGTTATATTGATTTTTTATTAACTCCCAGAATAACTGGAATCTCAAAAGGACAAGTGACTGTATCTGCAGCAGGCTATCTAGAAAATGGCAAATATCGCATCGATTTCCTCGGTAATAAAGTGAACTAACGCAGCCGTTTAGCTTTCACCGATGTTACAGTATCTCGTGCTCCAAATTCTGTTTAACCTTACCTGCTGCAGACAAAGTGCAATTCATTTCGAACCTTAGTACCAATACAAAATTAAATAGATATTTCTTAGATAATTCGACATTTCATCAGCTTACATCGTCTATAAACTATTCGTTACACATCTACTGCATTATAATCACTCCCTTTTTTTTTAGAAAAATAAATTGAACATACAAATTGTGTACAACAAGCTGTTAAATATCACGGTATTCAAAGATTCAGATAACAAAAATTGCAATCTTTGATGGCCAGTATTATTTCAACTTTGAAATCACCAAGATGATGATTTAACACCATCCTAACTTTACACGAACCTCGTTATTTCTTAGTTTCAATAAAATCCCTGGCAACGAATTCGTGTACTGACCGATTAAATATAATATAGGACATACATACATCTATGCTGCAAAGTTGTTAAAGAACCACATCCATATTCATTTACAAATTGAATTCAAACTCTTTTGTAATATCGAAATAGGAATTCTTATTGTGCAGAAATCCATTCCATAGTTAAGAGTACACACAACAAAAAAGTAATCTGATTAAATTCAGAACTTTGTATTCACTGCGATGCAAAATAAGCTGTGCTAGTTGTAACAAATGTTCAATCTAATGTGTAAATCTGTTTTGCAAATGTTTACGGAACGTTACACATCGACCTTGATAAGATATTGTTGAACACGTATATTTGCCCACGCGTTATGTAAATTCAGTCAAGATACTTGATGAACTAATACATATGATGACGATGCACGTCCTTTTGATTACTAATCAAGGCTGCAGTCATTGTAGATACTGGTAACAACGTTGTATTGGAAAAGAATCCAGTGTGCTATACTGCTCGCCACTATTCTTTGCTAAGTATATGTATGATTATGTATACATTAGTTGAAAAATAAATGCCATTTAAATACAATTTTCGAAAAATTCATGTAAGAAGTAAATAAGACAGAGAAAACAATTTGAATACACAAAATTTACACACAACTTTATTTAGAAAACTTATAACGGGGGCTAATTATTGCTTATGCATTATTTTACGCTAAAGTTTGTCACTTTGAATAGTCCCCTTAGTTTACCAATTCATAAATTTGAAACAATACGCCACCTTCTTCTAACTAATAATTGATAATTTAAAACAATGCCATCTATGTATCAGATAATACACTATTTACTTTACATGAATTTCGTTTAACTTTTCGCGTGACCAATTGACAGAAAATAGTGTCCAGCAGTATAATACTAAGGAAATGGAAATACATAGTCCACAGATTGTGGCCCTATTCGCAGCGAACGTAACAACAGGTTCCTTTTTGGAAATTATGATGTTTTATCTGAGGGAAATTTAAACATAAATTTACATACATATATATAGATACATACGTACATACTCATGAAGAAGTTATAGAAAGAATATTAGGTATTTGGAAGTCCATAATTATTCAAATTAATTATTGGATACCATATTAGATTAATCCAGGAACTACATTTTGACGGGAAAATCGATGATTCATTTCACATCGCCACATTTGTGAATCGAAACATAATCCACTTCGTCCTACATTCTACCTATTACTTAGTTTTCCCACTTTTACGTAGCTGTTCAATCATTTATTCTTCTTAAATCGAGAATTTTCGTGGCATGCATTACTCTTCCGCTTTATAAATATTTTTGGCTACCTTCAGACTGTTTCTGAAGTTAAGAATGTTTGAAACTCTGCAAAAACAGTTTCCCTGCCCAAGGCTCTGTCGAATTCTGTCGCATGTTTCATTAAATATGAATTCCTTCACCATTTCCTAACCAAATTATTACCTACTTAACAAATAATTTTCACTATTAAACCAGCCAATCCTCTTACATTCATCAATACTTAATTTCAACAAATTCGGTAGATATTTCGAAGCCGCCCGTGTACGAGCACTAATCCCACTACAGAAACAGAATTATAAGTAAGTTGAATGGAAGTACAAACGTTAGCTAGAAAAGAAATCGTTAAAAGAAAATGAAGCCAGATTATGCATTGCACGGAACATTATTACCATTACTCTTCCACGACCTCAGCGCCGAGTGCCCCTGGTTGCACGAGGAATCGCTTAAAATTTCATTAGTACGCGTTGGCCACGAGCGTGGTCGCCAGTATCATCGCACGACGCGTCCCGCAATATCCTTGAAATCGCCAAGGTTACGACCATCATGGACGATTCCAAAGAATAGAGGAGGTTTTGTTGTGCGCAGGTATACGAGTGGGAAGCAAAGGAGACTGCACCTGGCACCTCTGACGGTCCTAAACTCACGCCTCGCAGACTCCTCTGCGCGTCTCGGCCCATCCACTCCTCCACGGTCCATTTCTTACAGCCGGCTCGTTCCGTTTGTAGATCCAGACTGACCCTGCGCTGGACCCCCAAATAACAGAAATTGCGGGGGAATCAGCGTCCCCTCGCTGGACCGTCTTGTTCCATTGTGGCGCTCCAGGTATGTACTCCACCTTCGGTAGGCCATTGTGCTGGGACGTTTTTATGTGTGATCGGCGTGTTGCCAGCGATCGCTTTGACTTCCAGCATCACTCGCCCGCCTCTTTTCACCCTCATTGGGTTTTAATGCTGATTGCACGAGGCAGCCAGGTGTCACGGTTACCTGGCGAGGAAGATCGCTACTGAGCGATCCCTTTCACGGGTTTATCTGCGAGAAGGATCCGATCGGACTGCGCAGTTAAACGCGTTGTCGCTAAAGTTCTGTTGCTCGAGGGGAAGGCAGCCGAAACCACTGACGATTCGATCGATCGGAAACTTCCAGTCGAATTATACGCGTACGCGTATCGCTGGAAATATTGGACAACGGAACTGTCTATTCGGGTCACTCGATTCGCCTGCCGATCGCTTTGAAAGTTTGCCCGTCGATCGACACATTTCAGCGGCAAGGTTCGATCTCTGTTTCCACCGCGTATGCACGCTGGATATGTAGTATTCTTTTTTCTCCGTCCGCCTACTCGCGACACCACCACGCGCGGAATCGCGATGAAACGAAGGCGGTCGATGGTTCGATCTTCTGGGGCGACGGAAATGCTTCCGGTTACCCGGTACTCGTTCCTACATTTTTCGAGATTGAATTTTTCCCTGATAGTACTGCAGCTCAAAATAAAAACAATTTCCCGTTCGATCGAACGCTAGTTAAAATCATTTTCCTGGGAACAGCTGCGTCGCCGCTGTTATTCTACAGCGAGCGGCGGAGGGTGTTTTGTTTCGTTAAACCTGATGGAAATAAAATAATCGAACTCGAAACGAGCATTCCTTTCGACCCACGGTGCGCACTCGTTTTAACATTAGCTTGAAAAGTCTTCATGGAACTGTCAGTATCAGTCAGATCTAGCAGGTATATGTACGACAAGTGATTGCTGTTCGGCGGAGAATTTTCAAAACAATTTTCCAGTTGGATCGTACCCGAAAAATAAACCTATCATCAGAATGGCGTAACGGAGGAACTATTTTACCCCCAGTTTATTTGCGAGACTTGATAGGAAAAGCAGAAGCAGCAGAAGCAGCAGAACATTTATCTTGATAACTTTTACTTTTTCAACTACCTGCTTCTGCTTTTTTTTTGTTCTAGTAACTATTGCAAATAAATTTGAAAGGAAGGTTTTCCTCCATTACCACATTCCGATGATAGTTTTACCGGGGACTTATCCTATTACGCTTTGACAGTTACTTATGTTTTACGTTTAAGAGGTTATGTCTAATCAGGCGGCCGAAAAGAGGCGAATGTTTGTGATTTTTTTTGGAAAAGCGGAAGCATATATTTTTACAGAACTTTTTGCACTTAAAAGCGGAATTTTTTCTTGCAAAAATCACGCGAAAAAATCAGGATTTCAACTTTCAATAGCCGCCATTTTGTTTTAAATTAATATTTCGGAAATTCCCTCCTTTAATCAGAGTTTAATATATTAACGAAATCTTTTTTGTTTTTTGATTTTAGATAATCTAGTTCTGAATGGCAGTGCCCACCGCAGAACCAAATTTTTAAAAAGTCCTCTTGTATGTCGGTTGTTACTTTATTATAAACGTAAATATTTTTCTACCAAAAAAATTACCAAGTGTTCTTTAAATATTGCTCTTTTAAGTGCAAAAAAAAATTCACGAACATTCGCCTCTTTTCGACCGCCTGACTATATAGTATAGTTATAACCCCTTAATACTCAATGATCCTGTTTGCGCAGGATATCTGAGATCAGCATCTATAACTTCGAATAACCTCATACTAGCAAAAAGCGTGCCATTCTTCAATCCTTCCGTCCGATTGCACACGCAGCGATATTTTAAAAACTGGAGTGTCACCCACGTATATACCTATCTTACTCACCATCTCGATCGCAAGCCTTCGTATACTTTCGCGGGCAGCCATGCCCGCGCCCGTGCACCAACCATAACGATCCCTTTCGAAATACTTCGTAATTATGCATAATCCTTTCTTGCCACACGTTTTACTGCGCACCAGCCTCGGCGGCTCTAATTAAACCGCGCTGAATGGATTTCGAGCAACGTAAACGCTTCATTAATTTCGTTGATTGCAAGAAGCACGGCAGGCAACGACAGTCCATATTTCTCGGGAGTCCGCGACCGGTCGCGGCTCGGCGCGACCCCTCGCCGCGCAATGGCAAGTGACGAAGAAAAGCATTCGTTAAGAGGAGTCCGCCTTTCTTTCTTGCTGCTCTCTCGGAACGAGTTGACGGGGAAGGACGAGAATAAGGAGAGGAAGAAGAATAAGAGGCGGGCGCAGGCGTAAGGGTTGCGGATGGAGCGGCAAGTAGGGCGAGTAGAGAAACGTGTCTCTGTGCGTGGGATACTTATTTAGGAGAAACTCCTCGCCGTTCGTTCTTCCGAGCCCTCGTGCTGTCCCTCTTTGTCTCGATGGCTCGGTATATATCTCAGAATACTAATGACGTAGCAAGAAAATCCTGCCAGTGGTGTGGTTCGAGCTAGCCAGCGCCAGACTTGGAGCTAGCTTACCTGCGAACTTCTCCCTTCGCGCGGCAACTCGGCCTCCTTCGCGGCGGTTGCTCCTAAGGCGCCTTCGCCGTAAACGGCGTAACGTCCGTTGCGTTTCATAAATTAGGAGGAACATGCCTCCTGGGAAGGACAAACCCTCCACGAAACTCAGCCGCGGGGGCAGAAGACGTAGTCGCATTACCGCGGGCTGGGTTATGGCCGTTGGGGGAATACGATTGTTTCGCGATGGCACACGTGAAAACGGACTGAACGAAGCGGCCTGTGTACATCGAGGGCGGTTTGTAACGATACGAGCAGCCGGGCCAGCCAGCCGTGCAACTGACGTCCGTATAATAAGCGGTCCGGCCCGCAAATTAATTAACCGCTACGCGCCTTCTGGTGGGAGAAACGAAGATCTGGATGAGAAATGTAACGCGATTCCGGGAATGTAGCTATTGTTCTACAAGGACGCGAGGTATTGCGGGGCTGAACTGCCCTCCGTGGAGTTGAGAAGGCAGTGGTGGAAATGTTAGCCAAGGAAACGCGAGGTTCCTTCTTCGTTCTCTATCTTTGTACCTACTCCTTTTTTGGAAATAAAAATTGTTAAAACGTATTGGACAGTGTACGTATTTTTCCAGTAGGCTTGAAGCTGATTTTACGATAAATATTTCACGTGTATCGAAGCTTTATAGCTAAATAATGTATACTTCGCTGCGACATTAATCGCGGTAAGGTTGGCGAGCACGGCCGAACTTATTAACATGAAACTCGCATAGAACAGAAATTGCGTCATAAACCCTATCATAAACATTAAAATTAGAGTACATTCGTGAACATAAGTCATCAGAGGGAAATTCACAGTGCCACGGCCGATCGTTAAATAAATGCTCAGAGTTTTGGCAGAGACGAAAGGTAACAATTCCATGGAATACTGTTGCAGTGTATAATAAATATTAAATTGTTGAAAATGCGAGAATGTCTGTTTGAAGAGGTGTATTATCGACGCGCAATCGTTTTGCTCCTCTAATTTTATGCAATATCTCTTTCAAGGGGCGCTCGAAAAACTGTGTCTTTTTATATTTTCTATTGGTAGGTATAAAGGTTCTTGTGTATTTTGTTGAAATTTTTTTGAGAAATTCGAAATATTAACAAAGTTACACAGGTTCTAAGTTAAACTTGCGGGTAGAGGATTGACTTGGCGATTAACTTTAAACCCGTTTTTCTCGAAACTACATTTTTCCAACTGGCTAGCATGATTTCTCAGAAACTGACGAAGCGATTAACGTTCAATTGCACACACATTTTCCATCTACCTCTCTCTAATGTCCCTACCAAAATTATAAAATTATCAGCAATATTTCCGTGCTTTATACCAGATTAAAGTAAAAAAATTTTATTACATAAATAAAATTTTCTCCTTCAATGGGTCGCCATGTTTTTCCCTTTGATATTAATGAATGGCTGAGGTAGAAACGATAAAGGCAAGTTATCGTTTCTACTCAGAATGAGTAGAGTAAAAGTAGGTTCTTTTATTTCAGATGCATACAACGGGCACAATCATGTTCAATCGTGAAAGAAGTATTTTTGAAAGTGATCGCACATAAACATCTCTAACACGATAAATATTTGTCACTTTTTAATGTAACGGCGTGAAAGTGTTGGTAAAATATTTTTAAACAAATGTACGAAATCAGAACTATGTAGAACGTTTATTTTAGAAGGAAAAATTCATAAAGACTGTCCATTTTTCACACATTTTCGAGCGAATACCCTCTAAAGCAGCTAAAGTAAAACATGTTTTCGCAATCAGTATCGATGAACTTGTGCTGGTAGATATGTTTCCAGTATAACTTTATTACGTACCTATTATAATATACTAATTACAATATCGTTTGACGAAAACGAACGATGAATGTATGTTAATCTTCGAGAAAATTGACTTTGCGAATTCGTTAGGTATGTGTGTGTTTGACTAATAGTCGATTTCGGTACAGGCTACTATTTCTGTTTGTATTTGTTGGCAAAGTCATTATGAATCCTGATAATGAATTTATTAGCGATTCCAATAATTTACATTTACATTAATTTACGAAACGCCGAAATTATCGTCCCTGCTGCGGCATACTAATTTGTACTCGGTGGTTCAGAAAGGCTTGTAGCGGCGATAACGTGTCATGAATCCTTAATCGTTCGATGGCTTCTGCGACTGACTTTTAATTGGAGTCTGTCTTCAACATTTAGCTATCCTTCAGCACACGTTATTTCGTTAACGGGACTTTACAAATAAAGAATCAGTATAGTCGCAAACATGATACTGTTAATTTCTTCTAAAATTTAAAAAAAGTCCAAGTATATTTACACGAGTAAGGTTAGTTAACAGTAGGCTTAAGACAATAGAAAATAGCATGAAAAAAAATTAGAATTAAGTAGCCAGTTTGTTTCTTTAACAGTTGGGATTTGAGCTTTTTTAACAAACTTTAGCGAATAATCTAAATTCTGAGCTTCATTATGCATTTATATGTTTATACACGCCGTGTTATGTTATTACGCCAGAAAATTTCGCACTCTTATGTTGTATTGTGTAGTAATGAGAATAGAACGGTTCTTAAATTAGGGGAGAATGGGGCAATCGCGGTCAGTGGGCAATGATGGTCAGTATTGTTATTATAAAACGGCATGTCCGAAATGTGCAATTTCTTTTCTCTACCTTCCACGACATCATTCGCTATATTGTCCAACGACTTCGCCTTAATCGTTGCTAAGCAACCAAGAAAAACAACCATTTTTGTGTTTTAAATGCCCTTGATGTTATATTTTGTGTGCACCACGTAAGAGATAAATACTAATTTTGAAGCTTTTTCTCCATTTCAACTTTACGTAAATACAGATATACTATCAAGGCAAAGGATTAGAATCAAATTTAATATAAATATATTTAATTTATTTATGTAATCTTCAATTTTATCAATGAAAACGTGTGCGGGCAATGATGGTCGCTTGACAGTTAACGCCCGCAACGTGATTACCATTATTCCCCAGTGTAGAATAAAAATATTTTTCTTCGTTAGAAGAATTTTATTTTGTAGATGGCAAAAATACGCCCTAGAACAAGTGGAAAAGCCAATTGGGCTTCCGAAACACTTGAAAAAGCAGTGTACAAGTGTATTATTTGCTATCAGTTTGGCCATGATAATGAAAGGTGGTTCTCTCGGTTCATTCTGAATGTTGTGGATGGGACTCGGCGGATGGATACATATGCGAAAAATTTTAAATCAATCGCCCGCAACGTAACCGCTATTACCCGCAGGTGTGGACACTAGCGGTCAAACACATCTTTTCTGTATTTTGTAATTTTATTGAATAAATCAATATAATATTAATTATTTTCGTATCCTACTAATAGATTGATACTTTGAGTTTACAAAAAATCATTTTCAATAAATATTGCATCTTATATCTTGGTTTTATTACACTTATTGCTTAAGTGACCGCCATTACTCATTCTCCCCTAATTATACTCGTTCCTGTGCACTATATTTCATATATTTCATATTGATATCATCGTTATTTCCTTATCTACATTCAGAAACTCAATTCTGTGTATACTGGATGTTGAATTTGCAATTGATACTGGTATTGTAATAGGATAGACCAGGGCGAATCGGATCACAGGGCGAATCGGATCAAAATAAGAATTTAGTCCATATTTCTTATATCGCGATAGAAATGATCATTCCAATCGTTCGTAGTATCTCAGCCCTCTCCCCCGCACCTACTGCAATAGTTCATCAATTGTTTTAAGTCATTGTTTAGAGCTGGCATACGTTTTCAGCGAGATGGTTACGTGCGAGCGTTACAATTTTGGTCGTTTCTAACCTACGTAATCTGCAATTTCGTATTTAAAATAAAAAGTAAGCTTGAAAATTCAAATGTGCTTATTGTTATTACTTTGCAAGGTGTCTAAGATTAGTATTTGTTGTATTTTAGAGTATTATATCGTGATATGTTTATGTAATCTACAATCTTTGAAATACTTATATATGGGGCTAATCGGATCACGTTATGTGGGGCGAATCGGATCACTCTTTTTTTCATTTGAGTATTTTTATGATTATAAATATGATAATTGTTTATATACAGATGGTTCGTAGGTACATAAAAAAGCGCAATCAGGGATCATGGTGTCAAAAAAAAAAAAAAAATAAAGGAAGCTGTGATAAAAATTAAATCTAAGAAAATGACGAAAAAATAAATAAATTAATGGTTTTAAGAAGATGAGATTGTATTTACTGCGGTGAAAAATTAATTCGTCCATTTTCAGAAGATTGTCTGAGAAGAGTGGTGCTACGAGAATTGTGCTGATAGAGGCGGCAAAAAACGTCAATATCCTTCCGATCTGTGTGCTAAGTAGTGTCACTTGACTTCACTGTCATTAAATTAGATTAGTTTAAGTTGATTCTAAAGATTTTGTTATGAAAATTTCAGTTTTTTCAGAAATTTCTGGGTGGTCCGATTCGCCCCAAGTTTCGGGGCAAATCGGATATTTCTCATTTTTTCGTCTTTTGTTTATAAATGAAAAATTTTTATGTTTAGTTTCAATTTTTATATATTCAAGTTGAAGCCAAAGGAGTACTGGTTACGAATATATTATAAAAACTTAGTTTTTTAATGTTTAACTATTATTTTTTTACCGTCAAACACAAAGTGATCCGATTCGCCCTGGTCTACCCTATCTGTTAATATTATTTCATCTCTTTTTGTTATTCTCTTTGGTAATTATTATTATAATTTTACTTTTTAATTTTACCTTGTTTGCCCGTTCTGTATATTATGTCTTCTCGCGATATTACGATATGTCAAATGTTTGTTACCCCGTAATAAATAAATAAATAAATGAATAAAGACCAATGCATAAACGAAAACAATGAGCAGCTATCAGTATAAATCTCCGGACCAATACTGACTTACTGACACGGTTACTCATTAATGAATTATAATAGCTCATGTTTAAGTCAGTGAATTTGCACATCACTCAAATACACCCATAGCTAAGACACCCTCAAACCTGAGCTCCCTTAAAATGAAACCTCATACAAATTAAGCCTCAATTCACTCCATATTCATGATTCATTTTTACACAGGTAATTACCCCCTTTTTAGTACTGCCAGGTATTCAACCACATCCCCTATATTTGTTTCAAGAAGTTCCCCCAGTATTTCCTCTAAATTAATACCACTCTCGAAGTTCCCTCGGCGCGATTTAAGAAACGAATGCCAGCCATTCGTCGAGAGGAGAGGAAAAAGCATATCCATTCGGGGGAGGGGGTTGGCGCGATTCCGCGAAAGTCGACTTAGCGAAACTATTCGCCTTCGACCGTAGTTAGAAACTAGTTCGACATTCAATTTCTGTCCTCGAGACGATTTGTCCATCACCAGTAAAGGGCGGAACTACGACTTCCTCCCCCTCCAGCCCTCTGGATTCCATATCGTGCCCAACGACTCGTATCTGTTAGGCAAGTTTCGCTTGCCGCGAAAACTAAGTACGAAGTATAAGCGGGCTTTAAAAGCGGGTGGATTGAACTCCAGCCTGCGATGGGATCCTCTCTCTCTCGCCTGGCTCCAGGAAATCTGATACGGTTCTCGCGGTATCGCAAAAACTTCTCTCCACCGGAAGTTTTCTACTTGCCCCGCCAGGCGTAATACTTTCTATCATCCCAACAAACGTTTTCGGGGCCGCAAGCCCACCGGGGGTAGAGGGAGCCCGCAGATAAGGCACCGCTAAGCTATTATCTGCATTGCTTATTGTCTGAAGCTTCCGCGGAATTGACTAGAACGGGGCCCCGCCATTCAATCGTTGATAGTGTAATTGTTTCTCCATTTCACATTTCCAACGCGGGTTCTCCGCCTGCGCTTTCTCTCCCGACGATCGTAGGAAGGAGGAAGAAGATGGGGAAAAAAAGCAGATCGTCGCTGATTAAAGTGCTTCCTGGCGAAATTCGGTCGGTACACGCGATAAATCCCATTCGATCAATTTCAGCCGTGGACGAATTTCCATTGTGACCGGTCGGGTGGGAAGATTGTTCATAAATCATTGTGAAGTTTTAGAATCGTTGGCTGCAGCAGATTGCCAAGATATCCGCGGGGCGATCCTAAGATGAGAAAAATTTCTGCTCTCCTTTGGAGAAAATTACACGGCTCTCATCGGATCCCGGCGTTCCTGGGGTTTCTCGAATTTCGCGTACCTTTCAGAGCTCTCCTGTCAATCGCGGCTTCGGAAACGTCAGCGGAATCATTTCGCGCGATTTAAGGCGAGGATACCGCGGGGAAGTGGTCGTTAGAGTTATACACGCGTGGGGGGCGCGCATTTTCGTGGAGGTCGCGGGGATTGAACCGCGTCGCGCGAGAATACAGCACCGGCGCTCGAGCTTTTTCGACGATGGAGAATCGATTGGACACAGCCTCGCCTCTTGCGAGTCACGGTAAATAGACAGTAACGCTGCAGCCCTCCGTGACGAATAATACAAGAGGAGCCGAAATTAAAGACGCGTGTATAAACATCGACACTGCGGGTCGAGAGGATATTGCTCTGTCTTGTTTGCTGCAAATCGCTAATCAGAGCCATCCTAGACAAGCTATTCGCCGAGAGCAAGGCAGTTTTAATTAAAGCATGCCGTGGGTTTCCATCAAAGCGCCGTGTTCCCCGCGACACATTTGTGGTTTATGCGAGGAAAAATGCAACCGCTACGCGTCTAGGGTACGCATCCTATTTAGAGCAATCTAATCTGGAGAAACGAGGAGGAATTGAGAAATCGCTGCCACGGTGATACTGGTATTGGTATTAGGTTGCGCGATAAGTGCGATTAAGGTGACATTCGTCTTCCAAGAATGTCATCGTGTAATGTGGATTGTATAAATTACTCTAATCTTAATATATAGAGCAGAAAGTGTTTGTGTGTTTGTCTGTCGCCTAGAAACATTCGAACGGTAAACTCTGGGGTCACGAAATGTGTCCCAGCTCGTTATGCCTAGCAAATCCAGATGAATGTGACTGTTTTCACAAAGAAATAAATAAATAAAAAAGATTTTGTAATAAAATCAGAATCTAAACGGGTGAAACCAAATAGTAAAGCTAGTTACCAATAACGAAGGAATGCAGATTATAAGAGGAGTAGTAACACAATAGTGTTGATATTGTGTCAGCTGGTTCTATTTACTTTACCCTGTTCTGTAGGATTTCTATAGAGTCCCACTTGACATAAAACCGCACGGTGTTAACAACCGAATTACTAATATTGTCACAGTGGCGGATCGATAATAAGTAAGACAACAAACATGACATGTCTGGTAGTAGTCTCCGAACTACTACTTAACGAATTTTCAAGTCCGATCTTCTGGAAAGTAGATATACCTGCAGGTTTGCAGGCATTACCTTCACACAATAAATCGTCCCCGATTCGATTTTCTGTGATACCCATCCTATCGCACCCTATATCCTCAAAATTGAAAAGTACCGTGCAGAGCTGCATCATAGTTCGAGCGGGTAGATAACGATACAACGATCTCGTAATGACTCAGTGGGTCGATTATTTTTTCCACGATGGCCACACGTTAGCAGCAAAGTGTGTAGTAGGTACTACGCTGCCCGAGCAAATCCAATTTTACGAGGCTCGATCCCAGCGGATCGAAGTGCATCGCCGACACTGGGGGATGCCACGCAATACGCCCGTCTACGGCATGACGGAAGCTGAATTCCACGGGGAATCCAAGGTTTTGGCGACTTAGCTAGGCAACCCTTGGCTGGCCTTGGATAGCGCCGCTCAGCAGCCGCGTGTTGGATGTCTAGGGTCTGCAGGAGGTGGAACGGCAGGCGATGATGGCCCCAGGGCTAAGAACGAGAGAGGAGAGGGAGTCGTGATACGCTGGGGGGCGGATAGACGACCGTGAGTTGCCGAGAGAACAGATCCCGTGCTATCGTCGGTAGACATATAGCCCCCTCCGCCTTTGAGGGCTTCCTGAAAAAGAATCGCGAACACTGTACAGAGCCGCCCAAGGCAAAAATCGCGCGCAAGTGCACGCTTCCACAAATAACCATAGTATTTTACAGTTCTCCTCGGCCTCAGCCATAACTGCCCGGGTCACACGCTGTGTCATAAATCGTCACTCGTATTTCTTCCACCTCCCCCGCGAGCCGAGTATCGCGAAACCGTGTAAACTCGGATTTAAAAATCCGTACCCGCGATCGTTAGTTAGCTCGGAACGCTCCAGAGCGTTATTTTATTCTTCGTTTACTTCTAATCGTTACCCCCTGCTCTCCTCCCCACCACTCCCCCGCCGCAACCGCCTGCGTGCTATTAATGCAGGAACCAGAGTGTTGTTAGTTACTAATCGCAGTGGCAGTCGCAGGGGAGAACGCGCGGCTCCTACCACCCCGGGTGCTTAACCGAGAGGTGATTTTGCAACTTTTGTAGGACAAAGGTGCACTCGCAATTTCGAAAGTTGTAACGAGGGTGCTTTGAATTGTGATGAGGAATGGCCCCGGGACAACGTTCCGGCCTTTCGTTCGTTATCGCAGACGAGCCGAAGCCAGCATCCCGCTAATTTCTATCGCTTCACGTTCGATCTGCTTCGCCCTTCATCTTATTCTGATTACCGTCGTCGCTTACGTGTCACTACTAATTAACACCCCGCACATGCTGCGCCGAGTGCTACGAGGAGAAAAGGACGGCTGACGCTTCCTGACATGCTCTTAGCGCCAGGGCCGCCTTAAGTCCCGTAAAGCTCGTATCTCTAATGCTACTCGCTCGCTCCCGTTCGACTATTACATCACCTTTACTTGTATCATTTCTTCTGTCGCCGAGTGTCCAATACTGTTGATTAAAAGCGAAAAAGCACGCAACGGAGACGACCAAAGCGAAGGGAGAGAATATCGAATTGCCTGGGCCGAATCGAAACCACGAGGCGAGCGCATGGATGCATCGACGGCCGAGCCGCTCCGCAGCTCAGCAGGCTGATTTACATGAAAAGAATGTAAATCGTTCGGACAAAGCAATTTAGGCGGCGGAGGCTATACATAACTCCGTCGTATCGGGCACGTTTTAAAAGTAGACAGCTCGCTCGACTTCCGTTAAATCGCGTTCACAATCAGTCGCTGCAATCGACGAATTGCGGTTGCGCCGGCCCTGGGACACTTTCCGCCCGCGGGGCGAGAGAGGAGAGTAACTACCGTGCCCAAACCCTCCTCCCCTCTATTCCCTGAACCGCTGCTTGTCCAACGCCAACTTTGCGAAGTCGTGTATGTATATATACACCTATATACACGCATCTGTACGCGCATACATCAGTGTGGAAGTAAGTCGAGTGCTCGTGCACGTGTGCAGTATGGTCTGGTTCGGATGTGTGCGTGGCGGGAGCCTGATACCGTGGATCGGCCGATGGGGGCGCCACGGTCGGAGCCGAGCGCAGTCACGGCACAGACTCCGTACGGCCGTGGCGCCATCGAGTTTCGCTTTTCGTCGCTCTCGCCGCGACCCGTGGAGCGGCAACGACAGTTTGCCCTGTGTGCCTGGACGGGGCGGGTGTGATTTTGATCGTTGATTCGTTGATGCTGCACGTTCTCTCCCCGAGGTCCGCTCGCGTGAAAAGAAACGACTCTGCCACATACTCGTCGATCATCGGACGGTCGCGGCCGAGTTCGCTCCGTACGTGCTCGAACTCGACACATGAGGAGGAAGGCTGTCGGCGCGAAGTGCAAGGTGAAGACGTCACTGATAGAACCGGCAACGCTTCGAGGAATGACGAGCCCACATGATCGGCTCCGCTCGCACGTCCTAACAACCGGCCGCGATATGACGCGATGACTCCCGAGGTGGTCCCTGCGCCCGTCTTGACTACGCTCCGCGTGAATTCCCGTCGTTCCCCGGCGGCTAGCTGGTAAAAGTGTGTTCTCGGGTGTGAGGGTCAAGTGTTTTCGAATAGCACATTAGGAAATAGTTGTTTTGGTTTGTTCGCCCGTGATCGCCGCACGAAAGTCATGGGTGATGTGTACAGGCTACTTAGTGAACCGCTCGTGGAGGATACACCCGCGGACGGAAGAAAAATCGACCTGACCACGCCACTCGCCGGGGTAAGTCTCTCCACTTCTCTGCTCGTTTGTTTCTCACGCGATACCCTCCGTGTGTTTGTCATTCGTTCGCGGACCTTTGTCTCTTCTATCCTCCCTTCGGTCTATCTTGATCTTGGAAGTTTGAACGTGGTATAGCTAGAGGCAAAGAGAAATGCTAGGGACGAGATGAATAGCAGAGGGAAAGAGATGGAAGATATTGTGGTCTCGCGATCGTTCTCTTCTTCTTTTCATTTTCTTCGCTCTGTCTCCGCGTAATTCCCGGCGTGCGCTTTCTACTCGTCTCTGTCACGATCTCTTGCGCCGTTTCGCCGCCACTCGAGAATTCGACACCGTTCGTGTTCGTTGCCCGCTTCGGAGCAAGATGACGCCTTAAAGTTCGCCCGATCGAAATGTGCACTACTAGCGCGTTTCGATTGTCGCGCTCGACGAGAGATCGTGTTGCGTCTACGCCCCGCGTGCTCGACGACAAGGAAGATTTAAAAGTAGCGCGCGGTACCACCTGAGGGGAATCGTCTTTTTAGCGCGGTAGGATTGTTATAATCGCGCGATCGAGAGTACAAGCACGGATAAAGGCGGATCGGAAGTGTCAAAGTCAGCTGGCGGGGAAAGCGCGCTAGAGAAATCCGATACGGTTCATCGATCATCGATACACGCTGTTTTGTCCCTTTAATCCCGAGGCAGTTACCGCGTTCCTAGCCGATTCACTGCTATGTATAATCTTTACTCTACGAAATTCTTCTGGCGTGAACGTTACATGTCAAGGTCAAACTTTTTCTATAATGGTTTCATTACATCAGAAACTAGTTGGTCATTGACATGTATGTCGCATCGATTTACTTTTCACACTCTTCAGGCTCAGAATTTTCTGATCAAATATTAAAAATGAAGTTACGCGTGATTGTCAATTGTTGTACATGATTAATTCGGTGTTCCCGATTGTATTTGAAGACAGATCGTGTTTCTTTGGTTCAAAACATTAAATACATTTAGAAATTTTTCCGTTGAATTTTGCGGAAGAATAACAAAATCGAACGAGTTTTTGAATTAAGTAGAATGTACTTGTGCAAAATGGTTTCATTCTTCTGGATGTTCACTTCAAAATTAGGTATCATAACGTTATCAATTCTCGGGTGCTAATTTGTGCTATTATAAGATATGCATTCCTAACAAAATTATGCTGAGAATACGTATTTGATTCGTATGCAGATTGTATTATGAATGGAAACTTCTTGAATCGGTCGAATTCATCGCAAGAAACGGAAGAGTCTTAATGAACTTATTTTAGAAAGTGCTTCATATAATGGCCAATTATTCCGTTATAGGATCCTCTCTTTTGTTAATTATTTTTTTACCTTATTCTACTTGTTGGTAATCATTTCAATTCCCACGCTTACCTATATTTTTACAGAGAACTCTAAATGTACAAATAGAAGATGCTGATTACTTCAAAAGATATTACATTTTGAACATATCTCTATGAAACCTTTCCTATCTCTTTCAGTAGGTTTTATCAACCATTACAATTTTTATCCACAATTATTTATTTACTCCCTATACAGACATACTTCATGCAACTTCATGCACTTAAAGTATTTCTATGAATCGTTCATCATGATTTATGTAATAAAACATTTCATCCTGTCACACATCCGACAATCCTGGTTTAAAATCGACAATTTTTAAAAAAGTAATTTTAAAACCAACCGTCCAAATGCTCGGTAAAATATCGAACAATATCACTCGCTGTCATCCATAAATTTTTTCTGTTATTAATCTCGTCGAATCAGAGGGGTAGTCGCGGTTGGAAAATGGAAACGTTGAAAGCTGTGTTTCCTTGAACCGATGCCATTTGCATCGTCGTTCTTGCGTCCGATGTAATCTCGTTGTCGTCAATTATACAGTCGCATTTCTCGAATTCGTGATCCCGAACGGGTCTCCGTTGTCCCCTTAGCTTTCGTGACACCGCGGAGGAGTAGGAGGATGAGGAGGTTAAAAACGACAAGCACTCGGAGCGTAAAAAGGAGCGTAATAGTTTCCACTGCGCGATCCGAGATTGCGAGAAGGCATGCAAAGTATCTCAAGTAGCTCGAGTTATTCGAGGCTCACGATTGTGTTTTCAAATTACCGTACTTCGTTTCTCTTGCACGATCGTCGCAGGAAATCCAGTGGCGTGGCGGGGGACGAAGAGAGAGAGAGAGAACTACGGGGGCGAGTTGGGCGGGGTTGGCGCTTGTTTCTCAAGGGCGCATAATAATTATTGCGTTGTCGCACACCGACGAAGCTTCGAGAAGTTTATTACGCCGACGGAACGCGAGTTCTCTCAACCCTCCACCCCCTTTTTCTCTCCGCGTTGAATATTCGACCAGGCTAGGTTTCGAGGATTCCGCGCCGGCGGACGTCAAAAATCGAATGAGCACAAACCACGGTAGTCCCCGACCACCCTCGTGATCGCGTCGGATTAAATATTAATCCGCGCGATGTTCGGTATTCGCTTAACAATAGCGCGGCACTCGGCTCGCGTTACATCAATATTAATTGCCTCATCATCGTGTTATCGGCACCTCGGAGGATTTCGGTCCTCCCGCAGGACGCACTCCGGGCCCTCGGACTCCGGGGCGAAGAATGGTAATTACCTGAGGCGGCGATAAATAACCCGTCGAACGATCCGCTGCCAGCCACGGTTTTCTCATTTTCCTCGATGCCTTTCCCGCCCCCGCACGCGCACCAACACACGCGCAATGAAGCAAACCCCACCACCCGAGTGTCGCCCGTTTTCACATGCGAATTAATAGGTAAACATTTGGCGAGCTCGCGTCAAATATATCCGCGAACTTCGCCCCATAGACGGCGGCCCGGGCGTTCGCTATCGAGCGGCGTATAAAAACATGACCGTCGAGGGCAAACATTGCCAAGTGCAAATCCACGATCCGTATCTCTGTTCGGTTCCATTTATTCGGCAGAAGTGAACGGGGAGTACGATGCGCGCTTAGTTCGGTGATAAACACGGTTCGAACGGCTGTGTGGGTGCGTGCACGGCCGGCAGATAACGATTGAACGGCGGTGCCGAGAGGGGGTTGGAGAGACGTGTCCTACTGTGGTTTCTAATACGACTTTCCGAGTGGAGATAACGCGACCCGATCTTAATACGTTTTGAGACTCTTCTTGTCGGCGTCTTGAGTCACGGTCTCGCACTTAACCGTGAATTAACTTAACTCGGGACTAATTTCTGTTCCCGTCGCGCTAACCTGGGCGATAATTGAATTAACGCTGGAGCCAGCTAAGCTCCCTTTTTCGCCGTTGTCTTTCTTTCTGCCTCCCCCACTAGTCGCCACCCATCTTTCCCCCTCGAGGAAAAGTTCCACCTGAACCGTGGGGAGTAAATAGAAATGGAATGGAACGAAATGATGGCGCATTATCTCGCATTAACGCATCCAGTGGCACCCCGCGCGGCTAGGGGGACGCTTATGCCGCGCGCATATGTCACTTATAAGCTTTCCGCACAGGAGCCTTCATATTTAAGACCGCACATGGCGCGGTCGTCCCCTCGCCGCGCCATTGCAACATCCGAATAGTGACCGTAATAATGGGTAATTAATTTATCGGTTGGGCGACAGGTTTATACGTTCTCGTAATGGAGTTTTGAAAAAAAATGTGTGGACTGTACTGCGAGAGTTGGATGATTTTCGTGCGCAAAGGGGGCCAAGGTAGCTCTTGGGCGTTGGATGCGCTGCAACTGTGGCGTTTGTGCTCGCATATGATACTGTTACGATTATTCTCTTTGCATCGAGCTGGCCTGGCAATATCGAACCGTTAATGACACCCGTATATTGGTGTTTGATTGCTCCACGATCATTCATCATTGAGTCTCTGTGTGCGAAAGATTAGTGCTTTAGCGTTACGTGTGCCGCAGTTTATTGCGGGGCGTCGATTAGATCACGGGCTAATTAAATGATTGCTTTGAAATTTTCAATCCACGCGGCAATTATTCGTATGTAAAGTAAACGCCTCTATTATTTAGCAGGGCTACTTTGTCGATGAGTTATTTATATTTCTAGGTGAAAAGGGTCCAATAAGTGCATTGAGCGACAGGGTTAAAAAATAAAGTTATAAATGTTCTAGGTGTCTATTTGTGGTCTTTATTGCCGATATCAAGATTCATGGGTGGATAATTCTTATTTGGTACTAGTTTATTCGAAAGATCAATCAAGAGTATTTTGTTTGAAAATTTTTTATTTGCGCGTGTTCGATAATAGGACCATTCACTTTATGCAACATATTATAAAGTAACGCTGATTACAGGAAGTTCTTTTAAATAAACGAACACCAGTTATTTGCTTCGATGCACTTCCATCGAATCGATGCACATAGGTACACGAATTGTAACATAAGAATCAATATCCTTTGAATTCCTTCGCCACGAATGATTCAAATGCTTTGATAAATAATGCTAATCTGCTGGTGATAAGTCTGAGGGATGTTTCTGTTTTTAAATAAAACATCATCTCACAGTGTTATCTTTCACGTTCAGCCATCTGCCTTGAAATAATTTCCTTCTCTATTTATCAGTATTGTACATATCATTTAAGTTTCGTATATGTCAAAGAGATATGCAAATCATTTCGTTCTGTGAAAGTTTCAGCTTGGAGTAGTATCAAGTTTTGAAACAAGTACCTATATCTCTTACCTGCCAGCTGCTTGTACAAATTACTCGCTTTTATAAAATGTATGTATTCTCTCATCTTCATAAAAGAGCATAATTTTAGAAAAGTTTCTGAAAGTATTGATCTCGGTAGATTGTATGTATGAAAAATAAGAAATTCAATAAAGAATTTATTTATTGTTATTAAAATTTCCCTGAAATGTAAGATGCATCATGATCAATTTCAATTCCTTATTAACCCTCTATGGGCCGAATTTTTGTTTTAACTCCAAAAAGATTGTGGGAACGAAAAATCAGAAATTATAAACCTATATATGCAAATGAAAACAAATTTTTGCGTTTAAACAATTTTATTGCGATATATTCACTATGCGACTTTCAAGTCACACCGGCCTATAAAGTTTGCACTTCTGTGTATAATAACTCATACTGTGTATAATAACTCCATAAAACAATTTGCATTTGGTGTTAAGCAACGTTAAGCAAGTTGGCAACGTCATAGAGTTAAGATTTGTGCGCCATCTAATGAAAAAAGCTATAATTATTTTGTAAAATGTCGATAAATTAAAATGTGACCTGAAAGTTACACGAGCCCATAGAGGGTTAACACGTTTGACAGTAACGTACGAAGAAAAACATAAAGATGTCTCACAGTGACAAAAGAAACATCGTGCCAACTAGTAGGGAAAGTGAAACTTAGTTTGTCAAAATCGAGAACTTGTTCAACGACTTGGTAGAGAGCAAATATTCACAGATAGGATATCAATCGACGTTGTTTGAGGACTTGTAAGAACTTGTTGAGATCTGAGATAGTTGAAAGTTAGGCAGAGGAAAGTGTTAGTAATTACAACAAATTAATACACAGCACTTAACAGATTGCCTTTCCTTCAGACTACGAACAAAAAATTCTTCATACATATACTTGTGTCAGAATGAGTGTTAAGAACGCTATTACATTCGCAGTATCGTCTTTCAATGATATCGCAATACAATCAATATTATTTTTCAGGCAAAAACTTGAAAGTTCCTGAAAAATGAATCTCAAATGCTTATAATATAACTACATATAATACACAAATACTTTCGTAAATCAAATCACACTACGTTACAATCTCCAAAACAGACCAAAGGAATTACACTCCATCACTCGAACTGTCCACTGAACGAAGATTTTTCCTCCTACTTCACATAAGTAGCATAGATTACCAATGACCTACGTATCTTTCAACGCATTAAATTCTCGTCTCGAAAATTTCTCCATAAATTATAACCCAACTGCTGAGGAACGTCATTAACACTATTACAAACTGTTTTACTACTTTTCGCTCTTAGCAGCCTGTCCTTACGAGGGGCGTAATTATACGGTCGATAGAGTGTCTCCCAGCAGCCAGCCGAAAACTTCTATTTTTCGTTTCGCCCAGGCTGCCCCATGAATTAGGTGAAAATAGCCAAGTAGGGAATACTTTTAGTACACACGGTACACCGACGCGAGTATAGCGTAAGACGGGCTGCCTACCTACGTGCCGAAGTACTCGTCGAGGACAAGCTAGACCGGTACTACCGCTTTTTCTCCTCTTCTCACCTTCTCTCCTCTCTTCTCCTCGCACAAAGATGCACGGACACATGCACGCGAACGCTCGCCCCGTTCTTTCATCGCCTACCTGGTCTCTTTTTTTCTCAAAAGGCTGCTGTGCTCGAGCAGCAACCAGGAGCGCGCCCCTCTCCCCTCGTGCCTCGCCGCCGATGCAACTCGAGGGCACAATAATTATCGCTGAACGACGATTCAGTTATGACTTGGGTATCTTGGATGCACTTGGCTGCACGCGCAACCAACATCGTTGTTCTCGAGTGGAACGTCAAGAGTACGGCGGTTCCGCTTGTACGTATATACGTGCCCGCCAAGTTTGTCTTATCGACTTTGAGCGTATCGCCTTTGACCCGTATTCGGAACGCCACGTTAAGGATGCAGGCAATCTTGAGACTGTAGCGTTCCTCTAGTCACGGACTCGATTACTTGCCAGCATGATTCGTCGTGGCTGTACTTTGACTTCGGGCTTTCTTTGGGACCGCTTCAATCATTTCGGGAGAAAATGTAGCATTCGCCAGTAAAGGCTGTACTTGTGTACAAATTGATCCCGAAATTGTACGACGATTAGGAAGACGGTACACCCGATGGTTGACGGAGGTAAGGCAATGACCAAAGTGATTCGTGCACGGTTGGTTCTTGATGCTTTAATTCCGATGCTATTGTGAACCGATCGCAGGTGCCGCGCTCCAGGATTGGATTACGAAACAATCAAGTATAAAATTGGAATATCGATGCAGCTTTTATATCCGCGAGCGCATCGCGGAATCATGTACCACGGCCTGTCGATAATGTCAGTGGATAGGGGCATGGCATCGATGAAACACGTTATGTATGTACCTATCCAATTGGCGAACGAGTTCGATAAACCAGCTGTAATGTATACGGTCTTGAATGGATTCGACGGCGTGATTGCAGCCATTGTAGCATCTCTCCGAGAGCGTTTTACTTTTTACACGATTAAAAACCGCCGATGGGGTCAGTAACTGTAATCTGTAACTGCAGTTACTGTGCCATTGTGATGGGAACGTTTAGCAAATTCCATTCGATTGGAAATGCCGTGATCGTATCGTTGCAGCCGATAATCCTTTGATTTTCTGCGATTCGAATTTAATTAAAGTGGTGTGTAACGGCACCGCCTGTAACATCGGGCTGTGCCGTTTAAAATGTTGGTCTTCTTAGGTCGAAACTGAAGTTCGATTTTTCTTACAAGACAATCTTCAGAAAATTGTAAGGAAGTAAAGTAGCAATCTTCCTGATAACTGGCGGAATTTTTGAAGGGGCAACTGTTGCATGGTTGATTTTTAAAGTCGATGTAGGGAGAAACACCGAGGACAGAGAAAAATGTACATATACTGTGAGTTTAGAGGGACAAAGTAATGAAATGTTATTTTCTTGATTCAGGAGGTATTTAAATTAGATTCGGATGGCTGCGATAATTATTATCATAACATTCAAGAAAGGAAAACACATTATTGTGTGATCAATGAGTGGATATTTATAGCTATATGTTTAGATACATAGGAAATTGAAGAATTGCATAAGCAGTTACTGAAAAAAATGATAGAAGTGTTTCATTCTATTAACAGGAGCTTAACGAAATTTTTTTTTTCATGCAACCAATACGAACTTTTCAAATGTTGAACTGTCACTTATTCGTAGTCGTGGGCTGCATTTATAAGCAGGGATTTCATATTCTGCGCCCCACTATATTGGAGAGGTTCTAAACAATTTATTTGCCCGAGGCACGTAGGCAGCATGATCGACAATAGCAAATGCAGTGAGTTCATTTTTTCCCGTTTTCCCTTTCCGTTTAACGAGGTGTGTCTGAAAGAATTGAAGCCAAACTCGCCCGCGTACCAGCTGAACTGTTTAATGCTTGACTTGGTAAGATATTGTGCGCCGAATCCCAAGCAACTTCGGAAGAATTTATGTTTCTTATATTCCCGTGGCGGTTGCGATAAACTTCGCTAATGGGGAAGCCAATACCGAATGAAGATTTATTGCCGGCGAATGCGAACCGTCGCGTTACCGGTATATGCGAAGTAGCTCGGGGCAACGGCGGTGGTCGACGGTGAAAAAGGGCGGATTCGAAATTTTCAGATGGAAGTTATTAGAGTTCATCAATATCGAATCCGTTCGTCTGTGTAAAGACTTTGCTTCCTTCCATTTCTATATTGGATCTACCCCTCCCCCCCTGCTGCTCCTCCCTCTGTGTCTCGTCGAGTTGAAAGCTGCGATCTTATAGCGGCCAGGAAAGAAAGAGCAGTTGAAAAATTTGAATAGCCAAACTCCTGGAGCTCATAAATCTGGAACAATTCCACGATAAAGGAATTCTCTTCCTTTCCTTCCCTTTTATCGGCCCACCCCTTCCATTGCTCCGCGGTGGTTTAAGTATGGTCTCGTTGGCGGTGCAAACGCGACGCCCTGAATGCCAAACTTTGGTTTGTTTAACAATGAACGATTGATTTCTAACTCCGAGCCGCTTTAACCGCTACTTTCGCGATAATCTAACGCCCGGCTGGAAGATTTAGTGACTGGTTCCCCATTGATACGCGGGGCGACGTCTAAACTCGATTAATAATTTCCCACGAGTTTCATTCATTCGCTGCTGGAACTGCTGTCCGGATGATATATTTTCGGACACGTCTCCTCGCAGTTATTACAGATTTTCAGCGATATTCTATAACGCGACGATATACAAGCCCGGCCGGGGGTGGCAGGGAGGGACATAAATTCCAACCCTCGACCCCTCTCGACGATCCCAGTCGGGGCACCATGAAGAGTACCTATTCACTTCGGACGCGTGTATGGATCCTCCAGCGAATATTTCCCTATTTACGCCAATTCTCTGTCCTTTCGCCGGTTTAAACGCGGCATATTTACAGCTCTTTCGAATAATCCCGCTGCGAGAAGGATAGCGCCGTACGAAGCCAACTGCCGCTGGGGGGTGTATCTATACGGATGGATCGCTGTAATCTCGGATAAACTGTATTTTGATAAACGAGTACCCGTCAGAACCGGAATACCGTGGCCTCGTACACGCGACGGATTTACACTGAGTCGCGGAAGTTCAAGTGCCGCATGATCTGCGGATTAAATCGCTTAACAGTTGGAAGTCATTGCACAGGGTGGGGATAAACTCGTAATGCAAGCGGTAATGGGGGTCATTCCTTGTACAGAAAGTAGGTTGACAGCGTTGAACAAATAGTTTTCCTTCGAGGCTCTGTTTTCGGGAAAATTGATTTTCAAAGTCTGTCGCGCTACGCGCCCAGTTGTTGAACATGTGGTGTGTGGAAAGTTATTGTAAATGGCATTGTGTTTACGGACTTCTATTAGGATTTTGTTAAAAGTAGCCAGGGGTTTACAAGCACAGGCACTCATGGAAATATTTCCCTACTACGTGGACGCAGTGGACAAATTTTCAGAGAAATTTTCAAGCTCGGCTACCTCGGGAGCAGAGCACCGTGCGGGAGAAATTAATTCTGCGCTTTCGACTTATTCTTCCATAAAAATTCCCCGCTTTCGCGGGCATTATGCGCTCCAAATTTTGTTCGTCCGGCGGAGCTTGGCGGAAGCGAGAAGGGATTGGGACGATAAAATCCAGGCAAGGATCGGCGAGTCCCTACGATTCGAGCTCGTGCGTCTCGCCTGGACGACACATCCCCGACTATAGCTTCTCTTTCAGCTCGCTTCCTTTTTTTCCCCCCTTCTTTCATTCCACCCTTTTCCGGGCGGGGTGCATGCAAGTGCACGTACCATACGTACTGTGCGTGCACGCCGTTCTGGGAGCTCATTAATGTTTTCAAGATGGGGAACGTGGCCTCTTTGACCTTCCAGAAAACGACTGTACAGACGAAAAAGCAAAGCGCGAGCAAGTGGAGTCAGGGGAGGAAAGTAAACGCACGTCTGAAATCTCTGGAGGACACTACACGCTGCACCCACGTCCGTGCGTGCAATGAAAGAGCGCATCTTCTGAAAACACTAATGGCCGGGGTTGCCTCCTTAATTAAGATGTGTCTCGTTACTGTTGCCCCCGCTGCTAGGACGTTCCTCGTCGCGGAGCAGAATGGTCAAACGATTTAGCCGCAGTTACCCGTAACGACGAGTTTACCCTAAAACTACAATTGAAATCTACAAGCGAGGCGCAGTCGACGGATTTTCCGCATCATTTGTAATGTAATCTCCTGCAGCGAGCACACGCGAAAACTGGCAACGGGTATGGCGCGTTTCGCGTAACGCGTTATGGAAATACGGCGGGAATATCGTGGAAACATATTTTCCTCGGGGCTCGTGTGGGCGATATTAAAGTTCGACAGGGCACGAAGGATCCTCGCATCCTTGAATGCCCCCGCCACAATTGCACCTCCCAGGTAGTGGCGGGCGAGCCCGCGCGCGCCTCTATTTGGCCTACAAAACGAATTTCTCGAATATCTTGTCGGCGGATGTCGGGCCGCGTGTCTCGGCGTCTAGTTTTGTAACACCCGCTTCACACCCCGGCAATCTCGTATTTCGATCTGCAAACGACCGCAGATGTCCCGCGGCGTTGTTGTTCCGTTCTCTCCTGTTCCTTTCGTGCATGGTACTTGCAAACCCCGAACCGCAGAACACCTGAAAGGGATCGCCGCCCCGGCTTTCCGTTCTTCGACACTCGAAATAATAGCGAGTGAAAACGTTGTAGGGGAGAGGTGGGATGAAAGGGACATTTTTGTTTAGGACCAGATAGTAAAAAAACTAAATAACCATACGAGTTCTAATTGGTAACATTAGAAAGGCCAGTCATCTGGCTATAACAATACATGGGCCTATTAAGCTTCTCTCTATATTCACATGTCATATTTTTTGTTTTCTAAAAAAGTGTGTTTTGTCCCTTTCATAAATTGGCTGTATTGAAAGGGACATGGGTGTTTATGAATGGGACAGTGTAATAAAACCAGGTAATATTAATATCATTTTTTTAATAATTATTTATGCAGATACCGAAATTACAGTAGCTATTTTAATTCGTAATAGGAACTAAAAACTCAACAGTTAAGCTTATGTAACTAAATGATCTATAAATAATGAATTGTCCAATGGCATCCTAACCCGAATTTTAGGTGGCATATTTTCACTGAAACAAGTGAAGAATAATAAGGTTTTAAAGGGAACAGGTATGAAAATGACGTCCCTTTCATAAATTTTTGTTGTGTCCCTTTCATAAATAAGGCACCAAAGATGAAAATCTAATTCCTACAATTACAATATGAAACAAAAAGGATCGGACATTATAGGATATCGTTCTTAAATAAATACCTGTTTAGATGCAGTAATAGAGAAATCAGTCGCTGGTAACAGCCCTTCACAAAACAGTTCAAGGAAATAGGAAAAATTTTACTTCGAACCTCAAAAAAATTAAATCGTGTATTTCTGTCGTCGTAGATATAATAGCGGCTTGAAATGTGGCTTGATTACACATGAATGAATGTGGTTACAAAATAAAAATACTTTTAGCCTGGGCAGATCCTTTATCTTTGAGATAATGACCATGTCCCCTCCAATACGTGTCCCTTTCATCCCACCTCTCCCCTACACCGCGTATCCGGATGTATTCCTCCCCAGGAATAACAATACTCGCGTAATCCTGTCATTTGAGTGGCTCCAGTAACCGCGTTACCACATCGATTTTTTGTTTAACGACGCTCGACGCCGCATTTTAAACGCCACGTTTTGTCGGTTGCTTTCTTCTTTTTAAGGTGCTAGGGAAGTTTTGTTGCATACAATTTTATTGGTTACCAGTTTTCATAATACTTTGATGACAGACTACAGAGTTTGTTATTTAGTGGAAGTAACCGTTGAACGATTCCTCTGTCTCCTCTGCTTTCATTGACCAGTGTAACGCGTGCTTGAGTCCACGCAACAATTAACTGGTTTCCGCTTCCAGAACGACGTTGTGTTAATTGATTCCTGAGGTATGGGAGTAATTAGATTATGTGCAGCATGTGGAAGTAGCTGTAGATATTGATTTTTTAGAAATTGCTGCGTAACACGTGTTGGATTTAGAAGGGGCCTTATTTTAGTGGAAGGATTACAAAGTTATTTGTGGGTACCTATGGTCATTAGTTTTGTGAAGGGAGCTTTGGCAAGTGGTGTTTAGTGTAACTAGTTGTGGTGGCTATTATTCCTTTATTTAAGACTTAATTGTTTAACTTTTTGTGGAATACTTGGTGACATTCCTTTTCGAACAGAAGATACTTGATGTGCGATTGTCAAAGTGCGAACCCATAATGAGACAAAAATATCGCGAGACTTTATTAGAAATATCTCGTGAGACTTTAATCTCATGAGACAATTATTTCGCGATGTGTTTCCACTAATGGACAAATGTTAACGTTATCGCTCATCAACTCGCATCTTATATGAGAGTTTTGTCGCGCTAAAACAGGTTTGAATTGTTTGTTGTAAATCTATTAATTGAATTGTTAAACTTTGTCGTCCAATTAATACCTTTTCTCTCATTGTTGACTTTCATGATCCTAAAAAAATAATGTAATCGATATGAAAATTCATTTAAACTCATTGTTTACTCAAAACAATTTCAAACCAATTTAATATTCGATGCATACGGTAGTTACAATTGAAGTAACAATGCACGTACCTATTACTTACGATAAAATAAATTCACACGAAATAAATGTGCCAAGAAACAGCGATAACGTCGATAACATATCACGTGCTGTTGGTGAGTTGAATGTCTCGTATGATATTAGTAATTTACTACGTTTGCACGGTGAGTCAATAGTTTCATGAAACTAGACTCTCCTGAAACAAGTTTCAAGATATAGTTTCAAACATCTCATCTCTCGCAACTGTTTCCATTATTTACATTTACTTGTTGCTGAGATTTTAAAATCTCATCGTGGATTCGCACTGTTAATGTATCCAGAATTTCGAATACCTACTCGTAATTATCTTTGTGGCAGCGATTAGAATAGAATTCGTTCGTTTTAATCTTCCAGATATAAATTTTGTACCTCATTTTGTAGTCATTTAACTGATAATCGTTCTTGACTTTTAATGAAATCGTGAGGTACCAAAAGTCTTCTTTTAAATGCAGTGTATTATTCAGAGTTGCATACAAAGCTAGTACCTATGTACATTAATCTTTAGCGTCTTTTTCATTTGCCTGCACATTATTTGGGGAGTATGTTCAATAAATTTCGGGAACCAACAATATTTTAAGAGTTACCACTTTTACTGGTCAACCAAAACAAATCATCTCCTAAGCCAAAGTGACTTGTTGAAAAGCTTTATAGTATTCTTCTTCATTTCTTTAAGGTCAGTCATCATGAAATACTCTAAATATTTCTTTACACCATGCCTTAAAACTGAAAAGTTAGCTCACTAACAAGATTGCAGTGTAAATGGCAATTTCTTCACTTCACTAAACAAATACTCAGGACGTGCTGAACAAAAACAATTGAAATTTTCTTTATGCGTACACGAATGCTTCCTATTTACACTTATAACTTTCTACTTATTTTCAACATCGTGTAACAAAACTTTTCTATTCACAATGACTCAATAGCAGTTAGATCACTATGTAGTAACACTATTCCACTACATATTTCGCCTGATCAATGATAGAAAATACTCGTTATTATAAGCGACCCCAAGTAACCTTAAATGGCCTCGTATTACAGGTCATTGTACTGGTTGTAACATCCGCTATCAAAAGATAAATACAAACAGATGATCCTCGCATAGACGAAAAACTTTATCACCATACGATGGCCATTTCTGTACCGTAGAATTTTTTACATACTTTTCACTCGTTGAACTCTTTCAAACAAGACACTTCTATGTCTTACAACTGGTATTTCAAATACATTCACTTGGCATAAATGTCGCCAGTTTAAGAAAGACAAAGAAACGTAGAAAAAGTGTGAATACATATAAAATAGGTATCGTATCAACCGCCAGCCATAAAAGTGTTCTGCGCGGAAAGGCTGTTACTCTTCTTGCTCCGAAGGTATTGAAGGTGCTTATTGCTATTGGTTCAGCTTGTGTATTACCCCGCACGTTTACGTCCGCGCTCGATTGTTCCTGGACGAAGAGATCGTGTAAATTATTCGCTGTAATTGGTAACAGCTGTTAGAACGCTCAAAACAGTAGTATCCACGGTATCGATAATGCGATTCGCGGGGTTCTAATGAAAAGTGCAGTTCGAAACTGCCGACATAACTTTTCGCTTTCCAGTCGACGCAAGTAAGTTGCCCGTTCCGCTCGGACGATATTACTAGCGCAACTCGGAACGTACCGAGTTTTGTGTTTGGATGCACTTGGCCCATCCAAAAAGGCGTACCCGCGACGGATACGAATATCCGGGCTTGCAAACAAGCGGATATTAGGAAGTTGGATAATTTCCGCAGGCCGAGATAGAAAATACTTCGCGATAGCTCACTTCGATCGAGCATTTCAGTGTCGTCGATGCACTGCGTGAGGTCCTATCAAACGCGAGTCAAATAAGGCCCCTTTTCCACGAGACACTTTTGTGTCTCGCGATTGGTATTTCAAACATAATTATAAATATTCCTCCTTCTCCGATCTTTTCTCAATCAAAGTTGTCTGTGCCAGCAAGATACGTCTAAAATATATGTGGTGAATCGTGAGATATACAAGTATCTCGCGTAAGGAGGCCTTAAGAGTCTATCACATTATGGAATAGCAAATTTTTAATTTCTCTACTATATCCTATTGGTTTCTTGGTTGGAATTAGGAAAAGTGCTTCGTAGACAGTCGCGGATTTAAGAAAAAAGGCCCAGGTGGCAAACGTTCTGAGGGGTCCATTTGTTGGGAAAATGAAGAGGTAGTTTATTAAAAACGGGCTAAGTGAGATAGTAAAGAAAAAAAATATAGTGTTCGAACAAAATTACAATTTTTTTTTGAAAATGTGGCTCTGGGGCCTAGGCGGCAACTGCTCATCGACCGCCCCTTAAATCCACCACTGTTTATAGACCTCATATATAGTCAGCAACATTCGGTATACTCAAAAATTGGCAATTGTCGAATAGATTTAGGGTCTGAATGGATTTTGGATAGCAGTGGCGAGCCATCGAAGTGTCTCGCCTGAAAAGTCCCCGAAGCTGCTTCAAACTTGGCGATCGGTATCTCAGGTACGCCGACCACCTGTCTCCACCTCCCTTCCTCTTTCCCTCTCCGTTTCTCTCGCTCGTTCTACGACTGATTGGGAACACATGCCGCCTGTAACACGGCTGTCTCGGTTGTTAACAATTTTGGCACGACTCCCTGGAGGCGGCCCCCGTGCCCAGCGACAGACTCCCTTTTCATTCTTTCGCTCGTTTCATTCGCCTACTGTTGCGGGCCGACGTCTGCCCAGAGCCACCCCAAGTTTCTCCGCCGTTCGGGTGGCAATAAAAACGTTTGATATATATTTCCAGTGTTTACGAGGTGGTCGGCGATGTTTCGAGTAATTTCATGTGTTGTTTCTGGACGATATCGGACGGCACGTGAGGAAAATGCCTGAGGAGGGTTATTAACGCTCACTCGCGGCTGTCTGCGGATGCTG
Source organism: Andrena hattorfiana (assembly GCA_944738655.2). Classification (NCBI taxonomy): domain Eukaryota; kingdom Metazoa; phylum Arthropoda; class Insecta; order Hymenoptera; family Andrenidae; genus Andrena; species Andrena hattorfiana. The sequence continues at coordinate 31,347,564 of OX122892.1, read as the reverse complement.
GCATTGTTCTCCGAAGCACGGGGGTGAGCATTGAGTGGCGCGGCGTTATCGAGGGGAATTCGACGCGTTAAGTCGAACGCGTTCACCGAATAACGAACAACTACCACCCCATTGCCATAGAATCTCGGGATGTTTATTTCATATTCGCGATTGAAGCAAATTCGTTATGTTCCATGTACCACCTAGCGTACTATAAAGGCACATTTAACGTGCATATTCTCCAGCTGTCTATCGTCCATCGAAACGAAGCATCCGAGTTTCCGAATTCCCAAGTAGCTCGGAGAAGCGTACAGGCTTTGTATACCTGATTGTGCAAACATAATCGCCATTTGTGCATACCGATTGGGGTTGAATTCGTTGTGTACGGTTTGATCGGTCAGAATCGTGGAAACGTAAGCAGATAAGATAATTGGAGCGTGTCTGCGATATCTCCGTCGTTTCGACACCTGTTCCCTGCATTGTTGTTCGCAACTATGTATTTCTAACCTATCGAGACGCCGCACCGTCCATTCAACGCTGAAGCACCATAATCGCGATCGCGATCCCGTTATAAATTACTTACTGTTAGCGAAACAATGAACCGTCACTGTCCAGACGGGTTTTTTTGCGTCGGAGCGCGGCTCGGCGGATCGCTGTAACGCGAAATTAAATGGGCGACGTCGACAGGTTTTACCGCAGCTCCCAGCCAGCCCGAAACTCTGAGTAATTCATGCCGCTGGTTCCGCGGATAATGTGACGCGAAACCGTCACGTCCATGCATTCTCGCGCGTTGATATTCCCGGCTTCAGTTATTTTCCATAAAGATGCGAACGCTACGTGAGAAGTTTTTACTCCCGCCGACCTGGGCGGAATTTCGTTAAAACTTGGAGACGTTGGTCCGTTTCTGTCCCCAACCTCTGGAGCAAGTCGTACGTTTCCAATTCGCCATCGCGGAGCATTCCACCTCGGAGTAATTCTGTTTAACGATCCCTCGCGACCTCGGGTCCACCTCCAATTTCGAGGTTTCTTCCGTTCTCTTCCCCTGTCGACCTAGATCAAACGGTTTCTCCACCACCGCGCCGCGCACCAGCGTGCAATGATTTACAGAGGAAAATAGCAGAAATCGGTGTCCGCTCGGTGGTGGCGGTGCAATCGCGAATCGTGCGCGCCCTCAAGCATGTTGATCGAACGCTATTCACAAGATGACATTATGGAAGTTACGTTGTTTTCGCGCAAGAAAGCGCGTCAAAGCCTGCTTTCCCAGGGAAGCCGTTCGACGAGAACGGATTGCAACGCAACAGGGAGGAGGAAGATTTTGTAATTGCAGATTTCATCGGTGTCGTTCTCGTGGCGTGACTCTCAATCAGTCGGTGTTTACGTAATTGCAGACCGAGCAATATTGAACGTTTCCTCGCCGCGATCGATTGTAAGCTTCAGTTTTCAACTATAAGCCGTTTCACGGTGAAATTTCTTTCTTGGTCGTTTGATTAAAAAGTATTGGATTAAAAAGTTTCGCTGGAGAGAATGAGAGAAGAGTCTATGCTGGCGTCGTTAATCCACTGAGCGAAATAAAGTTACTGCGTGGCCGATTCTCGGCTATCTGCTCGTATTACGTAGCGTTCCTGGGTCTTAGAACGGGGGCGTGTGTACGTGCGCCTGTTCCGCAGTAGGTCAGTGCCTCCTGTTTCCTGCTATGATGATATTCGGCGTGTTACCGTGTCGCTAACCTCGGTCGAAACTCCGCGAAATTAGACATTGGCATTGTTCCAGCGTAACGACTTCATCGCACAGCCACGTCGCGCAAGAAAATATTAGCGCCATTACTCTTAACAAGGTGACAGTGCCTCGACGACGATTTGATCGGTTTTTCCCTCTCGCGAAGAAATCGTGCTCGGGTTCTGTAAGGAATTATCTGACACAGAATTTCTTTCTCCACTGTGCAGCTTCATGTATCCACGCTCGAATGATCAAACTCCCGATAAATCTCACGTTAATTTCTTATCCCGAGACTCGAAACATCTTGAGGAGCTTGGAATTTCCAAAGCACAACGTTCAACAGTTTAGGCATGTAGGGGAATGTGGGGCAAGACGGTATAGCTAAGAAGAAACGTAGAGGAAATCAAATATATTCTTTTTGTAACATTTATTAAAGCGTTTTTAGAATCAATATATTTTCATCTTCAAATTTCAGCAACAAAAAGGAGATCACAAGGACCAAAAACTGAAATAAACATCTTTTTCTTAAGTAACTAAATTTTCCCAGCTTGCCCCGTATGCGGGGCAAGATGGGACTGCTGTGGGGGCAAGACGAAACATGTTTTCTTACTGACACATTTCATAAAGAAACAAGTTTGAATGTGAAGAAATTCTATTTTCTTTTTTTAATTGACGTTAGTTTGGATTTTCCTGAAGTCCTTTTTCGTTTTTTTGAATTTGTTGTCTTTTTCTCTTAGGCTACTTTTTTTAAATCAAGTAACTCTCTTTTGTATGGTGAAGAAGTTAAAATCGCTGTTTTCCCACGTCGATTACTCCTTCTCTTTTCTTTGCTTTGTATCTTGGGGATGGGTATAATGTCTCTTGGTGAAATATTGAAGGAAAAATTCAAGTTGCGACATGCTGTTATTGGAGTAGACGAATTTACAGTTTGCGAATCGTTATAGACAGATCATCCCGGAACAGGGTCTTGGTTTTCCGATGACATGTTTTCGCTGCAAGAACTACTTTCATTTCCTATTAGTATTGCTTATTATTATTAGTATTAGTATCCCAATGATGGGGACGTGCCATCTTGCCCCACTCATGCAATCCTGTCTTGCCCCAATACATATTTAATACTTCACATGCTTTTTATAAAATAACCTTAACCATTTCTTAGTGAAAACTCAGAATTTATGAAAAAGTAACTAATAAGGAAAATTAACTTACCGGTTTTAGTTAAAGAACATAAACATAAATAAAGTGACACTATTACAAACTTCCTGAACAATTATATCGTTATTAGAAAAATGTAATATCTCGTCGTAACTCGTGACACGCGTGGTCTATAACACTGCTATTTTCAGACCGATGCTCTTTTGCATCGAACTCGCTGATATGTTTACGTGTATACGGTAGTACCTTCCATTTTTTATAAACAATGCTTTCCCATCTTACCCCGCTAGTCCGTCTTGCCCCACGTTCCCCTATATTGTAAGTGTATCTGATTAGGCGTTCTTTTTTTTTATTAGAGAAAATGTAGTACAGATTTGTGCTAGTTACTTGTATACAATGTATGGACTTCTCATATTTATTATGTATTTGTTACACAAATTTTTTTATTTCCGTTTTAGTAGAAGAAACTTTTTTATACTTTGTCTTGTACTCCATCGCCTGCAAACTTTTTATTCTGGAATAATTAGAAATGAGTTCACGCGGTATTCCTAATTTGACCAGAAACCGCAAATTAAAGCGGCTCTTTTTTTCTGAAGGAGGAATTATTTCATATGTATATAATGTTGCACAGGTATTTTCTTTTCCCGCGGATGTTAGAAATACTTAAAAATTTATTCTCCAGTGCTTGTTTTTTTGAGAATTAAACTATTCTTAATAAGAAACTTCGTAATTAAAGCCATATAAAGACTGTGCTATGAAATAACTCACATTTTCCCCAAATCACGTTGCACGAATTTTCTGTTTCGTCAAAAATCTGAAACTTATACAGAATGTTTTACAACAGTTCCCAGTACGATAAATGTAAGGGGAAATGAAAGAACATCAAACATCAAATGCAAATTTCACAACGTTCAAACACGTATCTGTTTTATTAGTCGACCTTTTTTGCAAAAGACAATTGCCAAACGTTTTCAATTTTTCAAAAACCAATATCATATTTTAATTGCCTGCACATAGATGTACGAACCTGTAAAAATAGGAAAAACCCAATACGACTGTTTGCATGACCTGATTAAGGTGCCGTGTTTTTTCTCCAGGAATACAATTTTCCTTTGCGGCGTGCAGAAACAATTGAATCACACTGTGCACGTTATGCTGTTGAATATTTTATATTGGACACACGAGCAGATCGATAGTTACACAAGCACACGGCGGGCGATGATATTCAGCGGAACAATAATTTAGATCCTTATAAGCCACTTTGCGCTGGGCGACTGATGTCGACTGTCACGAGGACGTGTGCCGTTCCGAGATAATCCGAGGGCTGACATTTTTAGCAGCATGCGTAGCAAATGGTGACCGTTTCCTGCTTTCGTTCCTTCATTGTTAATCCTACCTTATAGAAGTATTCTCCAGCACAATATCCAGAATGTTTTCTCGTCTATCATGTGGCAATCTAAACTAGTTAAGAGAAGACGAATTACCTCGTCATTTGTAAATGCTTGCGCTTGATAGTTACACTCCTTCGTGAAATGTAAATCCAGTGCTATAGCCTACGTAACATTCGCTATCGTTGATACGAGTCACTTCTCCGGTTGCCATTCCCAAATACACATTTTAACCCTCCATAACAGTGTTTCTTAACCGGGGGCCATGTGACTTTTCGAGGGAGCTACAGGCCAAAAATCAACTTTTGGGGAGCCAGAGCAAACTCTAAGGGGTTCACAGTCCGAATAAAATATTACTTACAGTTCTACAGCTCTGGTTACGTTATACAAATTGAATCTGAAGGTAGATAGATGCACACAGGAATCAAATAACGGTTAATTTCTCGCTGAAGCAGAAACGTGTCCAATTGCCCTTTAAATCGACGTTTATTAGGCACTTTCCGCAGCTAATTCAGTGCTCTATGACAAAATGTTTTCACGTACCTCTCGAAAGGCCTTTCACGGCAATAATACACCGACACAGTCGCCGAGGAAGAAGCGTTCCTCCTCTTTGAAACACATTCCCAAGAATTAATCGTGATAGGGACGATATTTCACAGAGGCACGAAGACACTGGCTTGGAGAATGCATCGCGGTGCTAACGACCACGCCTGTCTCTCGTCGAGATTCTCGCGCGGCAGCAGCGTCACGACGCTTTTTATATTCCATTTGTCAGTTGCAAACAGGACTCGCGAGAAAAAGAAGCCAGAAACGGCTGACATTGTTAGCCCTGTAGCCGGGCAAAAGTGATACGCATTGTATTCTATTTATCTATGCAGTAGCACCTCTGGCAACTTGCTTCAACATTTACACCCCCAATGGTTTTGCAGATCGCCAACTAGTGTCTTGAAACTTACGACCGTACCACTCTGCGTCCTGCCCCTTCAGTCCCTGCACCCGCCGTGCATGGTGGCGCTGTCAGCATTGTTCATTACTTACCGATTCTCCCTGTCTTTGTTCTCACCCCTTTCCCTCAAACAGTTCCGTCATCCATCTATCTGCCTCTTTCCCACATTCTCGCTTTCTCTCCTTCCCTCTCAATCTCTCCTTTTGCATTTTTCATTTCCCCCCGTCCCCGTAGCCCCCTGCCCGGCCGGTTCACCCGTTCGTCTTCCTTTGCTTTAAACTTTCTCTGACTTCCCGCCCTCCCCCGGCCACTCTTTCTCTGTGGCCCGTGCTCTTTGTGGAAAAGCAGCATTAATTACGGCTGCACGGGGCCGTGGACGAGAGGTCCGTTCCGTTACGCGGCGACCCTGTATCCAAAAGTTTGTACTTTCTGTGCCAGCAATTAACAACACGTACGCGGATGACAGCAAAGGATGGCGGCAAGGGGTGAACGGCGCAACCTGCCCGTGTTTTTTTTTTTCGAAATGCGACGCTCACGCTCGTTTACCGTTTCCTTTTTCCCTCCCCTTCTGCCCGCCCCTCGCTTCGCTGCGCCGCAATAATTTGACGAGACGAAAGGAAACAGCCCTCTGTCTCTTTGAGCGCTACTTTCCTTGGCGAGCTGCGTCGTCAGTGGATCGCGTGGAAGCTGTTCTTGGGACTGCTGTGGAAAGAAGACTTATAGTTTGATAGGGGCGTATCGATATTGGTCGGGCAATTTATATTGACGCTTGAGAACTTGTGGGGCTCGTAGCGATTTTACTTAACAGTGTATTTTTGTCTGTAAAGGATTGTAGGTTGATACAGTTTTAGGATACTTTGGAGAAATATTATCTCGAAAAAGTTGGAAAAGTCGAAAGCTTGGGCTTCATAATCGATTGCACGTTTTCAACAGTAGCTGCATCGGAAGATTGCAGTGGCTAATCCAACGTAACGATGTTGTGTTCCACTTTCCCACGCAGTGTAAACAAGATCTCGGTGTTTAAGATCGTTATCTTCTTGGAGCATCAAGTTCTTCCTATATTAGTCAGTGTAGTCTTTAAGGGGTATCGTGAAATTCAGCTGGTATAATTTGAATATTATTTATACATTCATAATTATTAGTGAGACAGCTTTAAAGATGCGCAAGTAGTTGCGCACTGTATGCTATGCGTGCATAGAAAGAAGCCGAGTCTAAAACGAAAACTCGTCACTAAAGATGATATTGCTCTAAGCACGATTCATGCCTGCTTGTGTGCAATGTTCTCTTGATGATGTGCCCAGTATCAGTAATATCACGTTCTTATAAGTGTATGTAGACGAAAATATATTTAAAGAAATAATTAAGAATCCTTTCCACTCATACAGGCACTTATTCAGTTGCACATGTAAAAATCATTGCAGAATGTAGATCCTTAATTAAAACTGGGGCATAATTGCTAAGGAGGAGGACGAATTAGTAGGGAGACATGATCGTTCGAATAGGAAACTTAATTAGTGGAGCATTCACTTTTCTTATAATGATTATTCTATGTATATCTCGGAAAGAATAATACAAGTAAGAATACCAAAAATTGAAAAGTAATACAGTGGGCCTATCCTATAACGAACGAATGTGCTAACGAATAATATTTCTCATTACATAAATCAAAATGTTGCAACGAACTCGGAGAAATACAATCGGCCATACACATATGCGCAATGTAAAAAATTTAAATATAATATATTATATTTATAATACGTATATTTGTATGTTCTTATTTTACATATTTCGTATTAAGAATGTACATACTGTACTCCCCTTAAGTACATAAGCATAATCCCATAACGAACAAGGTTCTATAACGAAACAGTTCGTAGGATATCCACCTGTATTCCAACCTTGTATATTCTTGCTACTCTTGCAGCATACGCACTATTTTCTAAGTTCTGACGTATCTCCTATATTATTCCTGTACTTTTTATGGCATTGCATATAAGGTATTAACTTATTAACACATGCAATGTCAATATCGTCCTAAAGTAGAGTGAATAGTATTTTGATCTTTGTAGAAGGCTGTAACTATTACATTTGTATCAGTTTCGATCGTAAAACGACATAGACACACTGTTCGGATACTGGAGGTTCTACTGCATAAATCACTATAATTAAATTATCACTAAGTATTGCCCTTCCTGAGCACGCTGTTCAGCATATACATCATCTGAGCGACTCTAATCGTCTGGTTTAAACGAAGGAAGCATTCATTTCAGACGAAACGCTCGGAACAGTATTTCGAGCATGACCATCCCCCAGGGTTTCGTCGGGGTAAAAGGTTATTTAATAATGCAGCACGGGCGGTCGGAGTTTCACTTTTTATTATGATTCGGCGATATCGTTGCGCGAGAGAACACATGTCGGCGTTCCTTTGAACGCGTTGGAAGAGCCTAGCTTATAGTCAGCGTAGCCTGGCTGCCGTTCATAAGAGTAGAAAACGCGAAAAACGAGAGCCCCGTTGTCCGTGTTTCCACCACATCCATCCCACCCTAGCCGTGCCCCTCTGAAATGCACTTTCCTCCTATTACTTCTTCTTCTTCCCTTTTTTGCGCGACTGCATTCCCGTAATTTGCCCGTGCCCGAGATATAAACCGTCGCCAGTCTCTTTGACTGCTCTGTCGAACGAAACGCGAGTAACGCGAGACCTCGAAGTGACGAAAAATGGAATTCTCGTTTGTCCGTCCGAATGACGAGACGCGGACGCGGATTCTTAAGCCTCCGACGAGACACGCGTGCTCGCGACAGTCGCGCCGTGCGCTGGACCACTGAGTAGCTCTACAGATGCTGAAACGTTCCCTGCAATCTTCGCTTCAGATGCACGTGAAAAACAGGGACACTCTGCCCGCCATTTTGTACCGAGTATCTTGCGCTCGCTGGCTTCTTCTTCCGCATAATTACGATTCTTCGCGGCACTTGCTGCAATCCTGCGCTTAGCGTTCGCCACTCTTTTGTTTAGGGAATTAGGGGGACGTTTTTTGTATCGTGCTGAAAGTGCCGTTTCAACGGAACCAGATGGTTGCAGCGCGGAGGGAATTTTTAACTGTTTTATATGAGTTGCCAGCAAACTCAGTCTCATAGAAACATCGCCTTTCCTCTTAGCGTTGATCATATTTCTCTTGGACGTTTGTGAAAAGTTTATTTTCACTTGGTGCTTGATCTATAAAAATCTATAAAAAATACTGGGACCTTTACGTTAATTTTTTGTGCCAAAAACATTATACTTAGTCATGGTACATTTTTTGCGACAGTTTTCAGCTTTCTGGCAATATATCGACACCTTTGGGGTAGGAATTCCTTTGTTCAGAATTGAATTCTTCTACTTTCAAAGGATCTACGATGAATGGCGCCGTTATTGGACATTGAAGAATCTAATCGTTTAAAAGATAGTGTCCTTGATGGAAGTAGAAATTACTGAGAAGTAATTTTCTTTAGTCTTTAAAGTAAATTTGTGCTCAGGTATGACATGAATTTTTGGCAAGGAAGTTTTGTAGAATATTGTGTTCACTCTCTTGTCCTCCCTATCGACCCACGCCCGTTTATTACAAACTTATCTATGTCTTCCATTATTTAATTTCTTAATTACAATCTCCTTACTAACCTTAACCCATTCGCAATCGCGGACGAGGTGTGTATCTGGGGACTCGATGTCGAGATATCTCGTACGTAGCGTCGCATGAATGATATCATGTCGCGTGATGTCTCGTTCGCGGTTGCGAAGGGGTTAATACGTCTCCTTATGGTTTCATGGATTATTCATATTGCACGCAATGGTATAAATAATATGTATTTGCATCTTATTAACATCTGTCTGCTCCATGTCAACGCATAGTTTCACGAATGTTCTCATTAAAGTTATTAATAAATCTGATAATGTGGCAAACCATGTACAAAATTACAAGTTCAAATATTTTACCATAAAATACTTTAATTCACTTAATGCAAATGACAACCCTTAAACTGAAAGACATGTGGAAATTACTTAGTCTTTGTTTACATTATTTCTAAATCGCTGTGGACCCAATGAATCTCCCAGCATGATCCTTAAGCAATCATAAATAACGAAAGAAATTAGTAGGACAAAGCAACACAACTTTCCAATAACCTAACAATATAAGGCGCAAGCCTAAAACACTATCTAATCTCTGTAGTAAGTACTAACAAAGCCAAAGTATACCTTTCCTTTGGCAACTACAAATTGCAATTTTGCGTGTCACGGCGCGCTGAAGTCAGAGAAGACATTAGGATAGTTAGCTAGCCGAGGCCTTGGACTGTAATCCAGTTTCACATATACGTCAGGCTTGTTTGCAACGCCGTGCAGAACAATACTCGCTGGGAGCAAAGTTCTTACGCGTCGCGTTGAAAGAAAACAGAAAGTTATTAGCCCGTGTGAATATTCATGAGTTACGTAAGAATGGTGGAGCCTCCGCTGGGAGGGGGGTTGAGTGGTAGTTAGAAACATTGTGACATTAAAAGCCGGAATTAGCCGCGGGGACCTCGTCGCTGGAAAGTCACACTGCGGAGTAAATAGTTCATGTACTCTGTAAAATCGTGTAAGAACAAGCATCAGCAGCGCCTCGAAGGCAGCAGTGAATCATCAAGCGGCTTGAGAGGCCAGCTTCCCTCGACGCATAAATATAAATTACCATAAGAGACAGGGACTACTGTTGGAGTAATTTGCAACGATATTTACGTATTTTCGGCGGGTATGTTAGCTATGTATGATCACGTGAATATGTATGCTTGAGAATTATAACTGTTCTAACTCAGTTTAAATTGCATAGATCTTGTTAATCTTGAATAAATTGTGGGACAAATGTGAAATACGCATCGGTGTTCTAAGCGCCAATATGTACAACGTGGTGTATATTAAAATTTAATAAAATTCAGTAATGTTGTCGAGGAGGAATATTTTTGCGATTTAGGGAGAACATGTTCTACGTGAAACAATGCATCGGTATTAATATTTAAAGTTTCGATTACTGAAAGTCATTGAAGTTTGAGGATAAAATGAGAATTTACTCCATATGAAAGAGCAGGGTAAATTGATGAAGAAATTGTTACCAAGAATTGATAAAATCTAAATCTTACTCTTAATCCTATTTCACGTTAGTTGTTGAAAAAAATCATATAGACTGGCTACATATGTACTGTTTGTTTGTCGTATCAATAATGGTCCGATATTTTCTGGGGTCACATTATAATTGAATACGAAAAATGCATAAAGAATTACTTAGAATGACAACGAAAGCCTTCAACATCAATCTCGAAGTCGGACCACCAGTCAAGAAAACCTGTGGGCTGTATGCATTTGCCACAATGGTTAAAGCGTTGTGCGTTATAAATTGTTGAACCCTCGACAGATAATCAATACTTATAGCGTACAGCTTCAACGATTAACTGAAATTTTTAAAAATAGGTCTCGATACATGATAAAACGTAAGATCATCGTCTTTCACCATAACGGTGCTTGTTCTTGCATAGCAATAGCATTCTACTATCCGAGCCATATTTCTTAGAACGGATTCTACTATCCGAGCCGTACTTTGTTAGAACGGATTACCATTCATTCATTTTGTTAAAAAATTCTCTTACTGCAAGAATTTTAAAAGACTCTGAAGAAGTAAAAATAATATGTGTGAATATATTAATTCTAGAGGCACAGTGTGTTATAGTAGTAGACTAGCATATTATCATAAAGATAAACATAAATTAATATAATAGAATAGTATAGAATGACAAGAATATTGCATAGACTCATAGCAACGGACCACAAATTGGAATTAAAGAGAAAATAATAGAAATATAAGATTCTCCAAACATCCTAAGATGTTAATTTTTCTAGATGTGTAATGAATGCACGTAAATTTTCGTTACCATTGGAACATAACACCTTGCGAGAAGATATTACTACCAGAGGCAATCGATAATAGAAGGACCTCCCAAGCAGATTGTATTGGTTTCTTCTTAAAGTATTCTGCCACGATTTTCGCTACAGTGCACTTCGGTAATTTGCGCGGTAGAGCGAAATCAATAAGAAACAGGAAACTCGAAGAGACGAATACTTTCCGGGCGTTTTCAACTCTAGCTGCAAGTTCCATTCGCGCGCTTACTTTTCACACGGTGAAACGTTCTCATAGATTTTATACTTCATCGCAAAAAGTTGGCGAGCACGAGGAAGAATTTAGAACAGGCACCGTCCTCACTTGCATTGGTTCGAATTCATTTTTCCATCATGCTTTTTCCAATATTATTAACGCAGTTTCTACTTACCGTTCCTCTTCAGCATTCAGAATGTTCTGTTCAAATACGATGGAATTATAGCCACTATAATATTCCATACACTGTGTGCTTTATTTAGAATGAAATAAATGAAAAAATAATATTTCTTGAGGGTACAACGTTTATTCTTTGGCAGGCTAAATTATAAGAGTCAATATTTTAAATTGTCTACAATCTATAATACAGTCTATAATTATTTGCCTGTACATATTCCTTTCTCTGTTAACCCTCGTTTGGCGAGTGCAGAGTGCGTTTATCCGATATTTTCGTTCATACACATCTCAAAATAAGCTTTTTATATTCTTGGTGTTGTTATGATCTAAAATTCTTATTTTCCTGAAGGAATAATATTGAAAGCAAGTAACTCAGGTAGTTTTTAGAATTGATTCAAATGGACCCTGTATCCACCAGGTGAGTGTTAAGAATATGTGTTAATCAGGGGTCGAATGAAACTGTTACTTTTTATAAATAGAAGTAATTTACATTAGTATTATTTAAGGGACTGGAAGCAGGATAAATATAGAAGAGAAAGCACATTGTAAGTTTTATATAATTATTTTCACCGAGCGGTTTAACGTTTCAACTTCAGATCTATCTACTCCACAACATTTTCAGGAAATCTGTTTGTTTTTTACTTTTACTTTTACTTTTTCAGAGCAGAATAAAGGTTTCCGTTTAACTAGAACCTTTTTCTACTTTCAAGAAAAAGTTTCTTTTTTACAGAAAAATGTATGGAATCAAAGTTTCAGTTAATACACTGCATTTTATAACAGTTTTCTCGGAACAGAAAATATAATAGTCATAAAATTACAGTTATTTCATAATTAATTAAACATTTTAACAGTTTCATTCGACCCCTGGTGTTAATATGTATCACTTATTATTAGTATCACACTTCTTGGAGAATATAAGTACTTTAAATCATACCAATACATATCAGATTATAATATAAGAGCTTATTCTGAGGTATGTACCAGTGAAATTATATGCCAGAGTGGACCGAGCATACGATATGCAGCCAAGATATCCGTCGTCCCATGGTTAATATCCTCGTGTGTTTCTGCCATGTGATATTAAAAATATAGAAATAGATTGTAGTGGATACTGACTCGGTGAAACTTTGAAAATATATACTGTACGTGTTAATTGGGAAGAAGTTCAAATACTTTCACAATTAGTAGATGATTTTGAACAAGGAACGTTATACCTACATATTTATAGAAGTGTCTTGATAAGTAATGCACAGCACATTTCAAGTGGTTAATTGTTAAAATTATAGTAAAGTATTTATGAAAGCACCACTTTATATTTTATAATTTCGCATTTTGTCATTGAAATTATGCAAAGTCGTATTTTTAGTAAATGCATGTGTTCTACATGTATGTATAAAAGCTAACAATTTTTCCTTCGTGACTGATTCGAATAACTCCTGACCATACCATACATAATTTATCCATATCCATACATAATTTCCCACTTAAAATCAATTCTAACTTACTTATCGCCCACTTACATACCTCCCCAAGTATTTCTCTAAAGATCATGAACCATTTTTCTAAATTTCTTCCTACTACCATTTCCGACGTTTCCACGGACATTTTCCTTCCACGTCTCCTGAAGATACGTCGAAACCTATCACCATTACCCGCTCGAAGGAAATAACATTAATTACTCACCAGACAAAAGTCGACGAGATGATGCACCACGCGTCGGCCAAAACAGTGCACTTTCTGTTATAGCAATTAACAAGGCTCGCCTCAGATCACGCTGGCGAACGCTGAGGGTGGCGCGCAGCCACTGGGAGAAAGGGTAGGGGTGGGCGCGCACCCTTCCTCCCCCAAAACATGCTTTTTATCCTCGTTACTTTTTCTTTTCGCGTTTCTTTTCGCTGGCGTCTCCGATCCCCGTTCAAGCCCGGCTGGCTGGCCCCCCTCTCACCCCTTTAGCGCCAGTAATTTACCCGTGGCACGAAATAAACCGCCGTTACCTTGACTACTCCCTCGCCGGGTATTTCCGTGAGTTTCCACGGTTGCGTTTTTATCGCATTGTATCGCGCCGTGCCATCGCGACGTCGACGACGAGCACCACGACGACAACAGCAACCAAGAGGATGGTCGGGTTGGTTTGTTTTGGTTTCCTTGCATCGCGACGCACCACCTTTTTGGTGCCCGGCCGGGAGGCGAAGGTGTGCGTTTTATTGTATCGCCGATCCACGGCGGTTTTTACGCTCCCATCCGGCGGGAGCTCGAGATAAATTGTACGTCACCGGCCGAGAGCCCGCGATCCTCCCTTACGATAGCCGCGCTGCACGGCTTTGTCGCCGATAATGGACAGACTTCTTGAGTGCAATTAAACGGAGACGTAAAATGTACATGAGCGACGATGAAAATTGTATTACGGCGTCGAGAGGAATGGCTGTTTCTTTTCCGTGTCGGGGGCCGAGGAAGCTGCTTGCAAGAAAGTAACGTCGCTTCGGTGCAGTCGGTTGTTTGATTCTTATTGAGTAGGTACTAGCAAAATATACCCGCGCTTCGCTTCGGGCTTAAGAGATATTAAGCATGAAAACACAGTTTACCCATTTTCACCCCCCTAGGGGTGATTAGTCCAAAATCCTGAAATTGATTTTTAGCCACTTGTGTGGGTAACCTTTGTAAGTAGAAACCAAGTTGATATGTAATCAAGCCTAAGAGATATTGAGAAGTCCGTGGAAACATAGTTTACCCCTTTTCACCCCCTTGGCGACGGAATTTCAAAAAATTCTTCCTTAGTGGTCGCCTACACCATGAAAACAATGTACCTTCCAAACTTAACAATCCTAGGTTAAATGGTTTGAGCTGGGTGTTGATGAGTCAGTCAGTCAGGACTTCTTTTATATACAGATTTATTAATAATAAGAGCGTATACGTTGGTATATGAATTCCTGAGGGTGGCTGAGGTATGTATAGGCTAATTCCGGAACAGTTGGATCACCTAATATAAAATGGCTATTAAAACAAGTACCTACTGATATTGTTTGTTTTATCAAAATAAACCTAATATGTTTAAAATTTTATGCTGATTCAGAAAAAGGTGGTTAATATTTTCTTTAAAAGCATACAGAAAAACGAAATAAAGTTATCCACTCAACGTTTTGGCTTGTACTGAAGGAATTGTTCTGCACTATAACACGTTCTTGCGTATAGAGTCGGAAGTATAGCGGCTGGTTCATCTTTCTTGCCGGGCCGTCTCACCCGTTATTCTTCGTGGAATGAAAGAGCAGGGTGTTTATTGCAATGCTTAAGAGAAGGGATTTGAAATGGAGAAAGCAAACAGTGTCCCAGGAAAGTAATTATTACACTGATTTGGATAAACTAATTTATTCTACGATATTTGAATCGTAAATTACTCTTGGAAGAATAATTACGGGAGAACCTAACTTTCGATGCTAGGGAACTCGTAAAAACATATACCACGTAATCTCCAGGCTTATGGATGTTAATACAAGCCGAAGAAATTCAGTGGAATGTATTTTCCCAGCGCAGTACACGCGAGAAAAGGAGGATTGCGTGTTATTACAAAATCTCGTCCACGTACGTGCCACGGTGATTGCACATTGTGATAAATATTTGCAATTTGCTCGCTCGCTTCTGAATGTACAGACGCCATGTTGGAAGTCGACGAATTTCGCCGAGAGAGGCGGCCGGTTTGAATCATCAGTCAGCCCCCTTGTGACATTAACAGAGACCAGAGTACACTGCCGCGTTATCGCTGGCAAATGACACGTGAAATTGAAATTAGCCTAGAACTTTGATTGCGCGGACTTGTTTGCATACGCAGGATTAATTCTGCCCCGCACGCAATCGTCGCGTTGCCTGGAAAATTCATTTGACCCAGGAGCACCGTTCCCATCGCAGCGATCGCTCTTCGATAACCATGCGGCTATTTTTCAAGTGAATCGAGAATGACGCATTGTTACCCGCCGCCCACGATAAAGAGGTTGCTGCAACGGCTGATAGGATATCTCTTAAACACGAGAGAGGTGCCTTGGAGGCTGTCAACTGTGTCACCGGTGTGGTTCACGCCTGTTGATTACCAGCGTCGAAGCCTGCCACTGCCTAACAGCATTAAGTTGTGGTGCGCGTTGAAATATGCACGACAAATTTGCTGTGGAAATTGCAACCTACCTGCACCTGCGGATTAACTGGCGACGCTCGCCGCAAGGTGAATCAATTTTCCTCGAAACTGGAAAATAAAAAATAGATACACAAACAAGAAAAGGAGCGTAATATTTTGCTGAAAATTGCATTTCTCTGGGATTAACACTTTTTTAAAGAGGAAGAGGCAGCATTGCTTCCCATTATAACCCATTCAACCTGCTCTTGGTGCCAGTGGGAGCGAAGTTAATTCTCAACGCAACCAGCTGCATTTACCTGACAAACATGTTAATGAAAATCCATCAGCGATGCGAAATCTTTTGAGAAGTCACGTATAACCTCGACGCCTCAGAGCGAAGCGCGGAAATCGTGTTAAGTTGCACTTTCGCGGTTTACAACCCTGCGGTTAGCGTAATCTTTAAGCATGAAAAGTTTATTGCAAGCCACGTGCGGGAACACTGTAATCGTATGTATAAGCCGTATTCGTTGAACGCCCCTCGGCGTTTCTCGCACAAGCCAGACCGACACGTACCGACGGAATCCATGCGCACGTCCCTAGCACCGAAACGGTTAAGCGAACCGTGAGCGCGTCGTAAAAACGCGTTTTCTCATTAAACAACACACGGAAGCACGCAGGGAGGCGCTCGCCATTGTCATATTCGCCCGTTGGTAGATGGAAACGCGCTTCATTCCTAATTCATTAGCGGCAGAATCTCGCTTCGTAACATTTACACGTTTCCGCGGGGCAAGCAAATGCAAAGTTTCGGTGTGCAAGCGTATTTTCATCATGCCTGGAAGTAGTCGCAGCTGCCTGCCTCTGTCTGCTGCCAGGCGGGTTGCCTTTGCACGGTCGCGATGACGACGGCAACAACGACGACGACGACGGCGACGAGGCGCGACGTCGAGTTTCGCATTTGCACAATACGCAAATACGGGCATCCAAATACGTAATTCAAACTGAAGAGACTAGCCTTCGGGCTCTACTTTTGCTAATTCCATTCTGCTGGTAGTGTTAGAGAAAACGGTGCCGCTGGTGGAACGACTACGCGCGCTGACAGTACGGTCGCTCCTGTTGACCATTTTAATCCCGTTGACGGCGGCGATTCATGGGGCTGTTCGAGAGACTCGAACGCGTCGGTGATATGCGGGTTGGCGGTGTCTGATGCTGTCGATTATGGACGAAAGATTTTCCTGTTTTACGTGAGGAGTGCGTAAGCCTCGGGCACCATTTTGCTTCAAATTTGGCATATAATTGGAGTACAGTATGATAATCTATTAGATGCATAGGGTGCATTGCTCAAAAATTTCGAGAGAAGATCGAAAACAATAGAAATAAAAATGTATACAACATGTGTATAAAATTGCTATACTTATCAATTATTGTTGAGCACACAACCAGTGCAACTTAGGGTTTCGTTCTTTGGTTCCGGCACTAAGTACCTACGAAGATTCTGGAATGGACCAAGAAGTAGATTTTCGTGATAAATTTTGACTGTGTACCATATGCTTTGAACGTATTATTGTATATGGTTTATACTACCTACATTGGATGGCTGAGATTCATAGTGGTGTCACTCGTATAGCGTTTCTCTTAAAATAATGTTTTGCGTTTACTCTTGTAAATAATTCTACATATATATTGCAGTAGTGGGAACACATCTAAAAGCTCAAAATACCAACATAATAAATATGTAGGTATATAAGTACTTATAAACGACAAAAAATAATTTACAGTTTTTTTTTTATTTTTTCACTTGTCAATACAACGCATGAACAGCATTCAATCAGCATCAGCATAATCGTTATATTCATTTATACCGTTCATGTTCTGTGCTGATAATAGCGACAACACTTACGGATTTATAATAGTATGTTTATAAACTCTTGTTAGTTAAGTGCTAGAAAGAAATGTTCTTATTTCTCAGTCAAGAATGAAATTATCACTTAATTAACTATGAAAGTAAAGAGATGGAGCTTTTGGGACTTAAAAACTATTAACTTAAATTATTAAGATTTGGACTTCCACCACTATGATTCTCAGCCCTCCCTATATCTAAAATTTGGGCCAAATCGATAATCTGATCTTCGTGTTTCCCCCCGTCAGATATCGCTACTTCATGACGAAAAAAGTGCAAATATCGAGGGGATATTAATCCTCGAGTGATAGGCCGAACTCAGCTTGAATCTGATAAAAGAATCGATGGAGGTCTCATTTTATATATTGCAGTGGAACCTCGATTAAACGTTTAAACGAGCGTTCGATTATTCGAAGGATATTATCAAGCAAAGGAACTGTCTTAAAAGGGTCTTGGCAGTGGAAACAAAACCTGAAAGAGTTACTCGATTGGAAAGTGGCGAAAGGGACAGCGTTCGAGAGAACTGGTGGAACATAACGGAAATGAAAAGTGTAATGGTGAAGAAGATTATATTCCTAAGAATAATATTCCTGCACATTTTCAAGCGGAAAATGAATAAAAGCACAAACATTGATTATTTATCAAAACATTAAATTCGCTTCAATTGGGATGTTCGAAGTTCCTCTGAAGTTCCGTAGGTACTCTGGTAATCGATAACTTCAATTTACTGTTTCTGACAGTCTGATATTTTTATATTTCACCGAGTACTCGGAGAGACGCTGAAAATATAATACACAGGGTGTTCCATAACCGGTGGTACGAGCGGAAATAAAATTTTTTGACTTTGAAAAGGATAAAAATTTTATGCATTTTTACACTTGTAGTACATCCACAAGCGATGCAATGTTATGATAGGATACTTCAAGCAAACGTAAAAATGTTAATTTTTATGGTAAAATGTTCCAAAAACATGACAATGTTACGCAAGTTTGCGGTAGGTTACGTCCAAAACTAACAACAAAATACTAAGCTAGGTACGCTCGATTGGTCCCCGGATCAAGCTGCCGAACGATTGTCGAGATAAGATCTTGCGGGCTCGTGTGCATAAATACGATTAAGGGAGTTAAATCGGTGCTAATTCAAACAAATCCCTCGTAGCTTATTAGTATAGCCCTCGTATAGCTCATCAGCTTATTGCCTCTCGAATCACGAGTTCGGGACAAGCAGACAAATGTACAGAATGATATATTCCGATGTATGTGGAGATTGTGCCTGATCAAAGGCAGGAAGGTCGACAGTGGTACTTCGTTTGTTCGATTTAACGATGCCCCCCGTTAATTAATTCAGACTCTCCGATGCTAACAACTATGGCGCCGTAGAAATGTCAGAGAGATGGTCCTTTGGCGTGCACCGAATCGGCTGTGGAACGATACAGCCGTGCCAAAACTACGGCAAAGGTGAAACTGTACGGCGGGAGGCCGAAAGCGAAAACTGTCTCTAGCATTCGAGAGATGGAAACGACGCTTTCATACTGACAATTCCGGGCTCTCGGCTGAACCGAGTCCCTATCCGCGCTTTATCGTCCTGGTAATGTGAAATAGATAATGACACGAATCAATACCAAAGCTTGCAGCTTTTGCGCGCCGGGCCTTGATCTTTAACTCCTTGGGTGGATGTAGTATTTTTGTTCGCCGTTTGTGTGAAGGAGGTTTAATGTTTCAAGGAGGTTCTACGTTATTGTTTTACGGAGATGTTACTTTCTTATGTGTACTTTCTAGTCCTGGGGCGTAATTGCCACTTATTGTTAAATGATACGTATTACGTATCGGAGGACGAAGGAATACTACGAAGAAGTACCTTACGCTTGTTGTAGGTATCTACTTGTGGATTCTTCTTTTCTACACTTTTTGGTGATGTAGTTTATGTATGTTCAAATGTTGTTTTGAAGTCATTGTACAATTTAGATGAGTATAGTAATTGATGCATATATCCTCGATATACCTATCTGTTGTTAGTCTTCTGGATTTTCTTGCTCTTGCTTGATATACTTGCTCTTTATCAATACTTTGTGTGTAATTTCCATTGTGAACTGATGATTTCGGGGAATGTTTGCTTACATTTTGCAAATTATACAAAAATTACATATATCGTCTTTCGTCCAACCAAGGACAAAATATTTGTTGATAATATCTTATTACTCTCAGATCCGAAAAATTGACTCAAAGCGTTTTTTCTTTTACAACACCTGTTTCTGTTTGTACTATTTTTATCGCAATATCATAGATGGGAATAAAATATTAAACATAATTTAATAGGAAGGGCCACTTTTTTAATTTGGCTGTGTTGACCGGGTTATCTTTAAACACAGAGGCTAAAGACAATTTTAAAAATAAACCACTTCTTTTTCATGTACCAAATTAGTAATAACGCATATGTGATTTGTCATATTGAATTGATTTTAGAATTCTTTCAACACTTTCAAATTAAAATATTTGATGATATTTCACGGAAAGGGCGACACACGCTGTTTAGCCTAGGGAAGTTAAATATCTAAATACGCCCCTGGATGCTGCTAAACATACATATTATAATCGTCGTGTTTATTTTTCCATTACAAAACCACTAATTAGTTTCTATAATGAAATGTTTCACCTGTTAATCGCCTATGTGTGTACCTATATTAGATATTCAGGGCTTATTATAACAAAGTATAATAATGAGTATGCCAGAATAGTTAATAACGAGGACAGGTTGCGAATTAGCTCCATTTTCACCGACACAAAGGCTATGAAATGCAACTGATTGAATTCCGGCTCGATAGCATTTCAAATTGATAGGCAAAGATCTATAATTGAAATGGAACTGAATTTACAGTGAATTTTCTCGGCTAAACTACAATCAGACATGACATAAAATGTATGAAACAAAATCTACGAGGACTTAAAGGTATTTGGGGTAAGGGTGAGGGTGATTGTAAGAGCAGAGCTTAGAAAAATGTGAGTTTGGTTCAATTCTACAAAAGCTGGGATCCCAGGTTCAGTTTATGTATGAAAAGTATTCAACATAGAAATATGAATACCTTAGGTACATTCCGTAAAAGATTTTTTTTTCAAAAATGTCTACTAAATGGTCTTGGATCACAATACCTAATAGGAGAAGGTGAACTTAACATGACATGTGCATTAGATAATGCATTCATAAACTACTAATACTATGTAAACCTAAATGCTGTTCTCTGAAGTTTCTACAACTTTCAGAGTGCGCTATAAAGTTTTTAAACTCCGCGAATGCTCTCCCAAAGCTCGCCAAGGACTCTCTATAAACTCCCTAAGTTCCTTAATACTTTCTAAATACGTTCCCTCAAAAAACTCTCTAAGGACTAACTAAAGGCATTGTCCATTCAAACACACATACACCCGCAGTCACCTTTCAACCACTCCAACGCACACAGGGGTGAACAAAATCTTAAATCAGCCCTTATAGACTTAGCAATCTACCTTTTAGGCAGCTCCTTGATACTTAATCTTGAAAAATCTTGTCACTCCACAATTATATTATCTAATTAACTCTCTATAACACCGTGTGACTTTCATATAACACATCATATTATCTATGCTTTATATCACTGCTGCTAATTCACAAAACATTCATATTCAATTACTGTAACATAGGTACAAATCTCGAGCATTTATGTTACAATAGAATGTCGATGAAATGGAATTGAAACGTACCTGTTAAACTTATATACAATCTGTAACATTTTACGAGTGTCCTAAAAATATCAGTTATATATAGTTCACTCAGCTTTCCACACGAACAACTTCCGTGTTACATGTGTATATATAAAGCTCTATTTCCCCATTTAAACCGCAAAATTTCAAATAAAGAAGCAGCGCGGGTAACCAAATATCGCGTCCCTTCTCGAACATACACCCCCTGCCCGTAATACCAGAAACTTGGCCTCGTAGAGTCACAATGGATTTGTGTGCACAGAGAAGCCCCATCCATACATTCAGACGCTGACGTACGCGCGTAAACGTCCACTTGGATGGCAGTTGGGAGCGAGCGTGTCAGGTATTACGCGGCAAAAATCGGCTGTTTCCCAGAACGGGAACGATGCTGGTCGTTCCGGCGATAACAGTTTGTATTCGTGTGACAAGAATTGGCATCGGCCGAAGTTGCGTAGCGGCACGACGTCCGACACGAATCACCTGTACTTGAGCGCGAATTGTTATCGCCCAAGTAGTTACCACGGTTGTTATCTAGGCACCGACAAATCCTTTTTCGTCCCAGCTGCTCTAGACCTGGTCATACCTAGATGCGCCACGTTGCGGTGAAACCCTTGGACGCGATACATATCTGGAAGGGAGTGGAGGCAGGGGTCGCAGGCAAGCCGTGACTCGAAAATCGTGTGCGGCATAACTCGCCGTATTTGCCGTGGAGATGCAGATATTCACGAGCAAACATGCATCAGCCGCGCATATAAGGGGACACGCGAGCTTGTCTGCGCGCAAATATGTACAGGAATCGCCGGTGCTCCGTGAAAATCGGTAACCGGCTTGTATTCTTAGGCGGGTCGATCATCCACCGAAATTCCCGTCCCCGTCTTGCGTATTTTTCTGCGGTACTGATGGTAACTGCACGAGACAGGACTGCACTGATGTTTATGCGTCGTATCGATCGACAGATGGGGAAATTAAGTGCGATGTTTTGGTGAAACGCGGAACTTGATGATGGTTAGATGCGCCGAGTGGTGTTTGGGAATAACTGCGAGAAGGTGGAGGAACGTTTCTCCGGTGTGTGGCAGCTCAGTCAGAATGCCGGGAAACGACACATAATATCTGTGCTCGTATCCTGCGTCTGGGGAGAAAATATGCTTCGGAGACACGAGTTGGGAATCGTGTACGACACAAGTCGCTGTCGTGGCTATGGGGCTGCAGATGTTGCCGCGCGCACATCGTTGCACGTGGGACATTAGGAGTGCAGGAAATACGCGAATGGATCCTCGAACACCGTTCCAGCTTCATCCCTACGGCGTATTCTTCTTAACTTGATCATTCTTTTACCGCGAGCACTCGTTTCTCGCCTTCGTGCTTCCTCCTCGACTGCTGAGGTGCATCGTTTTCTCTCACGTTCTGCCCGTTCATCGATGTAAATCGCTGACACACGGATGGATTCGCCAGCTGTGTGCGCTGCGAATTGTTTGCTCGCCAGCATGGTAGCTATACATGTGAATAAACATCGTTTAAAGTTCGCGAATGTATCGGTGGTGGTTATTTGACGATAGTGGTCCTGGGCTGGTTTTAAGGTCACCGAGTCTACTTGTTTCGCGATGAAACGATGTAATATAGAGGGATGCCGGGGAACGTGCAATTTAGAGGGACACATAAGGTGGCCGGGAAACAAGTTACAAACTGCATCGCATCGGGTTCTCGCGGTATTTACCATCGAGATGCAGATACCCGTATGCAAACACGCAGAACCTGTAAACAAGGACAGAGGCACACACGCGCGAGACGTCGAATTACCGGGTTGCTGACTAGCCCCCATGGTGTACTTTTCCTAACTTCGTTATCCCATTCTCCGTTGCGTCCGCATGTACGCACAACTTCTTCCTGCTGATTACGTGGGCCGAAGCTTTTCTCATACGCTCTTGCGTCCCTTTGATTGTGTGTCAGCGAAAGAACATTTATAACTAGTAAAAAACTCGGTCAATTCCTTTCGGAAGGATTGTTAGTTTGTTTGTTTCAAACTGGAATGTGTATAATTAACATTTTACTGCGGATATATTTTTAAACCCCTGCCTTACATGTAATGACAAATTACACTCGTGGTGTGGATTATGTTTGCTATACTGGAATAGACGTTACGTATCTGAATTAAATAAACACGGAAGCAGGTAGAGGAATTTTAAGCAATCGTTAATTTGTTAGATGTAATATTCGGTGTGTGATTTGAGTTAATTGAATTCGTAATTAACTATTTACGTTTCGTAGATATTCAGTCAATGACTACTTGATGTTAGAATAATATCAGTGTGTAGGTACTTGAATTTCTGCGATTGTAATCAATAGTTATTTTCAGAAAGCTCGCAAGTAAATGCGTATGATTTATTCCAATATCAACCCTGTTTACTATATTACAATGAAAATATTAATATAATACTCGCTTTAAACTACGAATCATTGCCTTTTCAATTTTATATATTCAAATGTCTGCAGGAAAATTTTCTAAATCTAGTCTAAATATCAATATCTGAAATGTGCATGCAATGTTAAAGGCGTCACTTTCATCATGATTACCAATGATAATTCTTTATGTAATTCTGAAGGTTTATTATACAAAACAATATAGGGAACTAATGGGACAAATATGTGTGCATCACAACTGAATGAACTTAGCTAAAAAAATCTCTAATAGTATGTAGAAAAATACATACAGTTCTATTCGTAGTTATATAGTTCGAGAAATATTGATGACCTTCCTTACACAAAAAAGCTGCTGTATTACACAATTTGTCTAATTGCTAAAACATTTTCTGCGTAATAAATCCGATATAATAATGTAATAATAATATTATTATTATATTGGTACTTCATTTTCTTCGTCATTGTGAATTCTTCAATCACGAAATGGAGTCTGAATTTCTTGACATTGAGTAGCCTCGCTCGTGGATTTCTAGTTTATTAATCCTGCTACCTTAAGGAATTATCATTATTATTATTATTCGCATTTATTACACTAAATATAAAATACAGTGAAAAAGACGAAGTGCATGTATAGGCTGCTATTAATCAAACCAAAATTATTCAAGCACACATAATGAAGAATTCAGCGAAAAGTGCGAAGTGAAATTTCCGTCGTATTTACCGTTGAGGTGCAGATATCCACGTGCAAACACGCATCGCAGCACAGACGAATACGAACGCGCAGATACCGTGCTTTGAGTCACGCCGGAAACCAATTTTCAGCAGCGGGGTGTACTTTTCCTAACTTCATTATCTTACCCTAAGCAGGCCTCCCTCGTTCTCTTATTTGTGTTTTTGTGCTAATATACGTGCCCCTGCCACCCTCGTAATCTCATTTTCCGTTTAACTTGCGAGAATGAGAAATCCAGAAATTATTTGGGACACGATTATCTTCCCTCCCTTTTTAATGGACAAACAGAGGTACGTAATTCCTCGCTCGACCCAAATCCGCGGGCGAACAATTGGCAACAATCAAGCAATGTAATTTCCTAAGTGACCCAAGCGCGGATGGGGCTAGGCTGAATGAATTATCGGTAACGTAATTTTTATCGGCGCAGAACTCTCTCAGCGGTCTGAATCTATTTAAGGGATCCCTGTTGATCGTAAAATTTATTTCAAACGATATTCAATTTCTAATTGATCTGGAGCTTAAAGTATTTTCACTGTTGGCAATTAATTGCGTAGATCAGAGGGCTTCCTCGATAATGATAAATGTGTTACGACTTTCAATTCCTCGTTCATGAAGATACCTCTTCCAGAAGTTCTACTGAGGAATTATCTCGTTCCAGCTACCATAGAGCCGTAACAAGTAAATGAACGCAAGCAGCTTCGACATAACAAAGTAAATTACCCATGTCACCATCAAAGTTGATTTCTGTTCAGGTTCCATTGCAAATTTCATTAATACAAATTATATTACAACAACTACCTTTGTTTCACCAGCCACCTGACATTTCACCCCGTTCACCCGAAGGCGTTCCATAAACACTCAAGCTAATTGATGTTTCCTAAACATATCCGTTGCAATAAAATATCCCGACTCTGGTCTCGCAAACACCATACCTACATCCTCGACTCTTCAACGTCTTTTTCACATCACACCGCAATCTTCATTTCCTAAATGCATAGATTTAAGACGGTCCGCAAACAAGCCCTTCAATTAGGGGTGTCAGCCATTGTCCCAAGGAGGTCACGTGACACTAGTACGCAACGCGACGCTCGGTTTCCCTCGTATTTACCTTGGAGATGCAGATACACAGGCGTGCAAACATGCATCACCGCGGAACACGGGGCGAAAGGGTTGGTACGTGTACACCGGCGTCCTTTCGAGTTTTCGAATCGCGCTGAAAAGCAGGCCTCACGGTGTATACTTCTCCTAACTTCATTATACCGCGTCGCAGGCACCGCTGTGCTTGTTTGTGCATTCGTTACATCGGTTTGCTTGCACCTTTATCCACCCCTATCACGACTCTCGCCCTCTCGTCGGCATGCTAACGCGCGCACCACGCCGTTCGTTCCGCGAGCTCGAGAGAATAGAGGGGAAACGGGCGGGTCCGGGATGGGGAATGAGAAAAAATCGTCGGATCGAAGCAGCACACGGCGCTGCTTCGTCATTGTGCACACGGTATACATAATACATGGGAATAATATTAGTCCCCGCGCGGGGCGAAACGACGCCGACGCTTTTGACGAGGCCGTTGTGTGACGACCGACGCTTTCGTCCGTGCATTTTCACGGATACACTTTTTTTTCCTTATTCTTCCTACCGGCTGATTCTTCGCTCCTTTCGCCATCAAGGGCATTAATTCTCGCGCCGTACTCGCGACTTCCGTTTTCGAGGGAGCACGCTGATCACAGGTCGCGCGTGTGCGATCCCAGGTTCCCTTATCGTCCTAGAATTTCGAGAAATTTCGCGGTAAACGGGTAGTATGCAGGGGAATACGCAGTGTTGTTCGTGTGGAGGTGGAAGTTTGTACGAGAATCGCTCCACGACTCGTTAAGTCGTGAATGGGATCGGTGGTCGTGATATTACCCAGAAGAAAGATTCCTCGGAAATGTCGCTTCTGGGAAATTTCATTGGCCGATAGCGTTTATTGCTCCTGATATTGACAGTCTTCTGGAACGAATCACTGCAACTGGGCGGTTTTACTTCGGAGAATTTCTGTCTCGAACCAAGCGCAATATGTCCGCGTTCATTGCGATTACGAACGATAGCAAGTATTTTATGATGTTGATGTTTCGTAGACATCGTAGAATTTCTCCTTTCACTCGAAGCATGGACATCTCGTAGAAGGGAAGGGAGCTATATTTTATTATTGTATTCGAGTCATTAGACGGCGATAATATTTCTGATGAATTATTTAGGTACTACTCCTTTTCTCTTTCTCTTTTATTTATAGTTTATACTATACGAGAGTTTAGAACACCGATGCGATACTTCATTATTCTATCTATAAGAAAATTCATATTCTATTGGTGAGATATTTTTGGCACTATTAAAAAATATCGAATCTTATATAAAAACCAAATCATACAAAATAAGATGTAAAACAATCAAATTTAAGACGTTAATATTGCTCACAGTGCTAAACTGTAATACCTACTTCTAAAAGTTTCTTTATCTTAAGCAAGCAAAAGAAAAGACATTATGTATTCACTTTTGAAATCTACAATAGAATAAGTCCTTGAATTCGTCTGAAAAATCCTTGACTATGACTAAAAGACTAAAAAATTCCAACGTTAAGAGAACTTTCAGTCATTCACAAACTCCCAGCATTTTATACCATCTTACGCACGCGCTATTACTCCAACCAATATTACCCTCAAAGATTGACCAACCCTGTGAGCCGCTTGCACACCATGTCTTCCACTGAAACATTAATCATGACAAGACAAAGTATCGATCACCACGCGTCACGTCTAAAATCTCTCTGGAAACGTATCATTACCGTCGGAGAAAGCTACCACAATTATCCCCGACTATTAATCGCGCGAGGAACGAGCAGGCGCGGTACGATTGGCACGCGATTCGTTAACGCGGTTTAAAGGAGGCTGAGATCGCTCCCGCGAAATCTACAGGGCAGATCCATCATTGTCTGTTCAGAAGCTGATCAATTAAAAGCTCCTCTGTGTGCGTCTCGGCGCCGAGTGGAAGAGGGATGGATCGTGACGCGGTCGGATTCTTTGTTGCGAGACGCATCGTTCGCGTTGCGATTTTCGCCCCGCTAACGAGATTTCCGCGGCACGATCGCAAAACGAAACAGCAATCCCCCCGCCAGCTGGATGATATTCACGAGCGACGTGTTGCGTTCTAATCGAACGCGTTTTGCATCCAGCCGCATTCTTGCGTAACGACCGCTTGAATCTTTCATAAGGGCGAATCGGGAAAGGTCACGATCGAATTAAAATTTATGCTCTAGCGGCAAAGGCTCGCCGGCGCGACGCTTTTCCCACCTTTGATCAGGAAAGTTGCGCTGGCAATGGCAGCGATAGCTGCTCGGTTCCTCCCTTCTAAATATTTGGCATTGTGGTTTTATTGGGAGAAGTGGATGAAAGATTGAGTGAAAGTCGCCAGTTGGTGGTTTTACATTCAAATTATTGGTGAAGAATGTGTTGGAGTAGGGATTTAATTTGTCGGTATGAAGGGACTGGTAGTTTGTTAAATGACTTTTACTTGCATATTATTTGGAAGTTGTTTCAGAATTTACAGAAGCCTACTTAGTAGGTACTTGTCAATATATCTTCCTAACAACTATTGTTAGTCTTTCTAATTTTCTTTATGTATGGAAGCCTTGTACTCTTTAATAAATTCTTGTATAATTTCCGTTCAGAACTGAAGACGACGATAGATATTCTCCCACATTTCAAAAAAAAAATTTAATATCAAGCTTTTATTAAAATGTACTAGAACGGAGAAAAATAATTTTGATACTGGCCTAAATGACTGCTTTAGAAGAATTCCCTCATATGACTAAAAATAAAAGCGTGAGGCGCAAATATTGAAATGTCCGTTTTATATAAATATTTATAATGCTCTACGTATTTTCATACATTAGTTTTTGCATTCTGCTAGAGTGTCCTTGTTACACGAGTTTTTTCCACTCGATTGCGAGCAGTCTTATTCCTCAATTCAAAATCTGTCCTGACATCTAACCAGATTAAAAGTCCAGATAAAATCATGCCGTTAAGCAATTAATTTTTGCATAACTTTTCATTTTCAGTATTTACGTCCCACGCTTTTATTTTTAGTCATATGGGGGAATTCTTCTAAGGCAGTCATTTAGGCCGATATCAAAATTATTTTTTTCCTTTTTAGTACATTTTAATAAAAGCTTGTTTTTAAAAAGCTTTTTTTAACTACAAATTATTCTATGCTTCTTAAGCTTCTATATATATATATAAAATTTTTTTTTATATATATATATTTTTTATATATATATATATGTATATAAATATATGTGTGTGTGTGTAGTTAAAAAAAATTTTTTAAAAAAGCTTTTATTAAAATGTACTAAAAAGAAAGAGTAATTTATATAAATAATTTATATATAACTAACAAGTGATGTTAAATATAAATGCTTGTTTCCGAAAAGTTGTTTTTCCCTATAAATTATTTTATACTTTATAGTGAAAATATTGTATTGTTATCGGAACTACCTATGTGTGCAATGTTTCAAATCGATCGGATGTGTGGAAGTGGACCAAAATTAGCTTACAAAATTTCACCCTAACAAATTAACTAACGAACTCACCAGTGAAGTTAAATAAAAGGTTATCATTATTATTCTTTTGTCCAATAAATCGGCAAATTTTCGTTGCTAATACCTATGTATGTTCAGAAATGCGACTCCAATCACAATTGCGTTGTAAACATCATACAAGCCTGTGACTGTTCCTTTAGACCACTCATGTTACATTTTCTCTCTTCATCGTAGCACACCAATTTCATATTCATCCTTCCATTCCAAGTCCTGAGTATGTTACACAACCAGCTGATAAGTCACTTCTTAATCGCCGGAAATGTAAACTGCTTAAAACAGAAACTGGCAATCTCATTTTATATTCATATCACCTACATGAGCAGCAACAAATTTCCAACTCACATATACGCCTCTCAGCTTGCTCTACGAACTAAATAGTCTACGCAATAAATATATTCGTTCCTCCTACTAACGGCTCATTCGATCCTTCATTTTTCCATCCCACTTTCAAATTCGCGTAATGACATCCGCGGTGAATATTGTTTCATCCTGACTCCCGCTCAGCGCTCCAGTTATTCCCTTTCACACATTATTCCCTTTGCCCGAAACTATCTCCAATCGGCGCGCCGACGTTGATAGATCGCCGTCATTTGTGCTCATACGAATTTCATTTGATCGCTTTGGAGGAATTCTGTGAACGATCGCCGGGCGCGCGGCGATTCCATCGATTAAACCGCAATGGAGGCGACTTGTAATCGCACTCGATAATTTATTTTAATTTTAATTCACCGTCGCCGAGCTTTCCATTTTTTTTTTAACGCTCCGCGGCCGCCCGCCGGACGCTCGTTGCAGATCAAATGGCCGTGAAAAGAAATCTGATCGCGGCAGCTCGTTGCGGTAATGAATTGCTCCTCCTTCATGTTGCTCGAGGATGAATTAAAAATTAATCCCCGTCCCGCTCCTCCGGTTACTTCTGAGGAGCGTTACATTTATGCACTTGACGTGATTATTCAACGCGACGCGTCGCGGCGAAGCGTTCGCTGCACGGGGATTTTTATTCCGTCGTTGAAATCCGTTCCTCGTCAGGTGATATATCTAAGGACCAAATAGAATCTTAATTTCGACGTCGTAAATTTCCCTGCGCGCAGCCAGAGTCAGTAACTTATCATTCTCGTGTAAGCCTTCTCCCTCTCCCTCTCTTCGTTTCTTCCTTCGCCTAGTTCGAGCCGCTAATAACGTTCTAACAGGCTTCAATTACGTATCATAAGAACCCTTATCGTCCTGCTCCACGTTTCTAATCCCGCGGCACAACCTATTCTCGTAACTTCTAATCTTATCCCTTATTGTCATGCCCCGCGAGCCTAATCCTCGCTGCAATATATTTTAATAAGATTCCATTTTCCCCTAGCCCTTTGAGATAAAGGACCATTCCCCCACTGTCTTACGATTTTCTAAGGGGATCGACAACGGTTATCGTGCTTCGGAAGCAATGGGATGTGGTGGTTTGTTTGATGTAGAATACGTAGTGTAAATGTGGAAATTGTAAATGTGTATAGAAAAAGTGATCTTATTTTGATGGTTCGCTGGAGGCTTTTAGATCATAGAATGTAGGATAGAATTGTTTATTCGTTTCATGAAATTATGGAATGTAGAGAATACGATTAAAAATTATCGATGTAAAGTGAAGTTAATTTTTGAGAGTCGAATTAGTATATATGTTATAAGAAATAACTTGTAGGTATACAAGTTCAATACTTAATAATTATTAATAGCATACGTCAACGTAAAATGTCAATTGACATTAGTATATTTCAGTGAAAGATGTCTAACAAGTGTTTTAAAATTCCTTACCAAGAAACCAACAAATATTAGAGAAATAGAACATGGGTGACATTAGGCCAGGGGTACGAGATTTAAATTTTGATGAACAGAAAGCACTTAGACTGAAAAAAATCTGAAAAAGTCAATATCGTTTCTTCGTTTAAAATTAAAAGTGATTTACAATTCTAATAAATGACTTCGAAATAGTCTTATAAATACATCATCTGTTGTGGTAGTTAAGATAAAAATTAATTCTTTCTGCAAAGGATGAAACATTTATACCAATATCTTTGTTTTCATTACAGCTCGTGCCCATCGTAGGAGTGGACTACAAGACCAACGTAAGTTTCACGCACTATTTTCTGAAATAATTTAACTCTATTATTTTTAAACCCACAACACTGCTGATGGGACAAACTCATTGCTCATACTAACATTTCTACAATTATTTGAATTCCTCTTTGATTCCTAAATTTACTCTATAGTATTACTATACTATACACTATACTAATACACTCTCTTCGAAAGAGTGACTGAGTGTATTCCAGCTTAGAGAAGTGACTTTTCCTCTTCAAATAAAACGAAATAATACATTAATTGTGTACCATTTCAAAATTCATTTTTCATAGAAAAACTCGTCCCTGAGAATCAACCATTTACTTATTTGACTAAACCGATAAATCGTCATTTGGTGTACTTCAAATAGATAAGGGCAATATAATTTATTTTATTACTAATTCGTAAACAAAAATACATTGAGTTACATAACTCAACAAAAAAAAATGATTAAAACCTTTCCCTTTGTTTACACGAGTAGATGCAGAAATTTTCTCACGAAACAAACAAATTTAACTGTCTTCTTGTCGCGATGATTATTAACGTCTTTATTGCACAAAGAGAGTAGTTTAAATATATTAAGTTCAACAGAGATAAAGAAGGGTGTAAAATGCCTAAAAGATGGAATCGATCAAAGTGTCAACTTCTAATATTTCAATGAAAATCCACGAATGGTTTTACTGTGCCTTATGTTTATCTACACGATCTTTGTTTTAACCTAGTACGCCGATAAAAGTATGCATATATCGTGTGTACGTCGCAGAGCGAGTCTCCCGCTCAGCGAGTAATTAAACGGAGGGCGCGTTGAGCTTTAAGGACTTTGAAAACTCCCGCTGTAAATTACGCGTGCAGGCGATTACATCGAGTGCTCCGAGCGCCGGCCACAGACGCCATCCTGACGAAGAAAAACGGGTCGCAAATATTAAGCCGCGCGAGCTGCCCTGCTGCTGTCTAATACTGGGCTTTTCGAAGCTTCGCGCCAAGTTCAAGCGGCGAGAAAGGATTACACCGAGCGAGAACAGATATTACCACGGCCCATGAAAACCCCGCGTTCGAATATTGCACGGGAAAATAAAACGATCGGCCGCACGACCGGATTGAAATGGTGGGTTTCTGCCACCGCGATCCGACCAACGAAACGCGTAACGCGTCCACGGAGGATTCATATTTTTCCCCCTTTTTAATCGATCGTTGATTTAATGGCAGGCGAACGTGAGAATGTTCAGAGGCTCGTGTCCGGCGCTGTATGGCGTAGGAACGTTTCAGGGCATCGTTTTTCTTCGAAATGAAAAGTTAAGGTGTGTCTTTCGAGTTTGTAACGGTGGTTATTGCGAGTTGGGTCTTGTGAGCTTTATTGCTGAGTGTGAGTCTGAAGGTAATAAAATTCTTGTTGGGGATAGTGATTGAGGCTTTTAGGTGCGAAAGGGGTCCGTATTTAATATGACGTGGGCCATAGATTACAAATCCAATTTTATAATTGGGGAAAGTGTAGAGCTTGATAAATTAATAAATCGATAAATTAATCCTCAAACGTTGGATGATTGTGCCACTTTGGACTCATAAAATTTGCCCTTCTATACACACTATGAAATAAATTTGTTTCTTTAAAGCAATATCTACACTTTTTCAGTATCTAGACTTCCTGTTGTTTTATGTTATCTTTAATGTTTTAACTTGAGGTTCTAACAATAATATAATAAATGTAAGGCGTAAAGTAGAGGAGAGTAGGGTAAAACGGAACATTAATGATTTTCTTAGATAAGGGATGCGAATGAGTTGGTAGCATGTGACAGTCCATAAGCCCGTCCACACGTTACTTTTCGATTAACAGTGTTGTACAAATTTCCGATATCGAAGTTTCGACATTATGTTGTAGCTTCGACCACTTTTCTCATAACCTTGCTAGTACGACACATATAATGACTCCTAAAATTAAAACATGGCGTTATTGAGACGTCGAGATCTATCCCTTTAGATACCTCTCTCAGAGAAACATTCAGCAAATTATATGGGTATTTCACGCAACGACTAGCACGAGAGGCCCTAAGCACCACACACTTTGCCGCGTGAAGCCTCATCCGATTAACGGTACACCATTGCTCGAACCTATCCAAGTCAGCTTGCATCATGATTGCATCCTGAACGCTCTGGATTTTTCTAAAAACTTGCAGGGCGTCTGCGTACAATTTTTTTCCCTTTCTATTCCCCGATATTTAATGAAACATAAATGGGGTGCCGTTACTCTACACCCAAAATATATTCAAGCAACATTACTTTCAAAACTTGTGTCTTAAGTTGCGAACCTAAGTTCGCGAACAGACGATTCCTAGGAAATTCAATTCCCATACTGTTCATGAACAGTTCGCGAACGCTGGTGGAGACGCACCTTTAGCGTTCATAGTATTCAAAACAGTTAGGACCTTCTGCCTTTATATCTCGATCAGATTCACACATTCCCATCTTCTGTCTTCCTTAAATCAACACCTTCTCTGGATAGTGAATACTTGTGAAATGCCAGTTGCAAGCCGTAAAAGTGTGTTACATAAAAATCCCTTAATGCAAAATAAAAGAGAGACAAAAGTGTTAGCCCTTCATACTTCATTGTTCGTCTGACCACTCGCGTACACCCTACCTCTCGCCTCCTTTAAATCTACGACTCGACGATATCTCTTCCGCCAAACAGACCCCTGTTCTACTGAACAATGTGGAACGCAGTCGAAACGAGTTGCGAGGGAAATATTTAAACGAGAAGTATTCGGCTGTTCGGCACGGATCGTACGTTAAACGCTGGCTTCCCTCTCAGCGTGGTCAAGATAAACTAGCTCGTTCGTCTGCTCGCGTACACCCCGGTCGGGGTGGCGGGCGCCCCGACTTTTCTGGTAATGACTCTTAACCCTTTCAATGCGCGACCGTTTCTTAGAATTATTGCCAGTGACGACCTGGCCCCGGAAGCACCTACGGCATCTCTGCCCAGCCCATTGGAAAGTAATGTATCAGAGTAACTGTTTCTTCAATTGAAGATATACGATTCGAAAGGGTTAAATGGGACTTGGGGATTTGTGTGTAATCGCCAGACGACGGAGAGCAGTCACGAGGGGGCACGAAAAGTTTCCAGGTTACTGCGACAACTTCCCTATTTCGCGTCTAATAGCTTCTGAGGAGAATTCCACCAACCCCCCATGACGCAGAATGTCGACGGTGGTGTCCAGAGTATGCACGACGACGTACCTTGCGATCTCTGCTTGTTGGAGTCGCGTCTGAAACGTGATGTTGCATACTGTCCTCGGGGACAGTGAAAACATCCTTCATTGGAAGGTTTGTGGTAAGACGTTTGTGATTTATAATAGAAACATATGGTTTCTTAGATAATTTCTTTAAATAGAAAAATGTTATAAAGATTGTGTTGGGACCACGGTGACTTTGTAATAATCTTAGGAAGGCTTTTTACGTCGCCATTAATTCTATGCTCTTGTAGGTTATTCGACTGTGGTGTATTTGTTTTTTAATTGCTACCTTGTCAGGGAATGGACTGCTATGGTAGATTAAAAATAGAGAAGAATGAGAAAGATAAATACCTACTATCACGTGTTACTTATTGATAAGGAGTAAGTATTTGTAAATATTAATTATTTCTGCAACCACTCCGTGGTGTAATACGACATTCAATTCATTTCTTAGATTAATTTTATCCCTGTTGCGACAACTTTTACGAAAGCTTTCTGTCATTTTTCGTATATCGGCGCATAACTAATTTTATTCATTACACCGTCAAACTTTATTGATTAATACCAATTACAATTTACTGATTAATACCAATGTTTTTACAAACGCATTTTATTCGTAGCTGAATCCGTTATATAAGGTATCATATGAAAAATCCTTGAAATCTGAATGCACATCTGTCATATTGCTGCCAAATTATAAAAATAAATAAGTGTACATTTAATGGACAGTATTAATTAGCCCCAAATAATTTAAATGAGCACGCATTTTAAAACTTTATAGTAGTAATGTTATGCGGAGGTTACTGCACGCCGAATCCATCATTTTTGACTGTAGAGACCAAGGATTTTGATAAAATTGAATGTAAGTCACGTGTAATTAGGATGGGTAAGTCATCATTTTGCTGGTTTCGGATTTGTTTAAAAAAATTCTGCCCCAATTAACTTTAAGGGGGTGATATTGACCACTAAAAATCCGGCTATTTTCCAATTTTCAAAAGGAATAGAAAAAAAGTTTTCAGACAAAAGTTACTTCTTTTAATTAGGACTATCATTTAGTAACGGACAGTTTTTATAGTTCGCGAGTTATAACGCAAAATCGGAAAATAGCGGAATTATCAGGGCTCAATTTCACAAAAAATTGCGTAATGGATATCTACATATCCGCTATATATACCCAAAGTTTCATAATTTTTTTAATTTCCCGGTTGGTAATCCTCCCTAGAAGCCTATATTAATTTCCCAAGGTTCTTGAATTATTCCAACTCCACTCGTTAAGTAATAATAAATTCATTTATCAAATCACAAGTACAAATTTCCCGCCGAAACTGGCACACAATTAACCTTCAAAGAGCCTATATACGTAGAACGAAACACGAAATGCCGTACACCTCGAGTATATACATACGTGGCGTAATACGTTTAATAATTTACCCCGCTGGTGGTTTAACATGAAGCAGCGTGTGATCGTGGCGCGTCGATGGTTCCGTCAATTCTGATTCATCGAGAGCGTCGCTCGTTTCAAGTTGGAAACGGAATTAACGGTGTTGCGCGCGACAACAAACAGTAATCGGGTGCAAAGGAGGTAGCGTTCGTCGTGGGTCGTGGATCGCGAAGAAATCGACCTTTTAAAGCATTATTCAAATCCAGTTGGCCGGGGGAAGCGGGGGTCGGGAGCAAGTTGGACCGAAAGAAACGGCAACAGTAAGTGGATCGTTATTTTTCCCGCTCCACTGGTATCCACGGGGATAGAATAATTCGAGAGGGGGTGCAGCGTGCAACTCGTAGCTTATCGAGTGCCACCACGCCGCGTATCCGATAATTTATGTACCTCGAGCCAGGCCAGGTACGAATAGCTTGGGCTCTTAGTCCGCCAAGAAGTGCCATAACTCATAATACTGGCCGGCAGGCTGAGTCGAGACGCACGTACATACTTACATCGTATTTCGCGTGGCGCGCATCTCTTCCCCGTGGAAGATACGCCATCCACGCGGGGGATAGGAAACAGGAACTTCTGTACGACAAAGTTTCGCGGTGTGTCTACGGTATACGCGGGGGTCTCTGTTGCTGCGAGTGCGACGAAGGGAACGGTGTAATTGGCGTGCCAGCCGACACTAGGGAAGGTGTGGCACGCCGCGAGGCGTCGCGTCGCGGCCACGAGCAAATCTTTTCGTTCCTCGCACCTGCCCGCGTTGACGTAATTGCTCGCGCTGCTTTGATGAATCTATCAGTCGACTGCAGTCGCGTGCGCGCGCGTCACACGCACTCCGGCTGCTGCAGCAGCTTCTGCAATTCAAATGAGAATTTTCTACAGACGCGTGTCACTCGTCTGCACCGGCAGAGACACACCTATACACAGGGAGGAAGACAGAGAGAGAGACAGCAGTGCACCGCGTGGAATCATTAACTCACACCACGCAGCGACGCATCCGATAAAGTGACTGCTGCGGACTGCACGCTCCCTAGTACACCGGGTTATTCCGCAACGTGCTCGCGCGTCTATTAGCGCCAAGCTAGAAGCTTCAATTTATGCCATCAACGCTCCTTTTTCGTGCCACGTTCCGATCCGCCAAGCACTCCGGCTGCTGCCTCTGCACGGCTTTATCCGCTGTGTTGTTGCTAATAATTTATTCCGTTTAATGGCAGCCGACGCGAGAAGGGGCATTGAATTAACGAGGCGAGACGCGGCGACAGAAAGGAACTCGGGGGGCACCGTGATCTCGTACGGTTTCCCTTCTTTTGGAGTTTCAATACGATTTGCATGCAGGCTGGAGTCAAAATGCTGGCACAATCGGCAGCGAGATAGTTCTCTGTGCAAAAGCGAGTTAAAAGTGAAGAATAACATTTTTTCCTACAGGACCTCGTTTTCGAGAAATTTGATTTTAAAATTTTCTTGGGTAGGTAGGTACGCCCGCATCTAATTAAGAATTATATAATAACTTATCTTTGAATAAGTGTTGAATTCTTTCTTCTTCTTCTTTAAATATCTGTTTCCAAGAAAAACAAATTTGAAGATCTATCGATTATACCTACACATGCACTTGCCTACAAATCGATTAAAGTTTTACCACAATCTCAATTTATTGGGTGCATGGTACCGATTTTTAAAAATCGATTTTCTCGGAAATTGATCTTCGTACGACAAAGCATTATTCGCCACTTTTTACTTACTTTTGCACGAAGGGTCACTGCATGTCTGCTTGTACCGTAATTTCTGCCACACCCTGCATGTAGGGTATTGGGAGAAAAAGATTTAAAACCTAAGAGCTGGCTGGAATCACTGGAATGAGGAAAAATGTTTGGTAAATGTGCGTTGAGAAGTCAATCCTTTTGGAGTTACCAGGAATTTTTTAATGTTTACTAAAAGTATGCCACGTGTATTTCTTTCCACGTGTATTTTACACACATACACTTCAGGATGAAGGTTTATCTTGCAATGTGAATAGTACGTGCAGGCCAAGTATTTTGGACTTTTAGAGTATTTTAATGTATTATTTCTTCATCCATAAATTATGTACGAGAAAGACATTACCACATTTAAAATGTTGCGTCACTGATTAGAAAGGCAGCAGATTCTGAGAGGTTTTAAAAGGCGTCTCAACTCTGTGATACGAACATACGAAGCGTGTGTGGAAATGGAAGGAGGACACGTGTATCTTTTGCAAATGTTGAACAAATAATATGAGAATATGATAAATAGAAGGGGGCTACATAATCATTTGCGTTACTAAACCGAAAATGATTTGTATCTTTTCGTATCCATGTTTATCAGTTTTTACTCAATTCAGCGAATGTTTTCTGCGCTATAAATCCTGAACACTTTTCCCCAGATAATCTGTACCGAAGTATAGGCAAAGGCGCTAAAAATGTGATTGCTATGAATTCTTCGACGTTCGTCGCAAACCCCTGATCTGATTTTCGCAATCATCTGGGTCCCCGGATTCCACAGATTTTCTGCGAAGAAATCGAATGAAATCGTAGGAAAATGTTAGCCGTGGAGCAGTTTTCGGGTTGTGAGAAATTTGAATGCTGAAAGCAGAGTAACGAATGTGTACTCGAGTCGAGATAGAACGTGCAAAGGGGTGGAAGTAATTTTGAGTGATAGTTATCTTTATATTCTGCATGCACACGCGAAAACTATTTGAATTACGTGTAGAAGTTGTGTAATGTGGAGCGTTCACGTGAATGTTCAGTTAACTACTTAATACTGTTGAGATTATACACGGCTTATTGTTAGAAATTATACGCCGTTGAAAATAATTGAAGAATCGCTTGTTCCAATGACATAATAGTGCAGCAAATTGTATATCATTTTAAAGACTGCTCATGATGTGCAAGTTCGTTCAGCACATTTAAATGCATACTTTCGTGAAGTCGAATACGAGACATTGTGCTACCTCTATTTTTAAGTACTTGTACCTATTTTAAGGGAGTAGTGGAAAATACTTCGTTGAAGGAAACAGTGGAAATTAATTTTACAGTGTTCTTAATGTTTAGGGAATTTAATACGATGAAAGAATTGCAGAAGAATAATTACAATAATATTTATTGTTATAATATTTTATTTTATGCTTCATACCTAATAACTATAACCCTGAAAAGAAATAATTCTGAAATCAACTTCGTTAGAAAAATAATGTAGAGAATATAAACACATTTTATATAAAAGCTAAATTTCTAAAGAATTCTTTACTTAAATTAACTGCTTCAATGAGGTCATATATAATCTTGAACTTTAAACATAAAGCACAAAGTCGCGAAGTAGAATGAACATTTTCATCTTTAAAGTTTAACAGGGTTTGCTCTTATGCTTGCTTTTATTTCTCAGTAATTTATTGCAGCCACTTACAATTTAGTATCCCAATAAACATCTTCAAAATTCAAAGCTTCACCCAAGCAATGTCCAGGTTTGCACACGTTCCAGATAACCACAGAATGAAGTAGGTATACAAAATAAATCTTGCCTTAAGCTTCACATTATATGCCATGGAACATTCTTCACTACGATTATAATCCTACGACACAATTTACATAGCAATAACCTGCGTCTTCTTTGTCGTATTTCATTCCCTTGCATTTGCTTTTTGATATAAACTGTTCCACCATAAAGCCATGAGATGGGTACTTACTTTACAACTTTTTATGCTATAAAACTTTAAGAATAACACCGCATCCACAGAAACATTTAGCCAAAATTGTGTTATCATCAATAATTCAAGAGACGGAATTAAAATAAATGAACACTTCTACTAGTCTATACATATATCTTTTATATCGATGATGATACGTAAAAATCGTAGAACCTTGTAAAGCGATACATTACAGTATCTTCCTTCACTTGTTAAGGACTGTTAAGGACGAACTCACTCATTTTTGCACATGAAAAATTCTTTGCCGGATTTACCGCCATGCTTCTTCCTTCTGAACGAGTAGAATGAGTAAACTTTCTTTGCTGAGTGCACTCGTCTTGTCGAATAAAAATGTATTTCCAAATGGCGAGTTAACTCGTCTTGCCCGGTTGAAAAACCTTCGCCTGGCGAATACAGGGTCCATTTGGACCATCAGCTTACTCAGGTATATTACGTCTTACTCATCACTACCCCTTCTTCAAGGAAATAAGAATTCCTGGATCACAACAGGACACCAAAATCTAATATAAAATCTTATTCAGGGAGAACGTATGAATGAAATTATGTTACGTGTGAAAAGTCTACTCCGGCAAGCCATCTACACTCTACAGTCATCCGCCGAAAACGTAACGACTGCCAAGAACTGGTTTAATATCCGCGCCATTCATCATTCTTACGTCTCCATGCCTCCGCGTGAATTCTTCCCGCGTCTTCGCGTTATCACGTGGAACAATTACCGGCGTCCTTGAGGGACCGTACCCCCGAAGGACAGGCGGTAGATCAAAAAACGATTTGCAGGAAAATAGCCTTCACGGGACGGTGTACTCTGCCGGGGAATCGGGGTTCCGTTCGTCTCGTGCATCTCTAATGCGACGTTACTTCCGAAGTGGGCGTTACACACGTACGGCGAAATTTATGGTGTAAGCTCCTTCGAATCGACGTGTGCGCTTTGCTGAAATTCTCAAGTGATCAGCGCGTAGGAAGTTCGCCGGATATCTCCGAATTCCTAATGCAATTCACGTAGAGACTACTGCGCCTGTGGGAAATGTAGCGTCCACGAGCGCGCGAATAGTGCACGTACGCGTGTCAGCGCGGGCATGTACGTGTGCGCGCGCGCTACCGCTAGAGCAGAGGGCTGCCACCCTCCCACGCCCCGTCGCAAGAAAGCTGTAAAGCAGGGAATAATCATTTTCGGGGTGGTGATAGCCCGGGATCCCACAGTAAAAAAGTTAACCGCGCCAGGACCGAGTTTCCCTCGTTGTTACGATCCCATGCGGTACCTTGGCCGCGAGTTATCGTCGCAAAGCAGTTTCAGAATAAAATAAGGGAGGGACCCTGACGAGCTTCCTGGTGCGATTCTGTAATAGGGTGATAAAATATTGCTGAACCACTCGCACGAGATAGCGCTTACATGGTGCTACGATAAGAGAAACAATTTCCATCGAAGATACTCGATCGGAGCTGATGTAGACAATATACATATATATACACACCTGGATATGGTTGAATAAATCGAAGCGAAGGTTCTGTATGTTTAAATGTGTGACGTATTGCTCGTAATTGTTGTTGATACTAGCTATGGGACTTGTGCAATACTTTCTTATGATCTTCAAGCGATTTGTTAGTAAGAAACTTACCTTCAACTTACAATAGACGATTTGAAAGATATTGAAAAAGAACATACTTGATATGGATATATAATGTCAGCGTTGGTGCTTCCACTGAAAGAATCAAGTGTGTTTAGTACCTACTTTGCGAGTACGCAGTATGGACAGATAATTATTAAATGCGGTATGTAAGATACGAAAGCGATACAACATATTGTTACGTATATGTTTGTGACACATGATAATCCATATTTTACTGTAATGTGGAAATAGCACAGTGGACGCTCCAAAATCTTCCGACGGTGTTTACTTACTTTCCCTCTGAAAATGTACAGTGGAGCAGTTGCCACGATTCGATTGCCCCTTGGACCATAGAATTTTTCCTGCGCGGTTTTGTCCTCGCAGGAAACAGATGGGTACTCGAGCCAAGACCTTCCCGCGTGGGACTTCGTTTCCCTTTATTTCAAAGCGAACGATCTCGTATTCCAGAAAAGTGTCGCCGCCACGAAAGGCCCTCTAATCAAAAGAAGATAATACCAGCCAAGAATCGACGTGCCCGCGAAAACTATCGAACCAAATACCAGACGAAACGGGAGGATACTCATCCTCGGGTAACACCGATCGTTAGTTAAACGAGAAGCACTTCGTACATTTCCTGTCGGTTTATTCTCGAAACAGAGGCGCCGCAGACGCTCTAAAGGACGAGTGGACGGTTTCCTGGCATTTCCTGGAGGATCCCATTTGCATCAATTCTCACGGCAGGGGATCGCGAAGAATCGAGAACCTCGCGTTGCAGGGCTATCCCAACATCATTCCTGTAACAATCCCTCGCAGCTTACGTGCAACCGAATCGAGCTTAATGGATTCGGGTAATTACTTCTCCCCCTCCCACCAAAAGACGCTGCTACTTCAGAAAAAGTGCCGCGCAAAGAGTCGGGCTTGTGCCGTGGTGCGGCTCGAACGCCTACAAAAGCCGCTCGAAAAGCAGAGAAAAGGATCCATTGAAGGGGGTGTGCCTGAAACCGCGAGAACTCGACCGGCGTCCCTAGTTACCCTAAAACATCATATGATGGCGGCTTTCAGATGACTACCGGCCGAGGCGACCGCGACCAGCGTAAAAGGGGATCGGCTACGATGGGGCACACGCTCGCACACTCCGCCGGAATGGATATAAAGCGGGAGCACTCTGTGCGTTTCCTGTCGGACCCGCTCCGGAAGCACAAGGCACACATGTCGAGGCGAATGCTCGCGTGGATTTCTCGCACGTGTTGGCACACGTGTGGGCCGCATAAATGGCCCGTCCGTCGTGAAGCCGTTTGAAAAGTCCTTAAATTTTCATGTAAAGCTCTGAATCTCGCTGTTGTGCCGGCTACGGGATTAAACGGAGGGCGGGGGTGGGGGGTGGTAGACTGCGGGCGCGAGGCAAGGGGCGGAGAAACCTTGAGCATTATCCGCAGCACGCAGTTGGGTTTGCATTAAACGAGCAACGGTGAATACAACGCATCGAAAAAAGCATAAAGGCCTCCCCCTCGGTGGCTGTAAGGCGGGAGTAGATGGGATACTGCTATTGCCTCTGCCACTGTTGCGGGAAGAAGAGTCGCGTCGGCGGAGGAGATGAGGATGCCGTGAATGGCGATGAGTGGCGGATAAAGGTTTGGGTATCTCGTGGAACGGTGCCTTGGAAACAGTCCAGACAATCCGTGTCCGCGGATTGAGCTTTTACTGGAGATGCGTGGAGTATCATTCGCGGGGATTAGAAAGGAATCGACCGAGGGGATGCAGCAACGTCCGCGTTACTTTCACGTAGCCAAAGGAAGCCTCTGGCTCCGTTTAATTCGATGCCCCTGCGTATCTCGAGTCGACGATCGACCTATGCTTCCACGTTTCTCCTTTTCTCCAGAGCCAGTCGTCTTCTCGTTTCGACCCTCATCCAATGAAATCCAGCGTTCGGAAAAAGTGGGGTGGGCGCTGCCACTCGTTGATTCCCTGCTATTTAAATTCGATCTAGCCTCGGTTAATTAGACGATCTCGAGTTGACGGGCAGCGATCGGCGAGTACCCGATATGAATCGTGCCTGCGTCGATCCTCAGCCCCCGAGGAAGCTTAATGATCGTGAAACGTCGAGTGGCGGAATACCGTTTTCGATCGGGGTCACATTCACCCTTTCGCGCTCGCCCAGGCTCCGATCAAATTAAATCCAATCTCGAGATGATTCTGCCCCCTCGATCCACTGCCTGAATTCCCTGTCCATAAAAATCACATTCCCGCTAATTCTTACGGGTCGTGGAGCGCGAAAGAACGAGAAACGCCCGCCCCCTTCGTGCAGAGAGGCGAGCGATCCCAGCGACATTCAGCTCGCGTTTACGTTCCTTTACGGTGGCCTTTAAACGCTGCGAGCGGGGATATAAAAAAGCAGGACTTATCTTTATACGGTTTCTGATATCAACACCCGCATCCAGCAGGTCGCTGTAAGCCGATTACGTCCGGCTTTCGCGTTCCGTCGTTCCCCGGTTTCCTCGATTCTCGGCCAGTCTGCTCCCCTACGACCGTTGGAAACGCCACTTACGAAACGCCAGCGAGTTTTCTCGCGTGCACGGACACTTGTTTAACGACACCGCCGCCGATACATCCACCCCCCCCCCCTGCGAAATCACGTCGCGTGCCCCCCAAACGACCGCCGTTCTCGGCGCCGGCGGTCGCGCGTGACAGGCGAGGCGGGCACTCGTGCTCGGAATCCTTTTATCTCGCGGTAACCTCGTATCATCGCGCGTATCTGTGACGCTGGCTTCTGTTTCGAAAACGTTAGGCGTTCGCGTGTAGATCTTTTATTCCCTTTCACGGGCTTCCTGCAGCTTAACGGGCGGTTGATGTACGACACCGCCCTTGTTGGTTCAAGGCGGAGTCACACGTATCAATTTCTTTATTGTTCAGTGGAGTCAGTGTCAATGGCAAAAAATATTGTTTCCCTGTTTTGGAACGGAATCAGTTTAGACTGATTCAGTTACCGACATTCAAACAGAGACCATCGACACTGACGGCGCTGAACCGGTGGCTGAGGCGGTGTGAATCCGCCTTTATCTATGTACATAGTTGAATTTTCGTCGGACAGACTCTGCTGCTCGTACACAGTGGAAATGGGGAACGCGGCCGACCGTATGAATATGCTTGCACGATCCTCGCGGGATCACGCTCGTTTTTAATTTACTGTTTTATCGTCCCGCGGCCCGACCCTCCCCGCGACCTTATCGCTTTCGGCTGGTTTTTAATTTGCAGAGGATAAGGCGTCCCATTTCGAGGCTTGTTGAGAATTTTTCTTCGTTTTTTCGTGCACGAATTTAGTTATC
This sequence comes from Andrena hattorfiana, assembly GCA_944738655.2. Taxonomy (NCBI): domain Eukaryota; kingdom Metazoa; phylum Arthropoda; class Insecta; order Hymenoptera; family Andrenidae; genus Andrena; species Andrena hattorfiana. The sequence continues at coordinate 31,303,151 of OX122892.1, read as the reverse complement.
TTTCGCGGGAAATTCTCTCTCCGTACAAATTGTCCCCTGGTGGCCGTTTCGGGGTGTGTTTGGGTGCCGTGCTGTATCGCTGGGTTGTGTATGACTTGCATCTGTCCACGTAACGTGTTGCGGATGTTCCAGAATTGTGGCTATGAATTTAACTAGGCGCTGGAAGTCGTTGGGGGAAATAGGAAAAGTTGAAAAAGTTGTGTTGCGATGTTAGTTTTTAAGTAGTCTTTGCAGCATTGCAAGTAAGTACTGCAGAATGGTTGATACATATATACGTATGTGAAGGGTACAGCGTATCATTTGAGTCATTAGTAATCTCAGATTGGATATTTAACGAGCAATAATTGAGGGCTCGGATGCAATAAGGGTACTAGCGCTCGAAACTGGGAAAAAATTATTGTTCAAACGCTAAGAAATATTGGAAAATTAAATGTTATTTAACTGTATTTTAAAAAATATAGTGTTGTAAAGCTCGTCACGACACATATTTTTTCTATTTACAGTTTGTTTATCGAATCATTACTATTCGAGCTAAAAATTATAAACAATAAATTTTTCATCGTTCAAAATCATTATTTCTTTAAACATAAATTGCGATAACTTGAGTAAATATTAAGAGATCGTTATGAGACTTAAAACATAACTTCAGAAAACTCTATTGAAGCCGTAAAATGTATGCACAAAACCCTTATGTTAAAAAATGTAATAATATTTAATTAAAAAGAAATACTGGACATAACCCATGTTTTTCAAGGTTCGACATTAAAAAGTATCGAGGCAATTTTGGGGTACATATAACTTGCAGCGACAAAGTTTTTCATTAATATACAAGGAAGATTTTCACCAATTTTTACACTGATTAATAAATAATTGTGGAAGATATGATGATATATATAAATCTCGCGGGCCACCAACATTCAGCAACGGCGTTTAATGCGCTATTTAGCAGTTTTAGCACTCGCGTTGTAAATATATATATTCGCAAATATACACCACACGAAACTGGCACATCCCTCATTTTAATCAGAATATCTGGTCTTTCCAAAAACATTATTTATGTTCCGAAAATTCATTTTTCCAACATGCAAATTTCACACAAATTCTTATTCTTTACATACCGTTTAAAATTCACGTTTTTAAACATAAAAAAGAAACAGGTCCACATTGTTTAAAACTATCTCTATAAAATAAGACTTCCTTACTGTTTAGAGACATCGTTCGTTAATAATATCAAAACATGCGCGTCTTCTCCCAAAGTTCCAGCTACTTGAATGAAGACGTGCGCTAGAGTCACGATGTGCGGGTCAACTAATGCCCATAAAATTGCTGGGCATATCGATCGAATTGGTGCGAAAGTATGCGCCGGTTGGGGGTAACTGCAGTCGACGCCTGTATGGGCGTACATCGAATGTCTCTCCATTATTAATATGCAGTCGTACGGACGATTAAACGTGGGCTCCCGTCGGCCCAGCCAATAATTATTTGCGGCATAGTTGCGTCGCCCTCCGATTTCCAAAACCGCACTCGACGCTCCATCGTCAGCTGCACATGCCGCGATACATGATCCGACAATGTTATTCTGTCGAGTCATCTCGTTACTCTTCTTTCTATCTGTCAATCCGTACGATTCGGGCGGCATTGAGTCAACGAATCGTGCCCGCCCGCGAGCTTCCCATTCGATGTGATTTATCGCGATCGACAGAGGTCTATTTAGTTACGAATATCCAGCCGTGCCCGTACAAATAGGGAAAGTTATTGTTTGATAGCGATCTAATTCAATTACCTGGAAACACGTACGCGATTGCTATAAACGGCGCGGCTGTTATGCTCCATAATAATCGCGTGAGTGTACTTACAGATATCGAAGGAACTATGGAGGGGTAGCAAACACGGAAACAGTATTGGTGACTCTCGATGAATGGAGCCTCTTATTTGAATACAGCCACTTTTGTCTGCACTACGCTGTTTGGCAACGGAATACCGGGACTGTATAAATTTCGAGAAAAACACATTTCGAATCGAGCATGCATTCTATTATTATTCGAAATATTCTTCCTCGGATATCATAACTTTACTGAAACGCTGATAAACTCGTTTGAAACGCATTTTGAACTCGTGCCAACAGTTCCTTTGTTAATGTCTCCTGAATTTTCGGATTTGCCGCTGTTCAGTGCGGATTTCATTTTGGGAACTAAGAAAAATGTATGATAGACGTAAATCAAGATATTGTGGAGGGGGTGATTTATTTATTTATTAATTAACGGGCAATGGCCCAGTTTTATTCGGTAACGGTAATGGATGATAGCGAATGCTGAAGTGTAATTATGAACGCGCAATTTGGTGATATGGGATTACTTTGTAAAACTGTTAAGTGATACAGAGAAGAGATCTATGCGGTCATTAATCGAATTCGCGAGGTCATATCCTTAATATGTGATATCCTTAAACCTAAGATTATCTACTCCTAAACTTCTCTATTCTAAAAAACTACAAACCGATCTTAAAAGAAAATTGTTTCAAGTAATAATGGGTTGTCTATGTAATTGTTAATTATTTAAAAACTCACTAACACACATTCTTCTTCATTTACTTCTGAAATTCCTTATTTTACTAAAAATTCGTTTACTGTTTCTGCAAAGTGTTTTTTCTCTCGAAACTGAGGCCCTTGATAAATTGTCCTCAGCAAACGAGACAGTATTCCTCATTCATCTAACACTGACAAGGTAGAACATTTTTTGTAATACACTCAGTGGCATAATTTAATAACCAAATCTGGTACAGGCCACTTCGTGAATCGTATTTCGCGCAGCTAGCATTTATTAAGTGACATATGTATGTTTTTATTGCGAAGCTATTCATGCCGTGCGTCGCGCCCCGTCGACGTCATTGCATGCAATCTTCGTAATTCATTATTAAAGTATGTTGAACTGTCCTCAATAGAACGCTCAGGGGTGCATTCGGAACGGGCTGTCGAATATCGCATTTTTGCGATTTCAGATTTCAGCGTTCCCTTTCAGATCTACGTATTAGTAACTGTTTGACTAATAGCTCCGCGTTAGCAGTTAATACGACAAAGCCAGCAATTACGCGTCTAACCGCGCGCTCTCCATAGGAGAAATTGCAGAAAAATGGCTTCAAAGGGCTCGCGTTCCCCGGGCTCCCTCTGTCATTACAAGTTCATTCGGGCAATCCGACGTTAGCACGTGTCCGCGAGAAGAAAAGGAAGAAGAGGCTTGCCCCCGTAAACGAAGCAATTAACAACAGGGTCTCTAATTAAGAGGACCTTAAATCAGTGTTCTCTGCTGGAATACGGGTATTTCATAAACTACCGCGTCACTCGACTCGGCGGAAAGTCCTCGCCCTCTTTTCCCCGTCGACACAATCGCGAACCCTCGCCTAGACGCCCGGCGTCGTCATCCAGCCTGTCTCCTCTGACTGTACTGTCTCTCCCTCCGAGCGAAGGAGCCTGGCAAAAAATTTCTTTAAACGCCTGCTCATTGGTTATGCGCCAATGAGCACTCAAAGAACGAGAGGCAATTCACCAGACCCGTTCCTCCGGCCGAGAACCACCCTCTCCACGTCCCGCGCCTTGTCTGTCGCCCAACAAAAATAGAATCAGGGGAAGGAAGAAGAATCTCCCGCGGAATGTCCCCCGCCGCGAGCTCGGCGACGGTTCGTCTTATCGTGACCGCACTCGAGGACAAACGCCGGGGTCCCCGTGTTCGCTCCACGGGCGCGTTTGTACGCGGATTCCTCGAAGGGGGTGCTGGCCAATGATACCGCACCCAGCCTCTCAACCCCGCGCGCGCACACACCCTGAGGGGGGGCGGCAAACGTGGCATGTACTAATGCCTCCCCCCCCCGACCGGCGAATAAAACGAATGATTTGTGAGGGTGGCTTAAGCTTCGTTACCGCCGCGGCTCTTCCACGCAGCGAGGCAAATGGAGGCGCCCGTTGCGAGCAGGACCCTCTGAAAGCTGGCTGAGGGGGACGAGAGAGAGAGAGCTGGCCTCGCCGGCTGTGCTCGAACGCCTCTAGAGGGACCACGACGGAGGAGGCTGACGGACGACTCTGACGGAAGACTGAAAAGGACGAGAGACTCTGATGAACGAGTGTGTGCGATAAAAGAGAGATCTGACGGGTTTTAAAGCAGAGTGCGGGAGGGAGAGGTACGGTCGTGAGCGAGAAAGAGGCGGATGGCGACACAGAGGGGTGGGTGTAGAGACAGAAGGTGAGAACGAGAAGCAAAAGGTGAAGCAGAAGGAGGACAGAGGAGGTTACAGTCCCGTCTCATCTACTTGATTGCATCGCCCGGATTACAGCCAGGCTTTAACACATCCCCCTCGGGACGCCTAGCGTGAAAACAAAAAGAGAAGCGGCCGTGGTACGGGGAGAGATGGTGGAAAAAAGAGGGGAAAGGCCGACGGACTGCTTCTTCTTCTTCTTCTTCTTCTTCGGCTTCTCTAGCCTCCACACCGCCGCGGCTGCCCTGAGTGAAATTCCCTGAGAATAATTTTCACTTCCACCTCCGGCGTCGCCTTCCGCCCCCTCTGTCTCCTTTCTTCTGCGTCCTCCTCATTCGATTCTTCCTCTTGTCCGCCGGTGTCGTCCCTTTTGAACCTCTCGGGCTATACCTTTCTTTCGAACGGTAAGCAAGATCAGCTGTGCGCGAAATCTTGCGGACGACGCTAATATAATATGCTCGTCGAGAAGGAGTCTCTTTTTTCCTCTTCTTTTCCTTCCTTCCTGTACCCAGCTACCTCATACGTCGTTCCGTGGATAAGGGAAAGTGACGGAGGATATGCGGTGCGAATGAATTTTTCGTACCTACCCGGTCTCGCGGGCAGCCCCTCCAATTTTTCAGAAGCAGTCGTGCAAACCGGTAAACAGCCCCGAATTTCAACTCGCCTGTCACGATGAAGTGTTTGAAATGTTGCAGCGGTCATGGCGTTTCCGCTCAAACTGTTAATTAACGGCCGCGCGACGCGACATATTCGATTAACTTTCTGCGATTTATCGGGTTCAATGCGCTCCTCGTGGCCAGTCTGAACGATTCGGTTCTGATACAGTTTTACCACTTTCCTCGCGTCGGCGTGTTAATATTTTCTCGAAAGCGTCGAAAGTATTGCTTCGCAGTTCCCGAATGTCTACTTTGAAAGCAAGCCGAACTCAGGGTACCTACGTTCTATACGCTTTGTACGAAACTTTCCCGACAGAAGCAATTACTCGGAGAAGCCTGACCGACTTAAAGGAACATTTTCTAAAACCCTGCGTCACTGGAAGTGTTAATCGGTATTCGCACTCTGTGCAAGAATCCAGAAGTTTACACCGAATTCTGTTGGTCATGGACGAGCAGTAATATTCAGGCAACTTCCGGTCGAACGTGAATCGCGGTTTAAAGAGCACAGTAGTTTTAATGACTCTCAAAGCGCTGTGTTCGTTCAACACGAAACAACCGCCCCGCGTCGCGGTCGGGCACGTTCGAAATCGAGGGAAATTCTCGTGGACGAGTGACATTTTTGTGCCATCCGTTTCTAGACTTACCCGTTCGCCTAACCGTGGAATTGTTTCTGTGGTAGTTTCTCACTGTGCGCCTTCGTTCGTGCAGATCTGCCCTCTGTTTACGATCAAGAGCAAAGATTAAAACAGTCCCGGCGCGGCGCGTCGTGCCAAGTAGGACGACATGCGCTGAACAATGTCGTACACGCGAGCAACAGTCTTGTTCGTTCTCCTTTGGATTTCGATGATAGCGTGGAAGATCGATTATCGTAGACGGGATTGCAATTGCTCCTCCACTCGGGCCGACAACCGTTCAATTATCTCTGCCCATGTCGCCCTTAAAGACGTCTACGAATTTAATTGCGCCCAATGAAAGTGCTCCATCACTGTTGCAACGTGCATGGTGCTGGTTACACGAAAGCAGTTTTTGCAGGTCGTCTGTAAGCTAGCGATCACGAGAAGGTAAAGCGAAATACAGCGTCCCCATGAAAAAAGTATCGCTCCATTTCTTGGAGCTTTCTGCATAAAATGTGTGTTTCAAAGAGATGCGACTCCCTGGACACGGGGGAGCAATATAAAACTTGCAGGCTGCACTGTTTCATCCGCTATCCAGGCGTCATGAGTTTGCAGTGTTAAACTTGACTTCTTTTAATACGCATTTTATGGCGGCAATTCAAGGAATGGGGTAGCTGTTCTTTATTATAGGGTGTTGTGTTGTTTTATGTTCGCTTAGCGGGTAGTCGGTAGACAGTGAATAAAATTTGCATTTGTATGTAACCTGGATGATATGTGTTAACGTTAATCAATACGGGAATCGAATATTTGGGGATAATTTGTCAATGTCCTCTGCTTTGGCTTTAGTACGTGTACTTCGATGTCCTACAGTTAAATGATGACGTTTTGTCGATTGATTCTGTGAGTAGAAATAATAATAAAATATTAGTCTACAAAGGTTTTACCAAATTAGGTATTACATTAAAAGAAAATTATGTTCATTTAATTTTCCATTTCAAAATGCATGCCTCTGTTTACAGTGTAAGTTATATGGAGTTTAATATTCTCCAAATTTCATATCTACCTTGCTATAATTCAATAATTGCCATATTAAAAATTGAAAATGTAAAATCTGTCGATCTCGTAAACTTTAGGATTGGTTTTGTCTACTGATTCATATTTGATGATAGTGATCCTGTAATTATTCTCACGCAAATTTTGAAAACAAGAATTAAATTAATCTATTGTTGTGTTTCAAAGGCAAGACGGTAATCAAGCATTTCAGGATCTGCTATTTTTACTCATAGAAGATATTAACAAAGTTTGATCGTTTAACTTTAGAACACCCCCTATTATTTGTGCAGAGTGGCCATCGTATGTTAGTCGATAACCCGATACGCCATTCCTCGATGTCATTCTGTAAGCGAGTACGGATATTGAAGGAAATGCCAAGGCTCGGTCGTTGCAAGTTTGGGAACAGCTGCGCCTGCATCCAAACTAACAGCTGGATGAAAGCTTCTGTCCAAGCTTGAATATATGTATCATGTTCTAATAGGGCGATGCACTTGGTTAACTTTAAATAAGAGTCTTCACTCAAAATCATTTGATTTTGCGATGGTCCTCGGACCCTTTCGTTATAGGTACGAATTAGTAAAATTTTCTACTTTGTTTTGAAAGGATTCGAGATAGAAGCTGAAACTAAATCTCTTTGATTTTGGCTTAAAGTTCTAAAGCGTTAAAATTTTCTTCATAGGGCTCTTTTTTTCTTTAGTGAATGAATTAATGATAGAACAGACAGGAGTTTTGCAAATTTTATGTGAGCTACTTTGTAATTTGTATGAGAAATTTCTTATGAAATTCTCTACTGCTATATAATATATTAATCAATGATATTGTATGTTTCATGATTAGTCCGTACAGTTAATACGCTCATACAACCTTAACGTTCCGTGAATTTGAGTAACTTACGTTTGTATTAAAATCGATTATAAAATTAAAATGTAAAATATCTTAACGAACGAAATTTTAATATTCTAGTTACTATCATAGAATCGTCCTTACATTTGTAGCAAGAGCTTCTCTAAACAACGCCTTCAGCAACTACTCACATTACATCCGCCTTAAAAGAAAATCAAACTGTAATCAGCTCTTGCAGAAACCGATTCCTCAAATGTTCAAGGTTCATTCACAAAACAAATTGTCTGCTCCTCATTAATACATACATACACTGCATCGATAAAACACACCCTACTCCCGAACAATTCTCGAAAATCGACACGTTACAATAAACACATACCTTGTTTCCAAATCCTTGACTTCACAAGCGCGACGACAGGCCCTACAATGCAACGTCAAGAATCGACTGTCACGCATGGTCACACAATTCCCCGAATAGCCGAACAACGTGTTCATCGCCTCTATTTACAGGCGAAATCACATGCCAGGAGGTGGCATTATGCGTGCAGTAACCCGTATAATCATTCCCGGGTCCTTTTCTGTTCGGTGTCCTGCGATAAAAATGCGGAGGATCGATCGCGTCGCAGGTTCAGCGAACAGCTGTGGCTTGGTTTCAGGCTGCGCTGGCAGCTGGTGCGAAAGCTCGCGTGCAGGCACGTGCACCAGGTCCATGTACCTTCGGCTCCTTGTGCACGTTTATGGCAGATGGCTAGCTGATCGTCGTGAAATGCACCGTGTTCAATGCCTTTTTCCCTGGCTGCAGCCGGGCAGACCGATGTGGAGCACGTTACGCCCGCGATACATAATTCGGCGCGCATTCCTCATCAGCTGTGGCTCCTCCAAAAAACCTGCTACACGTTCGTGCGACCGCGTCGCAGCATTCCTGAGACGCCTCCGCGTCTCTACGTGCCAGGAGGGGCCGATGTCTCGTTTGCACGCGAGTCCCCCTTATCCGTCTGCCATCTTGTTCTTCCTCGCGTGTATTAGATTCTGCAACCCCGTCTATCGCTCGCGGGCACGTGCCTGCACCTGCGTTTTCATTTCGACCTTTTATGCAAGTTCCTGCCAGCTAGTCGCGAAGTTTTCGGCGGCACTGCGTTGGAAAGTCGTGGGGGGCGAAATTAATGCATACATGTGCGCGCATTTAAAGTTGGAGTTTCCGAAGCGCTGGGGGAAGTGCGGGGCAGAGGGGCGAGTAAATACGGGCTACGTAGCGAGCAAGTAGCAGAGTACCTACGTGTTGTATTTTAAAAATGGATGGCAATGCTGTTACTGCAACGTTCAACTTTATAGCTTCAAAAACTTGTAACAGACACTTCCACTGATGTTATAGTTTATCCACCTTTCCGCTCGTTTCGGGTTTCCTACGGCGAAGGAAACATGGTTGGTCTTGTAAAACATAGGTCAATGTTAAAACAGGGTGAATCGGAGTACCTACTGTTTAAAAAGGTAATTAATTCCTTTACTAGTGTCATCACTATTTCTATCTCCACTGATAGATGCACTGTAGTTGAGAGTACAGTATCGAAACAGTTCCCCCCGACAAGTACGACAAATATATCAGGCGTGGCATACGTAACAGTGTCCCTTTTGAAAGCAGATAATCGTCGCCGGGGCTTCCGCGAGCCCGTTTAAATATTTATATTGATCTCAACCTATTTCCCCAGCAGCGATGTTGCTCCAGCGATGTAGCTAGCGCGCAGCCTATTTTCGCTGAACGAGGCCATTGCATTTTAAATCCCCATCCCCGCGGATCTGTCAGCTTTCCGCGATTCAAGGCACAGATATCTCGCCGTGTTCACCGTACGGTAGACAAATCCACGCTTGACGTATCGGTGGCTGCGTTTCCTCAGATCCGCTCGAGGAGCGGGTCCCTCGAAGGCGTTCAAAATACTGGTTCCTGCAGAGACATCGCGTTCCACGGGATCAGACGCCGGATAATCAGCCGAACGTGTATTTACGATCGGACTAGGGGGATCTTAACCCATTTTTCCCTGGATCAGAGGAGGGGCTGCGGGGCTGGCTCCTTGGGGCACGTTCGTTGTACACAGATAGCGGGGCGTGTTGGTAAGAAAGCGGCCGCCACCAATTCTAGTTCAGAAAGCGACGATTCCGGCTTCCAGGCTGCCGTGGAGGGTTTGGCCGCCTCGACAAAAGATCTTATCGACTAATTGGAGCACCACGCGAGCGGCAATAGAGCCTCTCTCCCCCCCTCCCGCCGACCCTCCTGCTACCCCCTATCACACCCTCTCGAGGACGGTGTCTCCTCAACTTTAATACAACACACCCAGCGTCTTGAGCCTTCCTCACGAGGAGCGACAGCTACCTAATTACGATCTCTTCTTTTCGACGGAATTACCGGTCTAGCCGGTTCCTGCTACGGGGAGGGATATTTTTTTTTTCGGCCGGAGTGGCGTCGGTGGCGCGTGCATGCGGGAACTTGTCGTTTAGTTTATCGTCGCTCTGCGGCCCCTCTTTTTCTCGTGTCCGCCTTCCGCCGGGGAGGATACCGACGGCTTCCTGCAAGATCGTATCGATTAATTAGAGGGTCCAGGCAAGTGTCGGTCGGCTTTAGCGAAAAGAAGACGATACCGTGTTCGGTTTAATGGCTCTGCTTTTCTGTTTCTTCCTGTACCCGTTCCACGCCGCTTGTACCTGCCAGGGATCACTGCGAGGATTCTAGGTTACGTTTGGCGGAGGTCCGTGCTGATAGCACTTCGGAACAGAATCGTGCTGTAATGGCCGGTTCCATGCTGCTGATTGAAGTAATTGAATTTTTCATTCGTGGATTGGTATTAGAAGGGAGGAATTGTTTTATGGGGAAAGTGGTAGTTTATTGCTGCGACGGAGAATCACAGGAGGGTGAAGGTTAGGTTAAATGTTTTCGGGGGATGGGTCGATAAAGCTTTTAAAATTTTTGCCACTATGTAGAAGTATATATTGCCACTATATCAAAATTTTTTCGAATGATATATTTCCAACAATAAATCCCTTGATAGATTTTCCTAGGTTTTTGAAATGATAGAAAAGTGTTCTTTTTTACACGTAATCATTTTTCTTATTTTTTTTATATGTGAAATTGTATGTGGACAGAATAGCATTTCAATTCATCGAAATCCACATTCAGCATTTTTTTCTATCTTAGAAACAGTAATTTTCAATAATAAAAGACCTCTTTTAAAATCTTCATTTTTCTGAAAGTAACTAAAAATCAAAGAAGGAAAATTATCTCGGAAGACATTCAGACCTCAACAATCACCGATTAATTTTCTAGAAGTCATCAATGCTCCTTCCGTTTCAATCCTTCCTCCACGCAAAATTCGCAACTTGTCCCCTTGACGTACTAAGCTTCATTTCCCTCCAAATTCTTCACTTGCCTTCCCAAATTCTCTGCTTTTAATAGCTTCGTCTCAACGACGTTTCAGTAGGTAAATTATACCTACTATGTACTTGCAAAAAATCGAGCGCTCATGTAACACAATTTCCAAGGCTTTGCACGCCTATGCAGGTGCAACACGGTTGCACGCAAAGCATCCTTTATCACGTTTCTTTTTTCACTTAATACATCGGGCCGCTGGTATCCCCGCGCCAACGTGCATTTAATTGTTACAGAAAGGAGGACAATGTAATCGCTTTATCGTAACTAAATTTCCCTCGCGAAACAGAAAGAGTCCTCTAATGAGCAACGTGATAAACATAAAATGCACGAGCCCTCTTTTTTCCTCCCCTGTCCGCCATTGCACCCGCTGTTCCTCGAATGCAAAAAAGCCCCTCGTTCAGCAATTGCATAGCACTTCTTTGTCTGCCTCCTCGCAGTAACTTCGTGCATCGGTTTCATTGTTGTAAGTAAACAAACTGGAGGATTATCTCGGGGACTCTGGGAATTTGCACGTCGCTGCTTCTAATTCCATACGCCTCTTGGATCGGAAATAGTTGCGTGCAAATAAACCCGAAGCTAGACTGAGGACACGTATGGATACCCAAACTATTCAGTCACGTCCTGCATCGTTATGTCGTGCGTTTGCACAAACGGACACGTCGCCCATTGAAGTGCGCCTCCATCAAAGTTTCGAGCATTATTCGGAAACAGTTTCAGTCTGGCTCGTTCGTGGTAATTAGCGCTGTTTCCATTTCGTGGATCCTACTGTCCTTTTTATTCTAAATATTCCTGGAGCATCTCTTGACATATTCCAGATTTCTACATTTTTTTAACAATCTTTAGAGGTTTGAAAATGTCCCCCATCTCCACCAACCTCCTCGAATTTCACGTTGATCGGCCACTGGTGCGTACCGAAAGTACAAAATTGTATTAAAAATCAATCTACCTTTGTTTCGTTATATTTTTTATTGTTCCCCTCGATAAGTCACTTTATAGTGTAATAGAATTTGAAAACGCAGCTGCTTCAGTGGTATTTATAAAATCTGTCAGCTTGTGTGTCAAAAAATGATAACTCTACATTAATTAAGGTTACTGGATGATCAAATAATTCATCAAACGATGAATAATATACTAGTCGAAATATTTTGAATTTCAATTTTTAATCATTCTGCTGGATACAATTATATATTATATTTCTTAAATTTAGTACAGACTAAGAGTAACTGATCACTAAATTGGACGTGATCACTAATAAAAACACTTACCTTAAAATAAAAATGCTCCCTTTCCATATTCTTTCCAGACTTGCTTCCCAATGAAGTCGCCCTTTCCCTGTTTCTTTCAACTCAAACAACTGATATGCAATTACCCAATTAAACTTAAAAGAGAAACAAACTTATATCAAATTCCTCTTTCAAATCTAGGTTACAATAACTCACCCCACGATCCTCTACAAATCCTACTACTTCACATACCAAAGCTTCACATCGTCAAAGAAACATTTTAGCTTACCCTCGAAGGCAAATGAAGACTTCGAAACGGGTCACAAGGTTTCCCGATAAAAATACACAGCCGGGATGTTCGAAAGTCCACTCGTTACCGATCACGCTTCACCCTCGAAGAATACTTGTCGATATCCCCTTCGAACTTCCTTGACATTTGCCCCCCGGCGCACCAGCAGGCGCCCGCGCGCGCGCCAACCCCTGTACGTGTGCAAGCCACGGGCGAGGAAAGTGAGTGAAATTCGGTCAGACAGTCGTGGCGGTCAATTCTAGAGCTCGAACACGTCCGCTCATAAGTCCCAACGCGGAATAAGTATCCACCAGCGATCTTGCTGACCGCCATGGAGTTGTGGGGAGAGAATGGTCTCGCCCTCTTCAATACACCCGGGATGGTGTACGTGTGTAGCCCAGGGCGATGTGCGTACACCCTCACACCGGCGCGTTTGCACTTCTCCCACACTCTCGTGCAGATTTTTCTTTCGTCTACCTTGTGAAAGGGCTGGTGCGGGGTCATCGTGAATTATCACGGCCATCATATTTTCCCTGTGGTTTTCCCCGTTAACGTCAATGCCCCTGTTGATCGATCTAAATTGCTCCACGCCACGCGATACCACCTTTAACTCTTTTATCGCCCTGTCGTCCCGTGGATGGATATCTCCCACCCTCAGACGGAGCGGCGCGGAAGGTGAACGCAAATTCCATCCTACGCGGGTGGGATCACCCTTTGCGCCGAGCAAAATTGCGTTAAAAGGGCGAGGGATGCCCTGATGGGAACACGTTGTTTCGATAATAGGCTATCTGCTTTTGTTCCCGGGCCGTTAAGCTGGAGGAAAGTGCGCATAGGAAATTGGGATTACTGCGGGGTTTAAGGAGTATAAACACCCGCGTTTACTTGCAAACACTTGCGAATGCGCAAGGCGCTCGTGGATATATCGTATAATTATTAAACATCTGCGGCAAAATGTTGAACGATTTTTTAAATTTACGTTGCATTTACATTTAGCCTCTATTAAGTGGGCTTGCAATGTATAATCAGCAGCTACCTTTAGAAAAGCATGCTTGTAATCTTGTTTAATAGAACGTTAGCAATGGACATTACATTGTAGCTCTGCTCAGAATTTCAGGAATCTTAAAAATCTTGATGAGTCTTTTTCTTCTCGTTTGATACATGGCAACTTGACGATGGAAAATATTCTTACCATGCGCGCCTGCACCTTTGCAATTCCAATTCTAATGCCACGTATTTATGCTTAGCTACTGTGAATGGTAGAGTGTTGCAGGTGGAAACAATGAATGAGAAACAAAGGCTTCCTTAAACCATTTAAGGCTTGGTAATAAGTATTTAAAATTATTGAGTTAAATAGTATTTAAAGTGATAGGTTAAGTATATTTTTATCGTGGATAGAGTGGAGCGTCAATTATCCGAACCTCGATTATCCGAGTCAGGGTTGCATCATCGCTATTCTCACGATTTTTTGGAAGAATACATATAATAACTATGTATCGTACACGTGTACTTTTCACAATATACATTACATTTCAAATTATAGCAGTAGTACTCTTGTATTTAATAAGTAATTTTAGGTGTAATTCCTATAGTTATAAACTGGGTAAGTACATGCATGGCTTCATTTTCTGGAGTTTTTGGTTATCCGAATAATTGACGCTCTACTATATTCCGAACGTCTTGAAGCCCATGCACGATACCATGCATACGATCAATAAATATTTATACACGTATCAGACATCTATATATACCTGTTTGCGTAAATATAGAAGCATGACTGTTTGTATTTTTTCGTATTACTTTATCTATTGATCGTCAGCGAACCGCCCAGCGTAACACGGTTCTTCCATTTGCAAGCACTTCACGTTTATTTTCGGAGATATAAAAATTGACCGTAACTCGAATCCAAAGCAGTTGCGAACACACAATCGGCTGTAAATTGGTTTCATCGTGTTGCTGTGTAACTCTTCAAAACATGTTATTGAAAACTTCATTACAGTTAATTAACACTCTCCATACTAGCCAAGCCACGTGTTTCTTTGATATTGATTGAACAAACAGGAATCGAACTCTCTGTTCTATTATAAAGGATTTAATAATCCTTTGTTTTCTGAAGAAACTCGTCGCGTTTCATCGTTAACTTTGTTACTCAGTCCTATGTGATATTCACTGTGGAAAGGAACTGCTTAAAATGATTAGTCATCTGTGGAATTGGAAATCAAAATGTAATTTTACATGTGTAGAGGCTGTGGTGAATAAAAGCAACTATTTTAATTACCAGTGCAAGCTTTGATAACATATCATGTGAAAAAGTACGATAAACGTAGTTACAACCCTGTCTTAAAAAATAAACTACAGTCTGTGCGATCTAGATACATTATTTTTCAAATTTTCAAGAAAATTATTCAAAATTATATTATTTCATATATATAAAAGTAAAAAAGGCTTAATCAACATTTCTAGGACCAGTATTTTTATGGATCAGAATCACAGTTACGAGTTTTTATAATTGCTGTATCGGGAGAGATTGTTCTCATGGTTTTATAGTGGGGCTCCACAACATTTTTTAATTGATACAAAATAACATTTAAACCTTCGGTGAAAGATAGAGAGAGGGAGGAGGTCTAGTAGTATAACTTCCAGGATCACCTAATTCAGTATACTCGTTAATAATAACTAACGTAGTGAACATACAAAAACCAATAAAAAATACATGTTGAAAAATGCCAGGCATGGAAAGAATACTTGAAGATGTACACCAATCTATAATTCACTGTTAGATCCAGATGGAAGGAAGACACATTGAACATGTCACGTGAATATAAAACCTAACTTATATATTTTACCCCGAAAGAATCGATTTTAGGACCTACACTGTCGTTCATAAGCACATATTAGGCCACCTACTCCGTGTAGAATACTTGCGAGGAATTTTGAAAATTTATCGAAGAACATTATTTGGTATTTTAAATTAAAACCGGAAAATCAAAGCATTGCAAAGTATTGAATCTATACCAAATATCACTTTTTTTCCGCAAATACACCATGTGTTCTAATACTTATAACCGACAGTGTATGTTGATTAAGCATTTCTTACTCCTCTCCCTGAATACCATAAGCCCCTAAAATCTTGGACCCTGTCTTAATCCCCTGTACGTCAGCCTAACGACTTGTTTCAAAACATCCACTCCTTCGCGGCTGAGAATGAGCTGAGCGACGTCTGCGCCATTGTATCACCGACAAAGAGCCACGAATATCGGGGCCTGAACGGCAAGAAAATTCCTTAAAGTCCTAAGAAAAGACGTCTACCGCCGTAAGGCTGGCATAGCAGCCACGAGTAACTGGCGCGCGCCAGTTCAGAATGACAAAAGCGGCATTGTGCTCGCACGTGAGATTTCTGCGAGCCGGGTAACGCCCCCCAATCACTATATAACCTGCACGTATAGTTCCACCTAGCTAGTACACATAGTCTGTCGAGCTGCTCTATTGCTTATCGCGCCGGGCCACGGCATCCAAGCCAGACCCTCTCACGTCGGAGCACCTTCTCTGCTTCACGAAATTTCCGAAACCTGTTCTGCCTGCTGTCGTCGGTTGACCCGCTCAGATGGAAGCGAGCGCGTGCGTGCGTGCCACCGTCTTCGTCGGGATCCACCAGCTACGAATAAACCGGCTCTCGGAGTGAATAACTCTTCTACCTTCGCCAGGGTTCTATCGTGCTTCGAAGTGCAACGATCGAGGGTGCTTGAGCCACAACCAGCTCGCTATACTTAGTCACAGGAGGGTTGACATGGTGCGAAAAGTCGGATTCCTCGTAAAATAGTGTCTCCCGATCGTGTTTTGGTTGTGGCGAGTGAAACGGTGCGTGTGGTGCTGATGGGAACTTGGAGCACGTGTGTATGGTGAATCGACTTCGATTGAAAGGGATAATCGAAGGGTGTTACGGAGCTTGTGGGGCAGTTTAGGCTTTCAGTGTCGTTGAGGGAAGGATCGAAGGATTTTTTTGTGCCTGATGGATAGCCTGCGGAGGTAACTTCTCTTTCCACTGGCATGAAGATCCTGCCAAATATAAATTTTACTGAACGTAACTAAGAGCTCTTAGAGCTACACCACTCCGAGCAGAATTTGCTGAAAACTGTTCGCGAACTTTTAAGTGATCTTCAAGCAGTAATTGTGTGACAGCACAGGGCAAAGTTTCTGGAACGTGAATTAGATTCTGTGTTGGGAACGATCACGTAGAATTCAAATAACAAGACATTTGCCTTCAACAGATAGTGATCACTGAATTACACGAGTTCCACACCCTCGTTCTCCTTCCCCTAGCTCCTGTGCCCCGTCAGAAGCAAAAATCACACCATAGTCTACCCCAGCAAATCACCTAATACTCTGTTAATGAATCCTGAATGTTTACCCGTAACGGTGAGACCAAGAACCCGGGCGCTGGCAACCCGAGCCAGCGGGTAATACCATCAGCGTCGTATCCCCGACGTTAAGGATCGCTGTCCACTCGAAACGGAGCTTAAAGTGTCTCCAGCCTCAGGCGACCGCAGCTGGTTACAGGGTAGAAGGTGAATCAGTGCCAAGAACTCGCGACAATGATCGTCACGAGCTGATTCACGCGGCCCGGCTGCCGAGCTGGACCAGGACACGTTCGACGAAAGGTATGCGATTGGAGCAGGTCGCGGAGGGGGGAAGGATGCATTATTAGTTAATCCTGCCGCGTTGCGTCACGTCCAGGCGTGATACCACCGCATCCAACGGGAGTGTTTGCCGTCGTTGCATAGTCGAACGTGTTTTATCCTCGTGGCATGGCGATAAATCACCGAGCATTTTAACAAACTTCACTGCGCCACCAGCAGTAATGCACATATTCCGGGAGAATTTATACGCGCGTATTGCGCCCCCACGCTGGCGATGGTGAATGATTGGACACTTTTTATCCCACGCCCACGCTCGCCTCTTCTTTTTCAACCTTTAATTAATGTTTATCGCGATTACGCGCGACACACTAAAGGTAGGCTGTCACTACGCCTCCCCTAGTGTTATTCTTCCTGTGAAGTCCAAATTAGCCTTTACTCAGCAATCGAAAAATATTACCTAAAAATTAGTCACAAGCATTTTAGAAGAATGAAGAAATCCTAATAGATTAGGGGAACGACCACAGGGTAAGGAGATAATTGTTTCAAAATTTTAAAGACATGACTAAAAGAACAAGGTTGGAAATAAACATCTTTTTATAATTGTTATGTTACAAAAATGACTTTTGAAAGAAAACAAAAATTCAGGATGGCCTATTCTTTGCGAATAAAACGAACGGAAAACCAGATGCGTATATTTGACAGTGCCAGGGATAAAAATTTATTTGCGAAGGCAGTATCCGTAGAAATCGGCAAAACTTTGACTGCTCGTGTTTTTTTAATCAATTTCGAAACTAAAAAAATGATGAGTTAAACCCCCTCAATTTCATATGGCCTAAAAAATATTTCAATATCATGGAAATCACTGATATCGAGGTACAAAAATGATCGAGTTGGCGTGAAATGGCCCGTACGTTTTCGGGCTTGCAGCGTGGAATTTGCTTGGCTTGGAAACGCGAAGTCGATCATTCGAAGCACGTGGCAGGGGTTCGGGGGAGTTCGATGCAAAGTTTTACGGAAATACTTGGGCACTTGGTTTTTCGATGGCCGGTTAGTGTTATTCAACTCTTTGTTTCATGTT
The DNA here is from genome assembly GCA_944738655.2 of Andrena hattorfiana. Taxonomy (NCBI): domain Eukaryota; kingdom Metazoa; phylum Arthropoda; class Insecta; order Hymenoptera; family Andrenidae; genus Andrena; species Andrena hattorfiana. Next base: position 31,285,098 of record OX122892.1, on the reverse strand, counting down.
TTTTTTTTTAAGTTTGCATACTGCGAAGTCGTAGGAAATGAAACGAGTGTGACTCGCTGTTATAGGGCGATAGTTGATTTTATATTCGTCTGTAATTTTCGTGTCATGGCATATTTTGCGTTGTGGTGCGTTGCTCCTCTTGTTGTACTAATAACAGCTGCACGACGATTTTGATTTTGGTAATTTCGTGCTAGTAATTAGTAAGCATGCCACGGACGCCATGTTATTGGCTTTACGATTAAGTAGATACGGACAGTACCATGTTCGATGGACAATCGTGTATATTCAATCACTATACAGTGTACGTCCTCATTAACTTCCCATTTCTTGAAAAAGAACAGCAACATGAACTTATTATTAAATAACGATAACTTCTATTTGGATATTATCATATTAGATATAAATGTAGGGATTAAAACTGAAGGAACATTTAACTTTATAATGTACCCCTTTGATCTTTCAGTTTTTCTTTTTTTGTTCTGTTGATATCAACCTACAGCTGTACCTCCCCTTTCCCACTGTATTTCATTTCTAGTATAATAAAAACATAATAATAATTAAAATTTTTAATTTGCTTGGTACTTTTTTACACCAGAAACATCCGCGGCTCCTGACTGGTATTTCGGATAAATTCACTTATAATTAATGGAGACAGCGCTGATTTTAAAACCGCAGAAAATATGTAAATGTGTTGAAAATACCAATATGAAAAAGTACTCTCTACCTTGCGGAGCACCTCAACGACGTGTTCCATGAGAATATCAAATATTTGCGCAGATATTCATACAGTCCTGGATAAGTGAAATTTTTTCTTCCAAGCCTTCAACTGATTGCAATTTTAAGCTTTTTCCGCGTTTGTTGCGCGCTTAGTTCGCTTTAAGTGGCAGGCAATTCTCACGCGTTAGATTTGAGGTCACGGTCCAATTATTCGAACGAATTTCAGAACAGCCCTCGCGTAGACTTCTCTCTCTCTTTTTTTGTCATTGTTCTCGTCAGCGAAGCTAGCTCAAATGCGCCTCTATTTTTAGCCCAGTACGTGCTCGTTTTCGGTCCTTTTCCGAGTTTTAATCGTTTTAATTGCTTTGCTTAAAACCCTCGCAGGTTTTATCGCGCGGTGTGCCGACCAGAATATTCTTCGTTATTAGATGTTTACCGAGTTCGGATTTTGTTTCCATTCTTTTGGCGGCCCGCTATCGGGCGAAACTTCCGCCTGTTTTTCTGATTGCATTTATCGGATCTCCGACGCGACGTTTCTGGTTAACTTTCATCGATCTGGGCCGACGATAAATCTTGTTAGGCGAATATTTGAGAACAGCCCTGCACTTTGCTGCTCGGCGCGCATGGCCGATCGATGAATGTAGGAAGCCTCGATATAGGAACGGCGGAGCAGTTAAAAATTCACTGTTGCATATTCAACAAGTTAATTCTATCTTCACCACCTTGCGTCGATGTTTCGTACCGTTACGTACCACTAACTTGTTGTCTCGCTGCCTAATTAGAACACGTATACGCCGGAGTAAACGTGACACGTCGTATCTCTTTCACGAGGCTCCGCTTACCACGTCTTTTGTAGTGGGTAGCTATGAAAGTCTACTTTTACACCATTCAATTTGATGAAACAGTACGTACTTGAACAGTCGAAAAAGTGCAGAATAAAAATGGAATGCCTGTATCGTCAACATGTTGTTTCGTGGGTTTAGTATCAGTTTAAAAAAGATAGTAACGCAACAAAAGCGGCAAATAGTATTTATGTCATTTGCAGAGAAAATGTCCAACACAAAATCTGTATCGAACAATTTCAAACACTCAGTGAGGCAATAAAAAAATAACCACCCACGTTTGGCTAATCGCGAAGGTTGTACCTTTCATCAGAACCATGGTGAAGCACTGGTTACAGCGACGACGCCGCAGAAAATTGAACTACCCTGACTGTAAAATTTTGACGCATCCACCATACGCTTCGAGCATAGCAGCAACATAGTTTCGTTCGTTTCGTTCGCTGCGAAACATTCGTGTTGGCGAAATGTTCACAAATACAGAAAGTCTCATGAACGAGTTTTTCAATTTGGAAGGTAAAAAACATTTCGACAAAGCGACTGTAAAGCCCCACGAAAGGCGTGGCGAATTATACTTGGCAGATTGCACTGGGCTTGAGTTAATAACAATTTCATCTGCGCTGAGTACCCGAGCAGACAGAACTTTTACAGTCACTTGATAGGAGCGCGTCGTCGCGACGCGCGCCAAGGAATAACTGCATCCAGTTACGAGACCCGTGCACTTTGAAAACAACCTCTTGCTATCTCTGCAGGCGGCTGCCGCGAGTTAGTCTTCGATTATGCTCCCCGAGGAGCAATCCACGAAATAGCTCTCGGTCGAGATGGCCCAAGTAGCTCGAACGACGGTTACCGCGGCCGTTTGCTCGCATTTAAATCGAGCAAAGCATCGGCCCCCATGCTCTGGTAAAGTTTGAGGCTGCATGTGTTCTGCCCGTCCGACATCTCCCTCCTAGGAAGAAGCGCGTCCATCCGGTTAAATTAAATTAACACTTCGGAGACCCTTGAAAACCGCCAGCCGTGGTTACGGGATGCACCGGGATCGTGATTCAGGTCTAGCAGCGCGTTGCTGTTTGTTTCAGGGATCATTCGTCCGCACATCGTGCAAAGTAATTGGGCGTGCTGATCAAATATTTGAATGCGAGTTTATTTCAAAGGCTTCTGTTGATTATTTTGGGGTATAACGATAGGTGGCAGGCCCGGCTCGAGCCTTTTTTGCGCCCTTTAATTGAGGCATTGAGAGCAAAAACTGACTAACCCACATCGAAAAAAAAATTAAAATTCCTATTTTATATGATTAGTACAGCCTATTGGAATACAATTGCTACTAACTCGTGTTTGTTCGCAATGCCTCATTTATAATACATTTATTTGGAATTTTTTATGGTCTTACTCTGAATTTTCATTTGTAGCTTAAAACATTTATAGGATAAAGGCACCAGTAGTCGACCATGTATCAGTAGTCGACCAGTTTCAGAAAAACATGAAAAATAAGGTTTTTAGAAGTGACGATCTTTTGAACAAAGTGCAGTTCTTTAACTGCACTCTAACTGCACTCTGTTCAAAAGATCGTCACTTCTAAAAACCTTATTTTTCATGTTTTTCTGAAAGTGGTCGACTATTGGTACCTTTACCCTAGTACAACTAGTAATATTTCATTAAAACTTTATTTTAATAATTGTCAACAATGAAAAGACCATTTTTTGCCTTTTTCAACTTTACGCCGGAGGCAGTATGTTGCCTAATTTTGCCCATATTACTGAATGTTCAAAGCAAAATGATTTATGATCACCTGTAGGTTGCATTAAAATTAAAATTAAAATTATGTCCAAGAATTTCATTAGTAGTTTCCTAAATTATCCGGATCAAGCACAATTCTAAAACCTATTATTTTATGTAGAAACCTCACTGGAAGGTTTGCTCAGTCTAAATAGTTTCTAGTTCCATTCACGCAGGGAATATTCCAAGTTCCTTTCGATTCAACATTCCAGTTCCTCGTTCGTTCTGCCTGCGTAGGTGTGGGTCGTTCATGAATTACGCGCGTTCTACTTAAATCGACACTTATATCTACCACGGAGAACACGATGAAGGGTTCCTCGATCGAGGGAACGAAACGATGCTTCTATACGCAGCCATGGAGTGAAACGGGGGCGTCGAATAACCGCGTCGTGACGGCGAATACGGATCAGCCCTTAATACCTGAATGATCTCTCGCGGCTCGATACGGAATCGGCACGCACGCGCTCGTTTCTCGCGATTTTTCAATCGGCACCGGCTTTCTAACGAACCCGCCACTCAAGCAGCTTCTGTTTTGCTGACTGTAAGCGTATTACCTGACGCTTATGGGGGCACTTCTCCCGGATTACGTTCATCCCCTTAGGGAGCCTTTAATTTTTACGGATCCCCTTGGCAAAGGGTTTCGCCATTATTTCGTTGAATGATTAACTCTCATTCGAAGCATACGGTTTCCTTTCTACAGTCTTTCGTCCTTCCTTTTGCCTATGCTTGTATTTCCTTGCGACGCTGTGGCACAGGTAAGATTGTTGTTGTTGTTTCTGTTTTATTGTCAATGCACGGGAATTTAGTTGGAGGGGCGGTCTAATAGATTACACAGTGTACTTATAATTATCAGGACTTGGAATTATGTAGCTTGGAGTATACGATGAAAGCTTCTCTTCTCCGACTTATATTTACATAGTCAGCTGGAGGAACTTTAATGATGCACTGTGACGATAAATTGCAGTGCACTTTATGCTCTCGTGAAAAGTCATTAACCCTTTCGCCCCTAAAATCTTCGACACCGGGCGCTCGGTGCATGCAGAACAGCAACGATAGTAACAGCTGGCTCTACTTGCTAAGTACGTTTATATGGACGAATATGTACGTCGATACCGCCGCAAGGGTCAGGTTGCTGTACTTTAAATCTAAAAGGGATTACGCGGTGTTACGAAGAGGGAACAAGGAATCGTAATGACATACATAAAGACAAGATTATTAACCCGCTGGCTGGCAGCTTGCCACAACGCTACATTTTCAGTAGTCTTAATCAGTAGCGTGGAAATTTTAATTATGCACGAAAAGAGTGTAACAAAGAGGTCAAGCTCGTGTTCTGAATGTCCCGTAGGCCGTCTGATTTCAATATTTAAAAAAATGCAGCTTGTTGACATGTACGTACCTATATGCATATATTTCTTTACAAAAATTAAAAATGTCAGGAATATGTGACGCGTGGTAACGATTTTATTAAGGTCAGGGACATGATATAGTTTTATAGTGAAAATATAACTTCTTAACTATTTCTAAGATTTTAATTCTCATTCATCTTTTTTGTGTTTATTTTATTTTATTTTTTCTTGACCAGGAAGACGATAATCTGAATTGAAAGAATTTGTGATTGATATATAAAACTAAGAAAATAATGTTCTACCTACTTCACTCAAAATCTATTGGACTATAAAACTGTAAGCACTTATACGTTGAACTTGGACTGCTTTCCTTTTGCACTTCAAAACTTTTACACCATGATATTGGCTCTAATACATAGGAACGCTCTGTTATAATGCTAAAATTTATCACTCGACTGTCACTACCTAGTGTCGCAATAATTGCGTTACTACGCTTTGAAAGAAATAATTCCTCGTTTCTCCGCGCGCTACGTTTTATCTGGCACAATTAACAAAGAATTCTAGGTGTTCACGAGCGTAAAAGTATTTCCAGCAAATTCGATCCAGCGTTCCCACTTGCCCACAAAAAAGGTGTACCGATAACCAGGAGGTATCTCCCAGAATAAGGACGTCGATAGCGCGATATTTTCCCTCTGCAATCAGACGAAAAATAATCGACCCAACTCTTTCTTCGCGAGATCGTGGAAGCCCGTTAAAAAAAGTCGAATTATTCATCGTCACCCCTTTCTTTTCTAACATGCCAGGCGTCAGGCGTCTCGTTTGTTCGTAGGGGCCCTTGCGTATTCACGGTGTCTGTCACCGGTACTCAGGGATTCAAACAGAAAGAGGGACGAGTTGGCGGAAAGTTTTATTTACTTCAAAAACGCGGCGCCAGGGATCCTTGAGCCAATGTGAAGGGAAAATAAAGTTCTGGCCTGGGTAGTGAGGCACGGCGAGAGGAAGCAGAAGAAGAAGAAGAAAGAAGTGGAAGAAGTAGAAGAAGTAGTCTCGACGGTTACCGTTCTCAGTTGGCGAGAAGAGAAATGACAAAAAATCGGGACGAGTTGAAAAAGTCAATTATCGTGGCAATCCGAGTTACTGCTCCGTCTCGTAGAAGCTTGCCAGCTTAGCTCGAGCCAGTGGCCGATGCACAGTGGCTGGGCAAAACCAGCGTAACCCCTCCGTTTGCACACAGCTGAAGGTGAAATCATTTCGCCGAAACGTAAGTGGGTTATTCGCGGGGAAAAAAGAGCCGCTTACTCTTTTTGGTTATACTCGGCCGCGGAGCATTACGAATCTCTATGAAAATTAAGTACCCACCCCCACTCGCCTTATCTATAATTTACTCCCGTTGCCGCAGGCGAGCCTCTCCGTAGCCGCAGCGTCAGCGTCGGCCTTCCGAATCTCCCAGCTCGCTCGATACTTTTATACGCGATTTTCGCGCGTCCCCGCCGCGGCAGCGCGGTTTAACGAGCGTAATCCCATCAAGCAATCGGCTGGGGGCAACAAGCGTCGAACCGCGGAGGTATTTATTTTGCAACGATAAATATCGGCGTTTCCCTTGAAATTTTCAACGCCCGCGCGATTGGACCCGCGACGCCGCTAATAATTGAAACCGAGGAGCGGGGGATTTCGTCGGAACGCGTCAGAACGTATCGAGGGTTCCGAGGCGAGATCTGGTCGGTGGGAAAAATGCATCGAGTAACGCCATTTTCCAATTTTCCGCTCGAACCTACCGTAAGGTTCCCTCTCTCTTCTACGCTGAACGAAAATTCTTCTCCCCAAGTTGGAGTCCGCGATATCGAAGGGCTGCACTCGCGATAGCGGCGGGGATGTAATGCACCAGATGCCACCCCTCCCAGGGACCCCTTCGATTTTCCACACAATTTTCGTACCGCCGCCGGACAGATGGCCCGCGAATCGTATCTATTGTCGCTCAACGATTCCAGCTTCCGCTCCTGCCGTCTTCCCATCACCGCCTCCCCCGTTGTGTGCGCTCGTAGGTCGCGCATTATGCAATTTCTGTATAGGAGCTGGTGCAAATATTTTGCCTGCACGTGCATACACTTACCTCTGGGCGGGATGATTACATACATATGTAGATGCGCGAGCCTAATAATGGAAATTATGGCCGCGTATACGTAACTGCGTAACGTGGCAGTCTACTGGCGCGCGCTGGGCTGAGGCTGTACCGAGCAACCATCGAAGCTTCTCGATTTTGCGCTCGAAAAGATTGCTCCGGTGGTGGAGAGAGAATTTCCTGGGCACCGTATTTGTCGTTGCGCTCTTCCGGATGAGAAAGGTGTATTTTTGGGGGTTTAATGATTGGTGGAATTAGTGGAGTGTATTAGGCTTGGTTGCTGGGAACATTTATAGTGGGTATTTTGTTAATATGTCATGGATATGTATTAAGTTATCCTGTGTGTGTTTTCTTTCGTTAGGAGGTGTTCGATATTTTTTTTAAGGAATTGTTTTCTCTTCGCCTATGGTTAGTCGAACATTGGGATTAATTCGTGTGTCATATCATTGGCTGAATTTGAAGAATTTATTAATAAATGAAAAGAATGAAAATTGAAGACGATCTTGGGAATCATTTATTCGTAGGTGTTATTTGAATTGAACTGGCACGTTTCATATACTGGTATGTTTGATTACGATTTAGCGAATGAAAATGATGAGTAGATCTCACCAGTTGTGTGTCAAATAACAGATTTTATTCCACTGCGTATAGAATATCATTTTTTTCGTCAACCAAAGTGGTTGAAAGTGATTTAGAGAGAGATTTCTCTATGCAGAGAATAAAATTTCAGCAGTGGCAATCCGTAACATTAATTCAGTGTTTTAGACAAGTGCAGCTAGTTGGACTGAACAATTTCGTTTAAGAAAATTGGGTCTTCAAACTGAGCCGCAAGAAACGATAGACAATAATGAATTTAAGGTTTTAGTTGGACCTGTGCACACTTCTAAAGAATGCTGGAAACACTGTACAAATAGCAGCTTGCTCTACAGAAATAACGTTCCACTTGGTCATAAGAATATATTTCATAATTCCACGTACAATGATAAACAAAATTCCACCAATTACGAAAACAATACACTTCTCAACTGATCTTCCCTACTTTTCGACACACCACTTTGTATTATAACAAACCTAAAAGCATCTTCCAGCTAGTATTCCTCATCTTAAAACTCTGATTTTCATAGTAGCATCGCAAATACCTATGCATTTCGTTGGCAAAAGTATCTCGACTCCCCCGAACCCTTTCTCTGGCCGATAGAATCAAAATTCTCACCTAAATTGTCGCACTTGAAAGTTTCACCAAGAAATTCTGCGCACGGCGCGCAACAACCAATACTTACAAGCCCCCGGAACCCCCAACAATTTCGGGCCGTCTGACGCTTCATGCGGCAAGACTTATTACCATACTCCGCCGTGCATCTGCGTACCCTAAAATCCATTTATATGTGTATACAGGCGCATTAACATAGTAACCCACTTATGTATATACATATATTATATATTATGCATCGCACAGAGGACGCTAGCGGACGTGTATGCGTGCGTTTGCACATAAGATTGCGGTCTGCGCATATAAGCATCAATATGTCCAATATTCAAGCCCCCGTAAGTACATACCTATACGCACGCGGGCAGAGGCAACGGTATTACGTGCACCCACCGTCGATATAGGTCGGTTATAGGTGGAGGGTAATATTCGAGGATGCCGAAAGCACGTTCGAGCGATCGATCTCTCGGTCTGGCCCTCCCTCTTAGCGAGTCTTACACCAACACGAGCGCCTACGTCCTTCGGTTTGCGCGGTGCCGGTTGCATTCGGTGGGGTTACAGACTTCAACGTCGCCAGGAGAGAAGCACGACTTGCTTCTCTGGAAGAGGATAAGGGAATCAGGGAGCGGGCAGGGGGACGGGGCACGTCGGATGGAGGGTTGAAACCGAGGGGGTGAGAAAGGAGAGGGGCGGCCCTCTCTCAGTAGGTATCTCAACTTACGATTGCCCTGGGGGCGTGCACAGAAGTGCAAAGCAATCGTCTCCCAGGTCGACCCCATGGCTGTAGGTTCTTCTGGAAACGGTAACGTATCGAAATACACGCGGCGGAAACGCTCGGTCCCGGCCCGGCTCGGCTCGGCGCGCGGCGTTACCCTCTGCCTTCCACGAAGCTCGCGTTACGCCCGCCAGAATCTACGGTCCCCTGGAATTCCCGCGGCGCTGGAATTCTCGCGATCTTTTTCCTCTCTCTCTCTCTCTCTCTCTCTCTCTCTCTCTCTCTGTCCCCCTTCCCTCTTTTCTCGCCCTCTTCACGAGCCGCGCCACGCGCCCGCTCTTCACGCCTCTTGTTTCCCAGCCGCTATGGATGCACGCGTGCAATTATAGGGGGAAGAAATTGAAATTGCACGGCCGTTTCGAACACGCGCAGCGGCTACGCTCGTTACACCGTCGAGGTCTATCTGTTTGTTTCTCGGGCAGGGGGGATTTATGGGAAAGTGCAAAACAGTTGTTCACGGGTGGATTTATGGCGTAGATTTGTTGCGGGGAGAGTCTGTCTGATGATATTTCGAGCATCGTGAGGGGCGCGCTGTCATAAATAAGGAAAGAAAATCATGATAGTTCGACGTGCGCTTGTCTCTCGTCTCCAGATGAAACAGCGTGGAACAATGTAGTCGATGTCACGCGAGGGACCAAGGGATCGTGACTTTGACTTCGCTCTGGCACCGTGTCATGTACGTTTCAATCATCCGCGGGGACGTTCTTCATCCATGCGTGGCTTCATTATCTTCATTATCGTCCAATTAGAATTCCCAGGTAAAAGGTTTGTGTACCGAAGACAGATCCGCCTCCAGTTATGACAGAACGTGAGGGGGTATAAAGTTTCACAGTTAACTCGCGTCGCCGCAGCGTCCAAGTAGATTCAGGACTTACTAGTCAGACGGCGGTGGTCGAATTCTGCGGAGAATAGGAACTTCCATTGAATTTAATCTTATTACGGTTACCTTAGTTTGCTAGCAGCAGACACTGGCTGGAAAACAAAGTAATTGTCTATCGACACGACCCCTTGGCTGCAGCCTCGTCCCGATACGTATCGAGATACATGGGTAGCAAAAGGGAGGCCGATATCCTCTAGTTTCAGACTCGTTAGACTAATTACAACGACAGGATCTATGACTCACGGCACTCCCGCGGAGGGTTGCTGTTGCATTCTTTTCATCTTGGTTGTTTACGAGATATTTCGTTGTGTTCGGGAGAAGTAGTCTGGAAGCGTGGAATTTATGTAGAGTCGTGAACTGGGTTAAGTTCAGTCGAACGGAGTTTAGCGGACGCTTTAGCGCGGGGGAAACGCTGGCTAAACGTTACATCGACACATCGAAACTTGCCAACTATGTATTATCGATACTTCTGTCCCGAGCATTGCTAGCTAAACTTCACCGTGATACGTCGTACAGGATGTTGAATCCGTATTTCTGCCACGAATACTATCTCCTCGAATATAATTTCGCTTCTCTGCACAGGAATGTTGTGCTCGTGAAAACATCACTAAAGTCTATCATAAAATCGTAACTGAAACAATGAGTTCATTAGCATATACTTTATATTTTCTTTTGTGTTTAAATTGGCCAACGAACTTTTCTAACTGTTTTGATATGACTTAGATATGAATTGGATATTAAAAGGAGCAAAGAGCATAATATTATTTGCTAGTTAGAAATTCTTCGATAAAACCGTAAATTACGTATGAAAATTATGCAGTTAAAGCGTCGTTATTCCCTTGTTCTACGTCTCAAAAGTAATGTCAGCTTCACACTCACAAAAATTATAGTGTAAGAAACAGTGATTTTTTTATTTCTTTCACATAAATTTTTATATATAACCCACAGATACTAGCAGGAAAGAAGGGCAGCTATAAGTACTACTGTATTTCTAGTTACAAGTACAGCTATTCTTCAAGAGTGATTATCCAACACACACTTCGTATGTTATAAACCCTCTAATGGATATGCCCACAAAATGCAACCTCAAAAAATAAAATATCAGGAAGAGCGTAATAAAACGTATTTATCCGAAAACGAGGTGCAGGAGTTACGTTGGCGTAAATTCTGTGAATTTCCACTGTGGAAACGGTTTAAGTGCAACGGGTGTAATTCGCCAGAAATAAACATTTAATTCGCTCGTAAATAAGCCCATTTACGTAGTACATGAAACTTGTGGTTCCACGAGTGCAACGAGTTTCGCGGTTCTGCCCTGTGGCTGTTGATTTTCTTATGAACGCTAATCTGCCGGTGTATATATTAATAAGCGTAATTTCCCGTGCCTTAACACTGACTGAAGCAGAGAGCAGTTAATCACGATTACTGAAAAATTCGTTTCAATTGTAGCATTTCGCGAAATTGGCGAAGAACGATGTGCGCATGACGTACCTAACTTGAGATTCGCGGTACTTGCATACTTTCCTTCGTTCAGGGCACAAGCAGTACGAGATTCGACGAACAATAAACAGATTATAACGTAATCCAGCGACAAGAGATTATCCTGGAAACTTTAGACGCAGGGGCACGTAGAACAGAAAGGATATTCTCGTTACATTCTACCCTCTTACTCGAATTACGCTAGGAAAACGTATGGTTTGGGGAATCTCTTGAACTTCAGTGTTTTCATTTCGTTACTCCGATTTCTCATACCGTTGTTTCGATACACCACCCATTATTTACGCGTTTCTTCATGATTCCCTGATGTATTCCATGAAGCATCAGGGGTTCGAACGTCTGTCGTGAATGTACAATGCTTCAATAACTTCAGCAATAAAATGTTTATACACTGATGCTTTTAATTATCGGTATTTAATATTTCATGCTGCAACTTCAAGCGATGCGGGGAATTTTATTTCTCGTAATTGATCGATAAATATTTAGTGCATAAACATTTTCGCTAACCAAGCTAACGAGCAATCTTTCTGAACGCACTATATTTCATCGTACACGGTTATATGTATATAATTAATTTCTTCTTTTTAAACATAATTCGTCGTACGAGTTATCGCGGTACAGTTTAACGGGTAAATTTTGCGTAGAAATCTGATGGTAGTGTATATGTAAACGTCGATTGTTCAAGCGTGTCATTCATGCATCCAACTAAGCGGAATGTATACAGCAAAATGTATTTTCTCGCGTGATATATTCGTGTATTATAAATTAACCATTTATCAAATATTAAATTCAGATATGGGTGGTTTCAAAATCGGGGAGGAATAATTGCTTACCAACTTATTATTAGTGCGTCGTGAATTTTTCATTTGATAAATGTACATGCAAAGGTGAAACTATAAGTGACTCGTCTAGACTATATTAAATTTCCCAGTATCGGTTCGTTTAATTTTAAGGAGAGCTACACTAACTGTGCTAAATCGGAATTATCGGAAGATTATCCTTTCTAAGTTTAAACGTGGATGTTCAAGGAAAAACATCAAATATTCAATGACTGTTGCCCTTTCTTAATGAGTACAAGAATGATATGAAGGTTTTCGGAATGAAAAATTTGATCTGGAAAAAGATCAAAGTTTCAAACAGATAATGAAAAGGTCAGTCCGAAAAAGATCGCTAATGTTCAAAAGTTAACTGCCTAAAATCTCTGAATAACATGCAGGTAAGTAAAAAATGTACTAGCTGAATTAAATGATACAAGTGTATGCTATAAGGAACTTGAATCTAAATTCTAAAATATCAAAATTCATGTATTTTGTCATAATTAGGGATGAAACTTTGGCTACGTAGAAAAGAATCAGAAGCAATGACAAAGCAAGTGTGATTTATTTGAAAAAGAATAATCTATTGTTTTAGAAAACGTTTGAATAACTCATTGCTTGCCTAGGTAGCAGGTAGAAAACAATCACTACTACTTAATGCATAGAACACTATCAACCACAAGTCACACACTCAAAAAATATACAGTCAAGTACATATATCACCTTTAAATTGTTTCCAAATGTGCATCAAGGAGCAATTAAAAAGAAATCGTCTCGTAAAGAAAGGCTAGCTTTTTACCCGACTGCGCCACGCCAAGGAGGGTATTGTGTTTCTTTCAAATTTCGAGACGCTGCATGTACAGGATAGTTAAAAAACAGATGGTCACTGTTTTCAGGAGTGAATCTACTCCCCTGGATCGATGGAGATTTGTAAAAAAATTTGCCGCAAAATTATTTATAACATTGAAACATGTGGAGAAGATGTCTAAAAGGAACCATATGTCGCAAACACACAGTTTCCTTAAAAAAAATTATAATACAAAAAATGATAATGTTTTGGCATGGACGAAGTGATCCATGTATTTGACGAAAACATTTTTCATGGTTTTGAGGAAACCTCCTTTTAACTTTTTCTCCTTTGAGCGAGCAAAATATGTTGATGTAAAAAAATGACATTAAATCACATAATTTGCACTGTTATAAACAATTTCGCAGGAAGTTTTTTTTTACGAATCTCCACCGATCCAGAGGTGTAGATTCACCCCCGAAATCACTTTTTTAACCTGCACAGTAGTACCAAAAGAAAAGGTGGAAGAAATAGGTATACAACCACCAATGTCATCACACTCAAAATACTTAAAAAAATGATTCTACAATAAACACAATACCACAAGAAAATCCATCCAACACCCTACGTACAAATATGTGTGATGGAAACAACCAGAGTGCCGGGAAATTTCCAAATAACCCGAAATGCAAAACAGTGACATTCCTCCGCCCACTGTTTAGAAAGCGGCGTCCCAATGAATCAACCAGCACATATTCGTGACGACTCACGTACTGGAAGCAGTTCAGCGAATCGAAACGTTTCCCGGGCACGCGAGTAATGCGCTCTCGGGACAAGCATCGACGACGTTCCCCAGTTCAATCTTTCGAAGCGATTCGCTGGCAACGAATAGACACTAATAGTCGAAGGGGTTTGGTAAATTCACGGGAATCGGAATCGATCGGATGCCAGTCACCCGGCTTGGTGGCCGTACCAAAAATCCTCAGATCGCGGTCGCCTCCGCGTTCCTTCTATCGCACTCGTTCTCCGCTGCGCTCCCTCCTTCCCACCCTATACACCGAATACTTCGAATAGAATCCCAGAACATTCTTGACGTCCGTGACGTAGCTATCGAATTAACGGTGTGTACAAGCCACGGTGAAACGGCGGTTCCCTCCCGCTCGCCGTGGTAGTTGTCGGTTTCTCTGCAGCAGTTCCCTCCTACATACCTGCGGTAGTGTCAGTTTTGCAGGTTTCTTCGGCAACTATTCCGAACTCTCCGGCTGAGAACGACTTCCGTCGATTAGATCGGCAGCACGCTCGTCGCCGCGCCGTCCTCGCCCTCGTTGCCGTGCTTTCTTTGCGATGGAATTCCACCGCCGACAAGTGGAATCTTCGCCGTACAATGAGCAATGACTTTGGTGAACGGGGATTTACGATTCTGCGGCAGCGGCTTGGCGAACGAGTGGGCGGGCGGAGATGGTACACGCGCGACAATACCGATAGGATGTAGCGTTGTCGAGATAATACGTCCACTGCACACCGATAACCAGACAGTGTAACGCAGTAGTGAACGGTTATATCTCAATAATGCAGGATAATACTAGATGGCCCGTTGTTGCGGTGAATGCTCCCTTCCCGTCACGATACCCGAATATACAGGATGCTCGACTACAGGTGCGCATCCTTTAAGAGGGCGATTCTATGGGGCAAAATAAGACGAAACTCAGGAGTAACGAAATTGTGTACGAAGCTTCGTTTCCGAGTTATTAATTGTTCACTAAAGGCAGGCTCTCACTACGCCTCGCCTCGCCTCACCTCGGCGCGACTCCGAGCCGCGGATTCTCACTTCCTCAAGAATATTTTGAGAGGCGAGGCGTAGCGTGAGGGGATGCAATGCCACCGCACAGGAAGAGATTCTCTGAACAACTGACCAAACATATGGACCGAGGCAAGCCCAGATAACTTCAGGTATGGAAAAACCGAGGTGACGCGAGCCTAGATGTGATTGCGAAAAGAAGTTGCATCGAGGCGAGGCGTAGTGAGAGCGTACCTTTAGACTACCGCCTTTCTAGATGGCTACGCCACTGGTCCCACCGCGCCGTGCCTGACCTGCGGGCCAGCAGTAGTGTTAGTCTTTCGCGCAGACGCATTTTATATTTTAATACATAATTCGAAAACGAAACCTCAAACGCAATTTCGTAATTCTTGATTTTCGCCTTATTTTGGCCTGAAGTCGAACCTCCTGTAGTGTTTCCAATGTTTCCATTGACACCTCAAGGTAAATTGAATTCTTAATCAGTACAAATTTAGGTAGTGAATTTCCAGTTGGTTTTAATGCTTCAGAGGAGCAACTCCGCTGCAAAGGGAAGGTAACTTTTGGTTCGTATTAGGCCCGTGTTTAAAAGGATTTCCCTTGTCCGCTCGCGAGGAAAAGGCAGGTTCATCGATTGACCCCGTCCTCCGCTCGCTTTCAGCGTTCCCTTTCTTCCGTTGGAAAAATTTACTTTGGTCTCGACCATTGAAATGCAATCTTCGTTCGTTACAAGCGTCCCAGCAAGTTCCAACAACTTTCGCGCCCCTCCCCGCTCGCAGTTTGAAACAATAAATAAGCGGGGGCAAAAAACGAGCCACGGGTATAGCTGTCATCCGTGCGTTTTTTTTTCTGCCCACCCTTTCTGGTTTTTTACAGCCCCGCGAGTTTCGAACAGATTATTCTGGGTTCTCCAGCGGAGGGCGACTTCCGCCGATTAGACTGGTCGCTGAGAGCCCGACCTCCAGTCGGAACGATGGTTTCTTTGCGTGGAAAATTCGACGCCCGTAGCAGCAGCTCGACGAGCAAGAAACGATAATATCATTGAATAGATAGCGTGTAGTAAGAATAATTGTCGGCGATGTTTTATGCATTGCGGTGATTTCGCATTCAGATGCCTAAAGTAGTCGCGTTTGCTGAACTTTCTTGTAGCGGCAATCTTAAATCTTTAACGAAGCAATTCCTCCTTCTGCAGCCCCTCTTCGTCTCTCTCAAAATCAACTTTTCTATGATTGCAATGAAATTTGTTTTTACGCGCGCCACGGTGAAACTCTGCATTTTCGGTTTTTTGCTAAACCTTAAAAGGACACTTGTGTTGCCTTTTGCAACGACCACTTTATTAACTCGTGGAATACAAAAGTTACCTACAGAGTTAAAATAAAATGTAGCAAACACTCGCGCGGTCCGAGTACGTTTACGTTATTAAGAGTAAAAATATCGTCTAACCCGTACTTCGCATTTAGTTTTAAATCATTATGCATCGATGGTTAATTGTTATGATTTGAATTTGAGTGGAAACGTACGAATACAATATTGCGCATGTGAAATGTCAACAATTCCTCAGGGAAAATATTACCGGTGGACGCCATTATTACGCATACCATGAACAATGTGTTTAATGTGATCGTTCCATTGGCAGATTTTTCATTAACCGAAACGGAGAATTAATAACGGAGTAATTACACGCGCAGTTTCAATCGGGCGACAGGTATAGGTATTCGTAGAATTTAACCCCGCGAATTGTAATAACGACAACGTAACTATTAATTCCCGAAAAGTAATCATCATTAAGGACGATGACCTGCTAGTTGTTAGAAAATTAAATGGGAAATGCGTCTGTGGACTCGATAGATTATATAAAAAGATTTCATAATGACGTTTATAGTAACTTTTACATCCATTTCAATGGATTACATGTTTAAAGGTACTTTATAATAAATCAGTTAGCTTTACTATGAGACTTCGCCTGAAGTTTAGATTCTGATTTTATATAAAAAAAATTTTGTGAAAATAGCCACATTCATCTGAATTAGCTAGGCATAATGAGCTGGGACACATTTCGTGACCACAGAGTTTACCGTTCGAAAGTTTTTAGGCGACAGACAAACACACAAACACTTTCTGCTTTAATATATATTAAGATTCGGAAGGGTTCTCGCAGTGCTCAGCTTACAGTCAGTTACGTCGAACTTTATTTTCCGTAAAGAGTTTAGGTTGAAGTTTCTTTCAAAGAGCAATGCAAGTGTCCAGTGGCGGATTTAAGGAAAACGGCCCAGGTGGCAAACATTTCGGGTCGCCCTGTATACATAACAGAATTAAAAATAAATTTACGCGCATGTGGTATGAAAATTATGGGAAACAAAAGAAATATAGTATTTGGACAACATCATAATTTTTTTGGGCAGATGGGGTCCTGGGGGGCCTTCTGGGCATGGGCCCAAGTGGCAACTGCTCATCGGCCGCCCGTTAAATCCGCTACTGCAAGTGTCATAAGTATCTTCAAACTTGTCCATTATTTTTAATTCATGTAGATATGTTTTTTTTTGTGTATGTAGGGATGAGTTCTTTCTTGAGACTGCCAGAGGAAAAGTGTATTTTAGTTTAGTCCTTAGAGGGCGTATTTAGTGAATAGAATACATAGGTCAGAATTATACTAGTGCAATAAAAGTTATATCAAAAGCACCGCAAATCAAAACCATCAAAAAAGTATCTCCCACATTCTACATGTAGGTACCTATATTGACCAATTTACCGTGTAAATCGACAGCTGAGCGCACGTGACATGTTCATCAAGTAACATAAATCGCTTAAAAACCGTTCATTAATCCCCATCGCAACGAGCCAGTGTTCTCAATACTTGGCGTGGAGGCGGATTTCCTTAAAATTACAACTTCCTGAAACGCTTCCCGCGTACCGCTTCAAGTAGCCCAACTCCACCCAACTCGGTACCGTGAAATCCGTCCACCCTCGGGCACTAGATCAATCTAACAAGCGTCGGTGGTTTTGTTTCAGATGAATCACCGCGACTCGTCGCAGCAGCTCTCGCCGGCCGATTCGCAAGCGCTTCAGACGCGGGTAAGTTTCTATTCCGATCTTCGTACAAGCCGGCTATTTAAGTACACGTCAGGGGCTGGAGGAAAGTTTCGGCGCGTATCGAAGCAGCTCAGGGTCAGAGGAGGGGCGGACGGGAAACAGGAGACGAGGGGCTGAGTTGGTTGACCTCTCGTCTACCGAGCGACCCTATCGTGGCTCGTGTGTCGGGTATCTTGAAAATCGCGTGGGTCAGGGCGTGGTGGCGGGTAGCTCGGTCCGCAATCAGGCCTGCTACGCCGCTCGACCAACTTCCCCGCTGGTCGCCAAATGCATCCACCGGCCAGACTTTCCCTCCGTCTCCTTCCCCGTCGCGCACGTTCTCAGCCGTTCTGATTAGTGGCAAATAATGCCTGTAACAATAGCCGCTGCCCGATACAGCTTGTACGTCGCTCTTACGCCCGGCGCCCCTGTGTGTCGAACCGGTACCGGGGTTCCGCACGCGTGTGCCGCTCTTAATACGCGCGTACGTGCACGTACGGCAGGGTTTATCGCGTATGTCCTCGCAAGGTTGATATATGAGGCCGTGTGCGTGCGCCCCCCCCCCCCCATCGGTGCACATGCGTCTCTATGATCTATGCGGCTCTACCTGGTCGAGTGAACGTGCATGTCCCGGGTGTTGCCCGCGGTGTACATCCCCGTGATGGTGTACACGTGGTTCCGCGCGTATGCGTGAATTAGCCAGGGCACACGCGCGATATCCATGTACGGCTCCGCGTTCCCGTGCACCCCGTGAAAGCGGTGCGTGTGCTGACCGCCCCCCGTGCACGTCGACGGTGTGTACTTTTGCACGTGTCTTAACGGCGGACATGCGCGTTCCACGAGCCACTCGGCCTGGACACGGCGCGTACACGAACGCGTTATGCATATCACGGGACGCGTGACCCGGCCGTTCACGCGCGCGATGCGCCCAGATGCGGGACGGGACGAGGCGAAGCGCGCGTGTTTATCAGCGTCGGTTTGGCCTCCAGCGAGTCCTGCCGCGCGCTGTTCGACGTGTGCGTGATTGCGTGCGCGCGTGCATAAGACCCCTTTGTAACTGGGGATTCGACGGCGCTGCCTTTACACCGGCGGAGGAGACACGAGCCAATCAATCCCCATCTGCTTTCGGTTTCGCCCTCCCTTAGAGGGTGCGAGCCACCCTCGCGCTCTGCGTCTCCGGAATTTCGATGATCTTCGCCTAGAAACAGATTTATCTCGCCTGCTTTCCTTTCTACTCGTCGACGGTAGCTTTCGAGTCCGCTTCGACCCTTCGTCGATTCCGCTGGGGATGTGTTTTCTCGCGATACAGCTACCCACCGTGGCCCCTCTCTCGCCCCTCCGTCGGTGTCTATCTGGGGGATGTTTCCCGTACGAAAGGTAATTTTATTCCGCTTGCAATGGATGCCACATGGCGGCTCCTCATCCCCGTCGCGTTGTGGAAGCCGTGCCACGCTCTATTATCGGTTGATGGGAGCTGTTGCGGTATCGCGGATGGAAGGGATACGGGATGGTACTCGAGACGCGTTCAACTGGCGTGTACAGCGATATTCTTGAAAGTACGAGACGCTGGGCGTGCTTTCCGTAGCTCGCTGCAGGGTCGGGCAGACGCGAAATACAAATGGTTTTGGTCGATTCAGATCTTTAGTGGGCAAGCGAGCTAAAACTACACCGAGCCTGTTTAAGTGCCGCCGATTTCCAACGTGACTCGGCGTTATCTGCACCCCCTACTGTTTCACGACTTCACCCGTGAACTCCATCCGCAACACACGGTCGCTCATCCTGACAACGATTCGTCTTTCGAAGATATCGACACTACGTCGCACCCTCTGGAGCATCCTCGACCCATCCCCGTCATCTCAGTTGCGTTTTTAATCTAGTCGCCTAGTTTCGAGGGTTCTTATCACGAGCGATCCGTCGTTTGTCATCGTGTCAACGGCCGATACCTCGTGAAAGCCACCCTCGTCTGGCGGCTTCCGAAAAAGTTAAATAGCTTTTTTCCCTATCCCCGCTGTATTATCTTGGCCTCTTATCTTGGCGTGGATGCCGCGCTCAAAGGATGGCGTCGTTAATCGTCGGGGGAGCCAGATTGGGGTTACACGAGAGGCCGTCGAAGGTTAAGGTCGAACTTTCGAATGAAGCACGGCGTTAACGGGAAACCGTCTAATTTCCACTGGGTACAGACGGTCACGACCGACGGTTTATCTTATCTCCGTCTCGATTGGAAGTGACAGCAGCGTGTACGCTGGAAAATTTACCGCCCCCGCCGCGGGGCGACGTTCCTCGAAGACGGAGATAATGATTCGAGTTACAAGCGACCTCGCAGGTGTCTAATTGCGCGCGGTTGCGGCCGACTCGCGCGTAGCTGCTGCGGTCGCGTCGCGGCACCCGTCACCTGCAGGTTCCGCTGAAACGACCGCGATAGCGCCGCGCAGGTACAGGGGGAGGGCGGGGAACGACTCGAGTGAACGACCCCGTAAAATTCTGGCGATTTATGTCGCGTTTCCTTGTTTCGAACTTTTGCCGTCACGATACGCCGTTTTTGCGGTCTCGCGACGCAATCTTTCTTTCGTGGATTCATGCCACGTTCGTTCACTGCCAAACGTCGCTGGCGAATATTACCCGCTTCGAATCGTGGCTGAAACATTTGCCGAATTATCCTTTCTTTGAGCACGATGTTAGGGCTCAGCGTACCAGGGCATTGTTCCATCACGAGATTTGTCGACGTCTCATTCTTTACTGAAACGCTTCTCCTCGAACGCGATGCTCTCGCGTTTCCAGGGCTTATTAGAGAGTTTTTTTTTTTAGAGTTTATTAGGGAAGTAGGGGTTTATTAAAAAGGGACGCAGAATTGATTGTCGCCACCGATTTGATTGTGGAAGTGGCGTTTCTTGATATAAATTGAAGATTGTCACGTGTTAATTGGTTAAGATTTCACTGTTGCGCGATAAACAAATACGTTTGCTTACTCTGCCTCCAGGATTGCCAATTTCACGCCAATTGACTCTTCATTGGTAGTTAATGTACTAAATAATATATTATATTATATTTAAAAGTTTCTTCGTCAAGTATTTTTTTAAACTTTTTTCAAAATTTTGTTAATGCAAGTTTGCAGTGCTTAGTGCACCATTAAACTTTTGTTTCTATTTTGTCTGTCTCTTGTACTTCAGGAGTTACACGTGAAAAATGGGGAGTGCCTATTTGACTTTAAGGTTAGTGTTCACCCCCTTAAAGGGCGATTGGGCAGGAATGAAATGTACTGTTGCTCTTATCTTGAGTCACTCTATAAACTCACAAAGTTGCGTTCCAATCGATGAGTGCATGTTCGCGGTGTTCCCTTGTAAGTAAATTTTACTCACTTTATACTCACTCTCACATTCCAATGCACTAAACTAATGGAGTGTTCTATACAACTAACAGTTGAGAGAAATTTGTAACAAGTTCCACGCTTCATAGACAGTACAGCGAGATCTGCACCCACTGTTAACTTTTCTCGTTGCAACGAAGAAGAGAGGATAAAAGTGAAGGGGCCGCATCAAGTATACCGGAAGCGGTCCAATTAAAGTATTTCTTACATTCGAGCAGCCTTTATAAGAAACGTGGGCGCACGTATTTGGAGCTTCGCGGAAAATTGAATCGGGAGGCTTAAAGTCTTCGACTTCGAGGGGATCAATAGTAACTCGCGCGTGGCTAGGTGATATTCCGTGAACCCGCGATTTTTAGCGCAAGTTCCCCGAATGGCCCAGATTCCTCTCGTCTTTCACTTTATTATCCACACTCCGATTGCACGCCGACGTCCGGGGGAATATAGCTCTGGACCAAGAGACGGTAAGGTGCACGGCCTTATTAAATGGGTATCACGCTGCACCGCTCTGCTCGTTTTACCCAGCGAGATATCGAGTAGGTGTACGTATCACTGGCAGGGTATCCTCATTGACATTCGATCACAATAGCTATTTGCAGATGATCCGTCGAAAATGGAATTGTTACGGGGCCGAACAATCCCGTTACCGTAGTTATACATAGAGAAAAATCAGCCAGTCGGATTCTGGCATCAAGCAGAGTCGCATTATAACCTGGACCTCGCGTGATTGGGCCGCGAAAACCTTTTCGTGGTCGAACCTCCGTCGTCTCGTTTGCGTCTACGGCAATAAATATTAACGCACTCGACAAACAGCCGATTACGCGTGAATAAATTACGGGCTTGGTGATGGAGAATGGCGACGAGGATCGATTCATACAAAGTTACATAGCGCGACGTAGGTACCTACTTCATGAATGGCTGAAAATAGAGCTTTTCTGGGGAACTATGGTTTCATTCGTGATTCACTCGTTGAACTGGGTGACCGTGTAATAATAGATTTGAGACTCGCCCTGCTTGGAATTATGTATGTAAATCCAGGTGACGCTTTGGGGGTAATGCTCGCGATTATAGTTGTTCGGAGAAGTTTGCAGGAATTTATGTAATATAATACACAATGGAGTAGACGATTTTTCAAATAACTATCGTTTATGGGATAATAGGCTAGATATAAATCGAGCTTTCTATGCTTTGAGAGATCAAAAAGTGGAAGTGATAAAAATTTCAAAAACGTCTTTGTTTCGTGAAAACCTCAAGGTTAGGTTGAGTATTTTTTAATGGGAACGCACAATGTTCTTGTTATGATGTTTGAGAAAATATTATGGAAAATTCGACGTCCAGCAAAAATATTGAGAGTTTTAGTAGCCTATATATCTAGATGTTAAATTGTTTGACCGTAATCTTTGGAGGTATTTCAGAAGTAAATATTTATTCCGCACTATTTTCTATAAGTTTATAACGTTCCTTTGAGCAGCTGTATTTAAAGCAATATTTACATGTCCACAAAATATTGCTACAACTCAAGCTTTTTGTACAATATTTATTACAGTATTCGTTCTATTAATCGTTGCGTAATATGATGATATTACATTCGACGTGGATAATTACAAGAGCAAAATGGCATCGCGTATAAACGAGATTGCATGGTTTAAATTTAAATATATAAACCGGTTATACAGAGAAATCGATTACACCCAAGTTGCCAGTTAGTCATACATATCGACAGTAGTATCTGGGTCCCTTTCGATATGCAATTCCCTTTGCCAAAGAAAATGTCACGAGAAGGAAAGAACGTAGGAAGTGGTAATCTGGTTATTCACGATTTTCGGTATAAAAAATCGTCGATGCCAAAAATTCAATTTGGTCAGTAGCACAGGTTACAAATCAGCCTACACGTTTGGGAGAAACATATTAAGTGTAGAAGAAATTGATATAATAAAAGAAGACAAGTTTTATGGTCGACAAAATGGGAACTAAAGAAACAAATCATTTTAATAGTCAATCTATTTGCAAGTATCGTTTTAACTATGCATAAGAATAAATTTAAATCCAAATTTTGATGATCTATTGGTTAAATAATACCAGAAACTCCGTTGTAATAGAGAAAAGCCTTGTTCATTGAAAGTTCAAAGAGTTGTAAATTCAATTTGCGCTAACAAAGGTACGTGTTGTATTTTTTAATTCAACAAGTTTCCCGGT
Organism: Andrena hattorfiana; assembly: GCA_944738655.2. Classification (NCBI taxonomy): domain Eukaryota; kingdom Metazoa; phylum Arthropoda; class Insecta; order Hymenoptera; family Andrenidae; genus Andrena; species Andrena hattorfiana. The sequence continues at coordinate 31,261,922 of OX122892.1, read as the reverse complement.
CGATTTAAATTAAAAAAGTTTGTCGTGTTGTTGCCAGAGTAGTTTTACTCTGCCTTCTATCGCGTACAAACTATTATGTTGTGAGAGATTATACTGATGGCTACAAGATAATGCAATTAATTAGCATATGTATCGTAACACGATTAATTAGTACACATGTTCAACCAGATTTCACAGTTTCATTTCGATAATGCAGCTAATTAATATCGATCTATTTCCTCCGAAGAATTTTGTTCCAGCTTTATACGAAAACTGTTACAGAGTAAAGTAATAAACAAAACTATAATTATCAAATATTTCATATAATCGTAATGAAATACATATCTTCAACTTCAATAACTCTGAACACACACACAAATAAAAATCCTTTTATTCAAGATATGAAAACAATTTTCTTCGCATAATGGAACAGATATACACACATACCAACACAAATTTACCAAACGGTCAATAAAGGTTCTACCAGGAGCTAGTTCCTCATCGTCAACAATTCAAAACGACTACATCATCCCCTAACAAAGGGGAAACACTTTGCCCCCGAAGAATCGTGTCGATCAAACACCCGTGCAGCCCTCAAATTTCTCATAAATACGTCCAGCCGTGTATTCGAAAGCTATTTTTCACACGAGCACACCGCAGCCCATCCATTATATTTTCCCCGAGCTTTCGAGAGCCATCAAAGAATCTTTGGAAAATCGACGCGGTTCGCGGGATGGCGCGCTATCGGTCGAATCGATCATGCACAGACGCGAAGTAATAACCAGCCAGAAACGATAACGCCCGTGAACTTATAACTCGGGAGCCTCGTGTCTTCGTCCACGACAACCTGTAGTTTCACGGGAATAAAGAAACGACGCGTCATGTACTGGGTTAACACTTAACGTTAATGTTACGGGTTAAAGTACTTCTGTTTATAGAAAAATTGGTTAGAACTTCGGTAACCGAAAATTTCAATTTTGTTGTAACATTGTTGGTTTGTCGGCGACCTCAACAGAAAGAGATATTAGGCAATTTGTTTTCTACTACATTTTGGTTCTTCAGAGCGAAAACGCCTCTTAAACTTAATGTGTGTCTTCCTATTTTCCTGTAAGTATATCTTGAAAGCTACGGTAGATATAAAAAAAATTGTTAAAATGAAAATTTCATGGTTTTTATCCTCTATAAAATTATGTAATTAAATTGTTTAAAGTTTATAGTTTAATCCAAAAAACGTTCTCCATTACGAATGGATCACTTTTTGGACTATATGTGAAAGATTTTGATGAGTTCAAGTATGATGTAGTGCACGTGAAATTAGGTGGAGTGTTAAGTCATCATTTTCCTGGTTTCGAATTTCTTTCAAAAATTGAAGCCATTGAATTTGCAATTTTTGTTAAGTGAATCGATTTACCTGAAAAACGAGTTTTCCCATTTTCAATAAAAAAATACGTTTATTCAAAATGGGTAATTCTTCGTCGTTAAAATAACACAACGAATATCTCACGACTGATATTTTTCAATATAAAAGTAGGCCAGGACTGCAAACATTAACTGTCTACATATATCTTTTAAACAAATTCTAAGCCAGCAAAATGATGACCTTAAACTCTCCCTGAATTCACGTGGACCACGTGATATTGAAATGGGATTGCGTGGCATAGTCTGTAACACAAATAAACCCGATATCTTGTAGACTAACATTTTGATATCTCCTGCGTTGTCAGCAAGCCATACACTATACAGACTAGGGATCGAAATGATTAAATGGTCAGCGACGCCCGGTTGGATCGATCTGCCACTCCTGATCGACTTCTCCTCCTGACGGGGTCGCATGGAAGGCTTGCAAGCCAGGGCAAAGAAGTGTGAAAGCTGATTTCCTCCCGACACCGTAAATCACCATCCGCGGATATATAAAAGCGATTATCGAAACTTCGCTAATGCGATTTTCCTGCCGTCTGTCCCGTGCCTCGGCGCTCTGATGCAATAGGTAGTGGCTTGGTGAATGCAATGGACTGACAGAGAAACGCACTAATTACACGGACATTATTATTTACAAGCGCCCACCACTGTTGAGGATGAAATGTAATACGCTGGTTAAAATGGAATATCATTGAAACGTGGATCGTCCATTATCATAAATGATAATGTAATCGCCGTGGAAAGTATTTTACTTACACCTGGCTTCGACGCTTCGATGGCTATGAACATATGCAAAACGATATTTGCTTCTTCCAGGATTGAGATGAAAATTTTATTCTATATTATATAGAACCAAGAATAATTGTAATTGAAGTGGTAAGACAATTAACGTTGCTCGTGACAATTTCCCTGTGAGAGCAATGAATTAATAACGGTGCAACGGAAGTCATGCGTGCTTTGTTAAATCGATCGATCGGTGGCACCTGATGCTTCAGTTTTTATTTTTCGTTTTCAGTGACCTTCGCTGACGCGAAACGGGCACAGACGCTGGGTCTGGCCTGTAAATCACGGTCGATGGATATAAAAGCGATTACCCAGACTTCACTGATGCGATCTTTTTGGCGTTTCGATGAATCGGTGCGCGTTTCGTTCCTCCAATACGTCCAACTTTTGGATTACTGTTTTGCGTTACAGTATCGCCGGTCGAATTTCAATCAATCCGCGCCTGTAGCGAGACTTTTTTTTTTAACAGATATTTGACACGCGGAGTCATTTTCTGTGATGTGTAACTTTTTAGTCCAGCGAGGGATTTAGTTTACAGCTGCGCTCCAGGCAGATATATGTAGTTTACTGGGTTTGCGTTTTAATCAAGTTTAGTTCGTCACAGAGAATTCGGTTCACGTTTATTTCGGCAAAGGGAGGAATTTACAAGGGAACTAAAGGTTCCTCTAATGAAATGACTCAATTTTTTAATTACAGACTGCGAGAATCCTAAATTCTTACTCTCAGAATAGTATAATGATTATTAATTTTACTGCTTCGTATAAAAATGATATTAAGCCCGAGCAATAAAAGTAATGTTTCCGTTTACATATTCGTTGTTTTGATTTTATTTATTTTTATTCATTCTTCTCCTGATACTTCGTCCCTATTTTAGTCATACACTTATTAGATCTTCAAACCGCGTATACTTTTTCACGCGCGCAGCACAATTTCGAGCAATCCCAGAAACGTATATTTTACAACTTCATATCTCCAAAACCATACCTGGGGTCCATAAAACTCACTTGCCCCCGCAATATCAATATAACCTACCCAACCCAACCCAACCCACCTAACCCAATGATTGCACGGAAAGTTTTTGCGTTTTTCTTTTATTAGATATCACTGCATTATTCTTGTAGAGTGTTTCATTTTGTTATTGACACACATTTAACTTTGTCGCGAGTTCTGTAACAGTGGTGCGTCGATTTATGAAAATTGTCGCCTGTAAATTATCCTCATCTGTTGCCTTTAGTCGCTCAGAACGTGGCGTATCATCTAACTCAGAATCTGCCGATCAGAATTTTTCAAACCAGATTTGACACATCCGAACTTGAACCGCGTCTTCTCCTTACACTTCGCAGATGTTTTTTGCTGTTTCTGTGACTCTAGTGCCGCTCCGAAATTCATAAAGTAGTACATGTCGAATAGTACTTTCCTAACTGACATGCCTGGACTAATTAAAGAAAAAATAAGCTAAATGTAACACTGAAAATATAATCATCGACACAGACAACTCATTTGTTCTCGGATTTATATGAAACGAGCACCAAACGATGTAGATATTTTTACGTCTCTATGTTTACACGTCGTAACTCAAAAACTGTAAAAAATAGAACTGCGCCCCTCTTATAACGGCATCCCGCAGAAAACGTAAAAGCTTTCTGTTCGACCCAATACAATCACTCCATTCATATTCCCTTTCCCATTTACAAGAAACCTCCCACAGACACGTGGTCCATAAAAACATAAAACTGATATTCACACACCTATGTATCACTTACCGTATTCACCTCCCCAATCTATCCTCAGCAATCTTCTCCTTGTACTCGACATAAAACGAGAGACACACTTCCTTCCTGGCGAATCGTGCTGCTCTCGTCATTTTTTAAGCCATCGATGTGCCCCCTCCCCTCCACGAAGAATTATGAACACGTCCGCGGTGCAACGGAAACACGTCCCCCCGCTCCCCTTCCGACAAATTGAACGGGACGAACGAACCCGGAAATCGAAGCGTCCGCTTAATCGCGAGCGTTCGATCGATTTGTTATTCGCACTCTGATTTCTCTGGCGAGGGTCGCGATATCGTGGCGCACGCGGAACTACGGGCGGCGCTCGGCAGCTTTGGCGCCGTCAGTCACACGAAGGGGGTGGGTAAAAAAATGTGATAGTTGAAGGTTGGCTAACGTAATTTCAGCGGGCGCGATACCTCGCCACCCGTCATCTGCTCTTCAATTACGCGTCAATAAAGGCCCCAGCCCCCGGTTCTCTGCGAAGAGGATAATAATGGGGTGGTTCACCTGAAAGGACAGCAGAGAGCTGCGCACCGAACGCGCGGCTTTATCGGCCGCGCAACGAGCTTCGCGTAAGTATCGCTATAGACGAGAGATATAGACGACATTATAAATACATATTCGTGTGTGCCTACAGGCTTCTGACCGATAGAAAAGTTGGACGTTGAATTAAATATATTGTTTCCGTTATCGAGGTGCGGGATAGACCACACGATGTATTCCCATCGGGGAAGTTGATATTTGACGGGGCTATTTAAGTGGCGATTCTTTATGAGCGGCACTGTGTGTTTTTTTATTGGGTTGAGATTCGACGATTCGATTCGAGGAAGCAGGGTAGCGATCGTGAGATGGTGCAGGATTAATGGGGGATGGTTGGTAAATGAATCGTTTCCTCTTTAGGGGTGGTATGTTTTTATTTTGGATGATGTTGGTGATAAGATTTCTTTGAAATTGAAGTGGGGTGTTTTTAACAGGAATTCTCGTTTCAAAGGAATCTTCAAGTGATATGGAAGTTTTAAACGAATGGCTTAACACGTGGACTGCAGTCTGGGTTACTAGAAGCCAGCACCTTGAACTCGTGATTAATCTTTGGAACACTTTATCTCTTCTTCTCTACATACGTATGGGAAACAGAGTTGTCTGTCTGTTTGTTACCTTGTAACTCAGAAACTAATTTATCAATTTCGATGCGGGCTTTCTAACGTACAGAAGAATTCTTTGGGAAGGTTTTAGGCTATTTAAGTTCCTCGCTTTACGAGCGGGTGTGCTCCTAGGACTAAAAACAAAGATCGCAGGTGATCATTGACTGTGTACCGCCAGGACTGTGTATAGTTGGCAATTGTTTTACCAATCCAGCACCCTGTGCTGCTTATTTATTTACGATATATTATAATTTATAACCCATCTTTATGTACGAATTAAAATTTGATTCGCAATACAAAATTGGCCGTGCGATAGCATCTTTTAGACAATCTTAAAACTGAAGTTAGATAAAATTCATTTAGTTCGATTTCTTTAATTTTTCCGAATCTCATAAATTCGGGGGAAATTGAATCAAACGGGGTGAAATCAAAATATGAGTCAAGTTTTCTAATGTTGAAAGCTAGAAAACTTATAGTTCCTGCTAGAGATAAGATAGGTAAGCCTTTTTCCCATCCGGTGCCCCCAGATGTGGAAAGTTGTTTTTATCACTTGATGAAATGTGATTCGATGAATCACTTCTGGTACTCCCATTTTATATGCACTATACAGGGTGTTCCAGAGTTATACGATCAAACTTCACTAGTATGTTTTATGAGTAGAAGTAAGAAAACAATGTTTTATATATATGTCCACAAATGTATTATTAATGCGGTACATTGAAAAAGAAATTCATTTATGTTTCCGTTTCAAAATACTGTCCCCCGTTTCGAGTGCAAGTCTGACATTATAAAGAGATCGAATTTAACACTCTCCGAATTTCATGTGCATCTTGTTTTAGTTCAGTGAATGCATCATTGACCCTTCTGGAATAACAATTAAATTAAAATTTATACGTAATTATGAGGCCACCATTGCTTTAGACTAAAGGTACTATTATACAATATCATGATTATTTGTAAATTACGGAAAACATACAGGTTGTAACAAAATAAGATACTAATGATCGAAGTAACGAAGGTCAACTACCTATAACGAAACAGTGAAAATAATTGCAACCACAAATGGTTGAATTTGCGAATTCAGGAACCATTACTGTAATCAATACAGAAATTTAATATCGTCGTCGATTGGACGAGAAGCACAGTTTCACTTTGAAGATATAAAAAAAGCCACGTCTCTCTTGCTTCTCCCTTAAGGCTGCACGGGCGAAATTTATTTCCCAGTCTCGATATCTTAGTATACATTCGTACGCAAGGGAAAACCATCGAAAGTGTAATTAAATTTTAATGAATCTTCTTCATCAGCAGCGGTGCCTCCTTTTCAGAAATGGGCCAGTAAATAATTTTACGCAAAATTAATAGGCAGAGGAACGAGTTAACTCCTCCACACTAATCATTTACGTGAGCTCGCGAAGATGGAATTTACTCTATTTAGAATAAAGTTGCACCGCCTCGGGACAGCATTTCCTTAAACTGCAGTCGCGTGCAAATTACTGTTAAAATGGCTGAAGTGACGGGCAGGGTGCAAAGTGAAATAAGATTCAACGTGAAAATAACGTGTTCATTGATTTTGATTCGATACAATTTTCACTGGAACAAATTTGACGGATAAACCACACGAGTCGAACTAATGTTGGTGAACGTTTAATTCAGTCATCAACCAGGCTCCCATGATCTCGTCAAACGAGGCAGATCGGGGATTCGACGATGCAAAATGGACCCTCGAGTATTGTCAAGGTGTATAATTCATTGAATTTTCTAAAAATAGGTTGAATTTACTAATAACCATGATATAAACAATATTAACAGTTAAAATCTCCAACAAAACCTTCTTTATGTATAAGAAACATACGTTCTCTCGATTTACAGTTCCAGGCGATGTCGTATATGCTCATCGACTCGACAAAATAGTGAAATTGTAGACGGTGTTCGATTTGACCATATAATCAATGGAAAATCAATTTATCTTCACATTAACACTTTGAGGGGCGTTGGTGTGTTTTCACGCCGAGATATTTACATCCTAACTACGGTTTTAGATGATACACCCCAGTGACTCATCTAATAACGAAATTCCAATTTATTTATTCTCTATTCAATCTTCGGGTAAGTATCACCAATGGATGGCCGAAATTCTCCGGCTGAAAATTAGTCTATCTAAAAAGGAACATCACCCAGTTGACATTCGGCACAGACGTAGAATATTGAAAAATAATCAACACGTATTTTTTTATATCGGCTGACATTCATGTTTCAAGGGGGGGGGGGGGGAAATCAGGCCTCAAAGTGGGGGATGAAAAACATCATTGTCAAATATCTCTAGTACTACTAAAGACAGAAAAAAATGTAAACTGTAAAAAGTGCTCATTTTTTTTACCCGTAACACCATGCTTTAAACAAAAATTGCGCCACATCGTAGGTGGCGCCACTAATACAAAAAATACATTTTTTCATGAACATTTCTTATAAACCATATCCCTGTTACTTGGTAGCTGGTCAAAGTAACCAACAAGCTATGCCATAAATTTCCCAAATATTATCATTTGCTTCGAAACATAGAAAAGTATCAATTTTACTGAAGTGCCTTGATATGGATCATTGATTTCCACAGTTATGGATGGGGCTTTACGAATTAATTTATAAACAATTACATATTTTATGCTAAAAACCTTCCTGTAATATAATCAACGAAATGTACTTCCTACAACTTGAATTCCATTCTTACATGCATCGTAGAATGAAAAAAGTGTCCGTCTTCGGTAAATACTCTGATTGTTTACTATAGCAGCAATTGTAAAAGATATAATTGCACTACCAAATGTATTTATTTTTTTACCTGAAATTAGCAGGCGATTTGAATTATCAATAATTCTAAATATCCCGAATAAAGTCGTAACTTACGTTAGACTCACTTTCACCTGACAAATCCTGTCTATCAGGTAGAATTCTCAGAACTTCAAATTTCCATTAGTGTCGGCGTGTGTTGAAAGCACGGAGCGAGCTGGAGAAAACTTTGCCGATAGAAGCGATCCTTCGAAAAGGCCCAATGAAACTTAACGGGGCACTTTTGAAAACCTTGCGCCACTCAGAACGTTAATCGTTGGACTTAAAATTGTGGAAACGCAAAAACGATACCTCTTCAACCGCTCGACAACAGTGTCAAAACGCCGCAGCCTTCAATTTGAACTAGAGATCGACTGGCTGTCGACACAGACGTGGCGGAGCATCGAGCAGACGAAAGTCGATTCTGCGACGCGAACCGTTCTCCCCCGCACCCCCGCGTCGCAACGGGGCGCAAAAACTGATTGTGTCGGCGCTGTCAATCAACAGCGGCGGATATAAAAGCGATTACCGAAACATCACTAATGTGATTTTCCCGGCGAGCAGTCCCGCCTTTATGATGTATCAGCTACATTGCCGACTCTTGCTCGCCACCCTTGAACGGGGCCACGCTAAAATTCATCGGTTTAGAGTGATACGAAACGAAGTAAAGAGAAAAAAAATGAACGGAAATGGAGAGCGATTGGCCTCGCTTTGTGATAACCGAGGGGAACGAAGAGTCAAAGTAACGCGATTGCCGTATCTCGTTCCGTTTTACCGATTCCATGGAGAAGAGAGGGGAAGTGCACGGAGGTGTATGACCTCTTGGCGATAATCGAGACCTCTCACCCAGGTATCGTAAGGTTATTTACCTGAATAAACCGTTCGATAGAAGAGTGCGCAGCCAGCGACGGGCTGGGGGCCACGTGAGACGCGGTTAAATAATTTCGCAGGCTTTGTGTACAATTGGAATATCGCCTGCCGCGGAACACGGCGCGTGTACATTTTTCACGACGCTCGCGCTGATAGACGCGTCAAGGCTCTCCTATGGATCGTTACTCGCCTCGGATTTATACATTACGACACGAAAGCACCGTGTCGCTCCATGACTATCAATTAGTCACTGAGAGAAGCTGTGACTCGTTCTCGGGTAAAGATTAGCTAATGTGGAAGGAGTGGTTCCGCGCGGCGCGAGTCGAAAGTTAGGGAGAGAAGTTGGGAATTATGTACATATCTTGTTTTTCGCGGGATGCCATTAGACCGAGACTTCGCGAGAAGTTGATGGTCTGCGTGGCGCAAGGGAAGTGTTTGCGATGTTTCTTGCCCGTTATTGTTTAAGTTGGGCGAAATAAAACTTTTTGTATCCTTAATGTTCCCTCGGAAGACGATCGTTGTGTATATTTTCTTTGTACACTGGACTGTAGCTGCAACAATGGGCTATGCAAATTCGTGGCAAATGGGATAATTTACTCGCTCGCGATGCCTGATGACGGGCTTCTGTTAAACGAAAAGTCAAATTCCCGAGTGTACCGCGACGAGCGCCGAAAATAATTAAGCAACTTCACAAATTAACATAATTACCCGGCGAGGCCGGCGTGTATCGCCTCTTGCCAATTAATTCCAGAGTAATAATTAAATTACGTGATGCTAGTTGCGAAACATTCTTAACGATGGGAAATAAACACAGCGGCTCGCCAGAAATCGCTGTGTAAAGTAACTTTCGGTTGAGTTTAGAAAAATGTGCTTTAAAAAGATCTTGCATGGAATCTTTTTCTATGAATACTGCGAATCGTTACTGCTCCACTATTCCTTTACACACATTTGTGATTCTATAATACTATCGAGTGAAGTGGAGCTTTATTGATTCATCCCATAAATGTACGAAGAGGTCGAAGTAAAACTTTGAGGCAGTCGTGACATAAACATTCCTGCGTTCTTCGTATTTTATGCTTGAGATCATTACATTTCTAGAATTTAAAAATTTAAATACCTAAACGAAAACAAATTATCCCACTAGTGACACTTGCATAATAAATCTTCTCCCAATTAGAAGCTAGCACTTTCAGAGATAATAGCAAACATTCTTTACCCCGATTACACACAAATTAACTTACCTTTCCTACACTAAGAATACATTATCTCCAAATTTTCTAATCATCGCGAGTCAACTCGCCCAACATTAATTTTCCAATGAAGAATTAACCCGACTTCGCCGATAACGGTAATTCAACATCTAATCGCTAAAGAAAAGTCCTTTAAAGTTAATGCAACAAAAAAAAATTCTCCTTCCACTCCACACAATAATTCTAAATTTTCAAACAGCATCGCGCAGCTCGCGCAACCCATTTTCCTCGACCGCCAATCGAATGGTACATTATTTTAGACACTCCCCAGCGAGTCGTCGCGCGTCCACCGCAATCATAAACGAAACATCGGAGCTTTTGCAGTTTCAGCCCGACAAGCCTAGAATTTCCCGAAGTAATCACTTAATTATCATTATCGTCGGCTTTGTCGCTGCTTATCAAACCAATAATGTTAATAGTCCGGCTCGGTGTGGCTGGCGAGCGCGGGGACACGAAAACTCGAGCCGCGTATGAGCGGCTCTCGAGCTTATCACTTTATCGGTGTATTACGTGACGCTCTCATGCCCGTAATTATAATTAATGCGAAGGCAGCGGCCGTTGGCCGTCATTTGGAAGAGTGGCCATTATTAAAGGGTCAGGGAACGCGCGCGCGAACCAGTGTCACTGTCAGTGCGTGCCGACTGGCAATTCCACGGTGGTGATAACTGGCGCGCCATGCCATTAGGTGATAGATTTTATTGTCCACCCGGGCCCACCCTGCCGCGATAATCATCGCGATACCTTAGCTTGCACGTTCCTGGGCTGGAACGTGGCCGCATGTGACGGAAATGCGCGCCAGCAATCAGTATACGCACCTGGCTGATATACACCGCGTGTTCCGTTCACCCTAGCCAACGTGAATATCTCCGTTCCAAACCGCGACACGATAAGTGTAAGGGAGAAATTGTTTCCTTCGACGTGATGAATGTAGAGCGATCCATGGGCTGTCTTTCTCGAACGAGCGAAGACGTTTATCGTTTCTTCTTTCTTCTGAACGCAATGCGTCTTACTGTGTTTGAATTTCTTATTTGTTAACTGATTGACTAATAGATACCTCTTTTCTGAGTGCTATCTATGGTTTGGTATATGGCGGTGGAGTTCGCTGCTTGGTAATTAATTATACCTGTTTATGGTTTAAGTGTCGCGTGATCGATACATGAGTGACAGTTTCATTTGCACGTTAATAGGCCACACCTGTCTACAGTACAATGAATGATGTTAACGCTTAATATGCCACTAGCACGCATCCGTGATTTTACGATTTTTATCTAACACCGAGCGTGAGCGTAAGAATTCGATTTTATTTTATGTTTATTAGCGATAAAACAGTACCACTGAAAGATCTTCATTTCGTTTAGACTTTAGAAGGTATAAATCAATGAGTTTCGCTCCGAAATGTGTGACTAAGAGTTGAAAATTTCTAATGAAAGCTAGTGGATTAAATAAAGCACTGTGAAATCTAGGGAAAAGTGTTTAAAACTGAATCTATACATAATAAAATATTACTAATATCATTTATTACACAGAGTACCTATAGATCATTCTTGGTACAACTTAATAAAAAATAAATGATAAGGGCAAAAGGATACTTCGAAGCTTTTTGCAGTCGATTGAAAGATAGTGAAGTAAATCTTCGTTACTCGTTCTAAGCATCAGTATCAAAGTTATGCAATTTAGATCATAAGGTAACCTAGTTTGCGCATAGTTGTGCATACAGCAAAGTATACACAACTTTTAAGAATTTCTCCATTAACGAATCTGAACAGAAGCTAAATACCTGAAATTCCATCGGCAGTCCAGTACACAATTATTGTTGAAGTTTCAAGGGCCGACAGGAAAGAGTCAACCCTGCGGTCTACTGGACCGAGGATTCTAACTCGTATCTCTCAATTGCCAGACGACTGCCCTAGCCAATTGAGCAGCCCAGACGGATTTGTTCCCCCTGATCGTTAGTCTAATATCTAAATGCTCGCCGCCCACGCAAGGTCAGCGACATTTTTCTTCTTAAATAGAACGATATGTCTTTATCAACGCAATGTCATATTCGACGGAGAAAACATACATATTCGACAACAAGCAGTCAGTCCACGTTGGATGAACAGATGATGTCTCTGTCATGCTACTAAGTGGCGGTATCTGGGTGCCATGAATATTATTACACTGGAATGGTCACTGAGGCATCTGTTCTCCATTAAGGAGTACGACTTTCTTGAGAGAATGGGCATATGCTGAGTTGATGTACGAGGTCCCATGAAGAACTGAATTTACGACATCCTTCGGGTACGAGATCCGTGAGACCTTCACGGAAGGTGATTAAAAATCTGGAGCCATTTTTAAGAATACATCTGTATCAATAATAGTCGTTTTCAGTGTTAGCGATGACTAGAGAATTATTTCATTAAAAACGCACTCAGCCATGACGGTGCCTATCCTCTTCCTCCATTCAATTGCAATTTCTTTTTCTTCAGAATTAATACTACATAATACCAATATATCGTATGTTCTAATATTCCTTGCTCCGTGATCGGAATACCGTGATTTTAGAATTTTCGAAGCAGCAAAAGTAATTCTTCTTTAAATACTTTATTTCTTGGTTAAGAATAATGGAGATAGTGAAGGTATTAGACACGCAGTAGGTGATAGAACAATGACGCGTGCTCAATTACGTGTTTTAGTGGCGCAATATCTGCTCTGAAATTAAATTGCTATCTAACGAGGGTGAGTCCTGGTTACCAAGATTCTCAGAGATGATTTGCTAGCATTCGTAGATTATTTTGTGAGTTCCAGTTTGGAAAGTTTGTTCGCGGATCTCTCGCTCGATTATTTGAGGGAGTTTCGGGGATCTTCTAATTTAGGGCGTTTATGTGTACCCGTGTGCGTGTTTCAAGTGATTTATTATATCCGTTCATGAATCAGGCAGGGTAGAAGGTAGGAGCGGAGTTCGTCGATAATAAATTTGTAAAAAATGTGATGCTACTTTTGTGAGAAAAAAGCTCCGTCAACGTGACTCTAACGTGTAACACTGATTCCTATGCAGTAAAATCTCAATTATCCGAACTAATAGAAAGACAAATCCGTTCCGTTAAGCGACTTTCGGATAATCAGTGTTTTATTGTAACTGTAACACCAACACCCGGAATTTACATATTTTTTTATTATAAATTTTGCACTTTCCAAAACCGAGGGGCCCAATGTTTTCCACTGGGCCCCTCAAATGTATTACAAAATATTATTTGACCGTTCAGTCGAATGTTAAGCTTCAAATAGAAACTCTTATTATTCGATAAAGTACAACGTTATATTTTAATAACAGTTTCTTGAATAATACAGTCAGGTGTAATTACGCATTCTTCAAAATTTTCGACCAAAAAATAAAAATCCACGATAAGGAAAATTAAAACATGACGTTGGTTTTTAACTACTAACTGGTTTAGCCCCAAGTGAAATTTTCATCTTTACGCAATTTATTGGCATTCAACGTGAACCTTCGTAGTTTTCTATTAAAGGTGACCTATAATGAATCCCTCAAACTTGGAGTAATCCTATTGAACGTTGTTTAGTATTAAAATGCCTGCTCATTTTCAAAGTAGACCACGTAATTCAGTTTGCACGCGGGAGATTTATTTTTGACCAGGGAAATCCCTGCTATTCTACTCTGAAAGTTACTTCGCTGGGTTTAACAAACTTCGTCAACGTCCTTTAATAAGCAGCTGCATCGTCGACCCATGGTTTATGTAGTTACTCTCTGAGGGGGCATTGCACAAACTATGTCGAACAATCGCGACACATGCACGCATATTGACCTCCAACGATCACATGTGCGAGATATTTGTTAGCATTTCTATGGCGCACAGGTTGACGTCACTCAAAACCTGCAATCTAAAATATTTCCATTATTCTGAGTAATAAAGTACCGACAAAATGTCACATATGTACTATAATTAAAACCACTGTTTTCTTTAAATTATATTTTCAAACTCCGACGTGATTGAAATTTTCTTATTTAAGAATATATTCTCTTTACTTCCGTTAAAAAATTACAGATTCTCTTGAAGAGCGAAAGTTTAAGTAGCTTTGAAATTTTAAAAACTTTATATATCTCAAAATTCCAGTGATCTGAATTGTTTAACCTCTTCGAACCTAATGTTCCTTCATTTTGGATTTCAGTCTTGTAAATTCACCCTGTACATTCAATGGCTATAATTCTATAATACCAGGTGATCAGTAACTTAGTCCTAACCCAGCGATGCGTCGATGTTATAGCCAGGAACATTGCAGCAAATGTTGCAACTCCGTTGGATCGCATTGTTGCGTTAACGAGCTGTGCCATGCAGATTGTTACCCTCTCTGTCAATAGAATTGATGCTCCCTGGTGGCCACTGAGTAGCTGGCCAATCGATATTCCGTTATTTTAATATATTTTCACCTGGTTCTTTATTCGCATACCACGAAACATTATTTCCGCGACTGGTGTCCTCGATGTAATCCCTGTACACACGTAAAAGCGACAGATTATCAGGAATTACTTCTTAGCCTTAAATAAAGTGAAAATTCAATTATGGTAATGTTCCAATAAAATACAGATAACGTAATTACAGCTCAGTGGCATTGCATAGAGTGGAAAGTACAGGATCGTGGGGTTATGTATCCCCTTATCGTGTCCACCACTGTGCCCATTAATCGTGGGGGGCCGGAATCGATCACTAGCTCCGCAGGAGCGAGGGTTATCGCGTATTTGTAATTATAGGCTCCTAATATCTTGCTCATCAGGATAGTAATCAGGCTCGCCAAATGTCTCTGGTCGATCGAGATTGTCCTCAATTTCGATATTATTGGCTGTGACAGAAGCAGGCCAGCTCCTCGGAGACGGATGACCGAAAAACTCGGCGACCATGGATTCGATTCGCGAAGATCCTGCGGACGACGAACGCTGTGCGTACGACAAATACTTGTCCCAAGTTCCTTTTTCTCGATCGATCGACGCTGCGATTGCAAACGATCCGCGCTTGGCGTGCACTTGTATTTAAACACGGGCAGGTTTTTGGTGGTAACGGGCAGGAAGTTTCGTGAGAGATTTTTTTGGATGGCGCATGGAGACGAATACCCGCAGAGATTCGTCGGGACGACGTTGCTTATCAACAGATTATAACGCGCAACTTATTGATCGGCACTGAAATCGATGGGATTCAATCTCCTAGGTAAATTGATTCCTTTCTGATCCAAGAGGAATAGTTTTCCTTCGGCTGGATATCTGAAATTCTATCGGGAACACGTCGGTTCTAGTCAATATCAGACGAAATTAGGATTAAACGGAGATTCTGGATGATATTTGTTGAACGTGGATAGTTTATGCTCGGAGGGTTAGGTATTTCATCTACGAAGGTCGGCTGAAAAGTAGTGCGCACTCGCGTACCTATAACTCGAGAAGAAAAAAACCTACAAGGTATCGTGGGTCATCAGAACCGAGGTACATTCATCCACTACAAATGTGCAAAGTGTCATTCTCTGTAGTTTACTCGTTTATGATCAGTAAAACAAAGAGCAGCGATCGAATTTTTAACCGCTGGGAACGTTAATCCAGCTGACATTCATTGTCGTTTATGGCAATGAAACTGTGGACCAAAGACCCCGGTGTCTTGTTTTAGGTATCAAAGACGTATGAAAACTTGATGAACATTTTCCTTCATTCTTCCATCTTTGACAATCACATTTTAAAAAGAATTTCAAGAAGAACAACAAATGCTCATACGTTCAAACACTACAGCCTCCGAAAACCAGTAGGTTCGACTAATGTAACACCAACCCCACGACAAAGGAATCAATCCCAGTAACTTGTTAACGAGCAAAGGGGCAGGCGTGGAAGCGCAGTAATTAACGAGAATAACTGCACAGGGAGGCATGTGTGACTCGGAAGGAACACGTGTCATTAGGGTGGTCCAGGAGTTCCGCGGGGCGGCGCGTATTGAAGAATCAATGCGCTGGCGGGTGGAAAGAGGAGAAGAAAGACGACGTTCCCGTTGCTGCTGGCTGACACCGTCGCTTCGAAATCCCACCGTAAATACATCGGGGCTGGTAAACACCCCGTATATCGTTAAGCAAAGGCTTCAGCCACTTCCCTCCCTCCCCCAGGGAACAAAGTGCACGGGGCCTAGGCGAGGATTGTGTGCGTGGCCATGTTCCACGCCCATTTTCTCAGCCTCAGCCCCAGCCACCGCGCGGCGCGGCTGATCTCTGACGTCACTTCCGCCGCTCGCGGTGGTTCCCTCTGTTCGAGATCTGACATAGATTGGGGAGCAACAGCGAGCTGCTCGTGCATGGAGTTTTACGGTTCGCCTTTGTTTGCCGTTCTTACGGCCGCGAAACTCGCCTCCCCGTCGCTGGAGAACGAACAAAGAAGCAAGACACCCAGGCGCGGCAGGCACGACCGCGGTGGGGGAATTTCAGCTCTGACATTTTTATCTGCTAGACTCGCGTGTAGGCCGCGGGGAGAATTCCATCTGCAAAAATGAATCGCCGTTATATCGACTTTTCGGAGGCTATCAGCTCGTTCTAGCTTTGTTCCGCGGCGTCGAGGCTGCGGTATGTGTGTGTGTGTGTGTGTGTTTGGATTAACACGCTGGATTTTATTCCACAAAGTTTGGATGAACACATTGGCTTTTATTTTATACGGTTTCCTTCCACGGGATACAAGTCCCTTTGGTTAGAGTAGGAATCAATGTAATCGCATGACGTTTGTTTTGTTGCATTTCCTGTACGCAGAGTTTTTGCAATTAAAAAATTGAATATATTATTAGCGTTCCTGCATAATCTACTTATACAACTACGCCGCCCTAGGACTTTCAAACAGTATTCCGAGTTAAATAAATGGTACTCCCTCAGTGCCCTGGTCGAAACATTGATTTTGTTCATTGATCATGGTATTGCTCGTGTTTGAGTGGCAATCGTGGGACGCAGAGGTGGGAGTAGAATGCAGTGTGAGTGGGGATTTGCGTGGAAATTCAAGAGTTTATTTTTATGGGTTTTAAGCCTGGTGTGTATGAGGCTGAGAGGATTGCGTGTATTTGTTTTCAATTTTTAATGTTTGCAGCTCATACTGGGGTCTGGCGGACCCCAGAGTTTTTTGCCCCGCTTTTATGCATATACAATTGGTTCCAAATATCGAGCTACTTATTATCTCAACCGATCCTGCTGTCTTACAAGTTCTATCTCAATTACCACTCGCTATATCTACTTGTTTCGTCCTATCTCCTAACATCCCCGCGTCTAAGGCAGAGTCTGCTAGGTAAGCCTTACTGGTGAGCCTACTAGCAGACCCAGGACGAAACGCACACTTCCACGATTCTTTCCCTTTCTCCTCTTCTGTCCTACCTTCAACTCCATACGCCCGTGCTCTCCTCCTCAGTAGTAATATGTTAGTGGATGTATTAACAATGAAAATTCAACCTTAACTTTCTTCTTGTAGTATCGGAATAATAAACATGAAATGTGGTATAGAACTTACATTAGTGTGAGGTGTGTGGGATATAATTTATTAATTTCAGAGATAATGAGATAAAGAGTTATGATGATTACAGGAGAAGGAAAAACATATTGAAAATATTTTATAATATGTTGATATTATTTTGAGAATTTATTTAGAAATGATTCTTACAATTTTTTCGTAACGAAGTATTGAAAAGCGCTATAGTCTTGTGTGTGTTTTATAATGTCTGTGGTTTAAATCATCTTGCAGTGGATAAACTGTCGTCTGATATATTAAACACTGAAGAAAACACTCTGTGTTGCATGAAATAGTAAAATATGTTGATTTATAAGCTCATATTGGCGAAACAAATATAGAAAAATTTAAAACCATACGAAAATAATGTTATACAAAATAATATTATATAATAGTAATATAATATAATAATAATAGTAATAATAAAAATAATACGACCCCAAAATAATATCGATGTTGCAGAAATGTTTGTTTTTTAAATGTACTGGAAATTAAACTTCCATTGTGTAAATTTTGCACCAAAACTTTTTATGCATGTACATAAGGAATTAAAATTTTATAGGCATTTCAACGATTTGGATACATGTAACGTCCTTACTGCCCTAAATCTACATTTTTGAATTAAAAGTTAGCGATTCCATTACCATAGCATGAACACGCGCTTACTGCGCTAAAAAGATTCATTCGCTTTGATCACATTGGCTCGGGCAAGAGGGCAGGTACGTATCTACACGATGTTGAATTAACTCGTAAAGCACGGAACTAGGTTTTATAGGGGCTCTTGAAGATCGACCTCAAAAAGTAGTAAAGAATAACAAACGTCGGCGTTTTATGTCTTTGGGTGGCACGTTCCAAAAAATATATGCCACGAAGAGGCGGATTCTGTGGTCACCAATAAAATGGCTATTTGAAGGTTTTCGCGGTTTGTCGAGTAAATGACAGTTGTTTAGTATCGCGGTTTAGAGGCCAACAGTATCAAGCCGTGCGTCCTCAAAGAAGAGCTAGGTAGATTACGATTCACCGTGAAACCGAATCCCGTTTCGCTTTCGAACATCGAGTAGATCAAATGAAAGTGTCACTTGCATTCCTTCATCATTAATTCTTTCAAATTAACAGTTTGTACGAGTCCAAATAAGAATTAATTGCATAAAAATGTTTGAAAATATGAAAATTAAACTATACTCACTCTGCATTATTTTTTCAGAATCGAAATATTATCTGTAATTACGGATGTATTTTCAAGTGAAAGCATACTAATGCTCTGACTCATGAAAATCAACGAATCTAAATGAACTTCTTCCTTACGCTCCAGCGAAAATGTGCGTTCGTTACACTCACAACGTTTTCTCTATCCAGATCATATTTGTAGTTTGTCCGGGTTTGTATAAAATATTTTCGTGGAGTACACGAGCTGATCGCTTCGAAAGCAAATAATGCCAAAAATATTGGTGGGTAGGTATACTTTTATTTTCAAAAGTATGGGGGCATTCCACAGTTGTTGCGCGGCACATGGAGGCTTTTCTTCCCTTTGTTCAAATTTGCAGAAGCTTGAAAAGGTAATATTGACTGACAAACCTATTTTTTGTAACACAGCGATGAACGTGGAATGCGGAGTTTTTCTTGTCACCCATGAAATATTCGTTAGCCAATTCTTGCGACAATGTTCCACTGTTGTTTGCTATCATGTGTTCTACTCAAAATGAACGTCAGTGAGAAAAGAGATAATAACAGCTCGACCGATAGCCGCATTGTAGCGGCTGTGTAAACGGTTTTCAATATTGTAATCTGAACATACCTACGCGGCAATAAATATTGGTTAGATTCGTGTCAAACACAAACACTGCGTTTTATTCTCGTAAAAATACAACTCGTGTAGAAAAAATGCAACAAGAGATCACTAACCGCCATGTGATACGGCCGTGATATAAACAAATTGATTTATTACTTATAATGTCGACCACGTTTGAACATGCATGTAGATTGTACACCTTTGTTTCAATTTATAAATAAAATTATGGGTAAAAATTGTTGAGATTCGTGGAACTCGTTGAAAGATAGAAAATTTGTCTTAACTAATATAGGTCTGGAAATAAATAATAATTTTAGAGATATTCGCCTTTTTAATTTGCAAGTCGATAGCTATTTGCACGGAGGGCTTACACAAAATACACTGCACACAAATAACTTAAAAATTTGTAAAATTCACTATAAATTACACAAAGTGTCCTTCCATAAGAAATGCCCAAAGTGGTGATCGTTTATTTCAATGATGGGTTGCACGTGTTTCCTTGGCGAATTCCGTACATGGCCGAGCATATGTAAACTGTGTTTCCTTCATGTTCCCAAAATCATCATTAACGCCTTGTTTGAGTCCATCCGTATTACTGGTAGAACCCATTAATTATTGACAGATTGAGCCGTCAAGGTATCGATCGTTCTACAGCATGCCTAAACGTACAGTATTCCCTCGCTAGGTATATGTAGACACCACTTTCACTCCCGCTATATGCACTGGAGTCATCCTCAGCACAGTTTTTTATTTATGTCGAGGAAACAACCATTGACTTACAAATTGAAAAGTAGAAGGCTTCCAAAATTATTCGCCCCCAGTCTTATATCTCTGGTGGGCGGGGAAACGAGTATAGGTAAGTCAGAATTCTTAGTTTTGCAGGAAGACCCTTAGAATATTTAAAGTGCTATTTAAGATCAGGTGTTAAATTTTGGACATGAATTTCAATAACATATGTCTCGTCCCATTGGGTTCGCAAAATATACTTCATGTTCGAGAAAAAGTTACAAAATTTGAATTAAATTACAAAATGAACGAAGGAAATTTGTTTTTAACTTCGATTCACAAAAAACGATAAAAAAAGAAACTGTTTAGCTGGAGGCGAGATATTAGTTTCTTCATCGTATTCATCGACATAACTCAACTTATATTTTTCTTGTATTTTTTACATACACCTACTATTACGATCTTCGGTAAAAAAAAAGGTGAAAAAAGAGTGATATTGACTGGTCGTACTGGAACCATAAACAAAGAACAGCAATGTAGAAAATGTTGGTGTAATTGCCTCCTTTTGACTAAAATTTCACTTATACTCGTTTGCCCGACCACCGGAGATACGTTAAGTAAGAGTCTCCTGTATTTATTTCAACAAGTACCACGAATTCTGATAGCGTCTGTCTATAATTTATTTATACTCCGTACCAATGTGCCGCGCAAGTATCGACACTGGTGTTCGCGGTTAAATCGAGACAACTCGAGAGCTTGCTCATCGCCCACCGTGTATTCCTTTCCGATGGCCGCGTATCGAGCCATTCGGGCGTTCCCCCCAACTTTAGGGAACACGTAACAGCAATACGTTCTATCGCGGTGATAAAAGAACGCAGTAAAACGCGACCCATATAACCGCCGCGGAAACGCAACGGTTTTACAGCCGTATCCGTTGCACGCGCGAGAAGCGGCCAGGTCAAGAATGTTTCGCTGCAAAGCACAGAGATATGGATAATCTACCCGTTTGTAAGGCAATTTGAGAATCGAGATGAGCTGTTTGGACGAGGGGAATGAAACATCAGCGGAAGAGCCTTTAAACTTTAAAGTAAAAGCAATTTTTGCAAGTTATTCGTGGACTAGGGGATGATGTTTGACATTTGAATGTGAATATAATAAAAAAAACACTATCTTACAAATTTATTTCCAATATATTTCCTTTGCACTAGCATAATCTTCTCTTGCATGATATACCTACACACGCGAAATCTGGGAGCAATAGAAACGGGGTATTTTACATTCGGTATATTTATGGATTATGTGTAGTTTTAGTTTATTAACTTTCCTTATAAAAGAATATTTCATAATCTTTCATAAAGTGTCTTGTATCTCCTTCACTTGGTAATTTTTTTCTTTGTACATTTATTTGCTTCGCTCGCTCTTGGGTAGCTAGAATTTTCTCCTTCCGTTTCTCTTTTTCCTCCTTCTTTTACGTGGCAATTCTTACGTTTTTCCTTTTCCTACTCTTCTACGTAGTTACAATAACGGTGGCATTTTTATTAAATGTCATATTTGCCCTACAAATGGCTTTGCTCTACAACCACCCGCTATTCCATTTCTTAATTTCTCACAGCTGCAAATTATTTAACATCGAATCACTGATTATTATATCATATACTCACACTACTTTACTAAGAAAGTACACCGTACGAATGCCTTTATGCAGCAGATACATTCACTCAGGCCTCCTAAGATCTTCTCTAAACAATTAAAAACTAGCACTCTAATTGCCGCAAGGTACTACGAACTACCGATTCAAATCGATCGGGCTTTCCCCAGAGATCGCTACTGCCGAGGAACCTCTGCTTAACTCTCTCCGATCAAACACTCAGGGACACTTGAACAAAACTTTCGACGCCTTCCAGAAAATATGACCACAAAAAAAAACGCCGATAGCGTGCGAAGGACACGTTTCTCGGCGTGAAAACACACCGACAGCACTTAGAGTGATATTTCCTAAATCACGAAATAGGGTAGCAGGAAATAGGTATCGAGATACCCAAGTTATTCCAATTTCACGATTAAATCCACCCTCCAATTTCATCTGGAGTTACTGATCTAGATCTAACAAGTTAGCCTAGATGCGTCGATTACTCTCCTACGACATCGACAGTTTGGCGAGTACACGCCAGTAAATATTTTACTATTTCACTGCCGGAAGAATTATAATGGCGATCCATGTTCTTCGGAGCGAGCTAGTGCTCGCTGAGGACAGTGGCGGTGACGGGCGTTTACGATACGCCCGTCGCATCGTTAAGCATTTATCGGAATCTACGTGGAAAGCTCGGAACTCGTATTAGCGGCTCTCAACAATTACGCGTCGCTGCTATTTGATTATCGTCCCAGGGTGGTTTAAGCGACGATTCCTCGCGTACTTTAGAGGTTGGTGCTTCCATTAAACGGGGAATGAAGAGACCCTTCGAGCTACTAGTATTATTCACCGGGAGGCAAAGAGTTTGGTCAATCGACCCAGTTCCTGTTTTTCCGTAGCCACGGTACTTGCTTTTGCCTCCCCACCACCCTGCGCGCTTTTATCCGCGTAAGAGCGTCTCTCTATTCACGGATTAGCGTGGCTTATCGATGTAATTTGTTTGAGGAGAAAGGTAATCAGTTGGAGGCAACCCCCTCTTTTGAACTGTCTGTTAAATGGGCCCACGAGCGTTCGCGATACATAGTATTGCGAAACACGTATGTAGGTCGTTGCACGGGAGATTTGTTTTTCGATTGAAAATGGGAGATAGTTACTCTTTTGCGAATATTGTTTTCCTGCAGGTCATTAATTGCGGGAATTTGGAATGTCACTTGCAGCCTATTGTATTAACATTAAATTACATTTACAGCTGTTTTATTTGTAGCTAATGCTCATGGAAATGTCGTGCGAATGGTGGATCAGAAGTGCTTTATGTAACACAAATGAATAAATGGGTATCTGTTTTATTGATATGTAAGAAAAATTGCGGGATAATATGAAGCATCCAGAAAGTTGACCTTCTTGGTCCTTAAATTAAAAATATTTTTAACAAGATTCTGTTATCAAAAATTGTCCAGATTTATTGCCTATTATTCTATGTCTCCATTAATTGACTTCTTAATTGCAGTTTTTTTTATTAATTTCAATAAGGAAATGATTATACCCTGGAAGAGTTCTGATATGAATGTAACAACTTGAATCATACCCAAGGTTTCCTGAAATTATGGAACAGATGAAAACATGTGAATCCTTCATACCAAAAGAGATGAAAATGCATCATTCTATATGCATTGAAAATGTAAAACAAGTGCGAAACGCGAGAAAATGTGAATTAATTTTTGTGGTCATTGCCAGTAAACAGTAAACACAGTCCAGATGATGCTTTCGAAGGAAGTGAAAGCAGGAAAAGTTAAAAAGGAAAGGCGGCTATTATGTAATTTACTGTGGTAAGGAACTCTATGACATTTCTCAGACCTTGGCTCCGTCATAAATCTCGCGCGCAAGTGACCGAAATCTTGGGACCTCAACTCCCACCACTCAGCGACTCTTTCACCTTCCTCACCTACTTACCCTATATTTTTTTGTGTACTGTGAATTTCGAGACAAACACAGAGACCCTCCACTAAATCCCTCGAACAGAGCTTCGGGCAGTCAGTAATATTTTTGGTTGTGAGAGTGTGAACAGCTGTCTCGGGTGACACTTCTTGCGACGCGTTGTTGCTACAAGCCAAAAATTAAAATTTGAGTGAAGTGGCAGTGAAGTGACATTCGTTTTTATAATAGTATTTCGTTACGTGAGCAAAAAACCAGGAACCTAACAACGGAATAAATTCAAAATATTATCTCGTCGCGTTTTAGAATACGGTGGCGGACATAGGTATATATAGATACTTACGAATATACCTACATTTCGCTTTCCAAAAATCACGAGAAATATAAATTATTATTTGTATTGCATTAAACAATTATTTGTAATTAAATTATTTGTATTAAACCTTGTCGTTTCCATATATTTAAACGAGAGTGGATTTTTACTGTGAAGTTGCGTAATATAAGAAAATTAAACATACATTATTCCAATTAAAATTAAAGTCACCAAAGTGAAAGGAGCGATATGCAAATATAATATTTGTAATTAAGTATAGTGTCCTACGACGCGCATCTGCTCGTGTTTCTTGTATCAGTGCTTGTGTACCACTGATGGCCTACAATGATAAAGGAGCCTCAGGTTACAGCACGATAAGGTAGTTTCCGACTTTTTTTGGCATGAGGAAATTTTATGTACGACTGATCCTAATATTCTGTGATGCTCTATACTTATATTTCTAATAGTCTTCTCATGTGAATAAAGTACCTTCCAATTTGGTATTTACTAACGTTATTGCGGAATTTTATAATGCAGTAAACGAAGAATAAATTTCACGTTATTTTTCATACTTATTACTTATTCTAATTAGCTTATAAATAATTCCAAACTGTAATGCAGATAACACTAATTACAAACATTTACCTTTTAAGTTCCTTAAAGATTCATTAGAATATCTGGACATGATCTCGTAATTTACTTATTCATTCGTGACAGAAAGTCGAATAGAATTAGAATAATTGAAACTTTCATAATTAAATATCTTCCATCACAATTACGCTGATTTATGAAGCAATTATTCAATGCGATTTTCTATTTCTAATTTACTTACTACCCGAAATCACTGACAAACCATCAAGCTCAATCCTATCACACGAAAAATCACCTAACAACTGAAAAACTACATATGTAATATGTACAACCAGCTTTTCAATTATAACTTTCCATCGACGAACATACATATCTCAACCTACCTTCACCTGTTCTACTAACAGTCTCACCCTTATCTCAATCTCGTACCGCTTCGTTTACATATGTACACCCCGTACAGTGTATAGAAATGTGTGTATAAAAATATTTACAGAGCCATTTCGTGTCACGACTATAACTCGTTTCATCGAGACAACAAATCTCCCTTTAAATTATATTTATAATTCAAAAGGAATGCTTGAGAGTTTGCGCAAGCCACTGTTGTTCGAAACTCGTAATCATTTGCCTGTCTCGCGTAATAATTATTTAAACGTTTCTCGAACCCAGCATCGCCTAAGAAATATTAACTGCTCCCGCGGAAACTCATTCCCCGTAGCTGTGCAGCCGGGTTTGCATAATTTCTCTTCTTTTCTACGCTGTCTGCCGGTAGCGAATGGCTCTTTATCGACGCTAAGGATCAGGAACGTTCTTGAACCGGTAAAAATGTTGATAGGTTCGGAAACTTCGCCCTTATCTTTATAGAATCGCTGTCAACCAGCTGATAAATGATCTCCCCCGTTGCCACGCTAATCTTTAATTAAAAGAAGCAAACGTAACATGTTGCTGATTCACTTCTGGCCAGGATCCTGTATTCAGAATCTATTATCCTCTGCCAAGAATTCAATCCCCACATGCTTCTGAAACTATTCACATTTCGCGTGGACTTGTTTATGCACCTGCTGTGATAAACAGGCCAAGTTACCCCCAGACTGGAATCTGGAACGTGTTCGTTGCTTTTGATGATACAAGAAAATGCCTGAGACGAAGCATCCGGTTCAAAGGGACAGATAACGCATAGATATAATAAAGGCGAATTTTATCTCCCAAAATTCTCGTAGTTTCCGAATTGTCAGGGTTGCTCGAGGTGCTTTGAGGCTGTCCTTAAATTACATAAGGGTAATTTTTACCCCCTCCCTCCCCAGTATAAAAATTCGTAAAGTTTTATATTTCAACCCCACCCCACCCCCTTCCCTACGTAATATTTTTTACATTGCATTTTTTCAGCTATTAAAATTCTTTTAAATGTTCATACAATTCATTTAACTCGGTTTCGTGTGTGACATGAAACATCGTTTTTAAGCTACTCATATTGAAAATTAGGTTTAACAAATGTTACGTAAGACCCTATCCGACTCTCTCCCACGGCCCTTTGCAAGAAAATGTAAGAAATTCGCGACCCTCTCCCCTCCACAAGCCTTACGTAATTTATGGACGACCCCTTTATACGAAACCTAGTTTTCTGAATAGCAAGCAGAAGTGGGGGAACGAGACGAGATCAATCACGCACATGTCCCACGACTTTATTGTGAAATTCGGAATAAAGTGTATTCCAAACCCAGTTATTAAAAAAATCTTTATTCTGCACTTTGAGCTTCTTTTTCATGAAGAGGGCCAGATACAAAATAATTATAGCAGGCCAATTAGCAGGTACATGGAGCACTCTATCATCGGTTAATATTATATTGTGATTAGTGGCTCACTACAAACTCACCTCGATCATAAAAACACATGTGACAAGTGTAAGATAAAATTTTTGATGTGATATGTACTTTCTTCGACCATGTAACACACTTCATTTTCATTCCTAATGCACTCCCCTATCATGATATACCACCAACAACAACCCCTGCGTACAATCACACTACCATAGAACACTAAAACATCTACCAATTGTCATCAAACCCAATTTCCAACTGGACTCGACATACGACCGTCCAATACCAAACAAAACATTATATCTTCCTCGACGTAGAACCTCAAAGAATGGATGCACTCCATTCTGGCCCGCAACGGTTCGCGCGCAGCGAACTTATCGGGTAAACACGCAATTGCAATAGGTTAATCGCTGGGTGTTAGCCCTGGTACCCGGTCGACCAATATTCCACTTGCACTTTCGTCGGAACCGCGCGGCCTTATCAGAAACAATTTATCAACTAGCCTGGACAATGCGATCGGCCCTGGCGCCCAGTACAATCCGCCTAATTTACTCGCTTATTTTACTATTGACCCGATACACTGCCCGGCAGGTGAACTTTTCCTGCTGGTGGGATTAATACGTACACTCCGTGGGGGATGATTTATCGGCCCCGCGGCGAGGACGATCGAAATCGCGACCAGTCACGGTCTACTTGACACAATCACTTTTGATCGAGATCTACCGCGAACGGTCGTTCATCCTTGTCAGCCGGTAATTAACGTAAGCAAAGATCGTTATCTCCTTTGAAGCCAACCTTCTCCTCCACCTTCGTTTCGCCCTTCCGAGCTCCCTCCCCCTTTCTTCGTCACCCTCCTCCATTCCACCCTCGTGCATGTGCAAACCAGCTCCCTATCTTTCGACCACATTCCCCCTCCACCATCCCGCGGTGCGTTTGCTCCCCAAGCTAACCGACACTCTGGCCCTTTTAGCCACCCTCTTGCATCGGTCTTCCGCGAGCAGTGAACCTCCCCTGTCGACCGTCTGCTGCTTTTCCAATGTATCTTCCGATTCCTCTCCGTCTTCGTTTCAAACCCCCCTCCCCCTTCGCCTTCTTCCATCGGAGCTCCTCGTGCGTGCCCTGCATCACTTTTACGTCTTTTGGGTTTCATCCCCTTTGTTACCGCTCCCTTTGCCCGTCTCTCGACTTCCGTCCGTGTTTCTCTGCCACGATGCCCGTTCGCTTCCGCGGCCTTGGATTTATTTCGACGACGTCGAACGGAGAGGGATTAGAGCGAACTACTGACGGATTTCGTGTACGCTGTTGCAGCGCGATTTTCGTCGAACCGCAACAAACGCGGCGCGCCGTGTGGTTCCACGCGTGCACGCGTGCACCGAAAACTGGATGCAAGTATGTATGGCGGCTCTCGCGCAGCGGATTCGAGGGGGGGAGCAGGGGGCGCGGTGCTGGATGCTTTTGAAATTTCTACGTACTCGCTCGAGGCTTCATTTCATCGGGGCGGGGGCGTTGAAAAATTAGTCGCGGTCGGCCCCGTCCTTGTTGCGGAACGTGCAAACCGTTCGAATGATTTTTCGGTTTGCGGCCGTTGCGGCTACTCGCCGTTTTCACAAACAAATTTGACAGCGACTGCGGAGCACGTGGCGACGAGACGCGTCAACGGGAAAGCGGCCGCGGAAATTAACTCGAGCTGCCTGCACTGGCCAGCTTCATGGATGTGTGTGTTTTTGAATGATTTAGTTTTAAGTTACCTTTCTTTCAATTTCGTTTATTTAACTTCAGCATTTGAGTAGGAAGGTGGTTTTACTGGTAGATCGAATAATAAGTGTTGGTAGTAGGGGATGTAGAATTTGTGTTTCGAACGTTTGTTAGAAATGGCGATCGTCGGTGGACTTTGTTTTGATTGGAAATTTAGGTTTAGTGAAACTGCAATGTAATAGGTTATTAGAGATAATTCGTGTAGTTTCAGAACTGTAGTTGATGTGTAGTAAACAGTTTTATGTACCTACGTGTTTGTATGTTTTGTATTACCTTCTGAGAATTAACACTCTTTCCAAACTTTTTTTATTGGTATAAACGTGAAGAAACGTAATCAGTTTGGAACAACGATTAAAGTGCATTTTTATGCGTTGTGATATCTATTCAGTCTGCGGAGAAAATTGCAGCACAACTGGAGATAAAATATAAATTAGGTATGGTACAACGTTCTTTTTGCGAAACTGTGCTTTCTTGAAAAGATATTTGAAATTTTTAGGTGTAAATGTATCGCCATTGGTAGATTCCATTTTTATGCGATTATTGTGATTGCGTAGAACGTGTATTATTCTTATAAATAGTTATAATTATGGGAATATTATTATATATAATGAGTAATATAATAATAACATTACATGCTTTTCTGCCATATGCAAAATATGAGATTTAATACCTTCCTTATTTGTTGGCTGCAATAAAACGCCACATTATCGAACAACATTTAGCATCTCGAACATGTTCTTCGTCTTAAGCAACTCGATTCAAAGAATGTAAATCTTCTACACGTCATTTTCTTTTAAACACCTGAAAACGATCTCTTTTCTAACTGGAATAATGAAACTTTTTAAAATGCAGTATGGACTACAAAATATTTTCTACATCTTCACAACTGAAGATACATTAAGAGAATAGTGTTGAACCCTACCCCAAACTAAATTATTCATGCAAAGAAATATGAATCAATCCACTACAACCAAAAAAAACAACCAAGCCAATCAAGCACGTTATTACTAAAGTATTTATTACATAACAAATATGTATATAAGATTAATTATATATAATAATAACATTATAAACTATTATCTTCGGTTTCTCATAAAATTCAAAAGTACGTTTGAAATATTGGTCTAAATTTCGGTACGAACTTACGAGATGAACTAATAATAAGTAATATAATACATTTCCATCATCTATATCACTCAACAATAAAAATAACAACGCAAGTGGACAATTCAGCATTCACAATGAAAGGCAAGTACCATCGCGTCCTCTAAAGACCTCCCAATTTTTCCACCCCTCGGACGAGCAATTACCACCTGGCCGGCGTGCACGGCGCCAGAACTTGATTGCACGCATGTTTGTGTACGGAAGAAGGGTGCGGGCCGAGTGTAAACGCGCACAAATGCAAACAGTCGCGCGTATCCGCGGCCAGGACGAATCGAATGAATCCATAACGGATATGACAGAAGGGTTACCGTTTTTCCCATTACTCTCCCCCTCCCTCCTGTATCAGAATCCGGAAATTACCTGCCGTCGTATTATCATACGAGGGTCAAATCGAGACCACCCGATCTCTCTCCCCCTCGGCCGATTTTGTGGCCCCCAGCGTGCTCTGCCCCTGTTTTTCTATCTCCCTCCGGCCCACAGTCTTGCACGGTGCACACACACGCGAAATACGAGCTCGTCGTTCGCCAATCAATAGCCTACGTGCCCCGCAGTCCGAATTTTCGGTGCCACCGCCCGTTGCCCAGAATGAAACTGCCCTCGGTATGTATCCGCTTGCGGTTAAAATATCTGCCCATCTACTCGAGCTCTTTGGAAGATCCTGCTGCCGCGGGTGTTATCGTTCCAGCGTATGGAGGGTGGACGAAGTACAGTGGGGTGCTTGACGCACGCTCTAGTGGAATGTTGTTGAGGGATCAATCGTCTGTTAGGTCCGAGGTATTAAAGGATTTCAGTTCCAAGTATTCTAGTCTAGTAGCAGATATAAAATGTACTTTCAAAGCAAGTGATGTTGTTGATTCAGTAATTTGGGACTGCTACTTTCTCGATACTAAATACTGTAACGTACGCAACACGCACAAATTCTCATTATTTGGAGAAACCGTAGGGAAGACTGTATTAAGTACAATTAAGGCTCAATCCCGGTCAAAATAGGCTTAATACGTGCTTAAGATTTCGTCTCACACAGGACACTATTGTGACTCACAATTTGTATTTAAGATATATTCACTTGGTAGAGATACCGTTAGCTTAGTGGAATAAATTTCAGGGATACCGATGTTACGTTGATCATGATGGAACCGTTCACACGAAGATTCTCGAAAAATGAATGGAAATCGGTATCCATC
This sequence comes from Andrena hattorfiana, assembly GCA_944738655.2. Taxonomy (NCBI): domain Eukaryota; kingdom Metazoa; phylum Arthropoda; class Insecta; order Hymenoptera; family Andrenidae; genus Andrena; species Andrena hattorfiana. The sequence goes on along the minus strand of OX122892.1, from coordinate 31,231,488 downwards.
ATACGCTTATCGCGTACTACATGTATCGTCGTGTGAAACCGGGCTAAGTTTACTCTGCAGCGGGGGCTAACTTCAAACAACTCTCGTTGTAACTCTAGCAGTATCCAAAAACTGTCTTCAAAATATGTTACACCGGATCAGCCTCTCAAGACGATCGTCCACTTTGATATAATTAAGCCCTTAACATTCTAGCTTCCAAAAACTCCACAAACCACATCCCTGGCCTCGTCAGCCTTGAGACTCCACTATGCTACCATTCCTCTGCACTATCTTACCGATCTCACTATACTTCCTCCACTTGCAATACCAAAGCAAGTACCACTTCACCGAACTCTCGATGGAAAATTAACCACCGACCATCCGGGAACTCTGCACACGACTCTTCCTCTGTCGAGCTGCCGCTTCTCACCCTGCTAAACTCTTGTTTAAGCAAGAAACCTTGTTACGATCATCAGCCTCGACACGCCAGGGGCACTTGGAGCGCAGCATTTCTGCCACCTTTGAATATTTCGAATATCGAGACGTTACGGGACTGCGAGCGCTCTCAAAGCGAGTATTCGGGGATGAAACGTTGTCGTTTAGTGCAGCCGCTTCGAGGGTGGAATAGCTGCCCGACCAGCGCCAGCGCTGCCTGCTCCTACTCGCTCGCGGCCACGCGAGTTTAGCCCTGTCCAAGTGCGCGTGTTTCGCAAAAGGATCGGCGAATTTTACTACCTAACCCGTGCCCCGTACGAGACGCTTAATTATTCAGGCTCATAATTTTTTAGCAGAGCCATGGCACGTAGACACAAGCAGCTTTTGTTGCCTATTTTTTCGCGCTGCCGTTCGAGGCAAATGCATCACCATCAAGATACCCGCTGGCGCGTAAATAACGCGGCTCAGGGTGAAAGTGAGTGGGTGAAGGATCGCGGAGAATTTAAGAAGCGAGATCGTTTTACAGCGCGGAGGTAGCGGGGTACATTTTTAGAGGGGTTGAGATATTAAGTTAACGCGGTTAACAAAATGTCAAGTGAAGTGCAAACACGTGATAAAAAGTTAGAAAAATCGCGATCTTCGTGTGACCTACGTGCATCGTTGTGAAACCACCAGTTTCGTTGATAGTGAGTTGTTGGTGGCCAAGTAATTTTTGGAACACAAAAATTGTGCATGGTTCGTAGTTTTCGAGGAATTATTTCCTGAAAAATGATTGGCAAATACCCAGATTGTATAATGGAAGTAGATCTTAGGATATTGAAGATTTTGGGGAACGATGGTTTAATGCTTCAAGTATTAGGTACACAATTTATTTGCGTACGACGAATATTCGTAGATCATTGAACGAAGGATTCCTCCAGGAAAGTTCTGTAGTGTGCATCTCGTTAAAAATAATTAATAATAAGGAGGATCCTCGGTTAAAGTAAACGTCGGCCCCATTGTAACCACGATGACATAATTAAAATATTCAAATGAAGTTGAACTTCATCCCGCCGGCGAAACGCGGTCACAGTTGGCGCAAGAAGCGATATCTCAACAGTTTCTGTCGGAAATGTAATCATTAAACTCTCGCTGCGAGTTAACTGGTCGTTTTCAAGTAACGAGTGAGGCCGTTTTACGCGCTTAAAAGATTAATTTAAAGAAGTCGTAAGAGAGTTCGCCCCCGTTCTCTTAAATGACACAGCTTTGGTGAATCCGGGACGATTTGTATCATGGTAATTTGCTAATTGCCAACCTCGGGGAAAAAACCTCGCCGACTCCGCCTGGCGACGCGGGAGTCTCTTTCGAAGATGAAGGGGACGGGGCAGGTGGGGCCAGCGGAGAATTTCAGAAACGACGGGAACCCCCCGATACGCTGCGGGAAGGACGTAAAAATCGATAGTCGACGTACTCGATGGTACCCGTATCTGCCTGCTAGCCAAGGATAAAGCTTCCTCAGAACGTATCCTGGGCTGGTAGGTTAAAATCTCCACGCGTCTGCTCGTTCTTGCTGACAGACTCGGGTGAGTCTGAGATGGATATGTACGGCTCGATACACAGGGCATTTCAGAAAAGGGGTTACAAACCTTCAGAGTTTTTATTTTTAATAATTCTTCTATTTCTTTTGAAATATTTTATACATACAGTGATACACACAATTACGGTAGGTATCGAGAGGATGCTGTATCACTATTTCTACAGTAGGATTACACGACAATTTGATAAATGAGCATTGAGCTGTTTTGTAACGTGGTTCATTTTAAAATGTAAGCTGTTGGATGGATAGAACTTGTAGAGTTCATAATACTCATCTTAGCAAGAAAAAGTTTTTAATAAACATACTATATGTTCTAAAAGTAATTCTGATTAAAGTACACAAGATTGTGGGGATAGGATTCATTCCTCTCAACTTACTATCAAGAGCTTCACAAATGATACTGCCATATGTAAATTCTGTGATACTAAAGGTGTATGAAAATCACATAAAATATTTCCTTTAGAGGTAACCCATAATATCTTCATTTCTAACATTTTTACTTGGTTAGATGTGCATTACGAATCCTAAAAGTTCGATATCCTCCTTTTGAAATAGTCTGTATAAGGGCGTAGCAAGCGTAAGTGGCTAAACTTTGAGAGTTTATTCTACTCACCTTGGGGATGAAAAGATATCATACGATCGTGTGATGGAAATACTTCCTCTCTGTGTTGTAAGCAGTTTTTGTCTGGAATAGAATTTTGTGAAAATATCTGGGTAGATTAGAGATTCAAGTACCGTTTTCTTTTTTTTGTAAAGTGGTATAAACAATGATACATAACGAAAATTTTTTAATCCGCTTAATATGATGAGGTAAATTATGTGTTGAAATAATTCTTGCAAAACTCTGCAACAGAAAGAATTGTTTATACACGTATCAATAGGATACTTTCCCTTTGCTTGGTTGCTTATTCTCATGGAACCTTGTATGCTATATATTTGTACTTATCAGGCGTTCTATGTGCACTATGTTTATATAAAATTCGAAAAAAGAATGAATCGTTTCGTGGAATTACTAATTATCCACATTATTTACTGCGGAAGACCTTTGGTTTCGCCAATAAACACTTTTTAACTTAAATAGCTAGCTGTTTTACTTGGTGTGTCCATTTGCTGAAGTAATCGGGAATTCTCAATGAAAACGTCGAGTCATTATTTTTATGGGTTCCGGTTCAAAAGTGTACGAATCATAAATATAACTGTCCACATTCGTCTTCCAGCTGGTGGACTGTTTTACAACTTGCTCGGGAGCCCTTGGCAAGATTGAGAAGGGAAACTGGTGGCCGAATTTAGGCTCGCTTTCACAACCTGCACGTTCTTAAATTTATCACTTTTCCGTATGTTCCTTCGGAAAATAAAGGATTAATACGAATATTCAATCCAACCATACGTCGAAGGTATCGGGCAAGTTTCTAATTCTTCAATTAAAAAGTTCCGCTTGCGTTAAGAAGCTCGTTTATGCCACTTTTCACTTTCTCAGATTCATTGAGAGTTTAGTTAGCTAAGAAAACTCTGTAATGCATGGACCAAGGAACATTTGAAGATTCAGTATCTGACAAGCATGGCAGATGGGATAGAACTTCTCATTACAGTTAATTTTATAGTCCTGCCGAGCAGTGTAATTGTGTTTTGGTGCTACTTGAGAACGGACAAGGAGCTGTAAAGTATCGAAAGTTTTCAAGAGTTTTTGCTGCACGATAAGAAAGACCAAGAGTTTTCAACGCAGAGTCAGGTATCTCCTGATAGTGCTCGAAAAGGAAAAGTGTGCACGTAAAAGTATTTCACATTATTTAGGGTATACTTAATCAGCTTATTTTTATGACTAAAATACACACGTGATGTGAACACTTGAGAACGTTGAACACCAAGATAACCTATCGAGATTATTTTTCAATAGTGTGATATTTTCCACTAGCTGCCTAAACCAGGCGTGCACAACTGGATGCCCTAAGAGCGTCCGCCAGATGCCCGCGAGCACGGAGCTGCGGGCAAATGGCGACGTCCGAGCAGTAGATGAGAAGTGGGGAACAGTTCAAGTAGTGAGAGCGCAGCGTCGCTCAAGTATACATATATCACATTGAAAGGGTGTGCATTGCTGTGCCCGTGACTGTGCTCGCTGCTGTGCTTGCGAGCATTCTCACCCGTGCCTTCCGAACAGTTGGAACAACTGTCGAACTCGACGCGCCAGTTGGACACGCCTGTGTTTAGCACACGGACGCTTTCACGGCTCGAGTCGTTGTCCACTCCTCCGCCAACGCTCGTGATGTCACTATTTGCCCGCGTCTGTGGTCGCCGGTTGCTGGCGGGCGCCTATGCCCGCCAAGCGGCCAGTTGTGCATGGTTGACCTAAACAAAGCGATACATGTATTTTCAAAACCCCTACATAAACTTAGTTTGCTATCAAGGAAAGCTTCAAATATATCGCTACTAAATAAATTAATTCCACACTTGATTTCAAATCCTCGTACTCCACCTGATCATACTCCGTCATAGGTACATACACTGTCATCAAAATACACTCAGTTACCACAATCTCCTTTAAAATAAATGACACGCGGTGCGTCGAAGCTATCGAATAACCATTGTGACGCGGTACATCGAAACGAAAGCAATGAATTATTTCACCTTGCACGGCCAATAAACGGGGCCGCGTGTCAGTTTCGCGTTCTGCCGATTAAACAGCTTCATCCTCGATGGGTTGCAAAAGCCAGGTCGCCCCCTTGGCTGTGTACCGTGTCTAGAGAAAAAATTTGTCCGTTACAATGGATTTCTCCAATGTTGGCTGTTGTCATTGACCATTCGAACGATTTCGTATTGTGCCCAGAGCGCGTACCCGGTGTTGGGAAGCCCGCGATGTCGGTGGGGTCCGATGATCCTCGTTCCCTATCGGCCACGTTCGAATTGATCGTTTTCAGAAGCTGTTGGCAAACAGAGAACGGCCCTGTCGTCCACTAAACGGCGCGGCGGCTCGATGTTACCACGGTCAGCCAACGCTCGCTGGCCGAGCGTAAGCCACGTGGAAACGGTGTTAATTATGCCGTAGCGCGGCGCGCGCGAAACAACCCCCTCGAACATTAGCAAATATCCCGCAATGCCGGGCGGATCGGAATGTGAGCTAGTCGCCAGTGGCGTGGAACGATTAAAAAATCGTAAACGCGGCCGTGCAGCTAAGCCACCGAGCGTTAAACGCGTTCGTAGCCAGTAAAGGGAATTTTTGCGTACGCGAGCATTGACGCAGGGCGCCCGGCAAAGCGTAGAATAGCCGCACGCTCGAGCAAAGTGCGATTAAAAGCCTGAAGGCTACGTCGGGAGACCGGGCCAGTGGAGACGGGGGTATTCTATCTCTGATAGCCACCCCCCAGCTCTCTCTCTCTCTCTCTCTCTCCCTCTGATTTCGCTCCACCCTTAATCTCCCGCAGGTCTGCGAGTTTCCTCTGACTCGTTCCCCTTTATTCCGCCTTTTCCGTCTGCCCCGTTTTCCCAGCCACCCCCTTATTGCTTTCCCTTTCTTCCAGGCCACCTTTCACTGCCTTACGTTTCCTATTGCGTTTCCGGCGCCATTGTCACGGTAGGGTCTATTTGTTTATCGGCAGAATGGCTGGTTTCCCGCTGGTGTCTCTTGGAGATTTTGTCGGCACTGTTGCGTCGCGATTCAAGACGCAGGGCCGGTTCGGTGCAAAAAGCCTGGTGGAGGGTGGAAGAAGCATCCAGCGGGCGAATCGAAGCAGAACGAGGAAGATGGACGCGCTGGTGAATAGAGCACGGGATAGAGGGGTGGGTGAACCAGGGAGGGCGATGCGTGATAGTGGAGATGGTCAGGGAAAATTGAAGGAGAAAATTGTGTGCGATTTATGGCACGATTCCAGGGCACTGTATTTGCCGTACCACTGCGGGGATGTTACGGTGGACGGGTCTTAATAAGTGTTTTCCTTCCTCCTTCTGAGGTTTAGCGAAGATAATTTCTGATTTCTGATTACTGAAGTCGTTGGAAATACGTGGATGTCAAAGTTCCGAAGCAGAATTTTCGCAAGGGATTCAATCGGTCAACGCTGTTTACAGTATTAAATGTTAATTCGAAGTAAAAGTATGATTTATGAGGGAAGTTAGACAACCCAGAAAGTCAGAAAATTATGCAACTTTTTGTGCAAGTAGAGTAGTTCATGCGTAAAACAAACCTATTCTTTATTGATGCCATAGTGCGTTTTTTGGAGGGGGGGGGGGATCACCGCTTGGAAAAATATAGATTTTTCACATCTATTTTTTATATCTACAGAACTGCGTAAAAATAATAATCGAAAAATCCATATTTTTCAAATTACCCCCACCGCTAATCCTTAATTGAATAATTATTTTTACGGAGTTTTGTAAATATAAAAAATGATGCAACTTTTGTTTAAACTTCTTTCCAATATCTCTCACCGTTCTCGAGATATTCCACGGAAAAGAAAATTCCGCATTGTTTTCAAGGTATGACACCAATAAAAAACACGAGTTGTCTTGCGCATGAACTACTCTACTTGCACACAAAGTTGCATAATTTTCTGATTTTCCAGGTTGCCTAACTTCCCTTGTTAGATACGTGAATGTAAGAACTGGGACAAGAGGTAACCATTGTTTAAACTGAACAAAAAAAATTGAATTACCTGTTGGACGTAAAAATATAAGTATGTGTAGCGAGCATTAGCACTTTTCCCATGCAAGTGTGGATTTAGGCATGAAATTGACTACAAAATTATGACTGCAGTTAAAATTGCTGAAGTATTAAAAACTCATTAAACGAAGACTAAACCAATGCAACTTTCTGCATTTTAATTTCTTTTTCCCGTTATCTAGTTGAGAGTGGTGCGTCTTATTTCTCGCATGGCTCTTCCTTTAAGATAAAGATATATGTCCCGAAGTAAAAACTTTGTGAAAAGCATCCTCTGCAAATACTCACTGTGAGAATGTAACATGGTCTCTCAGGTTTCTACCAGTGTTTCTTCAATGGACGTTCCAGTTTGCGTTTCGCTTTTGGGTAAAACTAAAACACCTGCTGGAAATACTTAATCTCCACCGTCCCCGCCCCCTTCGTCAAAATACCAGCGTACGCGTTCCATTCTCGTTCCTTCTCTTCTCAGCGCATCAGTCTTCTTCTTCGCGCGTTCCTTGGAGATCTCGATCTCCGGCAAGATTCATGAAATGCTTTGCAACCCACGATGTATTCGCGGTTAAAGGCTGCCACGCTAAGGTTACACACTGCAACGGCTGCATTCGCACACAAGTGCAGGCAAGAATGCTGTGAGAGTCGTTGGTGACACTGAACTCTTCTGTGACGCTATGAGGGTTGCTGTGGCACTCTGGAAGAAATTAATTTTACTACTTGTAAACACCTACAAGGCGTTAATATTTTGATGGTGCTATGAAGGGAAGATGCACTGCTACACAGTTAAATATTTTTTTTCCGACGATATGCGAAAGCTTTCAGATTCCGTAGTTGTATATGAAAGAACTGTTCGTAGGAAGAATGCACTACTTAGTCACAGATGAATATTAATATTTATATAGTAGATGTGATAGAATATTTTTATATAATACTAACGAGACTTCGAGTTTTCTTTCATGTCTTTAAATAGAATGTGACTTTCCACTGGATTTGGAAACCATTTGAAAATTGCATCAAGAACGTATCAAATGATATAATTAAAGACCACAGACGCGTAGTGCAATAATGTTAAAAGTACATCTACTCTCAAAGGTAGTAACTTTCACGATACCGTGTAATTTCTCCGTCTTGATTGCCGTAGTCATGGGTCATACGTAGAGAATTCAATCCCGGGATACGGGATCCCGGGATCCCGCGATCCCGGCTGTTTTTTGGATTCCAAAAATCCCGGGATTTTATATAACTAATCCCGAGAATCTCGGGATTATTTAAAAATGTGAATTACTTTAGGAACACCCGGATAATATAAAAATAAACAGAATAAATAAACATAGTCATTTCATAATAATAAGGACAATAATAATAATGATTTATTTAAATAATAATATTAAGTCGTATACAACTAACTGAACCATATTTATTTTTTCAATGCTATTATCACTTTCCGCTATTTCGAAATCGCGCGAGTTGCAGATCGCAACTTGTCTGAACACGTAAAATCGAAACATTGTACTTAGATATATACGTACTTTAAGTGCTTTATTCTTTCTTCGTTCGTATTTATTGAGAGGTTATTATTCATTACTGTTTTATTGTGAAAAATGATTTCAGTTTATGTTTCAGACTACTGATAGAAAGTAAGTTTGTTTACATTAAAATTTAAATAAAGATTTAGAATTTTAGCACATAATAAATCATTTTAATTACTGAAATTTTCTATTATCCAATCCCGGGATTAGTCCCGGAATCCCGAGATAGACTTTAAAAAATCCCGCAATCCCGGGATAGTAAATAATGGCCGGGATTGTATTCCCTAGTCATACGGCATCTTTTTTAAAATAATGAAGGGATTCTATTAAATTACCTATCAGATGTACTGCTTCTCTACATAAATTATACGTTTATATCGTACCTACCATAAATATTAGGTTGTTACATACGAAATTGCCGTTTCCCGTAGGGAAATTTGAATGAAAATATTTTCTGCTTTTTAACTATTTTATTTATTTTATTTCTTTGAGTTTCGGTGACATTTCTCGAGTCGTAAGCCGTCGTTATCAATTCTTATTATATATCCACCATATGAAAGGAACCAATCCAATACTTCTCTCATCAAACTGAACACTCCATGTCTCGTACATGAGCGACACAAGTCTTGTTTTGGGCCTCCCGAGTATCGCTTATCTTACAGAGATACAAGAAACTGCGCTGCGGATTAAATCGTGAGGCACGTAGCATTCGTTTAAACGCCAACGTGCCAGCAGTCTGACCATACAGTTTCGTGTTCAGTTTGAAACGAGAACGAGTTGTAAGTGTCGCTACATGGGGATAACGATTGAATGGAGAGAATGGAGAGACAATAGCTGGACGGAGTATCTTGGTACGCGGCCGATACGATGGAAAGTGGCGAAATTGATTTCGATGCTTACTTTATTAAATACGCCGCACAGCCAGGAAATTGTCGACTAACTAAATAACATCCTGGCGCTCCGTATCGATTATCCGCCATCGTTCATTTTCAAAGCTCATCGTCTCCGTTATTATCTCCTGAAATTAGTTTAAACGGAAGGAGAAGTTAGGTGGGCGCCTGTTAGCCGCGAGGAAGGACATTAATTTATGACGAGCCCGTGTGAAATTAGCCGTCGATGGAGAATTAAATATCGTGTCGGATCTATGGCGACACCAGATAAAGGCGATAAAGGCGACGATCGTTGCTGCAGGGATATTGTACGTAGGGGCAGAGAAAAAAAATCATGAGCAAAAACATCTGAAAGCTTTGGAAAGGATTTTCTTTCGATTATAAATATTTAATCGAATGATTTTACAGAGAATATTTGAGCACACCAACACCGTCCTTTTCGCGAAGCATAGATTAATTCCACCACTTTCTGATTGTAAACTCAATTATTGTGAGGTTTCTTCAGGGACAAATCACGTAGATAATTAGTAGAGTCATTTCGCAATACAATTATTATTAGGGATTTCGTTTTCGTTCCTGAGAAAATTGATTCGAAATCGATTGAGCACGATCTACCCTATTTGCTTATTTCTAATTAATTATACTTGCTTGTTGCTGTACGCAAACATTGACGGTGTTACGATTCAAAATATACGGAGCTGTATTTTGCGGATTATTTATTTTTTATTTTATTAAGATTTCTGGAAATCTAAGTACATAGCATAAATGGGAAGTAATTATGTGCTTGCAGACACTGAATTATATTTTGATAATTCGTGCATAATGTATTTGTTGAGTTGAAGAGATTTTCTATTTCCTTTTGTAGACTTCTGTTTTAATTTTTAATTCATCTCTATAAGTAGAAATTAAAGAAATCTGTCTGTCGTAATATTTGAACATACCACTATCGACTTCAGACTCAAATGCCGAAGTAGAATCAATATGTAATGGACAGACACCAGCCAAATCGTCCTTACAATTAGTCATATGCATACTTGATAAATATCTACTTATTCCAAATGAATATTCTCGGAAACGAAGCCCCTTACGAAAAAGATGTATCCTATATTTTCCCTTCATTTTTTATGAGAATTTATTTTTATGTGTTGCAGGTATTTTGTTACACGAAATGTTTGTCTCTATATAATATGTATCATTAAAAAAAGAAATGTACCATATAATTTATAAACTTAATAATTTTTATAAAAATCGTTCATACAAAAATGATGTGTTACATTCTACATATTTTCTATTCAATAATCTTAAATAAAAAAGTTGCCCACGGTTGATCAAATCAACCGTTTCTGAGAAAATCGCAAAAATCGCATTTACAGAAGTGCTACCGTTAGACAGAAAATTAAATTATTCGGAAATGGTGATGGAGAGGTATGAGATTTCAATGGGATCCTGTTCGATAATGTGTTACAGATTAAAATGTATTGTTTCAAATTTGCGCACTCGCGGGCATATTTTTAGAACTCTATGCAAAGATAACAATGTTAAGCAATTAACCATATAGCAGAAACCATTGCAAATTTGAAGTTTATTGATAATTAACTGTTATAGATGTTTATATTGAAATCTGGCGAAGATAATACGAACTAAACTATTTGGAAATTTCTCAAATTGAAAAATAAATTTTACAGAAACAGAGAGGCTCATTTTTATTCGCAGAAGATTGCTATACTTTGTATGCTTCATACACAAATATCATTCAAGCATATGGCAAAACAATGTTAGTCCCATTTGGAAGCTTCTTTTTCCAACAAATGTAATAATTCGTGAACAGAAAATCCCGAAATTGCGTTTCCGACCAGTTGGTGCGTTTTCCCTTCACCCCTTGAAATCCGAAAGTACTGCACGCGTGTCGACCCCCGCGCACGCACATCGCATAAAGGCATTCATATGCCACTGAATACATAATGTTCCCGCGTGCAAGGAGCCCGTGTCGCGTTATGCCCCGTAATCCACTGTATTTCAGCATTCGCGACTAGAGCGTGAAGGGGGAGGGGGGGAGGTAGGGTAGGACGAATAGGAAAGCGAAGAAGACACGGGGGGCGCTGAAGAGTAAGAAGAAAAGGGCCAAACACGAGGAGGAGTCGCTCGGGGCGCTCTTGCAGGAGTTCTTGGGGGACGCGTGCTTTTGTAAATATGACAACATCCACGCCCTCGTCTTGGAGCCGTCGAGGTGCCGAAGGGGTTGGCGGGGGCGGGCGGGGTGGGGGGCGCTGGAGAGCAAGGCGGAATAAAGAAAAAGGACGCGTTCGAGCAGACGACTACGGGGGTTGGGCACGAAAGGAATATACAGTTCGGTCTCTCGCGCGACATACGAGTTATCGATACCATAACTCGAGGAACTTGGATACATCCTCGTCCTCTTCGACGACGCGTCCCCCCGGATCGTTGTCGTCGCTGTTGCCCTCTCGCCTTTCCTCCGCCCGCGCCTCTCGACTGTATAATGCTCGAGCCATGGGCAACTTTTTTATTTATCGGCTTCCTCGGAAAATCTCTTGCCTGCCGTTTCCTCTTCGGCGCCCTCGACCTCTGGACGCTTCCGCGTACCCCGTGCCGCGTTTCCTGTCCTCGCGGCCCGTCCATTTCTCCCAGGTTTCTTTCCACCCAACCGACAGACCCCCCCGTACACCCTTTGTTCTCCCTGTTACCATTTGCTTGTCTTTTTCGCCCCGTCTTCGTCGCCAACCTTACCTCTTCCCTCCTCGCCCCCGCATCCTTCCTATCTTTTTCCTCACCCCCTGTTCCGCCTGTCTTTAGCCTTGTTTTTCCGTGTCGCTCCCCACGCCTCCCTCCTCCAGCGATTCCTCAGCCTTATCCCACGGATTCCGGCACTGTCTCTTCCCTCTGTGTAGAGCTAATTGTACTCGTTGCTTCTTGTCGTCGCAGCGAACTCCGACGTCGTTCTTAGTTGCAGAGCTGGAAACTGGGTCTCTCTTAACTGGGTTGGAGTGGTGGGCGTCCGTGTTTCTGCGTGCGCCACTCGCCCGTCCCGGTGTGGAGACTCGCGAGCGCGCGGAGCGATGCACGCTCGCGTGTACAGTGTCTGCTCGTATACACGCCGAAAGGGAAGCGGAGAGAACGCACAAGGAAACGGGCGCGGCTGGAAGGGGGCGCGGGGTGGCGGAGGACGCGGACTTACCCTGAATTTAAGCCAACGTCTTCTACTTGAACGCCGCGTGAATTAATCGAGTTAATTGTTGTGTACTCTAACCCGCCCCCACTTCGCCGCTTCTTTGCGCTTAATTAGACGCGTTCGGCTACGGGAGGAGAGCAAGTTAAACGGCGTTTAGAACGATATGACGAGGGGCCGGTGTTTGACTTTCGGTATCCTTTGGCCGCTGATTAAAAATCGGCCAGCCGCTCCCCTGGAGATTTTTGGTAATCTTGTCGCGACGGCTCCTCGATGCCCTTTGTGACGGCCGACACGGCCGTCGGGAAACGAACGAAAGGGGATTACTCTCCGCCTTTAATTTCGACGAAGACGGGCCAGGGCTTTTTGCCGAGGATAATTCAGTTGTGAACGGCGCGGGTACTTTCGAGGAGTGCCTCTTTGGATTACTAATTTCACATTTTCGACGGGGACACCGTGGGCGCCGGAACCGACCTTCCATCTCGGAGTTTTTCTCACACTTTGCTAATGCATCTGGACACGTGATCAGTCGATTCATACTTTATTTATGGACTGAAAGTAATTGCAGGGTGTTCCTTTTTTTTTAATTATGTGACGATGAGGGAGACTCGGGAAATCTTTTTATGTGTACTTTAGTTTTAATAGCTGGTACTTTTGTGGCGTGCAATTTTAATGGGAAATGTTCTTGAATTGATCTTGCAAGTTCAGGGCCTTCTTTTCATCGATTTTTAAAATGGTTCTATGTATCTACTTAAAATTTAGAAACTTCCTGCCGACTTCATAGAATCATAGTGTAATCTATTTCCTCACCAATAACCAATTGAAGTCTTTACAGCAAGAAGGGGACAGCGCCAAATCTTATTAATTTTTGGAATGCTAATAAAACCAGTGTTAACAAAATGTTTTTTAGTATTTTACCCACTTAAAATATATAGGTTAACTCTAGGCAGGGCGAATTTTCAAAATTTGGAACTGCTGCCTTTTTGCATTAAATTGTTTAAAATTTCACTTATCCCAGCTAAATAATTACATTCAACATGTATTAGTACATGGAAACATGTCAGTAAACATCAATCTACACGATGGCAGAAAAGTTATAGTAAAGTACATATGCACCCTTCATTCACCAAATCCAAAAAGGGAGTTATAATTTGGGACTGGATTATCGGATCTGTCTCATTCTTTCATCAATCTACTCAGAATCTTGTTAAAATGCACTACTACTTATAACTCAATTTCAAACAATAATTATGGAGCTGCTTCCTTTTTGCAGCAGTCTTCAATTTTTTTCTACCGTGACATCGTGCTAGCTATTACTAACCTTCTCAAAGATTATAAAAATAAATATCCATCTGATCGACCTAGAGGTTATAAAAATAAATATCCATCTGATCGATCTAAAGCAAATCCTTTTCCACTGAATAATATCACGCTTCTTCGCCCCAAAATTCAACTCCAATTTCAGCCACGCTCCCCGACTTCATTTCATTAAAACAACTTTACTCCTCGTCCATATGTGTTAAAATATCAAGGAAGTCTTCGCGATTCCCTAAATTCCCGTCGCATCAGCAACAGTATCGAGAACAGCGTGTCACATCAACCCTCGCGTCAACACCCGACCGAAGGCATGCTCCGAGGAAAAAGAAAACGACTGAAAGATTTATAAATTACGTCGACCATCGGCAATGGGGGCAAGCCGTCCCTGCGTCGATAAAGATTGCCCTTTAATCTTCCTCCCCGTACAACACGACGATACATCGTTATTAGCTTTCCCCGGCATGGCTCCCATTTTCCCTGACTCACGTAGAAAGGAGATTTGACACTTGCCGTACGATCTAACGAGACCGTTGCTATATAGATCTGTCATACGTGTTACGCTCAACCTTTCGTGCAGATGGCAGGAAAAGGTGGGCGGGGGGAATGCGAGAGAAGCGAAGAGGTAGGAAGATGGAGGAGGACGTGAAGCGAGAAGAGGGCAAAAGCGGGGAATGCAAACAGAGAACACAGAAAGGAGCAACGACACAGGGCACACGGGCGAACCTTTAGTCAGCTATTAATTTTGTATTTCGCTTAAACATGCGACGATGGGACTGCACCAGACGGAAATTCATTTCCCAGCGTTCCCTCTCTCTTAGTGCAGCGGAGCGACCGCCACTCTTATTGGATTCCCCGACCAAGACAGGCCTCGCTCTGCTCTCAGTTACAAAAGCGGTTTATCGAAAGTTTAAATTATTTCACCGCACGATGTCGACCAGCTGGGAGACAGAGAGAAGCGACTGAGATTCTCTGTCAGGCTGAGAGAACCGGGATGGAGGGCCTGGGAGGGCGGAATATCAAAAACGAGGGTGGCAGACGTGTGAAGGAGAAAATAAAGGTGATTCAGCTTGGGATGACTTCGGTCGAGCTTGACTACTGGGGGTCGTTTAAGGCTTTAACAAGTTCCGTACCACGCGGACCACCGGTGGCTCACGATCCTTATTAAACACTGAAACTTTCATTAACAGGAAAAAGGTAGTTCTCAATTCAGTGTGAAAATCGAAATGAAACAAAAAACAGCTGAAGTACTATTTTTCTATAATTAATTCTATTTTTCTATAATTTTCCTCTTATTATAGATTTACGAAAAATCTGAATTCCCATCGTGGCGCCGAGCATGTTAGCTTCACTTATTAACTGAGGAGGTATCGATTGAATATTTGTTTGCGTTAACTATGCTGAGTTCACTCCTCACTTTGTCCGAAGTATTATACCCGTAGTTTGAGAAATGTGCCTCGATTGAAAGCTTAATATTGGTGTCGTACAATTTCAAATTAATTAAATACTATGAAATTTTGAAACGAATAGAGAAGCTACGAGAACCGTCTGCAAGCTAGACGAAGAAGTTACTTCAGAAGCCTTTCGCTCGCAGCGCGGCGAGCATAGGAAACTCGAAGGGGACGAGATTGCATATGAGAGATAATATAGAATAGTCTTAAAGAAAAGGAGGAAATCGAGAGTTTAAGAGAGCCCATGGGAATGGCGAGGGTCGCGACGTCGCGAGGGAAGGGGCGCGAGCAGACGAAGCTGCAAAAAGAATTGGAAGAAACAACTGAGGGACACGGTAGGATGGTAGGGGCTGGGTAAGAGGGCGAGTGTAAGAGAGTCTTTCGTCAAACGGGCGCGGTTGGTTCCTGCCTTATATATGCCACTCTCTGTCTCCCATCTCGGAAAATCGATGTCCCGCGACCTGGAACGAAATTCCACGGGAGATTCCAGACGACGGACCGTTTTCCCAGAAATTCTCACGGGTTAATCGCGAATAACGGCCGCCGCTACAAGCACGATGCTCGCTCAGCTATTCGTAGAGCTGGACGGGTGACTCGGTCGTCGCATGAGGGGAAGGATCACGGGGAACAAGGGAAAGAAGATGTGTTGGAATCCCGGTTGGAAACTGCACCGCGGAACATGTAAAACGCGGGCCAGTCAGCCGCGTGTAAACAATAAATCGAGTCCATGGGGCAGGCCAATTATGCCGTTCGATCGACGGAATTATTGATGTTCGATGCGCGGTTCCGGCAGCAGATTCCTGGGCCAGCGACGACTTGCCCGTGCTCGCGGATACGGAAATTGAATTTTCTCGCTTGACGAATTCGTCGTGGCCCGTGCACCGTTGTCCGCGCGCGGTGCGGAAATTCCTTTGGACGTTTTTGCGCGGACGGAACAAAAGGGACGGACAGGGCGCGTCAGTCGATGCCGGGCCACGCCAGACGTTTAATTGATCATTTTCTGGCCGGTGAATGACGTGGAAATTGTTTGTTCGTTCGGGGCGGGCGGCCCGCCTCGTTATTGCCACGGGAATATCGTTATACGACCGGAACTTAGCGGTCGACTAATGCGATCTTGATCCTCGACGCTTTGAGCTTGGTTCGCGTTTGTCCGACCGTTTGATTACGGTCCACGGCGGCCCCGACACTCTGCGCGACCACTGCCTTTGCGCTCGGGCAAATAGCGGAACGAGCGTTTGTTTAATCGATTCGACGCGATGGGCCAGGGTTCGATAAAGACACAATGATTGTGGAACTATGTCGCCAGACAGCCAAGAGGAAATTCCGCTCAGTGACGCGCACTGTGCCTTCCAGAGATATAGTGACTCACTTGGGAGTCGAGTGGTGTGCGAAACGATATTCCTGGGGGTTCAAGGATGCAATTGTGTTCTTTGTCGCCAATTAGCTCATCCGAGAAGTAATGCCTTCTTTTTCTGTACATTGCCCATATTGTGGGCCCATATGTGCACTTGTTTGGTCACTTAGGGTAAAGCACTAATAGTCAGAAAGAATGACGAATGTGTGCCTGAATTTTTAGCTGGTTAGAGAGATGCTCGAGGGTTTTATCGACGTTGTCCCCCTCCTGGTTTTATGATATTACTATATATATTACTATACGTTTTAAACACCTTGTCTTCTTATCTATGCAGGAGGCGGTTGAAATTTGGAATATAACCAAAAAGAAGTTGATTTTTCCTGTTTTCTTTATTTTCAACAAAGTTAGTTGCGAAGATGAAACCAAGTATTGCTCAAGTGCACGTGTACTTAATAAATAATAAATTCGCGGAAACGAAGCCCTGCAGTACTTCATTTCTCTTTTACCCGCATATCTGTGGTTCTACTTTTGAGTAAATTACGCTTTTACGGTCCCATCGTTCCAATTCATTAGATAAATGGTCTGAGATTTATGTCGAGTGCCTGAAGAAACGAATGCAAAGTTCTAGGACACTTATATATTAAATATGTAACACGTTATTAGTTCTGCGATATATACGCAAACCTTCACCTCAAATTATTCATTTAATGATGGTAAACATTAGTATTGCTGATTAAAATAAAACCTCAAATTCTATTGAACAGGTAACAGGACTTTATTTGGTGGTGGTTTTCTTCAAAATTTACGAAAGAATCCTTCTTTTTCATCAAAATATCTACTCTTTTTTATTTTCATACAACATTGTATTGGAAAGTTGTATGAATGTTTGTGAAAAATGCAGAAAAATGTGTAGAAACTCTGGTTAGTAAGATTTTCGCTGTCAATTTATGCAGAACCCATACGCATAATTTTGAGGCCATTCGAAGGCGATGAATATTTCTCAGGTCAGTTGTCCTGCGAGCTTCAAGTCCTTCTCTCAGATCCACTGTCGTTTATTGAGAATCAATTACGGCCATGAATTCGTTGTCGTCAGTTCCAGTGGACGGTTCAGAGCGTTCCTTGTCTTCGAGAGGAAAATCTCCCTCTCTGAATTTTCAGCCCCATTTTTCGCACGCGGAATCGTCAACACAGCATCCCCTTTGCACGTATCGCAAACGATTTTGCATGTTTCTACGGTACTATTCTCGTGGTTATGTGAAAACGGCAGACAATGTCTGAAATACACTTTATCCGCAGCCGTCCTTGTACTCGAAATCCCGCGAAAGGAATAGCTAGGTATAAACTTATCCACCTTTGTAGAACGCGTTTACCATTCAAATACACTTTACAATCAGAATTTACCAACTACCTGAGCAAATACGATCGGGATATATATCTACAATAAAGTATAAAATAAAACGCGTAGAATCTTCGTAGGTAGCAAGTTTTGTCTAAAAGCACGATGGCGAATTTCAAGTGTTTTCGTTCAGTATGCTTCAAGTTTTTATTTACTCAATCAAATTAGAGAAGTATCATCAGTGTTGAGTGATTACACTTTAGATATCTGATTCATTCTCGCATAATCGTTTTGCTTTGAAGATTATAGTGCGATGGTATGAAGATTTTTTTCTGACAATATTTATTTACAACTAAAAATTGAACTGCACTTAAAAACAGAAATCAGTGCACTTTGGATATCTCAGAAGCTTAGTGAAGAGCAAAACAATTGTGATTTAAGTCGCAAGGAAGAATGCTAGAAAGATTGGAATGTAGAACATCGGACGTGATAAATTACACTACAATTAGTGGCATAACGTGGATATGCAAATGTGAAGTCGCTATATGAACGAGGTCACAGCCAGGGAGCAAGCTATCAGAAGATGAACAGCTAGCAAACATCATGAAATAATTAAGCAGGAAGAAAAGTTACTGCTATTTACCACATCAGAAATTGTTTGCGACAAATAATTCAGTTTTTAAAGATTTTACAACACTTATTACGCTGATATGTAATCTTAAAATATACAGATCTGCAATTACTTAAGCATACTCCCCACAAACTGCAAATAATAATCTACACCCTATTCATACTCTTAAATATTACGAGTTTTGTATAAATGGAAAATTTTACAAACGAAGGAATTTCAAGACATTTACTAAAAAATATTTGACAACTAATTTCAACGAATGCCAATTTATAACGAAATTACAGCAAACGTCATGGCGCGGCATTTCCCTCTCACATAGAACCACATTCATCAGAGGAAGGGAGTAGCAGAAATGGAACGAGCCCTTTCGCGAAGAGTTCGAAGCACGATTTTTTCCCGATAGTTCTATCATTGAGGGGGAGGGAGAATCAATCAACGCGAATCGCGGGAGCAGGCGGTCCGGTGCGTTTGCCAGGTCGTTCAATCGCGCCTGGACAGTAATCGATATTTACACGGGGATCGGTCCAACTCCCAGCCGGAGAGTACGCGTGTCGCCCGAAATTTCAATGAATAAAATGACCAGTGTGTCACCCTAAATTTTCACACCCCACGGCGAAAAAGGGGTGAGTATAGGGGGAGGACCAGTTGGCTGTATCCCCTTACTGCGAATTACCCCCGCCAGACTTTATGGCTTTCGTTTAACCCTAACCCATAGAAAAGTGACACAATGTTCGCGCGGAATGGAAGCGAGGACACGATCCTTTAATATTCCTCGCCGTGGTCGTCATCGCGCGGTTGTAATCGCGGGAAGGATCGTTTAAGATGAGCTCCGGGTGAAAAGTCTCCTAATCCCCGACTGGCGCAGCTTGATCCGCGTCTTTCACCGATTTTCGAGGCAGGAGGCCCGCATCCTCTTCTCCGACCAAGCGTGTCCAGCCACGCGAGAGGTACTTTATGAAGGGCCGTCTATAAATCAGAGGTTAATGACGGTACCCGGGGATGATAATTGTCCCCGTGGCGGCGCCGTTGGCGCGCAGGAATTCCTCCCGTCCGATACGCGATAAAATTAATAGAAGTCGGGCGACGTTGATATCGTATTGTATAATACGAGGTCAGCGTGAATTATGGTAACCGATAAAACAGTTATGCACGCATACGATTCCTTAATAAGCGGTTGATAACACCGGACGCATATAAATCATTCGCGGTAATTGCCGCCAACCGTATACTTGCACCGTGTACTTAAACCCGAACGGGGAAGATTGAAAAGCATGCTTTATTCCCGCTCGTTAAAAGGGAAAGAGGAGTAAGCGATTTTTAAGGGAGTATTTGGAATTCTATTCTCATATCGTTGGGGTTAGACGACTTTGAACTGTGGGACAGTTGTTGGTTCATTGCGAGATTGAGCGTGACGTTTTAAAAAGCAGTGCATGGAATATTGCTGACTGTTGGCGAGATATGAATCAAGAATTATGCGTTGCGCTTAAGAAAGGGGTGTTTTACTGTTACTTTCATGCTGGGAAGCTTGGTGTTGGATTAGGCGACGCAGCTGGGCCCGCATGGGTCGTTTATAAAACGGGCGTTCGAGCTGGGGTCATTGAATTAAATAGACGTGTTTTTGCTTGTGTCAATTATATTATTAGGAACGTATTATTAACAATTAGCGTGGATCATATATCTCGAATGCTGTAATTTGTAATTGTTTTTTTCTCGACGCTCTGCTGGTGGAAACTGTACAAAATTGGGTATATTTGAAGGCTCTACTAAACTCATCCTCATTAAATTTCTGATTTAAAGAATATCTGAATTGATTGTTATCAAAATCGACACAGCAGAACCTAATATACCCTCCAAAAATGAAACAGCAGGAATAGAAAATTTTTTACTACTGTTAATCTAATACACGAAGCTGATCGATTATAATAGTTGATTCAAGAACAGTAGGAAGGAAAATACGCGGCAATAATGTTACTGACAGGCTCCGTAGATCCGACCAAGCGCAGTCATTGGAAAGACACCATAATCCCTCGTGATCGCAGGTTTGGACCGATGGAAGTGCGCGCAGCTCCGTAATCGAAATTGCATTATCAATTGCAGAACGATTCACAATCAGGCCAGTCCCGAAGTTGAAGCAAAACTGGATGGCAGAAATAATTGCAACATCAGCTGACGTTAGCTGTAAATTCCAGACTTTGGTCGCCATCTGTCACGCAAACTTGGCGCCATACGCTCCGGTGGTTTCTTACCAATCTACAGCCGGCCGTGGAAAGTTTTGTCCTCTTGCATCCCCCCACCCCTATTCCCAACATTGTGCAGTCCGCCGGAGGAAATATCGCGGCTTATGTATCATCAACAAATAATTACAGGCCTCGCCTTCTTTCATTGTACGAGGCGGCAACTTTTTATCTGGGCAAACTTTTAGCGCGTGAAGATGATACCCGGAGTCTTCTAAATGGCTGGAAGAAACTACGCAATAACGATATTTCACGCGCGTACATGACTATTCCTCGCTGGTTCGCACATAAATGCGCGGCTGCCTCAGCGAGGGAACTTTTCAATTTCGTAAATTAGAAATACTCTTCAGCTGAGCTCGTTAGGTTGCTGAGAGCGATCAATCTGTAATTTACCGACGCTTAAAACCTCCTTTAAAGTGTTTAGGAGTAGAATGGGGGCATTGAGGAATGCAATTAGTGAAAATCGATTTATTTGCAAGCTACGAAGATATTCTAGACGAAAAGTCGGTACTACGGCTCCAGGCCATCAGGTTGCCCAGATAAACGTTATTTAGTTTTCCATTGTGCGTGCTGATAAGTAGTGGTTATTGATGAGGACATTGACTATAGCGTTTAATCTACTTACACAAATTTGGTTTGTTTTATGCTGATAGTGTGCCATGTGTATAATTTTTACAATTAGAGTTCTTTGTCATTCGCCATTCCAAAATAGTAGACAATTATTTTGTATGAATTAAAGTATAATATATTGTTGGGTTTGAATTTGCTGTCACATTATTAGTCGCACAGATTTTAATGTCGATTTTTTTTATATAAGAAATAATAAGTAAAATGTAGTTTTCCCCAATTATTTACTCGATATTCTCATCTACTTAGTAAATAATTATGTAACTATTGACTCATACATATGTTCACTCAATTATTTAAAACTGCTACTGAATTTGATATTTCCTGCAGATATACATAGAAACATGCAATACCAGAGCAGAATGAAAATATGTATCATAAAAGTTCATCCATTTCTAAAACTGAAAGTGAGATTAAAGTCTATGCACAACATTCTAGTTCAATATTAAATTCCTCATTTCAAATCAGTCAACTTTCTCGTATCTCCAATAATTTAAGATATAAATATGTAATTGTCTATGTTGATGTACTGTATGTGACTATTATCACTAAAAATACAAGCGGCGTTTTATTTTTGGCATAACTTGATATCATAGTGCACATTGACCCGTAACGCCATATTTTTAGCTGAAACCAAACTAATCCAACAAATTTACTTCAGCCTGTGCAACAAGGAAGACACTTTCGCGTACAGCAATAACTATCAAAATATTAAATTAATATTTTACAGTTATCATTCTTACTTAATATCCCTCAAACTGAATCATAATAATTTATCCTACAATTTTACCGACCCTTCCCATATTCCAAAATTCAAACCACTTAAAAATCGAAACTCTCACGTACCAGTCTCCTTAAAGGCGTAAAAAACGACCAGCCAAAAGTTTCAAGCACTCAGAATCGATGGGCGAGCGAAGACCTCCCATGAATTTAAATCAGCAGCTGTATCGCTGTTTATCGAGAATCAGTTGAGACAATTTCTCTCAATATTTGATGCCTCCTTTCAATCTTTTGATTAGTCGGGGACGTTCCTCTCGGCCCGATGAAATCCCATTTCACCGAGGACACTCGTAGCGTCTCGCTGATTCGACTGCTCGCCTCGCAGGTTGCAGCAACCGTGCCACCACCCACACCTCCTCCATTCGTGTATTGACGGGAGGCGCGGATGTAATTCGCTTTTTATGATCTACTCGAACGCGGCCATTCTACCAAGATTCATTACGGACGAGTCTAATAAAGCCACTCGCCGTCCCACTTCGTTTCCATGTTCCTCGATTTCTCCTTTTTTCGCTGCGACGCGAGCGCGAAAAGTGCCATGCTTCCGGCGTGACGTAAATTGAGCAACCTCGTTGAGATTCGCCAGGGCCACGGGGCACGGGGTACCTTACAGGACCAGGGAACGGCGAAGGAAGAAGGAAGGAAGGAACGAACGAACGAACGAACGACAGAAAGTAAGTGGGACGTTCCATGCCAAATCGATCAGCCATTCTGATCAAAGAGAGAGGGCTTTGAATGTAAGCCGGGTTGCTCGCCCGAGATTGCCAAGGAAAAATCTAATTTGAAACTTAAATGGAGGAATTTGTATCCCATTGCTCTTATGACGACTTTTTACGCGTAGGAAATGAGAATCGCCGAGGGAGCGCCGCGATCCTTGCTCGATTTTCAACCACTACTTGTGCGCGCGCTGCGTTCACGACGCGCGTCGCTGTCGTTGCGTTTTATTTGACGAATGTTGTAGTCTACATTTGGTTCCCTTTTCTTCCGTTTCATTGTGATTATTAGAAGCATGCCATGTACGGAACAGTCTGTATGATTTGACTGCACGGTGATTCATCGAGATATTTTTGTTTCTGGTGACTTTTTGTCTTTGGAAACTAACGCTATTTCTGCTAAATGGTTAGGTATATCTAAAATAGGTACCTACTAGTTGCAAGCTCCAGAAATGTCTCGTGTGGAAAGGCCCTTACAGTTATTGTGATGCAAGGTATGAAGTGAGAATTGCGAATGGTCAAATGTTGATTGTCAAAGAGATAATCGCAAATATTGTCACTTGTTCCTGATATTGCAAACGGGCAAGACCTATTTATCGCGCTTCGTGATAAATTATTGTGACATTTATAGAGTCATGATTTGTAGTTATTTTCAGTATACCGCCTCGTGACCGAAATGTGTAATTTATCACGCGCCTGCGATAATTGGAGATTATCTTCATATTATTGGAATTGTCCTTTACGTTTAATTCGAAGTCATTAATTTAGTGGACGATCGAAACTTCAGACCAGTCAAAGATAACGTGTTTGCCAGTTATAACAGCACTGCAAATAATTAATTTATTACTTTGATCAACACCTGGCTATTGCTCAATTATAGATAGCTCATCTAAATTAAACTTTGAAAAATTTAATAGTATCTACAGTGAAATTGCTCTAGTATAGTAGCAGTAATAAAAATTGCATCGACATGCATGAATCTTTCATGTAAAAATATTGTCTTCATTAGGAATGATACTTTTTCCAACATCTACTCAAATTGATCTACTCCCTTCCACTACCAGAACATATGAACAAGGAATAGGAACAAATTTATCAAACCCAGCACAGAGAAAACTTGGAATTTTTCTTCTTAGAATAAGCTATTAATCAACCAAATTCTTGTTTCCTCGGAGCGATTTTATTTGTTTCGTGGCCAGAAAATGAGAAATTGTTGTAGGAACAGTGACATAATTCAGTAAAAGTAACTTTGATGGAAAAGATTTAAAGTAAAACACCTTGATTTGCGTGTACAGTTCAAAATAGTCATATTAAAGCTTACAAAAATATTAGAAATGCATTATAAGTTTTGGTTATTGCTTCTCTGTCTATTTTCATACTGATAACAGAATATTTTTTTTATTTTTTACTCTTACAAATAGAAGACAAATCAATTTCAAAGATAATCCTCGGGCAATTAATATAATAGTCAGAAAATAATTTGTAGAAATGTATAAAAAGTAATCACAGTGATGCTTGCGCAACTCTTCTGGAGGAAATAACAGTTTCAAGAAATAAATCTACACAAGTTGGACGTACCATTAGCACAGATTCAAGCACAATAAGAGAAGCAGTTTCAGATAAATTCGTTCTTATGAAATCTTACTCTAATAATAGTGTTGCACTCAGAGATCTAGATTCTAGAACAAGCATTAAAATTAATCTATTCAAGTGCGTTTGAAATACCGCCGCCATTAATCCCGTACACAAGTCTGACATCAGCTGATTACACACGTTTTACTATTGGCATTAACTGTCCACGAGCCATGATCTCATCATAATTTTTGTTAGATATTAGATCTTATTAATTCACAACTAATTCTAGCAGCAGTAAGTTGCAAGTATATATTCACATTAAAATTCTTTCAAAATGTTCTGATACATCAAAAGACCATATAATACTTAACGATTTCTAGTATTACATTTTGTTTCTGGAGTACTACAGGATAATTTTAGAGGAAACTTACTACTTTTTATACTATGTTTTTAATATCCTAAACATGCTCTGCATATTATAATAATTCATTGTTGATTAATCCTTTTTCCAGTTTAGTGCGTTTGAAAGATACTCAGACCTTATAAAACCAAAAAATGTAGATAGAACATATTAGGACTATCTTTATACAACAATCTACTAGATTCAAAAACAAAAGATACGCGTTTTATCATATTAACACGCATTAGAACCACACTTTGTTTTGAAACGCTGAGATTAAATATATTACTTATCACATAGCACATATTTTCTGAAAATAATTTTTATATTCTGTTCATATTTTGCATACACCTTCCGTGGCGTTGAAATATTCATTTCATCGATAATTAAATTCTTCGAAATGAAAGTTCAATTTATTAATGATAGTAGAACCCAAAAATCGTAAATATCGCGGGGGGGGGGGGGGGCTCGATGATTATGCCTGCATACAAAACTGCAATTAAAATACGATGACCAAATCGACGACGAACCGAGATCATGATATATGTTTCTGTGTCATGAAATGTAATTTCAAGGTGCGCACAATTTAACGATTTGAAAACACACGGAAAGAGAGCGCGCGCCAAATTAGGTCAGTGCGGGAGTAATTTCGTATTTATCCCGCTGTACGTAGAACCTGTTAACGCGGCCATTAACAACGCTTTTATTTCGTACGGATGAACACTTCGTTCGAAGTTTCAGCGTGATGAAAATTTGACAGGCGGAAAGTTTAAAACCATTTTTCACGAGTTCCAGGAACGGCCTCGTGAATAAAACTCGCATTAAATGCTGCGCGTTTCATCCTTCGCTAGAGGGGCGGGGGGAGGGGGCGCCACTGAAGCTACAGAGTTGATTTGTTTCATTCGCGGCCTGATTCTTCGAGCGTTCAATGCAAAGTGGTTTGCGAGATTTACGGGTACAAATGAGAAAATTTCACGAGCAAAGCTAAAAGTGTGCATCCTTTCGCGAAAATAAAATACATTGATTGCTAATCAACGGAAAGAGAATCATCGAAAAGTAGTTCGACATGTTTCCATTAGCGATTGTATATGTATAGGTAGTGGCGAATTTAACGGACGGCCGATAAGCAGTTGCCGTTTGCGCTCCTACTCACAAGGAAACACCGCGAACCCGGACTCACCGATTGGAACGCAACTTTGTGGGTCATTTAGAGTGACTCAAAACAAGAACAACGGTGTGTTTCATTTGGGCCCTATCGCCCTTTAAGGGGGTGAAAACTAACCTCAAAGTCAAATTGGCACTTCCACTTTTTCGCGTATAACTCTCAAAGTATAACAGACAGAAAAAATGTTTCTAACAAAAGTTTGATGGTGCAATAAGCGTTACAAACTTGCGTTAAAAAATTTTTGAAAATAATTTAAAAAAGGAACCGGTCGGAAAAAACTATATTTTTAAATTTTTGTTAACGCAAGTTTGCAGCGCTTATTGCACCATTAAACTTTTGTTTGAAACATTTTTTTCTGTCTCTCGTACTTTGGGAGTTATACTCGAAAAAGTGGAAGTGCCAATTTGATTTTGAGGTTAGTTTTCACCCCCTTAAGGGCGATAGGGCTCAAATGAAACACACCGTTGTTCTTGTTTTGAGTCACTCTAAAAACCCACAAAGTTGCATTCGAATCGGTGAGTCCGGGTTCGTGGTGTTCCCTTGTCAGAAGGCTCCGTGGGGCTCCATTCTAAAAAAAAATATGATTTTATCCAAACACTATTGTATCTTTTTTCTGCACTTTTCTGTACACTTAACCAGTCTTTAGTGAACTACCTTCTCATGTTACCGAAAAATGGACCCCACAAAACGTTTCCCACCTAGGCCTTTTTCCTTAAATCCGCCATTAATTGTATCGTACACCATGGAAAACATAGAAAACCTGGACGAAATGGTTCTTCCATACGAGCAAAGTACTTATATATATTAATAATTAGGTGAATGTCGAGGTACTAAAGTTTTGTGTAAATCCTTGACATGTAGGTGCAAATTACTTCTAACCAGAGTTGGGCATTAAATAAATAAAAAATTATTTAAATAACAGATTGAATAAAAATTACTTTAACTTTAGATCATTCGACGAATAAAGTTAATTTTTTTATTCGACGAGAATTTTATTTATTCGTTAACCTGAATTAACTTTATTCGACACATGACGAATAATTTTTTTAACTTTTATTTGTTACTCGAAATTTTTATTTAAATTAAAATTTCGCCCATCTCTGCTACTAACATATCCCTTGCTCGATCTATCACATATAATCTATTATTGTATACAACTTTCGTCTTTTGTTCAAAGAAATTTCCAATTCCTTCGTTGAAAGATTCTTTATCACTGAAAGCGAAGAACCCGTTTGTTTCATTTTTCATTTCTTCCGCATGCATAAACACATTGCTATGAAGAAATCTTTATATCCTCTTAATCCTTCTACTTTATCACGATGAAATACAACACTTCTCCACAACCAACTATGCACCAACTTTTGCACACTACACCCTTCGAAAACCTGACAGAATTTACCCTTTCCTGCTATGTAGATGTACATAAGTACAAGACACAAATGCCTCCATCAAAAAGAATCAAAATTCGCTACTTACTCTCGCGAAACTCTTTGATAACGCAGGACTGTGCCCCTCTTTGTTATCAATCCCCCCCTGGTGAGCTTGGCTCGATGACATTGACGGGAATATACGTCTGACCTCACCGCTACTGCTACGGCTGCGGCAGGAAACCGATGCGGCGCGGTGCTATCTATCAGATGGTTTTTCGCCGAGGAACACGATGTTCCGGCGCGCAGAGGTGGACGCGACATTAATGTTACTAATGTCGTGGGACGTTTTGTTGACTCCCCGGGCCACTTTGGTGAAAGTTCATTTCGCGCTCGGCGCTGCACGGACATGAATTAATACCGTCATATACCGTGGACGCGGCGAACACGGTTTTGCGCCATCGACCAAACGACAACGTCTGAATCCTGGCCGCGAACCATCAGGGCACGCGTGCACCCGACGAAAGCAGCTGATTCCAGAACCTTTGAGTGAAGGATAGCTTAACGGTTCATGGCATGGCGGATGTGGGATCTATGTTGATCTATGATATTGCTTTTGTAGTAGGGTAAGTGCGCCTAATATTGCCTAGCACGTAGCATCGCTACTCGTAATATCTCGAGAGGAAAGTGCTGACATGTGTTGGTAATGAACACTGTTATTTCCGCGTCCACGCCAAGGCGAGGAGCGTGTTAGCCGTGGATGTGAACCCGGAGTTAAACTGCAGGCGCAAAGCTATTCTCTGAAACTATTCGAAACCATTTTCTCGAGTTTCTTAAGAATTTGGTGAAGGTGAACTGTTCAAAGCACAGCTGTGACAATTAAAACTGGGCTAATAATGGAATCTGTAATAACATATGTAACGAAGGTGAAATCGTTACCAATTAGTTTATGAAAACAAATATGACAACTCCACAATCTAGTCGAACAAAGAATCATAACGGCTGTGGGCCCTTGTACTCAACAAATCGACAGCAAACCACACACGTTCCTGTGAAGAGACAAAAGGATTGTTTTTATTGTTGTTATATAACAGGACAGGTGAAGGGTGGTCGCATGTTTCACAACATTATCTTCGGAACTCGCGACAGGCGAGCCAGCCCTGACGCCCTCGAATTCCCTCGTCGTCCTCGGGACTTGTTGCTTCGACCTGAATCCTAACGAATCCAGCTCGTGGAGAACGCTTCGCGACTCCAGCGTTTCGTGCACAGCTGTCGAGGAACGATGAGCGTACTGGTCGTATCACCACCGTCACGAACGGGTGCAATCAATTATCGTGAATTGCACATTATTCGTAAAGTAACTGAGTGGTAGATTTTTTTTGAACGGTCATGGTGTGCGAACGACGTATGCCAGGAGTGTTTGAAGTATCGTAGTTATTTCAGGCGGAGAATGTATATTGAATGTTTGAAGCATATTGTTAGCAGTTGAATGTATGCTTCTTTAGAAAAATATTGTTATTGGTTATTAAGGAGGAAATTAACTAATGAGTTAAGGGGGTACTCTAGTGTAACTGCTCGATTTCAACGCCATCTTCGGGAATTTATTTAACAAAAACTATAAGTTTAGGATTATCTGGCGTTTTACCTGCTTATTCAGGTATGTTTAACGTAATACTCAGAATTTTTTCATCTTCTTTATCGCACATATACTTCTTCAAAAAATTATTTTCCGTTGGGCGTTGATGTGGGAACCGTTCTAGTCATCCAAAATCGAAAAACTAAGGTTTATTTTCTTTAGTATACTTGTCGCTATGGTTGGAACCACAGAGGCCCCCTAACAATAAAAATTTGCAGAGTGACAGCATTTTGAAAAAAATGTTTGACTTTTGCTGATAGCTGCTTTCATTCTATAGAATTAATTTTATACAAGATAGTAACTCGTCCGTGGTTGGGCTCGTCCCCTTTGAGAACCATAGGCCATAAAATCAACCTACATTACAACCTAACACATATAATCCTTAGTAGCTAATTAACCGTTTAGTTAAAGCAGAATTACTTACCCCACTTTGCAATAATATTCGAATTTTCTTCAGGTTACCTAAATGAATATTGAACCACCAAACGATCTGCTAGCAAATATTATATATATATCTTTTAAACAAAAACTACTTATTACAAGTTACTAAGTTAGGGTTACTTAGACTTTTATTTAAAATATTTACTACCTATACCTACTCATAAAGAAATGTCCAGCTATTACTTCAAGTTTACTTGATAATTTCTAGATTCTTTTCCAGCAAAATTGAAGGAAGAATAGCTGCAAGAAAAGTGAAAAAAAAGAATGTAGATGAAATTATGCTCCACTATAGACAAAAAGTGATTAGAGAGCTCTTAACACAAATATGCCAATGTTGGTAAAAATAAATTTGTTGTAATATAAAACAGACTCGTTTTGTACTACGGTATTGATTAACGCGCAAATAGCGGGCCAAAGTAAACTACATAAGTATAATACATTTATTCCCAATTACTTTCTAGCATTTGTATGCATTCCCTCCCGATTGCTTATTAAAATTTGTCCATCTCTATTAATTCCTCCTCCAATATAGCGTCAGTCGGAAATGACAAATAGCGCGTGCCATCCGACGGTAGAGGTTTAATCGAATGATTGCGTGGAATGAAACAATATTAATCGGATTAGAGTAAATCTTAATAGATTTTCAACAGTAAAACAGTCAATTGAATTAATCTGCTCCGCGTTCCTCGATTAACGAGGAATGTAATTTCTCGAGTGCTGAATACCGATCTATTTTCCGCGTAACGCAGGAGTGTTCAATTTAAGGGAACGCAGAGGGCACAACGATGTCAAACATTGAATTTACAATGTATCGGTTTATCAATTATCCACGTGTACACGGAAATTAATCAGTTTTATCTCGCCTCTGCTATATACACGCGAATATCAGAGATTATTTGCGACCGACTGTTCTTGTAATTTTGTAACTGTACGTAAGATACAATGACCGTATTTTCGCGCACCGGGATCGTTTGATGATACTGTACGATGATTGCTCATTAATCGTTGCTAGCCTTTGAAACGACGCGAATTTCCATTCTGTTTTTCACTGGTGCTAATAACTCGCCCGGAAAATTAATCTAAAACGAATGTTCTCGGTTGAAATAACTTTTTCTTTTATAAGAAAAAATTACCACGAGAATTAAGAAGAATTACCTCTCATTTTCTGCGTGTTCAAACTAGAAATGTCGAGATATTTTTTGCTACTTTTATTCGTAAACACGATTTTTATTTTTGCTTGCGCGTTTCAATTTTAACGAAAATATACGGTTACGCTGTTTGTGCCTGGAACGTGTCATTGGACATGTTGGTGCATATTACATTAAATGGAGACAGATTTTTATTTACACTTTACGCCCGCGTCGTCATTTAACTTATTTCCTGTGCGAAGTATTTAATTTGAGAGCGCAAGATTGCCATCGTATGTTTGCTTCTCGTTGGAAACAGTTTGATAATTTAATAATCATGTTACTTTTTCTGTTGCAGGTATGTGACACAAACAGGAAATCGTTCTTAACAAGTGTGTATGTGAGTACCGGCTTGCTAAATTTGATGTGATATCGAATGATACATAGCGTGGATCTTGTCTTGAGGCACTCTATGAACCCACTAAGTTGCGTTCCAGTTCCTCCAAGATGTATAGATATGTATATCAAAAATTGCGGATGCAAAGAAATTTCCAAGTACCTACATAACAAAAATTCTTGCAACATCCGTGACAGAGCAAGCACCACGTCTAATCTCAAAGTAAATATTCCCACAGCATCCGTTAATATATCACGTAACTTTTATCTTCCCATAACCATTACCATCTCTTCAAAAGAAAACTAATTCTACTGAGGATCTGAATACTGAAGAACGACTAGGTTTCACATCTACTGCATCAGAACTTGTTTGCTCCTTCTCCTCCAAGTTCTATTACCCACTTAAGTTGCTTCCTACAGTTCTCCAGCACTCTGCGTAATACCAAGGGAATATCGAGGGAATTACTCTGTTGCTTTGGGAGATGCGCAATGATGTTCCGTTTTCGAGTCGTGCCCTGAAAGCAGAGGCCGCGCGATGACGGGTGTCGGTTCCTTTTTCCGTTTTCAGCATGAACGTTATCCGGGCACAATTTTCCCGCCGCGTGGGATCTGATGCGTGTACGTATGGTCTTTCACTTGGGGAGCAAATTTCCCTCGGACATCGGACGAAAAATTACGCAGCTACGTGGCTGGTATAATCCAGGGGAAACATGTAACGATAATAATTAAATATATCCCTTTGCAGGGGGCGACCGGCGCGCGATCCGATTAAACGCGGCGTTTGTCCCGTGTGTCGCTCGTATTAATTCATTCGGTGGCTCCGTAATGCGCGTGACACATGACGCGATTGATAACAGTTGTTTGGGAATGCTATCGCTCCTATGATAATGCAATTCACCCGCGCGCACCACCCTGCGGCGAATACACGATTTTTCGCCGCGTTTGCTCTTGCGCTGACAGATTCCAGTTGGCTCTTCTTGAATTAATCGGTCGTTTATCTCTGCCCCCCTACCCGGCGGCCAGGGGGGGGGGTGAGGTCCAGGGTAGGATTGAAGATAACGTTGAAGTTTGAAATAAAGAAATGTACTTTAGAATTCAGTCAAGTGTCGCTTGCGCGGTTACGTAACAATGTGATTTGCTTTAATAAATCATTTTGCAGACGTTTGTGTGCTTGACTGTGTACCTGTAAAAGGGGTAGCAGATGGGTATGAGGTTTATATGTTCTGGTCTTGTGCCTGTGGTAAAAAGCAAGTATAGATTTTTTTTATAAAAATAGGTGTTGGAGGCTTGAGTGGAGTTGTGTTATAGAACACTCGTTTGTCGATTATCTCACCTTGTAAGTACCTAGTTTAGGGTATGTAGTTATGAAACCATGGATTTAAGGAATGTTAAAAATAAAGCACTATATTTGACCAGAGCTAAGGACTGTTTGAATTTAGAATAAGGTAACAAAAAGTTGAGGAAACCAAATAAGTAGCAAATCATGATGTATTTTCTTTTACTACTTTATGCTATACGCTACAGTTTCCATTTTTGAAACACGATGTAAAGATTGTTTGGTAAATCGGGAATTGTCGTTTGTACATTTATCCTGCTAAAATGTACCAATAACTTTCACATGTGATGATAGAGAATATTTTCATCGTAAAATTTAATAGTTTCTCTCACGTTTAAATGGCCAATCGCTTTCTCTGAGCGCAATTCATTTTAAAACGTCCTCGTAAAAATCGTAATTATCGCAGGAATACGTTCACGAACGTGCTTTCGTATAAAATTACGTACTCGTATTTTCTGTAGGTATGTATAATGAAATACGGTATCTTTCCGGTGGACATGGTACAATTTCCCATTGCCGCAGAATTTCATAGAATGTAGTCGCTTTAATTAATCAGATGCATCGCTAAAAAGTATTTCAGCCCGTAATTAGGTCTTCACTTCCGCAATTTTTACATGGACATTCATTTATACACTACGAAGCCAGATGTAAATGTACCATTATTTATTTTAATATTCCAGCATTGCAGTATGTATTTCTAGATTCCTTGCTCGTTGCTTTAATGGACTACAGGAACCACAAATTCAGCTTTCAGTTCCACACCAAGAAGCAACATGCCATAGTTTCTAATAAATTTTACTTTTACACTAAATTATTTAGAGCAAATATTAGATTAAGAATTACGATCGGAACTTGTAAATTAAGGTCAACAGAACAATAGTGGATAAATTCTTTCTGGTTATACAATACTTACCAACGAATATTTATAATTTAATATTCCTTCGATACCGCTTGATTCTTTGAAGCACACCTACCATTTCTTCTGATAACGATTTATATAATACATTTCAATTTCTTTTCAGCAAAATTTATGCCATTTGCGTGTAACACAAATGTCCAAGCCCTTTATTACTTTAAACTGCCTTCAGTTCCTTTATATAGCTCTTGCAATCTTCCTCAGAGAGTGTCCTATGGTTTAAATTTTAAATCAGTCTTATTGGGCATTCCAAAATCATTACCATTTAACAAAAATGTACTTTTTAACATACATTCCAGAATACACAGCTGCATTATCGTGTTGCAATATGAATCTTCCCAACCATATATGTATATTGGCTCATCAATTACTTTTACGTAACGAGCCGTTTAAAGTTTGTTAAGGAACGAATAAAAATGAATCACTGCTTCATCAACCAATAGTAATTATTCCGGCCACCCGAAACATCTTACATAAATCTATTCGCTCCTCCCACTGCATATATCAGATTGCAAACAATAGTTTAGTAAAACATGTACCTACCTACCTATTAGAAACTAATCAGCCGTTTCACCACGAAAATCGGCCAACTAGTTTCGTGTATTCAAAGAGAGCGCAGAATGACGCCACCCCTTCAATCATACCGTTTCAAAACCCAGCTGCGCGTTCACCAGAGCGTTTTACGATCTGCTTAATCGTCACTGCCAATGTTATCGAGCGCGTCGCAGCGGGGTCGAAGGAACGAAGAAACGCCACTGTTTCCCCTGGCCGATAAGATTATCCCCGTGCAAACGAATTCGTGGTGTCGGTGACCGTTATCAGGGACACGCGCGCTATTTCGCGCCATGCTTGCAACGCTGCAAAAGGTTACGCGAGTGAAGCGCGTTAATTTTGAAAAGCAGCCGATAACAAGCGCTCGTCGGTTTAGACGCGGCGCAAATACTGCTGTATATTCATTCGCGATATTTACATTCCGGTACGCGTTAATCCGTCACACAACGACCGTAGAACGGGCATATCGATTTTACAGCCGATCATGTGTTCGTAGCAAACATTGGTTGACCAAAGTATTTTTCTCCAACTAATAAAGGTGGTTCGTTCGTGACACGGTGCAGAGGATAGTTTCCTTCTAAAATCTTGAATTAATTACTGGCGACCACGGTAAATCGTTCGAAACTGGACACCGATGCAAGCAAAGTTGTAAACCACTACACTTGGATGACACAAAACGTTGGGAGACCACCACCTCGCCAGGACACATTCCAGAAGCTTCCAATATGCAAGCTGAGCAATCAGAATGAAGCCGAAGGTCCAGAACCAATCGTATTCTGAAGTCGATACAATTAAGGGAAATACTTCTCGATTTAATACTATTATCTACAATTAGGCTTCTTAGTACAGCTTTAACGAAGTAGTAAATTTAAGAATCAAGTGGCGCAGTTTGGGTTACAAAGGTCCAGGGCTGCATACTGAATATCATTTTTCAGTTCAGTGTATCCTACATTGGGCTTAATGGAGATTTGAATGGGAATTGAGATATCCTATGTACCCCTAAACGAAACCCCCAGTCTTTTTCTCTCCATATTTCTTTTAAATGTGTCTACTTTATTTCTTGGATGATTTTACGGGTACCCTATAGCTCTACTACCAAGAATGCAAGAAAATACAGTCACCACCAAGTCCATCTGCTTGATTGAGCGAGACTCAATTTCCTTACGTTTCGTCTAAAGCACATGTACGCATGTCCCCGCAGGGTATACTTCAGAACGTCACAACCGTCGACGCTCAACAAATGTCCTTCGATCGCGTCTCGAGCTTCGTAGCAGCGACTGGAGGACCCTCGTCGAAGATTCTTCCATTTACTCCATTTTCCTGTCGTTTCTACTCGTCGAGCTCGCGAGCTTCGCGGTGAGCCCGCGTTGCCTACCAGACACCGCACGCTCAATCGCGATTTACGGAATCCGTTCGATTGTTTGAGCGACGAAAGAACGATACCCTTGATACCCTCTGACAAGCATCGATCGCGATAGAGAGTCAGGTTAAATGTATCGTGTATCGCATCGATACGAACCGAAGTGTGCATCGGGAAACGCCTTGTTCACCGTTTAAACATTTAGAAGCGTAGAACGACAGAGTGGAATTATTTGAAACGTATCGTTGTAATATCAGCTTTTGAGAAAACCGCTTGGTACTATTGATTTTTGTTGCTTCCAAAGTCTGACTTGAAATGATCGAACGAAGAGTATGAATATGGATAAAGGCTGAAGGAACCTTGCCACTTATGATTGTCGAAGGGCGTTTCACTTTGGCTTCAGTTCCTCCGTTAAGCTGGAATTTAATCGGGAGCCAAATTCGAGGGCGCACTCTTCGTTGTGAGATTCTAAATTGATCTATGATAGAAAGCCAGTCGATTGTACGAATCAGTGCACGAATTTTCCATCGCACCAATGCGGCCCGCTGGGTGACACAGATAGAGGAAGCGATTTGCGTTTTACGTAATGGAAACCAAATTATACTGGCGCAAACAGACAAAGAAAAATTGCGTCGCTGGCGTTCTCGCGTGTTGTTCGTACATTTTAGGAGTTAATTGTTATCGAAGCGTGTATTATCACTGGAATGAATTATTACGGAATAATTAATTCGCGAAACGAGGCGCTAATTAATTAACCTATTAAGAGTGTAGTATTCGCGTCGTGTATAAGTGCGGATATCGTGTTGAACATTTTGGAATGAAAACGTGATTGACATGGTTGGTTTCACGTCGTGGTTGTTTGCTGTGTTAAGTTTATTCGAAGGTGGAATCTCTCGTGCTTACGTACGAATATTGGTAATTTAATATAAATTCTTGTTTATATGTGGTCCAGTTCAATATTTAAGCAATCGTATTGTGGTTTGGTTAAATATAATCTGAATCTGAATTGTTGAGATATCGAGGTAAAACGATTTTGCGTTATATGTATATTATGTATGTTACAGTCGAAGCATTAATTCAGCGAAAGTATACGTAATGTATATATTCATTAGTCAATACATGCACACACTGATGCGTTTGGCTGAAGTATTCATAAGAGACGAAATTTATAGTAAAATAAAGTGAAAGTTAGAAACTATAGAATGTAATAGTATCCATTTAATTGAAGTATTTTTGTTCGTACATTCCTTCCCTAAGCCAGGGTGAAAATGTATATATCTACTAAGGTAAAAGTATAAATTTCATTTCTTGTGAATACTTTAGCCAATCGCGTCAGTGTGTGCATGCATTGACTAGTGAATGCATATTGTATACATTATGTAGGATATTTTCGCTGAATTAAAATGAGTAGTCTAGGATCTATGTTTATCAAGGCTTTCTTCATTTTTTTTTTTTACGAAATTTATTAACAGGTTGAATCTTTTTCGAATATCTACAAATAAGCAAAATCTTACTATTCTGTTAATTCGGGAGAAAGAGTCACAACTCGTTATTCGAAACTGTCTCTGCAATAATCAAACAAGTCACATCGCCATGAAAATGTCCTAATTGTATGTATCCAGAAGGATTGAGTACAATATTAAAAAAATTGTAATTACTGTAAAAAGAAGAAATTAATTCTCAATTCAGATAACATGTTAAAAATTTGTCATTTATCAGTTTTCCAGTATTAAGGGCCCCATGCATCGATACCGAGACAGTCAACCGAATACAGATTTGCATCGCGATACTTGCAACATGTATCAATACAGACCTCAACGTGTATAGGAGCCTTTATTCTCCAATGCAATCAAGTTAAATGAAATTCCAAGCAAGGCATCTACAAAAAAAAAACAAATGAACTACTTAGAGAACCTTTTTCGCGACCTCCTTCGTAAAATTCATTTCACGAAACCAAGCTCAACACAGTATCTAATTTATAAGAGAAGCTGACTTCCTGTTTCACCCCGTTCAAAATGAAAAGATCTCAAAGTGGAAATCTATTAAAACGATGCATCAACCGCGAGGCCAGCGAGCTCACCGCGGAGTGCACGTTGAAGGAGGGTATAAAGAAACGCTTCTCGACCGTTTTCTTTCCGAGCAGCACGGCTGGGGGAGGCTTTGAAAAATCGCTGAGCCGCGAGAACAAAGCTGCGGAAATTAATTCCTCGAGCTGGAGGGGGCAGCGCGGTCGATCGGATTCAATGCATCGCCCACAGAGGATCCATGGATTCCTCGACCCTAATTTCGCCAGAATCGCATAAGGTGCCATGAGAAAATACGCTGCGCTCGTAAACGTTTCCTCTGCAGTAACCGCGACCGGAAACACGCGGTCGCACCTCTTTCCATTCCACGCCACCGTGGCCAGTGTAATGTTTCATACTTGACATTACAACCCGTAACGTAATCTGCCGTCGTTGGTAGACAGAAAAAAAAAGGTACGTGCATTTGTGTACTGGGAACAGGGAAGAGATGCGGACTGGCAGAGGGCGAGAGAAAAGGAACGTAGTGCGGGGGGGAAGGGAGGCAAAGAGGATCGGTGGCCCCGATGTTCGGGGGCTGGAAACGCACGAGTCCGCGTAAACGAAGAACCATTAATCAAAATCCAACCCCCCCCCCCCCCCCCCAGTGTCGTTCGGTATCATTGAAATCAGAACAAACGCAGCCCCCACGTGCACGGGTTCCCATATTAAATGTGGATACATCACGCAACGGATAGGATCGAGCGTCCTACATTGTTGTGGATTTCTGAGCAACGCGAGTATGCTGGTTTGGGGGTGGACGCACAGGGTGTGCCAGGTAATTCCGAGTGGTTTGATGTGCTGGTGAGGTGATTACCTCATTTCCTGGAAGGAAAGAAGTTGGCTGTGCTGCTGTACTGAGGAGGTTTGTAATTGCTACTTCTCAGCATTGTGGCTGGTGACGAAAACAATTTCATGGCTTGATAATGAGAAAAATGTTGATAATGTGAAAAGACTGATTATTCCTATATACGTTTGCGAATGGCATACGGTGTTGATCGGCTGCGGGGGTTGAAACTTTGCATACTGTACTACCATTTTGCGATAAATTAATTTCGCAAATCGGGTTCAGGGTGAGTTATATTGACAAGGACGCATAGGGGAGGAGGTTCCGTATGATAGAATTTAATTGACGTAATGTATCTTGAGAGGTGGAATCTAAGACGAGATAAAGCTGAGGCGAATCTAATAACAGGATCGCTCACGCCTATCGAACGAACAATGTTGCCTGCCGATGGAACTGGGTTAATTGTTTCGTTTGAAATGGCTCAACCCACCTTATCGTCTAGCGCAATCAGCATGCCCAATCAACCCGTTTCTAATATTATCGAATTGTCTAATCTGCTGTAGAATTTCAAGCTGTAGAATACCTACACTGAGTCTCTTTGCTCAAAAATATTTCTTAACTTCTTATGCACAATGAAAACCAACTTTTTTATATAGGGTAAGTGCATCTAATATCGCCACTTGTAATATTTCGTCAAGAAAGTACTCACTGGCATGTGTTGGTAATGAACTGAATAATGAACACAAGTAGCCAAGTATGTGTAAGAAGACATACTATGATTGCGAGGTCCCTTGGGTAACGTCTAGCGGAGAAGTATTTCACTGAATCTTGATAGTGCAAAAATTTATTGTACCGTGACAATTTTACATCACATTGGGAGAAGGTGAGATTAAAAATTCTATGAATGCATGAATATTTTCTGGGAATATCTAATTTCGTTCTAATTAATGGCATGCTTGAGCAATTCAATCGGTTCCAACATTTTTGTTAACAGAAAGTTTTTTTTTTCTTGGCAAGCGTGCATTCGATACCGCCTATCAGTGATTTCAGTGTGGTATTTGTGAAAATGGAGCTACACAACTGAATTTCGTTTATTTATTTAATATAAGTATCTTGAAATTTTATTTCTTTATTTTTATAATAAAGACATTTTTTAAACATAATTCCAATAAAAGATAGTTTGACAAAAAGCCTCCAACATTTTCACATTGTAAGAAATCATAAATACACATATAACTTTAGAAGCTCACCGATACATGAATTTTAATCAATATTTGTCAGGTAGGCAATATTATGTGCACGTTTTCAGGATCTTTATTTTTACTTGTTTTTTTTTTTCAATCGCGATTGTATATCTTTAGGTTTCAACATTTCCAACCAGCCGTACATGAAACACAAACAATTTCTTTTTTATCTGATCAAGGAAGACCCGTAACGCGGAAATTCAGAAAATTATGAAACTTCGGGGATATGTAAAGAATGTACAGGTATGTAATACCAACGTATTTTTTTTGTTGCCTAAATTCACTCTAGTCGAG
This sequence comes from Andrena hattorfiana, assembly GCA_944738655.2. Lineage (NCBI taxonomy): Eukaryota > Metazoa > Arthropoda > Insecta > Hymenoptera > Andrenidae > Andrena > Andrena hattorfiana. The sequence goes on along the minus strand of OX122892.1, from coordinate 31,192,163 downwards.
TGAAATTCACCCCTGAAAATCTGGCTATTTTCCGATTTTGTGTTATAACTCGCGAACTGTAAGAGTTAGAAAAAAAGTTTTCAGAGAAAAGTTACTTCTTTTGATTAGGACTATCATTTGGTAACTTACAGTTCCCACAGTTCGCGAGTTATAACACAAAATCGGAAAATGTGCCGGATTTTCTGAAGTTAATTTTATTCCACCCCCTTTTAGAGTGAATTTGGGCAGCAAAAAGAATTGCGTAATACGTATCTATACATATAGGGTCATCCGTTAAAACTGCAACCTACGCGCGCGCGAACAGACGAAAATGGCAACACCGCCTCACGGACGCATTCCACTACAACCATGCATCGGCCCGGCGTTCGGAGGGTTGCCAGCGACCGCTGGGAAGCGGTGATGCCCGAGCTTTAAAAATTTTAAGATGGTCTCTTTCAAATTAACGTCACAAGGAGCTATTTGAAATTACCCGACCGGGGTTGAAGAATTTGGAGCCTTTTTCGTATAACTTTTGAATTATAAAAGATATCAGAATGCAATTTGCGCCGAAAAATGAGAAAAAATTATTCCCTCTTAATGATGGATAATTCAAAATATTTTACGTTTACTTAATTTCTCTTTTATCAATTTTTTAACCATAATTGTTGTGAAAAGCTTTTGCAAATTGTTTATTTAATACCGTATTTAATGCTCTTTTTAAAAATGATGATGTTGATAAACAATACGCTAGTTGTTTCTGTGTCATTATTTTCATAAATTGAGAAATTAAATTTTTATTCAATTATGTGTTCGTTCTGCAGACCTCAGAATCTATTGTTCTGGTTTTCTTTTTTATAATTTTATCCTTATATGCAGTGCATGCATAGATCAGACGTAAGGAGTAACTGATGGGACGTGTCTTTGATTGTAGCGGTGTTTGAATCTTTTTTCTAGAATTTTTGTATTTGAATGTTGAACCTTTTAGCTACTCAACGCCACGCATATACCGGCCTCCGTTAATGTCATTTTTTGGAACGATGCGTCATTATTATGGCTTTTACACGCAGGTGGCGAAAAATCTCTCCGTACAAGGGTATAGCGCCGCGGTCAGTCCCTGTCGTAGCTAAAATTTTTTAAATTAAGACGGGTACGAGATCAGTTGACATTGTTTTCAAACCTCATTACAATAATCCGGGGTGCGAGTGGTAAACCGCTCATAAAAGCGGAGCGTGCGGCTCGCTTACCTGGGCCGGGAAATTCTGCACAGCTCTTTGCGGCGTTAATTTGAAAGAGACCATCCTAAAATCTTCGAAGCTCGGGCATCACTGCTACCCAGCGGTCGCTGTTAACCCTCCGAACGATGGGCCGGTGCATGGTTGTAGTGGAATGCGTCCGTGAGGCGGTGTTGCCATTTTCGTTTGTTCGCGCGCGCGTAGGTTGCAGTTTTAACGGATGACCCTGTATATCCTCTACATATCCCCATAGATTCATAATCTTTTTTAATTTCCGGGTTGTGGATTTTCCCTTGTGAGACTAATTAAATACAAAAAGATCAAATACCCTTGAATTAAGAACGATTTGAATTTGGGTAGGCAAAATTAAATGCATTTACCCTAATACAAGTCAATAAACGGAAATATTCCAAAATATTCCTTTGCTAGGCATTAGTTAAACGTCCAATTTTTACGTTCCCATACGAGAACGTGCCGCCTCGCGTTAATATTAGTTAACGCTGAAAGTTTCATGTGCGAGCGTTCTCCAAACACCAGTCTACCGTTTGCTCGCGCAAAATAAGCAGATATTAATACCAGCGCGACACGCTAATCGTTTATCAACGTCAAACCTTCCCTCGTACGATGGCAGACACGGTATCGTTCAACGGGTGAACCGATTATGGGATGGTCGAATAAAAAATGGCATCCAACTAGGAATTCTGTCGACCATCAGCACCGTGTCCCAACGCGCCCCTTCACCCTCTATACAGACACACTGGCTGCCGCGTGTATGTGCCCATGCTCCTATTCACGTGGAGCCGGGGGGTGACATAAGGTGATAGGTATCGAAACGCATTTCACGAGACGAGATGATGCTGGTCTAATGGGCGACGGAGGACGATGCAGCCCTTCGAACGCTAGCGAGCGGCGCGTCCGCTACCGTGAACGCTGAAAAGTTCGCCGTTCACTCTGGTAGGAACGATTCAATCCAGCGTGTCGGACATATTTGTCGACCAGCTGAGGGAATGGTTGCCTGGATCGTAAGTAATTCACACGAAGGAGTCAGCAGTTCCTCTATCTACCCCCGTGAATGTATTCCTCGTTAGCGGGTCGTGGATGCATAACGACGGAGAAACGGAGGTCGATATCAGATGCGAAACGACGGAATACCTTCTTACTTAATGAGCAAATACTTCTCGCGAATAATTATTCGCGCTTTCCCATTTGTCTCGCGATCCAACGAGGGTGGCTGGATCGCCCGAGTAATCGGTATTTGAAGAGGCTCGTAGCCTGCGCGCGTATTTTATTTAAATCAGCGATCGTGCACGGGCGAGATCGAAGGAGCATAGGAGTCAAGGAGAAATGGACGCGCTCGAGGCAGCCGGAGAGAGGGGGATGAAAAAAGCGCGTCAGCGGATCTACCATACGATTTCAGTCGAGTAAAATCAAGCTCCATCCGAGGAATTCAACGATTGCCCGTACGTTTCAGACTTCCGTTTCCCGGGATATCGGAGGAATTTCGCATTCCTCATAATTTATGATCTTACGTTTGCGCACGTAGCACGCGGACTTTTGTATCACATTTTCATATCGCTTCTCCTTGTTTTGCACGTTTGCATACCGACGCTTCGACGTTTCGACGTGTGCACGGACTCGATGGGAATTAATGATCGATGTCGCGAATGAAACATTTATGGAATTATCATTTGTACGTACCTACTTTGATTCCGGGATTCCTGCGAAACAAAAGCCTTGCTGTTTTAGCTTCGAACGCTTCCTTCGCAGCGAAAGGAGCCTCCCGGCGATAATAACTTACTTTTCTTCGGACGAAGGATATAGAATTTAATTTCTGAATGCTGAGCAAAGGAGCTGCGACGTGTGCGCAAGACACAGGAGAAGAATACATGCGAAGTAATGCGAAAGCAATTTCTCGACTTAATGGAATTTCCGCGCTTTGAGGAGCGTTCTGAAGATGTTTCTGATCTTCGGGATTTTTCAATTATCAAACAGATTGACTGGCACGCGGAGGAAATATCTGTCGTCTCTGTAATACACAAGAACCTATACTTTTGAATTATAAAGCGCACTGAACGGTATTACGAGCAATTGGAGAGCTAACAAGGGGAATGCGTCAGGTTCGAGTCAGACATTTTTTCCAATTTCGCGTATAATGATTGTAGGTACAGTATATACCTGTGTTCGACTACAGCCTGCCGTGTTAATTCGAAAGGCCTTATCTGGGGAAAAGGTAGATCTGAGATAAATGACTTTTTAGTATTTTGGGTTATGCCATCGGTATTTTATATAAATTGGATTAGGTTAAGGGAAGGTTTCGGTTTAAAAATGTCGAAAAATCGATTTTTTGTTTTCATTTTTCGAACGTTCCATCATTTAATAATGCGTGTTTAAAAGGATTTTTTGAAATTCGAAAAATTCCTGAAATTGTAAGCATTTGAGTAGCGGCGAATGCGTGGCTAAAAGCAGGCCACTCAGCGCTCACGTAAAACTTTAAACGCGTTTTCCTCGAAACAGTGTTCTTCAAATCGGTGGAACAAATGTATGGAAAAGTTGTTTTGAAGAATAAAAAGAAATCTCTAACAATTTAAAAAAAAATTGAAAATTGGTATTTTTTAAAGGCGATGAAACGACGAAAAACATGGGAAAAGTAATTTCAATTTCAAGTGTCGCCATTTTGTAATTTTTAAAGCTGTGTTCACTAGGGAATTTCATGCGCTTTAATAATCTGGCATTGTTTTTTATTTCAGACCAATAATTTAGGTGCTACAAGTCCCACCGTTCTGCATGAAATTTTTGACACTTCCACTCTAACAAATCCTAATTAATTACTGAATGCAATGCAAAAAGTCCTAAGATTCCTAAAGATCACCTATTGTTATGGACTCTAGACCGGAACATCTTCTTCAATAAAAAAAAGTATCTAAATATTTGTGACAAACCCGTGAAATATTTCATAAACTTCAAAGGAGACTTTGGTACATACGCCCAAAATCAGGCATCGATTTCACTTACGTCCGAAATAGATATACACTGTTACATCTTCAGTTTCAATGTAGACATGGCTTTCTTATTTAATATACACATAGATAAACTATTTCTCTGCTACCTGGCAGCAATAACTTTCGAATTAACGCGGTATTACTGAAGATCATTGCCGAAAATATGGAATAAACTTAACAGCGGTGCTTGCGTAGAAAAGTATCTTCTCCTTTAATAATATCTCTTATTAAGGTTACCTTATTAACGTAATATGATAGATATGGACAAGATGAATGAAACAAAATTTTCAGTAGTTCGTCCTACAACTATATACCAACAAGATTTTAACCAAATCTGTTACTCGAACCCCGTGCACCCCCCAATAAGTACCAAAATATAAAAAATTCATATAAATCACCACTCTTTCAATTTATATATAACTAGGTATACCAAAGACTGGTTACAAAATCAATAATCACATATCGTACCATTAACGGGTAAATCGAATACGTTGAAAGGATTTTCCCTCGCACACCGGAAGCTGCAAGGGGCTAACACGCCTGATCGAGCTACCCCCGGGGATATCAGTCACTACCCACAGCTCCTTATAGGTCGTTTCCTACTACGACAAATGGAAATGTCTTTCGTTGCTTTGTAGTACAAGCCCGGCGTAATTTTATGAACGCCATGACGTAGGCCGTTCCTGGAGCAGCGGCTCCATTAACGTGTTCCAGCTGGAAATAAACATCGCCCACGCGGCAAAGGTGGCACAGGTAGCATGTTGATTCGATCATGACCCTTTTAGCGTCGTCAAACAACTAAGCGAATTAGCCATGCGCAAAAATCGACCGTTTACCTAGGCCGTCGAACGCACACGTCCCATTTAACGTATTATTTCGCGCGATTCGATTATGTCTGTTTTCGATTAACCACCCTCCCCCCTCTAATCTGAAACTTTCATCTAAATGTCCGTTAGCGTACATTATTAATCGAATCATACGCATCCTAATGCGACTTCACGGTTACATATGGCTTTCAATGGCCGATCGATACGCGTAATCCGTTTACCTGAAAATCACGCCTCAGTTGCATCATCCCTGACAGTCATTAATTCCGTCGTGCTTCCATAAAATTCAGCCCGTCAATACGCTCCGATTTTATCGGGGCGATCATTGTGCTCCCGCTACCAAACATCGCTGTCCGCTCGATAGAAAACAAAATCAGGAGGCACACGATTTATGGGGACATGTGGATCGTGTTGATCGACGACGACGCGTATGCAACAGCGGAACGATTGTGTACTATTATAGAAATAATGGTGGAAGAGTCTCGTGTGTGAGTTATTCCTGAAATAGTTTCGAAGAAGCGAAATAATACTATCACTGACAGAGAAGGTTGTCGCGTTCCGGGTACAGCGCCAATATTGGCCCTCGGAATGGTACAACATCTGTTTCTTGTCGATTTCATATCGGTTCTAGAATCGATTTCAGAAGTGGTTCCAGTATCGCTTCCGCGGGGATGGAAGTGGTCGAAGACTGTTGTATGTATGCGCATTTTGTATAGAATTGTTATGAAGGATCAGAGATCGTGATCGTTAGATGTATTATTGTTTGAACTTGTAGAATGAAAGGTATTTCAAGGAACCGTTAAGATGAATTTAAAAAGTATGTCGAATGGTATACCTTTTACAGTTTCTCCAATTTTTTTATTAATTTTTATCCGACACTTGCAACGGACTCAATGACCATTGAAAGTAGTAATTATTAACTGTGAATTTCTAACAAACCGGAAGCTGTATTTCTTAGAGTGTGACATTATTCTTAACCTGATACTGATACCGTGATATTGATCAGTGCGTCCTCAGATGCTATGGTATTTATAATAAAACTACCGAATACAATAAAATTGTTAAAAATAAGTTTATGAGTTCTTTTTGAATGAAACAATCTGTTCGAAACCAAATTTGTTTTTCGTTATAATGGAAACGAAATATTTTTCAGCAGGAACGATATTAACTGAAACGAAATTATTATTATTATAGCAGCTGAACCGAAACGAAACAAAAAAACATTTCGCCCCAGATCCCTAATACGAACATATTCCATAGACAAACCAGAAGGAATCCTTTATTTCCATTTAACTTCGTATTACAAAACAGTAATTGAACATTTCGAATGCCGGAGGTTGCACAGCGCAGCTCTCAGTCCCTCCCGACACCATCGCAGTCCCTTCACGTTTTCCTCGAGAAAACGTCCGGTAATTAGACAATTTGTCACCAGCTTGGTGGAAGCTGCTCACCCCAGACGCCTTCAGCCGAAAGATAAAAAGTCGTACGCTTTCTGCTTCTCCCTCCCCCTCGTGTCTCGTTGCACGTCCCCGCGTGTCATCAACTGTGCATAAATGCAATCGCGAGCTAGCGTGCATTACCGACGCATCTGGTCCTCTCCCCTGATGTACCGTGGTGTTTCAGTTTTTCCCTCTTTCACGCCGCCCGGCCCCGCCGCGCCCCTCGCGGCCCGATCTCTGTCTCGCTTCCAGCGCGATGCATTCGACGTTAATGCTCGACACTCGACGGCTCTCGCCGGCGGTACGCTCGCGAAATAGAGGGTTGGGTCGTACGTTTCTGTTTATACCTCGATAGATACGAATGGCTGCGCAAAGGATGAAAGAGACGCTCCCTAAAACTACCCCCATGGCGCTCCGGCGGGCTCGCTCGCTTTCTGGTCCACCCTCCAGCCGCGTTTCCGTCACAGCCGTTCCGCGGAACGACGGAGGAGGCAATGAAAAAAAAAACGAGGGAGATTCGCCGTAGGAAGGTTTGAGGAATCGGTGAATGAACGCGGGCAACTTAAATATGGTGTAAAAGAATAATAAAAGAGGGAAACCGGAGGGATGGAAGCGTGGCTGGGGGCGACGGCCGTAGGAGAATCAGAGGGGGTGGCTCGCTACGGAGAGTCCAGGAGGATAAGCAAATAGAAAGAACCGGGACGATTGAGGGGTATAATTGTGGATTAAAAATACGCAACGGAGCCGTGGAAAAAATGTGAAGTAAATGTGGAGGGACGATTTAGGAAGGGCGAAGGAACTGAACAAAAGGCGGGTGATGAATGTCAAGAAAATGCTAAAATTCAAGAGTGGAAATCAAAAAGTAGCATGGGTAATGGGCAACGCAGCAAAAGACCGTTGGAAAAGTGGTCGTGGTGCGTGCAGACCGGGCGATTGGAGTATGCATTTTGTTTCGTTTTTCAGGTTAGGGGAATGAGACCGTGAGTGGTAGGTACGAGCAATCGCAGCAACGATGCCAATTGTTCGCGACACCTGATCCGTGAATTGGCACAAGTATAAAAGACAGTGAGAAAGATGTGTGGTAATCACCATGGTATGAACGATACATGCTGATTGCTGACTGAAGGTTGATAGAGGCGTAATTTTAGCTTAACCTGTGCATACCGTCGCGTAATTGGTATTGCAGACTGTTGATGATTCATAGATCGAACTTTTGTCTGGCCTGATAGTAGATTTTTAATTTCTGTCGTTATTTTTACGGAGCTATTAAATATCTATTTATAAATACTTGAATGAAATATTGAAAATTATTAGGAATGTTTCCCTTATTCTTTTTAATTAGACTCGTTAGAAAAGGGGATACCTGGTCCTGTGCTTTTATCTTTTTTCTAATTGAAAGCCGATATTTTAGTTTCTTCTAACATATCCTCTAAGCATCACTTAATCGGTATCGAATGCTTCGTCATTATGCAATTTTCTAAAACTATTGAAACTGAAAATTGCATTCGCTGACAGTTTAACCTGTTGTAGACAGTGAAAGTTTAGCTCAATATTAACACTATTAGACTAAGAAATGTTAAATTAAATTCTATGTAAATACACAAGATATAACATGCCCTTACGACATTTAAAAACACACGACACTCTCCTTAAGAATTATCCCTTATAATTTATTTAAAAAGACCCAAGATACTTACGAAATAAAAATGTCATCTAAGAGTTAATTACTAGTATCATGCGTTGCAGAAAGAGAAAATGAAATGATATATTTTTTTGTGTGTTGTTAAAGGAGGCAGTAAAAAATTGCAACAACCCTGTTAAACGCCCCGAGAAAATGGAGGAATGTGAAATGGTGGGGTGGATAGGAACATCGTTCAAGATAGCCGCGAATGTGCGTGAACGGAGGGTGAATCGAGAGGAAGGAAATAGATCATGGGCGGTTTTTCTACCGTTTGCCTTTCGACTAAGATATATCCTCGCGCGTAATTGCGCGCGCGGAAGTGGAAAAAGAAAATAAGGTCGTTTAGCGACGCAGGTAACGCACCTGTGCCGTTCTGCTTTTTCCGGTGTTTCTTAGCTCCGCTGAAATGGATTAAAGAAAAGAAATAGGGTATTGTACTTGGAAAGGAAGATTGCTCGTTGCTTGTGGTTTATTCCGGCAAGATTGTAATTGAATTCCATTCTGTTCAGCCTTGTATTTGTGATGTTAGAAAATGTTGATGTAGTATGAATTGATTGACGAACTGAAATGACCATAGATCATTTTATGTAATACGAATATGTTATTATCCATAGGCTATTGACGTGATTGTCTCCTTAATACAATTTGTCCATAATACTTACTCCTCTTCTTTCTGTTTCCTATTTTCTCGGTTATTTATATTTCTGAAGTCGAATTATTTTTCACTATTTTTAAGCTGATTATGTGTACCTACCTACTGTTAGACATATCTTTAGAATCACACTTAGTTTTTTATTGGCCTCTTTATGATGACTGAATTGTATATCAATTCAGACATTCTATTCCCATGACACTTGACATTTCAGGAAACAATTTTTCGCAGGTCTATATACTTGCATACTAATAACAAATTGACCGAATGGATAAAGGATGACTACTGCTATCAAAAGCACGTGATTTTATTAAATTTTCTATTCTCCAAGTACCCAACCTATGTCCCACATGAAACGTATACAAACACAAGATATACATTGAAATCCTTAGTTTCACTTACCAATCCAGACAAAAATCGAGTCCCAAACGTGACAGTACCCTTAAAACCACAACGAAAAAGAGCAAGCTACAATTTGTGAAACTTTGCACAATTAAACGCACTTGGTCGCCCATGAACCGCATGGAATTCTCTATAGCCGAGTTTAAAACAATTTCATTAACCCTCATTGACCCGTTCCGGTGCTCCTAGTTCACGTTATAACAATAACGATATCGTTATTTTTGCACATGGTCGCGTGCAGGGCGACATACATACATCATACGCAACCGGGTGTGGAGCAACAGAACGTAAAAGGAGAGCAGCTCGCCCAGCAATTTTTCACCGTCAAGATCCAGATGAAAGGTTATCAAGAAGGATCGCTCGTTGGTGCGAGCATAGGAGGAACGTATTCGTTAGCGAGTTGCTGGTCGAAAATGTTAGGGGTGTATTGATCTACCAACGGTTTGGATCGCTCTAGCGCCACAGCGAGCAGGCGCCCTCTTCGTAGCACGCCCATTGTGCCATCCACCACACTCCCCCCGCGAGTGATCTTCGAAAATTCGGAAACACAATATTATGAGGTAGTGTCTAGACACGTTAATTACCTCGTCGCATTTACGCCGTTGCTGTGAGCCACGTTCCCGTCGAAGTGACTAATAGCGAGGACAAGGAGGATTACGGATGATCATGGCGGTCGACGGTGAATTTTCATCGAAGTCGCGCTCGAGAGAATCCCGATAAGGGTTCGCCTCGAATTAAATCACCGTGAATGCGACTTGCTGAGGCAACATTGCTCGTGCTGGTGTTTTCACACATGATTGTGAAGAAAAATGTTGCATTGTTTAATTGGAGGCTCAGTGGTACACCTTTACCGATGGTTAACTCGATTCGTGATGGTTGCAGTGAGTCACGAAAGTTTGTATGAAATTTTATATAGAATTATGCTAATGTTGGTAATTTTGATGAGTGTGTGTTAAATTTTTGGCGACAGATTGTGCATTAAATCTTGGGTTTAGGTTTAGAATTGAGAAAAGAACACATGCCACATCTATGTACCTATATAGAGTTTTTGTTTTACCATCAAGTAGCTCCTGCAATCTAGTGCCCATTTCACCGACTTCTAGTACTGTGGCATGTAATACCATTTTCTAAACGTCACTCTGTGTGTGCTCCATTCTTTTAAACATCGAGGTATGATGAAAGTGAAGAGAGACAAGAACTTAAACATATTGATGAAGAGTTAGATTAAATAAAAAAAATGTTGTACAGTTGAGATACAACATAACAATATTCACTCATACACCTATTGTACTTATGCTCCCATTATTTGTGTTATTTCGTGTATTTCTTTATTCCAATATAATATTCCAAACTGATTTAAAATACCAAAATAAATTGAGTTTATGAATCAATGTTGTATTCAAAGTAAGATGTAATAAAAGCTGTCAAAGAATGCCATTTACCATCTAATACAATGACCAGTTAAAATAGTTACAATTTAGTACCAAATTTCCTAAGAAAATTATTTTTCCTATAACTTGTTTTCCTGTAAATTTATATTATTGTGGCATGTCCCTGTTTTCGACTGGATCCCTCAATTTTTGGTTTAGTATTCACAATAACTAAGCGGTTCAAATGTTTAAATACAATGAAGACACTGTATTGGTATCTATAATAATATAGTAGAATTTCATTTAATGGGTGGATCAATTGTATGGTTTCATTATGAATATCATTGTGACAATATAGACTATAGAGGGTATACAGCGCAAATTCCTCCATCTTGCTGCGTGCCATATCGAAAATTCCATTCCATTATCATGCTGTAATTACTGTGCTATTTTGCGTTGTCTAAATTTAATGATATACACTGCGATTATTTTCTGTGTAATTATAATACGTATGTGGCTGAACGAATTCCATCATGGATAATTTTCTTTGCGTTTCGTGCACAACAACCCAAAATTCGGTTTATTTCAATCATTGCGTTACCTGAAATTTAGCTACTCCCTTAATTGCAGCATCGCTAACAAGAAATATTACAAATAGAAATATTACTTATTATCGTCTAAATTATAGTGATAATCTTTTATAAACGAGGCACGAACTTATTTTTCACGTACTTAGTAGGTAATAAAAGTTTAAAATTTTATTAATTAAAAGTATAAAATTTAACTGTTGTCCTAGTACAATCAACAAACAAGATACATGTTTTTTTTCTATACAAGATTCTTCTGTACAGCATGACTGGTATTTTGGATATATTCCCTTAGCAAGAACAACGCCAGTGTAAAAAAAAAGTAAATAGAAAAAGGTACCTACAAAATGAACGAATATATCTGGTATACCAGTAACCAGCTACAAAAGGTCTTCACATGACAAGGCCCCCAAGCAGTAAACTGTCAACCACGGTATATCAAATACTTCTGCTCCTTCTCACACACGAGTTGTTTAACCTGTTTCTCTCACTTCTGAAGTTCGTCGCAACGATACAAAGATCCCTTCTCTCTCCCATTTATAAGATGGGCATGCTTCACTTATCAAAAGTACGTTTTGCCATAGAAATTAGTTGCTCCACTGAATCGGCTGTAAGTCCTCTCTTTAGAGGCGCACGGTGTGCCAACAGCGGAATAAATCCCTTGCATAATCGAATATCCGTTTCGCGGCCCCGTCACTGTCGATTCGCTGTATCTGTTTAAAATCTCTTTCCTTCCTCTGTCGAAGCACACTTGCTACTGGAAGGACGCGAATCGATGCACAATGGAGCTGCGGAGAGAAAGAAGAGCGACCGTTCTTTGATGGGCTTCCTCGTTGATCCGCAATATCGATGCGATCGGAATCGTATCGCGGTGTCGTGGCGGTTTTTAATCGCACGGGCGACGTCCAACTCGCCTTACTCGAGTTAATAAAAAAGACCTCTCATTGGGACTGAATCGTAAAGGAGAGGGAAGCCTGCCAGGTAGAAGGAAATGCACTCGTTGAGGAAAGTGGAATTGAAAGGCACCCAATGTAATTAGAAGGAAATAATTTCATTTTTCTCGGACGCCTTCGCACGCATAATTAGAATTCCATTTTTACTTACCCGTCGTTTATTACGTTGGCGCGAAAGTAGGTAATCTTTTTAGAGGAAAAAAATTCCTTATTACTCGCGCTGCTTATTTGTCGCGGGGCTCGTTTCCTCCTGATAAAATTAGGCTTCCTCGAAATTATCTCCAGCGCACTCGATGGACGTCAATGTTTGTTGCATTGTACTATTCCTAGCTTCCTGTTCCTACGTTTAGGTTTTGGGAAAATATGGAAAATATTCCACGAATGGAATAAATAGGTACTGTAACATTTGTAGTATCGTATTTTTGGCGCGATTCACACTGCGATTGATATGAAAATTTGAACTTTTGCAGTTAACGAACTCCAAGTAAAATACGTAAATGAAAAACAGGACGGTAATTGAGTGTACGTGAAATTACGTTTACACGGGGCGGGGCGCGTAAAAATCCACCGCAGCTGAAACAGTTACGCAGATGAATGTCGGCGTTCGGTTGATTTCACATAAAAAGGCCCTTGATTGGATTGTAAATTCGGGCCTGGATTTGTCGAAAATAATCTATTGCCCCAATTTGAGAATATGTTGTAACAGCTGATTTTGACAGCGAATGTGTACCTACTAACAGTCTTGTTGCAGTTACTATTATTATGTGACATGTCGTAGGCAACATGATTTTTGTATTTACTCAAAGTTCATAATAAACAATTCTTCATTAATAGTTAGTACCTTCTATCAGCTTTTTCATTCCTGTTTTTTAAAATTAAAAAAAATCTTCGGTTACGTTATCGACATCAGACTTGGTCCTTATCCACTCTGTTCTACTCAAACTATTTAAAAGCTTAGACATTTAATGGGGCAGTGTTCGATAAATACCTGTGATGAATAATCCACAACTTCGATAACTAAGTGATGTAATTTTTCTGATATTCCTTTTGCTAGATGTAGTCTCGTGTTGTCTTACCAGAATAAAATATTTATAAAGCTCGTCGTTCCTCTTCTAATGCCGACTTTAAGCAGCCTAATTACTCACTATTAAACTCGTTAGTTATTGTTTGACTGCGGGCAGTTTATATTGAGTAATTCCTCCCGTATCGCAGCAAACATACTATAAAGCTTTCTGCGGGCGCAGTCATTGGTTTGATTGTGGTAGTGGTACTTGCGCCTGACTAGCCAATTACCTTCGATGCTTAACATTATGATATAACACTCGCCCTCATTTGCTATAACAATTTGTTTCTAAAACGATTTCTTTTTGTATCTGTAGGGTGAAAAAGTGAATATAGATTGATCCTCTGCTGACGGTTGGGAACCCTGGGGTTCCCCAATTTAGAGTTGCGTAAAAATTATCTTACAATAAAATTCCTAATTACCATGTTTTATTTACAAATGATTTATTTCGATGTCACAACCGTTCGTATACAAAAAGAAACTGTTGAGGATGGGGGTTCCGCCAAAGTCTAATGGCTTTGGAAGAGTTTCGTGACAATATTTAGTTGGAAAACCCTGCACCAGGCTGTGGTATGAAATTGGAGGGTGCCTGTCCAAATAGTTATACTAGTATTTATGCTAATCTGACGTAAATAGGGGTCAGTTATATTGCTCTGCTACGCGATGCTTCTAAAAATCGTTAGAAATAATTTCTTGATAATAAAATACTTTTTAACTGTCGAATAAATTCATTTGCAAATCACCTGTGTCGAATTATACACGTCCTTGTGTCTGAATCACCAAAATAAATACTTCAAAGATTGCCAATTTGAAAATTATGTCGTGTTTTGTTACACTACAGTCTACACGCTTCTCCCTCGGAGTCACTATTATCGTATTTTTATATGTGATCGCGTACACTACCAGTGATGGTCGCAATAAAATCTTTCACCAGAAGAACAGCTGCATTGCTTACAGTTACACGATTATGCTTACTGTTCCAATTATGGAGCATTCAAATAGTGAAGGTTCTACTCCACTTCATAAGTCTCCCAAAACTATGCTTCCCCATATGCACTCTAAACCCCACGAAAGTGGAGCAGAATTCCGGAAGTTTTACCACATTAAAAGAAGCACCACATCCAAACCCTTCCACGCCCAGTATGTATCACTTTCACCATGCCGATGTCGTCACAATGCATACCTCTAACTCTAAATCGTTCGGCCGAGAAGAATTGGTCCCCGACTACAACGAAACTGCGTCAGATCTAAGCCGACGCATTACAATAGCCATGACCCAAGCGCCGAAAGGAGTAACGCGAGTTCAAGTGGCAGCGTTTAACCAGCGGCGGCGAGAACTTCGATAAAAACAACATGCCGGAAATTGGCGGGGCCGCGTTTGCCAAGCAAGGGAATTCAATCAATCGCATCCCTAACCATCCCCACTCGGGGCAACGACTTCCTCCTCGTTCTCGGTTTCAAGCGGGCTGCACGGGCAGAACAATGTAAGAACCGATCGACACGGATGGACTCTTCTCCCCTGGCGAATGCATTTAGAGAGGGCGGCTTTTACGGGGCGATTATTTCGTTACGAATTCACCGTCGAGCGATCGTAAAGTCTGCTACGCAATTATCTAATTACCGCGGGCAATTACGCCCCTGAAATTCCATTGGCCGCATTAAACGGCTAGGTAAGGCTAGGGACACACAATCGTCGGTGGGTACACTTCGATCGACGCCGACAGGTAACTCGATTTTAGCTGGACAGGGGGAGGAGCAGGGGTGGAAGAGGAAGAGGGCACGGCGGGCGCTCAGGGGCGAAACGCGCGACTGAAGGTTTGAAGGGAGTGGCGGATCGAGGCGGAGAAACTATTTTGCCGCTCGTGGCAATTACAGAAAATCAACTGGCTTCGCGGTGGAATCTCACGGATAAGAGGCCTCTGCTGTGCGCGGCTGCGCTAGGAACGCGATTAATTTATTGACCCGCGATCGCACGATGGATGTAAACGACTCGTTAGCTGCGAGTTAGAATCGTTAAGTCCCTCCCTTCCCCACTTCCGCTTGTAACCGGTGAATGCAGGGCGAGGAGGCTCGCGTGAAATCTGCTGAGCATTATGTATATATGCACTTCCGAGGGCTCCAGCCACTGGATCAGAGCAATGTATGTATGTAGGTTATGTATTTGAAAAGCGAGGAAGCGCTGATAGATTCATATGATTTTTATACGTTTCTCTTTTTTGAATGCATACCCTATTTAATTTATTTAACGTTGAGAAAGTCTTGCCTTTTTCCTTACATAGAAATAAATCGAAAATGTAGAATAAATATTTTGCTATATGCCTTTGCTTTCCGCTGTTATATATGCCAGTTATTAACCGACATTGTGTTCCAAATGCAGTTGAACTGTTATTGTTATAATAATTGCAGGTATATTGATTGGCACTTTTATTGATTTTTAATTATTTGCGCGACTAGCTACTTTGTACAGCTTCTCGCGTGTAAATCCAGATTCAGGAATTGAGAAAAACAACACTTCTAATTAATAGATTTGCTAACAAAATTTTGAGTAGTGCGCCTTATGGATTTAAAACACTATGATGTATAGCAGAGATTAATATTATGACCTGAACTATATGCATCCGCTTTGTGAGAGATATAGTGATGACCAAAAATATGATTAAAATTTATTCAATTTAATATGCACACAGATAATTTTAACAGCAGATTACACTTTGGCATCATTTGCGTAGGTACTTCATGCCAAATCGATCAGTTTTTGCATTACGTGTCAGCGATTTCTATGACATTGCAATATAATATAATAAACGTGAAATTAGAGGGGATTTAAGTCATCACTTTACTACTTAGTTTCGAATGTGTTTAAAAAATACAAGCCATCACAGTTCACAATTTTGCCTTGCTTCGTGAAAACGAGCTCTATAAATGAATTAAAACATTCGAAACCTGCAAAATGATGACGTAAAACACCCTTAAATCCACATGGACAATATTATCTATATGTACCTATTTCTGTTTCATCAAAACCTCGGACGTCGGCTGCAAAAACTAACAGACAGGGTGAATGATCAAAGGAAAGCATAGGTACCCACAATCACTTTCTTTTTATTCTTTACAATGCATTTTCGCCTCACAATCAGTCCGCGATGAAAAGAAACAAGTGTGTAAAACTGCGATATTAAAACATGGCATGGCATTTCATCACCGTAGCAAAGTTAATTCCTTTACTTCGATACAATTTCATCCCTTTGATAACATACCGTATTTTCACCGGTGATGGTAGCGCACCTCTAATCGAGTGCATATTGTTTTGGTGAACGAGGATTCGTTTGGCGAATTCTGGCGCGCCGTATAAAGGACGTTTCAGGAATGCCGCGAGAAATTTATACCGCGCAATCGTGTCGACGTGGTCCGGACGATAATCGACCGCCGCTCGATAAAGTCCTCGATTCTCGTAATTGCTCTTTTACCGCGCCGAAAAAAAATAAATCCCAAAGCTATTCGGGGAATGGACGAATTCAATTCTCCGCACGCGTGCAAGTACAACTGGAGGGCAACACGGCCGGATTATACCATAAACTAAACGGAAATACCGCTGCAGCGATTGTTCGCGATTGACCCTGACACAGAAATTTTATCTTTCTTTTACAAGCATTCTCTACTCTTTGTCGCTATAATATTCAAAGCACGCGCTGGTATCTTTCTTTTTTTACGAGGCGAGGAAAGTGCAAGTATAAAAATATAGGTATATATGTACTTGCTGTAGGTTTCGAAAATTGAAATGTTGCTAACTTCCTACATGCTCATGTATAGGGTGTTCCGTCCAGCTTCGTCATTTGAAACGGTTCCTCTATTTTTAGCATTTTAAACAAAGGCATTTTTCATGAAACTGTTTTGTAAGAGTCTTTTAGTGGTGAGGGATAATGTATAATGAAAATATTTTGATAATGGGTAAGGATGGCAAGGAAATATTGAAGTCATCTTCATTTCTGTAAATGGAATGGTATTTTATTTTAATTGATATCTGATGAAACTACTTTCCAGACAAGTTCAGCCATTTTCGATTTAAACTTTCCTATTGCGTTTATCTTGTACTTTGAGATTTACAAAGTATCTGATAACTACAATGTATTTTGATGTGGTCATTGATCTTTTTGAAACTCGAAAGACACGACACTTCAAAGGATTGAGTTATATTTCTTTTAACGATCTGAAATTACAACGAGTGTTAAATCGGAGATAAAAGATTTAACTTGAAATATTACTGTTTATATTAACAACAATTACAAATTTTGTTGTACATTCAATTTCAAACTGACTGTAAACACTAAGTAAATATTACAAACTGAAATTCCACAGAAATTAGTTGTTCGAAAGTATCATGAAATACTGCGAGTCTGAAGAAATGATTATACATATTATGGTAACACATCTTGTACCGCTTGATGTGGAATGGTTCAGAAGCTGTTGTCAGAACGCTATGTTCTTTCCCGCACCCCAGAGAAAAGTAATGTAAGAGTGCTAAACCCATAAAATAGGACAATTTCATACTCCTTGGGGACGTAAAATATAAATACAAATGTTATTACGTTAAAAGATATGAGGATGATTCCAGAAACTCGGCATTACTGGAACCGACGCGACGATCTCTTGACATTTCTATCTAGAATAAAAGTATCTTTACGATCTCTCCGACAATGCCACACAATTATTGCAGAAAATATTTTCCTGAAATACTAAAATTACAGGAAATGTTGCAAACGATAAAGTTACGTGGAAAACCCAGCACATTTTTACTCTGGTGCGTTTGCTAGTGGCTGATGAACACGTTAACTTTGTCGAGATCACTTCTCTACCTTTTTACGTTTGAAATATCTGGCAGACCTTTGCGCAACATACAATCGTTACGAGTTGACGTTACTGCTACAGCTTCCCGAGTGCTATAGCTGCGAGCCGTTAACTATTACGTCCATTCGTGTTCATCGCGAGATGCTTTTCTATTGGAGTTCATTTGAGGCACATGTTCAAATCGAATAACATTAAAAGTTAGTGTCACCATCAAAAATATTAGATTTCATTTACGAATTTGTCAAAATTTATACCATTCCACTATTAACGGGCAACGCCACGGTGATAGGTAAAAAATTGTAGGATAACTTTGGAAGTGATTTTAAAGAAATTTATAACCTTTATTAAAAATGTGACATAAGGTTCTTATAATATGTATGTATAAAGAAGAATAAAAAATATTTTTTTTTTCATATTTTTCAACCTAAAATGGTGACACAATAGCCGCACAGCCGATTCGTATTTTTCATTTTAGTCATTCCGCGATGGAATGACCACTGTTAATTTTTCTCGTTCACACCGTTGGACCTAGAACAAAATAGCGAAGAGTTTTGTAATCTACGCACTAAATACTAGAGATGTACCCAAGATTTTGAAAAAATATTGACTTTTGAAGAAATGGCGAACATTTGAAAACAATCCTTTCTTTTTTGCTAGTTCGTCATTCCTTAAAAACCAATAGTTTTTCGAAATCTTAGGTACGTCTTTATCATTTAGTGTGTAGATTAAAAAACTTTTTTGTCTTTTTGTTCTAGGTCCAACTGCGAGAACGTGAAAAATTCCATCGCGAAATAACACAAATGGAAAATACGTATCGGCTGTGCGGCTATTGTACCACCATTTTTTTTTTAAATCTGAAAAAATGTTTTTGCTCTTCTTTGTACATATCATAAGAACCATATGTTATTTTTTACTCGGTATTTTGAGATTTTCGTTACATAATTTACTAACAAGCGGACATGGTTCAGTCTCATTGCCTAATTTATTGTAATAGATTGAACTTTAAATTTTCATTTACCGAAAATTAAAAAATATGGACTTGGTTTTACTAACAAGCCAACGAACCTTTCTTTCTCAAATTACATGTTCAGTTCCTTACCATTCATTTCACAAGAATAAATCAGAACTAAACGCGTAAACATTGCGCAATTGACAACCACTTAAAAAAATACACAAGCAATATACAACGTAACAAGCGACCACTTATATCAATGTAAAACCCTAATTACCCTTATGTCTACCGCGCAGCAAAAGACCGTTCGGCCAGACATCGTATTTTCCGTCAATTAAGCGACAATAAGACAACGGAGGAATATCGCAATTTTGGCAAACAATCGAAGGTGCTCGCCGACGGGATCGTCGTGGTCGATGGCAAAGCGCAGGTGCACCGCGCCGAGAGGGGTCTCGAAACAGCGCAGCGCCGTTCCGTCGTACCCTCTTTCGATCTGTTTTACCTGATCGATATAATCGCGCGCCCCCGATACGCTTTTCCATGGCGGACAATGATCGGGGGAGGTGGGGCCCCACGCTCGTTCCCCGTCCACACGTGCGCGGCCATTACCATGGAAAATACCTTTTCCATAAAACGAAGCGTGACAGCATTTCGGGGTACGAGCGCGTCCGTAATAATAGTCGCCCGTGGCGTATATGTCGGCTAATCCGATTGATCGAGCGCTAAAGCGCGTTATTATCGCCTTACACAATCCACGCTGTGCCGTTGCGCCCCTCAGACTTGTCGCGTCGAGCACAGTTCCGGGGGGTAGTGGGGGTTGCGTGAGCGTGGACACGGCACTCGATCCTACGACCTCCGTCACCCCGTCCTGTCTGTCCTCGACGTACCCGCGCGCGCAATCCTGTCGGCGTTGTCCCCGTGTCTATATGTCAAGTGGGTAGGGTGGCTCTCTCATTGTCTGACGATGCCAACGACCGGGGTTCTTTTTCGGTGCTCATTGTGGAAACATTAATTTTAGTATTGTTAGGGGGGACACCAAGCCTGTGTCGGCGAGGAGGAAGACGATCGACGAGAATGAAGAGATACGGCTGTGATTCGTTTGGTGGGAGGGGTTCGTGGGATTTGCGAGTCAGGATCCTTTCATTTATTGTTGGCCGATCGGTGCTGCTCTGTTGGGGGTTTCGATATTGAATCTGTGTTTGGAAAGTGTCTGTGACGAGTTTGGAGAGTTTTCTTAGGTAGTGGGGTTGAGCGGTTTGCGGGTGTTTGAGGGTGTATGTGATTGTGTGGAAGTTGTTTGGTGAAGTAAAATGTTGACATGGTTCTCGATAACTTTAGAGTTGTATACGGGGATTATTTTAGTCTGAGTCATCTTTTCTTCTTTTCCTAATTCTTCGGGAGTTAAACATTTATGGATCTTGTATAGCAGAGCATATTTTTGAGGTCTAATAGAACATTCTATATTTTTTTACACCCAGTTTATTGTCGTTTAGGTAACTCCTTTTTTATCAATTTTTTCATACTAATAGATAATAATACTATTAGCACCTTGTCTTAAGGGGGAACAACACCTTGAAGCCCGGAAAAAAGTACAATTTTTTTTAATTTTATGGTAGATATCCATACTTCGTAGGAAAGTCATTGATATGGGGTTTAAATGTGCATGTAGTGGACAGTATTTTAGAATTTTTGTGTGACAAAATAAATGAACTTCTAACTTTAAACGCGTGTTTCTCGAAACTGTGTTTTCCAAACTGGTTGAACGATTTTCTCCGCCAATTTTGCATGAATCAATCTCCGGTTTGTGTATTTATTCTACACAAAAATGCCTTTAGTTAAGCGTACGGAAATTAAAAATAAATTATTTTTACTATTTTTTCCACCCCAAAATGTATTGATTTTTTCCTTAAATTGACACGAAATTTTAGAACTTTCCACTTTAAGCGCCGCCATTTCTCCAAAAATTATTGTAATTAAATTTCCGTACGCTTAACTGAAGGCATTTTTGTGTAGAATAAATACGCAAAACCGGAGATTGATTCATGCAAAATTGGCAGAGAAAATCGTTCAACCAGTTTGGAAAACATAGTTTCAAGAAAAACGTGTTTAAAGTTATAAGTTCATTTATTTTGTTACACAAAAATTCTAAAAGACTGTCCACTACATGCACATTTAAACCCTATATCAATGTCTTTCTTACGAACTATGGATATCTAACAAAAAATTAAAAAAGTTGCACTTTTTTCCGGGCTTCAAGGTGTTGTTCCCCTTAAAATGATGTCTTGGAGACGTCGTGCGATTTTATTTTTCACCGTTGCCTATATATGTAAGTATGTAGATCGCCAAACGAAATTAAATCGTACATTTTGGCTAGCAACTTCGGAATTAAATTAGATGGCAAGGGGTTAATGTCCTCAAAATCCAGTTTTTGCTTGAAAATGTACACGTGCAATGTATAGTATTTCATAGAAAATAACGGTAAAATGTACGAGTCTTGTTTCCCGAAGTAATAATAGTAATGTCGGACGTAAGTAGGTATGTAATTTATGAAATGTTCCTCCCAGTAAGTAGTATTTCCAGAGATAAATCTGACCCAAATCCGTCAATATTTATAACACATCATTGCTCAAATTATTTAATTATTTTAGAGTGCATTCATTAGTCGTATTTTCCGGGTTTGTTTCTCGAAAATTCTATCAAGTAATGCAGCGTATAATTATTTTGTCGTTGGTGGCTCACCGCGGAAAGCAGTAAACGAATGAAATTAAAAAATCACTCGGGGAAACGTGGTTGACAAAGTCACGTTTGTGCACCTACTAATTAGCCGAGGAGTGTGTTTTTTCTCAGAAGTGAACATTTTTTTGCTTTTCCCTTTTGGTCGAAAGATAAAGTTCTGTGGCTTGGAACGGAAGTGCTTCCGGAGTTGTGTTCACGCGAGCCTGTGCTTTTTTTTCGTCGTTGCGCTGACAAGCGGATTTCATTTTTAACATATCGCGGGTGTCTTTAAGAAACATTTCGCGTTAATAAAGCATCGAATTCGGCCCGTAACGTTCTTTAAATGGCGTTTGTCATTCTGCGACTATCTTCCGTGTAAAGTAGGTGGAATATTCGTGGATATTTTCCGAAGTCCCTTTACTTCAATAATTTTACGAGTAACAGGGGAACATTATGGCGGAACCATAACGGTTTGACATCCTTTCCGAAGCACAAAATTCTGTTCATAAAATGGATTCTTGAATTTCCATTGTATTTTTAAACAGAACTACTGGGCTGTGAAATGTGTAACGTAAAATTTGGGATGATTCAGCTGTCGCTGAAAGCACCAATAAAAATATCTCCAATGATGATAGAAATTCAGATACTAATGCAAAAAGGAAGTAGAATGTTACACCAATTGTTAACGTTGAATTTGGTATAATAGCTTCTAGAACATAAAATTGGAGGAATAAGTAGGTGTGTATAAGTTTATTCACCGACAGACAGTATAAAATTGATATTTTCTCAACCAATCTTAATGTTAAAAGAAGCTTCCTATTAATATTGGAAGAAAAATAAATTTTTATACAATCCTCTCGCGTAGTCTCGTGTGATGAAAAATTGGAAGCGTATATTATTTTCTTTTAAAGAATAATTTTCTTTCGATAAAATTTCTGGACACTACAATCATTGCGTGCTTCCCATGCAACGTGCTTAGGCAAGTTTGTAACTTTCTATTACATTCCCTATAAATTGCAGCATAGGTACATAGATAGCTGCATCGAACGATGTTCCCTAAGATAAATGTGACAGAGGTTCTACGTGAACCTAGCTCACCGTAGTTTCAGATAAAATTAACTGCTCAAGCACGCAAGGAAAGCATAGTTAATTTGTTCACATCTAAGCGATAATTTTCAGGGTGAATTGGGATTAGCAATTAAACAGTAACGTAACTTTACAAAGGTCTAACCGCTTTTCTTACCATTAGTTATCGAATTGCGCAGCCTCGCGTGCTACTTCACAATTTGCTCCTTTAACAGTGTACCTACATACTAGTCGAATTAGATGCGAAATATAATTTTCGAGTACAGTTGAACGCACGCGGAAAACATATGTAGGTATCTCCGTAAATACGTTGGAAAATGTCGTTCCTTCTTACTTTTTTATGAGCATATATAGGGCACATTATTAATTGCTTCGATAGAAAAGTTTCTCGGCGAGGAGAAAGCAGTGTGTACCCTTTCAAATCGAAATCCTAAAGCTCGTACCGTTGCACGAGCGAATCAGCTGAATTCAGTCACAGAATTCGATGGACCATCCGCGACGAAATTAAATCGCGTTCGATTCAATTTCACACCCAATCCAGAATAATATCTGTGCTTCGATTAAATTTAGTGAAACGCTGATTCGCCGACCGGTATTCCTTTCTTTCCGTTTTCCTCTCTGTTAACGCGAACAAGTTCGGCTTCGCACTCGTCCCAGGTGCGGTAAACAAAATATAGGACAAGCTGCGCGCTCGCGAACCTTCATCTCGGGTAATCGAAGCTAAAAATGGAGAGAAAAAAATGAGACAGTAATAATCGTGGGTGCGTGCAACGACTGCTTCGCTCGTATGCGACGCACGATGAAAATCTCCATCCAGAGATGGATATCGAAAGCGAGGAAAATCGTGGGCCTCGGTACTCGACGATGCGAGCACGTTGGGTAAATATCGATTTGTGTTAACACTTTAACTGGTCCCGTGCTAACGCGCGTCTGAATTCGCTGAAAATCCTCGTGTCTCTGTGCATGTGACAGAAAACTTTCGAAATAAAAAAGAACGGTGCTAAGCGTCACGGACAATGAAAACGTGTTAGCTTAGGTATGGTGCAAGTAACCTGTTAAGTGGAAATGACGAGTTAACTTGTCACGCGAAAGTCACTCGATTTTTAATAAATCGAGTTATCCTCTGTAAAAATGTAATAATTACACTGTTGCAAAAACCGCAAATCGTCATATCGATTACTGTTTCCATTTGATATCAGGATTCTAATAAAACTGAGATATGGTGGAGTCCACGCGAAATTAGGAGGGGTTTATGTCCTCATTTTGCTGATTTCTAGTTTTTTTTTTTAAAAAATATACCAGATGTTGAAGTTTCTAATTATTGTCTCTTTTCGTAGAAACAAGATCTATAAATGAATTTTTATCTCCGATAATATCAAACGTATGAAATTCATTCCTCCTTTGTTTTAATCGAGAAGGATTGGCCTTTCTAAATAAATTTTGTCGACCGATACACTTACTACGTTATACGTATCGTTTCTCATTTTTAAATACCCAATTTAATAAAATATATAAAGGACGTCTGCGGTTAAAAAATGATCTAATACTCAAAATAACTTTATGATAAAATAATGGTGAATGCTTTATTTCCATTAACACGATAATACAAATAACTTATATTTATTATATAGGTACGTTCAGTATTTGTTTCTTTTCCTATAAGATGTATAGAAATGTTTGGCCATGTGCTCATCAAAATTATATCCTGGTACTGCGTACCTACTCGAATTATGTTCTTCACACAGTGGCTCGGTTCATTTACTTGTTCGTACTCTCCGCTCGGCCTTTCGAAAATGCTGTTAACGTGAAGGGCAGGACCATGAAACAAAAGAGGCAGGGTATTCAAAGGATACCTACAGATGGAATGGTCTCTCAGTGACCGTGACCAGTTAAAATTCCCCGACATCCCAGGCTTGTCGTTAAAATGTTAAAACACAATCTGACACCCTTGGTCCAGGCGGCTGCTTTACGCCCTTGTTCGCCTCCCTTTCTTCGTCCTTCATTTCGGCCCCATCCACTCTGCACCGAAATTACCGGAAGACCGCGCGAAATTTCCAGGGAAAACCCCACTGACGACCGACATCAAGGCATTTTAATCGGCTTTGATCCAACAGCGTATCGCGATTAAACGTTATGAATATTTCTCGAGAACGACGCGTGCCACCCCCATTTTTTTCACCTCCCAGCTGATGGCCGATATTATACGAATTATTTAAATTGTTCAGAAGAGTGCACGCTGCACGCTCGTCGACCGTGTGCGCATCAATTTGCCCGCGCCTATTTAATATTAATGCACGTGCCCCGAAATCGTGTCATCGCGCATTTTTCGTTCGACACGGAATACCGCGCCCCCGAATCTGCTCCGAAACGAGAGATTTCTATTATATTGTTCGACGTTTATAAAATTTATTGGGTACGAGTGGAATGCCTGATGAACCGTGCGCTTTAACGTATTCGCGAGACAACTTGCGCGTACAGAAGGACATTCCATCGATCACTGTACGCAATCAGCGTGCTCGCGGTTCGTAGCATTCACGGAGGGCAGAATCGTCGAAGCGTTCGATTTTCAGCTGGAACTGATAAAAGTTGTTGATGACGGTTCAGGAGGGACTCGGAGTCTTGGAAATTTTTCGTCACAGGAAGTACTTCGTCACTAGCATCCTAACCCTCGATTTCTCTCTTCAAGTGTTATACACTTCGATCCATCGAAAATCATGTCTCTTTAACAAACAGTGTCGTACGAAGTATGAAAGTTTTAACCCTTCGTTGACACACCTCTTTTTTCGATCAACTTTGACATACCTGGCTGGCTCACACACAGAGCAATTTTTCAACGACTGCCATTCTCATCTAAAGAAACCAATCGTTATGAAAAAAATCATGGGTCATTTTCAAGGTCTCTAGAACGCATTCCAATAGTTTTATTATTGAAACTTTATCACATTTTTTATGGAAAAATTCTAAATTACCATATGTTGAGAACAGACGAAAAAATGCTTTAAAAAATTGTAACTTTTACAAATTTCAATATTAGGAGCTAAAAATCTGTAGAGTTTTTGTTCAGATATAATATTTTCAGGAAAAAAAATAGTTTATAAGTTGGCTTTGGAGAAAAGGTAATTATTTTGCGTATGCAAGGTACACAGTGTCAAAATCAGCTTATGAGTGGCTTACACCCAGATTGTCAACGAAGGGTTAATTTCATACCACAGATACAGGAATATCGACTGTCGAAAACTAAAGTGATATTTTAAAATGAGAGGCTAGGAAAAATAGAGAATTAAGAAAACTGTATGAAAAATTACGATAAATGTAGCAGAAAAGTTTTCGTACCTTCTACCATGTATGTACCTACTATTTCGTACTCCCACCCCGATTTCAATAACCTGAATAGTACCTGAATCACGCACGACAAAGGTTACAGAGTCGCGCAACGTTACTAATTGCTCAACTAATGCAGGGCTTTGTTGATTGTTCCATTACGTCAAACAATTCCTGACGACACAGGCTAGTTTCCAAATACGCGTCCACGTCGTTCGCAAACCGGCAGACATAATTACCATTACATCTCTGACCGTGATAATCGATGTGACGGGAACGCGCGCCACCGAGCACCGATAGAAAATACGGAACCGCGATACCAAAACAGCCCACGGAGCTAATACTGGATTAAGTATTCCCCTTTTGATTGAAATCGGCTGAATCTGCTGCAGCCGAATGAATTAGCCGTCGCGTCGCGTCGCTGCGGTACCGCGCGCTTAAACGAAAATAGAGTATTATCGTAATACAAATTTAAACTCGTCGGATATTAACAGGGATTGGGCCATCGAACATTCGGTGCTGGTTAAATACAATTTAGGCATTACGCGTTATAAAGTTGTTAATTATAGACGGTGGATTAGCCGGGAGACAAAATGGAGCCTGACGCACTCGCCAGGCCGGATAATTCGCGTTGGATTATTCCGCGTTCCTACAGCCAACTGCACTCGAAACAAATCCAGAAAAAAAACCGGGCGAAATAAAAATAAAACCGCCCCGAGAGTCCGCCACCCGAGTAAACTTTCAATATTTGAATTGCTGAATTTTCCACGGGCCTCGAAATTTATCCGGAACTGTCGTCTTTATTGGCGACCGTGGTCGCTAAAACTCATCGACGGTTTTTAGAATTTATCGATACACCGCGGGAGAGGGTCGACGGGGTGCAGGCGCGAGAGGAAGGGAATGGCGGACGCGAGACGTGACAGAATGGTCGGTTCTAATTAAAAGTGACTTAGGTTGGGTCTTCTCCCAGCGCTGGGAAACTAGTTTCGACGACTGGAGACGGAAAACTGTGGCGCGACAGCCGGCCGATTCGAGTTAAAATTCAATCTGCCGTCGTTGCCATCTATGTTCCGGTTGCACCTGTCGAACCTGGCCCGAGTTCACGGAAACGAAATTCAGAAAGAATCCGGATGTTCCGTATCTCATTGAAAATTCAGCGAATTCGCGCGCGTCTTCGATCTGCCCTCGTCTAGTTTAATCTCGTCGCGCTCAGATTGTTTGACGGCGTCACATTTGCTTCAATGGAATTCTAATTGTTTCGCTAATACGCCTCCTGATCTCTACAATGGCATTCATTCGTCCAAATTGCTCCTTTTATTCGTTCACGGCACATCAGCTGCCACGTTTCAATCTCAGATTAATGCATTCAGGTCTTCGCGACTCTAAATAAATACTTGTTTTGATAACTAGTGCAGCCGTGGTCCATTGTTTACTAACAACTGTTTATTCGTTCATGTTAGAATTGGGATTCCCCTTTAATTGGCGAAGACGGGAATTTTTGGCCGCACAGTAAATACGCTCACTATTCGATAGAATACTTAATGTTTATTGATTGTAGATATCACATAACTGAAATAGTTTGAACTTGCACGTAGCGACGAAAAAAAATCAAATATCTTTATGAGCGAGAAGCGCATCAGCCACGCGTGAAATCAAAAGGTACGAACGGAAATAACTTAAGGGGACCCTCCAGTCAAACCCCTTAAAAAATAAGTGATCTTTGTGAATTTTTTACAAGAAGAGGTTATAATATATCCTAAAAAATATTTTTGGCATTTATTGATACACTTGTTACGGTGCAAAAAAAATTTTGTTACATGTTCTCGGTGTTGATGGATTTTCTAGGTGGCGCTTAGTGCAGGCGCTGCCTAAAACGGTAACCACGGATTTACTCCCAGGATCGTCCGAAATCAAAAATTCAAACAATTTCTTAAAATTTATTCAAATGGCTATCGCACCACCCCTTATTGGAGAAGGACCAAAACTACGATTTTGATGCACATTTGTACGAATTAGTGCAAAAAGGCGAGTAATTTTCTACACAAAATATTCCGTGTTTCAATAAATTATGTTATAGCTCAATTACGAATCAAATGCCTGAAGTTTTTTTAATCGGTTCATTAGTTCTTCTGAAATCGTGGTTACCGTTTCGAAATATCGTGTTTCGAGAAAAACGCGTTCAAAGTGTTCTCGACTTATACCTGCGTTCGGAGTTTGAGTTAGTTATGTGACTGTAGAATCTATACCATTACGAATTTTGGTGCGAAAATTTCACAGGGTATTCTCGGGATGTTATACTACAAATATATATATATAAAAAAAAATCAATTTTCTGAAAAATTTTAACCCAACGGTCCCCTTAAGTGAGGAAGGGGGATTCTTCTAAATTTTAATTTCTCTAACAGTTCATAACTTGCCTTTGAATGATTCCGTAACAAAATCGTGTAACACTTTTATTACCACGCCTGCACACGAATCGTTGCTATAAGCAAAGTTCTATGTTTAATTAAATTACCCAACGATTGAAATAATTTTTGTTCCCACAATGTGCGTTTATATGTAACGAATCTTGCCCATTACGTCTTATTGTACAATTAGGCTCATATTACTGTAGCACGGTTCCTATTTTTTGCTAATTGTATGTGGAACGTAATAAAGACTTATTATTATTTGTGATTTCGAACGTTTGAACGCCTTCGCAATCCACTACACCCCACAAAGACCCGAGAATCCATTAAAATCTAACACAAACCCTAACGAGGGACGAAATATATCATCTAAAATTAATTGCTCGTCATCCGTTGCTGAAGTCGACTATTTCCTACCCGAAAACGAGCATAAACGCCTGCAAGTATTTTAAAGGCAATAGAACGATCACATTTATCACGATCCTCGGCGTAATTTAAAACGCTCGGAGTTTTCCGCGCAGGAAATGGCTCGGAAAGTTTTGTAATCTGAACGGTGGACAATCCAAACTCTGGCGGAGCATTTAATTCAAAATAGATCGGTAATTGTTCGGTCAATACTCTTCACGGTACGGCGACACTGTCGTCTTTCCTCCCCCTTCCAACCTGTCCGGGGGTTTTCATCAGCGTCCCGTCGACTGTACATTTCCGGCGATCCTGCCATTGTCCCCCGTTTATCGTGCACAAAACAACGACCCCGAGGTTCCGCCATTCTTCTCCATCTAAAATCGGCTTCTAAGCGTTACTCTACGTCGCTCGAATCTGCTCCAGGCCGCATTACTCATTGTTCTACCATGACCGTCGAGCGTCCTCCATTATCTGCTGGAACGTGGTCGGCGGGATCCTGGCGGACAACGGCCACGAGGATCCGCATTAAAGAGGATCCAAAGGGGTGGTAGGGGTGCGATGGCGAAACGAAAAATTGGTTTTCAGTTAAATTACGACAGTATCGTGATTCATGCACGAGGACGAAAGGGGTGACAGGCAGGGGGAGGTTCGGGGGTTGAGATAGGGAGAGAGGGTTCGAAATGTAAACGGATCTTATCTCGGTCGATGAAGCACGCCGTTCGATATTCCGATACTTGCACCATCGCCATTACCGTTGGCTCCAAGGGTATCGGAGCCTGGCATAATGGAATTCCTCGTTATATAAATTTCGGTGCACATTTTTCTGGCACCCATCGATCTCCCCGGTGTTCCATTTCCCCGGCCTTTCTCTTTTAAAGTCGACGTATGTACTAGCATCCCCCGGACCCCTCGCTCGTCCCCACCCCGAACCGATACCCTTTTTCGCCTCCTAACCCACCCACGCGCCCCCTGCTCCCCCCCGCGTTTTATTCCGTCTCCGCGAATGGGCTGCACCGGCTCCACGACTGGACGTTTTTCGAGAAGCGCGGGGAAACGGAAATTCCATCGATAACTACGAAAATCCGGGGATCGTTTCTTTAAATGATTTTATCTCGCCGAACAAAATGCTTGGGGCCGATAAAAAGGGGGATTCCCGTCGATTAACTTCCGCTTCGCTTTTGTACGCCGTTCGAGAGCCCGGCGAATGCCAGCTAGATCATCTCGAGAGCGGTACTTAGACGAGACCTTCGAGTGTCCCTCCCCGCCCCCTCCGGATATCCGCGGGCCGAATATCTGAATGGTGACGTCAATGGTTATCTGCGATATGGTTGCCCCGATACGATCGAACCAGATCGGCAGAGCGGACAGCATTTCGCGTATTTTGAGCGATCTTTGACCGTTGAATTTAACGAACGATTGAGGCTAACGTCGAGCACGATGGCTTTCGTTGGATTTTTTGTTACCTTCTGTTTAATCCACAGTTGGAGAAGTTATTTAAAGGGGGAACCGAATAAAAGGTAGCCTGTCTTCGTCCTTATTATTCGAACGGTCTTTATTGGATGGATAAAGATCCTATTCTTATCCAACAAACTTTTTATCTTTATCATCGAATAAGGTTTTTATAATACTGGACATTTTTATTGGAAATTTATTTGAAAGCCAGAGAAAGTTTTATGAAGTGTTAACCACAGAGTTGGTTGTATCCTACAATCTTATTGATAGAGTGATATCGTTTTTATTTGAAGTTTAAAGTCATATCGACTGCATAGGTTATTAACGACTATACATCAGTTTCACAACGTCTTTGCATATTTCTTAGAGATTCTAATGTTTTTGTAATATTTTATTACGTTTTCCTGGTATGATATACCATGTATGCAAGTATCTATATCGGCCAGGTTATCATTACCTAATACTGGAATTTATTCTTTCTTGGTGGTTTACTGTTTAAAATATGAGTATTTCTCAGTTTGGTGTGAGATTAAGATTTAGATCCGGGTGAGTTTTAACCATTCGTTGGCACTCTGGGAGTGAGCCACCCATAAGCTGATTTTTTACGCTCTGTACCTTTTTCAATACGTAGAATATCCTGGATATTTGTGGAATATCTCTTTTTCCCAATTACCGAAGTAGCCTACCTTCTATATGCAAAATGAATACCTTTTTTTCAAAGCTAATTTACAAATTATTTTTTTCTCAAAATATTATATGTGAAATACAACTCTGTATATTTTTAGCTTCTAATATTGAAATTTGTAAAAATTGCCATTTTTTGAAAATTTTTGGTCTTTTCTCGAGATATGTTAATATAGAATTTTTTTACATAAACTGTGATAAAATTTCAATAAAAAAACCATTGGAATACATTGTAGAGACCTTAACATTCACCCCTGATTTTTGTCTTAACGATTAGATTCTTTAGATGAAAATAGCAGTCGTGTAAAAATTGTTTTGGGTGTAAGCCACCCATTTGATCAAAAAAATAGTTGTGTTAAGGAAGGGTTAAATATAAAAAAAGTTAAAGATAATCAACTTTTCTATTATTCCTCTTACTCATATACCCATTATTGCCACATACACAGCATAAATATTATTTCTATAGACAGATTTGCCTAAAAGAAAGTTAAAAACACTACAACATAAAATCCTTAAAAAAAGACATAAATAAAAATAAAAGCCTTACCTAAAACTGAAAGAATTATTAATTAAATCTATTTCATGTCGCACAGAAATAATCCACTTGAGCTAAGTCCTTCATATAAAGAATGAAAACAAATTATCTTTCATTCAATCCTTGACTTAAGTATCTTCAGTATTTAAATAAAGCTCAACAAACATTTCACTGTATCATCTTGAAAAAAATAATAATCCTCATACCTCTGATTCTTTATTCAAAATTGAAATCCAGGCAAAGTTCTCTCTTCGCCGCGCGTCTAGCTCGAGATGTATCGATCAGCGTCGATCCCTCGCATCGATAGATGGCTCTGGCATCTGACTCGATCGCGTCGCATCGGTGTGCGTCGCCATGGACCGTTACTTGGAACGCGGCTGCACAAGTCTACGCTTGTTTACCTCCGTCAAACCGTTCGATTTAGTGGATTTAAGTCGTGCTTTTCCGTTCTACGTCGACGTCTTCCATCCGTGCCGCGTACAGCTATATGTTCGTGTGCATTATAACGCGACCCTCTTTTTTGCGGGCTTGGACGTTGCCTGTTAATAATTCAGGTACAAGTCGGGACGCGGCGAGGATGACAGTAGGCATTTGGGCCCCGTATCTCGTCGAGTGAAGAGCGTCTCGCGTGTTCGCCCTTTTCGACGTTTATTAGTGGACTTTACAAACTGTGCGCGTATAATGTGTGTAGTGCCACCCGAAAATTTGGATATCATACAACTGTTGTCTATCGTCGGTTCCCCCAGTGCTCCTGGTGAGTTGACGTTTTAATAATTCTTAAAAGAGCGTAGATACATACCTACTGGTCGCCCGATTCGGTAACCATCGAACATGCGAGTGAGGAGGCGATATTATTAACGTTTTATCGATCACTCGTTGTCGGAACGAAATTCCCTATCATTGATCACTTTCAAGAATCACAGCTAAGTAGCTAAATGATGTTTGAAAGGAAAATGAGGAATAACGATTTAAAATGACGTTTTATTAGTTTGTTTGAATCGATGTATCAAGCATTTTGTAATTGTGATACAATTTTTAATGTGTTATCCATCTTTCGGGGCATCTCTCGTTACTAAGGAATGCAACATATTTCTTTATTTCTTAATTGAATAATTTCTTTTTCATTGCTTCGCCTTGGATATGTTGCAAAGTAAATATTGATAAAATCAGTCTTTGTACAACATTTTTACCTCAATTAGGCTGAGGAATTATAGCCTTATTGTAATACAGCTAGAGACCTCCAGTCTTAACCTAATAAAAACATTTGACAATAAAAAGTAGTAATATATTATACATACATAAGTAGTTGATATTAAAATTGTATGAATATACTACAGAAAGGTTATGATTCCTCACCCTGATTGAGGTGAAAACGTGTTGTAAAAGGGCTGGGCTTTTTATAATTACTGCTACACAACACATAGCTACACAGTGGTTGTCGTTATTTTTAGAATTATTCTTTCCAATAAAATAACATTTTATTTTAAGAATGACATAGCCAGAAGATAATGTAATGTGTTATGTGAAATGGTATATTAAATGATGATATTTCACAAATTTCCGAATCTGTCACGTATAGTAATTTGTGATTCCTGAAATTATGTAAGTAAGTAGGTACAATTTATATTTCATAAATAGTGTTGACACATTTTCATTAGCTATTTTTCTTAATGACGAATATTTGTATTGGGTTTTACAAATATATTAGTAGATAGGTATTTTAATATGCCATCATATTTTCCAAATATTCTTCTACATACATATATGTATACTATGCGATGCTGCAAAATGACCAGATAAATTGCCTCGAATTTTTTTCTTTCTGGATTTTTTCTGTTTTTATGTTACTTTGACGTAAAAAATCAAAGGTTTCCTAAAATAAAATTGCGTAGTCGATTTACTATATAGTCAAAAGTTAAAAGTTTGTGTCAATATGAAATGGACTGCTGTTGAAGTAAAAAATCATTTACATATTTACACATTTTTTCATTTTTTTTTTATTCAAACGGGGAAAGAAAAATATTCGTTCAAAAAACTGAAATGTAGTGAAATCCAAACACTTTCGTAGTGTGTATTCTTCCAAATTTCAAATGGAATTGCTTAAATATTTCTAGCAAGGTCGCGTCCACGAACCTGAGGAACGTTATTTCGAGCAAATTATGACGGTAGAAGATATTTCTGAAGAAACACGTTTAAATTATTTATCTCCCCTTAAACACTGATTTCTGCTAAAAAAAAGTTCCAGGAAAGCTGTATACAATAGGAAAAGCTTGTGTACTATCCGTAGAACATAATAGAATTCGAAACCTTGCCAGACCTGGCAAGGTCTTTTGACCTGTAGAACGAGGGGTGTGCACGTGCGTTCGAGTGTCGGTTTGGTTAAAATTCCATAACTTTCTCACTAACGTAAATCCCATTGTCACAGTTTAGAAATATATTCTCAAAGCTTCATACATTAAAACTGCGTTTCCCAACTAAATTTTGCCAAGGAACCCTTCCAAACTCACGAAAATTTGGCGGAACCCTCAAAAGTTGTTAGTATACCTTCGTATACTTCCTTATATTCTATTCTATACACTCTTCGGTTGTGACATCAAAATAAATCATTTACCTATAAACAAAACAAAGCAATCAGAACTTTTACTATAAGATAACTTTTCGCGGAATTCTAAACTTCGTATCCCGGAACACTAATTAGGAAACGCTACATGAAAAGAATACCAAAAAAGGAACGAAAAATCCACGTGCATGTAACACCTTAATCAACTACAATCACGCACAAATTACGTTTACGCGTGCGCGTTTTAACGAACACAATTTCCTCCAATTCCCCGCAGAAAGTACACACTAGTCTGAGCATCGGGAAGCCAATTGCTCCATGAAGAGACACTTGATTTTTAAATTTCCTACCTCTAACCAAATAAAGCTCTCGATGCTCCACCAACGCGGCTTTTTGTCGAAGCTCTTAATCAGGACAATTTGTCGTCCTTAAAAAAACCATACAAAAATTGAAGGTGCAAGGCAACGAACGCCAAGAGACCTATCGCGACGTATCGTCCTCTCGACGGAGTCTCGTAACCGCGGAACGTTCGTTTCGAAATTGATCGGTCGAGAGTTCAAACACACGACTGATCGATAATAAAAATACAAGCGCGAGAAGGAATAATCAACGGACAGGAATTGGATCTCTCGTTACTCCCATACCTCTTTTTCCCCGTCGTCCTTCGGTTGTCATACGAACGCGCAGATCAGCGCGACCCCGCAAACGTAGACAGATGTTGCTTTGTAACTTTACGTTGCCAGCTATCGGCGAATTTATTGACTTTTTATCGGGAGCCCGCTGGACTCGTAACGCGTCCCGCCATTATGTATCGTTCCCTTTTATCGGCCAACAATAGCCTTTCATCCGGGCTCCGCGGCCCCGTTTCCCGAAAATCTATTTCCTGCTGGGGTAATTTTTGATTACTTTCAATTTACCGTCCCGCGCTGGACGTCCTCGGCGCCAAATATTCGACAGAGCCAGAATGAAACTTTTATCACCTGGAAGTAATAGCCGATTTCACGCGCAGCGTGATCACGTGTGATTCGGAACTGATTATATTAAAATTCTAATGCCTCCTCGCTTTAGATTTCATGGGTGGGAGGCATCGGGTCACGGGCATTCACGGGCTTTAATTATTCCTGTGGAATAAGAATTTTATTCATTCGGCGCCATTAATAGATCGATGCTGGATTTTACGTCCGTGCGCCGGTGTTTTTAACGGACCTTCTTACGGGGCTAAGCTCGTCTTCGTGTTATTAACCGATGAGGCGAGGCATTAAATAGGTACATTTAACGTAGTGTGTTGTAGGAGAGGCTGGCATTTTCAAGATTGAAGAGAGTACAAGCTGAATTGTCTTGGAGTAGTATGTTGTTAATGAAAGTATGATGTTCTATTTCGATTTCTTTGTCGACTTTTACGTAGGCGTCCTGGGAAGCTTCATGCAAGTTGGTCCATTTGTGGCCCCTGAATATGTAACTGCAGGATACTGTAGATGATAAATTCTTTTTGGCTAGAAAAATGTGCCGTTTAAGGTTATTTTCGTTAGGAGGGTGTGCCAGTGAACTATTTCAATTACAATGTTCTACAATATGTAAAGTTGTTATCTGGAAGTTTCAGAGAGTTGAAGGTGCTCTTGCATCAATTCTCTGTTACTTTTAAAATGAAATTAAAAATATATAGTATTGTAATATAGTATTCACACTATTGCACTTTATGAAACAATTTACTATAGAAATAATTATAAAATAGAAAAGGGGACCATAGTTCTCTTCGCGCAAGTTGTATTATATTTCAAATAAGAATTTCGAATAGCCATACGCATTTCTAATACATATCTAGCGTTTCAATTTAATACACATTTCCTACAAAAATAGTGCAATACCGAAAAACTAAGCAAAGGGTGCGTGAAATTGCATGTCATCTGAAAGGATGTCTTCTTTTGTACTCTTCTCACTAGGTCCCGTTGAAATGCCTCAAACAAGCCAAGAATTACAGCCATTCGAATACTTCCCTCGAAGGTTACTTCTCTCTGGCCCCTTCTCCCCAAATGACTTCTAGGCAAAGGTGAGGCGAAAAATTGGTGCCCACTGCGAGGCCCTTTTGTAGGAAGAAAAAGAATTGTTGGTTTGCTGGACGGCTGCACTGCCAGGTGCGCTAACCGACCCGGCCACGGATTCTTTCTCCTAAACTAAACCTAATAGTCGAAGGCGACTGCCGCCTACGGCTAGGCCCACCTGACGGAACCTTCCAACCGCCCTTGTCCGCGCACAAAACTCGAAATTCGAAATAGCATGGAAAACCAAGCGCGCAGGGGCACGAGAACGGGCCCTATTCCTGAATATCGTCGACAGGAAACGAGTCGTCCGATCGATATGGTAGATCGGTACTCGAATCAGGATCCTTTCTTCGCTGGACGATTGTTCTATCAATTGAGGTATTCGGGCCCTGAATGCTTTCTTTGTCCACCGATTTCATATTTGGAAGCGCCTCTTCTGTGACCTTATCCCGCAAAAATTTGACGAAACTTTGTTTGGAGGGTTTGATTGGGCACAGGTGGGCACGTTCATCGTTCAAAATGGATGAACATGGAATAATCGTGAAGGATTCTGCGATCCTTGTACGTGTCTTGTGGAAAAGAATGTGCTGAGTCCTTTACCGTAGAAATTTTAGGATGTACATCCTGTGAAGATAGGGAATATGTAATTTTATTACTAAACACGTGCTGAATATTTCCCAATGAAATATCTAAGTATGTCGTGTAATAATTCTAAAAAGTGTTTCTATTTTTTATGTCGAGTTAATTGTACAGCGGTATCTTTAATCCTGTGTGGTATTGCAAGGAATGCCCTATTTAAAGTATAACAAGATCTTAAATGTACTCTAGATTGGTCTTACTGATAGCGCACTTCATCCTGAAATTTTCGCGTCACCCGAGACTATGGATTAAAAAGACCATTTTCCACGCGTCATTTAGTACAACGGCTAGAACTTTCGCTCATTCTACTATACCTAACGATCTGACAATATTTCCACTTTCTTCAACGCAATTAAAGCTTAATTGCCGAAAAATAGAGCGATTTACAAACACGTCTGGAAAAATACACGTATGTACGTACACCCTCTATACACACGTCCCGACGATTTAAGTCGAGGACGTGAGGTCCCAGCTAACGTTTCCAAATGCTTCGGCGAAGTTTGCCCTTTACGAACTTCCAAACTTTATTTCGAACCGTAAAATCTGATGGTTAAAGTTGACTCCCTGGCCGCCCGACACGTGGGACACACAGCGCCACGCCGTTTTATAATCGTTTTAAATATCGATGGCAAACGACACCGTGGTAAAACGAATTTAGCGTGTAATAATTAAAGGTTTACAATACATTACAGTGGAAAATAGTACTTCAATAGGAGTATTAAATAAAAGTTTATCTCCAAAACATCATTTAGCTTATCATTCAATCCAAACATTTATAATACAGCATTCAATGTTGTATGCTATTATCAATGACAGAAGTGCAAATCTTAAACTTCCATATTTCCAACATTTTTGATAAAAGAATCTGTTCATCTTTGCGTAACATTTTTGCTACCATGAACCAAAGATTTGAATGGTAATTTATACATGCATAAAAAACCATCTAGAAATACGAGTAAGGCGTTTTGAAAATAAATTTAAAACAGCCACGTATTTGTAAATCGACCTTTATGTCGACAAACGTTTTCAGAACTACGAACAAAAATATATATTGAATAGCTTTCCAAGCTATTTAAGACGATTCGAAGATAAGCTCTTGGATTTCCTATACGCGTGGCACTCGTGGCAGTGTGCTCGAGTGTGATGCAGTTTTTATCGCAGCTTCGTGACGCTCGGCGGCCATATTTTTCACTTTCCATACTGGCAATTAATTTTTTTCATTTCTCGTGGCTCACCTTCCGCAAGAGTTCCTAACGTGACTTCCTTTTTCCCGGGGTAGCTTTTTAGTCGAAGCGCCCAACCGTTCCTGCGACGCCAGATTTCTCCGATAGTTCGATAAATTCTCTTGGCAAAGGTTTGCTATTTTATGGTCGGCTCTTCGAGCGCCTCCTCCAGCCTGGACGAAAGAACACGCTTAAGAATGAGCGGCAAAGAGAGAAAATAAGGATTCTTGGTCGATTAATCTTCGTTTCTTTTGCTCGTTGCGCGCGGCCTTTACCTTTCGAGTCCTTCAGAGGCATATTGTATACCAGAGTCACATCATTTTCTCCCCTCTTCGACGAGCGGCCTCCCCTTCCTGTCTCCCGTATTATGCATCATGAGTTATTAATTATTTATAAGTGTGCTATCTACTTGAAAGTTCTTCTCCATTCCGCGCGTCTCGCGACGTTAATACGATTTATCCGACGACCTGATCTCCTCCTTTACCTGAACGAAAATTTTATTTCGCCACCGTGGGTAATTCAGGGAATAATGGCCCCCGGGCTTATGAAATAATGGGAGTCGGTCTTATGGTTACATTTAGGCGAGGATTTACATTTATATTATATTGTAATACCTGTTAACAAATATTTCGTGCCAATTACTGGTACTTATCATTGCTTCGTGTCTGATCACTTTACTTTCTGCTCCTCGAATGAAGTGCATTTGTACCTTCTTCTAATTTGGGGACAAGCGTTTTGATATTTGTCTGTATTCCGTGTGGATAGTTGATAAAGTATCAGTGGGATTAGTTAGAAGTTTGTGATTGCTACTTTATATTTCATTTCATAGTGAGTTTTGTAATATTTAAAGTAAGGTATTGCTAGAAGCTTCCTGCTTCCTGTAGAGAGATTTAACGATACATATGAAGTTTTAAATTCTGTTTGCCTGAACACATTTTGAGACCAAGAAATGAAGTACCAATTACATGAATGATAGGTAACTTTGTGGAAATTCTTTTTTATACGTTCTTTTGATTACACTTTGAGGCGATTCATAATCAAATATATATTAAAGCTTACACTACCATAACTTGAGGAGATACTGAAGCAAATAGAGAATTAACAGCAGAAACCATGTTTATAATAAATACAGTGTGACGATGACGGAAATTTGCACTTTTGGTAATTTTAGTTGGAACTATGAGGTCATAGAGAATCAAAGTAGAAATGTAAAACTATCCCAACTCGCAGTAACAATTTTAGGTGAACTTATTGGATCGTTGAGCAATAGCACTACTTGTGTTTTTGTTTTGTAATTTTGATATACTACGCTCCACTATTTATAAACTCTATTTTTGGTTTCAGGCCTGAGTTGTCGTTCAGTTATACAAACGTCAGTTTATTCCTAGAACCTTCATATCCTGACAGCTTTAAATATTTTGCAATATTATTCTGACAGAAGGATTCACTTTCTCTAATACATATATCTTTCACTCGAAACACAATAGTTAAGCATTACCTGTACGTCCAATCAAATATGTACATTACCTGGACAAACTGAATATACAGAAGGATTTGAAAATATCATTTTATTGGATTTAAAAGGAATTGTAAATAATCCTATATTTGCATGATTTTTCTCTGGAAGATAAAAGATGAGTTCAATTTAAAAAATATAGATACGTATTCATAAATATTGTGGAAAGCTTTGTACCACTCAATTTTTATATTTTAAAAATACAGATTTCAGATTATTAAGAAATAAGTTCCTCAGTTACAGACATACCTATATATTTTATTTTCCATAGTGTATAAAATTAGCCGTCGAATATTTTACAATTTCTTCTGAGAGTCCAGTTTGTCTCTGAATATGAAACCCGTTTAAAAATCTTTCGATAAATGAATAATGTTGGAACAGAAGGTGTTGATTATCGATTGTTATATATTTCACTATTGTCTAATTTATACGGCATAGTCTCCAATGAAAAGCGCTCCGTAATCTGTTCCTGAGCGATTTTTATCTGGCAGAGTGGAAAATGTCGAAGCTCGATGGAACCGAGTTTCTCTCGGATTAATTTTCGCTTCTCTGTCGTCTCCTGTTCGCGTTAAATTCGCCCCCATTTTCGCGCTCGTCGTCGTGCGGCGTTCTCTTGACACATAATTGCACCGGATTGCCCTTTTGTTGCGTCTTAAATTGTTACGTCGACGTTAATGCTTCAAATCGACCGTGCAAGGATTCGCCCCGTATTTATCACTGCGATTATCCGTGGATTCCGAAACAACAATTCGCCTTCATTCCTTTACATGTTTACCATTTATATCA
Organism: Andrena hattorfiana; assembly: GCA_944738655.2. NCBI lineage: Eukaryota > Metazoa > Arthropoda > Insecta > Hymenoptera > Andrenidae > Andrena > Andrena hattorfiana. Next base: position 31,151,813 of record OX122892.1, on the reverse strand, counting down.
CGTTTAAAAGTCTGCAAAATTTCAAGAACTCGAAGAAATTGTACAACATTATCTCTGTGTACTCTTTGAACGAGTCTTGGATTATATTAAAATATTCCACTGAATAAAATATTGTAAATAAATTTCTTCAGAAACAACCAGAACGTCGAACTATTTCTCTAAGTTAAAAGCACTTAGTCGGGCATTGTAACCGATTCAAAACGATTTTAAATAGAACAAAATGGGACAGAATTGCTGACAATATATAGGTCGCAGAGTGAACGGCACGAGTGTCAAAATAAAATTGTTCCGAAACCGTGGCGCGAATAGTACGGCAATTATCCGTTTAAAATTTTAATTCAATCACTTACCGCCAATTTGATCGCAGATCGAACAGTGGGGCGAAATAATTCGATGAAAAATTTATCTGAAATTCTACCATCCGTGTGCGCGGACAATAATCATTGTTAAAAGTCAAATGCTAGGCCGCCGTCGCTTTTCCGTCCAGCGCCAGCGATTCGATCGCATTCCTCTCGCCGCCTACATATCTGAATTACAAAAGTCGCGGGATTAGGCGATCCGTTTAATTTCGGAATATAATATATTATTCATACCCGTATTTGCATATCCCTTCGCGCACCTATCCCCAGATAGAAAATACGGTACAAGATGTAAATGTAATTCATGCTCGCTATCATCGCGGACCCGCAGCCACGACCACCATTGCGCCGTCGTCGCGTAATCACGTGGCTCGCGCGCGTGAAAGTCGACTCGTTAATCGAGCCATCGATACACTGGGAGTCGTTTCCTCGATGATTTTCATCCCGACGAACACTAAGCACGAACAGAGCCGCGAAAATAAAATAGTGATTATCCCGCCCATTATTTCCGCTTGCTTCTGTCGCTCCGTCGTGTTCACGTTCGTGTGAAACGCCGATTTTCAAGTCCACCGAGCTGTACTCGAGATTCATTATTGCCTTCCTCCACACCTCTGCGTTCCCGCCGCCAGTTTATATCTTTTGATTACTTCTACGCCCGAACCTGTTCGTTCACTATTTTTCAAAATATTTTTCAATAGGTATTTTTCGCGTGTTCCCGACGAGCTCGTGATTTTCCAGGATAGGTACTATTTTCAGGGGCCTGTATTGTGGAGATATGAGATGTTGGCTAGGCAAAGGAATGTGGGTCTGGTTGGGGTCTAATAGCCAGTGGTGGATTTCCCCCCAGGGACCCATCTTAAAAAAAAACACTATATTTTTTCCTGTACTACTACACTTAGCCCGGTTTTTATAAACCACCTCTTCATTTCCTCGGAAAAATAGGTCCCTCAGAAAGTTTGCCACCTGGCAAGGTTTTTTCCCCTTAAATCCACCACTGCTAATAATCCTACCACTGCTTAGATTAGACTGTTTAAGTTTAGAATCTAATCTAACCTCCTCTCACACGTATTTTCGTTATTGGCTGAAACGGTCACATGTGGGTCAAAAGTGGGGTCAGGCGGAACGATCGAAGTACCCCTCTTGTCCTTGTGCCATCCCGTTAGCCGTATGCACAGTAGGTACAAGGTTCAGGTCACCGATTTCGCTAGAATCTTGACACACAGTTAATCCATGTTAATTACAGTAACATGTTAAATGCATAGCGTACTCTACTCAAAATTTTATGAGAAATTCGAGTTCAATATTCTGTCTTCTTCGGAGTCTGTATCTATACTATGTTGTTCTGTATGTAAAAGCGAGAATGATTTAAGATTTATTATAGAAATGGTTAAAAAGTTGTGAAAACATGCATATTCGCCTGTACACAAATCCATCCCTGGGTATTGCGGTACTTTTACTACTTAGAATCTTTTAGAATAGTTTAGGTATTCCTTAGGAACATTCGAGAGGCGTCAAATACTGATTATTGTAAAATGTCGCAAGTTTAAGGGATGAAATTACAGTGCAAATATTAGTAAAAGACTATGGGTACTAGGTATTGGAGATATAAAGAATTTCTTTGTATAAAAAGATGCAATCAATAAAACTGAATTGGTGTTACTGTAAAACTGTACTTTTTACTCAGTAAATTAACAAAACTGTAACTAACCCCACTTCCTTTTTCTGTTTTAGGTGAGTGGTAAACTTCAAAGCACTATCCTTTGCGAATGAATGGACAGAATTCATTCCGACCTTCGTCATTAAGGTAACTCGAAAAAGCAAATAAATTATACACAGTCTTTCTCTTACACATCGAAACTGTAAAAGTAAGAATTAAAAAAATAAATTTCACAAAATCAGCATTCATGAATGCAAGTCAATTATTAAAATTCCCTGCTATTTACTTTTCAATATAATCAAGTTTACAAACTGCATGAATTACATTCTCAACTAATGTAAACGCATAGATATCTACTTAGTCCATTCGTAAAAATTACAAAGACGAATAAACTGGGCAACTCTTGTTTGATGACTTCCCCCCGTATTAATAAAAATTTTAATTATCTCTGTACATAATTAAATCATCCCCGTAGTGAATGAATTCTTCCAGACCATTCATTATGACCGTACGAAAGAACACTCTTGCATTTCGTAATACGATTTTTATGAACATACGCTATTATGTAACGGTAGTATGGCCGGAATGCATCTGCTGCTGTCGATCAGTGATCAATGCATCCAGCCCATGGTTTTGTAATTCTCTTCTTTCCGCTATGCGATTCAGCGAGCATTCGAAGCATCATTATGACGAGGCATGATCTGCATGCGAATTCCGCGCGTCTTTTGCAAGCAAATATGCATGTCGACGTCGATGTTTCGCACACATTTCCACCGTATGAATGCATTTTCTAGTTCTCGCGATCATTCCCCAAATGATCTATATCTTCTGCGCCAGGGTCCCGAGGGGATGTTGCATGAAAGGGATTCTTGTCGATTAAGTTACCCTCTCTATTCTGCTAACGATATATTCACTCGAATCGCGTGCAATTTTTCCAAGTTCGCCTTGGTACCTACGTGCATTGTATTCTTAACGATATTTCTCTCGTTCCTCTCAATACGACAATTCATGGTTCTAAGGCTGCAGCCGTGGAAATTGCGTTCTGGTTGTTTCAACGTCGACTCGTTCTGCACCTCGACGAATCTAGATATTCCCACGATAAGCGATTAAAATTTCTTACCACCTTCTGGAATGAACGTTGCACCTTCAATTTATTCTACTCTAGAATCACTACTGTAAAATTACTCTAGAATCATAGAAAATACTGTAGCTCTTGCGATCAACATTGAAGGGTTCCAAAATCTTTCCTCCCTTCGTAGTTTATTTAACGTGCATGAAGAGTGAAGAATGAACGCGCTCGGAATATTTCGAGCTCGTAATTCCCCGCAGTTTGAGGATCGAAGGATCGTTGTTAGTCGTCGTAGGATCCTCTCGGGGTCGGAAAATCGCGTGTCGTCACCGTGGTAAACCATTTTCACGTGCTCGCTCCCCCTCGGGAACGAAATCACAGATTTCTCGCGCGATTTTCCTACCATATGCCCACATTTTCTAGTCGTCGTGGTCGTCCTGGTCGTTCTTCAAACGATCTCTATCTGCCTCGACAAAATGCCAGGGGTTGTGCGGGGGGAAAAAGAGATAGGTACCCGCCGATTAATTTCCGTTTCTCTTTCGTCCGTCGTTCGTGCGAATCGCGCCAGGCTGTTTTCAAACCCGCTGAGGCGTATTATATCCTCGACGCACTATTGCGTTTTGTCTCGACCTACCGCTCTGATATTAAATCATTTGAGACTCTCCATCAACGGAGCCCGCGGGATCGGATATTTAAAACCGTTCCTACGCGACAGTCGACGATATTATGGTTATTCAACGAACCAGAAGAAGCTGTACAAGCACCTGCGTTGGAAATTAATCGGTGGTTACAGATAGTTGAGAATACAATAATAATAGTTTTTTAAAAATGTACATTATAATTTATTTTTTAATGGAAGATTCAACATGTTCTGCGGTCATTGTTACGGATTTTGATGAAATTGAAATATAATATACTCCACGGGTAACTAGCGAACGTTTATTTCGAATTTATTTAAAGCAAAGTTCAACGGAGTTCAGCGCGCTATGTAACGGATTTTTGTAAAGTCAATTTTAAAGTGACACTCGACAAGTGACTTCTCGATAAAAATAAAAATGGAACAAATTTTGTACGACCGATAGTACTGGAGATAACAATTTATTTATAGAGCCTGTTTCCGCGGAAACGGGCAAAATTTGTTAACTTTAACTGTCTGTACATTTTTAACAAATTCGAAACCACTAAGATGATGACTTAAACCCTCCCTAATTTCGTGTGGATTATGCCATATTTTAATTGATGGGTCCAAGGGTAGTTTTGATAAGCGTATGGGTATTATTTCACACTAAAATAGCAGTTCGCAACTCTAACGCATGTAATTAGTCCGTTAACTAATGGATACGAGCTGGCTGATCGTTTGGAAATGCCTCTACCTTTGATTACACGAACTTGACAGGAACGTTTACTAATTATACACGCAGAAAAAGAGGAAACAGGTATATTGAGTCACGAGTCAAACGTTCACTCATATATTGCTAGTTAGGTACTTTTAACATTTCTAAACATTCATAAAAGTAGACATTTATCAACAGCGATTTTAACCGATAGCCAAATTCGCCAGAAAAAGCAATTGGCAGATTGCACAGTCCATAATGTTACATCGCCCCAGTTCTACAAGAGAACGTCCGCGCTATTTTATTGCTCGAAATCGCTTCCATCGAATACCGTATGCATTATGCACGCCACTCGATCGCGGAAGGTCAATACGTCTTCGAAGTCAGCCCATTTTCCCAGTTTCTTGCGATTTGAATATCGAAATGGGGCATCCACCACCTCGAGCTCTTTCCTATCAAACCCCAAACTATCCCCGAGAACAAAATACCATGAGTCGCTAGGGGAAAGCGGAGATTTCCGCCGATTAATTTCCGTTCCCCGTTTCTCCGTTGCTCGTGTGAATCGTACGCGGCCGTTTTCAACTCCGCCGAGGCATATTACATCCCCGAATCATTGTCCTTTTCCACCTATCTCCCCCCCCCCTCTCTATCTCTCTTTCCCTCCCTCTTTCTCTGATCCAATCTACTCCTCCACAGACCCTCGCTCTCCTTGGATCTCCCTCGTCCAGCGATCCCCGAATTCGTTATAACCGAGAGCTCGGGAGCCACGCAACCGTAACTTCGCAGGATACGATATGCGACTGAAGAGCAACGAGAGGGTACGTAGGGGAATGCTTCACCCCTTCGTCGAACGGAGAAAGATGGCTTGAATCAAATTTACAAGCTGCTGAGTATTCCACCCTCCGTGGGCGGCTAGCAGAGTGTATGCAGCTTCCTCTCCCAGGAACCAGCAGCACTGCTCTTGTCACGAGTCACCTGGAAATGTTTGTTTGCCGGTGGTAAGCGATGTATCGATTATTGGTCGCTAGCTGCAATTGTAATCTTGGTACAAAATTAATTCTGTCTGTATTTAACTTACCCATGGCCTCTCGCGTCGGGTTTAGAGGGTTCGATTATTTGGTTTGAAGGCGGAAAGCACAAACGGTCGGGAGGAAACAGAGGTGTTGGACTGAGGAGGTAAGTATCTAGGACAAAAAATGAAAAGGTGAATGTGAGGATGGAAAGGAAAGGTAAATGGGTTAGATTCATACCTACGTAGTATGAAGGAAGATTCATTCGTAGCGACAAATTGCAACCAAATCGGTGGTTCGAATCCCTTGCAATACCCTTCATAGTGCAATTATTGTCGTCTGGAGTACTTATAGTTCAATTTTTACAGTAAATATCTAGAAGAGTCGCGATCAAACGAATCACCCTCCACTCTGCTTCGTAGAGATGTAGTGGCTACCCTAGAACCCGCTCAAGTAGTGTGTAAAATGATATCCCTGAGTATACAATACACAAATATGCGTTTCTTATCATCTATTGACAAGCACTTGCCTAGTTATGTTTCTACACAATGCGGGGTCTTTAAACACTGATATCCCAAAAATATTCTGTACAGATCTCCAAAGTCTTGATACGATGCTTCCTACTTTGTGCTCTAGTACTTTCACTACATCACAATTTATCTGTAAACCACCATGCTACAACCACTTGTACACCGAGTTCTCGCGATTCTCGGAGATCAACCGCAATCACACAGTAAATGAGCTGGCCCAAAGGAGGTATAGCTCCCGCTTCGGAGGGCCCACCAGCGGTTTCATCCTGTGAGAGCGGTTGGTCTACGAGAATCAAGGAAACACGGTGTACTACTTGTTTGAACAGATATAGAGCAGTGTTTCTCAAAGTGGGCGTCCCGTTGGGGGCGTTTGAATTATCTAGGGGGACATTAGACATTAAGGGAGTGACATGGTATATTAGACATAAGGGGGTGATTAAGCTTTTAGTAACATGAGGTTGCCCATGATTATCCAAAAAAGTTCGGTAGGGTCCGTAAAACTGTAAATGCAGAAATAGAATGTAGAATATTTTTTATATCAATTATATCAGTAACATTCAACGGGCTGCAACTTTAAAATGCTCGGAATAGTCGTAACTATTATACACTCAATGCGTTGCGTTGCGGCAATGCGAGTCTGGCCGGTACGCGCGCCGTTGGATGGTCCGCTCAATGTTACTAACCCAAATTAGTCGTTTGTTGTTTCACTGGGCGCGTGGCATCGAATTGTGCGGCTTATATGCCGTATGTGCTTAGGAGATAATCGCGTGGAAAGATTAAAATGGTGCACTCTGTATCTGGCAGGCGGCCGTTGAAATAATTTGATGGAACTAAAGGGGTGAGAGGAATAATTTTATAGAACTAAGGGGCTCGTGGCTTGAAAAAGTTTGAGTAACACTGATATAGAGAATTGCTTAGTACCTAATCGAGTGGTGTAGCAAGCGATTTAAACACATGTCTTCCTCCACTCCCTATAGAGCTCTGCAGATTCAAATATCTATCCACCTTCTTGCACAAAGAGCCTAATGAAGCCTGACGATGAACTTATACGTATAGTAGTCTGTAAAGGAGTGTGGTGTGAGATTCCTTAGGATACAACTATGACTACAGCGTTGCACTTATTTCGCCACATTCCTGCGCACCACAGAACCACTAACGACCAAAAGTAAGCTAATAGTATTAACCCAATACGTCTCTGAGTTACTGACTTGTCAGCAAGACACAAGGACCCTGCAGACTCTACCCCGTGTTATTTTCGCGACATCACGATATCTCTCTAAGTCACTATACATTGCAAAGCCAGCCCCACTCAAACAACTCTCGTTCCCATTGTATGTAGACTCTTCCAAGCACTACCCAGTGTCCACTGAACTGCAGCAATCGAGCGAGGACCCGATGCTCGCCCGCGTGGCACAGCCGTGGCCGTTGGCATTTCGATATATTTTTCACTGTACCGTTCAGCAAACTCAAAGTAGATTTCGCGTTATTTATTTAGAGCGTAGCGTGGACTGTGCACGCGTGCGGAGGGGTGGCGATTAACCGAACGCACCGGCATCGACGGAGGGTAATTGGTTTCAGGCAATCAGCATGCATTCGTCGGAACGTGCCGCTTATAACGCTTCTGTGTTTGTTGTAATTAGGATGTCAACGAATAATGCGTGTCCGGTAATTATCGATGATATCTGACTTTACCGGCCAGGGCATTCGGATTAATTTCGATACTGAATTCGACGGGACCCCGGTAGTAATTAGTTTATTATGTTTGCCGTCGCACTTGCTTCTCTTTCGGGGTGTGGGTGAACAGGGTAGGCAGGTCTCTACGCAGCGTACGGTAAGATAGGTAGGTATTTAGCGTTCATCAAGCTCCGTGGATTAAGGAATATTTAATATTGTTTGAAAATCCGATGCCGGAAATTAAACCTAGTGAGGGTAAATATCACTGCGAAACACGCATCGCCGATTGGCAAATTATTTTTACGCGGGGGGGGGGGGGGGCAAATTTTGACACGAGTTGTTTTTTTTAGAAGCTTCTGTTTGTTCATCATTTCGATGGATAAAGCTTTTTGTTCCATCTGTCGAAGGAGAAATTAAACGATACAACTTGCGAAAAGTGGTACTATGATGGTTGGTTAGGGAATACAATCCCGGCCATTATTTACTATCCCGGGATTGCGGGATTTTTTAAAGTCTATGTCGGGATTCCGGGACTAATCCCGGGATTGGTTAATAGAAAATTTTAGTAATTAAAATGATATATTATGTGCTAAAATTCTAAATCTTTATTTAATTCAGGGCTGCGCAAGGAGCTGTTTTCGGCGCCTACTGGCGAGCAACCCACCTGTCCGGTTGCTAAGGTTAGAATCGGTGAGGAGAACTGCAGTAGTGTATGTGCGTGCTCGTAGGCTCGTAGCGTAAGTATCTATGGCTGGGTTCAAGTCATACCAAATGCACGTACACTACTGCAGTTCTACTCATCGATTCTAACATTAACAACGGGACAGGCGGGTTGCTTGCCGCTAGGCGCCGAAAACAGCTCCTTGTACAGCTCTGATTTAATGTGAAGAAACTTACTTTCTATCAGTAGTCTGAAACATAAACTAAAATTATTTTTCACAATAAAACAGTAATGAATAATAACGTCTCAATAAATACGAACGAAGAAACAATAAAGCACTTAAAGTATGTATATATCTAAGTACAATGTTTTGACTTTACGTGTTCAGAGAAGTTGCGATCTGCAACTCGCGCGATTTCGAAATAGCGGAAAGTGAGAATAGCATTGAAAAAATAAATATGGTTCAGTTAGTTGTATACGACTTAATATTATTATTTAAATATATCATTATTATTATTGTCCTTATTATTATGAAATGACTATGTTTATTTATTCTGTTTATTTTTATATTTTTCGGGTGTTCCTAAAGTAATTCACATTTTTAAATAATCCCGAAATTCTCGGGATTAGTTGTATCAAATCCCGGGATTTTTGGAATCCAAAAAACAGCCGGGATCGCGGGATCTATTTTTTTTTTCTTTTTTTTTGGCTGTGTTGATTCGGATTTTCGGTATTCGGGCATGTTTGGCATGTACATAAAAGATGTATCATGACTTTTACAATTGATATATAGATTCGTGTGTGAAAGCACTAGCGAATGCATATTTTACAGCCTATAAAAGCGTATTACACTTTTGATGCCATATTATATTTTGCAAACGAGCGGGAAACTTGACAGTGTTCTGGGTGAAGTACTTAGTAATGGCGAATTTCGATTTGATGCGTAATCTGCAGCTATACCGGTGTATAACCTTCATTTACAGATATCCACAGTGCGATTGTAGCGATTACAGTTCCATTCAAGTAGTTTATAAAACAAAAACATGTAACAGATATAGCCTCCAGTTTTTCTAACGTATCGCAGTTCTATGATCGAATATCTCAATGGAAAAAATGCACATTTTATTTAAATCTATATCGTAGATGTGCGATGAAATGTCACAAAACTGATTAATGAAAGCAAATCGTACGAAATAGCAACATTTATAAAAGATTCTCGATTATTTTATTGAATATAATTAAAAAAATACTTAAAGTTTGTCAAACATTTTGGGCGACATTTAACACACATTTTTAGACCTCATAGAGCCCGGATCTCACAATCAATGATTACGAATTCCGACGAGAAATATGTTAATTTCGTTAAAACATCGCCAAGGTTTCTCATTAAGGGGTGAAATATGAATCCGAGAAAGGAAACGCGAAAGAATGATAGATTATAATATTCCATCCGAAATTGCAAACCGACAACAAGCTAATAAACAAACTTCCTTTTATTGCGAATGAAATAACTATATAATCAAAGTAAAGTACGTGTTCGCCACATTTAATCCTCGTACCATCGAATTTCTTAGCGATTATCAGATTTTTTTACGGTATCGGTAGTAATCAGAAAATTCAATTTTCCATTGGAAATGAGCTTTAAGCTTCCTCGCCCGAAGAATCGCCTCTCACGAAGAATCTCTGCAAAAAATTCTTATGGAAAAAGCCTCGAGCGGAAATTAATTCCGAGACTTAATGAAAGTGGTAATGAGCGACGAAGATTAAGGATATAAAGCAATCGCCGTGAAACTCCATTGTCGTGCGATTTTCACATTTTACGCCGATCTTCACCAGCCATCGGCTCGTTAAAAAAAATATTCAGCGTCCGTTCACCGCAAAGTCAACGATCCCCATTTTTCCGTCCGCGATTTGGGCTTCGAGATGTAATTAACAAACGTCCAACGTGAGTAATTGTAAATCGAGCTTGCAGTCTGTGCATTCCGCATTTGTCAGCCCCGCCTTGCATCCTGGATCGATATTCTCAATTTTCGAAGCTCATTATCTATATAATTAGACCTCGAACCTAATGTCTGCGAAGTAATTTACCACTCTTTTTCGAAAATTATTCTACCCATGCTATTTTCTACAGCGTCCATACTCTTTCCCAGCCATCGTCCGCAAATTCAAACCTGTCATGTGCAAATTGAGTGGCAGCCACAAAATTAGTGGCTCGGAGAGATTTTTCGATTAAAGACTTTGGTTGGTTTCCTCCATGATTGAACGTAATCAAATGGTCCATCAGTACTAAATGTATAAAAGATAAATTTAGATCAAAAAGTAGTTGGGATTTGTTACCCATTTTTTGCGTAAACGATTAATAGTTCATTATACTACTCCGTTAATGCAATATGTGAATTATACAATATTTTATACTTAAAAGTATATACTTAATTCATTACATTGTGTTTGAATATAAGAAGACGTAATTAATAAGAGCCTTTTCACACGAAACACTTTTGCGGCTATTGACTAGTTATTTCAGATATGTTTACAAATTTTCCGACCTTTTGTGTGCTTTGGAACTACCTCTGTCTCTGCCACGTAAATATATTCTTAATAATCTTGTGAACTATAGAATGTTTCGTATGCAAAGGTCTTCAGAGGACGAAATGAAAGAATAAAGTTTGCGCAGAGTAAAGGGGCCAAAATATGATAATTTAGCGAATATTTTTCTCAAGATCATCAACTTTTTGTCTACATTGGGTCGGTCATATGCATGCATTATGAGATATATTGTATTTTTTTACATACCTACAACCTTTTCTTACACAGTCATTTTCCTTTGACACACATCATGCCAGAGTATCTTCCATCAAGCGCCTCCTGATGTATGTAAATAAATACCATATAAATACATATACCGCTGGACACTATTTTTTACCGATAGCTCACACAAAAAGTTAAATGAAATTCTTGTTAAGTAAGATAGTGTAGGTACCGTGTGAAACATTTATTAGTTAGAAGAATTATTAGTTAGAAGATGATGGCGTATCGTTTCAAATTAAAAAATTTTTTATGAGTTTTATGAAGTTGAATGTAAAATTATTTTCTCTGTTTTATTCACTTCTTACCTTATTTTTAAGAAGATCGTAGTATATTGCCTTTCATGAGCATTTATTTTCCATTTGATGTATACATAATCATTCGAAAAAAACTAATGTCCAGCAGTAGGAGTTAAATTTGACTTTCCTCTGACCACCAGCAGAATATAAAAATCATACAGAATCCTTGAAAGTTCATAAACAAAAACTTTCAATCACCCTATCCCCTCCCCCTTGAACAGAGCAACCTTCATTCTTACTACCCCCTACATCGAACACACGAAGAAGAATCGCGTGTATATTCTTAAGTATCCCATTCTTTGTACCTATCCTATAACAAAAAATACGAATATCTTCCTTAATCTTCCATGTGAAACCATTTTATCAGCTTTTCACCAATCCCAATAACCAAGACCCACTGTGCCTCTCGCCCATCAGAATCATAAATCGTGACGGGGTCGCGAGGGACCCAGAAACGCTTCCCGTTTCCCCGAGCGTTTTAATCTCAGGAAGAGGAAATTGTTTTGCACGCGGCAAGAAAGTCAGATTACTTTACAAACCCTTTGAGGTTGAAATTGCAGCGATGCTGCGCGTTCTGCCGCGAGACGTCTCGCGTCGCTGTCAGGAGTGCGGAGAGAAGCGCGCGTCTTCGAGAGCAACGCGGGGCCGCTTACGCGGTTTATCGTGTTCCGTTTTTCCTGTTACCATCCGTGGGTCTTGTTTTTCCCACTCACTTAGCATAAACCGTCAGCCGGGCTTTCGTTTAAACCAGTTTAGCGGTTTTTTTCTCGCTCCACGCGGGAACTGGATCCCTCGGTAAATCCAGGAGGCATAAAAAAGCGGTTTCGTTACACGATGTTTGTTAGCCGTAATCGTTAACGAAGCGGGGAAAATGATTGATCAAGGGGGATCGAAGCCGAGTGACCTCGCCACGAAATCTGGGTTAAGACTCCGAGTGGAATGATTAACAACCACTAGGAATTAAGCACATTATTGGGATGTCGCGAAAAACACTCGGTAGCTGCCAAGTCGGATAATCGTGGCCGCTCGTGCTACAGATTTCAATAGCTTTTTGCGATCGTTACGCGACGGGCAGCCGCTCTGCAGTCGAATTTCTTAGAGAACGATAATAACAAGGGAAATGCAGTTAATTTGTTATTGATTTAATTGATCGTGCGACTGGTAATCAATTCCAATCAAAGGCTGTCACGAGTTTGATATTGTGGAGCTGCTGGACATTGTGAGACAAACACGTACAGTGTTACATTAGTTGTTACTGTCCGTAGTTTTACAGCAGAGTATAATGGGCAGATGCTGCGTTGATCGTGGCTTTGGAAGATCGTTAAGTGAGACATGTGATTTAAATCCAATTAGCATACAATTAACGATAATCTAACTCTCTTGAAGTAATGTTATAATTTACAAAGGATACATTATGTCATGAAATAATGTATTATAATAATTCCTTTCTATCAAACCTTGGAAAAAATTCTATAATTATTAGAGTATCTTACATTAATTTATTTATTTTCTCTTCTAGTTATATTCTCCCCAATTACATGTCCACTTATTTCCCATCATATTACGTTCCATGACTCGACATTTGCTTTATTCAACAGGACAAAGTATACAATTTTTTTGAGTAACTAAAGAAATTTGAATTTGTTGTTTTTATAGATACTGTACGAGTTGCACATAAATGTTTCCCGAAAGCAGGCAAAAGTTACAAACTTCAGCGGTGTGTATTTTTTAAACAAATTCGAAACCATCAAAGTGATGACTTAAACCCCCTCTAAATTCGCATGGACTACATCATATTTGAATTTCACAAAAATCCTTAACCTGAAGTGCAGAAAGTCATCGGTTTGGCGTGATATGTTTCCCAAAACAGGAAACGAGCAACTTTGCAACGTGCACTAGTAGTCTTACTTTCAATTATCATGTTGGGATTCTCAAAAGCTAAACACTAAAACACTTTGCCAGTACCAGCGAACATAACGCAACATCACCCACGAAGAACCCTACTACACGATGCATTCCCGCGATAAGCTACTTTCTTAGAGGCGTTCGTGACCTGGTGTCCCTAATTCTCGACGCGATGCATAATGCCCGGCGATATTCGTCGCTGAAAGCGATATTATCTGGAGCTGCCGTGTTGTTGTCGGGGATCCAGAGTCGAGTCACGAACCGTTGACCGGCGACGTCAGTTTGCCGGCTAATAAGAGCGTATCACTGGAGAAGAAAAAGCGAGGAAAGAGAGGACGGAAAGAAATTGGAAGCCGGCGAGCGAGATGGTGGGCCCGTCGCGATATGGATGCGAATACGGGCGCTTTCGGAGAATCAAGATGAGGGAGCGGCACGAGAAACGTCGTTGTCACGTAGCGGCCTGATGGCCCGGAGAATTCACGGGCCTCGACAGGGGGCTTTAAAAGGAAGAAATATTAATCCAAGTTAAGCTTACATAACGATGAAACACGACTGTTTCTCCGCCCGCCGAAGTGAAGTTCTCATGGAGCGGCTGCAAGGAGGCGAGTGCACTCTAACTAGACAAAGGCGAGCGGCGCGCGCGGGGGCCACTCCTGTTTCGCCCTGTCCCGGCGTCCGTGTGCCCGGTCTGTGTGCGTCCGCGCGAGATGAAGGGGAAAATTTATTATGCCCTTAGTGCGAAACGCGGGCGTGTGCCTCACATACGTATGCAGGTTAATTAGCCCTGGGCACACAACGGGCGAGTGGTAGTGGGTCGAAATTTTTCCTCGCCAGTTGACTGACGGCAACGCGTCCTGAGCACGTCGTCGGAAATTGTTGGCCATTGGACTCGCGAACTGTGGAGGGCCGGGAGCGTATACGCTGCTGAGATTCGCTGGAGGGACAGATTTATTGGTTTGGGAGGATATTTCTTGAAGGAAGGGGATATGAATAATCTATGTAAGTAGGAACGATGCTGTCAATCTTATTATCGTGTCTTTTCCATTTAGTCCGTTTGTTCCAAATGATGAGAAACATTTCTGGGGATTCCGACAAGAGGAGCGAACAAATTTTGGGTTATTCAATTGATTAATATCTTGCATATAGGTGGCCCACGGTATATATATCTAGTAATGTGTTAAATTCATATGGCGCATTATTTAATTTTTTTTAGATAAGCGTGTCGTTAGTTTTTCCATGTTAAATCCTGGATCTGGGTTCAGATGGTGGAAATAATTAACATTAGTAAAAATGTATATACCTATATTTTTCCAGTTAGTGTATGGATTACAGTTGAGGTGCCGTTGAAAGATAACTATTAAAATAATATTTGCACATGTCATGCATTAACTGTGTGCAAAATTTGAACAAAATTGGGAACTTGAACCTTGTTGTGCCCTGCCCATCTAAATAAGTCTTATCTTTTCTTATTGGACTTTTTCACATGAAGCACCTTTGTGAGTTATTAATGATAATAATAGGTGCGCTTCCCCTTCCATTAATAATATTTCAGATATGTGCTCACAATTTCTACCTTCTTCTATCTTGATTAATCCAGTGGTGTCCCTACTCTACTGATGAACATACTTGAAATATTAGTCGGGTTATAGAAGTATATATCTCGTCTGAAACAGATCAAGGTTTAGAAGGGAACAGTGCTATGCTGTCTATTCTGAAATCCCATTAATGTCGCTTGCAATTGTATGCATAGATTCTTTTAAAATTCAAACAATACTTCGTGCATGTGCTTTTTTTCGTAATGCACGATACTAATTCCGGTATCATTTAACGTTTTATCACTGGTACATTTGTGTAACTTCAACGATGTACGTTCTACACAATTTTGCATAAAATTAATCTACGAAAATACTAACAAAAGTAGCCAGTAAAAGGAAGAAGTTTGAGATATTTTCATACCACTGAAAGTGGGAAAACAGTTTGTTAATCGATTAATAATCCACGTATGAAAGTAGTGCGATGCTGAACTAGGTTAAAATGGCGAGCGTAGTTTATTTAGACGTACATTAGCATATTACATATTGCGCATACGCGTAAACAAAGCGAGCGTTCTATCGCATGAAACCCGTGCTGCAGCAGCGGCATGTGTACACATTGTACAAAGTTAATCATACATGGGGATAAAACAAGTAGAATAAAGAAGGGAATTTCACGTCGATGTCATGCAGATTATACAATTCCCACTGCGTAAGATGTACAGAAAACGAATTAACTGTGTTATTCGCGTAAAATAACCAGAAAAATGTAAAAAACCGTGCACGTCGGTCGGTTGTTTGCTGAACGTTTAATATATTCGCTTCAGGGAAGCTATTATTCACTTTCTCATGAATACTTCACGATCTCGTACTATAATTCACTTTCGAGGAAAACAACAACGTAGTCCAAAAAACCTGCAGCTAGTTCTTTGGAACAGCCTTATTACATGGGGTGTCTGACAGGTTGTTGTATAAGCTTCGCCAACATGTTCCATGGCTAAAAATAAGAAGAAAATGTTATACGAACAGGCTCATAAATGCTTTATTGAAAAGTTATATGAAAAATATGGGATGTGAAGGAAACTAGGTAACAGTAGGCCAGTATGTTCGTCATACGTTTATCCAAGTTGTGTTTACTGTTTTAAAACGATTCACTGCGACTTTTAATCTAAAAAAGAATGCAAATCTGAATGGGTGGAAAGAATTAGATGATCGTCCAGCACGTGTGCAATTTATTGCATGACAAATAAGAAATTGGTTATTTCAATGCAACCTTTAAATAAAAATTGGTTGAGAAAGATTAGTTTTTTGCTCCCTAGGCTACCAGACGATACACTTTTAAATTTTTAGCTGTGAGGAACTAAAAATTATTTATACTGCGGGAATACATGTACGAGATGGAGTAGTGAGAATTAATAGTGCATTTCATTACACTTGACAGAATCGATGTCAGACTTTTATCGACGGGATCACCGAAACTCTGAAATGCTAGAATTAGCACAACGTTTCTTTCATATTTCATCTTCTCGTTACAGTTTTGGATTATTTTTAGCTATAGAACATATTGGCAAATGGTTGTATAAAAACTGCAATGAATCTCTAAAATATAACGATTAATTACTAACTGTTACGCGAGAATGACACACGTTCGAACAAAATTTTTTAAGTAAATATTTCATGGATAATAACCATTTAAAAACATTCTAACCTCCAATACGAAATTGTTTCACTTCAATGATTCGTCCACTATCACATCACGTTCCAAAAACCACCCCAGATTGTACTATAACCTAAGCAAACGTCTCTTCAAACAATCATACCATCAGCAGAAGCTAAGAAAAACAAATTTCAATCTTGATAGCCCCTAGATGTCCCAAAGCCCCACTGAAATTTAACAAATTCCGCGTAAGTCCTCATTAATAACCACCACAAAGCAGTCTTCCAACGTGGTATAAAGGCGCGAGAAAGTGTTACAGTTGAACAGAACCGAAACCTTGATTCAACCGGAATAAAGTCGCAAAATGGTGACCAGAAATGCGTCAGCTGTCTCTCAGTTCGGACGCGCCATGTCCGATCGAAAGACACCGGCCACGCAACGCGGGATAAGCGCGAGTCTCGCTTTTGCCGCCGATTTGCATAAATAAGGCGGGGCGCGCTTCGGTGTTCCATCAGGTATTATGCTCTCGAAATGCATCGAATACGGAAAGGAAGGGGAGAGATAGTCATGCATCGGCGATGAATGCAACGGCGGCAAGCCCTTCTGCATCCATTCGCGTACGCGTCGCGGTTATCAGGCCTCTGGCGAATGGAAGAAAGAGGGAAAGAGCGGTAGGGGGCGCAGAATACCTGACCATGATAAATGCCCGACGCGCATCACTCTCGCGACGCACGTCGCTCGAAACGGCTACAATGCAGCCCGGTGCCTATTATGCTAAAATGCAATCTCCTGATAACCGCAGAGGCGTCATTTCGAAGCTTAATCTCACCTATCTGTACAACCGACCGTAGGGGGGAGGGGGAGCAGGGAGGTTGTGGAGGGAGGTGGAGTGGGAAACAAAATGGGAATGAGAGACCAGGCGGGCTCTCGGTGATTCGGGATAAAGAGCAGGATCGGTGATAGTAGCAGCAGGATGAGAGCTCGTTCCGGGGAGCAACGGAAAGCGCGAGAAAGGTGGAAAAGGGAGGCGGGCAGCGGAGCGGGGCTGAGCGAGAAAGAGGGTGGGAACGTTGGAAGAGATAGAGGCGAACAATGGTAGGAGAGACTCGAGAGATACGAAAAGAAATAAATTCCACGATCGATAAGCGTCCGGTCGAATGTCAAAGCGCGGCTGTGTGGGTGGACACCGGTGCGCCTCGGATCTGTGGTAAAAAAAAAAAGAAGAAGAGACGAGGGGAGGAACGGCAATCGGCGTGTCATTTCGAGGGTGTAGAACCACCTTCGAATCTTTCTCACTGACAAGTGGCCGTTTCACCGTCCCCGGATCATGGAGTGAACGTGTCCCGGTGCGTGTAGCGATTAGAGAACCTCGGTCTCCGAGGGGATGTTGATTGTTTCATCTTGATTAGCGCGATAAGGTTTGATGGGATGCTGGAGAGCCCCACGGAGAGGGAAAGGGTTCGAGAGCGGTAATTTCGTTGAAGCGTCGGCTCGGCGGGGGAGGGGTCGAAAATCGTTTCTGTCTTTCTCGGTTCTTGCGTGTCGCGAAAGTATTTATTCATCCTGCGAAAGTAATATATCGTTATGAATGTATTGCCCGGTAAAGTATTGCAATTTCGTCGGAAATTCGACTACCACTGTATATTCCTCCCACGATTCGTTAGCTGCTGCGGCTTTAGTAGGCGATCAGTGTGATCAGAAATGTTTTCTATTGTCAAGTCAGTGCAGGTTGTATTTTGTAGCGTGAGTAGATTTGTCGCGATTTTCAGAAGCATTTTTCAGCTCGTTTTATACAAAGTATTGTATTTCTTATTTCTTATTTTTATTATTCCAATGGTGAAGAAGCCATTAGCTTGCAATAGAAGTTTTTTATAAAACTAATAGACATACACGGAAGTGTTACTTAGTCGTAGAACGTAAAGTATGTTTGAAACTGAGCAGGAACCAATCGAATAGGTACAGAAATTCATTACAAGAATTCACTAGGTGCCATGTTTTATCGATGGTCGTATATATACCAAAAACTGTGTTGTATCTAGGTAAACGATCAATGCTTTGAGCTTCATCATTTCGAAATGCGACGCAGATATACGCGAGAAGTTTTTAACGTAACGCTATAGCGTTTAAGCCGTTGCATTATTGTGGCGGTGAAATAAACTCGAAATAAATATGCCTCCGCGAGCGCGTTGTAAATCGTCGTTTTTACCATTTGGCTTTGCAGAAATGAAAACTACGGGAGTTTGCGGTGTGCAACTGCAGTTGGTAACTCGATTAGGACGGATCAACGTTAACAGAATGGTAAATTTCGGAGGAAACGGAGATTCTGAAAGTGGGGAAAACAAACGTCCAAACGAGAGACGTTTGTAATCTTCTTTCAAACGTAATCGGCTTACTTACGCATTATTTTAACATTTATCCGAGACTATTCCCGCCGCCTTTATCCGTTGCGCTGTGTCTGATGAACAAACGGTTCGGTGAACGTAACATTTCCTGACAGAAACTCGTAATTTTCGTTTTGCATCGGCATTCAATTTTCCATCCCATCCATTTAGTTCATTTGATAATAATTCTCTTCAACAGAACACCCCAATATTGTAACTAATTACTATTAAATACTTGGCAAGCCACCTCAAGCAACGACAAATGCCATGGAATTTTTTCTTGTTCCCAAGGCCACTTTTCAGCCTCCAGAATTCGAGCAACTGTAAGCAGGAATCCACTGTGACTGCATTTTCAGTTCGGTATACACATGCACGCTTCGAACAGTCCCTGAGGCAAGTGTACCATGCCTTGCAGAGATATAGTGACTCACCTGGGAACCACTCAACTATTATACAACGCAATATCCCTGCCAATAGAAACTACCCAATGTGTTTAATGCCCCCCATTACAGGGATGCATTCATTTAATCACATTCTTATACATACAACCCCGGTGAGGGGTTGGTACTCCTAGAGTACCAATATCCAAAATATGTATACAGAATGTTCGACTACTGGTTGTCATCCTTTTAGGGAACCATTCCACCTACAGGCAAAGATAAACACGAAAATATAAATACAAATTTTAATATCACGCTTTGATTTCGAGAAAATTGACTTTGAATTTTGACTAAATATGCGTGCATCGAGGTACAGTTTTAGGTACCTGAGGGGTACGCGTATGAAGCTAAAATTGAAAGTCAATTTTCTTGAAAACGAAGCGCGCTGTCAAGAAATTTTATTCTATATTTTCGTCGTATTTTGGCCTGTAGAATTACCCCCTGAAAGGATGACCATCGATAGCGGAACACCCTGTATATACCGAATATATTTCTTGGTTCTTGTCACCGAGACACTCAAGGGTGCTACCGATTTTACTCTCCGCTGCTTCTACGAGGCGACTATATCTCTGCAAGTTACTGTGAACCTCGTCTATTGCCACGACCTAGACAATGGATAAAAAGAAGCATTTCCTCTGCCTTGGCAGCTAGAAAATCGCTCGACGTTTAGCTCTCTACGGGACGAACATTCGGAAAGTTTAGATACCTCTTCGGGATCCTCTTCCAGGCGAGCGAATAAGCAGGTATTAAGGGCTTAGACCACAGATCGAATTCGGAGTATCTATACCCGTGCTCGTGCATCTCGCTTCGTCCTACTCTCTCTTTCCCACTTTTTGCTTTCTTGCGCCTCACCCGCCGCCATCCCTCGCGCCCTCGTTCTTCCGGTTTCTCCGTTTCTCTTGTTCGCCAACGCCCTAGACTACGGCCAAGTACCGAGAACGTAGGGGGTGGCTAGGCCAGGCGAGGTTAAGTATCGGGGATCGTCGAACTGCTCAACCAGCTTCGTGGCAAAAGCGGAAGGGGACTTAATGGAGGATCATCGTCTGATTTCGTGCAAGTTTCGTCGGCGTGGGCAGCTCGCCCTTCACGGCGCTTGTAATTACGCCCGCGACGGGTGCTGCGATCCAGTCTTCTGTTTTTTCTTCTTTTGGTCCGATTGGAGTTTTGATTACGCGATTCAGGACGTCTGAGAACATTTTCGAGGATTAGGCGGTTCTTATGAGCGTCTGTTGGAGTTTATGGAGCTGGGTGATGAGTGCGTGATTATTTGCTCACTTAAAGTCAGATAAATTAGCAATTTATTGCAGTGTGTTTGCTAGTAATTTTATAGCGTTTGTTTATCCATTTATTTAATAATTAACAGGGTTCGTAAATTACCTATAGTGAATAGAATTGAAAATTAATGAATATTTGTCAAATTTGTATGTATCTATAGATTAAATTGTTCAGACTGTTGGTCAGAACGCAGGAATGACCTGATTTGTAAAAAAAAAAGACGGAACTCGATAAATTCTTCGCGATTATTAAATCGGCATTATTTTGGTATGATTATTAAAGATTTTTAAAAGAAAGTGGCATTGACAAAGTATTCTCCAGCCACTGGAGCGTTTACATTTAAACATGATAATATAAAATCTCTTACAATTCATTCTTTCTATTGGGCATCTCAGAGAATGAGAATCGAAACGGAGAGATCTATGTTTAGCTCGTTCGAATATTCGATATGGTAGATACGATATGAATAAATGAGAATACGATTAACATATCGCTAATATTTCTAATGTCCATACGTAATACTTAGATGACATGTGCTGTCAATAGAAACTAACAATCTATACATATTATTATTTAAATTTGATGTTGCATTACTTTGAAATGCGTTTTCTCAATAAGTATTAACTGTACTCACAAGTATGTTACATCACTTTGTTCGTCTTGGTAAAAGGAAGGATTTAAAGTTCTTATTTTTTTTAAATAATCTATCTATATCTATATATATAAAATCGAAATACCACTGACTCACTCACTCACGCACTCATCACGATTTCTCTGGCACCACTGATCCTATGACCAAAGGTAGGTAGATTCCTCTTAGCCCTTTGGTGTTCGATATGAAATCTTTTTAAAAACTTCCTCCCTTTCACTGAAAAAAAGATACATAACCCGGGCGACAGCGGGAGCTTTAAGCTAGTAAGAGTATATTTTTAAACGTGTATGAATATTTCGCAGGGTTCAATAGCGTGTAGCAACATTTAAATTCAACAAATTCAAATCTTCTTTTCATAGCAAGTCGATAATTACGGATTTTAGCGATGATAGGTGTAATCGAATCTTGAGGACCATAAATTTTGAAGAACAAGACGTGAAATTCAAATGTACTTTAATCACTGCTGAAAGTAGAATGAGTGAGGGATTTCTGCAAGATTAATGAATGGGAACGCGTAATCTCGCGCTCAAGATTTCAACTATTCGCTTCTCAGAGATTTCAAACCCCTCTTTAGAGATCATTTTGCAATGGTGGCTCTTGGAACGGATGGTTCTGTGTCACCATTCGCACACAGTAATGAAAATTCCAATAATTAACCGCGGGAATTTTCATATGTCTATATTTCATTTCGACGCATCGAAAACAGCACAGCTGACCGACATACGTGCAAATATCAACATCGAATTCGGGCTATGCTGACCGAACCTCACTCCGCGATCGATGCTTCACCAGGACAATAGTGTAGGTTACAGGATGCTTGAAATGGCTGAGGTTAAGTATCGGAGATGGTCAAACTACTCGACCAGCGTTGTATCTCGTGTAGAAAGTACGTTTAATCAAGGTTTATCAAGTTCATGATTCTATCGAGAAGGAAGAGGAATTCAGCACTGTTTAGGATACGAGTTGACAAATATTCTTCTCTTCTTTTATAAATGTTTTTTTAGTGTTATTTGTATTGGTATAGAAATTAATATACAGTCTGCCTGTAGATAAGTGAAATAATTGCTAAGAGATAATAGATATGAAGAAATCTAAGAAACATTTATTTAATTTTTTATGTAGAATCTAATAATATGTGAGAAAAGCCTTTTTTTTGTTTTTAATTTTTCGTGGACATTTGAAAACCATTTTGTGTTTCACGTAAAACACTATATGCTTCTTTCTGTAGGAAGAACATACAAGCGAATTCAATAGACTGGTTAATTAATTATATCTATATTCTAGAATTGACGATATTAATTTTAAAACCTACGTGAGAGTATCGAATCGAATGACAGTTCATGCAATCGCAGATTCCATTAGAAAATTTTTTTAATATCAAATTTGTAAATATCGAAAGTGAAACTATTTCCAGGTGAGTTTAAATAAGTTATTTCATACGAAACCGGCGAATTGTTTCTACTTTTTCATGGCATATAAACATTCCACGAAAAAAAAATACACAGCAATTTTGGAAAATTTAGAAAAAAATTATAATATTTCTATTTCAACCGACAAAAAATGGTAACAGTCTTTCTCACATATCTTCGTATCTATTACAGCCCAACAACCATTATACGCATCCCTTATCTAAAGATTGCCTGCATACAACGTTCGCCAGAGCTGCTATAATTTCGCCTCCAATTTTCCACTTACAGTCCCTTGCTCCTGTATCAATCAAATTCCTACAATGAAAATCAATATAGTCGCCCAAGTTTCCCTACAAACCACACACGCCTCCACAAACATTTTAAGTGCACCATTCCTTTCGATTCAATCTCCAACCAAAATCCCCTCTCCCAAGAACCGTTGAATCACGATTCCCCCGTATGATCCCAACAAATGAAGCAGCTAGAGCTCATAGCCTATTCCCAGCCAGGCCTAGGAAACATCCGCCGCGGGGCCGATTTCGAATTAGGCTGCTGCTCGATGATGGCTCAGCCTGATCTCCAAATTTATCATACTCCGTTCCGCCTTTCTCTCTTTTCCTCCTGCTATCACTTTCCCTTAAGCGGCGCATCAATACCTCTCGTATGCGCTTAGCGCAAAATCGTGGCAGGCGTTAAGGGAAGATTGAAGTCTCGACGGGAGTAGAGTGGCTCGCAAGCCGTGGAAGGACGGGCGATAAGGGGGGCGCGCGAGAGAGTGGAGGGAAGCGTAGGGGAAGTCGTGTGCTGAAGGATAAAACGGGAAGGCGTGGAGCGGTGATGGGTTACCGAGACGAGGTTACAGTAATCCGCAAAGCTCATCGTGTAATTTCCCATAAGACCGCGGGAGCTTGTACTTTGCTTTTGTCAAAAGTTTTCGCCGAGCATCCCCTCACCGTCTCCGCCCCGTTTGACCGTCCGCCTCGTTGCACCTTCTAAAGTGGCCACGAGTCGTCGCGCGGCGTGTGCCCCGATTCGGCAATCGAAAGCGTATTTTTCTACCCTGTTATTCGCCCTCGTCTATCGTGGGCCCCTTTGTACGTCGCTTCTGCTCGCTTTCACCGAGCCACTCCGCCAACGGGTGTCACGAGGCTTAATCAAGCTAATGGATATCCGTAATTGACGCAACGAGACTGTCCCGCAGGTAGGCGGACGTATTAGTTCGTCGAGCGCGTGGTATACCGTCGTTCGTGGCGAATATCGGTTTGAATTTCGTCCGTAGACCCTGCCCCCTCCTGACGGAGGGTGGCTCGGCATGTAATTGCGGGTAGTCGATTGGAATGGAATTTCGAAGAAACGTTTCGAGGCTCTGAAAGGATTTCTTTGTTCTACGCCTGGGCACACATATCAGTTCCGTGACGACGCAGTGCCGACGTGCCAGTGGTAAGAAGAAGAGGGGCGTAGAAGATCTGTTCTTCTTACCTCTGGTACGCGGACACTGTGTCGTCACGGAGCTGATAAGTGTGTTTAGACTTTTACGGATCCCATGACTGATATGCTTCCTCTTCTTGCGGCGGCTTAAAGACGTCGTTGTGTTTGAATTCAAATAATTGTAGAACATGACTAGCGGGGATGCCAAGCGCATCCCGTTGTTTAAGGATTATTGGGTGATCCGAATAACGATGCACTTTTGGCGGATTAACTTTAAGCCGTGGATAACGAGACTAGGATCGCTGTGATCTCGTGTGTTACGTATTTGAGATTTTAAATAAGAAATACTAACACCGGCTAATCCGCATGCGACTTTTCCACTCGATGTTCAGAATAAGGAGATTAAGTTTATAATACGATGGCACTGTGTGCTGGAGAGAAGACAAGTGCTTTCGCTTCTTGTTGGATTATTCAAATGGAACACCTTTGTTTCTCGGTCTGATCGTTAATTCTCTAGTATCCGTTATTATTGGACGATGCCTCTTTAAATTCCGTGAAGCTTGTTAGGATTTTTTGTTGCTTCATATTTAATTCCATCTATTATCAATATGTCGCCTCGATAAATTCGATGAAGGGAAATAAATTGTTGAATTCGCGATATATTACTTACTTGGATCTATATGATTATACTATCTGCTGTTTATTACTGTTCGTTTAGTTGACTATTCACTGACTTCTAAAATGTTAAGAAAGGAAGAGTATAAAATGTGAAAAAGAATAAAACCGGGCGGTTTTATTTTTTATTGTAAAATATGACAGAAACTGTATTAAATGAGAAGCATTAAAAAAAATATGTAACGTCGAAACTTAATATAAGTCTTTTTAATAGAGACAACATATCTATCTACATATCCGAAAGATCATTTTTATAGTAATAATGTTCTATTTCCTTGATAAAGCGGAGTCAAATTATTTTTGTGCCACCAAAGTGCATTCACTCCTTAACCGCGTCAGCCGCTTCATACACGGCAGGCATATTTTCCATCCACCGCACGAATCGCGGTTGAACCGCATGAACCGCATCTAATTTTAGCACACGGTACGATTAAGCGTGACATAGAAGCTGTATAGTGTGAATACAGCAGTCTCCTTTGAAAAGGAAACTGAATCATTAATGCAACTTTGATAGTCTATATTCTGTAAATAATGAAGGGAAAATTGGGGTGTGACTTTTCACTAGTGTAAAGTGCTGTAAGTTGTTTATTGTATTTTATTCCTCCTCGTTCTTTCCGAGGTTCTGGCGTGACTTTCGTCTAGGGAATATAATCCCAGTTTTTTGGATTTCTTAAAAATGTGAATTACTTTATGAACAGTTGAACTAAAGAATATAAAAATAAGCAGAATACATAAATATAATCATTTCATAATAATGACAATAATAATGATTTATTTAAATTATAATATTAACTATATTTGAACTATATTTATTTATTGACAGGCATAAAAAAGGAGATGAGTCTCTTTGAGGATGGTGGAACCCGTGGACATCATCTAGATCTGGCATGTGAATATTTGTTGCCAATTTCTCCTACAAGCGTTGCAGCAGAGTGAGCTTTTTCAGTGGCTGGTTATATTGGAAATAAAATAAGAAGTCGGCTAGGAGATGATACTTTAGATGCTTTGCTACTTCCTTGTTTGCATTTTCCAAAAACCTTTATGGTTTACTGATATTACCTACGTATTCAGACGTCATTATTCTTCATTTTTCTACTATTTTTATTGTTGAAAATGATTTTAGTTTGTGTTTGCAACTAATGATAGAAAGTAAGTTTGTTTACTTTAAATAAATATTAGGATTTTAACACACAATAAATCATTTTAATTATTTAAATTTTCTATTATCCAATCCCGGGATCAGTCCCGGAATCCCGAAATACAGTAAAAAATCCCGCAGTCCCGGGATAGTAGGTAAATAATGACCGGGGATTGTATTCCCTACTTTCAGCCGATCGCGCTTTTTCCACGCGGCGTCCGCTTCGCCGCTCATCTTCAATTATTATCCACGCACAGTGCGACGGGAAAGATATATTTTAGAAATCGATTTGGGCAGTCGAAATTATGATCAAACGTAATATTTGTAAGGAATGCTATGCATAAATTGAGAAAAGAAAACTCACTTTTCAATGTTTCCAGTAATTCCCTTTTCATACATGTAAAATAAATATTGGTTCTATGTAGATCCTTTTTAAAGCTTGTTGGTTTCACTGTCCGTGTCTGCATCACATTCTGGTGTGTTCTGCATGTCCATTAATTCATTCTTCTAAATTGTATTCATTGCCTTCTGCTTTTAATAACAAAAGTGCTTCGGGGAAAATTAACTCCATTATCTTTTGACTGCAAGTGTGTGATCTAATATTTGAAATCAGAGGGTCGGATGAAATTAAGAGATTGTGGAAAATATCTTCATTTATGCTTTTTCTGTGTATTTTGCGAGATCTGTATTCCCTATTTCTAAAATCTTTGTTTTTTGCTTCCTGGGCTTCCTCCAATTATTGCCCTACAGGTACCAGGGCATTCGCTACTATTTTCCCCCATGTATAAGGATTTTATAGACTGTAGTCAGCATATAATACGAGGGGCAAGAACTTACAAAGTATGTCGCAGTTTCTGTCGCATACAAATCCAATTTTTCGGAATGAATTGTTGCCGCGATGCAATGGTTTGCAAAATAACAGTAACTCTCCGCATTAAATTTTCTTCAATGTCTGTTATTTCGAAAGCTAATTCTGGGTCCTTGAAAAACTCCCGTGCCGTATTTCCAGCATTTTACTTTTAAGTACCCACTCCCTGTTTTACGTGGTCGA
Organism: Andrena hattorfiana; assembly: GCA_944738655.2. NCBI lineage: Eukaryota > Metazoa > Arthropoda > Insecta > Hymenoptera > Andrenidae > Andrena > Andrena hattorfiana. The sequence continues at coordinate 31,124,872 of OX122892.1, read as the reverse complement.
CACGGATACCTAAACGAGCACGACGTTTTTCTTGGATTAACTTTTTTCCGTCTGAGTTTAGCTTTTTGAAATTTTCTGTGGTTGCTGGCCATTTTTTAAAATCTAAATTGTACGAAGTATTTAAAATACATTAGAAAATTGTATCTTTGCGTGTAGAGGCGAGAAACGAAATTTATAATATTCTTCGTTCGGGAGTTTTTGTTCTATTCATTTTTTATTCAATTAGTTTTACCTTCCTTTCTCGTATTAATATTTGCAACAAATAATAGTTTCTAATCTCTTCTACCCGACGCCTTTTATGTCGTTCAGAACATTCATTGAAAGGCTGTGCCTCATTGTTTAGCTCTTCACATCCTCCTTCATTGGAAAATTATTCAGGATACCCAAAGTCTCGATTAATACAGCTCTTATTTTATTACAAACTTTCACTTTGTTTCGAGAAGACTCAGACCATTTAAATATCTTTAGTTTTTCTTTAAGTTCTTTCACAGCTTGATTCAAAACACATATTGCGAAATGCTTGGGAAAATATAGTAGATACTTTGCGGCTAAATGTGATAAAAAATACAGTACATTATGAAAAATACACTTTTCAAAGGAAAATAGTACAAAATCTAACTACATTAAAACATCTTATTTTTAAACGTATATTTTTGTGCATTTTGCATTATTAATTAATTTATTGTCTGTAACAAATATGTCAAAGGTTTGATCGTACTGAAACTCCAAGTGAACATATATACCGAGTTCGTTTCTTATGAGAAATAGACTGGCACCGTTTCTCTCTTCTCTCCACTTCATATTCATTATAGACAAAATTCATTCTGTTAAACTAGTAGCTACAGAATAAAAAAATAAGTAAACTTGGGGAATTTTATTGATGTATTGGAAATATAGTATTTTTACGTACTATATCTTTCTCTAACAGTATATAGTACACTAGACAAAAATATAGTATAATACTATATATTATAGTACGGTTGGCAATCCTATCCGTCACTAACGTCTGTCAGTTCAGATAATATGTAAGTACCTATGTATGTGTCTATAAAGAAACCGAGCACTGCAAGGTTAAAACCGTGCTGGAGGAACTGTCGCACGTTTGAAAGATTGAATTTCCACTTAAACCCCCGACCGTAGCGATTTCTCCGCAAAGCTGGCGCTGAACACGCTAGGTCTTCTTCCGTGGGGGAGACGTATCGTCGTCTACCTCTTAAATAGCCGTCAGCGAGACGCATTAAAAAGTCGAGGCTCTGCGAAGGAGCTTGATTCTCCCCACGACAATGCCCTTCAACGAACGTTATCAACCTGCGCAGCAGGGTATCGTGCTCGTGGCAACACGCGAGACGAGGAGGAAACGCGCTCACGAGGAGTAGTAGCAAGACGTTCTGCGCGACGAAACGGGGCGAAGGGACTCTAATGCGAGGTACCCCTGGCTAGGAGCAGCAGAATGGAATCCGCGACGCGGAAACGTATCTTGGCTGGAACGTGCCCCACGGGGAGGATACGCTTCTCTGTGTTGCGATGGCCTCTTCCATTCGGGGAACCACTTAAGTCAGTAGTCGCGAAATCGATAAGGAATCGGGCTATCATACTGTCGCTCAAGACCTGTATTTGCAATTGTCGATACAGGGGGTCTAAAGAGTGAGGTTCGTGTCCATCGGATGACAGCGAGCGTATTCAGTTAGGTGTGGTCGACTGCAGATAGAGACATTGTAGTCCAGATTTTCATCGTGGGTATAGTCGGTTGCATAGATGTCCGTAAAAAAATTTTGAGTACTTCCAGTAGTTTCTAAGTACATGGAATCACCACCGGAATTTGTGGTTTCTGATCGTTGCATTCTGCTTTCCCAGTTACACGTATAGAAGACAGTCTCTTGTGCAGAATCTTGGCAATGGTTGGCCAAACTACAGGTATCTACGAATTTGATGTATCAAAATAAGAATAAAATTTGTGTGCATCTAGGTCCGAAAACATCTTCTTTTAGAGTTATAATCGAACGAATGAGTTGTCAACAAATGCTCGAAATGTCCTCTGTAAGATTTAATACATGTATGAATGTTTTCATGAATTACCAAATAGGTATATTCGATGATGACAGAGTTTATTGCAATCGATCGTTGACTCGGAAGAAGTATGCAGATCGGTTATGTTGTTTGCTATGGTTTGGATACGTAGAAGAGTCGAAGGGTTGTGGCATATTTCTGCTACTTTGTGCAAGATACAGATTCGTCTCGATTTAACCAAAGACATGGTCCACGGATTTTGTTGATGCGCAGGCCAATTTGGCGGAAAAGACGTCTCCACTAGTGCAACTGCGCGCCGTGCACGAGTCATACATATTTACGAGTTTCGACCACATTGGAGCACTTGAAAGGGTCGACTTTTACGACGAGGCGCGGGTCGGGGACGAGTCATTTCAAAAGAAATGGATTCAATCTATTAGATAGATAGTTCACTCTATTTCCCTCATTCCTGACCTTGCGTGACCTTGAAGGTCATAGTATACCACATGGTTGAATGTGTCTGGCAGTCGCTGTTATATCGTGTAAAAAAAGTATCTATATACTACTTAGCATTCCATTTAAAAAAACTAAAGGTCCCCTCCACTTCACGGAAAATATTGCGAACACAAAAAATTGATTGACATACCGTATTATATTGAATATAAAAAGCAGTAAAAGTTTTCCTGTTTCATTTGTTTTTCAAATACTTACCATTTGCGAGAACCCTGCACCGACGCAGCGTTACATTCAATTAATTTTCATGTACCTAGTCAATTTTAAAGCGTCCGTATTTCTAAAAAGTTGTCCGTAAAGAGGACAAATAAGACTACATCCTCTTTTTTTTTCAAATTTTTCAATATTGCCCTGCTTTTATAAAATTGCATTTGTTAAGAACAATCGTAAAATAAATGGTCAGAATTTTTTTTTTTAACTGAAATTATTTTTATTCGGTACTTTTATGTCTCCACTATAAACACCTAACTAAGTTAATTATTATCAGTTTGTTAGTTCAACAGTTATAATTTATTGAAAAAAGGTCAACACTATATTTCTAAGAGGCGCAAGGCCAACCATTTTTAAAATTTTGACAAATTCTTCGAGATACGTTTATACATCACTAAAGACTGCATCATTTTCAAGTTTCAGCAAAATCCGATATGTTACTCCAAAAAATGACCTATTTCACGTGGAATGACGATTTTTTATCTCACCATCTTTACAACACAAACGGATTACCGAGTTCACATTCAAAAGTGACGAATACATGATGAGATAGGCGACGGAGAAGAAACTGTATTCAGATTGCCTCGTAGGCAGCATTAATTGCTCTCCCCGGTTGTCTCGAACGACATCGTCATTCGTTGTTCCATTATCCCTGCTTTGATCGTCGTGAATTCTTTAATAAGGATTGCTGGGGCGTCGATGTTTCCTTTCATTCGACGGTTCGTCCCTCTTAAAGGTGGGTGGAGGAGGGCGCTGGTGGGATTAAGTAGGATTTAATAAGGAACGATGAGATTGTTCCGTGTGCATTGCGTTCTGTAGATTACAATCAGTGGAGAAATGACGGATTACTGAGATAAATAATAGAAAATATTTTGATATCCGATTTGCCAGTAATGATCGATGCAGAATTAAACTGTTGCATTTTTACGTGTTATTTAGATATTATTAGAAGCAGTAGTTCTTTTGATTTTGAACGAATTATTTTTATATTTACTTATGTAGATGTTTATGTGTAAAAGTGTTACGGACGTTTAAAAATTGCTAGTTGGGAGTGCATACATATTGTTGTTGGAGCAGAAACGCAAAGCTTGTATTGGGTACTCTTTGGGACATTTTTCGAAATCTTCAGGTAGCAGGTATTTGTCTTTGGCATTGTTAATTAGACATTAGGCAACTTAGAACAGTTAAAGTCCTCTTCGAAGGCGTCTCTAATCATCTCTGTGAGTATTTTCTGCATTTTCCATCTAATGGATATAGTTTTATCAAAATCTGTTTTTCAGATCTTGAACTAATCCCTCCAAAATCTGAGCTAATAATATGTTATCGTTTTAAAAAATAAAAAATGCTTTCCACAAATTGGTTATGTCCTAATTATACTCAAGTAGTATTTTCATGTAAGCATCTGCTTGTGATTCGTGAAATTCAAGCGAAGACGTCAGTGTGATGACGATTAAAATCAATTTTTCAACAACATTCAGCATTCATTTTGTATACTGAAATTTATTTATTTATTCCATTGTATATGTGACGAAAATTGACTTAATTCTCCTAACGATCAACAAGTTTCCAGAAAAGTCACAATTTTCACGCACTTTCCAGTTTGACGATTTACCGCCATAATTCACAATCTCCGATTACTACGAGCTTTCTTCGAAAACTATGAAAAAATTCTCGTCCCACGAACTTGTTACTGGGGGCGGCCCTCTTTTGCATGCTTTTGTATCGGCTCGTCGTCAATTTGCATTTAGAAACTGTTAGGAAAGTGATATTCGCTGGAGTCTATTCTTCGGATAAAAATTTACGAACGCAGAGATAATTGAAGATTTTCCGATATCGCTCGTAGAGCTTGATAAAGGTGAACGTTCCGTTTCCTTTTTTTCCTCGGGGATACCTGGTCCTTTACTAGCGCCAAAGTTATTAGTGGACGCTTTTCTTTTTAGAATTTTTTTAATAAAGACAAGGGGCTCCTTAATGCATCCTTTAAATTTAGCGTTTTCTCAAAGCCATTTTCATGGCGCCGGATGTTGCGAGAGGAACGACGTTACCGTGAAAAAAAAAGTAATTAAGAAACGCTTTTAACATTACTTATAACATAGCAACACATCTAGCATATGAAAACAATGCCTTAGACGCCATTATTTCGTTATAATATCAGTTTTACGATCGACTTTTTTCAATTTTTCAGTTCTCGAATATTTTCAATGCACCCTGAAAGCCAGCAAACGGTCCGTGAGCGTTGCGGAAAATAATTGCTATCCTTTCAAAGTGTTTATTCAAGAGGAATGCAAATAATTGATGAGACGCGGAGATCCTTCTCTTAAGTGGAAGACATCGGCACTCGGTTTCACTTTCTTCTCGCGCGGAACGGTGTAAAGCGTAGGCTGTGGAGGGCCAAAACTTTCTTGTGTAACTCTGTGACGATTTTTTAATCGTTCGACTTCTGAATTTCGCAATAATAGATCATTGAAAAATTGAGGGAAGTTGTATTCTTGGTCGCGCTACCAACAAAACAACTTCTCTCAGTGGAATAAGAACTTTTTGTCCGCTTAACCGTACTTAAAATCAGGCTGAAGTTGATCGGACGACCTGGAATTTTCCATATATAAAGCCATTTTATGTCTAATATTCTACAGTTTATTAATACTCATCAGCCTCTATGATTTGGCACTGGTCTCGTTAACAAATCGCCCGTCAGGATCGTGGCCCCCCTTTTCAGTCGCGTCCCCCAAGGTCTGCAAAAAGTGCCATTTCCATTCCGGAGCGACCCTGCGTCGCAGCTTGACCGCATTCCCTCACAGCCGCGGTAATCTTAAATGCCAGCATTTGCTGCCACTGCCCCCCGCTTCGGAACGGAGAAACGTAAATAAAGCAGTCCGCGAGACAATGGGCCGCGCGGCTAAGTTTTTCGGGCGGAAAAAGCCGCGTGCCCGAACGAACCTTGCGAAATTACTGGTTTTGCTTAGTTCCCGTCTGAATGGAAGCCGACAGCACTTCGCAGCTACCATGCACTCAACTACTTAATAATGTAACAGTCAGCCAACCACTATGCACCTATTATGCTTCTATGCACGCTGCACAAGAACCAGAGGTAACAGCCCGGCTGTTGTAATATGGGATTCTCATTCTGTGTCCTGTTACCCCGCCGTTGTTTCTGTGACCTGCGGAAAAACCGACCATTCGGTATGCTGTCAGTGGTGGTACACTCTGTCCAGGTCCATCGTCTCGCAGTTCCTGGACCTGTTCTACCTGTGCGCGTTGTCCAAGCAGCAGGAACGAGGGAGGGTAACTTGGCCAACGTCCCTGTCTTCCCTTTGCAACTTACTTTTAATCCTATAAGTTTAAGTGATAAGGAGTGAGGAACTGTTGCTCCCCTGCGCTCGAAAGTTACCGTTTAGTCGCAGCTGACTACACCCGTAGCAGCGTTCGAAACGTTTCGATTAGATTGGTGCAGATGAAATGTCCGAATTATATTTTTATTAATTAAAATATGACCCGTTACAAATGATACATTTTGACCACCGAAAGACAAGCACATTTATTCCTTTTTAAAGAAATCTGTGCTTTTGGTTAGTGTGAATTCTTCGAAATCATTTTTTTTTGGAAATGGTTTTGTTAAAATAGGAGATAATTCGTCGGAGATAGGTCTGGCGAATATGGCGGTTGTGGTGGTCCTTACTTCATATTGTCATTGCGTGTGTAAAAAGAAGTGCATACCTAGCTCCAGCTGACGTTGTTTTTTACTTCCATTAGGTTGTGCGGAATGGTCCAGTATGTAATGCACTCCTAAATAATTTGTGCGCTATCTGTCGTAAGTAAGTACACTTTGACGAGTATGTATAAAGGTAGGCTCTCACTGCGCCTCGCCTCGGCTTATTTTGTTCTTCCTCCTCTTTTGTTGTGTAGTTTGGTAATTTGACTCACTGCGCCTCGAATGCCATTTGGTATCACTTCCAATTAATTAATGCCTCGAAAAATTGAGCTACATAAAATCGGCAATTTCACACGCAGCAACCTAATGTTTTCTCCCACACTGTGTCAGCTACACACGCGTTTTCTTTCGGCTTGGTTGAGCTTGTCCGGCTCGCCCTACATCCACTGTTCCTTTCTCAGATCCTCTGGCATCCCAGGACGCAGCAGCGAGGGATTGCCCTTTGAGCGCCTGAGTGACGGGTCTTAACCCCTTCTCTGCTGCTGCTGCTACTATACTTCTACCTCCGTCATTGGGGCTCGTTCATTTTCTGCTGCTCGAATATAATGGGCGCGGGTAGCGGATGATTGATGCACTGGCTGGATTGATACACTCGCGATTAGCCTATAACCGCTGTCAGTCCTCGGGCTTCGTGATTGAAGGGTGTTTGTTGTTCTCGAGGATGTAGTGTGCTGAATTTCTGTCCCGTTATTCTCCTCTCTCCATTTTACTTCCCTTTTTTCAGGGGGTAATTCGTTGGTAAACATTTTTATAAGGATTTAGTTAACTGTAGCACCTAGATCTTGATGATCATCTTTCGGTTAAGGATCTTTTTGTTCCTCAACCCATCCGTAGAAATTGTTTGTTGGTTTCGCTTAAGACGTTGCATCCATTTGCATGCCAATAAGCTAAGAATGTAAATCACGCTCAAGTAAATTGAAGGAAATGTGTTAGATTTATTTGTAAACGTGTCCAGAACACAAAATTGCATATTAATGATATATTGGATTTATTAAACTCCATGAAATTCAAATGTAGAAACTAAATATTTAGCAATTCGTGCCTCATACATTGATTCTGCGCATACATTTGCTTGCCGTTAAAGACGGTAGATATGCAAATTTGGTAGAACGTTGAATAATGCGGTTGGGAGGTTTTACAGCTCACGTTAACCACATTCCGGCATTGTTAACTAACACAACATCGTTGGAAATCGTTGGAGATGCATTGAAATTATTGCTGCCAGAACATCCCCGAAATGGATTTGTTATTGATGATCCTTTGTCGATACCCTTCGCCGTTTCATACTTTTATATTCGCCAGTGCCTGGCGCGGATTATTTCTATAAATTCGTACAGCTGCACCTCGCTTTCCGTTAACGTTAAAAGCATTTCCTGCTTTGCTTCTTAAAGCCGTCATTTGTAGGCACAAAAGGAACGTTCATTCGTACTTCGTTGAGAGGGAAAAAATCGATACGAGAATACTCAATCGCAATGTTCCGCGCGTTTCTCGTGTCTGGGACAATTATTATCATGAGATTTGCAGGGTAAAAAAGGTATTTGCACTCGCGACGCGTTGTTCACCGTGCGTTTTATTTATTCAACCTCTTATTCCTTTGTCCACAGTGTCGTTATGTTTTCAACGATAAAATCGTTGTCCTTTTTCAACAGGATAACAAGAGAAAAGAGTTTCTCTTCCTTCACCCCATGTGGACGCCACCGCGGCAACAATGTTAACGCGGGACGCGTGTCAATCGTTGTTTCCGTTTTAATTAGAATTAAAATTTAATTAAAACGGACTCTCTGGGGGAAACAATTACGGTAATTTTGTTAGTGACGGCGGCCAATCAATTTTTCAAACAAATTGCTGGCTTCTGCAGCGATGGTAGGAGGATGCGATTTTTAATTGCACATTTTTTTCTCGCCCGATATTCGCCAAGTTATTGCTGGTCGCCTTCAATCGTTACTCTTCGACTCTTTCCTGCGTCAGCCATCGTGAATTTTACATTTCAATGGCAGTGGTATAGCGCGTGCATTTGTGCAACGATAAAAAAATCCTATATAATAACTTCACTTGCGTTTCTGCCACGAGACGAGGGGAACCGATCGACGTAGTAAATTGAACCACTAAGGCGTCTGTATCCCACTTCTGTGTGGCTCCGAAATTCGTCCCAACACACTGTTGTCGCGTGGATCTATGTAAAATCGACGTTGTATCAGAGGCAGTAAAAATTTCGCGATAAATTTTGTGGACGCAATGTGCATCTTGAATCGACTTGAAAATGGTCGTCGGGACGACCTCGTTCGGGATACTGGATGCATCTTCGACCACTGGGCCACTTGGTGTGTTTTTCAGCGACAAACTTTATGGGAGAGGTAATAAAATATCTTACGGTGGGTCAGTAACGTCGCTGTGTGGTGAATAAACGAAAGAATACACGACTTAAGGAAGCTGCTACTCGCGGTCGTGTAAATATTGGCGAGTTGATTTTTGGAAAATAGGTGAAGGTGGAAAGGGAGGTGCTGCAGTTTGCGATTTACTGCATTCCGATATGTTGGGCATAATAATTCTTCTATTCGATTGTTTGGGGATAATAATTCTTCTATTCGATCACATCGCAGCATTTGTAATGACTGAAATTTAGAAATACCTATCTCTTTTAGTTTCAAAACTTAAAATACATGATGCGTAAGAATTTTTCATTCAGTCTAACTTCTTTCTTTGATTTCTTCACACAGATAACATACACGAATTAATAGATAAATCGTGCAACGAAGCTCTTACTAAATTATTCATCATTTTCTGTTTTAGTTTTACCTAAAATTAAATAGTATTTTTCCACTCATTGCATGGCAAAATATCGTAGCAACGAGCAGATGCTCCGTACCTTATAAAGCCGAGAGTTCAAAAGCATTTGCCGGTAAAATTAGCCCGGAAGAGGCCATATGTTCCCCAATTCAGTCGTTATTAATTGAACCACGAACATTCCACGAAGTAGCCACTTGACGGGATTAATAGTTTATTTGATTACAGCGCGGCTGTGCCTAATACTCGATGATGAATAAACGCGGTGTACTCGCGTGTTTAATTTCCCGGCTATCGCGGCCCGCCTTCCACCTCTGATAGCCGCGGAGCCAGGCCGGAAATTATAGTGCCCGCTTGAAATTTTCATTCGGCGCACACCTGCGCCAGTTTTTACTACAGCCGAAAATTTTAAATGCGTTTATGTCGAGTCAATAAAACGCCGGTGCCAGGCGTTCTCTGGCGTCGCTCCTCCGGAAATCTCGTCGTAAAAGCTGGGCGCTCGTGTTTTTCCCGGAATTAACATATCACCCAATCGATACCCATCCACTACCCGCCCCCTCGCGTCGTTATACGTTTCAAAAAACAAAAAAAAAAAAGAGAATGAAAAAATGCGCAGCTACATTCACTCTCTGGCGAGAAATAGCATCGAAACACGAGCGAGAATGCGATGGTGGAGGGCGATTTAATCGCGATCCATTACGCGTGTACCGTTCGAGCGATTCGCGCCCTCTTAAAAAGGGTAATAAACGTCATTGTCGATGGACGTGAACGAATTTCGGCGACGAGCACCATGCACTGCCAACCTGACGTTGTTAGGTCGTCTATCGCACCGGGCGTATCTGTATCGCGAATTGTTTCCCTCCCGATTCGAAACATTTGTTGTGTTTTTTTTTGTTGTGGACACAGGGTGGGAGTGAGAAGAGAGAGGAACGCGCAGCGCCCCGACAGAACGCGAAAATAAAGCACGTGTGAACGGCACGCGTAGCATAAAACTCGCAACCGCGTATGGCGAATGTAAATCGCGGAGGATTGGACGCGCATGAATTTAACCGCTCCTGTATGTAAATTTTGAGTGGTACCAGGGGGTAGGAAGGATGGAATGGCTAGGTGGGAGGGTGGGAGGTGGGTGGCTGGGAAAGGCAAAGTGGACGGGTGCATGTAAATTTTATTGCAATCAGCTATTGTAAACAGAATTAACGACGGTGCAACGCGAAAACTATTTGTCCCCCCGTCTGGCTCTACTCGACTCTCTACGAAAGTTGGTAATCGTCGGTTCCGGTGTACGCACGCATTCCTTGAAATGTAGCATCACGTGGGTTCGTTCGTTGGAGCTTTTAACTTAATTTAGGTGTGATGTTGGTCTGATAATGGTGGAGAACGTGAATGTGAATATAAAAGTGGAATGTGTGGGCAGTTGCTGTTAATAAGCGAGGGGACATAATAGGTGGGTGTGCTGTAAATGATTTTGTCTGTTTTGATGTGGCTGTGGGTTGGAACAGTGTATATTTTGAAACAGAAGCTTTGTTTTGTTAGAAAAATCAAATTTATCTTGAGGTATTTTCGAATAGAATATTCTAATTTGTTTTTATTATATTGTAGGGAACATAAACGCGACCTGAAGGATTTATATTCTTTTGTGCAGTGAGTAGGTCTGGGGAATATTGGAGATGCGAAAGAACAGAACAGTTACATCTTGTGGAACAGTGAAACTAAACTATAGTTTGCTGAAAGCAGCAAAATTTTGGGATACAGAAGGGGGACATACAATTCAAGCATTTATATACTTGCTAAACTATATTCCCTTTTTATTCTTTTGGGAATAGAAATGATACTTGCCTGTAGTCGTCCAATTTGTCTCGATGTCTGCAACAATATCTGCTAAAATTTTGATATTTGAATCAATTGCTCGCTTAAGGGGTATCTACATATGTTTAGTCGCGGCGAAAGTGAATGATTTTAGGATTTTTTTAGGGGTTTTATTAATCAAAATAAGACAAAATACTTATTACACATGATTTATTAATCTTAGTCCATAAAGTGTACGAAAAAGTTCATTTACAATAAGTTTTGTATGAAGTTATTTATGATTTTTTAGGTTGTTTACACCATTGCGAAAAAAAATAGTCAGCATGGTATTTCCTTTAAACATCGATGGATCTGAAAAATAAAATGATATTCTTGTAAAATAATGTTTTCTCATGTAAAATTTTGCTCTGCAATTGTGCATAAAAAATTAATTAAACAAAATATCAAGAAAATGGCTCGTCAGCCCGTAATGGCAACATTATTTTAAAAGAATATCATATTATTTTTCAGATCCATTGATGTTTAAAGTAGATATCATGCTGACTATTTTTTTCTGCAGTGATGTAAAGATCCTAAAAAATGATAAATAATTTCAGACAAAAATTATTGTAAATAAAACCTAATAAATCATGTGTAATAAGTATTGTTTTATTTTTTTTTTTTTTTTTTTAAATAAAACCGCTAGAAAAAATTCTAAAAATCATTCATTTTCACCGTGGCTAAACGCACGTAACCCCTTAAAAGAAGCAATCTTCCATTTTTCTCGTTAAATTATTGCAAACGGCTAAACAATCGTGCTCTTCAATTTCACAATGTACACTCTGTGCATACAGAAGAACTATCTAATAGCAATACTGCCCGATATAGAAGGCGCCTGCATGGAATTTTTATAAAACTTACCCGTTTTCGAAACCAGTCACGCTGCCATAAAACAAACAGTATCCACACTACTCTATTATATCTCCAGCGTTGTCAAAATATTTTCAATAAATGTTCACGCAACTGTCGCGCTTTCAATTGAAATTTATCGTGCCGGTTGCGTGCAAAACATTTGCCACTTTCATGGCGCTTTAATTACCAACTTTCGCGGCTCGCAGGTTCGGGGAACGGTGGAATTTCGACGAAAGCTCAATAAGATCGAACGCGTCGATACACGCGCGCAGCTTTCGAACAACGATTCGAAAAATCTGGCGGTCTGGCAGCCAGGCGAGGCCATAAATTCGAGACACTTGCATGCAAATTGTTAGGGCCGCCAGACACACGCAAACTTTATTACGCTCGCGACCGTTTGAAAAGCGTTCCTCTTTTTCTCGTCCGTGGGACAGCGAACGAAGAGAAAGGAGCGTGCACTGGCCAAGGGCAATCGATGAAATCCTATTACGTTTAAAATTCACGAACATTTAACCGCCCCCCGCTGCGCGCAATTTGCATATCTTTCCCGCACGGCCATCTTCTCGTCTCTTATAATGGCAATAAGTGCATGACGGTGCACCACAGTGGCCGCCTGCGAACTTACTATATTAAGCCAAGAACAAAGGGATGTTCAGGTGCTCCGTTCCTTCCTTTTTCCTCCTCCCACACTGTTTTTTTTTATCAGATTTTACAGTCAAGATTCACAGTAGACTCGGCTTTAGGGACTACCGTTTTCATTTGGGGCAAAGTACTTTTCTGAAATAGCAGTTTAGATTCATCGCGTTTCTGGAATTAGATCCTTGCAAATTGGAAGCATTTTTTAAGGATTTTCAGGGAGAAATGGATTAACTTCTTTGCTCGGATAAGCGTTAGCAATAGGCGTAGGAATTAATGATGGGATCTGAAACACTTGGAATCGCTTCGAATCTTGTATTGTATATGTGGTAATTAATTCAAACCACTTCGAATATGATCCGTAGCATAGAACCCTTGATAAGTCTCGAGTTTTTGAGTCCTGAAAATCATAGAAGTTATAAAGAAGGATTCATTTGCAAGAATTTTCATATTAAACAAAAATATAAAACCTTGAACAAAGATTTAACAGATTTCTTAACTTTACACCCTTGCTCCCCAAAGTCCCTGAGTTGCGAATTAAGATATTCGTCTATATATTTTACTCTACTTGGTATTTATTCAAATATTCGATTCTTCCACGTGTATGTACCGTTAAGAACGTTGAAACTTCACCTCAAAGGTTCTTTCGGAAAATTGAAACCATTTTCGAAAGTGACATGTTTCACAACACATGCTGTCAGCTCCCTTTGGGCAGTCCCCCGCCCCTTCGCTTCAGAAAAAAATCCCTTATTTTTAAAAGTTAATCCTTATTAAGTTTATGCTACAAAGGTGAATATTTTTAAATTTAAATTTCAAATTTTTAATTAAATTGTCGCTACAAAACGGGTACAAACAACCAATCGTTGCCTGTCAACTTGACTATTTCTCAAAGTCCCCCTCCGCTCCCTCCCCGGAAAAGAGTCTGCGGACGCCCTTGCTGGCTCAGCCTATAATTTCAAACGGATCACGGTCACTCAAAGCAGGCGAGAAGAAATTATAACGTTGCTGACGAGAGTAACGCTTACTTAAACCGTGCCGAAGAGAAAAATATCTAGCGAATATTGACGCGAAAACGGTGGATTGCGGCCAGAGATCGTGGCGAACGCAATTAACGGATTTTCAGCGTTCGCGAAATGAGGTTGACTCGCTGGTTAACGGACCTCGATTACCTTCGATCGGCTAAATATTTGTCGCGGTTACACATCGTTCGTTATCCCAAACAAAGAGGAAGGAACAGCGCACCGAGCCCAATACAGTGTCTGCTCCCTCACAAAAGGCAGACACAAAAAAAAACGGCAGCAAGAAAGATGGGAGTGGGGGACGAGGAAGGAAATGAACGAAAAAATTCAAATTTCCCCTGTAGAGTGGCGCGGCATCAAAAGGACCAGGGAGTACAATAGGAGCGACATAGACACGGAGGAAAGGTGTGTCGTTGCGCGACAGTCGAAATGCGAGACGCAGTCTTTCCGTCCCCCATTTTCCGAAAGTCGTGAAATCTTTTGATTCTAACCGCGGTTAGACGGCAGGCGGTTCGTCCCATTCAAAGCGCAATAAGCAAGCGAGGCATGTAATCGACTATCTGGCAGTAAATCCTCTGTGGCAAATGTACAGGGTCTCTCTCTCTCTCTCTCTCTCTCTCTCTCTCTCTCTCTCTCTCTCTCTCTCTCTCTCTCTCTCTCTGTCTCTCTCGCTCTGTGCCCATACCGAGCCTCAGTTACCGCCAAATTCCAGGTCCGTATTTACTGGTTTCTCTGTTATACTCGTCGATTGGTAACCGTGCCATCATCGTGTGTGTTCAGGTTGATTCAGACTCCGAACACCTCCCGGTGAACTGTTTTAAGGTCTCTGCACACATGTCAGTTCCGTGCTAAGCATTTTGGAATGGAGCAGTTATTTTTTATCTTGAGCACTTGTCAGTTTCGTATCCGTACGGTGAAATTGCGGATGGCTCTTCATGCACATGACTTCCGTGGGATCAGTAACAGTGTTAAAAAATATCGTTTGCTTGCTTTACAATGGAGAGGTTCACACGTGTCCGTGTCAGTGACGTCTGTTTCCTTCAGCGTGGAATCCATATCCGTACCCTCAAGTTACAATTCGTCGGCCACGATAAGTATTCTGGCTTCTTCATTGACGGTGTGTTGAAATCACTTGAATAGGACCTTGTTTATGACTGTGAAGGGTTCTCGGATCGAAGCTCCCGAACGACGCTAATCTAGGGTTCCTAATCTCTAGAGTCATGGATGCAAACACAACAATAGGTCTCGTGATTGTCAGTAATGAAAATGCCAATTTCTATATTTCGTACTAGATTTTCATAGAAGTATCAGCCATGGATTGCTGGCGTTTTTCTAATGAAAATGACACCTAACGTGATTTAATTCTGATTATTTTGAATGTCTGTAATGGAGTAGAGCACTCTGAATAGCCGTCAGTGAAATCAGTGACTCGGAACGGAGGCGGAATGGACACTGACCCGACACGGAAGTGATATAACTCGTCAATGTGCATAGAGATCGTTCAAATGATCATTCCATTTAAAGTCATATTAATGAATCTAACGGACCGATAACATCACGAAACTCGGTATTACCATTAATGAATAAAATTGAATTGGAGAGATGAGAAGGCCACATCACTTCATTTGAAGTACTGGTTATATTAGGTACATTCGACATAATTATTATAAGGTGTTTCTGAACATGATACTAAGAGTGACGTTTAAATAAAATAACAAATAATAAAGTAATCAGTTTTAAGAAATACAGATATTATTCAGGTTTCATGACAGCTGATATCGTTATGAACAATCATAAAACGTCACCTACTAAAAAGTGGCGACTGCTACAAGAGTTAAATGAAGTCGGTAAATAAATTAATAAGTGTATCTTTAGTTCGACACAAAAAGGATAGCAAACCAGTATTAAATGTTTACACGACCCACTTTCTATTAACACTTCGTTCCTTTTAATCGTAAACGCCCCGCACCGTGTTTATTTTTACGATCAATACTTGATGTTTAATAAACTAATGGTTACCCATCAAATCGACAAATATCCCTGTATATATATATATCAGATTTTATTCCTGGCAGTAGAGAGTACTTTTCACATTCTATTCGCTTATTTCAATTACACCTTTTTCGTGTTTAATTTGGATTGTATGGAAGTAGGGACAGGTAGAATGCGTGGATGTACTTTTAATCGTGAAAATTTCGGGGTGGCGCGTTTTCCACGGAAAATTCGATAAAATTCGCTGGCGCGCGGCGCAGAAAAATTGATGTATTATTTCGCCGTGTAGTGTCCGTAAGACAGACAGGTTTCGTTGTTGCGCAGGGGAAGCTCGTTAACTGGCAATTTCGGTGAAAATTAGTTGAGTAGTTTGCAGAGTATTCGAGCGCGATTTTCGTATTGCGTACATTTCGTTTAACGTGGTTCTGATCGGTTGGGAGGAGGGGAGGGGGAGGATAAAAATCTGCCGCGTCGGGCGCAATTCGTGAAAATTGTTGCAGTTTCGCGGGATGATATTGTTTGCGATAAAAGTGAACTGATTGAGCGGGCTCCGTGATTGTTTGTTAACGATGTTACGCTCCCGTCCGCGTAATGGGCGACCGGCAGGCACGGTTTATAAAATGAGATACAACAAAGTGGCAAGTGAAGTGTTGGATGTCATACTTTGCGTGTCATATTGGTTAAAAATTGATAATTATGGTACCACGGTCTGTGGTCTGCATTCGAAGTCTCGCCTTTTTTTTATGTACATACAACTAGCAAATTATCCGTGCTTCGCTACGATATTGATTAGTACCGCGCGTTAAACTTCTCTCTTAAACCAGAGAAAGAAAACAGAAGGAAAAACTGTAGTAAATGCAAAGTTTCAAAATTAACTGCAATACTAATCAATACCGTAGCAAAGCACGGGTATTTTGCTAGTGTCAGAATGTTTTTGGGAATGTTTACAAAAAATGAGTTATTTTTTAAAGAAACTGGACTTGCCGTTCCTTAACCTGTAAGCCAAAAAGATCAAAACTCATAAAGTGCCCTCTTCTGGCAAGTTCATGAAATTTTCCTTTAACCTTTAACATTGTAATTGCAAATCGACGCTGAAAACCGTTTCAAAATTAGACGTTCTGTTCTCATCTAATTCAATACTTAATTTTAAAAGTAAGTGTAGATTTGCACTTTGCACGTGGATTTTGGAACTATAGCCTATAGCAGTACCATTAAAATAAAGATTCTTCTGGTATATAATTCATCGAAATCGGTTCACTAGTTTTTGAGTTTTGCGCTTTCAAACATACATACATGGCACGAAGATGGTTATATAATGGTATAGATATTAAAACTCCCAAATATGAGCCTGATTTTCTGAAAATCATCTGGTCCCGTGGTATCAGCAGTTTCGCAATCTAATATTTAAAATTCGCTTGAAAGTTTGCATATACATTTGAGCACAGCGTATATAATTATGCATTAAATGCGTAGGATGTATTGTTGTATGTACCTATATGGATCAGATATGCAACGTAGGTTGTATGGCAGTCTGACATCATCAATTTTGTAATACATGAAAAAGACAATAACAAGATAAAATCGAACGTTTACAAACTGCAATTTCATTAGAATTTAAAAATGTCCTATCAAGAAATAACTAGAAGATTTTACGTTATCTTCAAAACTGGACTATATCTTTCACTTATAAATTCCACATTCAGCTAACCACTATATCTGTACCTATATATCGATTTTTCATTGAGGATTTTCATTAAGCACTTCGAGCTGTGGAGTAAAGCGTATCTGGGAGCACGATCGAAACGGCCAGACAGCGAATGAGCTAAAAAAGGGTAATCTTTTCTGGTCGGAATGATTTATGGCAAGGCGGGTTAAAATGATTATACTGTTAGATTATGGTACGCCACAAAATCGCGATCGAATGTGGTACCTACCGATGTACCGCTGGCTCTCGTGATAAATTAATATTGGGAGAGCGCTTTGAAACAGAACGTGGCGATGCAGATGTGTTTTCGAAATGCGTTACACACGAGAGCTTGTAACAACTGAATGTATTTACAAGATCGAATTACCGAACACATTATCCTAGAAACGTGTGCTTTCACTGTTTGATTATTCTGTATCATACTGGCATGGAACATGAAGTATCAGATGTCAAATTTCGATTAAAGTATCGAGATTCATGCATTTCATGAAAATAAGAGAAAGTGTTTTTTTGAGGGGGGTAACTAAAATTGTAGGAAAGAAGACCAACCACCGTTGGATCTAGAACAAAAAAAAACAAAAACTTTTGTAATTCAATACACGAAACACTAGTAAAGCACCCAAGATTTAAAAAAAAATATTGACTTTTGAAAGAATGGCGAACATTCGAATTTTCTTATCATCTTGAATTTTCTAGCTAAAAAAGGGGATTGTTTTCAAATATTCACCATTCTACAAATTCCACTGCGGAATGACTCAAATGGGAAATATGTATCGGCTGTGCGGCTATTATGCCGCTATTTTTCATTCAAAAAACCTGACGGAATATTTTTTGTTCTCCTTTATACATATCATAAGAACCTTATCTTACATTTATAACAAAAATTCACGAATTTCTTTAAAATCATCTCCAAAGTTATCTTACCATTTTTGGCGTATCATGGTGGCGTTACCCCTTGACCCCCCCCCCCCCCCCTAATTCGCACGAGAACTACCTCATATTGCAAATTCCTTAAAATCTCCGACGAAGACCGCGAAAAGTGATAGATTTGTCCTGGAATGGCCAAGCTTTCACCATCGATGCAAGCAAGCGTTCTTCGCGAACGAGCTTTCGATAGGTATAGCTCTGATCCTTGCATCGGTAGCCGTGGTTGTGGGTAGTCATTAGATATTGTCGAGGCGTGCATGCACATATCCGGTGCATAAAACTCGACATTGGAATTGATGGGGCCGATACGAGGAAGGCGCGGAGGCGGAGCAGACTAATTTATTAAATCCGGTTACAACGCTGCCGCGCGATAACACGAGGCGCAGGGACGTGGAATTGTTCTCCGTTCCATCGATACGAATTCCCAGGAAAAATGAAATGGAGTACGTGCGGCAAAGGGAGGCAGAAAAAAAAAATGAACCCTTCGGCAACGCTCGAAGAAAGACACCGCGCGGAAACTTAATGCAATTTTAATCGCCACGTCCAAGTCTTTACAGGGGGTCATCAGTCAGGCCATCAGCGACATGAAAGGCGATAGAATTTGCGGGTGTCCGAAGGGAAAAGAGAACGAGACCAATTTCTACAGAATCCTAGCCTCGGCGGGCGCGATAATTTTATTCTCTGCTCGCTGGGGGGCATTTAATTCCCGATAATAAATGTTCAGAAAAAAAACGTATATTAATCCTGGCCGTGTTTTGATGCGCAAGCTTACCACGGACGAAATCGGATTATACGGGGAACCCTTGTGACGCGCTCCGGAGGAGAAATATTAGATTCCCAATGTGTGTGTTTCGCGAGAAACTCGATAGAATTCGATTGAAGAAATCGCACGTTTCGCGCAATCGGTGCGATGCCCAGAGGGGCATGGCCGAGGCAGAGGAATAGTTATGGAAAGTATATACCTACTCACTTAGTTGTTTATATACGAATAAGCCTGTGCATCGTGTCCCCTTTGTCTGGTAGTTTATATGTCACTTTATCCCGTGTACCTACTTAACTACAAAGCAAGATGTTTTTAATTAAACAAATCGCTGGAAAAGAAGTTCGTCGCAACGAGTTTAAAGCTGCAAGGACCCACTGTATTGCAAATTGCCATGCAGATTCATTCTTGCAGCTGGAATGAGATTTCATCGAGCTTCAAAAGCTGGGGGCGCTAGGCGGTACTGCTCATTTCGTCGAATTAGACGTTCCGCTGCGTCAAATAAGATTTTTTGCTCGTCTGAGATTCGAGCGCCCTGTGAGACGGAATAAACGAAAGTATTAAATAAGGTCCAAATATTTATCGAATTACATATTTCGGTGAACATATTCCACTCTGGCTGAAGATGTTTCTTTTTAAATGTACGGGAACTTAGTAACGTATAGTAATTTATTGATAATGATGTTTTGTGGAATATGAACTATGTAATTGCTAAATAGTAAATGGAAATGAAATAGTTGATAAGTTGATGAGAGATATGAGGAAATGGCAATGCCAATGAGAATATGTAATTTTACGGGAATAGTTTAGAATATTTTATCGTCGGTTTGTCTTTTTGTAAATCCCAAACATATAATTTGATTTTTACATTTCTGTATTTTATTCCAAAATACGAATGACCCTGAATTTTTTTAATCATCATAAATTAAAGTTTCCCAGTAGCGAAGGCGAGATTCACACTTTCGTGCTGGTTTTGTCATAGATACCTACATTGTTTTCCGTCTTCTTTAACTTCCAGTCCGCGGGTGAAATTGAACTATTGCAAGGTAACTTAAATGACTTGTTCCTTTAATTAAGCCCGTTGATTTACATCGTAATGAAACGTAAATACACTTCATTCAAAAAATAAATTAATCTTGAGATGACCTTTAAGAATTCTTAAAACTTTTTCTTTAAAGCTATTAAAGACTGTATAAAAAGTTCCATTACAACGATTCCTGACGTTTCCGTACATGTCTCGAGGACAGAGTGTATAATTATGTTATTACTATAATATTAAAGAACATTTACGTATACCTACTACCGAAATTTGATGCCGTTCAAACAGATTCCTCTTTTATAGATTTTTTATGTAATTCGAAGAAATGGCAATTATACTAACTATTAATATATAAATACAGAAGAAACTATTTTTAATTTTGATTTTATTTATCTAAAAAGTGTGTAGCTTTATAGAAATTTCGCAATTTGTTTCTTGTTAAATTCTATTTTTACGTTTGTTTAAAATAAATATTACTTCTATTACTGCAACCGATAAATATATTCTTTGTGATTTTCCCAAAATGGTATCATACACAAACTTATAAGATTTAATAATAAATATAAGATTTTACCAACGAACATGATGGCTATATAATTTTATATGTATATATATATATACACACGCGCGCGCGCACACAGACTGCTTTTTGGTAATTCCAGTGGCTTTGGGAACTGTTTCGTAACGGTCGAATAAACATCGACACAGGCTACGTGCCGTCCAAATAAATTCTCCCATTTAGTTATCACGTGTTTTCGAAAAACCGCGTGACAAACGGGCGTATCTGTCGCGGAAGGCCCACGTGTCACTCCGTGCAGAAATTTATTCGCTATGGGCGATAAATCGATAGTTTTGCCGTCCGATAATACCGTTCGCTGTGCCGTTGGGCGCGCGCAAATGTTTCTCAGCGTTGTAAAAGTATTGTAAAACAAAGCGGCTGTCGGTACGATCCTATCGGAAATTAGGGAGATAGCGAGCCCTGCGCATTGTTTGCCGTGTAACGTGTAACTCTCGCCGGCGCGTTGTCGGCTTTCAAGATGCTTGACGTGTCGATCGTGATCCTCGACGCTTACAACGTGACACGCGATGTTAGACTCGACTGGCATCTACTTCGACACCTTGCATTGTGCCCCGATTGTCCTGATTCCACCATGCAGTTACCCCGAACATCCTGCCGCCTGATATAATGCTTGTTAGCCCCGCACGAAAGTTCCCGCTCGTGTTTCGGCCGGCGTCGATGGCCATTGAAATATTCACCGCACGTCGGTTTCGCCGCGTATGTCGCTTTATCTTTTTCAATCGCAGTTCTTTTAGCCCCAACACCCCCCGACAGGCTCGACTGGCGTCCCGCCATTCAACTACTTCGGGCAGCTCCGGCTGAAAGAATTCCGCGGAACGATTTCTGGTGACGTGCGATCGTGACTGCTCGAAAAGTTTGTTCCGGCCGAAAAGTGGACAGAGGTTGTTTGCAGAACGGGGCTATAAATAATACACGAGAAGTTTGGGAAGGCTGTAAGCCGCAGGTGTACACGCCTTCTGATTCGTGGATTTTATTCAATCGAAACACACTTTGAATTTCTCCTCCATTAAAAGTTGATTGGAAAACGATTGAACGAGCGTTCCTCGAATAAAGAAGCTGCTATCAGAAACAAGGCCAATGACGTTCGAGAAACAAAAGCGCCGATAATCGCTTAAACCGTCGATCTGTGACGATTTAATTAAAGCAGACACTTACGAAACAACGCGCCCCCATCCCCACGGTACCGTTGCCAACAACTTTAATCGATAATTGATCAATCTCTGCGCAACGCCGAATCAGTGTTCCTTTGAGAGCGAATCACGGCGATGGCAATTATTGCCGCTCCCCTTGGATTGTCCTGAAACGTGGAAAGACGCTGGCCAGCACTCGGAGGAAGGGGCGAAAAATGTGCAATTACGCGCGTGAAAGACGACACGCGGCTCGATGGATTAATCGTCCTCGAAGACTCCCAGCGCAGCGATTCGAGACTTCTTCGGCGATAACGTCCCGTGAATGGCATGCAATCCTGACGACCGAGCGGCCCGTCCTTACGGACGAGTAATCGATCGCATTCTACACCATCTCGACCCCCTCGCGATACGCTCGCAGTTCAGCCTCGCGTCGGCAAATCTATCGCATTATCGGCGCTCGAGGTATATACGCGACGTGTCGATGGCGACACTTGAAATTTCGAGCCTGACCCGAGACACGCGGATCCATTCGCGAAGATTGATTTTGCCCTGGACCCATCTCCCTCTCCATTTGTCCTCGAACAATCACCATTACAATTTGGTGTTGAAATTATCAACGTACTGGTGATACTGTTTCACACTTTCGCGCTTAAGATACGTGGCGTGTTCTGATGTTTGGTTATATTACATTAACAAAAAGAGTGTATGAGTTTTGGATCAGAGATGGGAAAAATTTTTATATAAATAAAATTTCGAATAATGAATAACAGATAAAAAAATTATTCGTAACGTGTCGAATAAAGTTAACGCGGGTTAACGAATGAATGATGATTTTTTTAGCTTATATTCGTTATTCGAAATTTTATTTAAATAAAATTTTTGTCCATCTCTGGTTTGGATCTTCGATTTGCTTCAAATTTTGTATATAATTAGTGCAAGGCATGTACCATTATGTATTAAACACATAATACGCACTATTTAAAATTATTTAACCTTTTAGCTACTATACGCCATGGTTTCCGTTTATGTCATCTTTTGGAACGATACGCCTCCTTAGTGGCTTTGAAACGCAGTTCGCGGAAAATCTCTCCGTATCAGGGGTACAGCTCCGCGGTTAACCCCGCCGTAGCAAAAAGGTTAAAATCATAATAAAATTGTAGCTGTATTGTAGGTGATTCATATAGTAATTCCAGGCACATGTAGTTACGCACAAAGTATCCGTCCACCCCATCCCGGTGTTTGTTACGGATTTCGTAATAAAGCGCCTGTGTAAGTCGCGCACAAAAAGTTCGGATGGTTTAGCAGCAAGAGAATCCAACGCACCAATGTAATTTCGTCCACGACCGTGTATCTGGCAACTGCAAATCTGTGTCTCATAATCTAGCCCCGTATTGTGATGCAATGAACCGATAGTGTGGATTGCTCCGCGATGATTTCACGCGGTGAGGGAACGGGGCTGTATAGGCAGACCCGAGAATACGCGAGGCACCGTGGTCGAGAGTAATTTCGGGAAATGCGAGAAGCGAGATGAAGTATTGATATTAATTTGCGACGAAGACGGGCGTAATGCTTCAAGTAGGTTCCAAGTGCCTACGCGTCGTCGTGACTTTTAGCGTTAACTTGGCAGCAGAGTTGTGCTCGGCTTGATTCGGATAGGTACCTACCGAATAACGGATAGGGACGACGAAGATGCTTTTATACGCCACTAACGAATAAGTCCTTTGTTAAACAAGAATTTTTAAGAGTAGCGTATTCGAGTAGAAGGCGAATAAGTATTATTTTTTATCGTCAGTTATTTGATAATACTCAACGAAAGCTATCAGTAGTTATTCGCATAATTATTCAAATACTATTAGAATAGAACTTTTAGAATAGAGTCATTATTATCCAGATGAAATATTCGATTAAAGAGAATTTTTTGGATAATTATCTTAAGTAAATATTTCTTCGAAACAATTGGAATAATGTTTAAAGCTGCTTGGGGCCAAATTAAAGCTGCGTCATAAAATTTCAAGAAAATCTAATTAGAAGTGAAATTTATTCAGCGTTTTAATATTATCACATTAATACGTTATTAATTCAAGACTACCTGGAATTTCATTTGCCTTCTATGCAGTGAATCACATGCAGTCGTGAAAGGTTCACATAAATTTCGCAAATATCATATTTACGTTCCGTTTTATTAATAATATTAATCTGCTAAAATACGAAACATTTGCTAATAGTAACTTTCTATCGCCCTTGAACCCTTCACCTCGCACTATACCAGAAACTACAAACTCTGAACGCCTTCAATATTCTTTAATATGGCCCGACAAAGAGGTAGACATTCTTACAAACTCAAGGAACGTGAATTAATCAACGTGGCCCGATCAAGCGGCAAACAGCCACCAGGGATCATACATATTAAAGTGATACAGATTTATTCACTCTTGCATATCAATTTGTAAATTAAACTCCTAAATGGTAAGCCTATTAAATGGGTAGATATACCAGTTTATAAGGAGGTAAAACATAATAATTTTTTATAAAATAAGACATTGTTGAGAAACCGCAACCGATTGAGTGCACAGCAATTTAACTTTCCTATTTATAAACACGATGAGTCGAGGTATTTTGCCTTTTCTGCGATTCGTACTACCGCGTACCTGTATTAACAACTCCATATAACTTGCATAATACTACAAGCTTCGGGACCACTTGTATATTATTTTAAAATACTCAAACTACACATTTGTGAGAAAAGCTTTGCCTGATTTTCAGATTTCTCTATTCCTTTAATGGAAATGCCACCTGTCAGAAACTAAACAGCACTTCTAATAAAAGAATTGAGACGGGGGTAGCAATCGTCGTTACATTTACACGTTGAACGGCAGGCGACGATATAGCCAATCCTAGAACCGTAGAAAATTCGCCCCGTGATCGGCCGTTGGCTCCTTGGCCGATAAAGAAGATTTAGATCGATTTAAGATTCCAATTTCCTGGAGCTTCTCATGGGAGACCGGGAGGTACTTGGGAAGACGACGACGTCGACGAGGACGGAGATGTGCCAGTGGCATATCGTGATGAAAGGACGAAGAAGCACAAGAATGGTTCCCCGTAGATAGCACCCTCTCGGTTTCGGTACCGTGCCTGGATTCAAAGTAGACGGTCCTCGGTTCAGTCACGAATTACTAGGCCCTGGCTTTCTACTTCTCCTCCCTTCTTATTCTTCCCTCGATCTTTTCTCTAACATTATCGTCCTTCTCCCTTTAAATCTCCTCTCTCGCCTCCCCTACAATCGAGCTACTTGTACTCCTATATTCTCACGGTGCAGTAGATGCATTATTTATTTTTATAATTCGGACGTGTGACGTAAGTGTTGAATCTTTTTGATCGTCAAAATTAAAGCATTAGAAGCTTAAAATATTTTGGTAGAATGTAAAGCAATTATTGTTCCTTTATATTACCATTCGTTTATTTCTAAAACAGTATACACATTGGTTCCTTCACCGAACGTTAGGGGAAACGTAACTCATAAATTACTCAGAAGATGATCATATAACGAATACAGTTTACACCGACGCAGTTCATAAACATGAAAAATACACAGACGCACCTTAATGGAAAAAATTAGGAATTATTTACTCGAGCTAACATTTCCCTCTTATTTCTCAGAGTGGATTTATTTTCTCTGTAATCCTGTCCGTCAGCTTTATTAAGTATTCTCTTTTAGTAGGGAAACCGGGGCTCCTTCGGCAGTCTTATTGCAGAATTTTATTTTACGAGGCAATTCCATTGCGTGGTTCTATTTCTTCAAGTATTTCGGTGAGATAGTTTCATTTCTTATATACTTGTATAATCCCAGCTCCCCTTTCGGTATCGTTCACCTCTCGCCCCGTGTCTTCCTGCAGCTTCCCAGATTCCATTTCAACCCTGTATGCCGTACCACTTATTCATATTTCCCCTCTTCTTTCCACCTTTTAAATCTCCCTCGCCCTACCTTGGGGCAGCAGGTGTTCTAAAAACACTCGACCGCCACATTCGACTATATTACCGAAAGGATGACACCGCGGAGGAGACATGTTTATACAAAAGCTTGCTAGTTCCACCAAGTATACTCGCCTATTATGCTTCAAATTATATTCGTGTCACTTCCTGCGGACTGTCTACTTACGCAGATTAAATGGCACGCTGGCTTTAGCAGCGTTACAACGGTCAGGTTGAATTCTAGCAGCAGCAGCTTCAGTTAAAACGCTCGACTTGGCCGATATTAACAGCCTCCATTTTCTCTTCTTAGCCCGCACCGCCCACCCTCCTGCGTTTTTCCACGTTAACCCTGTCGTACTTTGTACTCGTCCCTCCTTTGCTCTCCTTCCACCCTCCTTCCCGCTTTGCTTCGCGTCCACCTCCTTTTGTCTGACTTTCTGCCCCTCTTAAGTGCTCCACCTGAAGATTCCGTTTCGCCCGTTATTACTTCTTATTTGAATTTCACTTCGCCGACCCCTGCCTCATTTGCTTACATACGCCCCGCGCAACGGCGTATTTAGACGTTCAACATATTCATCGCTGAGGGGGCGAGGGTCTATTTAAGAGCATCCGATGAAGGCCTAGCACGCCATCGGCTGCATCGCTCGGTGCACATTTTTGGCTAGGGAGGGATGATTTATGGGTTGAAGATTATACGTTAAATTATAGCGGTTCTCTTATTTTGACGTCCCTTATTGTCCCTTGTGCGAAACGTCTTCTGAATAGAAATTGATCATCATTGTCAGCGTTTATCAAATTTTGTCGTAGAATGTCTGGATCCGTGGTTCGTGTTTAAAATGTTCTATTCGATATACAGGGTGTCCCGTGTAAGTATCGCCACGAAATAAAGTTCAAGGAAATTCCTGAAATGTCCTGGTGACACTTACGTGGCACACTCTGCATAAGCAGTGTTACGAGTACGAGTTTTTGAATAGAATTTGGTGGCGTTTTAATTTATTAAAAGAAAATTTATTATATTAACAGGAAATCCTTGTTTCTCTTTTATCTCCTTCATTTGGTGATTTTTACATTTGCATCTTTTCCAATGTATCTACTTACATAGGTACGCGCTTTTAATTCGTTTCTGTCGTCCTTGACCCATTTTTCCTTTAATGCAATGGCATGTTAACATGAACGTATATAATATCCCAACGTTAAATCGGCTGTGTTATAAGAAGCGAGTGGAGAAAGAAACTTCCCAGTGGATGTAATAGAGATTACAAGAATGTTTATGGAACGAAGGGAAAGGAAACTTTGATTACGTTCTCGGTATAAAATACAATATTTCTTTAAAATAGTTATAAAGTAGTTAAAAACAGATCACGAACTCAGTCAAATGATTTAAAATTATACATCGCTTCTTTTATGCTGTGAAAGGTCAAACGTTTAAGAATAATTCAGTGAATAGAAATTCCAATTCTTCCAAGAATTCAAATCTCTCATGTACAAAATAAATTGTTCAAAAATTTTACTACACGTGCGTTGTTGCACTTAAACTCCCCGAAATTAGTACCTACATATAAACAATCACTTAAACCCAAAAGCACTTTACATTTACTCGTCGCATTGCCTTCCTTACTCCTCCATTCATCTTAATCCTTCGCTAAAATTTTCTCCTTCAGCAGCGCAGCTTTTTTTTTACCTAAACCGCCATAATTCTCCTTTATTTATCCAGACCAGCCCGTTTCACTTTCCCCCGCTCGAGCGTCGTTATCATTTCTCTCCGTTTCATGTCGGACGCTTGTTATTCGCCTCACGCGACACGAAAAAATTCCCCGCGTGTCCATTCATCTACCCTTATCGGTTCATCTCTTCCTCCGTCCCGCCAGCCCCGCTCTTCCAACTTTTAATTCTATCCTCTGTCTGTATCGCTTACGCTTTAACCCCCGCCTCGCGATCCGGCGTTTTCAGCCCCCTCCAGCCACCGACCCGAGTCCCGTCGTTTTTGTTTAATCTCCGCACGATTGCGAGGGGATTAAAGGAGCAAGGACATTTCGCGTTTCAATCCGCACGTTTAAATTTTACGCGGTCGTCTATCGCTTTAATCTTCCGTCCAATTTTTCATGCCAGCCACGTACGTGGGGCGTATCGACGCACTTCTTTCCTACGGAACGCCATCCGTCTCACGGATACGGATTTCACCGGCAACGCTTCTCCCCCGTGCTTCTGCCCGACCTTCTAGCACTCTCGAGTCGACCCACCCCCTCGCCAGTCGCGCTCTACAATTCCCTCGTTCTACGCGGGGCGCAGCAGCCTCTTCCTCAGTTTTCGCAGACCCTGCCACCTCATCTTTTGACCTTTCCTCCTCCCCGTCCTTCTTGCCCCGCACCCAAGCGAGCTCTTCCGCCCTCGACATTGGCACGTTCCACTGCGAGAAGCCCCCGTAATTGGCCCTTCGAACCAGTGACCGCGCGGGAGGAGTCGAAAGGGGGGCGGTGAAAGGGTAGAGTTGCGGGCGAAGAAGCCTCGAAGGAAGGGTGGTCGGTTGAAAGGAGAGAAAGCGATCGTGAAGGAGTCTGGGGGATGGGTGACTAGGAGGGCGATGAAGAAACTGTGTAAATCAGAGGGAGAGGGAGGTGATGAATAGAGAGGGATGATGGAGAGTGGAGGAGCGAAGGAAGCGGCAGAGGAAGGTTAAGAAGGAATTGTGAGGGAACGGATGATAAAGGTAACGATTTCAAAGGTCTGCAACGATGGGAGATAAACAGTGGAGGGTAGAACGAGGTTGAAGCGAGGGTTAGCGGCGGGAAGCTGTGGCTAGGCCGAGGGCGCAGAGGAAAATAGAGCAACAACAAACTGTAATTAGAGAAAGGAAAAACGACATGAGGAAGCACGGAGAGGGAGGAAGTATGTGGACAAATGGGCGCGAGCAAAGAAAGGGATGTAAAAAAAGGCTCGTGTTGGTAGAAAAAGAATAGGGAAAAATAAAGGGAGGTTGAAGTGGAGAAATGGAGGAGCGGGAAAGGTGAGCGGAGGCTGGGTGAACAGAGACACGAAGAAACGGGGAACTGAAAGCGCGGTCTAGGGGAGGGGTGGAAAAAATAGTGAAACAGGAAAATGTGAGCGCAGAGAAGGAAGAAGAGAGAGGTAAAGGGAACGGGAACGAAATAGAGAAATGGCTAACTGCGAGAGGGTGAAGAGAGAAATATGGGACGAGAGAAATTATGTGCTAAAAAGAGAGGACCTGCGCGAAAAGAAAAGTAAAAAATGGAGGAACTACGTGAGCAGCGAGGGGAATGAAGAATTAAAGAAACTAGAAACTGCGTCTATAAAAGAGTGATAGAAAAGAGCAGGGGGCGCTCAGAGAGAGGCTTAAAGCGAAAGCTGTGTTGGTGAAAGGAGTAGAAGGGATACAGGCAAACCGACAGTTCGACGTATAAAAAGGAAGAGAAATCGTACAAAAGGGGAACACGGCGATCTTAAAAGGTGTCTAAAAAATGTAAGGAAAGAGCGGAAAAACGGAGGAGAGTGGTCGGCCAACGGACAAAGGGAGTAAGGAGAATAAACAAGCGATAAAGAAAAATAGGCAGTCCACAGGGCTTCTAAATAGAAACGAAGGGGCACATGACTTTCGCGAGGACCCTACCTTACATCGCAGGGGTGGAGGGCGGGGGTTGTGGCAAGTACGAGGGATACGTAGGTTCCTTTCGCCCCCTTGGGAAAGGCGGCCACTCCGTCGCGCTGAACTTTAGTCGGGATGAGATATGCAGAAATTAAATATTCATTTGGGCTACCAACCCCTAGGCCGTAGTCTCTTCCACCTTCCCTCCATTCTTTCCCTCGCCCCCTCTCGGTCTGTCACACGCCCGCGCCACGTCCCTCCCTCCACTGTCTCCCTCGTTCCCTCGAAAATAATGCCTTGGCCCGGGGCCAGTTTCGCTGAAGGCTCTCCCGATGTTCGACCCCCCTTTTCCGCTTGTTTCGTCCCAGCCTCGCCGTAGAAAAAGATGGCGAACTTGGTGGCATTGGTAAGCGTGCGCGCACCTCCGCATAATGCAACCCCGTGCACTCTTTCTTCTTCCCCTTTTAGCTTCCTCCTTTTCCCCTCCTAATTCATCGTAACTTACCCCTGCCTGTGCCCTCGCCCCCTCGAGAGTCGCGAACAGTTCCAGGAAATGTACCTGTTGAACCGGGCGACGGTTCGATGAAATAATGACGAGCAGTTTATGCACCATTCGCCGCGTTACCGATGTGGGGTAACCTTCGCGCACGTATGTACTCTTTCGTTTCGCCTCGTGCCCTCGTTGCCAGTGGGTTGTTGCGTGGCGTACGTACGTTTCCTCCCGACGGTTGATGAAGTGTTCTCTCGGCACGGAATTGCACCCTCTTCCTTTTGCTCGAACACATCCTCCTGTAGGTTGGTTAGACGCAGCACCGGGGGAACGCGCGCAGGATAAAAGGATTTGTTTTGGAGCTTTTCCGGGGGAGGGGGCGCGGCAGAGGGAGCGGGATGAAATTTGAATATCGCCGTTGTTACCGCGCTAGAGCGCGGACGAAACGGGGCTGGCGGGGCGAGGGGGCGTAGTGATAGCGGTTGCGTTAGGGAATACATACTTTGTACCCTTAATCGTTATATAAATAGTCATTAGACGCGGGGCTAAATATTGCCTGGAAGCGTGCGGCCCTAGCGTTGTTCGTGGAATTTAATTATTTTTGCGATTGCTTACCGCTGACGTTGAAAATTAGCGGGTAATTGTTTCTAGCAAGTATCATATTTGGGTGCATTTTTAACGTTCCCGGCGCCGTTTCCGATTCCGATAACGGTGATTATTATTAACAGAGTTTTATTTGCACGGTTCATTTTTTCTGTCAATTGCAATAATTGTTTTTAGTAACAAAAGTGGGTACGTTGAAATTTGTAACGATATAATGGTTAAAAAAAATTGTTAATATAATATGCGATTTACTCCTACTCACTTGAATGATCATTTAATTAACTTGATACTTTTATTTATTCAGAACAGTATAATTCACTTCGTTTATCAATATTCGCCCGGGTTAAATAACGAAATAAGGTTTAACAAACAACCGTAATCACGTTAAATATAATTCCCAGTGTTTCTTGAGCACGTACGTATAAATTACAGAAATGCTGATACATGTGTGTCGTGATAAAATAATAATCTTTTTTATTCTATCAGTAGGGAGAAATCGGCATAGAGGAAGTTTCCCTTTGATCATTCATGCCCTTCAAAGTGTACACAAAAAAAGGAGCAATGCTCGGGCGTAAAGCTTAGGTCGTAAGTTATTTCGTGTCACAACAGCGAGGGGATCAAATAAAGATAAAAGGGAGCTCTGACAGCCGTTCAATAGCAAAGATCGTGGAGCGCGTTCCCTCACGATTTGAATAAAATGAGGTTTAGTATCCTGTTTGCTCTTTAGTGGAGCCATTTTGGAGGATGAATACAGGAGAATGGCGTAGGCAGGGGCAGGAGACGCGAAGGATAAAGAGATTTGTTTCATCGTTTCCGATTAAGGGTAGGTGGGACAAGAATAACATAAAATTTGCATATCACGAGCCTTGTAATACGTTCGCGAACGATAGGAATTACGTTGTATATCGTCTTGTCGTTGCGGAATACACCTCGATGGTGGCACAAACGCTAACGTTCTCGTCTCGTTTTGTTTCAGGCAGCAGCATCCTGCAGAGTAAACACCGAGAGTCGAACCGAGGCAACAGGAATGAAAGGATTTCTTCGGCTGTGTCGAGAATGGGTAAGTCGAGCTCAGAATGTTGTATCGCGCTTTCAAAGAGTCTTTTACAACGTTTTATCGCATCTTCGGAGGATTGTCTACGAAACGCAGATAGAAAACGGTGAAATATAGGTATATTGTAATAATCTTTGCCAACCCTTGAAACGCCAGAAGCACGATCGATCTTCTGGTAGCTTTCGTCAGAAGCATGTACCGTGTTTTAGGTAAAAAATTTAATAAAACGGAAGGGGCAGTGAAGCAAATTTGCAGGCACGAAAAGCACAAGAAAAACACTTGCAATCCTTTGCGGCTAACAACTCTTCACTCAGGCTCACAAGCTTTTAACCCTTTGTAGTCCAATTAACTCGTTCTCCGATCAACCACAGATCTTTTCTTCGATGCTGCACATATTAAAATTACGTAAACGGAGCTGCAATTAAATAAAATGTTGTTTCACTCTTCCGATACACTACATCCAAGGCTTGAAGTAAATCATTCATTAAAAAATTTTAATAACGTGTTTCCAGCACTTCCACGCCGAGGGATGTCCATCTGCTGCATTGCTTTGGCGCATTTCGTGTTCATATTTTCTGGAATGTACCGAAAGTATTAAGCAAAAGTTCCCCAAATCTTGCGCCACTCAAAGTGTTAAAATTTCATCTGGTCAAATTCTTCCATTTCCATTCACTGTGTTGCAAAAAGACGTACTTGCGTTATCGATCTCTCGTAAACACATAAGTACGTTTTACACCGAAGGGACTGATTTTATAAGTATGCAAATTAAGCATCTTTTACTCCTCCCGGTGAGTGCTCTAAGCCTCTAAAATCGTAGATTATTTTTTTAAATACCCCGTATATGCTTTCCGTTCCTCGCCCTGATTATGTTAAAGAAACAACGAAGAGGGAGGAATTTATAAGGGGGTTGAAAGGATTCCGCGGAAAGTCGAAACATTATCGTAAATCTGTCCGATTGAACTCGACGACATCGCCATTTCCACGAACGAGTTCGCCGGAGATATAAACAAGCGGGATGCATGGAACAATAGAAAACTAGCGGGTAACTGCCACTGGCGCGGTTAAATATTAAATGCCAACGTCCCCGTCGAATTATTCTATTGCCGATAGCAGAATAGATCGAGTTTAATTAGAAATTAACGAAAGTCGGCGTCGAAGTTGTGTCTTTAGGAGGCGATCCAATTTACGCGGTGGCCTCGCCTGTAATAAAGGAAGTCGCGACGATACGACGCTGCTCGGTGCGGCGCGGCGGTCCAATTAACTTAATTAACGTTACAGCAGGTTAAAATTTTGACAAAAATGGCGTCCTATCGGCGACGTTGCTCTTAATTAATTTCCATGATTGTTTTGCAGATAATTGTATTTTCCGCGTCGCGTTTAATTAACGAGCAGCACTCTTGCAAGCATTTCGCGAAGATCCGTCCTAAAGAAAATGGCAAACGGTTCCTCGAAACTCCAGCTTTCCGCTACTCGACGACGACTGCATTCTTTGCCCGTCGAAAGTATCGGCGAGCCAATTAACGGCAGCCAATGAATTATATCGTGACTTTAATTTGACAAACAGATCGTTGAACCTCGCTTTTCCACTGAAATTCGGTCCCCCGGTCGAAGTGCAATTAATCGTCTGTCCTTTTAATACATGTCCTAATTATTAGCTTCTTTTATGGCGTTTAATAACCTGAATATGTATCGAAAGTGTGTCGTCCATGCGTGGCAGTAAAATTTCTAGCATAATCATAAATTGAGATACAAACAAGTTCTAAACAAAATGTATATTCAATTATCTTTTCTGGTATCAAAGACCAACTGTAAGCCCCTTCGTTTGCTTATAATTTTCAGGGTTCAAAACTTGAGTATGCTCGATCGTCTGTATTAACTTTTTGCTAGCAGGACATGTTTCAATTGCTGAAGCATTTGATTAGGTTTAAATGAGGTTGCATTATAATTCCGTGTGACTGTTTTATTTCAGCGAGGATAAAAACGAGTACGCGTTCGTCGGTGCGCGTGTATTGTTTTGCACCGTCGCATCGTGATTAATAATTGCATCGTAAATATTAATGGATGGAAACAATGTGCAATTTAATTTAAAACTGTTGCGGCGTCCACTGTGTTTTTCTTCGAGTTTTTTTGGAAATCCATTCTGGCTATACATTTTCCGATGTGACACAGTTCCGGTGGTATATAAAAACGCGCTTAATGTGGAAACGAAAGAATCGTTAACGTTCCGTGGCTAAGTGTGTGCGTCTGGTTTTTGCAATTAAAAACCCGACGATTAAAATATCCGGAAGGAAGGGATTCTCTTTAATTACGACAGAATTTGCTGAAACTAAATAAAAAGTCGAGGCATGAAGAAATTTATTTTTCGAGGCAGCATTTAATCTTATTGTTAGATATTTTGAGAACAATGGATCATTGTCAAACATGTATGTACATCATATTTAGTTCACGGTCACGAGTTTCGACCACATCAGCTATTAGAATAGTAATAATTAATAATAATACTGATTTATAATTTAGTGTGCTTGACACTAAGTAAATTGAGACAAGTTAAAAATTACCGAAGCAAGTCGTATGAAAATAATCACTCGTACTCGACGAATTAGTAACAGATATGGTACTTAAATTAACCACAAGCTACAAAAACATATTTTCAAACAAATCTTACGCCTTTCGACTTTGAAAGAAACTTTCTATTTTCTTTATGGAACAATTGCTAGATAAAATAGTTAACTACTCAGCCTTATTATGCTGACATTTCTCTGTTGTAATGATGGTTATCGATAGCACCACAAAAATACTCACTTCTTAATTTTGTTTATACACTTATTTTCCCTATAGCTGCTCCAAACGTTCCTAAATCAATCTTGATAAATATGAATTCCCAATTAATTTACAAACGGCTAATGTCGTAATAGGACCATCCTGTTAGATGATTATAATACATGTACAGATCCCTCTGTTCCTGATTTTCAATTTTGCACTCGACAACAAAAGCTGCAGAAGAAAGTACATCTCACCGTATGATTCCGAGTGCATTTCCAGGCATATTGTTTTGGGCGGCGACTTGAATGCTAGCCAATTTGTGGTATATAATTGCTCGTTGCCCGCTAGTTTCGCCTTCATGAGGCAAATGAACCATGCCGATTGGACTGCAGTAGTACCATATTTATTAATACCGTAACGACGAGTATGCTCGGAAAGAATCGACCGTAATTTCGGGATCGAGTTAATTAACGGCTCGTAGTAGACCGAGTCGTATCCACTGCAAAAGTTATGACGTAATTAACTTACCTAGTAAGGATAAAGAACGTCCATGATCGTTGGCCACGGGGTAGTATATATCCTAGCATTAACATAAATCGATACGTGGGGGTAATACTGAGTTCGAATGGAATTTTCCGCGCAATTTTCTAATAAATTCACCACAGTCGAGGTAGGTATCATACGCCAGAAAAATCGACACTCTAAATAACCCTCCAGTATTGTCGTCTTCACGCGATTACTAATATAAATTCAAGTTTAATATTGTCGTTGAATTTAAGTAACCAGCGAGCCATAATCTGGGTAGCTAACAAAAAATGGGTGGCGCGTGATTTATAGGGAGTGGTGTCTTCCGGGAGATATGTGGAGATCTGTTGTTTAATTATCCTGTAAACTGAGATCGTGAAGAATCGTGGATATTCGCGCGTTTAATGCGCCCCATTGAACTGCTGGCACAGGTGGAAATGAAATTGATGGCGAGAGAAAATCAGCTCTGACGAGATTTTGCGCGTCTGGAAATATCCGAAAGAGCTCGCGAGGAAGCCCGTGGCGTTCCCGATGATCTCTACCACTCACGTCTCGCGGGTTCGTTCGAGTTTCGACTTGAACGTGAGCCAATCTCCGGTGCATAACTACGTATTAACCTCGGCTTTCGTTTCCGCCAAGCAACGAGCCGTGTCAGTGCGGTAAGGACTACCAATTAATTTCGCTAATGTCCCTTTCCGACGTCTTTCGACCTTCCTGTTTTATTATTATGGTTTAATTCGGGTAGAGACGAGCGTGATTTTCAATAAACTTCGTCATATGTATTTCTGGAGGTGTGTGATAAGTTCGGTTAATACCCGTTGCGAATTTTATTGCTAACATTTTTAGTCTTTTTTGTCGTCCAAAGAATTATATCGAAACGACTTCATTCACGATTTAAATATGTGACGGAGGGAAAACTGGTAACCGAAACATTCAGACTTTAATGAGCTTGTAGTCAATTTCAAATTGAATTTGTCTTCGTAAAAAAAAATGATTTTATGGAGTAAAAAAGCGGTTTAGATGACGGTCTAAAATCATGCAAACTGTAGAAAATGCTGGAAACATTCCATATAATTTTCTGAACATGTAGGTTTTTTGGCGTAAGAAAATTTTGAGACGAATTAAATTGTAATGCCGTAATATCTGCAAAAGTTGATTTAAAAAATCATTATATATTATATGCTGTTTTTGAAATACTATTTCTCCATGAAATTATGTTTTATACGTCATAGTACATATATCCTCAGGGTAGATTTTTATGTACATTTTCTTTAGCTGTATCTTTAGTGGCATTTGGGGAGACAATAAGTTTTATGCCAATCAATGTTTGCTAAATGAGTAACCCTTGACGTTACAATAACTTTAAGCGAAAATTATTCGTTAAAAACACCTGAGCACTGATATCTGTATATATCTCTAGAATTTCTTGACGATTTTAAGCCAAGTTTACCTTTCGCTCGTCTAAAATTTGTTATCTCACAGTACTGATGTAAAAAAGTCACAGGCGTGTCACGTTCGTAGTCACTCTTCCCGGGGCCAGTGAAAAAAATGTTTTTCAAAGTGATATTTGTAGAACATGTGTCACTGATTACGTCAGTGTACGCACGCGGGACATTCGTCACGCGAGTCGTATTTATCTTTTGAAGGTTCCTCCAGTGCAATGGGAAACAACGTTTTATCATGGAATTTTGTTATTCTCCCGGTTATTTGTGCGTAGTTTCTCATTGTACTAAATAATGTTATGGAGCATGGTCAGGAAAAATACGGCCGTAAAGTAGGTCAAAATGAACGGGCTACATCCTGCAGGAAGTATATTTTTAACAACCCCCGATACACTTTGGAGTAGGGTAGTCAAACGTTTGGATGGATCTTTATGATATTCTCAGAAAAGTTTTATGATTCAGTTGATTTTAGATTGGGGCAGTCAATAGCCTGGATCGATGTTCATATTTGTCACAAAAATTTTGGTTAAAAGTAGTCAAAGATTTGAGTTGACTGTTATTATTTTCCACGAAAGTTCTGTAATTTGGTTAAATTTTGAATCAGGATAGCTTAAGGTTTCGGTGAATATTTATATTTCTCACAAAAGTTCT
The DNA here is from genome assembly GCA_944738655.2 of Andrena hattorfiana. Taxonomy (NCBI): domain Eukaryota; kingdom Metazoa; phylum Arthropoda; class Insecta; order Hymenoptera; family Andrenidae; genus Andrena; species Andrena hattorfiana. The sequence goes on along the minus strand of OX122892.1, from coordinate 31,088,066 downwards.
TTATCGCAGTTGAGTTTAGATTGGGACAGTCGAAGGCCTGAGTGGATTTTCATATTTGTTACGAAACGTCTATGATTTGGGCGATCTTGGATTCAGATGGTCACAGATTTCGGTTGGATTTTATATTTCCCACACGTTCTATAATATAGTCGATTTCGAGTTTTTTCTTTAACTTGGAAACTTTTTCGATATTCGATATTCACTTTACTGTAATATGTATGTATGATACTATCTCAACTGTCGCCGTACAATTCTGCACTACAAATTTTGATTCAATATATTTTTCTTAAGTTTCTAAATAAGATGGATATCATGTATTAAACAGTGACTGTTTTTTTACTAGAAAAAGGAAAGCAATCGTTAACAAAATTGCTTATTTTAAATAAAATTCCTAATCACATAATAATTGTAACAGATACTTTTCAATTTCTACCTGAAGTGTTAAAACTAAAATAAATTTCGTTAGTAATCAAAATAAAGACATTCTTATTTTTAACGAGGGAATATTTCAACTGCAAATTTTAATTTCTTTTTATCATGGAACGAATACAGCAATCCAATTGAATTAAATTGGCAATCGTTGCGTTAAGTATATAACAATTACTTCCACTTCATTATACATTAGTAATTTCATTCACATAAGAGTGTTACAAAAAAGTACTTGTTTATATCAAACTAATTTACTTCATTATACATTTTCAATGCAACCTTTCAGTTTAAATACCTCACACTCGAGAAATTAATTCCACGTTTAATTATAGTTAAAGCGTGGCTCATGAAACAATATATTACCGCGTTAATCAAACCATTATTTGCAGTCTCACGCGTACTCGTATCGTGGAAATTTTCAGAAATATACTTAATCTTTGCCCGTTAAATTTCAGTGGACCCTTTGATTTCTATAAATAAAACATATCGTTGCAATTCAAAAAGCTCGTGGTTTTGTTTGAAGTTCTTTCATGTTGGAGAACTGTTTTAAATATACCAATAAAATATGTCGAAGCCAACCGCTGAAACGGTCATTATCTAAACGACGCGACGTGTGGCACTGTGTATTGCGACTAAAGCGAATGAAAATTATGTAGAATACAGTACGCGTTCAGGTATAGACGGAATAATGAACGTCCCTTCCATGATGACATATTGTGCAAAACAAATTTATTTTTCGTACGTTGCACGAGGAAAATGTTTCTCGCGTTTCTGCTCCCCACACAAACAGTAATTGCTAATGAAAAAAACGCTTCTTGCTCCGCGAAGACGAAATTCTGCAGTGCAGTACTAACTTTCCGACGGCACAAGGATGTCATTATTCGGTTCGTTTACCCGAGTCGCAAACCCAGTTGCCCGCGTCACAGTTAATTACCATTGTCCAAGGAAAACAGAAAATTCTATGTTCAGGAATGCTAGACGTATGGCTTCTGTCTTCCGTTTCAACCTGAACGTAGTTCTGAACACGGGAAACGTGTTCAATTTAACAAATAAGCTGTCAACATAATTTTCACCTGCGTAGGATTGTTTTTTATTACATTAGGGAACATTTTTTTCTTTCTTTTATTTTAACATACCTCGAGAATAAAAATGAGGGAAGATATAATAGAAAATGTAGCTACCTTTCAAAAGCATTTAAATCAGTTAGATATTCTTTGTTGCGCAATATTTACTTCGCTATAAGCTCACGGCTTGGTATTTGTAATATTAATGAGAAATATTGCAATATTTAACACTCTGTAATGATTTCACTTGCAGAAAACGAAAACATTTTTCGTTGGACATAAAACAAATATACAGAAGACAGATACATTTGATGATAAAATAATATTCTGCCACTGGCTAGCTTTCGTTTATTTCCCCATAACCAAACAGTTTACGACCACTTTAGCCTGCTGTGTGCGTCGAAAGCAGATGTGGCTGAAGATGAAGTTTGATGTTGCAAAGTGGCTCCTATAATTTTTCGTCCAAGTTCACGATTAAAAATTTGAGTTTTGATTCCACTTTCAGTTCGCGGCAGTCGCGTTTCAGTGCGGGATACCGGTAAAGTAGAAATTGTAGGAACATAATGAAAAACTTTGTCCCTGAAGCCTGAAGCTCTGTCGGTGTTGGATTAGCTTCTGGAACGAGAATGAATTAAGTTCCTTCTTTGTTTTACTTCCACGTGGGACGTAGGAATTTACGCTTCCGTCGAGAGCCACTTCAATTTCCAAAGGTAACGCGATTCTCGTCGCGAAATATTTCCATTCGTTCAATGGAAAGGAACGAATCGATAAGGACCACGATTACTACTTAGCGAAATTGTTCCTTAGTCCTCATAAAATTACAGACTGTGGAATAAGATACCTCCACTGAAACATTCAGATTGATTTTAATTTAACTCTAGAATGACGTCTGGAATCTCCACTGACACCAAGCATTTTAACGTTACTTACGACTTGTTCTGCTTTTTTAATTACTAAATAAAAAATGTGCTGCAAAAATACTTTTGCTAGGTAATCGAACTGTGTCACAGCTACGGTCCTCATTTAGTACTTAATCGATCATAAACAAGAAATATAATAATATTTCTTATAATAAGAATCTATTTTCCTCTCCACTCAGCTTGTGTATACTATAAATTACATTGATTCGATCCAGATAAATTCAAGTCGGTGAGGGATGTCAAAGCAGGCAGAAAGTCATCCCTATGTTAAAATTGCCAATCGTAGGAGATTCCTCAATCGATTCTAGAGGAACTCGTTCCTCTAATCATTCGTCTCGACGGGGGATGGCCAGACAGAAGAAAAAGTAATCCCCGAATTCCATGTCGAAAGTCGTCCGCCTGCCTCTTCCAAACGTGGCAAAGCGTTTACCAGCGGATTTCGGCGGCGCTCTCACGTGCATTTTTCGCCGCGTTGGTTTCGAGTTTCAACTTGAACCGGAGCCAATTCCGCGGCTGCTTCCTTCGCCTCCTCCTCGAGAACGACGAGCCATCCAGCCGCCGTAAGGACGATCGTTACGGCAATTTACGATCGAATCCTTATTCCGCTGCTTCCGCGCGAAGGGTCGAAACGTTGTCCTACCGTTTTACACGATCCGCGAGGAAACTCTGGCTGGAGAGATATCGGTGTTGTATTGACTGGAAACGGTCAATTTCCGCGCCATCGTTTATGTCTCGATAAAAATGACAAATACTTACCTGCAGGGTATTACAAGGTCTGACTTATTCCTTAGCAATGTCCCCAAGTTTCGAGTAGATGTACCGGAATAGAGAATGATATGCAAACGGTAATGGAAGTGTTACTTTAAGTGGTGATAACTCTTCACACTTTGCGTGAATATTGTAGGCTAATTTGATGATTGACATCATTTAGCGTGTAGTTGATATTGGTATGGGTATGTTCATTTTGAAAGGATTCAGTCGTTTCAATTTAATTAACTAAATCTACGGGTTAAATTTTATGTTTGATGTATTTTTTCCAAAGGAAATCAAATATGCCTGCGAGAGCTAGTTGAATGAAGGGGGGTTAGAATTGTTCGAAAATAGCATTGGTAAATATTTAAGATGTTTCATTGTAACAGAATAGTTCTTGTCTAGTTTGATGAATCGATTCTATCGTTATCTCAGCTATCTTATTATTTCTATATTATTCTTATTCATTCATGAACATTTCTGTATCTCAGGTCATCTTTTGGTAACAACAGCATCTATGCCAGGATAAAAATAATTAATCCAAGTAACGACTTTGAAATCATGAAACACACGATCTGAGAAATTTCTTGACAAATCGTATCCATTTCCTGGAAGCAACTACGTTTTCCCCCATGCTTATTTTTGCAATATCAAGTACATGCAACAAAAGCGCCTAATGAAGCCCCTCGATTCAAATGGAACGGCTTGTTCAAATATCTTCAAAATATCTTTCAAAACTTTATGCCTAAACATGAAATAAAGAAGTTTCCAGCTTCCCAACCAATTAAGTAAGTACATAACCTCTATACTGCAGATATAAACAAAAAATTGAAACCATCAAGACACAAAGAACTCGTGAATTTACGTGGCTTCCCGTTAAATATCTCTTCCTTTTGCACTGATACTTACCTCGAGGAAGAGGCGTCTTGGGGCAGACAATCAGAGACTGGGAAACGAACTTTTCTCGCGATTCGAAACATATTATTGGGAGCAGAACGTGTAATTTCGTATCGTTCGATCGGATCACGTTCCACTGCTCCATCGTGTAGCTCGGAGGAGAATTTTTCCTGATGAAACGGTTAACGTTCAAATTACAGCTTTCGTTTCGACGAAAGTGGGCCAAAACAGTACCGCCCATTGTTTTCGTTCTCCGCGAGATAGCTTCGCCCAAAATTACCGAAATTTTTTCAGAAATGTGTAACATTAAGAACGCCGTGTGCCAGATGTCTCTAGGCGAAAGGGGACTGAAAATGGCACCCCTGTTGTTTTCTCTTTCTGCGACGTACGATTCGAACGGAGTTAGTGGTTTTACTGCAGAATAGTACGGTAGCACTGTGTTCGAATAATCGAGAAATCGTGTGAGTGGGTCTAGGCAAAATGGTACTCGTACACCGTTGATCGACATTGATCGATACTTTTCAATAGTTGCACGTTGCGCTATATGTAGATATAGAATTCCAGCAAAATCAGGTTGCCTATATTTGCTTGGAACTCCATTCTCTCTAAGTGCAATTCAATATTCCTCGCCGTATTGAAAACAACTTCTTTTCGTTAATACCTACTATTTATCTGCAGATGCTTTCTCATTATCTTACGGTAGAATCATGTGACACAAGTATCTTGTACCTAGTATATAAAAATAAGGGATCTTAATGTCAAATAACAGATGAATACTATACGTGGAATATATGTGTAAGGAGACAACAATGAATTATTTAATTGTCCTTTTCAAGTTCCCTTTTTCTCCACAATAATTAAGCTTCAATTTTTTATTTTATATTACTTATATTCACAGAATGGTCAAATTATTTTTTTTTTTAAGTTCCTGTGCCAGCGTGTAACTGACAGGACGGAGCGTACCAACTCCACGCGGGAGTTGTATCATGGCATGAGGCTGGCGTTGCGCCGTAAAATTCTTTCTTCTGTAAAACTTCGGGTGAAAGTCCTCGATTTTCTCAGCTGTTTACAATATGCTCGACCACATGCTAAGCAGCCAGAGTCGAGACTTCACTGGCGCCAAGAGTAGATAATAAAAACCGATCTGATAGGCGCGGGACAAAACAAACGGTGCTGGGACCAAGTTCAACGCTCGGCTCATGAATATCAATCGATTCGGTACCAATGGTTCATTTCGTTAGAATCGAGCGGTGTCTATAAAAACTGGTCTTCCATTTCACTTGCTTGAAAGTCACTTGGTATAATTCAGATGGCCTGGAAACCTGAGCCGAGCACACGCAAGGTTCGAAAATGTCACAAGTAGATACTCTGATTTTCGTAAGTATCAAATCTATTTAAAGTGGCAGTCGGACACTAGTGAATGCATTGCAATTCGAAATAGGTTAAGTAACACTGTACACCTGAATAATTCTGATGCTATCGTATTTACGAAATAGGGACGGGGGAAATGTTGCTCGGATAGATAGATAGGCTATATTGCTCAGAATTTGATTTTGTTAGCTTTGCGATCTAGTAGACCCTTATTCTTTTTATGTGCCAAGAGATTCATAATTAGAAATAAAAAGACGATATCACTTTCGTGCAAAATTTAATAACTTAATTTCTATTTATCTATAATCATTCTTGAATGCTATAATGGATACAGTTTTTAATCCTAATATATGTAAGTACTTCGTGATAGATATACTTTTTATTGCACTATCACTTCCAATATCAATTAATATCATCCTTATTATACATATTGAATAATTAATTCCGAATTCGTTGGGGAATAACAGAAGATAGGTACATTGTTCTAAGATGCACATAAAATGTAATTGTTTGAAATTAAGTTCTTGAGAATATTGTTATACCCCGATGTCGTCATCAGTAACAAATAATTCTCTTCCTACACTTACCCTATGGATTATTCTTCCTTACCTCGCCAAAATTTCGATTGGTCACCGTTCACGTAAAACTCGATATCTACTCATATGAAATTCAGCAATGATTCATCCTGTTTCGATACAACTTGTGACATAATTCACCCCATCACATTAGGAATATACCAATTGCGTAACTGATTATTTGATCAACAAAATTCACCAAGAAAGTTTTCCTACCGTATTTTGATTGCACAAAGTTCCGTCGGTTGTTTAAAAAAATTGACTCAACAGTCACTTGTTACGTTCGATATTCAGAGTACAGCTATTCTATACCTTAACTGCAACAGACTTTAAAATTTGCTAAAGATGGACATGCTGCTGGGGTGCAATTCACTAAAAACTTCTATTAAAGGGAAATTACCACTCAAACATTGGATTGAATAATTCCACGTCCCACATCCTTCCCAACCTTAACGTTATTACGTGCATGGGTCCAACAAACATGAAAATTGAAGTTAAAAATTACTGTGTGTCCTACGTATCTTTCTGGTACAGGGCTATAAAGGGAAATATTAAACTCCTAAGTTGAAGCAACTACATCCCTTGGCATCACGAATTTACCACCACGCTGCAACAGCTGTTAAACTTTACAACCGCACGTTTTTGTTGCTACAGCGATCATTTTATTAGCCCGGGGCAGATATCCATCCGCTTAACGTGACATTCGCGAACGTTTTTCGTCGCTCGAGCCCGCGATACCCAGAAAATATATTCCGCCGCCGCTGCAGTGGTCAAACATTACTCGAAAGTCTCGAGCAGTCTCCCGTCTGCTCAAATACTCAAATATGTAGTAAGAACCATGATATTCCCGAATGGAAATTTCCGTAGGTACCTACTGTTCGTTCTCTCGTGCAGCCGTTCCATGGCGGAAGGCGGAACGTGTCGCGTTCGAGTTTAAACAGAACTCGCTCGGTATAACGAACGTTCGTCAAATATTTATACCGAATACTTGGCCGTTATGGAACTTCTGTAAACCCGCCTTGCCCATTGTTCCGCGCAAGATACTTCGTTTGTTCGCCGATAGGCATATGCATTCGGAAGAATTAACGATAACGGAGGTTCCTTTCCGAGGTTTGAGGAAATGGCTGGAAGCATTGCGTTCGTTTAGTCGTTTCGTGCGCAATGAGGATTCCACGAAATGTCAGACAGACGGGCAGTTGATTTTTCGTGTGCTGAACGATTGGATATGAGAAAATAAAAAGATATTATACTGTTTTGCAACATTAAATTCGTTGTACGAGGTGTGTTTCTACTCGCTTCCTAGTTTTCTTTTCTCGAACTTCTATTTGTATCATAAAGAATTTTCTGTCTGTGGAATTACCTTTTGGGTTTAAGTGGATAAGGATTCCTGTGTGAAATTTCATAGGATGAAAGAAATTGATAAAGGAAATTAATTTTATTGTTTTAATTTGACCTAAATTAATATGACTATTGCGACTGGTATGTCAATTTATATTAAAACTGTTTTCTGAAATCATCGGGACGTTGAGAACCACAGAGTTGGAAAAAGAAATCAGAATTATCCCTAAAGGAGTGCAAATTTTTCCTGCAACTTTTGCACTCTTCGCTTTCTGCACTTTTTTAAATTGAATTTTAAAGTAAGCCGAGTTGAGCACAACATATTATGCGGCAAACAATACTTTGCAAGCAATACTTTCGGACCATCCAATACGATGTCCATCACAAAGCTAGATCAGTGTATAGAATTTAAAAAAAAAAAGGAGAAACATCCATTTGGAGGCAAGAATGGAGCCAAATGCATAAACCTCTTTGATCGTGGCACGTACTTTGCACCGTTACTGGGCCGTATATTCTGATATCCTAGAACTCAACCTTGTTCCCGCAACCCATTTCAAAGCACTCTCGCGGTTACTTTGGTTCACCCAGCTGTACGTGTATTGTGAATTCCGATATTCGCGACCGCAACGCTCTATCCTTTGGAAACGTATTTGCTTCGAGCATGAACTTAACCAAAAATCCCCGATGAGAATTCCTTACATCGTTGCTGTTCTATTGATCCCCGGCCTCTCTATCTGTTTGCCTGTTTATTCGGTGTCTTATGGTTTCCACCGGCTACCGCGGCCTCCCGTGCCAGTTGTTCCACGCCGGGATAATAGAATTGTGGTGCACTGTTGTGGATGTCTTTGTTCCCGCTTCGGATGCTCCGAGAGAAATTCCTGGGAATGCTAAAGTATTTCTGATCGAATAGTTGTCATTTCGATTTCTTGCACTGTTTTCGCCTCATTTCACTTGTACGGATTAGGTATGTAAAATGAAAGAGTTTTAGAAAAATGGGGAAACAATCTGTGTGTACAGTCGTACATGTTTGTATCTACGTACACATTGAATTGGTAAAACGTTTTCTCGAATTTTTTAAAGGAATTTAAAGATAAATTTTAGGTATATGAAAAACCCAAAATTTTGATATACATATTTCATTGGGTTTGAATGTATTGAGTACGTACTTCCTTCATGTTCGTAGACAACTTTCAACTTTCATTTACGTATTTTGTAAAAAACGAGATTTAACTTTTAGCGAACTAGATAAATTTTTTTTTAAAGATCATGAATCCAAGCTTTATCTTTGTCTTCAAAATTTGGCCAATTGCGTTTTGCATTCTTTTCTTTGCGTTTTGCGTTAATAACTGCTCCTACCATGTTATTGGAATAAACGCGTAGGAATAAAAGGATAATATTAGTGAAGATGAAATTTAAGTTGTATTTTTACGATCGAGGAGAGTAACGCCATTTTTACACCGCTGAACTTGCAGTTCGATCGAAACGCCTCTCAAGGAAAAACGAGGGAAAGACAGTGTTGAACGTGTCAAAATATGAGACAATACCGTGGTTGCACGTTAATTACAGTCGTATCTTTTCAACTACCGAATAGAAATTTGGTCGGCAGTAATTCCAGAGTCCGCGTTATATTACGACTGCACGCTCCGTTATACGCTCCCCTTACCGCAGCATTTGCAACGCAGAAAAGGGAACGCCCGCGATCGAGCAAATCACATTCTTGAATTCCCGCCAAAAATCTTTATATCACGATTCACACTTTGACGGAAGCTTGAGGCTTCACTGAACCTGAAATTTCGCTAAAACTTTAACTTGTACTTTAAATAACTTTATATCCATCGTGCGAGCTGAGTTAGCAATTTTTAATATATTCACAGAATAATAAACTCATTATAGAAAAAAATATTAGGTTTATCCTAAATAGTAGGAGAAACCATTCCAACATTTTCAGCAGAGTTAAATGATCAAACTTCTTGGTCTGTCATTATTTTTGCCGTCCTCCAGTGATCCATAAATTTGCGTCTCTAGGTCTGTTTCAGATCTGCATAAGTTCCAGGAAAGTTGCACCTTTAAAATTCAAATGTTAATTCTAGCAATTAAACTTCATCTTAATTTAATTACTCCCAGTTACATCGTATTATATATAAGGTCGCTGAATAAAAAGAACTTATTTTACCAATGATTATATACTCTGTGAGCGCAAGGGAGGGAAAAACTGGCGGAAGCTTATTTCCACAGTTTACTCCACTCTCGTTCACAAATATATCGTATCGTGAACTTTTATTCGGTTGCCAGGTAACAAGTTACAATGATTTTTGATCATTCCTCGTATGCACACATTAAATTCATATTGTTCATCGGACGTGAAATGGAATCGAACGTACGGCTGATAGAATTTATATAATTAAAAATCGGAATCGTTCATATTTAACCATTTATATGCAAATCGCCCGGGTTTCCATTTGCGGCATATTTATCAATAAAATCGCCCCGCAATATCGATTGGATAAAACGAGTCTGCTTGCTGAACTTTCGTGATAGAGACCACAAAACGGGTCGTGATGAAAACGGTCAACATTGTCGTTATAATTCAATCTCTGTTTTGTATTTTATTTCAATTCTTCAACGGTAGGTATTTATGTAGCACTAATTCTCCAATAATCTTTCTGGAATAAATCAAATGATTAAACGAGTGTATGTATACTTTTGCATTTTCCTTACCACCGGGTAAATCACTCTGTAAAGCTGACATGCCACTAGAGGTTCATTAGTGGTTCATTAATATGAACGTGTATCGGCAGTAGCTTCTCCATAAATCAGGCCCGCTGCTTCATCTTCTATTCATCGTTTCGGACGTATTTATACAGTGTGCGGCCAAAAGCATTATACAAGCGGGCAACGTGTCATATCCTATGCAAAAATAAATCAAAAGTGTGGAATAAAATCCTTTCATCCGGGATTTAGTTTTCGGGAATATTATTTTTCAAAAATCGCCAAGTTCGCATCCAACTAGAAAAGAGCAGATTATAAATAAATGCGGTACAACTGGCATAAATCTTCGCATACAAATAATTTGAAAAATTGTGAAACAACTTTTTTCAAATGGAATTTGGTCTCGAAAAAATTGATTTCAAGGTGGAACCTATTTTTAGATCTTTAAATTCGATTTTCTTGAAAACAAAGAGTTAGTCTTTAGATTTTATACTTATTTCTGCCCAAGGATTCACTTCACCAGTACTTGTGTCATATTTACTGTTACATTTTATTTCACAGTTTTGATTTATTTTTACATAGGGAATCGCCTCCTGCTCGCGTGTATCTACCATCCTTTCGGCCACACCCTGTATACCGTCCTAGAATGCGCTGTTAATCATTTACTAGACTCATGCCTACGAATCGATGGCCATCGAATGGTAGTCGATCGAAGTCTCAAGCAGGGATTGGAAGCGTGTAATGTCTAGATTGACCAAGAATTTGAATGTTAAATTCTACAATGCAGAGATGCTTGGACGTGCCTCGGCGATTTTAGCCCCGCTCGATTTTTTCGCTCTGCTCGTTCAATCCGGTATTCAAAGCGTGTCCCTTTTCTACGACCGCAGTCATTCCGATATCTTAGTACTTAACCTTGTGCTCGCAACCCCATTTCGAACCACCTTTCACCCCGTCTCCCGCCTCCTTTTTTCTAGTTTATTCCCGTTCGCCACGCCCGACAGCAGCGTGACTTTTACCTTCGCGCAGCGCTTTTTTCCGTGGATGCATTAATGCTTCTACCCAAGTAGCTATTGTTTCTTACCGTCCAACCACTTTTCTTCTCATTGTGCTGGCACCCAGAGTTAGGGATTATTCCAATAAAATTTCGAATACACTTTTCGAATGAAAGTCCATTCGAATAATCTTCGAATAAAAATGGTAAATAAAGCGAAGTTATTCAAGGATAACGAATAATACTCTATTGGAATAAATCAGTGAATAAAGGTATGTATCGCGTGTCATCCGTACGTGCCAGCGGTGTATACGTACATATACGATTGTATATTACCTCGAGAAGCATTCCCCTTATTTCATGGCATCTCTCAGAATCCTATCCATAAATCTAAAGCTGTGCCGCTTATTCCTGACACTTATTCGTCGCGGAGTGAGTAACGAATAATTCTTCTCCGAATAAAAGCGTCATATTAAAAATTTTATAAAAACGTTTCCTACAAAAGCTGTATAGTTTTATATGGTTTCGCGTATAGTAACAATAGTTTTATTCTTTTGGGAGGGGTTGATAAGAGAGAACTTTGCTCTTTTCATGTTTCTCAAGGAGCTTTAATGGCGTTGAAGGACTTATTGTTGTATATCGTTGAATACATCTTTAAAATGGCTTTCGGGTATTGACAAATAAAATATTGCGTTCTATTAAAAAAAAACAACAAAGTTGACCCTATAAAACGCCAGTAACGTTTCAAAGATAACTAATAATTTTCTTAATGTAAATATACTTTATAATTTTATATCTGGTATTTCCTTTTGCATCATTGTACCCACACAAAAAAAATCGCAGTGCATTTTCAAAAACTAATTGTAAGTAGGGAATAACTCAACAGTCGCAATCACTTATAAATCGTTTAAACAACTCTAACAATGAACAATAACCTACGTATTTCATGAAGATTATAATAAAAATATTTAAAAAATGTACCAAAATAGAAATAAGTATAAATAACTATTTATTCCCCCTGTATCTTTTATTACCACCCCCTGCATTTCTTTTGATTACAAGACAGATATCGCCGACCCTTTCACAAGCACGGGGATTTTCGTTTCTCCTTCATCCCGCCACGGATCCCGACAGAACCGAAAACTTAACCCTGTTGCCGTGATCCATTTCACGGCTCTCCAGTTTAGTCTCGTCGTGTTTCCACCCTGGCGACTCGACCGCTGCACTTTTCCCAGATATGAAATGTATATAATTCACCGTGACACCCTAATATCGACGTCGCATTTTCCTCGCCCTCTAATCTGATAATGCGGATCAGAACACCCCGGGAAAATGTCTCTATGGGAAAAGATTGGCACGAGAACTATCCATCCTCCCCTCGTTAAGTATGAATTAAAACGCTAGAAGATTCTTTTTTCCTCGTCTTCGTTGCCCAGACGATCTTCCTTCGTAGGCAAGGGGGCGGCCCAATTATGAACTCTGCGGAACACATCTCACGGCGAGAGATGTATTCTCGCTGAACTTTCAATCCGATTCCCGTCGAAACTTCTTAGTTTCGTCAGGAAAGTTCAGATTAACCGGTAATCGGTGATTGCTCCACTTTCCCCAGGCGCCGGCAACGAGGTGTGCAGGGAAGGGAGGGGCGCTATCGTTGTACAGAGACTTGCGTTTGTTCGACAAGGGAAATCTGTTTATCAAAATAGAAGTGTGCGGGCCGAAGAAGTAGGTCGTTGACTTTGCTAAAATTCTTTAAGCAAGTTTTTAACGAGGCGATTTCGATTCTCTTTTCTTTTGTTATTTTCATCGGATGAATTCTGAAGAGTCGATTCCTAACGCGAGGCGCCTCGAAAGTGTTCATTTTTTGCACGAAACGTTGCTGTATTTTCGTTACAAATTGGCTGCACCGTTGACGCGTATTTTTACATTCTCAGTTGTACTTTCACGAGTGAAACACAGTTTATTTGCAGCTCCGCGCTCAGTTTGCAACTGTGCATTGGTTTGTAGACACGGAAAGCGCTATTTACCCGCATCGTCCGCTTGTAATTTTACTTACTGCTTTCGCCGTTGCTGCATAGTTTACGTTTCGCAATCTAACGAAAGCTCGCGAAAAGGGCAGCAACAAGGTTGCGAGACTCTCATTAGAAAGGAAACATTTCGTTTCTATGTTTCGATTAGTTGACATTTTTGATGTTTAATATACCTACACTACCGCTCAAAAGTAGTTTATCACTTGATATATGTACGTTTTATAAAGGAGAAAATAGAATGAAACGTAACATAATTATGATATTAATCATTATCATAATAATTAAAAGGAACTCGGTCTGTCATTTCATCTACATATAATACTTTCTGTGCAAATCCCACGTATATATTTCAAACCACACAGTGGAGTTACACCTTTCTCAACCTTCGCGTAGGAAATGAATTCGTGTAATTCCTATCAGAAATCAATTTCCAGTGAAAATAAATTCTTTTAAAATAGTTTATGCAAAACCAAAGGTATTCTAACGTTTGCATCTAGGGCACATATATTTATTCTGCTATCTAAAAACAAAATGATAAACTCGAGGGGAATGAAGTAAAATAAATCCACGATATGCACACATGTGGTGGCTGTATTTTTGTTTCCACGGTGATAACGAAATTAAAACAAACCTTCATACCTATCTCTTCAACAAAGAGGAATTTAAAATAAAGCAAAAAGCCGACTAAAGCGCCAATAAAATATCAAAAGTTGCACCGAGTTGCAAAAAATTTTAATCACATTTATATTCGTCGTTTATCCTACATGTACTCTAATTTTCAATGTCCCCTCTTTTTAATTTACGTAAAAGTTTCCATCATCGCAATAGGCTAATAAACCAACAGGTTCGCGTCGAATAATCTCTCATAAAAGAGGGGCAATCGCATTCCGTAATACGTCGTGAAAGATTAAAGGCTTCGGAAGGACGCGCCACTCTTTAATCGCCCCTTCCGCGACGTCAGACGTTATTCCGTTTGAAGAGTAAATTTCATCGAGCTCTGACGCATAAATTTTACCGAAGTCTGAGGCATAAATTTCGTCCAAGCCTGTACTCGCACTGTTCCTCTATCCGCGGATACCCCGGTATCCTAGAACTTAACCTCATTCCCTCAATCTACATCGAACGCTCTTCTCGTTTATTTTCGTTCGACTTTCCAGACACGCAGGATCCTGTAGCGTTTTCCCGTCTCCTGGGGCCGCCGCTGTTTGCAGGTCCTCGAACCTTTTATCGCGACCCGCGATAATTTTCCTCGCCTTTAACGGAAAAGGATAAAGAAAATGCTTCCGCAACGCGCTTGCGAACAATTGTCCCACGCGAGGTGTGAAAATTATTACACTCCAGCAGCAGAAAAATAAATATCCAGAGCTGATTTGTAAACAGTATTTAAGTTTAGTATTTAGTGTGAATTCCTTCGTCTTTAAATACCAACTTAATGCAATTTCGTAAGCTTTTGATATTTCTTTTGTTTCTTTGTCTGATGCCAGATTCGGATTAGGCTCACTATAAATTCAAAAAAGCTGGGAATAAATAGCTGAAGTGCTCCAGATAACGGTTTATACGGGAGTGACTGGCAACAGAATTAAAAGAGAGGAAATTCACAAATTACGAATTAATAAACAAAAATGGTACCTTTATCCACAAACTCCTCATCTTTCCGCAGAGAAATAACAGAAACGTGTATACATTCTGAATCTAATGGGTTGAATCTAATAATCTGCACAGTAGGTACTTCAGGAAGTTGAAAGTGAATCTACTCGTCTGATCGATTAATTCCCTAGTTTCCGCTCGATCACCAATAGATTTCGTAAAATAAATATCGGTATTTTATTAGCCTGGAGGTTGTAGCGTAGCTTTTCATAGAATACCTCGTGAGACTTGACTCGATTTCCAGCGTAAAAAGAACAACAGCGCGCGTATACCCGATATAAATCTCTGAATTCCCAGGGATCTCGGTGCCTGTGTCTCCAACCCATATTCCGTTCGCATCATGGGGTTACCGTGCGCTATATGTCACACAGGATTCGAACTATTGGATTACAACAGGCAACATCTGTATGGACGTCAAGAACAGACAGTATATCCTTCTCGAAAGGAGCACTCTGGGATGCTACCGTGTACCGCCAGACTTGGTAGTTTTATTAAGGATTCCTGCTAAGAGTTTTCTGCCCCCACGCTTCCGCGGAGCTGCAACTTTTCTCGTTCGACCGAGACTCCGTTCGCTTCCTCGAAAATGATGGTAACGTAACGAGGATATAGGAGTGAACTATTCGAGTATTAGAACAGTTTCCTTTAACCCTCGAACGGCGAATGCAAGGTTCGTTTTGACCCGCGGTATAACTTCATACACATTTCGAAATAATCTTTCATATTAGATTCTAATCTTGTTATAACGTACACACCTTATCTTTCCGATGAAGCGATACTGACGATAAGTAACATATACAGTGGTGGTCGAACGAAGGTTTAAAATTCATATTTTCACATCGCTGCATGATAAATTTAATTTTATTGGTTTATTCTGAGAAACCTCCCAATATATGGGATATATGTTTGGAGATATAATTCTTTCTAACGAAGCTGTCTTATTTCTATTACCCTTCACAGTTTAAACTGGCCAGGGTGTCTGCTTGGCCGATGGCAAGTGGGCCCCTGATGAACTTGGCCCCATTAAATGATTAATGCAATGCCAGGATTAGTGTAGTTCACCCTATGTCCAATAGGTCAAAATAGACTCTGCAATGCATCTTTCAGACGAGGGTTAATCCCGCAACGTATCGATAATAAAAGACACCAACATGTAATTCTTAAAGAAACGTGTCTAAGAAGTGCAATTTCGTTTCGCATTTCACGTTTCCCCGCTAACTAACAAACCCCCCGATACTTCCAAAAGTTTAACATCCGGCCAATAATTCGCGCGTAATTTCAAGCGACAGAATTGTTCGCGCAATCTGTTCGTGGACACAGTCTGGTGTTGTTTTATCGCGGCACGGTACACTATCGACCCTTGCTTAACTGTGTTTCCACAGGGTAGATCGAATCTTCCTTGCTTATTTCACGTCACACCCCCTTGTGGAGTCTCGTCGGGCCCTGCGCCGTCTGTAGCTGTTATTTGATCCTGCAAAGACAACAGCGTTTATGCTAATCCGCGGACGGCGGTAGTCGAGTTACCGTGCTTTTCGGTCACTGCGTCACGGAGATCTCGAATTCTGTATTACGACCGACGACGGGGGCATATTATGCTACGCTAACACGCTATATCACCACCCCGCGCACCCACCGTAACACGGAAGTCAATAATGCTTTCCGACCAGCGGAGACGTTCGGCTACCGCGCAGCGAAAATACCGAATTTCCTGTCGCGCTCGGGAACGTGACTTTCGTCTTCTTTTTCCCCAATCTCTTTCTCTCTTTTCCTTCATTTTTCGTTCCCTCCCCATTATCTTTCCAATAACGCGGCGGCAGAGCGAGAGCGCACCCGCGCGCGCAAAATCTAACGTTACCCCGCTGTTAACGGGAACCGATAATTACTTTTTGGGAGCCGTCTTAAATTTGCCTCTTCACGGTCGTGATAAACCATGATAACGCGATAACGGTGCTACCCCGTCGTGTCACTCGACTCGGTTTTTCCGCCACTCATTAGCGCTTTTAATTACGGCACTGGTATTAATCGACGCCTGGAATGAAATTAATTATTGCCGTTCTCCTGGCGCTAAATATGAATATTCCGCCAAGTTTCCCTAGGGGGAACGACCGGAGAAGGGATAGGGGAGGGAGCTTTTAAAGCGAACGACCTTCGGATTCGGCAGGTGTGACTATCAGAGATAGCTTTTTCTCTGTTCTTCGGCTGTAAAATCGTTTGCGATTAATTGTATACGTGGAGGTATACGGGGAAGGTGTGTTAATCGGCGAGGCAGCAAAGAAAGCGATTAGAAATGTCTGAAGGTATTTATATTTATGGGCAATGAGGACTTGTTCAGGATCAGTTAAATAGTGAAAATGAGGAGAAATGTCTGAAGGTATTGGTGATATTATGTGGCTTATATTTGTGAAGAATAATAATAATCATATTAGGGCGGTTAGAGGTTTTACTGTCTGCTAATTTTGATTCCATGTTTATTTGATCATCTGTTTAAGGAAGGAGAGCTACCCGCCATCAGAGCTAATTGCCTCGTTATATTTCAAGAAATTGTTAATTTTAGACAATGAGGAGAATACTCCACTTCAACCAGTTGGCAATTCTGAAAATTACGTGATGAAATAAATCTCGAGTCAATTACCGTTACTCATTTCATATAAAGTAACCCAGCAGTTTCATTTTACTCCAAAAATTCACAGCAAATACCCCCTGTACATCACAAGTCGCAACCGTTAAAAATGTAGTAGGTAAGTACATCATAAAAGGAGGCAGGAAACTATCACATCAGAAACTTCTTAATCGTTTTCCTAGCTCATCATGTAATTCCCTATCAAATGAATTTCTTCCACGTCCGAAATCCCCCTCAGTGATGGGTTAATGGCTGGCCACAAAATCGATAAGGGGCGTCCAATTCATCTGTCAACACAGTCGAATAGAATACGTCAAACGTGGTTCCTTTATGTGGAATACGGTTACGTAATAATAGAGGTTACTAGGAATTTCTGGGGTGGGTAATATACTCGGATCTGTACCTCAGCAATTCGCCATAGATATCCAGGAACCGAGCCTTGTTCTCGTAACCCCGAGTCGAATCTCCCTCGTTTATTTCAGTTCGACTTCGCCAGCACGTTGCTCTCGCAGTGCCCATTGCCTCAGGGAATTGTAGGTTGTAGGTCCTTCAAACTGTACACGACTCTCCCGTGATCCAATAATAATATCTGCAGGCTTGCAAGACCCTTGGCTTATCAATTAATTCTTTCCTGGTTGAATCGTCGTGAATGTAAACGGAGTTTACTCCGGCGAAGCGTAAGAATTTAATAATATAAATATTCTCGTGCATTTCTTAAGGACAATCCCCTCTAAAAGGGGGTCGAATCAACGAGCAACTTTTATTCGTTTATAGAGGGCATTCGCGATATTACCGAGTATTGCGTTTTATAAACAGAAATATTTTATTTGTTGTAAGAAGCATTTCTCACATTTATTATCACAATTTATTTCGAACATTTATCAATTTTCTGGTTACTTTATTTGAAACGAGCTGCAGAGGTAATTTCGATGTTGTGTGGTATAATAACTTTCGAAGTTATAAGATATTAGAAATGGGGGAAAAAAGTAAAAGCATTCGAACTTGGGTAAAGGGATTCCATGAGAAATAAAAAATATACGGGAACATAATTGGATGTTTCAAACAGAAATGCCGTTTCTAAAGGAATCTTTAATTTTCTCCATTTCCAAGAAGTTTTGCCAAGAGAAACCGTAGTCTTATTCGTTCTATTTGACTTGGTGAACTGTATTCATCATATTCCTAACAAATGTAATTTTTTACTCACATAATTTCGGGTCTCTGACAGCATCGGGGATAATACCACGACATTATTTGAATCGATACTTTCAAAGATGGGATAAATCCACTTTTTTGCATTTCTCGCTTTTTCGGGTCTTGGCTCGCCGTTTCCTTTGGAAAGGTCACAAGTCTTCGTGCTCTAAAGAGGCCAACGATTTACATCCCGCCAGACTTCAAAGATTTTTATGAACCTCTAACAAGTTGGCCTACCACGGAGTGTGAAAAATGGCCAGCACAGGACTTCTGATCCTGTTTATATCTTTCATTTTATCCAAGTTCTTATCCAATTTTTTTTATATATTTTTGTATAATGAGTTTGAGTTTATTAGTACGCATTGAGTTTCTTCGCATTGATATTCCAATTCTAAGTACCTAAGCTAAAATGTTTTGTATAACCATTCCTACACTTTATGCTCTTAAATAATTCCTCAAATTCCGTATATCATTTATTTCGAAAAGTAGATGATCCCAAACAACAGAAACTATAATTTGACCACCTTGACAGTTTTTAAAACCAATGACATTTTATTAGACACAAAATACCTAATCGAAGAATAATACAACCGAGTTTGATTATCCTTACAATAATTGTATGGACATTAAACTTTTATTTCATATCATGTAAAATTAGTTAGGATCTACCCCTTTTCGAAATCATCGATTCATTTACCACCTGCATTTCTTCTGAGTACATTCTGACTCTAACTTCATTTTGTACTCGAACCGGTAAAACTGACTGTCCTTCGTTTCCGTAAATATCGTAATTTAAATAATCTGGCCGTTTATTAGCCCACGAATATTACGTTTGAAAGAATGAATAAACGTTGCGGAATATTAAACGGCGACCGCAGAGTGCAAGAATATTCCCCTGTTATTACAGCTCTTTAAGCATCGTAAATTGTTCTTATCATGGACTCAATTGTACTTCGTACTTTCTTCTGCAATTTTGTCGCGGATTCCAATATACGGGGAAGGAGTGTTTCCGTAATCCACGCAGAATCTCCCTCGTTTATTCTGGTTCAAGTTACCTCACGGCTAGGGGCGTGGTGCCCATTCCTCTTGGGAATGTATCCCCTTGTAAGTGCTTCAAAGACTACTCGCCGTGATTCAATAATACCTTCAGACTACCGAGAACATTGCGCGGAACTCTTTTTCTAATTAATCATCTTCGACTCTCGAAAGTGCGCCGCCGAAGCGCGCCAACGAGAAGAAAAGCGTGGGAGCAAGGATTTCGAGAGCTCCGAACCCCGCCTCCAATCTTGCGCGTGGCTAATTCCGCGTTACTTTCCTGCTACGCTTCGTTTGGAATCGGGGCTGGGTGAATTCGGGGCGAGAAGTTTCGAGGGGATTGTTTAAAATGGAAATTCACGACCATGGTCGCGCGGCATTTTGTAACAGCATTCTTGCGACTTTGGGTAGATTCTCCGACAGTTTCGACCTTCGAAACTTTGGACGTAAAGTTCTTTTGTCAAAGGGAAGCGTGACGGGGAAAGTAGTAACGGAGGGAAGGTAAATCTAGAAGGTGCACTGAACATGGCTGAATTTGATGCTGGGTTGTACGATAAATGAAGAGGCAGTTGTCTGGTTACTTGGAAAATATTTATTTTGAAACTCTGCAACTTAGGCTACTCCTTGACATAGTTCCCCTCAACGACAGGACTCTCGTATATGTACATACATATATCAGCACTCTCCCCCGCTCTGTGAATGCTGCTGCATCGTCAGCAATATCTTGTCTGCTCGTGGCGTTTCCCCGTGTTTTTAAAGTATCCCAGGTGTCCTGAAATTAAATTCTCTCCGTAAATCCGAGGCGGCGGTGCCTAACGTGATTCCCTACGTGTCCCTGGGTAATTTATTAAAATCGCGTTTATCGGGAACGCGCGTCGAAAATTACAAAGATCACGTCTGCCTCGTTTCGTTTCTTCCTTTTCCCTCGCCGAGTACGGAACATCCCAGCCGCTTTTTAATCATTCTGATTGGATTCCCCGTAAGAAGTGGATATCCCTCGGGCTCTGGACGCCGCGCCGCCATGTTCGCCGTTTATTAACGTTCGCTAGGATATCCGCTAAAAATATTATATTTCCCCGCGGATTTTTCCGGCCTGTGTCCTCGATGTCCACCGCAGCTGTGTTATTTGCGCCTGATGCGTGTTTATTAATCGTCCCAATAAATACGTGCCGCACAAAATGTCGACAATGAATTTATCAGCGAATCGCCTACGAATAACCATCGCGTTTTCAGATTAAAACGGGTAATAACGCGCGCCACGTGTTCGTGCAGTGTCCCAGCGAAAATCGATATTTATATGAATGTTTATACGGCAGTTAGAGCTTCGATTAAAATATCAAAAACTGTGGCACGGCTGGATCCGCGTGGGTGCGATGCCTGAATACATAAATTCATATTTCCGTGGGACATTCTTCTTCTGTTTGCGGTTCTACCTCGATGTGTGTGTGGAAATTAATCTGACGTATAAAGAATCGTGTATTTTTCTTGACTTATTTTCGAGCAACTTTGTGGCATACTAAGTGGATAGCGATTTTTGTAACAAGTAAATAATAATTATTTACGTAACCAGATAAATATCATAATTTGCATTTCTGTCATGAAAAGTTCTCGTTGTTCATTTGTTGACAGAATGCAACAGCCCAAATTCGCGTGTACTAAGGGGATACTCTCGGTTAGAAGGCTAATTTTTTTTGTCTCTCTTTCGTGACGACGCATTATCGATGAGCATTATCCACACGTATTTATTAACATTTCAGTAAGTTGTGAAAAAATTTTCAGCCATATAAGTATAATAATAATTAATGGTCTCGAACCCTTTCCTTGCAACACCCTCTATATATTTATATTATCATCCCGATGTGCGTGCTGTTCTTCGCAAATATCCTGAGTACCCTCCTCTCTGACTGTCTGTGCATCGCGGAGAGACACATTCAGGGCGGAGGGTGATGTACCATGTATTTATATTCGACTTAGCTGGGTTACGCTGCTTCCTCGGTATCCTCGAGATTCTATTTCCCTCCGGGATCCTATAAGCCTGGCGGTCCTTCAAAGTCTGCTTACAGTCTGCTTTCGGTCTTTCCTACAGCTCGCGCGCGGATCACCCGTGCAATTTTCCAGTCTCGAGGCTCTAGTCTCGATTAATCGCGCGCTTCCGCCCTGGCAACGTTGTTTCTACGGGCGTCTGTATTTTAACGAACTTAATTTTCTTCGGGACGAACGATGGTTACAACGAGTAAGGTTCAAATTGAAACGTATATTTCGCGACTCTGCTTCGCTGCACGCGCGCGTGCTGCTCGCTATTTCGATGCTTGCTGTTTCGATATTGCCACCCCTCTGTCAATGGGTCTGCACGCTCGGCGCTGAAAACTTACTGGCTCACCCGGAATAACGTTATCAACCCGTGGAGATTCAACCGAACTTTACTCCGTTTCGATTTTACAACTCGATTAAGCGTGTCCTTTAAATTTTCTGCTCCGAGGGAGGATTTCTTTTTCAGTGTTTATTATCGTCGCATCAATTGCTACAAGTTGGAAGGGTTATTGATCCGACAGAATTTCGAATTAATGGTTTTCTATCTAAAGCTTGTTTATTATCGAAGCCTGTTATTAGTTGTTAGCCAGCATTAGTTGCTTTGGTTATAATTCATGTGGAATCAATTCAAGCGTAGATATAGTTGCGTAGGTAATGTTATTATATGAGGCATCGTATGAGAGCAATAAACTCATCACTACTATCAGTTATATTTGGTCAAACAGATCCAGTAAACTGGGATGTAAAGTAGAAGCAGTGATAGGCAAAATTTTTATTTAAATAAAATTTCGAATAACAAATAAAAGTTAAAAAATCATTCGTCATATGTCGAATAAAGTTAATCTGAATTAACTTTATTCGACGAATAAAGTTAATTTTTTTATTCGACGAGAATTTGATCTTCAGCGTCGAATAAATTGTTTAACTTTCACTTTATTCGACGCGCGTGGCAGGCCTCAGCGCCTCGGTTCTTGGCGACCCGAACACGCGCCAGAAAATTACTCGACGCCAAATACACCGTCGAATGAAGTTAAAGTTACAGTTACAGTTAAAGTTAAAAAATTTATTCGGCGCTGAAGTTTAAACTCTCGACGAATGAAAAAGTGACTTTGTTCGTCGAATAAATTCTCGTCGAATAAAAAAATTAACTTTGTTCATCGAATAAATTCTCATCGAATAAAAAAGTTAACTTTATTCGTCGAATAATCTAAAGTTAAAGTAACTTTTATTTGATCCTTATTTAAATAA
This sequence comes from Andrena hattorfiana, assembly GCA_944738655.2. NCBI lineage: Eukaryota > Metazoa > Arthropoda > Insecta > Hymenoptera > Andrenidae > Andrena > Andrena hattorfiana. The sequence goes on along the minus strand of OX122892.1, from coordinate 31,065,226 downwards.
TTTTTTATTTAGTTAGTGCCGAACTCTGAGTGAAAGTGAGAGTTGAAAGTAAAAGGCATAAGATACGTTTTCCTACACTCGCACTACAGAGCCTTATAGACCCAAAACACCTATCCACCATTTTAGAGAGTGGACTCGTTCTCCTCATACGTTTTCCCCTAAGCATTGTCAGATAGCTTCCTCAACCGAACCAGGCACGATGTTTTCTGCGTGGCAAAGCCGTTGCCTATAGAACACCACTATATCTCCGCGAGCCACTACATCAGAGATGAACGCATCTTTCGTAAATGCATCGCAACTTAGATTTTACCCTTAAGCATCGAGCGATACTTAGCTGTTTAGCAGTACTTCCACAAAGGGACGCTCTTACAGCTCAGACCACTTGTGGAAGGGAGCACTCTGACCAGCTCGATTTGTACGTCGAATCACGGAATCCGCCCTTTAACTTTAATAATACATCCAATTAGATGCACTCGGCAATCCATGAAACCGTTCCCCCGGCTCGTGCCCGAGGAGATCCCTCTCCCGCGAACCGACTCCTGGAAAGTCAAACTCAGCCCCTCTTCCCCCGGCACTTTCGTTGTACTTCCACTCGACTTCCTTCGGAGCTTCAACGCGTTATTCCCTCGGTGGCCGGGGTTTCCAAGGGATAACAGTAACGGCCCTTCTGAGTCGCGCCTGCACCAGTCACTTTTCATCCGCGACTCCGCGAAAATTCAAAGTCTGCTGTTGACGGAACAGAGGATGCCTCCTGTCCCAGGGTCGTAACGCCTCTCCAGGTCTATCCCTCGGGACGATCAGCTCACCCTTGGTCTCTCGTGGCAACTAGGTGACCATCGGCAAGACAAAGTTGCAAAATGAAATGGTTGCATATGTTTGTGTTAATTTTTGCATTCCTAGTGTTAATTCGGCTGGTCAGCGATAACTGAGGTTCACTCTAGTAACAAGATGGTATTCCTGAGGGTGGAGGCCACCAAATATGTTCTTCGTCAACTATTTTAGGGCTGTAGTTATTTGTTCACTTTTCTAGACACCTCTGGATAGTACTAGAGACTTATCACCCGACAGTAGTTGCACTCACAAATGTATCCGCTCACTTCATGCGTATACTTCGCGACACCATTTTTTACCGGTTGGTCCCGTGAAAAATTAAAAGAAGTTCATGTAAAGTAAAATAACGTATCATCTGATACATAGATGACATTGTTGTAAATTATCAGTTATTAGTTGGAAGAAGATGGCGTATTGTTTCAAATTTAAGAATCAGTAAGCAAATGACTATTCAAAGCGACAAAGTTTGTTGTCAAAAAAATGTGTCGCAATAAATTAGCTCTCGTTATAAGTTTTCTAAAGTTGTATGTAAATTTCATGTATTCAAATTCTTTTCTCTGTCTTATTTACTTTTTACAGAATTTTTTAAAAGATTGTATATGTCTTTCCTTAGGCATTTAGTCTTCAATTAATGTATACATAATTATATGTTCGGTAAAAAATAATGTCGAGCAGTATATAACATATTTTTCTTATTTAAGTAATGTTAAATTCGGAATTACTCATTTTAATTTACATTAGTATAAACCCTGATTAATATATTTTTAGTTAGCACCATCTACCACAGAAATGCTCAAAGAAGTTTTGCTAGAACAATACAACAAGATACCTAAGCCTAAATTTCACAAAAAATTAGTTCAATCTATGCATAATAGATTAAAATTTATAATAAAATCTCAGGAATATTAACTTATACTAATTTCGTTTGTATAAATTAAATATTGAATTTGACCTAATATCTTTTTGCACCATCTTTGCGGCTTCTACGAATAATAACAGTTTTTTTAAACAAACTGTATAATTTTTTCAATTGAATGCACCCAAAATAAAAGTAGATATATCGACAAGGATTGGGGTGGGTGGATAGTTTTGTGACTAACTGTATACTGTATAATATCTATGTCTTTAACATATTATTACCTACACAAGTTGCACTATGTACATTTGAACGTAAGGCTGGCAGAAAGTTGATATCCCAGCACGCCACGTGAATGCACCCTAAAAGCCTCACCTAATTTCTCCTACCCACAATTCGTACTTACATACTTCCGTCCGGTCGTGATAGTGGACACCAGGTCCCTGATTGGCCGAAAGAGAAAAAGTGCTTGGCGACAATTGCGTGAAAAGCCACCACTACTCGACCTGTATTTTCCTCCATGTCTTCGTTCCTCCCCCGACTCTATCCGTCGTTGCTCGCTTTCTTCCACCAGAACTTGTTTCTTTTCACGAACATCCAGGTGTATCACCGCGAGCTCGTTCCGCAGGATGCACTGGATGACGCGAAAGTGTTGCTCTGAGACCGTGGTTTTACGTTTCGCGAAAGTTTCCCGGGGAAAGTGTTCTCGCGAGGAGAAACAGTTCCATGGTAGCCATGAGGAATGCAAATTGAAACGCTCGTCGCGATGGCGTCGGGTTGATTTCAGCTGTTCCCAAGCTTTTCCCCTTGACTTGGCTCGTATTGCACAGTGGTCCGGATCGCGAGGAGAAAAACGACGCTTATTTCGACGCTTTCTTGCGAATGGAGAGCCCTGGGCCCGAGAATACTGTTGCACGGGGAACAACTGATTATTTTGAAGGTAGTTGATAAATAATAGCAGTAGCGCGTTACTCGAAAATTGTCTCTTGAAAATAGTTACTATTTGGATCTGTAGCTGTACGAGGATTTCTAATTTTACTCCGTTTGCAGATACCAAAGTTTGTAATCGAAAGTGCGCCTTAAATATTATAGATGTATGGAAAATTAAATTTCTGACAAATATCGAGTTTTTAAAAAAATTAGTCAGTAGCATCGTGTATCTCTGAAGATAAAAGACCTACGTTCACATAAATTAAAGAAAAATACAACAATTTAAATTGTTTACAGATTAATGCATAAACAGGTCTTTTGGAAAGACACCTTTACTTTCAACATTCTAATTGATTTGGAATTTAATAATTTTAATAATGTTTGCTGGTCCTTCTAACATACCTGATTATGCAATTCAACTTTTTCGGTCACATTAGCGATAGAAACACTTCAATACTTTTTATCATTAATATACTCACTGTAAGTATATATTATATTCGTCAAAAATCTTAATGTAGACTATATTCTTCTGTACGCAATAAAACTCTTAATCTTGTTAATAAAATAAATGAATAATTTAAGCAATGAATTCAACTAACCACAAACGGTATTTAAACATGCTGCAATTCGCAAGACTATTGGTCTAAGTAATTATCACCTCATACCAAATCTGCCTCGACACTGGATTCTACCAACAAAGGCGTGCGACATTAATCAAAACTTTTTAACACTTCATGCAAGTTTATTTGTTTCACTTTTTGCAAAATCGATGTGCAAGTAAAGTTCTCAACGTGTATTGTAAAAGTGGTATTCGCGACGGATAGGGGGTAGATATTGAGAACCGCTTGCGAACCACGACGGTGACCACGTACGCTTATAGTTTTACTGGACACGTGTATCGCAATCGTAAACTCCGAAACGCCACCAGGGAATCGTCCGCTCGGAATCGAGCTTTCGCCCTCCTCCCCCGATCGATGAACTATTTTACAAGACTGCTGCGCGATCACCGCGAGGGCCAGAAATGGGCAAAATTTTTATTTAAATAACTATTTCGAATAACGAACAAACCTTAAAAAAATTATTCGTCATGCGTCGGATTTTCGAACCTAGAATAACGAATAAAGTTTAAGTAACTTTTATTTGATCCGTTATTTAAATCATGTTTCATGATTTTTAAGAGGGCAGCTACTTTCGATACGCACGATTTCATTTATTCGTACGGGCGTCGCTATTTACACATTTACAGTGAAACGTTCATTATGGACAAGATGGCAGAGCGAAAATATTTTTCTTTCAGATACAATATTGACGTTGGTGTCAAAAGTTGCCCAAAGTGGTCCATAATCTGGGTTTGAAAGAATTTTTTTATCTTCAGGTTGCGCATTGGCACCAAAGTATACAATTTCTATGAAATTTTTCATTTTTTTTTTTATGAAAATTTTTATTTGTTACCGATTTACTTCTAACCTCTTATAATGGGTATAATGATGATTATCTATGCTAAAAATAGGTATGTTTGTATGCAATATTCGCTTAATAAAAAGCCTATAGTATTAAATAATATAGTTTGTAAAATTATCATCCCACTAATCAATGTTCTACGCTCTTCCTATGTATGTATTTGTGTAGCCGCAGAGAAATCTGCGTTTGGAATCAAGGCTCGCCGCGATCAATCGATTTCTCGTAGTCTTTTAATCGGGGCGCGCGCGGCGAGTTGCTTTTTCCTTGTGCGTGCTCGCGTGATTTCGAAAGCTCGACGAGCTTTGAACGCTTTGAACAGACGTTCCTGTGACTGATACGCGGATTTTTAACCATTGAGCTCAGCACTTGCCTGTTTTTCTTTTATCGTAAATTTTTCGCGGGGTTCATCTTTCGTGTCATTCCTGCCACGCGTGGTTGCCTTTTGCGAACGAGTTTGCCGTCGAAACGAACACGTAAAAGCAAAGATCGTCAAACGTTTCGGCAGATCATTTCCTACTCTGCGAAATATTTCCAATGGGACGTGGAATCTGTTATTTTCGGTGGAAAATACAACGTGTTCTAAGCGATCTAAGCGATGGATTATAAGTTGTGGAAACGTATAGTGTATTATCGAATAATGCTAGATTTTCAGTGTAAAAAGTAAAAACATGGAATCTTGAATTTTGTGATTCTTTTCTTTCGTTATATTACGTAGAATATCTTAATATTATTATTTTATTATTATATGTCTTTATTGTCCCATTACAATTGCAAGTATAATGGCGAATACAATGCGAATACAATAATCGCGTTACAATGGCGAATAGGCGAAGTTACGTTATAGGGTACTTCAACAATAGAGGTCTGTGAAGTTGGCACCCCTAAGTGCAAATTTTTATAAAATAGAACAGTTTTCGTTTGTCCACGAATTGCCCAACCAAAATTTCCGTTTGTCTACCCTTCAAAAAGAAGTTACAACCAAATTAAAAAATTTGTCGTCAGCACACTCATGAACATTTTTCAATGATTTTTAAATGAGATATGGGGCCACCCATCATCTAGGAGTGCACCTTGAAAGTTACACCTATAAACTCCCAAACATTAGTCGGTTGTGTCTCGAACACAAGTCGTCACATTGCAAAAATGTAAAGAAATTTTCGTTTCCTTTTGACGTTCTAATTTTGTTTGCTTTAATCTCTCCTACAATTTTGGAACATCTTATATAGGTTTCTTGCTATAATTCTTCCGCGATGCTGTCACAATTTGAACTCCCGTTAACGCGAGTACTTTCATTCATATAACGAACACGTTATTGCACAGAACGACTCGACCTCTGTTTCAAGCAGAATTAATAGTAGTAATATCGGAAAACGTTTATTAATTACACACGAACAGAACTTAAATAATTATAATGAAACAAACCAGATGCTTTCGTGTTTTCCCAATCAACTCTGTCCTGGTTGTTATCATTTATTACAATCGTCAATGCATGGCGACATGGCAGTCACGCTAATTCATACTCGGTTTCTCACACTCGTGTTTACACGAATTTTAAATATTACATAAGTAATATAATGTTTTTTCTACTGTAATTCACAGTACCTATATAGAATAAATGAAGCTGAGCTCATTTTTAGTAATCTCCAATTGCATAAAGGCAGAATAATACAATGTTTTTATATGTGCGCAAATGTAGAATAATTAGTAGAATTCATCAGACGAAAATTAATATATCTCAAGGGACGAATAATTAAAGAGTCATATAAGATATTCCATTTTTCTTTAATTCATAAGAAATTCAAAGAATATTTTAAAATTCATTTAGTAACGCTCTAAAGTGAAATATGTAAAAAAGCATCCCATAATTATTTTTTACCAGACATAATAATGCAGCTGCAAAATGCATTTGAAATTTTGATTATGTGATTAGTCCTTCTTCATCATTCTATGTATAGAAATATTATGGCGAAAGAGTGAATACTTCATGCGCTAGTAGTTCGTCTATGTAACATTATTTATGTAATATTTAAGATATTACATACTAAACAACAGTACACGAAGCAACGATTTGTTTACTGTTAACCGCAGTTTTATTAGCAATTTCGTAATGCAGCAACGGCTAATTATTGTAACAGAGTTAACTCGTGTTCGTTCAAATTACTTTAAGGCACGAAACACCGTGTAGTTCGCAAGCTCCGTGCTTCTTCGTCGACGTTATCGGTTTCAGCGTTAACAAATAAAGAGACAGTGCGGTGAGCCACCATCTAACGCGATTAAATCATAATCAACGTAATTGCAGCGTTCAGAAGTGTTGCCCCGTTCACCACCTAATTAAAAGTGCACATTGATACTCCTTTGACAATTGTGGTTCACTTTGAATCCCATTAGCCAGTGTCGAGCTGTTATTAATTCAACAGGTAAAGTTTATACAGGGTGTCCTGTAACTGGTGATACAACTGTGAAGAGGGTGATTCTACCGAAAAAAATTTGGAGAAAATGTACCTATTGAATACCAATGGGTTAAGTACTCGTACATTTGATAATTATAACATCATTGAAAATCAAATGGATCCTTTTGCAGAAATGTCTCAAATTGCCGACTAACATTTTCAAACGCTCTGTTTTCGGTGAAATCAGTGTTGCAGATAAAACTGACAATTAGTCAACTTCATACGTACTCTAGGGACTTTCAAAATCGATTTTCTCGAAAGCAGCCCTCGTTCGAAAAAATGCTATTCTACAATTTCCATTCACTTTTACCTAACGATTCATTTCATCCGCAACTGTGTCATATTTATTACCCCATGCTTCGAATTCCGAATCACATTCACGAGTACTTAATTGATATTCAATATCATCTTTTTTGAAAACAGAGCTTCGAACCAAAAAATTCTGTTCCACACTTTCCACTTACTTTTCCTTTACAGGACACTATATGTATATGTATGTTCGTTTTAATAACCTCTCCAGTTGATATCGTTGACTGTGAATCACAAATTAAGGCGATCGCAAACTTCACCTGGATGTAAGCGCGACTTTCAACGTTTCCGCCACTTCCTCTTCCCTTAACGAACGAACGAAATTAATCTTGACGACTATTCAGCTGGGCGCCGATCGAAATGGATGATAAATATCTCTCGATAATTTTATCAGCTCGTCGCCCCAGCCAGGTGCGTTGATTATAATCGATGCGGTTTTACGGCGCGGAAACACGCTCCCCTGCTTTCCATAACGCAACCGGGCCCCAGGCTTAATCCTCGATCCTGATGAAAACCCGCGTCGAGTACGTTTTATCGAGGCTAATCTTGTTGTGCGTTTATGAATGATGAAGTAGCACGATAAACACCGTGCCTGCTTTAGCATTATTTAAGGCGGCCGTAAGACGAATTTAATGACGAGTCATGAGCTGCTTACGATAGGTCTTGTTGCGCGTTCACTGTATTAAAATATGGGTGGAGGTAAATTCGTGGGGCTGCCGAAAAATACGGATTTCCTGGCTAAAATTGTATCAGTCTGCAGAATGTGTAAACTTTTCTCGCTTGAAGATCTGTTTTGAAAGAAATTGTGTTTAAAAATATGTGCAGGTGTAGTTTTTAATAATATATCTACAATTTGGAGAGGACTATTACAAACGTTGCCATGATTACTTAGCGTTTTGAGTTCACAAATAGGAAGGTTAAAAGGAAATATGGAAAATGGTTGTAATTTTTGTTGTTTTCTTAACTGAGGAACTGTTGAAAATTTTGTCAAACAAGTGAAGGTTCTTGGAATTTAGTCAATGCTCCACGAACTTATGTTTTAATAAATTATGTTATCATTATTATTATTAAACGTCTTTATTGCACAACACAAGCAGATAAGCAGGAAAGAAAAAAACAAAGACCATGATTTTAGTACGACCCTCTAAGTAAAAAGTGGAGGATAGATAGTTAATACATAACTAATTAATTATTAATATTGTTATCTAACTAATAAGAATAATAAGAAGAATAAGAAGATATCAGAGCAATAGAATTATTGATTACAATCAAACGTTCTCTAATGAGTTTAGGACCCTCTGATCTCATCTCTTATTGCAAATAATCAAGGCGTACCCACGATTTACTAAAGCTTCAAAACTCTTCATAAGTAACACACAGTTTTGTACGAACACTTGAACATGTCCCTGCTCGTTTTCACTTTAAATTTTCTCATTATTAACTGGCATCTTAAATTGTCTCCTCTTCTAAAATGCAGTAGAGTACATTCATTCCCAAGTGTCTTAAAAAAGGGGGTCGAACAAAAAAAAATTTACTTCAAGGAATCTCTTTGTCCTTAATTTTATGGCGAATTCCACCACACTGTGCACAGAATTAAGAGGTAAAATGCAGGCTGGACTGGTCTGATCGATTTATTTAATCAGTGGAAGCACTAGATGCGTTGCAACGTCGTGTTTTCGAAATTCATTGCAAGGGGTCTTTGTAAAAAGAAAAGAAAACTGGATTTTACACTTTAAATCAATTTTTATAATCACCTAATGAATTTTATTCAGTTTACATTAAAAATATTTTTATCCGTTCCAACTCGACTGCCCCAAGATTAAATCCCGAATTCGCTACTGCTCGTGTAAAATCGTCTTTTTATCTTCCCTTAATATCTCCGCGCGTAACAGAACATCGGACACCTTTGAATGAGAAGAAAATAACCCTCTCTCCAGCATATGTATCGCTACGTCTTTCCGTCCTAGTTCCCATTCCCATATATTACCCAGAGAAGTGTACATTAATTTGCCTTCCGCGATAAACGTAAATATCCCCGGGAATATTTATTAAATCCACGAGCGTCGACGGAGGAGCAGCGTGTTATCGTTTTCGTTTCATAAATCATAACTGGAATATTCAGCAAAGCTCTTGATTCTACACGGTTCAAAAGGGGCGCGGAAAAAATCCCGCACGTGAATTTCGAGCGGAGCGATCGTTTGAATAATAGTTTCGAAAACGTTTCAAGGTGGTCTTTTTCTCGGGGAAAGTATAGATGGGAGAGAAATGGCGAACGCGGTATCGCGTCCCAGAACTTGGGGAAAAACTGCCGGGCAACGTAAACGACGGCGAAAGCGAACCGTTCGGTTTTCGCGCGGGGGAAAAATTACGGACGTGGATGAACCGAGTAAATGAACCGGGGCTTTTTACGGCCCTCCTTTCTTGCTTGACCGACTTCGAGACTTTTCAGAAGCATATATCAGGGCGTCTCGAAGAAAGACCTCGATAACGAAGACCTCGAGGTTCGGCGAACAATTCGCGCCCGTACTCTGTCCCCCCATTTTTGCCGCGTCACGTCCACAAACGACAGGATAGCTTCCAAAGAAATCGTTTTATCGCTGAGTGAATAGTAATTCGCCGCCGATTCCACCCAATTTATTACACACAATTGCTAGAGTATTCTTAAGTTGTTTGGCCCTTGGACAGTGGATCGCTTAGCAGGGTGACGACGTCGAGTCTCCGTTATGGTGGAATTGGCGAGCGAAGAGATTAACCCCTCCTATAACCGAATTTTTTTCCTGAAACATGCACGCAATAGAATGATTGTAAACATTAAATATGAAATAAGTATATTGTGACATAGGTGTATTGTACTATCTTTTTTGTCTAGTGTACAATATACTGTTAGTAAATAATACAGTAGGTACGTAAAAATACTACATTTCCAATACATCGATAAAATTCTAGAAGGTTACTTATTTTTTTATTCTATGGCTGCATCAAAACTTGAATTTGCAAATGTCAACTTTAACTAAGAGGATATTTTCTGTAATGAATCTAAAGTGGCGGGAAAAGAGAAACAGAGCAAGTATATCTCTCATAAAAAATGAGCTCCTTATATATGTTAATTTGGACTTTTAGTGCAATCAATTTGGGTCACTCTTTTGTTTAGTGAGCAGTTTATTGTGCAATAAATGTTTATAGCTTCATAGGTACAATAATATAATCGATAATGAAAATGTACATCGATTCAAAGTTACAGGACGTTTCAGAAGATTAAAGGTGTTCAGCTGTGCTTACAGTGCTTGGAATACATACGCATGCATCAGAGGATGGATGTGTATAACCTAAGAATCGTGGCTTCTAAATATTGCACAACTGTCTAGCCCGAAGCGTACGCGATAGCCAGCGGGTGGAATACAAATAACAGAGATGGAATGGACGGGATTCACAGTGACAGGGTTACGTTTACTGATACAACATTTACGTAATGGGTAGTTCCGATCGATTCAGCGCAGAGAAAGCTCCTCGAGCGTACGGTAATGCCAAGATAAAGCGAAAATACAGTATGAAAGCAAAGCGGTCACTCGATTCGTCGTCGAATTACACGTAGTGGAAGCTCTCCCTGTGCAATTATTGACTTCCTATCGAAAGTTTAGCGAATTCGGTTAGGCGAAATCGTTGATTCGCTCCGCGGAACAGAAATTGATAGCGGGCACGTGCAAATGAGACGCGGAACGTTTCATCGTCGGGAAATTAGAGGGTCGTTGAGTACGTGACGAATGTGTCTTTACTGTAAACGGAAGCAGTTGTTTGGGGACGACATGCTTTACCAACGAGAGCGGAAAACCGTAGCGTCTGTTGCCATTATGCAGTGTGTACACGCGTGAAATATTTTCCGCAAGACTATCCGAGACTTCTCTCGCAACTATTTGCAAGCAATGATTTGCGCAAAAATATTACCGTATTATAAACACTCGGGCAAGTTTATTGTGCGATAAATGTCGCAAGTTGGTTGTTAGTGCCCACAGGGCTTAATTCTGTATTAGATGTTAAACAATTTTGGCTTGCCTCAATAAATTTTTAAAGTCTCCTGTCATATTTACAAAAATTTTTGTGCAAAATATTCAGAAAGATGTTAATTCAACAAAGCGATGAAGTCGGAAAATGATAAGTAAGTGTCATTTCAGGTCAAACTGGCTCTAACAGAATATGGGTAACGCGAAACTTAGAAGTACCGATTCCAATGTACATTTAAAGATACTATATCACTGAATATAATACTCAGGAACGTTCGATATCGTGATATTTAATAGTTCATAATGGGCTATGTAATTATAATCCTATGGTAATGGACGCAGCGTAAATGTGCAATAAACTGAAGACTCAGTTCCGCAATCTAATGTGTTACGCCTGGAAAACTAATACCAGCGCATTAAATATTAAATTTATCCCATTAGTTATACCCCATTTTATTACGAGCAGTTGAATATGCAATCTTATTACTTCAGGCGCATCGAATTCAACAACTTTCAAAATTATTCAACGATTGCAAAGTTTCTTTTAACAGAAGATTATTAATACCTTCCGGCGACCACCATTTCTATTCCGAAGTTATGCTGCCACAACTTAGCAAAAACCGAAAAAAGTATAGTACCTGCAGGGGCGGATTTGAGTATAGGCTAAGTAGACTGCACCCTAGAGCGGAAAATTTCAGGAGAGGCAAATTTTGAAGAGCATCAAATTTGGGGGAGCGAAAAATTTTGAAAGTGGTATATTTTGGGGAGCGGGAAATTTGGGGGAGTGATCAGTTTTGGGGAGTAACAAATTTTGGTGAGGGATAAACTTTGGAGACCGCCAAATTTTGAAGAGCATCAAATTTTGGGGAGCGGCAAATTTGGGGGAGCGACAAATTTTGGAGAGCAACAAATTGTGGGGAGCGGCAAATTTTGAGCGAAAGAAATTGGAAAAGATTTAAACACAAAGGCTTCAGAAAGCTTTCAAAACAATTCACTTTTTTCATATAGCGAATTAGCAATGACTCAGATGAGAGTTGCCATATGGAATTAATTTTGAAATTGTCCCGACTCTTTTAAATTAAAATATTTTATGATATTTCGCGGAAAGGGCGACAGACGCTTGTTAGTCTAGACGCACCAAATCTTCAAATCCGCCCCTAAGTACCTACATATATAAACTTTACTATTCGGCTTCGTGTTTTTGTTCCATGTTATTTCTGAACCCCTCTCCTAATCGAAGAAGAATCCAAATCCCTGATTCCCAGCCATAAATTAACAGACCCCCTGTATCTGAAATTAATCGCCTTCCTTCTAGTCTCTACACGAAGGTCTCTCGTATTTATCGTTCCGCTGTAGCGTGCTTTTTTTTATTTACTGCATGTTGTACGCAAAATATAAGACACGCGTAGTTCATAAATAAACAGGTTCCCCGAGTGGCGCACGTTATAAAGATGTTGCGCGTTAGATTTAATGGGTTGCCCCCGACAAAGGAGCCGTACTAGGTTTCCTTTAATATTGGTCTGAGCACACCCCAGCCGCACGAAAGGGGCTTGCTTCCTCAAAAATACTGCCTGTTTTTGAGGATATGTAAGAGCAGAGCAGAGATTGCTGCGGAAACATAACTCAACCCATGCGTGGTATTCTCGCGCGACACGTAGTTACACTTTCTTAACACATGCGTTCCGCGCAACGAGATATCTCGTGTTTTATTATGTTGTGTGTTGAACGTGTTAAAGTTATTTATCGTCAAAACGGTTACGAATCTATTACAGCGGTGCGTAATATTTTATCCTGACTTTCGTGGTGTCTTACTTCGATGTCTTTTTAGTTGTACAAGGTAACAATTATCTCGTCTGTATGTTTATAATTCGTGTAATTTTTGGGGAATATTCTGTGTCCCTTTTCTGATTCGTACTCTATATTAATGTTTGATTTCCATAGAAAGGGTTTATCGATCCTTTTTATGGGTGTAATTTACTGGTGCAGGGGGACTATTGAAATGGACTGTAAAACGAGGAATATTGGAAGTTCGCGTAATATCTTTCGAATTTCAATAACCAATAATGAAATATAGTGAAGTGCATAGACTGAATACAATTTTTGAGAATTACTCTTTCTCTCTACTTCTCGCACTTTTTCATAAAAGTACGATAATAATGTGTTTTGAAACTTCGCAGTTCAAATTATCAACACTCAATACCTATTCGTTCTTGCAAATATCGAACGTACGGAAAGGTGGGCGAGAAAATAGTTTCGCTACTTTCCAGACATTTTTTAGATTCGCAACAGATTTGAGGGTACGAAAATGAAGCTTTTAAATTAACCTTTTCAACGAAAAACTGTATTTCATTATACAATGAAAGTGACTGACAAAGTGAATTGCGAGAAATAATTTGAAAAATTGTAACATTATATGTAGTATTTCTCAAATTGAATACAGGAATATGAAGTGACCAATTAAATTTTCATTTTCACAAGTGAATTTTTCACCTCTTCGCATACAAACCAGCATAACTTTTTTCTCTTCTATTATTTCATAGACTTGTTGCGTGTAAAAAGGAGTAAATACTAATAACAGATAATAAGTGGAAACTGATTCAGTTTTCCCAAAAAAGAAAACTCGCGTTAAAAAATTTGTTTCCATATTTTCAATTGAGGCATTTGATGGAAAATGGGCACATAGGCCTATGCAAGGAAATAAACTACTTTAGGAAAGAAAAAATTGATTTGTAAGGCAGCTTGCTGCAAAAAATCGAAGAAATTTATACTTACTTAAAACATAATATTTTTTATTTATTTTTGCGCTTCATTTTGTATTTTTTATTTAAGCAATGTGTAAAATATAGTCAACGAAGTAAGTAAACAAAATTTTATGTAAATAACTAAACACAGAAGCAATTTTGTTACGAATTTACCATATTTACGGAAAAAGGGCACATAAACCACTTGCTTAAAACTTATAAATAAAGACACGTATCATTTTCAAATCATCACGCTAACTACATCCTTAAAATAATTGGTTTTCATTGCATTACATTGTATTAAGTTATTCTGTAATGAAAACTTTGAAATCGATTTTCTTGAAATGGCATTTTGGCGTATGTGTCCTTTTTCCATCAAATGCCTCAATTTATTTTTGCAAGTAGAATCACGTTCACTGGGGTCGTAGCACTCATTGTGAAAGGCACCCTATGTTAAAGCCGTGTACACGTGGTTGGCACAGCAGTTTGACAGACCACAGTATGGAATTATTACGAAATATTCAGATTCGTTACGGCGCATCCAACTTTGACGACAAGCAGAACCATATATCACCTGGGAACACCATAAATCGACTAATCTTGACGTCAACTCGATTTGGGCCACGACAGACCCGTAGAAACACCCTGTGTATACAAGCGTATATTTGCCCCCGCTTGTTTGTTCATTCTCCCCAGCAAGATCGCGCTGCTTTCTCTGTCATACTTGGCGCAGAATATCTATATTATTACTGTATTCTTAACAGCCTTCCGTCGCGTTAACACAAATATCGATCAGCCCCTAAAAAGCTACCAACAAAAACCACTCCGACTAGTCCAGGAATGCTACAATCTTACGTAGTATATGCAGGGTGCAAAAGGTTTTGTGTCTCAAATTTCACATACAAATGACTCTTGTTATTTAGGAAGATATAAGTATCGTAAATTTTATATTTGCTGTGAAGTTCACAGCCAACATTTTCTGTATTTTTTAAATGCCCAGCACTTGCTGAAATTCCGGCGATTCCGATGGCTTGATTAAAAATTGCTTCTACCTTTAAATCGATTTTCTCGAGAACAAAGCCCCATTCCAAGAAAGTTACTCCACAATTTCGACTTCTTTGTACACGATGATTGATTTCCGTCGCAGTTGTACCACATTGACTAATAAATTCTGCTAATTTTTAGTGAGGTACGCGGATACTATGTAGACAAGTTTTCAAACTTTATTTACTTCAAAACGGAGACCCATGTAAAAACATTTTATATCCCACTTTCGATTTTTTTTTGCACAACGAATCACCGGTCGTTATGATCCGGTCGTTATGGTGAGTTGTACCACCTGTTCTCACCCACTGTGTACACAGTTTCGACAATAGCTGTATTTCATCCCTGGTGTCGAAAATTATATTCTTCTATTATTTATGGATTACTGTTCGTAAAAAGAAGCCAATTAAGAGAAGAAAATAGTTACTCACGAAATTATCCGTCCCCTGCATACGTATAACAGACTTTACATATTTAATCAATATTAACGTTAAAATTTTCAATTGTAATAATTGAGGTTAGTGTAAATTTTGATTAATATACTTTTACTTATTGTTAGCATAAAGTGTGCCAAAGAAATGCTCTAAGCAATTTCGATAGAACAATGGGACAAAATAATCCCGAATTTCACTAATAAAATTAGTTCAATTAATAAGTACTTAATATATCATAACTTGTAACAAAATCACGGGGATATCCAACAACATAATAATTTATTGTAATTAAATTCATATAGGTAAAATAAATGTTGCATTCTGACGAGTACCTAAATGAAGTGCTTTGCTATTTTCACAAATAACAATACCTTTCTAAATATACACTGTGTATAATTTTTCAAATAAATCCATCCTAATCTAAAGTATGTTAATGACGGTTTCCAATAATGTGAGTTAGACTCGCTAATTTTAATTGTAGGGAGTATCGATTAAATAGTCGAATATATTAAATTTATTATACGTATAAGATGGGCGACTACTTTTGCGAGCGACTGTAAATTATTTTTCCATCGATTTCGATGAGTTTCACGCGCGTGCAGTAGTTGCGCCGCCAATACGTGTATAGCTCGTACAACGAGGGCGTTGGCAGTAGGAAATGGTGAGGAGCGATGGAGAAGCAGCGTCACAATCAGGAATTCAGGCAAAATCGAATGGCCGCACGTGCATTATTCTTTTACACCTCATTTGCGTTTAATGAGTCGAATGAACGGCATACGGCAATTTGTGACCGGATTATGCAGCTTCTGGCCCGTTGCAGAAGGAAAAACGTAGATCGTAGTTAGCGGTAGCGGGTCAAGTAGTAGGCTTTGTGAAATTAATGAAAGGTTTTCATGTGCGAGCGAAGCTGGTCTGCAAACAGAGAAAGCCAAAGACCGTGTTCGTGTTTTCAGTCTCGCGTGTCCCTTTTTTTTCTTCTTTCGCTTAAGCACTTCAATTTCCAACCTGGCGAGCGAGAAAAATCCGACGGTGTACTCTTAGAAAGCGCTTTGTCCGACGTCTGCGAATAATGCTGCAAGCTACTTACGCTGAAAATTCATCGATGGCTGAAATATGATATAGGTAAGTAGTTCCACCGATCCACCAGAAAGTTGCTTAATCTTGTCGCCGTTGTGCGCTTTTTACGGAAATAGGCACGTATCGTTTGGTTATGATCGCGGAATAATACGCTTTGGTTAAATAACAGCGAAATACGTAAGGAGAATTAGAACAAAAACAAGATGTTTTATGGCCCCAAAGCTTGACACTTTTTCAGTTCGTGAATTTAATTTTTACCTCTCATACGTGATCTAGCTTCTCTCTTGACTTTCACGCGTTCATATTTTTTCATTCCACTATTGCTAATCTCAGAGAAAATGCTGTCGACAGTCGCAATTATTATTTTTCAGCAAATTATCGTGACAGGTGTCTAAGATTTGGAAGAATGTTTCTCCGTTTCGAAGCCTTCAATACTTATATTCCGAATGAAATTGAGGACCTTGCAGTAAAAAGAGTGTCCTCCGTCTTTACCAACTACGAGTAAATTAGAAAAAAAATGTTTATAATGTGAAGACGAATTGAATGGTGCCATTTTTACCATGACACTTAAATGGAACCACCGAGATATAAAAAATTATTAGAATGACAACTGAACGGCTCTTTATGCCCCATAAAACTGTGCACAGAAATTGTTAAAAATTTGTAGTTTGAATAAAAAACCTTCCCCACTTCAAATTTCAAAAAATTGAAGTACAAAGTTTTATAGAGCATAAAAAACCTGTCACTTTTCATTGTAATATATTTTTCACTTCTACTATAGTTTTCAAGATATAGGTACAGGAAAGCAGGGAATCACACAGGGGTGTTCTCAGCCTGAAGACCCGAAAATAAACACAAAATCAAAATTGCCTAATACTATTAAAGTCCTCTACCAACCGGCACAGTTTAAAAAAAATCAAAATTTTCGGATAACCGAACTTCTCCTGTCAGTTGCAAATTTGCTACCATCTTTTGGTTAAAGCCCAAAATCTTTGGGTTCATTTTCTAGAATTTCAAATTAAAATCACTATACACTCTCCAGTCATAAACCACTCTACAGACTCAACATTGCCCTTTGCACCACGACTTTCCGGGGGCACGCTGTGCAAATGTTTCTCCAGACGTTCCCGGCAATGGCCAAGAAACGTAATCGCTGCAGGTACCGACGTTCACGGCGATCGGTCATTCGTTATCGCGGCCATTCTTCAGCGACGCGGAAACGCTCGTCGCGAGTCTGCCGTCGGTGAATAATGCGCGGGGGCCCGCCGCGATACATAATTAGCCAGCTCGCGGCAGCAATTGCACGGCAACAGTGCTCGGAAGTGTAATAGCGTAATTTCAATGGGGAAAGCGGGAAAGCGCGCGGGGGGGGGGGGGTGGGAACGTCTACAGACTCGTCAGCCTACAATGGAAATAAGGGGGCGGAGGCAACGATGGAAGCGGAGTCGAGGGTAAGGAGGGCGAAATAAATTAAATCGGCACGATTCAAAGAACGCGCTGCTGCCGATCGAATCACACCGGCACTGGCGCGGCGCGGGGATTAATTAATTAAACCGATATTGCGACCGCGGCGGCCGTTGTTCGATTCCTCGAAAGTCTCGTAAATATTTATCGCCGCCGCTTTATGGCCTCGACGCTTCCATAAACTCGTTGGCCCAGCTTGGTCGAGAGGTGGAACGGAACCCTTTTCCTTGTAGTTTCGGCGTGTCAGTGCCACCAGTTGGTCCGAATGATTTTTGCCCCTTTGGAAGTTGGCCATCGGTGGCTGATCGATCGAACGGCGAGTTCCCCGATGATACGAGGGATGTTCCGTGGCGCTGGGCTTTGGAATTTAGAGGAAGCGATATCCCGTTTCTCTTTTGCCCTATTTCGTTGAAATATTCATGTTTCCTCCGTGGCACCAGATATACTCGCGGCCGAATTTTTCTAAGGTATCGATTTATTTCTTGCGGAGATCAGACTGGTTCGTTAGGGTAGTTTGGAGTCGTTAGTGATGGCAGGAAAGGGATATTATGCTACGTTTTCTAACGTCTATAATTATTGGTACACGGGGTTGGGTACAATGCGCGTGTAAATTTTGCGATTGTGGAACATGCGGAGGAGAGATACCTCCCTTTTGAGTGTATTAAATACGAAGTATATGAATAAATGTATATCTGTTGGATTGCGTAAAAAGTTTCCTCGTATTTTTTAAGGAAATTCGAAGCAAGTTTTGTTATGTAAAATGAAAAGTTTGAATATATTTAACCGAATTTTGATATGTCGGGTGTCCCTCCGGTCTACCGAGAAGAATTTCAAATTTTATTTGCATGCATGAAGCTGAAGAAAAATCCACTCACCTATTGCAACCGAAATGCCATATTGAGAAAAATAAAAAGACTTTTTGACCAACTCACAATTAGGGTATACCTACTATTAAAATAAATTGGTCCGTAAATATAGGCGTATGTAATCTTAATACATTATGTTTTATTGAAAATGTATGTTTAGTCAGATCGTACCTACAGTGGCGTGCAAAAGTATTCGGCCACCCTTTAAAATAGAATAACTTGTTTAAAATTGGTTCAAACGACTTGAGTTTTTTTTTAGAAGCTAGGATTAATTTGCTAAGTGACGTGTTTCGTCGTTTTGAAAAAAAAATGCAATTGTTCGGAATAGCGAAAGAAATAGTAGAAGTCGTGTATTCAACTCTTTTATCTGAGCCCGTAATAAAAAATTTAAAAAATGCCTTTTGTAGATTTAAGTAAGCTGTATCCCTACATGCTGAAAAATTCATCGAAATCGGTTGACGCAGTTTTGAGCTACAAACAGTTAAAATTGGTGAATATCACACATTTCGGCAGTTTTCGGCCGAAAACTGTGATTTTCACCACTTTTCCTACACCCGTGTGTATCAGAGACAATAATTGATTGAAACGCGTGAAAACGTAGCTATCTTGTGCTCTGCCTGTAGTGTTGTAGTATTGGAAATCACATTGTGCAATCTACGAGACAGATTAAAAATAGCACTAATTACTTCGTCACTTTGAAAATACTTGTTTAAATACATATAATGTTATTTGCATTTTTTCGCAGTACCTACCATTAAGTACCAACAGAAATTAATTCTCGACATAATATTTCTTTCATTGGAGTCGTTCCAATGCAAATATCCACACCGTTTCAACACACCACACATTTAATGAAACTAACCATAAACTTTAGGTACCTATTCCCTAACGATTACATCGTACAAATTCTGTAAAGTATCATGACTGGAGTCTCGTTCATCAACACATATACACATTGCATACTCGCAGATACAGAGAGCGTACCACATAAACATGACTACCATTCATTATTAAATAGTACAGATCCATTAATATAGACTGATAAAATTAAACATGATATTCAATGCGTACGCGTTTAAGTACATGCCTTTCATTTCGAAATATTCAATGGAATTCCCAATGACCCGTAACATTTCAACATTTTTATAAACGTCCATTAATATCAATAAGAATCGATTCATTACGTCCAACGAACATTAACAATGATCGCAGTTTGTACTGTCCACCATCGCCGTGCCAGGCGTTATAAGTTGCAAGGAGGACGGGGATGAAGGGGATAAAATAATCCAGAGTTTAATGAAGCATCGATATCATCCTCTATATTCTGTAACCTATAAATTTCGAATTTATACCTCGCTCCTGTTGTTTGCGTCGTCGCGATAGAATATAGAGGCTACACGCGATAATTAGTCGATGGAAGCCGAGCGCGTTTGTCATTTTCATCAGCAACGATTCAAGGTTAAAACCGCGTTACTCCCGTCGCAGCAAACAGAAAAGCTTGAAACGCATAATTATCTGTAATTATTATTTATCGTGCTCGGGGCGAAATCTCCCGCTTCACTCCCGCCCGCCGTTTGTAATCCGATTTGCCCCGCGCGCGGCACGAGACGAATCTAAAGCCGTAAATGGGAAAATACGAGGATATAGAAGGCTCCCTTATCCCCGTCGTTTCCAGGATTACATCACACGGTAACGTTTTACATCGTTCAAGAGCAGCGATTATAAATCCGCGCATTCTCGCCCGTCGCTTGGCTGCCGATAAAAAAGAAACACCCCTTTGTTCGAAACGCGCTCCTTTCCTCGTTATCGCGTGGTTCATCTTATTTTCGTGAGAACGTGATCGTGCAACAAATTTGTAGAGTTCCTGGTAGCGTGCCCCTGTTCGCTGAATTTATTCCACCCAGTTTACGTTAAATAATCTATGACGATTGAAGCAGCACATACAGTCACTCAGAGGGTTGGTTGATGACAAATTTCCGAGATTTCTGTTCATTGTTAATAAACAACTTGGCTCCAGATTTCACGCAAGAGTTGATGCTCCAGAATCGATCTCCACGTACTCTACTAGTAGGGCTTACAAGAAGTGCTTATGCCGCATCTTATCTCTGAGGGTACCATCGATGTTTTCACTCTAAAGGCCCCCATACATCAGCGAGCATGCACGCCGAGCACGCCACGAACTGCAGGCTTTGCGGCCATGCTCGCTAATATGTGGGATCAACAAGCGGTTAAAATGCTCGGCTCGCGAGATGCTGGGCTCGCTGAAAATTGCCTATGGGCCGAGTGTCGAGCTTAGCACAACTGAGGCTCGTCGACTATGTTCGGATAGTGTGTAGATAATCGTGAGAATGTCAACGAACTTCATGCGAGCACGCTCGCGGTGTATGGTGGCCTTTAAAGTAGATCCATACTATACTGAATTCATCCTAAGTGTAGACTCGTAGGGATATAATCATATAGGTATTGTTGATGGGTAGAAAACCGGCAGGGAAAGCGCTAGGATGAATTCTATATAGAGTCGAGCCTTGAGCCTCGAGCCGTACATCACTTCAGACCCCTTATGGCATGTTCCTACTTGTGAAACGCACATTGCTACCGATTTTCGCCAGTTTGTCTAAACTCTGTCTAGAGTCCCGTAGCGTGGAAAACAAGCATAAGGCTACATAGTTTGGACTTACAGTTATCTGGTGCTTTTAATTTTTTGGCTACTTCTTTTACTTTTGTATCGCTATAGGTATTTTATATGAATCACGTGATATTGTTGGACCAATTCAATAAGTTTTTCGTTGTTCATTGCGGGCCGGGAGGCAACCGAAGAATATAATGGCACACAATCGCCTCGCGATCTTCACCTGTCTATTATTTGACCGGCAAAACATTCTTGTCGAGAATCCTGCCGCTACGCTGCTGAAGTGATGTGGAAGAGCGCGGATGGTGTGCTGTTATCGATAAGTGAGCGCATTCATATTTAAAGTATATAGAATAAAAATGTGAAGGTGCCGAGGACGAGCTATTGCTGTTCGTATGCTGTGTTATCAGATGGGCAACGACCTTATTCGCGGCCCCGAAGTCATCTTTATAGCTTCAGGGTTTGATTCTGAAGGGTTGTTACCGCTACGAATATTTCTTCTTCGTACACATTATTCAAAGTTCGCCTCTTATAAGGATTGTTTGCATTGTCAAGTATAGGCTGTGGTAATTATAAACGATAACAGCTTTTGTCAGGCCCTCGTAAAGTTAATTGATTCGATCGGTAGCGTGGCACAAGATCGAGGGCTCGTATTTAGGTTCTTCGAAGGCTCGGTAAATGTTTACCCAATCTATTCGTGATATTTTCATGAATCCGCGTGGCTCAATACCGTTCGTGAGGCTTGAACGGTTAATCGATCGCCATCGTATCACGGATACTAGTTCGGTTAACAAGCTTTGCCAGCTCCATTTTGTCCAAGTGGAGATGTGTAACAAACCGCGATTCAACCCTTCTCCATGCTTCGTTTATTTCGTTGTTTAAGAAATTAGGTCGAAATCGAATTGGAATTTCGATCAACCTGGTCCTTCAGCTGGGACACTGAAACATCCTCCTTGGAGTAAATTGTTTTGAGTATCTACACGTTGAAGGTATTACTACTTTGCAAAAGCAACGGTTTAATTAATTCAGAAATGTGTTCAGTACGGAATGATTCGTTAGAGGGGAGAATAAAGTTTTGGAGAAAAAGTAAATAATTATAAAATTCATTGGTTAGCAGGATACATATAGTGCTGGACAAAAATATTGATGCAGCATAATCTCTAAGCTGCAAACGCTTATAGTTACTAAAAACTGAATTAGCGAGCCCACTTTTCGATATATTTTTATTTTATAAAAATTATTCTAGTTTCTTGAAAAATAGTTTATTTTCAACCTCCCGACCATAAAAAACGGACTTGATTTACATTTGTTCCTCTCATGCTGAGGAAACATATTTTTGTTATTATTTTACGTATCACTTTATTTATATTACTGCTCCTTGTTATATAATACACTAAAATATATAAAATACAGATATATCGAAAAATTCCATTTCTTTAGTAACTACATAATTTCAGGGTCCGCGGAGTATTTCTTATTCGGGGTGGTAGGCGAATTTCACAACTCCGATTTTAGGCTTCCCTGAGGTTTATGGCTTTCGGCGCTCGTAAATTTGATCATTATTAATTCATGGTCCTGGGGTTCATAATGAGAATAGGGAGCCAGAAAGAGAGGGATAGCACTAGAAGTTAAGAAGGGAAGAATGTCAAGCTCCGCATTTCTCATCGGATCTTCATTAATATGACACCAATCGATTCCTCGTGTTTTCCGGTTAAAAGACACCAATTGCCATGTAAATCGGACTATACCCAACGGAAGTGCATAAAAAGTTAATTTCCAGAATTTGAAGTCCACTTCGTTAAAAATAGTCCGGTTTACATGGAATGTGGTGCGTTTTATTCAGGACGATACCAGGAATCCATTGATGGTACTTTCATATTGACACGATGAAAAACAAACAATTTGATTCAGTCAGAATTTCTTTTCCGCAAAGTGACAGCTGAGTTGCAAAAATATTTTTCGTTAGTTTCCATTTAGTTCATCGTGTCGAACCACTCCCTCCCCATTGGCATCATAGAAACACAAACCACCCTACACAAAATAGAGACGTGGAAGATTAAATTTTTGCTGCTCGGGTAGGAGGGAAAGCGAGTTGATCCACTTTACCCTGAAAAGGTTCTCCGAAACAGATTACTCTAAGATACTTGTCGACAGAAAACGAACGACCTCGTTTTAGGATTCCTTTAAGTAAAACGCCAAACCAAACAGAGAGAACTCGGTCAAGGGTTCGAATTTTTCGACCGTGAAAACGTGGTCCGCGTTTCAATCGGGCAGACATTGGCGAGTCCAGTGGCTGATCGCCCTAAACGATGCGGAGCATGCTAATTACACGTCGAACCGTTATAAGATCACGCTTGCCTGGATAAATATCGAGTTCGATGCGATCAAGCGCGAAATAAATATTAGTTCAGCCCATGAAGCCTATGTTTCTTCGGTACATATGTTAGATGAGAGTAAACAACTTTCTGTTCGATTAATCAACCACGTACATCTTATTTTCCCTCATGTCGTACAATACTTTCACATCCTTCTACTAAACTTTCTATTCCCCTTTTATAAAATTCCTATAATTTTATTTGAAAAATTTTTCAATTACATATTTGCCTTCCTCTCTTCATTTCTAAAACCACACATCAATTATGTTGTTGTGTTTAAATATTTGTATTAAGCGAAATATTCGACCTACTCACATCTGTTAGTACTTGGCTTATTCTTATTATTATTTTATTAAATGTAGATCAGTAGATAAATCTACATGTAAGTACCAATATGATCATTAGTTATCAGAAGATTTCTACGACAGATAGTATTACTACGAAAAACGGTATCAACAACCCTCCGGTCGTGAACGTTTCCCGGAAAACCTTATTACTTACAATGAAATTACTCAGAATTAAATTTATTACTTACGATGCCTCTCGTTTCGCGAACCCGACGTTCCACGTCGCCCGAAATTTTTCATTTTCCCGCGGACGAAGTCGATTGAAATCTGTGTCCACGAAATCGCGTAGCGAGGGGCGGACGGAAGTTGGACGCCGGTGTATCGATAGCTCGACGACACGAAGGAAACAGATATTCGTTTAACTGGCTGGTGCTTTACGCTCTCGTAAATAGAATCGCAATAAAACTCGCCCCGTTCGTCGGACTCTTTTCTCCCTTGGTACCTCGAGCTACAATGGCAACTAGAGGGATAGGGAAGGAGGGTGGGGATAATAAAAATGTAATTAAGTTTCCGCGGTTTCGCCGTTTCGACAATATGTCACGAGAGAGGAAATGTATCGCGAGAGGAATAATGACCCGTATTGACTAACTGTCAAGCACAAAGAGAATTACTACGGTGCACGGCGGAATAATCGCGGAGGTAACGAATGGATTTTCCGCTCGTTCACTTTCGTCTTGGGAGCCAGATATGCTCGGCTTCCAGCGCGCGGTGAATTACATTTTCACCGGGCGATTGTACGCGATGCAAATGAGTATCGTTTCGAGCTTAAAATTGCACAGGAACGTCAAACGACTTCTTTAATGATGATGAGGGTAGGTGTTGTTTCTGTGACCTTTCCTTGAAACGATGATAATCTAAGGGGGGGCTGTAATTACTCGAGCAAATGTAACTTTTGGCGAGAAATGTAACGAGTTTCCTTAATTCAGCCGTTTTAAATGTACATATTCCTGGGGTCGTTGTTAATTAACTTATCACGAAAAGTAAGGGTGCCGTAGGAGAGTTTAGAATCGATCACGAAAGACGCGTTTTTTGTTGAAATTGAAATTACTATTTAAACGGAATCTCCACGATTTTTGGGGAATATCGTGCCAGTAAGGCATACAGTTCTTTTGGATATTTCATGGAATATGTTACTGGACATACCTAGAAAGTTAGAGTCGGCAACAGTGTATCTAGGAGAGTTTATGTCTTGCCTGGTATTTCACAGGGAACTCATCTTGACCCGTTTATTTGTATAATGTACTTGTATTACCTCATTTGGAATGCCTATCTGCCATTTGGTCTGACACACTGATAAGTATAAAACGGAATTGGAGAGGGTTCAACACTGCTTCCTGCGCTTTTTAGCGTATAAAATGAGTGACCCCTTACCACGTTAAGCTGGGCATCCACCTAGAAGCTAAGCTAAACTGTGATATGCTATGCTATATATGGCTGTGGTATAAAATATAAAAAACATAGCACAGCTTAGCTTAGCCTTTGGTGGAAACGGTTCTATTAGGATGTATTGAAGCAAATTTTTTAAAACTGAGCATAGCTTAGCTTTCACGTGAATTCCCGACTTTACGATCACGATTACGGTTCCTCTGTGCATAGATTATACAGCCAAACACTGGAGTGTAGAAGGATTGCAACCAGGGGTCGAATAAAACAGTTAAAACTTTTCATTTATTATGAAATAACTGTAATTTATGACTATTATATTTTCTGTTCCGAGAAAACTGTTATAAAATGCAGCGTGTTAACTCATACTTTTATTCCATACATTTTTGTGTAAATAAGAAACTTTTATTTTCGTGAACGTAGGAAAAATTTCTAGGTAAACAGGAACACTTATTCTGCTCTGAAAACGTTAAAATTGTGAAAAGCAGATTTCCTGAAAATGATGTTGGGTAGATCGGTCTGAAGTTGAAACCTTAAACCGTTCGGTGAAAATAATTATAAGTACTTACCTATAAAAATCACAATATGTTTTCTCTTCTATATTTGCCCTGCTTGAATAATTTAAAAAATATTCTTAACTTTTGTATTTTACCCTTAAATATCTGATCAAAAGTATATGATTCTCCAGAACTTTTATTAATCGAAAATAAAATAACTGTTACAACTGAACCCTTACAACGAAGTTAAAGTTAACTTAAAACAGAAAACAAATGATTTAAAAGTTCGATAAATAACTTTTATAAATAAGCGTTAACAGTTTCATTCGACCCGTGATTGCAGCGGATTGGTCTTTCCTGTTTAAAATTATAAATGATGTGATATTCAGTCCACATGTTATCAGAATGATCAATTTTAATATTCCTAGTCATTCTTTTAGACATTCTTTGATATTCAGACCTCTCACTTATACCCACCTCCAGGTTTGGTCTCACCTTTTTTTATGGATCCACTCTTCCTACATTTAAATCCAGCGTTTATAGACTGATATTAACTGACAATAATAGGTCTTAATACTTATTTTTCTTTAGACTTCTATTCTTTACTCCCTGCTTTTTCTTTTAGTTGCAATGCTTTACCTATACTTCTCTTCTTACTGTTACTAAACGGATCTCACCCGCTCATGGAATAAATAAATATAAAATATAGAAAAATAACTTTGTCATCCGGCCCTATTGACCGTGCACTTCGCGCGACGAATATGATTTTGAATATATTTTCATAAATATTCTTTTACGAAAAAGGAAGACGGGGTTCAATCAATTTGGCATGGCTAATAAAATATCCTTTAATTATCGATATTAATAAACTGGGCGGAAGGTAACAATTAAAAGCGAGTGGCTCGCTTTTATATATGCATCGTTTTGCTTTTCGTTAATTAAAATTCTCGGCCGCCCCTTCCGCATTTTCTGGGGGAAATCATTTTTCGCTTCTACAGTACCTATAATAACGCTGTGGCTCCCAGTGCCTTGGAAAAGCGCAGCAGGAGAAAAAGCAGGTCGATCAAGCACGCGTTCGACGTTCGTCAATATGCAAACCAATAGGATACAAGTGGGTCGGAACTGAAGCGCATCCACTTTATCGTTGACTTTCCTTTCACCGAGTTCCGGAAGATTAACTCACCCCTGACAGACAGGCCAGTCGGTGATGAAATACCTGAACGAAGGAAAGTGGAATATCGCGGAACAATAGGAAGCAGAGGCGAGGATATATTGTCAGTCGAATATACGTTTAGAAGTACTTTTGTCCAGGTCGTGCAACGAAAAGAAAAGCACGCTGACAATAGCGTCGTAGGGGCTTACGCGAAAAAATTATGGCGACAGTTGTGAATAAATTAACGAGATCGTGATACAACTTGGCGGTATAAATATTAATGTCTTGTTAATCTGTTCATCGGGGAATCTCCCAAGAAAAATACTCCCTATGCGTTCAGGGGCGAATGATTAAAGACGCGTTAACTCGACTTGCCCCCAAATGTGAACGTTGCACTGTATTTCTAACACAAATACATATAATGAGAAAATAAGGATCCTTGAATAAATAAATAATTATTAATAATGATTTATTAAGAAAATTAAGAAAATTTATTAAGAAAAAGCGAAACAATAAATACAAGGAACAAATAAAGGATAAATGAAAAAATATTGGAAAGTAAGTGTCTTCGTTATGGGAATGAAAAATATATGGTATGTCGACTGTTTTTCTCGGTGTGTGATTTTTAAATTCTCGTGACGAGTTAATTCGTTTTGCTCACTGTAGAGAGATTTTCAACTGGCGAGTTAACTCGTCTTGCTCGGTTAACAGGTTAAAATTGTACATGGATAGTGGGACGAATTAAGTAGTCATTGGAAAATTCCTGCGAATTGGGTCAGACAACCTACTTCAATTTCGAAATCTAATAATTACACTCCTGCAAAAGTAGAGAATATACGAGGGTGATTTGGGTTGATTTTGAGTTGAATCTCTACACGTGGTCCATTGCTGTTGTAATACCATTATCCCGGTCTGGTGAAAGTTCTCTTCCTGGTCTGCAAAATACTCCGTTAAGGCCGCGAAGTTTTTAAATCACCCTCGTATGTACATAATATTGGAGTAGGTACGTGTAATGTTCTACATGGATACAACGAGTTAATACGACTTTAATCATTTGTAAATACACGTTTTTAAATATACTGGATGCACTTCTGGGCCAGAAATGACCCAGTTAACACACTACCGTATTGCATACAGTTTGTGAGATGTTTCGAGTTTAGTAAATAGAATGTGCAAACCGGATCCCGACATTTCTCGCGTTTCTACCTTAAAGGGAGAGTTCTCCAAGTGATGCGCCAGTATTTATGTAAGATTTTGCGCGGTGATAGGGGTTGAAGTACTGAAGCCAATCATATTATGGTTTTGCGTGCAGGCAGTTAATAGGCTAGAAGTTTGGAAGATATTTAACGTTTAGTTGGTGCGGATAGAAATAACATATGTATCCCAACTGTTTCCATTAAATCAAATCAATTTTTATACTAAATATAATTCATTCTTAAGGGGGGAAAACACTGTAACGATCTGAAAAGTAAGAGTATTTTCTGGATTTTTTTCAACAAAACAACGCAACGTATTGAAGGGTAAGAAGAAAATATTTTTTTAAGCAAATTCATGAATTCGTTTCCAGCTGCGGCAAAATCGTTCCTTTGACGTTGACAGTGCTTTTGCCATATGGTTAATCTGAATGCAAAAATACAAAAATATTTAGAAACTAGAAGCCTACGTCTATTACAGGACGTACAGAAAAGTCAATATTGTAAAAGATAACAAAATGGCGGACCGTTGAAAAAATTTAATATTTTAGGGGTAAATGTTGCTAAAAAAGTAGAAAGGGTCCGTTAATTAAAAAAACTGAATGTCATGTAGTAGAGGCGGGTTTTTCGTACAATATATACTTAGTTTTCTTTATATACTGTCACCGCGCTTGAAAAATGTAATACTGAGAAAAACGCGTTCAAAGTACCGCTCGGTTCGGTTGCGGACTTGACAGCGCTCCACGGAAAATACTGTACCTTCGTCAATTTTACGAATTTCTTCATAAAATTTGGAGAGAGCATTCTTCAAAAGTATGTCTTTTAGAAAATGTAAAAAAGTCGATATTTCCAATTTGTTACAGTGTTTCCCCTTAATTAAAAGTAATAATCTTGGTCAAGTGATGTATGTATGTAATCCTACATGCAAGATTGGTTATCATTTCAAAAAGATGTTCTCTTCACAAGAATAAGGGTTCGTTAGAGTTGTAATAGAAACTATAAAAGTGTCGACGAGACGGCGATAAAAGCTGCTCAAAGATATATTCTTTTGGTGTGTTTATAATGGAACTGTGATAATACTACATTTTCAGTCGTTTAAGGTTTCGCAAAGATGAACCATTTAAACATGAGTGATTCCGAAAAAGAATTATTATTATCTTCAAGCCCCGCAAAATGGTACATTTGAAAATTTCTACGCAGTAAACGTAAGTATTGAGTTGTATTTAATTTAACAGCTACTTCATCTCATAACTTATCCAAAACAAATCTTGTATTCCGTTCCCATGAAAGGAAAAATTAATTTTTGGTTCTCCACGCTTGCATGGTTGGTCATCTATTCTCCCGGTCATTTTAGAAGGAACCCATTTCGCGCATGTAGAATGAGCTCATTGGCTCCGAGGGAGAGTTTGTTTGGGGTATAGCCAATAGTAGCTTGTTTCGGCACCAATGAGCGCCAACATGCGCAGAACAGATCCGAACTTGTCTGTCAGTGGGTTCCTTCTAAAATGATCCCGAGAATAAGCGTAGCTCTGCTCGTTGCTTCAATGTAAACACTTCCATTATAAAGCGGTCCATTATAATGTATTTCTACGCTTCGCTCCCATCACCGTTCTGATTGTTTATCACAGCTCCAGCATAAACGTATCCTAAGCCATGTAATTGATATCATAAAATAGCTGCTGCATCCTACTGTACCACCGATTCTTGAAAGCCTTCCAACAGCAAAAGTAACATCAAAAGTAGCAAAATCCTCATCTCACCAACCGCTACAATCCCACTTCAAACCGAGACCCTAATTCTGCGAAAGTTCCCTTGCAAGCCATCTCTCGCAACAACAAAGATCAACATACACCCCAGACATCGTTAAACCCATTCAAACCTATAGTCTAAATCTCTCAAACTCGTGAAAATTTGGTTTCAGTGGGCCATCTTCCTCGATTCCAGGCCCAGCTCCTGAATCAGAGGAAGAAAATATATCGCACTTGTACCTCACGCGAGATCTCATTGCCTCGTTTCGTCGGGAGCCATCGCCGAAATTCGGGCAGCGAACTCGATACAGCTTGGACAGCGCCCTCTACGGCGGACTAAAGCGAGTAATTAGCCGTAATTAGTTGCTCCACTCTTCCAAGGACCTGGTTCGTCCATCAGCAGGCTGTAATCCGATTTTCCAGTTGACGGCGGTCGTCACGGAATAATCGAATCCCGCGCCTCGAATGGGAAGCCATTGATCGACCGGGCCCCCCTCGACGTTCGATCTTTTTGTCGTTCCTGCTTGTTTTTTTTTCTTGCCTCCGTTTCCTCGCCAACTCGACGCGTAACAGACTCGTTTGTAATAATGATGTTTGGAAGCGGCAAGAGACGTGGAGTGGCGCGCACCGAAGTGGGGAGTGGCGATGCTGTTGCAAAAGGCAATTCGCTTATGTAAATCGCGAGAGAGCCGGCCTGTAGGTAATAAAATTTAAACTGCGCCCCCGACGTGTGCATGGAAATGTACACACTTTGTTTGTTTGCCTATTCCTTCCTCCCCTTCGTCTTTCTTTCGTTTCCTACCCCCTCCGTCTTGTTGCTGGGAACCGTCTCAGCTACCTTGGTCCGAGAGCTAGTGTGTTACGTAACTGACGTTTGCAGACAGCGACGCGGGTGGAAATATGGGTTTGCGTTACGCGATGAATATACCTGCTCCTGAAGGGCCTGACGATATTTTTCAAGCCAGCTCCCGCTAGCCGTAATAATGGAAAAAGTTTACGCGGGCGTACGCTAGCCACCCTGGAACCGCGCGCGCCTTTGGGCCGTCGCGCGGTTTGAATTTCATAAGGGCGGGCTTATTAGCGGGGAGCCTGTGCACGACGAGCTTCGATTGTTCGAGCGGTATTTCACAATGTTACTCGTCTAATAACATGGAAATTTAAAAACATTCGTTGCGTTCCACTCGAACCTTTTGAATTGTAAAATGGGGCCGTGTTCGTAAAATTAGGGTGGGAACGTGTTCTCAGGAGTTGCGCGGGCAGGTGAAACTTGTTTGAACTGTCTCGAAACGCTTGGAAATATTCCGCGTAACGTGTATGACGTTATTGTTAGAAATTTCATTTTCAATACCTCCCTATGTTTTCCAGTAAAGTGTATTGGTGCATTACACGGTTAGGTTGTTCAATTAATAATTAGAATTGGTCGAAATTGAGAGTAGGATCTACAGAGTGCTCGTAGAATTTGACAGAACAGAATAAATAATCATTTTCTTTCGCTTTAGATGTAATCTTCAACCCATCTAGTTAACATTTAATTATTCCCTGCTTTAATAATCATTACATTTTTCTATTTTTTTTTGTGATTTATTTTATAATACTCTTTTTCGTCCTCGACTTTTTCATGTACTTGGCGTAATTTTTTTTATTTTTTTAAGGTTTTAATCATTACATCTATTTAGTTTAGTACTTTGTATTCTATTCCTAGAATCTAACCCTCAACCGGCCCTTCAGATTATCCAGAACTTTGTTGGGTTCGTTACAAATGCAGATCTCCCGTTCTCGAGCGGAAAGAAAACTGTGCAACGTGAACGCGTATGATACATGCTTAAAAACAGAGCAAACCAAGTTACCCCTCGTACAAATCGATGAAACAAACTCTGTGCATTCGCGATTGAAAGGATTTCAAATTCTGCTTCATCAATCCGTCTTTTGTAATCCAATTTCCCACATCGATTCATACGAACGAGGCTCGACGGAAGGCGAACTTAAGCATCAATTTAAGCAAAATTGAAAAAAGAAGCAGAAGTGGAACAGATTTTCATTATCCATTTCCGAGGGATGTCGACGATCGTGATCCCGTGATCTCCTTTTAAAACTTCTTAACATGCTAATACTTTCAATATCTGTCGACCCGTTTGCTGGCTCTGGCCTCGCCTTACCATTTCCTCTTCTGTTCCGTTTTTCTTTCTTTTTCCCCCTCGAACGTATTTAAAAGAAAACATTCAATTCAACACCACTCGAAATCCGAGGGAAGTGGATCCAATTTACTGGCTGGTTCGACACGACACTTGTAATTTCCACGCATCTTCGATCCACGGATTCTGACGTTGGGCGCTGTTTCAGATTTTAAAGCTGCCTTCATGGCGAGACTCGGTTGGCCTCGCACCGTGCGCCAACACGAAGCGTGCGCCAAATAAAATTCTTTTTTGCTCCCCTTCCAGATTACACGGATGCCTCGTTCGTTCCACGCTAGACGCCAAATTGCCTCGACGTTCTCCTCCGTTCTATCTTTGCTTTTTTCCACCTCCCGTTTTTTTCCTTTTTTAATATCTTTTTGTCGACACTTGACGCGTTGCAACCGAAACGAACAATTCGAAGATCCTGCCTCGGCGAGGGAGCTGAGCTAGGCGTGTACGAATGCGCGCTTCTTGTGCTCCTCGTCATGAGGCAGGGAATTATAGGATTTTGCTTTTCATCAGGTTCACTTCTGTTTGCATTTACATACATTGCTGGTATTATGACTTCTTTTGCGTCAGCATTAGTAGCTCGCTTTTATCGAATTCTCAATGCTTTGCTGTACCGACTTGATTGTGTATAGTCGAGAATATCCGGGCAGTTATGGTACAATTACAATTATCCTAATCTATTTTTTTTTTTAAGATGAAAAGCAGCATCATTCTTCCTTCCTTGTTCCATTTTTAAGATCTTCATTCTTTATATTTCTTATTATCGAGATGGATAACATCGAATCTTCTCCATGTATCTTAGATGTAGGTCTGTCATGATGTGAAAAATATACCGTTATAGGATAAGACTGTCGTGACATTCACTCAATTCACACATCCACATCATTTTTACAATTAAGGGGCAACAGCACCTAGGAGGCGAAAAAGTAAGATGGATTTGAAGAATTTCTTTTCCGGTGGAGAAATGTTTTTGTCATAGAAACATTATATATGTTAGAAAGGTCGTACTTTTGTCTATAAAATGTGAAATTGTCATTCAAGTATTCGAAGAAGAAGCTGCTTGGTATCTGTTTCCGTACGACGTTTTTTTTTTCATCTGAAACAAAGAAGGAAAAATTATACTTAAAGTAGACAAAAAGAATTAGTACTTGTTATAGCCGATTTTGCTTTTTTATTTCAATTTTCCGCAATAGGGAAGATAGAAGTTGACTTTGTGACTGAAAATGTGAAAAGTCGTCAAGTTCAAAGTGCCAAACTATTAGTCAATTCTTGAAAACCTTTACAACTGCATCTTGTAAATAGAACAGAAATCTTTCAATGATGAAAATTTATCGGTGATAAACATGCGGCAGCGGCAGTTTTAAGTGTCGATTATATCATACATAATTCTGAATCACTGATAATTACTTATATCTTTGGTCATGCTTGACACATTTTAACAAACTTTCAGCTGCCTCCATTCGAGGACCGAGTCTGTATATCGCAGCTTTATAATTTAGAAAAATGATTCACTTTCGCCCAGTATTCGTTGATACAATCTCTAAAGGTTTACTGTGTGGTGCACACTTATGTGTGAACATGTTATTACGCGGAAACCAATTAACTCACATACACGCGGGAAGCTTGATTTAATTCAGAACCATTTCTGGTCACATTAGCTTTATGAAGTAAATTGTCGATGCTTTAGTTGCGCAGTTTCAACGCGGGAACTCTTGAATCCGGTTACGAGCGAACATTTGAACCGAACGTAAAATTGCGACGGTCTGAGCTTATTAATACGGTGCATTCAGAGGTTGAAGGCCAACCATTACTAAGGGAATTAGTAAATTTACCACTTGGGATGTAAACGATAGCATTACGGATTTAACGTGGATGCATGAATGACAGAAAAAAGGGGAAAGTTTATTCGAATTTGTGAAGCATAATTTTTTTCAAGACATTTCAATGGCCATTTTGTACACTTTGTGTATTCCACTTTGAGGAATTTGCAATATTTCCGCGAATATATTCAGTGTTCGTCAAAAACTTGAAAGTAGGGCCGAAAGTAATGAAACTGGTCTTAGGCTTTTTGCTGGTTGAAAATTATTCCAGTAATATCGAAGATGTCACTATAAATGAATTTTTAATTTTGAAACTTCTATCGAAGTTAGTCCAAATTATAATTGTGTTCATAACTGAATTTAATTTGGCGTAGATTTAATGCAATTTAATTGCCTTCTGCCAAAGGTAATTAGAATACGTATATTATCGGGAAATGTTTATGCTAAATTTGAATATTATATTCATTATTGCAATTAAATTTTTAAGTGAATTATTTAAGATTCGTTTAATATTATGTAATGAAGAATAAAAAGGAACGGCAACAGAGAACTTGACATTTCTGATTGCATTTGATGCGTGCCACCGATAAAACAATTATATGGTAACGTCAAAATGCAGCAATTTGAATGATATTCAGAAATTCCATCATACCATTAAACGTTTATTTTCAAAGTTAACGTTGAGATTAAACGTTGACTTTTAATCTTTTTCTAGTTTTAGTTATATGAAACGTCGAAGAAAAAATATTTTATCACCATTCCATATAAAATGAAAATAGAGGTAATTGCTTATTTATATAATGAAAAAATGAAGCATAATTATTGCAAGAAATCTGGAAATAGAAATATAAGCATTAAAAGATAACATCGAAGTACTAAATAAAAGAAGGGAAAATTCATATATAGATTATTCATATATGTATATATAATGTAGCTTTTCTTAACAGGAAAATAAATCAAAAATATAAATATTCTCGATAACAAAAGGGTAGAACAAGTCTACTAGTTTCTTAACAGGAAAAAAGAAAATAAAAAATACAAATGTTCTTGATAGCAAAAAGGTAAAACTAGTCTACTGGTTTGGCCGACTACAGAAAATGGATCAATAAAGAAGTAAATATTTAAGACACACATATAAAGAGGTAGGAAACTTCGAAATTCGCGAGTTTCTGAAACCCTATAAACCAGATGGAATGTCAGAACGTAAACATGTTAGAGTACATACATAAGGGGGACAAACACGCAGCTAGTAGTCAGTCTAGAGTCACTAGTCAACAGTTAAACATCTCCAGGTCGGATGTGCTCGGAAAGGAGAATGCTGTCTCTCTCTCTCCAAATATTGTTTAGGGAAATTGCCTACAGCCAAATATCGTTTAGGAACGCTGAATATTTCATCCATTTCCCGTGGAACAAGTGTACAAGATATAAATTAGTCGCCAACTCGTATTATTATATTATTATCCTGCTGCAACTCTCAATTAAACGAGTCATTACGTTTTTCCTACAATTGCCTTTTGTGTAGAACACAATACAGAAATTCCGTTCACAAATTATTGAATCTATCTACTCGCTCGTTTTGTATTAATTCAGAACATTAATAAATGGGGCAGTGGAGGATACCTATATGAAAAAGTTTTTTGAATGACACCCTGATTTAGCTATGAAGCGTAATTGTACCCTGTTTTTAACCCATTTGCATCATGACTCTACTTATGCTGCCGCGCTGAAACATCAGCGACGTTCAACTGACGACTGGCTCGTATCACCGCGCATGATAGTAGACTGTCGCGGGCTCGCGGATTATTCCGCGCTTGGTGATACTAGACAGTCGCGGCTCGCGGATTATTCCGCGCTTGGATGCAAATGGGTTAAAGAAATAGTCAGAAAGGATTATATACATTGCAAAACATAAATTCCTGTAACTACGGCCCGTCTGTTTGGCAATTTTTGGATGCCTTTGTTGAAAACTTGTCGCGGCTTCAGTTCGAAACCTACGGTAACTGTTTCTTTGAAACCATCCATTGCCTCAAACATTTCACCTTGAAAAATCTTGCAGTGATTGATACACATAACAAAATAAATAACACAAAGTAGCACTATCCAATTATTCTATTTATTTCCTTCCTACATCGTCTTCGTTGTATGCAACAATTAATTAATTAACTAACAATCCTAATGAATTATATTTCTCCTAACTGTATCAATTACTGAAATTGTTATTTCTATTGTTATACAATTTTTTGCTGAAATGGAAAAGCACGGTGTCAATGAATGTATTATTAGGATTCATCATGTTTCTAATATTCATATACAAGCATGAGTAGATATCTCTAATTTGTGGTGAGATATTGAACCTGCAATTCGTTATTTTCTGTATGCATACTTGCATTTAAAAAAAAAATAAACACGGAACAATAAGACTTCCATCACCAACGAAACAGAGACCTACATATCCCAATTGCACAACTCACCCTGTAGAATCAAACACACACATGTACTCAGGGAGACATCAATGTAAATTTCCTCAAATTTGAACTCTCATTCTCATTTGGACACAAAGCGTCACTCCACTCAATCGCACGCCAACATATAGTAAATGGTTGAACTTCAATCCACCTACAAAATCAACCCCCACTGTATATGCATTCACTGAAAGACAGTTTCTAATTTCCAACGACTGCTGAATGTGTTGGAACAACAAACTACACGGTTGCACTTCTCCCTTCTGAATGCAAGCTCGCTCGAAAAGTCTTTCTTCGGAGATTACGGCAAAGTGTTGGTGGGAAAAGGAAAAACTCGATTCGCTTGACCAAATCATCCCCATGGCACTCGCAGGGAACATCGTCTCTGCGTTTAATCAACGCCTTTTAGGCGCCCCATAGATAAGACTCGTAATTAGTTATAGACGTCGCTTTGAAGCAGTACCGAATCATCCCCTCACACCCTCGCCATCCCCGACGAGGCTTTAACCTGGTTGGCGTTTGTACGTAATTCGATTTTCCGGCTGGTGTGCGGGCCTGAGTCTCGCGAAAAGTAACCGAACCGAACACTGTGGTCTAGTGCTGGGACTTAATACGGTTTCTTGCAAATTTCTCGTTCAAATCGAGAGCAGGAAGTTTTCAGACCGCTTGATACTGTCTGAAGGCTTACATTTTGAACATATTCAGATTTTTCAAAACGTTTACAATGCTTGCATCATATCATTATGAAGTATTTACATGTGCTTATCCTACAAACTCGTGCAATCGTGACGCTAAAGTAAAAAATTCCAAGATTTTTAACACTTTCAAGCACAATCGAATTTGCAAGATTGTACAAGACTACCAAACACGAGGCTGTTTTGAAACATTTTCAGACCTCTTGAGTTTCCAAAATCTTTTCAACTCAAGACATTTTAAATCGTTTTAGGTTCTATCAT
This sequence comes from Andrena hattorfiana, assembly GCA_944738655.2. Classification (NCBI taxonomy): domain Eukaryota; kingdom Metazoa; phylum Arthropoda; class Insecta; order Hymenoptera; family Andrenidae; genus Andrena; species Andrena hattorfiana. The sequence goes on along the minus strand of OX122892.1, from coordinate 31,028,019 downwards.
AACTGCGATCAGGCAGCGCAGCCTTTATCCCTCGCCTGGTGGATATGGGGCCCATTTTCACCCCTCGTGCACATCAGAGTTAAGCACAATATAATTCGAATGACAAGTCACGATTTAGAATAACGAATAAGCTCTTATTTACCACGAACGAATAAAAAGTTAATTCACCGGTGATTCCACTTAAAGAAAAAGTGAAACAGCTCTTAATTTAAATACTTTCAAATGAATCTATGAGAACAATTCGAAATCTAGGGATAGAAAACTAAATACTAAATCGTTGGTTTCATTGCGAAAGTTTTTCGGGTCGCCGAATAATAACGTGGCGTTATTTAAAAAAAAAAAAGTGTCAGATCCCCTGTTCTGTAATCCACAACCTGTCAAAACATGGCGGCCGCGTATAAACGGAATTGCGTTTCACAAAAGCGTGAAAATGGAGACGCGGTTAAGGGAGGACCAACGCGACGGGATTCGCCATCGAATCGCTTGCAAATTCTAACCCAAATTTCCCGTTCGACGAAGCCGCGTATCCCCCCGATCCCTTTAAACAAAAATACGCTCGACTCGTTCTCCGCCTCGAAGCCCTCAAACATCTCGTGTGTTTAGCATTCCAATTCTTCCTGAATTAATCAAGGCGCGCAACGAATTTGCATAAAAATGTGGGACATTTTCTCGGGATAGGTTCTACTGACCAAAATAATGAAAAAAGTTGGTACACTCGTATTTCCAATAATAGGCAACCGACTGAGAGGCGCGTTCGTCAGTTGGTCTAATATTCGCACATTCAGACTATCCCCTTTAAGGGGACATTCTACTCTCTCGGCCGAAAAATCGGCCACTTTCGGTGATAGTTTTTATAATGAAATAAATACTTAATGTTTTCGAATTTCTGGGGGTATATTCTACCACTCTTGAAATACAAGAAAAAATCTTTGTTGTTTGTTTATTTCATTTGTTTACATAAATATTTCGCAGTGAAGTTGGCGGCTTCAGAATTGCTGGCGGTTGAAATTTCGGACGACTGGATTATCGGAAATAAAAAAACCAAGCATACTTTTAATTTGCATGAGTATGGCTATCTCGCTAACCACAAATATCTTAAGATTTTTAATATTTTCCCACATTTTATATCAATTAAATATAGAAAAGAAGTGCCACTTTCGGTACTTTCAAATTTGATCGCCTGGCATTTTAATAATTTTAGTCGAAAATTGTTCTTTCGTGGAAAGTGAGATAACCATACTCCTGCGAATTAGAAATATGTTTGGTTTTTTTATTTACGATGATCTAGTCGTCCGAAATTTCAACCGCCAGCAATTCTGAAGCCGCCAACTTCACTGCGAAATATTTATATAAATAAATGAAATAAACAGACAACAAAGATTTTTTCTTATATTTCAAGAGTGGTAGAATATACCCCCAGAAATTCGAAAACGTTAAGTTTTTATTTCATTATAAAAGCTATCACGGGAAAGTGGCCGATTTTCCGACCGAGAGGGTAGAATGTCCCCTTAAGGAGAGGTTGCGGTCTAGAGCCCATAAAAATAGATGATCTTTAGGAATTAATTAAAGGAAAACTACCATAGATGATTTAATAGGACTTCTTGCATTGTATTAAGAATGTCTTAAACTATAGAAATATATTTTTTTCTCTGTAATTAATCATTGCAAATGACACTGTTTGCAAATATAAAAAAATTCATCCAAAACGGTGGGACTTGTAGCACCTAAACCATTGGTCTTGGATAAGAAACAATGCCAGATTATTAAAGAGCATGAATTTCCCTAGTGGACATAGCTTTAAAAATTACAAAAATGACTTGTTGACAAGATAACGACACTTGATAACAGGAACAGATTATTTATACATATTAGCAAATTATCCTGTGTTCGTATTCTATACTTACCCATAAAGTATCACCCACACATAATAGCATAACTCGTATGTTTTGTCACAAAATGAAACTTATAAAACAGGCCAAATTTTAACCACCCTTATTGCACCTCAAAGACGAGAAAATAAATTTTTTAAAATTCTTCAAACAATGCCTGTAACACTTTATTCCCCTGCTGTATCAGTTTAGAGCCTGTCATAAATCTGCACATAAACGACGCATGCGAATAAACGCGCATTACTTTGCCAGTGGATCGATGAAACCGCGACGAATCGGTACTTTTCAGCTGAAAAATATAATGTACAACGGTCTCGAATCTCGCGGTAGTGTCTGTCAGAAGACTGACAAGCGCAAAGCTAGATATGACGCGATTGCATTTCGCGGGACGTTTCGCGGACAGGAAACGCTGATGTGTCGAGAGCAGAGTGGAAACAGTCGGTTTCTTATTCGGATCTTCCGTTTATTCAATACCCGATGCTTCCTATCAGCCGACGAATTTATGCAGAGGAGATTCTTTGTCCTCGTTTTAAGTGGAATAATGTGTAAGCTTCTAGGATTCCAAATACGTTAAATAGATTTCTCATATTTTGCATATTTGAAGAAGCTTGACAAAGAAATTTACTTTATAAGGCACTCGTTGTATATTAATTTCAGTTCGTTGCAAATAAGGTACCTGAACATTTGAAGGGGCTATTGCAATAAGGAGGTAGCTCCACTTTTGAGTAATTTGAGTGATTCAACAAAAAGCGATTAAAAATCAACTGTTTCAACTGTTGTAAAAATTACTGTTTCAAACGTGCTATAAATGTATGGCCAACTAATATTCGCGTTAATAAACTTTTACGCAGAATATGAAACCTATAGATTTCTTAGGTACTGTCCCACTAAATACAATTTAAATATTGAAACTGCCTTTGTTTTTATGTCAAAGTAGAAACAAAATAGTAAGTACCCACTAAAGAGATTTAAAGACAGACTATATTTAATTGTAATCATTACTATAATGGATAATGTATTTAAAAGTAATAATATTCTAATGACACAATGAAATATAAGTTTATAGCTGCCTCTTTAATGCAGCAAACGTATTAAACACGCAATGCCATCTGGTCGCGAAACCACCATACTTAATACTTGGAGCTAACTCGCTTTTACACCAAATGAACAATCACATTTTTTTTTTAATGAAAGATTCTAAAAAATGGAGCTGCCTCCTTTATTTCTGCTCTTCACTTATCATTTAGTTTGCCCATATTGTCTGAAACACAATTTTGCATTTTACACAGCCGAATCAAGGGTGTCCGTTTTTTTAAAATGTTGAATCAGATAACCAAGTGGCATCCAGAATCCCTCTTTATTTCATTTTCTGTATACATACCTACCTACTTAGAGAGAAATATACACTATAGTAAGTTAGACTACTGAAAATGTAGAATCATCTACGGCAGTTAATTTATTTAAAGAATGGTCGCAGCAAACGTGTTAAGAAAGGTAAAAAAATAAAAAAGAAATAAAAATGGATGAATTCGTAGAAAACTCGAATCATGAGCCACAAAGTTGTCTCGCATGAAAGGGCCTTTGTAAAGAATAAAATATAATCTTTCATTGTCTGACAATGAGTCGTATGGAATCGTTTCGTGGCAGAAAATCGCCCCGTTTTAAATTCTTTCTGAATCGCGGTGCCGCACTTGAAGGCGTGGAAACTTAGTTTCCAAGTATAAATCGCCTTGATGCCCGTCTGCAGTTTTTCCTGACGGCAGGAAGATTGAAAAGAACCTGGGCGCAACTTTCGTTCAGACGGTTTTTTGAGCTCGACAAGTCGACTGTTTAAATTCGGGTTAAGTCGCGGATAAGCATCGTGCCGGCGGGAAACTTCGTTTTAATTATGCACTATTTTAATAAACTCCCCTTTTATCGACGGGGCGAAGTTGGTGGACGGGACGAGTTTTTATCAAAGCGTCTTCAATCTGCGAAACTCTTGAACGTAGCCAGCCGTCTTTGCGAGGCTGATGCTCCGCCATCTTTTTCGTCTTTTCACCAAAACTCCCGTTCCCTTTTATCTGCCGTGCTCTTTCTTTTTTCTGCCTTTGGGGAGGACGAAGGCAATTGTTCCTCGCAAACGTTTAACGCTTTTATGAATGCTTGATTAAGTCAAAAGCAAGCAGATTCTATTTGAAAGGGCAATAAGAAGTAATGATTGGGAGACTAAGATTTCAGTATTTAATTAACATTTCAGTATTCTTGTTGGCAGTGAGATTATTGGGGATTAAATACATTTCGTATTTGATGTAGTTGGAATTTTGAATGATGAAACTATTTCATTATTTGGTGGTTTAAATGCTGATTAGAAAATAATGATCGAAGTAGGACTTTTTAATATTTTAGATCATAATTGTGGTTTTAAATAAGTAATCTCAAGTTGTTCGCCAGGTACAGTGCGAAAAATGAGGGGAATTAAGAAAGTAGAGTAAAAAGGAAAAGGAACCTGCAAATATTCATACTTTGTTTATCACTTTGTAATAGTGACGCAAATTTTAATTCGAAAGTGTCGAGCACTTTCAATGCCCCTAATGTCTAACATGTGCATAAAATTTGTTGATTCTGCGTATAATTTTCACAATTATAGAATACAGTAATTTAAGTTGGAGATGATTCTTTCAAAAAAATTTCATTACAATCTAGCAAATAATAAAAAATTACACAATGTAAATACTGGATAAATACAGATTACACTTGTGCAAAGTGCACAAGAGTGAAACATAAATGTTATTTGATTATTTCATTACATCGACAAAATATTCATTATTTTCAAAATTATTTTGCAGAGAGAAATAGGTTTATGTATGGCACAATACCAGCTAAACAACAAAGTAACAGTGAAATACAATAATAAATTTTTTAAAATAATGTTCCAAGTTAAATAATTCCGAAACTGCCCACATCTTCCCATAAGCTACAGGCAGAATCTGCTTGTTAATAAATTAATTTCTTTAAACTTCGAGTAACACCTAGTACACACTTCGATTCATCGATTGCAATTTGAGCAGTCGAAAGATTAGACCACTCTTCCTTCCACTTCCAGCCTCGTCGACGCGTCGAATACTTACACCCACCACTAATTGTGTAATTTCGTTACGCGCCTCTAAATTTAGCGCATAAGAATGAGCGTTGCGGCTGTTGGCGAGTTAAACTGGATTCCGATATTTGACTTTCCGCTCGAATTTCGACGAAGCTACCGCGGAAGGGTTAATTTTCAATCGATCGTGGGGGTGAGCGGCGAAATGAAACGGTTCGATTGAATGGAAAGCTTCAGTGTGTCACGGTGGCGTAAATTTCTCTGTGAAACGCCAAGCCTCTCGCCCCAGCGATGGCTTTGGAACTTTTCGGTGCTTCTCGCAGATAAACCAAACTGCACATCGATGAATCGGCGAAGGAATAAAATGCGTTCCAATCTCGTCCTGTGTAGCAGAAATTCGCCGAATGCTTTGTCGCGAGCCCGCGGGCATGCTACGGACGATTGTGCTTTTTCGGATTTTTGAGTTGGGAACGGAAACCTGCAACGTAAGAGGCCCCTTGGAAATTCTAAAAAAATTTTTTTCCCCGAGGCTTGTCGGCCGGCTCTCCGCGAGAACCCAATTCCCCTTTAATTTAATACCAGCGCGATTCCATTTTCACCAAGCCACAAAGTGATGCCTGCAAATTACTCCGTCATTTATAGAAGAACTTTGGTCCGTCGCTCGTGGCTTTGCGTTGAAACGCTTTAACCGTACGCCATTCGCGCCGTTGCGACTTCGATGCGCCGCATACATTAATTACAGCCTAGCCTGTTGACAAGTTCTGCCGTCGTTTGCTTAATTACTCATCGACGTGCGATGATAGGTGCGAGGAAACGGTTGTTAGGAAAACATGGCTTAAATTTAGAGTTTAGACAATAAGTTTAATTTTTGGGTAGTTAGAATTGTTGATAGATGGAGTAGTAAAATTTGTTCAAATTGCTAAGAATGGGGCATTTAGTAAAGAGGGTTTTTTATAATCATTTCGTTTTATTAAGAACAATTGAGTGAGTGATAAAATTGACTGTACCGAAGTAAGTATTGTTTAGCTTAAGCTTTGCACAATTTCAAACTTTGATTATGTTTCACTGTGTATTATGTAGGAATTTTGTAATTTTAATTTTGGTCGATAATAACTATCAAAACTCCAGCACACAATTTTTCACTACGCTTAAAAAATCCTTCTGAGATTTCTACCATAAGGCATCGTTAACATTAATAATTAGCATTAATCATTACATTTCACAATTCAAAATTCCAATAATCGAGGTCCCATAAGGTCCTCAAAAAATCAAACCATCAATGTGCTTCAAAACTTCCTGCATCGTATGACTACTAAAAGTAATATTCTCCCCATCAAACACATTCTCCCTTTTCACAAGTGTAATTCTGACCATTTCAACTGAATTTTCTGTCAAATAGAATATCACCCAAAATATCCCAATGAACGAATTCCCCACCTTCAAAAAATACCCAACGGAGCCACATCAACGGTAATGGTATGAAAATGGCCCCAATCAAACTAGCACCAAACGTGTCAGAAAGCTTTCAAGCACGCGACGCTCGCTCGACCCCAGCATTGTTTTAAACAAATGGCCGGCCATCATCGTCACGGATCGAGAAGAAATCTCTCGGTTCCCAAGTTGAAATATCCACCGCCTTCCAATCTAGCGGCGGTGACTTATCAAAGCACGCTGGAATATGTGCCGCGGTGGCGTTTTCCATGGAGAACGGGAACAGGGAATACAAAAGAAGGAGGGACGGGCCTGGAAAGGGAGAAAAATGCGTTCCACTGTCGGACAAGTTGCCAGCATCCTTTACTGAGATCCCTTAGATACAGAAAGTACACTATTTTTATTATCCCCGATAGATATCTTTTACCGATGCTGCGAGCATAACTTATCCGCCCCCGTGTTCCTTTCAGGCGATGGTACAAGTTCAGTAACTTGTATCAAGGTAGGTATAGTGTCTCGTCATGGCTGTATCTAGCCATTACCCCGTCAGAGACGGAAACTTACGATTTTTTCCTTTGAACCGGGAAAAGAATGCTTCTTGGTCCGATCGCATGCTGCCTGTCAGACTGAATGAGGAGGCAGCGTTTGCCGGGAACTCGTTGGACGATTATGGTGGATGACAATTTCTTTGCAGCAGTCGTTTCGTGAAACGTATGATACAGGCATAGACTGTGATTACATTTTCCATTCTCCAAATGTAGAGTCGTGATGGACCTAAGGCGATTGTTTATGAGGAGTGCAATGGGTGTGAGGAAAGAATTTATTACTTATATGGAGTGGTAAGACAAAGAGTTGGAGAATGTAATGGATTTTATGGGCATTGGAAGTATATATAGGTAACATTATAGGCAACTAGGGGCTAAGGCCACCTTCATCCCGCTGCAATAAATAGGTACATGGGGTTTCTCTAGGCTATAGATACAAATTGAATCGATTACATAATAGAAGTCGAGATTTTAGTTTCTCAATAACTAATACTGAAGTGGCAGAATGAATACTAATTTAAAAGTGAGTCTCGTTAAGAAGTAAATTCCTTGACATCTTCAATAATACAAAGACTCACTCCGAATATCTGTGGTTTCTACAATTTTGTCACTTTTAACACGTTCCCATGTTTTTTTCTTGACATTCATTTTAGTTTTAAACTAACCTAATTTGTGCTATTTGCAGCAAGGAAAATTGTGAAATGAATTTCATAACAAAATTCGTCAATTTTTCCCCCCCACAAAATATCCATCAATGATCAATGATCCACCGCGATCTGTTTCACGCGTGTGAATTCGAACATAATGCATTTTGTTATCGAACGTACACCATCAGCACGTCAGAGGCAGCGGTTTCATTTGCCGTATTTTTTAACAAATGCGTCGACAGAACTCGGTCAATCTCTAAACAAGAATGAACGCTGATACGAATTCACGATCTCGCGTTACCGTAGAAGGGGCCAATGTTTCCGTAAAATATTTGCAAAAAAAGAAAAGAGAAAACAAAAGGAAACTTCCAACCTCCGGTACCAAAGGGTGGAAGAGCGTTCATGCACTTTGGCTGACGTCACGAAACACAACGTATGTAGTACATGTATATGTATATTCGGTCCGTCGACGGAACGTTTTCCCTTTCTTCTTGTTTTCCCGCTTTCCACGAGACGGCCTGCGAAATGCAATCCTGCTGTCGCATATTCTGTCACACTTTGACAACTGGCTGGCAAGAGGCGAAACGTGTTATATTGGATGTTCCAAAATACAGCGTTGCAAGCTGGTAGAGGACAGATTCTTGAGGGAAAATAATACGTGAATATTTGGTGAAATTTTCTTGTATTAGTTATTGCTTTTTGATAAACTTGATCTCGAAGACACATGATGTGCTATTGATTGGAAACTATCGGTTGAAAAACTATGGACGATGTAAGTATCTCTTAGATATCCGTAATAAGGTAAAACTGGATTATGTCAATAATTTCTATGCGGCTAATGAATGAATATCAATCAATTTTACGTATGGGTAGGTATATGTATGTAGTTATATATTTTTTATTTAATATGCCTAACAGATGTAGCTCTTTCTCTATATAGATTATGATGTTGACATGACATGTTTGAGATAATTCTACGTGCTTCAACGTAATTAGACATCAATTTAATATATTTTAATTTTTTTTTTTTTAGAATAATAATATGGGTTTGGGTTTGGTATATTGTTAAGTAGAGAATTATTGAAAGCAGCATCCAGTCTGTAATGTAGGAAATGTTATTGAATTATTTCGAGAACTCGATTATTCAGATGCTTGAATAATTCTTTCGTTTAATGGGCTTTTAATAGCTTGGCTTTAATATCTTAATTACAAAATTAATACTTTAATATTATATAGGAATATGATGAACGTCTGTGGCTTGATACGTTCACTGAATCAAGCTTAAGCTAATTAATTCGATGTCAGCTATTTCCAATGAACTTTTCCCCTTCTTTTCGTAACATTCTTTTCTGTATTAGTTCTATTTAATACATATGAAACTTATAACTTGATGATTCCCTCTCCACAAGGAAATTAATTTAGCCTAGAAATATTAACTTTATAAAGAAAATATAATGAAATTTATTTAATTGTAATAATACTATAAATTCTTAAAACTTCAATTTTTGTACCAATAGATAAATACAATTGAAGAAATAATTAAATAGTTAATGAACCAATTAAATCACTTTTTACTGTCTGATATTTCAGTCTTGTCAATATTATTGAACGTGTGAGAGGACAGTCTGACGTATCGTCGACGATTGGATATTATATGTTGTATGTAAAATATGTTGATCGCCTGAGAGCCCCTTTACAACGAGATCATTTACTATACTTTTCAAATACACAGCAGAATGAATTTATGAATGAATGTTCAGCAAATGGAACATCGACACTCGATGGATTAAGTGCATGTATGCCTCATATTATCAGTGTCAACGTGTTAAAAAATTAAGCTAAAAAAACTATATTATATTCGCTTAACACGAAAATCCTTGCACATGTCTTTAAAGAACAAAATAACATTTAACAGTGGAGAAGTGATTCAAAGGTCAAGCAATTTCGATATTAGATTCTTATGCAATTATCTAATTTTATGTATCGTTCATCAATTAACTAAATATTTGAGAGCGATGATCTTCAAAGTTGCACCACGTATTTTGAATCGACCTGTATAGACTTGACGCGAAGACAACCCGCCAAATTTTTGCTCCCAATCGCTGAAACTTCTCGAAATATTGAACAGCCCTGACAGTCGAAACGATATTTCGTCTCGCGAAGCTACGAAGCCTCGTCATTTGTTTTATCGTTGTTTTCTCGCTCCCCTTGTCTTCGGGAGAGACGAGTTGTCGATAGCCTATCTTTCCACTTTCCTTCCACCGCGTCTTCTTATTTCCTCACGAATTTCCCGCCCCTACCCTTTTCCTGGCGAATTTATTGCTAGGCTTATTTGTCAGTTGCTCTCTGCGCTCACGAAATGAAATCGTAACGCGTACCATGCATACGTTTCTGCGTCAAACGGCACGATACTCGCCTGTTATTCAGAGATTTGCTGCCACAGCGATATTTGTGGATTATTCAGCTGTTCATCACGCTTTCAGTGAGTTTTTCTCACCATTTTGAAGCTTCACGAAACTCGTTTTCGAAGGGTTGTTTTGAAATAGTGTTTTTACAATTAAAGAAACTGTCAAACGTGTTCAAGAATATTGAGAAGATAAGGGGATACAAGGTGATTGGATATTACAGGGGTAGAAAATGAGAAGAAACTGGGTCAATGGTAAATATTTAATTTTGCTAAAAAGATATTTAATATACGCAGGGGTGTATTTTTATAGTTGGGTTCACTTTACTAATGGATTCAACACCGAAAAGTAATAAGAAATATATGTATTTTCCATTTAGCTTGCTTCAGAGTCATTGTATGTATGTGTAAGTACTTCTGTGGTGGAGTAACTTACAAGGAAACTTCGGTAACTCGAAAATTCAAATTTTTCTTTAACTTTACACATTTGTAGAGTATCTTGAGAACTATGGTACAGATATAAAGTAACTGTTACAACGAAAACTTAATTCTTTATGTTCTATAAAACTGTGCAATCAAATTGTTTAAAATTCGTATTGGGGAAGGATTTTGTATTTAAACTATAAATGTTAAGCAATTTGATTCCACGGTTTTATAGGGTATAAAAAACTAATAAATTTTAATTCTGACAATTTTTTTGTATCTATCACCATAGTTTTCAAAATTCATACACAGGAAAATAGGAAAACACACATTAACCTTCAAGGGCAATCTTTAACCTGAAGAACCAGAAAGTAGCAGAAAAAAATGGTAAGATTAAAAAAATACCCGAATTTTTGGGTCACCGAAGTTCCCGTGTTAGTTATATTAATCTCTCCGTATGTTACATGGTCGTCAGTGTTGGCACTTACATTTAGTGTCAACACTGTTAAATATGTTGACGGACTAATTGGACATTTTCAATGGGTATGATGTAAATAATTGATAGTAGTCTTGCAAATAGAAATTCAGTGCTCTCAAACTGGGGGGTGGAACAGGCTATGCAGTACGTATTTTCTGATTTATCTGCTTATTATGAAATTACTGATCATATGAAACAAGGTTTTTTACAATACTGCATTTATTTAATTAACTAAAAATGTGAAGATAGATTTTCCTGATAATTGTAGGAAATAAATGGTACTAGTTTTCATTTCTTTTTATTTTCATTTCTGTTTTCTGTTGAGAGAGCTACGGCTCAACCCCGACTGACTTTCTCCCACGTATATTTATCACACACAGGTATACAGTGAATTCCTTACATATAAACAAGTTCCCTATCATAGTTCAAAACTCAACCTACACTTTGCGCTAAAAACAGCTGTGAACTAAACTTATTTTCTCAATACCGCAGCTTTAGTTAGTAGGAAAAAGTTGTAGTATGCAGTGTGTGTCAAGAAAATTGTGAAAATTGTTTATAATTGCTACTGCGATAGAGAAAATGTATGGAGGATTTAAGAGTAACACGCTTTACAACAAATTCTAACGATATAAATATTTCTCCTGAGAACCCATGTTTATAGTAAATGAATAAGACATCCCTGCATTTATCTCACTTCATTTACAAGGTATAATGTTTAACACACATATAAAGCACAATACTTACTTAAATTGAAGAATTGAAAACGTTAGCCTTTCCATCATTTTAAATTGAAATTAACAATAATTAGTTCGCTCTGTACCCCATATTTCTCCAAAAATACACTTCATCCACAACTATCAGTTCATCAAACTAAAATCCATCCTCTACACAACATCAGTGATCAAACCCCAAGGCAACCCTTGCCTTGATACAACATCAACCCTTAAATTTCATTACAACCGCAAATAGAAAGAAACTAACAGTAAGCACATCTCTAGCAATCAGCAACACGCATCAGGCAGAACGAAATACGTTCCGAACACTTGCGCAACGTCCCTTGCGTGCAACTAACCCAAAAAATGCCCCATTTCACACCGCCCCGAACGTAAGCGATAGAATTATTCATATATGTAGGTGTAATCGTAACTGCACGGGTAATAACTTTGTTACACCATCACGCTGCATTGTACTTATAAATCTAGTTTAACGTTCGCGGTTTAATTGCATAATAAATACGCCGCAACAATGCTGCCTGTCGATACTACGTCATCGCGTTCGTGGCCAGTAATTACAGCTGCCATTAGCGGGACACAACGGGGCAACGTTGTAACTGGACGAACACAAAAACCCTTTCGAGCTGAGCAGCGTCTGGATGACAAAGGGACCAGGAAGGTAGCAACGATAAAAAAAAGAAAGAATAAAGGAGGGGGGAAAAACGGGGATGCGACGCGGAAGCGCCGTTTCAACTTGTCGGTGAAATTAATAGTCGAAAGTCGTTGAACCGCTTCCTGGTGAGGGGGAATGGCGAAAGAAGAAGACAGCCGTGCTGGACGGGGGTGAAAATATGCGGAGGGTGGACTTTGCGCGTGGCAGCGACTAGTCATAACAAGATATGGAGAGACAGCATCTCGGAAGGGACTCCGCCAGAAAAGAGCGAAGGATAATGAGGAAAAATGGGGAAAAAATGAAGTCGCTAGGTGGAAAGAAATATTCCACTGCATTCGTAGCTGCAGGAATTAGTAGACCTTCGTTTCCACGCTGTAATTACTTGTTTTGCGATGACGTGGGTTATGATCATTGTTATCGCGTTTTGGTGGGGCCTTTTCAAGCGAACTTCTTTCTTTTAAATACTGATGTCTGGGGTGAGTGAATGTGTCTGAAATATCAGTCGTGAGCCACAAAAGTCTCGTCTGAAAGAACCACCGTTCTCGACATATTCGTGAAGCTTGTCCACAATTGTTTTCCTCTTTACACAGTCTCATGTCACAAAAAAAGGGACGATGCTTGTTTGCGTGCTCCTTTGGACAATATTATCCTCACTTTTAAAATTGTTTTTTCATCGCTGAGGTAGGTACATACTAGTAGGTACTTGTTTATTTTTTTTATGGAGTTTCTGTAATTCTTACGACACGTGGTTTGTGTTACAAACCATATGCTGTTATATGTTCGCGCAGTGGACGTTGTTTTTATACTATTTGCTTCTTATTGTACCATCAGCTTCTCTGATAGCTTACCGAGCTACTTTCATTATGTTCTCATAATATTGTACGTGTTCATTTTATAAATTTAGGTTTCATTTTTTTGTCTTCTAGAGTTTCCAAACACTTCGCAACTCTATGATTCCATTACTAGCTAGAATGTCTGTAGTATTTTATGTATACACGGCTGCGTATATCACGATAATGTGATAATATTTAAAAGAAGCATCTCAGTGAACTGTTTTTATGTGTCTGCAAGTTTATAAATATTTCTGTATTAAGTTCTTGGGGAGGGATTCCCATTTGACGTCGAAACTTGAAGATGATTTATTTACTGTATTCTACATTCATTATTGCCCGCCGCGATTTGATTAATTATTTATCATCGTTGTCAGTCAGCGTTCCGTCGTGAATGTAATAATAAACGCAATAGCAGCGGAAAACATAGAAAAACAACGAAACGAACGATTGAATTTTACACGATATTAAATTCTTCGGGCCGCTTCTGACGATGTTATATAAATCTATTGGCAGCAGGAATAAATGTATGATTCGGATCGTTTCAATTTAAACCGCTCGAGTATCGAATAACTGATAGCAGAAAGTGATATTGATCGTTTACATATACAGTATTAATGATAACGTATAGAAACGAGTTTTTATTTATATTGCTTTCTAACAATCCGTACGTTTACTCGTTTGCTTATCGTTATCTATCGAAATCAAAAATGTTATTCATTCATACAGTTAATATTATGAATCATGCGTAAAAATTGTTATTAATATATTACATTATTAGTGACCCCTTTTGTTTTGCAAAGTATACATTAAACAGTCAGTAAGTAATACTGACAGAGAAAGCAACAGCTGTAATACTTTTTATGCTTTGTATTGTGGTATTATAATGATGGTTTAACGCCTATTGGATCCTCTGGTATATATAAATAACAGAAGGTAAGTGAACCAAATAATAATGAGAGATATTGAGAAAAGTTGGAAGAAGAACATAAGAGGAATTAAAACTTGTGTAGCAGCAAAGAGTAAGATTCAGTGAAAAATACTACTATTAAATCTAATCTCAATTAAATAAAGAAATTTCTTATTTTTCCAAGATTAATTTTGCCATATATTCTTAAATACGTATCGCTTTATTTGCCTTTTTGGTCATGCCAAAATAATCATGACACTTACAGTTAATCCCAAAAGAACATACACTCATTTTCATCAAAATATTCGTTTTACAATAATTCAAATGTCTGAGATATATGGGATAATAGGAATTATTGTACTTATCTCCATAGACTCTCAGTACTACTAATAAATAAAAGTTCTTACGGCCCGTACGGTTCTTACGGAAATAAACTTCTTACGGTCCCTAAAATTGAATGCAACACACAAACAGTGGTGAAATTAATGGAAAAATGATCACAAACACCTGCAATGTTTAATAATAAATACCACACGGTTTCGTTTCAGCCGAATAAATTTGCCAAGGTTAAATTACATTAGGCCAGCTGGATCAGCCGACCAGCGCAGGATCTCGCGTCCGCGACAAATGCAATTACATCCACTTTGATCGCGATTATAAAATGGCAAAGCAGAGCCGAAAAAGAGTGACGCGCGCAAAAAGCCAGGTTTCGGGGATGAAACCAGCCACGATTCAGAGTCGCCGAGCGAAATGTATCGCTTTTAGAGGCGCGAAACGGATTCGCGGCGCTGTTTTTCATTTCCATCGGCGAAGAAGCAACGTGCCATTTCCCTCCAATCCATATCCGGCAGCTTCCCCGACTATCGGCCAAATGTCGATAGACTGGCTGCCTGGCAGTCGGAATACAAACGAGTTGACGATATTGCCGGAAAAATATCGGTACGAGTGTACCAAGTTTCCTTACTTTTCCTTTCGCATCTATTATCGTTATTATTCGCCGTTTTCGGTTGTGTCACCGCCAAAGGTTAATGGCGGTTTTACAAGAATTTTTGAGGGGATCAACCCATCATTTTATCGTACTGTAAATTCACAATCAAATCTATGGAGTGGTGAAAAGCGTAAAATTGTTTGTAGCAAACGAAAAAATTAAATGAGACACTGAAGTGTGGTTATTACATGTATACCTGCGTATATATAGTTTCTTCTACATTTGTTGCTTGAAAAATGTATGTAGATGATAAAGTGTAGTTAATTCGCTGCGTTGTTTGACGGATACTTTGACAACCTCTTTAGTTTTTCCGAATGCCTTTTGAGCATTAAATTAAAATCTAATAGTACTACACAACCACAAATCATAGCGTTTACTTTTTTGAGGGGTGCTTCTTAGCAAACGATAATAATTCAAGTTAAAATTTAGAGAGATTCCTCGATTTGTTACGAAGAAAATTTCGTAGATTGGATTTCTAAGAATATGAATTCAATACTTTTGGCGAATCTACGTTTTAATTGATAATCGAGAGCATGAATCTCTGACACCGGTTTTTGCAAATCGGAACGTACAAATTGGAGGTTGGGGATTTATGAAATTGAGAAAGTTTCAGTAGTTTCACGCTTCTCCCCGTGGCAGAGGATAACTTGCAAATTGGGTTAATTAAGCTCGGCTCCGAAGGGTGTGATTTTTTACAAAAGCTACCAAAAGTTGTCCCCTCGAATTTATACATGCCCCGTACGCGATTTTCATTTAAAACGAAGCAGGGACATGTTCCGGTTTTTTGCTTTCTACGTTTACCACCCCTCGGACATCCCGAAAAGAGACATTTACCCATGGTACACGATTTTTTCGCGAGTCGTGTCAAATATTTAAACTCATTCCTGATAAGAGCATCACTTGTGAAACTTGAACGGAACTGAGGTGAATAATTAATCCCTCGACTGCTAAAAACCAGGTTTCACTTAAATCCAAATAGTATATCCAACCTTCCACATTTTTGGAAGTTTCAGACTTTTCACAGTGTTCAATATTTACCACCTCCCTATATTTCATATATTTCAATATTTCATTTCAAGAAATAGAGTTGCCCAATAATTTCTTAGCCTACAGTCCACCAAACTGAGGTACACAGAGCGAAGAAGCGAGACCTCGGGATACTTATCTAGCACACTTTTCGCGCACCAGTATTTTAAGACTAGAATCATATCTCCCGAAGACTACAAACTAAATATTATATTTCCATTACATCGTCCAGACCCATCAATCAAACGCAAGCCGATCGCCCGCTGTGGAGCGGTACTCATATCGCTTCTAACAACGCTTTACGAACAAACGTCAGCAGATTTGTGGCGATCTCGCGAAATTACACATGCCCGTGGGATCGTTGCACACATTGGTCGGCTAAAACGAAAATCCCGGCCGATTCCCCATCGACGTCTGCTTTCAATCAGCGAACGCATTAATGTTCTGGACGGTGTATACCGAAGGCAAACACCAAGCAAACGAGGCCAAATTGTTATGATTCGCCAGTATTGTTTCCATCGTCGATGCAACAAGCATTTTATAACGCTTCGAGATGCGTCCATTCGCCTGGCAAAGAATAAATTGGACAAAGGCCGGGCACAGGTGGCGAGCTCGTTTCGAATTGTTTGACGAAGTCGGCGATGTTAGTCGTGTTTTCAGCCAGTCGTTTGCGGTCGAGCGCGAAATCGAAGCCCAGGTAAACGGTTGTTCTCGATGTTTAATCAACCCATTGATGTTTTAATTAAAAACCCATTGCTCGTTTTACAATCGCAGTCGACGTATTTCGTGGCCACACGAACGTGAGGAATTTGAAAGTTTTACAGAAATTCGGTGCACTCTATGTGTGCTTGCAATTCGAAAAGGGAAATGCTTCTGAGCATGTGATTGTATGGTACTTTTTCAAATTTAAGTTGGGTGGGAAAGAGTTTATTTGAAATTCATGTCTTTTAGTATTTTACTTCCAGTGTTTATAGCAAGTTATTAATTGATTATTTCATCGCGTGAATATCTCAGATGCAGGATAATCTTTCCATAATTATATCTAGAAATATTATGGCGTAATAGTATACTAGTGACGTTGAGTGTTATTTGAAATAATATTTCAAGTAACGTAAATCAAAGAGGTACCAAATTTTACCATCCATTCCTGGAGCAGTTTAGGTAGTAACGCAAAAGGGAAGAAATTCCCATAGTCCCCCATCATCAGTTTTCCACGATGAATGGTCAAGATTAGGGATACCCGCTAGCGAACGTTCGCCGTGCCCAAAAGAGAAAGAACTGACGCCACGATCTCTCAACTCAAACTGGAATGAAGATACAAAAGGAAAAACGAGGGGCAAGGGTGGGAAAAACCGTCAGCGTGGAAAATGGAGCAAAGATATCGTTAGCTCGCCTGACAACAATTCAAATGCGCGTCTGTTGTTCGAGGCTGCGAGTAACACTCGATACAGGCACTCGGGATGGAAAAATAGTGTGCTGGTTGAAAGGGGGATAGAAGAGCGCGCGTGTATGCGACAGGAAAGTTTTGAAAGCGCCGACAACGGGGACGATTCGAAAATTTAAATACGTTCCAGGGTAACAAATGTACGCGATGCTAGCTTTAGCAGCTGAAAATCGATGGCTGACGCCGATAATCAGCGGTGAATGCCAGTTGCAGCCTGGGAGACGAGGATTGTTGGGAATAGTGCATTATTGAAGTCGATCGACGAACAACATTTGATGAATGACAACGTTTCATAGATCGAATAGTTTGACTTGGCTTCTTCTGATCGCCGATAATTTCTCGTACGTCACGAGATATTCGTGATTAATGCGCTTTTAAGCATGCGATCAAACCGACTTACCTGTAGGTACGAGAAGTTCGATCGTAATTATATTAAGCGCCTCGTTCGAAGATGATTACATTCTGACACGATACTATCAGTTGCCAGGAACCTCACAACGTTTAAATGAATTCAAATGATTATGTGCCACGATTGTCATATTTGTTTAGCGTGGTTTGAAAAACGGGGGGTGCATCATAGACATCTTTTTTCTTCTTCCTTTTTCTTTATATTAAGGGTTACGATATGTTGGGTTAGTGTGACGGAAAAAAGAAACAAGTGTTGTACGTATCATTTCGCGCGTTTGTAGCTTTAAAAAAATGTGTAAGTAAAAATATGCATTTATAGCGGAACAGGAGCATCGTGAAGGGAACAATTTCCTTACAGATGCCAAACTTGATATCATCAATTGTAGTTATCTCAAACCCAAAATTCAAAAAGATTGGTAATCTGTAGACGTGTGGATATCGTCTGAATCAGCATAATAAAAAAAATATTGAAAAACAAAGAAATGGCAGCATCTTAAATTTTATCAATTTCAGCATTTATACGTTCGTTTCGTATGAAGAAGACAATTTTAAATTATTCGTAATTGTATAAGGAGTAGTAGAATCTGAGAGTTTTTAATGAAATTGGTAAATGTTTAAATGTGTACGAAGCTTTTGCTAATCTGAGCGAATTTAGTAGTAATCATTTTGGAAATAACAAATATCTTAATCCGTATGAAGAGATGTGTAGGGAAATATCATTGATCTCCATCACTGAAATGTGAAGAAACTAAGGGGAAAGGGACTGTTTATGGTCAGACTCGCGCTTCCAACCGATGTGATCTGATACTTTTCTTTCTAAGATTTCTTATTACTTAAAATAGGTATTTATGGTCTTCATTTGCATTTAGGTTAATTTGAATTTAAGAAGTACTTTAATTTAAATAATATACTTATACTTTTTTTCTAACTTTCCGTACACCAGCTGTATTTTCTTTTTCTTCAAAGTGCTCTTCGTTCATCTTCTCGACAGTTTTACAAAGCGGAATATAATATTCATCAAATTACTAGATCCTTGCAACTACGAATTTATAATTCTCTACTTAATACACAGAGCGCACTCGATAAATACTCAAATGATTGTGCATATCGGGAACGTAAACAGCAGATGTCGTATTTACTAGGTAGCGTGTTTAATAATATGTACCATTTAGCACACAAAATATTTGACCCAAACTGCAATAGTGTATCGTGTTTATATAATATTAACTGAAACTAGAGGAAGAGATACACGTGAATGGAGATAAAATAAAAAAATATTACTCAGCTATCAAACATGCCGTTGACTCTATTTTTCTCTTTTAAATCTATCTAATTGCCTTCAAACAATTTTCACTTGCTAACCTACATAAAGTTTACGAAGAAAGTTTAAATATCTGAAGCAAATTTTTACTACTTACTCCTTCTGTTGAATTTTCGTTCTTATTCTTGGAGGTCCCACAAAATATTCTGAGGCCTTTGTATTCGTAAGGAAAAGAAGATAATTTTGCGTCAAGTGCTCAGATCATAGACTTCCAGAACAATGTTTCATCCCTTGTCGTCTACGTCACTCCACTTCGTCCGCTAAATTCTGCAGCATTATATTGGGCTGAAGTTTTCCATTGCAAAAGGGACAATACGTTTCTACACGCTGTTGTAACTTTGACAGGACTTCCTTCCGTGTTCCAATCTTTATTGGAAAGAATGATTGAAAGCTCCAGTAAAAAGTATTCTCGTGAAATCTGTTGTGAACAACTGACATCTAAAAGAAGAAAGAAACAGAAACAGGTAGAAGACCAGAATTATTATTACTTACACAACCATAAAAGGATAATGCCACTTTTATAGTTACATGTATCTACCTCCATCGTGCGTCTTCCATTTGAAACGTTTACATTTCCAACCGTTGCAGAAACCACAAAGATTTTTGTAAATTCATGGCAAGTTTATGGTCCCATTTTTTCTTACAGACCACACTTTAGCGTTTTTCTAATGCACACGTAAAAGGCGACCTCCGCAGAATCCAAAGTGCAACGAGAGCATCGTGCTATCCACTTTTATTTCTTTTTTTATTTGCCTCTCTGTTTAAAAGCAACCCCACTGTTGTCTTGAACATTAGCATTTATAATGTAACCATCGAAAATTCGTCTGTGAAGCCAGTGATCCTCGAAACTGTGGAATGGTGTTCGCACTGTGCTAGCCGTGCAAGTTGTTTACCGGACCAAAGCCTTAAATTTGAGAAAAGTTTAAGGGGCAACGTAACTATATTGAAGTCTATTCAGTTTGAAGATCTTTGTCGCCTTAGTTACAAATTACGTAAGGGAGAATATTTAATGGTGTGAAAGATGTGAGCGTGCTTAGATAAAAGAAATTGGAGAACAATTTTCTGGGAGTCTGTTTAGAGAAAATAGTGAAGGTCACTGTGATCTTTGAAATGGTCCAAGTTATCTGTGAATATATGTATTTCTGCGTGTTTGCGCGCGAGTATATAAAATGTTCCGTGCAACGTAGGCTACCGGTGACCAGAGATGGGCAAAAATTTTATCTTAATAAAAGTTCGAATGACGATTAAAAGATTAAAAAAATAACTCTATTCGTCAAATAATCTAAAGTTAAAGTAAGTTTTGGTTCATCCATTACTTAAGTAATTTTTTATTTAGTTAATGCCTAACTCTGTCGGTGGCCCACGATATTTATCGGAAGGGAAACTTTAACTCAAAGACAAACTACACTTCTCGATTCAATGTCGAAGTCAAAATAGAACGAAAGCTGAAATTATGCAAACTATAACACAAATACTATTTCTCTGTCCACTTAATTCTGTTTTTACACAGATTTTTTTACACTTTGCTTTAACACGGTCCGATAAATTTGTATTTTAAAATTTTCACTTAATTTTAATCCTAAGAAAAAATATTCCTACCTATTTTTCTAGGATATTGCTCCCACTTAAAAAAAAAGGCTGCTACACACTCTCAAGTAAAGGATTTGTCTATTTTTCACTTCAAACATTCTGTTCATACAGAATCCATTATTATTTAAAATTTTCAAAATAGTCCGATAGCATTTGTATTTGAACTCATTTTTATCAGCAAGATCGCGGCAACACATATCAATCCTTCTTATTGAGAAAAAATGAAAATGATAGAAATTTCAATTTTTGTCAGCCACGGTGCCCCTCGTATTTTTTCGCCGCGATCAAGACGAACTCGGAGAATTCCAAGAAACAAAACGTGCCACCGTCTCGTTAATATTGAATCGACGGACCCACCACGTTCAACATTAACGGGGAATTACTGTACTCGTAACTCATTATCTTTGCGTTTCTTAAAATTATTATTAAACTTGTTAAATTCTTTATATTTCTATGATCCTCGCACAGCATTAGTGATCAGTGCAAACGAAACAAGAGATGCAGGTTTAGGGGTAATCCCCATTAAAATATAAACCACTCCTGGACCAGCTCGACGTGCGTGTAATTAAACATTTGGCCAGCCACTTTCCATAAATTTGACGGTCCGATTGATTCGATATGGTGAAGAGGTCCGCGGAGCGGAGAGCAAACAGCGAAACGCCATTAAAACGGAACTGATTTTCGGAACGAAGGTATCATTAACCAATCAGCCAAAAGAGATTTAGAAGTGGTTGGCTGGTGTTGTTACCGCGAACGTAACACTACTATCATAATCTTTCGCTGGAATTGGACGAGACGCGTGAAATTATACTTGAAAAATATTAGGCCAGTGCAAAAATTCGTTTGCTCTTTTTTTTACTACACCTATTTGTAGCTACTTTTTACCAGAAAATGGCAAAAGGTCATAGATAGCCAATGTTAACTATAATTCCATTTCAGCAAATTATGTAGCTGCCTCCTTCTTGCACCAGTCTTTTCAAATGCGATTGAAATGTTCTTCGAAACTGCGAACTGCACGAAATACTTTGATGCTCCTTCGATTAAATTATGCGCGCAATTTTATTTTTCGTATTCAGATTACGCATTAAATGATTTCAAGCTAAGCATCAAGGAGCAAAAGCAAGATAGTTGCTTTCACAGTTCATTATTCTTCTGAATTTATATGAACAAACCTGTGAGTCACTGTAAATTAGGTGCTTGGTGGTGCAGAGGATGACGATAGTTTTCAATAACGTGGGCAGATAGGTGTCGCTCCCTTAGTTTGGGTTTAGTATGTTCACTTGGAGAAGAAGAAGAAGAAGAAGAAGAAGAAGAGTCGGCTCAAGGTAGCTTAGCGATGAAAGCAGTCGTCCAGCAAGCGAAAGATCCCGGGTTCGATTCCCTGTCCAGGCTCAATTGGCCAACTCCTTTTCTCCTACAGACAGATCAAATATAGTGTCGCATATAGATAAAGGGACTTAAAAACAGCGGGAGACAAAATCTGTAGAACCCTCGAGAGAATATCTTGCTGACAAATTCATCGTTCTTTCTGCATATTAGAGTTCTACGAACCCGGGGATTGTAGAAGTACGACCACATAAACACAGCCCTATAATAAACACCGAAGACCACGTATAATGCTTTGCATCTTCAGGAATATCGCTTTACATACCACTTCACTGAGTCCCAGGTTACCCTCTACATATACAAGGCAAATTTTCGTCGAAGCAAACCCCGTAACCCAAACTATATTGATAAACAAGTAATTTTAACCAAAGCTGCTAAACGACCCCTACCAAAATCAGCCCTCAGCGACTAACGAACGTTAACAGAAACCTGGCCATCCAGCGCCCAAAATTGTTTCATTTTAGACGTCCAAACTATCGCGGAATACAAAAGTGGCTACGAACAGTCAGGCTGTTCCGCAAATACGGGAACATTACCATAGAAAATGTGTCCAGCACAGGGGCAAGCAGACGTCTTTGTACATTGAAGCGAGCCTGAAACAAAACGGTCTCTCTAGCCCGAAGCTACTCTGTCGAAACGAAGCCCGAGCGACTCTGATTCCCGTCGTCGTTTATTATTTTTCCCCGCGTAGTCTCATTACGGCTTCACGGCGAAAAGGAGTCGACGCAACGGCACGGGCAAACAGCGAAATGCCATCAGACGCGACTGATTTCCGAAGCAGACGAGGATATCATTATCCAATCGACCGAGAGGGAACTGGAGTGCAGCAGCTCGACTGTATCATTGTCGGGCGGGGGGTGGGGGGCAGTCACTGAATAACACTCGGTGCACGGCCGATATGCATATAGCGGACGCATGATTGAACGCGACGATTGCTGGACGGACAGCCTCCTCTTAACCCGAGCACGAGCCGCTCTTTGATTATATAATGACACCCTCGGCCACCTCACCCCTCCCACGCGGAATCGCCGCTACGTATACAACGTTTCGCCATTTCGATTCTGGCCCTGTTCTCGCGATAAAGGCCAACGGGACACCGAAGGGGTTGGAAAAACGACCAGAGATACATTATAATTATTCCTATATCGACGGGAGTGGAGGAGTGCTCGGTTGGCAGGTCAGGGGACGCGAGAGAAAGACTTGTGACGAAACCAGGTGTAACACTTTTGTCACTTCACCCTACCAGCGGAGTAAAGTGAAAATTAAGTCAGGGAAAGTCAAGTATTTTTATTGAATACGAGCTTATTAAAAAAATTTACAAAAGTGTCTTCAATTTCAGAATAGCCAAAATTGAGATGTTAAATACGCAAAAAGGAATAATACGCTAACAAATTGAGGTACGTCAGACCCTATCTCACCAGTTAAGGGTTAAAAACTAAAAGTGAGATTGTAATTTTTAAAGCCATTGTTTATAAGAATAGGTGAACGTTAACAGCTGCCATGTATTCTGGAAGTCGTTTATACTCATCATTTCCAACATTTGCGGCCCCATTTTATCGAAAACTCACTCGTCTTGATCAAACCCTCTCCACTCAAGATCCATGAAGTACATATGTCACAGTGTTGTCGGGATGATTCAGTATGTACCACTGTAGAGATAGTTGGGAAAGTGAAATATATTTGCAAAGATGAAAAATCACATATAGATTAGGGACAGGTACATTATACAAGCCACGTTTTCTTGTATAAGGTTCTCCTGGAATTCGTGAATTTTTGCGTTCGACGTCGCCAGAAACGTGACACGTCGTCTCGATACACGGGACAATTCCAGAACGATCTGTTTCTCTGCTACGTGAAGAATCGTCCCTGTCTTCTGTCGCAGGTTTGCTTGAATTATTGATGTCCCCTTGGCGGAGATTTCCGTCGACTTCAATAAAGAAGTTCGTTTCGTTTGGTTCCGTTTGGCCGTTAGAATTTTCAGGCGGTATTTGGGTGTGTGCGCGCTATGTCAACTAATTTTAATAGACTCGTGAGACGAGCACGGAAGTACTCGTTAAATTTAATAGCACCAGCTTTGTTACTATAATATAAGAACTGGTTCTTAAAGTATACTCATTTTCGTGGTAGAACAGAGCTGACAATGGGAGTAAAGCGTGTCAGGTTATGGTGTGACTCGTTAAATCACAGAAATTCTTGCAGGATTAAAGAGCTGAAGACTTGTTGATATTTTAAATTAGGCTGAATGATAAAATCTGAAGTAGATTTTGTGAGAGTAAGCTAATACGAATAATGCTGGGATTATATTCTTGAATATAAAGGAAGATTTGTAATATTCTGTTGGATGATGAGTTTTCTGTTATTTATTAGCTGCTAAAGTGTTTGACTAATAACATATCTCTGACAGTAATTTTTAAAAAATTTCATTTTCATTGTATTCACATTCTAGTATTAAAGCACAAATTCAGATAACTTATCTGACTTGCTCGTTCAGGAATTGCAAACTAAATCCATTAGCATTCGACTAAACAGTCTAATACATACATCATATCCGAAAATTATGAGACAAGTCTAGTTAATGATCACAAGAAATGATCCAGCTGCTTGTTTAACTAAACCTTCGCTTAATCGTAAGAGACACAGCGTTATTGATGCACTTTAGTATTACATAGTTGAATCTGGGATCGAAGTCAGTCGAGAACTAAACTGCGGACCTGCACTAAATCGAATCTGCAGGACTGTACAGTGACTTCTTAAGAGGTTTTGAAGCAGAACGAGGATATTTTATAGTGTATAAATCAATATCGAAGATGCAGCATCCAGTAGACAAAAATGTTTGAAATAAAAAAATTCACTCTGAAGAAAAATATTCAACGCGAACATCATTGAAGCAGTTCAAAGTGATTGGTTCGTAATTTCTTATATGTAAAAATTACTCAAATTTATAACAATACATTTTTTTAGATATTCCATAACTTTTATCGCAATATGCAAATCACTTTAGTTTCTTAAAATACTTACGTTTTGGTAGATATTGGTATACGCTAATCGTGGAAAGTTCTATTGTTTTCTATTATCTATAACAATGGAGTTAATACTAGAAAAGTTGTTGTCCATTCTGCAATCTGAGGCTTCGTTTCCATAATACATATTTAACAATCTAATACTCACCGTGCAGACTGCTCAAACTTCAGGTTCACAAGAACCTGTAATGGGCTTGTAATATTACCAATATACACTGTTATTTACATCCTAACTTTCGAAGTAACGATCGTAAGTGGCGAAGTTGTCGAGGAGCAGTGACACGGAATTGAAAACTTCGAACCCAATTTCGAAGGGAAATGTGTTGCGCGTTACCAGTTATGGCAGGAAACGGAATTCCACCTGTCTATACGGTACACCCCGTCGGGACGAATGAATCCAAAAACAAGAAATGCGGAATGGTGATATACCGTTTTTGATTGGATGCTCGAAACGAGGCGAACCGGTGCATCGGTGCACGTGGCGTCTCTGTTCCCCGATACGAATTACATTTTTTTCGCGGGTTAAAACCGACGACGAGTTTCAGGGAGAAACTATTCGCTCTGGCTGCTATCAACATCAATGTTTCGTGTTGTAAATTATAACTCGATAGTTCACGTTTGTCCGTAGTTTTTGCTGGCTGATACTTATAACGGATACTTAGTCGTGCAGATATATAAATATTAAATGAATAGTAGTAAAGAATCATGGAATGCATTACGTAGTCTCCTTTAGTTTTTCAGTTATTCTGTGTTAGGTTTGTAGCTCTTATGGAAAAATTATAACTCGAAAGATGTGATTTATAGCTTTTGTTAGGTACCTAATCAAAATCATTTTTGTTCATAGTGATTGTTATGCTACCAATCATGGCATTTATATCGAGAAGTTGCAGTAGAGAGAAGTTATAATAGTTTCTCATATCAGTTGTAAAATAATATCATAATTTACGCTAAATTGATTCGAAATATTTATTTATAACATAAAATTACAACACATGGATGTCAGCGTTTCATTCAGAAGTGCACTACATTTGCAGCTGCAGAGATATATATGTTGTCCTAACACAGTTGCAGAGTGAAAATTACCTTCTTCGTGTGCTTAAGGGGAGGTTCTGGTCTAGAGCCCAAAAAAATAGGTGATATTTAGGAATTAATTAAAGGAAAACTACTATATATAATTTAATGGGACTTTTTGCATTGTATTAAGAATGTCTTAAATTATAGAAATATATTTTTTGTTTTATAATTAGTCATTGCAGACAGCCCTGGGGAGTCGTTAAAGTCAAGGCGTCAAAAAATTGATCCAAATCGGTGGGACCTGTATCTCCAAAAGTTATTATCCGATTCGACTGAAACCTTTTTTATTTTGAAGATTATTCTTTTGGCTAGGGGGGGGGGGCTAAATAAAATTACAAAAATGACATTTTTTTTAGAAAATAACGACACTCCCAGTTTGAAATCACTTCCCTGTATTTTTTGTCCTTTCATCGCCTTTGAAAATTATAAATTTTCAATTTTTTGTAATTTTTTCTAGCCCCCCCCCCCCCTAGCCAGAAGTATATTCTTCAAAATAAAAAAAGTTTCAGTCGAATCGGATAATAACTTTTGGAGATACAGGTCGCACCGATTTTGAAAACACTGTTTCGGGAAAAACGCGTTTAAAGTTTTACGTGAGCGCCGAGTGACCGGTTGTGACCCATGCATTTGCCGCTACTCAAATGCCTATAACTTCGGGAATTTTACGAATTTCAACAAATCCTTTTAAACACGTTTTCCTAAAAGGTTGAACATTCGAAAAATGAAATAAAAAAAAATCGACATTTAGACCAGAACCTCACCTTAAGGAAGTCATTTTTACTTCTAAAATCTAGGAAGTATGATATTTGTCACTATGAAAAGAATAAGTAACAATCATTGAAGAATGCTAACCACCATTAACGGCAAAACGAGTAGCTTCACAGCAATCATCTACTACATTTTCCAGAATCAAAAAAGAAACCTTTCCCTCAATTCTCGCAGCCCATAAAATACGGTGACCGTGATTCTATCCGACGTTAACCAGCGCATCAGGGCGAAAGCTTTTTTCGCAATTACACTCCGCCGCAGTACCTACCACAATTGCTAACGGGCACAGTATCGCGCGGTAAAAATCTAACGGAAACAAATCCGCAGAAGTAATATCACAGGGAACAACGAGCTGTGACGGGGGCGTAATGCACACACGAAATGAAATGGTATTACAGAGACGGTGGACGCAGAGCCGCGACTACAAAGCCCTGCTGTTGGTGGTTTCGGTAAAACGATACGAAAAATCTGCGTCGTTTGTGGCGCCTCCAGCTGCATAAACTGCAGCTTCCACTTTCCCACGGCGTTGCACCCAACGTTTGCAAACATTAAATCCGCATATCGCAAACAGTGGACGCGTGACGTCGTGTAAGGTTAAAACCTGGCTTCGTCTGCTGCTGAAAAGACGGCTGGGAATTATTAAAGCGGGGCGCGCAAACGAACACCGCCCTGGGAAACGCAATCCCAATGTCGTGAATCCCCCGTTGATTTTTGTTTAACTCGCACGACACGAGACTCCAGGCAGCAGTCGACTGACCAGGTTAATTTCTGTGCTTCCTGCACTGGTTGTTCTGTAACTGACGCTACAAGGGGCAAGTTTAATGACTCTGTGAGGAACAGTGGGGAGGAAGTGTGCAGTAGAATTTTGTTATGAGTGGTTTTGTTTATGATATATCTACGATGTGTTTGGATGTTTGTCGAGTGTGCGCGTGGCCGTGTGTCTTTACACTTTTCAAACTCTCGATAAATATTCTCATGGTTCAAAGTAAAAATTGCTCCTATCAATAAGTTATATCTTTCATTTATACAAACTCAGAATGGAAAGAAAGGAAAATACTGTATTCTTATTCAA
Organism: Andrena hattorfiana; assembly: GCA_944738655.2. Classification (NCBI taxonomy): domain Eukaryota; kingdom Metazoa; phylum Arthropoda; class Insecta; order Hymenoptera; family Andrenidae; genus Andrena; species Andrena hattorfiana. Next base: position 30,999,900 of record OX122892.1, on the reverse strand, counting down.
TAACTAATACATTTATGAATTAACACTGAAATGTCGCACAGAAAGTGAAAAGTAAAGAGTGAGTTTCATTTCGTGTTAGGCATTAACAACATCCGAGCCTTTTTGCGCGACGGTGAATGGTGTTTGGCTTCCTCAAGGGTTCCATGCTCTCTCGCTTAAAAGTCAGTGAAATACGCTGATACGAGAAACGCTTCGTGTCCGAAAGTTTTCGAACAACGTTCAGCCCTGCTGGAGACCTGCGAGCATCGACGAGTCGTTCGATAAACCGATTTGCGATACGTTTCTGGAAATTTTTATCCGTAGCTAGAAAAACCATCGATCCGGTGAGATTTCGCTTGTCACTGGCGAACACAGTGGATGTTGTGGGTTCTTTTAAAACTTTCGCTGGGAGAAATATGGAACGGTGGGAACAAAAATTCACATGCAAATAGAACGGGCGGTGCTCGTTGGTAAGAAATAGCTTGAAAGCTACCGGAGTTCGTCAATATTCATTAGATGACATTCGTTTCGGAATATGAAAAACTGGAGTTGCGTTTATTTTCTTCGTGATTCTTTGCATCCCGTCACAGAGAAACGCGTATTACGGTTTTCTGTACGGACCGACTTCGGGAGACTCTGTATACAGGGTGATTCAGAACGAGCGTAAAAAAACTTTGATCGATTGTTCGGAAGGTCGTGCCGAGCAAAAGGTGTTATACAAACATAGATCCTATTGTCAATACTTACATCCGCAGTTACAACAGTTTAAAGTTTTACTGCAGTCACCAATGGCGGATTTAAGGAAGAAGGCCCAGGTGGTATACATTCTGGGACGACCAGTATACATAACGAAATTGCAAATAAATTTTCGCGCGCGTGGCATGAAAATTATAAGAAAAAATAAAAATGTAGTGTTTGGATAAAATCATATATTTTTTGGAAAATGAGACCCTGCAGGGCCTTCTGGGCACGGGCTCAGTCACCATAAAATCTTGAGCTTGATGCGAAGTGGCCATTGTGATATTAAACACTACTGAGGGATATGAAATATCATTCATTTCTAGATAATTATTACAATAAATGCCCCAAATGTACTCCTCGAGATTGAATGCAGGTTTTACACCAAGTCAACGAAGCGTATCAAACGTATGATTTTACTGTGACAGTAGGAAAATTTTAAACTCGTAACAATAAATCCGAATATATGTTCGTATAACACTTTTCACTCAGAATGCCCATCCAAACAATATTTATTGCGCTAAAAAAAGGTAATTACTCTGTAAGCTCGTATTACGTTACAGAGCTCACAAGAAGCAGTTGCATAAAACACAAACATTTCTCTTTCCACGATACGTCGTAAAGTCACCCCCAAAGCGCCCGTTAAAACACGGTGATACGAGGTTAGGATTCCATCAAACTTCAACTTTTCGTCTTCGATATTTCAAGAGGCATGTGCGTACAAAGTATCAGTCTCTACATCCCCTTTTATCCGACTTCACCTTACTGCAATAAAAAGGAGCTGAAACACACACATTCTCCACATAGGCACTCTACGTGCTGCCTGGCCTGCCCTGTCCTACTTCCCGAACTGGCTAGCCAGCGCGTTATATGGTCGCAATTCACGAACAAGTTCGTTCAGCTTTTCCAATTTTTCGTCGTTCCAACCCCTCCGATATCTCCTCGAAAGAAAAAAGGAAACTGTTGCATGGTGACGTAAATAGCTCTGCAGTTCTAAAAAGCATCCACAAATCTAACAGCACCGAGAGACTTGGGGCTGTGCTCCTGTAACTCCAAAAAGTATTTCCAGTTTCCTCGGGACAGAGAGCGGGGGGAGTATGAAAGTCGTGGGTTAGAGAGGGAGAAATATCTATAACCCCTCTAATACGCGTAGTGGATGTTCATTTGCAGCGACGTGGGCCACGCAAATCTGACACACGTATCGCGGTCACACTAATGGACAAAAGGGTAATTTGTAATCACTAATTACATCCAGTTAAATCTGACGTGTTCGCCCCCGAAACTAGTCGCTACCTGTGACGTTGTCCCTCCCCGCAACCACCACCTCTGCCGGCGCGCGGTTTCCAGCCACCCTCTGGTCCCGGCCCTTTCACTCCGGTCCGTCGGAACCCGGCGTCGGTATGATTAGTGCTAGCGATAAGTCGAGACGTCTGGCGTATTCTCGGCGCGTTATCTGCCTGCAATTAGTTGCGCGTAACGACACGTAATTAAGACAAAAAGCCCTCGAATCGTCCACTGTACACTCCGATGGTGTCCTTTGTCTCCTCTCTCGAAGCTCGACGGACGTCTTCGAACGCGGGGGTTGGTTACGTGGTGAAGGACTTTATCGCGATGGAACGGCACTGGCGCGATAGGACGTTGTTCGTGGCCGCTTTGCGCGAATTTCAGGGATCTGCGAGTGCCTGAGGTGTTGGATGTGCACACGTGTTGAATAGGTATTTGTTTCGTTGTTGGTAGATTAAATGTTTTTGTTTAAGAGAAATGTTTCTTGGATTTTTTCTGTGCCATCAGAGTTTCGGGTTGTTTTGTTTATATAGTTTAAACTATTCGACGTTGTCAGGACTTATTATATCTAGAACATCCGCATTTATGGGAATGTAAAAATCAGACCATAACAATTTAATTTCTTAAAGTTAATTCGCGCATTCATTTATTATTACGCAATGCTTACTTATATCATAATGCACATAATTATCACAAAGTGTCACGTGGATGAAATCAGGGGGCGTGTCCAGGTTTCCTGGCCGCATATATTTTCCGCAGGACAATATAATAAATAAATAAATAAATAAAAGCATGTATCGATGGCGCTATTCCATTGTTTCTAAGTTATGAGTAAAAGGCATTAACCAAACTTGTTCAATGCGTCTTGAAATGCATAATAAACTGGCAGTAATAGAAATATATAGTTCCATTAAAAAAGTTACGTTGATATCTTATTAACAATTTATTAAAAATTCGACTATTCTATAAAGTTTCCTCCATCAAATCAAATAATTTTTATGCGAATTTTTTTTCGCATTTTCAATATAGATTTTAACAAATAGACCATAGTTTTAGCGGAGGAGAAAGTAGAGGCTGCGAACTTTCTCTAGTTTTATCCACGAAAACTAAAATTTAATTATTAGCTGTGTCGTTTAAATATTGAAAAAATCTTTTAAAATCTGCATATTGATTAGCCAGATGAGAGAATCCCACAAAGAACCGAAAGTTGTTTCGTCGTAAATTTTGTTGTAGGGCTCATACTATTTAAATCCTGGTGTTATGTATTTATTATTTGACAATTTACAATTGAGAACCTCTTTCGCAATGAAATCCCGTAGATCACCCTGGTTCCAACTCTATGTCACGGCGAATGGTAGAAATACAGGTGGTGCCAGAAAAAAGTTGAGATACCCTCATATTTCTCTCCCTTATCGTCAAATCCATTTAGGACGACGGAGAAGTAAGTTTGCAGTTATTTATCAAAGCAGCTCTGAGGAACATTACAGCGTTGCAGCCCTTAGGGAAGTATATTTGTTGTTCAAAATGAAAATGTGTGTCTAGGCCATTGGAAGGGATATGGCGGAGTCGTAAATTAAGTGACGCGTGAGGAAGGGCGCACGTAAGTGGATAGAATAGACCAAGAAATAGAGCAATGAAACGAAGAAGCTCCTTCATTTCTCCTCTGTCGTCTCACATCATCTACTGTGTTCACTAGCCCAAACAACCATATCAACGTTTATATCGCTTAAGTGTGCCATAAAGAGTTTACGATAAAACACGCCCAATTACTATACTTTCTACTTCTTCAACAATCAACCCCATACGAACTTGCTTTTAAGTTGTAATTTTCTGTTTGTTGTAAAAATGGTACCATCTCGTTGTTTAACACTGGGTAACGGAAGCTTCTGAAAAATGCCTGCCGGGAAAGTTTTGTAGCAAAGCGAACTCCGAGCTTGGTTTATTTTCGAAGTAAACATTGAAAAACTCTAGGACAATCTAGGATGATACTTTCAATGCTTTCCAGAAAATATTCGCGTGAAAATACGCTAACGTGACTAAAAATGTTATGATACCAGTAGTAGTTTGATATTAACGTAAGAGATTACTGCTAAGAATTTAATAGGAGCTCCTATCTTCTCTACAAAATTAATGGGAGCAACTCTTCTACGAATTACTAAATGAAACCCATCTATTACTAACACACCCTGTGCTACTTTGGTTATTTAATTAGTGACCTATTTCTCGCAAGAAAGACTTTCGTCAAAGGAGAAAAATTATTCTTTGAGTCGATGTTGCAATAAAACAGGTAAAAAGAAGATGAAACTCTGGAGAATTTAACAGAATTGATACTTTTCTGTAATTGAGTATTGTAGTCCAATTTTATAATCAGTGTTTAAACTTCTATCTGAAACTCGCGCTCCATTTCACTTCAATAAGTGGTTAAGACGCGTAGGAATCTGCTCCTCAAGCAAGCAATTGAATCCAGGGACCTGAATCGACTCAATTATTTTCTACGAGCTCGTCTAGAATTTATCGTTTATGCAACACCTCCGGATACAATTTAAATTCATTTAAATATCATTATATCTATTAAATACGAATTAATTCAGCATAATAAGTTTTTTCGACATATTCGAGAGTTTCTTGTGTGACGTGTATGAATAAATTTAACAGGGGATCACCTTTAACGTCTTTTCCAAATCAGCTAAATAGTTGGTCAAACGTTGTGAAGACAGTTACTCGAAAACTTTCTGAATCTATACCAGACTCCAAATTTACCAGTGACAGTCGTCTAAGAAGAAAACAAAATCTCACGAACCCTAAAAATAACAAAACAGAAAATTTGTACGGACGTATTTGCAAATAAATCTATATCCACGTTCAGATAGAGATAACAGAGCGCAACGGACCCAGTAAAATCTCAAACGATACATCAATTCCGTATTTATGGTAATTTTAAATTAATGCTCATGAATGCTATTTGCTAAGCGTGGCGAAAATAATGCGAGTCGATACGCACTGGTGCCCGCTTATTATTTTTACCGCGATTAATTGCCAATCTGATATGCATAATAATATATCGATTACGTTCCGCCAAACAAACGTGCATTAATATGTACGACGAAGAAGAGCGAACATTCAACAACTGTCGCCACAACGAAAAACGTAGCGTCATCCCTCAAGGCGAACGAGATTACCGCGATGAGTGTTTCTTGTCTATCAGTACGGTGGTTCACGAACAGAGATCCTAAATTGAAATCGACCATAAACGCGGCTCGAAATTAACATAAGGTAATCTAAGCGAACACTGCGGAATAACGTTGCCCGTTGTTTCCGTGACCGAAACAATACGCCATTAGCATCCCAACGCCATCATAATTATATGCTCGTGGACTCACGCAACAGCGAGTAACCATGCCGTTATCTCAGCTAATCCTATTATAATTCCTATTAGGTCAGACCTGCGGAGCAGCCATCGGCCAGGGGTCTGTCACCCTATTTCGTCCGCTAGTACCTTTTTATTGGCCCGTTTTGACCGCTATAAAAGCATTCATTAACGTTATTAAACGTCACCGTTACCGCTGCCGTTTTGATTGATTAGCACGTCGTTCTCGTGGCACTCGGTGGTCTCCGTCGTTAGTAACAGCAACGACTTCAGCAATGCGGCGTTCCTGATAACCGCGAACAGCGAGCCTACTGACTGCTGATACGAAAAGTACAATTTCAACTTGTTTCCCTTTCCTTGACTCGCAGGATATTTTCTTTCCCTTCTATCGAGTTTATGATTGCGTCGACCTAACTACTGCTTCTCTCTCTCTCTCTCTCTCTCTCTCTCTCTCTCTCTCCCTCTCCCTCTCTCTCTTCTTAAGCAGCCGCGGGAAGTGAGTTTAGCATTGATCTCGACGGAAGTACTTACGAATCCCAGAGTAATCAAAAGTTGCCTCCATTCTCCCAGTTCGATTTCGCGCAACTTTCGATTGAGCTGGAACTTTTTTCGCGCTTAAGGTCCGATTCATTTAGCAGTATGATCGAATGTGAGTGAAACGATATTTCGAGGGAGATAGTAAATAGGGTAAACAAGTCAACTTTAACCCTTTCGGTATGGCGTACATTTCCGCGAAAATGCTATTAACTAAATTTTTTTTGTTTAAACTATCCCGAGATGCCGATTAAAGTAGGCTCTAGGAACGGCGGTCTTGTTCCGTGCCGCCGGATATATCCGGCACTCGGCCACACAGGTCATCAGATGGCTGCCGGATACAACCGGCGCTCGTACCGAAAGGGTTAATCAGTTCTCCACTTACTGGAGGGAAGCTGTGTGTTGGTATCAAGCAAATTCCAATTAACATAATGTTACATGCATATTCCATTGGATTTTAACGACGCACAGCATAGAACAAAGGTGGAAACTGTGGCTAAACAGTAGGACGCAGTTAGTCCAAAGGTTTAGCAATATTTTCACGCAATTAGGGTCCCTCCTAACAGCGCGTAGTTCCCGAGTGTGCCAGCAATTTATTCAGTCCACGGGGAGCCAGCAATTTACTCGCGAGACCTGTGCGTGCCTGCTGGCAAGTATGCAGAAATGCTCGAATAAATAATATCAAAGCACGTTCGGGGGCCTTGATTCATTAAATAGCAGCTGAATCTCGTGATACCGTTGGAACAGGAAACGAGTAATGGGGTCAAGCGTGTCGGCGACCCCGCTGGCAAGTTCGGTATTTGCGAGTGTATAATCCTTTCCTAATGACTTGCCCGTTTTTAGCTTTAATACAGCTGACACGTTGCAATCGCGGCAAACGTGGAAGACCCTGGTACCACGTGTGCGCGCCTCGCCCACGTCTCGCGCGCGGATTAACCGGCCTGTAACACTGGGCTTGAATTTCGCGAAACGCCCGCTTCAGACTGGACAGATACTGGAAACGAGTCTTCAAGAGCTCTTTTCACCGACGCGCCACATCTTTCCAGGATGCCAGACAATAGTGGCGCGGTTGCAATAATTCATGCCGTCGCGCACCAACTTAATTCAGCGAGGCCAGTGGATTGTAATGGTGTTTCACGCGATGAAACTTTGCGGGCGACGTTTGGTCGATCTGGGTAATGCGACTGGTAGTCGCCTGGTTAGTAAACGGCGTTGATTCATTGTTGTTTAGAACGAGTAGTCTCTCGTGGCTCTTTTTGGGAGACAAGTTCTGCTATTTTTTAAATATTGGAAAGGGGTTTATGTAGAATCTGTAGGGCAGCGATGCCCCGATGGGCGGCCCGAGATAAACGAACATTCATCGCGTTTTCCAAAGCTCGCATGGAAGGGGGTGCTCGAAACCAATGACGTTGCGGGCATGTCACGGATGGGGAAAACTCTAGTAGTGTGCGTGTAGGCTCGTACCCATAAGCTTTTTTACAACTGGGGCTCTTGGAGCCCTAATGTTCTACATTTTAAGAATTGGAAAAATAAACAGGAATTGACTAATGATTAAATAATAATATTATATAATTGGACGGAATAGACTTGAACAGTCCCATTTACACATCTGATTAACAAACAGTTTCTTATTAAACGATTTTTATTCAACTTCAATCCTCTGTTTGTTTGTATGTATGTTTGTTTAGTTCAAATCTAGAAACTCAATTTTAACCCACTTCCAAATATCCAATAGACTTGAAACTTTGCAGGCATACGTATTTTGGATGACAATACAAAATTATGAAGAAAAAGAAACCGCCCCAGGGGTTTAAAAAATTACCCAGTCATCAATAAATATAACCCTTAATCACAAATCCAAACGACTTGAAATCAGCCTATAACCACAAACCAAATAAATTTAATCGACATGAAATCAGCATGTAACCACAAATCAAAACTAGGCAATAGAAAGTAAATAAAGAAAATAATTATTTTTTAGTTTTTAGTGCATTTTAAATAAAATCGTTTAACAGTCTAACTTAAACTTTGTTTTATATCTTATAAGTAAGATTACATACTGAAAAATAATTCGTTTCTTTATTTACTTTTTATTGTCTAGTTTTGATTTGTGGTTACATGCTGATTTCATGTCGATTAAATTGATTTGATTTGTGATTATAGACTGATTTCAAGTCGTTTGGATTTGTGGTTAAGGATTATATTTATTGATGACTGGGTAATTTTTTAAACCCCTGGAGCGGTTTCTTTTTCTTCATAATTTTGTATTGTCATCCAAAATACGTATGCCTGCAAAGTTTCAAGTCTATTGGATATTTGGAAGTGGGTTAAAATTGAGTTTCTAGATTTGAACTAAATAAACATACATACAAACAAACAGAGGATTGAAGTTGAATAAAAATCGTTTAATAAGAAACTGTTTGTTAATCAGATGTGTAAATGGGACTGTTCAAGTCTATTCCGTCCAATTATATAATATTATTGTTTAATCATTAGTCAATTCCTGTTTATTTTCCCAATTCCTAGAATGTAGAACATTAGGGCTCCAAGAGCCCCGTTGTAAAAAAAGCCTATGGGTACGAGCCTACACGCACACTACTAGAGTTTTCCCCATCCGTGACAGGCCCGCAATGTCATTGGTTTCGAGCACCCCCTTCCATGCGAGCTTTGGAAAACGCTATGAATGTTCGTTTATCTCGGGCCGCCCATTGGGGCATCGCTGCTGTAGGGAGAGGAGGAATTTTTTCTCAGCACTATGTCAATATTTTCTTAATGCTAGGTGTGATAAATTTTATTGAAACTATGTGCATGCAGCTTAATACAGCAAGGTGTCTCGTTTGAAACGGACTAATTATCCACTTGAGTTACAATAAAGCAATAGCATATTTTAGAAAAAACGTTTGAAGGTTTAAAAATCATAGTCTTTGGCTTCCAAAATAAGTCTATCTTTCTACAATATTTGAATTCCGTTTATGCTTTATGGAATCTGTGATTAAAAACTCTGGTCCTGAGAGTCAAAGTTAAGGGTTGGATGTGCCTAAAGGAAGTCAAGCTAAAATTCTTAAATTACCAAAAAATTTATTACCGTCAACCATATTACTACATTTATACTATTAGGAATACCTAGATTCTTTCGAAACCCAGCCTTCCTTCAAAAACAGATCTCCTTCCCACTTTCGAGTTCTTTTTCACCGCAAAACATCATCTCCCTTACACTTTACGCGCGAATTTCTGTCTGCGTGAGTATAAAACACGATGTGGACGAAAATATTTCACGAAAATTATCGAGCAATTCATGGTGTCACAGTGCCCCTTCTACAAACCAGGGATGAGCTGAATTTAGAAGGCCATACATTTCTCCGAGCAGAAATATCGTCGCTCACTTTCGCCGGTGCTCGAGTCACAAACGTGGCTGTAGTCTCCACGGAGAATAATTTATGTATGGCAATAAACCTAGCATAAATGTAAATTACATTTTACGATAAGCCGCGCTCGGGGAGGCCGCCTAATAAAGAGTTTCTTGTTTATTATTTTCCAGACGCCACGGCGCAGCGTAACTGCATCGACTGCGTTGCTCCACCTGCTCGTCCTAGCTGGCCTGTTCGCCCTGAGCACGGCTGCGTTCTGCCCAAACGGGTGCATCTGCGATGACGACAACCTCGTAGTCTCCTGCATAGGAGCGAACCTGGACGTCATACCCATAGCGTTGAACCCGAGCATCCAGCGGATTGTGCTAAAGGAGAATCGGATAAAGATAGTGGACGCGGCGGCATTTCAGTTCTACGGGGACCTGAAGAACGTGGATCTGTCGAGCAACCACCTTTTCACCATTCCCAACGGAAGCTTCGAGGCACAGAAGCAACTGGTGGAGCTACACCTCAGGCACAACAAGATCTCAGCGTTGACCGAGAAGACCTTCCAGGGTCTAAAGTCGTTGACGGTGCTAAATCTACGGGACAACTATCTGGAGAGCCTGAAAAGCGGCCTGTTCGCGTCGCTCTCGAAGCTGGAAGAACTGGATCTGGGGAAGAATCGTATATCGAAGGTGGAGCCTGGTGCTTTTCAGAAATTGGGCACACTCAGGGTGCTCCATCTGGATGATAATCAGTTGAGGACCATTCCCTCGCCGGCTCTAGCGCCGTTGAACGCTCTGGCCGAGTTGCACATTGGTTGGAACGCGTTCTCCTCGCTGCCAGACGATGCATTTAAAGGATTGGAACAGTTGACCGTGTTGGACATCACAGGCGCGGGTTTGGACAATATCAGCGACGGTGCTTTCCGCGGACTGAACACACTGCGCATGTTGGGCCTGGATGGAAACAAGCTGCGCGAAGTGCCCACCAAGCAGCTGGCAGTGTTGCCCAGATTAGAGGAACTGACTTTGGGGCAGAACTTTTTCACAACTCTGAGGTCAGGCGCTTTTCAAGGCCTGTCTAAACTGAAGAAAATCGACATATCTGCGGCTAAGTTGTTGACCACCGTGGAAAGGGGAGCATTTTCAGATAACGCCAATCTAGAAACGCTGGTACTGAACAGCAATAAACGGCTGACCACGATGGAGGATGGTTCTCTAGCTGGTTTACCCAATTTGAGGCATCTGATGCTCCGCGACAACGCCTTCACTGGATTCTCCGAGTCCCTGGTGGCCTGGAACGAGCTACGCCGGCTGGATTTAAGCGAAAACCCCCTGGTCTGCGACTGCAGCTTGCTGTGGTTAGCCGAGGTGCTAGTCCCAAGGAACTCCAGTCCAGTGATCTGCGCGGAACCACCGGAATCAAAGGGGAAGCCCATCAAGGGCATGACGCCTGACGAGCTAGGCTGCGCCTTCTCGGATCCACGGAAACAGGCCTTGCTGGCTACCCTCTGCGCAGCTGGCCTCGCCTTGCTCACCGGCATAGCCCTGATCCTCTACTACAGATGCCGCAGGCGCGTCAGAGATGCTCTGAAGGACTACAAGTGGAAGAATCGCGGGATCTCCCGCAAAGAGCACGAGTATCAGAAAACCTTCTCGGACGACGAGTATATCGTCAGATCCGCCCATCCCCATCACCATCATCATCACCACCAGCCCCAATCGCAACCGGTCCCGCCGCACCATCATCACCACCACCTCCAGCAGCAGCAGCTGCAGCAGCAACAGCAGCAGCAACACTCCCAGATAGCGACCGGTATCAAGCCTATACCGGTGACGGAACTGTAGCTAGAACTTCGGGCAGCGAGCCCTGGGACCGGCGGTGTTTGGTTCTTGCCCCATGGCAGCACTACTCTTGCTGAAGGCTTCACCTACATCGACGGGGAGACGGCGCGGCAGATGCGCCGTCCGGGAACGCTGCCCAACTCTGGCACGTCTGGCCATCGCTCGAACGCCCCCATCGAGGATGGCTCGACACCGCTAAGCATCGCCGCCGATAATTGCTCATCTACTGGCGGCAGACTGCATTACTCGAATCACTCGCTGCGCCGTACGCCGCAGCCGCCCCATGCACCCGCTCGCGACACGGACGCCGCCCCGGAGAGGGCGCAGAACGACTCGAGGGTTCAGAACGGGGTACCGGGACACCATCACGCGCCGCCGCCCCTCCCTTCGAGGCATCAGTCCTCCTGCGGCCAGTCCTCGTATCCCACCCTGCCTATAAACGGCCATGCGACCCATCAGTACCATCACTTCCCGCGCGACAAGGAGCGGTCGTCGGGCCGCGAGAGGAGCCGCGACCGGGACGTCGCCGTGCAATCCGTCCCCCATCGGTTCGACAAGCACCGCGACGCTCAGATGGACATGGAGATGCGCGATGGGATGAAGATGGGGGAGATTGGGCCGTATCGGGCGTAAAGATGTACGGACTGAAAGCAGAATCGTGGCGTGCTGCCGCTTGGTCCAGGAGAGCTGCACGCGGACACGCCGAGTGAATTGAATCGAAGACTGAACGGGAACAGAGGGATATACTTGTGTATACCGATCCAGTGAGCGTGATTGAAACGGCGCGTTTCACGCGCCCCCGCCTGTTATCGCGCGATAATAGGACCGCCACAGGGCTGCGCGCGGGCTGATTGAAGAAACAAAGACGCATCGGACCGTTAAAACGATGCAGATCACGATGGAGTTGACGGAATCACCGGCAAATCAAATTGAAGACTGATCACGGCGAATGTCGGCGAACAATATCGACAGGCAATTAACTGATACTGCTACATTCCAAACGCCCTATTTGGCAGCCCCTCGGATGGAGCCGACCAGCACCGATTGAAATCAGACCTCGACATCGCAGAATCGAGTATCCAAACAACGCTGCGGTTCAACGTGGTTGAGTTAGGCTTCGAATCTTGATATTAACGGTGACGAGAGTGATCAACAAACCAGCTCTTCATCCAAGGTATAGGGGGTTGTACACGTATTGTAGTGAATGAGAACCAGATAATTGGAAGGACAGTAGGAGAAGGATCTTAAAAGGCCGATTGAAAATATTACAATGGATGCGAACAATGGATCGGTTGCATATTACGAGTCCGTCAAGAAGCAACCATTCGTTCCACTGAATGTGGATATTGCATCCTCATCGCAGCGCTTAGACACGTACTGCACGCTCCAGGGATTCCATAGCGAAAGAATGAAGCCAGAGAAGCAAGATGGGTCAGAATGTGGATCACCCTTGAAGAACTGCGTCAAAGAAGCCAACAGGAACGCATAGTATATACCACTGCAGTGGTATTACGTGTGGCTAGGGGAAAATCGTCTTCACCTTGGATCCGGCGACGTGTACCCAAAACGCTAGTGACTTTGAAGATTCCCATGTGAAGAGCTCGAAGAAAGAAGCAAGAGGGAGAAAAAGGGAATCGCGAGGATCTGTCATCTGTTAAATGAACGAGAGGAAGCGTTTGGTGTGTTTGCGCAAGGTGGTACAATCGAATCGAGATTCGAAGATGGGGAACCTTCGATTGTGTTTGTACAAACGAAATGGAACACATACTGTAATTGTGATTGAGACCATCTCCCAGCCAAAAGAGAGTGATCTCAGAAGGAGGACACAAAATCGTATTCAGGATACTCTGTTGAGTACTTAAGAGTCCTCTAACGTTCAATTCTTAGGGTTAAATCTGCTTTGCGAAATTCGCATATCTTTGTAAGGAACTCAGTATTTCAACATTCGTTTTCTCGTTTCGTTGAAAAGAGGCAACGTAATCTTTTTATCCTTTTGTTTTATGTAATTTGTCATCCGTTTCAAAAATAATTTTCAAGTCTACTGTTGTTAAAGAATTAGGAGTACGCGAAGAAGGCGCAATTCTACGTTCATAACAGATCGTTCTGAATATGATCCATAATATGCAAACGATCGTGTCACGCAGGCTGGCACGTACTTGTGTACTTTCAAAATATTGTACTTACAATTAGTCGACCACTTAATTATGCAGAGGCTGTCGAGTACGACAGCTTGACGATCTCAACATCGATAGCGTACGACAACACGCCTTTTGTGATAAGATCGAAGAAATGTTGAGACTGGAAAATAACCTGAACGAGTCGTCTGCACAGTAACCTTCAATGAATGCTCTCCTGTTCTTTGCGTATGAGTTTTCTTAATTTTGAGGTATCCTTTTTTTACCATTTGTTATAGGAATCAGAATTATTTTCGATCGTGGCAATTTGGTATGAAACTGACATCGATCACGTCTAACACTGGCATCAAAGCAGAAGCATGTATAGTGCTTTAAAAACAAATCACGGGATAATTAAAAAATTGATGGAAGAATTGAGTGTGCTGTAAAATTGGCAGGAGTATGTGGTATGAAAAAAGCAATGAATAGTGCCATTGTTATGGGGAGCAACTTCCTAAGCCCATTCGAGGCTGGCAGCTCTCTTTATACAATAGATGTACCAAGCAATAATGAAGTTTACACAAATCTAATTGCTAACCCCATAGAATTTGCACTCCAGTTATTGGTTCATCTTGTATACGGGCATGAACAGTGGCGACTTGATTGTTGCTTGATATACCTATAGTATGCCTCCACTGTTAAATTTCCCATTACCTTTTTATAAGTTACTGTCTTTTACGAGAATAGCAAGTACATACTTCGCAGAGGAATTTTTATTTTTCCTAATTTAGTCTCTCTATACGATATAACATTATTTTTGCAACACAAAATAGAACATTTCAATGCATCATTAGGAAAATGAAACATGGTGACAGAGAGCTGATTGCTTATTAATAGCTGTGAAGATAACTAGAAGGAAAATTTATCAACCTTGAATGTTCCTACTGAGCTACAAAAATATGTTCATTGAAAATCTTTGAAATATATAAAATTAGAAATAGATTTATGTTAGTCAGTTTGGAACATAAGAAGAGTCTAATTTCGGGCAATCAATATCGTCAAAATTATTGTGATTCAGCATCCAAAACGAATGGGTCTCTCAAACTTTAAAAAAAAAAACATTCAAATTATTTTTTCACCTCAGCCATTAATATCTATCTTAGTTTTCTCATTCAAAGAAACATGTTTCCTTGTTAACTCGAATAATTGAGATTCTAAAGTATCATTTCATAAAAAAAAACCGATGCTTCATTAAAAAGTATCAAACTTAAGAACGATTCACGAAAATACTATATATATCTGGAGTATCTTCATCACGCATCTTTTCTTAATTTTGAGCAACTTTAAGTGCGCGCGAAAAAGATAGAGATGAAAACCTCGGGAAGGTTTCCGTTGATAATCATAACCGCGTAGGTTTCTAAGTAATAACATTTTTATTCTAATTACACAGGGTTTAGATCGATTAACTGTGCCTCGTGGTAAAATTATTAAATTTCTTTGAAAGGCCGCGATGAGACAGAGCCGTGGGCACGGAAAAGCGTTTGTAAGATAACGATCCTCGATGTAAATAGGTTCTTCGAATATCATTCGATGTATCTTATATTTGATAGAAACTAAAAGTCACGGCGGCGAAGAGTTTGCTTCGCTCGTGAAAAAATGTCTACGGATACGATACCTCGAGATTGTAAATAATATTATTTATATCGTTTAAGTAAGACTCGCAAGAGTTTATCTTGGTTGTAAGGTGTATATATATTTTTAACGAGATTGAGATTTAAATATATCTTCGTAAAGTTTAAATCGTGCGTGTAACTCAACTCACGTGGGTCGTGCCTCCAACTCATCGCTGTCTCTCTATTCAATAATCAATTGCAATATTCGAATTTTGAAAACGTTGCTAGAATTTCAAATAACTCCTTCAGTTTTTATATGAGAACAAACACTTGTCAGGAGAAATGTGTACAGACTCACGAGGCGCTTTAAATACTTGAATGAAACTCTAACTAAAATTTTCAGATCATTCTAATTTTTTTAAAGTGGGACATATTTTTCCATATAACTTTGCAGCTGATACAAAGTGGAATTCACTGGCCTATGAATAACTTTGGAATTACCTGAAACCTGAATAATCACACTGAAAGTAAGTACTTATAAATTCCTCGGTCCTGCTGTAAATAGGTAACTTTTTAATGACACATCGAAACATACATAGTTTGCTCGTTAATTCTGAAAGAAGTTAAAAGGTAAATGATGATACATTGCAATACGAATTACTATGAGTATCGCAGCATTAGAGGTAACTAATTTATTTAGAGCAAGACCGAGAAACTTATGGTTTTATAATTTTTGTATGAATAATAGATTCAAGATCATTCTAAAATTATAATACTTCATTACTAAATTCCTCTTTGTGTCAGTTACAAGACTGTGCTATGGAAAGAATACTATGCCCCATGAAGCATACAAAACGTTACCCTGAAAATTTCAATACTCCGTCATCGAACGCAACACCTATTTTCCTAAAATAGTTTTCAATAATATAAAATTTTAAAAGTTACTTAAGGTGTTAAGCTACAGCAATTTAGCTCTGTGCATCGACGGATCAATAATTGTTCCGATATCCACTACTGAATATCGAAAAACTAATGCAGGATCTCTACCCTCCGCTCGTTACTAGCGAAATTGGACGTTCCACTACTGAAGCGCGTTAAATTCATTCGTAAACCGAATCGACGTTTCTCGATCGCAATCAAAATTGAATTACCCGTGAAGAAGTGTTCTCACTTAAAAAAAAAAAGAAGAAATGGACGAAGAGCGATATTTCCTCTACAAGCTGATCGAATAACTATCAACGTAACTCGCTCGTTTTAACAACACGATATTCAACGTTCCTTCGCCAGGAAATCTCCGACGGAAGTGTCCCGACAAATAGAATTGTGTTTAAATACATGGCAGCTAGTAGTAGAGTGGGGACTATTTGACTAATTTCGGATGCCTCAGATACTCGAATATTGTGATCATTCCTCAAGTATCAAACTATTCGAATACCACATTAAATTTAGGTCTGTATTCAAATAACCGAAGGTTTAAAAACATTGATTTCGATAAACAGTTTGGGGTCGATGGCAGAAAGGCTATTTCAGCCAGGGAACTCTGAATTAAAGAGGTTTCCACCTTCAAACTATTCTTAACAGAAATTTCTAGACTTCCACAAATCGTGCACGTAATATTGAAATATTTGGATTCGAGTATTCGAATATTCCACCCTAATTCGAATCTAATATTCGATGCATACTGAAATATTTAATGAGTGCAAAAGTTCGTTCGCTTTATCATAACCAGTCTTACTTTATCAAAGGTAAAAGTATATTACATTTTTTTTAATCAAACTATTTTCCTTGGCTATCTATGACCCTTTCCCAGTTTTCTGGTAAAAGTTCAAGTAAGCGTAGTTGAAGCAGACATTACCGTACACGTAATATCACTTGACAGTGAGCGAAGAAACTTTTGCACCGACCTAATGCTCACATTGCCGGAGTATTCGAGCACAGCAAAATTCAGGAAATAGTCCCAGCCCTAGTTGTAAGTTGGAGGTGAGCTTCTCGCCGCTCGATAGCTGCGCGCGAGCGTTAGAAGTAGCGGAGAGCTGAGAAAGATGCGAACCTTGCGGGACGAGATTATTTTTCCGGTCGAGTGTACCCTGTGGAATTCCACGGTCACCCCGGCCGCAAAAGGTGACTGCACCTTGAATCGAGTGACTCTCTAGCGCGGCGTGTTCCCGTGCAGAAGCTGAATTCCAGCTCCAAGCGTGGTCGGGCTTCGATTCTGGAATAGGCTCCGGGCACAGCCACTCGCGAACGATTGTTCAGGGGTTAGGGGGGCTAAAAACCGAGAGAATCCTGATCGAGCAGCGGCCACAATTCCATCTGGCGAAGAGCGATTTCGTTAACCCTAGAATGCATGGCATTATACAGTACTATACAGAGTGAATTGAAATCTCTGTCGTTGAGAATGGATTCTATGACTAAAAATTAACAAGAAAGTGCTATAAAGTGTGGGACCTCAAACCATTTGCTTTTGAAATATTTCAGATTCTGTTTACTATCTTGTTTTGAAAGAAAAAAAATCGAGTGGTTTCGTAGTGCAGTTCCTTTGCAATAAAAGTCTGATCACATTTGTTGTATCCGTAATAAGGAATAGCTATGCAACAGGAAACTAAAGAATTCTTGAAGTATGCATCCTGGGGTTGCGTCTCAGAAAATCGGGAATGTCTTTATCTTAAATTAATAATTTTGCGGTAAATAATGATTTCACTAAGGATTGTGATATTTATTTTTAATTCAGGCAGCTCTGTATTGATTGATATTTACTCGAAATGTTATACGGTCTTTTAGCGTTTAGTTATGATAAAAATACCTATCTTACGTTCTGGCGAGGTTGTTTCTTTCCAAGAAAGGAGTAAATGTATTTTGCAGGTAGAATTTAGAAAATTGATTTTTTTTTAAATGATTGTCGAATTACGTATAATTTAAAAAATTACCGCGAAATACTCGACGCTAATTTGGAGGGAACTTCACTCTTTTGCTAGATGGCATACGTAAAATTGAGAGAGACGTATTTTTTGCTATCCCACGAAACTTTATTCCCACAATATTCTTTTATAAATAATTAAATATACGAACAAAGAGAAATTGGTTGCCTCCACTTTCACTCTTAGAAACATCAAAATATTCACATGAACCCAAGAACACGCGATCCAATTTTTTTTCTAAACTGTCACTAACTAAATGAAATATTGCAGAAAAGTTAGACTCTCCCAACACATATCGGACTTCAGTTTTATTAACTCAGGAAGTGAACGAACATAAGTTCAATGAGATACAATTAATGCTGACCTGAAATGACACAATTAAAAAAAAGAACAGAATTTTGTCTTTTACAATTACGCAGTACCTATCCATTTATGGAATTGTGTCGGTGATTATGTTATGCATTATAGATGGTAATCATCGTTTCCCATTAAGTTTTTTGTTTCTGTTGAAGTAAATATTTACAATTATCTGTTCGCAACCTATTACTCGCTGTTCGAACTGGTGCACGCGAACTGGTCGCGTTCGTTGAATACTCATCAAGTTCGAAGATCCGTAATCAGAATGCCATAACAGTGACGGGCCGCGTGGGACTGAAATCAATCGCTTTGCTGCTGATAAACGTCAAGGGCAATTGAAACAATTTACCAGTGAACGTTTCGTTCGTTGCTGAATGAATACGTGATCCGCGTGGCGCGTTAGTATCGTGTGCCTTTCTGCAACAAGTATGTCGATGTTAAAAAATTCAGCAACTATGTATGTTTCTTCGTTTGATCCGTCACGTCTCATTGGACCCGAGAAAGTAACGTCTTATCGGTGTTACACGCCGATAAATTATTTATCGGACCGTAAATGTACAGCGCTGACGTGTTTCGAAATTTGATTTCCATTTATCGGCAACGTTTCGACGCAATTTCCGAATCATCATTACTGGCTAATGTTTTGCAAAAGACAGATATAAATACCTATGTGTGTACTTCAGCAGCTAAAGTGTTAAATTATTTTTTTATTTTTCATTTCAAGTAGAGGTATTTCTTCTCTTTCTATGAATTCAGTATGATTGGAATTTATAGAAAGGAGTCGCAAACATATACTATGAAAATGGGATGTCCAAGGTGTCTTGATTTGACTGCTTTTATTAATACCGAACACAAAAATTGAAAGAATTCTCGTATTCTTAACTGTTAGAATCATCAGCTAGTATCGATCAATTAATTTTGTACTTATCTCAGCGTAATTCTAAACTTACGCTAGCCTGCATGGATTTTTTTAATAAATTTGATGGGTTTTTTAATTTTAAAACGGGTAGTACTCGAATTAATAACTAGAAGCTTAACTCCTTTTGTAATTTGATAAACTATAAACTCAAATGGTATACCTACTGAGCAAATACTACTGAATAAAATGTCAACGCAGCTCATTAATACATTTTAAATGCGAGATTCTGTACCTATGTACGTATTAATTGTATGAATTTGTTATTTGTAATATTTACATGTCTTTCGTAATTTTATCTCGCATTTTACTTTACGTGTAACATGTTATTTACACTAAACGCAAGATCTTAACGCTATTGCATACTCGATTATAGTATTGACGATTATTTGTTTTTAAAGACATACGATGGATGCGGCTAAGAAACCTTTTAAAGTTAAATAATACAGTTTACGATTCCAACAACGCACACTGATAATGTGTTCCCGTTTTAATACTTCAATATCATTTTAAGGGGAAAATCCGTTTTCTCAAAATCTCCCGTTTCGCAATTCGATATTTAAAATGTATACGCTCGACAATTCCATTTGGTATACAATTTCGAACGTATTTCGTGCCAATCGAGTGTAAATGGTTGTTTCGCGAAAAAAAGGACGTTGTTAATTGATGGCGTAAAACAAGACACAGAATGGGAATTGGATCTTTCACCATTTTCAATTTATTCCATACGCGCAAATGAATAAAAATATAGCCTAGATTGGAAATGGCAAAAACAATCATCGAATTGTGTCTTAACAAGAGACCAAAGTTTCAATACCAAAAAAGTAAAAATTTGAAGTGGATCGCAATTCTAATTATACTACGTTATGTCCACTAACGAAAAGACAATATATAATTTTAAATTGAATAGTAATGCAATTTTTACTAAGAAAGTAAGGTCTAATACCACAATTATTGCGTCATTCATTTTGTAATGCGAATTCAAGTTGATAGTGTTCATTTTTTTTTAGACACAAATTATTCGGTGGAATAGTTCCAACGATTTGCATGGAAAATGAAATATTCCAATGACTCAAATCGAAAGATTCTCTTAACTACTACTAAACTGTGCCAATGTAAATTAAGATTTAAAGGAAAGGCAGGAAATGCGAAGAATTTTGCTATTCTTAAAATGCAAAATATATTATTCAAAACTTATAAAAGCTAGTAAAAAATCACTCAATGATTCAATTATAGGAATTCTCCGAATGTAGTCGAAAACTTCAAGTAATCAGATACGTAAAATAATCATAATTGACATTGCGTTTGCCATTGCCACCTAACAACGTCCTTTTATTCGAAACCAGAAACTGTAATTGACCAGTTATGGCACAATCAAAATACCCATACACCCTCTGTGTTCACGATAATCGTCATTGCGTAACACTTTAGGGATAAGTTGTATTTAAACCGCAATCTGTCATTCAACCGACCAGAAACCTTGCCAAATTGCGAGTCTCTGTTGTTTCTCGTTCCTCGTTGACGCTGTTCGACGAAGAAACGAAGAAATAGAATTCGCACGCGAGTGATTAAAAGGGACTTGAGATTTTCAGGCTGTCGCACGCACGAGCCACACGCACTGTCTAATTTTACAACTTGGACACTTTCCAAAATGCTCGCACAAATCTCAGCGCGCATAGCTCTTCGGAGGCTGGAGCTGAGAAACTCCAGCGAACTAGTTCCAAAACCGCCATGTCTTTTACATGATTCGTAAGCAACCCCATTTTTTGTAATCCGAAACCAACGCAGTTCTACGTCCCGTTAAGCGTAATATTTGTATCCGAACGTTGTGTTTCCGATACTTTGAGCGCACTATGTACATCCCGACAGTATACGCAGCATTTTTGCCCGATTTGCAGCGCGCGCCTCTGAAATTCGTTTCGATGATCGATCGTGTGCCCCGTGCAACGCATCGCGTCGTCCTTTTGTTCCATCTATCGTCTCGATTATCCGTTTGAACCTACATCAAGGATCCCAGGGAGTTCCTACTACGACATAGGAATTAGCGATTGATGTGGCGCGCTCCGAGGCGATGAAACGCGCCCGCGCGACGTCCCTGACGTTTGCACGATGGAGAAATTATTTACACTATCAGACGTGTCCCGATAAAGATATTTGGGATCGAATTCGACTAATTCGGAAGTTAACGTAGCGATAAGTCAGCTCTAAGTATATCAGATCTTATTTTTTAAGGAGCGTAAGGGTATCGCGTGAGAGGGTGACACTGCGAGGGATGAAGGGGAGGAAGACACGAACCGGTGGAGAAAGGAGTCTCGCCGCGAGTCGAGTGTGTCTTCGACGATTGAACCTGAGAATGCTCGTTGTACCGAAGGAACCTTAATTGGAGCGTCCGATTGTAATTAAGTACATTGTAAATGTGGTCAAATATCGTAGATAGTGGACGAGACAGGAGAGAGCTCTGTCTCGTGATGAACGAAGAAAATTGTATATTTTACGATATCACTCGTACTATAAGCGGCAGAGATAATTAATTAAACGAATTGGGTCGTATCTTATCGTGTTGCTAGTCAATCGACACGTGTCAAACAGAAACGAAAGGAGGGAAGCGAAGACGGAGGAAGGGAGGAGGTTCGTTGAGGATGGCGTTAGCGAAGTATGATCGAGTAAATTAATCGTATCACGAATATTAAATTATTGTACAAAATTTAACGCCGATAGTTTGTAAGGCCTATCGTTTTACTTTAAACGTGATCGACTTATGTTTATGTCGAGCGACGTATATCTAATACTATGCGCCAGATCGCATTGGCGGCCAACTCGTATCTAAGCACACGATCCATTCACGTTCATTTCGCGTCAGAGGGACAAGCCTGAGTTCTTTATTGATTCCGAGATTCCTCCAAAACGGTTCCACAGGAAGCACCGATCGCTGCGCAATTCGTTCCTACATACACGTGCATACGTATATCAGTGTTCTCTTCTCCCAAACTTTCGTCCGGTTTTCTAAACGGGACGGGAGGATTTCAAGCGACGTCCGCGCAGGTTTCTTCTGCCCTCTAAGAATCAAATCTACCAGAATTCGACAAGTGTACATACTCAAAGGTACCTATATGGAACAAAATTTCTTGCGCTCGGAATTGGAAGAACTCATGCTGATCTGTCTGCGCAGTAGCGGCTGACTTCGGTGTCCATCCCAGCTCTTCGACCTCGTAAACTCTGAACCGTTTCCAATTTCAAAAAGACTAAGGCACTCACGAGGCTTCACGAAGCTGGCAGCGCGGCAGGGAGGGGGGCGAGGAAACGCGTATTAAATCGGAGGATCAGCCGGATCGGACAGGAGCCAACATACGCGCGATGACACTGTACATTCGTGTAAAGCATAGCGGAGCCTTATTGAGAAAGCAATATGCATCCTTAAAAAAAAAAAACTGCTTAAAGTATTTTCAAGCTGCTAATTCTACTCGAGTAATTAATTCCTATGATAAGTGACGTCTAGGTGTCTGGATCCTCCGGAATTGGGGGTGGTCTTATGCGGTTCGTTGACGCGGGACGAAATAAGAGACCACGTTTCAAGCATCGCTGACGCAACCCACGGATATAACACGTTCGAATTTTATGTATCTCCCTGCGACGTACTCCACCTTCTCATTTGTATCTGATTGCGACTGGTGACGTTTGATTGCCTGCGCTGCCGCGCAACCCTTTAACCGTGCTTGCTTCTAGAGAAGATGGATTATTCCTTCTTTGGAAAGATCGTTGTCGAGATTGCCACCTTGGGAGATTGTTTCGAGCACGTTTTTTGGAAAGTACGCAACGTAACATATCGGTCTAGTAATAAAATGAGTCATGAAATTATTGGCATAGGCAGACATTTCGTGAGAGTTTGAAGCGAACGGTTAGGAGTGTGTAATTTACACGTAAGTAATATAATAGTCCAACAAAGCAATAATGCATTATTTAAAAAAGAAACGGGTATTGACACTTGGTAATGTAAATTGCGCTAAGTTAAGGAAGGTGAACGAAGAAATAGTCGGGAAGATTATAACTTCTGGGAAGATGGCAAAAGAAGCTTTAGTACCTTAAGGAACATGAAAAAATATCGCAATAGTTATTAAACAATAAGCGAACCCCGAAATTGATGCATCTAAATTAACCGCAACATCCGCTTTTCTGAAAAAAAAAATGATTAATAATAAAATCACACACGAGTACCGTTAATAAAACAGAAAAAGACTGCCTAAAAACAGCTGCGAAAGCCAGTTGACTTTTGTCACTTTATATTGCGCGATGAAAGTGAATTAAATATCTGCCGAACAGACCGCCATGTAAAAATATAGGTACTAGGGCTGTTCGAGTAGCTTGAAATTCGGACCGAGCCGAGTACTCGAAGAGAAAAAAGAAAAAAAAGAAAAATCGACTAGTCGGTTCTCTTCGAGCCGCTCGAAAAAATTCGATTACTCGGGCTCGGCTCGCTTTTTTCAAGTACTCGAACAGCTCTAATAGGTACATATATCGAGGAAACCGATTAAAGCGTTCGACTGAAAAAAATAAAACTGTCCGTGCCAATAATGTAACAACTCGCCTTGTAATTCGTATGGTGGGAACAAGTGCCACACAGCATGGCGCTAGCTCGTTTCAAGGGTTGAAAAGAACGTTTCAGGAACAGAGGTTTCACGAGGAACGTTCTTTCCCAGCGTGCAGCGAGATCGACGAGTGAACAGCATTGTTGCGTCGATTGTAAAACGGCACGCTTGTAGCGTTCGCGCCGTTGAATATTCAGCAGCCGTTCGACACGCGAGGCTGTCCCCGCGCGATTAATTATTTTTCGTTTTCATTGTCATTAGCTCCGATACACTCGTGTGCACGAACGCGTTTCCGTGGAATAATCGATGTTATACCGTGGGTCGACAGCCAGTCTTCTAGACTCCGTGTAAATACACTTTCGAGTATAGTTCGTATAAGAATCATTCATCGCCTATACGATACGATTTTCTCCCATTTATCGACTCTTTATTAAAAGTGTATAAATAAGGGCGAGCGGTGTCCCGATTCCAGCGGCCTTCTTTTCACCGCTTGTTGGCGGTTGGAGCCGACCGCCGCGCTCGTCGGCGGATCTAGCCTGTAAATATTGCGTGAAAGGGGAAAGAGGCCGATGGAAGCACGACCAGCTCGAGGAAATAAAAAATAGTAGCGGCGCTCTGTATTTTGGCGTAAAGAAAGAAAATAAGCGAACGTGCGGACTCGTGGAATCGGCACAGGGAGACAGTGGTTTCAGCGAGTCATCGGGCCGTAACATAGGTCACTAAATATAATAATATTATAGGGATATTTCAGCGTTATTTTGTACATAAACAACTTTATCAACGGATATTAAAAAGTCATCAATAAATCTATATATAAAAGGTATGAACCCTGGAACGATTTCTTATCCTCCCCCCTCCCATTCCACGCGCTCTCCAATCGAATGAAGAATACATTGCATACAATTTAATTACCGAGGAATAAATAAATTGACACACTTTATTATTCGCTGATGCATACATTTAAACTTAAATAAATTAACAACCATGTGACTTGCTGGTTACAAACTTATCGCGAAACATCACCGACGCATCATTCTCCTTCGAATAATTCAGATATTGCCTATATTTCGATAAAATTGTGGAACACGGATCGATGAAATTGGTCTGACGTAACACAAAACATTTATTTCGTTTAAAGATTTAGATAGCAGTACATGTAGTTAGGATTGTACAATAGTTTCGCCCTTATGTACAGAAACTATGTGTTCATTCGTACCGAGGCTTTGGTATAAGCAAACGTCATGTGTCCCCCTTCGCTGCGTGTAGATTTAAAATAAATAAAACTTGCAAACGACGCTATACACTTAAGTGAACGAACTGCAAAACACGAAACATTCGGAATGCATTTTCTGTTATAAATTAACATTACGTATCACTAAGAAAAATCAACTATCTTACGTAAGAAAGATAAACACACGCACGATTTTATAATACACATATATAATAGATTTCGCGAGAATCTGGAAAAATAATATACATATCGACGAAAGGCGATATATCACTTCCGGCTTGCTTATCATTCGTATAAAGTTGAATTTGACGTTCTACATTTACGTGCCGCGTCGCGATTTATTCAATTCTCACGAAACGACTGTATTTTGTCTTTCATCGATTCGTAAACTGTGGGTAACATTTTGTACAAAGCAACTATTCCACATCACACAATAATCGTACGAGTTTCGCTCCTTGAGTTAATCAATTTCTTTTGGCCATTGCGATACCGAGGCCGAGAATACTTGCAACGCCAATAATAACACCTCCTGCAATGGCCATGCCGTACAGGCCCTCTGTAAAAAAAAAACATAAACACTGACAACAGTATAGAACCTTGAATATCTATCGATTTGCCTGAAAACGGTTAAATTCGTGTTGCCACCAAACTGAACACATCATAATTGGAAAAGATTTCTGTCTAAAATAAAACTAGAGAACATATATAGTAAAGGCATTAAAGAGATCCTTTAATTAACACTAGTTTTTATTAAGTATACAAAATATACACAGAAAAAGAGTGGAGAGCATAACTGTACAGTTATACTAATATAGAGAGATGAGAAAAGAAATTAATAATCAATAATTCAGATAAGGTGTAAAATTTTATAAAAAGATTTGTTAGATTCTAATACTTAAACAGCGAGTATCTTTATCAGTTTAGATATAAAGTGTACAAAGTCCGTGTTCACACACAAAATTCCTTGTGCATAAAACTATGTACTAGAAATCTACCCCGGCATACCGATACAACGATATACTAAAAATTACTTTTATCTCAAACGAATTATTACGAGTGGATTGAAAAAAGCTAAATGCCAACGCTGCAGTATATATACATATGTAAGTACAGAATAAGTATATTTCTAGCCCGATGAATTTCATATAACCATCATAATACTGACGCACAAATCTTGAGATTCGATTTGCAATAAAGTACGGCGTGTACGTTGCTTTCAGGCACGAGATAATCGGTTAATATTAACTGAGGGGAATGTAGTAACTACCGATCCATGAAAATACTAATACAGTGAGCAACAGCATAAAATAAACAGACCGACTAACGATACTGTGTGCCGACTGTAAAAGGATCGAGCCGGAGTAAGTAATAATTCTTATTTCTCTAAGCCAATAATAAATTATAGAAAGAAAACCTTTTTCCATCTTTTTCTTGATCAGCGTCTCCAGGTGCTGGACTTGCTGGTTTCCAGGTTCGACTTGAAGAAATGATCTTACGTATGCTAAAGCTTTCGAATACTCCTGCGAACAGAACATTCGATGAAACGATGCTTGATCCAAGGGAAACATCGAGACGGATATACAGAGTCGTACCTTTATTCTAGCGTTCCCGATGGCTAAGTAATAAAGGCAATCTCGCTTCTCGCTATCGCTGTGATTGCAATAGAGATCTTCCAGCAAAATTATCCCTTTCTGTATATCCGCGGGATATTTACTCCTAACGAGACACCACGCATACTCGAACTGAGCTTGCTGCGTCACGAATGACGAACGTAACTGTTCATGGTACACCCGTTCGAATTTCTGAAACACATAGGCGACATATTTTGTGCGCGTATAAATATCTGTATGATGCAACATCCTACACATGCAGGAAAAAAATAGTTAACTTCGAATGACGTCACCGTATTGTTTAACCAAAACTTCCCAAACACAAGTCTGTCGTAAATATTTAACAACAAAATAGTGTATATTCGAACTCTGTATTAAGCAGCAGGAAAACATTTCCGAATTAACCACCTATGACTCAATAATGATCGAATGACAGGCAAAAAGATGAAACTAACAGAATAAATTGCTCTTGCATAACCTCTACAAACTTATGCATTCGTAGATTCGAATGCGAAGGGTTCAATCGATATACACAATTCCGTCACGGAATGACCTATTTGACACTTGAAAGCATTTTGCATTCAACAGTTTATCTGTCACCTTGAAATATGCGCGAAAAATTGTAGCGGAATCAGTAAAACCGTTTCCTTTTTTAGCGAAATAATTT
The DNA here is from genome assembly GCA_944738655.2 of Andrena hattorfiana. Lineage (NCBI taxonomy): Eukaryota > Metazoa > Arthropoda > Insecta > Hymenoptera > Andrenidae > Andrena > Andrena hattorfiana. The sequence goes on along the minus strand of OX122892.1, from coordinate 30,972,792 downwards.
ACCTTTAAATCGTCGGAAGAAACGACCTCTTCTAGGACATCCTCCATCTTCTAATTTAAATGCACAGGTAGTGTACGGGGAAACAATTTGCCGTGCCCTAAATTCTACCTTAAAAGCAAAGAACTCATTACAAACCTACGAACCGTGCTCCGGCAAATCGGACTGTCAAAGAAGCAAGTGCACATATACCCTTCCGTTTGCGCGCAGCCAGCCATTGGTGAAATCCTAACGCGGCATTGCGTGCGCGATTTAAATGGTTCTACTGGTACGTGCCACGCGTTTCAACATGAATGAAATTTAAACTTCTGATAAATTCACAGACTGACATTGAAATCTGTGGTCGTTACTCTTAATTATCAGTTTGAAAGAAAATTTTTATTTAAACGTATTTAACCGGAATATAGTCGAATTTTGAATTTTGTTTTATTACAGTGTGTATTCGTATTACATATACATACGCATGTGAAAGCACACGATCTCACCGTTGTGTCGTTACTTTTACTTAATAAACATAAAGAATAAGTAGAAACATCTGTTGGATAAGAATTACTCGAAAGTATTAAATGTAAAATTTTAGCGCAGTTTATAGCTCTCGATATACGTGTAGACAAATGATAAAACACGTCTCTGTCGTGCAACTAGGAATTAAGGATACATAGAAGAACGTTTTTCTTTCATAAATATTTTTTAATTAGAAAATAAATTGTTTGTCATTTTTAACTACACTTTACGAACATTAACGGTTGGAGAAAATTTCATTCAACTTTTTAGTCATTAAATACAGTGGTATACCCGTTACGGTATAAAAGTCACCATCAATTTTCTCAATTAGGCAACCACCAATTCCTTGCACGCCGTAGCCTCCAGCTTTATCCCTGTAATCAGAAGTTTGTTACATGGCTATGGTTTTATGAGTTTCAGCACTTGCACAGGAAAGCCAAGTTCATGCTCACAGAGGTTCCCCTGATTTGATGTACGCTTGTATTTGCTCTTTCGATATGTCGCCAAATTTTACTTTTGCGGAGTCGTAAAAGTTTACCTCTGTCTCCGGTGTCTTTAAACATACTCCTGTATAAACTATATGTTCCTTATTTGCTAAGCTAGAATCCAACATATTTGCAGTTCGTTAACTGGTACGCACATTATTTGCTTAAGCGTTAGGTAATTATTTTACCGTGACAACATTTCAAACGCGTGTGACTGGTCTTTTGGTTTTCCATAAATAATGTTATCCATTGTGACTAGAGTATCTGCACCAATTATTAAAGAAGGTGGTTTACTGCGCGCCTTTAATCTGTCATACACTTCTTGTACTTTATACTTTGCGATATCTTGGACATAGTCCCCATGATTCGCATACGCAGATCTGTCCAAATTTTCATCGTAAGAAGAGGGCACCACTTCTGCATTTATACCCTGACGTATAAAATGGGTGGGAATTAATTAATTTTTACTACAAATCTATTATTTGCGCATAACTTTTAATATTACATTCACATCTATCACACATTCATACGCTTATTTATATACAGTATAATGTACATATAAAGTAAGTATAGGGTACAGTACAATGATGATTAGAAACTACACGATTAGAAGCTACGAATATTTCTATAACGATAGATCTTGAAATCGTTTTGTAAAATTTCTTTCTATTTCACATAGGTTAATACGTTTGTAATTACGGTCGTATTCACAGAAAATGTTTCTTCAATATACTTTTGACATGATAAGTGAGACATTACCATTTTTTGTATTATTTCATGTCGTCTAGGAGAACCACTGGCTAAAACAACTCTACCCGACGCTAAAGCCTGCACTGTCTGCTCTAGCATTGTTTTCTATTAATTAAATAATCTCAACATAAAAATTTTCAAAAGTATGATACTACGAAGCTTTCTAGCAGAAACTTTGGACGCACTCGCATTCGAGTCGACAATACCGAATTCAGTTTTCGTCCAATGCACACTGAATAGTAACTACTAACTTTTCTTATAAGCTATAAGACAGTGCATTCGATGTTTCCAGATGTCGCTAGGCATTATATCTAGCGCTAACAAGAACATGAACGATTCATTCGCATTCTGCCATAGAAAAGTACTTCGTTTGATAAAAAAAAAAGCATGATATATATATATATATATACAGGGCCGTCTTAACAAATTTGAGCGCCCTGTGCTAAAAAAATTGGCGCCCTAACCCTTCATGTACCAACTCTATACACCGTACAGACTACAGTTCTTTCCCAATCGGTGCAAGGCGGTACATCGTATGAACTTAACGGCGGAGTCTCTCCTCATAAAAAATTGAAAAAAACAGCATTTCAAAATACTTGATTTTTAAGCGCTCTTAGATCACCGGAGCCCCTGGGCTATAGTCCATTTAGCCCACTGGTTAAGGAGGCCAAGGTTATATAGATTATTTGAGGCAGTGAGAGCAACAACGGACTGAGGCATATTTTTTTCGAAATTGAGTTAGTAGCAATAACGTATTCCAGTAGGCTCTACTAATTATATGAAATAGGAAATTTTTTTAATGTGGGTTGGTCCGTTGTCGTTTTCACTGCCTCATTTCTAAATAGGTTTGAACAACGGAAAGGGTAGTGATTCTATATGAAAAAGCCAGTCGGGAATGTGGCTAGGAAAACTTCAATATTTTATTGATAGGGAAGAAGGTGTAAATATGGACTGGGGTTATAATACGGACCAGCATTGGCGTAACTAGGATTTTTGCTTGGGGGAGCCAGGTCCCATATTCTCCCCCCTCTCTATCTCTTTTTTATAGGTATAAGAAATCTTTATATACATACACATTTTATAACAATCATTTACCTATAACACTAAACCAAAGAGTAAACTGAATAAAAAATTATGGATTATTTAGCAGACAAATGTTTTTTACTTTATGAGGGGCCAGACCCAACCGACCCCCTAACTAGTTACGCCAATGCGGACCAGGTGCTTATTTCTTTGTTAACTGCTGCGATATGTCGGGAACTGTAATAAACACAACAATTAGTGTCATCTGACATCACCGAGGCGGAACTGGTGTGATTGGCTTGTTAACTTTAACTAAAAAGTGAAAGTGTCTGTTTTAGTTCGTGCAAAAATTTTTTCATGGTAAGATTAACTAATTTTTTTCTCATACTAATTGACAAATGTAATATGTTAGTTATAGAGGCCTAATTAGTCATAAGGCTGAGCTTCAAAATGCTATATTTAGTTATTTGGAAATATTTTTTCCACGCCGACATTTTACGTTATTCTGAAAAAGCAGAATATGATAACATGGATCGCAGGGGTCCATATAACAACCTCTCTTAATTATCAAGTAATTCTTTTCCTTTTTGTTTCCAAGCGTACCACTATGCCACTCCTTATGCACTGGATGTGCCAGTGATGTTTTCATTTGTAATTTTTGTTAAAATTTCTAAGAAAATTTCATTAAACGCCAAATTTACATTAAATTTCATTAGCGAACCATAATTTTTGTTAAAAAAAAGTTGATAATATTAAACCGTTTCACGTAGTGCCACGGTGAACAGATGAAAATAGGCCAGTGTGGAAGTCATCAATATTATAATTTTTCAGTGAAAAGATAGTAGATCGTAGAAAAGAAGCTTTAGTAATGTAAAGAGCATCATGAAAATGTATTATGTAGATGGAAGACCTGTAGGTTGCTGCACTAGAAAGAAGCTATGAAACACATGAATAGACCGTTTCGTAACGTGAAAAATAGAAGGAAATTCTAGATTCGGAGTTCTTAAACTGAAATGAATGTTTATACATTTTGCTGAAGAAATTGTTTCCGGGAAAGACAGTACGAAAAGTATTCCTACAATGCCGCTTCGCCAGAGAGGAAGCATAGCGGAATTCCGGTAACACAAAAAAACACGATCAGGATTTGCGAAGTAATATATATTTAAGACTATTAACTTTCGTTAATGTCAGGCGATCAAACTGTTGTGCAAAAATATGGGAGGAACCAAACGAAGAAATTAAACCAAATAATTAATCTACTTAGGTACATAGAATCTCTGTGACTCATTGCACGTGACTGTATCGTTATAATATTTTGTAAGCAATGAACTCTCACCTCTGTAATTTCCCCGCACGTATCGGCGAATAACCGTAACACTAGCCTGCTCGAATTATAACCACGCGTAATTCAATGACTGTAGTACACGTAGTTATTGCACATTATTGCGCGTGTATCGACACGATATGTTTTAAACAGTAAACCGTGTATTTCTGAATAAATCGTTTCCCCGATAACCGACGATAACTGTTACTGTATCGGCAAATGAAAAGTGGGATGCAATGAAATGGTGCATTCGATATAATCCCAGGAAAAAGCCACGCCTCGTACAAATTCCAATAAATATTTGAAGGTACATCGGGAATGATAGTTCAATGGAGTTTAACAAGTTAAAAGTGTTTGCAGCTTACGTAGCTTTTAACAAGGCACCGTGTAACCGTTTTGCCGCTGTCTCCCGAATTAATACAGGCGAGATGTGCATGGAAACAAGGAGCATGGCAACGCACCCGTGACGTTCATTAACGTCCGTTACGAAAAAGGAGCAACTAGAGTGGGACAAGAAACGAGGCGCTCGTGCCGTTTTAACTCCTTTGCACCTTACTTCGAACCTCGCTGCGTGCCGTGTCGAACGTATTCCAGCACGTGGCCGACTCGCGATGGAACATCGCGTTGCTACAGCGGGTCGACGAAATTTCTGAAAAGGAGCCGCGTGTAACGAGCGTCGGCCGTGCTTCGGTGACTGGGCATTCCTTAAGAGGATCGAATCACGATTAAAAGAACGAATACTTTATTAAGCGAGGATGGGTAAATGGGTTGGGGTTGGGGGGAGATGGGGCGCGTGTTTAACGTATCTTAAAAATATTAGAGCGGGAAGGAGAACTATTTTCTAGGCACAGAAGACTCTAATACATCGTAATCGGTAAATTACGTAAATGCCGCATGCCATGAACGAACCTAAAGGTCAGTCAGTCCGAGGTCTTACATAATCGCAAGGCGAAAGGTTGACCCATCTTTACGCCGCAGCCTTCTAGCTGAACAATGATTTCGCGGCATTTTTTCGCCATACCCCGCATTGTTTCGCCGGTGCAACGCGCTTAACAGTTGAATTAATTAATTCAGAACGATGTCTCGAGCCGGGGCCCACGACGCGACGCACGCGTCGCGTCGGTCTTGTTTTCTGTCGAACCGCGCCTGCGCGGTATATCTCGGATCGCTACGGAGCAGACGTTCCGTAGAAATCGTTTCTTTTTTACTCTGAAGATGAACACAAGTGATAACTTTTAATATTATGCAATGTAATATCGTACGATGATGCCGCGAATGTAGTATTCAAACTTATCTGAGGAATTAAAAAAATGGTTTTATTGGAACTTTCGTTTAGTTATAAAATATATTGGGTATCAGTAACATTAATAATAATCAGTGGGCGATACTAGTCATGACTAAAATTTTAAATGAAACACATCGTTGTACATTTACTCACTCGAAATGTAAGAGTTGAGGGGAAAACTATAAGTGCAATAAGTATTCTGAGATTAGAATAGTTTCCGAGCAAGCGTCAATATTTATTTCTTAAATTTTTATACTTGTAAAGTTCATCGTTCTGAATTGCTTGAATGTCGTACACGTTTAACAACTATTTCTGTGATTTGAAAATTGTATAAATTTCTTTCCAACCCCTACACTCTACAAATACATATGTGTGTGCATTTCACGTTTCCTTACGTCATTCGTAAGCTTAAGTTCGCGTTCTTTGTAGTTGCATCTTCGACATGAAATAGTGAAGTTACTGACGCGAAGTTTTCTCTTCGTGGTTCCTAGGATCTATTAATTGTTATTCGTGTACAGGGAGACATATGTTCACTAATTATTACACGGTCAAGCATTTCAGTACGTAAATTGCGACAGTAAATCGTTAATATGTTATTTTTCAGAACTAGTTCCATTCATCATTTATTAAAGCATAATTTTACACTGAAGGAGAATAATGTTAAAAGAAAATTTAAATCCGATATCTTTGAATGTTTACGCAAGTAACTTCAGTTATCGTGTTGTCATTAAATTTATTAAATTATTTACAGCTAATATGGTAGAAATATGTGCTACTATAACGAAAGATAACATGCATCGCTTAAGGGTTTAATTACTCAGTTGACTCTCGTACTATCGAGGTGTGCAATGATTTCGAAGGAACAGGAGGTTGCGGAAACGTATTTATTACAACTGAAAATGCTAATTACACGGAATTCTCGAAGATTCCGCGAAAACAACAAGGTTTATCTGAAGATCTACATAATCAGAGGCTATGACGAGTAGGATATTAAAAACCAGTTATTAAAAGGTATTCATAGGCAGAATGCCGAGATAAACGTAGATGATGTATGCTATTGTTACTTCATGCCTTTGCCTTTTTTTTTCACGGGAACGAAGATTTTCTCAGATCAGAAAGCGTGCTTTGCCAAACGGCAGGTTCATTGTAAGATTTATGTGAAATGTGTAATCAAATATGAGCTATTTACTTCTTTTAATGGTTTAATCATAATACGGTAGTTAAAAAGAAGAAACGCGATTGATTAAGCCAGTAGCATTTTATTAAATAGAGGAATGTACACAAGAATTCAATTTTCGTCGGAATTCCTTGAAATAAATATGCACAAAATTCAAATCATGCTCAATAATCGAAAGTTGATTAACTGTATCAACACTGATTAAGAATTGATTGGAATTCATACAAAATTTTCAATAAAAGTCTTAAGCAAATCTTCATCTACTTATTTCTCCATACTCGCGATGTATGGTTCTTGTTTTCAAATTTCGCAACGTTCCAATTTTATTACATGCAAAAGAATGTGCCTCATTTTCTTTTACTACCGTCATTGATTCCAATTATATTAATTATGTTCCTAACGCATTTAGAACATAAAAAATAGCATTTGAAAAACATTTTCTTCAATTATTATGAAAAGGATACAACTCCCAACAGTCTGAAAAAATGATTGTCCGTAAAACGCGCTTATGAAATCGACACTCGAGAAAGAAAGTAAGATCTGGCTTTTCCAGTTGCACAGATTTACACTTTACTTACGGTTGAGTATCACTTTTAATGACGAGGCATTAAAAGCGGTGAAATTGGTGACCTTAGCTAATAAGTGAAATTACCAGTACCGGACAACTTCTATTTCCACGATGCTTGGTGAAACGTTGCATGGGTATCGTAAAAATGATCCGAGTGACCAAACCCGTTGAGTAATTACATGGATGTTGCACTGTGCATCTGCATCGCATATTACATAACTGTATTATATATCGAGTGTCAAACGTTGTTAACCGCCATACAAATTTCGTGCGCAATCGTATGATGACCGTGTGCGGTCGATTTTTCACAGAACAAAACGTAAGAACATTGCGACACATTGTCTGGACTTTATCGCCACTGTTATATTTTCTTCTTTTTTATCTTTTCATGTTTCTGCACCATTTAATAAAAATCGTCGTGGAATGTTTCTCTAAAATGGGTTAGTATTTGTTTATTTATAGTTAAATTATTTAACACTGCTTGCCGGTCATTAATTCCGTACTTGTTTATCGATAGATTATTAAGAGACTACTTTAATGAGTTAACGGGTGAAGTGAATCGTTATTATTTATGAGTTTCCAATTTCAATTCATATTTTAATTGGAGATTGCCATTGATTTCGAGATTTGTTGTTAACAGCGTTCGTGATTTTTCAGTGAATTTTTACATTATTAAACATGTAATAATACACAAGCTACATATAGGATGAATCCGGGTGAGATGCCCCGCCAGGACACATGTCCTAGTCGCTATATTTCAGCCTCTATACGTAAGAGCGCGTTATAGTACAGAATATTTTAACTAAATCAGGCGATTCGAAACTTCTTACACTCTTCTTATCAATACGATCTCCGTGACTCACGATATTTAGCGGAAGTGAAACAAGCCCATTTTCTGATTCGATGTTAAAATCGAGATAGGCGATAAAGAATTTGATATTATGGAGAATTCTCTGTGATCAAATATTTTCACTACGTCTTATCAGAAATCTGAAATTCCGCAGTGGTACGTTAATCGCCTCCCGTTTCTTCAACCGGTCCATGGATTTATCTCATCTGAGCAGAGGATATTTTGCAACTTGCTCTCCCGCTGGAATCTGCAATGATTTAGTTGGACGCTGGAGTCGTGAAAACTCGCGTGCGTCGCGGCGTCCTTTAAATCGCGGTAAGGCAGAAGCAGGTAAAATCGTGGCCGGAGAGCCGAGGCGGCCTGTAATCGCCAGGCTGTCGTTATTAAATGCGATTACGCAATTCGAAAAGCGGCTTCAAAGGACGCGCATTATGACACTATGGCACGTAGCCGTTTCTATGGGGCGCTACGTCATGCCCCCGAGTAGCTGCGTTTAGCATTACAGCTAATACGCCCGCGATCAGGGGCGTGCTCGAACGGAACTCGATCCCGGAACACGGTGATCATCTCCTTTATCTGACGCTTAGATATTCTTAGACCGCACGAAAGCTTACACCGCGGTTCTAACGACACCTTTGATCGATCACGCATTTAACTTTCAATGCAACTCGCCCAGCAACCTTCTAAATTCCAGTTCTCTTCTTCAGTCTTCTGTTCTAACAATACTGGAGGTGTATCACTCTATTTCAAAATATTACAGTGACACTTTTTCGTCACAAGACCGAGGTACAAAGAACACGACGATCATCTCTTATCGGATGCTTAGATTTTCTTAGGCAACAGAAAAGCTTACACCACGGTTCCATTGATATCTTAGATCGATACCGCGTTTCACTTTCAATGGAACGCGTACAGCATCCTTCTAAACCACAGTCCTCTCGGTCAGTCTTCTGCTGCACCAATACCGAAGCTGTTTCGTTATTTTTCTAAGTGCTACAATGATACCTCCCCGGTATAAGTACAGGGTACGAAGAAGGCACGGTTAAACCTATCAGAAGGATCGAACAAGTCGTTGTTTTCACCGTTTCTCGATCGAGTAGACATTATACGAAATAGGAATTACATATTGTCTTCGAGGTGCATGTATCTGGATGATTATTATCAGTAAATAGAAATACAATTGTTTTACGGACAGGTACCCATTTTCAAACTTAATAGGTATGGGAACGGCTGTTAGCGTTCTTTGCCTCCGGTGTTTCGAGGTGTAATAAATGGCTCGTCTCGTTGGTACGACCTTGGTTCACATGTTTGCAGTGGTTTTATCGCTGACACGTACTTCTTCGTTTCCTAAAATTTTAGTCATCGTGCACGCGCGGATCATTGCTTTTTTTTTCCTTCAGCTCGTTCCTGCCAGCTGATGCAGCAGTGCCCGCGCGATCTATGCGAGGGATCTATACGCGCATAACTTACCTGATCGTCTCATCTTCTCTCAGCTGACTCCATGGGCGAGCTGCATGATTTGTCCATAGTTGCGTGTACAGTCCCGCCAGGCAGTTGCATCTCATCGGAATGCTGCACTTTTAGCATGCTGGAGAAAAGAATTAAAATGTCTCCAAGCGGAGGACGCAGCGATGGGATGAGCACCTTTTTCGTTCATAAGGTTGCGAGAAATTGAATGGCAGAATTAAGGAAGAATTTTATTTTATTAAATATTTCTCCCCTATACGTATCACAGTCTCGGTAATTAGTGCAAAGAAAAATAGTAGGAAACGCGTTGAAAGCACTTGTTACTTCATAGGTAGTTGCTAAAAATGATGGAAACACTGTAATTTTCGATTGGCTCGAAACTTTCGTCTATTAGGGGCTTCAGCGTTATTCCCTTGGCATTTGTAGCGGCCTGGCGATTAAGTAGAATGGTGGCTGTCGTCGTCAGACAGCCCTGAACAGACTGGCCACGTCTGGCTCAAGTCCTTTACTTTGCTCTTCCTCAAGCGATGGGAATTAATTAAAAGGAAACGTATGAATGGTTATTAATCAGAAAATATGCGGAATCACCAGGTACCAGCATTAGTAAATGTCACGCGGTAATTTAACATTGTCCTGCGTTCTATCACATTAAACGGTTCTTGTTAACCGAGCTCCTTCGCCTTCTTTAGACATTCAATCTTCCTTCAATATCTTTACAGAATCCACTTTCATTAAAAAAATATTTTTATTTTACCTGCTTTTTTCATACACTACCTTTCCATTTTTTCCCTCCCCAAGTGCACCCATTTCATTCTCCCGCGTATGAAAATCCCTCGAGAACGAGTACAGAGACACCAACGCGAGGAGGGTAGCGCGATCCACGCGATTAGAGAGATTATTCGGTGACGTCGATAGTTTTGAAGGATAAGTTACACGTCGCTCGTCCGCGAGCCGCGCGCGAACAGCTACGTGACACACCTTCTGTCGCAATATAACGAGGATTTTTCTGACCTTTCCGTTGTCCCTAAAAAGAAAGAAGCTCGGCCGACGCGAAACGGAATTGCGCTCCGGCTATGCTCAAAGTGGCGGCCGAGTGCTGTCGAGGACTGAAAACTCTGACATTTCAATCTCCAACGAGATGCATACTGTTTATTCTTTGTCTCCATCCGCCTCATCGATGATTAAAGGAAAACGTCGCACGATAGATACGCGGACCTCCTTGTTTGCAATGCCCATTCTTCGTTATGGGGGAAAAAAATGAGTCATCCTTCCTTTCACATCCCAGGCGAACCTGTTACATTTCTTAGACGCGCCCGCTTTCCTCCATCCGTGGAAGCGCAGATCGTCGTCCGAGGAATCGTGCATGTTCTATGGTGTTCGGTGTCGCCGCGCATGAATGACACGATGTTAAATGTCGGTGTATGGCCGTGGAACCCTCGCGAGAAAGGCTGGGGTACATTCGACACGAAGATTAATAACGAATCAGGATCCCCAGCCGGGCATTAATGCCACGGACGAGTTTCGCCGAAAACCTCCGCGCGATGATTCCTTATGATATTGCGGTGACGAATCGGTTAGCTTGATTTAATGGGTAGTCTCGTTATAGGGATTACGCGATCGGGAACGGTGAATTAATATTTTTTTGATGGGTAATGTCAGACGAAACGATGAGCACGTAGATATATTGGTAAAAGAAGTATTTAACGATGATAAGGGTGATTAACGCTGTCTTTAGTTAGTAGGGATATTTTAGTGAATGATTTGGGAGCTTTTCCGTTTCTGACAGTTTAATGTTAATAAAATTGTGGGGGATAATATAGCGAAGGGGATGAAGGAGTTACAAGGGTTGAAAGTGTGAATGCTTGTTTCTTTCCATCTTCCTAAATCTCATTTTGTTCGTGATTATTGTAGACCAATAAGGTTATGGTAAATATGCATTTAATATGCGTGTAAACATCTAATTAAACATTATGGAAGTTGAATTTTTTGAATTTGATAAATCGAGAAGTTCGTAAATATAGTTGTGATAATTCCTTCATAATTATTTATTACAAAGATAAGCATTTAAAGAAACTGTAAACTAACGTTGAACAGTTTCTTGCTAATGCAAATCCTTTTTAGATGCTGTAATTTTAACTTATCATATGGAAATCGAGTAAATAATTTTAATTTCTATGTTAATGAAACTGTTTTGAAATGTTTTCATAGTTTCTGATGCTTTACGTGTAGTAGTTCATAAGTGATGATTATTGTTAAATAAAATATACAATAAGAAATTAAAAACACGGTTGCAAACAATTTTAAAAATGGATCCTAGCTTATTTTTGTAGCGTCCACTTAGACTCACTATCTCAATGTGTTAATTAGTCGTTTAAGATTACTATATGAGATAAAACCTGTAACACGCGGAGATAAGGGATACAAAAGTAGTTACTAAGTAGTAAAACATACATTTGCCACTAGAATCGGTTCTCTAATCAGCAAGCAATATCAGCCATTCATGATACGAAGTCGTCAATGATTATTATTAACCACATAGCTAATGTAGCTGTAGGCAGTTCATTAATTCTGCATTAAACTGAGCGATTTTAATAACACAAAATTATCTGCCAATGTTAATGCAATTTCCCCCTTTACTTAATATAATACAATTAGTTTGTGATACACATTTTATATTTCCATGGGATTTAGATTGCTGTTCCAACGATATTAACGACGTAATATTTTACACCATTTCTAACGTTATTATCTCGTTTCATTTCCTATGCAGGTTCGTAAGTAACGTCATTTGTGTAATATAGGTATGAATTATAATGCATTATCGGACAGTGCGTTATAGATATCGATCGACATTTAACGACACAACTAATTCTGTGTTAGGAACTCAATTTACTATAACCCAGTGTAAAATTAATACAAACGGTCGTATCAAATATTCATCGCATATATATCTGCAAACTAACAATTCTATTCGTTATACACACATTTGTGCACATTGCAATAATTAAGTCATGAATCGATGGTAATACCATTAATTTTCATTAGCGCGGGACAATATACCTTTCTCTTGTCGCGTGGCCGTATTGATGCAAATGCGTTTACGTTACCGGCAGAAATAGAGGACAATAAAAATTTGCACGCTGCTGGATATTTCTGCGTTGAATTCGTCTTACAATTGACTCGTCCTTTTCATCTCTGCACGACGGTGAATCATAACGCGTTCGAATCGATCACGTAACGAAACCGAAGAACCGTCATAGAGATTACTTATGTTATTCAAGGCTACGAACAACTACAACAACAAAAAATCGACGCATGGAACACGTGAAATTCTAACGTCTCGATATTGCAAGGACTTTTAATTTGAGATCGAGAATTCGCCTGGTATTTTTAGACGACGACTAATTTTCAATTTTTTGCTTCCCGCTTTCACCTTTGAATCTCAAATTTCCAATTTTCTATCACCAAATGAAATGATTTATTGAATTTGCTCTCGTAAAACATTTCCATCAGTGACATTGCAAATTATTGGCTAACAAAAGTATTTAATTATTTTAATAAAATGTGACATTTCCGTCCTTGCTATAGAATGTGTAGTTTCGCCTGTAATATAATAACAATGGCTCTTCGTTTGAATTAGGAGAAAGTAAAAAATTGTCAAATAAAGCGTAATTAATGTGAATAAATAATTGTAATCAAAATTATATGATTATATAAATATATACACATTAAAAAAGAATTCTAATTACAATTTTTGTTAATAAAGAATTATATAATCATTCATCTAACTGACAGTCATTTTTTTATAGAAATGTCACTGCATAAGGTTTGCACCACAGGTGAAAATAAACATTTCAGAACAAGTAGCATGACAAACCTCATAACATTCAATGGTAAAATAATTAAATGTACTTACTAGCCATAACAATTTACAAAAATGTTTACAAGATAATCTAAATAATCTTTTTCTTGAATTATAATATATTCTTTCATTTGATAGTCATACAATTTAAATAAAAGTTCAATAAACTATTATTCGATTCTTGTTTATATATACATATCTCATTGTTCAGAACTATGGTGGTTACTTGAACTAGTAAAGTTGGTATGAAAACTGTTGGCAGAGTCCTGAAATTTACGTTCAGGTAGACTTTGATGTATTATCGTCGATTGGAAGTTAGTGCGGCAAATGTCAGGGTTAAATAGAAGATTGATGCTTTAGAACACTGATATTCCCATACCGTGGCAAGTTGTCGTCAATTTACTTAAATTTGCGTCATGTCAGATTTGGATAAAGCTGACGACACGCTTTGTCTAGGACTGTTTCAGTTTTTGTATCGCACGTGTTGCAATTACGGTAAATAGCAAATGTGGTAGTTGCTAAATGTCAGCGCGTACTTGACGAGCATAAATTATAATTAACTTGAAGGAATTTAAAAAGAAACGGGGAGATTTTTCAGTATTTTAGCATATGCTAAATTGTAAACGTAAACTAAAAAATTTCGTTTCGAAACAGTTTCTATAAGAATTTCATCTGCTATACAGAATATAATAATACTTTCTAATGATAAATTTCTTCTGGATTGAGAAAAACAACATGCTAGAACGTGCTGCAATGATCAGACCATATTACGGATGGAAGTTTCAGTTCTGAGAAACTATCGTACGACATAGATGAGATGTCTAAGCCTATTTCGCGATTCAGCAGAATCAAGACAGTACCAGATAAGCAGTTTCATGGCTTATCGTGCATCTCTTCTGCATTATCTGCGGAATATTTCTTCCCTTTCAGTTCATCGCGAGATTAATTCTTCTATTACCAAAATATAGTACTTTCTTCGTCATTGTATATAGGTAGTTTAAACTCGTTACAGTTTGAAAATTCTTCAATTATTAAATTTCAATAAGTAATTACTACTTGGCATATAAGCTTTAATTTATTTTTCGTTAATGGAATTTAGAGCCACGAAAGTTAATTTTAAATCATCCGTAATGAAAAGTGTCGATTGAATTTTCTGTGGGACTGAAATGATGCGTTAGTGCGTCAGTTGAATACAATGATAATAAATGACGCCCGTATAATTTATATAGAGGCACGGGTAATGCAAATGTATGTACCTACGCGAAGCGAATTGTGAAAAAGCGATTCAAGGAAGCGAAGATTTTCTCCATTACAATCCATTCTTCACAATCGTATGTGGCCTAGACACTGCAACCCTTTACGCGGCTTGGCATTCAATTGCAAGTATGTTTTGATCGATTTCATAAAAATTACTAACAAGTATCCGGTAGAACCTTGCACGAAGTATCAATTATCTCCCTATTTCTCCTTCGTTCTTCTCGTCTCCATTGCGACGCTCTTCTCTCATTCACGCCTCAGATTATTCGGGACAAGTGGGAACGAATGCGATGCAATTTCTAATTTATTATGGTATTCCAATTGTTGTTGCGTTTTCTTTCTTTATCTTCTCTTATTAATACGTTGTTTGCAAAGGATTCGTCTTTCTGATTGTTCTTTATTTTGTATAATTATACTATTATTATTAATAATTAATTAATATTACTATTAATAATACTATTATTAATAATAATTCATTAATAGAAGATTAATACTAGTACTGATAATTAACCTTGGATCCGACAACATTAATCTCGGCTGTATTTCGTTTTCTTTTATATACCTTCGTTATTTAATTTTTCTTTTGGATACTCATAAGTTAACTTCTCACTTCCAAAGTTTTCTTTTCTACTTATCTACTCAAATCTCGAATTCAATTACTAGGTACCAGTAAATTTAAAGGAATATTAAAAAAAAAGCAAATCACTTACTTTCGACACTCTTATTTCTCTATTTCATTCCATCTTGGTTCACCTTATTTCATTCTCGACCTCCCCTCTGGCACCGTAACCGTTTTATTTCTTCACTTTACTCGTAACCGTAACCCTGCATTAGCAAATTAAATTCTGTAACTTCATCAATCCTGTACATAAATATGGCTAAAAACTGTCGATGAGATTGATCCGGTACTTTCTCATGATTTTCAAGCCATCCAATAATGAAATACTCACTTAAAGTAATTGAAACGTATTAAAAAAAGAACGTACTTCTGTTTAATAGTGACGCCATCCCGCGCCAAATCGATCACTTTTTTCTCTCGATGTCTGGGATTTGGTATAAAATGGAATATGATGTAGTCCATGTGAAATTAATTGAAAGGGGGTTTAAATCATTATTTTGCGGATTTCGAAATTTTTTAAAGAATACAGTGTTTTGAAATTTGCGAGTTTTGCCTATTTTCACGAAAATGTGTTGTATGAACTGTTATCTTGGAAATTATTTATCGTAGGTATTTAGTTGATTCCTTTTTTATTTTAACCGAGAAGCATCGACCTTCCGGAACAAATTTTTCTCAGATTGAAAGAACATTTTGCAACATTGAAAATTACAAACAAATTCTTATTTTCCAACTTTCGGCTCGAGGTCATATTTTTAAATATAAAAAAAATATTACTATATTCGCTGAAGTGTTTTCCGTAAAATAAGTACTTGCAGGAAAGTTTTACCAAACGACTCTTGGTCACTGAAACTATTTTTATAATAATCAGATTTATGAGTATCAGCTTGTGCGTTCATTGATTATTTGTTAAAAAAGTGCCACTGCTCGATGAAAATGACGGGAAGGTGGTGGGCTTCTTCTTTCAGCAGAGGATAAGGATGGTAAGACTAAGTTTTGCATAAATTTTTTCTGTGATGGTGGCGTGAAGCTATGTAAGCTTCTAGTGCCAGTGGCAAGTTGTTAATGTGGCTACCTACAAAGCAAACTTGTGAACTAACAGCATCTTCGTCTATTCATTACGTGTTACTATGTATTTGTAAAATATATCCTTGCCCACTCGAATATGTCTCAGGGTGTAAGAATTTGATTGGCCAATGGCCTGTGTCAAATTTTAGACAAAACCTGTCCGTCTGATGAAAATGGCACTGTTTTCAGCACAATTCATTAGCTTCAGCCGTTTTCTTGTTTCCAACCCTTTTAACCTCACCAATCGAACTGATCTTATCCATGCCATCCTTCCTCATCCATCCTTATCCTCCTCGTGCTTTCCATCACTTTTTCAACAAATAATCAACGAACACCCAAGCTGCCACTTACAAATTTGATTATTATTAACAATTGTCATTGACTAAGAGTAGCTTAGTAAAACTCATCTGCAGATACAAATAACATTGAGAAGGATACGAGACCTGTTGATTTTGGTTTTTAGACATGGTAGTACTTTTTCAGATTTTTATAGACGTAACTGCGAACCGAAATTTCCAAAATAAGAATTTATTTATAATTTCCAATGCTGCAAAACTAATCTTTCAACCTAAGAAAAATTTATTCGAGAGGTTGATCCGTCGCGATCAAAATAAGAAAGGAATCGACTAAGTACATACGATAAATAGTTTCCAACATAAAAAACAAGTAGAACCCATTTTCACGAAAATAGGTACACAAAAATTACAAAATTAAAAACTCTGTAATTTTTAAACAAAATTCGAAATCAAAGAAATATGCTGTAACTCCTCCGCCTAATTTTATATGGGTTACATCATATTCCATTTTAAATGGAAATTTCCATTTCCAATAATAAATGTATCGATACTATCACGAGTAGAGTCAAGTGTTTGACATACAATTTTTAAGTTCAAAGAATGGATAGATAGATTGACTAATAGCTGACCACAGATACGTAGATTCATGGAGATTGTAGATCATGGAATTCGTGACACGGATGTATCTTGTTAGACACGACATCTAAGATATGAAGCTGCTAACACTGTGGCGTATAGGACAAATAGTAATCACTGTTATATTACAAGATCGTGAAGGTATCGATAAAGATCGCACCACAGAAATAATTTTACAGAATCCATACTTTTAAGTACGTATTATGCATTTACGCATTTTAATATACTCCTGATATAGTACTACTTTACTGGAAAAATTGTTATTCTCATCACAACAAAAAATTCTTAGTCACACGTGTCATTAGTAGGCACCTCTCAGCTTCACGTTCTACCATCTTGCCAATTGAAGACTGCTGCAAAAAGGAGGCAGCTCCATAATTTGCTGAGATTGAGTTGCAGGCAACATTAAGTGTAGGAAAAAATTAACTGTGAGTTAACTAAAGGTGAAAATCGTTCTGCAGTGTTCTTGGAGATTATTTCTTCATTTAGTAAACATATTTCATTATAATTTTTCTAGAATTACATAGATTGATGTTTTCTGATACGCTTCCATGTCCTAATACATAGTTTTAAAACATAATAATGCTGTTTAATGTAATTATTTACCCAAGACAAGTGGATTTTTATACAAAATGGTGTAAAAAGGGGGCAGCTCCAAATTTTTGAACTTCACCCTACCACAAAGAAAAGAAATCCTTACTTACAATAGTAATATTAATAAATCCCGTGTTAATATGCAGATTTTAAGTGTGCACAATACTTTAAACATATGTAAAAAAATATTTCGTTAACACAATTTTTATTAGTGTTCCAAAAGTCAATACATTTGGAGCTGCCCCCTTCTTGCCGCAAAGTCTTCAATGGTTTCCTGTCCACCAAGTCGTTTTAAGAAACCTTCAATCCGAACCATAAGGAGGTGTCAATTCGCTTCCTCAGCTTCCCCTCGTTCTCGAAACGTCTGCCCGTCTGTCGCGAATCTTCGAGATACGTCTGTATAAAGCTTGAAGCAAAATGAAAAAACTACGACGAGGGGACTCGTTCATCGCACCGAAATTTCAGGTCCATCGTCGAGACGCGTAACGCGGTGCTACAATGAAAAATCTCTATTACCGATTCATCCGAACACATTTTTCCGAAGATGCACTGGTCAGAAGAAGTGCATTGTGAAGAGGGCAGGGATGACCCCTTTCACTGTACCACGTTGCTACGGTCGTGTATATAAAGAGGCGAAGCATCTGACGAAGAAGCACAAGTACCACAACCCATCTGCATCCTAACCGCTTCATCGCCGGTGTCTGTGTGACAGAGAGATTATGTTCACTATCAAGGTAGGTGCACAGTCCGTAAGACCCGCGGCCGACAGTAGCCCGCGAGACTCGGTTTCCAGCGGCTAGATAAGCCTCGGCTTCAACGCTGCTAGCATACTCCAGTGAATTATCGTCCGTGCTGGGCGTCCAACGTGGGGCCATTGATTCACACGGTTTATGGGGGAAAAATTCCATCTTCTCCACCGGCCTTGCCTCCTCCCGCGTTTATTCCCTGTGACCGCGGCTCGCTTTGGTATTTCGAGGGGAGACGAGTATGCACCGGTTGATAGCAATCTCAGGTACCGATAAGAGGATATTCGATTTCGTTTTCTCCTGATGAATTCTACGTGATGAATTCGACTAGATGAATTCTGTTAGGCCCAGATATTTTTTTCTATCTTTCTCGGTATGTTTCTTTTTTTTTAATACCTTTGAGCAATTAGTGGGACGAGAAAATATAGACTTTTATTGGTGTTAGTCAGACGTATCGAAGCACTGTTAACGAACGCTAGAAACTGTTTGCACGCGAATAATATTACGTTTCCCACGTTTTTTACCTGTTACATCGCACCGCGCGATAGCGTTCCGCGTTATCCGCACCGCGGCGTCCTATCTGGTGGAATAAAATGCCCGAGATAAACGCGAAGCATGAGTTTGACGCGTCAACGGAAGGTTTTTTTTTTATCGGGACACCATGTTATGGTAAAACGGAAGAGTGTAATTCTGAACCGTCTCTGTGTCCGCGGAATTTTGCTTTTAGAGGTAATGAAAGCTTCAGGTTTTAACGCTGATATTGGATGTAATAACGTTACACGATAATTATTCCCATGTAGATACTGATCCGACAAAGTGCAACTGTTTTACCCTCTTTCGTTATAATTTCGTGAAAGCCCTATCGTCTCCCCAACTAAATTGTAATCAACGCGTAAGCATAATTTCGACGTTGATCGGCACACGCTGGCGGTATTTTAACAAAAAAAGCTTTCCACGGTTCAGCTGATTTCCAAATTTTCTCTGGTAAAAAAGTGCTTCGATTTCACGAAAAGGGCAAGTGTTGTAATTGCAACGACACTTTTTACGTCGATGCAGCTTCATTTCCAAATAGACAACGATAGTTAATATAAGTTTAAAAAAAATGAGGCTTTCCTCGAGAATTTCAAAGCACTAAAATTTTTTGTTGTTAATTCCTCTGAAAATTGTCCAACGTTCAGTCAGGAAGTTCTCATTCGTGGCACGTAGGTATCATCGTTGAACTTGATGGTTGTCTCATCCCCGCGTGTTTCGCCGAAAAACGGGTAATAATATTATCAGACGAAGTTGCAGTCCTTTCACCGCGAGCGGGTAACATTTAAATTGCACAGAACTTGCATCAGGATAATTGTACACCCGATTACCGACGTAGGATGTCGATATTACCGTTATGTCACCTGCTGAATACATGTCGCGACTTCTCCATCTCGCTTACGTCAAGGCTTCTTCTTCTCCATTGAACCACGATCTTTCTTTATTCGCGACGAGCTCAAGGAAATTTGAATCTCTCCAGAGATTAGCTTTGAATCGAATAGAATTTTATATGACAAACTCCAAACGAATTAAATTCCTGCAGGGGTAGAATTCTTTCGTTATAAGCTCGTCATTACTTTCTCGCTTTCCACTCGCATCTTTCTCTTCAAATCGATCCGTCGATCTCTGATACAGGATCAAGAACGAGGCGTTGGAGAATCTTCATTAAAGACGCCATTGCGATTGTGTGCGATTAAAATTACCAGAATTCGAGGGAGGGGAACATCGAACGGGCGTGAAATTAAGAATACAATTACCATAACAATTACGATGAACGACGACACGCGATTGCGCCACGATACACTCGTGTCGACACCTTCTTTTTCTTCGAGGTAGTACAATTGCGAAGGAATAAAGCGTGACACCGATGGGGATCCCGAATACTTTCGTACGCACACGCGTGTATCGCCGTGGATTCCAATCGTGACATCTTTCACGCCACTTTGCTTGTTACGTTACTTAAGCAAAGCAAATGAAATTCTATGCTGAAGAACGAACGTCGAAGAAAGAAAGAAGTTACGTCAGCCAGTCATTTTTTATCACGTCGTACACTATTATATTAAGGCTTTTTACACGACGATACTGCTGTAGCTGAAGACTCGTTGTTGGCTCGTTGATAAAACTGACGAAATCCACTTTTTCCAAAAATACGATTTTGGTCTTTACTAAAAGATAGAATTCTTAGCATGTGTTAAAGACCCAAATCTCATTTTTAAAAATAGGGAGCGTTGTCAGTTTTACCAACAGGCCAGCGTCAGACACATTTATACATTTTCTTCTTTTTTATGTTTGTGTAGACCAGCGTCGTTTCTACTAAATAACTATATCTGAAATACTAGTCGTGCACCACACAAGTTTATCTAATTCATATTTTAATTAAAATTTATGATATTGAGGTGACAGATGCGCGAGCAAAGTTCGTGTTGTGTCTTTGGTTCCATTATTATTGACGATGCGCGTATCGGTCGGTTTGTCGCGAGCTTCGATAATGGAAAATTGGTTTTCCACGTTTGCTCACAGAAGTGGAAATGGTTGCGACACGTTATTGAAAGAAAAATATAGTAGAAAATTTGAAAGCGATTTAAATTCGAAGGTTACAGTGGGAGTAATGCTTGTAAGAAAGTACTAATACGATGGCTTTTGATATGGAAAGTTTTGAATATTTTATGCTAGGTATTATTTAATCATATACACATATATATTCATTACATCTGTTTAGGAAAAAGTGTCATGCTGTTTATTAGAGAAAAAATATTAATAAATTCACCTAAGTGTAGACTATAATATACGCATAATGTAATTTCGTGAGCAAGTAACTAAACACAACTGGTTCCCATTTCGAAATTTGCAGTAACTTATTTGTCTCTGGCTATTTTTGAAATTTGAAAATTAGAAAAAACATTAACCCAATGCAATTACCCAGCAAAACGATTAATCCAAAATATTTACCTCCGTTAAAAAAAAAACGTAGCTTTACATACATTTCCTGAAAAACTTATTGGAAATTCATGAAACAGAAAAGCAAAAGTCGCCAAGCAAAGTCGAGGTGTAGAATTCGAAAGTGATTTAGAATTTCTAACGACACGCCAGCGTGTTCGTTTCGACGTCTCTGACAAGTACCTACCTCCCCCATTTAGAATGTCACGGATGAAAGGTGGAAAAAATGGAATCGACAGTCACCGAATCGATCGAGACGCGTTGGTGTACCATAGCTCGCGGTGAGCTTCTCCCCATGATCGTTTGACCTTATGAATGAAGAAGCGTCTTTCGTTCTTTCATAATCTGTCTTATTGCACGTTTCAGAGAACTGGTGGACGCGCGGCGTCATTACCAGTAATTCCACCTCCGTTTTGTGCAACACTTGTGAAATTTTCCGCACTTTGTCATTTTCTTGGCGTAACAGCGGGCCAGCAATCAATTAGCTGTTTACGATGAGACCAAATGAAGTCTTTCACATCGATTTTCGCGTAACTCTGTACATACATAGAGAAGCAAAGAATATTTCATCCATGCCTGGCCTTCTCCGTGGACACTTAACAGTTTATGAGATATTTAATAATGGGGATAGTGTTGACTTCAAATTGCTTTCGACCTGGAAATCCGGGTTTTAAGGTTCATTATAGCACACCACTAATTTTTTATGATTATTCAAGTTTCATTGTTAAATATTTCGTAACCTATTGAGTGTCTACGCGATAGGCCAAGTGTGAGTCAAAAATTTTTTGTCTTCCTTTCGTAAAATTAGTGCACAGCACTTCGCGTGGTCCCCCTTTTTAATAGTAATTCCATGTGCGTCGAGATTGCCATCGAGGATAAGAATTGCACGAACCATCTTCGCGAGTCTCCAACTCAAAGACCATTTGCGCTTCGCCAGAAAAAGGGGAAGGGGAGAAAAATTGTTAGGAGTATTCTCAAATATCCTTTCTAAGTCCCTGTGACTTCCTTCTTCGCACTTTTCTCCACTACAAACAGTTGCGTCTGGCCTTCTGCGGGTCCCATTGTCTGAGCTAGTACACGTAGGAAGCGATTGCTTGTTCCAGCTCGGTCATACGGTCAAGGAGAATCGAAATATCGATTACACGATGTGTTACGAGAATAAAGTCTTGTCCTGGATTGGGTGTCATTCATGCTGCGCGATCGGTAACCGAGCACGTTACGGTGGAGGATCTGCGTCGTCTTAAAGTCGAAAGGGCCAGAAGGGTGACTCGTGATCTGTGTGCTAGATACGGAGACGGAGTTCTCTAAATTTCAAGTTTTAGAAAATTATATATTTCACAGAATTTGCATTTCCTCGTCGAGATTCGATCGACCCCTTAAGTTCGCAGAAATTTCAATGAATTCGAGTATAAAAGAAGAAGTAAGTGAGAACCCTTTTGGGGTTGAAAACGGCTTCCTTCTCTATCCTCCCTTTTTCTTTCGTTTTTAACTGTTGCTAACTGCCTCTCGAACGACAAAGGAGTGTCCACGAGAAACGTGCTCGTCCCATAGGGAAACGACAATGATGAAACGCGATCCGATCGGGCTGACATTTAGGGGCGGGAATATTTCGCGGGGCAGATTCGTGGCTGGCGATGGTCTTGAACGAAATTACACGTTTCACGGACGTGCACAGAAAAACGGGCACATTACACGGCAACCGCTTTCGTCCTGCCATTACCCTGTATTTCATAATGTCATTTGCAACTGATGTAACCGCGTCGTGCAGTCTCCTAGGCATTATCATCTTCCAGTTGCCCTTTGTAGCCGCTCCACACGGTGCCACGCCACCGCGAGACGTTCCTTTCACGAATTCTATGAATATTTGAACGAAAGGTTTTGCAAACGGCGCTAGGGATCGGCATCCATTGTCCACGGACTTCCCAGGAGCTACCTCTCTTTTCAATCACGAGACAGACTTACCTAAACCCTCAGCTTCCAATTAAACTTAATTGGCGCGGGCGCTGCTCGCCATTAGCGATCGACACCGAGCCGATCGTATCGCGCCTACTTGCTTTCCTATACTTTTGGATTCAATTTTCGGGAGTGAGTTGTGTCTAATTCAACCGACACCATTGTCAGCACCTACTTTGCTCTGCAATGAAACTAGTTCTTCGACCATTTGCTAGAAATAATTTTTTTAATCTGAAATTTGGATCACTATAGACGTTAGTTTTATTGAGCGCATTTAATTAAAGTATTGGTGATAAATTTAATACAATTTTTAAACCGTTTTGGGGGATTTTGGAATAGGAAGCTTTCACTTGAAATGTGACCGACTATTTCTAACATTTTTCTTCCGTAATGATTATTTTCCCCTGCAAGAAGTAATTTAATCTTTACGATCGATGTTTTATTCTGCCATCCCTTGTTCTGCTGCTGTACCAAAAATTTGTTTCAGGCGTTACTGGCGGTCGTACTCTGTACGACAGGGACACTAGCTGCACCACAACGACCTTCCGGTGGCGCTGACAAAGATGCGGTGATCACGTCTCAACAGCTCGAAGTGAATTTCGATGGCAATTACGTCAACAAGTAAGTTCTCGTCGGGAGATCTGTGAACAGCTATAAACAATTGGCTGTCGTCATTATTCAATCCCTCGTTGGGAAATTGGCGCACAATGAATTTTCCATTATTCCTAACAGACGAGAAATAGATTAAAGCTGCGAAAGAAAAGCACAGAAGTAACGATTGTATGACAGACAAAGAAGTATTGTATCACGTGCCCAGTTGAAATTTATCGTTCTTTGAAAAGTGGAACAGAGGAACGCTCGTAGAAATGGAAGGGATTTCCTCGCTTCCCTATTTCTTCTTTTTTTGGGAAGTCCATAATTTATCTTCGTTACAAAGGAAGCATAGTACACTTACAGTAGTACTGCTGAATTAATGAAAAATTAGCCCTACGACTGTCTATTTCTCTTCCACTTTGTTAGCAATCATGTACAAAGCTACCGGTGTTGATAGCATTTAATTAACTCATTAGCCAAATCCAACGTTGAAAGGTTCGCTGGACATTCTATGTCGCGTGACAAGTTGCAATGCGCGCACCTTTCGTTGCTGACACATACAGTGAGCAATGTAATTACGCACCGCGAAGACAATGGACAGAGGATAACAGGTATCCAAGTCCAATGACACTGGTTTATACACGCGATTCGCAATTGTCGCCCACTGCAACCTCTAGTTTGCATTACAATGTTATTCCTAGGTAGGAGTGATCGCTTCTGTGCTAAATGTTTATCCTCCACTTACCAGGAGGAGTCGCCTTTCTTAGCGCGCCACGTTATTAATTATCGTCAGACTGTCTCACACTGCAACCAAGTCTTTCCTTGTACGTTATAATATTCGAGAAACTGTCCAAACCGTGATTCACCTTATTTTATCGAGATCAGTGCTGGAAGCGTTGAATTGGCGACTTAGCAAAGAATAATTATTTGAATATTAATTAATTATTTAAAAAATAAACTAAGATTCCACTACTTGCTGCTTCACGTCTCCACAAAGGATAGCGTTTACTTTAGAAACAGCATCTGTTTCTCATCTTCAGGAAGAATAGCCTCACCAGTTAGTTAATCAATCAGCTACCAAACGAACGTGTTCGTTTCTCTAGACCTTTTCGGGAAACCATAAAGCTAGCAACAATTTGAGTTGCTCTTCCTTCCATAGTGTTTCGTTTTACGCTCGACCCGCGGAACTCAGCGCCCCTTTTCCAATTATTGTCCAGCTTCGAGACGAGCAACGGAATCAGCCATCAGGAGTCAGGGCAGCCGAAGCAGGTGGACAATGAGACACCGGTGGTCTCGCAGGGCTCGGACTCCTACACGGCGCCCGATGGCCAGCAAGTGAGCATCACGTACATCGCTGATGAAAATGGCTTCCAAGTACAAGGCTCCCACATCCCCACGGCACCACCGATACCACCAGAGATCCAGAGGGCGCTCGAGTGGAACGCAGCTCACCCTGAGGAGGACGACGGCGGTCAACCACGACCACCTGGCCGAGGTCGGTCCTTTTCCTCTGCCTTAACGACACTTTGACCCTTTAACGAGAGTTAAAGGCGAGAGCGAGAGCTCGGGTTTATTTGTTCGTTTGCGCGCAACCCCCGTGCCCGCCGAATCGATATTCGCGTTTTACGGGAATATAATTCAGGAGAAGTAGTTGGGAAAACTTTAAAATTTCATCAAAGAGCATTGATAATTCTGTTTCTGAAGGGGGATTTGATAGGTTTGCTTTGAAACCTTCAGGCAATAAAATGTAACACAGGCCTGCAAGATTGAGAGTCATACAAACTTTTTTAAAAATGTATGCTAGTTTTATAGGAATTTCGACTTTTAAATGCAAAAGTTACCTATGATTTGCCTCACCGCGTACAGTTTTTATGTCGTAATATGCGATTGAATGAAATTAGCAGTGATAAATGAAACCTAAAAATATATTAAAAACAGCTAAAGTATTGAAAAAGGTTTTTTCGTCGCAAGCCTGTGTAATTTGATAGTGACGTGGAGGGGACTGAAGTATATTCTGTTTGTAGGATTGTGACGATGTTGTTAATTGCTGAATGTTGGGTGGATGAGAATATTGGAGTTTGGAAGTAACGAATTTCTGGCCCCACAGGTTAATCAGCCCAACTATACCTCAAACGTGACCTGATTCCGAGCCAGCTTGCCATGGACAGAACCGACCCCGAGCCTCCGATGCAACCATAAAAATAAATATAGCGTGGTATATTAATCTAGGATTATACATAACAAGAAAAAAAAACAAGTATGGCGTGACGCCAGTCGGTATATAATGACTATATACATCAAGAGATTCTTTATCTTACCTGTATAGAAGAAAGTAATGCGCACTGTTCAGCAGCTTACGACAGGATCGTGCCGATGCGCGCACGCTGCTTTCAAACGTAAAACGCGGAAAAATGGACGACGCCATCGCAGCTGCGAGGACGCGTTTAGAGCGTCGATAGTATATATAATACGTATACTTTAACTTGTGATTTTTGTATATAAATAAAAAGCGTTTCGCCGAAGAATTCGTTTCCTTCCTTTTTGCACGCGACCCTCGACGTGCTCACTACTTAGTTTCCCTGATTCTTCGTTCTCTGAAGGTGCGAATCCACGATGAGATTTTACATGAGATAAATGTGAATAATGGAAATAGTCGCGGGAGATGAGATTTTTGAAAACTCATCACGAATCTTGTCTTATGAGAGCCTAGTTTCATGAAACTAATGACAAAATAATTAAAAAGTAATAAAATAATTAAATGATGGTCGTATGAAATTAAAGTCTCATGTGAGGCATTATTTTCTTGTCTCGTCATGGATTTGCAACTTAATAATTATTTGACTGTGAATCGAATGCGTGGGAATACGGGGCTCTCTGAAAACAGAACACAACTATATTTGATGTGCCCTTTTTAAGCTATTTTTGATGGACGTGTAAAATATTATTTTAATCGAAACTGCAAATATTTTCGGAAATAGAATATTGTAAGGTGCTTTCAACGATATGTTTGCAGGCACTATAAAATATATTTCATATAAAATTTGCACAGTTTTAAAGCAGACACGTGGTAATCACTTTTTGCTTTCTGACTTTTACCCAAAGATCATACC
Organism: Andrena hattorfiana; assembly: GCA_944738655.2. Taxonomy (NCBI): domain Eukaryota; kingdom Metazoa; phylum Arthropoda; class Insecta; order Hymenoptera; family Andrenidae; genus Andrena; species Andrena hattorfiana. Next base: position 30,945,663 of record OX122892.1, on the reverse strand, counting down.
TATGAAATATTTTAACTGAAAGGTCAACATTTTTAAGGAACAAACGATTTGTGGTAAAGGTTGTATTAAAATTTTGTAGAATATCAAATAGGCCTAAGTAGTTATGCAGAAAGCTGCCAACCCTCAAAATGACAAAAAATTAGTTAAACGCAGTATGGATCCCATAAGTTTGTGATCTTTATTTTGCAAAAAATTACCAAGCCATAGAACAACTCTTACATTATATAATTATTAAAACTATCAAGCCATACTTTCATTTTTGGCTTAAAAACAAAAGCTACGGAAAATTTTAAATAATATTAATTGTACTATTCATTATTAAATAACCCATTAAAAAACATTGTAAAACAATAACAAGAAATAAAATATATCCAATAAAAATAATAAAGCTACTTTTCTTTAACAAGTAAAATCTGAAAACTAAATTTACTCAGTTTCATTTCAGGTCATCGAGGGTTGGTAGCTTTCGACATAACTATATACACCCCAAAAAAAGTCTAAGTTTATAAGGTATATCACAGTCTTGGAGTTTCTAAGTCGATATTCACTTACTCCAAATAATAATACAGATAGAATAATACAGGAAGAATACCAAAAAAACAAAATTCAAATAATTTCTAATTTCTTACGTGATAATTCACTACAATGCATGTTATTCGATTTATTGAAGATTCTGAGACATCATCTTATTACTCCAAGATTTTAGTAAAGAAAGCACAAGTACTTGCTACTATTATTTATAGTGATAATTTACATACTTTTAAAATATACATGTATGGTCAGTGTACAATTGAAAACATATTAACATTATCTTTAGGTAACGATCGTCAGGTCCTTTCAGCTCATAAGTACCAACCAAAAAGTGAATCAAACTACAAAGTATGTATAAAAAAAGAGTATATAATAATAGGCGAATAAAAAATGATATGTGGAAATGTTACTGGATGAAGGGTATCGATTGCAAAACAGGGAGCAGCAGCTGCAAACTCTCGGTAGCGAACACGTTACTTCTTAATGCGCGTTGACTTGATAACTTGATGAAGTGAAGATTTAATCAAGATCCCAAGCAAAATGTTCACGAAGGGTTACATCGGAAGATTCCAAGGGGGCAAGAATATTGATTGGATGTGAAGTAGGTATTAAAGCCGTCAGGAAAGCTTTTTGGCGTTGTGTATATGACGAAAAGCTGTTTACTAAAATAATAGCTTCCTGCGTATGTCAACGGGTATGTTAATTAATGCCACGCAAGTAGGTATCTGATGTACGACAGCACTTTCAACTTGACTCGTGTTTGATGATCAAAGTTCGATGTGGAATAGAGCCGTTAATTAAGATCACACCATAGTAAAACCCTGAAAAATATATATCTACTTCTTGATAGTATGAGAAATGTGAATATTTACCTTTTTGGCTCCTCAGAGATAAGTATTGTAATATTGTGTATTTGTTACAACACTCACTTTATACTGCTTCATCGATATCTTTAGAAATTAGTGATCAACGTTTCAGACCTGAAATAATTTGACAAGTAGACGACTATAGTTGGTGTAATTAAAAAAGAAGAACTAATATGTGTATGATGAAATAAGAAAAGATAAATAAAAATGTGATTAAAATAATTAGAGACTATACCTACATACTTTCAAGGGACTCCTAATTAAGAAACAGATATATTGATATTATTCAAAACAGAATTGTGTAAAAGGTACTAATTAATGAATTCTATTCGTTGGTGTGCTACAATGTAACAACCTGTTCAGAATTTCCCAAGTGGTAATTTGTAATTTTAATGAATTTTTAGTTGGAAAATATTATGTACAACGACTTGTTAGGATGCCAACTAAAATTTATAAGCATCCTTTAGCATTAAAAAGTTACTTACAAGGAGAGGTTCCCAGGTGTCCGCCTCCGATTGCTTGGTTTTTGGATATGTTTTAAAGGACCGAAAAATAAGAATTACGAGTCTTTTTATTTTGGCCCATTTGCATGATTAGGGGATGAAACCACCCCTTATAGTTCATAAGGGGTACAAAATTGTGTTGAATAAAACTTGATATAAATTTCATTTGCGTCATAACTTGCTGTATGGATGATGTTCTTGTCACTGTTATAAGGGGGTAAACGATTGTTCCTATGACAAAAGGAAGCCGGGCAGTGACGATTTTAGTGAAGCAATCGCAGTAGCCACGCAGTCCGTCCATCAGTTCCCATATTAAATGCGTCTATTCTTGCGTCAACACGTCTCCGTTTGAGGAGCTCTTTAATTTTAATTTATTGTATTAAAACATTCTTTTCAGCGCGACTTCTTTGAACTTGTTCAGTACAATTAATTAGTTTGCTGGTCATCGTCATAAGGTTTTTAATCGTGCTTTTGTTGTCATAAAGCCTGCAGTTTTAGTTTCGAGTAGGTAGTGTGTTGATATACATATACATAATAGTATATGTAATTAAGCACTGCGTAATAATTAATGAAGGCCCCAGTTAATTTTAAAATATTAATGCTGACGTTATAGATACTTATAAGAAGCCCGGACAACGCCGGGTACTTTAAGCTATATAATTTAAGGCTGTCAGAAGTTTCGAAACGTCACTTATATTGTTAATGCTGGGCACGCGATCTCGCAGTTAGAATTAAAAAGGTCTTGGAGCAATTACAAAATTTCTAATAACCATAGCCGTAGCGTGATTCATTCGGCATTGGCAAGTCATTGCCTCACCAACTTTTGAAAGAGTGCGCGTTTTTTCGTGAGACTTTTCTGTCCTTCCATGCGCATCGTCGAAGCGTATCCGCCATTCAAATAAAGGGATGACTGATGGTACTTGTCGCAACGAAAGAACTTGGGCGGTACTTTAAATAGTATAGTACCTTGTACCGCGCATTCAAAAGTCACTGATTCCGCTCATTACGACCGTGCTTCCCTTGACAGGTCATTTTTCAGATGGGACGGGCTTCGAGCGTGTGAAAGGTCATTTCAGATCACGAGATTAATTATTTTCGCGCATCATTGTTAGGTACTTTGTTGCTTACGTCGCTTGTGCTGCCTGAGTAGCGTTCTGCTTTACAGACCATCCTTCTTACGTTACATAATTCATGTAGGTTTCGGATTTTTTATATATATTTGTGTGAAGTTTTCTGTGCGTGAAGATATTTCTCTCTGTTGCTGTGTATATTATGTTGAAGGTTTCTGAAGCTACAAAGATGAATTTCTGCAAGAAATATATTGCTATTATAATGAAGGGTTATTTGAATTTTTAAGACAGAAATTATGAAAGGGGAATAGTTGCTCATAGAATAAGCATATTTTGTAATGATGTCATAATACAATTACCATCGTCCTTATTGTTATTTTAAATCATTAAATCTTATTAGACAATATTCAAGGAATCGAACATTTATTACGTAGCTATAGCGTTAGATATACAGCATTACTCCTCATAGTATTTATTGAATTTATGATAGACAACTAATTGAAAAATATATACTAAAATACTATAATTGAAAGACATTAATTCTTTATTTAAACATGGTTAGTAGACACAGATGTTTTCTTTTGTGTTGTTTTCTCGTCCTTCATTTTTCTTATTATATTGGGTAATCGAATAAGTTTTTCCAAATCTGGGATTTTAGCTTTAAACAAACATAATTTTGGTCCAAGAAAGGATTTTTAATCGAAATAAGAATATTAAATTTTCATCGCCACGATGAAACTGTACTAAATGTGCAAATGTGATCCTAATCATTCATAAGTGTGATTTAAATATTTAAATAAATGGTAATCGTTGAGTAATAATATGAAGGATGGGGTAAAACAAATTTCTTTTTGTTTACACTTTAGTGCTTCTTTTAGAAGAAATACAACATCGCAGTTGCTCGCAGAAACCAATCATTAGGGGGGGATTCTTGCGTAACAACCCCAGAAGTAGCTGATATTTATGAATTTTTTGGAAGAAACTATTGTTAATATTGGATTAAATTCTTCTGGATTATAAGATGGCATCCTTAAGCTAGAAGAATTTTTTTATGTCGATCCTTATTATTTATTAAATATTGTGGAATCTTGTTAACCTCTTCGACGACGTAATACCTGTTAGCGTGATGTGCAGCACCTTCCACAGTCATCCGATTGCAAAAGGAAGGAAAAATTCTTAAAGTTAGATAGTTTACGCTCGGCCTAAACATAAAATTTAAATTTTAGTTTTCATTCATAATACTTTTTCCGTCGATATAAATTTATTTAAGGAAAAAAGTTACTTTTTCTTTCAAATGTTATGAATTTTTTAATTTTTCATTTTCTTTTCTTTCAATTAGAGCCAAACCCAGCGTAAACTATCTAACTTTAAGAAATCTTTCTTTAAGCCCATAACTGACTCCCACTTTAATCGATTAACAATAAAATTCATCGTGTTACTTAAAATAGAATACATTTCAGCATATTGCAAAATTTTGCAGAGTTTTCCATGACTTTCACGCGAGATACTTGAGCATCGATTATCTGCCATAGTAGCGAAGCTCTACGCGAGGTTGAAAGAAGCGTTGATTGCTGATTCGCGAAAAAGTCTTCAGCAAAAGTCACTCACAATCAGTCCATGAAGAACGAGAGGAAAATAAACTGCCTGTACACTGGCATCCCCTAATAAACTCCTAGGTATCACCACCAGCAAGCATTGACTTCGAATTTACTTACATTTATAATTCAACCATAGGTATCTATTTATAGAATATTCAAACCATACACACTAATAAGCCAGCATTCTAAATAGAGCTAAAACAACCATATCACCTGACAATCAATACCTATGCATAAAAATAACAATTTATTCACCTCGCCACCTGATGAAAGCTTAGGTAGATATATCCTACTTTTAATGACCCTGACTACATTAATCGAATCCCTTTAAACGAAGTACCTAAGAAACCAAGCATTAGTACCATGTTTGACTCGTAATTTGTATATTTATAGCGAGTGTATATTTACAGTAACAGTTAATTGACGGCGAAGGTGCGGACTGATTGCAGGTTGCTCGTCCCGTGAACCAGCCGGAAAGGTTTCCTTCAATATGTGATACCGGTCATACGAAGGCCTAACCGGTATCACCGAGTGACATTTGATGGAAAATGTCGGTGATAGCGTAGAGTATTCCAAACTATAAAAGGTGCACGCAATAGACACATGATCGTCAGTACGATATTGCAGGCGATATCTAGAAAATCGCTAGCCGAGGAACAAGCTAATCCAGTAGCACGGTATTTGGACAGGATCGATAGATTTTCAAGCTATATTTCACTCATATTTACCCTGCGCTCCTCATTAACGCACAAATCATTGCAACCGTCTATACTAATTAATTAATACATAATTTAATCTCTCTGCGTTTGATAAAAGTGTTAATTGATTTAGGTAACTTCTGTCAGTGGGCGCAGGTAATCGTTTGATTAGCCAGATTTACGGTTAATCGCTTGTCAGAGATTTAACATGATACATACTTCACGCTCGGTCGACGAAGATCAACAGGGTGTGATATAATAGGCGTGTTAAACTTCAATGGTGCATTCGGAATTGAAGTACTATGAAAAAAAGTTATAGGAATAGTTGTGCCATTCGAAGTTTCCCAGTTATTGCGAGGTTTGTGTTTCAGCAGTTCATATGATATTTGTAAAACACTGATTGACTGGAAAATTGCATACTAATGAGGCGTTTAGGTTTTGAGCACATTCTATGGTTACAATAAATAGAAGATTCTATGAAATATAATATTGGCTGAAACTCGGAAACAAGGTGAAATGGGGCCTATATAGGGTGTTCTGAAGAAATTTACAAATTTTAGGGCTTGCAATATTTTAACAGAGTATAAGGATTTTAATAAATAACTGTCCTAGTAGTAATATTTCTGGAGATATGCAATAAATTATATGCTGTCTCTACAACAGCTGTTTTATATGATTTCTATCCGTTTAAGGGTAGACTTTAGCCCTTCGTTGCGAAGAAATATAGATATAAATAGTGTTTCTTTACCTAACAAGGCATACTTTTCTTAACGTGAACTGATCTCTTATATGTAGGTAATGTAATTCGTGATCGTGTGCACTGATAATATAGTAGATGCAAAGTAATGAGTCTCATGTCCATTATGGTATACAGGATGTCACCGGGATGTCAACCCGAAAGTGTATAATTCCACATGGAAATATACCTAAATGAAAAATATAAGCAAAAGTTTTTTTATTTGGGGCTTCGTTTTAAAAATAACATTTGTTAAGTACGCATCAATCTGACGAAGAGTTGGCAAAATGCAGCAGCAAATATGGTACAACAGCGGATGAAATGAATCATTGCGGAAAAATAAGTCGATATTGCAAAGAGAGTTTTCAAAATCGATTTTCTCGAAAAAACATTTCGTAGGAATAAATAGTTATTCGCTATTTTCTACTTATTTCTGCGTGTAGAATCTTCATATTGTATCGTCAGTTCAGTGACACACTGTACATCGCAAAATAAGAATTAATTTTGACAGAGCGCTATAAGCTCCATAAATCTGCTACTTTTTTCTGAAACACTCTGTATCTCTACGAACTCTCGATATTCTTTTTCAGTGCCGAATCATCCACGGAATTTGACTGTTATGTCACACCCAGTGTATAATTAATTATTCGACATATTACAACACGGTAAGCGTATTAATTGTCAAATGACAACTTGTTTCAGGCATCTCTTTAAGTCCACGTCATGTACACCCTCGTGATCTTCCTGCTGAGCCTGATGACCGCGGTGTTAGCCGCGGACAGGCCCATTCCCATCGTCAGTCAAAGCCAGGACATCAGCCCAGACGGCAGTTTTTCCACGAAATGGGAGAGCGGGAACGGCATAGTCGTCCAGGAAGAGGGTTTCCTGAAAAACCCTGGCAAGAACGAGGCGGAAGCTGAGGAAGTTAAGGGCTCAGCTTCGTGGACCGCGCCAGACGGCACGAAAATCAACCTCGGTTGGTTGGCGAACGAAAATGGCGCCACTTTCCAGGGTGCCCATCTACCGACACCGCCACCCACTCCGCCGATACCAGTTCTCATCCAACGTGCCCTCGACTGGATAGCCGCTCATCCCTATAAAGAGGGCAAGAATAGATTGTGATTCCGCGTGACGTTCCATTTTCGCCAGAATACCATCTCGCGAGAAAACTCGATGTGAAGTTGTTTCTCCCACACGAAACGATTGCATGGACTCACTCCACACACCTCTGTCCTCGATATATGAGCGCCGCTCTCAAAATCGTTCGAACGTGTATCGGGGTCCTGTGAATAATGGGAATGCGTGCAACGCGAACTTTCGTATCGGGTTTTATGTCGCGACGCGAATACTGTAAAATAACGCTTGCCGTTGGAGTTAAGGTTACTGTATGGAAGACATTTTGTGGAAATAAAAATTTGAAGAGATAAATTGGATTTATGTGATACTCCAGATTTTGGTTAGAATATGTTATTACGCTTGTTTGCTCATTGTGAGTGCTTAAGGTTTAGATGTTAAGTACTTAGAACCTTAAGGGTAGTCGGTCTGTCGAAAATGAAGCATTTCTTTTTCAATTAATTACAAGGAAATAAATTGAAGCTCGGACTTGGTTCTTGACATAATGTTTGTTAACATCATATACTTTAAAAAAACATGTTTGCTTCGGCAAAAATATACATTATAGATGTCGCTACAGATCATTAAACAGGCTTTTTAAAAAAGTTTATTTTATTTTGCAGCGATTTTAATGAAATGAAACGAAATTCAGCGACCTGCTTGTAAATTCTACTTCAGAATACCTCTGGTTCAGCACTGAACCTACAAAAGAAGAAAATTATGAAAATGAAGCTACGAAGTGGCGATTTTTCTAAAAAGTGCATTTTTCGTTAGACGGAAATGAACGAATGTCGTTGAACGAAACGAAATTTTAGTTTCTTTTCATAAAGAATAAATGTTTTTTATTAACTTCAATTTAGGCTCAGGCCGTTATTACACATTTTGTGAACATGCTCGGATTTGATTTGAATCAAGTGGAACCTCTGTTTTTGAGTTATCACTGCAAAACAAAAGAAACTTTTATAAAAAGGCCTGTGCAATGATCCATTTGTTGCGTCATATATAATGCATATTTCTGACTAAACAAACATGTTTTTTTAAAGCTTATGATGTTAATAAACTTTGTGTCAAAAGACAAATTTCAGATTCAATTTATTCATTTGTAATTAATTGAAAAGGAAATGCTTCATTTTCGACAAAAAAGACTGGCTGAGAAGTACCCTTAAGGTAGTAGGCAGTAATAACGTTGACTTCTCCGTAGTTCCGTCTTCTGTTCCCTTAGTTTTACTTCAATATTCGATCGAAGTTTGTTCAATGAAAGTTTTGCTTGCAATGAGTATTCTGGTCCAATATCTGGAACAAATGAAAAATCGTTTGTATATTGAGGACATTTCTAGTAGGTAAGTTTCCTTTTTTCCGTGTAATTCTTAGGCCAATGAATGGTTCGAGTATTTAAAATATTAGGACAAATTTTCCGTATCTAGTAAAAATTATTATACTGTTTGGTACTCGATTGTTGCCTAACTGTTATTCTCTCAGTTGCTTGGTGTCATTGGTGACATCAATATACGTAGCTCTTATTTAAAAATTGGGACTAATTTTATATTTTTAGCGTAAGTATTGTTATTATTTGGACATGTAAAAATGAAGTTTAGTTCTTACGTTATTTTTTGTAAAAGTTATTTGGCTCTCCAACTGATTAAAGGAATAAACTAATAAGTGATGAATAAAGTGATGGCCTAAAGTAATGCTTTAATAAGTGATTCAGTTTATTTAGCACGTCCACACTATTTGAAAATTGAATGAAAAACCGTTTTACCAATAGAACAAGCTTGTCGCGATACAAAATTTACACCAACAATAATAATAATACGCCTTTATTCAGACCACTTATACATTTAATACTAACGAAAAATAATCACAAAAAAGAGGGGAAACTACCCGAGACGGTAGTAATCAACGATAAACCTTTCACTACTATTAAATCATATCCTTGCTATAATTACCAATAATCCTTACTTGCTAATAAAAAATCTAGAAACAATCTTATATGAAGACAAATGAAAAATCTTATAGAATAAACCAGCACCCATTGTAACTCCTTCCTAGACACGAGACCCACAGAAACGACATGGATTTCGCGGGCAATCTATATGCAGCCAAAATAGCGTGCGACAGGTGCAACGCGATAGTACGAAAGTCCGGGTCGAAGGTAACCGTTGCGACGAAGGAGGCAGAGAAATATTGCATAAGTGTCAGAGTAGGAAAGTTTCTCGTTCCAACAGCCGTGCCATCACTGTCGACGGCCGGCGTTGTCCTCGTTCGTGTAGATTACTTGCAAGTGCCTTGCTAAACGCGGAAAACTATCTGGCTGCGCAAACAGTGCTTGCACGCCCACATTGTTGCGCATATTTACGGATTATTCTGCTAAATTGTTTACACGGCCGCGTGGCATGGCAAAGGAAATGGGCAGATACTTGCAGTATAAATACGGTAAGTTGGGCTCAGATGAGATCTCGTAACTCACAAAGAGTTCTCTAAATCTCCACTCGTTCCGTGGCAGATTTTATTGCGCTTCGGAGTTACGAAGGAGAATAATACAGAAAAGACAATGGTAGAAAAGTGGATGAGGGATCTACATGCTGAAGAGTGATCGAGCCACCGAGGAGCGTTGAGGCGTTGCGGCTTCTTGACGCGCGTGTTACAATTTAGTATATCGCCCGATGACGAAAATTTAAATCGTCATTATTTTTATCCTACCTCTTGACGTGAATACGTCTTTAAAATCGGTACAGTACTGTTGTGAGGCAGAGGTGGGCAAAGATAATATTTAGATAATATGTAAATAAAAAGTACTTCGTAAAGTATCCGTTATTCGAAGAACGAATAAGATAATTTATCTTTATTCGAAACGCCACAGATGAAGCAGGTTATTCGACGGGAATTCATCCGACGACGAAAGATAATTTGTTTATTCGAAGGCTTTTCATCTTGGGTTTCGAATAATTTTTCAGCTTTATACTATCTTCATACGAGAAGCTCGAATAACTGGCGAAAGCCTTTGTGGCCCGAGCCGCGCGCGATCGCCGTTGCTCGGCGGTATCAATATGAAAATGGCACCAATGGATTCTTGGCATTCTCCAGATTATTTGGACAGAAAATAATTTAAATCGGATTTTTTTAAAGAAACGGGCTTTCAATTCTGCAAACAAATTTTTAACGTAATATCCTTAATTATTATTCACATTATTATTCTATACTCGCAATTAAATATTTCTTGACGATTTATCTAGCCTTGTATCTAGCATTACTGTATACTATACAGCCTTGTATCTAGCATTACTGTATACTATACAGTAATGAAATATACAGTCAAGAAATATTTAATTGCGAGTATAGAATAATAATGTGAATAATAATTAAGGATATTACGTTAAAAATTTGTTTGCAAAATTGAAAGCCCGTTTCTTTAAAAAGATCCAATTATACTATGTATACTATACAGTAATGCTAGATACAAGGCGAGATAAATCGTAAAGAAATATTTAGTGTATACGATCACAGCAATCAAGCTTTTTTTACAATTAAAATTAAAGTTATGGTAGTGATTGTATGATGCACCCAAGATGAGCTAACAAGTTAGCATAGATCTAATTAAACGAAGTAACTTTAGTCTTGAAACTTATTTTCTATCTCTTACAGTTCACGAGTTATAACACAAAACCGGAAAATAACCGAATTTTCAGAGGTCAGTCAACCTCCTGAGAGTGAATTTGGGCAACAAACAAAAATTTGCATTTTAATTAGGAGAGAGTCCTCTACATATTCACAAAGATTCAGAATTTGTTGAATTTCCGGGTTCAGGATCTTCCCGTGTAAGTCACAAAAAACTTATTGCATGTGATTAATAAATCACGCCTACATTGTTATTGCTATCTCATCCTACAAGCTATCAGTTGACGGCCCGAATTTATTATTCTGCACAGCACTGGCAGACAGATGCAAAACGAGAGTGATGGATGAGAGGTGTACATAGGTGATACAGAGATAGATACAGAGGTGTACAATAGTACAAACGGGGTCGGCGGAGCGGCGCAAATTTTTCCCGAGTATGGAATTGGGGGCGGCGGGAGTACATATTAAAAGATCCAATTTCAACAGCCTAAAAACAGTAGTACGCAAGCAAAAAAGTAAAAAATGGCCGAATGCCTTCCAAATTCCCGAATGTGGAATTCCATACACAGCAAAATCTCAAATATGAAATAGTCCACACGTTACACACAACTCACCTCGGCTCTGTACACAAACCCAAAGGGTCAAAGAGTTATAGTACCTACAAAGTAAAACCGAATGGAACAGTTCGTCAGGGTGGATTGGAAGTGAAGCGAAAGGAGAAAGTTACGCTTTATGATACAGATTCAGAGTGACATATTTACGTTGAAGCGTGGGTTGCGGTTGAATGAAACTTCATTCTCCTTTAGTGGAGTGACAATACTCAGTGAAAGAAACGAGCGAGATAAGTCTCATTCTTATTCCTGTATTTGTATGACGTTGCAAAAATACAGCGTATCAGAAGATCGCTTGGATTGATAGAAATGAATGAAGCATGAGGAGAAAGCGGTACAAAAGCAAAAAAAAAAATGGATGCGAATAAACGATAGGTACATGTGTGGGTAGAAACCACAAATTGAATGGGATTGATCAAAGGAAGTTTCGAGAAATCGGATGCTTCGTATTTTTTCGAAATAAAATGTAATAGGAAAATTATGGTGCAGTTGAGAAAAGTCACTTTAACTACACTAGATGTATGTAGCTGCTGTTCTTAAATAATACTGCGTACTGACATTTAATTTCTGGGTACTACACGATTGAATGTACATATAGCTATGTATAAAGGGTGAGTCACCTGAATAACTTCTACAGTTTTTCAGATAGGAAGAAATGTTCGAGACAAAAGTTGTTTTGTTCGGAGGGGTCCACTATATATGTAGAGTTTTTTTTTATAACAGTAAACGCAAAATATTATTTTACGAAAAACACTATGGGAGTGACTCATACCACTATGAATCTCGACCCTTCGTATGTCTCTCTTTTTTTCTGTCAATAATCAACACTTTTCTTCCCACTGTTCACTGGGCATCCATATCGTTCGACGTGCAGCATCTCCGTCTTTCATTCACGTCACCATTATTGCGTCTGTCCTTTTCGCACGCGTCTACGAATTCGACTTAATCCTACAACTTTATCGGACTTTCTCGCACAAATCTACGACTTCGCGGTTCCTTTTCTCATGCACGTTCAACTTCACCCGTCTTCTTTCTATGATTCCAGACCGAAGATTTTCGATAATCCGGGCCAGAGGAAGTAGTGTGCTAATTACTCGCTAATACGCAACTGAACTCGCAATACTACGCCGCTAAGATATTCTTTTCGCTCGGTCCTCGCTCGAACCGTCCGACAAGGAGAGCGAACAAGATAAACCGAGAGTCTTGAGTCATAAAGACTTGAGTCATACACTGTTGAATATTAAACTTTCGAGTCCAAATATGAAGCCATCTTTCCTACACACGTGCCTCTGTGCCTTTTCTAGATCTAGTTGTTCACACTTTTTTCTCTAGATTGTTCATGAATCGCGCCGCAGTCGTGGCGTGAGACATGACTCCCCCTGTTTTTTTTCTGCGCGCGTAGCACTGCGTCCGTTTGAATGGTACATTATTGACATTATTTGTTCCTTATGTTGTTTTTAAAACGTTTGAGGAACTGGAATTATGATTGTTCTTTAAAAAAAATTAACTCCTGCCATCTCTGGAAAATGATGCTTATATTTTATTTTAGATCGGATTAAAACACTTGTGTATTGAAAGAGAATAATATATCATTAATAAAAGAGCAAATGTGGTGTAATTTGTAAATTTAAAGAAAGGAGAAACAAATTTATTAAAAATTTCTCAACAGATTTTGAAAATACATATACCTACTGTAAAAATTCAAATTGTTTATATAAACAGCAGATTTCTGCATGGTAAACAAGGAAAAGAGTTGAGCATATTCGGTAGTTCATTTCTATTGGAATCTGCGACTCATGACTATTGACTTGTGTTATGAAGAAGTCGTTGGAAAGCTGTTAGTAGAAGATGAAAATTTCACCGAAGGCTCGCGTTTGCGACACAAGTTAAAGTACCAAACATTATGTCACTGTAAATAGAGAACAGTCTGGGAACTGAAATAGCAATGTATGACGCTATCGCTTGTGAAAGTTCAATGAAAGTTCGTCGAGATACGATCGATTTCGGTTTCACTCCCCTTTGAGGAAGAGGATCGGCTCGTCAATTTGACATGGGACATCCCCTCAAGAACGTGACGTGAGTCGGTGCTCATCAGGCAATATGTATTAAACGTTAGTGACTAATGTAGAAACTGAGGTTTTAAAAGAAACATAATATTACTAGTAATAATTAGAATCTTCACAATTCGTATTACGTGCTATTAAATTAGAATTTCATATTTTATTAAATTTATTGTATATTTAATGTCAGACAATTCTTTAATAATGTACACCGCTGTCACTGCTTTTCTAGATTGGATAACTCTCTGTCTGTGTATAACGCAGAATCTACAGCACAAAAGTATTTCCCCTTTTTCTTTCTATACTATACAAGACAAGTTGGCATTGGAAACTATCTTTATACGTATCTATTTTACAAATTGCGCCACGTGAGGTTGAATATACAGTGTTTTAGAAAAAGTGTCTTTGGTTTTGCACTGATTTTGAGCTTAAAAATAAAGATGCAACGGTTTCCGTGGAATATGTTTCTTCTCTAACTTGTAATTTCGGCCTCAACCTTGGAAAAAAGAATTGAATCAAAATTATTAAAGTAGCGACGAGGAGAAGGCGATTTTTATGATTAATATCGATTTTCGGGGTGCCCAAATATCTGTTTTTTTATTTCGAAAACTAGAGTTTTTACACTTTAATATTGAGGTTCAGTGCAGAAAGAAATATATTTTGCACATTCTGTAAAATTTCAAGTTGTTTCGAATCTTCGTTCTTTTGCAATCACTGCAAAACCACAAAAAATCACCTAGACATCAGACGATTGTAGCGCCGTCATATATATATGTATATATTATCAAAAAAAAATTTTTACAATTTATAATATTAATAAACATTATCTAAAAGTATTAGTAACAATATGTACTCAGTTTCTTGTAATTAATTCTTCCCAAAAGTAAAAATTTTACAAAATCTGACTGTCTAGTCCCCTTAAGCTGGCACCAATTTTTCAGTACCAACACAAATATATAGTACTTGTTATTTTGAAGAACAAAGTTTTGTATGGAAATTTTTTTTCAATATTTTTTACCTATTTTTTTATGTAAAATTGACTATTACGACACACCTTATATACATACATGTATCGTAATATTATTCATGTTGTTAAAAAAAAAACAATTATGTCACGATAGTTCCCAAATTCCAAAGAGATTTCCTGTCCTGATAAAATGACTATTTTACCTACGTTAATTAAACATTTTTTACTCAGTTTACTAAGAGAACACACTCCAGAACATTGTATGTACGTAAAGACAAATATTCCTCTGGTTACAGTTCAGAATCTTATCGCAGAAGATCAATTGTTTTCTCCCTTCAACGACACAAGGCGATGGCACCAAAATTGAAGCGAGTTCGCGGTGTGCGTATGACGTTCGTCTTTGAATAAATTACATCAGGTCGTGGCCACGTGACCACAGCATCCTGATTGATTAACGATGGCGGGCTAGATCTACAAGGAGCGCGTGCTTAAAACGTTGTACTACCTCGTGCTAGAACTTTCTACCGTAAATCAGCAGGAACTTTATAGAACTGGGAGCAGATGAAGTTATCTCGAGAAATTACACACCCTCGGGACGCCAATGTACAAACGTATCTGCTTCCCAGGTATTATGGACTTATTTCGAACGAATCAGCAGTAATGAATAATTTAGGGCGACCACTGTAAATAAGGATAAGGAAGTGTCAACAGAGCGAAAGTAAGCTGAAATTTTCGTCCATTTACAGTGCACAACTCTGTTGCAGACCGCCCCGCGCTTGACCCATACTGACTCACCCTTTCCTAACGCGACTGTAAACTGAATTTAATCCAATCTGTGTTTATATTTGAGCCGGGCAACAGTTTAACTCGAACTAGGCAAATTCGGAGCCGAAGAATAAATATCGGCTCGATATAAACTTACGGGCAAAGTTAGCGTTGACAGTTCGACAAGTTTGCTTTCGCAAGGGAGAAACAGGGTTGCATCAGGGTAATTTATTTTCCTACGGAGGTCGATCAATGAGGTTTAAGTAGAAAAAATAGCCTGGACTTCTAAACCTCTGTCTATTAAATCTATTTGTCCATTTCTGTATTTTGGTACTATCTAACTAAATGTGGAAGGAGTTGCCTCTGTTCAATTCTTTATTGTGAAATAAATATACTTGCGACGAATAAGATTGTAAAAAGGCATTCCGATTTACGTAAATCGATCACTTTTTGCATTCGATGCCAGAGATTTTGATAACATCGAAATATAATGTAGTTCACGTGAAATTAGGAGGTTTTAAGTCATCATTTTGCTGGTTACGCATTTGTTTAAATAACGCGGCACGTATTTTTGCCTGTTTTCAGGAAATCGCAATCTTTGACGTTCTATAGTTTTTAAACAAATTCGAAAGCTGTAAAATGATGATTAACACCCTCTAATTTTACGTATACTACACTATAATACAATTTTATTAAAATCCACGACATGTAGTATAAGAAATGATACAGAAAAGATATTTCAATTTATTCCTCAACCCTCTCTATAAACCTTACTGTTAAAAGTATTATCAAAATGTAATATTTAAATCAGATACCCGAGACCCGAAAAATTGTAAGTCGTGATTTTGCAGTGTGCTCAGATGTAAGAATTTTTAAGCAAGAAAATCAGCTCCCCGCACACCCTTACAGTTCTGCAATCAAATTCTACGTTCTCTTGTTAAATAATTTCGTTTCCCATAAATCACACGACGTTTTTATCCTTTGAATTCACCCCAACTAATTTCTCCAGCTAACAGTTAAAAATGTATAGCACCCAAAAGGTGATGTATGACATTTACATTATTTTATAAACTACACAGTGGCCCAGGAAACGCGAGGGTGCTGCAAATCCTCAGCCTCCCGCACACGCCTCTCAAAAACAGTCTTCCAACGATCAGGTATAACAATGAAATCAATCTCTCTCTTGAATTGCAACATTTATTCCGAATGCACCGTGGCACATACCTCAGCAACGATTACCAGCGACGTGGTTGCTCGTGGTACATGCTCGCGTCTGCATGCGCGACAATACGTAAACACATAATACGCGTATAAGACGATACATAGATAAAAATTATGTATATATATATATATAAAATGTATGTGTACATATATAACTCCGTAAGTATACAATAAATATTTACAACATATTGAACCAGAGTGAGTACGCGTTTCGTTAGAGCTGGCCGGTGAGAGGCGACGACGGGGCGGCTCATCGTAGCTCGTGACAGAGAAGGGTTGAAGGGGCTCGAGGTGAGATCACTGACGACGGGCAATCCTGTCCATTTACACCTGGTTCTGGTCCTCCTTAGACGGGTTCGCTGCTATCCACTCGAGCGCCTTCTGGATGAGGGGCGGTATTTCGGGCGTGGTGGGCAGGTGAGCGCCCTGGGGCTGGAAGCCGTTCTCGTTCGCGACGTACGTCAACGAGATCTGCTGGCCGTCGTCGCTGGGGTAGCTGAAGCTACCCTGCGCGTTCATCGCCTCGCTCTCCTGGCCAGCGTTCTCCACGTGGCCCTCCTCCTGCGCCTTGATCCCGTTCCCGGCCTCGTAGTTCCATTTGTACGAGCCGTCGGGGTTCGGGCCCTCTTGACTTTGGCTCACGATCGGCACCACCTCCTCCGCGGGGGCGGCTGCCACGCAGCCTGCCAGCGCGATCACGACTACCTGCGAATACCAGAGCAGTTAGGGACCTCTTCAGAGGCACAGCGCGTGTTTTGGTCTTTGGGTGAGAAGGAGGAACGAAGAGGTGGATATCTTGGAACGTTTCGAGGTTGAATGGTTACTTCTGACGCGATGGATGGTAGTTCGAGTCCGCCGATTGCTAGTACAGCTTTCAAGGTTTCCGTGACGAGTAGGGTGAATGTGCTTTTCGGATATCGCTTTGAAGCAGGTGATTCTACTGTTGTAAATTCAGTGGTAGATAAATTCTTCTGGACGATTCTTCGAGGGATTGGGAAATTGACTGATGACATTGTAGGCATTATTTACCGTAATATCGTAAAGTATACTTTACAGACTGGCAGTTATGAACTACTTCAAATAACTATGGACAATTTAGTAATTAAATTTGAATGCAGAGTAACATTTAATATTCATATCCCAATCGGCCATATCACTGTTAGGTGATATTAGGTGTAAGGAAATGTCTTTTTTTACTACACCTACTTCTGCTTTTACCTGAAAAACGACAAAATGTCATAGACAGCCAAGGAAGATAGTTTTAAAAAAAACTTAAATTTTAAAAAAACACGTAATATATTTTTACTTTCGATATAGACTTTGGTGGAATAAAGCAAATGAACTTTTGCACGGACCTAATAATTCTCCTCCCCTGGTTTCAAATCTCAGTAACTGAGACGCAACGAAGAAGTGCCAGATGTTTAATACGAATCAGTTTCTCATACACCAAGTGTCACTCAAATGTCCAATCGATAGTAATGCAATAAGCGCAACACTGGCAATTACATCCGCGCCGCAATAGAACAAACATAGCGTACAATTGCTTGTGTAAAGATGTCAAGGTAGATAAATCAACCTCAGCCGTTCTCCGAGCGCGTGCGCTTCCTCGTCCGTTGTTTACCTTATTCCGCTTAAACGCCTATAAATTACGTCGCGGAAGATCGATTCGCGCGTAATGCGCGTCTGTGGGGGGGGGGGGAGATTTAAACGGCTGCATCGTGCATACCAATTCGTGAAATCGATCGTAAGATTCCTGCCCGTTGCTTAATCTCCGCGCAAGCAGCGAGAACACCTCCACGCTCCAAAATCGCCCCAGTCCCGCGGCAGTAGCGAGATCGTATCGAGTCAGCCGCGACGAGCGGTAACACGACAGTTATTGGGTCAGACACGGCTGTTCATCCAGCCGGAAAATGGTACAAAAGTTTGCCGATCGTTTAATCCGACGATCGTCAGAACGGCCCCCAATTAACGCGACTTCCCATCGCTGCAAACAATTCCGCGTGGGAGCGGTGAAATTGCAGACGGCTCGAATATCAACGAGTACCAACGAACGAGCCCTGCTAATTGCGATCCCTCCTCGCCGGATACTAAAAACGCGATAAATTCCAAACACAGCGGTACCAATAAAACGACGAATTGGATAGGAAACGCGTTCGTCGTGTAAATCCATCGAGTATTGAAATTTGCCGGAGTGCGATACGATTAGAGTAGCGGGACTTGGCGAAACAATTTAGGTGCACCTGACAGATGTTAGGGCTACACACCTTGCTTCAATTTACGATAAATCCACAGCCTCCTCGAAGCAACCGCGGGAGCTTCGGTCCCTCTAGATTCACCCTACTCACCTCTCCCCCGTCTCGCTGCATACGACGCGGCGTCCGAAAGACGCCCCTACCGCGACACGTCCTCGAAACACGGCGCGACGGGCGACCATAGAAGAATGGCACAGGTAAACGTGTCACAGGATTTCCGGGGCATGGGTCGCGCACAGAAACGTAGATCGCGGTCGCGACACTCGACGATCCTCCCGGTCGAGAGTTCACTGAAGATCGTCCCGCCGAATGTCCGTGGACTTCCGGGCCCCGCGTGTTCACCGTCGGGTCGCCTCCTTTTTTTTTTCTTCCTTCTCCTCTTAATTACGCTTACCAGTGACGTGTACATGCTGCAGCAGTAATCGCTGATGGGCAAGTGTTTATCAAGCCCCGCAGCGCTCGTCGTATATATACCCCTGGAGGCATCACCAATACGACCGTTTGCCTAAGTAACGATAGCCACCGTCTGCACCTAAGAGGACGCACATGGGGACACAGAGGTACTTGCGCGGGTGACAGAGAGGGGTACCACGACGGCGGTAGGACAGAGGGAGACGCGGTGAGAACGAGGGGGCACACGGGGGGCAACGAGGGGGCCACTAGGGGGGTTACACGGATCCTCATTTAACGCGCGCGATGCATGCTGATGCATGTGTGGGGAAACGTACGGGGACAACAGCACGCTGTACATCACCCGGAGAGAGACTACCTTCCCGGGGATCAGCATGTCACATTGCGCTAAATGTCATCGGGTCCCCGTTAAAGGATGCTTACTCAATTGTCATAATTTCTTTAACGGCGCAGTGCCGCTTCGGGGCCCTTTGCCTGCTCGGAGGAACGATCTCGCCATCTGGAAGACCGGAGGGAGCTTCTCCCCCTGGGTTGGCGTTGACGGATGTTTAACGATCGGGCAGATTACCGGGCCGCGGCTCCGAGGAGTAATTGCTGCTGGATCGTTGAGTCGAGGTCCGCTTAAGCATTTGTATCACCTTTCTTTCGATTGTTGCGCGGACAAGTGCAGGTTGGTAGGTTCGTACGACAAGCAACAGGAAGTTGGAAAATTATTCGTGCGGAGACTTTTGCACTTCGTCAGTTTTTTATATTCTTCAGCGGGGAGGGGAGTTTTAAGTAAAATGTTAATGGAAATGGTTTCAGTACCTTTTATTTTAGAGCGTGTTGTTAGTAAAATAATAATTTTTTATATATTCGATTATGGTGATATAAGAATTTTCGGATCTTTAGATCCAGGCGGGACTATTGACGCAGATTGCGAAACAAGTGAATTTAAAGTTTCTTGGCGGTTTCGTTCATTCTTACTGGGATGAATCCCATACTGCACAATGGATTATAGAGTGTTGAAGGGTAAAATTGTATAGCTGAAATCCTTGTTAAAATTACATTTAGTAATCAACGTAATTTATAGTACAATTTACATTAATTTTAAGAAACGTGTGCGCGCGTTACAAGCATTGTAATCAGGGTTGCCACCTTATCACCATATAAATCCCGGAGTGCTGCACATTTCAACCCGGAGATTCGAATATAAATCCGGAGATGGAAAAAGCAAAGGAAAGTTTTGTTCTCGAATATCAGAAAACAAATGTGCAATTCTTTTAAGCTCAAACAATTCAGAATTTAAGAGCATCTGATTTTTTAATTAATAACTTTTACTGTATATAAAATTGATACCATTGTATAATACCACAATTTTTTATTATCTCATTTTTGTCTACAACCCGGAGATTTTTCCAGTAAAACCGGAGCCTGGAGATTTGCTTCGAAGCCCGAAGTCTCTTGGCGAAAACCGAAGAGGTGGCAACCCTGATTGTAATACCTCATTAGGAAGATAGAAAATCGTGCAGAGAAGTCGGAAGAATAATAAAAACATGCACCCATAAGTGCCATAAGAAATATGATAAAAATTAAAAAAGAATGTAGAAAAAATAAATATAAATCCTCAACTTGGTACCTACTTCTTAACAAAATGCAATATTCATTTTCTTGAGAAAACTGTTTCTAATGAATCATTATGAAATATGCCCTGAATCTTCATTACTAAAACTGGTAATTTACTAGTCAAAATAAAAGAATACTTTATACTAAATTTACAATTCCAAGACCAAACAAAGTCCAACCTCCAAACATTTACTTATACACATAACTCTCTTACATCAAATTAAATATAAAAATCCATTAGATCCCCCGATAAATGCTCGTCGAAAAGGTTAAAAGACGAATCAAGTATTAAGTGACGAAAATCTGCTACAAACGCAATCACGTAATTACAGGGTGACTTTACGAACTTTTATCTTGAATTATTCATAGTATTTGTGTTCATTAATAAGGATTTCAATCGTCCGTCTCGTAGTTTGTTATTAACGACCAGCCGACCATAGAGTCCGTTGCGAATTAACGATCGTCTCGAAATTTTTCTTGTACCCGGATTCGATTACAAAGATATCGCGGCAACGATAGACCGATAGCATCGTAGGAACTTAAATATCATGAATAGTCGGTAGTCATGGCGTGTTTCGCGCAGCAGTCTGAATCACGTACAGGGAGACAACCTTTCATTAGCAACGCTCAATTATGATACATACAATGCCCCGTCAAAGTTCCAGCCGTTTACTTTGTTACTAATTTCCCTCTCGAATGTCAGAAGCTTACACTGTCTATAATCTACATATAATATGTTCGCGATAGCGCGTTAGAATTCTGCGTCGTTTAGAGGAATTATGTAACGCTCGATGGCTCGTGTTGTTTTAGCATTATTCAAACAATGTTTCTCACATTCAAACACGCCATTTTCCTGCAATTTCATTTCCACTGCTCGTCATACGTTCACTTATTAAATTGTACTTGATAATTTTCCTCATTCCTGTTTTACGTGAAGATGCTTTGCAACGTTTTCCGCGCATCTTTCTATTCTATTTTAGACACGATGGACGCATCGCCGTTACCTTGGATCAAGTATAGACGGTCATCTCCTTAATTAGCAATCAAAGTCCTCGGCCGGAATGTTAACGAATGGTTATCAGTAGCCATTAATCGATCGTATATTAGTTGTGATTTTTCTTTTCGTAAGAGCGGCGACTGCTTTTGCTGCTTCAAGAGAATCTTGCTTCGATTAAATCGTTGCGGTGGGTAACATAATCGACGTGGCATTTAGTAACTCTGCTTAACTGATAGAATGTAGAATCTAGCGGGACTACATATTAAATATTTGTATGCTGTTGCTTACGATTACCTTATGATTAATTTCTTGAATTGATTATATGGAAATATGAAACTGTGAAAACATACGAGCTTGGCGAGGAGTAAGTGTGCTTTATGAACTAACGTGCAATCTTCCTCGATCGCGATAAATCATGCTTCTAAATAGGAGAAGAGCTTTCATCCTCCATATACAATTACTGGAGGAGTTGATTGTAAACGAAGCAACTAATAAATCATCAGGGTGAATCGTCCGAACAGCGATGAATTATATGCTGAGAAGACGTTACTCTGCTTCTTTTATGGAAAATCCGAGGGATACGTGGAGCGATAATAAATTCTCGTTTCCATAGGAATGTCAAGTTCCTCGTTAGAAACAACAGTCGCGACCGCGCGTGATTCGCGATGGCACGTCATCGATATCTACGAAAGATTTTCTCGAAGCTGGGCTTCTGTTTCAATTCATACATTTTCTAAACCTGTAAAGTATTTATCCCAATAAAAGAAGAAAATTTAATTTCTCTTGTTTTATATTTCCCCTAATGTTCGCTCTCTTGTATTGAAAAAGAGGAATTTTTAACAACTACAGAGTGTAATTCAAGATACTATAAAACGTGAGAAAATTTCTAAAAGTTGTTGCTTTTAGTAGTGGTTTATTGCAAATCCATGTGATGGCGAAAATGAATGCAAATATATCTTCAACTTTCTCAGGTTGTCCAGTTCCTTCTTTATTAGCAAATAATGAAATAAAAAAAAGCTAAAAATTTACAGTGACCGAAAATATATATTTGCATTAAAATTCCTTTCTTCTTCTACATAATGGATTCATTTCACAATTACAATTATCCATACCACATGCACTCATTCCTCACATTTCATTCCTATATTTACTCCACCTCATTCATACTTATTTCCAATCTATCATATTCACGAAATGTCTGAATTACCAAGCACGTGCACATCCTTCGTCCCACAGATCACAGAATTTCTATGCAACATTTCCATGAAGCGCGTAATTAACGCGACGGTCTAAAGAGGCGGCGTCCTTCGCATATAAAAGACGAAGAAAAAGAGCGAAACAAGGAATTCTAGAAAAAGCAAATCCTTTAATCCAAACGTGCGCCCACGATCCCCTAATTGACACGTTAAGGTGCAGAACAAATAGCGAACGTTTCAGCAGATGTCGGATAGCGGTCTGTGGCAAATGTAGGGGAAAGTGTGCGCGTTATGTTTGGGCTTTTAATTAGCTAGATTACGTAATATTACCAGTGTACACAAAAGGCGTGTAAATAAATATCACTCGTGAAAGCGGCTAACTATGCATGTAGGCAACGTCTTTTCAGAATGTCGCCCATCTATTGAGCGTGCAACGGATCTTGCTGGAAAGGGGTTGGCGGGGATCGAAGGGTTGAACAGCGCAGCTTCTACATCCGCGCCGTTGTCTTGTCGTTCCATTGGAACAGTTTAATTGAAACTTTTTGCGGCCAAGTCCCGGGGACCTGTGTAAACTTTCTAACAAGCGGTTCCGCCCGTGACAAGACGTTCAACGGTGGTAAATAAATTCCTAGCCGAATGCTGGCAGCTACTGCGCACGGTGAATTAACGCTTCGAACGTAATCCTTTCAGAATGCTCTTGTGAATCTCCTACGAATCTGTTAACTAAAGCTATTTCGTGCCGATCAATTGTCTTCATCTCCTTTTAAACGTTCAAACTTTGCAGTAAGAATTCTTGGATTTATTTATTGATTTATTATTGCTTTCTTAAGGTATTGATTAATATAGTGAAAAATAATTAATTATTGAATCGAGAATAGTGATAGATGTTATTGTGATAAGGGCGATTATGAATAATCTGTAGATGTTAGAAAATTTTTAAATGTAACGTTAGTTCTGTATTTTATGGGGGTTGCGAAATAATAACAGAAATGGGATAGCACTTCATTAAAGAAACAAGAAGTCACGTTGCATACACCTTGGAAAATAAAATATAAAAATATTATATATTTTCTCTGTGCCATTAATTTCATGCTACGTCCTATTTCAATTGATAGGCCTATCTTAGAACACCCTCCATAAATAGTACAGACTGTTTAAAAAAAATATTAAGTGGGTACTCTAGTGTAACTGCCCGTTTCCCAACACCATTTTCGGAATTTATTTAACAAAAACAGTAAGTTTAAACTGTCTGGCGTTTTGCCTGTATGTCAAGGTATGTTTGAAGTACCACAGACGTGTGTCGATCTTGTAAAAAATTCATTTTTCAGAACGAAAACAGCTTAATTTTTAACAAAAAACAAACATTTTTTAAAAATCCTGCAAATTTTTATTGTTAAAACAAATCCTAAAAATTTCACCCCTTACACCTTATGTTCCAAGTAGATGTCGCTAACAAATGTTTCAAATTTTATTGGATCTCAAATTATCTTTCAGATATCCACCCCCACCCCCAAGATCATTTGATATCGCTATGGTTTCGGATAAAATTTCGAGTGTTTTAAGAACACGAGAGAATTAACGAGGCCGCGGAACTTTGGCGGACTGGTCTGTTCTCCCTGATATATTCGTTTTTACAGCCGAATTAATGTTCCACATTTCCCGGCACGTTAAAATGCCCACGTTACTTCCCGGCCATATACGCGGCGAGAAAGTACCATGGCTCGTAACACAACACATTTTGATCCTTTGAACCAGTGGTTCGCAAATTCCTCGCGAATTCCCCTCTTGGGACTGGCTTTTTAACAAACGTGCCGCTGACTCGACCCACTTGTTCAGTCAATTTTCTATTCTTCCTTGAATTCTGAAGATCCTTCGCCGTTAAATGGCCTGTAAGTTACTTTTTATGCTCTTGGGGAGGTACTCTCGAAAGCAACGAATAGGAATAAAAATAGGAAATATCCTGGAAAAACTGGAATTATAAATGCTGTTAAAAACAACAACTGTTTGGTTTAACAGTGCAACTGTTAAAACCAAAGTAAGGTTACAAATAAGTGAATAGAGGGTGGGTGTGTGGAAGGGGTTTTTGCAAAATTTTGCAGTGTCTGTATTCTTATTCATGTTTAGAAAGGGGTTGCATTTATAAGTGCTGCTATTATTTTTCTAGCCTACTCGCGTCAAGTTCGAATGTATTCTGCTAAAGTTTGGGTATATATACTTGGGTATTTATACTTGTAAATGTTGTTTTTATTTCTTGAAGCGATTGTTGGATTCAAACATATTCCATTAGGTTTTGGTAGGTACACTACTACACGTGTTATATTTTGAAATTTTTTCTGAATAAATTTATCTGTAAAAGTCTGCACCAATTGGTTAACGATTAATCGCTAACATTTAAAGATCAATTTAATATCCTGCTAATTTTGTGTGAAATGCATGAAAAGTATATATGTATCTGCGTAAATTAAGTAAATAGATAGACAGTTTAACAACAGAATGTTATATAAAATATTATACATATATGTATAGTACACCAAGCTTAGATTTAATAATAGCGTTCTATCTTTCCGCATAATTATCTTAATATTTCCTTATTTTACAAATGTTTCTCATTGTTAACTATTTTCTTTTTCCTCTATTATTTATGTTGCCATATGACACGAAAGCTTATTATTATCATAATATTTATTACAGGAACAGTTAAATTTCTAAACACACACGCAATTAAAATCACAACAAATTTTACGTGACAATTAACTACTTAGCATACAAACCTCTGTATCCGCCAAAAAGCTACTCAAACATTTTAAAAATATTGATCCGAAATGGATCAATGACATTAACTGATATTGTAACGAAGGTACTTGAAAAATTATATAAATGCACATGCTAAAAGACAAACCTTTTCAAATACCTATTGGTCGAAAACAATGATTTTAAACAAGTACAGACTCTAACATCGAATGACAAACTGCAACATAGCGAATAAAAAAGACATCGTACCTCATATTGCTAAGATCCTGCAGCGAGAAAGTTCAAGAATCATCGGAGTTCAACATCTTGTATTCTTTATATCAGCTCCACGATTCTGTCGTAAAGTAACATGTTCTTTGAGATTAATACCCGCACTTTTAAGGAGGCGAATTCACGGTTTGTGAATTATACCGCGCTGGATGTCAGCCCACGCAAACATCGGCCGGCGGTCGAACGACACGAAGCTCATCGACGCGAAGGAATCCTCATGAATTTTGGCCCCCCTAACGAAGCGACAGGGATTTTTTTTTAATTGGTGATTAAACATGCTCGGTAGTCTCTCGTTATTCCACCACGACGAAGGCTTTCACTTGTTCCTTTTTCCCCAGGTCGAATTCATTTCGAAATGACTGCGTCATCAAGAAGCTTCGAGAAATAATCCCCTATTCTGATGTACACACGCAACAAGTATTCCCTTATCGTTCCTCTGCAATAATTTTGTCATTCTTCAATTGAATTATGCGAATATGTGACACGGAATCGGCAATTTGCGAGTTAAACTAGCTAGAAATAAAATGCAAATGTATTGCAGCTTTTTCTTCAACACTGCATTTTCTGCTGTTGACCCTTTATTTTCTAAAATGCTATATCGAGATTGAAAGGAAACAGCTTTTAACTGTTTTGGATCGACCAAATTTTTATTCCTCGAATTTTAGGCTGAGGGTACGAGTGGAGTAAAACGTGTAACAGAAATAGGTATAAGTTGTTGTACCGATTCGCGCATCGTGGCAGCATAGAAATTTGTTTACTTTAGCAATACTCGCGTCTGCAACATCCCCACGAAATGTCACTGACATTTCCAGCAGAAATTCGCAGACTTCTAATGTCTGTCCGTTTCGTTTCGGCTCATTGTGGCACGTGCATGGAGAAATCGTAATTAGACGATGATGCCTAAAATAAAATAAGATGCCTAAACGATCTCTGAGACACTCGTCCGTACAGTTTCCGTCTGCCTCCTTATTTATTGCCATATTCAATTATTCATCGGAATTCAGCATTTCTTCGCCATTCCCCTTATGTCCTACGCGGCGTGTCGAAACTACGCGAATATTCACTAAACGCGGGATTAAAATTTAAGAGTGTAGAGTACATCGAAAGGTTACACGCACATGCACGTAAATATATACTGCTCCACTGATGCAACAGTTGGAGCATTATCTTGTCTCTGGACAGGACAGGTAACACGTATAGTGATCAAATATAGTTGCGTCACCTTACAGCTCGTTACAACGGACACTCGGTTAATTATTTTCTATCGTCCTGAACGGGCCCTGCGATGGATGAGATGACAGAAATGAGTTTGTATCGGACTAGCTGAAATACCCGGTGTTACCCGGGTTAATGCAACGTTTAAAAGAAAAGCAACAGTATTATAGACGGCAAAACAGTTGATAGCGTTATTAAAGTTAGCGGGAAAGGCAATAGTATTTTTTCATATTTGTTGTCATTAGGAGTTTAGGGCAACAAATTAATCAGAAACAAATGTCCAAACAGAAATTTTAGTGATACACGGATCTACGTGATCTGTAACCAAATTCACTTACGTCTACTGTACCTCGGCGCGCCGGAATCGAAACGCCACGCGAGTATTCATTTCTCATTAAATAACAGAGCGTAAAAGTGGACGAGGTTAACGAAACCTATACAGTGACCTCCGCTCGGACCTGTAGAACATATTGACCAAATTTGAACGAAATCCGCGCAGCGGTGTAAATTTGTATTACGAACAAATAAACTAACAGAAAATGAATTTTATGTATAGAGATATCACGGGGTGGAGCCGAAAGGATGGTATAAACCAGCAGGAGGTGATTCTTTAAATAAAAACAAATCAAAAGTCTGGAAGAAATTTTCTCATCCGAGGCATGGTATTTGAGAAAATTGATTTTGAAAGTTTGGCGAGTATTTAACACCCCTACGTATGGGGTGGGCGAATATTTTTGTGGGTGACTGTAAATAATAAAAACTGTTATTTGCGACTCTTACCGAGCATCTTACACTTTGTTCGGTGTTTATCGCTGTTAATAAGCTTTTATGACTGTGGCTGATCATATTTTCGCGTCACGCTGTATGTACGTCTTTAGGCCACGTTCTCACATGTACAATTCGCGATATGGAATACCTATAATTGATGAGGATATTTTTGGTAGCGTTAAATGTATATTTCTATTTTGATTTAGTGATCACTAGTACGCATTATAAAGGTTTCTGTTTTCTACGGTGTTTTTTTTCTTTTTTTTGGAAATGAAACTTTATTTTTAAAGTTGGAAATGTTTTATGAAATGGTTTACGGATATGCAAGTGCATATAATAGAATTTTATTTTGAAATGCATTGGTGTATTGTATTATGTTTGTGGTGGAAAATATTATGGAAAAGAAACAGATTCTTTTGTTAGAAGGGTATTACAAAATATTCTGAAATATTGACAAATTTCATGAATAAACTCACGAAAAAGAGAATTAGCAAAAGCCACTTTAAATAAAAAATGGATTTTAGAAGTACTCAAGTGAAATATAAAATTTGTGAAATACAAAATTGCTTATCAGAATTAATACACACATGAATAAAGTGTAGGAAAAGATAATTTAATCTTAGTCCACGACTAGCACCAGTTGTCAATCTAATAAATGAAGATGGTATCAATGCGACAAATTCTAAACGAACTGGGAAAGTAGTCCTGTGGTGATATTTTATCACAGAGTTTTTTTTATAATGTCTAACACATAATTAAATGACACTAATGATCCATTAAATTACGACATTGTTAAACGCTAAGTGTGGACCTTTCCTTAATTTATTCGCTAATAAAAGTTTGGAATTTTTTGTAAATACGAACATAAACTGTAATCAATGAAGGACATTATACTCCATAATTTATTATGAGTAACTTTTATTTTTCTTCTATATACCTCTTATTTTCTTCATATTTTCATTTCGCTGTTATTCTACATCGCCACTTTTAGATGATAAAGTACATTAATTCACAACATCCATATCCTAATAATAATAACATATTTCATAGTAGAAATATATATCTCTAATCAAATTAAAACATAAAGCATTCAAGCATGTTCTATGCTCCGCGTAATACATGTGAGAGCGTGCCTTTACGTCCACTATAGATACTTTGATTTCTAGAACTACAAAACAGATTTAAGGGCTATAAATATTTAAAATGTCTCGGTGTACGTGGAAATATGATTTAAATGAGACTTCGCTTAATTAAGCAAATTAACTAATTAGTTAAAATGAAGATAAAACATTCATACCTTTATAATATAGATATTTCGTGCAAGAGCCTCTTCGCATAAGATATTTGACCTATCAATAATAAACCACAGAAGCGTGTCGTGTGAAAAGGCCCTAATAAGTCCCAAAGCAATGGAAAACCGCACCGACTCGGTTACGAAACGAGTCATCAGATATTCCGAAACTTATTTCCTGCCTTTTGTCCCGCGGCTCGAAAATCTTCTCGGACGACGAATAAACGAAGTTATTGATGACCGTTTAAAATGTCAGCAGTGAATACAACGTCGGACAGCCAGTGTAACTTCTTCCACCTATACTTCAACGTTCATTGAACGGAAATCGTTTAATTTCTCGAGAAAAGGGAATTACATGATAGACTAGCAATACATACTAAGTAGACACGCTTCGATTGTCTCTGTCTCTATCCCTCCCTCTCTCAAATTCTTTCGCTTGCCCTCTCATATTCTGATTCACCTTCCTACTCACTCAATCACTATTTTACTCTCATCCCTTCCACCGCCCTCTGTACTCCCTCCTCGCCTTCCTCTCACTCACTCCCACGTCTGTTTATATTCTAATTCACATTCTTATTCACTTACTCATTATTTTTCTCTCCCCTTTTTCTCTATTACAAACACACACACTATTTACTATAATAAAATCTCTGTCTGCCCCCCCCCCCTCTGCCTCCTCTTTCTCACTGACTCTATCCGTTCGTGGGTCTTTCATTCAAGTACACATTCCTCAAGATGCGCAGAACTCGTAAGAGCATCCGCGTGTAACCTTTCTGTAAGTATAGAACTTGTATTGCTGCAACCGTGCCGCATATCGTACTTATAAGGCCGTTGGAAATGCATTACCTTGCCATCTGATATTTCAAATTTCCTTGCTCGTTCTGCCTTTACGAACTTTCGAAAGCGCGGACACACTGTGTGCCGCAATTTTACTCGTCAAGTTCTAAAAATTGAAACCTTGCTCGTCATTTTTCACCCTGCTCGTTATTTGTACCAGTAATTTTAGAAATTCCTGGAGTATATGCGCTAAGCAAACAATTGTAGTTATTAACGCTTCCTTCATTGATTTGTTGAAATTTCAATTTTCATCTTGAAAAGGGATGTGATGAGAGAACATCACATCTACCATTTCAGAGAACAACTTTCAATTTGCAAAAAGATAAGACGCCATATTTCAAATTCCCTTTTATTGTGATTGTACAATGTTTGTTACCGTGTACTATAAGATATGGGTTCAGAAAAGTGAGTTAAAAGTCCATGATTTTAAAAGTTGCAGGCCCAGTTAGATTTAGTTTGACGTCTGATTAATCATCGATTATTTCACTAAAGCCAGACAAGGACTAAATGTTCTGTGGATGTATTTATTATGGTTTACGTATGTGACATAATTTATAACGTTTTAACGTGCAGCAGATTTCCACGTTTCGTTTGAAAATTGTTTAATTAATATTAATAATTATATTAACTTTTTGTGTGGCTTGTTAGTTTCAGCACAATGCGTTTGTAATGGGTTATAAGAACATACAATAAAGATGTAGTCTTTGAAGTGAATGCATGAGAAAATGTAAATCCTGCCGACACGGCGATACAAAAATTTACTTGACACTTATTTAGTCTTAAGTGATATTGCATGTCACCACATTCTCTTTTCACTATATGTACGCATTGCACGAAAAATTACAGTGATAAGACGCTGAAATTTACACGACACAGTAATGCATAGGTATATTTTAAAATTAGAAATTACATTTATCGTTGCACAATCTTTTCGCAGGAATTTATTTTAAGGTAAGATTTTTTGGTAAGTAAACCACATGGTTTACTTAGCTCACAAGAGCTAAAAGTATGGAACTTTTACTGTATAATTCTAATGTACATATTGTCAAAAAATTTATCTGATGTACTTTCCATACAAATAATGTTTTCAGTATCAAATTTTCAATTCTTCAAATTTTCAGCTGAATACCTAATAATGCTCTACTATTATGCAAACTGAAATTCAATTTAATAACGAAACCTTATATTTTATTTAACGATAGAATGAAAGAAAATGCAGAATTTAAATACGGAGGAAAAAATTCAAGTATTGCAAGAATTTTCACATACAAACGTCCAATCACTTAAAAATCCGAAAACTAATTAACTGCTCATAAAAAAAATCAACAAAATTAACTTCCCCATCTTCACCAGCCTAATCCATAATCTCGTCAAATAATCAAAATTTCCTTCTTCATTCTAAAAAACGCCACAATCGCTTCCGCCATTTCAAACGTCAACGAAGTTTAATTATTTCACGTTATTCAATCTGGATTATCATAATAATGACTCCGCGCCGCTTTCCCTCGCCATACGTGCGCGAAGGTAAACATAAATCGATGTGCGAGGATTGGCAACGGGACTTTTCAGAGAATCACGTTCTCGAGATGGTGTACAGTACACTTGTCGCGGCAGCTGCACCGTGCATGAAAGTAAAATTGAATTTGGTGTGCGTTACGTCTTCTAGCCTGCGGGTAGGCGCTCTCTTAGAATGCTTGCGGTACATGCTTATATGTCAAGGTCGCCTTCTACCATAACTCCTTCTGCCAGCTCACGATTTATTTGCAATGAGCGGCAACCATCGTTATACCGTCTTTCGATTCCTCCGGGCTTGGCGTGCTCGCGGGGATCCGTTAGATCCTATTCACCGTCTATCATCTCGCCTAGGCATTCTCCATGCAACATTTCGCTCGGATCGGGCAATTTGAAGCCTTCCTATCGCGGCTGGCGGTTCGCGGTTACGTCGCGAAGGTTGGCGCGCTTGATCGCCGCTGACGGCCAGAGTACTCGCGGGTTGTGTTAATTACGGGTTACTGGGGACGTTAATTACGGATTAAGGGTCGTGAAAGGGTACTAGCGATGGGTGAACGAATGGCAGGCGAGTTCAGCGATAGGAGGGTTTTATTAATCGAGGATGTACTGTCGAGGTTGACAATGTTAATGTGGTTAGGAAATGGATACGAATTATCGTGTCACTGATTGGCTTTCGTTAAATGGATGGATGTGTGTATGGCTTTTAGAGGTTGCTTAAAAATTGTCAAAGGTAAACGACGTTGATGTTCGTAATTTGCTAGCTTTTACACGCACCATGTTTACGTTCTTCATCATATTAAAGAAGGTGTTGAATATTTAGTAGATACGAGATTTTGTTAATATTTTGGTAAAATGGGGATTTGAGGGAAAATCTCTGTGAGGGTTTAGTTTGAATAAGTTGGAAATATGAGCTGAAATGAATGTACTTATAATTGCAAGGTAATGAGTATAGCTGAGTAATTTGATCAATTTTGTAAAATGCAAAGGATGAAGAACTTTTGAAATGTCAAATACAATTGCTTTACTTATGGCACGATTAACTACATTTTTATCATCTGTATATGCTATTTAAAATTTAAACATGGTACGAAGGTATATCGAGTGCTAAACAAAATGAATTTTTAGCATTCACTGTTTGCTCAATCAATCTCTAACAATGAAAGAAAGGCTAAACCATGTAACATCGGCTTTAGAGATAATTTTTTTTCTTCAGCACTTTTATTACGAAGCCACACATTTCTCATACTAGAGTGGCTAAGTCCGGGACTGTCGGTCGAGCTAACATAAAATGGCTATTAAAACTAGTACTGATATTATTTATTTTTTCAGAATAAATCTAATATGTTCAGAATTTTATGCTGATTCAGAAAAATTCGTCGATATTTTATTTAAGACAATATTTGCTGAAAATCGAGTTGAAAACTGAAGTCATGATATCTGACCATCTCTCCCTAGGTGGCGGGAGAAATGGTTTTCTTAAAAAAAAAAAATAATAACAAAGAAGAAAGCAAAATTATTTATGAGTGAATATCGCAACTACAGATTTATTGATTTCTAATTTGTTTACGCTAAACAAGAAAAGAACACATCAAACAAAAAGTGACCTATCTACTGGCAATTAGCAAAGTAAGTAAATACAAAAGAGGACAAATAAAATAAATAAACAAAAATCATAAAAAATAAACAAAAATAATAAAAATAATCATAACTCGACCATCTCTCACTGCAGAAAGGAGGGAGCTTCTCGTTAGCTTTGAAAGGAAGAGTTAATATGGCCAAATACTTTGTCTCTCAATACCTCTACTATTTAGAAGTATATTTATATAACTTTCAAGTATATTTTAAATACGAGTCTGCACACTACTATTTTATAAAAGAGGTAAATGTAACTTCAACTTACCTTGTATGTATAGCCTATAATTCCAGAAAAAAAGACAGACGGAAGCGAAATGACGCTATCCATTCAACTGTTTGGCTCCTAGAGAAGCTATTGTTTTGTACCTTAACGCGCTCTTACGTATAAAGTCTGAAATATAACGACTCGACCAACTATGCTGCCCGACCAACACACCCGGATTTACCCTATCTGGTCTGCTCTCATTAATTATAAAAAAATCTGGAATGTAAAACAGTAGCATTATTAAGCTTGTCCTACACATAATTAAACTACAACCCTACTTCTAAAAGCAGTGTATGTTATACAAGTGATTGACCTGTGACTAGGGTAATTTATAAATACTTCACTCACAAATAAAACAACAATACTAGAAGATCTAAAATAGTCCATTATTCCCATTGAAACTTAAACACGAATTAATTTTCAATCCTGAAAGTGCAAGAAAAGACACAATTTTGAACACAACGAAGCTAATATACAATGCACCCAACGTTCCATAAGAAAGCCAACATCCAATTCCTCGAGGAACATAAAGAATCACCTCTGAAATCGTAAATACATATTCTCGTGTTAATTTTCCGAATAACGCTTCGGACAAGGAAATCGCACGGATTTATTCCAATTATGCAAACAGCTGCGGTGGCACCTTAACGAATACGTTAATTAACGTTCGGATAAAGGGTGCTATGAGCGGCGGTGAATAACGGGTTACCCTCTGCGAATGTTATTTCTTCCACTCTGGAACAGGGTTTCGTGTCGCTGGCAGGCGAGTACAACGGAATGTATTTTACTTAATACGTTCTTATCCGAAAGGAACACGTATGCGCTATCAGCTTTACTACGTGTTCCGCATTTAAGCGCATAAATCCGAAGATTCAGCGCTCGCATAAAATTACCCTGAAATTTCACCGCGGCGAGCGTTGTCCCGGCACGGCGCGTCGCGGCACCGTGGTCCGTGGCGGGTCCCGCGCACGCGCACGCGCGCTCCTACGACGCGGAGGCGTCGCAACTCCGGAGATTCGCATTATTTGCTTTGTTGCATAACATTACAATAATTTTCTACGCACCTTTCGATTACGTAACACAATTGACGAGCGTCGCGTTGCGACACGATATTTCAAAGATGCCCGCGCGACTCACCGCAAAAGAATGAAAAAAATCGAGAAACGGAAAGGTCTTCCTACTCGGCGCCGGCCTTTTCTTTTGCTTCTCACTGAAGCATGATCATTTCGCGGAGAAGCTCGTAAAATCCATCAGCTTCGCTTTATACGCCTCATCAAACTCGTAGACCTTCGAGATTTATAGCTCGATACCGTTGGAGAAATTTTGCCGCCTCCTCGTGCAACGACTGCCTTCAATTAACCATTGACATTTAAAAATGCCTCGTTGAAAGGGACCTTATCGCATCCTGCAACCATTCACATTGTCAATGCTATGAATGATACTCCGCGTGATTTCACGGATCGGTTGCATCGAGGATGTTGCATCCTTGGCGAATGGTTATGGGAGAAATGGATTATTTATTTACACACGGGATGCTGATGAAAGTGGCGTATAGTGTAGAAAATGTTACCTAAACTCAGAATTCATCTCTTTTCTTCCTTACTTCTACATTCCTATCGCTACATGTGCAGAATAGTAAAATTAAGCCTTCAATTATTACTTTTTCATCAGTATTTGAAGTAAAAAATAATGTCCATAGTACCATTATTACTTGAAATTGCTGATATCTAAAACAAATATGCCGTTTTATACTAAGTAATACTATTGCAAATTCGAGATTGAAATGTAATATTTTTTGATTAGGTAACTATATAGTTACTCAAACACTGCAGACATTTATTAGCTATTTCTTGCACACCAACTTCAAATAACTTCTACCCAACTACGCCATATTGCATCACGATCTTCGATTTACCCTGCGCAAATGGCAACGCGTCTTTCATAACTGCAGTGAATAGAATTTTCAAAATTCTCTTCCTCCACTGCTATTTATAGAAAAGCCTCAGCGACCAGTGTTTCAATCATCCTCTCCTCAGTTCCGCGCGCCGACTAAACCGCGATATAAAGGCGCATATTAAACAGCGAACCCTCAAAGGTTACCCGACGGTCGAAGGCGCATTATGACTCGCGACTACATTAATTTCACAATCGACTCTCGCGATTGACTCTGTGTCGCGTTAATCGGCGCGACGAAGCATCGATCAATGTCTCCCCAGCCGTCAAACGTCAATCCCGGGTTTCAACTCCGGCTACGATTACTTCCTCAACACCTAGATTCCCTCTTCTTCGTCCCCGACACGATTTCTCGGCTGCACGGAATCACGCCGAAAATCCAGCGCCCCGGTCACAGGGTTAAACACTTGCATTAATGCGGTGGCCAGGTTGTTCCAGCGACGTCCTGTGTATTTATCGCGTATCGGTCCGTGCTGTTCGTGGCAGGGGAGGAGAGGATCAGCCACGGACGAAAATCTAACTCACGATGGAATCTGGGGGCGTCGTGACAAGGAAGCGAAGAGCTCAGGCCTCGGAGAGCAGGGGGAAAAGAGGAGACTTTCTCCGTGACTGTGTTGTTGCTAGGATCGAACGAACGGCCGCTCGATACGAGCAATTAGATGGCCTGGTCTAGTTGCGGTTGCGCAATCTGGCCATCCCGGTTGTTGCGCGACCTTTGCAACTATCCCGTCTGTGTAATGATGCGACCTCTAGAGGGGGGGGGGGGGAGACTCGCAGCCATGAAGGATGCGGGATGATCGCGGCGACGATTAGATATTTCGTCTACCCGGTCATTCCCCCTTCAACATTCTCACTGGAGATCCCTGGAAAGATACCTGCTGGTTACAACCACGCGAACTTCTACGGCGGGATTTCTGGGAGAAACGCGGTACTCGCGGAGGGAGGATCCGTCTTTAACCCTTGGCACTTCAACTTATTCGCTCGTCGATCCGACGGATATCTTTCGCTCAATACTGCACTTATTAAACGGGGAAGTTTGGAATGGGGAAAGATGTAGGGTAAGTGCACGTAATATCGCCACTAGTAATATCTCGCGAATAAAGTGCTGACATGGGCTGGTAATGAACTGAATTAGTAATGCCAAGAATGTGTGGGAAGACGTAGGTACTGTGGTGGCAACGTCACTTGAGCAACATCTAGCGGAGGAGAAGTATTTTAGTGACTCTTGAGAGTGTAAAAATTTATTGCACCGTGACAAGTTTATATCACATTGGGAGAAGGTAAGATTAAGTCTCATCTGTCCCTCGTGTCAATCTGCCACGGGCTGGTTGTGAACAAGCAGTATATCCTGCACATCGTTTTATTTTATGCGATAGTTGTGAAAAATCTGAAATGTAAATGTTAACTCATCAATTTGAATAAAAAAATATCGAAACCTTGTTTACCTTGTCATTTTATCGATCTTATACCACTGTGTCAATTTGACACCGAGGGACAGATTCAGTTCGTGAAATGAGGAACGGATGAAGGTTAAAAATTCTATGAATGCATGAATATTTTCTGGGAGTATCTAATTAATAACATGCTTAAGGATACTAAGCATGTTATTAATTGCTAATAGTATATTTCTTTTCCAATTAATTAGAAAGAAATAAATTGCAGCTGAGACTTGTTCTTTTACACAATGTTTATTAATATCATAAGCTTTAAAAAAAAAACAGCTTAAAACATGATAATCGCCAAATTAGTAGGATTATATTAAGAATATCTCTTAAAAAGTAATCTGACCTCTTCCGTTGTCCCAATTCCCTCTTCGAGTCTCACGCGCCAGAGCAAACCGTGCGTGCCCTATTAATTATGATTTTCGTGAGTAATGCGTGACGCGAGTAGCGTACACGACTTTTCTGTAAACTCACTTTTTTTCTCTTACGTGCGATGCCTCACTGTCACTCTCCGTGTAATGCATGACAGGTCCGAACTGATGTCGGTCAATGGTTAATGACGTCATAATTCTTGTACGCTGAACACGTCCGTAAAATGTAGCCATATATCTCACTCGAGTACTCAGTTTCCTTCATATTCTCTTCGTTTTTCTCCCCCATTTCTCGCCGTTTTTCGACCACGAGGTCTAATTGAGAGGACTGCGGTTTCAAACAGAGAAAATGAGACAATGTTGTGTGTTAAATTAGGATGTGCGAGGATGCCATTTGCTTCGACAGAATCGGAGGAACGGGAGTCACTCGGTCTACTGTGAACTTCCTAACTCCATTAAGGTTATATTAGATTAAGTTAATGGGAACTCCTGGTATTAACTGTTGTAACGAAACAGAATATACTTCAGAAGCTAGACACTACTAAGACTGCTAATGATCAAGAATATACAACGTTGTAACACCTATGCTAATGCACTCATATTACTTTTTATTTTCGGTATTTTTACTTGTATTATTTTGTCTAAAATATAGAATAACCGCTTTTAGAGGAGTAAGTGTTTGGCCAACTACCCCAAGAATGTTCTTATTCGAACGATCATGTCAATGGCTTGATGCACAAATATTGTATGTCCATTTTTTGTGAAATTTGAGTTTTTATATGCAACAAATAGTTCCTGACTGTTTCTTTATGCTGAATAAAAATCACATTTATACCTACTTCATAAATTTGTTAAAAATAATATTTTTTTTCATTGTATGTCCCTGAATCTTATGCAGTTACCATCGCATGTTTAATACCGCAATGTTGAATGATTATGGCCATTGAAAAGCCCCTGAGAAGGGTTACAATCGTAGATGTTCAAAAATACATGATCCATTTGAAAAATATTAAGTTGACCTTCAAACCTTCCAAGCACTCCTACCTGAGAAAATGTTCTGTCAAAAACTGTAGAAGTTATTCAGGTGGTTTTTCTTAGGTGACTCACCCTGTATAATTCGTATAGGGGGAATTCTACTGCGATTCAGAAGATGTGTAATGACAAAGTGAGGAGGGAAATATACAAGGTACACAAGCTTAACTTATAATACGTACATATTTATTGCGCATCCGAAATCAACGTTCAATACCAACCTTACGTTACCAGGCAATATTACAATTGTATGTACAAGCTTACACTGCGTCGTAATCATAAACACAACTACCAAGTGACTATTTTATAGCTGTTACGGTTCAGTATCGTTGTAAATTATTCGAGTGGCGACGGTAAATGTACAGAAACATGTATATTCTATGATATCCTTAAAAAGAAACTGTGTCGCGATGGGTCGCATGGCGTGCAAGGAACTCAAAGGACCCACCGTCGCGTCAATTATGTCCTATCCACGGTTTGTTTCTCAGTGGGCGCTGTCTTGCTCGGGGTGCGCAGCGATGTACTCCAGTGCCCTCAGAATCCCGGCGGGGATGGGGTGCGGTGTGGGAAGGTGCTCGCCTTTCGGCTGGAAGCCATTCTCGTCAGCGATGTAACTCAACGCTACGGGGGATCCGTCTGCGACGGAGTAACTGTAGGACCCTTGAACAGCGATCACAGCGTTCGTCTCGTTCAGCTTCTTCAGCTGGCCGTGCTCCTCCGCCTTTATCCCATTCCCAGTCTCGTAGCTGAAGACGTACGAGCCGTCCGGATTGGGCCCGTCCGCGGTGTACGCGACGATAGGGACCGGCGTGGTGTTGTCCACGGGTGCGGCGTACGCCGACACCGCGAGCAGAGCGAAGAGGGCGCAAGTCTGCAGCAGAATTTTCTTTTACAAGGACACGCTTCCAAACCGAGTATTCTATTTTTAATGACAATTCAGGCGAATGTAGAGCATACTGGAATATGCAAGGAGCAATTTCTTTCTGGGAAGATTTATGCACTTTGAAAGGGGTGAAAACAGCCCTTAAAGTTATAGCGGTTTTTCATTTTTTAATGTAACTTTATTTTTCTTTTGGTAATATGATAGAGCATATTAAATTGGACAATTCTTGTGTTTAACGTTCGGTATGATCTCGCACTCTTACAAAGTTACATTAAAAAAACGAGAAGACGCGATAAAGAGGGCTGCTTTCACCCCTTCGGAGTGAATTTCCGCAGTAAAGAAAAAAATTGCTCCTTGCATACTTCAATATGCTCTGACTTCAGGTGAAGTTTCATTAAAATTTAAGGCCCCTTCCACTGGAGGTAGTTTTAGGTATATTATTGTGAATACTGAGACACGGAGTTTGGCATTATAAGCTTCTGTGATCTTCGAGGATAGCAACAGACACTTGGTTCTCACCGATTGTGTTCGGACCAATCCTAAATATCGAACTACAGTAGAACACCTCTTAAAAGAACTCCCATTAAGCCACGTCCAGACATGTGTAACAGCGCGCACGAAAACGCACAAAACCTTTGTTCGTTGCGCGTTGACCCATTCAAATCGACCCTTTTCGTGCAACGAAGAAAGGCTTTGCGCGCTGTTGCACATGTTTGGACGTGGCTTTACCCGAATGCCCCATTATTTGAATACTATGGTATTCAAACATTGTATTTAATGAAAGTGTGAATTTATTAGTGGAATTTTGCTGATTGTTAAATGTATGACACTAAAAGAATATAAATAAAATTATCGAATAATGTGAAACTAAACGATGGCTCGAAAGATGCTGAAACAACAATTGTACAAGAAACTGTTTATGTATTTGGTAGAATATCAAAGCGTGGTAATTATAACGAGGCTGACGTGAGAAAATAGTTTCAGTGTGTAATTTAACGCTTTAATAAAAGGGCTAAAATGGGGTGAGACACAAAATGAACTTTACTTAATTGGATTTGCTGAAAAACTTGTGTCATTTAGTCGACAAAGGATTTGGAATCCATAAATTTATATTCGTTATTTTTATGGTTGATATTTGTACTCTTTTTTTCTAAAATACGTGGAGATCAATATCAAAAGGTGATTGTTCTATTATCCGAAAATTCGCTTATCCGCATATTCACGTCCTCCGATTAATTTGGATAATCGAGGTTCTACCATACAAGTGTTACTTGTTTTGATTTCAGACGATAACAAGATGATAAACTAATTTAAATCTTATTCCTTGTGCACGGAAATGAAACTATGTCCATATCCAACGCATGGTCAAACTATTCGACGTTCAAGGGTTAAGCAAATACTATTCAGACTTGAATTTGAATTGAAAGCAGAAACAAGTCTAAATCGGTATTGTACAATTTTGTTACTAAATGGAAAGTTGTAGGTAATTGGTTTCATCCATTTTCAAGTGTTATTAAAGTGAATGAAGAAAGTATAACGATGTGTACCTTTATATTTACCAAACCAGACTTATCTTTGTTCAGTGAATATGTTTGAGATACTACTTGTGAGTGATAAAAGTGTCTCGTGTGGAACGGGCCAAATACAGGAAGTCCTGATTGGGATAGCTCGTACGCAGAGAGCGAGAGAAAGAGAGAAAGGGGGGACACTCATATAGCGAGAGAGTGCTGTAGTATGATTTGCAGAAACTAATGATCGTAACAATTTTCGATGGTAACGCAAAATTGTAGATGAATGGTGTATATTAAGGGATATTTCACACGAGACACTTCTGCAGCTGCGGGCTGATGCTTAGTAGAGGCAGCCCTAGAGCTGGGAAATGTCTAGCTTTGTCTGAAATACCTCTTTAAACCATGAAAGTATCGTGTCACGAGGCTCTAAAAAGTAAACTGTGAACAAAGTGACTTGAGAAGAAGAAAAAATTTGGGGGACTAATTGTAAGTAATGAATAGCTTATTGATTGAGAATCAGAACTACGGTAGGTATGCCCAAAAGCTTTGGAAGACACGTGTAAAAAATCGGTGCCATTTTGGTATACGTTAATCTTCGTTTGTAATCTGTTAACATGAGATAGCGGATTAAAACTAAATTTTTTTAAGATTCTTGGAAATGAATTTCTCCAAGATTTCTGACGATTCATGCAAAATTCCAGTATGTACTTTATGCAGAAATATTTCATAAACTTTATTAGTGATAAATATGAAATAACATTGAGTCTCTAGATTTACAGATGATAATAGGTCAAAGCCGGTGATTAAAATGAATGATAAAGTGTTAACAGTATTCCATGATACTGAAAAGGTGAATGAAACTGCTTTCAAATGAAATAGATAACAGAGACATTACATAATACTATAAAACAGTGAATTTAGAATAACTATTAGGTTAAAGCAATTTACACAAACCTCTCAACACATAGAAAATCAAATTTCCATGAATCTTCAATTAGTACTACAAAAATATTTAAAACGACTGAGTAAAATCATATATTGTTAAAGTTTATCACAAAATTGCACTCCA
This sequence comes from Andrena hattorfiana, assembly GCA_944738655.2. Lineage (NCBI taxonomy): Eukaryota > Metazoa > Arthropoda > Insecta > Hymenoptera > Andrenidae > Andrena > Andrena hattorfiana. The sequence continues at coordinate 30,904,043 of OX122892.1, read as the reverse complement.
TACTTTTTTATAAATTGTAACCACAAACATATTTAAAAAAAACTTGCAGCGCAAAATGCTGACGAGCTTTCAAAAAATTGTTAATGTGCAGCGTGAATGATTCTTTTGTAAAAATGCTTGATTCTCTGCGAGACTCACCAAAGTGTTCATGATGATCAGAGTTGTTTTCTGGTTGTAAAGACCAAGTCTAACGGGCGGGTTTATATAGCGCTGCCGAAACCTTGCGAGGTGCGAGGACCTCCCTCTCATTGATAGATTTCTGGCCCAGGCTTAGACGTTGGTAAATATTACGAAATTGTATGGAGGGTCTAATAGAGGGGCACGCAGAGCACTGACCACAGTACAGACGCGCGACGTCTCGTCAACGTATAGCACAGTGTCCCCGCGATATGTTCATGAGGTTTCTTGGAAAAAAAGTACGCATTTGCATCGCTTCGAAAGTCTGCGGTTAAAGAAAGTCCCAGCAACCTCGTTATGTGAGTATAATAGAAACGATCGAATCAAAAATCATCTAAAAGTCTATGTGCGTTTAAAAAAACATATAGAAACCTTGCAAAGTCTGCGGAGACGTTCCTTCCATCATCTTCGCCGGAGAAGTATTAAAATGCTATTTTGGCTTTTACTCTGCAAATGGGCATTGCAAAAGAAGAAATATTTTTGAGAAGTAGTTATAATTAGTGTAATTCTAACTTTGACGATTGTAGATTTTTTCATTTTTAATGATAGATTTCTAAATAAGTGGTTTCGGGAAGGATCCTTCAATTTCTGTAGCTTCGTTTTAAAAGATTTATTCTATACGATGAGTGGAAATATTAATATGCAATTACATATGAAGATTTTTGGAATTCAACTGTATTTGAAAGCTGTTAGTTTGCACATTTTTTAATCTTAAATAGGTAATATATTTTGTATACTACTTGAAATTGTTAATAGAGAAATTGAAACTACACATATTGAAGGAGTAATAAAATTCAAACTAACAAGTGAGAACATATCAATGTCTCTTGTAAAAAAATCTGACACACACCAGTTCTCTCCATCCACTGTTAAGTGAAATTACCACTAAATTCGAATTATTTCGCCTTCAAGTACCATTTCCATCTATTTTCTTCTATTATAATGACCCAATTACTTTTCAACCATCTTTAAATTTTGCAAAAAATCTGTTGTCCAAGTATATAGTCAACAAAATCAAGTAAAATACTGAATTTAAAAGAGGGAAAATGTGAGTCAGATAACATATCGTAGGTACTTTTAAATGCATCTCGAGGTGCACAGCAGAATGTCAGGCGAATTTGCGAAAGGCCTGCCGAATATGGAATTCATTTTCGGTGCTTTCATTGACCCGGTGATCCCTTTGCGCGAATTTTCGTATTTCGCGTGTATTATAAATTCAGCCCTGTAACGAATCTCCGGAGCCTTGGGCAGAGGCACGCGAACCGAATACATAAGTTAATCTATCTCCACAGCGCGGGAGGCTGACTGCCAAATTTCTTCTTACAAGAAGAATGCACCGACCGCCTGGTAATTTTTATGCGCGCGGAGCAGTGTCGCTTTTAACTGGCCGCGAAGTTGAAAGCGACGTGGACGCACGCCTCTCTTTCAATTTCGTTTTCTGTTTGAAGAGATCTGTCTTTTGTTTGCATTCTGTTTCGCGTTGCTTTGAGTGACTGTGAAAATTAATAACATTCGCGTGTCAATAAATTGTTGAATACTGCATCGAATGGGAAATTTTATTGTGTTTCTTTAGTGTTCACACGTTAAAGTGAATCATACATTTTATTTTTCCGCTCGTTTTCGTATTTTAATGTTTTATGTTTTATATTGGTTCATTTGAGTTACGAAAAATATTTCTGAAATATAATCGTGGAAATTTAAATAGAGGTAGCGGATTATAACTTTATTTCAGTCATATGGGTGTGTTGGTACCTTCTTGTGTGTGAATATCGCGAGTACTGTATGATTATAATTTATTAGAAGACTTAATTGTGATTGTGATATGATGTTACTATCAGTAACGATTCATTATATCATCGCTGTCATATTTATCTAAATGGTACCTTCGCAAATTGCAGCGCAATGAAATGTTGGTACCTACTACTTCACGACGGGAAAAACATTTCTTTGCTGTTTCTTTAATTTAGTCATTATCATTGACTATATTATCATTTACAGAATGCCCACTGCATCATTTAAGAGAATACTACATTCTTTAGGAAATGAAATTTCCTTTTAGATTATAAATTTCGTAACGCTACGTAATGAAAAGTAATAAATACATTTCATAACTAAAATTTTATTTTTGTCTTCGTTTTTGAGACGCTAATGCCGCTGATGACATATGATATATCTACAACATTCAATATAAACAAGTAAAACTACCGTTTAGATTTTAATACGTTTTACGTTCATTCTGACTATACACAATTCTAATAATTATGAGAGATATCGTATATAATTTTTCACCTACACAGTGTGTTCGTATTAACTGGCAACGGTGGAATATCTGATGGGGGCTGAAGGTACTAACAAATTTTTCTTACGAAAGTTGTTTGATATGGAGTGGCACATTATCTGGTATAGGCAATTTATTTGCTGTTGAACAAATGGGAGATTTCAAAGTCAACTTAATTTTTTTAAATGGAACGTTATATTTATTTATTCTTAATTTGATTACGTTTGTTGCATGCTGCGACAAATTTAACGATGTACAAGACTAAGTCATTTCGTTCTATGTAAGGTCGTAAAATCATGAGGCCTCGGGGCGTCAGATCAACGCATATTACACGCTTTCGGTCAGCGAAACTCTACGTACTTGACCGTGCTAATAATCGCCGAAAGCATGCGTTATGCGTTCACTTCATTCCCGAGGCCTCACGGTTTTACGACCTTCCATAGAACGGAATGATTTAATGGTGAACATAGTTGAATTTATCTTAACAAGCACTATCATATTATGAATAAAAAAATATAACGTTCTGCTTACAAAAATTCAGTCCACCTTGAAATCTCCCTCATTTCTCCACCTGCAAAGAAACTATCTATACCATATAATGTCTCCATCAATATCAAACAACTTTCGCAAAAACAATTTTTTAATTCGAGACATTCACCCGTTGTCAATTAAAATAGACACACTGTATATGAGAATATTCAGCACCACCTATTAAACAAAGAAGACTCCCTTGTGATGCAGGAAATACTATACTGACAGACCTCTACTTAATATCAAAATCACCATAAATGACAACCCCGAGAACAGTAAATGAATAGAGTAACAACAGCTTCTAAATTATCTAATGTATATTGGAATATATAATAAGTTGTAAGGGGAGGTAGCATTTTTGTAGCATTTCGATAATAACACATATTAGTGATTAATGCGATTTTAAATAACAGAAGCAGAATATATTTTTAACCTAATGCAATTCTAACAATTGTGATTCAATGCTGCTTAACTTTGAGAAAATATTTTCTCGAAATCGAGTTTCATGATATCTATGTTCGATTGTTTCTATTTCATTTTCTTTCATTTATTATTCAAAAATGCACCAGTCTCTGGAACAGAGTATTAACAAAAGAGTTTCATTTGTTTTCAAAATTTCAGTAACAGGGACACCTCTTTTGTTACCCTTCGAAACACGGTTTAAATGAATTCATAAAAGTGTAGATATATTTTAAAAATCTTTCCCTCAAACGTGCCCATACTTTGAATACTTACATTCTACGATTTTATTAAGATAATCAAGAAGTGCTCTGTCGCGACGAGAAACACAAAATAATGTAATTCGTTAAGAATTCTCGTTATCTCGAATCTGCAATCTGCCTTCACGATTACCAATTAGCTTAAACAGACAGAAAGAAATAGTTGTCTTCTTCCTGCCTCATTCTTTCTCTCGTTTAAATTATTTTTCTTTAGCACAACACGAACCACGAGGCAACTTTTGGCCCCTCAAATACATCTTCAAATATCAATATTTTAAATAATGTTCATGGGAATGTTTCTCTTAATCCAGCAATAAATTTATTTGTGGGACAAAAGGAAGAGGAATTCAAACTACCTCTCGCGCATATAAAAGCAAAATGTCCTTACAACCCGCGACCATCGGATTTTATTTTCTAAGGTTACGTGAAAACGACAGCCTGTCGAGTTGATAGACATAGGAGGTAATGTTTAAGGACGTACAAAAGGCAATAGGTCATCGCCTCTGGTCCTGCGTCTAAATGCTACTGCTACTTTTAGATATTTTGATTGATGGATTTATTAGTGGAAGTTGCGATTTAGTATTTTGAAATCTGTGACTTTTTTTATGAAAGGTGATGATATTCGAATTTCATAAGAAATTTATAAATTGGCTTCTTCTATTTGCAATCATTTGGTCAAAGTTTCCTGCTTCTTCTCTATCATCTGAGACGCGGTGAATGGTCCAAGACCGCTGGGAAACATCGTTATGAGTCATCTACCAGTTTCTTCGTATGATTGTTCACCAATCTTCGTTTTACCGTCGGTAAGACAGAATGTTGAATATGGTTGCAAAACGTAATGGGACTTTTGCAAAATTAAATGAATTTAGGGGCAGGTATTCATACTTTTTTTTCACGCGAGAGCAGAATTTTTAGGAGAGAAATATTTCCTGCATTGACTTCAATGTTTTCATATCCATTAAGTGTGGATTATATCAGTATTGCATAAATTTTAAGTAATTAGTAATATTATTGAAAAAAAAGAAAGTGAATTTGTGGTGGATATGTAACAGAAATGATGGATTACATAATGCGGAAGATATTTTCAGTAGAAAACGTGTTGGAAATAATTAAATTTGATTAATAGCATCATAAAACAACAAGGTCAGTTTATCGTTATCACAATTATTTATTATTTATTGCACGTACAATATTTTACACGTTTACAATCTTCTTTTGATATTATTCTCTACAATAAATGCAAAAATGTGTTGAAAAAAATGAAACAGTAAATGGGACATTTCGTACCTACGTTTTTTTTTAAAAAAAAAAGACATCAACGATAGAAATTGCCAGATATGCTCTTTGATAGCTTTTATTTTTGGTAAATAATTATAAAACAATACTTATGTCTTATTGCTTTATTGTCGTTTTCTCGAAATGTACGAGGTGCATACAAGCACTTACATTCTACAGAATGACCTGATAAAACTACACCGTACACAGTGAATAAGAAAAATTGTCCATTCCTATAACGAAGGATCCATAGAAATTCCATTTCACACTGTGATCGAAAAATATCGTCAGCAGTTTCATCTATTCCTGTAACGATTGCTACGATTACAACGCATTACAGCTTTTATCTGAGCTTCGCCTCATGCAAAAAGAGTATATTCAATACAATAGTCGTTACGCATTGCCCAGAAAGAGAAAGAGCATGCATATGAAAGTTATTCTCGCAGAGCTCTCCATACGTTCTGATTTATATAATACAATTCTGGGTGCAGGTACTATAGTAATTCATCTTGCAGATGTTTTTATATTTGCTCTTCCGTGTCGGGTGCTCGAACAATTCTGCTTCGAGATTTAGCTGCGATAGCAGGTGAAAATCACCCAATCATTATAAAATGTCTGTAGACGTTTAGACATCTGGCTTTGGATAGAGGATAATGCAAAGCAGTTTACTGAATTAAATATTAAATATTTCGTGAAATATATACCTATTTGTAATTTGATGTTGTAATAATGATGTTTGAATGCCATTGCTTAATGAAAATTATCTAGCACAATTGCTGTTATTGGTGTTATTATTTACTAATCATGCCTATACTATTTACAGGACGCTATTGGCACTAATAACAAGCGGAAATTAATATTAGCATTGGCTATTGACATTGAGCATTGGCTAGTTATCATTTGTACCCGTATTTATTGTTTTACAGTGTTAGGCAACATTTACGTAGCTAACAGTTTATTCAAATGTTTGAGTTTCTCCGATTATGTACAATATTAATTAATTTCTGCTTTTGGCTCCATAGAATCTTCCAATTATTATGTAATTTCAACTGTACGCTTTATTCATTTTATACTTATGCATAATATTTATATTGTTGAAGGAAAGACGACATTGGAAATATTCAGATAACCCAAGAAAGGATAGTAAATGATAGAAATACATTCATATCAAAGAAATCCCCTGTTTAACACGTAAATATTTATATAATTGTGAAATAATTCAATTATTTAATGTAAAAATCAGTGATTCTTGGACTTTTTTAGTTTACAAAATGGTCCATACCTATCGTACGTTTTTGAAAATAATGTGAATATGACATTAGAAATTTTGGAAATACGATAGGGTAAATCGGGGAGTGATTCCTTGTACATCATTTTCGGAATACCCGTTAGATTTCACGATCATTACCATACTTCAGTTCTACATGTTGTGCTTCCCACCAGAAATTCATCTGATTGCGTTGCATTTACATATTTCGTCCTTTTAATTTAACTTGGATGTAAAAATTTCTTACTTACAATTTTCTCTTGGCGATATGGAAAAACGAATACATATTTTATTAAGTTTGACTGCTCAGTATATTAATTGGAAGCGTCCTTAATGACTTCTAATCTAAATGTTGTTGTATACTGTGTTATGAAAATAACTACAGGCTGATTCATCTGACCCTTATAAATGGGGTAGTTGAACTTGATAAGAAGGGGGCAGTTGGACCATAGATGCTGTAGAAATTAAGACTATGGGTTTGAACAAAGGTGTAAAAGCATTGGGCATTCCTAAAGCAACATTAATTAGAACGAATCCGTCTGATAAAACGAATAAAACAGACGATTAGATAAAATGTAGAATTGTACATATTGATTGTAAATGTTGGCTACATGAAGGCTGTAGGACGTACGAAAATCTTTGTAGCTATTGCGGGGAAAAGACTAGAACTAAAAAAAAAGATAAAGTGTTATCACACTAAATATAAACGTATATTCTTGTTAAAAAAGAAGATGCATATTGTGTTTCTTTCATAGAGATCTATCTATCCCACATACTGTGGTTCACCTAACGCACAGTGTATGGGGTAGTTGAACCATTGTTACAATTTTTTAGATGCTTATTTTTTAGAAAAGTATTATGATTTCTGTATTCTTCAACATTATTAGTGTAAATTCATATAATATTCTACATGATAAGCTAAACCCTCTGCTTTTTATTCAGTTAAATATAGATGAGATTCTACCTTTAAAAAATGTGGTCCATCACTCCCCGATTTACCCGACAAGGAGCATGTGATTTTTGAAATTTTTAGAATTATTGACACAAGCGAAGAAATTAACACAAAGAGAAATAAAATACAAAGAAAAGAGTTTTAAAAATACTATGTTCAGTAAGCAATAATTTTTTTTTGATACACTAGATTCCGATATTATATTTTGCGTTATTAAATTATAGAGAAACCATGTTACAATGATATGTAGAAATTTGCAAGTGAATAAGTTAATTTAAATAAACGATTAATCAAAGTATTGTTTGTACCAGTTCTAGATGCAAGTTTAATAACTAATGATAATAATTACAGAGATTATGAAGATTTTCCAACTAATTTTTAAAATTCTTTCATTTTTATTTCGTTTGCCACAAAATACGAAGTTAAATGTATAGTGTCTATAGTGATCACAAGAAAAAGGCTTCTATAATAAGCGACAACGCGGCGCACCCTGTAAACATGAATTTTAAAATCCTCCAAGTGGCGTGTTCACCTTTTCCTTATTGTAAAAACAGTTTACAACAGCTTTTATCTCGATATTAATAATTTCGTGACTTTTAAGTTCTTTTATGAGGCAGTGGCGATAATAAGCGTTAAATTACTTCGATACGAAAAATAAATCATGAGGGTCTCCCATTTAAGGCATAAGTGAACGGAACCTAATTTATATTGTTGTCCTCAATCGTATCATGTAACATCAAATGAGAAACCTTTATAAGTACTCCACCTACGATTCCCACTTTCTTACTAACGAAGCATATGAATTTTTCAACATCCACTATAAAAGCAAATCGGTGAATTTGGCTCAATTTAAATTCTTTGGAGTCTGTGAGACCCCTCCTTACCAACGCCGGGTTAAATATCAAAATGATATCTGGAGAAATATGGCTTCATGAAAAACAGCACCAACAAAATAATTTAAATTCACTACATCCAAAAATCCATTGATGCATAAATTTTGTGCAGGCATTATCCTAGCGAAAGACCAGTCGACCATGCAAATAAGCGCGCCTTTAACTGAACGTCAAAATCACTCGTTCAGAAACAAAGCTCCATATATAAAAGAAGAAAAGGACCAATTCGCTGGTTTCAATTCACTTTCTCCAGCAAAAGTCAGCGTGCCCCTCGGTTAAAAGTCCCTGACGCGTCCATACACCCCGTGTAATCCGTATCGGAGAATTAAATGAGCCGGTGAAAATTGATAACGAAATCGGGGGTCACAATTCTTCACGCTCATTAAGCCACGATAAAAAGGGGGTCACGTTGGCCGAAGCGTGGATCTGCGAAATACAGGTGATAAATTATCATAACCCGTCGCAAGCGTTTCTTTAATCGCCGGGCCACGCAACGGTCGTTGAAGTAACTTGAGGGAGTCAGTCGGCTCATCTACTCTGTGAAAGTAAAAATACTGTGTATGTATAGTATTCAGGTTAGCCAGATGACTGTGCGTCACCGCGCGCACTACGAATTATGTCGTGTCGTCTTATCCTGAACCAGAGCCGGGCGAATTCTGCTGCAAACCAAATTAACGAATAAAGTTTTTAAGTAACATTATAGTATTTTATTCGTAACAATAACATTTGAAATTCAACGTACCGAGCTGTTTAAAATAACAGAAATTTTTAATAGCAAGACTGTTTCGTTATTTTTCACTTTCAACACTGATGGCAAAGTAATGACGGGAGATAATTCGTCTTACTCTTTTATGTTCGTTTTAGCTTAGAAATTGTAAATTTTATATTTTGTGGATCTATCTACCAAGTAGAGATGATGGGAATTGAGAAAGTAGAATAAAGAAAAAAGGGATGTGAATATATATGTATATCTCTGTAAATATTTATGTGTATTTTATTAATCATTTTTTAGCTGTGACGCAATAATATTCAACTCGTAATTGCTGTGGAGAATTATTCCGAGAAATATTACTGCTTTAATCAAGTGCAGAAATGGTATAATCTAACCAGATTTTAGTAAGTGCATCGGTGCAACTCTGAACCAATGACAATTTGATCAAATTTAAGAATTACTGAGTATTTTAATTATTCGACTGTAATCTGAAAATAGTCTAGCTAAAATATGATCTAAGAATATTTTTCTATTTTAGATACACGATTATAATTTTCAAACGTATTTCTTAATATACGATGTTATAATACTATTTACATTCCAAATACGAAATGAAATAATATTTTAAATAATTTTGTCGCAAAAATGCCAATCCATGTGTTAGGTACATGAGTACCACCTCGGCTGGCCGAAAGAAAGAACCGAGGTGCAGTTGAAGGAACCCGAAGGCGTTTCAAGTATCGGGACCCATAAATTTGGCCGATAATGGCACCCATACTTATTGGTACCTATAATCGACAACTGAGTTCCGGGATACGCTGGCACCCACTTCTTTCAATAATTCGGTAATTCGGTCGGTATAAATCGTGCCGCGAAAGTTATTTATTCTGCTTGTTTATCGTAATTATATGTTCGTTGAGCATGCAACAAGTAAAGTTTCCTTCATCGTGATACATTGTAATTAATTCGTGTTATTAATAATGAATCGACGTTAAGGAGTGACGCATAGTTTCGTGAAGTATGTGCTATTGCTTTATATAGTTTAACGTGACATAAATAATATTCAAAATTCTTGTGAAATTTATTTTAAAGGCGTTACTTGTAAGAATAATTATGAAAACACTTTAACTGAAAATCTGAATAAATTTATAAATTTTTCTTTGTATTCTTTAAAGCACATGAGTGCAAAAATCGAAATGCTATCTCGAAACGAAAAATATATGACTTATGCATCCACTCGAGTTCATCTTCTATTTATAGGTACATATCTCCCGCGTGTAATTCCCTACATGCAACATTGGAGTGATTGAAAAAAATATTTGAATTATGACTGTTTGTTAAGATGTCCATTCGGTAGGAGATAATTTATGTAGTTTTTAATATTCTACCGTAGCCAGCGTCGGCCACATTGTTTTAGTCCAAGATAAACAAATATGTACAGTTAGAAAATTAAGAGTGAAGACCATTCTCCACAAGCTTGCAGAACGATCAATTATTTAAATCGCTCTCTATCCTCCAAGAATATTTTATTTAATTCGTGCGTTATCTTTTATATTACTGTGTAAAGATAAGCGGATAGGGACGAAATGTAAAGCTCGTTCAGCAGTATCATTAATTTTTTATATTCCTGCGGAATAGACATTTCAGAACATTCAAGGTTTTGTCACTTCCTTCAAAACAAGTTTGTACATCAAAATCGGAACAGCTCCTGACCATTCATTCATTAAATGATATAACCTGCCTTGCAGCAGATTCAAGGTAAAAATTTATATTTCTCGTAATTAAGTTATTTCTGAAACACTGTGCATGCACGGAAAACAGTAGGTACATCTTAACAAAATTTTAATATTTATACGTACATTTAGTATTTGTAGTGCCATCTTTGCAATTTACTATCTACACTGCACTCATGTACGTGATTAAATAACACATCAAACATTTCTGAAAGTCCATTTGAAAGTCCATATATCCTCGCCAGTTTTCGATACCTTATCGTTAATGTAACAAGAATACAGAAGTTCTCAATTCAGCAGCGATTATGTCCTCGTCTACCATCCGAACACTGGCCAATTAATTTAGAATATCGGGGGTCCACGTGTTCGCCTTGTTCGATTTCGTTGCGAAACAAATTACAGTAAGAAGAATATCAACGTTTTATGAAGTGACGATGTCTAACGTAGTCTGATGGTTATGCAGATTTCGACCTTCGTTCCTACCTTTCGTTTCTCGTCTAAACGATTTTGAAGATAGTTATAGGGATCATAAAGTCCTATCGAGACGATCTGTCGTGATGGTGGCAATAAATATTCCCCGGGTGCCGTACTTTGCTCCCTATGGGCACTTTAAGCATATGTTTCTCTTCGTGGTGCGTCGCGAGTAATTGTGACGATAGGAAGCCAGACATCGTGGTGACGAAATTACATCACCGTATCATTGGCCTTGAAAATAACCTCCAGACTTATGGTTCTTAAATAGTTCCCCAAATTTTCTAATTGTGCCCACGGAATGACACTTTTTTTTAGAAGTTATCGCTGCAATAAATTTCTTTATTACGCCCCTGGTTCGCAATATATTTTAGATGAGCTTGTTCTTGCCAACTTAATTATTTCCGATGGTTGTAAATTATTTTAAGATTCTGATTAGTAAAATGCTAATACTAATACTACTAGCACAGAACTTTCTAATACTTAAAATATCGCTGTTCAGTTACTATCTTGGCATATATTTAAATTGCCATCGACGAGCTAGATTTAATTGATTCATGAAACGATCCTAGTTCTAATTTTGTATTTAATACAAACCATAGAGACCATATTCTTTCAAAGTAACTTGTAATTTCGAAAGTGTCTTTCACGTGTCAGTGACACTGTTGTCTTAATCATTATTCATGCTAGCATTATAGTGAAACGTTATGTGCAAACATAATCTCTATCTGTGAATAATCTTATCTGATTATGAGCTTAATGGGCCATTTGCGCAAATTTCCTTCGTTAATTGCTCCGTGTCTTAATGCTATACGCCATTTTATTCTGCTACAACAGCATAGGTGAAGGACAATTTTTAATTCTTGTCTTATTTGGCCTTTTCTCTAGACATTCGAACGCCAGTTAATTTAAATAAACGAGTAATTTTTCTCTAAATCACTTTATTATGTAATTTTTAATAAACTATTCTTATTCTATTTTGTATACGATTAAATACTCTTTGCAATAACACATATAAATCTTGATTCATTTACTCCTACTGTGTATAAGGATTATCTAGGAATAAGAGCAAGTAAGTAGGAACAACCAATTTAATGATGTTAAATTCTAAAATGAATTTATATTTAATTTTTATCTACTTTCGTATTTAGTACAGTCATCTTCAGTAAGAAATAATTTTGGTTATTCTATGAAGTAATATCGATTAATACATTCTAAAATAATTGGTTAGAATTTCCTTAGTTAACTTGTTTAGTTTCGATGTGAGATAATGTTACACTCTATAAATAATTTTTCCAATTAATCAAATAATTCGGTACATGGAATATTATTTTTTTTCCTATTTACAATAATTCCTGTCCATGTCTGTCTATGGACAATATACATATGCTACACGTCTATAAATGGTCGTAGCCTGTAAAGTTATGCTTAAAGTTCTTCTTCCAGGTATTTTTCCCAAGATTCCGTGGGAAGTTGAGCAGGTTCTTGCGTGGTCGAAGGTTAAAAGCCAACGCAGACCTAGCCTGAAGCGATTTTGGTAAAACTGAAAATCTCCTCAGTGGAAGAATATAATTACGTGTTTAGTGATTGTCTAACACGTTACAACACTTGTGAGAACACGAAAGTCCCTGTCCATTCGCAGCATCACAGATTTTTTTGCAATATGAAATAGGAATTCTGTAAATCTTCTGGAAGATAAATTCATTAAAATGAAGCTTATTATCTATCATATTCCGTGTGAATATAAAACATTTCTTAAACGTTGCTTAAAACGTTCCTTACATGTTTCTTAAAAATTTTAGCATACGAGATTTCTCGAATTAAATATGTGTTGATTTAATGAAAGAAATACAAAGAGGATATAATGAAATAATTTTTTAGTAAAATTAGATAAGTCATGATTTATAAGATCATCCTGGATACAATTTGAAAGGTACAAAATTTTAATTCGTCAAAAATCTGTTGAGTACGAAGATGGAAGAATAATTTCTTGCTGCAATTAATTTTTCTAAAATAAACTTAACTATGTATGCACAGTCAGCTATATAAAGTCAAGGAAGTTGTATCGGGAAAAGGAATTTTAATGAACTTTTAAAGACATTTAAAACCTGTTATATCGAACATAAACAATTTAAGAAAATGTAAATAGGGATAAATTTAAGAAATCCAGTAAGACATCATTAAAGAATTTTGAGAAGAAGAATAACAGTCTTGCATACCAAATGAAGTCTGACGAGACAAAAGAAATCTTTGAACAAAACTTTTATATTTTATTATTATTATTAAACGATTTTATTCAGCTTCGATCCTCAGTTTGTTTGTATGTTTGTTTGTATATACGGTTCAAATCTGGCAACTCAAATTTAAGCCACTTCCAACTATCTAATTGTCTTACGATATTTAAATCAAATACGATATTTAAAAAAAAAAATAACCCCGAGTGGCTGAAAATATTACCCAGTCATCAATAAATATAACCCATAACCACAAATCCAATCGACTTGAAATCAGCCACTCGCGTTCTTTACGAAAACGACAAAAAGCCGCTGCGTTTGGTACACTAGTCGCGATTACCGAAAATACACAGAAATGATGCGTCACGTATGTACGAATAGTAAAACTAAAACTTTTCAGGCGTTCGTAGTATATCACCATCGAAATTGTGGTACAAGAAAAGAATTATTATTTAGTTTTTAGTGCATTTTCAATAGAATCGTAGGTATAACATAAATTTTTTTTATATATTTTTTTCAACTGTATTTCACATAAACATTAGATTTTCTTTCAACATCACAACTGTAAGTTACTTTGCTCAGTACCGTTTGTCCTCTGCATAAAAATACCTGTTGCAACATCGCCCATAAATTCATATCAGCCTTCTTATTAAGTCAGCTTCAAAAATGTACGAAAAAAAAGAAATTTAAATTCCGATTGAAAATCAGGGTCAATCGCGTTTACGAATAACAATCGCACGATTACATAGCATACCAACCCTTTTTTCTCGACACTTCTGTCCGACAGTGACTAACGCGCATATAATTTGCAAACATTTAAATCCTTAAATATGCGAATAATTAAATAACTGAAAACACTTATGCTTGCTGTATCTTAAAACTCTCGCTACTATTCAAGCCTCTAGGAACGATCCTCTTTTCCTTCGCGCCACCTCCAAACCGTGTGTGTTCCGATATGTACCCGCCGAAGGTGCAAGAGAACCGCGAAGTTCGTACATTATAGCACTTACATGCGTTTTACAGCTCTTTATTTTTCACGCGTCAGGGACTTGCGAAATCGAAGGTCCGATAAGATACGGATCCTCCAGCATTATTGCCTTAAAAACACCGAATCCCAACGCATGCAGATCTCTTACGTAACGTGACGCAAGTATTTATACATATCGGCTGCTGCACCTGCAGAATCCCTTTGGTAGAAAATAAAGATAAACTCGGTCCATCCTACGAAGTTCACGAAAGCAAGTAATCCTCTTTTATTTTACCACTGTCATTTTAATGACGTACCGCGAGCAGGATCTCTTTCGCAAGATTCGCTTAGCTTCTGACTGGAACTAAAATCTCATTCAGAATGAATGCTTCTTCCTGAAGAACACAGACCATACAGATCCTCCCCACCCCTGCATCTGAATCGAGGAGTCGAAAGACTGCAACAGATACAGGCGTAGCCACGGCGTTACCGATCCACGCACCACCGATGTGTTGTCATCCGGGGCCCGCGTCTCTGGATCATCTGCAAAATTTGAAGGTGTTCCGTCCAGAGTGGGAGAGAAAGGGGATGGAGGGGGATTAAAGAAGGCAGGCTTGCCAGAAATTCGCCGAATCTTCCGGTGATGGATATATAAGGCGATCCTCTGCACGATATTCCGAGTCAGTTCAGTGAGAAGCTACTGCGCGGAGGATCCACCCTTCCTTTTAACAGAAAACCAAAAGAGTTAGGCGAGACTTCATCATGAGCCGATTGGTGAGTTCGAGAACAACGTCAGCGGGCTGTAATTAATCGGTGTTCGCGTGGGTGGTCGCTAGGAATGGGAAATTCGGGGGTCTGTGTTACGCCTTGTGTATCGCGATGTTGCGTAATTAGAGCGGGACGCTCGAGGATGTTCGAGTGGACCAAGAATGTCCCATCGAAAATTTCGGGGAGGCAACGAACGCGAGGTGTCGCTTGATCTTGGAATTTTTTGTCCGGATCAAGTGACGTAAGTCGTCTGGGAAAGTGCACATCTGCGACTTTATTATGTCAGCTTTCAGTAAATGCTTGATACAGTCAGATGTTGTGTGGCAGGATTTTGTAACTTTCCCCATCTAGATCGTATTATTTTAAATAGTTGAAATTGAATGGCAAATTTTAATATCAAGCGTCATGTAACATGTCGACCAAGTTTCTTTTTAACGGTGTCAATCGAGTATTTCTCATTACGTAGTCGATAGTCGACGAAAATTTATGGAACTCGTAGGAGAATATTAATTTTATAGTTTAGGGTATCTAGGTATAAAACGTTTAAAATATTCTGCCAGATAAAAGCGTTTAAAAAATAGTCAAAGTCGGACTATTTCTCATTATGTGCTGGTGGTGCATTTTTCGCTTCTTTTTCCAAGACTGAATTTATTCTAATAATACTTAAGTGGGTAGTGGACTATTTCAGCTTCAAAAAATTGAATATTTTTTTACTGATTCTGAAAGTCTTGTCGTTTATGAACATTTTAAACGGAATTTTACGAAAAAATTCAAATAATCGTAGAAGTTATAGCGGTGAACATAATTGAGTGCACCGTCGAGTAACAGCCTCGCAGAGCGGTATTGGCCTAAGGGACTTAACTTTGAAGCCGGTTTTCTCGAAACATTTTCAGACACGGTGTACATCATAACTCTTGAACCAATGAATATTTTCACCTGAAATTTTTACTGGACGTGTAGAATTCCTTCCTCTACAGAGTGGAATTCCCGCATCAACATTGGATGTTTGTAAAACATATTATAACTGATTAAAGACGATTTTTTCCGTAAAAATGTGGGGAAAAAAGTGATTGGTGTGTAACTTCCACAATTTTTGTTCAAATTCATCGGCAAAGTTCCACTCTGTACATTTTGGTGTATAAAATACTCACCCCAAAGCATTTTGCTCTCGGATAATTAGCTCACCTGAATCGATGAACACCACCTGCAACGGCGCGCCGTACAGTGCTATCTTCAATGATTAATAATCTCGACAATTTTATACATTCCGACGATTTTTTTTATAATTACTCACAAACGTGCCCATAGTAGATTGTGAAAATCACAACTATAACGATTATTTGGTATCAAAGTAATTTAGAGTCCAAGAAACCAACGATTTTACGTATCTAATTGTTCCCTACCATAGAAAATTTTAACTTGCCCCATCATCTTCTAATATGTCAAAATGAAATGGAATTCACAATAAAATTGTAATATAGTAATTGTAACACACACTGCAGTAACAATATATCATCATATTTAGTTTAAAATTTAAAACCCATATACTTCACATAATTCACCTGTTGGATACTTTCCCTACCTAACAAAGAACTATGCACCCGAGTCCCCTCAATTTTCATTTCGTACTTAAACAGTTCCAAATCTTCTATCAAACCCTGAAACCAGTATCTAGCACTTGCCCTCTCAAATAAACCCCCGCCATCATTCCCACCCTACTAAATTCCTACTACACCCGTTGTTCCTAAACCCCACAGTGCCCTCATGCTTGCAGCAACAACACACAATTTAGAAACTCTACTAACATTGTTTGCCACTAGATCGGCGTCCCTAAGTATCCATCCAAGGGATCGAGCCACCCATAAACAGACTGCAAACGTTTACAGGTAATCGTCCTTTGCGCCCTGGTCGCTGTGGCAACCGCCGCCCCCCTGGTCCCCCTAGAGGCGCCAATCCCCATCTTGAGGCAGAGCTCAGAGGGTCCAAATCCAGATGGAAGCTACAACTACAACTACGAAACGGCGAACGGCATCCAGGCACAGGAAGTCGGATACCTCAAGAACGCAGGGTCGACGGCTGAGGCGCAGGAGGCTCAGGGCAGCTACGCCTACACCGCGCCCAACGGCGAGGTCGTGCAGGTGACCTACGTCGCCAACGAGAACGGTTTCCAACCCCAGGGCAGCCACATCCCCCAAATCCCGCCCCAGATCCTCAGGGCCCTCGAATACATTGCCGCTCATCCCGAGGAGAACAACATCGACGCACAATGAAGAATGAACGAGACAGTGTGAATCTGGACGCGCGAAGGGAAAGATCGGTCTCAGAGTTCCTCGACGACGGTGACGGCAGAGTCGATGTCCAGGGTGGATGAAACCTATCGTTCTATCTTGAATGAGACTGCTGTCGATTCCCAGACAACAACCCGCGGAGCTTTAGGACACGATTCTTCTACTTGTGATGGATACTTGAGTTTATAAACATCCCTTCGTATCTGTTTATTGTTTCTATACGTTGTAAGAGCGTGCTGAGGGGCTTTGTAAATAAACTGTATATTGACATCTTTGTTTTGATTTCCATCGCGATTCAAGAACCATGATTTGGATAGATGTTTTTAAAAAATTTGAAGGTTTTGCTGGTTGGAATCGTGACTTGAGGGGTCTCTAGGTTAGAGCTTCGAAAAATGGGTTGAATTTGAGAAGTTTTTGGAGGATGTATGGTAGAGTGGTGCTTATTTGACTCAAAAAAAAATTTTGTGTTCTTTCACGGGGCACCATGTCAATGTGTTCACCCTTGAGTAAGTAATGTGACATTTATTTGATTTTTTTTCAGTTATTTATTGGGGGTTGCTACTAGGCATTGAATTTTGTGTTTTTAAGAGAAAAAAGAACCAGCAACTTTTGAAAATAGCCAATTCATATTTATTAAAGTCTAGTAGTAATACGTACTAGCCAGAGCTGGTAAGGTGGTTTGCCATGTACTAGTCTCGAGGGGGAATTCTTGATATAATGACGACAGGCAATCCAACTCTTAGGTATACAGAAGACCTGGTATACGAATTCGTCTTAAGCAAAAAATACAATTTTATTTAAAATATTAGTAAGTGGGTTGTAACCTCCAAAACATTATGAAGTGCAATACAATTTTAACCAGGCCCGTTTTTCAGTATAGAACAAAATTTTATGGTGCTCCTGCAATATTATAAACGTTGGATTTTATACTCCACCCTAATGCATATTCTTTAGCAGCGTATTTTTTTATTTTGGCACAGGTTTTTATCCATTATGTAGCCATGTTTTCGAATTATCACAATTGAAAAGTTGATATATATTTGCCCGCTGAAGGGTCATAGAGCCACCCTGACCTGAAACTACCAGCTAAAGTTTATTTATAATTAGTATGAATTTACTGAGATACTGAACTTAATTTAAAAAAACGAGCAAAAATTGACAAAATGACAGTAGCTGAAAAAAGTTTCAGTTTTAAAAACAATTAAATTATAATTTTTCTCAATTTATTTTGATTAAGCTCAGTATTTTCAAAAAAAGTATTTTCTTCACTAAAATCAACGAGTTGAGGTTATTGGTTTAACAAATTCTTTCAGATATTATGCACACCAACTTGAAGGATGTAGTTATGAGAAAAACGTAAATAAATTTTCATGTTAATTTTTTTGGTATGTAACTCGCAATTACAGATAATTATTCTATACATTTCACACATTCACAAAATGGAAATGGTTTTAAAATTAGATTTTGATTAGATGAAATTAGATTTTTTTAACCCTGGAAAATAGAGAAACCTGTTAATTTCATTGAGCTTTTTTTAATTATTTAGATCTTTCTAGAAATCTAAAGAGATATTCGTTTCGAACAATAAAAAACACGTTATCCGATACAACTTGAGTCATTTCAAAATGTTTGATACAACAATATTTCACGTTCGATTTATCTTTACTTATATCCGAAATTGTATTTTAACGCTTGCTTCAAAATAAAATTAGTTCTATCCTTATCTATCAAGGTGTACATTTGAATATGAAAAATACAATATTTTTAAAAATTGTTTTGTTGGAATTCAACAAGAGTTTACTTATAACTAATAATCGATTTTTATTTCCACCGAAAACCTTAACTGGAGGGTTTTAGGGTATAAGTTTACTTTCAGAAAAGTCGCAAGATTAGTTAGGGATTAGTAAGTGCACGTGTAACGGTATAAACTCTTTTATATCTGTGAGTCATTTATACACAATCTAGAACGTAATTTTTCAATGGAGATTTTGGCTGCAATCACAATAAAAAATTTTATTACGTGGGTAAGTACTGCATTAAGAGTATTAAGACTAATAAATTTTGGCAGCGTGTTCAAGTAGATAATATGTAATGGAGATAGAAAACATTAAAAATATTTAGTTCTAAGGATTTTAATATTTTTCAGTATATGTAATGGTGAAAAGAAAGTTGAAAATATTAACGATGGCAAAAGTACCATCATTTGACAAAAACAATCTACACCTCAAAGAATAAGTCTTCTATTACAGTACTTCATACACAATTATAGAAATATTAATTTTCAACTTCCTTTTACCCATCAGTGTAATTTAACTGACACAGGATTGACACAAATTTGCATATTTCTATTCAGTGGCGGACTGCGTCTAAAAATATTGGTTGCCAGATTTTTCAGTTAGCTAAATCGTAAATTTTAGTTGCGTACAGTAACAATATTGATACTTCTATTATACTAAAAGGTTATTAATATTTTTACCATATTGTCTGAGGTTTAAGGAGGCTCGTAGAGCCCACTTGCCATCGGGCCAGCTGACACATTGGCCAATCCGCCACTGTTTCTATTCATTCACCACTACATTGAATTTCATGAATCACCTAAGTAGTCATTCGGTTCTCCTATACCTACGATTATCCATTTAAGAAACGAACCTTCCCCCTACACTTCATACGTATATCTTCACATATCAGCAACACCACTCTCCTCGCGAATCAATATTAAAACCGAGAGAAAAGTCGACCAGGAAAGGCAGTTTGAAAAAGCAGCAGCGGTCTCGGTAACTAGGTTTCCTACGTTTATTCATGAGATCACGTCTTATCTACTATCGGCGAAAACATTTCAGAAGACAGATACGCGCGGAAGAATGTCCAATCTGTGGTGTTGAAGTGGACTCGGTCGGATTTTCTACAAAAATACAAATTTATTCGGCGCTACATTACAAGAGGGCTAATGGAACTTAGGGACTATGCACTTAAAGTTACGATCGCGAATCAGTTCCGTTGGTTCGGCCGTAGCGACTTGAACTGTCGATTGTTGCTCGTTGGGACGGCGTTCTGCTGACTGGGCGAGTCTTTGGCGGTCTCTTCGGGTTCAGGGGTGGAGGGTTGTTTCGCGATCCAGTCGAGTGCTCGCTGAATGGCTGGAGGTATCGGTGGCGGCGTTGGGACGTGAGTACCCGCCACTTGAGTGCCGAATTCGTCAGCGGTCCAGCTGATGGCGATCGGTGTGCCGTCTGGGGCATTGTACTGAACGGACCCTTGGATCAGTTGAGTTTCGGACGGAGTACCCGCGTACTTTCGGCTGCCAGTCTCTGTTTGCACGATACCACCCTCGGTTTCGTAGGTGAACGAGTAATGGCCACGGTTATCGCCAAGGTTTCGATTGTCGTTAAGCGCCTTCTCCGGTTGACGGAAGTATTCCTGGCAGGAAGCCACTGCGATGATCGCGTGGAAGATCTGGAAATTAAAATCGGAATTAGAATGAGTGGGTTAAGATCATTTTGAGCGATCTTAAGGGGGTTAAAGTGAACCTCATAGGTTGATAAAGCGAACGTCATTTGGAGGAGTCTTTGGGAGGTTGAAGTAAACCACCTAAATTTTTTAGAAGGTTAAAATAATTTTGGGGGTGACTTGCAGGATTAAGAATTTAAGATTATTTTGAAGGATCTTAGGGGGTTAAGATGAACCTCAGGCATTGGTAGGATGAAGATACTTTTGAGTAGTTTTGAGGGGTTAAAATAAACCATCTAAATTTAAAAGGTTGATATAGTATTAAAGGGGCCTTGAAAGGTTCAGATGAACCCTCTAGTCTGAAGGGAATAAAATACTTGCCAAGGGGTCTTCAAAGAGTAAGGCAAACTAACCTAGCGCTAGAAACTTAGATACTGTTAAGGGGTCTTAGGGGTTAAGATGAAACCTCTAGATTAAGAGGGTGAAGATAATCTTAAGAGGCACGAGACTATTGAAGTCTCGAAAAATCGATTGTTTTATTATTATTAATTCTGAAAGTGTCATCCTTTGGAGACATTTACAACAAAGTTTCGTGAAAAAATTCGAATAATTACGAAATGTGATAGTATCGTTTGTGATTACGTATGATGATTATTGGTATCTAAGCAATCAAACCCAAAAGAAGCCGTTGGTTTTAGCCGTTTCCTAGTCCTGTACCCTCCTAATAGTTAGAAGTAAAGATAATCTTAAATAGTTTTTAGGGTGTTGATGTAAAATCCCGAATCTTTGCAGGTTGAGATAATTTATTGTGTACTTTGTTCGGTATTGAGATAAAATGTATAAATGCATTTTGGTTGCATGGGTTGTGGATGCTGCCCACTTTTCTCTGAATTCTAATCGTTAAATTCGTATAGAAGAAAAAGGAGCTGAAGACGGAAGAAAATGAAAAATCATTTTTCATTCAGCGTTTCATTCATCCCCTGTTACATAATATCTTAGCAAAAAGTATCCCCGTTAATAAATCAAATTATCATTATTAATATTAACCAGTATACCCCTAGACCAATCATTACCAGAATGATACAATAAATGATAAGAGTTTTAATTGACGTACGAACAGATATCGAAGCGAACAGATAAAATCCTTACATACTAAACATTCACGAATTTGAATCTTTCTAAGCATGCTGTATATTTTACTACATTGTATACACCAAGAAAATTTAAATTATTCATTGTTTAATATGTAAGCAGTCGTGTCTATCTACCCTAATGTCTGTTTATACAGCAAATTAGAATTCTCCTGGTTCGGTCTACCATTTGGCTAATGCTGGGTAGCGGGAATACGTAGATCAGTAGTGATATGTTAATGTGCTTTCGAAAGGGACGCCTCATCTACGTCGTTGGACAACGGTTAAATTATACGAATTATCGAAGGCAAGTCAGCATCGGTGATTAAGGCAGGTAACTGTGTTACATCATACATATTGATCCCTGGAGGAGAGTTGATAGAACGGTCCATCTAATTCAAGTGGGACAGCGATCTCTGCTGAATGTTTGTGTTTCCATGAATATTCTTTCTCTATCCTGCGTCTTCAATTGACAACGAGTACATTCGCGTTCCTACGTGAAGTTTATGCCTGTACTAAATCATGGAATCAGCTGTAAAAGTTCTTGAATTGCCTATTCCTCCGACACGCACATTGAATATCTTCATACTTAACATTCTTCTCTCATTCCTGACTTTGATGTACAGATATCCTTTATTCGTATATTTATTTTCATTTTTGTATTCTTTCTCTGGCTGTCTATTGTCATGCAATTTCTTTGCTGAATTACTGTCTGTTTATACCGTTTATTCATGTTTTTATGACATGCACAGTGGACGTAAGTAGTCACCTAATAGGTAAACGTAAACAAGATTCTTTTAAAATGTTACTGTGACTAAAATAATTCAATTATTGCGATTGTATTAGAAAAATTTCATGTTACTTTCATAATATGTATGTATGTACATATATACAGTGGTCATGGAATATTTATTGGAATATATTGGATTGTTAGTCGAAGTCGCTGAATCACGTGAAGTAATTTTTTATAGGTACTTTTCTTACAACTTCCACACAAAGATTGCTATAATAAAGATTGATAAACAGATTTGATAAACAGATTTTTTTTAAATATTGTCAATGTAGTCATAGAATTATGTACAACTTCTATATAATTATAATAAATATTTTCTCCTAATGTTAAGAATATTTTGAAGTGTTCAATTTAACGTATACGACTAGTTCATTAAACTTTTCTAGTGCAACCTTTCGAAAATTTGATAATCGGTAGCATAAACAGTTTCATCCTTATGAAATTGCAGCCCTAGAACAGATCTACATAGTTCGTGTTTCTTCTTAGGCTAATGCCTATTCCCATCTTCGATTTTTTTTTCTCCATTTTCCTCTCTAGATACATTTTTATATCGATCTGCTAGTCCCTCTGTTTTCATTCAATCTCTTTGTCGATAATCAAGCTCAAATTCTCTGTTTAGAGAAACTGAAACTCAGAAAGGTTGAAATTATCGGAACATCTGTCTATCCTCGATTAAGGTGTAGCTAGACCGTGCAGAAACGAGAGTCGGTGCACTTATGCTTTAATCTTCATCATGTTTGTCCTGTAAATCCGTTGAGATACCTTTCCCCATGAAAGGTCAGGGCAAGACAGATGTGCTAGTAGGTAGGTCACATTGCTTACTGCGATTGGAAGCGGTAAAAGGGACAAACGATCCTCAACTCCGATGCAGTCACGCGTAAACCAATATTCTTTTTATTTCCATACACTATAATAAATTAATCTCGCGAATTTTACTAAAATTACAATAGTTAGAAGAATATTTCGAATGTAAATTCCACTAGTGTCCATTTTCCGTGGACTGAAGTAGATGAGAAGTGGTTGGACAAGAAGTAATGTAAATTGGATTACCTCCGTGTTAAAATTGATAGATAAATTGCTTATTGTTACAATAAAATAGGTTGCAAATATAAAGGGTGTCTATGGAGGTATCACACAAAGATTTAGTGAACGTGATTGTTCATTTTATTCCATAATCGCAACGAGGGAAAGTAAACTATGGTACATAGAGTTGCAAGTTTCGTAATGGTTAACTACTTGACTACTTTGAATTTCGATGAAAATTGGAGGAAAATGTTTGCAGACGTATGCTAAACAAAAATTTGAACTCGGCTCGAGTACTTTCTTCACGTGAGAATATGTAATTGCATCGCTCAATTAGTATGCAAATTTGTAATTATTGCAATGACTATGCTGATCTTTAAAGCCATGTTTCTCATAGCTTTTAACGCAAGCATGACGGTATTACGATTGCATATTGAAAATAAACGTTAAGATTCTGGGGCATAAAACCTACATTCGATACGCTGTGTTTAAAATTATTTTAATTGATTATTATTTCTATAAGTGCTTGATGTATTTTTTTATTATACGTCGATATAAATACATATTTAATTACATTTAAATTGGCGAGCAAACATTCACGCAACTGAAAATTTTTGGGAAAAGTGAAAACTTCTATTCGTCCTTCAAAATTTTAATTGTAATTAGAAAAATAGACTTAATGATGATCTTACACGTTACAATTTGCAATTTGAAAAAGATCCTAATGAAATGATCATTTCTTTTCTATTACATAAAACGTGGTACAAATCTCTTTCATTTTCTTCTTGATACATAAACATTTCTGTATGTACTACACGTTTATCAACTAATTAATACTATTCAAATATTAATTACAATATTGTAAAATGTACCAACGTTTCATCTTCCTGGCCCTAATTATAAAAAATTAGTTACTGATACAGATAAGAATATAAGAGCAGAACAAAATTATTACCGACATCGTAACAGCAAATAGTATGAAAAAGAAATATAAACTATATTTACTTTGCATAAATAAAAATTTATATATTTCATTTTTCTAACACTGTTGATAATTAACTTCCTAATATTAGAAATGTGAACAGAGTTAGGACCATAGTTGAAATGTCAATTCGTTGAACGCCGTTATAAATAAAATTAAACCACACCAATAAAAAGTTTTTCACTAATTAACTATCAATGAAACCTACATATCACAGTGAACATTTAATTTAACTACAGTAACATAACAGTATACGCCCCAAAAAAGTAGATAAATGTCCCTCCAATTTCCAACATCCGTACGAAGAAATATCGAAATCAATCCCAAGGTTACTAAAACCCCAGCCACTCAAACTTCAATGTCTCCAGCGTGACAATGACACTGACCCATCCCACTGCTTCCGTGTCGAAAATTAATCACTCGCCCCCCATGTAAATCCCCCCGAAACCGCCACTAAACGTGCCCCCACCGCGAACGCATCTATTCCACTCCAAAATCTGAACCGACCAAATAGATCACAATGACCCTCCTGAAAAAATCGCCGCAAACCGGCTGAGAGGCAGCGAAAACGACGAAAATGGCGGTGGAGGAGCAGAAGGGGGCCAAAGTAGGCAAGGCGAGAGAAGTGGTCACTTACCAGGACACGCATGATGCTGAAGCGACGAGACACTCGGCAGTGCAACGACACAACGCTCTCTCTGGAAGACAGTACGATGCTGTGTGGTACGTCGAAGGCGATTCTGCGTCGGATAAAAAGGCAATGTCACATATAGAGCGTCGCTGCCCCGCCGATGGTTGCCGGCGTGAAGTTCGTGAGCAACTCTTGGACTGTTGGAGGCACAGCCGACCTTTATACCGGCGAGTCTACAAGCCAGTTGCCAGCCTTTACATAACCCGAGAAAGTTTAATTCGGGATAACCACGTCCCTCTCTAGAGCACTTCTAACACGGACGGTCCACACCCCCGTCGAACAAAGAGGAAAGAAAGAATTGGGGAAGGAAGACCGGAGCGAGGACGATCGATCCCCCGATCGCGTACCTCTGCCGCGGCTTTTTAAACACGATTTCACCAGCCGCTATTCGCGACACCTGAGGGCACCCGGCGGCTTTTCCCGTCCCAGGTGGGCACCTCGAGTTTACGTAATCCCCGTCTTGCGCAATTACCATGTGGGTAGTGGTGTCTTCTTCTTTTCGGCGAACTCGGACAATGCAAGGACTGATGGGAGATCCTTTATTCCGATTACTTCCGCTTCAACTGCAGCGGCCACCATTTTTGGCCACACGCTACTCGTAACCCGTTTTCCGTCCTCTGCTCTGGCTGAAAAGAATATTCGTTTAAAGCCTGTGCGAGGTTCCACGGAGCTATTACGATGAATGCTGGCTTGGCAGTTTTTATAATGTAGTTAGGAGATTGCGATACTGATGACTGAATGATGGGGGTCTACAGATTGTAATTTAGGAGAATTGCTGCGCTGTTATGAGGCCGGCGTTAGCTCACAATTTAAGCGTACAGTAAGTACCAAAATTAGTGGCGGAGATGAGCGTTTTTGGGTGTTTACAGGTTCTGGTGTATCCATTTGTTCAGAATGTTGTGGCGGATTTAAGAAAAAATGCCTAGGTGGCAAACGTTCTGAGGGGCCCATTTTTTGAGGAAAATGAAGTAGTTTACTGAAAACGAAAAAAAATGTAGTGTTTGGATAACTAAAAATCATATTTTGTTTGGCCATGGGGCCCTGCGGGGGCCTTCTATGCAAGGGCCTAGATGGCAACGGCTCATCAGCCGCCCTGTTAAATCCGCCACTGAGAAAGTTCTATAGATATAATATGTATGTACAGATATGAAATTTGCTTCTGCATTTTTAGATGCACTTTTTAGCAAATTTTGATTTATTTTTTCTATAATATTTACTTGATCATGTATGATCATTGTATGACCCGAAAAAGGTTTCATCGCTACGTGTAGCTTAGGAGCACCAAAGAATATATTAATGTTTTTTATGCATTTTATATAAATTTAGCGTTTTAACACATTTGTTTTGTGCTACTGAAGTTTCTTTCTTTACAGTTCCCAGTTTCTTCATATGATTTATTATCCCTTCAATAGGCCAGTACATTCACAATTATATATATATATATGTATATATATATATGTATATTTTATTTATTTTTTATATAAGTTTATGTTCTGTTATCCTGTTATATACAACAATACAATAGAAAATAAAGGGTATTTTTTTATTGCGTATTCGCAACCAGAATGTAGTAACCTAACCATAACCAAGCCTCTTCTCAACTCGGCCTACAAACGTTACTATTGCTTGGTCGATCTATGAAGACGTTTTCATTAACCTTTTATTTCTCCATAAACAACTGAAATTCCATTTTAGATATTCTATTAAAATACATTTAATTACTGAACGTCGACACTTCTGGTTAGTAAATATTTGCAGGAAAAGTTTCAACGAAATGAGGCTGACAATTGATTCCATTAAAAAGACTCCACAAATATGTACGTGGGCTTTAATGTCAAATGCGAACGAAACTAGAATCCATGCCACGGAGGCTGCTTAGCTCGCGTCCTCATAGAATACTTGGCACACCATTAACATTAGAGTCTATCGCTTAGGGACGAAGTAAACTTTACCCTTCTTTAAATATGGCATTGACCTATGCTATGCTTATCAATCTGGCTTCGTAATGTTCGGCTGCTCTGACAGAACGCCAAAAATGTCAACCTTAATGTATGCAAGTACTTAACCACCCACAGTACCTACAACTTCACAAGTAGATTTTTCTTGAAAATGTCTGTATCATCCTCCACTTAACTACCATCGGAAATTTATTATGGCGATGGACATTTACATTCAGTGAACATGAAATAAATTCGACAGAACAGTGGAGGAAACTATTAAGAGGATTATATGTGTATTTCGATGTGTCGTTGGAATCAAGTTTTCCTAGGTTTCATTTACCATCGTTAGATTTAACATTAACATTTTGCTAGGTAATAGAAGCACGAATCAAGATTCCTTCGTCAGCTGCTTCGTTTGATCCGTGGTACAAAAAGGTTCATCGCGTTACAATGGAGTCGAGATGAGGACAGAGGTGTTTCCTTCTGGAGCAGAGATTCCCAAACTGGCGGTGTATTTTCTTCAACAAGATGAGATGGAACATGTTTTGCAGACATCAGTTCGTGAAAATTACTTTTTTTTTTAAATTAACCTACATATTTCCTTAATGGAAAATGTAAATTAACAGACAAACGGGCAACAAGGCGTTTCGCGAAGAATACGAGATCTTCTTTCCTTCTTATAATTTTCGTAAAAAGGAGATTGCATCTTTTTCCATGGGAACAATGAAAGTACTTTAACTGTTCGTAAATAATATTAGATCCTTTATTCGAGGTAGTATTTTCTGACAATCGAAAGAGATTATTTTCTTTAAAAAACTATAATACAACACAATTAAAAAAAAAATGCCGAAGAATGCATCTGAAAGTGTTTAACGTATGCAAGACCCATAATCGTTACTAATTTAAAAAATAAGAACATCCGTTCCCTAAAAAATTTCTTCTTTGACTTCGTATTTTCTTAAATTTTTAAAAATGCAAAAAATAGACGAGATTCGAAACACTTGGAACTTCTAATCGAAAATTTAAAAAATATTTTAGAAACAACGATAAACAATACATGATCTTCGGGTCGACTTGTTACCTCCTACTAAGCAATATATTTCTTCAAAACATTTATTATTAATATAATAAAAAAAGCACTGGTTCCCCAAAAATTTCCTCTTTAACCTCGCATTTTCTGAAACACAGCTATGTAGTAAGAAAAAAAAATCCGAAAATGGGCCATGTTCGAAAGACTGAGAACCGTCGGTCGAAAATCCTGGAGAGTAACTCGACGACACCCAATTTCCCCGTGTAAAGTAGATAGCCCTTGTTGTTTTATCCTCGTCGGAAAGCAGTCTCTACGAAACGGAACTGTCTGGTCGCTTGCACAGCAAACAGACTTCACGTTGCCGCGTTGCGAGCAAGGGAGAAAGGTTACGTTCAATTGTACTTGTTCTTTATCAGAGGATAATGACATCGACGTCTTAAACGGCCGTAATCCACTCCTCTGTGGGAACTGAACTCGAGGGATATAGGAGTCCTTGGCCCAGTGATTCTAGCAGCGTGCAACGTAAGGCAAGCTGCGTTCACACGATTGCATTAACCGCCGCCTAATGCACGCGAGTCAATATTTATCGTGACAAAAAGAGAGGTCCTCGATGCAACATGCTACGAGAAATCCTTTTACGTTGCATAGTGAAGTGGTGGCAGGGTTTGCGGAGCTGTTATGAAAGTTTACTTCATTTCAACTTTTGCGCGATGCTTGCTATATTTATTAGACTTCATGTGTCGTCCATTCGAAGTATTATATGTAGTTACGTAATTACCTTCGATAATATCTGAAGAGGCTTAAGAGAACGTACATTCGTAGAATGTAGTGTTTCGATGTATCCGAAATAATTGGGAAGCGAAATATTTCTGACAATCGATCCAGGAGACCAAAAATGCAGGATTTGTTACGTGGTAATGCGGAAAGTTGCAAAGTATTGTGCTTGAGAAATATATTCTTGATGAAATTTAAACAAAATTCCCGTAAAAATAATGGGCTTTTTTTAAATTATTCGAGTAAGATTTTTCTTTAGCAGTAGTCGTTTGTACACAGGTTCTTATAGTTCATTGTGCTTTGCACATTTCCAATATTTTTTTAAACATGTAATGCCATCAGTCATGAACATGTAATGCCATCATCTTGAGATCCTTCAATTTCTAATGCTTCTATTTCTTGATTTATAATTCCAGTATCAATCGAGTTCAGAAATTATTTCAGAAATAATAATAACCAGAAATAATTTCAAAAATAATAATCAGAAATTATTTAAAAAATAATAATAACCAGAAATAATTTCAAAAATTATTTGGATGTACGAACCGCCGGCGAATTTATGCCAGATTTGCACGACAATGGTTCTGAAACCATTGTTTTAGAATGACCACTTCCGGGAACAATTAATATTTATCGTGTACCAAACATGCACTAATAATATCGAAATGTTGGATATTGTTTGAGGTTTCTGGGTGTACACAGTGTTCTTTTGGAAATGTGTTTCGTCATATCGCCAGTATTACGTGTAGCTTCCTCACACGTCTGATGACTATCACTTATTTTACATACCCATGCTCAGTCTTTGAATTTCTACTTGGTCGTCTGATTTATTAATGCATTGGAGATTATTAGGAAAGCCTTCGAATGATATTTGAATAATTGAACGAGTACAAAATGATGAAATATTAAGAAAATACAAGTATAAGAAGGTGGTAAGCGATGGATCATCGTATTATTGTTTTAAGAAATAAATATCTCATTTTTAAAGAAATTTTTTCTATCTGTATTAAACAAGCTTCGTGTTTTTCTACGAAGTGAGTTTTCTGAAACATAAATAACATTTTGAATACTTGAATTATTACAGCATTGTGAAGCTTACACTTCGAAATTTCAAACTATCAACCATTTTTGTAATATTTTTGGATGTAGAGATTTATCTGGGAAACGTATAACATTAAACTTCTGATAACTGTATTGATTGAACGATAAAACTAACTCTAGCACTACTCTTATTTCATAAGCCCTTAAGCATGTTACTTCGATTACCTAATGACAAATTTTTAATTGTTGTTTGTGACATTTCAGTATACCCTACAATGATAAACCACGTACTGTTTTTTACACACTATGTCAAAGATTTTGCTGAAATTAATATATGATATTGTAGTACATGTGAAATTCGGGAGAAGGGGTTTAAATCATCATTTTTCTGGTGTTGAACTTCCATCACAAATTAATGATACAAGATAGCATTCAGAATGATGAGCTACATCACAAGATAAGAGAATTCTAAACTACTATGTTGTTGTTTGCTGAAAGTAGTACCTGAAGAGGTCACACCTGATTTATCAGTAGAATTCTAAGATATGAAAATACCGAAATAATTTTCCTCAGGCAAGCAAAATTTGTAAGATATCGTATGTACAAATATATATTACATTGAAGAAATTGGGAGGAACAAAAGTGAATAAATAATTTGAAGAACATGAACAGCGCATAAATTAGGATACTATTATAAAAAATTACTATTATAGTAAACCCAAGGTAATAGCTAAAACAATGCAGTATTTTTTAAAAAAATAGATAGAAATCCTATACTACATTCCCAGATGATAGAAAAAAAATGAACATAAATACTTGGACAAAATTACCAGATAATAGCCATCACCTAATTACAAGGTCTTATGTTCCACGCCGAATCTTTCTACAAAAATTATGTACCATCATTGAAATGTCTTCTGAGACATAAATCATCATTTTAAAAATGTTTTAATATACGTGACAGAAGGATTATTATTATATTCAAGGAAACTGCAAATCTGTATACAGAATGAAACGGTAGTGGTATTGACCTTAGGTATTTTATTAAACGTTATTACGTCTATAAATAAAGACTGGCTAGGGAACTTTTCTCATTTTTACGATCTTATCGGCCTTAACATATCAACGTCATTGTGTGTACTATATTGAGCGTTTTAGATCAGTGTTTCACAAACTTTTTCAGGCCACCACCCCTTAACTCTATCAAATATTCCAACCGCCCCCGCCATATACAGGGTGTCCTATTTTATATTTCCATACAGTTATTTCCTAACGTTTAGCATCGCATCGCCGCAACGCAACTTTGTGTGTTACACCAGTTATGATTATTGTGAGCATTCTAAAGTTGCAATCCGTCGAATATTATGAATATAATTGATATAAAAAATATTCCATCGATATAACAAAACCTGCGTACGTGTTTATAATTTTTCACACTTAATGAACTTTGTTGGGTAATCATGTGCAACCTCCTGTTATTAAAATCCAAACCGCTCCCTTATGTCTAACGCCTAATGCCCCCATAGATAAGTTCAACGCCCCTAGACATTGAAAAACACTGATTTAGATGTATGTCACCATCGGTCCTACAATCTATCGCCAAACGTGAAATAGTTGCAGAGTTATTCTGAATTTGACAACTCTGTGTCTTATTCAGAGCCCGATCTAGGGAGCGCAAGCAGGGCAACTGCCCCAAGTGGAAAAGTTGGTAGAGAAAATTAAAATCAATGAAAAAGTAAGACTTTTTGAAAATGCAGTAAAAAAAAAGGTAAAACATTTTATTTTGTTTTGTTACTGTTTCTTTTATGAATATTAATTTTGTTATTAGACAAAAGGCTTTTGTTATTCAACACATACCTACAACAAATTTTACTCACTGTCAAAAATTAAATATAATTAAATATAAAGGGCGGCAGAAATCATTTTGGCCTAGAGCAGCGGAAGAGCTAGATCGGAGCCTGGTCTTAATAATATTCCAAATGAAATGACAAAAACACGTGTCACGGGATGTAGTTTAACGCGTATAAATATTGCCATTTGTAGACCTTGATGATGTAATAAGATGTAGTATGATATCGTGGAAGCGAGGGAATCTCTCGACTGTTAAATGCGACGGAAATGTTTGGAAATAAGGATTCGAGGAATGTGTACATATGTACGTCAGAGTGGCTAAGTGATAGCTGTGAATGTGCGTCCTTGTGCGCGAGAGGAGGTGAGTGTTATTAAGGGTGGTTGCTGGGTCGCGAGATTGGAATTTAAATCGAAGTTTGAGAAAGCAAGGACAGAGAGAGTTTTGGTGGCACAGTGTAAAGCAATGATCTGTTATGTTTCATTTGTTTACACTATATTATTATCTGAAATGTGCAGGATTTGTTGGGATTTGTAAAAAACATTTTCCATTCACCTTGAGCCTAAAGAAACTGCAAAACATTTATACAGTTCCTTTGATACGCTTCATATTAAATATGCTTCATTAATTTGAAATTCTGAGTTTAAAAAACGATGATAGACTTCTTGAAAATATATAGCATAAGATCTTGGGGGTCGCCGAAAGTGGCCAAAATGGTCCAAAGAGAAAAATGGTCCACTTGAGATTTTTGAGAAGCCAGGATTAGTTTGTTAGGTGACGTGTTTCATCGTTTTGAAAAAAGATTGAAATTGGTCGGACTAGCGATGAAAATAACGAAAGTCGCTTTTTCAACTTTTTTATCTGAGCCTGTAAAGAAAATTTAAAAATCCCGTGTGTAGATTTAAGTAAGTCGTATACATGCTGGAAATTTCATCGAAATCCATTATCGTAGCTGTGAGCTACAAACAGTTAAAAGTGGAGGAAATCAAACAATTCTGCAAAAACTTTACTGTTGAGTGACGCTCTTTCCTTAAGCCGGCTACAACTTTATTGAACAAGTATACTTCACGGCCATATAGCCTCCACACGGCACAAGTATACACACTTGAATAGATTCAACTATTCACACACTAATCTATTAAATTAACTAATAATTTACCCTCGTAATTGACGTAACTACTTGCGAATGGATGAAGAAACGTGCTTGAGACTTTTATCACTCGTCACCCCTTTGATTAAAAGAAAAGACACAATCATGTTTAGGCTATACATAACTCCACACGAAAGACTGCTTCCGACTTGCACAAGTCTGTGCTTCTTCTACGCACGCTCAAGTATACTCGCGCACACAGGGTCTGTGCAAGTATACAGTCTAGAAGTTCAAACATTTTCATGTCGCTTGTACAATCAAAATACTTGTGCAATATTGTCATACACACGCTCATGTACAATTGTGCAATAAATTTGTACATGTATACCGCTCAAGTATGCAGTTACGAGTGTAGCCGGCTTTAGATGACACCGTCGCGGCCGCCCGTCGAGACGGATGAGAGTTTAAATGATCAGATTTCGGAATTTCAAACTTAAATTATTTACATATTACCATTTGGTGAAGAAGATCTTGATGGAGAAAGCGAAGGAGATCTTTGCGTATCATTTCTTGGGAAATATGGTTTTTCGTTACTATTTGTGTAATGTGACAGAGGATTATAAGGATAATAATGAGGGTAAAAATATGGTGGGAAATAGAGTGATGGAGGCAGATGAGGCGGAAACTCTAGATGTTTGTAACGATAATATTCTTGGGGTGGTGTTAAAATTCCTACCGGTAATTTGAATATGTTTGAATTTGGACTGGGTGAACGTAAACTTTCTGCGTTTAAATTAATTTTAACGTTGGAAATTACAGGAATTAGAAGTTTGATAATTTGGATAATTTTGATAATCGAGGTGTAAAAGTTACTCTGTTTGCTTCACCCGTTGGTACCATTCCTGATTTCATTATTGTGTCAATACGGACTGTAAATTTTAAAGCTTCTACTAACTTTTTAGGATCTCAAGCATCTACCGTTCGTGCAATATAATCTGGTTAACCGCGACAAAAAGCATCCAGAGCACATTCTTTCAGTGGTAATAACACTTGCTCTGCGTTGTCCCCGTAAGAATCTTCTAAAGTCTGAAAAACATTTCTCCACGCTTCAATACCTTCTATTTCGTTTAAATAATAAGGATAATTGAAGAGCCCTTGTCGAAAATACTGTAAGTGTAGAAAATCATATTGTACATATATATTAGGGTGGTCAATTTTTTCAAGTAATCAGTATAAAATTTAGGTTTTCCACCAGATCGCTTTTGTTCCAAACATGCTACCTAACACCTGTGCAAAATTTGAACTTAATCGGACAATATTTGGAGGTCCCCAGGATTAATCGTTTTTATTAGGAGCATGGGAAAAAATTTTTGTTTGTTTTCCAATTAACGACTCTCCAGCTGTCGTCCTTACAGATTTGGGGGTAGTAGTGGAAGCCATTTTTATGCCTGACACAAAAACAACATTTCTTCTTATATTTTTTTTATTGTATAAAATAATGATGCAAATCGTAGCGACCTGTAAATATGGTTCATACGAGCCAGTTTTTATATACACGCTTCTTTTGGTGTAAGAAACAAAAACAGGCTTCCACAGAGCAAGGAAGAATACAAAAAAAATTCAATCAGGCCGTGGACCACCCTAAGGTACGTAGGTATATATTATAAAATTAACATACTGACTGGCGCGTAATAATTTAACATTATTAATGTATAATTTGCATCGCTGTTCCCGTTGCTGTCGCGCTCGATAAGGGAACTTCTGACAATGCTACGCGTTATCGAGCCCCGTATCTCGTGAAGGAATTCATAAACGATTTTTATCGCAGCACTCATACTACGGCAATGGTTTTGACTACGGACCATCTCGATGACACCGATTCAGAGGAAGTAGGTTTATCTTGTATAAATTCTAATGTAACCGAATATCTCATGAACCCTAACGACCAGAGTAATGCCCACAATGCTATGCATTATCGAGACACACCGAAATTCAAATGTCATATTCGAAAAGAAATAACATCCGGAACGTAACAGAAGCAAAGGATATCTTTTACTACCGACACTGACAGCATGGAACTAGCACGGAACTGATTATGTGTGCAGAGGCCTTAAGACAGTAATTTTTCATTAAGAATATTATTGGACGTTTTTATCTTTAACGGGAGAAGACCGTATACATAGAAACAAAATTTTTTCCACAAATCGCTTCTAAAATATTTCAAAAATATATTCCCAACGTTATAGGTTGAAATTTAACTCCGTATTGATAATATAGCCTGGTGAGTCAGCGCGCCTCAGAGCGCGGAACATATCTAACATTCATTTTAAACGCATTTTTCTCGAAACCAGCGTTTCCAAAATTGGCGCCGGGGAAAACGCAAAAACTATTTGACCAATCAACTTCAAATTTTACACACTTTTAGTTTGTAATATTCCTCAGAATATAAACCAATAAGGTTTAACCAAATTATTAATTTTGAACCACTGTTATTAAATAAATAAAAAGCGAATTTTTGGTGAATATAACACCTAATTGTTTGAAGTTCCGCCATTTTTAAAATATGCAATTTTTTACACCATTTGTGGTTCATATTCTTACAATTAGCACATAAATTGAAAAAAAAATTATTGGTCTATTTCATAAAACTACCAGAGACGCTACAACCGGCGCCGTTTTGCATCTTGAAAAAAAAAACCTATTTCAGATACCTACTGCTCTATTTCTTTTGTATTTATTATAATTTCACCTGTATCTGTTGTTTCTAAGACCCCGAAACGACAGATACAATAAAAATACATTACAAATAAATTGGAATGAAATTAGTAGGACATTCTGAATTAGGGAATAAGGAATGCGAAGTGGTACGAAAGTATACACAATTTACTTGGAATATGCATTATATCCTCCTAAATTTCTTGAGTCTTTCTTGAAGATTTAAAGAGTTCTCAGTTACTGAAATGTTTACTCTTTATCAGATTAAACTAACAAAACCTGATGGTTGAAAATATAGAAAAAATAAACAAATAAATTACTTTGAACAAAAATGTAAAATTGCACGCGTCTGTTTGACACACACGATACATAACGTGCATCAATCTCATACTTATTGTTAGCGTGCGACGATATTTTTATCTCTTGAAGAATGTTACGTCATAATCCGTTTCATTTTTAATCCTTCCCACGGTTTTACGTTGGACGATATAAAAACACGCTCACAATTGGCATGCCCCAACATTTAAGAAAAATGCATATTGGCAGTACAATATTACTTCCAAACTATTCCCAGTCTATTAATATACTACAATATTGTAGCACTATTACTGCAGCCCAAACTAGGTGTCTCTGTCAAATAGTTCCCATATAGCATCAAACCTCTTTACTTCTCCAGAAAATTATAGCAAGACCCTTGAATATATCCTACTAGCTTTACTACTCGGCTTCGCCCGAAATTTTGATTCTACTTTTATAAAAAAATATTTATTTTATTTCTTTTTTTTTGTGAAAAAAGTCACATTCATCTGGACTAGCTAGGTATAATAAGCTGAGGCACATTTCGTGACCGCAGAATTTACCGTTCGAAAGTTTTTAGGCGACAGACAAACACACAAACACTTTCTGCTTTATATATTATTAAGAATTAAGATTAAGATTAAGATTAAAATTAAGATTAGGATATATACAGGTACGCGCATGCGCAAACATCCCTTTGCTTCACTTTCAAATGCCACCAAAGAAAGGACTTCAGCCAATTTATCGTTTCATTCGAATTCTTCCACTTGTCCTCATTCCTACGCGCCTGTAAATAAAGTCATCTATCATCAATAAATTACCAAGTCTCCCCATAAAGCATCATTTTATCTTCCGTAACAGCAGCCGCTTTCACGCGCATACTTTCTTTCCGTTCATTGTAATTTGAGGATCCACTGGGATCCACTAACGGAGAACGTCGACCGCATCGATTCGACTGATTGAAGATCGTAGAGACGCCAATGAGTGGTGGGGGGCACGGGGCTGTCGAGGCCGCACGAAGTCAACCGACCGCGGCACGTCAGGTCCCAGTCCCAGCGAGTCTCGTATCACTAGTACCCGCGATGCTCGCAAGAAGGCACTGTCAATTGGAAACGCGATAGGCGTGCGTCTGTGTCACGGCTGGTGACGTGCGATCAGCGTGCACAACGTCGCCGCGACGCGACGCCGACGTATCGCAATTCCGCGCAGCTGCCGACTAGAACCAGATCGTTTCAGGATTTTCGCGAGCGTTCCACCGATTTCGCCACCCCGAAAATCCATCGTCAGCGTTCGCCGATTGGCAATTGGTGGTGTTCCTCGTGGACAGTTCCGTGCGCCCCTGTTATCAGCTTACAGTGCACCGATGGGTCCCTGTGACTTCACTGGAATGCAATCGATCCGGTCGAGGCCCTCTTCGATCTGACAGGTACTTGCCACGATAAACACGTGATCCTCTGCGTCCCACTGGGCGCGCGCGCGCGCGCGCGCGCACGCGTGCCTCTTCTCTCCCGGTCGGCCGGTTCGACTCGTTTACCGGTTACTCGATAATTAGTGAAATCTCACGGCGCGCCACACGAATGCGAGATGCGCGCAGTGTTTTTACTATATTCTTTTAAAATTGCTTTCCTTTTGTTGGCGGTAGTGATTCTTGTTTCGATTATGGGGAAAGATGATTTGCTTCCGAGTGATTCATTGTACGAAATCGATGCTTTCATTCAGCCCGTAAGTTTATTCATTTAGAGGATCGACAAGGGATATTGACTGTTACAAGACACTTGTTCGACGATCCACCTGGTAACCGTTCGTGCTCGGTGTATCTTTATCTTGACGCGCTGTTGCACTAATCCCGCAGACGTTTCTGACAACCGTCCGCCGTGGGAGATAAGAATAAACACATTCGTATCGTAATCCAAGGTTCTGGCGATAGCTGTATAACATTTGAAGAAGTAATAATTGAATGCTCGTAGAGATCATCTGGCTCGGCAAGTGCATAAGAATTTAAAATCGCTATAGATTACTGTATCAATTGAATTTAGCTATTATGAACCGTGCAACGAAGTCTGCAAATGTTTTCGCGCTTCTTCGCATCGATGAAATTACCGGAAGTTCGCGCAAGCATTCTGCGTAAATTCCTCTCTCTTTCCATCCCATCCCCCCTCCCTTCTGCTCCCACGCTACTCATTTCTCTGTCTCACTCTGTCTCGTTAGATCGCCATGCCATCATGAATGCCACGGGCAGCAACAGCGACGGCAACAGCGGCGGCAAAGACAGCAACAACCCGATCCCAAGCAAGACGAGCCCACACGGCAACAGCGGCCGTCTGCAGAGCGTGATCGGCAAGCAGAGCAGCTGCGTGCGCAAGATGAGCACGATGCCGGAGGAGGAGGATGCCCCCAACGACACGGATCCTGACGCGAGGGTAGGGCACTATCAGCACCACCACGACGACTCGGACTCCCCGTCCGAGGAAAGGGGTCGTTTGCTGGGCACAGCCGAGTCGCCTCAGAGGATCACCATTTCCCCCGCGGGCTCCGCCAACCTCCACTCCAACGGCCTGAAAAAGGGCATCCCCCGAAACGACAGCGGCAGCAGCATCCACGAGAAGCCTCACCGACTTCAGCAATACAAGCCAGTCGACCAGACTGTCCAACTGGAGACCAGATTGTACAGAGACAGTCCGCAGGGTGTTCTCAGGCTAGGCAGAGGGGTGGACCACCACGGTGGACGACACCGCTGCTCCAGCGTCAGGTCCGTCAAGTCTAACCCGACCATGGACGATCATCAGCAACAGTACCACCCACCGGCCGCCAGCTGGGCGTCGATCGTCTTCTCCGACGGCCATGGGCAGACCCACGTGCGGCCGTTTCCCGATTCCGTCTCGATACGGTCCCTAGCATCGATCGGCATGGGCTCGTCCGACGGCCGGAAGCTCACGATACGTAGAGTTCCCACATCGCCGTCGGAGCTGCTTAACATGGTACATCCGCTGCCGTAAGTGAGTCACATTACCTAACGCGCGCGTCTCGACGTGTAGCGTCGCGTCGGAAGGAGCGCGCTTATGAATCATGGCCACGCGGCTCCTTTCCACCGGGAATGCCTGCATGCGGTTTCCTTCGGCGCCTTTACGCTCGCCAGAGCTTAGCAGCCCCGTTCACAGCCGAGGATCACCGCCGCTCAGCGGGCGGGGATCCTGCTTGGCTGGTGACAGAGGATCGATGGTCGTGGATAGAGAAGACTTGCCGTTGTCTCCACTGTTTTGGTCAATTAAGTTTCGCGGTAATTGGTAATTGACGATGGTAGTTGAGGATGATTGAGTGTTGTTGTTTCCTTTCGCGTGGAACGGAGTTGTGTTTGGGGAAGGGAGAAGTTTCAGAGGATGGAGGTCGATTGTAAGTTTCTTCGCTTGTGGTCCTTGGAGGGTTAGTTGGAATTTCACGTTTCATGTTGATACCTACTGTTTACGAGAGACGATTAATTATTTAAATGATGGGATATTCAGTTTAAAAGGGATGCTATGTATTGAGCTATTCTGAAAGCTTCCGTGATTTTGAATGGTTTGGTGTGAAGAATACATATGGAGTAAAATTTAATATCTTTATTGAAAATAAGATCCATTATAAATAGTATAAATTGAATTTCGACCGTGAAAATTGTTCTAATTAGAAGAGATGTCCGGTCAACCGACTCGTACGTCGCACGTTTCCTTTCGAACGTGAGATTTGTTAAAAGCATACGCAATATTCCTTATTTTTGTCTAACTTTCCTTGATAATGGTCATAATTATGGACCGAAACATTGGAATTTGATTAAAAAATTTTCAAAAATTGCAAAATAGCTTGATTTAAATTGTCAATAGATCGAACCAATGCGCTAAGATCCATTATGTTCGACACAATCTTGTCACCGTAAGTCAAGTGCATTTATTCCACGTGTATGAAAGCTGGATATCTGGTATTCATAAATTGCCCTCCTAGCATCTTTGAAGTTTACATTTCCGGAATTGAACTTTGCGAACCATTCTTTAACTATCTTATCTTTTGCTGCATTGTCACCAAAAGCTGTTCGCATATTGAGAACCAGATGTCGAAAATCACGTCTTTCTATGTGTACGTTTGGTTTTGAAGTACGCTGAACGAAACGAAATTAGCTAATCGTCACTATATATATACAAAAATCGCGAAACACGGCGAGCATAACCATATATGAAGAGTAAGGGGAAAAACTGGCAATATCCATTTTTCGTGATTTTACGATTTTGTTGGTAGCAACTGGGACTACAGAACTGTCGAATCACGAAGCGTTATAAAGTTCAAATACCCCCGTGAGATAACGTTAAAGATTTGGTATACTGGTTAAAAACAGGAAATGTCCACTCTGCGCTGGAATAAAATACGGAATGTCCCCACTCTTTAAAGCAAGAAATTATTTAAGAAGAAAATTATATAAGAAAATTAAATTCTTTTAACCTTGCTTCTTTACTGATGGACTAAAGTATTAAAACTTTATTTTCTCGATAACGCTGTTTTGTGACATTCCCTGCTTTCCCCCTTACCCTTCATACGTATGTCTACAATGTCCCACAAAATCTGTGTAATATTGCAAATATGTGGCGCCAAAATCAAATTCCACAAAAGCCGCGGAAACTTTTAGGATGACCCAATATTTAGCAACGATATAATGTACAGTCAGGAGTTATTTATGGAATGTTTGTTCCATAAAAAGAAAATAAAACATAACTGAAATATCTCCTTTAATAACATATAGAGAGCATTATGATTCTAAAATATCCGCGGAAAGTTCAATTGTGACACCGCTCAAACTCGATCAGAGTGTAAACCAATCTTTAGACGTCACGTTTGCCATATGTTTCACAAACAGACTCTAAAAAGAAAAGCAAACCAGAGATGCGCAAAACGATTCGTCGCGTCAGCTGATTGTATAAAAATAATGCCTCCCAATCTCTCTCGTCCAGTTCGTCCATGAAATGCCGCTCAGAATAGATGCTGATAAAGAAATCGTGCTTCTTTCTTAAATCAGTACCACGAAATTCGTATTTTACTAAGTTTCAAATTAACTGTGAATTGTTTCGAGGGCAGATATTGCTCCGTGGAACGCGTGAGAATAAAATAGACAGGCGTATAGTGAGATTCGACGAACATGCTCATCTGGGGCACAGTTGTTTAAAACGTGTCGACGGTATAAATCAGGCTGTTATGCTTGCCTAAGTCACGATTTCGGTGGCAAGAGATGCCGCGTACGTCCGAACTGCTTGCGAAGCGTGGTCTCGTCATCCAGGGCCTGCAATTCCAGCGTATTGTCCCAGAGACGTAAGTGGATAATAGGTGTACAATGTAAGACCATACTTTTGTTACAAGTAGGTGTGCACGCGGTGCCTTGTTATAGCTGTCCCGCTTCTTCCATTGAAATCGGTGTGGACCGGTTGAAAGGGTTCGATCGTTATTCCAAATTCTGTGCAGAACA
The DNA here is from genome assembly GCA_944738655.2 of Andrena hattorfiana. Lineage (NCBI taxonomy): Eukaryota > Metazoa > Arthropoda > Insecta > Hymenoptera > Andrenidae > Andrena > Andrena hattorfiana. Next base: position 30,862,494 of record OX122892.1, on the reverse strand, counting down.
GCTGTTTTAATTACCTGTAGTGACTAGGAGGATTTATTTAGATTCTGCCGAGGATGGCTGGTTGGAATTGTTTAAACGACGATAATGGTATTTACGAAGGAGAGATGGGATATGGCACTCGTTAAAATAACGTTCTCGGCAGATCTAGTTGAAATTGACCTTTACCACAAGGTAGCTTTAATCAGAACAGAAATTAATCTCCCTCAACTGAGCAGCTCGTGAGAGAAAACGAAGGATATCTCTAGTTACAATAGCCTTCAGTGGGAGTACTTTAAAGTAGTACTTTCGTTTTAAAGTTGCGACCACCAGAATATTATTTTATCGAACAATTTTGGTCTTTGATAAGAGACACTCTTAAATCAAAGTTAGCAATTTTATCGGATCGATAATATTTTCGGAGGCATTGGTGATTAATGAATGATCAAACAAGCTCCAATTTGATTACTTCTGATAAAATAAATAGTGAGTATCGTGGTATGCATTTTGTGATATATCAAATCAGCTATTGTAAATCATTGCACATTATATTTATAGGGTTCCTAAAATATTTCCTGGAAGTTTTAAGTGTAGGAAGTGTTCTATAGAAGCTAATATAGCTGTTCGTCTAAGCAGAATGGTTTATTTTCATATGCCCTTATAGAAAATTGACAATGCTTTTACAAATTTTTCATAATTTTCATAATTCATTTCATAATTTTCACAAGTCATTTTCATAATTTACAAAGGTATTTTGAAATAGAATTTGCAAGCAGGTCGCTGAATTTCGTTTCGTTTCGTTAAAATCGCATGCAAAGCAAAATAAACTATTTTAAAAGCCTCTTTAATGATACATTTGTAGCGTCATCTATAATGCATATTTTTGGCGAAATAAACAAGTTTTTTAAAGCTTATGATCTTAATAAACATTGTGCCAAAGAACAACTCTCAGTTTCAATTTATTTCTTTGCAATTAATTAAAAAAGAAATTCTTCATTTTGGGCAAAAACAACTGCCTTAAGAGCTAATCACATTTCATATTCAAATATAATTTTTCTCTATTTTTTTAAACCCATTTATTATATATTACGTAAACTACCATACAATTATCAAAATTAGTCCCGTTTTTACAGCCATCAAATTCGATCTATCGCTACTTACGAACTCAAAAATTCTACCGAAACAAATCACTTTTCCAAGAAACTGATCACACCTATAAACTAAATATCATGTCCAAAAAAAGGAATATGCCTCCTCAAATGTTTTTACAGCCTTCAGCATAACCGATCACGTTCACAAACAGAGATACGCAACGTGGCCTCGCCATAGATGTCGTCTGTCTTTTCGAAATTCAAATAATAACCCATCAGCGGGCAATAATTTACCAGTGTCGTCCCTTTGCACGCACGTCCATTACGCATTGTTTTTCCGTTGTGAAATGTCCAGGAATTTACACAGGTGCGCCGTATTTGTTACCAGCCTCTGTCGATTGCCATAACTCCCGCCGTCATAGCGCGACATCGTTTTTGCATCTGGCCGGTGTCGCAAAAACCGTGCACGCGACGAACTCGTAAAGATTCTTCTTCATTCTTCTTCCACACTTACACAACTCACCGGCCAGGAAGGTCCGTTCGTTGCTTCGTATGCACCCCCGTTTTGCTTGCGCGGCATCGTTGATCGCAATAAGGGGGCCCCCATCGTGGCTTCGGTGTTCTTTCCACCTCTTCGAATTTTTCACGTCGCCCTAATGATTCCAATAAATCATCGAGATAAGCCACGTCTGATTCGGTGTTTCTGGTGCCACGAAGAAACGGTGAATGATTAAAGGTAACCGGTTCGTCGAAGGTTTCGTAAGTAAGTGGCGACAGTGAGCAAGGGAGAGATCCTTAGACGTTTGTGAAATGGAAAGCGGCACTTTTCTCTTTTTATCTCGACAGACATTCGTACAATGTTTATGGAGAAGCTTGTCCCTCCGAATGACACGTTTGACGGAAGGCGTGTCGTTCTTCAGGCGGACCGGCAAAACGTGCATCGAGTGCTTGATAAATACGACATCAGTTGCATAATATCGTTGGTCCTATTTCCTATGGAAATTTAAGGTGCTTTAAATATATAATTTATGTTGAGTATGTTCTGCGTAAAAGTGTTTTGTAGTCGTCAGTGAGGGGTAATTGAATGATGTGTTAGCAGCGCTTGAGTTTAATGAGCATAAACAGTGATTTATTTCGTTGACAGTAGCGTGTGTTTTATGAACTTCTATTTCTTATAAAATTGTTTGTTGTATGTATTAAGTAGTGATACTTATATATTTAATTCGTTGAATAATATGATCAGAGTTGTTATGAGTATTTTTCTTTCAAGCTGCGTATCAAACGAAACGCTATATGATTGGAAATAGAATGTAGGGATGTATAGAAGTATAAAATTCTGACTCTTCTTATCGGTCAATTAAGAGAAACTAGATACAGTACCTACTTGTTAAAGAAGAATAGCATCCAAAATCCATTATATTTATTAAAAGTAATTTAAGTAGGTTAAATATTGCTAATTATTCTGTCAAATTAAAATTTGACATTTAGGTCGCAAAATTTAAAAGGAATTACGGTGTGTCGAAGCGGAACGAGCAAACACATCAGCGTGCATTGAGATAATTAAAGAGCCCAATATGATTATCACTGCACTCATTTAAATATCATTAATCAAAATACGAAGGGATGACATAAAAGGGGGGTCCTCCGTTTATTTTTATATATTTCTACTGCTTAGACAAGTGCTTCTACAGAAAAAGCGATTATTTTAAAAGGAAGACGATATATGTATTTACATCAACTAAGCAAGTTAATCAATTTAATTTGATTAGATTGCAAAATAAATAACAGCTCACCTCGCTTATTAATTCCCCTCGTATATGCTCATAAGCCATTCGTTCTAATTATTATTAACAAACCGTTTCAAAAAGTATTTAAATAAATTTCTAACTGCCACAGCAGATTTTCAATCAACTGATCATTAGTTTATAATTGAATAATGTACTAGTCATTTGTATTACCATTCGTTGAATCTTAAATCGAAAGTTTATTCGAAAGCTTCGCTTCACTTTGCGTATTTAGTTGCAGTCTAACGATCGCGTTCACGTGTGACCCACATTGATCCGATTTCAGATCATTCGAGGATGACCTGTCGGTGTGCACCAGCCTCGACGATGCAGATGCCGAAGACCCCGGGGACTATAGGCAACCGAGACGACCCCATTGGGCCAACAAAGTGCAATTTGTCCTTGCTTGTATCGGCTACTCTGTTGGCCTCGGGAATGTTTGGAGGTTCCCCTATCTATGCTACAAAAGTGGCGGGGGTGAGTACTCACGTTTAAATATCTGTAACCCTTACGTTATAAAAACACGACTTGCGCTATATATAGAGAATCAACTTTCTTTTGCTTACGATGCATGAAACACTAAGAAGCTAGAAAAAGTTATAAGAGTAGGAGATAAAAATCTTGTTTAGAATTTAAAACTTTTCGAATGCAGAGTAAGATAAGGTCCAGTGTCGCGATATTTTATTAAATCTCTAGGAGATGCAGAAAATGTTGCAAATTTAAGCGACGTATGTTTTATCTCTTACGACTGTTTGAACACAGGAATAATGAGGGAGGAATAAATGGAAACAGTACCTGCCAAGTTAATTAAGTTATTAATTAATTATCATTAACATTAAAAGAAGAGTTCTCAGGGGCATTTTAAAAATAAAATACTGTCGCCTAATGAGTTATTGTAGGTTCTCACGGTGTAAACAAACATTGAGTAAATATTCATAGGAAATATTTTTTACAATATTAACATTCCTCGAATATCAATATTTAAACCTTGTCACAAATAATGAACAGTATCGTACCTTAAATAGTTGTTTTATATTTATACTATAGCTTGTGCGTTTTGTTGTTTGCATTAAATTTAGATAAGGATACAATAATTCCAATATATTTTATGTATCGACAAACTCTTGATAAAAATAACGTTTCCTCTCAGTGTTTCATAAATGGGATACTAATATTATTATAGAAAAAATAATAAAACACTGTTCTATATCCCACATCGCGTTAAATAAAAATCAAATAGAAAATAAATAACGAAAAACGTATTTACAAAAAAAACATGTTCACTGTGAATCGTGTAAGCACTTGATAGTTTAATGGAATTCTATACAAACAATTAATGTCGTGTGATTCATAATTTTCTTATCAAAATGTAATTACTAGTGTACGCAATTCTTCAATGCAAACACATGTTCCGTAATCAAGAGTACAACCGACAGCAATCAAACAAAGATATCAGATTTACGACGACCATCTCGTGACTTGTAGAAGAATATAATGCATTTTACTCATAAACTCCTTTATGAGAACGCTTCAAACAGATGTTCGTTTAAAATAAATTTGTACGTGCCAGATTACTGGTTGTGACACACATATGTCTGCTGTGATTAGTATGGTTGTGATAAGAGCGCGTGTTTGTCCTCTCCATCGTCGATGTGAAATCGCGTCACTTAAGTGGAAATGGAACAAATTATTAAAAAGGCAGGATCATTCCAGATATTGTGCTTTACACTGCTAAAAATATTTAAAACATTTATCTGTTTCAACTCGCGCGGAACATTGAGCGTCTATATTTTATAAACTCCAAAACGAGATATCGAATGCATCAAAAACCGCATAGAAATAATTAGACACTCATTTGCTAATAAATAGTTACTTATAAATAGATACTTATTTGTTAATATGTACTTTCGTATTTTTTAATAAGTAGTTACTTTCTCAAATTACATATGTCACGTATCATTACTATTATATATGAAATCTATAAGAATTTTAAATCGTAAAAAGATAAAAGTCTAATACAAAAGCTTATTTTGGGATGAGTATGAATTGAATTATGAGTAAAAATGGACCTGCATCCATTCTGCAATCGTAGTATCCGTCATGCAAATATTGAAGATCATTGAATAAATAATTACATTTTATATAGAAATATTCACTGTAAGTATAAGTGTACACTATTTTTTTTATTACTTGCCTATATTCATGTCATTTTAATAGATTGCTTCGAAAAGTGTTTTCCAGCACGTAAGCTTGTGTGCCATCTATACATGTCGAAAATAAACTGTAGCATTGAACTTCCTTGTCGATATTCATCGAGTACATTATATTTTCCATGCATTTCAATTTAATAAGTTTTCCGTCCACTATCGAATTCCCTTGAAACAAATATTTCTGGGTTTTTATGTAGATACTCTGAATTTTTCCCAACAGTTTCCTCGATATATAAAACGGATATATGAAAGATACTGTTTCGAAACGCAAAGCGAAGGAAATCGTAATTTCTAACAAAAATACGTTGCTCGAATTATAATCGAACACCATAGTAATTCTCCATTTGTAGCTTCATATACAATTCCAACTGGATTATCCGAATTAATTGGGCACAATATAGGAATAAACGAATTATAACATTTTACTGTAAACAACCATCATTTATCGCATAATGGTATCTTCATAAAATAATTATCTGACATAAGGTACGAAGTTTCGCATGAAGTATCAAAATTCTTCTATACCTTTTACTTTTATACACAGAATAACGAGGTTTAATTTACAGAAGAAAAATATACAATCTTCCTTCAAAAACTAATGCATTTTCATGTTGTAGATGCATCGTTGCATCTTTTAAAAAAAGTATATGGTTGGGGAAGATAGAATTACTTGGTTGCAACATTTAATCATAACCAAACGTACCAAATACATATCGTCGTTCCAATGGTAAAATTGCGAAACTGCAAAAACTTAATTACTTTCAAACTCTGCAAGAGTATACCTTCACGGCAAACATATAAAATCGTGGATATTGATGCGGATAAATCAACTTAAATAAATTCTCAATTTGTATTAATTCATAATTCTAGTGTTTTTGTCTGTTCGTTTGGTGAACGTTTTACTTCTGGGCTCGTATTTCAATATATTTCCGCGAATGAGAGAAATTAAACAAACATTACTAGTAAAAGCGACCAGGGTACAGCTTGGATGCAGGGGTGGATTTGTATGCAGGCTATGTAGGCTGCAGCGTAGGGTGGAAATTTTCGGGAGCGCAAATTTTGGGCAAAAGAAATTGAAAAAGGTAGCAAAGTGTTTTTGACAATAATGGTTTAGATTTCTGTTCTGAAATAAAATGTCTATCTATTTTCCGTAACATCAAAAGTGATGAGTGATCTTTAAACACGGAGACTTGAGATAATTTTAAATACTTTTTCATGTAGCAAATTAGTAATAACTCAACTGTTTTAAATTAAAATATTCTATGCTATTTCACTGATTAATATGCTATTTCTTTATTGCCTAGGGGCGCCAAATTTCCAAGTTCGGCCCTGTTTGGATGCTTTATATGAAAAGGTCAATGCGAATAAATGAAATTAAACAAATATTATTCGTGAAAGTATGCAGTGATATTATATCGATATTCGCACAATATTAGATTCAACCCTTCGTGGTCACAGAGGGTGTATCACACCCCAAGAACAATTCTCAAGTTCCAATGTTGCGCCTTTACGAGTTCCAAAGGAGATTTGTCGCGAAAAAAAATCGCTTTTTCCACACCCGTGGAAAATGGCTCTTTTTGAACTACAAATTTCATCATACCAATCCAAATTTTAATTTCTATAAAAAGACTATTAAAGCATGATTGTATGAGTATTACGAATGTACAATTATGCCTCTATAATTATTCTCTAAGTTAAATGATTCAGAAATACGTAAATGGTAACTCAAAAATGACGATAGAGTGCAGTGATCCCTATGTGTGATTATAAGAAGTTTTAGACGCTTTTGCTTCGAAATGTATGTAGGTACAAGCATGAAACCATTAATGAGAGCAACAGTATTTCCCAAACTCCTCCGTGTCAGTCGTACTGTTGCAAAGAAAATACTAAACACATCAACGAAATATATATCAGGGAAGCTAAACAATACATAATTACTCGCACATTTTTGCACAAAATACTTTGTTTGTTTGTCCTATTTTTTTGCACTAAAGAAGCAATGATCAAGATAGTAACTTTCAAAATTAGTTATTCTTCTTGATTTCTGTCTCAACAGCATACACGCAGGAAGCACATAACGTTCGAACGTACATTTCATACGAAACGAAAACATGATAAGTCCATTTTATTTGATTTTCTGATTTCGATGCTATCAGGTGGCTAAAAGGGAGTACTTTAATATGACATAGTTAAAAAGGGGAACAACCTTTCACGTCCAAAGATACAAGCCTCTTAAAAAAAGGTGTACAGGGAAATAATTTAAGAAGTTAAATGACAATTGTAGTGTAGGCTTAAAAACAATTATTAACAGGGGAAAAGACTGGTAAGTCCACGGAGTTTTGTTAAAATGCAAAGACATAACTATTTATTACGACAATTAATATTTTTTAAATGTCAAAGGAGGTGACAAAAACACATACATATTTAATCACAAAACCAAATAAAAACCCAGTTTCAGTAATACAAACTGACCTTAAACTATCTCAATATAATCTGAACTTAAAAATTGCTGCCCTATAAAAAACGGAAAACGTGCTTTACCATATTTTCCCCCGTGGTATTCATACGTTACAACACATTCTAATACACACGTGCGCGTTCTAAATATCGCGTGTCGCAGGTTTTCGCTGGCATTTTACCGCGCCGCATCTCCCTTTGTACGATACGTGTCCCAGCGAATAGATTCAGAGCAAGGGCACGCATTCTCTCGGGCTCGCCGTGCCGTAACGTAAGTGCGTATCGTGTTGCTACTAATTTTCAAAGTCTGAAAGCATCATCTCAGCGGAGCCCGGACGTGGCGCAATCCGCTCACGGAACTTGATACATGACCTTGCGCGGAACGCAGCTACACCAGCTAGCATCGTAAATGATTTCAATGACACCGGTGGAAATAATCGGTCGAGTATCATTTCGACCAACCGTTCGTTAAATTGGACAACCGGAAGACCAGAGCCGGGTGGCATGATCTGATTTCAGCTTGGCGAACCAACGCAACTCTTTTCAATGGCAAAACGGGCAAACAATGACGGGTGATTGCAGCGCGTGCTGCGAACATAATTGGTGGAGCCTGGGTTCATAGCTTTTATGAATATGAGAAATGTGTCATTGACGATTTGCTTGCGTAGGGATTCATTTAACTTTATCGATGACTCTGAACGTACGGATTAGAGGAGTTGGATACACGTTGTTCACTTTGATTTAGGGAGGAATTGGTGTGTTGACATTTTGAGATATAAGAGACTCAAATGGGTCGTCTAGTTGGAAAATGATCTTTTAATCTGATGTATTTTATGCTTTGCAAAATGATTTTTTGGAGTGGGTAATGAAGTTTGTATTATAGGTACGTGTGGTTAATTGAACGTAAGTGAATAGAAAATTGGAAGGAAGTTTTATAAGGTTTTTGTAGTCTTAACTACACTGCTTGTGTATTTTCAAAATGATTTATTTATGTTATTAGTCGCAGTCTCCTAAAAGTTAATACTTCTATATAATGCAATTATTGATATTTTAATTCCAGAATAGGAATAGAGAAATTTTGGATTCTTCGAAATCTTGCAAAGCTATGTAAAAATTTAATTGGTATCGTTCCTTTTGCAAAAACATCGTTAATTTTATAAGAAATTTGTAATTAAAAACAAAGTAGGTAGAACTGATTCATGGAGAAAGTACAATATTTTCAAAATCCAATTGAATTAAGTCACTTCAGACTAAATAGATAATGATTAGCTAAATGAATAAAATGATCTCCGCAACGACTCACATTTGTTACATTCAAAATACCAAAGTCTCTGCATCCATAAATTATACCCCCCTTTGATATATTACAAGTACAGCTCTGAAAAACTGTTGGCTAAGTGGAAAAGCTAAAAAACACAAAATGGAGCGCTCTGATTTCCACTATGCGCGTGGCGTATTCATGCCACCGGTGTTAATTTACGTTTTCCTGGGAAAATCTACCCTGAAAGGAAGCGATGGAAACTCCACGGAAATTAACGTTAATACCTCCACTCTCAGTGATACGTTTTTGTCGTTCCTTGAATTCCCACGTTTTGCAAAGACATTTAGAACTCGAAAGATAAATTCCGCCCAAAATAACAGTACGATGTAGCATCAACCAATGTGCAATGCAAGTGGATAATTGAAAGAATAAGAGGAAGGAAGAGGTTGAGAAAATAGATTTGATTATAATTATATAAAATTACCAATCATGTGAGCTAGGTACCTTTAATTCATGGCTCTCAATAAACCACGTAATTAATAAGTGTCGGAAATACGTGCAAGAAAGGAAACATTACTATAAGGATAACATTACTGTTATACAAGTAACGGTGTTTCTGAAAAAGATGATCTTTTGAAGGGCGATAATAGAAGAGGTCAAATACAGAATAAGAATATGTAAAATAAAGAATGTGCTATCACTGTAGTGTTAAAAATGTATATTTAATCGGATAAATGTTGTTTCAAGAAACTGTAAAACTAGTAAACTAGCTGTAACATATTCTAAACTCCCGTGGCGTATTTAGGGAAAAGGCCCTAGGTGGAAAACGTTCCGAGCAGTGGCGGATTTAACAGGGCGGCTGATGAGCAGTTGCCGCTTGGGCCCTTGCCCAGAAGACCTTCCCAGGGCCCCATCTCTAAAAAAAATTATGATTAGGTATAGGTATCCAAACACGATATTTTTTTCTGTACTAGTACACATAGCCCGTTTTTAATAAACCACCTCTTCATTTTCTCGAAAAAATGGGCCCCTCAGAACTTTTGCCACCTCGGCCTTTTTCTCAAATCCGCCACTGGTTCCGAGGGGCCCATTTTTCGGGAAAATGAAGAGGTAGTTTACTAAAAACAGAAAAAAGAATATAGTGTTTGGATAAAATCATAATTTTTTTTGAAGATGCGACCCCAGGGGATTCTTCTTTGCAGGGGCCCAGGCGGCGCATCGGTCGCTCGTTAAATCCGCCACTGCTGAACTCATATTTAGTAAAACCCCTTACCTAAACACATTCAAAAACCAAGATGAATTGTGTAATAATTGTAGTTGCAAATAACAGTGGCACCAGAGACACTACAACACACCATCTACTTTTTAAAAATGAAGAGCTCAAGTCGATTAGCCTACTTGTCCACGAGATGACTTTTGGCAGAGATTAGATGCTTTTTCATAAACAAAAATATAATTTTCATAAACAAAAATAATTCGAATTTACAAATGCTAATAAATATGATGCAAAACCCTCCATAACGATATCCCTCTTCGTTTCTCCAAAAAATCACAAAGGACGCCGACATTCCGATCGTCTAAACCAGAACCTCTCCTGAAAAAGAAACAGAAGTTACGAATAAGGAAAACTGGCAGGTATCGTGACTGTATTACTGCGCGCAACGGAATAATCATTCCGTTAATGAAGTTACAACGTGCATCACGATATCAAATCCGAGAATGTTGTCTGATTTGTTCGACTAGCACGGTACGACATTCGTAGAATTAATTTACATATGCGTGAGATACACCCACGCGATACGAATTATTTCAGCAGCACAACCGGAAACAATAATCGCAGCTGTATATGGGGAACGTGATCGAATTTCTGCAGCACACTCGGTGCAACCTTCTGATATATTAGACGTGAAGTAAACACAAATGGAATGATACGACTGCACAATTGTAATCAAATCTTGAAGATAGTTCCTTAAAAGGCAGAAATTCTTGTCGTTAATACTGTTTCAAGTTTAAAGCATCACGTCTGTTCGTGTGAAAATTCTATTAAAAAAGAACCACGATTATGCAGACACCAGTCAAATAATCCTTCAGTTGTCTTAACATTATTTAATTGAAGAATCGATTGTTGAAACACTTTATCACTTGGTAAAATAAATATCTCGAAAAGTGTTGTTTCGACTGTGAACACGAAATGTTAAATAATTGTTTGGATAGAAAATGAGGAGGCGATGAAAATATTGAAATATTCTAAGTGAATAATTCACAATTTCAGAAATTGTTGGGAGGTTCGATATTGAAACTAAAATGATATTGGAGTGATAGACACAAAGCGGAAATATATAACATAAACTATTTAAAAACAATAGTTTCCGGGAACAGAATGAATGTCCATTAATGTGGAAATATGCTATTATTAGCTTGGAAAGACGAAAGAATTGTTACGATTCTAAGCACTTGGAATGTTGCAGAAGCGTGGCGAGTAAGTGGCATGCATGGTGTTGTGTAAATACCGGAAAGTGATTATATGTACAAAATTAACGGAGAAAAATATCCTTTTAAGAGATTACGACGAACACATTTGTTGATGGTCCCAATCATGTCTTCCCAATTTCTCAATTTCTATTTAATAAAAATGAATTTGTAATATTTAATATGAATTACCGAAACACGTAGAAAAAATACAGAGACCGACGAACAACACGATTATATACCTAAAAATAATATTCTTGGAAATTCTAACGTATTAACAGTTTATAAAAGAAAAAAGAAATTAGTTCCAAAGAAATGCTCGTTTCAGAGCATATTTTATTATATCTCTCCTAAATAATCGAAATTTTATTATAGCTCCCGAAAATAATCCTAATTTCCCCTCAATTCTTCAAATTTGTCGATATTCTACTATAGTTTTCAAAAAGAAGACAGTCTACTATAATTCCCCAAAGTAATCGAAATTTCGCTAAAGTTCCCCAAAATAATCGAAATTTTACTATTGTTCCCCAATGTAGCCGGTATTCTTCTATAGATCTCCAAAATACTCGAAATTCTACTATAGTTCTCCAAAGCAATGGAAATTCTACAATAGGTCTCCGAAACAATAGAAATTCTACAATAGTTCTCGAAAACAATGGGAATTCTCCAGTATCCCAGAACTTGATCCACACGTAGCGTATAAATAGCACCGGTTTCCTAAACGATCACATTAACACAGAAAAGTACGTGTGCCATTCATCGAAAGAAGGAAATGATTAGATTCGCTGAATGTGAGAAATCGCGAAACCGTATGAGGTAACATGAGTCCTCAGTCGTGAATTTAATTAACGAGTATGAAACAGGGAGTGTAGCACGTTCGGAACAAACAAGCAGCTTGTTTACAATAGCTCGGGATAAGAATGAAAATATAGTACCGTAATTTGGTCAGGTTAAATGCCCGCCCCATGCCGAAATTAACTCGTAATCCACGGGACTGTGATCATCGTTTATTACGAATAAAGAGTTACATCCAGTGACCTTGTTACTGCCCACAGAATGACGATTAACGTTGAGTACTATTACGTACGAGTCGCGTTTAATGCAACCTTTAATAAATCCATATTACAGGCAGATTTAGTGACAACCTTTATATTCATCGAACAAGTAGATTAGATCGGTGACAGACTAAAGGGGGACGCTTACCGAGGGAGGCAACGAGTTTTATAATAAAATAACTAATTAGAGTAATATGAAATTTTGCGTAAACATTGTATCTGCGCGTGTAGTTTTATAAAATATCTACGATTTAATTGCGAACATTAATTATTTATTGTGACAAAAGCAATCATTGAAACGTAATTATTAATTTATTTCATATTAACTATGGCATTATAATACAATTTCAATACCAATCATTTTTAACGTGGTTAAGAACCTCAGTTAGAAATTGTAAAACTGTAGCAAATTTTCAAATTATGAATTCGAGAAGTAAGTAGAAACTGTGGAAGAAATTTTTTTTTTAATGTAGGTATCTAAATTGAATTTTTTGTAAGTTATAAAGCTGTAATATTGGTATGATATAATTGATGTTTTAATAAACGTTCACTTAGAGGAATTATTGGAAATTACTAAAATATAATCAGAATTATTGATGAAAGGCTTTAGCCAGTGTGTAATAACGTTTCTCATTTAAATTTTCAGGTGTGTTCTTGATACCATACTTCATAATACTTGTAGTTTGCGGAGTACCACTGTTGTATATGGAACTTAGTATCGGACAATTCACACGACGAGGACCGATTGGTGCTCTCGGTCAAATTTGTCCCTTGTTCAAAGGTACACGAAAATTTAATAAAATTCTGTACAAACACTGCAACTCATTAACCATATAAGAGCAGCGATTTACTAATTATGCAAAATATTGAAGTTTTATAACACGATTGTTACGATAAATTAATGCACGAACTTTTGATCCAAACTTGCAATAATTTAATACTACTTAATTTTTACCATTTTTATTAAGCACTCACATTAATAATAAATTAAAATTATCAAATTGAAACGAAAGTATGTCAGCAAAATACTTCTAAACTTTTTAATTCTCATGTTTTATGAATCTTGATCCTCTTTAAAGTTTATACAAAGTTTATTCAGGTTAATCGATGTATTTTTTTACGCTTTCCTTAATTTTATATTTGTAAAACTTTTTCCATTTCCTGATAAATACTTATTTGTATTACTATATTAATATTCAGGTGTACGCGCAAGTCTTCCCAGAATATTTGACCAAATTTGAAAAGAGCGTTGCAATAATTAAAAATAGAAAAGTGTGACATAAACATGAATCCTTGAACAATTCTGTTCTGAGTCAAGGTCTCGCATCAAATTGAACCACATTTCTTTTCCCCTACAGTTACTGCCGCTAAAGTACCAGAAAAGTATCAAATAGGACAGTCTTTCTACGTTCGTTATTTTATTATACGAACAAACTTTTAGAACAATGAACTCACTTTTGTACTATATTAAATTGTAAATTTGATTTTATAACATATAACTTTTTCCGACCATTCGCAAAAGCCAATTACACGCAATTAATTCATATTACGAAAGTTAATAAATTTTACATTTTTTCAATACTTTAAAAAATAGCATTTTTCTATAATAGTAATCCAAATGTACATTAATTAAGAAAAAGCTATTATGCAGTTGCATAGATATAGTTCTGTAAACTGAGAGGTAAGCAGCTTATTATAATCCAAAGAATTATTATATTGTTAATATACACGTAAAGTAACACATATAATAATACTATAATATCCAAATTTGTAAAGAAACAATTAATACTCTTGAAGAGTCTATTGCCGTAATTGGAAAATGATAGAAAAGTTAAAACAGTTCTAACTGCACACACAACATACCTTTTAATGCCCAATACTTCGAGTTCCTGTTATTACAAAGTATTTCAAACAACCTGTCCATTAAAATTCAATATCTACACCTCGATTATGAATCATCACTAAATACGAAATATTTCGCAGAGATTTCCGAAAAACTTTTTCAGAAACCCTGGTCCAAACGTACCATCTAATATCCATTCGAGTTTAAAACATAGAAATACCATTTTTTGCCACATTTTCCTCTAATGATACACTCAGTAGAACAAACTCATAATATTTGGTCAAACGTTTCGGGTGGCTGCGTGTACGCCTCCGAACACAAAAATGAATTGATGTTGTTTCTTCAAACAGGGGCTGGCTTGTCGTCGGTAGTAATATCGTTTTTGATGTCGACCTATCATAATGTGATAATAGCCTACGCAATATATTATTTCTTTGCGGCGTTCAGAGCGAGACAACCGTGGTCCGACTGCACCAACTCGTGGAACACGCTGGCATGCTGGCTACCTACCTACAGTGCCATCGATAATCGAACACGCCCGAACGCTTCCAGAACACCGTCCGAGGAATTCTTCGAGTAATTCGTTTAATTACCAAATTCATTGCCGATTTAGTCTGAACAAGCGCTTTCTTAAATAAATACACTGCTCCAAATAATTCGAAGATTGTGTACCCCAAAATGGAGTAGCCAATTTGTTGGTAGTTAATTATATCGTAAACGATAAACATTATTTCATACGAAGGGTTTCTTTTTATTGTTTTATGCGTTGCTGACTAGAGAAAGTGTGATGTATGATTGATTTTGTAGGCGCGAGGCACACTAATTAATTATTTGGAGTAGTTTATTTACAAGTTAAGATAAAAGTCTCGTGTCAGTCCGCATTCTGAATTAATGATTCTCTCATTAACATAAATTTTCTAACGTTTCCACGATTCGTTAAAAATTGCAACCATGGGTTACTTCGTCACCATGAATAATTATTTATGTAGCAGAATGCAATACAATACTAAACGTGATAGTTACAAATATTCAAATTTACACTCCCGCGGAGTTTCATTTTCTTGATACTTCTCGATAACAGAAGAATATCTTCTTCAGAAATATATTTTCTTTCACTATTCCCGGACTTAACTAATTCAAAGTTTACAACGTCGAACAGTAAAACTGACTAAAACTTTTTCATGTAATAAAATAATCTTTTTTCCCCCAATATCCAAAACCGTTCAAATAATTATCAACAACAGTTGCATATCTGCCATGATCGAGTACTTCTCTGATACAGTTTTTAACAATTTTAACATTGATTGTGTATATCTGTTTCTTCTCTTAATTTAGCAACAAGGTACTCCAAATCAGCAAAGGAATCGAGGAGTCAGGAGTATTAAGATGGGAGCTGGTCGCATGCTTGATTACTGCCTGGATTATGGTGTACTTTTCTGTTTGGAAGTCCATAAAATCGTCGGCGCAAGTGAGGTACATCACAGCAACCCTGCCGTTCCTTTTGATCGTCGTCTTCCTCACACGGTCCCTCACCCTGGAAGGTGCTGACAAGGGTCTGCAATTCTTCTTTCACCCTCGTTGGGAGTTACTCGGCGACGCAAAGGTACGCGAAACTTGTTTCTTTACTTCTTAAGAGATTTAACGCAGCGTAGACACACGAAAGCTACTGGCATCTTTAAAAATTTATACAATAATAATTATTTACTAAAATATTTAATAAAATATCTCTGAAGATGATTCTCTAAGTTATTAGAAGACCTCGATAAGAATCGTATTCGGGGGTTGCAAAGCAGAATTATCTTAGGTTTCTTCACACATACTTTCTTTATTTTAAATCTCTCGTTGCATCATCGCATGTGTTTAGGTGTGGATCAATGCAGCTGCGCAAATCTTCAATTCCGTGGGCATAGCGTTCGGTTCGATGATATGCTTCGCCAGTTACAACAAGTTCCACAACACCATCCTGGTGGACAGTGTAGCAGTTTCACTGATAAACGCGTTCAGCAGCTTGCTTGTTGGAATATTTTCATTCGCGACTATTGGTAACATTGCCCTGGAACAAAATATGTCTGTGGAGGCTGTTCTAACAGATGGTACGTAAAACTTGTAACTCTTTATTTAGTAACAACAATTTCAATTCGGGTACAGTCGAAATGAAACAGAAATCTCTAATGAGGTACTCGTCGTAGTAAGGTAATGTCCCGATGAAGTTGTAGTTGAAAAAAAAAAACAATTTTCCGCTGAAATCTACTATTATGGGTCATCCACTTATCGCGGAACCCGTGCACGCGAGAACCGATGAAGATAGCAACAGCGCTACGACAATACGAAAAAACGCGATAACTTTAAGGGCTGATTTCACCCCCTCAGAGTGAATTTCCGCAGAACAAATTGCTCCTGCATGCTCCAATATGTTCTACATTCACTCGAAGTTTCATTAAAATTAGAATTTTCTGATTGGGTTGGGTACGATTCCTTATTAGATACTTCACGTCTCGTCAGATCCAATTTTGCGTAATATTTAGTTGTTTTACATTGTTAAAGTATAATCGATCTGTGACATTTCACAGCCGAGTTTCCAACAGTTCCATTAATTCAAGTTCCCTTATCCAAACGATTATATCTTCTTATAATACGGGTACTAGGTGTTTTACTGTATTTTATACTTCCCGTCTGAGTGGTATCAATCAATGTCAGATTAACTTCTCCTACAATTTTATAGACAAATCATAATTTCCGTTCAAGGACCCGGCCTCGTATTCGTCGTTTACCCGCAAGCTCTAGCCAAGATGCCAGTGTCGCAACTGTGGGCCGTGTTATTTTTCTTTATGCTAGTCTGCCTTTCTTTGAATAGTCAGGTACGTAAGACACTTAGATCTAGCGTATGCTATCGACTTTACGTCGCATAAACGGTTTAGTCAAATCAAGCTTCATTCACAATTTCAGTACAATATTTTGTCGAGTCGATGAGCAGCGAGCAAATATGCTCGTTCTTTTTCACGATATCAATTAAACTGTTGATCGATAGAAAGTAGATAGTGCATATGTGCTAGTCGTTAAGTGGCATGGTCGAATTAGTAATAATTCACCTGTTAACTATGGAAGACGAATGAACTCGACATTTGGAAATTCTTCTGTTTTGGGTGAGACGAGTTGACTGAACGTGAAGATTTAAAAGTTCAAATTCATTCGTTCAGAAGAAGTGAACGATGCATTACTTTTAACGCATTAATGCCGCACTTATTGCGGACAAAATAAGTTAATTCGTCCTGTAATCATTTGTAAATTTAGAATTTTAAATAAACTGAAGGTGTTCCGAGTCTAGATATAACACAGTTAACAGATAAGCATCTTGTTTACATATTTTTGAATTAACATTTCATTTCGCAACGATTGCAGTTTGCCATAGTGGAGGTGGTTGTAACGTCGATACAAGATGGCTTTCCAAAGTGGGTGAAGCGTCATCTCGTGTGCCACGAAATGTTAGTGCTTCTGATATGTGTCATATCCTTTTTGTTCGGCCTACCTAATATCTCACAGGTAAGAAATTTCGTGACGAATTGCATCCGCTGTTTATCGGACTTATATCTTGGTTAATTTGTTATTCGTGTTTTGCAGGGCGGCATTTACTTCTTCCAATTAATAGACCACTACGCGGCCTCGATATCGATAATGTTTCTGGCTTTCTTCGAAGTAATCGCGATATCCTGGTGTTACGGTGTACGACGATTGTGCAACAACGTGAAAGAGATGACGGGCCGCGTTCCGTCCATGTACTTCCGGTTCTGCTGGCTCTTTGCAGCGCCTCTTCTTATCATGGTAATGAGATTCTCAGCTGATTATCGATTGCTACTCTATTTACTTTACAAGAAGAATTGTTCATAAGGAATGAAATTAATAGTAGATCAATGCATCCTTAGTCCCTTCACTTATTCAACTTATGTTTATAACTACGTGCATGTAATTAAGTTGTAAACGATACCGAAACTTTCCTTCCTTCATCCGAAATCCTTCACCAGTCATAATATGTTTTATAAAACGTCATTCAGAAGCAGAAACTTATTGTTGTATCCACTATATTCGGAGTAGTGTCCACAACGCGCCGTAAGCCCGTTGCCAGCCCCATTCGTTGGGCTTATAACGAGTGCGGATTACAATTACATTATTCCACCACCATAGTAGCCACCAGCGTGCAAGTAGATATGGCAACCATTAGACAGACCATCTACTTCTTACGTATACTTGCATCGTATCACGAGCAGCGTTGCACCGTCGCGTATTGTTTCGCAAACAATGTTTGTTTTTGCGTCGCGCAAAATTTAATGCAAAGATAGGCAACAGCATCAGTGCTGATACGGCAAAAGTCACACACCGTTGCATCGTATCGTATCACTGGATAACTCGCAACGGCGATTCGATACGAGGATACGTAACAAGTGAACCCACCTTAACATTAAATACCTCATAAACTATTAACCGTCTGCCCCCAAACCATATATCAATAACTTCAGTACTTCAAGCCCTATCATTGTGCAAAAGCTCGTTGAAATCCCAGTGGACCACTTGAGAAACTTCCCTTGCGAGTACAGTAAATCCCCGTTATGAGCCCGACGAACGGAGCTGGCGGCGGGCTCATAGTGAGTTGCCGAAATGATTCTCTCTTTCGTACCCGACGGCAACTTCGTGTCTGGCTCTTCCGTTTCCTCTCGCTCGTTGTCCGATTCTCTCACTCTCGTCCACAGGCTTCCAAGAAATGGTGGGGATAGCCGGACTGTCAACGGGAGGTAAAAACGGGCTCATAACGGGAATTTACTGTTCATATTTGTCCCTGCCAATCACTGTATTGACCAAAAAGCTTGTGCAGTCGACACTCGTTATAAGCCCGACGAACGGAGCGGGCGGCGAGCTTGCGGCGCGTTGTGGACGCTATTCCGCACGGCCAAAGGCGCGAGTGAGAAAACCCATGAGCGAGCGAGAGGCTCTTTCGTTTCCTCTCGCTCTCGATCTCTCACTCTCGTCCGAAGGATTCGAAGAAATGGTGGGGATAGTCGCCGGGCATACAACGCGTGGTAAAAACGGGCTTATAACGAGTGCGGAGTGTATTCCACATTTTTTTTTATCTATTTTTACACGAAGACTCAATCCTTTTTCAATTGAACAACCGTCTTAAGGTCTTCGAACAGTACATATCGGTGTCACGCGTGACGATTGAATAGAGAGCTAACAACTTAAATGTTGACCACACGCCACAGCCCTATAAATCATTCACTGTTCCAGGCTGTGTGGGTATTCAGCTTAATTGATTATGAACCACCGAGCTACCGCAACGGCGAGTACACGTACCCGTGGTGGGCGGAGGCGATCGGTTGGGGGATAGCCTCTCTTTCGCTTATTTGCATTCCCGCTTGTGCTATCTACGAGTTCATCAAGGCCAACGGGAACACTTGCATGGAGGTAAGATAACAAGGCCCCACTGTACGGAACTTGGATTATGGGGTTGCATGCGCCACGTGTGATTGAAATGGACGCGCTCAATGATTTCTTGAGCAACGCAGGATACGAAAGTCGATTGCTTTAGAGGGGGATATTATTTGGTGCGAATGGTTTTCTTGCGAGGAATAGATACAGAGGAAATTTGTAAAGGAGATTTCGAGGAAAATTTCCTCTTATTAAATGGAATTATTCATTTTTATTTTGATATTTCTGTAGCTGACAAGAAGATAAATTTATCCAAATGTCACGTGTTGTCGTTCAAATGACTTCAACAGACGGATTTCAAATTTCATTTATCTTGAGTAGTAGTCGATGGTGGAAGAGAGAGAGAGAGAGGGGAGTTTTGGGCATCAGTATTTCCAAAGTAAAATTTACTTTTCAACAATCATCTGAACGTCAACGTGTCAAGTATGGATAAATTTATCTGCCTTTCAGCTATAAAAATATAGTTAGAAAGATGCATGATTTTATTTTAAAAACTGAAGTTTTACTCAAAATCTCCTCTACATCTACGCCAGTGTTTCTCCAAGTAGGCGCTACCGTCCCCTACGGGCGTTTAAATTATCTGTGGGGACATTGTCTTTCAGAAATTACGGAATTCTATTAAACCACATTTCGAGGCGTGCAAGATCTGTGGCCAGGAATACTGCACTGAGCCCATGCACAATTTCGAAGAAGACATCATCAAAGGAGCCGCGCAGTACAATACAAACAGCCCCATACAACTTCATCACACCAACATCCTTTTACCCAAGTCCCCGATATGATTTAGGGTAACTTAAGGAACGACTCGAGATCGTGAGTATTTCGTCTAGAATGCCTCTAAAGACGCGTGAAAATGTTCAATCGCAGATGTATTGACTATGTAGATAGCGCCACGCCAAGTCGATGCATTATTGCTGTTTCGCGAAGCGTATCGTTAGCTTGTTAGCAAATATTTATTAAAATTAAAAGACAGGAAATGTCGTTGCAATTGATATGACGCGTATTTATCGAAATAGAATTTTTGTAGCAAACGATTTAAGCGAAGTGAAACGATTTGCTGAAATCCACGACGCCGCGCCGATGTCGACGCTTTAATCTGATAAATACGCGACTCCATAATAAGGCTAAATACAGAGTGTCCAGTAGATCGTTGAAAACCAGTCGGCAGATCATTTCGCATAAAAAAAAAACGAGTAATGCGGGGAAATGTTTTTTAACTGGTTGCGTAGATTTGGTAAAAAAAATATTTTGACAGAGTTAAAACACCGTAGATTTACTTAATAAATTTGGAATAATCTATGGTGAGCGTTTGCTTCACAAAATAACGATACTGTGATACAGTAATATGTGTACCTACAGGTCATAATATTTCTTATAAAAACCGTAGTGTCATTCATCTCCTTGTTATAAACAAAACTACATCATTCGTATTAAATGATTATGAATTAATTGTAGCATGTCACTAGCCAAATTCTAGTATGTCCTGGGTAAGGAACGCGTAACATGGAAAGTAGTATTACGTTTAAAATCATTTTTCTCAAAAAACTAAGCCACGCATTAAAAAAATATATTCTATATTCTGTACTTGTTTTTTTTATCAAGAATCATGTTCTGACTGATTGTGACACACTTCACTGGACACGCTGTATATTTATTCACATATCTATCGGTAGATTTACGATATTATTATCACTGGTTTTAATTATTCGTTGCCAAGTTGGATGCACGTTAATGCAATTAAACACGATTGCATTTATCGTGCCACACATATTTCATGACTTTTGTACGTGTTTACATTTTATCGATCTACGTTCCGTTGGACGTTCAAAATCAGTGCACTAAACCGTTTAAAATACGACGTTCCCAGATTGTTCTGTATTAAGAAATATGGAATTGCATAAAGTTGATGGTAGAAGATACGCGAAAATTCGAACGCGTTTCGTACGTTTACGTTTTAATATTTCACTGCGACACGGGACGTTTTTCTGGTCACACAGTGTGCAGGAACTAGATCGATATCTTCTGACGTATGCGTACTAGTCATAAAATGTATGTACGACGGAAAATACGCGCGATGTGATAAGCCAAATGTTGTTGGGCACGCACGTCCAACTTTGTCGATAAGTAATAAAGCGAAATCATAACCACGTGATATATGGACCCGTTATGAATCATCCAATTTTGTTTTCTGTTGAAACGCAAACCGTGTATCGTTACGTGACGTTGTATAGAATATTAATTTTTAATACTGTAGAGCGTAATAAATATAGGGCGAGAGAGATTAATTTGCGATATTATTGTTAGTTTAGGACGCGATGTTTGCTCTGATAAAGGAACTTACAATTATATGCATTATTTAGTTGTTAAATCAAAGACAATCGACATTCCATTGCTTCTTAATTTTCGTACAGTGGATCATAGATTTGTTTATACGTATAATGGAACTGTGGGGAGTTACGTTTGGAACTGAGTTATGTTTGATTTTTCGTGTTAGCACTTCAAGTTAATTAAATTTTTTATATGTGGCTAAGAATTACAAGTATCTAATATGGCATTGCAGTCTTAAATTCAAGCATGATAGATTATCTTTTTAATATACTTTAAAAAATAACTAGTCGATTTTAAATAGTGCGAAGACATATTATTTCAGCTTTGAGAAAGAATATGGAAAAGTGAAACAGTATGTCTCGGGAACAATGCACGTGCATTCAGAATAATATCTTAATTCATAAATGTGTCTTAGGTTCTTCACAGATCCTATTACTACTTCTACTTTTACTTCTAGTACTACTACTCCTTTCAAGATCTACAGTATGTGCTACTGACTACCTGACTATCTCATTTGAGTTTGAAAACACTTCTTTATTATGTTATTGAAATAATTTCTGTGTTATAAAAATCATCAGTAGATTTTTCTAGTAAAATTACATACACTTTTATTTTTAATTTTCCACCATGGTCGAGCTTTAAACACGGACTCCAAGGAGTCCACTTTCTAATAATTCATTCTACACAAATTTGTTTATCAAAAATTGAAGTCCTTTGCAACTTTAATTTTTAAGTGATTATTTAGCTCCGTCAATTCTTGCCATCCCAAACATACCTATTAGTCCAATTTGAACAAATTTGTGAACCACTGTACATCCCCGTAACGTGTAATTTAAACGAGCCTACGTTAATGTTATTCGTTCTCGTCGCGACGCGATTAAAATCAGGGGCGGATTTGGGTATAGGCTAAATAGGCTGCAACTTAGGGTGGCAAATGTTGGGGTGTGTGCAACTCGTGGGAAGCGGAAAATTTGGAGGAGAGGCAAATTTTGGGGAGCGATAAATTTTAGGGGCCAACAAATTTTGGGGAGCAGAAAATTTTGGGAAGCGGCAAATTTTGGGAAGCGGCAAATTTTGGGATGCGATGAATTTTGGGACGCGGCAAATTTGGGGGAGCGAAAAATTTTGGGAAGCGGCAAATTTGGGGGAGCGGAAAATTTTTGGGAGCGATAAATTTTAGGGACCAACAAATTTTGGGGAGCAGAAAATTTCGGGA
Organism: Andrena hattorfiana; assembly: GCA_944738655.2. Classification (NCBI taxonomy): domain Eukaryota; kingdom Metazoa; phylum Arthropoda; class Insecta; order Hymenoptera; family Andrenidae; genus Andrena; species Andrena hattorfiana. The sequence goes on along the minus strand of OX122892.1, from coordinate 30,839,326 downwards.
AGCGGCAAATTTTGGGGTGCGATCAATTTTGGAGACCTGCAAATTTTGGGAAGCGATAAATTTTGGGAAGAGGCAAATTTTGTGGCGCGATAAATGAGCGAAAGAAATCGGAAAAGGTTAAAACACAGAGTCTTGAGACACCTTTAAAAACAATTCCCCATTGAATTAATTTTGAAATTGCCTCGATTGTTTTAAATTAAAATATTTGATTGACGCTTGTCAGCCTAGAGGCGCCAAATCTTCAAACCTGCCGCTGATTAAAATACAATTATTCGACTTACAATTGCTTGTATTAGACGTCTCCATTAATGTTCTATCGTAATTGTAAACGCACCGACTGAACATAGATGGGGAATCGTGCCAAGCACTGCAATTAACAATCGATGTATATAGACAATGTTGAATAGAAATGAGTAGAAATGTAACGTTTTATCACCCTTGTACATTTTTATGGAATAAGTAGCAATGGCAGATACGACTGCGTCGAAGACGACGAAGAGTGACAGCGAAAGCCTGTTAACTGCAAAACGAACACCGTGGATGTAGTCGATACGCCGTGCAGGAAATTTACGAAACAGACAGAAACCGTACAAAGCAGAATTGTCAATAATTCAACCGTGTTGAGCACATTAGGTTGTAACTGTTCAAACCACTGTTATAAATTATTACATTCTCACAATGTTTTTTTAAATATATTTATAACCCGCCTCTCCTTATCAAATAATTCTATTGCAAATTTAGATACTTTATCCTAAGGTCCTAAGGTAATCATATTTCAACACAAATATTTTCAAAACTGTTGGTGATGTCGAAAAGTATTTCAGACAAAATTTGAATAGTTTCAATGGGGCACAACCTGATGAAATTAGCTTTTGTAAGTGGAGGTGTAGAGAAAATATAAAGATTAATCTCGGTTTTTGAATACAACAGTGATTTAAGGGGATATACCTAGTCAAGCGGCCGAAAAGGGGCCAATGTTTGTGATTTTTTTTTAAAAATTGGAAGCATATATTTTTACAGAACTCTTTAAGTACAAACACTTAAAAGAGCAACATTTAAAGAACATTTGGTAATTTTCTCGTAGAAAAATATTTACGTTTATAATAAAGTAACAACCAACATCCCAGAAGCCTTTCTAAAAATTTGTTTTCGCGGTGAGCACTGCCATTCGGAACCAGATTATCTAAAATAAAAAAACAAAAAGATTTCGTTAGTATATTAATGTATCCTCTGATTCACGGAGGGAATTTCCGGAATATTAATTTAAAACAATATTCATCTTATGTTACTTGAAATACAAAATTATCAGCTTTAACGAAATGCGTGCTCCATTCTATCTGTTTACAAAAAATCGTCTTCATTACAACATTTAACTATGTGAAAGCGAACTCTTTTTTTAAAATCTACAATTAACACTCTTATTACTGGGACACACTCACACATGTACGTTACAGTAGATATAAGACGAAGAGCACTCTTACACGACGAGCACTGCCGGTTCGCAACGAATCCTCATACGTTAAATTGGATTTGGCTAATTGCGTTATGTGCCTTCGAGCAAAGTTTCACGTACAGCATCTAGTCATTCGAGTCTCATGCAACCCTAAGTTCGCTTCGAGGCACCCTGCATAGGCACCGTTTCGCCTGCGAAACAAAACAAGCGGAAACATGACGAAGAAGTTCGAGTTTAATTGGCAAATCGAGGTGCCGGAGCTACTGAGAAACGGCTCGACGTTCGACCGTTGGTTCGAGGACAAGGAAACGACTGAATACGAGCCGAATTGTTTATTTAAAGTCGACGAATATGGGTTCTTCGTTTATTGGAAGAGCGATGGCAAGGTATCTGGAAATCGTAGCCGCGAAATTAGTAGCTAGTCGTTGAAGAAGCAGAGTACAATATTAGCACTTTGATGGCTGCTGTAGCGTATACGTGATTTCACGATCTTGTTACTTTCCGTGCGAATACACGGTGAGATTTTACATGAGACAAAAATCTCTGCAACAACTAAATGTAAATATTGGAAATAGTCACGAGAGATGAGATTTTTGAAAATATATCATGAAACTTGTTTCACAAGAGTCTAGTTTTAATGAAACTAATGACAAAATAATTAAAAAATAATGAAATAATTGTCTGACAAGAGTAAAGTCTCATGTGCGACACAATAGTTTTGTCTCATCGTGGATTTGCACCTTTAGAATTCAACTTTTATTTCATAATTATCAACAAAATTATTTCAGTCCGAGATTTATATTCTATTTGCAATATGCTGTGTTGATCGTTTTCAAAGGCCACTGAATAGTTGGAAAAATTGAAAAAGATCGGCAGTAGGCGTAAGCTTGTTCGAAAAGCTGCAGCCGTTAAAGTGCTAAGTTTATAAAGCGACTTGTGACGTAAGAGCGTGTCAAGAATCGAATGGTACTATTTTTAACTTCGAAATCAGATGGGATCACCTTGAAGAATGGCTTCAGATTTCATAATTTCGAGCTTTCGAAGAAAAAAAAAACTGTTAGCGAAGTCGTATCTGTTTCGACCCCAGGTCGAGCAGCTTGAAATCACAAATGTGCCTTTCGCTCTTGATTTCATGATAGTGTTGGTCTGCAACTTTTAATTGCTTTGACACACTCGCGCCCTTTTACTAAGGTCCCAATAACCCTTTGAATTCGTGGAATTTAAAAAAATTTAAAAATAACTTTTTCACATCAATATTTATTAATTTGATATAATTTAGAAGTTTTCCATTGTGTGATATTGAATAAAGCAGTCAGGAATACATAATTCGACGGTACAAGCATTACATTCAAATGGCGTGTCTTTTCTTGTTAGTTCTCTTTGATACCATCGCTGCGACAAACGTAGGAAAATGTGTAGAAGTTGTGGGTTTGCTGAAATAATTACTCTTGATAGTCCAAAATTTATCCAGCATCTTTTCGATAAGTTTTATCCGATACGCCGAAAGTTGTACGTTTACGGGATTACCTATTTGTTTTATATAATCGATAAGGATTGTAAACTGTAACATCCATGAAGAGTTTGACCGCGAATAAACTTTCCCCAGATGCAATCAAAGTATACAGACCCAAGAGGGTCGCGAAGTGTTTTCTGGGGGGTAGCAAGGGGTTTCGTTCTTCGGGATTTCTTTTAATATTATTAAGTTAGAATTATATTCTGAAAAACCTATTTTTAATGTGTTTTCGTTACTTTATTAAATTTACCTTACCTTATTTGGGAGAGGAAGGTTGCAGGTTATTTGAATATTATAAAAGGGGATCACGACTCAAAAAAGGTTGGGAGACACTAGTGTATAGAAATTGCAACAACATCATAGGTCACAAATCAATTTATAGATTGAACATTGTCGATGTAGATATTGTGGTAGAAAAGAGTAAAACAGTTCGATATCTTGATTTCGATTAACAATGATTATTCTCATGAAATACTAAATGTAGACATTGCAAAGTATAAAAGAAATATTTCGTGTGTTAATTCTGGTTGTATTTTCTTCACTGATGCCATTTAGTATGGAAATAAAAAATATATAAGAAGAAGCAAGTATAATCATTTTTATAATTTTATAATTTTATTTTGGACATTCATATACTTTTCTCTGCCACTGTATTTGTGGATATTTCTTCCGCAATTACAGAAAAAGTAGCAGCTTGAGTAATACAGTTTACATATTACTTCAATTATATTTTATATAGGACGGCGATGTGATAGAATTAGCTCAAGTGAGCGATATTCGTTATGGCGGCACGCCGAAGGTAAACATTACGAAATCTATTCGTTTATGCTGCGGTAGAGCCACAATTATTCCAACCTCCATTAACCAAGCTATGATTACCTTAACGATATCATCTTAGGATCCAAAGCTGTTCCCCAAATTTCATTTAAAATTACTTACTCTGCATCGAGAATAGAATATTCTATAATAAATGATTTTTCTTCAAGTAAACAGAAGTGCAAAAAACAGCTTGAATAATTGGAGTTCCACTGTATTTAAAATTGAACCTAATAATAAATTAGTCCTCTAAGTGACTTCGACTGATTTGTACAATTTTATGTTCATCAGGATCCTAAGTTATGTAATAAAATAAGTAAACACGGAAGTATGGAGCAAATAGACGAGAAAAGCTTAACTATATGTTCAGGTATCGATTATACGAACATCCACTATCAGCACGTTGTCTGTGCAGACGCACAAACGGCTAAGGTGATAATTCTAATAAGAAAAAAAAAACAGAAGGAATAGTAAAATAGGTTGTTCTTGTTTACATACACTGAACTAGTACAACATAATGTTAATATTAATCGATCTAGGATTGGCAAGCTGGACTGCGAAAAATCACGCACAACACGAAAGCTTCGAATGTTTGCCCAACAATCCAGTTGATGAAACAGTATGTACTAATGCTTATTCACATGCTTATGTGAATTTTGATATATCTAGTTTAATATAATTCTGTATTAATAAGCATAGCTTTGAATAGTAATCTATGCATTTATTCATCAGTTGGATGAGATTGAGCTTTCAAGTGGATCCTAAAGGAAAAGTGCCTGTGAAAGTTATATCGAAAACCTTTGCCTCAGGGAAAACTGAAAAACTCGTTTATCAATGTCTGTCAGATTTGGGATTACCCAGTGGAAAAGTAAGATATTTTTCCGAGAGCTTTTTATGTTTAGTAATCTCTGTGCTAGCCAATCGAGCTTGTATAAAAACGACAACTGGTAATTTGTAGAATATTATATTTCGGAAAAGTACTGATAAACAGTTGAAGAAGAATAAGAACAATTATTCCACCGATATTTGGATATCTAAATATTTATACATTTGTACTACTTTTACGTAGTATTGATTTATGGGGTGATAGTAATTCGTCTTATGTATATTTTTCTGACTTATCCTAATTATTTTAGCTTATTTATTAGACACCTTTCGTTTAATAGATGTGTTTTATATTGAGAAAAAATATTGCACGATAACGTTTAAAAGAGATTATTAATCAGTTATTCTATAACGCGTGGAAACCATTTTTAGTTAAGAAAGAGTGCAAAAAAATATTAATCCTTTAATTTTAATTTCCTTTTTAGTTTTGGTTATAGTTCTATTTAATTCGTAGTTCTACAAATAATTTTAGATTTAGTTTTAGCATTAGTATAGTAATATTATATTTTAAAAGCTTAAACTGTATCCCGCAATTTGCGCAAATTATTAATGTATAATGTAAGTATATGTATACGTTTTGTACATACGTATATCTATATTTCTTTCACTACTTTTTTTTATAATAATGACTTTTCCTACATAATAAGGATTACCTTCGTGAAATGTCTGAATAATTTTTTAATAGCAAAATTGGTTACCATTTCCTTTTAAACCTACTTTGAAATAAACAAACATGCACATTACAACTACCGAATTAAGGGGAGGTTCCGGTCTAGAGCCCCCAAAAAATAGGTGATCTTTAGGAATTAATTAAAGGAAAACTACCATATATAATTTAATGGGACTTTTTGCATTAAATTAAGTATATCTTACATTACAGAAATATATTTTTTGTTTCATAATTAATCATTGCAGACGGCACTGGGGAGTCGTTAAAGTCAAGGCGTCAAAAAATTCATTCAAATCGGTGGGACATGTATCTCCAAAAGTTATTATTCGATTTGACTGAAACTTTTTTTATTTTGAAGAATATACTTCTGGCTAGGGGGGAAACCAGAAAAAATGACAAAAATAACTTTTTTTGAGAAAATAACGACACTTGAAGTTTAAAATCACTTTTTCCCTCTACTGTTCGCCTTTCCACGCCTTTAAAAAATATAAATTTTCACTATTTTGAATTTTTCTGGTTTTCCCCCTAGCCAAAAGTATATTCTTCAAAATAAGAAAAGTTTCAGTCGAATCGGATAATAACTTTTGGAGATACAGGTCCCACTGTTTTGAGAACACTGTTTCGAGAAAAACGCGTTTAAAGTTTTACGTGAACGTCGAGTGGCCGGTTGTTGCCCATGCATTTGCCGCTACTCAAATGCCTATAACTTCGGGAATTTTACTAATTTCAACAAATCCTTTTAAACGCGTATTCCTAAAAGGTTGAACATTTGAAAAATGAAATAAAAAAAATCGATTTTTAGACCGGAACCTCCTCTTAATAGTATACACATTACACTTGCTTAATAGCATACTTAAAATTCCGTTTCCCAAATCTATTACTTGAAGAACGTAAAGAATGGAGCCCATTCGTTACGAAAAATGTATCCATATTGATTTATGAGTGAATTATTCATTGAAAGTTATATACTATATGTATAGTAGTTTTAGACGTTCTCATATCTTTGCAAGAAGAAAAGGAAGAGCCCTCCGCACCGTTGGAAATTATATCGTCACTGTCAATGAGTACATCAATATGGTATTCAAATTTTTTTCAATTTCAGAGCGATAAAATCGAGCCGAAAGATTTTACGTTCGATAAATTTAAAACTTTATACTTTAAAATTTGCCCACGTAATGATATCGAAGAACTGTTTCAATCGATGTGAGTACTCATTTCCTGGATAACTAATATGTTTACAAATTACATTATAGGCATTGAAGAACAACGATTAGTGATAATGGTATGTTTTAGAACCAAAGGAAAGTCAGATACTATTAGTCTAGCACAACTGGTACAGTTTATGAACGAGAAACAAAGAGATCCCAGGCTGAACGAAATTCTGTATCCTCTATATGACGAGAAACGATGCACGGAAATAATTAATGATTACGAAGACGATGAAAAAGCGAAAAATGCTAGTAAGTTTTTGTTCACAAGAACCTCAAATTTTAAAATTTTTCTTTGAGCTTTTACTATCACCTACTCGTTTTTTTTTTATATAATAGCATCCTTTTAAAAATATCTAGATTCTAGTGTATCAGTTGAAAGATGGAGGGCCATTGGAAACTAAAATTCGTGCACTTATGACATGGATAAAATTTGTAATTTGCTATGGATCATGTCCAAAATAAAGGTTTACTTACGGAACTTACTGCGTAGACAATTATCGCTCTTCGATAGATAATTATTTAAATCCTTGTGCCTAGTGCCAATTTAATTAAAAATTTAAAACCGAGATTTAAGAATATTCCTTTTTTAGTATAAACTTAATAAAGATCAGTTTTGAAAAATACGCGATTTTTTCTCAAAAGCCAGGTGGGCAACTGTCTCTTTTGCACCCCCTCCTGATGTCCATGCAAGGTCCCATTGTGACTTTTACATTTTATATAATACGTACCTACATATTCTAACTAAGCATGACTTCTAGAGAGGTCAAATTTCATTTATTCCTTTTACACGTGAAATAACTCATATTAACAAACACTTTAAATTTGAATCACGTTATTTTTGTTACGTTTAGAAAACTTGACCAAAGAAGGTTTTATTCGTTATTTAATGTCGGACGAGAACGCCCCCGTATTTTTGGATAAACTCGAGGAATGGATGGACATGGATCAACCTCTCTCTCATTATTATATTAATTCAAGTCACAATACTTATTTGAGCGGCAGGCAGATCGGTGGTAAAAGTACCGTCGAAATGTACAGACAGGTGTTGCTAGCTGGGTGCAGGTAATTGTTAATCACTTATATTTATCAAATTGTATATCGACACGGTGAATAGTCTTTGAGGCTTCCGATATAAACAATGTATGTATACATTTTTCTGTATTTGAATTTCATTGTTTACTTGACAAGGTCGTCGAAATAAATATTTCAGTTTTTAATTAAAACCATTGCACAAATATTGCACACATGATTCGTGAATTCGTGAAACTAAACATAAGAAAATAAGGATGTGAAAAATAACTGCTTTCTAATTATAATGTGGAAATGCTTTCTTTTGTCACAGGAGATTTTCGATATGTCCAATGTATTTCGGTATACATATAACACTCGCTCAAATGTACATAAATAGAATTTGCCAAGTTCTCTTGTTGTGATTTCCACAGTTTCCACATATTAATTGCATTAAACCATGTAAAATATTACATGGTCGAGTAAACTATATTTTTCAATTATCCCCGGAAATAGTAATTTGACAGATTTAAATTCGCTGAGCGATGAAGCTACGGAACAGGTTCAATACGTCCAATTAATTTCTCACTAAACTAAATCTAATCCAATCTAATCAAAGAAACATATTTCGGTCAAGTATACCTTCTTACTGAATTGACATATTTTATATTAAAAATACATAGCTTCTAAAAGTTCTAGTAACACATGCACCAAGAAAGAAAAATATGTTAAATCTCTTAATCTGTTTGGAAGGAAGTATGGCTGGTTCAAATAATTCCTGAAGAAAGCCGGCCAAATAATTAACAAAAAACTCAAGTTGCTAGCTAGAAGCAAATGCACCACAAGTTCTTTCTTCTACCTAAACGTCGTGAACTTAGATGAAATGATTTATAACGTCTCGAGTAAACACTTTTTCAGTAAATAAGATATTGTATACAAAATGTGAATTTTAAGTACGTACTAGCATTAATAAGAAACTGACTGATTACTAATACAAAATATGTAACAGAAATAACTTATAATTAAAAAAAAATTGTATTTTTAAATTCTAGTTTACTAACATTTTTCTATTTAGTTTAATGAGTACCACACACGTGTAAAATGTTTACTGTGAATTTGTAAAACTCTATATGCATAAAAGAAGATAATCAAACGTTTCATATGTCAGATGCGTGGAACTCGATTGCTGGGATGGAAAGGGAGAAGACGAAGAACCTATTATAACTCATGGCAAAGCCATGTGTACCGATATCCTCTTCAAGGATGTAATATACGCTCTAAGGGACACTGCTTTCGTCACCTCGGAATATCCTATAATTTTGAGCTTCGAGAACCACTGCTGTCTCAAGCAGCAATACAAGTTAGCCAAATATTGCGACGAAATCCTGGGTGATCTATTGCTGAAGGAACCTATCAAGGACTACCCGGTATGTGACGCTTACTTTCCATGTTTCCACCACTAAATCCCACCGACTTTTCGAATTTTCATGATCCTTTATCAACATACACACGTTCACCTAAACCAAGAATAATTAAACATATCACTGTATCAAGGAGATGATAATCGGAGTTGAAGTGTTTGAATCGTTCATTGCATTATTAATTCGAAAATTCAGGCTGATAGTATACTTCAGTAAGAGAAGAATTTTCAAAAATTTTTAACGTCTAAAAATTATATTTATCATCAATAAAACTTGCATAATATCCATCTTATGAATTAATAAGACCATTTTTACGATCAGTATATGTACATATAAGCATTTACGTACCACAATCTTGTATCTATATTTTAAAACACTCTTGAAAAATGCTAAATGTTTTCTCTTACGCGCGAAAATGAGAAAAACACTCGAAAAATATTTTACGACTGGAACGACAATAATCTTTCACGAAAGGAATTGAAAACCTACCAGAAAGATAGAACGCAATTATTGAAACTCATCGTCCACATATCATTACTTATAAAGCGTCACATGTTAAAATTTGAAATGCATTAAAGTCATATATTATTAATCAAATAAGAGCAGTGATAAAAACAGTAATTATTCACGAAATTCATTTCCTGGCCTGCGTTTTATAAGGGTTGGGAATTTTACAAATTTTAATCGCGCCCCGTGAAACATACGAGCTCACTCTGTCCACCGCGGACGGAGGAATATGGGGGAAAAAGTGGGACGCGTGTTTATCGTAATGATGAATGTCCCGCTAGAAAAATAACGCTTATCTGGTAATCGTAAATAAAATGGTGCAGCTTGAACCGGGGCATCCGCTACCACCGCCAAACTTACTGAAGCGAAAGATATTAATCAAGAATAAAAGATTGAAACCGGAGGTGGAGAAGGTCGAGCTCGAGTTATTCCGCTCTGGACAATTCGAGGCGAAGGATGAAGTAGTTGAAGATCCAAATGCACCCGCTCCACCACCAACTGAAGCACCAAAGGTGAACGCTATGATTGTGCTTGCCGTTCGAACTTCGAAAGTCGCTTCTGTAGTTTCGAAATTATATTTAACATCGTTGAAAAAAAAAATGTGCATAGAGTACTTTTTGACGGTATACCTATGTATGTATACTATAATTATTGAGTCGATTGATTTGCAGAACTTTAAATTATTTATTCGAAATTTTTTATCATGAACAAATAAAACGTATTTTATTCTATTCGCGTGTAAATACAGAAATGCAAAATGTTTAGAAAAATGATTTAAGAAGAGAGTGAGAAACTGAATATAAAAAATGTCTCCACTATAGTCTCGTAACGATATGCAAATAAAAACCTCTAATCTGTGGAAAAGGGTATTAAATTGTTTAATTCGTTTAATCAATCTAAACTACTGCAAAGGACTAGAGCTATGGCTTCCGCCCTGTGGTTCGCCACGGTTTTTTTTTAATATTACCTATTTTTAAATATCTATTTTTAATGTTTTCTTTACCTTCTTAATTTTGCCTTACCTTATATGGGGGGTCGCGGGTTATTTGAATATTATAAAAGGGGATCAAGACTCAAAAAAGGTTGGGAAACACTGGACTAGAGAAGTGAATTGAAATTTGAGAAGTGAACAAATTAATTTAAAACTAATGTATGCTTTCGTAAATACGATTTGGAGAGAAATTCCACGCCTATTGTCAAACATAGTTGCACAAATATATATGTTGGTTTTAAAACAGTCCTTTCACTTCTGATATTTTCATCTAATTTTCTACTTTCTCAGGATAATTTATATTAGTAAAAGAAGGAAAAAAATTGGAAAATATACTTAATTGTCTAACTGGAAACGTTTGGAATACAAATATTTACTCATTCTTTACAATGTATTGCCGTAGTAAAGCCATTCTGCTCGCTGATTGAGATTCAGAAATTTGTGAAATAACCATTTGAGAAGCAATTTTGAACGTTCGATACATTGCATGATCGAAGTTTGTATCGTTCTTGTCTCGAGACGAACTTTTACAACGTTTTAGGAAGAAGCACCGCCCGAAGGTGCGCCAGCTGAAGGAGCTCCACCAGGTGAACCAGGTGCTGAAGGTGAAGCACCGCCAATCCAATACACTGGTAGCACGATGGCATGTCATCCGTGGCTATCATCAATGATTAATTATGCACAGCCAATAAAGTTCCAGAGCTTTGAAACTGCGGAAAGTACGTAAAATGCTTCTGCCTTTTTTTATATTAAAACGCCACCACTGTATTTTTCTTTCCTGTTAAAATAATGTTTATAGTCCCACTATTATCTTCACAGCGCTTTTCGTAATTATTTATGAAGGATATGTGTGTAATACTACAATTGATTTTTACACACTTTTATCGTATATTTTGATATAATAAAACTTTCATTATTGAATGTTTTAATTTGTATCAAAGTTATGGGAAAGAGTGCACCCCTAGCGTTTTGGATGAACGTTTAATGGCGAAGAGATTTTGTAACAGATATGTCACAGAAATGAGTTTGATAATGATATGTCTGAATATTAATAATTTTGAGAACATTTAATGTCGTGTAATTTAGTTTTTAAAAATGCGTAATATATCAGGACTTGTATTAAAATCGATGTAGGACATTTTTTCAGGATCGGTTTTACTCGTCAAAATAATAAAAGAAGTTGGTATTCACATATGACCAACAATGCAACAATGCAACAATGCTTAGTTTTGCAGTTATAAGTACCTATTTTTATATTTCATAAAACACGGGCCCGGAATTAACAGTAGGTATATCACCGAGTACCGGGAGTACTTCTGATGATAATACTAAGGAAACCCCAAAGATGGTTTTTTCTATTTCAATTTTCGTTATCCTTAAGAATAGATTTAGAAATCGAGATCCTTAAAATATTTGACGAAACCAGAAACGTAAGATGCTATTTAAAGACTCTTTCCAATCATACAAACAAATATGTAAAGTATTTTACTTTACTGTTACAAATGGGGAAAGTATCTTGGCAGTAAATATAACTTTCTCCAAAACGGCGTGCATATTCTTATCATGGAGAAATATATTATTATTATTATTAATTAATTATTATTGCAGAAAAGAACATCCACCACAACATGTCTTCGTTTTCGGAAACTGCCGCTCTCAACTACCTAAAAACGAACTCTGTGGAATTCGTTAATTACAACAAGCGTCAGATGAGTCGAATCTATCCCAAGGGCACAAGAGCAGATTCGTCGAATTACATGCCACAAGTGAGTCACTTGGTAGCGAAATGATGGAACTTCGTAAAAAAGAACTGGAAAGCGTCAAGTGTCTAGTCCCGTTCAATACTGTAATTGATTTAGGTATTCTGGAACGCTGGCTGTCAAATGGTAGCGTTGAACTTCCAAACACCCGATCTGCCCATGCAACTGAATCAGGGAAAATTCGAATACAACGCGACCACTGGATATTTATTGAAGCCAGACTTCATGAGAAGGTCAGACAAAATCTTCGATCCGTTTTCGGAGGACGTGGATGGTGTTATCACTGCTCAATGCTCTGTTCAAGTAAATACTTTCATGTAGTTTTTTATTTTAATACTATAAATTTTTATGTCTGTTCGATGGTTTATATAGCTACATACATTCATCATGAAACTGGGGAATTCGTGACGTAGTTAAAGTAGCTCATTTTTAAGGGAGGGGCTGTCTTGGCTACCGTACAAAGCCTTTTTCTTCGTAGCAAGTTACAGCTATTTTTATTAGTTCGATGTAGTAATAAATTGGTTACAGAATACTGTGGTAGAAAGGAAAACAGGGAAAAAAATGAAAAGAACGTTAATCATCTTCTTTAAAATAAATCATGTTTAGCTTAAATGAAAGTAATTAAAATTCCTTGCTTTTTAATCTATATTAATAGTTCAACTTATTTCATTTCACATATATTTATGTATACATACACACATACGTAGAGGAAGAGGAAGCATATTTAAAATTACACACACTAATTACTTATTTTTAAACCACTATTTATTTATATTTTATACGAACTTATGCTCCTTTTCACAATTCAAACTCCACTTTCTTCAAATTCTCAAGTATTCCCAATGTAAGTTTCAAATTTGTTTTTATCTCGTGTACCTACTACGTCACTTTTGCAAAATGTCAATAATGAGCATATGCATCTGACAAGGGTAAAAGAAAAGTAGATCGAAACGTAACTAATATATACATTGCTTGCACGAACTACCCCTATCCTTTTATTAATTAAAATTCGGTTATTAAGAAGCTGTACCTGTTTGCCAGGTGATAGCAGGGCAGTTCTTGTCTGACAAAAAAGTGGGCACCTACGTGGAAGTAGATATGTACGGTTTACCAGCAGACACGATCAAGAAAGAATTTAGGACACGAATGATCCCCGCGAACGGTTTGAATCCAGTCTACAACGAGGAGGCGTTCCTCTTCCGAAAAGTTGTGCTTCCAGACTTGGCTGTGCTGAGATTCGGTAACAGAAATAATAATAAATATAAAAACTTTAACGTCCCTCCGATAGAACAGACTAAAAACCAACATGTATGAAAAATTAACCCTCCCAGAATTAGAAATGAAACAACTTTCCGTGATTTAAATATTTACATAAAAAGTCCATTCTACCAAACCCGTGATTATCCACCAGTGGACAATTCACAGACATCAATATAAACTTAAAAACTAAAAGAAAAAGAAATAGATTATTCCGAAATATATAAGCTGTATTTATTTCGTTAATACCCAACTGCTGTATAACATTTTCTTCTTCCTGCAAGACAAAGAAAATTGTTTGACAGGAAAGCACGTGGCACAGTAAAAACGACACTTATTATTGCACGATATTTGCACAGGCGTGTACGAAGAAAGCGGGAAACTGTTGGGTCAACGTATCTTGCCACTGGACGGCCTTCAGGCTGGATATAGACATATATCGTTGAAGACCGAGGCGAATTTCCCTATGGCACTGCCGATGTTGTTCTGTAACATCGAACTGAAGATTTACGTGCCCGATGGATTCGAAGGTAATAACCCGAGCAAGTTAGCCGAGCAAAAATAGAAGTGTAGCGCGGATGATTCTGATTCGAAGCCGCTTTTCTTGACTTTCAGACTTCATGGCTGCTCTGTCTGACCCGGGTGGATTCAGTAAAGGAACAGAGAAACAGGCAGAGGCGATGAAAGGGCTTGGTATCGAGCAAACCGACGCGAAGGCCGAAGCGAAGAAGAAGAAGGAGGAGGAAGCTAAGAAGGGTATACGTCTTTAAATAAATCCCAATCCTAACGAACCCTGAAAGGGGTGGCTTTTTAATGAATAGCAATTAAAAACGGTAATAAATCAATTTTTTTAACCATTTCAAGGTAGACCTCGAGATTTCAAAGCCCCTATAAGATTTTATATTTCTCTCTATTGCCACCCTCTGTTACTTCAAGTTTCCATTCATTCGCGCCGTAATTCGTAGAGGAGTACAAGCCGGAACCAATTACACTGGACTTGCTGCGAAGAGAAAAGACCTTCAAGCAAGGAAAAAAGCTGCAGAAGGATTTGGACACGATGAGGAAGAAGCATCTGAAAGAACGACAGACGATGCAGAAGAACCACTGCTCTGCTATTGATAAATTGGTGAAAGGAAAAGAGTACGTGGCTTGAACGTTTATTTCTCCGTGTAGAAATTACTTAGGTTATTACGATCAATGGTATTGTCACGCTTAATCCCAGCTGGCAATGACGAATCTCACGTTTGCAGTAAAAGTGCGCTGATCCAGGACGCGAATGTGAAAAAAGTTATAAGCGAGCAGACCACACAGTGGTCCAGCATGATGGAACGGCAGCGGAAAGAAGAATGGGAGCTGCTGAAGAATCAGACGGAAAGCTGCCGAGAGGAATTCAAAAAGTTAATTGAAGTCGTTCAGGCCTCGCAGATGAAGCAATTGCAGGCGAAACATGACAAGTACGTGGATCCAGCATCTCGAAGTTCCTTTAATACACAGCTGAGCATTAACTAAATAAAATATTATTTAAATAACGGATCAAATAAAAGTTACTTTCACTTTAGATTATTTGACGAACAAAGTTGATTTTTTTATTCGGCGAATAAAGTTGATTTTTTTATTCATCGAGCGTTTCAACTTCAGCGTCGAATAAATTTTTCAACTTTAACTTAATTCGACGTCGAATCATTTTCTGACGCGCAACATATGACGAATAATTTTTTTAACTTTTACTCGTTGTCCGAATTTTTATTTAAATAAATTTTTTGTCCACCTCTGCTTTAGTACCAAGCTCCAATTAAATATTGACGCAAAATTTTTGTGCCCAAAACCAGAAAATATTTCTAAAAAATATAGGAACTCATAGTATGTACGTGTTGAAATAACTAAAGGATATTATTTAACTTAAATCAGTAAACTATCTCTGTCAGAATAATAAGTGGTTTTCTGTATCAGTGCCAGATGCAACTTATTGAGCTGGTTGAAAACTTTCACAGCAGGGAACTCCACTTTATCGTTCTTGTCACTCTTACATGACATTTTACATCAGTCTTTCGGTAAAAAATAGATCGATCGTGGAGTCGTGTGACCCAGATTTTCTTGAGAAGGTATTTAAAGAGGTCACTCTACTCATGTTCGATAAATGATTTAACCTGTTACCAGCTACACGAAAAGTTGTCGTTTTAGTCTTTTAGTAAGTACATACTATGTGCTCTTAAGTCTGCGGCTTGTATTTTGCTCCACTCTGCAGGGCCCCATTTAGCTCTTCCGCCGCTCTGGACGAAAATGATTTTCGCCGCCGTTTGGATTTTATTATAAATAATTATTTTAAAATATAATTTTTGACTGTGAGTGACATTTTTCTATAGATATTTGTTGAATAACAAAAGCCTTCTGTTTTATGAAAAATTTAATCATAAAAAAGTAACAAAACAAAATAAAATATATATGTAGAAAGTAGGTACCTGTTTTTTAAATCTCTCTAAAAAAAATTTAACGAATGAAATAGAATAAATATAAGAAAAGGAGAATATCCAAGATCTGCAAAACTAGTATAATAGTAATTATATGGGTGATTTACAAACAATTTATAAGCGTGATAATAAATTCAAACATGTTTTACCTCCTTTTCCGCCGTTTTTTCAAAAAGTTTTTATTGATTCTAATTTAATCGGACCGTGCCACTCTGTACATGGATCTACCCCAATACATGCAGATTTTTTAGAAATGCTGTGGCAATAAATAATAATATAGTATTAAAAAAATACACAATGAGAATTTTTAAGATTGCTCCTTGTGAATTAAAAAAATTAGATTTTCACTTCAATTGATTAAGAATAGCAATCGCAATTTTGTTCCAAAAATTTGCCCCCTGGTTAATTTGTTTTTGGCATATCGGTATGACATAATTTTATCGTTTGATTTGATTTTCCCACTTTCAGAGATATCAAGGAAATGAATACAAATCAAGTGAAAGCATCTGTGGAGACGGCCAAAGAGGTAATGAACGATAAAGCGCTGAAGTCGAAGGGTGACAAAGAGCGTCGTCTTCGTGAAAAGAAAGAGCAGAATACAAAGAAGTTCATGCAAGAAAGGAAAAACGTGCAGATGAAGCAAGGCCGTGAGAAAGAGAAGCTGCAGAAGAGTCACGAGAAACAAGTGGCGGGACTGGATGGTGATATTGACGCGGTAAACTCTCACACCTTCGTTTTAACAATTAATATTTACTATTATCATACTTATAAACACATACCGCGTGGAGCAGGTAAAAAATGGATTTTTAAACTAATTACTCGTGAAAGATTTTCCCAATAACTGAAAATACTTAGACTCTTTATGTCCATAGAAGGTCAGAACACGTAATTTTTGTTGCAGACCATCGAAATGTACAAGAACGAAGCAATCCAATACGACCTGTCGTCTAAAACAGAATTCTTTGCATAATCTGAACGTTTCCAATTTTCTAAATGAAAGTGGAATACATTTTCTATATAGTTCTACTTCGCGCCTTGTTACTGCTTTTACATTCGTCACGATCGTTTCTTATTCTTTGATACACTCTCTGGTGTTATTACTAGTTTAATTGATTACAAGATTGTTAACATACACACTTCGCTCGATACTCCTTTAAAAACCATTTATGTGTTTCTAAATAATTATACGCTGCGTATCGAATGTGTTGAAGAATCTATTGAGTGAATATTGAGTGACATTCTTGAACGCCTTCTTAATTTATTTATTGTTCCTTACTCTGTAATGTTCACTCGTATTTATTTTCAAAATATTATTTACAATTCCGGGCATATGTATGTGTATGTATATTTCAATTGTTCTTGTTATAAACTTTGGTGAAATGTTTCAATAAATTCTGTGACAAGCGTCATAAGGTTCAAAATACTTTATTCCGGTGTACAATTATTTCTTACACGCTAATTTGAACTCGAAATCTTGTACTGTAGTAATTATCTGGTAACTTCACGCGGACATTAATCGTTCGTGAGCGTGCAGCGCAAGTGGTGCGACAGCTTCCGTTCTCACTTGTGCGCAAAACGTATTCTTCTCTGTAACAATCTGGAAGGTTTGACCGTGCAATAATTTCACACGCTACAGTGTACAGCAGCACGCCACAGGGAAAATAAAACACGCGTTAAGCGGAATAAACATCGGAAAAAATCGAACGAACACGAAACCATGTAACTCGATGAATAATTCCGTGGCTTCAAAGCGTCTTCTCCTTAAACCGTTCCACATATCTTTGAATAAACGGCAGTCTATAAACTCGCAAAGAGGCAACGGACCCAGCGCACGCACCGACCCAATACACTATTACGTGCTCCATAAAAGAAGTTCCCAAACATCCGTATTTCAAGGAGGTTGCCAGGGCGGGATTAAAGTAGCCACCAGAATAATCGAAAGCTGGAAACAGCACGAAAACATACGGAACGTCAACACGGGCATTGGCCAGCAGTCGTGGTCACATGGAAAGTTTAACACTTTGATGGCCACTCGTTTCGGAGTAGAAGCATCCAAAAAGTATTTTGGTATGAAACGTTTAAAATTATCGTTTTATGAATATCGAAATAGTATCAGCACGCTTCTATTAGTACCTAATATGTGTTTAATTTCACTTATTTGCATCGACATTTTAAATGTTTTAAGCTACGAATAAAAATTCAGAATAAGGTCATCAAAAAGCTGAAATAAATGTATTATAAATAAAGGGTGGAATTTGGCAAATTCGCCTAGAGCACAAAACAGGCTCGAGCCGGGCCTGCACGTATCAGTTGCATGTCAGGAAAATTTTGGGAAGCGACAAATTTTGAGAAGCGACAAATCTTGGGAAGCTGACAATTTTGGGGAAGCGGTAAATTTTGGGGAGCGTACAAATCTTGGGAAGCCGACAATTTTGGGATGCGGCAAATTTTGAGGTGCGTGCAAATACTGAGAATCGGACAATTTTGGGCGGTTGCAAATTTTGGGAAGCGTGCAAATCTTGGGAAGCAGACAATTTTGAGGGACGGCAAATTTTGGGGAGCGAAAAATTTTGGAGAGCGTACAAATCTTGAGAAGCGGACAATTTTGGGACGCGACAAATTGTGAGGAGCCTGCAAATCCTGAGAATCGGACAATTTTGGGGGCTGCAAATTTTGGGAAGCGATCAATTTTGGGGAGCGTACAAATCTTGGAAAGCCGACAATTTTGGGACGCGGCAAATTTTGGGGAGCGGCAACTCTTCAAATCCGCCCCTGTTATAAAGTATTATTGTATAATGAAATAGTAATATATAAAATTAATGGAATGTCTATGCTTATACACGCGTTATCTAGTTTACACATGATGAAATATAGATAATACTTATGAATGTATATTTCAAGGAGATGGAATATAATAAATTAATCAAACCTGCAATAACCAAACTGGTCCCAATAAAGGAATCGATAATGATGCTGAACTTTGAATTTATCTCGCTTAAACCGCGCGAGACCACCCTGTATACACAAGTTGCAATGCATTCGATAAACGCCCCGAATATCACAGGTACCTTGAAAATGGAAAAAAGTCGATTACATACGCAAAAATGAATCATTCACAATTATAATCTTATGACCATTGTAATTAGTACCACAGGAACACATTACAGTTTTAGCAACCCATAAAAAACTATGGTGTTCCTAATTAAGTAATAACACAGTATTAATTTTAGACATTTATAAGATCTTTTTCGTCTGGTATCCTCCAGTGTTATTGTTAAAAGTATTAGTTTCGTTACATTATATATAGAAGATAACGAAATTCAGTTTCAACACGTTCAAATCGTATAAAATATTTCATTGGTCCCCGCGTATTACGCAAATCCGATTTAAATGGCCTATGTAAACAGAATAGGATTTAAGTTGACCTTAACTGGTTAAAAAAAAATGGTAAATAAATAACGATTTAACCGTGGATTGTTTTCGATTTCGAATGTATACAACTAGAACACGTCACGAAATGTTACACCCCCATAACCACGCGTGAATACTGGTCATCCAATTCCAATGTGTTAAAATAGTTCATCAAAGAGAAAATGATACATTCTTACTTGTAAATCAGTAGTGCAGTCTTCAAACGCTCTGTTTTTGTGCGTCGTAACAATTTCCAGTGCCCAGAGCAACTGAATGTATCTAAAAACGGCTAGACCACCGACAAGTTCGACCCATATTAGTAGGAATGCATCGCGCACCGATTTCTTCCCCTCGACGACGTCCTCGATGTGTGTATAGGGGCAAGCGGTTGCGTCGCCCCAGTTCATGGACCACCAAATCGTCAGTACGAACAGAAATAGACCGTACATGGAGACACCCCAATTATCAGCAACTAAGGTTCAACGGTACATTTGTAAAAATAAATTTTAATCGATTTTAGTTTGTTAAAAAAAGCACCACTTTTACTTAAATAAATGGCGGTCACCTAATCGATATTCTCTATCCAAAGATCCTCAATATGATACTAATTGTAGAGAAATATCCTCTATAAGATGAAACGAACAAAGCAAGTACTAATATTTAACTTCAACCCCCCGGATCTGTAATCCGGAACATCTATTTTATCGATGATCGCGACCTTCACTCTGTACCTCTACCACGCAAACGTAACTAGGGTAAATCCGGGAGACGCGGTCGACCTGATATAAAATGGCTATTAAACCTAATACAGATATTACTTATTTTATCGGAACAAACCTAATATGTTCAGAATTTTATGCTGATTCAGAAAAACTGGTCGACATTTGCTTTAAGACAACATTTACTGTAAATCGGGTTGAAAACTGAAGTCATGACACCTGACCACCTCTCCCGAGGTGCCGGGAGAATTGGTTTTCGTCGTTGGCAGAGACCACTCACGTAACCATTCATGGAAAAATGACAGAGAAGAAAGCAAAATTATTTATGAGTGAATACCACTACAAATTCATTGATATTTAATTTGTTTACGCTAAACAATTAAAGAACACATCTAAGATAAAGCGAACTACCTACCGGCGATTAGCAAGGCAAATGAATACAAAAGTGAATAAATAAAATAAATAAACATAAATAATAATAAAATAATGATAAAAAATAAAAATATAAATAAAAATAATAAAAAAATCATAACTCGACCATCTCCCCTTTCTGCAGCGAGAGATGGTCTTTTCGTTAGTTTTGAGAGGAAGAGTTAATATGGCTAAATACTTTGGCTGCATTGTCCCTCGATATCTCTACTATCTTATTATCCCAAACATTAAATAAAAATAAACTTAGAAGTATATTTTAAATACGATTCTGTGCACCGTTGTTTGACAAAAGAGGTTAAATGTAACCTCAGTTCCACTTTTATAGCCTGTAAATCTAGAAAAATACAGAAGGAACCGAAGTGACGCTATTCGTTCAATTGCTTGGCTTCTAGAGAAGTAATTGGTCCGCACTTTAACGCGTTTTTACGCATAGAGTCTGAAATATAGCGACTCGACTAACTCTCCGGCTCGACCGCGTCTCCCGGATTTACCCAATTGAAAGTCTTCTTTCGTATAATCTTAATATATAAAGCAGAAAGCTTCTATATATTTGTGTGTTTGTCTGTCGCCTAAAAACTTTCGAACGATAAACTGTACGATCACGAAACGTGCCTCAGCTCGTTATGCTTGACTAATCCAGATGAATATGACTATTTTCACAAAAAAACTCAAAAATTTTTTTTTATAAAATGAGAATCTAAATTTCGGACGAAGCCGAGTAGTAAAGTTAGTTTTCTATATAAAACTCCCTGACACCTCTTAAATGGAACAAATATATTTAAAAGGCAGCGGTAAGATTTACGGAAAGTCGTGAAATAATTTCAAAGGGGGTGCAGTTCATTTCCAAATTACAGTTTCAATTATAGTTTACCCAATTAAACTTTTATGCGATAATGCACACTCCCGTACAATGACGTTTTATATAAATTCGAACAAGTTTCTTTAATGCTGAATTATTCATCCGAATAGCTATTTATTTGCTCTAGCTAGAGCAAATGACCAGAAACTCGTATAATAATTCACACGCTAAGACACTTACTTATTATCAGTTCGAAACATGCCCCGCAAAGTTCACCGGTAGCAATAGCTTCTAAAAATAGGGACCTTACGAACGGATCTCGTATGTAATAGTCCACATATCTTCTCATCCAATAAGCTATAAGACTTGTCAGTACAATATACAGTCCCGAAACTGCTAAAGCGAGCACTGTAGCAGTCATTGCGCTGGTTGAGTGTATGCAAACTCAATGGGAGTGCTGCAAAGTAAATAAATCATACACGAATATCATTCATAATGTCTTTCCTATATTAAAATAAGGGATAATAGAAAATTGACATCCCGTCAAAATTACGATGTCCTCTAGAAAAAAATTGCAAGGAAATAAAAAAAATTAAGTGAGCATAAATTACACGTCGATCTAAAAGAGAAACTAACGTTGCCACGTTAAAATACAGTTCACTGGCCGATGGATTTACTAGCCATCGCATGTTAACATCGAAATACACGCAGAAACTGTAAATAGTGGGAAGCTAAAACAGGGTCATTATGCAACGGTATACAATCATTCGGCAAACTATGGTTTCACCCGTTTCTCGTGGCTGTTGCGGGCGTATTGTAAACTTACGTGTCTATCATCGAATTTCACTCGCCTCTGTCATCCCCTTCTTGATCGAGTTTTGCCACGACCACACAACACTCAGAAACTATTTCTCCTTCCTTTCCTTCGTGCGCGCCCCGCGATTTTACTTAACAGTTATTTAAAACTGACCAGTGTAATTGAATATATCCGTGTGGATATGTCGCGTGGCTTTAAATAGCTGGTCTCCCAAATTACCTGCTTCAGCATCGGCATCGTTGTTAAACATCGCCTGTTTTTCGGTATACGTCGATCACAAAAAATGAATACTTAGTCCCTTCTCGGAGTCAGGATTGTATAGAATGCTTCACACACAAATAATTATGATCGTTTAAGAGTTAATTTGCTTCTTTATATTTTTTTGTCTCGTGCCTCAGTTAAAAGTAAAAGAGATTCACGAGGAACCTTTAGAAATTCGTTTCATGCTTACATTCGCTACTTTGTTTTAGAAATAATCTGGAATTGATCGATAATCGAATAAGGCTTCTGCAGTATTTAATTCTGTATTACGATCGACTGGCTTCTAGACCGCTTAAGAGTCAGTCACACGGAATGTCTGTTACACCAGCAGCTATGTGCTAGTTGAGATTCGCATTTTAATGAGATGAAACGGTTTCATGAATGAATCGCGTGTGGAGCGGTCGAACCAATCGAAGGCTCGCTTTGGAAGCTTCCATCGTATGCTATCGAGTAAATAGTTTTGGAAAAACCGTGCTAATTCTTGATTGATTACGTGGATAGTTGTATTTAATAAGAAGAATTAAAAGGCGATTGTATACAGTTATGATTGGATGTTTTTATTCATTTTATGAAGTATTAACTACATTTATTACATAGGTAAATGATTCCATGTTTATGAATGTGGGCTAACTTTAATTTTATCATTATAAAAAAGAAAGTAACATTTATTTACAAGAATCAAATGACTCTCCTTTGTGCTTTTTGGCCACCTGAGGGTCGTCTTGATTCTCCGTTCTTAACATTAACCTGGGAATTCGTTTCGATTTTAAATAGGACATTGTTTCGCTTGACGATCTAAAACAGACATTTGTTGCACGATGAAACAGTGTCTCCAATGCTTTAAGAACATTCTACGTCGTGCGAGTAATGGATCTTGAAATTGATATTACAAGATCTAGTATTTACCTTGGATGAGATGGTGTTTTAGATTCCGCTAGCATTTCAGTTGAATTACTTTCCGTCGAGCTGGAACTTGTACACGGCGAATAAGGAATGATCTGGTAAGTAGTCCTATTAATTGATTCGGTAGTTGTTTCAGTACTTTCTGTCTGATTTGACATATTGTTACTAATGCGGTTCTCTCCATCTAACGTAGGTTTCTTTTTCTCCTCCACGTCTGTCTTCATGGATTTCGCGTCAACATTGTTCTCAGCCTTAGTCTTTAGTTTGCCATCTTGGGTAGGGAAGCTTACAACAGGAATAGTAATATTCTTGTCCCCTCTGGTTGCATTCATCAGCTTTATTAACAGCTTCGACAATTCTTCCCGTTTTCTAGTTACGACTATTTCTTCGAACCAGTTCTTCAACGTTTTTATAGGCAATGTGTAATCTTTAATGGGATTCTGTAACGAAATTTCGTTATGAATAATAATATCCATAATAAGAGTAAGAATAGAAATATACTTACTTTAAAGAAGCTCTCCACGTATTGTAATACATATAATCCGCAATCAGTAAAATTTGATTGCTGAGGAACTTTCAACGATGCTCCCTTAATGGTATCTTTCGAAAATACTTTCTCGGTTCCCATTTTCGCAACATATTCGCAACTTAAGTAATCCCTTAACGTAGCTACTACCCGTGATCTACTCGCTCCCGCAAGAGAATCAAATATTACTATGCACGGTCTAGGAGAAATTATATGGAAAAATTCAGTAAACAGAACATTATACTTATGGCATATTAATTCATTCACGAATACGCGAAAGTACTCACACTTTAACAGTATCTTCTTTCTGTGGCACATTTTGTTCTATTTTCACTGGGCGACTTTTCTCGTCAGTAGCTTCTGCTTCGTCCTGAATTAAAAATCGGTGAGAATTTTATAATGCCCCTATACAAATCGCATTTCATAAATTAATGCAAGAGATGCTATTATTTATACCGAACATACATCATCTTCGCTATCCATTTCCATTTCTTCATCATCACCCTCAGCTTCGTCCCTCTCCGAACCATCATCAGGTTGGTCTATAGTTATGGTAGTTGTCACTGGCGTGAGGGTTGTACTTCCAATTGTAACAGCTTGAAGCTTTACTTCCTTCAGTTTTTTCGTCTTTCGTATAGTCTTACGAACGTCATTTTCTTCTGAGTGTGCGCGGTGCGTAGAAACTTCGCCCACCAATCCAGGAAAACAAATTATAGCCAGGAACCAATGGGCGCTATAACATATTTCATGTGTAATAGGAATATTTGGCGATGAACAAGTGGACGTGCGTTACGCAAAAGTAGCGCGTTTCAATTTTCTTACGAAAAGTAGCACGTTTCGGTTTGCCACGAAAAGAAGCACGTTCCACCGTTTCTGACGAATATTAGCACGTTTGGTCTTCCGCCGCAAAGACTAACACATTTGACTGTTTCGCCACGAAGAATAGCACATTTCGTACTGTTGCGGCGAAAACTAGTACGTTATACTGTTTCGCCACGAAAAATAACACAGTTGGGAATTTGCGGCGAAAACTAACATATTATCCGGTTTGGCCACGAAGAATAGCACGTTTTGGATTATACTGCAGACTGCAGAAACTATCACGTTTCAGCGCGTGGTCAGTTTAAAAGAATTCAACTGTTGAAAATATTGTTTAACAAATAATAATTCCATCTAATCTCCAAAAGACAACACATATGAAAATTTTAATCATGTGGCAAACCGCTCAAACATGCTAGTTTTCGCGGTGAAAGATGAAACATGCTATTTTTCGTGGCAAACTGCTCAAACGTGCTAGTTTCCGCAGCGAAATACGAAACATGCTATTTTTCGTGGCAAACCGCTCAAACGTGCTAGTTTTCGCAGCGAAAACCGAAACGTGATAGTTTTCGTGAGAACGAAGGCAAACATGCTACTTTTCGTAAGAAAATTTAAACGTGCTACTTTTCGTAACGCACGTCGAAGTACCGAATCATCGGCGCTATGAATACTCACTGTTCGTTAATAGGAATTATAATAAAATCCTTCTCAAATATGTTGACGTTTTTTGTCCACTTTTGTACCCTTGCATGCCTCTTCGCTGCGGCCGAGAGAGGCACAGTACTTTCAACAGCTTGGGCATGGGGGCTTGTCAATCGTTTATAAAAGTATGAACTAAACACATGAGTTCTATGTTGATCGATTTCCGATAAGACTTCTAATGTTAAATATTTCAAATAGAAGTCTATAATTACATCGTTTAAAAACTGGTCTTCTCCGAGACACAAATAATCTTCAGTATTAATGGCTATCCCACCTTTCGCGGGTGGTGGGGGATATACAGTAATCCTGTAAGTGACAGATATTTGTATTATTAAAACATTACACACGATATAAGAGTTTATTTTACATTTTAAGTAACTATGGCAGGAAAATAAATTTCTTTCTTACGTCTGTATTCCACCGTTACTATTGGAGTTACCCATCGAGGCGGATCCTTGGCTTTCTCTCCTAGACAAACTTTGGATTTGTAAACTCTGCGAAAAAATGCATATAAAATTATAACTAAGATTGTTTAGGTAGCGATTTTGCAAACTTATCGGCACTGTATCATACTACGTACATCTTTCGGTGATGCCCGTATAAGGATATCATTTGCTTCCTTCGAATTTAACTCTTCTAACAAATTTCTCCGCGAGAACAAATTCTTAAGCACAACTTTTGATTCCTCGGTTAATTTATCTGGCAGCAAAGTTATCCGTTTATGCGTATGATCTATTAACAAAAAAGAAACGTACAAATTAAAAAAAAAAAATGATTTTACTCGTAGTACGTGGTGTCACCCGTGATATCCATGTATTTGAACATCTTTACCTTTCCCAGCAGGATCATAATACGGGCCTTTGGGGTCCTGCATTCCCAATAGCTCACGAATCATAGCTCCAGTACCAGTAGACGTGTAAAAGAAGAGCACCGGCATTGCTTTACCGAAATGAATCAGTACTTTTACGATATCTTGAAACTTAATTTCTAATGATACAAAGCTTTTATCTGTAACGCGTAGAAATATTTATGTAAGTACATTGCCGTTTATTATTCTCCTTCGTTCTCAGAATTAGTCAAATAAATTTACCGTCTTCCAGTAAAGGTACACTCAATCTTACTCCAGTTTGTGAAACTGCTACTCTTTCTCGAGGAAAGTACTTGTAAGATCCTATCCTTACCGTTCGACACAAAACGGTAGTATGAGGTGATTGAACGGAATTGTCTGAAAAATATTTAATACCGCTCTCTTTACGTAAAGTTAACGTATATTTCGTTTTCGCACATATAAAACTTAATGAATACAGGTTTAATAGTTCCTGAAACATACCTTTCATATCTTCACTCTCCATTGCATAATCAGACCTTGGGCTGGGAACAGAATTGTTTGTAATCACTGGTTCCTTTTCGAGAATGGTCTCCATTTCTTCACTAAAAGGGGTACTCGCATCATGCAAAAATGAACTGTTATTAGAGCCATCTGATTTTCTACTTTTTCCTTCTTCTTCTTCGTCTGATGATATTGTCAAACATTCTGCAGAAAAAAATATCATGTCCATAACGAAGTGTAATATACATTTAAAATGGTATATTTGAAAATTTCTGTTATAAATATGCATATGAAAAGTATATACGCCAAGAAATTGACCATTAAAGGCTATCGCTCACTAGACCGAAGCGAAGTTTTCGTTGAGAATAAAAAAATATAAAAATATTCAAAATATCCTCGACGAAAACTTTGCTTCGGTGCCGCGCTTTCGAGGAACAATTCGCTTCGGCCTAGTGAGCGACGGCCATAATTTTTGCCTTTAATATCTCTTTAATTCAAGCATTGGCGTAGTTAGGATTTTTGTCTGGGGGGGGGGGGGGGCAGGCCCCATCTCCCCCCCTCTCGCGCTCTCTCTTCTTTTTATAGGTAGAAATCTTTATATACATACACATTTTATAATAATCATTTACCTACATATTTATTTAACACTAAAACAAAGAGTAAACGGAATAAAAAATTATTTATTATTTAATCTCGGGAAATGTAAACAAAATTTAAAAAAAAGAAAGAAATACAGTAGAAAAAATAAATTATGATTTATTAAAAACCAGAGCATATCATGTATACCTATAGTTAAAATTTGTACAAGCTTTAATTTGCGATGTTTTTCTACAAAAATATTTAGGACCTGTTTAGGAGTGCCATATTCGAAAACCTCTCCTGGAGCATAATTGTTCTTAACCACGTTTTAACGCGACGCATAGTGGAAAAGCTCCTTTCACAGCCGG
This sequence comes from Andrena hattorfiana, assembly GCA_944738655.2. Lineage (NCBI taxonomy): Eukaryota > Metazoa > Arthropoda > Insecta > Hymenoptera > Andrenidae > Andrena > Andrena hattorfiana. Next base: position 30,811,700 of record OX122892.1, on the reverse strand, counting down.
CCGTTACTGGATTGTTAGTCACATTTGCGTTTTGTACGCGCGCCAGCCTAATTCTAACAAGTTTAATTCATAATTTAACGTAATAAGAACATTATTGTTTTTTTTTATTTAGTTACACTGCATATAGCATTTCGGCCCAAATATTTGTTTCTTTTAAGATAGGATTTTACGATCAGACGAATGTTTTTTACTTATTTCGATAGTTTCTAGGAAAGGGCCATTCTGCGTTTTGGGGGGGGGGGGGGGACCAATCCGCATTTTGGAGGGGCCAGGCCCACCCGGCCCCCTACCTAGCTACGCCAATGAGTTCAAGTATTAAAAATAAAATTTCTTTTAAGAAATTATTAATTTATCTTGAGGACCATGGAAACTTCTGATGTAATAACGTTGAAAAAATGTATTTTTCCATTATTATATTTTCTCTTAAACTCGCCAACTTTTATTACTATTACTCGTGTATATTTGTCCCAGAGATTTTTAAGTATTTCATTTTCAATACCTTATTCTCGCGTGTCTGGTGCATAAGCTTATTCTTAGCGCAAAATGATAAATTATGTTTCTACCTGGCTCTTTATGAATAGGCCTTGATCTTGAAACACCCCTTCCTCTTCCTCTTCCACGCTTATAGACAGCTCCGTCTCGTTCCAATTTCTCTAACTTCGCCGACGAGTTTCGTTCATTGTTTTTCTTATAAAAGGTCTGAAAAAATGAGTGTATCAAAATTATACCACGTGATGAACGAAGAGAAAACTAGAACATGAAATATATTGTGATGTTTGTTGGAAGCTGCTTGTAATTAAACCTGAAATGGTATTTCTTGCAAAGAAGCTTTTATTTATATATTTATTTGTGGAAATTATTCCACAGATCTACATTAATTATTCTTCTATCATGAGTTCATTGTATAAACAAATTAATTAACTGTATTACTCCTTATATTATCTCATAATCCTTACATCAACAGACAGCATGGTCTCCTTCTTCTCTTGCATGCCCATTGTCATCGGTATTGATTTTACATCCTTTGGTAGTTTTCTTTTACATCTTAAACATCGATTGAAGTCAATTGAACTGATGCCACAGTGTGAACAGACAGCAAGCATTCCATCGACATATATAGGTTCCTAGATCCACACAAAAAATAATGTAGATACAAATTACGAACAATATTTAATTGTATTACTGCTGTTCATTACAAGCAATTTTATACAAATAGATATGAAATATGAAAAAGTATATTAAATTCCATGAATGAACTATCACACTAAAAAGTAAACACGTATTAATATTAATTTCATTACAGTTCGATCCAGTGCTGGAAATAGTTAATGAGCACTAACCCTTTACGGTCTTAAGCCAGGATCCAATCTATATTATCGTGCTCAGAGTAGATCAACTGTAGAGCCATACTGAATGCTCTTGAGACATTTTATCTATTGTTTAAAATAAGAAATAAACGTGATAACTTTGTTAACTTTGTTCGATATTCGAAGCGAGAAAGAAGCGAGTTTTTTTTTAGTATTTATAGATTATATTTTGTTATGGCATTCTGTAAATGGCCTCACAAAGGCGAGACTGAAGTAAAATCGAAGACCTGGAAAGTGGCGACGCGACGACAATTTCATTCAGAGGATTACCATACACATAGTGGATAAGTACCGACGATTACGATATCTCCGATACTGACAGTGACATAATAGATCTGACGAGAAGACTTGTGACGATCGAAGTAGCTGGATACGTAACGCTCGCTTGTAGTGCAAAACTAATGGAACCAAATGGAAGGTATGCCATCAAGTGGCTCAAGACCGCAAAGGATTAAAAAATCTCCCAATTAAATTAAATTATACGACGTATAAACTGTCTCCGAAAGATATCTGTTTTTGGCAGGCGTAAAAATATTCCCATAAACATGGTATAGCTGGACAACGCAGGCTTGACGTGACTTCTCGCTTGCGCAACCGAGACGATCACGTCAAGTTCGCGTTGTCCAGCTATATCTAATTTTATGAGACAAATGCCTACAAAGTTTAACGGTATTACAGTTACAAATTGAAATTTTGTATTCTCCTTTATTACACTTTTATACGCTGTTTAAAGTATTTAAGAAATTCCAATATTTTTTGTTAAACATTGCAAATATCATTCACGTGTTTAACATTTAAAAATCACGTTGCTATCTGTTTATAAATATAAACGTACTCATAATTACTTTAGTATTGGAAGTAATTTATGCTTCTTATACTAAATCGAAATAATTTATAGTTTATTATTATTTAAAACAAATTTAAACGTAAACGAAATTAATTTTCTCGCATAAAATAAGTGTTTCGTTAATGCAACATGATTGAAAAAAATAGTTGATTATATTACTTTCACATATTGTATGCCAATTTGTGTTTTAAGGATATTCTAGTGTTACGCAAAATATAAAATTATATCAATCACTTAATACAATAGGAGCGTCAATTATCTGAACCTCGATTAACAGAACCAGTGCTGCATCATCACTATCCTCACCACTGCTTCGAATCAGTTTAGCGGTAGTACTTTTATACCTCGGTCCCAAGCAGTTCGGATAATTGACGCTCTACTGTAGTAAAATCACTGTACGCGCTCACCTCATTTTGTTGTACAGGGTTACTGTTCTCATCTGGATTACTGGGGGAAGAAATATTTAGTGGTATTAGATATTCATAGCTGGATTTTAATCACACACTATTTAAAAACTTACCTATGGGAATGTTCTAAATTAGTATTCATATTATCTTGAGGACCATGACTTTCAGGTGTGTCGTGTGATGCACTTGTACTAGATCTAACATCCACAATATAATTTATACCCAAGGTAGGATCAGAAACTAAAGAGACATGCGTTGTTCCACAAAATACAATATTTGCCTAAAAATAAACAAAAAAATGGCTGTAGTCAATAATTTTCATAGAATTGCTTATAACGACAATGGGTGTAATAATATTTAAAGTACCTGCTCTAATAAATCTTGAACTGTACAATCCTCGTTTGGTATATCAAATGTAATTAATCTCTGTTCACCGTTAGAGAGTGTAACTAACATTTTTGCAGTATTTCCCTGTATTTGATGTTGAACTACAGTCTCCCCTGGTTTACGAATAATTTGTTGGAGATAGGCAATACTTTCGGATGAATTATTTTCATCGGTTTGCAATGAAAAATTTTGTTGGCTTATTTGAGCTTTGTCCGCAGAGGATTCAGGAGATTCTGGAGGTACTGGAGAATGGAGCGAATCTCTGTATTGACATTTTTGTGTCGTAGTGGGTTGTTTTTGAAATGGTGATTGCGACGTAGATGACGGTTGTTGTCTTTGCTGCGCCACGTTTGTAGCCTGTTGTCGTTGCGTAGAATTACTTAACGAACCCTGCACTGATTGTGATAATCGCTGCGCATTACTTCCCTGCAATCTCTGGTCATTTTGCATTTGCTTTAGTTTCGTTTGCTCCATTTTGGGCTGCTGCGATTTCAATGAACTTTTTGGTATTAAGGTGTGACCTTGAGGTCTGGTATGAGCAGTACTCAAAGAACTAAGCAGTTGCGTAGGAATTTGTGTCACATTTTGTCCAACCGGACTAACTGACTTATTACAAAACGAAGGCGTAGAACCTCTGATATTAGACACATTAGGGCTTTGTCTTGGAGTTCCCGTGTTATTCGTTACGTTCACTCTGTCAACAGTGGTCGAGGATCCAGTTTGTACATTATTCGTGGATACCCGATGCCTATTTTGATATGACCTAAGTGGTTTCCTTTTTACAGGCGCAGCATTCAACGGTGATAATTCACAGGGCCCGTGTAGATGAGTCTAAAAATATATATAACTGTTATTGCGCTTAAGATGAAAAGAGACTATCATATGCGATTATATTTACTTGTGGAGAAGTATTATTTTGATTTTCATTTAAATTGGCAGTCTGTGTTTTCTCTAATATTAATGCACTCTGTTTCGATACTGGATTTACACTAATGCTATTCTCCTGCATTTTTATCCATTGTATTTGTTGTCCATCATTGTTACAATCTACAAATGTCTTGGGACCTAAACGATAGAATATTTCTTTACAATTTTCGTCTTCGATATATACAACGTTAAGGGGTCATTCTGGTAATCACGCCGCAAAATTCAGGTTTTTTTTAATTGTGTTTTTCAATGTTATCTGGAGTTAAAAATCACGCTTTTGAAAAGGCGGTGGGAGTGATTTCAGCTCACAGTCTCATCTGAAACAAAAAACCAAACTGATTCTTAATCATTACGAGTACCGCTATCTCAGGTGCCAGAATTAGCCACGTAAGTCAAGATTTAACAAAATTACGCGCATTTAAACTTCAAGTAAAATGGAAAATTTCGATACTTGAAGTTTAAATGCGCGTAATTTTGTTAAATCTTGACTTACGTGGCTAATTCTGGCACCTGCGATAGCGGTACTCATAATGCATAAGAATCAGTTTGGTTTTTTTGTTTCAAATGAGTCTGTGAGTTAAAATCACTCCCGCCGTCCTTTCAAAGGCGCGATTTATAACTCCAGATAACATCGAAAAACACAATTAAAAGTGTATTTAAAAAATTGTTCCGTATACATTATAAGTAGCCTACTAAATGAAAAAAAGTTTGACATCGTTATTCGTTGCATTCACTGAGAAAAAAAAACCTGAATTTTGCGGCGTGATTACCAGAATCACCCCTTAACTGAATAAATGAAATTTCATTAGAAATTCAATGTGTTACCTTTAGTGTCTGCAATATTTACAAAATTCCCACAAACAGTATTAGCATTCACTGTCGCCGCCTTCAATACGCCTTGCGGCGAAGACAAATCATTAGTGTTTGTTTTAATAATAAAAACGTTTTGCCTGTAAATGAAATTTCTTATGTCAAACGTGTTACACATTACACCATGCATATTAATTTGTAAAGTGCCAGGCAGTAGCGTAAGAAAATCATTGACAAGAATAGAGAAAGTTTAAAGAACATTTTCCATTTTACACCATTGATAGGTGAAGTACTGGGTATCATAATTTTGCCGCCACCTCTTTTACATGACACACAAATAGATTTTACTTAAAAAGTTTTAAATACAAAATATATTTCAAGCAATAATTAATATGATACCTCTTGCCAATGAAATTTTCATTCTAAAATACTGATAATCTAATAAACTTAAAACAGAACTATCGAGTATTCTTTTCATAAATGAAAATAACGAGGAAGAAAGGGTGCATTGGTACATTTTGATTTTGATTTCATAAAACACGATTTTTATTATAGCCAATAAAATTTGCTGCTTAAATACTATCTAAATATCCTATACTATACAGACTCATATCCACATCAGCACAATTTCGACATTTCGAATAATTTTACATCAATTTTTGGGGACATATATGTATAAAGATACGTACGGACAATTTAAAAGAATTCAATATTTCTTGATCTTGCAAATACAAATATTACTTACGTAGAATAAGTGTTCTTGGGGCAGAGAAAATGAGCAGGCTACTGATACGATATACAGAAGAAATTTAAAAACCTGAAGGGCTGTATATATACAACAGAACTATAATTAAAAATTACTAAATTGTGAAGCACGATAAATTTAAAAAAAAAATATCCTTCTGTATTATGTGTGTTTTCTGTTCGCAATAAATATAAAATAGCTTTTTAGTGTATATTATACTTTTGTGTTCATAAATGATTGATTTTTATCATTACTGTTAAATCGCTATTAGATTATACATATGTATTAACACAACCTTATTAAATGAATGATACACATAAAATTGATTCTGAAAGATTATTACACTTACGTTTCCTTGCATTTGCTTTGTGAAATGAATACTGTAACTTACACGATATGCCCACACTTCGCATTCGTAGTGTTAGCTGTAATTACTTATATTATCAAAATACAGTATTTCCTGATTCAGTCAGCGAAAAATAGTAGTAATCATAGAAAGCTTCTTTGAGGCACACGTGTACAATTTCACAGGATTTTTAATGATAAAAAGTAAACGACATGGCTATAAATTATTAACCGCTCGATCAGCAGAAGTATGGGTTGTGTATAAATATTTGTACTTCTATACATGTGATGTGGCAGAAGACTAGCTTAAGAAGTGTTCGATGGTAGTGTTAAATTTTTGTAGAAAATGTCATAATAATCAAAATTACTTGTTGCAACGATGAATAACTTAAAAGCTCGGGAAACTGAGATTTACTTAAAACATATTACCATATACATGAAATTATATAAACCGATTTGTAAAATCACGAATGTTAGAAATGTTTATAAAATTCTAAACATTTCTTGCTTAAAGCGGTATATAATTGTGATCATGTTACATACTAACATATACGATATTTCCAGAATATATCGAATAGATTCAAAGCAATCCGTAACATGCTCGAAGATTGATATTTAACTTTAATCACCAATGCCACATACCAATACCCCCTTCTTTTTCCTCGACTGATCAACATACTTTAGGTCACTAAACGTATATCAGTATATTTATGTATTTACAAAATTGAAAGCAAAAAGATATCACGCTGCCGCTTCGATATTTGGAAAATTGAAATGCATGCGCACGAATTACCCTTGCTCCAATTGCGTTGCAGAGATTTGACTCCCCAAATTAATTTGCGGTGAAAATATCGCCTGTTCGCTGTTTTGTGGTGCAGTGGTGTATGTCAGAAATTGCTGTGAACCATTACCACCATTATTTACGTCTTCGACAACTAACTGAACACTTTGCCCGTCTACAGAGCAAATTCTCTGTACTTCTTCTAGTGTTAACGTACCACTGGCATTGGTCACAAAATTATAATACTGTGCCATATTATTCAAGACTCAACTACTTGCAAATATGATCTTTTATCAATCAACGCAGATCAATACCAAACTGATCAATATCGCTACTATATCGGATTACACCAGCCCATCAATATCATATCTGTGGGACGACGAATTAGTATCTGCGCAATAAAACCTATTAAAAATAATTTAAAGTTACTCATGATTTTTAGCATTTACTTTTATAAGTCGGGTGATATGATTGAATCTAAAAGAGAAAATAGAAATGTATAAGCGAATCTTAAAAACTAAAAGGAATCGAGCTAACGAAAGACGTAAGAGTACTAGTATATAATAACGCATTATCTTTAAGTCTATGTGTTTAAGATTTCAATTTTTATAGATATCCATTGCAAAATCGTGTTTTAACGTCAAAGCTTTAAACACTGAAATTAGAGGAACAAAATCAACTGAAACCAATCCATCATATAAATGCGAAAGTAGAACTGTGTTACTTAACTATTAAATATCACATATTTGCAAAAAGTGTATTTATTCTTGGATACGCTGATAATCATACTAATTAAAATAACTGATGTTTTACATTTATGGCATAAAATTTGTATATATTTCATGTATACTATCGCAAGTGTTTAACTGAAACATAGGTATCCTAAGAATTAAAATAAAATTTGCTTAAGCTACAACATACAGTTTCAACAAACAGAAAAAGCATACTAAAAATATTCTGCTTTTTTATAAGTAGATGTAAAGTAAAACATTTAACTTCTTAAGTAGTCTCCTACGTACGATTTCTTACAAAGTACTCGAATCACTCGATAATTAAAAATCAAACCTAAACATAAATCTCTGACGCATAAGGCAACTTTTATGCATAATCCGAATGTCTGAAAATTTTTGTACAGCATGTGCTTCAAAGATTCGAAACTTTGATAAAAACGTTGTAATAAAAAAACTGCTGCATCATGTGGGTTACAGAATAATCGATAATAATGATCTAATTAATCTTATAAATAAAATTATGTTACTAAATTATAGTAGCATGCAAACTTTTAAACACGAAAGCTCTTGAGAAATAATTATCGAATAGGAAAATTTTAATGTGCGCACAATTGCGTAAATAAATGATGCAAAGTTCATTATCCTCGTATAATGGTTCAGAGTGTTGATATTAAACTACGTTATACCATGAGATACGTCCCATTATTGGATATTTCATACGTATTCTCCAATAAATAAAAATGAACTAATCAAAACTTTACACGATGCTTATTCGTATGAAATAGAAATATAATAATGATCTGAAAAACATACTTGTTTGTTCGACTAAAACTATTTTCACGATAATGTTCTACATTCGTTACTTTAATATAAATTGTTTATGCATACTTTTTAGTATATAAAGAGAGCTTTTTGTGAGTAAAACTTATATATTCAATTTTAGTACCGTTGAAAAGTAAACGTTCTATGAACCGAATTATGCTTGGTAATTTATAGGATAAAGAAGCCTCGATAAATTTACATATAAAGTAGAAATATAGTAAATCTAATAGCACATGATGTAAACATTAAAAAATACAGACATTAAAAGCAAAAGTAAAAGAATTACTTGCACGAAATGTGGTAACATTATAATTCATATCTATTCTTAAGGATATACTTTGCAATTATTCATTTCTAATCTAAATAATTAATAATTTCATTAATCATTACTTTCACACAACAGTATTATATACACGTTAAATACACATATCTCATAGTTACTGTAAACAATACTTTTAAAGGCAAAAGATGGACTACAGCTGATGAAGAGCAAGAAACAAGTTGTGAAGATGTTAGGATTTTTACCATACGATACGATATTCTCCTACAAAATCATCCACCGTGAAACTAAATCAGCAAAAATTATTCTTACTACCGCTCCTAATAGTTATCATTGAAATTTGACTGAGATTCAACGGAAATTTGGAAGAATATTATACGCAAAGGCAATATTTAAATATCGCGAAATCATAACCTAAAAGTCGGGAAAAAGAAATCGATCCCAGTCTCTCATTATCTATTATAAAATAAAGTAATAAAGAAGAAACACAGATATACATGCAATAAAAATAGAAAAATTTACCACGAATTGTGAGGTAAACTTATGATTCAATGTAGAAACGTGCGAGACTGAACGGTGGTAAGAACGTTAGAGAATTTTATCATAACCTTGTTTCAAAATCGTAACTATGTCAGGTTACAGATAGAATAAAATATCATTTAAGAAATTTCTATTTTTACTGTGTCGTATACGTGCTTTGTTGTAAATCCTGCATGAAATCATGTGGAATCACCGACTTGAATATCAACCGACGTCTAGTGCACACATTACAAATTTTTTATTAAACTGACAACCATGATACTTACGGTCGTCTGTGCAAGGTGAAGTAAATATATAATCCCGAAATCGGCAGTAACAAATATTCCTTTGATCGTATTAAAGTGATTTTCTTATACTTCGCACAAGTAAATAACAATTCCTATTCGCCATTTTATGTTACGGTTTATGTGAAAGAATCGCAAAGCAACCGATAGACCGCAAAAGATTACGCCACTGCGTCACTGAAGTAGAGTTTCCGGCTCCGGTTTTCTAAGATATTAGAGGCGCGAAATTTGGTGTGTCTTAACGGTAATGATCGCATTAAAAACGTATCTGTGTAGTACGCACTTAATTTGTGTTTGTTAATTAACGAGTAGAACAAATTCTATAAGTGAACATAGCAGATAATGTGATTTGGTACATAATAACTTTTCAAGGCAGGTAGAGTTTGAATTTTAACAATAAATTAAACAAGTTGTTGCGCATAGGTTACTTAAATACACGTTAATTATGATTTGAAATTGATATAACAATGAACTGCTTATTAAAAGTTGAAATATTTATATATTATTGTTTGTAACCATATCTTTAACCGAAAGTATAACTTACGATTCCGATGCTTGTATTAATAGGTATGTATTACGATAAGGATAAGTCGTACAGGGTGTCCCGCAATCAATTATGTAATCGAAGACGTTATTCTACGTGGAAACGTAAGTAGAGTAATATTCTTTTAATTCAAAATTGAGTTTGAAAATTCTAATTGGTAAAACGCCGTAGAGAATACGATGTGATTATGGATGAAATGAATCTTTATACAAAAATAGATGCAGAAATTGAAGAATTTTAAGTCAAGTGCGAATATATTTGATAAATTTTTCAAATCGATTTCCTCGAGAACGAAGGGTCCTATAAAATAATTTTATTTTACTGTTTTGATTACTTTGTGAATGCAAAATCACCTGCTTCGTGTTCGTAGTACTCGCTGCAAGGCACTCTGTACGTATAGACTAGCTTTACTACTTGGCTTCGCCCGAAATTTAGATTTTGATTTTATAAAAAAAATTTATTTATTTTTTGTGAAAATAGTCACATTCATCTGGATTAGCTGGGGATAATGAACTGAGACACCTGTCGTGACCCCAGAGTTTACCGTTCGAAAGTTTTTAGGCGGCAAACGAACACACAAACACTTTCTGCTTTATATATTAAGGGATCATTCTGGTAATCACGCCGCAAAATTCAGGTTTTTTTTCTCAGTGAATGCAATGAATAAAAATGTCAAACTTTTTTTTTCATTTATTAGGCTACTTATAATGTATACGGAACAATTTTTTAAATACACTTTTAATTATGTTTTTCAACGTTATCTGGATTTACAAATCGCGCCTTTGAAAAAACGGCGGGAGTGATTTTAACTCACAGACTCATCGGAAACAAAAAAACCAAACTGAGTATCGAAATTTTCCATTTTACTTGATGTTTAAATGCGCGTAATTTTGTTAAATGTTGACTTACGTGGCTAATTTTGGTACCTGCGATAGCGGTACTCGTAATGGTTAAGAATCAGTTTGGTTTTTTTGTTTCAGATGAGTCTGTGAGTTAAAATCACTCCCGCCGTCTCCTGGATAACTCCAGATAACATTGAAAAACATAATTAAAAGTGTATTTAAAAAATTGTTCCGTATACATTATAAGTAACCCAATAAATGAAAAAAAAAGTTTGACATTGTTATTCATCCACTGAGAAAAAAAACCTGAATTTTGCGGCGTGATTACCAGAATGACCCCTTAAGATATAACAGTTCTTGCAATTATATATCCCTTGTATTTTAATTCGGAATGTTTTCAAGCACTTGAAAAATGTATACATTTTTTAAGATTTTACAAATTCGAAATAAAAATGAACACTTGTATTCATATTCAGTTTATTTCAGAATGTGGTTAAAAATAAATTGAACGTACATTAAGATGCATTTTATCTTAAAGTTGAAAAGTTATATCTACTAATCAGTCATGTATTCAATGTCTTCTCTATAATTAACAACTGATTTCTGTACATTACTAGTAACATTGTCACGAAACAGAGACGTTAATCTCTGCCCACTCCGTTGTAGTGGGTAAAAACTAAATGGGAGAAAGTTTTCGACTGTGGGTGTTATTGCCTTTTTACTATTGAATAAAGGAAGCTGACTTCGCGTATTATTTTCGATTATGGTATAGCAATACGCCAATTGATACATCCTCGTAACTTCTGCAAAATTATGCGCAATATCAGGATGGCAGGATTTCAATGGATTTAACTTACAAGTTATAATCTTTGCTAAATCCAATTCTTGTAGACACAACATATCTGAAAATAAATAAGAAAATTGTAATGCACTCTCGAAGTTGGGAGCATATTTTTCTCAATTGCAATCACAAATACTCACATTTCTTTGAATCGTGGTAATCATTATGCCTTTTAGCGATTATAAGAAATAATGCTTGGCAGACAGAATAAAATACACTATGTTCTTTGTTCCTATAATCCATGTAACTCGAGTGATCTTGTATATTAATATAATCGTGTATCCACATAGACATTTTAAATTGTACTGCTTTGACTAACCTGATCAAGGGAAAACGTATAAACGAAATCTAGAAAAGTGTACATTAAATAGTAATATATGAAATAGTTACCCGGTTGTGACAAATTTAGCTGCAACTAGAAAACTAGCGATGTATGCCACAGACGATTGCCGTATAACAGCAGGCTCGTTAGGGTCTGTCATCTTACGCCACAACCAATCTACAAAAGCCTCCACAACAGCTGTTTTAAAACTACAAATATAGAACATGATATACTGCACATATTGACTCGCATGCGTTGGTAGTATTACTGTCTCGAATATTTGTAACACGTCGAAGTAAAGACTTCTTAAAGACTCTATTTGCAGAACTCCTTCAACGAAGCAGGAGTTATGCATGTATTTCAGAATTAGCTCCATACAAACATCCAATTTATGAGCTATCGGATGTACTTTGTCTGCTTCTATTATATCTTTCTCTTCGACAACATTATTTTCATTACCAAGCGTGCTTTCACATTCGCTACTATCGTCCATTAAGTCTTCGTCCTCATTATCTGTTTCAACGCGTGGTATGTTTACATCCAACACCACTAGCCTGCAACAGACATTTAATTTCATTCCCACGCTCACGAAACACCGCCGTACAGTGATACTTTACCTGTTAATAATTAGGGACAGAATATCAGAGCGCAATTGCGGGGCGTAGTCTAATATTTGTATTAACGCATAAACGTAAACTTCGTGCGTATGCGTCCCATGAACTATGTACGGAAACCTTCCCCTAAGTGACTGCAACAGTAGCTTACTCGACCTAAAGAAGAATTCATTCTCAGGTTTCTGTCTAATCGAGTCCTACGCATTACGTACAACTCGTAGAAAAAACTATTTAACCCCTCAGCGTGGTATGACGAGCAGGACTCGTCATGGAAAACTGTTCGCAACGGCCGTATGACGAGCGCCGCTCGTCATGGGACGTGAAGCGGAGGCGTAGCAAGTAGGGCTTGGGACCCAAGATCTATCGAACACCCGAATTACAGGCGTCCTGTGCTCTTCTCATATACATTGTGTAGGCCTTGGGAAGGAAATATTGCCGTGAAGAGGGCCTCTTCGAAAGAGTGGCCGTTTGGGAGAGATGCAAGTCGATTGGTTAGATTAGGAGGTGTGACGATACTTCCTCGAATCTGCTACGTAGTAACGCCTTAACAGCAGGGGCCAAGGTTTCGACCAATGCGATTCATCCTACAGCTAAGTACTGTTCTGGGCAGAAAGCCTCCACGCTGAAGGGTTAAATACACCACGAACATTTGCTATTAGCCGATTCTTACATTGGCACAACTTTCAAAATTTTGCATAGGACATCGTGTATGTGACTTAATCTCCGAACGTCTTCTTCTTTGCATTCTCCAGCTTGCCATTCGCCACCGTCATTGCTATCTACATACAACAAAACTGTTAAGTACACAATTTTTTACAGGAACATATACCTCAACCATTTCCCAACATATACCTGGTTTAAATTGTTCAATTAAATTATCTATTACATGTTTAGCGTAATAAATTTGCATACAAATCAAATCCTCTATAAATGCCTTATAAGCGGATATTACATCCAATGAACGATTAGTCCACTTTATTTGCAACAGCGTCTCTATAAATATTTTATGAACAGGGCTAAGTAACGATATACATTGTCTTACGCTTGCCAAGAATTCTATTAAATCAGTGTCCTGAAATCGAACGGTAGGTAGATTAATAGTGTCGAGTCGAAGTAAATTGGAGCGATATAAATCACTTGAATAGCGAATATATATGCACCTTTATATTCGACTCTCGCAGGATGCATATTAAATCCTCGTAATCCTTCGTTCCTTTACCAGCTTCGAAATTATAAATAATACTCTTAAGATCTTTTGGAAGCTTGAAATGTACCCTGTTGGTCTGTTTAATAAATTGTGACCTAACACCTGGGGCCTTTAAGATCGATGAGACACTGCTAACTTTCGATGATACAACTGACATCTGTTTGAAAGATACATACGTAATATTACATACACACTGCTCCGAGCAATTCTCATAAAGATGTAGCCTCTCAAAGTTTCTCAAATTTATTTTATATTAGTGTGGAAATCGATTGAAAATTATCAAGTGACATTTGTAGTATTCGTTCAAGTGTCAAGCACATGCATGCAAAGGATGAAAAGGTTATGACGGGAAATTATAAAATGGTTTGCAGTTACTTACTTTTAAATTCGTACTTGCTGCGTTTTAATATATTAGTATCTTTTGACAAATCCGAATCATACGTTCGATTACATTTTGAAGTCGTATTGCACAAATATCGCTTTAATAAAGAATACCTCCACATGCGCTCGCTAACCACACGTGTCGTTCCGAGTTCCGAGAGGCAGCCGAAGCCGATCATTAATATTATCGACTGGTACTATCGATAGATAATTTCGATTAGTTGAAATTGCGATGCTCCGATTATTCGAATTTTAAAATAGTTCTGCAATAGTGTAAGTCGCAATTGCGGTCTGAGAAATTGCTTGTTAATTTACTCTAGTGAAGATGTAGAAAAGTGTTCGAAATGTGTATGTTGGAAGTGGTAGAAGTAAGTTTTCAACTTGGACTATGTAAATTGGCGCAGATGACTTGTATATGTATCATCAAAATGTGGTTAATATATGTAAGACCGCGCGTTTCTCGGAACCCGGCCGCGCGCTTTTAAAGGCCCATGAAAGGCGAGCTCGTCGTAAATTTTGTGCCGGCCTATGTACATATAGATATTTGTTAATATACTTTTTTTTTAAATTTCCCGCGGTTCACGAAAAGCTCATCGTAAATTTTGTGCGGCCCTATGCATAGATATTTATTATTATAAAGTTTCTTTAAAAGGCCCCGCGGTTCAGGAAAAGCTCATCGTAAATTTTGCGGGGCCCTATGCATAGATATTTATTAATATAGATTTTTTTAAATGCTCCGCGGCTCACGAAAAGCTCATCGTAAATTTTGTGCGGCCCTATGCATAGATATTTATTAATATAATTTTTTTTAAATGCTCCGCGGCTCACGAAAAGCTCATCGTAAATTTTTCGGAACCTTATTCATAGATATTGTTGCGCCGTTGCAGAATTTCCTCATTGGTCATGGTCGTTAATTTATTTTACCATTAATAATTTATACAACAACACAACTATATTTAACTTTATACAATAAACAACGATAACTGTAAATTTATACAATTAGGGAATCAGTAAATCTGGCTACATGTCCGTTCACTATAGGCGAATTCCACTTACGCCCAAACCGCCCGCGCGTGTTGAAAATCACGGGCGTTGCGGGCGATTTGAGCGTGAGTGGAACGCACCCTATGATGGTCGGGCCAAGATTGACAGAAGATCGATATCAGCATCGTGCGTCGTGTGCTATCTAGGAATGGTATTAGATGCTACATATTTTTATGTTACTTTTAAAAGTGCAATTGAGGACCTTGCAGCAAGAGGGATGTAGCTCCATCTTTACCAGCTTCGAGTAAATTAGAAAAAAAACTTTTTATAAAATTATTACTTTGACTTAACATTAAAAAGAGAACACTAATTGAAAAATATATATTTTCACACAATAAGTAGTAGCTATTGAGTTTATAAGTTTTTATTTCTATTTTTGACGAATTTTCAAATCAAAAACTGCCATTCGATTGACAGAATTGCACCTCTTTCTTGTAGAGCTCTATACTTGTTTGATAATCAAAATAACTCTTAAACTAAGAATTTTAAGAAAATTCAACGATAAGAGGGATACCAAAGGGAGAAGAAGAAGGAGTGGAGTGGATGCGTACAGTTCTGGGAAAAAGGAAAAGAAAGGAAGCCCAAGATGAAGGATGAAGACAAAATGAAAACACAATTTTGAATTAATCCTCCCAGAAACACTTAAACAATTAACCTCATTTTGAGGCTGAAAGGCAAAAATAAACCTATTTACTACTACTAAGAATTTCAAGATCTAAGTATCTTAATTCTTAATACTTTTTCGTGGAAAATGAACAACTGCATCAACTAGTGTACCTAAAAGTGTAGAATTCTATTAAAAAAAAGTGCAATTGCACTTTCCATCTGCACCGGTACTTACACAAGAGAGAATAAAAGTAACATTAAAATGTGCAGCAGCTAAGATCACTTAATTCTACCTTAAATACTTTCTTGTATCTCCAATCGTTTTAAAAATACAGCCTGTCTAATTTACATGGGATACCCTGTATTAAACTTAATCCTATTTTTAGCATTTCGAACTTCATTAATTATTAACTCGTAGAATTTAAAATTTTTCAAACGATTCGTTTCGCGTATTTATTATTTAAGTAGGAAGTAACGATTGCAATGCATTCGGTTTAAAAATAAAGGTTGCAATGCACTCCGCAACAATTTCGATTCATTTACGATCGCAATAATACTAAAGGGAGACATTATTAATATCCAAATGTGACTTTTATTGCGTCATATTTAGAAAATTCAAATAAATAACATTATTGTTAATGTCGAGGACAAAATTTAGACCTCCTAACGCTACAACAGTACAAAAATAAACAAATTAATTGCAACTAGATAGTTAAACTTCGTTGCGTACGAAAATTTGTTACGGAGAAAATGAATTTCCCGCGTAATTTGTACATTTTCGTCCATTTGTCTTTTAGCTTCTTTTCGTTAATAAAATTGAAAACTCATTAGGTCGCATCAAGGATCAAAGTAGACTGGCAGGTCATTTTGTTGTTCCATCAAGGACGTCAAGGCTCGTTCTATACTTTCTGGTAAATGATCTAAAAGCATCCGTGGCATTACAATTAATTCTGTGAATTCTTCAGGCTTTGCCCATCGCATTTCGTATTTCTTCTCTTTCTTGTTGCTTTGCACCTCGCTAAAAAAAACATGAGCTACAATGTATAAATATTGTATAATATCATACTTATTTGTATAACAGAATTCTCCAAATAGTCGAAACATTAATGTAAATTGAAGTTCAAGGCGACTGGAACAGATGTTTAATAAATCAAGTAATTCGAAAAGAATTGGGGTACCTAACTCGAATAAATTCGATCACTGCGATTGATGCAAACAGAGTCGGAATACGTGGAAGTTCGGGGTAACTGAAACTCACTTTTCTAGCCCGTATCTATTTAGTATTCTGTAATTTGAGTGATTTGAGAAGCATTTTAGCTAGTTCGAATTTATTACATTTTTCAAATCGGTGATAAAAAAGGGGGAGAGAAAGCTGATACTATGAAGAATTTAGCACTGTTTGCTAGTGTCGAACAGTTATATTATAATGGCGATCAGATATGCTGACGACAGCGTGTGCTTTTTAATTTTAAATTACCATAAGATGAGGAAAGTTTCTATACTATGGTTCAATGTGGAGACTCTCTATTCGATGGCGTAATAAATGTCTCTAAAATGGCAAAAGTAAAAGGATTATATAATTTCTGTGTAGCTGACATTTAATTATAAATTTTAATTCCTTGCCGCTTACAAATGAATTTCTTGAATCATATAAAAAACTTTCGATTTCTGTTAGCACGAGGAATTTACACGTTTGGTTTTCTCTATAACTTTAAATCGCTCTGGATATTATATTGCATTTACCAGAACTAGACCAAAATTCATCTTATTCTTTAAAATCAAGTTGCTCGAGCAAATCAAAATTTTGCGAAGAATATACCCAAAATATTTGAACAGATCGAATTTATTCGAGCTACTTGAATTTTTCCAGCTTCTCGATTTCTTGCAAAATACTCAGAACATTCGAGTAAATATAGGAATAGGTATATCTAGTGGTTAATAACTCAAATAAGAATTGTATCGTAATCGTATCGAGGTAAATATAATCATTCAGAAAATATACATATAAATAAGGAAAATGAAGCTATAGCAAACCTTGTTCCCTCCGACTTTTCAGGCTTGCATTTTATTATATGAAGTATTCTACCTCCCGTGTATAACTTTACTTTCGAGAACCTTCTCTTCGTAATATCCTCTTCGTATTTATTCTCCTCCTGCAATACAGTATAAAATTCTATTAATCTGCACATGTTACCCGAACAATCCTTGTTACTTCAGTTCGCTGAGAACACCAAAACGGCAGACAGTTAAATTCTCGTTGCGTCTTTACCTCCGATCTCGTTGTCCCTCGTTCATCGAGTAACGGTGATTGCCCTGATGAAGTAGCTATTATATTGCAGGTAGGCCACGTTTTGCTGAGATCCTTTTCAGGGATACCAAACAAAATATAGCCCAGCCCGTTTAAGACTACTCTGTACTGGAAACATAACGTTTACTGTCATCAGCATTGAATTATGAAAATTTACGTAGGTGTTTGATGCTACAGTATTTCGAAAAATGGGTGACTATTCGGAAGTAGAGACAGAAATGTTTTCTTCAACATCGAATCATTGATCTATTTGTCTCAAACCGTGAATGTTCGATGTCGAATCATTACTTGTAAATTAGCAAGAGTCACTTCGTATGATATAAAATAGAATCGTAATTATTGTGGTTGCTTAGAAAATGACGCATCAATGGGTGATTCAAACATTTTAAACGGAATTGATGATTAGTTACTACCTTAGGCAGTTGACAGGCATGCAGCGTCATCAGCAAAGATGTTCTTAGATTTTCTGTGCTGTCAACACTTAGCCTCATTACAAAGTCATCTCCAACTCCTATCGTTAGGACGAATTCTTCCGTTATCGTAGCAACCTCTCGGGAGAGTAGACCCGCTAATAAAAAATTTTTTTTTTACATCATCACAGAATTTCAACTTGAAAGTACTTACTATTCAATTTTTAATATCCACTTAACTTACAATTTATTTTAAGATAAATTTGTAATAAAATTTAACTTGATTTAGTTCAAAATTATTTTGGGGAGACGTACCTGGTGTAGAGAATGCATAGACTTTCAGAGTTGGATATCGAGGTCGTAACAAAATTGCTAAGAGAATACCTAGTCCAGCACCTAGGCTATGACCTAAGCATATTTTGTCAAATAAAATAGTATTAGGATCAATATGTCGAATATGAACAGATTTAATTTAAAACCCAAATGGTGTTTTTACTTTAAACAGGAATTTTTGTTTACATTTTCTTACAACTTATGGTTGTAATATACCAGTGAAATTTTTAGTCGAAATTCGAAAAATTGACAGTTCTGTAAGTTTGAAAACATTCGAAATTTTTAAGAAGTTAGCTAACACAGAATTTAAATTAATTTTTCTGCAATGTAACGTTCACTGTCAACAAAATTGAAAATCAAATTTCTCGTCTTTTGTTGTGTCTATATTACAAAATTATTCTAAAAACAATCTCACTCTTTATCATATTTCGGGTTCCAAAATATTACAGTTAAAGGGACTGATCGAGTGTGTCCCATATTTACAACTAATGTCAGATATTTAGCACTGTATGGCTTTCAAGATTACCTGTAATCACTAAATTAAATTGTGGAAAAGTATTGAACGCTCGTTCCAAAATTTTGTGTTCGTCCAATTGCCTCAAAATCACTTTTGCTCCAGTTATCATGCCCCTATGTGCCTGAGCATACAAACATTTGCCAATATAAATAATTTATGACAAAAACATATTATTTACGCTATGTTTTATCCCCCGAAAATTTAAGAAAATATAAGTATCTTCATTAAGAAACGTTTAGAATGACTCGTATTTCATATTAATTTATACCATTGAACCTGGTGGGAGGCCCTCGCATTCAAAGACATCAGAATCGGCAGCGATATCTGTGAGTATATCGCGTAATGATAGAGAACCTCTTATAACAATGACGATATTGTTAGTTTTGTGGTCCACGATTACACAGAAAGGTATCTGCAAGCATTTCATAAAAATAAATGGAGTCATTTCGAAAGCTATACAGAAGTAAAAATTACGAACCTCGCATAAATGATTTTTAAACGATGCAAAGAGAATATCGTCCACGGATAAGCCTGATAAAGATTTCACACCAGCCAAATAGCAGTAGCAACAATTGTCACCGTGGATTGCGAGGCGCTTTCTTCTGTAATTCAATTTATTTAGCTAATTCAGATTTTCGTCGCTAATCAAATACTTTAATTTCAATTGCATTTTGTTTTTTTTCTTGTCAATACGCTAAATGATACTTAAAACACTTGCAAAAAATGAATTCTTACGTTTCTAAATTTCTAAACAGTACCGTGAGTCTATTATTGAATTATATAGCGGGCTTAGTTTTGATAATACATTTTTAAATAAATGTGAATGAAGAGAAAGCGTGGAACGTCGAGTTCTAGTCAATGTGTTAAATAAATTTCTGGTTGTCGTATTTTTCGAATTACGTTCAATTTTTTTCAATTGTTTTATATACATTTATTTAATACATACACCAGATTATGTGGTACGTCAAGGAGGCTGTAATGTTTACTCTAAATGATAACTTATGGTTTTTCTGGATCTTTATTAAAGACTCTTTACTTTTAATCTATTTTCAAAGTCTGTTCGAATTCTTTACGTCTGCCGGACAAGATATCGAGAAATCACATGTTTCCTATCGGTAGTAATTCCGGTAAATACTCTTTTAGTTATTATTATTTTTCAATTAAAATTTGAAGAAGTCTAATTCATAAATACACCTTTAAGTAGAAACCTTTTTCTAAAAAATTTCCTGGATTAGTGTCTTTCTTCCAGGTCTCTAGGTAGATATAATCCCTTAAGATAGTAATCAGTGATTGTAATATAACGTGAAACAACAATCAGGAAATGTTATATTCGATATTGAACACTGCGTTTTAAGAGTGTAAAAAATATATTTAAATTTAAATAATGTCATCAAATTCATTGATCAATCTAATAAAAATATATCTCCATGGGGAAGCAGGTTTGAAATCATTATAAGATCCTGTAAAATATGATTTCCACTGATGTAGAATAATGTACGACGATAGTTTCGATCCACCGGAAATATAATCTCTTATGCATACTTACCTAAAGCAAGCGCAACAGGTTAAATTCTGCATAATATGAAAATATCCCGTACACATGTGTTTGTAAAGGACGAATAACCATCCATAACAAGCTATCGAAAGCTTTATGTAATGAAGCGCGTTCTCCAAGGACATCCAACTCGGTGTATCAGAGAAGATGGTTGATTCATCTACGATGAAAATTCGAATTTATTACTATTAATCAATACCGCGGAAGTGCGTAATGGAAAATCTGTTTGAGTAATCATTGTTCAGCACTTATGTATGTCATTAATTTGCACAAGGAAAGCTGGTGCCTCGTGTTAATTAGGAAAATTATTTTCTGCCATTGTCAGAATTATTTTGAAGTCATCGCACTAAAGAAATAAACAGTGTGATTCTAGAAACTGGAACATGCTGCACCTTTATTGTTGATGGAGGGTAAAGTTGAGTGTCCTAACGACGACTATCTTATCACGATATCATTTTTTCCTTTGATACAACGGTATAAAAAATTCTACCTAATAAATTCCAACGCGAAACTTGAGAGTTTATACACAGACATAAAAAAATTATAGGTATATCTCGCAAAACAGTTCGATTTCAATAGTCGTACCTTAGTATAATCACACGCAGAATAACAAGAAAAATCGCGTCATGTACAAGAAAAGTGGCACCATTTAAGAAAAGGTGCGACTACATACGTCAAGGTAGTTCTCATTGCGACATTCAACTTTCCTTCTACTATTACTTCTTTTTGTCTTCGCGTAAAAAGAAGCTACAGCCTGTCCCAGTTCCTAGAGCTGCTATGTATAACGTAACCGTAACACATACCCATCGTATATACTGGATGATGAAGGAGATTTAGACGACGCAAGTCGTGTGTTTCACGTTTCTGTCGAATTCTGAGCAGAATGCATCCTGCCACCACGTCTGAGGGCACCAGGTCCGTTCCACGGAACAAAGAAGTTAGTAAACCTGTAAAACGTATCTCTATCATCACGCAGAATCACAATGGACCACAGACTCAAAATGACAGCATAGAGAATACTCAGTATCCCCGTACACTTCGTGCGTTTTATTCAAAAGCCATGAATCCCGCAGTTACTGAACATGTCAGTCTAAGGGGATGAAATTTCTAAGTAGATGTGTCCATTAATTGAAAGAAATAATCAATACGAAAACTGGACCAGAAAGCCAGAGATGTTTGAAATGTTTACGCTTTAATCATTAAGAGTTAAATGTTAGGCCTACAATTAACACAGTGATTCTCAACTTGTGGGTCGCGAAGTGTTTTCTGAAGGGTCAGCACGCTTTTGGGTTTTTCTTTTTTAATATTATTAAGTTAGAATTATATTCTGAAATACCTATTTTTAATATGTTTTCTTTATCTTATTAGAGGCGGGGGGGGGTGCAGATTCTTCGAATATTATAAAAGGGGATGAGGACACAAAAAAGGTCGGGAAACACTGCATCAACAGCATTAACTATATTGGGAATACAATTCGTAGTCTGTATGACCTAACACTGTTGCAAAGTTATATTGTAAGGCTAGTTACCATTAATAGTTGAAGGGTTAGTTTCTTTATAGAGGAAGACACATCTAAATTTCATGCATACATTAATCCGTTAAAAAAAGTCCTGCCTACTGTGAAACTTAGAACAGAGGTAAAACTCTGCACTGTGAGCTGGGAAACGTTGTATGTATGTAAGATCAATATGGCATCATGGTGTAATACAAATTATAATTTTTATATCGTTATCGTATAGTACATAGTAAGTAATTAATTATGTTTAGTAATTATGAAAGTCAAGTGTAAAAGTATGAAGAATTTTAAATGGAAAGAGAACAGAAATTAAAATTTAAAGAGAATTTAAATGATACCTGTATACAAAACAGTACCACGCGGAAATGCTTAAGGGAGGCAAATTTTCAATTCATGAGGAATTTATCAACGTAGAAAATGTTAAACAAATTTCTTTTTTCTATTTTCTGCCTGCTTCGTTTTTTATAGCCCTGCTCGATGGGAGCATTGTTTGTATTCTGATGTAGGTCATGGTTAATTTCCATACAGTTGGCTTTAAAAACTGTTCACAAATGATTTGCATACGATTCGTATTTGCATCTGCAGGGTGGGCCACATAAACTGGTGTTCTCCAGGAAGTTAGTAGAAGTAGCGACAAAAGTTCGCATCTCATATTTTAGAGAGAAGTATCCAAGCCTTGTGCTTGGTTTTTGAGTGGGAGGGCATGAAAATTTTTGCTACTTCAAATATTTCTCTTAAAAATGGATATCTTTTATTTCGAGCATTTTTCCGTGTTATGTGTAGTTATGGAAATGTAACGAAACGTATCCTTTATTACGAAAATTTTGAGGTGTGGTAAAAAAAATCAAAACGAACATGCTTGGAGTTATAAATTAGTATTAAATACTTAAACAGTTTATAGGAACGTGTGAATATTTTCCAGTTACTTAATGATAATTTAAAAAGAGTTTAAATAATATAGTTTTATATATTCCACTGAATGCTAGTGGAAGAATTGATAATTATTTTACAAGGGAATGTACCTACACTGTTTTAAAGGATCATTAAAATTATGTCTAGCTCATATTATTTTCTGTGATGTGTTTTATCACTTCGTAAAGTTCTTCAAATTAAGGGTGTTTTTCGTGTCATATGTATAGCCATGCAAGATATGGAGATATGTTTGAAATGAACGTTATCTGATTTTAATAGAAATATTCCGCGATGAACAAATTCATACATATATGGTTCCATTTAAAAAAAAAAGTTTGTCACTTTCGTTATCTGGGACTTTTCCAAGAAATCACTCTCTACAGCATGACGAAATATTTTTACCATTCCCTGTGCAGGGGCCATTAGTCGAATGTCTGTAATCTCTGTTTTTGTTCTCCTCGAAATATGTTATAAACTCTAAGAAATACATATTTCACTATTTGCAAAACAATCCTTCGAAGCTTTAAAAATTGCCATTCTAAGATGATACATTTTATCTCAATGAACATCAAATATCTTGCAGTAAAATATATTTTAAGTAGAATACAAATTATAAAGTGGTCTAATTATTTATTACTAATTTTATGAGGAAGCAGAGCCTTTTAGGTTTTAGATTTTAGCGGTTGACTATATATTTCAAGACGAACAATCCATTCTATACGTTCGAGTAACGTCCGACATTACTAATCTTCAAGATAACAATTAAATAACCTTTATACATGTGTATATCACTTCGACATTAATTTTCTAATAGAAAACCGCAATCAATTCCGTACATTCAGATAATTTCCGATATCGGTAATCTTAAAAAAAAATTTACTTATCTCTATGAATATTTACACTACATTACATAAACTCGAGAAAACGGAAGAATCGATCCCAGACACTCGCTAATAATTAATGTCCCACGATAGGAATCCTCAAGAAAATAATTAAAGTACCTTTATCAATATGTAGATCACTGCTACATTAATTCCTCAAAAAGGGAGCAACAGAATCGGTCCTGAACTCTTGACTAACATCGCTCCTTCTTAATAATCTCGAAAACGGTAATTTGTAACTCATTACGCGACTCAACCTGCATGAGAAGATTTCTCCTGGCATCCGATGTGCCCGATCTCGCGCGTGCAACGTCTTTTTCACAGGGAAGGTACAGAGCAAAGGAAGCACGTTCTAATTTCAATGCGGCAGGACTCTTTCTAGGCCAGCCGTACCTATGTCTCACCAGCGACATGTTGAAAGGTCTCGTTAGCGCTCTCGTCTTTTCTCATCCACCATAGAAACTTGAATCTGCGAAGCCAGATGCTCGAAACTTTGCTGTGTTCAGCCAAGCTCTCCAGATTCTTGTTGTCCAACGAGCCTAGCGGGTCGAAGATCAACGCCAGGCCGAAAACGGTGAGCCCGATCAGGATCCAGTCGAACAGCACCAGCGCTTGCACGACGGTGATCGTGTAGTGATCGTAGCCACATTTCACTTTCGGCCCAAACATCCACAGACTTCCTAAAACGTTCCAGGATATCTCGGGTAGCAGCAGTAATATCCTGTGGAATCGCGAAAACATTTGGTTCTTAATGAACGTACGAAATCATTGTTAAAAATAGATTTCGGTGTCTCGACTACGCGATTGCTTGCAGAGACAATATCGAAGCGACCAGGAAACGTTTCAGAACCCTGCGATCTCTACGAAGGCGCAAAGTTCATAATTCATTCTAAAGAATCACGAGTTAATTTATTCTAGCCGGTTAAACGCATTGTTTTCTTAGAAACTCTGCCTGTATGCAGCTTTGAAATTACGGCTGAAGGCGGCTTAGCTTTAGAAGAAGTTCGATGGCTTTTTTGCTGCTTGAGAATCGTAAACAGGAGATTTAAGTACTGCGGCAACGTTGGAAGACACATCGACGGTTCCACCGTCAATGAGGCTTCATCGTTGCGAATAATAAAAGTGTCAGAGGCATTGCGTCTGACAAAGAACATAGACAATTCCCGTGAGGAATTTTTGCCTGGCGTTTTTGCCTTTGTTAATTAGCATTTATACGCAAGCACAGCGCAATGAAGTCGTTGGTCAGCTTTTCCTGCGCACCTCGGTACGGTACGATTTAGGACGCTAGGAATAAGGTGATTCTTGGGAATTTTTTTCTAAGAAACTATTAAGCGGATCTTTTCCAAACTTTCAGGGTATTTTAGTTCACATTCAAACAATAAAAATTAATTTCTACATTACAAAGTGCTCGGTAGAAATGAAGATATATGAGCACGTTCGATAACTCGCGCGCCGGAGTTGCAAATTGGCGATTGTAATGGTGGCCCCATTTCTTCCCTGAAATAAAAAACCAAGGATTTTCTTATTTCTAGTATAATTACATTGTCGATGAACCTAACAAATGAAAAAAAAGTTCAAAATTGGCATATTGGTGGGGCTTCAAAGAAAATGTTACGATTCTGCCCCAAGATATTTCGTACTATTTATGGAAAAAGAGTTGTTCGATTCAATTTATTCATCAATGTCTTAGGTTCATCGACAAAGTGACTATACTAGAAATAAGAAAATCCTTGGTTTTTTTATTTCAGGGAAGAAATGGGGCCACCATTACAATCGCCAATTTGCAACTCCGGCGCGCGAGGCCTAACGAACGTGTTCATATATCTTCATTTCTACCGAACACTTTGTAATGTAAAAATTAATTCTTATTGTTTGAATGCGAACTAAAATACCCTGAAAGTTTGGAAAAGATCCGCTTAACAATTTCTTAGAAAAAAATCCTAAGAATCACCTTATTCCTAGCGTCCTAAATAGGGCTCCCCCCTTAATGCAGCCCGAGGGTAGTGTGCGTCAGCAGCCGTCGTCAAAAATAATTTTTTACCACCGTAGACTGAGAAACTTGAATCTCACGCTGCACATACTGTTGGTAGCAGTAGATCTAAAGATGTCACTTGCCAACGCGAGTGAAATACCTGCCTCGATAAAGTTATCAACGAGGTTCATACCGCGGCACGTGTACAATGTGTCGGTATGAAAACCGATGATTTCTTCGGCATGGAAATTACTATGTAATTTTCGAACGCTCACTCACTTAACTGTCAAGAGTGGTTCAACGCATTTGCGAGCCCGCGTTTCCATGATAGATCCTTTCGCGCTCTGTCTGACAATGATGAGCATGAACAGAAGAGACGTGATGAGCAGTGCTACTTGTCCTATGAGGTACACGCGGACCAATTCTCCGCCTAAGTGGCAGCTCCATGTGTATTGGTAGTATCTAACGCAGGCGATTCCAATGAGTGCTAACCTGTGAACGGAAAAAAATTGTATTATACCTAATGGATGATATCTTTGATAGACGGGTCTAATTGCATTGTGTGTAATTGGCAAGATTGCCTTTGTTAGATGAAAATGATGAATCGTAAATCGTAACTGCTAATTGTTTGGCACTGTGCACGGGTGGAGCAAGTAACTGGAACCTAACCACTTCGATCACTGCGTAAATAATGATTTTAGTGAAAAATGTTGAATGGTTTCGAGGGGGGCGTAATTTGAAGTGATCAGTTTTCTCGTAAGTGGGTGTGTAAAGGACACGCGCGGGTCAAGTTTGGTTCTTTAAGGGGGGAATCCTATTCTTTGGGCTAAAAACATAGCAAAATTTCGATTTTTTTTTTTAAGAATCCAGCGATTCGATTCATCTGAAATTTGGACCATGTTTTGATGCATCTTTGAAGAAGCTGCAGGATTTGTCTTATTAATTTTTAACCATAAATATAGTAGTTATGCATGATCGACCATCACGCCGCGAAAAATTCGGCGTCCGTTGATGTACATGATATTTATCTACCAGGTAATCTGAAACAGAAAAATTAAACGGCGTTTTCTTTTATACATATGTAGCTTGATATTAATGAACCTGCAAAAAACAAAAAAAAATGTTGAGTGGTGTGGAGAGTTTTCAAACTGAAAGGTCTGCACCTTTAATTTTTGCGCCAATTTTCTTGTGTAAGGAAAAAGAATAACTTAGCGGTATCCTGGTTCATCAAATTGAAGCTACATATGTACAAAGTAAAAAGCCGTTTCATTTTTCTGTTTCAGATTACCTGGAAGATAAATAACATGCACACTAGCGGACGAGTTTTGCGCAGGGTGATGCATAACTCCTATATTTATTATTAACAATGAATAAAAAAAACTGCAACTTCTTCAAGGATGCATAAAAACCTACCTTTATACAAGTATTAAGTACAACGTTTTAAGAGACTATAAAAAAATAGAAAAACATGCATAAATTTTAATATATTAATTAATTTTCTACATCTCTACACGCGCGCTGGTAGAAGGTGTAACTATGAAACAGCAGATCCGAAATCAAATATCATTTTTTTTATAAACTATATGAGTGCAGTTTCCCTTGCACGTGCCGATTACTTAAACAAATTATTTTTGTAAAAATGGTGCGCTTTAGAAAAAAGTTCCGAAAATCCGCGAATAATAGGGGCAGTTTTTCGAGCATATTTCAAAAAATTTGTTTTCGATCAAAGAATCCGTACGTACCACGGAAACTACACTCATATAGTTTATAAAAAAAAATGAAATTTGATTTCAGATCTGCTGTTCCATAGCTACACATCCTACCAGCGCGCGTAAAGGGTCTAGAAGATTAATTAATATATTGCTTAATTAATATATTGATTAATTAATATATTATATATAAATTAAAATTTATGCATGTTTTCCAATAATTTTTTTAATAGTCTCTTAAGACATTGCACCAAACGAAAGTAATAAAAAATTTATATGAAAATTGTAAATTATTCCTGAAAAAAGAAATCTTAAAAATTGCCTACTTTTCCGACCGTCGCAGTGGTGTTCCCCTTTAAATGGAATCATATGTGTTTTATTACGTTAGTCGATGCAACTCGTAATTATGTATAAAATGTATTATCCTGCACAATAAAAACAGCCATTAGTTTAGGAGATATTTTCCCTTCAATTATTCGAAGTGGTATAACTGGAACCACTGCGATAACTCTCAACATAATAACTCTGGCGAAAATTAATATCGATGAAATCAGCATGGTTCGAGCGGGACTAGGTACATAGTGAATTATTCGATTTATTCCTATCATTTATACTTTTCGAAATTTCAAGGTAATATTTGTTCACCGTTGAAAATGAACGTTTAAAGTATCATCGTGTTTCAAAAAAATTTTGAGAGGAAAAGAGTTGCAGAAGGTTTTTTTGCTAAAAAAAATCATAACTTTTTTAATTTTTAATATTTTATTACGGGCCGAGGCTGAAGGCAATCTGGTTGGCGGCTGCAATGCGGAAGATTTGAAATTGTTTGTTGGAGATTGTTAGTTGCGGAAGAACCGGTACCTGGTTAAAACTGGGAACCGCTGGAGGCAGTTGTCGTGGATGAACCGGTGCCACTAGGAATGTTAGTTTAGCCTCGTCACTTTATAACGCGATACACCTGGAGCGGTAAAGACGTACCTCTGCCGGTTTATCTCACACTGGAAATTCGAATGATAATTGGATTCTAATAAAATCACTCTGAGTAAGAAATAAAAAAGTATATTTTGCAAGCTCGGTCTTTACAATTGTTCAATGTATGTGAATGCAGGGGTCTCAAAGAGTTTAATAAATATAATGCACAACAGCAACTCGTCGTACTGTATCGTTACGTTAAATACTCGAAGAAGAATGTAATTCGATCTCGTTAGCCTCTTTCGTCTAAACGTACTAAACTTTAAATGAGCCCTGAGTATGCATTTGTGCACCTTTTTATTATAGGTATGGGAGAGTCGGTAGGTTTACACTGCGTTCCATATAAGAGTGTACCAACGCCCCTACCGATTTGCAACCGATCTACGCAGCTCCCATGGATCTGACACACGCGATTGGTCATAATACTTTCCCTGCCGGTTTACTACCAATCAACAGTGTATCCCTGCGCGAAACGAGTATGCTCTAATGTGGAACGCAGTGTAGGTTGTAGGAGGTTTGGGTCAGTTAGTGTATTTCCATTCTTGATAGGCATACCTTATTCGCATAATGTATTATTCGTTACAGCAGTAGTAGCAACATTCCTAACCAAAGCGAGAAGTTTGTGAAAGTATTAAACTATAAGTAAAAGTGCATTTTTATGGTAAGTGTAATCTAAATTGGTAACCGAAGTAAGTCGCTGTTATGAACTTATATAATATACGTAGCGCTAGTAGAAATTTTAGTAGACGAACTTATATTCAAGCAACAGTTGTAGCTTATAATTTATAACACAAAACACGTTGCTTGACTAACACAGGTGCCTTATTGCAAAATTTAGATGTGGGATGTATGGGTCAGTAGTGTGCGGGAGATTTGAGTCGACACACACATCCCCACTTTCTTCTTAATGAACTGCTTCAGCCACTATTTTTTACAGGCCTACAATGCCACTTATTTATAAAAGAAAGACTCAGAGAGAGGAATACCTCTGAGCAAGTATCGCATAAAAAAAATATTGCGTTTAAGTTCTCCGAACAAAGTAGCTGGTACGAGCAGGACACAGATTTTTTAAATTCGATATTAACTTGATTAGTTTTGAAAATCTACAGTAAAAATTTAATTAACTACTTTCAATACGTATATTCTTATTATGTTATTCTTTTAGAGCTTTTATTTTATTTATTTAAAAGATTTCTTTGAAATAATGGTATGAAATGATGATGGAACATTGATGGTAAAACCTGACTAATCATAACTGCTCACGCGTAAAGCGTGTTTTTCTCTCATTTGGTCAATTTCAGAAATTAATTGAAATCTGACCCAAACCTATACACTCTCTCCTACTATGAAATTGGGCTTAGAAAGTTGTGGGGACATGGTTGTCTTCAACTGAATCTTAGTTTTCGTGGAAAACCTCGGCTGCACCACACCATTGCAGGAAACGGTGACCCCGCCGGGTCGCGTGCATTCCAGACACCCGAATGGGTTAAAATGTCACAGATAAGTCTGTGTACGTAATAATTTTTTAGCTAAAACTTTATGGTTATACTCTTGAGACATGGTAATTTAGTACCAATAAAAAAAAGTAATAAAAAAGATTTAGTAAATAAAGTTTCCCTTACCCTGTAGAGGATGCATGAAGTTACTACTAAATGGCGCCAGTAGTACCATTTTCAATGATGCCTCAATGATATTTTACCTGAAAGCCTTGGGTCATTTGGACCCAGTGTGATAACCGAGGGTTAATAAAACAAACTTGACCATCGCGTGTCCGCTACGCATTCACCTACAAGAAAACTATTCACGTGAAAAATTATGTCCCCCTTGAAACTATCTATTCAATTTTTATCTGAAACATTTGTCACTAAAATCATTACTAATGCAGTAACCGAAGTGGTTCCATTTTGTTCCTTCGTCTTGGGTAACAATAAATGCATTTTTCATCGATAAAAACCGCGAAGAATTTTTAAAGGAGAATATAAATTAATAATTATAAGAAGTTTAAATATTCAAGGTTTTTATTTAATGTAAAAAAAAACTCGCTTGCAGATACTGAAAGTTTACGAGCCTCTAAATGTACTGCCGCTACTACTGGTTTTATCATATTATCTAGACTGGAACCATACCGGTCTTTTCGAAAATTGTTTCATATATTCATAATATGTATATCGTACTATACACAAAAATTTGTCACTTCAACCGATCGAAGTGGGTCGCGCAAACAACTTGGACGGGCCACGGGTCGTTCGTCACTGAGGCTAAGTATTATAGTATATTTTTTGTTTTAGGATATTACTTCTGCACTGGTGTGTATTGAAAAATATAAAAAAATATGATGACTTTAATTTTTGCAGATTTTTTACCGAGGCCACTTTCATAATTGAAGACCCCTTGTAGAAAACACTGTAAGTGCCAAAAATCAAATACTATACTATAGTATTACCATTAGCACGTAAAACATTTTTTGACAAAATGTTTTTTTATAATTTTGGCGCTTAGAGTGTTTTCCTTAAGGAATCTTCAATTACTGATCATTTGTGAGGATGAAGTTTTGCTAGTTTTTCATAAGTTTTTTGGTCACTGTGAATCCGAAATGTATTCCGCGCTCTTAATTTTTCGACTGACATTACGTTCATATCTTCAGTCTTCAAGTATTCACTTGAAGGTATTGAGCCAATACTATTGACTGAGACGTTCGGCGAGTAGTTTATGGATTGATTGCGTACCATACACGTTCTTTAGACGCTGCGTCTAAAATCTGAATAAACCTTGACTTGTACAGCTTGTAAATATCTGAGCAAGTTTTTTTTGCTTTGCTATTGCGTGTGGAGAATTCTTTACTCACCTGATCTTACTGTTGACGTTATAAACTTAATATTTGTTGTTTTCTTGTAAAAGGTCATAAAATAGATGATTTTAATAGTGAAAGGAAACATATATTTTGTAATCACATCAGCGGACTAAATAAATAAAATTTGATGTGAAACTAGTGGAATTTTAAATAACACCGACTTTCAATGTTTCAGGAAAATTTATTCTATTCAAAATAATAAGAAATATTCTATAAACTTTCAACTGATTGTGAGTTTCAGTTATTATTCTATTTAAATATGAACACACGCACTGGCAAGTAGGTATAATATTCAGTACTTCTAAAATACTTGGTCCATCTCTACCGGAATTACCCTAATGAACAATCAAGCTGTCATTTTTCGTTAAGTAATCAACATCGACTTAAGAAACATACAAGTCAGTATCGAGTAATCTTACAATACAGACTAGTTACAAAACTTTAAAATTCTCTTGTTCCACCAAAAGAAGAGAAGTGAAGAGAAAAGTGCATCATTCTCTCCGTGTACGCCTTTTCTTCGTTTCATTGCGAGGATATCGTTAAATTATTCCGCAAACTAAATCAAGCTACACAAAACATAGAAAAGAACGGACTACTTACCACACGGTTCGAATGAAAATTTCAAACAGACCCGGATAAACGAGATCATCGGTCGCAGCCAGCCATTTCCTTCCGAAAAGTTTTATGGCAGGCATTTCTCTGTGAAATATACCGCAACTATGAGAACGGAATACTATCCTCAACAACGCCAGGTCTTGACAACATGAAACGTGCTTTGCAAAGGAATAAAAGCAGAAAACGGCATGACTAATATTCACGCAGTGCTAGGAGAGAAAGGATCTCGAAAGATTTCTTTTAAACCGATCCGTTCGGGTTTCATGGCGTCCCAAGATTTTCGAAATCTTTTACACCAGCGACTACGTCTTTTTTCTCGCGTTGATGAAATTCGGAGAGATTCGGATGCCCGTGTCTCTGCTGCGACGCGCGTACCTATTCCTTTGATCGCGAACCAGGGACCAGAGAAAGCGCTGGAGAGAAAGTCTTTGTCTATTCTACATCTGAGAGTATTGACATAACGTTTCGACGCTCACCACTGGACCCTGACCGTGTCAAAGATCGCTTCATGTTCCAAATCCTAGGATCACTTTCACGTGCCACATCCTCCACCAAAATGGTCCCGCGTATTTGTCACGAATTTCACGTAGCGATTCTTGGCTGTCGATTATAAAACCACGCGAAAAGAGGAGCGGTCGTTCGACGATTATCTATTACCCAAGCAACACTTATCCGACTAATGAATCGCCCGATTTAATTTTTCCACGTAATCGGCGATGTTGACACGTCTCTAGCGTTTTTTCCACCAAACCATACGCTTATATTGCAAGAATGATAGCTACGACGACATTGAACTGTCAGGAGATGCTTTCAACGAGACTCCATTGCAAATTACTTTTTTTGCCACAATATACTATTATATACTCAACTCCACCACACTTCCTCATTTCTATAAAGTACACTCGATCAAATCAGTAACCCTATCGGCTCGCGAAGTCAGAAAATAATTTCATGGCAATTAAACAATGCTACGCGCAAGCAACTAGAAAGCCGTTCATATTGTTGCTTAAACTACAAACATTATTCGAGGATTCACTCCATAAAAACGCTCGAACCTAGATATACACTGCCGTTCGTAATTATTAAAACACCTGTTGCATTTACAGAAACTGTGATATTTGGTACAAATTACACACTTTTCACGTTGTAATTTAAAATCCCAAATCAAGTAAAATTTGGCAGAGTTAAATTCGAGATAAATTTGCAACGCTACTCATAATAATATTCCACACACAGTAGGTGTTCTAATAGATACTTATGAGCGACAGTGCAAAGATCGTAGAAAAATTGAAACTTTCCAGAACACCAAAAATTATACCCCTGTTCGCGTTACGTATAATTATTCGATTTCACGTGGAAGCAGCGATTTCAAGGTACATTTACCTTGCCAACGGAGCGTCACAGTGTCCCCGTGCAGCCTCAGATCATTCACGAGATCCCACTTCTCTGCATGCACGATCGTCAGCCGCGAGAGGATCTGTGGGACAGGACGCTGACCAGTTTTACCGTTTTATCTGGTCGCGCGACAGGTCCGGCGAATTTGTTCCTTTTTCACTTCAGCAGGGGGCAAGGTCTGGCTCGCGTGCCCCGACACTCATAATCGCGTTTCGACCGCGATCGAAGCCCGCGCGGAACGTTGACGCGCCGATATGGGCGGTCCGTGTCAGCAACCGAAAAACCGCTGACCCAGGGCCCGCGTGGAATTCGGTCCCCCGGACGAACTTTCTGCACGCGGCTGTTTGCGCGCTAGGGATAGTCGCGTTCGTTAAATATCGACGAAGAATTGCACCGTCCCGCGGTACGCTGATCAGCGAAATGCACACACAATGCGCTGGGCAAACCCGTTCACCTTGTTTCGTAGCACCCCGCGTCGAATCCCGCGAGCTGGTTGGCGGCGACTGTCCAGCGCGGCCAGAACTTTCCCTCCGTTCCTCTCGATAACACGTTCCTCCACTTACGAAAAAAGCAATGACTCCTCGCGGGGAGAAAAAGGCAGTAGGTAATGGTAGGAGCCGGCAGACAGCTGTCCCTGTATCCCGCGGTTGCGTCAACCGCTTCGTTGCACTTTACACGAAAATTGTGAAATCAGATTTTGCCCCGATTATTCCACTGCCCGCCGATTACGGTCGGCTATCGTTCTGCCCCGGATCGCTGAATACCGCAGAATTCGGTTCGTGGAGCGCGTGCATACTGGTCATAAGTAGGGGAACCTGGGGCAAAGTGGAACACTTCAGATGTAATAACACAAAAAGGCAGAGACAAGCATATTTTTTTTGCCGTATTGAATTATACATTAAAATTCATAATAGGTATAAAAGACCTTCTGAGAAAAGAAGAAAAGAATTTGATAAAATATTGGTTAAAAAATGTACAATTTTTTCTAAGCGGGGTAGGAAGAAAAGAATTTGATAAAATATTTGTTAAAAAAATGTACAATTTTTTCCAAGCGGGGTAAAGTGAAAAATAAGTCACAAACTAAATAAGTCAAGGAAAATCAAGTATTTTTATTGAACCTGAGCTTATAAAAATATGTTAACTTGCTTGTGAAAAATTTAAAAGGAAAACTTTAATTTCAGAATATCCAAAATTGAAAATAATACGCTGAAAGCGGATAAATTTATAGGGAAAGAACGCAAAACTATTTATTTTATTGTGTTACATGTGCTCTGATTGATTTTAGCAATTTTGAGTAAAATTGTGTGAAAATTTCGAGTGAAATTTCACTCTGCCCCGTTGACTTTCTCCGCGGGTTCAGCGGAAGAAAAATGTATGAATTTCATATACAATTTGTAAGTTACCAGTTACAATGAGTGTGAATATGTTGAAATAAAGCTAATTTAACATTCCTACTTTCATGGAATCTGAATGATAAGCTAAAAGAATAACACCCATACAAATAAGATGTTACTTTACCTGACTTTAGAAATAACAATTTCATGTACAACATTTTGAACTTTTGAATAAAAATTCTAAACACTACTTCACCAACAATCAATCTCACAAATAATAATGGCTTTCTTTTGTGACATACCTACTAGAATAGCCAATATAGCACTGCTAAATACATAGTAGTATGTACAGTCCAATATTTCACTTTACCTCACCATTTTGCTTTGCCCCAGTTTCCCCTATTTGCACCTTCGTACGAGATTTGTTTATTGATGTAACAAGTCGATGAGAAATGTGTCGATCTTAGTCTCCTAGGGGGCGTAGGAAATTTGACATTTAATTGAATAGAATTTTTGGTAATCAAGGTTCTTGTTTTGTCTAGAATGTAGGTGCGTTTAAGTTAGTTTGTTTATTTGTAAATGTAGAGAAGTGTAATTTTTTTATGAGGATTTTGGTGGTTTGATTGTTGTTCAGTCTTGACATTTTTGACGGGGAAACGTTTGTAATGTTGTGGGAGACGTTACGACAGTTCGTGAACACTCTTTCCTTGTGTAGATTGTGATCAATTATATGAAGTTTAGCAAGCGAACATCTACTTAATACTCGTGCAGATTTAAAAAACAGTGTACAATCTTCTTCATCCTATATTTATTATTAAACCTTAATAAAAAAAACCGCAACTTGCTCCAAACATGGTCCAAATTTCAGATCAATTGAATCGCTAGTCTTTTAAAAGAAATCCCTTGTTTTTAGCTCCAAAAATAGGATTCCCTCCTTAAACTATGCTGGAATTTTAGAAAAAATTCCCCTTTTAAAAAATTTCCACGCAGTTGGGAATATTAGACACACGTGGGATGCAGCTATAGATTCCTTAAGGAAATCTACAAATTTGTAGATTTTGAATACAAGTTAAATATGGGGATGAAGTGCTGTTTGGGAGGAACGAAATTATTGCTTTCGAGATAATTTGACATTAAGGATTTGCAGACTTTAATAGTGTCTAGCTTCAAGTACCATTTTATGCGCAATATGACTATGAACGTCGCACCAACGCATTTTCTGTTATAGATACTAACATGTTTTGATTTGAAAATACATTCTCCTCGTCAATAGTACTGAGGTCTCTTAAACTTCCAAGAAGTAGACGTCGAGCCATGTTATGCAAATCTTGTTAGTGTGTGCTCGTCTTGTTAACGTCTCAAATAAAAACACAACGTAACTACTTCTTCTGAACTGCAAAATTATTTAAAAGTACTTCTTCGTATTGAGACTACATATTTCGTTTTTGTTGTGATAAATTTCAGTCGTGTTTACCTCCATAGTTACCTCTATACTTTCCTAATTTATAATGGTTCTCAATTTTCATGTTGACATCGAGACATTCAAATAAAAATGAAGGGAAAAAAGATAATGTCAGAGTTGTCGAATTTTTTAAAAACAGTATTACGAGGCGCGAGCCTTGCACACTTGACACCTGATAAATCCTTTTTCACAAAAGACAGCTCTGTGGTTTACGACTGATATTTTACATATATCCACATGGCAGAGACAACGATAGCTAAAAAATTCCTTAAAAATGTGCGAATATGTCTGATGTATCAGGCATAAGCTACAGACGTGTCTCGTACAAAAAGGCTGTAAGGATCGAAGGTCTTCCGTCATCGTATTATTTTTCAATCACGTATTTTGCAAGGTCCAAAATGTGTTCTTAATGAAAATAGATACTATAAAAAGAGAGCGACTTAAAACTTAGTTTTAAGGAAGGAAAATATTTTTTATGAACTTCTGCAAGAAAAATTATATGCTTCCACAAAAAGAAAATTGAAATTATTATTTACACGTCCATTGCATTTGTGAAAAACATGTTAAAGGAATATACAGTATTGTCTCAATCTGAGCCCAGGGTTTCTGACTCGATCTAATTGTAAAGTGAGGGCTACTCCTCTCCCCGCCGCTTCTGCTGTTCTTACGCGACGAATGAAGGACTCTCATATAAATAAATAATGTCTCTTTCGCTCAAATGCAGTCTGTCTCAATTTATGCGATAAAGGTGTCATAAAGGTTATTTTTCTATTCTTCATTTGACGAAACGAAACCTGCAGTTTACACGTGCAACTATTTACTGCGTAACTTTATCATTCAGTAATTACATTGTCACTCACTTACAAGCCGTTGATTTTAGAAAAAATTAATTATTATACGTGTGCATGTATAAAAAAACGTATTATCTTGTACGTCAACAAGTAAGAAGTTACCAGATGATGTGTAAACACAACGCTCACAGCATTATGACAATTTATGGAATTTTACAAGATTTCGTGGCTTTCTCTGTTATAATGAAAATATAAATGTCGAATTATATTTCAATTTTCGATGTGAGAATTGAACGAAGTCTGTACTTACTTCTGTAAGCAGAGTACCTATGCAAATGATGTGTAAACATTACGTACCATTCAAAATGTAATTGATCTTTTTTTAATTGTAGAGAGAGGACCTAAATTAAAATAAGGAATATTTCATAAAATCGATTTAAAAAAACAATGTTAGGCCTCAAAATACAGAGTAGTATAAGGAAATAATTTGGAAAACAATATTAAGGTACAAAATACAGGGTATTTAAAATAGGGATATAATTTTGAAAAAAATTATGGGTCTCAAACTCATACTGCTATAAAGCATCAAAAACCTCGAAAGCAATTACAAACCAGCTCTCTGAAACAAGGCAAACTTCGAGAGTATATAGAGAAACCCAAAGTAAGAAACAGAATTTATAAACGTAGGTCCACAAGTTTCAAACATATAGCACTATCATTATTATAAGTTAAAGAGCAATACGTCAACTTATTTATAACACAAAATATTTGAGTAAACGTAATGAGTGTCAATTGTTGATACTTTATTCAGAAATTATGTCATAAGTATCCGTTGTACACGGATGTCACTAACGATATGAAAAAAAGATGCCCATGTTGAAAACTTGTTAAATTATTTAATATAATAACATTTATTTCTAGCACATTTTTAGCTAATGTGCAGTTACAATTGCAAATAATGTCATACCACAACTTAAACCTACACTTGTGTTTGGTAACCTTTCTTCATTCTTTTAAGGGCTGTGCAGTGTACGCACTTTCGAAAATTGTCCATTAAAACTTGGAACACTCTATGGGAGCGGTTGAACGGTAATATCGCTACTTTTTCGTACAATAGTTATTGCGATTATTCCGAAAGTTATGTTTTATTTAATATGCCGATTACGTAGTACTGTGATGATTAATGTTTCTAACGCGAGTATGGAAGTTTATTTATGCCGCTTTCATAAAGACAGACACGATTTACATGACAATTTCCTTATGCATGTTTTAACTTTGCTACTTTGTTTTTAATGTACCTTAATTATTTCCCACTTGCATAATTTTGCAAAATTTATTCGCAACAAATATGAAGAGCGAGAAATAATTTCCAATCACATTTTTTCCGGTTTTCACCCGTAGAAAAGCGTATTTCGATGCATTTGGAAACAACCTTTCAGAGTTCAGTAGGTAGTACGTACTTGTTTTAATCTGTAGAAATATCGACAATATTTTTTTATATTCTTTTCATATTTATATATATTTTTGTAAGATCAGTACCTACACTTTTATAATACAAGCTGATCTTATCATTCGCTCTACGCGTTACACTTCTTATGAAATCTACGCGAATGGTGAATCATACGCATGAGTGCAATTTTTTTTAATTCCTTCATGTATAAAAATTACTTACCTTGTTAGTCCAAAGACTACAAAAATGCGTAGATACTTGCATAATGTTGAACGCACACCAAATGTTTAATTTTAATTAATATGATCACATTTCTTCAATATTAGCAAGTCAAATTTCATTTGGTTTTTATATGGTATGTTTTTGTAAAGAAAAGTAACGAGTTTCAAGTTGAAGGGTCCAGAGTCCCAAGGTTATCCACATGTTTCTACAGTGTCGGGACAAACTTCTTCACTTCGATGTAATAAGTTTTGTTTAATGAATTTTTAATACGTGGAATTTCATCTATTTACGATCGATTATTTGCTAATTACATGGGATATACAGTTAATCTTAGAATGTCAAAACAAATTTCTTATGTTATGTCTAAATATTGTCGTGGCAATTGCAGTATTGTTTAACTAAAATTGGCAAGTAATTACAGTTGTGTAGTTTAATAGTAGCTTACTTGCAGTACCTTTGGTACGATAACATCCGCGAATTCAAGTCGTATTTGCTTGCCAGCGACTCAAGGATATGTTCCTCAAGGATAGCACATTTCTCATTTTTTTTATATATTTATGTACTTGCTCTACCAAATGCAGTGGTGACGTACCTACGTTTAAGGACGAAATGCTGCAGACCGGTCTGGTTTCAATAAAAGGGAATACCTATACAGTTACTCAGAAAATTATCCGTCCATCGCATTTGTATAACATATTTTACATATTGAACCGATATTAAGTTTAAAGTTACTAATAATTCATGTTAGTATACACCTTGATTAATATAGGTATGTATATTTAGTCAGTATCGTCTACCAAACAAATGTCCAAACAAATTGTAGCAGACAGGATAAATGCGAATTCTACAACAAAAGTAATTCAATTTATACATAATTTAACACTAGTTCAATATTAATTAAAATTATAATTGACATTCAATGATTAACAAAACGGTGTTGTACGGACGCTGTCGACCGACGAAAAATTTGATTCAGAGGAGTGCATACCCAATGTGATCGAAATCACTAAGAGATATTGACCTATTTTAAATGGAAACTGCATTTTCCTTTTTCAATGGAAATTACAAGGGGAATAATAAGGCGAATTCAAATACATTTTGCAGAATGTTTTTAAATTATTATTAACTGCAATAGTTGCTACATAGTAGAAGGATACTAAGTTAAGATACTTTCATTTTTTGTGTAAAATCTAATAGTATCGGTGTAATATTTTTTCAGTTATTCAAGCGTGTTTTAAAGTCATTCTGTATACCTTATGTCACTCTGTGGCACCATGTGTTGGGGGTACCTGTTTAATAATTTCAATGACATTTTTTAACTATATTAATACAAATGTATAAAATAAAAACGAAAATAAAAGCAACAGACTTATTTCGAATAAATCTATTTCAGGTCACCACGCAATAATCTGATGCCCAAAATTTGCATTTCCCACTTTCAAACACACCCCTAACAAAAACTGTGACAAATTGATCAAGGAAGTAATTATTTTCTGCAACATATCCATATTAACACTACCACGATGTAATAATCTTTTTATCTTTTGTAAAAAAAGTGTCGAATTGTTTGTCTTTTATTTTCATGTTGCAGAGTAGAAATCTGTAATTGCGTTTAAAAACAACAAAATGACATAGGAATGATTTTGTGGAATTGGCAAAAAAGCGTTTTCCCATATCATTTAGTTGGTAGAAATGAGTGGGTGCCTTTTGCATATTTCTCCACGTTGAAAAAAAATTTAACCCACACCTAAGTCAAATTTAATCCCTCCGTGAATCCATCAACGAATTCCTTACCGAATCCTTTAGCAAATCTTTCAGGGAATTCATCAGAGAATCCTTCGGCGAATCCTTCGATAACACAACTATGTACAAGCACATTACACTATGCTTGGAAATGCCAGGGTGTTTGACTACATATGGTCATCCTTTTAGAGATTGATTCTACAGGCCAAAATAAGACAAAAATCAAGAGTGACGAAATTGTGGCAGAGGTTTCGTTTTTTGTTATGGATGTTTCAAAGTTCGGCTCTGAAACGCCTGAATGACGGCAATTCGGCGATCAGCGGCGCGCATCAGGCAGGCTAACGAGGGTGCGTCCAATGGGCGGCAGGTGCACAAAAGATTGACTACATAGAGCACATATTTATTCGTCGATGGTTTCACCACAGACGAGATATAGGATAGACCTACCAACCAATGCATTTTTCTGTCACCGGTTTGAGGGGTCCTAGGACCCCCTTACCATTTTAGTGTCACATGCAACGTTACCGGTGAAGTCACGAAACAGATTGTAACGCTACGCGTGGTAGGAAATAGAATTCAACACGTGTAAAAATAGGACTTCCGAAACCCGCGATTTACAAATGATTCTCTTAGAGTAATAATTTAAAGATCGTTTTATAAACGTATTCCGTGCAACGGCAGAGACAGAAGCATCACAACAAAACAAGAACACATACGCTTTTTAACCTTGCTGTCCTATTCGAGTATATTTAACGCAAAACAAATTTATTTAACATAAAAATATATATAAACAACAACATTATTTGTGGAAGACATGCTTTGATGATGTAACGTGGGATACCTCGCCAAGGAATTGTAACTTGGTATATTTCAATAAGGTGCTGAAGCAGAGAGGACTTAAAAAATTGTCAAAAACCCATCAGTTCCAGTATATCGCTGAAAGTTTCCAACTTGCACTTATCCTTCTATCTTAACACTATACTCGTGCTCTAGGATCGGGTAGGAACAATCGAACAACATTTCAAGTTACATATTTTATTCTTACATTCTACCATAGTATCGTTAGTTAAAGATATTCTTATATCCGACTACAATATTTGACAATCACAGCTATCGGCTCGGTTCTCACCGATTACCAGGTCTCACCACGAGGAGGTTGCTGCGTGTTCGAGACCCGTAGAGAGATAGATGGAAACAAAGTTCCGTCGATCTCCCTGTACATGAAACCCTTAGCCTAATAACCCAAAGAGATGGATGGAAACAAAGTTCCATCGATCCCTTCGGATTAGATATAGAATCTAGGGAACTGCCAAGCAATCACTCGATTGAAATAAATTCAGCAAAGAAGGAAAGACTACGGGTAAGCATGAAACGAGTATTGGATGGCGCAGTTCCTACCACCCTAATGTCCGAGTCGAAAGGGAAAACCGCTCGACGTCTCCCAAACGATTCCTCTGCACCCAGCGACTCGTCAGGAGCAACACTAGGTGTGACCTGACTCAAGCCGACTAACGAGGAGACTGGGAATCGGACCGGGTGACTTACGCAGGCAGTATACCAAAAGGTACACCCCCTACGCCCGAAACTTTTCCCTTTGGACAAGAACACCAAGGGATGAAACTGATCCACCCATACCGATTCCATGCTCAGTCGCTTGCTTCCGGAAACGGAAACAGCGGTGACCACCTCATCAGAGATGAGGAGCCAATGAAAGGGCAACAAAGCTAATAAAATTCTGTGACTACTTGGCAATGTTACATGGGGCTTTAAATACTTCACGCTATAATAAATTAACCTAGGCTTCCTTAGATGTCTTCTTTCACTACCACTATTCACAATCACTTTTCACTATTTTCTTTTAAATATATTATTTTATTAACCGCCTTCCCCGCGAGAGCGTGGACCTGAAATGCTGAAACAATCAACTGCATTATGTTAGTAATAGTGTGGTGGGCTTCAGAGGAAACTAAGAACATACTTATTCGGTTGGTGCCGATCGAGGTGATTTGGAATGTTAGAAGAGCACGCACGAGCGTGCAGAACCATCGTATAGATAGCTACACGAAGAAGAGCAGGAAATATAAATCCATCGATGAGATTCATGAGAGGGAACAACTCATGCAAAACAATCAAAGGAATACATCAAATAAAATAAATCATGTAAACCCATCGAAGAAATGCATCAAATAAAATATATCACGTAAACCCATCGAAGAAATGCATCAAATAAAATATATAATGTAAACCAATCGAAGAAATGCATCATGTAAAATAAATCCTGTAAACATATCGAAGAAATGCATCGAATAAATTAAATAATTTAAATCATGCAAACCCATCGAAGAAATACACGAAATAGAACGACTCATCCAAAAATCCACGAAGGAATGTATGAAATAGGACAGATGATGAAAAACAATCGAAGAAATCAACTGATTTTCAACTGAAAGAGAGGAGAAATCGATTTTGGCCTTGGCAAAATAATAACATTTTGAATGGCTTTTAACGAACCCGAAAATTTCGTCGGCACCAACCGAATAAGCTAACCTAGGTCAGGGGGCCGAGGGGGTGAAGGAAGGACCAAGGGTTGGAACCCTGACCAGGTCCCCAGGAAGTGCAGGTGGCTCGGCAACTCGATTCCAGGGGGCCGAGGGGGTGCAGGAAGGACAAGGGCTGAAACCCTGACCAGGTCCCCAGGAAGTCCAGGAGGTCCAGGAGGTCCAGGAGGTCCAGTAGGCTCAGCACCTCCAGGGTCCCCGGCGGTCCTCCATGCCCGGAGGACCGACGACGACTGAGTACATGGAGCTCCGTGAGCTCCCTATATACACTTCGGGAAACCACGTCCCCCGATCAAAACAAGGTCGACGGTTGATTACAATTGCGAAATCCAACGAATTCTTCGGCAAAAATGGATTTTTTGCTAAAATATCCATTCCAGTGGCTATTGCTATGACGAATAATGTTAACAACATTTGCACTAGCCGGCCAGTATAAATTAT
Organism: Andrena hattorfiana; assembly: GCA_944738655.2. NCBI lineage: Eukaryota > Metazoa > Arthropoda > Insecta > Hymenoptera > Andrenidae > Andrena > Andrena hattorfiana. The sequence continues at coordinate 30,768,082 of OX122892.1, read as the reverse complement.
TATTAACTATGATCGATACAACTCGAGATATCAAGCAATTAATAACATTTGGCCTTGGAGTTGCAAATGATTTTCTACGCCGAATGAATTCTTTTTATTCTCAATTTTTAATCGTTCGATAAATGAATGTTAATGCTTATACATATCACATAGTATTATTTATAATGTATAAATACATTTTAGTTGAACTTTGTGTAAATGAATAGTTGGAGGAACATTTGGAGAAATATAAGTGACATACTTGTTTCTCCCCCTTAGTTATTAACATCGACGAAGTATTCAGTTCCTGAAAAAGTCTTCTAGGTAACGGGTATATCTCAGTGGAATCCTGTTAAAAGGCCTCCCACATGGTCCAGTAATCGATGAAATTGATGCATGAATTGAGAAATCACGAAATAATATGCACTATGCATGCACACACTTCACTGAACACTGAACCGATGAATTTCTCAGGACTAGACAAAATTTTATTTCGCAATGCGGGTTTGAAAAGTAACTCGATTTGCAGTTGCATCCATGCACCCCACGACACTCATACATCGTGCAACTTTTTACGAGGCTTTTAAAAATTAGATTTTATTGTAAATTTCAATGTCGGCGGTAAACTAATACTCTTATTCAAGCGACTGAGCATGGAATCGGTATGGGTGGATCAGTTTCATCCCTTGGTGTTCTTGTCCAAAGGGAAAAGTTTCGGGCGTAGGGGGTGAACCTTTTGGTATACTGCCTGCGTAAGTCACCCGGTCCGATTCCCAGTCTCCTCGTTAGTCGGCTTGAGTCAGGTCACACCTAGTGTTGCTCCTGACGAGTCGCTGGGTGCAGAGGAATCGTTTGGGAGACGCCGAGCGGTTTTCCCTTTCGACTCGGACATTAGGGTGGTAGGAACTGCGCCATCCAATACTCGTTTCATGCTTACCCGTAGTCTTTCGTTCTTTGCTGAATTTATTTCAATCGAGTGATTGCTTGGCAGTTCCCTAGATTCTATATCTAATCCGAAGGGATCGATGGAACTTTGTTTCCATCCATCTCTTTGGTTTATTAGGCTAAGGGTTTCATGTACAGGGAGATCGATGGCACTTTGATTCCATCTATCTCTCTACGGGTCTCCAAGCGTAGCAACCTCCTCGCGGTGAGACCTGGTAATCGGTGAGAACCGAGCCAATGGCTGCGATTGTCAAATATTCTAGTTGAATATAAGAATTTCTTTGAGTTGCAATACTTTGGTGAAATGTAAGAATAAAATATGTAACTTGAAATGTTGTTCGATTGTTCCTACCCGATCCTAGAGCACGAGTATAGTGTTAAGATGGAAGGATAAGTGCAAGTTGGAAACATTCAGCGATATACTGGAACTGATGGGTTTTTGACAATTTTTTAAGTCCTCTCTGCTTCAGCACCTTATTGAAATATACCAAGTTACAATTCCTTGGCGAGGTATCCCACGTTACATCATCAAAGCATGTCTTCCACAAATAATGTTGTTGTTTATATATATTTTTATGTTAAATAAATTTGTTTTGCGTTAAATATACTCGAATAGGACAGCAAGGTTAAAAAGCGTATGTGTTCTTGTTTTGTTGTGATGCTTCTGTCTCTGCCGTTGCACGGAATACGTTTATAAAACGATCTTTAAATTATTACTCTAAGAGAATCATTTGTAAATCGCGGGTTTCGAAAGTCCTATTTTTACACGTGTTGAATTCTATTTCCTACCACGCGTAGCGTTACAATCTGTTTCGAGACTTCACCGGTAACGTTGCATGCGACACTAAAATGGTAAGGGGGTTCACCAACTGAAGAGATTAACATAAGTAGACAACGTCAGAACTTATTGTGTGGTAAATTAAACACATTTTAAGAGAGCAGTTTCTATGATTTATTGTATAAATTAAATAAAGAGGATCAGCTGTTTCACTAAACTGCTAATCGAAACATATGTTCGTCGGTGGAAAGGCCATATGAACGAATCAAAACTGTTGAAGAAATCTTTTCCGAACGGTAAGGGAAAGTTTATTTGTTATCACTACACGTTTGCATGAAAACATATTTACCGTAAAACCGGTGCTTTGAATCCCATTTTTTATAAAGCTACATAAGCCGATACAAACGCAGTACCGCCAATAAATTCCAGGGAAAGATCGCAACTTCGTTTCAGCTATTTGCAAATTCTATTTAAAGCAGAATCATCACTCAAAAATACTTTCAAATCCTTGAGTCAGCTACTAACACGTGAATGCAACAAATTCCCATGTGTGGGTCGATTGTTGAATACGGGTTGGTGGGGATTTGAAGAAACGAACTAAATGGAGCGAAGAAGCCCGAATGTTGCCGATCCACCGTTCGAGCGCATTCGGCTTCCGACCCGAGCTACACCACGCTACATTCCAGTTGCACCTCTCGGGTAGTGTGAACGTCGTGTCCGTTGTATAGTGCTTTCTGTTTCTTTTTTTCTTTATCACAAGATCAAACGTGCACGCATTTACGCGGCAGATAATAACGCGCCCCCCGTACGATCTGATCTAGCGTAGAAAAATCGGTTCCGAGTGAGCGTGAATATGGCGGTAGCGAGTGATGCTATGTATAACCCGAGAACCGTGGTTCAATCGTTCATGTCGTCAAACACCTATTACGGTTACGTGCCACCTTATAGAAACGAAAGTCAGTTCAACGCGGTACTCGAGCACGCGGATATCAATGAATCGTCGTCGGTGTTCGATCGGTGTTCATTCGAAACGGCTATGGAAACTGGCGACGACGACGACGGCTGCGATTATTCTGTAGCGTCTAGCTATCTGAATAACAATTCCGTGATTCTAGAAGCGTCCGCAGGGAATCTGTTGAAAGCTAACCACGGGCATCAACAGTATCAACAACAGCCGGCTCGCAACGACGCGGACACGCTTCGACGCAGGAACCGGAAGCGATGCAACGGCGATCTCAGCCCTACCAGCGAATTGAAAAAGTTTCGTCAAGGTAGGAGAGAATTCACAATCCAAATTCTTCAAATACTATCCTCGAGAACGATTAAACAGGATGTCAGATTTTTCTATTCCCCATTAAACGTTTCTCAAAACCGCGACCTCTCGTCATTCGTCAATTCATATTCGTACGTGATTCAAATACATCTTGTTAGAGGTCGTTGTTTCTCTCTCTCTCGCTCTATCTCTCTTTCTCTCTCTTTTCATCTACCTGTTTCCCTGTTTCTCTGTCTCCGTTCACTGCGTTTTAGCGGGAAAATTTTTGAGCGCGGGAAACTCCTTATCGCAACAAGATCACGATACGTTCCTAACGTAAAAGTTGAACAGATTTATGTGTCTTTACAATACGAGATTGTGAATTTAAAAAAAAAAGGAATGCTACCTTCGACGGAAATCGATCAAGTATAATGGCATCAGAACCGTACCAAACCCCTTCGATGTAATACTTGACATTAAGATATATAGATACACGATTTTTCCCCCCTATGGGAAAAGAGATTGTACATTTACATGTGACCACAGAGATTTTCATCCGAACCTGGCGTTAAATTTATTTTGAAGCTTAATGCATCCTGTCGTCTGTACCATGGCTAATGGTATGCAATGGAAAGCACGGATGCTAATATTTTTTCATAAACTAATGACACTTAGTAAGTTTGGTCTTTTTTTCATGGTAAGGACATAATTTGCTGACAAAATGGATGACATAGGAGATATCCAATTAAATTAGTCGATAAGTCGGTGGGTTTCCTTTCAGAGGCGGTGGCGTCAGTTACGCGCACTGCGGTGCGACAAGTACAAAGGACCATGGATTGGCCGCGATGCTCGATGAGTCGGAACTATTACGTGTAGACGCCGACGATACAAGCCTGAGAGAAACATGGATCGTAAATGAGGGCTGCTGTTGGGCAGCAGGTAACCATAATCAATTAAATAATTCAGATTATAAACGTTTATCGTCAAGCTGCGGATTGAAATCGATGGAAGACGACGCCGAGTACGAGAAGATTTTATTCGAGACGCACGGGTGCTCGGTATATCACCTGCATCGGTTACACGCACTCGATAATGACTGCGTTGAAACTGAATTTTAAGTAGGATATTCGACAATCATTTCTAACGTTTATATTCGTCGTATTTGTTTCGCAAAGTGTACGTTCGTCGTGCAGAAGTATGCCGTTGTATCGTATAGTCGAAAATAAATACTTACTTTTCTATGGGACAATTTTTTATTGTATTTAAATAATGCGTATTACATAGTAAAAAAAGTTTTTCGTCACAATTCTCAACGCTTAATCTGTTAGCAGTTTCGAAAAGCATTTATGTCAATGGAAATATGCGATACCTAAGGAAGGGTTTAATAACGAACGCAAAGATTCCTATAGCATTACATATTTCATTTATAAAGATGAGAGAAGAATGAAGTTAACCAGGAAAACTAAGAAAGCACTCGCGATATATCAGCTTATTAACCGTTTTGCAGGCATATCAATTATATCATAATATAAGTCAATATCAGAATATCCTGCTGTCATTTCTCTCATCTTCGGCTTTCGCGGCTAGACTTTCCAAGTCTACGTCGCTGTCAAATGTTTGAGTAGATGGTACTGGTCCAGCTGCTTCTTCTTGACCTTGCTCGATCTCTTCTTCGTTATTGAGAGCCTACGAAAATATACAAGTCAATTGTATTCCTTTTACTTCTCGCCTAAATATGTCAAGACTGAAGAACCTGTTGATTGCCAGAAGATTCGGGTCTCGATTGGTCAGCCTCTGCCAGATCTTCGTTATAACCTGGTTTAACGGCGGGCGCTGAGGGTAAAGCGCTCGCAGAATCAAGCGACGACGTCCCCTGTGAGAACGTTGTGTAAGGTATCAATGTCATCTAGGTCTCGGATCATGTTTACGTTAATTAGCGCTTACCGGCATGTCCAAATGATCTATCAATGGTACATGTACGATAGGAGACGACGAAGTTGCTGCTTGAGACGATACAATTAATTCTGCCATAGACGACTGATTGTCCGTGGCCGTACATAACGCAGCATCCACGTCAGAATCTTCATCGCTAGACTGACAACTTTCACTGGCAGTGTGATCAGTTGTCTCGTTCTATAAAAAGTTTAACGAATGCATCTGGTATCTTTCGACACATCTGACACGATAGAGGCATACGAGAAATGTACAATACCAGTGGATTGCTTAGAGATTGTGTATCTTGCAAAGTGCGCAATGACCTCAATAAATGCGGTCGCAGTCTATGGTCATCGCTTATCGCCTTAACTTCTCGCAGTATACTGACTAAATAATCCGGTCGTCTTTTATTCACGGTAATAAGTGATTTCAGGACTTCTTTCATTTCAGAGCTGTACGATACATATATTTAATTTTATCAATCTGTTCGAGATAAAGCAAGGAAAAGGTATTATTTCAAGAGAACCGAACCTTGAGTTTTGAAACGGGTGTTCGTCGTTTACTACGGACGGTAGTCGAAACGACGAATGTGCTTCTTCCCAAATATTATCAACTTGTTGCTGAGAAACCTCGTTTGTTAAAATATTACTACGCGTAACAGCATTCTCCCTTTCTTGCTGCTGCAAGTTCAAAGAATACTGTGCTTCCGGAGCAGTCAACGATGGCAGCGGCAAATTTTCCGCCCCTTGTTCCCGATTCCGTTTATCTTTCCTTTGATTAAAATTCATAGGATATGAGAATGGAAATTTTCTTTACATATACTTACCGAACACGCGTTACGTACATAAGAGAGGCGGTATTCACGCTTGATATAGCATTTCCAGCGGATGTCGAATTCGCAATAGCCCCTGAAGCGGCATCTGTTTTCACACTTCCCGAGAGTAAGTTCTGTCTGGAATAACTGAAAATGTAAGAAAAACACAAGGATACAGCGATGAATTTTACAATGTAGCATTAGTTTCAAAATATTCATACCATGCTTAAAGAGATGAAACGGAATGGTACAGTTAAGAATCATAGCAATGTTTGGTTTAATACACGACTTTCTTCCGTAAAAGGATAAAAAAACACAACAGGTGACACAGAAAAAAAAGAACTAAGGCCGTGGTTATTGTTGATTTAGCATGTACTGTTAGTCAAGACCAAAATATTTATATGGATCCTTGAACACACTGGGTATTACCTACCCATTGTTTACGTACCAATTAATACTATCCTCATTTAGTTTCATAATCACCAACTATCGCGGACTATAGAATGAAAATCGATACAGGTTTTGCGTGCGATATGGTTTAAACGAGGGTAGTTAAAAGTAAGAAGTACAAGACAAAAAAGTGCACAGATAGACCGTGAAGTTTATTACTTTATGCAATGATACATTAGGTTTACACAAAAATGCAAGATGGATGTGCACGATCTAATGATTATAAAGTACCTAAACTCATAGAAAATCGTACGTCTTTTTAACGATATCCAATTGGAAAGTGAACGAACATTATTTATTTCACTTAACAAAAACATCTGTAAAACTCAAGTTCGTAAATCATAAAACAAATATTACTCCGATATTTTGTCAGTTACATTTTCCATATTAAACGATTACACGATTCAAGGAACTGAATGTAGATAACACTTTCACTGCACTAGGAAAAATAATGAAATTCATGTCAGCATATACATATGTATATTCTATTACCTTCGGAAATTATCCCAATAGTTGTTCGCTCTATTCCCAGGTGGTACTTGATTGTTCAATTGCTGTTGTTGATGCTGGGGATTCACAGACGCCATTGCCGCGGTATGGGACAATGCGGGAGAAGAATTCGGTAGCGATACCAAATTTGGTAGAGACGAACTCGGCGGTAACGCGGAATCTAACGTTTCGCCGAGAGAATGAACGTTGCGGCTCAAGTTGGAATATTCATCGTTATTCTCGCTGTTGTTACTCCTCTGTTGCAAGTGCGTTTGCCTCAATTGTACTTGTAACTGTGTGATAGCTGCGCGCATGGCTTGCAGTTCGCGTTGCTGAGACCACAACAGCTGACAACATTGTTGTATCGTTGTACCCATCATCTGAAGCTGTTGAGCTTGAGAGCCTAACACTAATTGCCGATAATATTCGGCCGAGCCTAGGGAGTGTTAAACTTTCGCATTAGATCACCGTTTAACATCTCTTAATTTCTTTTATGCGCATCCCTTACCATGTTGTATCTGATTTAACGGGGGCGGTGGATACGTCCACCAATTTCCATTGAATCCATTTTCAATCGCTGTCGTTTGAGGTCCCATATCCATTAAATTCTCCGCGGACGCTCCATCTACGCTTTGGTCGTTGGATCCTCCTACGCGTAAAAAAATATGTGGTAAGCTCGTGATAAATATAATGCGACATGTACCCTACATTTACCTATGGCTGTAGGAGGAGGCCAAACATTAGCAGGCGTGCTTGTGTGGCTAATGTGAGAACTGGAACTTCTGTGACTATTCAGATCAGTCGGTCCTCCTATGTCACGGTTCACGCTAGATGTTTGAGACGGCTCCTACATTGTAATAGATTAAAAATCATGGCAGGATAGACATCGATTTATTTTTATCCATAATAGAAAGCAGAAGATTTTGGTACCTTCCGCATAAGATCCTCAATCTGACGCTTTTTCCCTTGAACGGACTGTGTCTCCGAAGTGCCGTTATTACCTGGCTTCTTTTCAGAGCTAATTGACGTTGTGAGCGACGGAGGCGGGGTTGAAGTTGGGAGCACAGTCATGGAATTAGACTGAGAGGTTGATAACGGTGGTCGTTTTAATCGTTGTATTTCTGCCCTGGTCGTTTGTAACAAAGCAGATTGCTCGCGAATTTCACGCGTGATAGCCTGCACCAGAAATTACATACAATTGCAGTTTACAATGTACGCGACCCATTCGGTTTGAACTTTTTTACCTGAATTTCTTCAACCGATGGTCTCGGTCGGCTGATTCTGACTTTTTCATGGGTCGGCTCGTCGGTATCACTGTGACGATCGAACGATATATTCGGTCCATTTTCTTCGTCGTTTGCATCCACGTCAGCCGTCGCTTCACCGTTCATGTCTACCTCGGGTTCAGCATCGGAATTAGCGTCCAGACATTCTCGACCTCTTGTTGCTTCCGCCATTAACGCTTTTAAATGAGCAAGCTGCGCTTTCATAGCCTCTAATTCAGCAGCTTTGTCCCTATAAACGTTTCTCGGGCCTTCAGAGCTCTGAAATATAAAAATGGTAATAATACATATAGCTTGTGATTGTGCGGAGTTAAACAAAAGATTGTATACTAACACAACTACCCCTCTCAGCCATTTCTAGAGCTTGCAACTCTGCTATGAGATGATCCATGTGCTTGTTCTTTGTTTGAAGCTGAGCCAGCTTCGCTGTCTCAGACTCAAGTTGCTCAACATTCACAGGTAATGGCAAAGCAGCGTTTTGACTTTCCTGTTGTAAAAGAGCTTGCTGAGTTTGACGTGCTTCGTTTAATGTTTCTGTAACACGTAATTGCATTCCAACCAAGCTAGCCTGATGGTCCTGTAGTTGTGCAAGTTTCCTTTGCAGCTCTTCCATCCTCTTGCGTAGAATTACTTCCCTACCTACATCGCCGTTTTCTTCTCCATCCTCCCTGCCATTTTCACCATTCTGGATAGAATGTATTAACTCGTGTGATAATGCTACTCTCGTACAGTATTTTCAAATCGGTTAGTGAATAATTATTCAGAGTTCAGTAACCTCGTAAAACGCCCCACGATCTTCGTATTGTTCCAGGAGTTTGGATAGTTTTCTTTCGCTATCGTGAAGATCCTCCAGCATCGTACCTAATTTCTCATTCTGACCTTGCGCACGCTGCAATATACATTGATTTAACATGGAAAAATCCAGCATGCGAAGGATAAAAAGGAAACTGCTACAGATTATAGCCTATACACTTACAGGATCGCTGGATTGATTAAGGGAATCCATCAGCGTCGATGTAACCCTGATGCAGTCTCTGATTTCGTTTAGACGAGATTCTACCTGGCTTCTATCAGGCTGCAGTAATTGAATTCAGATGAAATTATATTTCTTCTTCGATCTTAAACGTATTTACTTCCAAAGAAAAGATGAACACAGTACCATTTTATTAACATTTGAAGGCTTTGTTCCTTGAACACGTGGAGGGGATTGAGTTTGAGACTCGGTAGGCGGTACCATTTTCTGCCAATGCGTAAAATCCTCCGTGCAGTAGTTGTATGGCCGTCTGCAACTGTACGATGCTAACACAGTAATAGTTGAGAATTATTAATCAACATTAAGCATTAAGAGAAATACAAAGTATACGAGTATTTAATTATGTACCAAATTCAGTAATATCTTGATAAGACGTCGACGGTACTGAGGAGACTGATCTTGTATTACTATTTTTCGCTATCCTTAAATGCTCCCTTTCACCAACCGGTTTCCAATCGAGTTGGTACTATCGCATGGAATTTATAATGTAAATGAAACCGATTAAATACACAGAAAGAATTACGTGCTTTCTAGAAATGCCGAGTGAAATACTGTAACTCTACTGCCTCGAGGTAGAATTGTATCTGGATATGTATTCTTAGAGAGAACTTCCCCACTATTCAGCTGTCTATTAATAGATTATCTTTCAAACTACTATATACAGATGCTGCATAAAGTTTTCATTTAGGAAGTTCAAGTTACATCAAACTTGGCAATATGTTATTTTTAATTCTATACGTTGATCGGTATTATATATATAACAACGAGCTATTGTTGCACTTTAAACAAACAGTCTACGGAACAAGTATTACGACAAAGTCGTTTAAACTAAGATCCAATTTACATAAAATACAGTAAAACTTGTTACTAAAACCTTTCAACTATTTCTGTACATAGAACTATTTATTTTAAAAACTATATTAGAGGAACAAGCCACCTACAATAACAGCCGAAAGTATCATACTTATTTCTCAGTTGATTTACCAAATTGTTAGAGTGCTGTGCATGACCGTGATGCGTAGAACGGTTTGCGAATTGATTAGCAGCTGACCGTTCTCTGTTTCTATCGTTTCTCCTATTGCTTTTTGGAAGTGTGCCTGTGTTGCGTGGGCCATCGTTAATTCCCGGGGACATGTCTCTACTTTCTTGCTCCTTAAATACTTTTATACACCGTCGAGAAAGCTGGTTCTCTGTTTGTTTGCTTCTCACAGTTAACCTTGTTGCGCACAATTTTTAGCAATATTATTTTAAGAAAACATGAAATCGTAGGACTAAAAGGGCGCCATTTACCTGCAAATATCACGGAGCCTATTATGCGAGTGGGTGCATTTCGAGTAAGCAGAAAACTGAATCCGCGATCATGCCGACAAATGTTACGAACAAGACGGAAGCGTAAAAGTATGAATCGGTATTCACGGGGCTCTTGCGTCAAAATACTTGGCAGGCTAATAAAAAGGATTAAGGTTAAAAATAAGTCGGGCCATTGACGCATTTACCGCAACGATTATAAGAATGTATCGATCGTAAATAGTCAAAATCACTCTTCGTTACTTCGTACATACGGCCATTTTTAAATACTTATTTCGCATGTTCAGTTATTAAACAAGATATCAGTAACACACGTATATCCTATATACGGAACCAGATTTTAACAATTACACGTGTGAAAGTAAATCTATTTTAATCATAATTTCTAATAATAGACGGAACAAGAAACTTGCCCCGATTCTTATATTAAAATATTTTACCGCTCCCAATAATGCTAGCAATTCGGTGTACTCTGTAAGAAATAAAAAAAAGTAAATGCTTTTCCGTACCAAATTGGCGCTCGAGATTGGTAATATTGTTATTGAAATTAAATAATCGTAATATATTTGAAGCGTTTCTTGTATTCTCTCGATTGCGAGCAATTATTAATCACGTTAATTTCAAATGTTCTCTGCAACATTTGAATTTAAACAAAAACATGTACCGAATCTATAATACCGGTCAACTAACAAAGCAGCTTGCGTTTTTGTTGCTGAGTCCATTCCGTCGTCGTGGAGATGTCGCGCTGATCGGTACGTGGCGGTGCCTGCAGGCTGAAAGATGCATTAATCCGAGCGCGTCGCGCCATGACACTTGCCAGAGGGACGCTGTGTTTCGCGCCCATGCCCCGAGGGGTTAATAATAAATAACCGATTCCGTCACATGTACGCTACTCCTACGTGCTTTACATCCAGAGTCTTTAGAATCTAGGCAGCGCCTATGATTGACGACGCAGCCCTCGATGGTGTCGCACACGCGGCTACTCGCGTTTCTGCAAAGTATCGCTCGCGAGCTACCGATTCGCGTAGATCCCTGAAGCGTTTCAAAAAGCGAGAAAGAGTTAAATAAAGGTGGAACGTAAGTCCGGCGGGGGCTACCCTCGTGTCTCGTCATCAGCGTTCCGTCGATCGTGCTCGCCGTACGCTGTCGTCGCGTAATACACCGCGGCACTGTACCCTCTCGTCCGAAACTTAATTTTGCACCCGGGTGCGGAACGGGTGTGCGCTGGTGTGCCTCGCAGTTTCGTGCCTGTGTGTGAATGCTTGAGCATAGCTTCCTTGGAGTTTACCTGGATTTATCTCCTGACGCTGTGAAATGCTGAGAAGCTGGCAACATGAATGCGGCAGTATAGTTCATACGGACACACGGCTAGCTACCTGTGAGTGACACCTTTCCTTACGATTACAATTCCATTCCATACTATCGCGACGAGCGGGTATACAGAACATTAGAGGTTATATCGCGTTTCAAGTTCACGCAAAACAATAGCTGGACAGAGTATAAGGGCATGCTATACGACACCACGCCATATACTGTTTACATACATATGCATATTTTACAGACTCGGTTATGCGTGATTAAATATCAATCGCCAACTTTCATCTTTCCGCTTTTTTTGTAAATGTCAAACTCGGACGTGTAGGGGGTCGGTGGTCGAACGTACGTGGAAATGTTAACGTATTTCTCGCGTTATCCTTTGACGTTCTCCTTTCACGTTGCCAAGTACTGCTTACGTACTGTGTAGAATCAGTACTAACCGTTGAGAGTTTTGTACGCGATCTTTATCGCGTCCATTACCGAGAGATGATTGAATTTTACGACGAAACAATATTATAGAGCTATAAATTCCAAAGAACTGGACCATAGAATTGTCAGTTTTTATTCAGTCCACTTTCAGTCGCCACTTACTTTCCAGCCGTTGCGGTCAGACCGCAAATGTCAAACATCCAGCTCTGAATTGCTCACGTCCCGACAATCAACCCAACGAATGGACCTCGCCATCGCCAAATACGATAACGCGAATTAACGGCAATTACACTTGATGCGAATTACGGAATCTCTTCTCGCCTTTGTCGCTAATTAGTGCAACGACTACGCAAGGACGTGCCCGCGGTACGCGTGGAAACGCGCTAATGATTTTCTCCAGGCGTCTTCGACTTTGATGCATGACAATAGCATTGGCACTATCGTAGTACTAATGTCAGCTGTATTTATGGAATTTTCCCGCGAGTAGGCCGAGCCCGTTACACTTGGAGCTTGACTACTTGTTGCATAATGCATCGATCACGGTGACTTGACCCAACTTTCCCTAACGTCTTCGGTGCGTCCCCTTCTTCTGTATCCTGACCTAATGGCGGTACCTTGGTCACGCAGGAGTGCGCGTCACTCGCCGTACATTGTCCATGTTACGTGCATGCACGAAAAGTCGATACATTTAGTACATTTCATTCAACAATATGTAACCGCGGCCTTGTGATATAATTTCACCCCCTCCCGAATGATCGATAGCGCGCGGTTGCTACGTTGATACCGAGCACGAGGGTCGATTCACGCCATCATTTATCCGCTTTACACCCTTACGAATTCTGAGGGTTAAATTAGGTTTCATGCCTGACGCGGTCAGCTGGCTCGCTCATTTGTTAATCCCTCGCGTGCTCCGCTAATTTCTCTATCCTTCGTAGCCTGTACATACTATCCAAAGGAAACTTACTACATATGTGTACATTCATGCTGTCGCTACTATTTAACCCGTTGACATACCATTCCAAATTCCTCTTACAGTCGTTATTACGCAAAGCATTGGGCGCGCGATAAATCGGCAACAAGCACCTTCATTCAACTCGATCCCGTTTTCATTAGTACAGTCGTTTTTGTTGTACGATATTTTCAGAGTACATAACTTTAGAAGGTAGAGCGGATTATAGATCCGCGCTGACGCGTTAATCGAGTCGCGTGTCGTATAATTAACGAGGAAACTGCGAAACGCGGAACAAATTTTCCCTCACGTGTGCCGCATATGCCTTTGAACGTTAGCCAGAGTTTCATTTCGTTTGTCCCAATTTCGTAGGGTTATTTCTGTGAAGAATGGGAGCGGCTTTTGTTTCGCCCTACCATTTCCGCGAATTTATGCCGATGTCATAAAAATTCGCTTGGCAAAAATTCCGTTCCCCGATCGTAAAGCTGCTGCCCCTGCCCTCGTCCCCGGGGACGCGTACGATAGATCGCGCCAACTGATCGTATCTGAGACCACATACTTGGAAGCGCCGAGATAATAATCGTTCGTTAAAAGTGTACTAATGGGAGGGAAGCCCTAAATTCGGCGGTTACGTGCCGGCACAGATCGCGAGAGGAACGCCCAAGAGTGTATCGCCGCATGATTTTCCGACCTTCTGTATCCTTGAACAGAAGCGCCAGAGAGAAAATGAATGCAGATTGCAGAGATGCTCGGTACTTACGACCCTAAACGAGGCGAGGCTCCCGGTTTTTTACGCGCCTTTCTTTCCGCGCAAGGTCGCTGTTCGGCGCTCGAGACCTGTTTACCTTGACGGCTGGATGGCGTGACCCACTCCCCTATTTCCTTTCCACTCGCTCTACATGCGTGGTTAGCGAAATAGGAGTCGGCGAAATCAGCCAGGCGTTACTTCACGTAAACTCGCTTCGTGCGCCGGTCTCTAAAAAAATGTGAGAAAAAGAAGCACGTGAGCCACGGTTGGGGTCGCATAGCGTGTGTGTCTCATTCCCTATGCCCCTCACTTTGTTCCCGTTAGTCCCATTGACAGATACAGAGGGACCTTAAACTTTTAAGGCTTAAAGTGGCGCGCCACAGACGTGCTTTAGTTCTGAACCTACGACTTCAAGTGACTTGTCCTGACGAAATTACGTGTAACGCCTAGCTGAGCTCGCAACTTCGTTACGTGTGTAGGTACCGGGTATACATTGGCGAGCGATTCAATCGATTGCGGGACGATTCCAATGGAATTCGATGAATGCAATTCGGTATTTACACGAATGGCGCAGGGAATTGAATTTATTTATGTAAACAGTGGCTCGATGTTTGAAGCAGCGCGGTCTCGATCGAACCGACTCGCGCGTGGACACCGAGTGCAACCTGTTTCTGACCGATCTGCAGAGGCATGCCCGCGCTGACAAGCGAAAGACTCTCGGTCAGTGCCAATTACAAAAACGTGATTTGGAAGCTTGCCCGCGCGCGTGATTAAAACGAAATTCACCAGCATCATTTGTTCCCAGGCACGATATTTATCGTTGATAAAATGTTTGCCAGAATAACGCAATTTGCAATAACGGTTTTGGCAGCTACAAGAAATTTGAGAAAGTTCCACGCTCGCTATCCATTCGATAGCATCGGGCTCGCTTTTCTTCTTAGAATCGAGATAGCAATTAGGACGTAGAGTATTAAACATCGATAAGATTCGACTGTCGTCATATTTGTACCGTTTAAAATGATTCGCATCAGATTATTCCGTACTAAGAATTGAATTTTCTTGCTAATCGATTATTCGATCGAGGTCAATCGAAATTTTATTATAATATCTTGCACAGCTGAGTTCTTCTATGGCAAGCACCGCGGTATGCGAAATGATGAATAGTTTTCAAGAAATCGTACGTTGAATTCAGTGACGCAGGTAGTAGAAGCATATGGATTTTTTATAACGTCACTTGTGCTTTCTTTTTTCTTTTTAATTCATTCTCCAATGCGGGCGATAGGAAAGCACATAAACCCTTATTCCGAGATGGGTGTGGCGTCCCGTGCGCCCTATCGACAGATCACCATCGTTCTCGATCGTAAACACGAGACCCAGCCTATACACCAGTAAATACACGATCCACACCTTTTCGCGTACGCACCCAGAAGGGCCGCTCCCTCTTGCTACACGATTCTCTGAATTTATCTAGCATTATTTGCTATTCGAAATGCAATACGGCTCGCGCGAAGCAATTACAAGGACCATTTACCATTTCACGGTAATTTGGTTCCCGAAAGGTCTCTAATATTCGACTCGTCGGCCTGACACGTGATCGCTCAACAATTCCCAGCGCGAAATATCAAGTTACTTCCCCGAACTTCGTTTAATCCCCTCCCCCGTTAAATCGTTTGACATTTACGCGAGAGACGAGCTGTTTGAACCGAGTTGATTCCGCGCGTAATATAATGCGAGATGCTTTCCGCGAAATTTAATATCACGAGAAATTGTTATCGTGCCTGCTGAAAGGAGCCCCTTTCCGCGAACCTCGCGGTAATATCTGTCGCTACACGGAAGGGCCTAGCCGGTGGTAACAGTGTATGTATCTCGCTCGCGAATCGATGCATGCAAAAGCACTCTAGAGGATTGACATTTCTGCCGGTAAATCCAAAGTGTAACGTCCTTAGCGAGACCCTGGCAACCCACATCCGTTAAAGGGCGACTCCTGATGTAATAAAGTTTTTAACGGAGGGACCGAGGCTATATTTCCACGAGTCGCCAGTCCAGCGGGAAATGCCTATATCTAATTACCTGGAATCGATAGAATTCAATTACCCGATGACTCTTTGATCAATTCTTTCCAACCGCGTCCCTCGATCCGTCCATGTCCATTATAGATACCACCTGCACTCCCTGCCTTTCTCACTTGTTCGCTAAATGCTGACTTACATCATACCGTACACAGATATTCTTCTGAAATAAACTTCTGGACGTGGGCTCGATGAATGGCGCCCTATCGAGTTCTGTGTCGATTCTCGGGCACCGTTTACGGTAAACGAACGGGGATCATTGAAGCTACCTGGCGCGAGAATGGAATTGAAACGGACGGCGAGAACAATTCCTTTATCGACCTATCGCGTGGAAAGTAAAGCTTGAATCATATACATTTTCTTTGGGGGCTATGTATTAGTCCATCAACGGCGTGGAATTTCACATGATCGTTCCAGGAGTTAATGAAGTGGCCGGAGTAGCGTGCCTTTAACGAGCCACGGTTAATTATACCCCGTTCCGCGGAGTCGCGCGTAACCGCGGACAGCGCGTGTTTCGCAGGCGCGCGTTTTGGCGTACGGGGAGCACGCGACGGGCGAAATCGTATTACAGTCTAATATGTCGAATCAATCACGGCGGAAGCGGGAACAAGCGGGGCAAGCGGCACGCGCAAAAGTTCGTGGGCGGCTCATATTAGGGTTACTAGAGAGTCGACGCGTCTGCTAGGTAATAGTGTACGTCGCCCCGCCGTCATGGAAACCCGCGTTCACCAAGGGAGACAATGAGCCAGTACACGTGCACGTGCGCTTGACGGAGGAGCACGGTGAAAGATGATAAAGTCAACTCCACGGCTGTAATACTCGTGCACAACGTTTCGGCGGTATCTCGTTGCCTGTCGTGCACACTCGAACCATCTTCGCAATCTAATCACGATACAATCATCGTTATCTGTCACCGTGCCCATTCTTAAACGCGATTCCGAAATTTCGCGCGTAATGGCCGACCGAAGTCGTCACCTCGATGGAACATCGTGCGGCGCACGTGGCGAATAAACTCATCGCATAAAACAAAGGTGCACGAAGCCGGACGTGTCGCGTGAAAGCTTATCGGCGTAAAGTTTTATAATCCATCCTTATCCGGAACGAGAATCTTATGGGAACGACGCACGCCATCAACGATTTTCCATCGGAAAATCTCGGGATCCGGGCCTCCGTTCGGTTCTCGTGCATTGACTTCGTATAATTTGTGCCCTCCGCGTCGTTTCGCTCCGAAAGTCGAAGAAAATCGTAACGCGGAAGAGAGACACTTCTATTAAGGTGAAGAACTTTTAAGTGGATTTTCTCGAAAATGAAGCGCGATATCAAAAAATTTTACTCCTTTTTCTCAACTTGATTACTTCTTATAAGTCGAAAAGGAAGGACAACTTTTTTTTATATCGCGCTTCATTTTTGAGAAAATCGAGTTTGAATTTCTCGACGCTGCGTCCAGAGGCGTATAGGAGAACAGGTACCTCAACACGTTTCGATTTTACTTTCGACTTTGTTAATCCCAGGCACGTTCGCGGCACGACCGCCTTGGTCGGGTCTTGATTGCACCACTTCAGTCTTTCATCCTACGTCATCAGTTACCGCATTCCTTTCGGTTAATAAGCCCCGAAGGATGCCACTCGTCGGGCACAGCGAAACCGGCGAAATCCACCGTCCACTCTTCGTAATTTTCGAATGAATGATGGTATCGGTTGTACCGCCTGGAAGGCTCGCGCCATTGATCGGCTCTTCGGAATCCGTTAGCGGCGCTTGCAGCGCGTAAAAGTGCGTACGCGATAACTGGGCACTATATAGCAGTCTGTGATAAACAGCACCCGTTTATTGGTATCTTTTCGGTGACCGGCCGTGCTTTCCACTTTTAACGATCGTGTCCTCCCCCGTGTCGCGGCTCGGTATCGTGATCCGGTTATTTTATAGCGACGATGATTGATCGCTGTTCAGGGAACAATCGAATTCTCGTGTGGCCGGAGAATTCACGAAGCGTAGACGTATTTTGCACACAGTGCTCGCCGCAGCGCGTCATTGACAACGTGTTCTCTTCGACACTCAGACAATCCTTCGCCCTCGGCACCGTCCAACAGTGATTTTTCGTCTTGCGCGCTTTCAGTGAATAAAGTATCAAGTGGTTGTGCCAGTGGCAACACAAGTACGCTTTGGACGTACGCTTGGTAGGGTAGGGCTGAAAGTCCCGGTCTTCGAATAAAGCTACATAAAATTTAGTAATAACAATCTATAGATATACCGTGTTATTTTGTATAAACTACAACTATTATGCTTTACTTTTACAAAGTTGTTGGTTGATAATGTTATTTTTTGTTGAGTTATATTACGAAATGTGTGTCAATTCAAAATTCACATTGCTAATATCTTCTCATCAGCTTTTCGTATAATATATAACAAAATAAGTAAAAGACTCTGTTCAAATCAACAAATATTTAATAAACCAATTTTTTTGTATACAATATTGAAAGGAAATACTACTGCATCATTTTTTAAACAAAAGAATGAAAATATTCGAGAATAATCTTGACTCAACATAAAGATATAACTATCTTTTAAGCACTTGAGCCTTATTTCCTAAACCCAAATTATCTTAATATAAACAACAGGGGAAATAGATGGATAATTTATGACTTTATTAATTGGTTTGCTTTAACAAACCAAACCCCTCTTTCTAGTATTTTAGCATGACAAACTTCTTTAACAAAAAATAAATATCATGCACACATTACTAAAGGAACATACAATCCTGACGTATTCACTTCATATGCTGTTAAACTGTAGTTTACTTCGAATAACACGACCAAAACGACGTAGGTATGTACTGTTTTCGCTTCTTGATATATATAATGACAAAGACGTCATACCTATGACTCGCACGAACGCCCAAAAGCGACTGGCGACTCTGTAGTCCTCCCCATTACCCTTGTCATCAACATAGTTATGATTCAATCGATTGTTTACGAATGGAAATTTTGAATTCGGGACTTTTTACCCGCCGGACTTTCAGTCCCATCCTACTCTACGCTTTGCGCGTAGGTACTTTGGCCTTGGAACAGATGCTCGCGGACCGTATTTCAAGTATATTTCATCGTCGCAAGAGTTGCGATACCTGTTCTGCAACTTGCCCGACCAGATATTAGCGTTTACTATATACTCGAACCTTGGTTTCCATCGTTGAAAGACCGAAAGTGGTGATCCCGAAGCTTCGATTCTGCGATCGGTCGGCATGAACGAGGAAGTTGGTTAACTTCTTTTATTTTTCGCGGACATAATAACGCGTTGGAGTTTCCGCGTTCAACGTACTGTTCGACTGCTTTCGTCGAGTAGTGGCTACGACGCCGATAGGTCAGCAGGTGTTTCTAGGCTGACAGTGCTGGCAAAGATTAGCGGGAATGGCTTATTTTCGAACGCACACGTCATTGGGAGCTCGATAGCGTGACAATATACTTTCGACGGATAGAATCGTGAAAACCAATCGAAGGACGGCTTCCAGGAATTTGCCGTGGCCAGGCAGATTGAAAGTAGTGAGTAACGTATAGCCGATCTCTTCCTCTTCCCGGGGAAAATCTTTAGAGCCACTCGGCAATTCGCTTAAACAATAACTACGCCTCTGTTTTAACAAAAATAGGACTTGGAAGACAGTTAGTATCCGTGTCAAGGCGAGTTGTCCGTAAATTTACATGCGATTGCTTGCGTTAGTACAGTGACAAATGATATGCCAATGTCCAGTTTAAAGATAATCCACCTTTCTTTCCTCTTTTTCTTTCGTGGATCGTAAGGAAAACTCCTTTGTCACTAAAACTATAGACTTTTAACCGTTCATTTCCAGCGAATCTTAACGTCATCACCAACCTGCACACTCGCCTCCCGTGCCTCCATATTGCTAATACCACTACGACGAACTATCGTCGCACAACCGTTAATTGTCGCGAAGTCCAACGATGTTCGTGACGTAACCCGTGGCGAAGTCAGTCGTCTTTCAATTTTACAAAATTAACACGCTTACGTCCGAGGAGCGCGTTGCTTTTTCAGCCCGTTATCTTGTCGAGTAGGTTTCTTTAAAGAATCACGGATACCGATTACTTACTGTATGCTCAACGCGCGAGCAGCACCTACTTTTTCACCCTACCTCCGCAATCGTGTCGATATCTCAAGTGTAGATACCGTACTGTATCGGAAAGCTGCGAAGAAGCAGAAGATTTCCGGTAGTGGATCGCTCAACTTCGTTCCGAACCTTGGGACCTTTCGATTACCAGATCACGTCGGTCTATCAATTGAGCCTGACCTGGATAGGCCGTCGACCGATTTGTCGCGGCCGTTTCTCCCTGGTAGCTGATATCGGCGGTGGGTGCCGCGTACGGGCGCTACATATTAACAAATTCTGCTCCAGGCCCCGCTGCGTTCAATGCAACCGACTGCCAGGGGGAGCCCCCGGGTTCCCAGTCCTGGCTCGTTGCGCCCTTTCACGCCACTGGACCTATCTTCCATACCTCATATGGACAGTACACCACCGGAAGGCAGCGGTGTTCGTAGCAGTCCGTCATCCGCGAGCGGCCGAGCCAACGACGGGACGCAGGAGCAGCCCGCCGGGCCCTACATCATCGGTAGCCCCATCGATCTCAGGGGCATTGATAATGTCGACAACATTGGCCTACGCATCGCGGACTCTCTGCCAGGCCGACGGCGAAGGACGCGCGAGCACATCGAGCTGCAGGAGGCTGGACTGCCCGTGTCCACTTCCGAAGGTGAGCCATTAAGTATGTCGATAACGCTTGGGCTGTGCCTTGCCGGCTAACTGGCAGAATGTTTCCGACGATCGATACTGTGAAGTAGGGACGGGATAACGAGGGTGTGCGGGATTAAAAACCGGGTGGATATTGTCAACGCGTACAAAGTTGACGGTAGAACGCTTGCGATCTAGAGGCGGATTATTCCACTGCGGGGTGTTCGTGACATCAAAACACGAACGCCTATCTGCATACATATCGCGATAAAGCTGCACGTGCAAACGATAGGCTTCGGTGGTACACGCGGTAGGGCCGCGAAGGTCAGGCATGCAATTTTTCATCGACTGAGAGCATGTTCGAAGCCTCTGCGAACTGTTTGCTTCGACAAGCGTTTTAGGGTGTCGTTGGAGCTTGTTTTAACGAGGATGCTACGAGGATGTTAATTTTGTACGGTTGTTACGCGGAGAGGCTCGATACCGGGCCTTGATGAGCTCTGGAAATGCATCGACGCGATCGTGCTTCTATCAAAGTGGCGCGAGCGGTCCGTCCAATAAGAACTGGCATCCCCCGCGTGGAACCACCCCCAGCTGGAGGTGTCCTTGGCCCATGGTCTACGGACATCGAGGCTGTTTATTGGCGCAAGGCTACCGCGCGCGTCCCCGTATTCACGGCAAATGTTAGAGCGGAGTACGGCACGGTGCTGACACCAACTTGTTGCCGATGCCAGGCGCATGCGTTTTCGGGGTAACACGTGCACAGGGCTGTCGCATTTTGTGGACACCCCCTCGACAGTATCGTGCCAAACGGTCTCAGTTCCCTGTTCTATTCAACGATCCCCCTATTCAGAAGTCTCGCCGCGTTTCCTCAGTGTTCCGGCTGTCACGTCCAAGACAGTAGCAGACTTAACTAGTGTGGATTGTGCTCGCGTCGATATTCGTGATCATTCGCTTCGCATAGTGTAATTATCACCGCTACTTTCTTGCCTCTTCCGAGCAATTCCCCAGATCGAAAGCTGCGAACTTTGGGTCATAAAGATTATTTAAAAATAGAGTCTGAGGACGGTATCGATTGAGCGGTATTAACGAAGGTTATGATTTATTGGACCGTGGACGGTCTACAGGGTCACATACACCACGGCGAAGTCGGCGATGACCAGTGCCACCTACGTTCCAGATTCAGTGTCTGCCGAGCGAATCCACAGGCGTGATATGGTTACGGAAATTTTTCGCACGGCACCGTCTACGAGGAGCTGTTAGGTTTCGGTTAATGTAGTTTCGTGTACATTGATCCGCAGGTCTGTTTCACGCATATTTGCGTTTCCGTTGCGTGGGGCAGGGGTGTGGCGGCAGGCGCGAGGCTTCTTCCGGCACGATGACGCAGGCACGTAGTTTGTTTGGCCGATCGTTATCTCGGGCAGAAAAGTTTACTATTAGCGTACGTTAACCATCGTTTCTCCTCGTCGCTCGAAGTGCGTACGTTCCCTCGGCGTTGTCGACCATCTGCAGCAGTCATCCTCGATGATCTAACCGGGAGGCTACGCAGGGCTTTCGCGAAACGTCAAAACAAAACGGAGCGTTCATTTCGATCGCCGCTGTTCCCATCGATTAGGTCGAACGAGGATGCATTTCCAATGTGTGACCGTAGCGGACGACATTCGATACTCCCCGAATCCACGGTGAACGGGTTGCTCTGTCAATCATAATTGATCGTTCGTTTAATCGTTCGTTTAATTATAACTCCCATTGTACGTGGCTGCCTCGCATCTAGCTAGACACTTGCCCGTTTTCAACTACTTGTTACACAACTGTTCCACTAGTGGTGACGTACAAATGGGCAATATATCGCCGGAAGCAATTATTACGTGATTGGTGCCGAGAAACTATAGGATGCACGAGCGCGAATATTTTGCGTGCACGCGTGTCGCCAGATGATGTATGTAACAGATAACTATCCGGCGGAGTCCGGCGTTACGCAATGTTTGCTTCCTGCAACGTTATCTAAAACGACAGATGGGATCAGTAACGGGACGCGCCGCTCGTGTGCCTTCGATTCCCATCGACAGGGGACATACACGCGTCCAAGTGTGCATTAATTTTTAACGCGTGGTATTTATAGCTGTCACATACCCGCGACCTTCTCGGGCAGCTCGATCCAAGACATATTTATTGAAATTTCGAGCGATAAGCTAGTTGCTCGGCGACGTATCCACGTCACTTGGACCACGAACCACAGAATTACATGACGCTGCCAGCAGATCTCTTTTTCTACGTTTGTAACGTGTATGAATACAGTTGTATAGAATGTATTTTGAACCGTGCAGGCGTACAGAAATAAACTTCCTCGTAGTATCAACACATATGTTAAATTGAAGATTATTTTCATCGCGGCGCTACTCTCCGCGTTACTTTCCTCTGCGAGCAAGGCGGAAAGCCTCCCAACCGCCGCCGGGATATACCCGACCCCCGTGCGCTTCGCCTCTGACGGCAACCCACCTCGAACGGGAGTATAGTAATCATCAGCTTTATAACCTCGAATCATTAGATGGTATTACTCTCGACGCGGCACGGCTTGATGCCGCGCTAGTGTGCGCGTGTGGTCGCCTGTATCCGTACGGTACTCCCTTATCATCATCGGTTAAGCATGAAACGAACGAACAAAGAGAAGTGACGCGAAAGACGTTTAATCTAGAAAGCAGCAAGATGGATATAACGGGGACAAAAGTGATACAATGGTTCAACGAACTCAGGCACCGGTTTCATCTCTATTTGCACGCTGAAAATCGTAAGTGCGCGCATCACGGCAATTTGTAGAGGCAAGGTGGTGTGTGCCAGACGCGCGAGTAGGATTACCTACGCCTCTTCTCTATTTCCCGTATGTGCTAACGTTGCCGAATCATCTTCTGCCGCAGTTGGTCCAATAAGAGCGGAGAATGGCGGGTCCCCAGGTGACGAGCAGCGGTCCTCGCACCAGCGTGATAACAATGAGGAGAGGGTGGTTTTCATAAACGCCCCTCACCAGCCCGCCAAGTACAAATGCAATCGCATTACCACCGCGAAATACTCACTCCTTTCGTTCATACCGATGTTCCTTTTTGAACAATTTCGCCGGTACAGTAATTGCTTCTTCCTGTTTATCGCCCTTATGCAGGTACTTGTGCAATGCAGATACGATACGTCTCGCCGCTGTGCTCGAGACAGGAGCGTTTACACCCTCGTTTGAAATTTTAGCAAATACCGGACGTGTCGCCGACGGGACGATACACAACCTTGGTTCCATTAATCTTTATTCTTAGCGTGTCTGCGTTGAAAGAGATAATCGAAGACATCGTAAGTATCCCAGTAGACCTTTCCGCGTGTGTCGCTTTCGTCTAGCCATAATGATATTCTCGATTAAAGAAAAGGCACAGAGCGGACGACGAGATAAATATGCGCGAGGTGGAGGTGTTGAGAGACGGACACTGGCAGTGGATCCAGTGGCGACGCGTGGCTGTTGGAGACGTGGTTAAGGTTGTACTCTATATAGTATATACGAAGGGAAAGACAGAAAAAAAAACGAGGAATGTCCATTTTTCTTGGTGGCAACTGGGTCGACAGAACTGTCGAACCAAAAAGGGTCATAAAGTTTAAATGCTTCTGTAAGATAACGTTAAAATTCTGGTATACTGGTTAAAAACAGGCAATGCCCAGTCTGCACTGAAACAAAACACTTAATTTTCTTGATAAAGCTGTTCTGTGACATTCCCTGTTTTCCCCCCTTACCCGTCATATCCACCAAGTGCACCAACGTGGCGCTTCGCTGGCGCTTGCCACATTCGCGCTAGCAATCGCTCTCATTTCCTATGCACAGGTCCGGAACAACAATTTCTTCCCTGCTGACTTGATCTTGTTGTCGTCGTCGGAGCCGCAGGGCATGTCCTTCATAGAGACCGCCAATTTGGATGGGGAGACGAACCTGAAGATACGGCAGGCCCACCCCGACACTGCCAGTCGCTTGGACGCTGCGGAACTAATGAACTTCCGTGCGAATATCCAATGCGAGCCGCCGAACAGGCATCTGTACGAGTTCAATGGAGTATTGCGAGAAACTAACAAGCAGTATGGATGTTTCTTGTACGAATCTGCAAGCGTCAGAACCGTGTTTAACTCTATCCAATTCTAGAAGCGCACCTTTGGGACCCGATCAGGTGCTGCTTCGTGGCGCGATGCTCAGAAACACGCGATGGGTGTTCGGCGTGGTGATCTACACCGGGCACGATACGAAACTTATGCAGAACAATACCACAACCGCGCCTTTGAAAAGGTCCACCTTAGACAGACTGACCAACACGCAAATACTCATGCTGTTCTTTATTCTCCTTTTGCTGTGCGTTATCTCCGCGGTGTTTAATATTCTGTGGACCAAAGGGTACAGCGGGAAAATGTGGTACTTAGGCTTAAATGGTGGGTAATTCATAAATCTCCCCGCTGCTTCTTCGGATGTATGGTCGCAATGTCGATTAATCGTCCGTTTATTTCAGAGGAAGTGACGAAAAACTTTGCTTTTAACCTCCTAACGTTCATTATTTTATTCAACAATTTGATACCAATTTCGTTGCAAGTCACTCTGGAGGTTGTGAGGTTCGTT
Source organism: Andrena hattorfiana (assembly GCA_944738655.2). Taxonomy (NCBI): domain Eukaryota; kingdom Metazoa; phylum Arthropoda; class Insecta; order Hymenoptera; family Andrenidae; genus Andrena; species Andrena hattorfiana. The sequence continues at coordinate 30,742,945 of OX122892.1, read as the reverse complement.
CAAGCCACGTTTATTAACATGGATATCGAGATGTATCACGCGGAGACAGATACGCCTGCGATGGCGCGCACGAGTAATCTAAACGAGGAGTTGGGCATGGTGAACTATGTGTTCACCGATAAAACTGGAACTCTTACCAAGAATGTAATGGAATTCAAGCGATGCTCGATCGGCGGCAAAGTCTACGAGTACGTTTCTTAGATTAAGTCGCGCGCCTTATCTTGGCTGACCTCGTTATTGAGACTTGTGCTTTATAGTTTGCCGATCCCATCGGAGGATGATCAGAGTGGCAGTAATGTTAATAATGATCTAGTTAAGGACATTATCGAAGGTAGGTCAGTGCAAGGCTCCACCCGCCCTGCCGACATGAAAGCTGCGAACCATGCACAAATAACGCACGAGTTCATGATAATGCTCTCAGTGTGTCACACTGTTATCCCTGAGAAGATAGACGATACGATAATCTACCACGCCGCATCGCCGGGTAATTATCTCACTCGAACGCAGGACCTTCGCAAAGCGTCGCTTCCGAGTTAAATGTTATTCCGTCTTGTTTAATAGATGAAAGAGCACTCGTAGATGGTGCCCGCAACTTCAATTACGTGTTCGACACTCGAACGCCAGCCTACGTGGAAGTAATAGCTATGGGCGAAAGGCTTCGCTACGAAGTACTGAACGTCATAGAATTTACGTCCGCTAGGAAACGAATGTCGTTGATCGTAAAAACGCCCGACGGAAAGATCAAGATTTTTTGCAAAGGAGCTGACTCCATCATTTACGAAAGATTGTGTCCCGCCCCTGTGGACAACAGCAATCCAGAACAGAGCAGTCTGGACGATTTTCGAGATGTTACTTTAGAACATTTGGAAGCATTTGCCACTGACGGCTTGAGAACGCTCTGTTTTGCCGTGGCTGATATACCTGACAGCTTTTATCAAGTACGTATCATTTATTCCTGTGCTGCTGTGTCTCGTCTGTTCTTTTAATGGGCGAATAATCACGTGGCCGAATATCTTTTTTGACAGTGGTGGCGCGAGACCTACCATAATGCGCTAATCAGTTTGGGGAACCGCGAGGCAATGGTTGACAGCGCTGCGAATCTTATTGAGACGAAGTTAAGATTGTTAGGAGCCACTGCTATCGAAGATCAGCTACAGGATGGAGTGGGTGACTTGTTTTTAAGTTTGCATACTTGAAAGTGAACGTTCGTAGTATTTATTGAGTAATTGTTTCAGGTGCCAGAGACGATACAATCTCTTTTACAGGCTGATATTAATGTTTGGGTGTTAACTGGCGATAAGCAAGAGACGGCTATTAATATTGGCTACTCTTGTAGATTGATCACGCACGGAATGCCATTATATATTATTAACGAGACGTCGTTGGATGTAAGATACATACAACACTGTTGGTTGTATTCGTGCGAGTTTATTTAAATGATATTCCGAGGTGCGTTTGTTTTCAGAAAACGAGGGAAGTGATAATACAACGCTGTCTTGATTTCGGGATCGATTTAAGATGTCAGAACGAGGTAGCGCTTATCATAGATGGAAGTACATTAGAATTCGCGTTGTCCTGTGATATTAAAATGGACTTTCTGGATCTATGTTCGTCTTGCAAAGTCGTCGTCTGCTGCAGGGTTTCGCCGATGCAGAAAGCTGAGGTGAATTTCGCTAATCGCGAATCGTTCGCTCTCTGTTACCAAACGAAATGTTCAGTAATATAACGGGGTCTTTCAGGTGGTTGATTTAATTACGAGTAACAAGAAAGCTGTAACACTTGCAATCGGAGACGGCGCGAACGATGTAGCCATGATCCAGAAGGCTCATATCGGTGTTGGTGAGTTTACAGCATCTTATCCGCGTCGTGAGTAAAAAACCGACTTCATCGAACTTTCACTTTCTTTTTATAATCCATAGGAATTTCTGGCGTGGAAGGTCTTCAAGCAGCCTGTGCTTCTGACTATTCTATCGCACAATTCCGCTTTCTGAAGCGCCTGTTGTTTGTTCATGGTTCTTGGAACTACAGTAGAATGTGTAAATTGATACTGTACTCGTTTTACAAAAATATTTGTTTATATGTTATCGAGCTGTGGTTTGCCATTTACTCCGGCTGGTCCGGGCAGATCCTCTTCGAACGATGGTCTATCGGTCTGTATAATGTTGTAAGTTGACGAACCATTTTACCCCGTTACGATACACATGCTTTATCGCACCGTATAAACGAGACTCTGTCTATATTAGGTATTTACAGCAGCTCCTCCATTAGCAATGGGTCTCTTTGATAAAGTATGTTCCGCAGAAACTCATTTAGCTCATCCAGGATTATATGCTACTAAAAATACTGGGGAATCGTCATTTAACATTAAGGTATCGTATCTTCTCCCCAGAAATATATGCAATTTCGTCTAAAACCATCTAATCGAGATGTTTGCTCTTTCAGGTATTTTGGATATGGATTATAAACGCTTTAATACATTCATCTCTGCTGTACTGGTTATCATTAATGGTCCTAAAGGAGGACGTGATATGGGGGAACGGTAGAGATGGTGGTTACATCGTCTTAGGAAATTTCGTATATACGGTACGTATCGATTTTTAATTAAATTCTTCTGTTCGTACTAAACATTATTACAATTTCCGTTTGCTAATAGTATGTTGTAGTGACAGTATGTGGAAAGGCAGGATTGATAACAAATTCGTGGACGTGGGTCACTCATGTAGCCACGTGGGGGTCTATCTTGCTTTGGTTCTTATTTATTGTTATATACAGGTAAATTAAACAACACACACCTGCTTCGTTTCCCTGGAAAATACTGCTCGTACTCACAAATTTGTGTGCTTTCAGTAACTTCTGGCCTGCTCTAAACGTGGGCGCCGTAATGTTAGGGAACGATAGGATGCTGTTTTCTTCGCCCGTCTTTTGGCTAGGTCTGATACTTATACCATTGGCTGTACTACTTTTGGATGTTACCGTTAAAGCGTAAGTACACGCGAATCGGGTGTGCTTCAACGAATCCTGCCTTCATCTGGTGGAGTAATTGGTAAATGCATTTTGTCGCAGGGTGAAGAATACAGTGTGGAAGTCTGTGACCGCGGCGGCCAGGGAGAATGAGATCAGGAAATCTGATCCTGGGGATATATTCAACAGCCACGACTACAGAAGCTCGTAAGTATTCTTTTTTTCGTAAAAAACAACACACACACACACACCGCGTAATACATGCGTATTGCATGGAATATATTGATAGCTCAACATTTAAAGAACCCATTTATATTTTTGTCTAACACGCATGGCTTAGTGGATGATCTAGAACATTTATCGTTTGATAAGAAATTCAAAAAATCCAACGTCAACCAAGTAATCACATAGGTGCATGCGTACCTCACTTTGTTGAAAATTAACATCTGTTAAATTCTTTCCCTACAATCACTAAACCTTCTAACGAAATCGCTACGATTAACTTCTGTCACATTTGCACTGAGTAGAAAAATAAAAATTGCAACAGGAGGTCGAAATCGTGGTCGAGAAGGCGATGGTTAATTCGTTGTTGGGCCTCGGTCTGGTCGCCGCGAAGGCGAAATAAGATCAAAATCTCTCCGCTTGCGTTCGCAGCGCGTGATTTATGGTTCGCCCGTCATACAGAGCATGACTCGTCTGCACCATTCCGTATCCCATGTCCCTAAAGAGCTTTTGAGAGTGTCTGTACGATCTGGACCCAGTAAGCATTCCAATATTTTTACCTCATTACCTTTTCCTGAACCCTTTCCCTATCCTTTAGTACGTGTTACCATACTTTTATATGTGCGCGTTGCTATACGTACTAGGGACTGCTGTGATCCTATTATTATTTTGTAAATACATAGTACAGTGTCTATTACATATTTTTATACAAATCGGCTATGTAATGTTTTCTTTTCTTCCTATCTAGTAGAAGTAGTTGGTAGACGTAGAAAATAAAAAATCAGCACATGGATCACTCTCGTTGCTAGTAACTACGTAGCAATTCTCATTTTCCTCCACATTGAATTCAGTATGTTACCTCGTAAAATCCTAGCACCATGTCGCTCACTTGTCTTTCTTCTCTAATTTATGTAGCATTATCTACAGAGTATGAATTAAAAGTGGTTTCTCGTATGTGTGAATATGTAACTGTGTAGAAACCAAAGCTTTCTCAAAAACGTCGCGCGTATGTATCCCGGCAAATTGAATTCTGTGCTCATTTTATTTCCTCGATCGATACGCGCCAGCTTGCGTCCCGTCTCGTTTCGTTCGGACGTTTGCCTGCGTCGAATAAGGAACGGTGTGAAAGATTGTACATAGTACAAACATGTCCATATCAAGACTGAACTAATTCTCCGTTGATATTCACTAAACACTAGTTGGTATCGACAGAGAGTATCTGTTAATGCGGTTTTCTGGTATGTTTTATTCGCGGTATCCCGTGAAGACCCGTGCATGCCATCGCCGCCCTCGCGAGGTGTAAGTACCCCCTAGTAGTACGTAGCTCATAGTGCTCCTGTAACTCTGCACTTTGAGCCGAACGCACTGCTATTTAGTTCGATCAAGCCGTACGATCGTTGGACGTTTCGCTCGCAAAGGCACAGCGGTTTGAGCATCTATGTCACCTATCTCGCAAACTCTGAACGCCACTTTAACGCTCTTTCTGTATCGGAACGCTCGGGAGGCGTGATCTGTTGAAAAGTGATGCGGATCTCAGCACCCTCAGGTCTCTGGGTGTGCAGTGACACAGTGACCCTTGAGGATTCTCTGAGTTCATGGATCTCTGAGTATTCTCAAGCCATAAAGAGTGCACCAAAGATCACTGATGATGCCTCGAGATTACGTTATCTTTTAGCCTGCGCGGAGCTGTGAGAGCGCACTGAGATTACACATCTCTCAGCGCTATCAGACCTCCGAGGGCCACGTATCCACGTTGCCATTACAGAAAGACTCGCACCGCAAATTGCCCGGCGACAATTGCACCGCATGAATCACTCTAGTTAAGCAATCGTCAGGTAGATTGCGAAGGGAAGGCGACCCGCGAAACTTGACCATCGACCGACAGTTCTCGCGGCGATATACATACGCAGTCGCGATTTGACGAGAGTAGCGCGTGCTACGGTGCGATATGAACTGTATGAATGGGAGGACAATCAGCGGCCAGTCGAGGGTTACTATAAACAATTTTGAATGCACGGCTTTACAGATTGACGGAGACGGCGCGGCTACTGAAAAACGTAAAAAGTGTATTCACCAGGCGATCGAACGCCGCTTCCAGAGTTAATGTCGAGGTGGAGCTGTCACGTAAGTTTGTTTTGTCTATGTAACGAGGGCCTGGAATTCAGATACTAAGAACCGAGCAACTTTTAATCGAAACAATCTCTACATGACTCCTTCTTTTCTGAGCTTCGTCGTGTGGTACATTTTCTACTATTCCTCGCAATACCTACTTGAAAACTCACGGCTTCTATCTTCACAGCTTTCGCCTATACGAAGAAAGAATCTCTTCGGCGAGCAAATAACTCTTCACGATAACCGCACGTGCACATTTTTCTCTGACACGCGCCTAACAGTGTACATACGCTGCGTTACTATTATATTATTGTTTAGATTAACGACACTGACCTAAGAACCCTTCTAACACTCCTACTCTTCCCGCAATTAACATTTACATTAGTGGAAGTCTCTTGAAACATTTCTGAACGCAGAACTACAGTGGGGGACAAAAGTATGCGAACGTCGTTTTTCTTTTTTCAATTTTTTCATCTGAGCCAGTAGTGAAAATTTAAAAATCCCCTTTGTAAATCTACATTCTCCGTTATTCTGACCTATTACATTTTTTTTTCAAAACAACGAAACACGTCACCTAGCAAACTAATTCTTTTAGATTCCGTCTTAAACGGTGTCCACTTACTTTTGTCCCCCACTGTATAGTCCCCATTCCGTTTTTAACAATCTTACGCCCTCCGAATCGCCATAATAATCCCTTGTAGATAACGCATGCATGCTGATGTGTTTGATGTTGTGATAACAGAGACTAATAGGTTGCGCTCTTTATTATTGCACATGCTGCGCGATGCAGATGGATTCGCATTCTCTCAAGAGGAAGGAGGCTCGGTGTCACAGACGGACGTGATCAGAGCGTACGACACAAATCTTCCGAAACCTGGCGGCATGTAATCTTAATGTAGCTAAACGACTACGAGGATGTACCGGATACATATATACATATAGCATAGGATACCTTTTTCTGGGATAAATGATAAACCGTTTTGGGAACTGGGTACAATCGGTAGTTGGCCAAGCCCTACGTAACGCCTGTCTACGTTTCGCGACCGACAACTCGATGTTTTGCTCGCTCTCCGTTTCGATAAAGATCTCTTACAGATTCCCGATCGACGATGGGCATCACGACAAATAGTATTAGAAAGACTATCAGAAGACGAACGTATTTTAAACCATGCGTATTTTAAATTGTACCACGATCGCGGGCGCGCCAACGAAATGAAACTCTGTCGATATATCCTAGACCTAGATAATTCTTTTTGATACTCTACGAGACTTATTGTATTTATCGTGTACCTTTGGACCTCGTCCCGCGAAACCTCGTATACTCTTCGTGACAATTCTCGTTGCTATATCGTGTATTTCAGTGCAGTTGCATTTGTGAGCGCATTTTCATGTTAGATTGGAAAACTTAGAGAGAGAAAGAAAAGTCGTTTCGCCTCGTGATTCCATTGGATGTTCCTTCGTTTTCGTAGTGCAGCGGGAATGCATGTGTTTTCGAGCGAACAAGGGAAACCGTGGAAATCGTACAATAATCACGGGAAACTCATTTGCGCGACTGGCGATACGTAAGGCGACACACAGCTGAAACTTCTCGATCGCGAAAGTTTGTTCTGAAGATATGTATGCCAGGGGCAAACGGGGAGAGGTGTTAGAACAGTCGTACGGAATTATCGTCGAGCACATCCGAACAGCCTCTCCTTGGAAAGTAGTAGATTATATTTTTGAAGGAAAACGTAAAAGGAGTTGGGAAACTTTAGTGCTCCGTTGATCGTGATCGGTAATCGTAGGAGGGCCACCTCTAATATCGCGCCGGAATAAGACTGTTCTCTCCACTTGTTCCACTTCGTTCGACGGTTTACTTTCGTTCGTGCCATTCTTCTATCATTTGTAACGTCGACCGTGTATATTTTATTACTGTACATACATATAGCGATTGCGTTGTTGTCTAGTCAAGAGTTTGATATGGATCTTTCCGTTCGAGATTCACTCTTCCGCCCATCGCGAACACTCATTTTTAAGTTAACGACTGAATGAATCTTATTTGTGGAGGTGATACGTGCATATGTGTGTAGCAACAATTATATACGTATAATGTTCGGAATAAAGTGATGATGAAGAAACCTGTTATCTCTTTGCAAATCGTTCGATGTACACTCGCGAAATTTGGGCAGGATCAAGTCCGACGCGCAAGTTCTCGATGTCTTGTATAAGTGGATCAGAAGATTTTTATTAAAAAGAAAGAAAAGAAACGATATAAGTATTGCAAGTACAAAAGCACATGTAGATACACACTGTTCCAGCAAGCGATTGATGTATATAAAATGTATATAAGTATATATATATATATATATAAATTTACTTAATTTCTACAATTCTTTTACGTCTCTTCTATTATTTTTCTCATCGTTCTTTGCATTCACTTAATCTGTTATTGCGTTGTAGAGCACAGCGTTCCCCTTATCGACCAGGACGAGATTACCGACGATGGATCGTCCGAGGAGCGCATATGTTGATAATCCTCGTGTATCGCTCCTTTGTACGGAACGCTTCCAAATAAGTATCCATGAAGTTTTTTTTTATATAATTCTTTAAACCATTCTACCTCGAAAGGTCTAGTTCTTAATCGACACTGATTCATACTTGTTCGACCTTCATCTTCCCCGTTAATGATAATACATTGCCAATTCTTCCAAGCACTCGAGCTCAAGTTATCTTTGACGGTTCCAGTTTCAGGCTAAGAAGAAAGTTCTCTCTGTCCTCCCTGTATCGAGTCTTTAAGAGAAATTCACGCGTGAACGAGTGTCCCGGGATATCGTACCCCTGAGCCTGCCTTTGGCAGTCAGTCAGCCAGGATGCCACCTCGAGAACTCGTCTCATCCTCGGATCCATATCCCTGAACCTCTCCCCTTGCTTAACGAGGGCTTTGCGTTTCAGGACAACGTTAGTCCAGCGGTAAAAATATTTCCACGCCAAGTCCTGCTCTCTGGATGTCCACGACGGATCTGTCTTCTCCTCGTAGATTGTCTTTTCATCCTTTTTGTACTTTACTCTATTGAACACTGACGCCAGAATACGTTTGCCCAAACTTTGCTTCACTTCTAAATTCTCATTACTGCTCGCGCAGCAAGTATCTTTATTCGATAGATTAGTCGATTCTACGTAGTTTAAACGCTGTTGAGGCACTGCCTCTTTTATAGAATATAAAGGATGACAGTCCCGTTGACGATCTGCGTTGCCCAAGCCAAGGAGTCTTGCAAAGAGATCACCAACGTATGGCAAGCAAGGTGGACTCCTCTCTGCTTTACTCCAAGCTCGTTGGTACGCCAGAGAGCAGGGGCTTTTATAGAGCTTGCAAAGTCTTTCCATGGTTTCGTATCTGAAATGTGGACATGGTTTGATACGATGGAATCTCTTTGTTAGAATATTACCCATACGTTTTCGAGTAGCAGCGTACCTGTTGGCATGGTGAGTACGCAAGTAAGACCAGCTACGTCGCAGCCTATAGATCGGCGGCGCCTGCAAGCCAGATAAGATAGACCTGCACGAATGAAAGTTTCCCATGGCAAAGCACTTGCTGGCCGCGTTGATCAGCCTGGCGATTATTCTGCCCCGGATGTCCAGCTTTTTGACCGCTAGAACCTCGCTGACAGTGAGACAAGAGATCCTATGACTGAACGCTATCCACGCAGCCAGATTGGGCGCGTTTTTCGAGCCTCTTTGGAAGACCAAGATTTCGATCTCCTCCGTGGGTATTCGAACGTAGAGATCCCGATCGATCAAGGTCAGCTGCTTGGCCAGGGTGGTGCTGTCCATATCCCAGATGGTGATTCTGAAGTCCATTCTTAACAATCTTCTCAACTGAACCGCGCTGCTATTCTCCTCCTGGCCCTCGAACTTCCTCCTCTTCTTACCAGACGCACTCCCAGAGAAGATCCGCCCGAGGAAACTGGGCTTCTCTTCGGCGACGATGAAACTGTCCTCCTCGCACTGACACCTCCTCCTTTTGTAGAACAGCTTCCTTTTCGTCGGTCGATCCTTCTCCTGGCGATAGTTTCTCAGACGGTTCAAGTGTCGCCTCAGCTCCCTGGTGCAACACGATTGATAAGATCCTCTTTCCACCCGATTACCATCTTTCTTTACTACCTGTAAGCCGCGGCCGCTGGCCTGGGCCTGTACCAGTACTCCGGGGTCCAGAATAGCACCACGCGTCCTCTGGCAGTGGACCCGATCGCTCCGAACCTACCCGATTGCAGAGCAGCGTAGGAAATGCTTGCTGTTAGTTGGCGCCGCGACACGGGAAGTCTCAGTTCAGGATCAGGTGGTTGCCGACGTACGGTGACCAAGCTGAACGATCTACGTCCTTGGAGCGAACTCCGCTCCCCCGGCTGCACGGACCAAGGCCCCAGGGCGTGGAGGAAGTGCGGTGCTGCGCAGAGACCGTATCTTCTCAAGTGCTTCGAGCGCCTGGTAGACTTGGAGCGACCCTTCCCTTCGCCCTCCCAGGCCTTCACGGCATTCTCCATGAGAACGTGGAAGTTCTGCGTATAATTTGCATCGTATTCGAAATGGTAACAATCCCGATGCCTTCGAGTGGGACCCAGGACGAGGCCCGAGTGGCATTTCTCTGGAACTCCGAAACCAAAGCGCGATATCCTTCGCGCGAGACACTTCCTGGGGCTTCTCGCATCTTCGCGAGGGACCCTTTTCTTTGTCGACGTCTCTTCCAACGCCTGATCGTTGTACCATACGCTCCGTTTCTCGGCGACCTCGTCGCCGGGGAGGGTCTTCCCTCCGAAATGGTTGCAAGGGCAGCTCTGGCAGGTGGCGGAGAATTTGTTCGTGTTGCAGTACCTGCGATTGTGGTCTCTGAGGAACAGCACGTCGCAGAGGCCACCTTTGTACTGGCTTTTCTTGTCGAAGCACCGGCACGTGGGCCAGCTGCAGCTGGGCTTCTCGAGTTTGCTCGGCGACAGGTCCCTCAGTTCCTCCTGCACGTCCTCCAGGCTGGCCCCAGCGAATCGCACGGGCACCGGGGCGTATCGACCGCAGACTAATTCCTCGTGGTCGGGCCCGAGATACAGGTCCTTCTGCGTCCATGTCGAGGGCGCGTAATCCCCAGCGCCTCCGTAGTGTGCCCAGACTCTGCGCTCGTTACAGAGTTACTACCCTTCCCCGTGGACGTTTACTCGCAGAGATCGAGAGTGTTACCTGCACACTGCCTTCTTCCCTTCCTTCTTAGCCTCCTTTCGAATCTCCACCTCCGAGGAGAGGATGTACAGCGTCGTGGAGCTCGACGAACTCGCAGCAGTGGTTTCAGACAACGAACTCCCATCCACCCTTCTCGCAAGCAAACTCTCCACCTGATCGCACCATTTCCTCCAAGAAACCTGCCGCCTCTGTGTACCGCCGAGCTCGTAGTAGCTCGCCCTTCCATCGGCAAACCTGATTGCATCGATGTCAGTCAGGCTTAACGGGTTATTCTACTTTGCTCGGCCGAAAAATTGAGCTACTCTTAAAGATTCTTTTTTCGATAAATACAACATATAATGGAATAAATATTTTTGGAATTTACTAAGCTACTCTTTTATTATACAAAAAAAAATGAAGAGAATTTTCTTAATTTCTTTTTTAATTTCTTATTTAGTTATGTGTTGTATTTACTAAGAAAAAAGTCTTTAAAAATAGCTTAATCTTTCGGCCGATCAAAGTCGAGTGGCCCTTTAAGACACCAGGATGAATCCTTGCATCGCGCCGTGATTAATTCCAAAGAAGTCTGGTCACTCTGTACGGAGCAGTGTCGTTTAGTAACGAACGTCTACCTTGCCTTTAAAGTTTTGCGATGCCTCCTGCTGAACACGCTCAGAGTGACGTACTGCAAAGGGTATACCGAGACCAGCTCGAAGCTCTCGATGCTGGGGTCGAGGCCTCGCGGGCAAAAGAACTGCGAGTTGCTTTTGAGAATGTCCGCAGCTACGATCAATTTGGAGGGCGTAAGACCGAGGGAAACTTGGCGGACCCCTCGGCCGTTCCTGGTGGTCTCGGCGAACGGAGATTCCACGAGGACATCCTCTGAGAAATCGGAGTACTCGGAGGACAACAGCTTCTGGATTCTGTTGCATTCCACTCCGCGGTTGTTCGCCCGTTTACCTGGAGTCTTGGTCCCGCGCGACGAGTACATGAAGTACAATTTGGCCCGTTTGGATAAGTCATCTACGAGATCCTACGTGACCAGGGAATTTTTCAAACGCCCCGAGGAGTACTCTAGCGAGAGGTTAACTGAATTCAATCTCCGGCAAGGTGCAGCGAGGGAGAGATCGATCGTCCGATAACTTCAAGGCAGGGGAAGCGAATGGAACGCTACAGCTTTTAGGTATCATTGTCTTTATTTTTTTTTTTCAGTTCGATGCCTCCATCGTGTTCCACGACATACACATAGTCGGCGACGGAGGGGACTAAGTTTAAAGACTCGGGCCCTACGTGGTAAAAGGTATCGCAGCCCCTAGTCTCGGTTAATAAGGATATTTAGCCTTTCCTTCTTCGCTTCTTACTCGCTATAATACGAATAATAAATAACATGTAAAAAAAGACGTACGGGTAAAAGACGTAAAAACGGAAGCTCGCCAATAGGGGGAGCGATCTCTTTCGTCTGGGATAAAAAACCGATGTAGGTTCAAAAAGAGTGCAAAAATGTACATTGTGGCGTAGGTACAAAGGTGGACTCCTAATCGATTCCGTGTGGACTTGTCAACGGGAGCTAGCTTCTTATCGGTTATTATTATCCGGGTTCACTTTGATGGTGACTTTGTTGTTCAGAGCGGAGGCCAGCTTCTCGACGTTGCTCTGCGGCAGCTTGCCAGGCTCTGAATTCGTTGTCTCGTTGTTGGTCATCGCCGCGTTTTCGGGGATCGGCTTGATAGCTGGCTGTGCCTCCTAAAACCACCAAATTCAACAGAAACCTTTAGAAAACCTCTAATTCTCCGCGTATTCCAACTAACAAGGGAAGTTCGGTTACCCGAACAATCCGATTCTTTTCAAACTGTGCAGACTTGTAGAGGATCTTAATAAAAGTATCAGGCTATTTTTCGTTTGTGCCCATTTTCGATTCTTCAGAGCGAAGACTAAGCGTTAAAGGTTCACATGTGATTTCCTACTTTGCTGCATATCTTGAGAACTATAGTGGATATAAAGAAAGTATTACAATGAAAACTGAACGGCTTTTTATGACTTATAAAACTGTATAAACAAAATGTTTAAAATTTATAATTTAAACAATAAAATGATCCCCACCACAAGTTTCAAATCATTTGGTTACATAGTTTTATACAGCATAAAAAATCATTAAATTTTCTTTATAATATTCTTTTTTATATTCACTATAGTCTTCAGGTAAACGAACTTGTTAATAAAATTGTTCTCCAACATGCTACCAACTTAATATCTACTTCTATCGTTCCTCTAAAACAGTTTACTTATCGATCATTGCACGCGCTCTCCAAGAGCGAACCGCCTTCTTTACACTCTAAAATATAGAACCAAGACGTAGACTATACCCTAGTTACCATGGGCAGTACGAAAGAACTCACCCCGTCAGTCTTTCTTCTAAGATTCGATCTCTGCAGCGTGGCAGCCAGTTCGTTCTGCAGCCTGGACACCACAGGCCCATTGGTCAGCTCGGTGGTTCCATTTCTGTCTGAACGAGCCTGCTGCGAGAGGAAGTCCAGCTTAGATGGCTGCTTAGCTTCCCCTTCGTACGCCCCTATCCTGATGGCGACCTTTCCACTGGCAGGCTTTGCGATCTGCGCGTTCGCAGCTGCAGGAGACACGGCTGGCTTCGACGTGTCCGACACGGGACTCGTCGACGGCTCCTTCCCGTTCACCTGTGGCTTGTTTCCGTTCCCGGTGTGCCGTGGGCTTCCGTTCAATGTGGCCGCGGCGGTCTGCATGGGGAAGTAGGTTGGCGGTGGCTTTGGAATCACTGGATTTGGCGTCTCCTTCAACTTGAACGACTCTATACTCTGCATCTCCACGGAGTCGTCGTTGCTCTTGGTTTTGGAGAGAAGAGGGAGCGGCGGCGGTGCCGGGGGTGCGGGAGGAGCTAGGGGTGCTGGAGGAGCTACGGGTGCGGGTGGTGCTGGTGGCGCGGGTGGGATGGTCGTTGTCGCTGACGTGTTCAACACCCTCTTCTCCTGTTCCTGGTAACAAGATCGGGACGATCGTTAGAATAGACTCGCAATTACTTGGACAGATTACAACGAGACTTTGCATGCTTGTAGAGGGCAGAAAGAGTTACTCTCCGAAGTAGTAGCTTTCTGATATTATCGTGGAAGCTATAAGAAACCACGGAAAAGTCTCGAAACTAATCTAACGAAAGTGTCCTCGAAACTTTCACCGTTTAGACTCAATCCCTCGTGCGTCGATTTAGACCCGCTCCACAAGTATGCCAAGTTTCTATCGATAGTCCCTCTAAGACAAAGTTAATTACACCCGAGGATGTACGAATCGCGCGCCATCGCGTCGACGAAATTTTTAACAAATCTTTCGTTAACTAACGTCGTAAGGCGTGATGGTGACCAACACGCGGCTCCTTCTCCGTTCACCGTTGCTCATTAAACTGTTCATCCTCTTGGCTTCGGAGCGCTATCGTTCATCGATCAACTTTCCTTTCGCGAATACGATCTTTCCTTCTGCCAGATCGATAACGGTCGGCGCGTGCCTTTTCGTTCCGGGATTCTCGTAAGTCACTGCGCGTGCATTAATTACCAGCTCAAAGCGGACACTCGCGGCGATTAAACTTCGCGATCCACCGCTCCTGCGCCAGGCGTCGGCGGAAAGACGCTCGAGGACACAGCGAGGCGACGGCTTTTCCGAATCACGCGTCGCCCGATTGCAGCACTCCGCGACGTTCCGCTGACAGTAAACGCGGCCTCGGTTTTTCGTTAATCATAGCCGACCGAGGGGACCGCCGCGATTTGCGGTGTTCCAGTGGCCACCTTGAAACCGATCGCACGGCACGACGCGACTCGAGCCGACTGGAAACAGTCACGAGCGTTGCTTAGCGTCTTATGTAAGCTCTATTATTTTGCACGTCTGCCGCAATTCGTAGGAAGCCGACACGTAGCCACCGGCAAGGTGGAAAAACGCAAAAGAAATGCCTGCACGCGCGCGTATTGAGATCGAAGGAAACAGGGAACCGGCTCGACCTTCCACCGAATCGGTGGACCGATTAGCAACGTCGATTGCCAGCTGATAAGCGGATTGCGTAATGACTCAGCGGTAATTGTTAGAGGAAAAAAACAAGTGTCCCGATACGAAGGGGCAGCGATAATCGCGGGATCGGCGGATCGTCAGTCGATGCTACGATTCTAAGATAGAAAGTCTCCACTGCTCACTGTGTGCACTCGCGATTATTATATCGCGATCACTCGATGGTTTAATTGCTCGACCGCGTTTTAATTAGAGGCGCGATTTAGTGGCCCGCTCGGCGGAGCGCCCGTCGATGCTTTCCATCGCGGGGAGATGCAGATACTGAGACAAATCGGTGAAATGTACGTGACTGTTGTAAGCGGCGGATCGCTCTCTATCTCGCCGCGGTTCGTTCCAACGATCAGCGAACCTCTGTGGAACAGTTAATAACGTGCTCGTACATAAATTCAGGTGCACTTGAGCGTATGCACTCGCACGCTGGCGGATATATACACGTACACGGCCGCGTGAGTTGGCTCGCGGCGCAGACAATGACTGCCCCGAAGCATTCGTGATTTCGTGGCGTTATCTGTTTGCTTTGGCAGATCTCGGTGGCTGTGTAATTAACTACGTAAGAACGTTGCTCGCCTATCAAACTGTTTACTTTACACCCACCTTCGTTTACACCGATATTTAATGCGCCCGCTCGGTTGCCAAGCGCAACTTTGACCGAGGGAACGTTTTCACCTAGCTTCGATTCCGACTGTGTTGCTAATGGGAATTTTTAATTGCCCGCTTACGTATCCCCCAGTTCCGCTTTTTCCACCAACACCTACGTATTACGTGTACCTACACCGCACATCGTTCTGCGAGCGCTCGCGGCCGCGCCCGAGCAGTTTTACCTCCGCATCGTGATCTTCCCGTTAATTAAAAGCTGCAACGTCTCGGTGCAAAGAAAACGGTGAAAGTCATAGCCGGCGAAATTCTAAGCGCTCTTGTTACGCGCGCAATTGGAATAAGCAGAATCGTTGGCTCTTTAATAGAATCGACGATTCCCACGAGGCTCGGTTCGCGATCAGTTCTCGAGGGAAACAGGAGCATCGAACCTGGTCGTTAGCCAGAAGAGGCACGTTCAAACGGGCGCATTTTTTTCTGTATCTTTCCGACCGCGCAAAGAGAAGCGCCGTGCGCTCGAGGACACGGTGCACCGTGCGGTTACCTTGAAGATAAGCTTATCACTGTCTTACCTGCTCGGACGTCTGATCGGAGAAGTGAACCTTCTGCTGGGAAGAGTTGAACATCTTCCTGTGAGCACGCTTGAACTCCTCCATCAGCTGCGAACAATGGAACGCGCGCTTTATCCTGTGCACTTCTTCTGTTACTCGCACTGCTACTATGCAGCCGGTTGACTTTACTTTTACTCCTTTATTCGGAGGCAAGGAGGCGGGAACGTCGAAACGGTGGAAAACGGCGCGAAGAGGCGAGCGAAATTGCAAGTGCACCGAGTCCGCTCGCTCCGTACGGTTATAAACCGCGGCGGGATAGGTAATCCGGCGAGCTGCGCGCCTGTGAATCGTCCTTTGAACGCTCATCTACGAGAGTTCAATCGTTTGCAACGTCGCGCAATAATTTTTAATTAGGCCCGGCTCTCTACTCATTATTGCCGCGCGTCACTTCTCTCTCTCTCTCTCTCTCTCTCTCTCTCTCTCTCTCTCGTCCACCCTAATTAAGAAACGTGCAGGCAAATGTGTAGAAAATTGGATACTAATCACTTTCTTGTACGGCTTAAACGATCGTGGATCAGCGTGCAGCGTGATCGCGCGCTTAGCGACCGCGAATGGGTGAAACTTGCCTTCTCGTTCGAATTACAATATAGCGTGTACCTTGTCGTGAGTGACTTTCTGTTCCTGCGCCCTCAGAGCTTCCGGATTCGGAGGCTTCCTCGCCTCGGACGTCTTCTCCTTGGCCCCGTCCGTTTTGGCGGCGTTCATGCTCCTCTGAAAGAGACGCTGATACGTGATACGTGTCGGCGATCGGTTATCTCGCGATGCAGTGAGGTGATTAGACACGGCTACCGCAAAGAGAACCGTAAGCAAGCTACGATTCCTACGTCAGATATAAGCCGCTGTCGCACCCGCGAATTACGCGCGAACGTAACGAAAATCTGTCGCACCGGGGGCTCTACTATCGGCCACGTTTATCGTTACGCTGACAGCGCTGAATTAAATCACCGATTATTGTCAGCGCCAGAATCATCGCCCAGGAAGACACTATCTACAAAGGAAAAGCGTTATCTTCGGCCGTGACGCGAAAGGCTCCCTAGACAAAGGACAGTTCGATCGTTCTAAGAAATCGTAATTCTCCGATCGACAGGGTAATACTTTTCCTCGTATTTACCGTAGAAACGCATAAAAGCTGAAAACACTTAACAGCGCGTAAGAAAGCGTGACTAACGCTGCTGATAACTAAACAAATTTCACTTCTCAAGGTACGTTTTTACAACGTTTCGATGAAACGCGAAAAGGTACAGAGGCAGCATTGTAGCGATAGAAACCCAGGCAGTGATAAATACACGTACCCCCCTGCAAGAGGTAACAATATCCGTGTCTACCACTTGCGTTAACTTCGATGCAAAGTACACCTAGGTATGCATATCGAGGCGAAGCGGAGAGCCCAGTGGAATCGCTGGCAACAGGATCGATCGAGTCGATTCAGGAATCAGAATTCCAACGATGCGTATAAACTCGCAGGTAACGCGATACACGCGACGCGGGCATCGCGTACTATTTAGTTTCATGCAAGACGTAAAAGAACTAAAAAGAAAAAGAAGGAATAAAAGAAATGAAAGAATTGCGGCTAGCGCGTACCTGCTGCGCCCGCCTTTGCAGTTCTTGCGTTATGGCGGTGCTCAGGTCGGTGCTAGCGATCGGCGACGTCCTTGCGGCGCAATTGCGCGGTGTCGCGTGTACGGTGGCCGGCGTGTCGGTGGTTTTGTTGGTCCCGATGGAGGCAGCGGTGACCGAGCCGTAGGAAACCGTAGACGGTGGCTCGCAGGAGGACGTCGATAGCGACGAGGAGGTCGAGGCCGAGTCCTTGCTGCAGGACGACTCCAGGCTCGACTCCGTCTCCGTGGAGCCTGTGCTGCCCATCGACATCGTGCTACCCATTTGCATACCCATGGCGTTCATTGGCTTCACCTCTGCACCAACGTCACCGTTCACCCGTCATTTTACGTGTCGCTTCGTGTAGCTTTCGATCGATTAAAAAGGGCTCTCTATCGGTCGGGAAATGAGGCACAGAGTGCGAAGACACTCGGATGCCCCACGAACGCGGAGTGAGCTTGTTTCAGGGAGATGTGACGAATGATTGGACAAACCTGCGGGCCACTTGTAAGGAAGAGGTGGCGGAGGTGCCGGTGGGCACACAGACTGATGCACCTCCACGGTGGTCACCGTTTTCCTGTCGCCCTCGCTCTGCCTCTGCATTATCTGCAGCTCTGACAGCCGATTGCCATCCTGCGAGCCATTCTCCTGTGGCACAGATCGTAGGGAACAGGCGTTAGACCCTCCCATTTAAGCAAGCCAGATTAGCATAGCGATCGTTTCTCTTTTTTAATTAAGTCCCGTCGAACGTGCATCGCACACCGATCGTCACGCTAATCCGATCAGATAATAGCGAGCGATTACGAGGCTACTCTCGGCTGGGGGTGTAGAAAGCTCCCGTTGGCTACTCCTTAATTATCCAACAACAAGTTTCTTCTTCGTTCTATTCCTGACTCCTCGAACTCTGTTTACACCCGCGCGGGAAACGCTAGCCACGAGCTGCCCATAATTAGAAAATTAGAAAGCGCAGTTTTCTTACTTTGGGTCCGTGATACGGGGGAATATCGTCGGTTGGCCCGTCGTAGATGACGTCCTGCTGCCTGCAGTTGTCCCGCCGATACGCTAATCGCCGATTCGCCTCGTCCCGCGGATTAGCGTCGAAATCGTGGACCTCGTAGTCGATCCTGGGCGCGACAGGATCGTACAGAGGCTCGTTGTCGATATCGTCCTCGTAGGGGCCTCGGGAATTCGGAAGACCTGGCCCGCCGATTAGCCTGTGGTTCTGGTTCTGGTTCTGGTTCTGGTTGATACGAATTACAGTGGTATTATTTGGTTTGCGGGTCCATTCCTGAGCCTGCAAGTGAACCAGAGAGACGCTTAGACGGCACATTATTTTCTAAGAACATTCTTCTGGCAGTGGTAGTCCGTTTGCGAAGAGGACTCTTACCTGGTCCACGTGACTCCACTCGGAGGAACTGCAACTGCTCGTGGACAAGGCTAACGGGCAGCAGGCTCTGGAAAATTCAAAGGCAGCACGTGCTTGAGTTCCGTGCCCCATCGGCGATACGTACGTAGTACTTTCTAATTCCCAATTAAACCCGACGTCGCGAGGAAGCACAGGCAATGGAGCGAGGTTAAGAGCAGGATGAACATTAATGTGGCGGTCAGGAATTCGTCGTGCACGGTACGCCGATCGTTATCGCGAAATGTCCTATTAATAGAACGAACTTTCTCCCGGTGTTAAATTCATCGATGCCGCCCGATAACGGCTGGTAACGAGAGAGATACGTATCCACTGCCGTAAAACCGCGCGCGGGCTGATACTTTCCGACGATCGCGGTCCTTTCAACCGGTCCTTGTTAATTGCAATTACGTGCAATGGTACTTCAGACGTGTGTAGTGTCGTAACACCGTGGCCGTTTACGTCACGCGTAGGTTGTAATTAATTAATTACCGCGGCTATCCATCGGGATGGAAGAAAGATTCTCCATTTGTCTGTTCGACTAACCTTCCGTTCCTGTTGCAGGCGTCCTCGCGGGGGTATCGATGGTGCATCCTGGCGTCGTGATGGTGCTGAGGCGAGTAGGAAGGGTTCTGCTGAGGTTGCGGGCTGGCCGCAGCCACGCTCGACGTCTCGGAGTCGTAACCGCTGGAGCCGCGAGTCCATAGTGGCTCGGGGCAGTCGTAAAGGTGATTTGGCGTGGGTCGTTGCACTATTAGGTCGAGCACGGCTGAGCTTCTCATTACCTCGATGGCTCTTTCGAATGGGAGATCGGTGAGCCGCTGCCCGTTGCACCACACTATCACGTCGCCGGCTTTCAAGCCCGCTGCTCTCGCCGGGCCGTCGTCTCTGGTACCCTGGATGAAATTTCCATTCAATTAACTCCCGTCAAGCTCGCGCGGCTCGCATCGATCGCCACCCCTCGACGCATCGATAACGAACGATTAACGGAACGATTGTCAACCTGAACGGTTAAGCCAGGCACGATGCCCCTGCATACGCCGCATCCCAAGCGGCCCTTCTCGCCGACGAGGATCCGGATCCTCACCTCCGTGCTCGGCACGGCTCCCATCCCGGTCTCGTTGTACTGCAGCTGGTGCTGCTGCTGCTGCACCATGTGCCAGGTGACGGGATCGTTCGGGTTGCTTTGCGAATCATAAGGTACTCTTAGAACGAGGATACAGTGTGCAGCTAGATACTACATGGCTCGCGGTAGGGGTAATGACCGATCGGTACTTACTCTTTCACAGGTATCATTCCCACGCCTGAAAGAAAAATCAGCAGTGAGTTCGGGGCACAGATGCGCTTAATTATATCGGTTTACTCCGGCGTCGCTTAAGGGGTCTCCCTAACTTCACGGACGAAAAATTCTGCGAACTTTGGGAATTTGTTTTTTAAAACAAAACCATTAAGGAGGAGCGTCCTCACGACGGGTGTGATGTTGCCCAATGCGAGAGTTTCGCAGATTTGGTTTCCACACTCGAATTCCGCTACGGGGCGAAAAATCTGTCGGATTTGAACTACGTACTCTTCCAGAGCCATAGGCAGCGGAGAGATGAAAGCATCTCGCTCGCCACCAAAATTCAACGTTTAGCGCAGTCCGCTTTCGCCGACTGCCCGGCAGAAACCCGCGACAAACTCGCCGCGTCTCAATTCGTAACAATATATTTACTTCCAGCTTCGTGGCTTCATTTGTCAATCTTTAGAGAATATGAAAAAATAATTGTATGGAAAAATAGTGGTTATATCCGGAGTTATAGTGCTTCGAATAGAGCACCTTACAAAAATCATATGCGCATTGTTAGCATAAAATCAGCCGTTGTAGTTGTCTGAAATAGAAAATTTAAAAATTTGTGTATTATGTATGAGTGTGGCTATCGCCCGAATTAGATTAAATGAGAAATACTGAAAATTAAAAAAAAAATATCGCGTTTAAAACAGACATCTACTTCTGCAAAGAATTCTCTGTTTTTTTAAGCGGGGAAAGTCTAATTTTGCAAAAACCGATTTAGTTTTAGTACCAACGAGAATGGGACATCTACTGACGATATATACCAAATTTGAAGTAAATCAGGTGATTGGATTTTGCGATATCATGCTAACCAATTCGAAAAACATAGTTTTGAGAAAAACGCGTTTAAAGTTTTAGGTACCCTTTTTTTAAATTAAATTTTTCTTGAAATGTTGCGTAAATATATACAAATATAGGCATGAAGTTTTAAATTAATATAATTTGAAGGTTTCTCTAAAAGAAATCCCAAATATCGCGCTCCTTGTCAGGCCATAAAATTAGGGAGACCCCTGAAAGAATCTGAGGAAGCTGGGTAATTACTTCGTATCTTGAGAACGAGGACTTGCTGGTTTTTTGCCAGAAGCGCGACTTCCTGATGGACGGCGTCCTCCACCGGGTACCCGTTCACCCTTATGATCTGATCGCCGACCTGCAAGGAAAAGAGGCGGCAGGTGAAACTACGCAGAAACGCCATCGACGAAATAGAGTGGAAACGGGACCGCCCTCTCTCATTGTTGCTTGCAAAACCGACTCGTGCCGATTAACACGGATCCCGGGGAGTTAATTAGCGACTCGCGTTACAAGGATCCCCCGAAGACTAGCTTACCCTTAATCCATTTCTGTGGGCCTCTCCGCCCGGCTGCACGTCGCTCACGTAGAATCCAGCCGCGTACTCTCGGCCGCCGCGCAGGGAGAAGCCGAATCCCGACGCTCCGCGCCGTCTCAGCCTCACGTTCCTGGTGACGCCGATGACGGCCATCCTGCCGCCTCCTGTTGGGTTTCCAGGACCTCCGCCGGTCGATTGAACCATCCCAGCGCTCGGCGCGCCGGATGAGCCACCGGACCTAGAAACATAACAGATGACTTTAAGCCGCTTCAACGGAGAAATCCTAGTCGACGCTAAGCGGCGCGACGCTTAATGGCTCCATTAGCAAATGCGACGAGGTAAAAGGGGAGAATCGTGATTTTAAACCGAGCGTACATCATCGTTATGACACCGTATTGTCTCTGGATTCGCATTGCCAGTAGGCGCGGAAAGTGGAGCGCGATTCATTCACCCGAATGAATCGGCGAGCACACGTACTCCCGGTATAACGTTACTCCGGATTTAGCCGCGTTAATAAGCCTCTTCTTTTCGTTACGTAAACCCCAGCAACATTACTTTCCCGGCTCGATTCCCGCGCGCTCTGCGAAATCGCACGAACCCGCGCCACTCGCTAATCACCGCAATTATATTTACAGCTGAAAATCGCGGCCGTGTGCGCGACCACCGAAGCCCCGATTTTACGTCGCGTATAGTAACGTACACCGTACGCGTAGATATACAGCGAGGATAACATGCATGCCAGCGGCTAGACAGTCAGACCGCTAGAATACCGTGCCGAGGTGGCGGTGATGGTCGGCGGTTTCAGCGTTTCCGATTGCTTCCCGTCTCCCCTCAAGTTCACCCGTACCCAGGTAATTCTAAGGGGTAGGTAATCGAATATCCTATTCCCTACCGATTCATCGATTACGCGAGCTCCGCTTCTCATGTATCGATGTCTACCGTCCTCCGCGACGAGTCTTTCTCTTTCGGTGGAGAAAGGAAAAGGAAAACGCTCGGAAAATTCGTGGCAGCCCGACGACGCGGGATTACAGTAATCTCGCCGTTGACGCGGTTCACCTTCGCGAGTAATTGTACCGCAAAAATCGCCGTTTCAGCCTGCGGGCCGGGGCAGCGAGAGGAACGCCCGGTTACCTTTGTTCGGTTCCCGCGAACTTTTTCCAGCCCGCTGCGAAATTAATGACCACACCTGCCGCGGCCCGTCGCCGCGACGGAGAGGGCAGAGGAAGAAGGAGAGAAAGAGGAGTCGAGGTAAATTCCACCAGCAGACGGAAAAGACGAAAGGCAGAAAGGGGCGTAGAGGCGGGCGAAGGTAGGAGAGACACTTTATGCTCCCTAATGACGACGGGAATCCATCTTGCCTCGGACATTGAAAAGATTACGTGCGGTATGAGGGGCCCGTCGTGGACTGTCGGATGCTGCAGGACACGAGGGCGACACACCAGGTAAATGACAGTCATTAGAAAGAACGAGACGCTGGTTTAGAATGACTCCGCCTAGCCGTAGGGCTCCGCGTCTTCTATCCCGCCATGCCCGCTCTTCCCGGCTATCGTGCTCCTTTTGCTCGTCGAATGTTACCGGAGGCAAAAGGGAATTCCACCGTCTGCTCTTTCCTGCGGACCTCCAGGGGGTTTGTCTTTTTAGAGCGAGCCTTCTGGGGGCAGAAAACGTCTGGGCGCGGACTCGGGACGGGCGAGCGCCAGAAGCTTTCTATTCCAGGCAATTTGCATGCGACTGTTTACGCCGGTAATTACCGCTTTACCTTACCACGGGCGCGCAGCGCACTCGCAATTATTGGAAAATTACTAATTTCCATATCGGGTACGGTGAAATAAGTAGAAAAACAGCGGAGCGATGGGGAGGGGTGTGAGGAGAGGTTGGAGCGCGTAGAATCGCTTCTGTGCACTTGCTACGTTCGATCCTTCGCAGAGCTGTCTCGGATCCGACGGATAAGACAAAAGTCCTACGGAAAAGGAGAGGCTCTTCTCTGTCGACCCGATGGTGAGATACCTGTCGGCGACACCTACCAAGATCCCCAACATCTCCCCGGTAGGGATCACTGACACGGAAGCCTCTCGTCACGAGCTGTTAACGCATTTTTAACGTGGCCCTCGGTGACGTTCTTAAGGAAGTCGCAGTCGCTTTCTCAAAGGGCAACCTTTTGAAACCTGGCGTCGGAAAATAGTCGCGCTCCCGTAGGTTTCCAACAGCTTCCCGGATACTTCTGCCGCTTCTCGACAGCTCTGTAAACGCGTTCCCGTATCCTCGTTTCCGACTCCTCGAGGAGAAAGGTGCGAAGTCGAGAAGGTTCCAAGTGTCGTTCGACAATCGTTCCATAGGTACTCGACGCTCGTTAGCTATTCTTTTATAAATCAGCCCGAGAAGGCGACTCGTGGGTGACGCGGTAGCAGGAGCATCGGCGAGATCCATGCCGATCCAGCCGCTGAAAAGTTTCAATGCCCGAACGCAATCTCTTATGTAATCTCGAGGACAATGGACGGGTGTAGATTCTCGAGGAGGTTCTCGCGACAAGAAGCCAGGCCAACGATACAGACTGGCATACCGTTATTGTCGTCGATATCGCCGCTTAACGATCGAGCCACCAAAGTGTCACGACTGTTACGTACTTCGTCCGCATCTTCGCACCTACCGGTAGCCTCTGTCTAAAACAGTTAACAACCTGACAACGAGTCTGACCTATGCCCCGGTCATCGCACAGTGGAAACCATGCTTCGAGCGCGAGAAAATATTATTATGTCCCTAGCAGTGTTATTGGTTAAGTAATGAAATCTATTTGAATGATATATATATATAGTTTTAATTTTAATTTTATTTTTTATATTTATTTTGTATAATATATATATATATAGTTTTAATTTTAATTTTATTTATATATATGATATTAGGAGGACAAGAAAACAAAAGTATAAAATTGTAATTTTGTCTATTTACAAAAGATAGTTTTAATTTTAATTTTATTTTAATTGCTATCTATAACTACAAGCATTATCTTTTGTTGATATTTCCCACGTGTTTTCCGATTGCCATTTCTTAAAATGTTTTATGATTTCCAGTACTCCAAGGTCTATACAGCCCTAATAAATACCCAAAAGTAATATACGAAGACGTATTTTTTTTTTTACTTTTTTTTCGCGTTCGAAGCATGGTTTAGTCCACCGTGCTTCGCCGCGGTTATCCGTTTAATATCCTACGGTTCTCACATTTTCTGCCAACTTATTTCCGTCCGGGCTGAGAAATCTCCTAGCGAACAAGCAGACGAACGGGTCAATGCTTTACGACCGCGTTCCCCCATTTAATTTAACGTCCCGTCTGCTTTCGGAGGGAAAGCGCAATTAACGAACGCTACGCGTTTCGACGAAATTATTTCGGTTTCTTAATACCCCCGTTGCCGCAACTCGCGTGTGGCAACCACCCGGTTTCAATACATTCGAGAGTCGCGGGCGAGGAACGTCGACGGAAGGAGGGCCTCCAGTTCCTCGCGGTTCGCACGTTTAATTCCAATCCGAATCCTCGCTGCAAACAAACATGCTCGGTGTGATTGCGATGCAACGTGTTGCCTCTGCCGAACAGCTGTATCCGTGGAATAATTACAATGCTCGAGGCACATCGCGCTCGAATACCGATCGTTCGCGCGCGCGTAAACGTAACGGAGTAACAGGACAGTTGAATCGTCGAGTCGAAATTCCATTCACGCTCTATGATAATTGGGGGCCTGGGTATAGGCACATGAAAAACAGTGCTCGAAGGGTATGTAGTCCGTTTCCAACAGGGATACTCGGACCTCTTGCGGGGAGGCGCGTGCAAGTAATCGCCGGCGCGGTTATTGACTCGTTTGAAGTTTCACCATCTATTCGTCGTTTGCTGGTCGTTCGTGACACGGGTTTCGCGAATAATTATTCGAGCTTACAAGGGAACATATCGAACCTCCACACGCGGGGTGAAAAGGAGGGGTGGAAAGAGCTCCTAAAGTTCTTACGACTGTTGGCTTTTAAACTCGGTACTCCGATATCTCGACTATGTCATGAATATAGTTCTATTCTTGAAGTCAGCGGTCTTCTCACATTGGAACACCGTTGATCTCTATCTGATCTTACTTGCCTTTTCAACATTATTAATGGTTACATCGACTCTGCGGACATTTTGGCTCTGGTTAATCTTTATGCGCCTATTGTTTCTCCCAGATCGCCTCCTCTTTTTTAATTATCGAGACACAACACTTCGTTTGGTATGAATAACTCCATGAACAGGATATGTAAATTACCGAATCTTTATAGCCAACATCTCAACTTTTTTAATGGTACATTGACCACCTTTAATGACCTCTGTACATGTCTGTTAATTCTAATTCTAATTTTGATTTTATTAGTTCATTAGTTCTATTATTTTCTTGTAATTATTACTGTTTGTTTATTCGTGTAGGATAAATCCGGGAGACGCGGTCGGGCCGGAGAGTTGGTCGAGTCGCTATATTTCAGGCTCTATACGTAAAAACGCGTTAAAGTGCAGACCAATTACTTCTCTAGAAGCCAAACAATTGACTGAATAGTGTCACTTCGGTTCCTTCTGTTTTTTTCTAGATTTACAGGCTATAAAATTTAAACTGAGGTTACATTTAACCTCTTTTGCCAACAACGGTGTACCGAATCGTATTTAAAATATACTTCTAAGTTTATTTTCGTTTAATGTTTGGAAATAATAAGATAGTAGAGATATCGAGGGACAATGCAGCCGAAGTATTTAGCCATATTAACTCTTCCTCTCAAAACTAACGAGACCATCTCTCGCTGCAGAAAGGAGAGATGATCGAGCTATGATTTTTTTATTATTTATATTTATATTTTTATTTTTTATCATTATTTTATTATTATTATTGTTTATTTATTTTATTTATTCACTTTTGTATTCATTTGCCTTGCTAATCGCCGGTAGGTAGTTCGCTTTATCTTTGATGTGTTCTTTACTTGTTTAGCGTAAACAAATTAAATATCAATGAATCTGTAGTTGTATTCACTCATAAATAATTTTGCTTTCTTCTTTGTTAATTTTCCATGAATAATTATGTGAGTGGTCTTTGCCAACGACGAAAACCATTCCTCCCGGCACCTCGGGAGAGGTGGCCAGATGTCACGACTTCAATTTTCAACCCGATTTACAGTAAATATTGTCTTAAAGCAAATATCGACCACTTTTTCTGAATCAGCATAAAATTTTCAACATATTAGGTTTGTTCTGATAAAATAAGTAATATCTGTATTAGTTTTAATAGCAATTTTATATTAGGTCGACCGCGTCTCCCGGATTTACCCTACTGGCTCTTGTTCTCTTTTCTTTTCTTTCACATTGTTTCTTTGTTAACTTTATGAATTGTTCACTGTAAACTAAACTTAAAGGGTCTTTACCCGTGAATAAATAGTAATAATAAACTTGGGGGTCGAAAACATATTTTCTAAAATTTGCTAAAAACTGAGCAGGGAGCTGGATTCGCCTTTAAAAAAACTCACACTTTGAAAAACACAAATTTTGTCCTACGCCTAATAGTTCTCGAGACACTCCAAGAAATATGTTTTCGACCACCAACTTTAGAGACTGTTCTCATCTTTTCAACATAGTCGATTGACTACGTGTCGAATACTTTTCACTATTCAGCAAAGTCTCATGAAAATCGGCGTGAGCGGGTTAGACATGTTCCCTTGTTAGATCGGTTGCGCGCTGCTTCGAAGGGATGCCCGGAACGTCCAGCTCGCTAACAATGCAGAGAAAGTCGACGCGAGCTGCAGGGAACACGGAAAGACACGCCCTGACGAGTATTCTCGTCCTTTCGAGCCTCGTTCCCTGCTTCGCGTTAGATCGCGAATAGAAGACGCCCGGTCACGATCGCTGCCTCGAAACCTGGGATACTTTCCTTTTTATTCGGCGATTCCTGGGGAATGCTTGAACACCTCAGCCGGTCGAGTTACCGTAACCATGGACTTTATAACGATCGCGTGTATTAATTATGATGCAAACGCGTGGAGAAGGTGTGCAGCAACGATACAGCTCTTTCGGGGCACTCCGTCTCCAGCTGGTGGGAACAGTTACAGTTCCACGAATCGAGTCGTCGCTCGATCGATCGATCAATCTTACTGTAGGCGCGATTTGTCTTATTGTTAGACCCCTTAGCCGAAGTCTTTCAGTCCACAGAATGGCTAGCAAACTGACAGCAACGCCGATATCGATGTCCCTCTAAAGAATCCCTCTCCACCACAAAGTTGTTTTCTGAATGAAGCGGCCTATTGCGTAAGAACGGGATAAACCTCGCGCAAAAGACAGATTATCGCTGAATACCCTGGAATAATGAGGATATCTGCCGGTCCCTAATTGATGTTTCGTGTTCTGCGCTGAGTTCTCCCGATTACAAGAATTTTATCCACCGTCATCTCTTCTTATAGTTACGTCTGAAGCTGGTACGCGAGTGTAATTAACGGTAAACGGCAATTAGTGGCAAGACGGAGTAAACTCGCATTCCAAGGAAACGTAATTCCGATTCTGCCTTTGTTGCCGTCGACATCGATACCGAGCGCGGCGTCGTGATCGTGGCCACCTGAGTACACATCTCGCAGCCCCTTCTAAATTCACCTACCTCGAAAGAAATATCCAATAGCGCAATTCCCTTGCGTGATACGAGAAAGGGGTTTAATATATCGCCTGAGGCGAGGGGAGGCTGCGCGTTGGCAATCTCCTCGGGGAGAATGAAATTTCAATGTTACTCGATTGTGCCCGCTAATTGCCATGATCGGGGAGCAGCGTAATTGAAATCGCCGAGTGTATTCAGCAGGAAATTGTGGTCGTTCCGACGACGCGGCGTCCGAGGAACCTGTTATCGTGAATCACGCATCGCGTTACCATGTCTAAAGTAAAATTCGTATTCGTCACGGCCGAATTGCTGGCTTAACTAACTACGCTCGAGCCCGCAGCAGCCGGGAGGAGCACGGTAGAGCTGAGCGAGTCTCAGCGCGCGGAGGAAAGAGAGAAACAAAAGGGCAACGCTTCGGAATCGGGCGTGTTTCGCGTTTCTTCCCTTCACGCGCCACCGGACTCGTTCCGTTCGATCTCGAGAATCCGCGGCTTTGATCGATCTATCCTCTCGTGCTCGAGGTCGTTGATCCACGCGCGATTTACAATTCTCCTTCGAGGAAAGTTTAGGGATTCACGTGACGCCGAGGTATCGTCGCGCAGCGATCTCTTCATTCCAGTCCCCTTTTTGCTAATCGTCCGCGAGGTGAGTGAAAAATTACATAGCGCGGCGGACCGTCGGCAGAGTCGATAAACCGGATATCGCTGATCAAAGAATGGAATTACTGTAATCAAGTTTCCCCCGCATCCTTTTATTTCCCATTAACTCGATATCGAACGAGCCCGGTCTGCTGGCCTTGAGATATTTCCAATATTCTCGTTTATTGGATGTGCCCGGGCAACGGGGAGAGCTGGGAGGGCTGGGCGCGGAAAAGTACAAACGCGAACGTTTGAAAGTTCAGTGGATCATTGTGCTCCGGCCTGCGACTTTAATGAGCGCGTGAGGCAGCCACGGATATGAAACGGATCTTGACGTCGGCTTTTAACGAACTTTGATTGAATCGCGGCTGCTGCCCCGGCCAACGGGACGCGTCGCGCGTTATCGACGTTTATTTTCCGCGTAAGGTGAAACGGGGGGAGAAAAGGAACGACCGGGGCGAGCCGAGCGCTTGAAACGCGTCCAACGTCCGATCATGATAAACGACGCGACTGATCGATCAAAGAGCGCGGTGACTCTCTCCACCGGGAGGGAAAGAAGAATGCCACGGGTCGTTTTGTTTCCGCGATTCTTTCGGTACGTTAACGATTTACGGGCCTCGTTACCGGCTTCTTTCTCGCTGGGAGAGTGCGAGAGACGATCGAGAGACGCGAGGCGGAGGGGCGACGTCGCTGGTTGCCGTGTTTGCGGTGAACGGTAACGGTGATCGTCCGACAGCCATAAACTTTCAGTTCGTCCCTAGGCATCCGATTATGGAGCTTAATGCCGCACAATGCCGATGGGTTGGCAAATAATTCATTCGCCGTGTATAACGGGAACGCTCGCCTAGATCATTTTCGCGGGCCTCCACCGCTGCCACCGCGGCGTCTCCCCTGGCCACCTCGAAACTTCGTAAAATGCAAATTTATTCCGGGCGCGGGGCAAACACTTCCTCGTTACCTCCGAGCTTCGTTCTTTAACCAATTTCTGCTTATTACCGTGGAAAGCGTGCGCAGCTCGAGTAGCTTTCGTAAGCCGCGCTCGTGGCTCGTTAGCGAATTTTCGTTACCCAGTCTCCGGCTTTCAAAAGCGACGTTTTCCATCGAACAACGGGGAACGTCGACGCCCATAATTCTTCGCAAGGAATCAGCCCGCCGTATTTTACTCCACTGGCGATTCTTTTACACGGAGAGTAGAGCAGAGAGAATCGGTATTACGTACAACGCGAGCACCGTGTCACTGACCATCCGCGTCTTTTCGACTTACGAAACGGAAGGTTCACTTTCACGACGGTGGAAAGTATGTAACGCGTGGCGGCAGATCGTATCTCCGGCTTAATTTTTCTTACGAGATCCGCGCCGATTAATTAAGGACGGCGATTTCGCCAGGACCTGTACCGGCCTCCCTGCGACGTTGGATCTCGACGTTTCGTGATTTGGCTCGGTGTTTCACGAAGTAGGTGATCGAGCCGCGGGGGAGAGGGAGGAGATATCGTTGTCGAGGGTCATAAATCTTCGACGACAGAAGTGCACGCCCCCGTATTTATTTTTATTATGTCAGGAGGGATCATACGTATCGGGTACAGATAAGATCAGGACGGCGGGGCGCGTGATCGATGAGACCAGAAGACCAATAAATCCTTCAACCCGATCCTCCGGCTAGAATTCTCCCCTTTTGTCCACCCCTTCCCTCGGTTCCTTTGGCATTCGAATCGACAGACGCGCGATCGTTGACATATGACACACGGTCCGCTGTAAAAGTATCCGCGAGGAAGCGCGAGTCGGGCAAGAAACGCGTGCGTGCACTTCGGCGAGGACGATGTGTGTCAGCGGGTCAGCGACACCCATTAGCGGCAACCAACTTCGATGTTTAGCTACCGGTTATCTTCCTTGTAACGTCCCCCTAATTGGAGTACAACTGAGCCGCGAGTCGAACTATCTACCGGTCGCTTAACGCGAGCCATCGGTAAATTTCAACGTTTCTGTGGGAATAACTTTCTCCGCGGAGGATCCAGCTGCATCATCCTCGAACGCCCTACAAGTTTCTAGAAATTCCAATTACACCGTAAGATAGCTACAGTTTCCCTCGCGCAACCACTTTCGTTTAAGAACTCCCTAAACGCACTTTCGTGAAGCATATGGCTCGCGCGACGACAGATGCAACCGCAGCGGACGCGCGACTTTCCAAGTCGATGGCGCGGCGTAGAGAAAAAAAAAAAGAACGCCCGGCTGGAAATTCCACGACCCTGATCGGTACGTCGACCCCTGTCGATGAATTGCTCGAGGAAAGAAATCGAGACGTTTAATCGCTCTTGTTCAGTTTTCACGCGCCGCCCGAGGTATCTAGCGCGGTCGACCGGCTCGTCGCGCTACTAATCGCAGTCGTTTTGCTTACAGTCCACTCGGACACGCCGCGCTTTCTAAATCGACGCGGGGCAATGGAACGTCGCGCGTGACGGCGAATTGGCAAATTGCGTAGGTATAGGCAAAAGGATCCCGAAGCTCGTTGCTTCCTCTTTTCCAATCATCCAAAGTTCTTCGTGGAATCGCATTCGAGAGCCAAGCTCCACCTGGAATTCCCTCCAGCCAGAAATTACAGCTGGATTAATCCACCAGATTTGCTCGCTAGGTTTTCCACAAAACCGCAAGCCACGTCCGCCGTCCACGCTTTCTATCGTTATCCGCGCGCTCCACGTTTCGCTATCAGACAATTGCCTTCATCAGCGTTTCCACCGGGCCGCGAGTTTTTCCCCGGGTGAAAGTCGCCGCCCGGTGTTCCGTCCGATTTTAACGACCACCGAAGAAGCGCCCGCGTCGATAATCGTCGTTAGCCCGAAGCTCGATCTTCCGATACACGGCCCCAGGAAACCGAAGGCTCCTCTATTTCGCTCGACGCGTTGCACGCGCTGGTTCGATGCGCGCGCGCTGCATTCGCCGGAGGTGCCCGCGGAAATTAATTGTTCGGAACTACAGTTATGCATGGAATCTGTGTCAGGACGCGGTATAAATTTTAACGCTCTAATATGATCCCAGAGCGACATTTGTAGGTAAGATGGTCGAGCGATACGCGATCGTGGATGGGCGGAAAAAAGAAGTGGGCGCGTGCATGGTCATTGCTCCTGCGACTAATTAAACCGCGGAGGATAAATATTCGCCAGTGGATCGGGTAACCTGCCGCCGTAGGTAATCCTCGAGTTGATGTTATAAAATCAACGGGAACCGGGGTCTCCTTTTACGCTTAATGGCGGACGGATCTTAATTTAAGTACCGGCAGCGTGGTTTTCTCCGGTCGGTCTTATATGGAAAGGAAAGTTCCAGGCGCGAATTCGTTAATCCAAGTTCTCGGGGCTAGAATGTGTGCGCACGTAACCCTTCCAGCAGATACGAGAGTGCCGAGGGTATTACGTAACGCGGCACACGTCGCGCGCAACGATAGCCGCCGCTTGTAATCGCGATGCATAATGCGCGATGCAATCGCGTGAATTCGATTCAGTCGCCCGTACTCCGGGGGCCCCGTTCTCAAGATCATCGACCCCATTACGTGACATAACTTCGCCTTGGTGGCTCGTGTCCTTTCGAAATTCATTAAGCCCCGATCCGCCGGTACCAGTGACGTCCCGAACGATTCCGCGCGCCACTTCGGAATAGACACCGGCCGAACGAGAGCTGCTAGAGGCTGGCTTCGAACCGCGATACGTTTGTACGCATACGACGCCATTGACACGCAAAGATCACGGGTGCCGGCGACTTTCTCGGCGCAAAAG
Source organism: Andrena hattorfiana (assembly GCA_944738655.2). NCBI lineage: Eukaryota > Metazoa > Arthropoda > Insecta > Hymenoptera > Andrenidae > Andrena > Andrena hattorfiana. Next base: position 30,710,499 of record OX122892.1, on the reverse strand, counting down.
GGAACACGGCCGTTTACCCACGTGGATCATAAACAGTTAGCGCCAGAAAGGTGCGAGCCGACCTTTGCCGATTGCCGCGAAAACATTGCACTCCACTTCGGCGAATCCGCCGAACCGTGCGACTGTCGACCTCCTTCTCCCCGTTCGTTTAATTACCAAAGGTCTTTAACTTGTTGCAATCGGATCGCCCCAATTTCCTTTAATGCGCCCTGCCCGTAAACAAAGAGCCGATGAGATTGCTCGGAGGCTCGTAACTAATAGACGCGCGGTCGTTACCGGCTACTTAGGCAACGCGTGAGAGCATGAAGCGAGCGTTATCATCGAAGCGATTGGCCCACCGATGAAATAACTCCGGCAACCTGCGCCTCTCGTCTCTACGACGTAACGACAATTCCATCACTGCTAATGGCGCCGCGGCAACGTAACCACCGAGCGAACATTTTTCAGTGACCTTTCCCATGACACAAGTGCGCGAACTCGCTTCAACCTGGGGATAAACGATCGTCCGGGCGTCTGTTGGTACGCGCGTTCGCACACTCTTCGCACACCCTCGCCGAGTAACTCATTGATACGGGATGATCGCTCACTTGGATCTTACGAGTGCTGTCTGTTATTTCAGCTCACCGCCTACACCTCCAGTGTATCGTCATTGACAAACTTGGAGATCTAGAATGACCTGCTCACCCCGAAATTTAAGAGAAACGGCAAATGAAAGGAAGCAGGTGGACTGCCGTGTCAGAGAAGCATCGTTCGTTTGCCAGAGCGTTGCCCCAGCAATTGAGCCATCCAGGTAATCGACAGATTTCTCTTGCCCAAGACTAACACACGAGAATAATCATCAGCGGCGAGAAATTTGTGGGAAGGGTTCCCCGGGCAGTATCCAAAGAAATTGCTTAGGAAAATGACGCCGATAGGGATCGCTGGATCGACGACTTTATTGCAGGCGATCGCGGGACGGAAAAATCTTGTGGCATTCGCTTAGGAATCGTTGGTATATACGGTGGTGTACGCGAGGTGGGGAAAAAACACGCGTGTAGAAAGGACGAAAGAAGGAGGAGGGAGGGCCCCGTGTATTTGCTTCACTTCCACGAGAGGTTAGCCGCGACGTAACAGGCATCGCAATCCTTAATTATGCAACCGTCTTCTTCGTCTTCTTTCATCCCAGCCGTATCTCGCTGTGCATATTCTCCCGGCTCCCTCGCCAAGGCAGCGTGAGTTTTCTCACGCACCTGAGTTTCCGAATGCCGGTGCCGCGGCATTTCCAGCGTCTCGCGTGCTATTTAGCGCCCGCTTGCCGCATCGGGTGCAATCTAGTCACGAAGGACGCTATTTTCCTGCCTGTTAAGCGTTTCCGATTGCGTGGCGCGTCTTCGTTCCACCTGCTCCTCCGCAAGAATGTGTATCGGGGAGGAAGCGCCTTCGTTTCTCGCCACGGACACGTTTCATTAATCGCGGCAATACGGAAGCACTCGTGCCGAGTTCAAAAATCCTTCTCGACCTCCGCTCGGAGATTATTATAATCGTTAGAGAAATTTCAGGGGATAAAATATTCTGATTAATAGTACACTTGTACAGAGCTAAAAAGACGAGAGAAACTTGTGCTGTGTCCGCGGGCGAATGGAAATTTGAAAATTGCCGCGCACGCGTGGCGATCGCGTTGAAACTATTGAGGCATATTCGGCCACTGTAGTCAGCTGACGGTTTGCCGCGCGTAAACGATTTCCCTGTCGTTCAGTTCCGTGTCGGATTTCGCGTGCGCAGTTACGGGGTAGATAACGATCACGCTCGTGTCTCGTGTTTCCACGTCTCGATTGACATTGAATCGCGTGCAAGGACAACGCGCTCCTTGGAATTTCCTTGAAGGCTCGTTCGCGTTTCGATCGCCGCGTTGAGGTTATGTCTGCTGTCGACTGTGTATCATCGACGCTCGAGAGGGGCATTACACGATTCCCCGGAGTGCAGTGGTTGAAAAGGATGCTGCTCGAGGGAGAAGGCTTCGTTACTCGCAACTACGCACCGGGGCAAGGCAGGACTGGGCAGAACGCCATGATCGACGATCGATGGACGGGTCCCAGTGAAAGAAACATGGCAAGGGTGAGTCAGAAAGCATACCCTCGATCGATACGTGTATACTTATATACCGACTTCTAACTTGAGCAACAGCAAGTTCTACCGCGAAAAGATCGCGCGTTGTCATGGGAAAGTGAGGCGCGAAGTTTCCACGCGAGCGATCGTTGCGCGTTCCTTGACGCTCGTTTTGCAACGCCTCAAATATTCGCGATATTTATTGCCCCCTCGAACGGTCAACGGTCGACTGAAAGTTGCGCTTATGAATACAAATTACGCTTGCAATGAATCAAAATTTATGGACGGTTTGTTAGACGTTCTGTAGCCCTCCCCCCTCCCTCTCCAAGGAAGCTTGTTTCCACTAAGTCGACCGCTGTGCCCGTGCGCCGATCTAAATGCATAGGTTAAGTGGGTTCCTTTTCGTTGCTTTTGCCGGTGCAACAATCGCCCCGGCTAAGTGGTTCAGCCTTGACTCGGTAATTGTAAACAAATGGGGGTGATCGACCTGCGTGAGAGCCTCGAGAGTCACTCTCAGAATTCTTACTGGCAAGGGTATTCCAGCGCCTCGCTGTGAAGTAGGCGACGCATGTCGTTCGCGTTGCGATTAATCTCGTTCGACGCTCGTTACGCGCGCTTCACGCTCCTGTTACGGGGAGCCGCTTGCGTCGTCGTTGAAAAGCAGAGACAATGGTCCGTTGCGCAACTCCGGGCACGATCAACTGGAAAAATTTCGAGGCAGAAAAATGCAGGCTAGGGGACTCGTAACGAGAGAATCCCAGAATTGTCCTGACTCGGGTGTCCCGCTGCGAAAACCGAACAGATGTTCTCGTGCTGTCGCGCCTCGAGGAGGCAACTTCACTCGGAACAATCAGGCTTCGATTTTACACCCGCGAAGATGTTTGAATTTCATCGGGAAAGCTCTTGCTCCGTTACCGAGATTCACTTTCATCATTTAACATTCTCGTGGAATTCGAACGCTAGGTAAATTCAACTGACTCTTTCTGGCTGGTATTCAGAAACGAGAAATTTGAATACCAACTTGTGCGAATGAATCGCGCGTTATTTACGATGGAAACGGTACCGCGATAAATCGCGTGCACCAGGGCGGGCTCCGAGATTCTAGCAGGTAGCGGTGGACGAGAAAGTCGTCCTTGAGACACTGTTTACTTATGATAAGCCCGGATAAACCCGTTCGGTAGGAATCTGCACAAAATCCGTTGATATCCTGAAAATCCACCTCCGATAGAAATCGACAGTCCTCGGAATCCGACTTCGCGGATTGGCTCGCTCGCGCGCCATCGCGTGCCACCGCCGACTGCATCCCACTTTCGATAATCGCCGTAGTAAAAATCGAGACGGTTTTTCCGGCGAGCCGACCGCGACCGTTTCAACGGCCGGCAGATACGCGGGAGAAATTGAGCGTTCGTGCTGGCCTCGTTGTAATTTGTGACAGTAAACTATAACTTTCACTGGTACTTTCATTGCTTCTGTCCAAAGAGCGGCCATAGCTTCGTCGTTGAAATGTACGCGCCGACCGTTATTGTCATCTGTTTCGCTCGAGCAGAAGCGAGCGTGGTATCGCAATTACGCGCGATAAAACCTACGCGGGCTGTTTCTTTGCGGACACTCGCGTGTTTGCAGAAGGCGAACGGTTACAAAATCAGTGGACGCGGCTCCGCAGTTACGATTCTAACCACTCGTAAACTTAATGAACGATGCTTCACCTCGCTCGCTGCCTTATTACAGTCCTGGCACCCGACGCTCGGGACGTAAACTCGATGATGTATTTTATCGACGCGACGCTTTCGAGCAACTTTCATGTATAATTCAAATTTTAATCGTTGGACTGTTGGAATAAAATGAATAAAGTCCCCTTCGTTACTGGTAGACCGCGGGGATATCGTTGGATCGATTGTCTAGATTCTAGGTGAAAGACGATTCGAGTATCCGAGGGATCGAGCAGGTTGCTGTTCGAATAAAACTTTCCAATAAATTGCCGCGGACGGTCTGTTATTGGAAAGAGGATTTAGCCCGTCTACGGGCACGGCATTCCTGAATATTCAGCTCCGAATGTCGGAGGGAATGCTCGATCGAGTAACGCGATGTCTTGGGCCCCGTGCATACCGGCGCACTGTACGCGATCGAGCCTGCCCGTGTAGGTACACGCGCATCTACAGCGGGTCGAGATAATCGCGCGCGCGGCGACTTCTTAAAGGACGACGTATCTCTACACCAAGCCAATTTAAATACCTTTCCGCGGTGCATAGTGGCTTCTTTTCCTAGGCCGGTTGGAAGCCCGCTTCGGCGGGGCCGTGTAATTATACGCGGGTTAATAATGACTTACGAACTCCGAGGGGGCCTTCGTTCGTTTGTTTAGTGCCACCGATACGTGGCACTCCGCGCTGCTGTGCCACGACGCTGTTCCATTAAATTGCATCGCGCTAATCTACCGAGCGCTCTCTGCACGCCGCAATTCCGCTGGCCGAGATTCTTTCCTCTCCAAGCCCAGCGAGAAATTTTCTCACGTCACGAGCAGTAAACCCTTCGTCGATCGCTGATAACAGCGTTCAATTTTCCCTTCGTCCCCAAGGAAAGGGACTCCTTGGCTCGAGACGCAGGCACGTGGGAGTTGGAGCATCAACCCCTATTGTCTTCTCTGTATGGTTAAATACTTTTCCCCGTTTCTTGGAACCTCCTTTGTTCATCTATCGTCGCTAAATCACCAAGCGCAGATACCCGAATCTTGCCTCGCAGTTCACACCTGTCTAGGGTTGCCACCTTTTTTTTTACAGAAAAATAACGTACATTTGCTTTCGCGGGGTATAAAAAAAAGTACGCTCAACAAATTAAAAGTACATTTTAATCTTATTAGTTTTTATTTTTCCAAACATATTTTGTATTGCTTGTAGCATTACAGAGTAACTTTTGATTATTTTTAAATACCTCAATGGCCTCATTGCAATATTCATATTGAGCTGGCATAAATAGTTTGTGAACATTCAACACAATCTCAAAACAAAACATTCAAATAAATGGCAGGCAATTGTGCTACGCGTAAGTTGATAGGCTCGCTACGTAGTGTGGTGCGGCGTGCGGTGAAATTTTGAACGAATGAAAAAGGTTATGTACAATAATATTGCGTTACGTTTCATGTAATATCATTAATTGTAAAATAAAGTATTTTCGCGTACTTTATTGTTATTCAAAAGTATAGAGTACATTTACCTATAACAACGCAAGATACTTTATTTTAAAGTACGGGTGGCAACCCTACACCTGTCCCTCGTACTAAAACCCCCTTACATTTCTTCGAGTACCTGGACTCAAGGACAGAGGATTAGGTAAGCGAGGTCTAAATATCGTGTCCTTTATCAGTGCGCACGAGGTTGTCGTAACTCCTCCTTGTTTGTTTGACCGCAAATGGCGCCGATAAGCTGGCGCTCGATTAACGAGATATGCAAACACACGGGCCGCGGTCAGTAATGACTTTGTTGTAGCGAAAAGTGCAACTATCGCCCAAGTTCGCGCAACCACGCATTACGCTCGTCTTTCGAGGTCCCCCATTAGCGAATATCGCCGACGCGGTTCACCGACGGACCCTTTAAAGAGTAATTGCGAGCGTCGGGCAAACGTGGTTAAACGTGGAGCAATTTGAAGCTTGTAATATCAAGTATTAATACCGGGAATCATTACAGGGAAGAGAGTTATTAAGAAAGCCGTCTCATTTTTTACGCTGATGTGTGCAATTTCGCGGGCCCGGCAACGGATGCACCGGGCCACTATCACACCAGCCTTCCCGTTTTTCCTAGAAAGCGACGCAAGTAGGGCGTCCGTACCCGTGGTCCCTTTATTCTCCTCCATACAATCCGAATTCCCAGGCAGCGAGACTTCAGGCGTGTAAACACTGGAAATCCCGTCTATCCCTTATCCCCCCCCCCCCCTCACCCTGTGCATTTCTATGAAAAGACCATTCCAGAGAAATATATCCATATGGATGTCGTTGAAATCTCCATTCAGCGCGCGGGTCGCATATTTCGTTCGTCGTTTCAGAACGTCCCCGGAAATCGTCGATGCGATCATCGCTCGTCCTCGTCGCTCTCCCTGGATCGATGGAGAAGGTGCGCGTCTGTAAAAAAAAAAACAGTCCCCTCCCGAGGAACGAGAGACCCGTCCGACTTTTCTGCCTCGCCTCGCTAAAGGCGAAATTAAGGTCGCCTCGAATTCGTAGCGTGGTCGGCGCAGGCTGCGAGGATGCCTTGCCTCCCTCGGCTCCGCCGCACGGTGCGCCTCTCTCATTATCGTCTCCCCCAATGCATGACGGTATGGTTAATGCACTGTTATTGCCGTGTATCGTATACACGTTCGCGGTATAATGGCCGTGCCAGCCGCATAATCCCGGGCCCCTCCCTTTGTCGTTGTACGCCTCGCGAAACACCCGGGCCACTCGAATCGATGAATGTTAATCCGCGCGTCAAAGAGCGCTTAGCGCGTATGCCCGCGGATCGCGGCAACGCTTCATCCGTTGCGACAGGCGTCTCCTTTGCGGCTACTGTCGCAAGTAATTGCATCAGGGATCGGCTTAAGCCGCGGGAAATATGCGCGATACGGGGCCATCGTGGGACGAGAGTGGAGAAGACGAAGGAAGGGATGGCAACGGACATGTAAATGGGTGGGTGGCTGTAGGCTGCTCGCCAGGCTAGCGAAGAGATCGGACAGGTGATCGTCCAGATTGCAAGAAAAAGAGCTCCTCTGCGAAACGCGATGCGAGACGGGCACGTAGTTGAATTTTACTACCTATAAGAATTTGTGATCCATTAGAGGAACGTAAATGTCTCGTCTCGTCGGAGCTTCCGCTCAATCGCGAGTTCGAAGGAGCAAAAGTCTATGAAAGTGTAGATCAGACAAGATGAAGTAATAAGCTGCCATCGCGTGGCAATCAACGCCAATCGCGGTGATAAGAAAGAGATTACTTCTCGCAGCGCCGATATACGTAATCCGCCCGACGATCGGCGCAGGTCCCCATAAAATTTTATCGCCAGGCCCGTGATCTTGTCGCGTATTATCCGCGCGTTTTTTGCCAGCGCAGCGCTTCTGAACGATGCCTTAAAATTAATAAGAGGACTGCTCGGCGGCGTGGCAGCCTTTAGAAAGGAACGATTTCCGTGGGACCGTTGAATGCCTGGAAACGGTCGGGCTCGGGGCTCTCGCGATTAATCAGTTCCACGAAAACAGGCGCGGGGGAACGTCTACGATCTACACGTAGCCGCGAGGCAGAGAGTCGGTACGCGAAGAAGGGCCGCAGGTAGAGACGCTTATGAAAAAGGGGGGCAAGTGAGCTTTAGTGCTTTAGCGCTTTAATGCCTCGCGAACGACTTCCTTTCGATCGATCTTCCGGGTTCGTACGCTGAATGCTCGTAACCGATATCGTTTCCACGAGTCAAACGAGCCCCTACTCTCCATTGTCCGCTGAGTGCGCCTCTCGTATGCAAGTGGAGATACGTGTCGCGTCCGCGTGCTCCGACTTTGGACGCGGTTTAATACGATCGATCGCGGGCAATTGCCTCCGTTCCATGGAAGCTAGACCGAGTTACGCAAGGAGGCAACGTAAACACCGAATTTCCGAAATTGTTTTAGAGAGCCACTTCCGCGGACGTATCGCTCGGCGTGTCGTAAAACGAAGGTATCGCCGCGCATACCACTCTTTCGCTCGTGTCTCTCGCAATGACGTGGATCTTCCGGGTCTCTTGGAGGAATGGCTAGAAACGGATATAGGTAGCCTCGTTTCACGACCGTGCGAGTGTTGACCATATTATTCAGACTTCTTTCTCGTTAATAGAAAACACTCTAGCTCTGGGCGAGTTTGCTTCTGAGAATCGACTCTCGAGTCCCAGTGCATCGCACAGCTTTAGCTCGCGGGCCACTCTGAACTCTTAGTGATCAAAGTATCGGGAGTGTGGAATATTGCCTGAAAGGCCAAGCGGGTGACACATCGCGGCATCTTCTTGACCAAGCGCTCGTCTCGAGATCGTTTACGTGGAAATTGGAAACTCGGTGGCCGCAAGCACAGGCATGACATCAAAGCAAAGGGCTGTGCGCGCTTGATACAATTAGGTAATTACTGTCCGCTGTTTATGAGAATCGGGGCTCGATGCTGCATGCACCACTTCCGTCCAATCGATCTTCCGGGTTCCACGTAAGTGGCGAGCGGCTCGATTCACCGGTATTCCATAACGACCGACTAGTAAAACGAGTTTCGATTCGGTACGACGCAAAACCGAGTAACTGCTGTGCGTTCTCTCTCCCTGGATAGACGAGCGAGCATTAGCGAAAAAGACTCGTCCGTAGGTGCGTCCTCTCCCGTTCGTGTGGCCGCTACGGTCATTCATAAAACGTTCCGATTCATTCAGCAAGTAATTATGTAAATCCTCGAGCCTGTAATTGGGTCGCCTTCCAATTCCCGATTATCTTTATCTCTATTCCATCGAAACACAAATTCCTTCGACTTAAAGGGATTACCCCACTGCTCCTCGAATTGCCCAATCTCGAAAGGACCCGTCGCCCCGCGACGTGGCACGGTTCAAGCTCGTGGGCCACTTCCGTTCGATCGATCTTCCGGGTTGCGCGTAAGTAATAAATGCTCGACTTGCCGGTAACCGATATCGTCCGACGAGCAAAACTCGTTTCGGTACGGCATAAAGGGGGGCAGAGGCAGAGGCACTCTCTTATGGATGGCCGTGTAACCCTATAGGAAACCTTCGGCGAGTTTCACTTTGCGGCTCCCCGTTACCGGGCACCTCGTCCCCGTGGCTCCTTGTCACGGATACGAGGAACGCAACGCGGGTTGCAGCGAGCCGCGCTCGGGGAACGCACGGCTGCCTTGCCTGACTACCTCCGCGCACCTATCGAGCGCATCGAGCGCATCGCGCCCAGCTCTAGTTGCTCGCGTGTGAATGCACTTGTAACAACGCGAGCAACGCGCCAGCCTAATGCGACTCCACGGCTACGGCCTTATTCTTTCTCGCGAAAAGTGTCACGCTTATCTTGGAAAAGTAGAGAGGACGACCGGTTGCCGAGTTATTCTCGTTCCCCTTCTTTCTTCCATCGGCCGCTCCAGTTAGACAATCTTCTCCCCTGCGAACGAAACTTTAACGTTTAAACTCCGCGCCTCTTCGCTTCTTTCTCCTATCGCTTCCTTCTGGATCCGCGCGGCAAGTCGTTCCGGAGCAATCATCCAATGCCATGCGGTTCGGTTTTCTCGTGGCGGCTAGAGTTCCCTCGAAGCTCGGCACTCGAAAATAGTGCTCATGTATGATTCATTAGCCGGAGATGTAGGACGCGGCGAGCACGGGGAACGAGCCGAGCCCCGTGCAAATCTATTGTCATCGAAAAGTAACTGTTCCTCCAGATGGCTGGCATAGAGTCGTGCGCTTTTCTTCGGGCGTATGTACATAGCGTGCATGCGGGAGGGTCTGCCGAGCCGCGGCAGCTGTCCACGTACACAGAATTCGAGGCGACACACGATCGCTTCGCGGCGATACGCCGAGGAACGCGCGAAGGAAAGTCGAGAAATTCCACGTAATCCCGTTTCCTCCGGCTGCCCGTGCCGCTCGTATCGGCCATCTACTTTTTCGCCAGTTCCACTGGAATGCCTATCTCGCTTAAACGTATCGGAAGGCTGGATCTCTGTCTAAAGTCGCCTCTGTCCCTCGCAGCGGACCCAGCGACCGTCGAGGAAGACGTAGAACAACGGATATTGGAAAGAATCGACGGGGGACGCGTCCGGAGGACTCTGTTGCGTGTCACCGTTCCTGTATCGCTACTTATGATCGCAACCTTCGCTGCACGCCCGTAACGGCGAGCGATCGAGGAAGGCTGGCGGTGATTTTTTTCGCCCCTCGATCAAGATCGTAATCGGATAGCCGCGAGCCCAGGCACACACGCGTGGACGGTGCATCGATTCCGCGTTTCGCATTTATTAACGCGGGGACGGGACACCGACACGCCGATCCGAACACGGGGATGCACTTTGAATAAACCGCGGAGGGGTCACGTATAGGAGGGTAACGCGGCTGGAATTAATGCGGAATGACTAAGCGGCCGGTTCTCTGATGGAACCGTGCGCTCCTTGCGCCCGTATCGATAAAATATTCCGCGGGGCTACCTTCAACGCGTGCAGCCTCCACTATTTTCGATCTGTCCCTGCTATTCGTTATATAATCCGGGCTCTTCGAGAGCTTTCACGTCTCGTCGTCTGACCGGAGGCGACTGGAAGAGACGCGATCCCTGCACGCCGAGGCTCGCAGGGCGTGTTCGCCGTTGCGCCGAACGTCGTGCACGGTTTACTGCTGGCATCTGTCGCAATCCTCTTTCTTCCGACTGTTTGCCAGTCTGTTTGCACTGGCTCGCTGCACCGATTGTCGCGGATTTCCTTGCTTATCGTCTCACCGAACAACTCTCAGGCAGGTATTCTTCTGTTAGCATCGCTTCGTTCTTCCAACAGAGAAGTTTCTATGTACTTACACCGCTATCGTCGCCTACTGCGATTCTATTTCTGGGGTGCTGCGAGTTTGTTGCACTGCTCGCGAGTTGCGTGGATACTTTAAGTAAGTTCCTCGAGCGAAAGTGGACTCCGTTATTGTTTCTACGAGCCCCGATTCAAAAAGCAGTGTTTACAACGTTCGCGAGGCTTCTCGCAGAAACGTTAACCGATGTTTACGCGCAGCAATTTTCAGAGCACGATGTAATGCGGGCTGCTGATACACGCTGGAGCATACGGGCCCGGCCAGCAGAGCTATTCGTAATGATTCTTCGTGTCCTTCGATAAATTGAGTGCGTCATACCGATATTCAAATGAGACGGGGACACTAACGGCGGAGATAGGCACGAGGAGGAAGAGACAAAGGGTGGGGGATGGGGGGAAGAGTGAGAAAGGGAGAGGAGAGACATAGAGAATGACTGCACTTGGGTCCTTTCGTTACGGAGCGGAGGGTACAAGCCGCGGTCAATGGCTGCGGTATCCGCAGGTTCAAGGAAAGCGGGCTGGTCCGATTCGACGTCGTGTCGCTCTCGGAGTGGGGGAGCTGAACAGGTGACGCGCTCGTGAAAATGCAGGTTAATAGAATGCCGTCTAGAAAGGGTCTCGGCGTCGCAGTCGCGCGTCCTCGTCTCCGGACTCGTTATAAAACGTCCCCTCGCTGCGGTGTCGAGTGGCCATTGTCGAAAAGCTGGATTTCGAGCGGTCAAGGATGCTCGGTGGCCGTCGAGGCGGGGACGATAACCCGGGGAGCACGGCTGGCCGTACTACGAGCCAATTATTTCTGCCAGTGTTGCGGCAACGAAACTCATTGTTACCTGGGTGTTTCATAAGCGCGCGAACCTATCCGCGGCTCGCTTCGCAGCCGAGTAGCTTATCGATCACGCGCAACGCGAGCCCTTGATTTCCCTCATCCTCGACGGGAGATCGGGAGATTCGATCGGGAGCCCGCGTAGGTACGCAGCGGGCACAACGCCCCGTGCAAACGTCGGTCGCTCGATAAAAACGCTGGGTTCGTTCGGTTCGGCCGGTTCCACGCCGCACTGGGTTACTCCCCCGCGGTTTCGTAACCGTGCTGCAGCTACGCCCGCGTCGAGGGGATTCGCGCGGAGGCGCGAAAACGTGCCGCGAGGGTACGCGAAGGATTTTGAAAGCCGTGAAATGGATTGGAGGCGCGGAGGAAGTGGGCGCGTTTCTTGCGGCGCGCGCGCGCGCGCCAACCGTTCCGTGAACAAACATTCGGTAAAAACCGTGTATCCGAGCTCGGCTTAGCCGATCGGACACGATACACCGGCTCCGATATCGCCGCCGGTTCGCTGTTCCACGGAGGACACTCGAACGTACCCTCGCATAGCAACAAACCGATCGATCCGCGAACAGGCGAGCATTTTCGGCGAACTTTTCGGTGGGGACCCGCGGTGGAAATGTCCATGGGCGAGGACGATGGGCTGTGGAGTCAGAGACGGGGGAGATAGAGGGGGAGAGAAGGAGGGAAAGAGAGAGAGAGAGAGCGCGCTAGAGACAAAGAGAGGCAGAGAGAGAGAGAGAGAGAGAGAGAGAGAGAGAGAGAGAGACAGACAGAGATAGAAGGATGGAAAGAGAGAAAGAGATAGAACCCCATAGCCGGGGACAACGTTATCGATCTAAATTTTCCCATACCGGTGCATGAAGGCGGCGGTCGACATGTTACTATCCATGGGGTGGTTCCATAAATCGCAGCCCTCCTGCGGCAACACGCCTTTTTAACACTCGCCCGTTTTCCCGCCGCGGCGGAACGTTCCCGTGGCCGATACCCTTTTCCACCCGGGGAAAATCGCCGACTCGGCCGCGATCCTCTCGCGCTACGATCCCTGACGATACCCTTCTCTCGCGGACCGTATCACAAGGGGCAGGAAGGGAGAGAGGAGGGTAGGGGCGGGGAATATCCGCGGAATCCGGCCGTGGATGGCAACAACCGTTTGCCAACACCTGCACGACCTGGCAGGTTGAAACCGACGGCTGAACTGAAGTCAGAATGCGCATTCGTCGGTTTCCATGGTAGTGGCCGACGGTGATGGTGGTGGTGGTGGTGGTGGAGGCGGTGGTGGTGGTGACGGTGCAGGATACGACGGCGGTGGTGGCGTTCGGCGTTGGTGGTAGTGCAGTGGAGGAGCTCCGGTAGCTCGAACGATGGTGGGGATTGACAGAACAGACCGTCTGCCCGGCTCTCTGCCGCGTTCACAACCAGGTGGTGGCACGGAACCTAAGGTTCCATTCACATGATGCGGTCTCGGTCGATGAGCCTTTTGGAGTTCGACGGTGCACGGCCGTGACTGCCGCATGCCCGGGGAATGGGCGTTTTTGGAAGCGTTTCAAGGGACGGTTGTTCGAACGTCGCCTCTTTCGATCAGTCCAAGAGCTCTCGTGCTACTGTGTACGTATATATGTACGTGGGAGGGTGCGATGAGGAAAGGGCGACGAGCGGAGGAAGGAGGATGCAGCCGCGCTGCGATTTCATGCGGTCAAGATCGCGCGTTCGGGAAATGGGCGTACGTGACCCAGGTCGGGAACCACTGAGTTTGACTTCTCAGGGAAATGTACAGAGCATCGACTACCATCGACGGACGTTAGAATGCTTGCTCGATAGGACACATTTCACCCACACCTCGCGACCATCTGACCGACCAGTTATCTTTACGATTTACGACAACAATACGCTTCATCGTAGCGAGCGATTTTTTGTACATTCCCTTTTTTTATTTCTCGTCCCCTGCCTCCCGTTTTGGAGACCAAGCGTGTGCGCTGAACTTTAATAACTTTCTTGTAGGCGTCCGACGCGGTTACAGCATCGCGATTGCGAAGCCACGCAAATACGTTATCCTCGCGGCGTATCAGCCCGTCTATCGTGTAATCAGTTATAAAACGATCCGCCCTATTCCCCTGCCTTTTCACCGGTGCAGTAATCCCCGCTGCCACCTTGAACCGCGCGTTCGTGAAATCGGTAAATGGATCTCGCGAGGATGCGTTTCTCTGAATTTTTCATCCCACCTATTTATTCAAGATAAATCTCGCGGCGGTTAGGATCCATCACCCCCACCATTAATTGAAAAGGATCTTCCCTTTCTCCAAGGTATCCTTCTCCCCGCGAAACAGGGTTCTAGTTGTAAATCTTTGTTCGCGATTCCGCCTGGAGTCCTGACAAAACGAGTTGCACGAAGTAATTGTAAGCTTCTCCCCCGTCTCTTTGACGCATTGGGAAGCAAAGCTCCCCGGTTTTATTGACAACGAAGAAGCTGGGAGCTTAAATGCAGCTTCTAAATGCCACGGTCTCCCTTCTCCGTCGTGGCTGCACTTTTTGCTTGCCTTTTTCATTATCTCCCCGCGGTTCAACTTCCAGTTGCACGAAAATACCAGCGGGACCTTGCGAAACTTTATGGGCACTGTCTCTTCTTGATCTGTAGGTACGTATTACGCCTGTACTCGCTCCACCTACCCCCTCATTATACTCGAAACGGAGGTTCGACTAGATTAAAAAGATCGCGCAGCGTCACGCTTTTCTCCAACCGGTAGAATTCGTTCCATCCGCACCGTGTAATCCCAGATTTTGCCGTGCGATCACGTATATAGACATCGAGTGTAATTCATCAAGCCATTCGGCCCCGGCTGCGCGAACCCTTTTCATCCCGCGTGCCTTCGCGAGGAAGCCGAAGTGGGAGGTCACACGAGCGTGCACTTCTTCCAAGCCTTCGTGGCGTTTCTTTGCTAGCCTCCTTCTCCATTTAATTCCCCGCGCTCGCTCCCTCCCCCGGTCGCGCTCCCCCATTTTCCGCGCCCCGCGAACACCGGAACGCGAGCTCGCTCTGCTGCTCCACTTTCTGCCCCGCGAGAGATTCCTTCGGAGCGAGAATGCACCACTGGGCCGGGGCTCGGGATGCACTTTTGCACGCGGACTCGACCGAGTGAATCACCGTTCCGGCCGGCCATTTTTCGCGGCGGCTAACGGTGAAACGCAAATATTTGCCAAGAGCGTGGATGTAAAAAACATTTCCCGCGGCACGGTCGATTAATTGACACGTCAAGTGATCCGTGCCCGAGAGCGGCCACGGCGAATTAAATGTTATCCTCCGCGGCGCGATTTAACGTTCTCCGTTTCGTTGTTTGATCAACTTCCATACCCACCACCGCCCGCAACCGTTCCCCCGTGTTTTTGCCTAGTTCGCTTACCGTCCGCTTTCCATCGAGCAAATATTTTCGACTGCCGATGAATTATTGATCGTTCCTGGCTGGCTCGGATGAAGTATTCTAAGGTTCGGTAGCCGACTGGTAACCGGGGTGGTGTAGAACGTATCGATCCGTCGTATTGCCGCGCGTTTAGTAGAAGCTCGTGTCGAAAACAATGGTTAGGTACGCGACGCGAACGTGATAATATTAGCTTGCATAATAGCTCGTTCCCGGGCCAATTGCATTGGTTTACTCGCGACCGCCTATCGCCTCCGGAGTTCGAGTGCAATTTAATTTGCAACGGAGTGGCTGGAGCTCCTCGGTTTCACCTGGACGACTCCCTCGGTTCCGGCCTATTCGGATTTAATGCTCGAGACGAAATCAATACGAAGGTATCTCGTCTATTTCCCAGCAACCCCGGATCCCTTACCTCTCGTTCTCCTCTCTTCCGGCGCTGGAAAGTGTGCCAATAGAGGCGAAGAAAAAGTGGGTGGAAACGTCGAAAGGACCACGGCGGACGAAATCCAATTTTCAGGATACTCAGACATGCAAATGTCTCTCGGCGCGCTGTGTGGTCCAGTTAAATATTCTTGTTTCCTCGGCCGTCTCCGTACCGAAGATAATTTATACAGAATACTACGTACAAGCTCGTCCGCTACTCCTCTTAATCGCAGGAATACAAATTACGGAATTTGACTAATTGAGTGTCGTTGGAGGAGCGGATAGGAGCAATCATCGGTCCTGAATTTCGATCGTCCCCATAGGCAGAGGCGACTATCCGTTTTCCCGGCGTGGGATGGCGTGCGAGACACGCGCGGAAAAGAATGAGGGGAAATGGAGGAGCGTGTATACGTGGGTACTCGCGGAGATCGGACCACGGGACGAGCAGCATTATCCCTCGAAACGTGTGTTGCGATTCATTCGTCATTGTCCAAGAGGGCCCTTTGTGGCGACGCGAGGGAATGACTCGCGGCACACGGGCTTATTCGGCGGCGAGCAGTTTGGAGCGTGTGCGCCGCGCACGCACGCGTTCGTGGGATTGCGACACGCGCTCACGCTTACGGCGTTCAGCGCACTCCCAGCGGCGTGAAAACTTGTGTGCGCGCGGACCGAGGAGCGCGCCGAACCTCGGGGGCGAATAACGCTCAACAGAATCCCGCTGGAAGTTTGAATAAAAAAAACCAACGTACGAGCAGAAGGACGGGACGAGGCGAGACTTTGCCGTGATATTCGGCGTTAAGCGCGCGATCTCGGTGATTGCTCGAGCCATTTGTGCAGCAATCTCGCGAGAGAAATTTCGAGTTCTCTAGGGGATTAAAAGGCGGATTCCGCTGCGAGGCTCGTCGCGCGGTAATCGGACGAGCCGGGATTTAATGTCCTCCGGAGGCTCGAACAGAGAAGAAGCGTTTCTGATTTCAGTGGGTTCGTGTTTAGGAGGCCTGATGGTTAGGGCGCCTTGATGTTTGTTTCCAGAGGGAGTAGCTGCCTCTGTAAAGTGCCTGGAAGATCGATACGCGGGAGATAAGAGGAAAAGCGCGTGGAAAATCCAGTGGCACGCGCCACTGTTCCGAACGCCTTCGGAACGGTGGCTAGTCACGCCTCGGCGCAAAGACGCGCGTAGGGTGACGCACGCTGGGGTGAATAAACCTAAAGGGAAGGAAGAGCGCCGGGTAGCACGACGGTGATACACGAGCGGAAAATTACGAGCGTGCACGGGGAGACTCGGAACGGAATAATTAGAATCGCGGTGCAGAACGCGCGAACTCTCGGGCGAATTCAATCAAACAAGGCGGATAGGGTAACGCGCGACAGCGAGTGTGCGTGCTGGGAGAAATTTTTCTAGGGGTTGTACGTCGAGTCTGATGGGCGTGGATGGTTCTCCCCGCCGACTATACGACTTGCCCTGGAGCGGTGGAAATTTTGGCAGGAACCGTGCGCTGTGCACACGTGCCCCTGTGAATCTTTTAATGCACCACCGTACGACGCGTCTTCACTGTTTGCGCTATCGTCGAACGACCGTGGAATTTCGGAGTATGTACCTGTACGTACCTACGTGCTCCCCGCGTTTTCTATTATGGATTACATCCGGTTGATCTTTGCCGCGGAGATTTCCTCGGGGACTGTACCGCCGTTCGATAATTAAACGGTAAATAAAAAGGAGGCTGATAGAGCGCGACGATGATTTATTTTAGCGAGGCGCCTGGATTACGGCAACTCGCGGTGCTTTAATGCAAGGAGGTGCGCTGCCGGACGGCGACAAAGGGGTGAATAAGCTGTGGGGCAAACACGCAGGCGAGGGTCGTTATTGGACACGCAGAGCTTGAATTGCTAAATTCTAGTTAGGACGGCCGAGCAATCGCCCAATCAAGTTTATAGTTTTGGGTAGGGTAAATCCGGGAGACGCGGTCGGGCCGGAGAGTTGGTCGAGTCGCTATATTTCAGGCTCTATACGTAAAAACGCGTTAAAGTGCAGACCAATTACTTCCCTAGAAGCCAAACAATTGAATGAATAGCGTCACTTCGGTTCCTTCTGTGTTTTTCTAGATTTACAGGCTATAAAATGTAAACTGAGGTTACATTTAACCTCTTTTGTCAAACAACGGTGTACAGAATCATATTTAAAATAAACTTCTAAGTTTATTTTCGTTTAATGTTTGGGAATAGTAAGATAGTAGAGATATCGAGGGACAATGCAGCCACAGTATTTAGCCATATTAACTCTTCCTCTCAAAACTAACGAGAAGACCATCTCTCGCTGCAGAAAGGAGAGATGGTCGAGCTATGATTTTTTTTTTATTTTTATTTATATTTTTATTTTTATCATTATTTTATTATTGTTGTTTATTTATTTTATTTATTCACTTTTGTATTCATTTGCCTTGCTAATCGCCGGTAGGTAGTTCGCTTTATCTTTGATGTGTTCTTTACTTCTTTAGCCTAAACAAATTAAATATCAATGAATCTGTAGTTGTATTCACTCATAAATAATTTTGCTTTCTTCTTTGTTATTTTTCCATGAATAATAATGTGAGTGGTCTCTGCCAACAGCGAATACCATTTCTCCCGGCACCTCGGGAGAGGTGGTCAGATGTCATGACTTCAGTTTTCAACCCGATTTACAGTAAATATTGTCTTAAAGCAAATATCGACCACTTTTTTCTGAATCAGCATAAAATTCTGAACATATTAGGTTTGTTCTGATAAAATAAGTAATATCTGTATTAGTTTTAATAGCCATTTTATATTAGGTCGACCGCGTCTCCCGGATATACCCTATTCTGTATTTCAATGCCCAGACCTTTGGCGTTTTTATTCCTTCCTTATGACTCAGTCCTTCGACAACGGGCATTTCAAACCAGCTCGCTGGTCGGTTTCTTTTGTGCCGCATCCGATTTTCGAGCGGAGCTTGCTCGATAGAAAGAGGAGGCGCAGTCGAACGTTGGGGCAAATATTTCTTGCCTCCGGTGTACCACCAATGACCAGCCTAGACTATCAACGCGCAGCGTTGTCTCTGTACGGCTCGGATTGGTCCATCCTGTATTTGTATCGGAGCTTCGCAACGTACTGGCTGCTTCCGAAACAAAAGCTATATACGCCCTCTCATTACCGAAGATTGTAGCCGCCAGTTGCTCGACTACGGCTTCCCTCCCTCGTTCCCCAGCGAAACACGAAACAACGAAGAAGAAAGGACAAGTAATAAGGATGCTATCGTGTACTTTTATTTCCCTCGAATGCCCAGACTCGCGACTTTAATAAGCGCCATTGTCGGGCTTAATCATCCTCCCTCTATCGAAACGTAATTTTCGTAGTTTTATTTACCGCGATATCTAGACTCGCGAAAGCTTAGTAACGGTAAGTGACTCAGCCTGCGTGCAGTATTATCAAATCGCCCCAGCGAAACGCTCCACGCGTGCCTGCCTTATCGTTGGACAGGCAGGACATGGCGAATGCGAAAGGGGTGAGGAGGGTTTTCAACCGGGGAATCGTCCAGGGGGCGTCTCGATGCGTGCGCGTATCGCGTAACGAAATTAAAGGGCGCGATTGGATATCCGTCGGGTTGGATAAAGCTTTGCGCAACGGGAAATTCGATAACCGTCTTGTTGTCGTGATCGAATCGGCGCAGCAAGCGGGAACACTGTATCTCGAACGATGAAAATTACAGAGCAATGAACAGCGCAGAGAACAAGGGGCGACTCTCGACAGTCATCTCTGTATCGTGCATATCGATTGAACCGCGGAATTCAGGGACAGTTCCCAGACAGACCGAGTTCCAAGGACAGATTCCCTTAGACTAGGAATGGCAGACATTGCGGATCGATCGGTCAGCAACGATAATCAAATATGCACCTTTGTACACGCTGTATTTATTACGCGTAACAGGTACACAATATGTTACCATAAAAAGTATGTGTGTATATAGTACATCATATAATTAAACGAGCGTACTTAACGTATATCCATAAATTACAAAAGAACAGAAACGGTAAATAAAGGTAGATTAAGTAATGCGGGAATGTAACAACAAAAAAAAAAAAGAAAACGATGAAAACTGTACATTGGAAGGTAGATGCGCGTGGAGATGCATTTTGATTCTCGTACTTGAGCCAAGGTACACTCAATGACGATGACGTTGATTATGAATTCATGTGAGTCGCTCGAGGACGGCTGACGCGTCCGCTTCTTCTTCGTTAGCACGGCGCGAAGAACGGAGGTGTCTTTAGAGCACGCTACTCTCGTCATTCTATCATCTTGAAGAGCGCGCAGGAGAATATCATGCCGATGAACTGCAAGAAAAACGTTCGTCACTGTGCCGTCGGTACATTTAAATCGGTTCAATTGAAAATCCTACGGAAACCAGATTCGAAGAGAGTTTTCACAAGTATATAGGTGCAAATCCACGACGAGAGAAAAATATCGTGTCTCACACGAGACATTTATCTCATTATTTTATTATTTTTTCATTATTTTGTGATTAGTTTCATGAAATTAGACTCTCGCGAGACAAGTTTCATGATACATTTTCAAAAATCTCATCTCTCGCGACTATTTACATTATTTACATTTAATTGTTGCTGAGATTTTTGGCTCGCGATTAAAAAATTTCAGGTGAAATCTCATCGTGGATTCGCAGCTTATCGGTATCAGTGATCGGCGGGCGAGTTCCCATCGCCTGTCCAGTTAAAATGCAAACGAAAGTGAGAAAGGCTTTCCCTACCATCAGGCACGCGAGTGCAATGCCGGCGCCGCCCATGATCGTCGCGTGTTTCTGCATGTAAATCCGCGTTCCATTGATGCAACCTTCGAGGTAGGCATTCGAGGGATTCACCGTGTCCGCTCCAGCGTTGCAGTTGAACCGCTGCAACAGATCAGCCGCATGAGAAGCGATTCTGCTTGAGAAAGTCGATCGAACCGAGTGAAAGCGTGAGAGGCGAAACAGAGCGCCGTGGCCGATCGAGAGATTGCCGCGGGATGCTTTTCCGAGCGTAATCGATAGGTCGTGGGTGTTTAGAGATTAAACCGTGGAATCGTTTAAACGGCGTCATCTCTGCAAGTATCTAACTCCGCTCGAGAATGCTTCGAGCTGACCGCGAGTACCTATCTCGTATCGCTCGTTGGTATCGTGGTAGATGTCTGCCAAACCGACTGCGGGTACGTAAACAAAGGAGTTCCAAGATTTTTTAACAACAATTCAATCTCGCACCGGAGCGTCTGATGTACCATATAAAATTCGCGAGTCAGAAATGTGGAGCGTGGGTAATTTTATCTGGAATCATTCACCGCGATCGCTGCTAAATTATGGAAGCAGCCGTGACTGGAAGTTAATTGCTTTAGCAGTGGAAAATTAATTTCCCTTTCAGCTCTTGGAACCTAATTGAACTTCAATGGGATAACTACATTAAACTGTATATATTCCGCAGTCGAATCGCTAATTACCGCAATTGAGTATGCACGGGCCCGTGAGCTATTCCATCCGGGGCGAACGAGCTCGTTAAGGAAATTAATCTTTTACCTGGCCAGGCTGTATCTCGCGACAGCAACTCTCGGGCACGTTCAATCCCAAACTTCCCCAGTCTCTCCAGTTGGTTACGCCGCAGCAGTGGAGCTGGAACGGACGGGCGGAAAGAACTCGGTTAGGCTCGGGCGGGATTACTCGCGCGCGATTTTTCACGCATTAAAGCGCTTCTCGTAGGTGCTCACCGTGGATTGGGTCGTGTCCCAGGCTTCTCTGACAGCTTTACGGCTATCGTACACTCTCATCGAACTCGACATTTCCCTCTGGAGTGTGCTCACTAATTTCTCACGGAACACGTACGCGAGCACTCCTCCAATTAGTATCGTCACGAACAGCAGGAACACGATGATGAAGTACTGCAACGTGTTTCATTATCATTATTTTCGTCATCGTCAAATCGGTCGCTCGATTCCCGCCGCGCTGAGATTTACCGTGAGAAGCATGCACTTGACTTCCCGGGATGCCCCGATACAGCCGAAGAAGGATATCACGGCGACGATTATTCCGCCAGCCAGGAGAACGTAGATCGCACCTGTTAGCAGATCGTTGCCCACCAATTCGCCTATCCACGGCACCTTGTCCATCAGAGCCCATATCGATAATCCAGCTATGCCAACTCCGCCGATCTGGAGAAAGGTACGTATTAGCCGCGCGATCGGTTGCAACCCTGGAGGATTTCGGCAAAGGCGAAGCGGTAAGTGGTTCTCCTTATACTCACAAAGATCACGAAGTTGATGAAGAACAGGAAGTACTTCATACAGCGGCCGCAGCCGTCCATCTCCGTCCCGTAGCCCATCTTCCTTTACGCCTCGATCTGCGAACAAGCATCGGGAAATTGATTTTCCAAGAATTACAGTGTCTACTGCGTAGCGAGTGCAATCTTGAAACAGTTAGCTGACTGTTGCGTCCAAGTCAATGGATAAGAGCAATTGCTTTTGTCCCCACACGTGACCATGAATTATCTACACGAAAACTTGTTTTCGAGTGATAGCGCCCGACTGTTTCTTTCCCGTTGAATTATTTGGAAGCCTGACTTCGCGGACCCGTGATTAGATAAATCGGTGGGCAGTCGATGAGCCACGGACTTAGAGGACCTTCGGTGGCCATTATTTTGCAAGCGGGACAGCGATTTCCAGCCCGAATTGGGATCGAACGGTCGCGTAATACTCGTCGTTGTAATTCCTGAAGACGGCCGGACCGTCGTCCGAGTCGGTGCTTAGTACCTAATTGTTTCCGCGCTGATGTCACGGCACGTAGAAGAAGTTCTTCGTGATTCCACGTTACCTCTCGTAATCGTCCTCAATTTTTTCCTTCCGCCGACCTACATTCCTCAGGGCAATTGGCCGTGATTACGCCACAGCTTCGTCACTTTTAATTTCTAATCCCGATCGGCTTCCAATCCCAAACGAACCCCCCGACCGACGGTGCGACGATTTACGTATGTATCTGAGAATAAATCAGGGCGTTTCGCCTTCCAAAACCAAATGCTCTGTCGTCCAGCGTCGACAGGAATGCGTCCAAGATTTGCTTCGCGCTGAAAGGGAACCCGGATCCGCATGAAACGAGAATGCCTTTTACATTCCAAGCACGTGTCGTGAGTCACGGACTTTCGTGTAAATTGGTATCAGCGCGGCGCGATACTTTTTCAACCTTTCGTGCATACAGTGCAATCTCTGAAACAATTGGAACCTGTGCGATCTACGCTCGACCGGTTAAGATTATTACAGGCTTCCGGGCGCAGGTCTCTTGAAACGTCATCCAGTGCGAAACTGCACGATGTTGTGGTTTGAGAGTTGCGATAAATCGGGGCAGGTTACGACAGTTCTCAAGTGGCAAGCAGATCCTGCAAGCTGCTCGGTTTATTACACGTCACGGCTGCGTGTTTCAAGATCATCACGGCGGATGAGTAAGCCCGGCTCGATTGTCACGCGAATCACGCGCACAGGTTGCTCTTAACTAGCTGACGGATCAGCGTGACGTAAGGATCACGATCGATTCAATTTGCATGCCGCCATTGAGCCCGGCTCGTTCCAGGAGGCAGCCTTTGGGCTCGCGCCGTCTGCGAGGAACTAGCGCAGACATGCGTTGCACCTGTCAGCGGTGATGAACGACGACCTTCGCGTACATAGAGGCGTACCCAACAACTTCTGAGGCCAACGGAAGTGGGTCATTTCGGACTGACAATCTGCTGTTGTGTTTATCGACACGGTGAATAATATATTATGAGCTGCGGGCTGTTTCGCTCCGCGTCCTCCTCGGAACCCCGCCAACAGGCAATCGCAGTTGCAGTTTGCACTTAGAATAGCGCAGTTTATCCCGTCGAGATCGAGTCGAGGATCCGTAGATACGCTTTTAATTCGCAGTTCGCGAAGACACGATCCCCTGATCCCCAGTTCGCATGTCCACTGGTCATCCCCGACATTATTCAATTGCCTCCGCGTTAACTAATTCGCTCACTCGGCCGTGCAATTTACCTCAACGCGTTTGACCTGGATGAAGAAGTCCGGCCAGTTTAAGAGATCCTTCGAGGAAAGGAATCGCACGATTTACGCGGAGGAACAAAAGCTTCCTGCGCGCATAGCCGCGCGAGCATCGCGTTCCCCCGCTCCGCAAATCGCGCGCCGATCTGTTCGCGCGATCTCGCTGGGCGGATTGCAGAGGCACGGCACGGCCATGGTGCATTTTAATCCATCCAGCTATCTTATCACTCTGGTCCCTTTCTGCTCGCCGGGGAAGGAACGTTTTCATCGATGCAACAACGATTGCGCAACGGCCGCGTTTCCGCTCCCGAAGACATCCAGCATCGTTAATCGTTGCGAGATCCCGATCAGACGGATGATAACGCGCAGGTGAAGACTCGCCGGCCGAGAAACGGCATTCGAGCGGCAGGGCAGTCTTCGCGGGATCGATTCGAAAGATCGAGCTCGTAGATTTGCACGCGCCAGAGACTTTCAGCCGCCCGACCATTGTTCCTCGGCGATGATAAAAGCGAATCCGCGGCCACCACGGCCATAATATTACCTTTTCGTGTACTACACCTGTAAAGGCGGTTCGCTTAATTACCGGTGCGTGCTGTTCATTACCCTTGGCTGCTTTAACCTTACATCATAATTAATGCACGCTTATTACCGCGCGAAATAAATAATATTCTCACGTGGCATTGCGTGCGTGGACGCTCTCTACATCTATCGATCTGTTTGGTCTCCGTGGAGCCAGCCTGGTATCGATCGCTCGAAACGAGAACGGGTCGATTTATAATTTTTTTTAAGTTTCCAAGCCGACCGCCAAGGTGGGCATTCTATTTCTGTCACTGGCGACATTTTATTGATAAAAGGCACTGCCGGGCTCGATCTCGGAGAAGAATATGATCGATGTGTGTATTTTCAGGGAGGAGGAAGTTCAATTAATTCTTCTGGGTATTCAATAGGTAGGTATTTGCTGCAATTTCACTTCAATGCCACGTCTGCTCGCTGCGATTTTACTCGAATGTCATGGATGTGATGTCATTCCTTGGATTCGAAATGACCGCCCGTAATCGATCGCGCGACAATGTTAACAGGAAGTCACCTCGAGCGTTACGCGCGTGGTACTCCACGGGGCGAGGGAAGGGTATACCGGTTTTGCAACGAGCTGTAGAATCAAGTACTCTCCGGAGGCTCGGTCACGCACCGACATACTGCCTTAAAGACACGTTACACGAGAGAGAAAGTGGCTTCTCCCTTCGCATTAAGTAATCCACGGCCAATGAAAAAAAAAGGCAAAATAATGGAACGGCTCCGAGACCTGCGGCGGCGCGTGACGTCATCCAGGAGCTTCCTTCCTTCCTGCCTTCCATCCCTTCTCCCTCGTCCTGCAGCGCAAATGGGCCCTCCACAGCGAGGGGGATTAATTGGAGCAACGTAATTCCTCCCTCCGTGTCATAATTGCGACGTTCGGGTCACTTTGTCGTATCGATCACCTTTGTCCATGTCGTACTTATTACCACCACCCGCAGAACCGACGCCCTTTTCTTTCTACCCCTTGGAAACTCACACCACCCTTGTTTGAGCTACTCTTCTTTAAAAACTTTATTCCATTACCTCGAACGTAATTGTCTCAGTAATTCTCCTGAAAGAAGAAAGAATGCCTTGTCTACAGCATCCCCTCAATACGAATTTCAAAGAAAATTCAGAAGCTTCCAAGAAGTCTGACGTAGCTAAATATAACAGCTCGAGCCCGACCAAAGGCGCTGTCATTAGAATACCAATAGCTGCTCGAGGAAAGTGCCAATTAGGCACATAGAAATCCACCTACTTACGCCAGGCAAACAGGTGACCAGTGCCAAAGGAAATTTAACGAAACACCAATGTAGATGTCTGTGGAATTCCGCTACGTTCCTTAGAATTCCGCGCTTCTGCATTCCAATTGATCTTATTCCAAAAGAAGTAGGTGCGCTGAATCGTCGGTTGATTGGTGCTCAAAGGTTCTCCTCTTAGACCAAGCTACCTCATCCCGTCAGACGTTGATTGAAACGTTATTATGAGAAACGATCTGCGTATGATTCAGCCTCTCGCGATTTGCACGAAAACAACCCCCAACTCGGCTTGACATCATCGCCGTATACCTGCATCTGTGACGCACACCTAGGCGCGTGTGTTCACGGCTGCAGTCGTGACTTCCCTGCGGATCGCTTCCGCTGGGAACTTAGCGGTATTCGCCTGGACCCCGCTTATTAAACGTCGGCGATTTATCTGGCAGAAACGAAACGGGTACGGAGAAGCAACGGTGAAACGTCGCGGCGGTTTCACTCGCCCGATGCTTGAGTCAACGATGAGAAAATCGTTAAAATCGTGCGTTACTCAGTGGTGGTTTAAATGCCGCGTTGTCTCAGCCTCGCTTCACCAGACGCGCATAAACTCGAGTTCCCTGTTCAACCGTACAGTGCATACGATGGGCTATCAGGCCCAAGTGAACAGTTCTCATGATATTGAAAAGGATTCAGATAACTCGTAGTGATAAGGAGATATTTATTCAGTATTTCACTTTGTTGTTAAAAATTTTCTTAATAAAGATTGAGTGCAATAGATTACGCGCAGTCTAAAATCCTTTTTCTGAAATTCGTATGTGTAATTTTAATTGAGGTATGCACTGTAGGATTAAAGGTTGCGACCTCTGTTCACCGAAGTAGTTAGGTCTGGCTTAAGTCTGACTTCCTGGTTCACTCCGAATTTGCTATTCGTGAGTGGGTTCCCTGCGTTACCTTCAGACTTGGTTCACGAGTCCGCGAAATGCAATTCTACATCTAGGTCGTGTCTGAATCAGGCCTGCTATAGATCTAAGTTCTCGTTGAGTAGTCGACGATGCCTTCGGATCGACGAACAGTCGGTTAGATCAGAATTATTTACGCGAGCGACACGACGCCAGTGTGATCCACTGTGCTGGTTTCTTCGCTCAGAGATTAACGGCGATTGTCGGGGCGAGGAATTCGCTGAAGACAGCTCCAGCCGTAGGAAGGGTCGACGACGGAGGGAAGCGAGAGAAAAAAACAGGGAGGATCAAGGAAAAAGTGGAAAGGAGGACTGCTTTCGGTCGGTCGAAAGTTACGTTGGAGCCGAGGTCGTCGGGTTTTATGCGGTTCGCGTTGTACGATCGCCTGTGCCCGCGTTATGATGCCTCGCGTCTACTATTACGTGCAAGTCGCCTGCACGCCCGAAGCGGGACGGTGCTTAAAATGCAAACTATCGCAACAATGGCACGCTTCGTAACAACATGGATGCTGGGAATTCCTAGCCGTCACGATCCGCGATTTATGGCCACGCTTTTCTAATACCTACGCAGTACGCTTTTCCGCGCTGCGGCCACCGATGCACAGGGGTTATTATCTACGCGCTGCACGCGCGCCGTTACAAGAGAACCCGTTCCTGCGCCACGATCGATTTTCGAAATCGAAATCGTTGCCGCGATGTTGAAACGCGAACAACTCGAACGATCCCCGTCTCTCGCTGCTTGCAACATCACTGACCACCGTGCCTTCGTGCACCGCGTCCGTGGGCGTGAATTAATCTGTGCATCGTCGCTCTCTGTACTATAATCGCCTCTAATTCGGCTTCCTTAAAAAAGTGGACGGCCCTCGGATATCCACCGTCGACGGATCGTCGTTGATTGCGGTCACATCGGGTTTCAATCGGGACGGTTGATTACGAGCGAAGGAATAGAAAAGCCTGGTGTGGATCGGTAGTCGTCGATCCGTCGAATCTGCGTGTCGCACCGAAACCCGGGACGTAGCTGGGTCGTTTACGATCCACGAAAGGGGTGTTCTACTCACTTCGTCCCGTATGTCAGCCTCCTTTTCGTCGGCCACCGGTTAGACGTGAACTTCTATCGCCGACGAAACGTGACACCGTTCCGCGCGCAACACCGTCGACGGAACTGTTGCTTCTGCACCGGTCGCTGGGAAGGAAACTCACTTTTGCCGGATGGCTCGCCGTGGACGGGCCACGAGGCGCGACAGCCTGGAAAATCGTCGCTGTTAATTCAGGCACGCGAGGCGGCTGTGGCTCGAGTATCGGCGTGGACACGCGCGATTTCAGGCCGGGTCTGAGTGAAACTGAAATGGTAAAACCGACGTGAGTTCACTCGCTCTCCGTCCCTGTTTCACTCTCCCTCTCTGTCCTGCCTCTCCTCTGCTCCCATGCACACAGTCTCCCTGATTATCCCCCTCTCTCTCTCTCTCTGTCATTCATACGACATCCCTCTCCGTCCCTCCTCTGCCCTCTCCCCGTTGCACGCTCTCTCTATCCCCCTCTCGCCCTCTCTACTTCTTATTCGAATTCCCCCTTTTCCACCACCGAGAGTCATCGTTTACCGCGCCGTGTACCTGTGTGTACATAACGCAGCCGTGGCGGCTTCTATATGCCGCGTGTAACTCATTGTGCGACCTGACGCGCCGAGAATCTACGCTCCTCCGGGGAGTCGTCGAAAGTGGGGTACGCGACGTGCTCCTCGGCCGTTGCGTGCGAAACGTATTATCGCTTCAAAGGTCTGGGTTCTCGCCTATCCGCCGCGGTTTCGTTAAATCGGTTAATTCGTCATCCAAACACGCTACGCTTTTGTTACGTACACCTTGGACGAATCCAAGATGGGACAGTTACGGTTGGATATTTTAGAGCGTGCTTGTCAACAGTATTCGTCTATTGTGATTTTCATTCGTGATGACATGCTCTATTGATAGCTCGATGAGCATCAACGACCCCTACTCTCCTTCCCGCGAGTACTCCCTGCAAAATGTACCTGTACGTTTCGGATCGCTACTCTGCTTGATAATAAAGCTGCGTCCAATTCTATACGTTACGCACGGTCTCGCAAGGAAACGTGATTCTAATCTTTCCAGCAGCTGTGTACACGCGACGAGATACATCTCGTTATTCCTGTATTGTACTGTATGCTAGACGGTGGATTTATATGCTGCTCGTGCCTATCTGGAAACCCAAGAGCGATTGAATAAGCACAGCCTGTCGCCAGCTATTGCACCTTGTATTCACGCAAGAGCATCTGCTTATTTGGAGTAGACCGATACGCTCTATACACTTCACTTTCCACACCTTTCGTGGATTCGTTTATGCATCATCCAGTCTCTGACAAGTGCAACGTATATATACTTGTCACGCGAGGAGTTATTCTCTAATTAGTTTGAATTGCATTCTGCAGAGCCACTGGATGCCTCGAGTGATTAGCAGGGAACTTTTCACCGACTAATAAGGCTGCGTTACACGCGAGCTTTTCCATCCGACGGTCGAATCTTTCGCTTATTTGTAAATAAGATGTCTGGCTTCGCGTGTTAAGAAGCATGATAGAAAGTAGACTCTTCTTCAACGTCCCTCCGATGATCCTCGCGCGAGGTAGCATCGATCTACATCCGTTCCAGCGATAGGTAGGGAAGTATAATTGAAGTTGATGCCTATCGGAGTTATAAATGACTAGCTCCGTTTCAGCTCAGAAGCATAAAAGTCGCGCTGCATTATTTATACTCAGCCTGACGCACCATCGGCATTGTAATTGTTTCTTTGCTAGTAAAGGCTGACCCAGTAATGCAAAGATAATTTTCTCCCACGACCGTAATGTACAATTAAAGTTGCGGGAACGTCCGCGAGTGGGGATCGTCGGGCCTGCGCCGCTTTCTTTTTAGAAAATGCGATCTCTGCATTTTTCATGAATGTCGCGATGAATTTAAACGGGCGAAGGAACTCCCCGAGTTCCTTATTTGCGGGGCCGGCGTTAACGAGGGCCGCGGACCTTTATATAGAATTGCGCTGTGTAGTTTATGATAATTGCCGACACCGGGGTGGGCTGAATTTTTACGAATTGTTGGTGCAACGCTAGGGGCGGCTCCTTAGTTTTAATCGCGCCTATACGTTTCCGTCATCACCGAAGTTAGTTCCTATCTGATCTAATTCTATCGTTTGCTCAAACGGGGCTCCGCCCGAGCAATAATCGTCAGCTGAAATTGGACCGATCAGCGGTTAATGCCTCTCCTGTTCATCGCCATGGGGGTTGTTGGCGGTGGAGCGACCTCGGGGCGAACTTGGCGGCCATAATTGCCCCCACGGACCCTCGCGCGACACCCCGAAAAATTCTCAACCCCGAATACCAAACGATCGGGCAACGTGAAACGATTTTCCTTCTTTTTTTCTTCTAATAAGTAATTAAGTAGGTCAATTAAAGAGGTCGTTCTTCACACGACTGAACTATCATTACCAACGGCCAGGCGTTCCACGCGCGTAAGCCGCTCGCAGAAGGCCGCGCTTCGTAGAATCCCAAGAATTGAGAAACGCGTCACTCTTACTGGCCACCGAAACTCGATTTTAGAACCTAACGGAATGGAAGACGAGGCCTCGTTGACCCATTTTCCGCCTGCTCGACCGTTCGAGCATCATTTCCGAACAACCATCCATCACTTTCAATTAATCCACTTATCTACTCGAGCGCTTTCCCGCGATTTCTACGCAGATTCCTGCTACACTCATTTTTCTCTGTATCTAGGTAGATAACATTACCGTAAACGTCATATCGTTACATAACCTATTGCGTATCCAGTCTAGACGTGATTTTAAAGCTAAATCCACTTTGATTTCTTGCAAGATTTACTCTCTGCGCATAAAAATTGCCGATTAAGTTGTCTGGGAACTAAATGGATATAACCATATTTATGGTTATTTTATTACACGTTTTAGCAGCTTAGTAGAAACTGTACGTGTCTAGCATTCTTCTCGTCTACCGAGAAATGAAGCTGCTCTTTAAAAGGCCTCGTATAACCCCAGAAACGTAGTTACTCGTCGTCAATTAGAGTTGCTTAAGGTGGTGTTATTTTTAAATATCTGGCGATGTATCGATACTAACTTGTTACCACAACGTTACCGATATATCGATCTCGAAATCACGGTGCACTACACGTTCAAGACAGTTCAAGATGGTGGCAGGGAATTCGAGGTTGAATAGGCGCGGTTCTTTTTACCCATTGTTTGAAAAGACCGTAAGGTATCAGACGATTTAATCGACAGCGATAGACGCCTGCGAAAAGATTCGACACCGGTTCGCAACTTTTCATGCCCCGAGGTTTCGTTTCCCATTGGTTTGCACGTCAGCTGACACATGTTTATGTACGAGCCGAGCACACGCATGTAACGCACATGAAATTTTCTCCCGGGGTGGCTGGCGATTTAGAGAGTCTGGCTCGTTAAATAATTTATCTCGGGGATAACACGACGGTGAATATTATGGAAAAGTTGAAGGACAAAGGGTGGTGCGTATGAAAGTTGATGTATCTTGTTTACGTGGGCTTGCCTTACATGGGCGAGAGCGCCTCTTGGCGATCTCGGCGTGTAAATACTTGTGAACTTTTTGAATTAGGTACATTACAGACCATGGTTATAATATCGCAAGCGATTCTGGGAACGTCACGGATATGCACAAGGTCGTGAAGAGATTGTTGGACGTAAGCGTATTTCCTTATGTAGTCTTCTGAACAGGATAATCGCACGAGTGTTGACGTTGTTTTTACTCGTCTCTTAGCTCGATTTAAAGGAGATCGGTAGTGGTCAAGGCGATATCACTCAGGGGAATATCGTGCTGCAAATACAAAAGATACGTAATGTCGCCGCTCCCAAGAGCAACGAGGAATCCCGAGCAGCTCCGCGTCTATTGAAATTCTCTTTGACGGATGGTAAAAATAATTTTCAAGCTATAGAAGTCGAACACATCTCGTCTTTAAGGTAACGATCGAACGGTAGAATCTTGCTCGAAATTCGTGTAGGGAACAGGTTTCGATGGGTTTATATGTTGCGTTTTAGTTTAAATACTCCACCTGGTACAAAAGTGCTAATCGCTTCTGGAAATTTACCAACGACCCATGGGATTATCTTGCTAAGACCTTCGTACGTAGCGCATGTGCTCGGAGGGAAAGTAACTAATCTCGTAGAAAAGTGGGAACTGAATAAAGTAAGTTGTATTATTCGATTCTACTATTCGTGGAACTAATAATTTGTTTGGTAACAGAAATTGGCATTGCATACAAGAGTAAGGTCGACGGACGAAGGTGGCCCTCCGCCATGGATACCGTTCGGCAAAAAGATCATAAAGGTTAACGAACAGGATAAAAATTTCAAGGCTTTGGCGGAGAAAGAGAAATTTAGTAAAGAGAACGCAGAATTCGAAGCCCAGCGTAAGGACGCTATAGCTGAGGCTGCTAAGCAAGGTAGCAAAAAGATCTTTGGCGGGGGAAATAAACAGGTGTGTTACGTTAAATGTTTAGTATTAAGGTCGAATTTGAAGCTCGCTGTACAGACTTTTTATTGCGCTGTACTTTTTCAGCTGTTAGATCATAGTGTACAGAAGATAGTAGATCAAGGGTTTTCTGTAGACCAAGCAGAGTACGCCTTGAAAGTTAATCGAAATAATGTTGATAGAGCTTTGAAAAGTTTGCAGAAAGTGGATACCAGACACAAGTATGACTATTTTCTCGTATCTTAATTTACATAATTTGCGCGACTTATCTCTAGCTAATTGTGCCGTAATTATTTTAGCACGACTAAAGAGACTCGAGAACCCCGAAACAAGCGATTCGATAAGAAAGGCGAAGAAAATAAACCGAGTAGTGGAAAAATATCTCTGTTTGATTTTCTCGAGGATAAACTGCCTTTACAGTCCGAACCCACAGAGATGAGTAATCCATCACCGAATAGTTATACGTATAGTGCGGAAAGTAATCACGATAGAGTTGATTCTAGAAGTAACGAAGCTCCAAGTGGAAAAGGCGGAAGGTATACACGATTCTTTGGCTCGCGCGATAATTTATTGGCGCGGTAATCGGAAGCAAGTGTCTTTTTCCTTTTAGCAGGGGACAGAAATTGGGGCGCGGATATCAAGTTCCTCCAAGACATTCGGAAGAAAATAAGGGTAATAAAAAATCAAACTTTAATAATCCTGCTACCTCGCAATATTCGCAATACAACGGTGGAAACACTTCTCAACAAAACAAACCGCCGAGGTTTCAACGAAACCAAGATACTCATAATTACTCTTACCAAGACACCGGGAGTAAAATGTATCAAAAGTCTCAAGTCGGTGACACCCGAAACTCCAGCTTGCAAACGCGCGCGGACGGGACTAGCATGACCGATAATAGTACATATTTTAAAGCTTCGCACGATCAACATGGAAAGAGTATCGGTACCAGCAGAAATTATAATCATCATGAGCCCGATGCCAGGAATAGGCAAACTTATGATGCTTCTTACGGTAGGCATAATCGAGCACAAGAAGACGGAACACATAGAGCTTATCCTGCAAACACAAATGATAAAAATTACAAAAACCAACTGAACAGATATCAACCAAATGACAGTTCTGGTGGCAAGGGGACCATTGGGCCCAACAGCCAGAGAGGTCAAAATCATTATAGTACCAATGAAAATGCGAATGCCTCTGTTGGTGGTACGTGGGTTTGGCGAGTAGGTGATAAATGTCTAGCCAAATATTGGGAGGACAATAGGGTAAGGTAGCACGTATATGTACAGGCTGTATACATTGGTATGCATTAAATTTAATAC
Source organism: Andrena hattorfiana (assembly GCA_944738655.2). Lineage (NCBI taxonomy): Eukaryota > Metazoa > Arthropoda > Insecta > Hymenoptera > Andrenidae > Andrena > Andrena hattorfiana. The sequence continues at coordinate 30,677,603 of OX122892.1, read as the reverse complement.
AATCAATCATTCCCCCCCATTTAGTATTACGACGCGAAAGTCACTGCCGTGTCAGATAGGACGTGTGTCGTTCAGTTCAAAGGATTCGAAAACTACGAAGAAGTACTTCAAGTGGACTGTCTACCCGTATCGGACGATGTACGTAAAATATGTCCGACACGATTAGCCACCTAATACCGAACCACTACTAATCACCTTTTTGCACTTCCATATACTAGAGTGAAATTCAAGATTTCGTCATGGACCAGAAGCAATCGGATCAATGGTTTAATAACAGGCAGCCTCGCTACGATCAACAAACACAGAATCATATAGCCGGTAAATTTAGAGATTTTCTCCCGACAAAATATTCGTCGGCGTTTTATACGTTTCATTTATAAAAGTGGATACTGCAGCAGGTATGGAATTTCGAAGAGGCGGCGGTGGAGGTGCCCCTTCGAGCAAAGGTGGTTACAACAGGAAGCGTAACCAGCAACGAAGCACGCAGCCAATCTATCAACCTCCGGCGCAACGATGTCAGAGTTCTATGCCTATGAATAATCAAAGTAATTCCTTGCTTTAATGTATCGTCAGTCTTTTATATTAGTAAAAAATACTGGACTCCGCTGAATTACCGATTGTAGTTGTGTTATTTTCGAAGACTGACCACGCGAGAAAGGGGAGCTAACGTTACTCTCTTTGCGTATGATGGCTTAGATTGCCGATAAGATGAAATGCAATGTAAACAAGTCCTGTGCCACAAAAATAATTTATATTCGTAAATGAGACTTGTAATAAGTGTACAATTATAGTACCAGTTATTTCTTTACGCAGTGAAAGTGAAACTAACGATTAATGAATCTGATGTAAGGCGTTTATTATGTTCCCCCGAGCATCAAAATATTTATATTGTAGCGTAATTACGTACCAATGTCGGAGAATTGTGCAGCATTTCGATATTTCGTCCACTTCCGCTAAAACGTTAACACTTAACTCTGAACGCATAATGTGAATTATGCTGTATATTATTTGTAACTAATTTGTAATTATAGGCGTTTAGAATGAAATATAGTTGTGGAAATTAATAGCTCATTTAAATTCTCAAGCAAACTCTGGCACTCGTATTACTTACCTGCATTCAGACTAGGGCTGGGACTGTTCGAATAATTTAATATTCGAATATCTTACAAGTATTCGAATGCTACGAATAAACTTCGAATATTTGAGTATTCGAATGTTATTATTCGAATACTATTAGAATACTGTGAAATGGATCAAAATTAGCTTACAAGATTTCACCCTGACAAATGAACCTAAAGAACTTGATTTATTTATAATATAATTCACACGATATTATTCGAATAGTATTCGAATTATATTTGCCAGTAATTGAGCAACTGAAGTATTCGAATATTCGAATACCAAAAAATTCGACAAATAGTCCCAGCCCAAATTGCTACATAAGTGGACTTGTTTCTTAATGACACGGGTTTGGAGGGTGGGAGGGTTGACAATTGAACCGGATTGAACCCTTGCCCGCGGAACTTTGCGCCACCTATCTTAAACAGAACACGTATAAAATCTATATGGCGGCCGCGCCATGTCATTTCTATTTACAAATTTATTGATATATTTCCTAAAAATATTTCCTTTCAGACGAGTTTGGTGCGCGAAAGGAGTGCCAGTTGGTGGCCGCGGTGATCGAAACCGTTTTACCGTTTTATCACCCGGATGCCGGAGATGCCACCGCTGTCGGGAGGTTTCGGTGAACAAATAGAGGTTAGTGTTTTGAATTTGTACGCTCGCATCTATCGGCCCTTGACATTTAATCAATTAGTTCTCCAATCCCAGGATTACGAAGTGCTGAACTTACTTGGGAAAGGGGGCTTCGCTAGCGTCTACCGAGCAAAATGTCTTCGCAGCGGCATAGAGGTCGCGATAAAAATGGTAATTCAGTTGCTCGCTTAGGTTAAGTATCGGCCGCGTCGTGTAAACACTTGTTGCGCTATCCCTTCAAATTCGAAATTGACAAGCTATAACAATCGCGTGATGGCAGATCGACAAGAAATTGATGCAAGCTGCTGGGATGGTGGGTAGAGTGCGTCAAGAGGTAGCGATCCATTCAAGATTAAAGCATCCAGCGGTACTCGAGTTGTACACGTTCTTCGAAGACGCCAATTACGTTTATTTGGTGCTGGAGTTGTGCCACAACGGGGAGCTCCAACGTTTCCTGAAGCTGCAAGGCTCTCGTGCGCTATCCGAAGAACATGGTATAAATGTAGATAAATTTACAGTCCTCGTTAATTCAAAACCTCGCACGTATCGTACGAACTTTTATTGTTCCAGCTGGCCGTATAATCAGACAAGTCGTGCAGGGATTGTTATACTTACATTCGCATCAAATACTGCACAGAGATATGTCTTTGTCTAATTTGCTTTTATCGAGGGACATGCAAGTGGTAGGGAGAATTATGTATTGCAAAAGATCCCGCTTACCTCGTAGTTGGATAGCAGATGTTAACGGTAATTCGATCGTTTTGATTATAGAAAATAGCAGATTTCGGCCTGGCTACTCAGTTGACAAGACCCGACGAAAAACATTTAACGATGTGTGGTACTCCGAATTACATATCTCCAGAGGTTTGCCAAAGGATTGATAAAGTCGAACGATCGGAAGGATGGATATATTCGATATACTATTTTCTATTTTCCGTAGATAGCAACAAGATCGTCGCATGGTTTGGAGGCAGATGTTTGGAGTTTGGGATGCATGTTGTATACCCTGTTAGTTGGCAAGCCACCATTCGATACTGACGCCGTTAAGAGCACCTTGACGCGCGTAGTCATGGCTGATTACGTGATGCCAGTTCATTTGTCAGACAATGCTAAGGATCTTATAGACAAATTATTAAAGAAGAATCCAAAGGATAGGATTCGCCTGCGTGACATTCCAAAGCATCCATTCATAACTAACGTAGAAAGAAATAAATTGCATAATGTAAGTAACAGATGAAAAGAGAAATTAAGAACGTATATCTCTTTCGTTACAAATGATTATGTTAATAGGAGAAAAATGGCATGAGCAAAGGACTGTCAGGGGATGGCATGGTTGATTCAGGGGTAGGTAGAACATTGTCTTCGTATGGACGGCCACGAATGCGTTCCAGATCGGAGGAAAGAATGTCCACGATGCCTACGATGTCTAATAGCCTTGGACCAATGGTTAGCGCGAGAAGCGAAGCTTTATCCGAGCCTATCACAAAACCGCATTCGCACAAAGCTGGCTCCATCGATTATCGTCCGAAAGAGAGTTCCGTGTTGGCTGGAATACCGCCGGCACCGCAAAGCAAAATTTTTTCACAATGCGAGCAATACACCAGCGGTTGCGATGTATACGACGAGACCGAGAAACATAGAAACGACAGATACCGGAAAAAGGAGAAGGTTGAGAATTGTTTCGAGAGCACCGAAGATGGTGGGAAATTGCAAGTCCCTCCTTTATCTTCGGAAAGACTTCAACCTACTAGGCACAGAACGAAAAATGCGATTCTCACGATTTTAGACCACGGAGAAGTCTGCATCGAATTTATCAAACGTAGAAACGGAATGGTATGTGTAGCAAGAACGAGTAATAGTTGCTTTAATACTTTAAAATGCAATTGTTCTTATGCTACAGGAGAAAACGAGCGAGGTCTGTCGAATATCGAGCGATGGTTTAAGAGTTGTTCTTTACAAGCCACCTGTCCCGATGGAAGTTGGCATGCAACCGCCTCCGTTACCAGCCCGCGGTGCGGATAGTATTTATTCGTACGAGAATCTACCGCCTCGCCACCATAGAAAATATGTATACGCCTCTCGTTTCATAAAGCTCGTAAGAGCTAAGACACCAAAACTCACGCTGTACACGCCACGATCGAAATGTCTTTTTATGGAGAATGGACCTCACCCAGATTGCGAGGTTCATTTTTATAATGGAGTTAAGGTACGTAAATGAGTCTGAGAAATTGTGTACAGATCGTGGGTAGATAGTGACCGTGCCAATTGTTGCAGGTCGTACGCGTCGATGGTATTATAAGGATAACCGAGAGAACTGACGGTGCGACGTATACCGAGGGCGAATTTCCGCAACATTTCGACGAGCATTATGAACACTATTCAGAATGCTACCAGCGCTGTTTGCTGTTAGAATCCACTTTGACATCTTTGGAAGCAGCTACAGGGCACTCTTGCTTCCCTGTTATAATTGGACGTAGGCCTAGCGCGGCCTTAAATGATGCCCCTTGTTTGCAAGGAAAAGAAAATGTTTCACAGACGACAAACCATACGCCCGTGGTACGTAATAAAACGTGTATCCTCCATGAACAATAATTTACGTCTGCGGGCTCGTATTTCAGATGCCGTCCTTCGATGCCAGCTCCGTTATTTCAACGGTAGCGTCTCGATCGCGCAAGATGAATTCCATACGAAATTCCAATAACGGTATAAATAAGGTAGTAGTCCCGGGTGTAGGCACTGCGACACAATTATCATCCGGAGATATTCGTGTTGATTATAAGGACGGTTCTGCTTTAACTGTGAGCAAATCTTTGAATGGAATGTTTCGTTAAAGCGTGTAGTTGCTTGTACTTGAATCGAATCTGTTATTTCTAGGTAAGCCCTCAAAGTTACGGTGGCGGTATAATTTACGAGAGTACTAATGGTATCGTGACGAGATACAATCAGCACTATCATCAGAATTCAGAGGTACCATATGTCGTGAACGAAAAATTACGTCACCTGCCGACGATAATTAAATATCTTGTTCAACCGAAACATAAGAATATTCGGTAGTCCTAAGCGTGCATTTAGACTATTTAGAGAATCGAGTATTTTGTATAGTAGGTTTAAAGTAGTCGAGCTACGATAAGAAAACTATTTTTATAGATTTACCAAATATACTGTATCCCCTTAGCCAATTGTGAAATAACTGATTTCTTAAATGTAATGCGAGAATCGTGGGTTTTCATACTCTGTATTGCATTTATCTTTACATACTTTTATTTAGCAAATTGTATAATAGAGATTCTGGGATTTTTCTATTACCGTACAACATTTAGACCCTAACTTTAAGTGTATCATATATGTCGCGTGACTGTTGCGAATAAGCGTAAATGAATAAAGTGTACGCTTGTCCTGCTACAGACGCCAGCAATGATTCGTTTTCGTATAAATTGTTTTGCACGAAAGACATTGTTAAAGACGACGTACACACGCTTTTGCAAAGCCCCATTCGACACTGTAGACTTGTAGTAACTTTCAAGAACGGTATTTGCGAACATTTTAGTCGCAGACAAGTGAATTTTAATAATTCGTCTTTTAAATATTCATTTTCATCGTAAAATTATGCAGTGAACCAGTTTCTTCTAAAAGTATAAACATGTAGGAACATTCGGTAATAAATTTCTTCAGTTATATAATAACTATTTAGTTTAAAGTACTCGGCGTTGCTCGGGTTTATATGTATCTATAACATCAGCATTAATATTTTAAAATTAACTGGAGCCTCTATTAATTATTACGCAATGCTTTCTTATATATACTTTATTACATATTTCTTACGCATATGTTCACATAATAAATACAAAATTTAAAATACATTAAAACCAACTTCAAAAAGATAAAAATGCACCAAAAAGTAAAAAATAATTTTTTTCCTTATTTAACCTACGACTCTCAATATTTTTATTTCGGCGCCTCATCATTTGCACTGTGTAAATCTGGCACCGACTTAAAAATATTGAGAGTCGTAGATTAAATAAGGAAAAAAAATTATTTTTTACTTTTTGGTGAATTTTTATTTTGCTGAAGGCGGTTTTAATCTTTTTTACGTTTTTTATTTTTTACTTTTTAGTTATTTAAGTTATATAACTACATTTATTTAAAAAAATATGGGTAGATTTACAAAAAGGACTGCTCGTAATAATAATAATAATAATGAAGTCGGTTGATGAATCAGATTTCTTATTTTTGGTGTAACTTAAAAATTTCCTCACTGATTTTGATAATTCTTTCTCCATTAGCTAAGTTGATTGAAGCTAAACTAAACGCGATATGTTCCACGAACATCGGTTCAGTAGTTACGGAGAAATTCGGGGACAAATATACATAATACACACAAACACATCGAACTGAGACCACTTTTTTTCCGAAGTCGGTTAAAATTTAAAAATAAAGTCCCGGGTAGGCGTTTGCCTGTTTGTTCCGGCTATTTAATCTCGACATTCGCTGGACGGACCATAACACCATTCTCAAGGAATGCTTCAATAAAATCGCAACTTCTCGGCTTCCTTTCGTCATAGGTTACTGTTTCAACTCTATCCTATCGATGTTATAACCTCCGTAAAGTTGGCCCATCGTTGGAAAATATATCAGTTTCTCTTTTATGCGATCGTTTGTGCATCGTCTGTACATCATTGTTCATTAGTTTATATTATTTGTTCATCAACTGATGATTTATAATAAATGAAACAAATTTGACTGAAATTTTTGTTGTATATGACCCCTCTTTTTATTTTTTTCATTGTTCATCAATAATTTCATTTGGAATCTATCGTTCGTCTTTTGTACATCTTTGTTCACTCATTTTCATTACTTATTGACAAGAAATTGTCTTTTAATTATCGTCATTGACAATTGTCATACTAAATAAGTAGCCGTCTTACGATATCGGCATAATGTGGTAAGTACTCAGGTAAGTGAATAACAAAACTGAATTAGTTGACCGCGAAAACGCAACAAAGTTGCAAAGGACAAATTTTTTGCAACAATGTTGCAAATGAAATTCAGGTGTTCGAGGCATAAAATTCCGGTTTGCAACTTTGTGCATTTTTCGCAGAAAGCGAAATTTCGGTTTGCCACTTTGTTGAAGTTCGCGAAAACGCAACAAAGTTGCAAAGGACAATTTTTTGCAACAATGTTGCAAATGAAATTGAGGTGTTCGAGACATAAAATTCCGGCTTGCAACTTTGTGCATTTTTCGCAGAAAGCGAAATTTCGGTTTGCAACTTTGTTGAGGTTCGAGAAAACGCAACAATGTTGCAAACCGGGCCTTTGATTCGCGAACAGCCAAATTTTATTTGCAACAGCGTCTATACCTGGTCTGTGATAGGTCTATCTTATACCTCGTCTGTGATTATGGTCTCTTTTATATCGACCACGAGAATACCACCAACATCTAGCGGCATGCCAATTGTTTATGTTTCGCGGCCATATTTTGGCTCCTGGTAGTAGGATTACATGATGAGCAAGGAGGTATCCGACAAGGATAGGCAGCTACTAGAGTGAGAGGGATATACTCCGTCACTTCAAAATGGCGCCCGTTCAAACACAATAGACAGCCTCAATAAAATAACGGATTATTCCCCTCCAGCAACTATTTCATGCACCTTTACCATTGAATATAAAAGTGTATGGTCACGGCAACAACCAACAATAAATGTTCCATAGATTTCAGTTACGATTAATTGGATATTAAGAATTCTTGTCGAGACGAATTCTTCCACAAAAAGCACAGCTAAATTCAATTTCACCCCAGCTTCTTCCCCCTTGTTTATCCTGTTATATATTAATAATAACAACGCAGGACACACATCCTCGCCCAATACATCAACTTCTTTATTATAATAATTATAGATCAGAATTTATAAGCATTTATAAGCGAAGTCACCAGATATGTATGATCGTCTTCTTTATCGACCATGTAATGCTAGAATGAGGGAAGCCATCTTGGCTGTGTTACGCAGCTCGAATTCGACTCCTGGTAGCAGGAATACATGACGATAGTGGAGGTATCCGACAAGGAGAGAAAAATGACGAGAGTGAGAGAGAAATATTGTGAGCCAATGTCGATAAAGAAGGACCATGTTTCCATCTTCTGCCGTTAGGTGCATTAGCACAGCAACCTTATACCACAGACTTCGTCGATGCTCCAGGACAGTTTGGGACACTCCTGCAGTTCTTTTAATACTTCCAAACAGTGATCTTTCATTTCTTGGGGTTTCTTGCAACAAACTCCATCTTTCTAGCTTTTTATTTTCATATATATTGAAAAAAATTCATAAAGAATGCTTAATTTTCGGATAAAACGAGTCCTATGCCCCCTTAATAAATATTTAATTAGAAAGAAAATCGTCAAATACACACCGATATTTAAGATAAGTCGCAAGGAGTTATGTGGAAGAAGGCATAGGGAAATAATAGAATTCATGCTTTCTCGAATGAACTATTTATTTCAAACTCCAATATCAACAGAAGTGATAATAAAAATACTATAAAAATCCCGATTTCCCTGTGATCGTTATAACGTAGATTTACACCTGTACATCTAACGCTTTTCTTACAATTCCAACTTCACTAAACTACACGGGACAGACCTTATTTAACCAAGTTCTTTAGCCCAATCCTACGTACACTTATCTACATAACATTCATAAATCCTATTTCAATTTTACATCAGTTATATACTCGATTACAATTAAGAATATCGAGTTCACATGTTTAATCAAGGACAGCAAGAACTCTCCTCTAAAAAGCTCGCCGGAATATCTGCCCCTTGTCCCGCGAGTAACATCGATCGTGGCTCCGTGTCCCCTAAAGCTACATCTACTTCCGAATCGTTAACGTCCAGCTTATTACAGACAGAGAACGCCTCTAATTTCTCGTAAACGTTCCGAAGTCCGTCCAGCAACTGACTTTCGCCGCACATTTTCGAGCGGAGACAATTGTGCATGATGACTCTGCACCTGAGATCGTTCAACTGAAGCGAGACTGTCTGAATCTCATCCTCCGTCCTCGATCGCTCCTGGACCTCCGCGTCCAACAACGCTTTGTTACTCGACAATTCTTCTTTAAGCTTGCTGTTGGAGCTGATTATATCCACCAGCTGCGATTCCAGGTCGCACAAATTGCTCCCTTTAACGGCGCCTTCCTTTTTCATACCCCGCATCTCGTTCGGTTGCTTGCACCTCCTATCCTTGAACCTCTGGATGATCCTCCTCTGCCGACAGGACTGCGACGAACTTCTGCTGTGTTTCTTCTGAAATGAGATACCAGAACACATACAGACTAGACCTATCGTTCCGTTAAGCTTCGAATCCTATTGAATCTTCAATCTAGAAGACTTCAATTCTATTTGAAAGTTAAACGAGAACGTACCGATTGGTCGCTCGATCTCCTCGCGCCTTCAGGCCCAGGCGCGTTCGTTTCATCCCTTTTACGCAATCCCACCGAAGAAGCCTCCCTCCACTTCAAAATAAATTTCTTCTTCGTCGCGCTACTCTCGCTCAGCTCTCGCCGCCTCTTCAGTATCCTCAGAACATCTTGAAGGGTGTTGATAGGAATGTGATTCTCGGTCAGATCCATCGTTGTTATCACGCTGTTCGATTGCAGAACTTCGATTATCACCTCCGCGCCGTTTTTAGTGATCCCGCAGTGCTTCAAGCTCAACGACTTCAGCCAGATATCGGCCTTCAACGCTTGCATTAATTGTCGCACACCGACGTCCCTTATCTTTAGATTCCCGTTTAGAATCAGCGTGTGCAATCCCTGCGGCTGAAACACGAACCCCGATAAATTAATACCAAGCCTTAATCCCCGACGAACAAGTCACGGTAAACTGAAACTCTCACCTTTTTGTCGCAACGCTCCTCGTGTGACTGTGAAGAGGACTTTTCCCAAACGTTCTGCATCACGTCCGCCTTTCGTCTCTTCAGGAACAGGGACAGGCTCGAGGCGCTTCTGTTGCTCAGGCGACAGGACGACAGATCCAGGACGCAGAGACTCGGATTGTTCCTCAGGCAACCCAGCAGCAAATCGCAACCTGGAGAAAAAAAGCATGATAACTAAAAGTATTCCGTGGAGACAGAAAACGAGAGAGAAATGTAGAAGGGCACTGGGAAATAAGTTAGTAAACGTTGTCAAAGTATCGTACTTGAACATTATTGACAAGTAAAACGAACTAAAGGGGCTAATAAATCATGTGTAATTAATAATAATGTATAATAATGCAAGGAAATTATACTAACCGATGTCACCGATACGACACCCCGTCAGGGACAGAGTCATCAGTCTCCTGTTGCTCTGCAAGCCGATACAAAGGATGCTGAGGTACTTGGGCGCCAGTGGAATTCCATCGAGGGTGATGGAGGTAATCGACGTAGAATCTCTCGTGAAAACGGCCACAGAATCCGCCAGGCATCGCAACAGGAAGTTGGTGTACAGAATTGGCCACGTTTGGTCCCGTCCTCCGCCTCGCCTGGACGCGCGATCCAAACAACTCTAATCTGAGTTCTCGCCCCCATTTCCCCATTAAATTTTCCAGTTCTCCGTAACTCTCTCCATCCAGCATTTTTACTCCCTTCACTCACTCTTTTCCACCCTTTCCACCCACACCTTGCCGGCCCAGGCGATGCGACCTGCAAGCTTAAACTTGCTGAGAGTAGCATTCAAACAGCAAAGCGTGGAAATTTTGGGTAAGGTTTTGCGGGCAAGATTGACACCTTTGTGTAGCAATTTTGGTTGGAGCGAGGTAGAAAGGATAGGTTAGTGATTCAGGTTCTTACGAGGTCGAAGGTTTTTGATAGACTTTTACAAACAATAGATGAGGAATTTGGAATATTGGAGAATCGATGTATTGGATGATAGATTAATATTAGATTAAATCCTTTACTTTTATCGTCTTGATCTACTATATTTTGCTTCAACACCGAACGGAGGAGTATGTCTGACCACTAAGGGGACATTTCACTTGCGAGCGTCGCTAAACAATAACTCTACGAATGCCCAAAAGTCAAAGTTAAATAGTTTTAAGAGTATCGAAGAAGAATTAATAATACACGGGATGTGAATTAGCCGAATGCAATTTGTTTAAAACGCTCGAAGCAAGAAAGAGCGAATGGAAGTTTAAGCTTGGGGAAGCATTCTAATACTACCGTGTACCGATTCTAATACTTGTACCTTAGCTACACGTTACACACTTGAATCTTTAAATAACATCGAAGGAAGTATAATTTCTTTTGGCAAATTTTAACGAAACTCGAACGCCTGCTTTGGAATCTTTGGAAGAATTACCATAGCCTCTCGAGCTTCTCTTCTGTATTTATTTTCTCCCTGGTCGTTTTGCACCGACCTCGGCTGTAAATGTAGATTTTCGACAGGCTTTGATTCTCAGCGATGCTGTTCAAAATCGGCGACCAATCTCTCAGAGCCAACCGGTCCACGCAGAATCGTAAGCATTCTTCGTTCAAGTAAGCTTGCACAGCGGGTAGAGGTTTCACTTGCTTGTCTTGGCACAGAACCTTGTTAAAAAGCGCTGTTAATGTTACATAGCGGGCTATTTTCTGGGAGGACGTGAATCTCTGGCGCCAGATACGTTTGTATTCTTAAAGCAGCGCGGGTTGTCCTACTATCTACTGATTAATCATTCTCATTGTATATAAGCTCGTAATCTTTTAGTTCGTTTACCCATGGGATGGCGAAGAGTGTGACTGAAATTGTAATTAATTGCTACACTAATGCTGATAGGTTTGAGAGTTGATTAAAAAGTGTATTTGAACGAATGGTCAGATTATGTAGCATCTTTTCAGCTACTTGGATTGTTAATAAAGCTCTAATGTTTTTCTATTAACGAACCTTGTATAACCAGGCGAAATGCCCACGATTCGTTTGCTTCGTCTCTTTGCTATTTTGCATAATTTGATGATATACTGTCGACCACAACCCTTTGCCTTATCATGGTACAATTTTATGGATTAATGGAATGTATTCGAGTCTGTATTTGGCACTTGGATAAAGGAAATTCAAAACGTCACACTTTCATGAAAAATACATCGAAAACTGACATTCTCGGGGCAGGGAACATTTGAATACTATTCTCCTTCGGTCGAATACTTCAAGCGTGTAAAAATTCGCATGGATGCACTATGCACGATGTATGTCTGACTTCCAATAGGTTCACATGTGGCCTGGAACATTCCAAAATTCTCAGGGGGGAGGGAAGTAACGAGTGAAATAGACTTCTGTTGGTTCTTTCTCTACTTAACAATGTACAAATTAGAACTGAAGAGATTTATTGTATATTTAAGATGTATGTAACCGAGAAATGGTGAACTTACTTCTTTACGCTATGGTAGTTTTCGTGCCAATATAGGAAGCAGTAAAGGTACACACATCATTCAGGGAAATACTTTGCAGAAATTTATATATATCCTCAAATGTTTCGGAATTATCACACTTATTCTGATGAGTGGTATTAGGTACAATCACAATTTTAATCACATTTAGAATTCCTCGTCTTTGGTATTCATAGAAACGTTCTACTTTCCTTCTTAATTATATTCTATAGACAATTGGTTCTCTTACATGTACGTTATGCTAAATATTTGTACTACGATAGTGACCGCATTAGCTGCATCCAACACGGCGACGTGGCGCTTAATATTAGTGTATCCTGTGGAAGTCAAAATATGGTCACATAGAATTTCGTGAATTTACTTTGCGAAGAAATGAGTCAGAGGAACTTTAATAACATCGATATATGGAATACCACTTACAGGTGGTAATCGAGGAGCAAACGGCAGATTATTATTAGCCACCTATATAAATATTAATGCACTCATCTCTACATGGAGTTTCTTAACACCGATACAACTGACCTTTCTTGCAATACCTGCCTGTCCTTTTCTTTCGAATCGCCAGGATGCAAGAAAACTTGGGTTTACGTTTTCTTTTCAGTTCCAAGAGTTACCAGCAGCAGTGTCCACGGTTTTTTTTTTAATTGTAAATTGTCCGTAAACGATTATTTTTCATGTCTACTTTACATGAAATTCCAGGAATTGTGAACCTTCAATTTTGTTCTATCTTTCTGACTATGTAGGCTAGCTTTGGTAAAGTAATGGTTGAAAATAAAAAGTAATTCGTTGCAAGAGAAGGTTACTTGCTACCAGGGTACCGTAGTGGAGGATGAATATTATTTATTTGGAGAATAATTTTTGTGCAATTAAGAATGCAAAAGTCTTCTGAAAAGAACAGAAAAGTGAGTACATATTTCAGAGCTGAGTGTAGCTATTAAGAATGTGAATAAAGGTTTTTCTTACTTGTTTACCAATTTTATTAGACGTTAAAATTATCAAGTCACATTTAACATTGAAATATTATTATGCATATATTTTTATGCTTCATCTCTGATCCTCATTGATATCTTTTAAACCTTCGAGTTACCATGACGACTCGATTGTTACATGTTTCTTATTAGTATCATAATTATTATCCGGAACAAGTATTAGAATTTTTGAAATATATTACTGTAGATAAGATTATGCGTATTTAAATATATTTCTTCAGCTGCGATATTTCCGCTTTAACTCTCTCTGATATAAAGTTTGCCCATTTTGTCCTTTCCATGAGAAAATTGTTTAGGAAATAATTTTTCCTTACTTTACCTAGTCCAGAAACGCTACTCGCAATTTCGAAGTTTGTACACGCTAAAATTCCAAATACATTGTTTTACACAAATTTCTTAACATATAGGGGGTTCATTCGTTTCGTTTAGCATTTCAACACGTACCTATTTCGTTAACATTTATCAAGAGTATGCTCAGTCAAACTCTTATCATATATTCTACACATTTACTTTGAATTTTAGCAAGCCTTTTAAGCGCTCGAATCAAAGTGCAGACCAAATTCGAACATTTAACCGAAAGCTTCTTGTCTTATTAATTAGCAGTCCAAGGAAGACAATTTGTTACATGGAACGATCCAATATTCAGAGTGAAAGAGCACAATTATCACATCGGAACTAGCTTTGGTGAACGATTGCTGTTGCATCGTACTGCATCTGGGGTTGCATTATTTCAAGTGCAACGTGCACGACACAGTTCCGCGTAAGGTGTAACGAGTGCAACACGGTTACAAGAGCGCGATGAGCTCACGGGCAAAGATAATTTACGCCAAGGAAACGAAAAGCGACCCTAAGCAAATAATCGCTTTTGTACCGCCGCGGTGTGTGTCTTCGCTCTCTGTGTACACTGGCAATAACAATTCTATCTTCCTGCTATTTGCCAAGCGCAAATTCTAGATCGTACCTCCTAGTCTCTTTGATTGTCACCGAAGGTGCATCTTTTCCAGGGCCTTTCTTTCATTTAAAGCAGCGCGTATCTCTTCTTTAAAACAAAAGTCTTCAAGCCTTCCTAAATTGGTAAATTTGGGTCTATTCCTTCCCAAATGAAAATTTTCCATTGCTCGAAAATTTCTCAATAGTTTACGCTTTCCATTTAAAAGAGCCCACTGGCAATTTTCGACTATTTTTGCGTAGGAATGTGTATTTTGTTTCATAAAGTTTTGTAGCCGGGCAAAGAATTTATTCGTGTCACTATTCAGAAACGAGGACAATTCTTCGTCTACTGTATGCGCGTTCGCTCTGCCACTTTGCACTTTCGTTTCAGTGGCGTCTGCGAATACAACCGGATCGCAACGTGCAACCGCTGATCGCAATTCAAAGAGTGTACGTTATTAGCCTTTCAAATCGAATAATACTTTCAAGGAGATTCCGATGAATGTTTCATAAGGTGCTGTTCGGTATTGAGATGCAAACCTACCGCGGGTTATTGCGCGTTGCCTCGATTACGATTGTCGGGAACGTTTACAGCCTCCGATGACTAGAGGTACCGCAAACCTATCCATCATTCTCAACATAAGTTCCTGTATGCTGTTCTATTTCATCAAATCGGACTGACTCTGACATCCTCGCGGTTTCAATTGTAAATCACTCATTAGAAGAAGATCCAGCAGCTTCGACTAAGAGGCTTCTGGTAACTTTCCTGAAACGTGGCTACGAGATAGTTACCAAGGGGTCTGTATAAATTTGTGGTATTTGCTTGAAGATACTTTTTATCAATTTTTCTCGTCGCCTTGTATCTCTACTTAAGAACCGATCACGAGTAATTTCGCCGAGTGATTAGTGTTATTATCGCAGATATTGTCACTGATAATTTCGCTGAGGCTTTAAAATCAATTTTGTAAGATTATACCTCGGTGTGAATTTTTAATACACTGCTACTCGCAATTACCCTGAAGTGCCAACACACCGGTCTCTTAAACACCTGCCCGATGAAGGACTGAATAATAAAATGATCGCAGCGCAAATAAAGTATTTGGCTAGGGTACTCGATAGAAGAGGGGCAAAGGCATTTTGCTTCTCCTCCGCGCGGTTCGTCCCCGCGAAATCTCAAACTTTAGTCAGTGGATTCGAGGCCAGCATGCCATCTACAACTGAGCCTTTATTAAAACATCGCGCACACTTTGGTGTATCGTGTTGCCTAACAATGGATCGACGGTCCCCGACCAGCTCTCTGCAATTCGTCGGTGAATACTGTCGGCGATCGAACGCCACCGATAGAACCGTCTCCTCGGTGCAGTGATCCTGCGAATACCACGCGAATTCCTTTCAAAAACAGTCACCTTTCCTTTACTAACTATATTCGAACTGCATAAATTAATAGCTCGAGTTCCCCGCGTGTGAATTTTTTTAAGAGCAACAAACGTCAAACTGTTTCAAACTATTCCAAACTATTGCCTGATTTTCGTGTTCTCTGGTGTTTAAAAATCTTTGGGGAGCTTCTCAACCTGGTGCACTTTCAAGAGGGACCGATCGTTCATTGATAGTTAGAAACACGCGTGTATCGAGTGCCATTTTTGCCTGTGCGATCTGGGATCTCATATTTCCATGGTACGAGTGCATAGTGGGGCGTGTTTATATTCAACATCGTGGTTGATCGTGGTTGCAGGGTTCAAGGCGATGGGAGAAATTGCGCGGGACCGAGGGACGCGGGTGTTTTGAGCTCGCGAGGCTGAAAGGTGGTTCGTGGACGTCTGAGAGGAATGCTGCGTTCTTTAATTACGTATAAACATTCGTGGCCTGCGATAAGATAAAGTAAATCCCGGTAAAGAGGTGTCGCGAGCGTGTCCTCCAATCTTGAATTTTACCTTCGAGTTTTTTGATTCAATGTCAAATGCAAATGGGACTTTGGTTGCCAAGGACAATTACCGGAAGTGAATTTAATTATTAATCTGACTTTCTTCTCTTGTGCTACTTCGCCATAGAAGACTAATTTTGACCTGATTTTTAATTTCCAGTTGTGGGTCACCCAAGATTCTCAAGCTTTTTTTGAATAATATTTCTAATTTTTTTAAGAGGCAGCTTTGAAGCTGGAGCACCAGAGCAGCCGAGTTAAAGTGTTGAGATACTCCGGGCAATTTTGTTTAAAGCTTACCCGAGATACGGCGCAAGTGAGTTTGTTAAGGGATTTGTATCGATTTTTATCATATCTTCGCGATGAATCTTGCTGGGAGCTTAATGTTGATTTTCAAGATGTTGTGAGAAGAGATGTGGTCAGTCTGTTGAAAAACCTATGCCCTCTTGTAAGACAATATTCTGATTAGTTTACCCAAGTGATCAGTATACTATTACAATTAACTTTGCCAAGCGACTTGAGTTACTTTAAGATACTTTAAATTTTTCTGAGGAAGCTTAACTAGTCTCGCCAAAATATTACGAACAATTTTCACAAAGATTTTAAATCTATCTCTTAAAATACTCCCGCGACTATCTTCTTAAATACTGTCGCTATCAAATTTTCCAAAACAGCTTCTCTTACTCCCTTCCCCGTTTCACTACACCCGTTCAGAAACTCTGACCAATCCTACAAAATCCAGAACTCACTGTTTCACATGCACATTCTCAGTGATACATTCAAAGTGTAGAAATCTGAAAAAACGTGCCACCAAACTAGTGGAAAGCAGTGTAAAACGATCGCAGACAATGCGATAATAAATCGTGTACTTTAAACCATTCTATCAACGACCTCATCTGTTGCCAAGAAATATGGAAGTCTACAAACACGTGTATCTTCGTGGTGAGTACACCCCTCTGTCACAATTACAAACACCTGCTACCAATGATGAACGGAACTGTGGCGCATTCATGAATATTTATATCTACGTATCGCGGTTGCCATTTCTTCCTCGCTGCATGCTTCCTGTACAAACATCATTCTCGAACTCGCCTGGGCGACATTGAAGAGGGACGTTCAACTTCTTTGCGCCTCCCAAATGCACCGAAATCTCGTTTCAAATTGATTACGCAAGCCACGCGTGCCATCTCCAAACATAAATCGTATTCTTCCGAGTAAGAGACTTCTGTGCCACACACTACTACCGATCCAATCGCTCCTCCAATGTATAATACGTTATTTACGGCACTCCTTTCGAAGTCGCCTCGACATAGCGTGTTTTTGGTACAAACATATGACTAAGTCATCGATTCATCTCGATGAGTTTTTTTAGAATCTTTTAGAATCCAATCTATGGGGTTTCGACGATGAAGAGGAGAGCTGAAGGATCCTGGGGAAAGTGAAAGATTGCTTCGAGGATGGGATGCAAGCTCAGCAGGTTGGGTTGCATGGCTGATAAAAGGGACACAGAGAAAAACAAGCCTTTGGAAACGCTGGAGCAAAGGTCTCTAGTTGGTACAGGTAATTTTCTAGTTCCTCTCTTCAAGGGCCTGTGATTGTTTTCACGTCACCAGGTCTTGGACTTTTGTAGCAAACAGGTGTGTAATTCCGAGCCTATAAATTTAGAATGAACGTTAGAAATAGGATTTCGGCTCTTTCCCCTATTTCTAGAGTAGTAGGCATAGTGATCTTCCATTCTGATGACTCCAAAAAGAATCTAACAGTCTCTTGTCAATCTTTATCTTTTCTCGACTTCTTTACTTTTGGATACTCTGATTTAGATATTATTATTTATTATATAACTTTCACAAACGCCTGACTTCCGTGTGATCTTGTTAAATATATCGAAGGGCCCCTTTGGAATACCAAACCATTAATGCACGCCTCCTAACAAGAATTTCCATTTCTCAGTAATAATTCACTCTTTTCAAGAACACTCCAGCAACATGTAAACACCAACCCTGATCCCAAGAAGTTTCTCGCTCCACCACGAACGCTCCTACGCTGCAACCACCCCCAGCAACACAAACTCCATTTAATCCTCTCATTCCTCGTTCATATCTACCCCTCGCACCACGCCAACGCGTTTCCAATAGCAATCCTTTGCTCATACCAAAGCAGCGCGCGTAATGAGCCAGAAATTCAACTACCGAGACCGCATACCGAATGCACAAGTTAACATCATCGATCTTCTTTCTTCTCTTATCGCGCAGCGTCTCGCTCCCTGCGCCGGCAAGGTATCGTTATGCAAATCGGCTGTCTTCAGGGGATTGGGAGGGGGATTACACGATTATCAACGAGAGATCTCTCAATGATCTGCAAGCTTCGCGGCGGGAAAGCGGATTCCTCGGCGGTTTTAATCGGTTCGGTAAGGAGAGAAACAAATTGTGAGGGGGCCCGGGGGTGGAGGGACGGTGCTGCGTCACCAGTGGCGTACGCGTACGTTTGGCGAAGGTAGAAGGTGGAAGGCAGAGGAGGGCAGACACCTCGGGCGAACAGTGTGCCGCCTTGACCTAGTCTACGGCGGTCTGGCCACAGCGTGGCGTGTGTCTTTGCCTGGAGTCCACCGTTCGCGTGGTGAATTAATCAGCCGTATGCTTTCGAAAAATGGCGCGCACTCCTCTCTTGACTACGTTACAAATCCACAGCGTCGCGAATCAATCGGAACGGCACGCGCATCGTATCTTTCAAGGACCCGTCGACCGTGGGATTCGTAAACGGGGCAGTCTCGCGGGCTAATACGAGATTAATTTGCTTTTTATCAGTCTGGATACTTGAAACTGCATTTCTAATTGGATACCGTTGAATTTGATTGGTTGATCTGGTGGAGGATTGAGGAGGAAATGCTTCTTATCGTAGATCACAAATGTGTTATTTTGGAGAAGGATCTTTGGAGAGTTACTTGAACTTTTTTTAATAAAATGTGGTAGGTACTCTGGGTCTTCTTTAACGACGCCGATTTGATTCTTGATTGTATTCGAAGTGAATGCGAGAGGTTTCTTTTACTACTGTTTAAATTTGCATCTAATTTTTCATACTGTCGAATTGGTATTAATCCACTCGAAAAAGTTGTCAAACCTGCGTCTGCATATATCTCTGTTGAATCTTATCTTACAAATACACTGTAACACACTCCTTCGCTGATATCGATCTTTTAATTCGATCTCCGTTTAAATGCCATTTAAATATCCCCCTGCGAGCAGATGATTCGCCAGTCGATATGTATCATTGTTAAGGCGGTTCAACGTTACGAACACCAAGGATGCGATAAATACTACCAACACTGTATTAATTCGTCGATAAGACCGCGTATATTTCAATCGATGGTTGTGAATGCAAATCAGAGAGCAAGATAATGTCGGATGCTGATTTAGCCTGGACCATCGCGAATTTGCGAGCAAATTAGTTACATGGTAATTCGTTTTTTAACGGACATGGATCTTCGAAATAAACAAATTAAAAACTTCTACCCCATGTCGTAACACAATACTTGTAAAACAGCTTCTTGCAGATTTAGAACAGAACTAGTTTTTCTTCGCTAGAACAATAATTTACCATTGCAGCGAACTCACATAATGCTTCGAAAATAAAATGCCTCCACTTAATTTAACCCATTGTCTCCAGACAGTTTCGCACTCGACAACGGCGTCCACGTAAGATGTGCCGAGTGATTCGCGCACGAGGGAAATGCAATTAACGGGCACCATTAATTGCAAGATTTTATTCGAGCGTGAGAGCCGCCTTTGAGGCTCGTGCATTCGTGGTTAAACGAGCGTGCAACAAGGTATTGTGTACCTCGAGTTTCTCCGACGACCCTATCTCGTGTTTCCTGAGGCCACTCACTCACCAGTAGAATTTTAACCCGGACAATTCGGTTCCCTCGGCCAGTCGTTGTCTTTGAGCCGCATACATCGGATCAGGCTCGCTGTTACGCGGCGATTATTTCCCTCCCCGGCACTTTCCACGCCGCGATTTCAATATTCCACGCGCACCGTTATCGCCCCGCGCTCCACAGTGTCTGTATTTTTTGGAATGAATGTTGCAACGTGAAAAAATCGACGCGAGCAGTGTAATTTTAGAAATGTGCGCTCTTGAAGCTGTACGTCCCGTTGTAGTTTCTTACTTCGATTAGCGCGGTGCAGTGAAAAGATTCTGTCTGGATATCGATTTGATTACTTTGTGACACGTGTAATTCGGGGAAATTTTCGACGACGATGTAATTTGGTTTCTAGATATTCGATTGATATTGAAATTTGGATGTTTACATGGAGACGGATAATTTAGACGACTCGATATTGAATTTTGTAGATTGAAAAAGTTTGAATGACTAGACAGCAATTGAGGTGGATCCTTGTCAGAATTTAATATTTCGAAACTTTTCTCTCTCCTTTCAAATAACTTCTCTGGCTTAATCGTAAACTGCTGTACCGAGACACTATTTTACTGAACGATCAAATGCTGCAAGCTCCCTCTAAAATGAGGACAGAGTTAAGAAAATATCAGCGTGCATCTTCACTGCTGTGACATTACCAAGTTAGAAATTCATATGGCATCTCCTCCGAACAAATATTTCTTTCCAAACGATGATGGGGCTTTGGAAGACATGTTGCTCAGCAATGGTACGTAAAAATCTGCTCCAGATAAGTTTCAAAATTAAAATGAAATAAAATCCGACGAATAAAAATCGACTTTTACCGATCAATTTAATTGCCCACCACCCTTCGAATAACATAGTCACTCGACCTTTCCCAACATTGCAAGCTTACCCAGAATAAATGCTAAAAGAACCGACAAAAGTGCTCTATCATTCGGCATTGAATTCACGCGAGCACGTGAAAGCAGTTTAATTCATTTGAACGAAAAGCGATTCTTTAATGAGCTTATTACGAGACACTGGAGAACGAGAAACTGGAAATCGATTCAACGAGTGGCCTTAAGCAACCGATGTTAACCGCAAGTATACTGATTTTTAGACCGAGCTTCGCATTCCGGTGGAAAGAGTCGACGCTTATCCCTTACGCTGTGCTCGGGCTATGCCCAATTAAGGTGCCCTACTTTCGATCAATTATCTTTAAACCCTGATCCATTCGAATCGACCGATAAACGCCGAATGATCCCGCCCGTAAATGGAGAACATAAGTTTCACGCTCGACCTCGTTGCGCTCACCCTCTTCGATTGAACATAAATTTCGTCCTCTTAGGACCATTGAGTTCGTTAGCGATAATTGTGTAATAAAGGATGGAAAATCCTTGGCTCGGTAACGGAATGTTAATCGGGTCCTTAGCAATCAGGTGGACGAGTTTTGGGAGAGGTTCTCCCGCACCCACGCCAGCTGCAATTAATCTGCGCACGAAAATAGGAGTTGCAACGATCGATCGGTTTCGCAAACTAGCCTTAATTGTCGGTTATAATTGTTGATCCATTGACCCAGAATGCTCCCGTGGCGATGTACAATCCGGTATATCGACGAGCCTCGCTATTATCCCCGAGTGTATCGATCAATTGCCCGAGTAATGAATCAATTCATAAAGCATCTGTGTTGGAACGTGAACGATTGAAGGAATGTCGATCTCATAAGTGCATAACTAAGAGGAATGCTAATCGTTGATTTAGTGATCAATCGATAACATGTTGGTCGGCAGTTTCTATTAAATTGAAACCTCAGAGAGTGTTTAACTTTACAGGGAAGGCGGAGTACGATGCTTTGGGGGAGAAGCCACTGTTTGAAGATATTTTGGCAGCGGGCGACGATGCAGATTTCACGATAGCAGTAAGTATAACTTTTTAGTATTATCTTTCTCATTTCTGTAAGAGTGGATGGAGGCTCAAATTTTTGCTCGGGTAGAATGAATTTATGGAGTAATGAAATTGCCAGGTATTGGATACTGTCATTGGTGCGGACGCACTAAAGATAAATGATGTGAAAATATCGCGGCGATATCTCGATGCTCGTGGCTGCAATCGCTGATAACGCGGCGAAGGAGCAATGTTCCACTTCGCATTTTTTGAAGACAGAAAGTAGAATCGATTCCATAGGTGTATCATAACGTTTTAGGAAATATTCTATACTGTAATCACAAGTTTCATTCACTTTCCTCTTCCAGGTTCTTGAATGATCCTGAATTTGTATAATGAAACGTACTTATTTGTAACCTTTATTAGCATCCTTCGAACTGAGCTCTTTGTTTATTCATAATTCAATTATCCCTCCCTTCGACAAACTTCCTTTACACTAGCCTCCTTTAATTATCTTCATTTGAAGTACGCTATTTATCTTCTTCATATCTTACAAATTAATTAATCCCTCTCTCAAAATACCATTCAACTTTCCCCCATTCTATTATCTCAAACTCCCTCTATTTAACACAGATTCTTCATACTTTCAATCAACCTTCCCATCAACCCCAATTTCTCAAAGAAAATCAAAAAACTTAGCGTTTAAAGCTCCCCTAAAAACCGTCTTAGCATCAAAGGGAGCGAAGTATATCAGTAGGTTAAATCGAAGGAGGGTTGTTATCGATCCGCCAACAGCGTAAGGGTGAATTTACACGAACGTTAACACAGAGAAGGGGAGCAAGAGAAGCAGGGTTAATCGATAGGAAGAAAAAACGCGGATCGTCAGCTTTCTACTTTTTCACGAGGCTTTAATTTCGCAACGCGCAATTACACCCCTCTGCGATAACACGTAATCGCGAGTAGTTTTCCTCGAACCACCTGTCCGGTTCTCGATCACGGGGCTCGTAAAAATTGCATCGAACGTTTTCATTGAAGGGGCGCGATGACAGATCAGTGCACGGGCACGACTTAGTAGTCGGTCCCGATTAATTATTGATAACCTCCGCTGTCGTGCCTCGATTCCCTCGCGCTGTATGGAACCTAAGGACTGAAACGAATTATTAACGATGCCTCGACCCTCTAGTTTCCCCCTGTTTCTGTCGTCCGAGCTTCTCGAGCTGCTAAAGTGTCGGTGATCGCCCATGGACAGGGTATAAACTGCTGTCTATAGGCGGTCTGTAGGCACACGGCTGGATCGCAGCCAGAAAA
Organism: Andrena hattorfiana; assembly: GCA_944738655.2. Taxonomy (NCBI): domain Eukaryota; kingdom Metazoa; phylum Arthropoda; class Insecta; order Hymenoptera; family Andrenidae; genus Andrena; species Andrena hattorfiana. The sequence goes on along the minus strand of OX122892.1, from coordinate 30,654,536 downwards.
GCTAGATGAAGCAGTCGCAACTTTTGTCTTGCATAATCCCCATCCACTCCGTGGGTGGGGAACTTCAGGAAGTGTTCTCGTTTCGAAACCAACACGCAACCTTGACAGCTCGGCTATTCACCGACGAACTCTTCGGGATCTGTGTCGTGAACTCGTTTCCCTTCTATCGCGACGAAGCACAAATTTCGGACCAGAAATAGGTTCTCTGCTTTTTGAGGTAAAAGTGGATCGATGCAACGCGTTGACTACTTAAGCTTTTTCATTAATCTTCAGAGATGTTTTCTGTTGAATTTGTAGCTTCTACAGAGAGTACCTTAGACGATCGTTAATGGTTTATCAAACTTTTGATGATAGTACCGTGGAAGGGTCGACGTTCAACGTGCGCGAGCAATGTTATCGTGGAACTTTGTTTGGAAACTTTGTCACTGTTAGAGTACGATTTTTTATTTCCTCCACGCGACTATGAGGGGATGATGTTCAGTTAAGTCTTCTACACCTTGGGAGCACCCCTTTCAGCGAGAATTATTAAATCGTCGATGTTTAGTGTTCGAAAGTTTTCCCCTTGTGCGATGGAAAATTGTGCTCCTTCCTCGACCGTGCCTTTTTTTTAGATTTCCGTCTTACTATGTACCATGTCCCGATCGTTTATTGATTTCCTGAGGTGTCTCTTTCCGTTAATCTGAATGTATTTTCTAGTATTTTTATTATCCTTTAGGTTACTGGTGTCTTTTGGTGCTTCAATCGGTCTTTTGATGTATAAATCGAAACAGTTTGGTACAAGGATCTTATCGCGAGCGATCATTTTATTGCGATCTCACGAAAACCCGCGATATCTCATCGGCTTACGATCCAAGAACAAAAATCGCGATACCGTTTTATTTATAAGCAATTTTCTCGGTGATGCACAGCGGCCTTTATCGACTCTTTCCACAATACCACTATCGATAATTGTGCGAAGACACTTTTAGTTACATAGAGAAGCAGCCGTTATCAAAGATAGACACGGCTCTGACTCCTGATACAGCGAAAGGATAATCTCGGCCGTTGCGATGCTCGGCTCAGTATCGCGATGGACGTCCGCGAACTTGTCTTCCCAATCGATCCACCCGTCCAATGGGCTTGACAATACTTAAATAAGGCCTCGCAGAAATTAAAAGCTACTATGAGTTCGAACACTTCGATCGACGATGTAAATTGAACGAGGTTCGCGGTCGTAGGGAAACGTTAATCAGAGTTACAATTGAAGTAGGTAATCCGTCTCTCAACGGCTCGATAGTAAATCAGACCGATAAGTTATGCGGCGTGGAGTGTTCTGGAGCGATCGAATCGATTAGCGACTGGCTCGCGATTGTGTGTGCCGATTCAGGGATCGGATCCTTTTGGTTGACGCGTGATTGAGAGGATGAACGACAAGAGGCGATCGACGCAAACGCCGATCTACGTTTGTCATTCTATAGACGCCGGGGAAGTGTTCCACGGGGAACCGTCTAGGTCGTGGTACAGCTGGATCTTCAACGCCATGTGTGGCGGAGTTTGGAAGAAATGGCACGCGAGCAAACGCGGGATGTGCGTCGACAGAGCGCCCCCGTCACTTGTGTTGCTTGCACAGGTACGTTGGTGGAACTGGACTCGAATAAGATTCACAAGATGCAATTTTATTGACCACAGTGTATAATTCATCGAATTTTGAATATTAACATCCTCGGGGAAGAGTTTCACTGTATGTAAAAAGTTTTGTATTTTGTATTTTGGACGTGTTTGTTCTTCTTCATGGGTTTTGACGAAATGAACGCTATGCCAGAGATGGAAATAGTTTTGCTTGCTTCCAGAGGGGGTGATGTTCGTTATAGAGTACTGCAGCTCGCATATGAACCTTTCTAGAACACTTTTCTTACACTTTTCTACTTGTTAGCAGAAGCGAACGATGCAAGGAACAAAAGCAATGTTTATTACTGTCTTAGGGATACACTAGATTTATGGTTTGAATCTTTATAAGTGCTTTTCCAAGTGACACAATTTACAGGCAAAATGAGAGGGACTTCAGAAGAAATACTCAATGTTTCATCATCGCGCACGCTTATTCCGCGTTCGAGGTACAATGCGCGAGTAGCACTGGATTAATACAAATTTCAGTGCTACTCGAATGCACCGTGCCTCGTACTTGGAACGTCTCGTGCGCTCAGAATAAAAATTTCGCAGCCAGGAGGCACTTAGCCCCTTGGTCCAAGCGATTAGAGAATTAAGTCTTTAAAGAATCGTGAAATCGAGAGACTGTCGACTGGATCGAGATCATCATTGAAACTCTCCAACAAAGTTGCTAACTTCATTTGCCTGCGAGTAATTTGCCTCTTTCGATTCGTTTGTCTCGTTGGCGCTACTCTAACATGCATAGGTTATCGCGCGGCGGTGAAGCGGCTCTTAAAATCGATCGTCAAGTAGTTAACACGAATGAAAAGCACGAGTCCTCGTCATGGAAGTCATAAAAATGTGAAGGGGTCTCCGCGGGCACGACGACGAGCCAAGGTTCACAATGACGTCGATTCAGATTCTGTCCATAACGAGGACGTGCCACTAGTACGGTCACTTCCCACAGAATTCAACGGCCCATTAATAAAGACATATCCCCGAACACTATCGATCGAAACAACCGGCTAAACTGATACTGAAAACCATTCCCTTTGTGTGTTCTAGAAAGGGCCGCAGGATATCGATGCTCATCCATTAACGAACAGTGTTCCTACGCTCGTAAAAGTAAGTCTCCATTAACCCTCTCCGTAGGAGTTACCCCCCGTTCCATCAATTAAACAATTAAACAGCGAACATGAACGGTGTCGACTGTGTTTGATCTCTTTCGAATCGAATTCCTCTCGTACGTCAGATATTGTTGGTCTTCCCCAAAGATGATCAGCAAATGGACATTCTCGCGACCACGTCGAGGAGATTGGGGTGGAGCGTGTCGGCGGCGAAGGGCGCGGAAAAGGCGGTGGAGTTCTACCAGAATCGGGCCCACGAGATAGTAATCATCGATCATCGGGGGCAACGCGGCACGGAGGCCGACGCAATTTGTAGGTAGAGTATTCCAAAGGAAACGGATCGATCGCTGACGATAATCACGCACCTTCGAATATTCTACACCAAACGCCCGCGGGGCGTTACGAAATTCCTCAACAGATCTGACTGGTTGGTTTCAGGGCGATCAGGTCGACACCCGTCTACCACAATTCCGTTATCATAGCTCTGGTAAAGAAATCGTAAGTGACTATCGTCGTTAAATGTACCTTAGCACTGTACTCCAAGCTGCCAGGCCTCTCAAAATTCCCCGCGTGAACTTGAACAGGTACTTTATGCAGGGTGACAAGGACAAAGTCGTGGCGCTGGACCTGCTGGAATCAGGGTTTAGCAGAGTAAGTTCTTTCGAGACCGTGTATCTCCGTGGCTCGCGCTCAGATAAGAGATTCATCATCGACAGATTCTACTTTCTCTGAAGTGTGACAAGCGTTGCTACATTGTTCCTCGGAAGTTGCATCGTGTCTGTTGATTTCAGGCTTTAATGGAGTGCTCGCACGAGGAGATACTGATAAACGAGCTGGTGGGAATTTACACCAGCGCGCTTCTGCCAAGGACCCAGCTCGCGGCTGCCAACGTGCTCTATTTGGCCCTTGACAGGTGCCGCGACATGGTGCACGTGACGAACGATAAACACATTGTACAGGTAACGTGAGTAACAAAGAAATTCCTCGATCCTTGTTTCGCCGGAGGCGTCAACGCGCGAACGCTCTCGTTAATCGGAACTTAAGTATATTCAGGGCAGTAGGTCACTGTAAATTCCATCCTCGCCTGTCACTGTTGCTTATCCCCGCTTCCAGTTTGTTAACAAGATCAGCGAGAAGCTGCTGGGCTATAAGGTCAGCCAGATGCTGGGCAGGAACATTTCGGAGATAGTGTACTACGAGAATTTCGCCCTGATGGAGCAACAGTTGAGCAAGGGGCGAGAGTTCGAGGGGAATCTGAATTGCAAAAGGCAGAATAACCAAATGATCACCATCAGCTGCAGGGTGATACCATTCTGCGTCACTTTGAAGTGAGTCACCTTATGATCATCGTTGCTCACATCGCTGTAAGAGGATTTTTATTTCTCTTTCCCGTGCATTTCAACAGGAAACCGACTCACTACGTGTACATATATGACACCACCTACTTGTCGGAGAACATTGGCCCGTTAAGCCCAACTTCTGCCCCGTTTCCTAAAGGTGTATCGTCCATATCACCGAGACGAACATCCGACGTTAAATCGGGTACCAGCGAGGGTAAGATGTCGTTTCTATCGGGACTGATTTTTTTAAGAAAGCAGGGGCACATCTCGTGCCTGTAATAGCTCGAAAGGTAATGGATTGCGAGTGCACTGATCTGAACTATTAGTTTGTTAAATTTTGATAGGCTTGGAGCTAGAAATCGGGCTATCAGGGAGCTGTAAACATATCCAGCGGAATTTTTCAATATTGGTATCATTATCGCCGATCGCGGTCGTAATAGAGTTTAATACGTTTAATAGAGTTAATAGACAAAAAATTGGATCGCTATCGCGTCCAACTACGTTTTTCCACCGTCGCGAAGTTTCGCGATAAAAGGATGAGATATATATGGAAGTCCGGCGTTCGTGTTGCGTTACCGTTTAATAAATCGAGCTTGATAATGCTCAGGAACTTTGGCGTTGCTTGTAGGTCGTAGGCGATCTAGTTTACAGAAGCTGCAATTGGAAGCACCCATCACGAAAGTAATCACCCTTCTTTCTAACGCGATCACGGAGTCCACGAATCCTGAGACAGCAGCTCAAATTGAGAAGGTATCTAACTTTTCCGTTTACCTACTCAGTTTCTAGAATAGAGATGAGAGGGCTAGAGGATCGAGGAATAAATTGTACCCGGCGTTACGAAGGTAAAGCTTCGACTAGGGGCTGCTTAAGTGCGCGTGTCGAGCCGCGGAAATGGTTGGTCGTATCACTGACTTTAGTGGCACACAAGCTTGCAGGACTTAGCCGTATTTCAAGAGGGTTCATCGCGTTCTGTTTTTCTAACAATGGATGTATCCGTCACTCGTCTAGGCAATACAGATACTGAACACAACAGAGCTGTACGTGCCACACATGAAGGAAGACAGAACCTACACGGACCCAGTGGCGTCGGACCTTGTCGGAGCTCTGATTGTAGTAAGTGTTTCTTATTATTAAAGCTTGAACGTCTACTAAATGATCTCGAAGCGAGTCTCGGTCGATTAACGTCTGACGGAACACAGTCGCCGCGAAGGGCATGGGACTCGAGGCGATCCTCGGCGGAATCCACGCGATTGTCAACGATCAAAGCGATCACGAGCGCCCCGAACGCCGGTCGTATGCAGATCAGAGGCTTCAGAGGATCTCAGGAGATCGCGGAGGTCCTGGACAAATGCTTCGAGTGGAATTTTGACATATTCAAGCTCGAGGTCCTCACAGATAGAAGGTACAGAACTCCCCAGTGAACATTATCGTACAACCCCAAGGCTTTCCCCTTTTCTCTTACAAAGCGCAGTCGCTCCATCTTCCCTGACACGTCAATTTCATTTCCAGGACGCTGCTGTTCCTGGGGATGACGATCATGAATGTGTTCCACGTGCCAGCCAGGTTGGGCTGCGACGAGAAGACCATGCAGAACTGGCTGTCCGTGATCGAGATGAATTACCAGACGCAGAACAGTTATCACAATTCGACGCATGCCGCGGATGTTTTGCAAGCTACTGCCAGATTCATGCAATCGGAGAGGCTGAAGCAGATCTTGGAGCCTCTGGACGAAGTGGCCGCTTTGCTCGCGGCTGCCGCTCACGACGTGGACCACCCTGGTAGATCGAGGTGAATGGGACCATACTGAATACGCGAATCTTAGATCCCTGCGCGGAAACAAACTGCTTATCCGTAACTACTCGCGCGAACTGGCCGAGATCCGATTTCCCTTTCAACTTGAAATCGTTTCAGCCAGTTCCTATGCAACGCGGATAACAAACTGGCGATCCTTTACAACGATCTATCCGTCTTAGAATCGCACCACGCTGCCCTGACGTTCAAGCTATCGTTAGCGGACGACAGCGTTAATATCTTCAAAGTGAGTGTCGAAAGTCGATGGTCCTACGTGTGTTTGAGAGGGTGTGGATGGCAACTGGGATTGTGATTCGTGTTTGCTATCGTAGAATTTGGAGCGGGACACGTACAAGCTGCTCCGCCAGACAGTGATCGACATGATCCTCGCCACCGAGATGACGAAACACTTCGAGCACTTGGCCAAGTTCATGAACGTCTGTAGCTTGAAGGTCGGGGATAACCAAGCAGATGTAGGAAGCGTAATTCTTTTAAATATACTCAGAATCCATCTCTTTTTAAACGCTTATATTATGAGAGGTACTTAACGGGATACTTTGACTGTTAAATTGATGCAGAGTTCCTCGGATTCTTTGGACATGTCTGTCGTGCTGCAGCCAGAAAATGTAGTGCTGGTCAAAAGGATGGTGATCAAATGCGCGGACGTGTCGAATCCTACACGACCGTTGAAAAGCTGCGTCGAATGGGCGAGGAGAATCGCCGAGGAATACTTCAACCAGGTACGATTACTTTCTACAATCTCGATCATGTCGCGATCCACGAATTCGTCGATCTTTACGAGCCTGTACATGTCTCTGAAAGTCCAGACGAATTCTTTGGAGTCCAAAGGCAAGAGTGTTGATCGAGCAACTACTGCGTGCTACGAGCGTGCTTTGAAAAAATTTTCTTAAAGATACTTTCGATATATATATATATATCCCTGACAGACCGACGAAGAGAAGAGACTGAAGCTGCCCGTGCTGATGCCAATGTTCGACAGGATGTCCTGCTCGATACCGAAGTCGCAGATCGGCTTCGTCGATTTCATCATCAACGACATGATCGAAGCGTGGGATGGTACGGTGGACTTCTCCAATAATTTTACGGTCTCCATAATTTTGAAAGCACGTGACTTTGCTGCTTCTTTTTCAGCGTTTGTCGACATGCCAGAGATGGTGGGGTACATGAGACAGAATTACGATAAGTGGAAAGAGTACAATGTAAGAATTATCCTGTCCTCGGGAGCACTTCCCTTTATCTATCGTAGCGTTTAATTAATTTCCTTTGCCATCCCGTTATTAATAATATTCTTATGTTTCTTTTAAATAGGAGAGAGGCATCTCGACTCTACAGGACATCGAGAAGATCCAACTACTACCCGAACTGCACATATATCGATTCACGTGACCCACGGGAGAGATCGATCCCCTGATCCCAATCCCCACGTCCGTCCCAATAAGTTCACGCTGCGACTCGCGCGACACAATTTGTAAAATATTCGTAACGTTTAAGAATAGAGTAATGACACGTCGTACGCTTGTAAGTTCTTTTCTAGGAAATACATGTAACTCCATTCACGTCTGCTCAGTGACTTCTGATCCACAGACCCTCCGGTCCTCCTCCTGCCCGCCTTTTCATCGAGTCTAATTTTACGCTCATGACCACCGGCGTATATAAATTGGCTCGTCTTATAAATACATTGTTTACTCATTTCTTTTGCTGAACATTTAAATAGAATCCTGAACCACTCGAACGTGTTTTATCCGTTTTACTCATCACGGCTCATTGTTTATTACGGTTCCAAATGGATCGTGAATTCGAGTGCTTTAGCTCGTGAAATATGAAATTCGTTTACTACTGTTCAGAAGTTAAACGTTAAGATAGGATTTGTCGTGTAAACATTCTCGTGGAAGAGCAATTTTCCTGAACTCACCGTTTCGCTCAATCGCCTCGCACTATCGTCACCCTTAATTTGAAACTCGACGGATCCCCATTGTTTCTGAATTATCAGAATTTTGCAGAATTCTCGTCGCAGAGGACTGGTCGTAGTAACTTCGAATTGAAAAGAACCGTTAATAGCGGAGTCACTTTATTGTTCATCTCAGCCAATAAAATAGATTGCGTGGTAGTCGGTTAGAATTTTGCGTGTATATAAGCTTTGCAAATGAACGACGGACAACAATTTCTTTTTCACGGTTACATAAAAGTCGCTGCGACGAAGATTTAACATTCAGATTTATATGTAAATACGTCGAGATTTCATGAATACAACGCCATGGTTCGGTACGATCTACAGTAAAAGTTCACGAGGAAAGAGTTAGCGCAATCGGTGGAAATCATGTGTATTATCTGCGGACGTTACAGGAAACGAAATTACGGAGTCGTTACTAAGTTACAAGGTACAAAGAGACGGTTACAAACACGAAGATTTGGTATATAATGTTATAATGTTCTCTCATCGTAAGCGTATAGCACACCGCAAGATTAGCCTTCTTCCTCTCTTTACCTCTAATTGGACACACGAATAATAGAATCTAAGCCGTTTTACCCAGCAACAGATCAGACACGTAGTAAAGCTTTCCCAGCCTAACAGAGCGAAAGAGACAGAGTTTCACGCATATATATTCTCGTAAATAATGATTCGTTTGAAAAGGGTGGGTTATACCAGTGGCGAGCAACCTTTTGTCAGAAGTGGGCCACAAGTGGAAACATACTTCTCTACGCGGGCCGCAATATTCACACCTAATATTGTCAAGCTCGTTCATGAAAAACAGATATGACGATGTTCAGGTGGGCCGCAGGTCTGCGGCTGGCGGGCCAAATGTGGCCCGCGGGCCGCGGGTTGCTCATCACTGGGTTATACAGTAGCCCCCGGAGACGATATACTTAAAAAACACAGAAATACGATAAATATAGTAGTAAATAGTATCCTGGGAATAATCGATTATATATATTACGCGTCCTCGAAATGTTAAATAAGCTTACTATCAATATATATATCACTATATAATGCCGCACAGTGTTACTTATATATTCTTCGAGGTGTGAGTTAACTTAAAGTAAAATTATATACGTATATATATCCTGAATTTGTATATATATATATATGTTTTACCCGCTAACAAGAACTCCCAAAACTTAGCTGCCGTTTCTTTCGTTGGAAATAGAAGAAGCTACTGTTGCTTTTAATTACTGCTTGCAAACGATCGAAGAATTTATCCCGGTGTATATTGCGCGTTACAATGTCCATTGTGTACCCGTTCAAGAATAATAAAATGTCCCTCTGCGTAACAGAAATTTCGATTACAGAATGTTCGAGAACAGACTATTACTCTCTCTCTCTCTCTCTCTCTCTCTCTCTCTTGTACTTGTCGCTAAGTAGAAAAGCAAATCGAATAACACACGTACATCCTAGTGATTAACATATACGCTAATATAATTAATAGAGAGTTATCGTAAATAGATCTGCGTGCTCGATGTTAAAAACGCATATTCTAACATTGAACTTTTTCTTCTTTTTTTTTTGGTGACAAGAATCGGAATTCGAAACTCGTCGATTTTCTTTTTCTTTTATTTTTTTTCACGTTACTTCGTCACGAGAGTTAATGCACATGCCATGCGATTAAACTCCCGGAAGACACACGTATATATGCCGCATCGCGATGCAATGTGTTATATAACAATGCGTTCAGATGGTCAAAGGCTCCCGGTTCGTTAGATGTGCACGCGTGCACCCCTCGACCGTTGCAATCGACGTTACAAGATACATCAAATGGTCGACGTACATAAAAAAAATTAGTGGTGTAGTCGTTACAATCACATTATTATATACGGAGATGTTGGAATGTGCCGACCGGAGGATCCGGGCCCCGAGGCGGGCCCATTTCCTGGCTCGTCGACGTGCACAGACGCGAAAGAAGCGGGCACATCGAAAAGCTTGCAGCTCGAAGCTAAACACCGATGGCTCAAAACGCGGATTTCGAATCTCGAAAATCAAAAGGAATTTCGATCTGTCCAGTACATAATAACCAAAGTGGTGGACATCCTAAGTAGTCGACGCGTACACGCGCGTTTACCGAAGCTCCAAAGATTCCTCGGGGCGCGCACGCTCGGATAGCTCTCTCCCATCGAAGCGAGGGAGGATATGCGAAAATCACGAGGTGTTAAAACACTAAATACTGACACTGATCAGAAGGTGCGACATATATTATATAGAACTGTGCTGTCTCGCTTATCGTGGGCCTTCATCCTCGCTTGTATAAACGGAAGTTGGGACTGTGTTGGGACACCGTTTCCGTCGAAGAGCCCAGTGTCCCTGTGGTCCAGCGAAACGCCTCCTCGGATCTAAGAGAGGAGGCCGAAAGCCTTCAGCGTGCCAAATTTATCTCAAAAACAGTGAATCACGTTCGCGTATGCTCGTACGAAAATCTTGCCCCACCTTCGAACATTCATCAGCCGCGTATTTTTAGACGAAATGTCGGTGAAACGTCACGCGGGCCATCGTTGGAGCATTCGGAGGTTTCTGAACATTGGGGTGCCTCGAGATCCGTGGGCGTTGCGACGCTATAACCCGCGGCACGTCTATTTAAACGTCTCGCGTTTCCGCGGCTGAATCAGATAGTCGACTATCGTCGCGTATCCCTAAGTCGTCTGTCCTGCTCGTTTTCTCTACCAGCGCGAAGTGGTGTTCCCTCCCTCGAGTCGTCGAAACACGTCGTCAACGTTCCCGAGAAACACGGTAACGGTAGCATTGAACTCGGGTGTCGGTGGTGTTTCGGTTCTCATCAATCGGTCGGTGTGTTCTTGGCTGTCTCGTCAGGCAAAAAGAAAAAGAAACGCGCGACAACCATTTTGTGCGAAGTTGTGACCTAAAGTAGTGGGATCCTAAGCGTTACTTAAAAACTAAGTTGTTCACGATACTATTTACACGTTCTTCCCCTTAACCCCTTACCCATTCCCTCCTGTAACTCCAAACGCGATCAAAAATCTTAGAAATCTAGAAACGGCCCATGCGATTCCTTCTCAAAATTCTTCAAGTTTAGTATTCTTTTTTTCTGCTCTTTTCCTTCGGCGCGAATCTGATGGACTTCGACGCGCAACGCAATCCCTGAATTAGACTCCAAAACTCCTCCCAATCTTCCTTCTACGACGCGTTATGCGATATGCTTCCCCCCTTGCTAAATTCTAACGAAGCGTTTACGTATGGTACGTCTTTTCTCGTGGTTTATCCATCCGTAGCGTTGATAGCACTGGAAACTTAGTGGACTAAATTTATTGTTAAACACTGTATCGTCAAGAAGAATGACTTTTTTTTTAAAAAATCATTTTTCAATTAGACGCGTTTGATTATTACTCGTTTTTGATCTTCAAACTTTCATGGTCTCCTCACGTTCATTTCTCGCACTCTGATTTCTTCCGAGGTTTCGATAAGTAGAATAGATATTATATTAGACAGCCGAGGAGCGCTACTGCCAGCGGTGGTTCGACTCGGTAAGTAGTTTTCTTGTTCTCGATGGTAGATCCTCTGTGGGCGTACCCTAATCAATCGAGGTGCCTTATCGTGTTTCCCTAAACCAAGCTCCTCTAACGTTTAATTTAAAAGCTAACGCGAGTTAACACAATGCGTAAGTCGATGGAAAAGGTGCGACACGTCGAACGACGCGCGTTGTCCTTTACCGAAGACACACATCCACATCTTCTCCCTTTTACCTGATCGTTTCAGACGGTTTTTCATCTAATCCTATAGTAACACGTTGTTCCTACTCTTGGGCGTCTACGAAACTCAAACTTTCTTCTCGTTTTTGTCTATTTTCTGATACATACTCGAGGGATCGCCCTCTGTCGTTTCTCTGTTGAAATTTTGTTCCCCGGTTGGTCGGATGACTTTTATTTCTGGATCGTCGCGTGTCATTGTTCGAATGGTTCCTGTCGATGTCTGACAGCTCTCGTGTATCGTTCGCGCGAATGAGGAATTTAATCGTTCGATAAAAATTTAACGAATCGGAATTCTCGTGTCCCACCCCCTGAAGGCAATAGTGTTCTACGAGATATTTCTACGACTAGCCTCCTAATTAACCTTGTCGTGCATCAGTGTAAAGATAGTTAATATATTGTCGATGGATGCGCTCGAGGAAACGCGTAAACAATGTAGGGATAGTATTACATGTGTGTATAGCCCTTTCCGAGTCGTTTATAGTGTCTCTATCAATTTCCTTGTCGATTAATATTCTCATGCATGTTACGTGCGTAATTACAGCAAGAACTTTCTATGGTGTCTTAGCGATAGATCTTTCCGTATCGATTTCTGTTCTCGCGGATCGTCTGTCGTCTAGTTCTTTACATCCGTCGCTCTCGATGAGGATATCCGTTTATTGTCGCCTATGAATCTCTTATGCACGTTAGGGTGTATCCGTTTTCTCGAAATAGATCTGCGGTTTCGCGTTCCTCGCAAGCAACGGCTTGGCGCGCAAAGTGACGCGGCCTGTTTGCCTGCCCGTGAGTTCAAACAGATAACCAGGATTTAGCAAGGCTTATTAAACTTAGCCTAACTCTTTTAAATCACCATGACTTCCGTCGTCGTAAACACTAAGACGCTGTTGTCGTACACATTTAATTACGAGGATGCGGTTTCTTCGTCGCGCGTTGTCAATCTTCCCCCAAAGAACGCTTAATTCTGTTTGTACCTTAACCCTCGCGTACTCTAATCACCGAGCCTGAACGAGACGCAAGGACCGACCGATTTTCTACACGTCGCCTTCCCTTTTCATGGCTGACAGATGTCTGTGGTGCCGCTGATATTCCGCGACTGGTGGGACGATTTCGAGCGGCCGGTGTCGAGGCTGATGGATCAGCATTTCGCCAGAGGCCTCGATAGAGACGATCTGATATCCCGCTTCTCCGATCTCAACCTTGACAGGCCTGCGCGCTCCATCTTCGGCAACAGGTACTACCGTCCGTGGCGGAACGTGACGCGCCAGCACTCGAGCGGATCTAGCACGATTCAGATCGACGGCAAGGACAACTTCCAGGTTGGTGGATTCGATCGTAGAAACGGGACCGTACGAGCAGATTGCGGGAGACGGCAGGCATCAGGTGTTCTAGCCACTCCACGACGCCCGATTGCGCGCAACTGAACTTGCAAAGCCCTGGAAAGGGTGACAGGTGCTCGCCTGTTTGACAGCCGACGGTTGTTCTCGCGGCTTTCAGTTTGATCCAAAGAATGGGGCTGCATGGTGCGTTTGATCTTTTCGCGGTTCGGTTCGTATGAGACGCTTTAAATAGGAAGACAGTTGCTTATGGCTGTTCACCACAATTTGTGTAGTTTGCTGGGCTCTGGAGATCGTTTAAGATTGCGCCGTTGTTGCTGTTTCGGAAAACAGCAAGCCATGTCCATAGTTATCACTCGAAGGGACGAACCATATCTACTGTCAGCGAGGACAGTAGGTATGGTTGCGATCTACCTGTGGTTCGAGTGGTAACTATGGATATGGGGCCAAGGTTTGTTGATCTAGACGACTATGCTGCTAATAAAATCTTTACCTACGATTTGACTAGAATTCCGGAGTTGTTTAGAATCGGAAATTGTTTGGCGAGAATCTGATTGCTGTTGCTGATCTTACGAATCTATTGTACCAATAGTTTTGATTTTAGAATGAATTTAAAAGCGACATCTATTCTGTATAAGCTTCCGGGGGACGAGGCCGTAGCTTTGGAGTACCTAGAGCAGATTTTTACTGCTTATACCTCCAGGTGTTCGAAGTGGTTAGCTGACCACTACCATGGGGGGCCTGGAAAAACTCCCTTCCTCTTCCCGACAACAGGGGTAGAAGGGATGAATTTAAAAGCGACAGGTGTCTTCGAAGAATCTTAATCGATTCGTGCGCTGTTACTCATTGCTTGCAATGGGTGTTGGGCACTCGGCGGTTATTCAACTCGCCATCAATTCGAGGGCTAAGCAAGTGACTTACGTGCGCATGCATCTTGCATATTTTTGGCGCATCAGATTTTAACTGTTCTCAATGCTCTGTGCGACGATCTTGCATGCAGTGTCAGTCTTGTGCAAAGCGTTTTATGCAAAGTTATTTCAATCAAGGGGAAAATGACACGCTGTGTCTCGCATAGTGTGCTCGTACGCTGCCCGGTCGTGAAACTTTTACGTGGCGTTACTGTGGGAGCCTTTTCATCCAGTAGACGAAGTTTAAGACGTCAACAATTGTTAACGTCCCACGTATAATTTTCTCGACAATGTTGAGCCTGAGTATTCGACTTTTATCACTAACGTTTATACGTTAAGGGTGCCATTACAGTGGAGAAAGCATCTACTGCGGAATGCACTCACTCCTGCAGGATCCCACCGTCGTATGAGGGGGTGAGATCCCGCGGAGGAGATTCGAACGGAAACGCAAGAATTAGCTTCGCGCCAAGGCTGTTACAGAATTGAACCAGGCCCAAAGTAACGTAAAAACAATGATAAAAAATGATCGATTTGTTCTCCCTCTCTCTCGATTGATTACAGCTCAAGCTTCATATCTTATTCGTTTGCCAAATCAAATAACACTTAATGTGGCTAGGGCTTTTCAAAGTCTCGTGGAAGCTGCTTCTTGCGCGGTCTTGAGCGTCCAGGACGCTTCTGATAAGGAACTTTAGATCGAATTTTGACAAAAGATACCCTCGGTTTCGAGCAACTCCGCACCTATTATTTCCTATATTCTCGATCAGTGGTGAATTTCGAATTTACGCTTCGTTCGTGTAATTACATTCGGTAGCACTTCACTTGCAACCACCATCCCACAACTTTCTGTTCCTGGAACAGAAAGTTGTGGGACAGTCGTCTTTGTTACTGGACGTCTAAGAAAATCCTACCAAGAGCTTGGTTTTCGAATTCTGAATCGAAACGGAAGTGTAATGAACGGTCAGAAAGTAATTATTGCTGAGCAAAGCACCGCTGTACGCCAAAGATACGAATTTGTTGATCAAAGTAGAATTTGCTGGGAAGTCAAGGAGAATTTTAACCGACGATGTATTCAATCAAAAACACAGCCTAGAAAAAACGATTTTCAATGACGACCAATGAAATTTGTCGCGGGAGAAGCAAGCTTCCAAAATGATATGTTGTTAAAAAACAAAACGCACTATGTTTTACTCGGCTCTTTCGTTAAATAGTTTGAAAATAAAAGTCGCCTCTCTTTTCGAACTACGTGTCGGCGTTGCCCAACTGCAACTGGATAAAACGCTTGGATTTATTAAAAGCCCCTCGAGCCTGAAGTGCTACGCAAACGCGCGCTCGGTGCAGCTTCTGCTTCTAACGCGTCTACACCGAAAACGTACGCTCGCTGGGAATTGCTGTTTGTAACTTAGTAACTCGGTAGGTATTTTTCCATTCTCTATCGATCGACGAACGTATACATCTGCCGCGAGAGCTGATTTACAAATGTTCGAACAACTGCTGCGAGCATTTATACTGGCCCAGTAAGGATTTCCAAAGATCTCTTCCAACTATCTGGTACACAGTGAGCGAAATGTTTGTTCCACGATTTACGCTGTTATGCAATAGTGGGATAAGACGGGCTGAGATTAGCTGAAGTGAAATATTGAGAATTAATAATCTCGTAAAAGCATTCGTAGGGGGGGAGGGGGTATATATTAAGGGGTGCCGGGGAGAAAATGAAGAGTAACCAAAGGAATAAACTTTCGGTGGAAGATCTAAAGTATATTACCAGAAAGTAAGGGTATCAACGAAACGTCTTACAGAACGAAATCGCAATAACGAAATCGGCCACGTGGGCATCGAAGCAATGACGGTTAAATCGAAAGGAACGGAATTAAGAAAGGGCAATGATTTAACAGAGGGACAAGACTAACGAAACGAACGAAAAAGCTGGAACACCTGAAGGCCCGAAAACCGATTTCTGTTTTTTCTGCCGCTGCTACTAGCGCTACGCATACTGCTTCCCACGGGAATTTTCCTTTCGACTTGCATGATACGACGGGGTGGCTTCTCTGTGAATCTTTTGCTTTGTTGTTCACGCCCCTTTGGATTCAGCGACGGTGCACGGTGATCGCGTAGTAGCGGGATGAATCGACGGGGTCACGGACTATTCGCGTGAGAACCCCCTCCTCGAAGAGGGGGCAAACGGTGGTGTGATTTTACGATCAGGTCCCGAAAACAGTACACCCTTTTTTGGAAGCGAAACGAGTTGCGTGTATCCGGAGAAATCATAGGAAAACGAAGCTACAATTCGAATCGTACGCGGCTATGTCTTTCTAACGGACACGCGCTTTTACACCGGAAGCTCCTTCCCAGAAAAATCACAGTTTGCACCGGCTTTTTGCCATATACATTTTTCTCTTTCTTGCGACTCGCGGGGAGCCTTTTCTTTTTTTTTTTTTAAAAATCAGTCGGTTCCGTACGAGTAGGTCGTCTTTTTTGTATGGAAAACAAAGTGTGTGTATCTGTCGCGGGAGCACCCCCCACCCCAGAAACGGGGGAGCTGCTCTTTTTATCGGGGCTAAACAGCTCTTGAAACTTTCGGATCTCTGTTTTCGCTATATATATATATATATATTAATATAATCTCTATATAAAAATAAATGCTTCTTGAATTCTCAACGTTAATATCATAGAAAAAGACTGAAATACGAAAATTTTCTGTACATAGAAAAATGAAGGCGCGACGTCGATATCTCTCTCACTCTCTCACTCTCACTCTCTCACTCTCACTCTCTCACTCTCACTCTCTCACTCTCTCTCTCTCTCCCCCTCTTTTATATATGCAGCAGCACTCGAGATGTTAAATATGCTTTGTTCTTAAAATGTGAATACAGATTCAATGGATGGTTAAAATTTTCTGGAACCGCTCGCCGCGCCCCAGGATCACGCGGCGATCACCCGGAGGACCGCGATTCCCTCTCTCCAGCTGTTTCCCCCCTTTGCTCTTGCCCCCTATGTCTATTGAAGTGAAGCTGCTAAACACGAGATGAAACCATCATCAAACGAAGAGTACATTAACAAACGCGCGACTACCCTTACCATATTCCTCGTGGTAGGATCCATCACCTACTTGCATGTGTATGCTCGTCTTTTCTGTCGTCGAGAAAGATGGAACAGCGTCACACAAGTAGGTGGCAAGCCAGTCAGCTACATCTTACCGGTTCTCGCGGTTCCTCCCGGCCGCCGTTCACCAAGACCGAATTCTAAGCGAATGATTGCATCAAAATTACCGGGTAGAAACCTGAAACTGTTCGACGGAGGAAGCACGCCGGGGCGCCCTTCCTACATTTCCCTCTATAGACTCGCTCGTGTTTAGAAGCCTGACTAGCTCGGTGCACCAAAGCTGGACGATGGTAATTCAGGGAGTAGCTGGAGAGATCTTCCGTGGGGGAGAATCTGCCGTTACCAGAAGCTGGCTAAATGGCGGCGCGGAAGCAGGCGAAGCTGCCCTCGCCTGCCCGAGCTTGCCGGCTTAATATCGCGGGAGCTATTCCTCGGTGGTTAAAACATTTTCGCGATATAATGGAGATGGTCGGTGGTGTACAGATGCGGCCAGGACTCGATGTACAGGGTGTTATCTTTCAACGGCTCGACCGTTTGCGGAGCACAGGCGTATTCTCTCGTGATAATGGGCATTAGACGTTGGTTCGTTTCGTTTTAAATCATGTTCGCTTTGCTGTGATCTGTGCAGGTAATACTGGAGGTTCAACAATTCTCGCCGGAGGAGATCACGGTGAAGACGACCGGCAACAACGTTATCGTCGAGGCCAGACACGAGGAGAGGCAAGACGAGCACGGTTTTGTCAGCAGACACTTCGTACGCAGATACGTCTTACCCCCATCTCACGATGTGAACAATGTTACCTCGAGCCTCTCTTCGGATGGTGTTCTAACTATCACGGCGCCCAAAAAGGTAAAGCTTCGGAAGGGGAGCCCCGCGAACCCGAAGATTCGCGCGTTGACGTCCCTCTTTCTAGCTGCTCAGTGTGTGTGTGAGAGAGAGATTTTTTTGCCGTTGTTTTGCGCTCTTTTTCGATTCCCAAAAGTTCCGGGCGCCACTCTTGCGGTAGTAGAGAATTCGTTTAGAGAGGATGGTGCCCGACGGGTATCATCGATCTCGATCAAATTACGAGTCTGCTCTAAACTATAAAACAGAACGTTCTAGCTGTATTAAAAGATTTTTAGCCGACGGATGAGGGACACTCGTAGGGCTACGATGCCTTCATCGATCTTAACACTTCATACCTGAATGAAACGATCTGTACCTTCGAAAGCTCGACTCGAATAGTGCGGCATAGAACAAGGTTCTTATATATATATAGGCTTTGTATGGAGGAAATAAATAATTTTCAATCGGTTGAGATCGATAATGTTCGAACTAGCGAGTGTTCCTCATCGAGATATCAATGGTCGTCGGTGTACTTTCCCCGATTCACTCAGCAGCGAGCAGACATCGTGAAAATACTCTACGAGCCGAACTTAACCACTTGCGCTGGAAAGACGTGCCATGCACGTCGTATTGCTTTTGTCACAGAATCGCCAACGACGTGGTATGTACGTCGTCATGCGATTGTCACAGAAACACTGGACTGTTCTGGTACACGCGTCGGTGAATTTTTTGCCAGCGCAAGTGGTTAAGGGAACATTCTACAATCTCGCCCGAAAATTCGGCCACTTTTCGATTATGGTTTTTATAATGAAATAAAATGGTATATTGTGTCCTTCTTGAATTACAAGAAAAAAATCATCGCTGTTTGTTTATTTCATTTGTTTACATAAATATTTTGCAGTGAAGTTGGCGTCTTCAGAATTTGACCCTTTGCTGGCGGTTGAAATTTCAGACGACTGAATTATCGGAAATAAAAACACCAAACATATTTTTAATTTGGAAGAGTTTGGCTATCCCGCTTATCTCGAATATGTTAACTTTTTAAATATATTCTCACTTTTTTATATCGATTAAATAGAAAAGAAATGCCGTTTTCGGTACTTTCAACTTTTCAAATCATTTTAATAATTTCTGTCCAAAATTGTTCTCTCGCGGTATAACCATACTACTTCGAATTAAAAATATGTTTTTTTTTTATTTCCTATAATCCAGTCCGAAATTGCAACCGCCATCAAGGGGTCAAATTCTGTAAACGCCAACTTCACTGCGAAATATTTATGTAAACAAATGAAATAAGCAAAGATTTTTCTTGTATTTCAATAGTGGTAGAATATACCCCCAAAAGTTCGAAAATGTTAAGTGTTCATTTCATTATAAAATATTATCACCGAAAAGTGGCCGAGTTTTCGGCCGAAACTGTAAAATTTTCCTTTAACACAGAGACGCTAATAGTAACATTTATATCTGATATTATAAAGGCCAGAGTGGCGCTACACGTTTTCTTTTTGCCCTTCAAAAATGGTTTTAGAATTCATTACAATCGATCTAAGTAACAGCTCTTGTAGAACTTGTACTCGATTTTCTTTATTTTTTGGCGGAAGAGTGAAATTGCTAAATATTGAGTAGCGACACCGCGAGCCCTAATAATGCTTCTAAATAACGGGTTAATGTTTAGATTTTTACGGACACCTTATCGTACGTTAATATATAATAGTATTGTGTTTCGGTTCGACGACCGCTTACCTAATGAGTGCATCTCGAGGCGCTCTTCTCGAACTGTTCGAAAGGAGGCGAGGGAATTTCGAACTCTAGTCAGACCAAATAATCGTTGCGTACGGATTGTTCAAGCACCGACCCCGTAGGGCGCACTATAAAAATAGAAAAGCCTCCTTCTTCATCTTTTTCGCAATACTATTTACACTTCGGATGAACATTTATTGTTTGTTTCTTTTTTAGGGCGAGGCGCCCAGCGGGGGTGAACGGGTTATCGAGATCGTCAGGACTGGAGAACCCGCAAGCAAATCGGTCAAAGTGGAGACCATAACCGAGCAAAACTAGTATCATCCGCGAGGGGACTTTTTAATCTCTTAATCGTCTGTTTTTATAATCGAATTTCTATGTACGCGTAGGTCAATATGTCTCAGTATTTGGTCAAATTTTATAATGATACGGTAATATAAAATCGCAAGAGATCACAAATATGATAGTACTCTTCTTAAATTTTTACTTAGATTTTAGAATATAATCAACATGGCAATAGGAGAAAATATGCATAAATATAAGTTCGTAGAATCAAGCAGTTCAGGAAGATGAGCATATTCCCTGACAATTCGGTGTGAAAAATATACTCATCGCTATTACTTCCACTTGACTACATCGACTTTATACTAATGCATCAGAAAACACATTCAATTTATGCAATTTCTAATTTCTAATTAAAAACTGCGCGTACGTTCTATCAAGGATCAATTACAAAACTCCAAACCTTACTAAATGCTTTCAAATTCAAAAGATCGGAAATATTAGAGGCCATTAGAGCCTCGTACCAACCGCGTCAAAATCGTGTTGAAAATAAAGCGCGCAGGCGCATTGGGCTGCGCGAGTCAAGAGTGATAAAAATTAGCCGCAAGAATACTGAAAAGTACAGAGAAACCAAAGCACCAAGAGAAAAATAATTGAGATGTGAGAAAGAAGTAGGTGGTGAATAATACCCACGGTAAACTGTCGCGCTCCGCAGCGGTCCCTCTGGTCTACATTTTCACTTCCTGTTAGCCGTCGGCCCGTGGACAACGTAAAAGAAGCAAAGGTGATGGTCACTGATCGGTTGGGTCTTCGGGTGTTCGTCAGGTCCGAACTGAACGAAAGACTGTTTACGAATGCGCCGAGCTGTGCCGGCTGGTCCTCTTATATAGGCGCGCGCCGTCGCAGTGGCGAACCTTCGAGAACTAGCACGACCGGCCAACACCTAAATGCGCACATACCATCTCCCCTTCGTTTCGACGTGATTCCCACCGTTTCTCTCCCACGTAACCGGCACCATCCCGATCCCCGTGTCAAGAACTCACTGTATGCGTCTCCTTTTGCAATTTCCACGCGTTTCCCGGGTAAAATTCGTGGAAAACCGAGTATTGATCGGCCCGGCCAACGGTACGAGATTTCTGGCACGTTCTACTGCACGGTGCCCCACCATAGCCAGACCCACACTATTGCGACTTCCTCCTCGCCCACTCAACGATGGAACGGTTGCATCCGTGTCGGTGATGTAAACGTGGCATGCCTGTGCCTCGTGGCTTTCGCATGTGTTCTTGTTTGTTTTGGTCGTTCGGCCGCGTCGGTGGGAAGGGCTGATTGCCGAGGGACACGTAGTCTCTGGCATCAAGGGCACACCGAGGTCCCCCGAAACGCCGGATCGCTTCTACGCGTCGCTTTCAGGAGCTGGGTTCGAGAAGGTTCCCTCGCGGATCGTTGCTCGTTAATTTTGTCCTGGTGCGCCCGCAAAGGGGTATGACTGCGTTTTTAGACGTCCCCTGCTGCGCGGAACTGTGTTTACCGCCGGCTGATCGATGAAAGAGGATTACAGTATTGTCTCCGCATGTGCTCAGTTTGGTGCACACGATACGTGCTTGTCGCTATCCCCACCACTTCTGTCTCACTCTTATCCGGCGAAGGTAAGAGCGAGATGGAACGAGAGCGAGCGAGAACCACTGAAAGGGAGCGAGGACGGTACGAGACAGACGACGCGTTGATGTTTTGTCTCCCTCCGTCTTTCGGGCGCCGTGACAATCCGTCCTTTGCGTGCGCGACGAGCGTGCGCGATGGTCGCAAGCACTTACGGTGAGCACGGGAACCGCTTCGCAAAATCTTGACGCAGGCACGGCTCAAGTCTTTTTTGCGCCCTAGGCGAACTTGTCAAATTGCGCCCTTTATTATAATACATTTATTTGAGATTATTTATGACTTTACTCTGCAAAATTAGGCGACTGGCTAGGGCGGAAAGTCGACAAGAGGTGCAAAATAATATTTTCATTACTGGTATTGTTGAAAATAAACTTTAAAATTAAATATTACAAGTTGTACTATAAGTGAATTAAACTAAGAATAAAAATTCGGAGTAAGGTTGTTAATAATCTCAAATAAATGTATTATAATAAAGGGCGTAATTTGACAAGTTCGCCTAGGGCGCAAAAAAGACTCGTGCCGTGTCTGGCTATCTGACCGCCGCGCGCATTCGTCGAGCAGTCACGATTCCATCTGAGTGCTCACACCTGTCACGCACGCCCGCGCGCACGAAAAGCGTTCCATCTCGCTCCCCCCTTCGGCCAGAAAGAAGCGAGAAGCGAACACTCGGAATTAGGGATCTGTTCACGATAGGAGCTCACCGCCGGTCCCGACCAGCGAGCACATACGGAGACAATACTGTACTCCGTTCTTGTAAGACACTGAGAATGCGAGATAAGAATGTTTTTAATATTATCATGGCTAGGAGAGAGGGAAAGGCGACACTGATATCAGCGGGCGGTGATTAATTATGGAGTATAGTGTAAGTAGAACACTCGAAATCGTTGACGAAAACGATTTTACGCATGAACGTGCATATGTGCAATGCAAACTTAATGTTTCGTGGCATTTCTTAGTAGATACTAGTATGAAGTATTATTATGACGAATCGTTGTGAATTAATAGAAAGATAATAGGCAAAGATATAAGCTATATACATCTTCGGTCTAATCATGCCTATTAGGTACCTTTCTTTTTATTCTAAAAACAATGAAAGCTCTGTGCCATTTCCTCCCAGTCAGCTTCACTTTGCTCCCACGCCGATTGCATTATACTCCAAGCCTGCACCAATTCATTGCCTGCGTCAATTCCAATTCAAATTTAGGTAAAGCTCCTATCTCGGTATGCATGTCGCTTGTGTCGCATGCTTTGTGTTCCGTGATCGTTTTACTAATGAAAATATAAGCCCATCCGACAAGTTATTTTCGGTGTTCTCTTCCCCGAAACGCCAATCCATTATGTAAAATAATCGCAGATCTACATCCAATGGGGAATGGGTGACCGAAAGGACACGGATCTGCGACTCAACATTTCCACCGGGAACACGTGCCTCGTCAAGCTGCGCAGTTACTTACCCAGAACACGTCCGTTTCCTTCCAACCGAAATCCGTGAACAGCCTGGAGGAAAGGGGATCGCGTTATAATCTCAAGGTCACCGCGGTGGCGTGGTCATGATACTGATAAATGACGCAACTGTTGCCGCAACGTGTTTACAAATACGCCCGATGCAACGGGGTCAACATACCGCGAATAATGCAGTCCAACTGGGAAAGCCACCGTCATTTCCCACTTTCTCTGCGTGAAGCCAGGAGGCAAAAGATTGTTGAAAAATGCATGCCTTTGTATTAGACTTGGGATCTCAAGAATCGCTTTACATATGTGTGCAGATTGATATTCAGACTGGAACTTTCTTTCGGACCTTTCTCCCGAAACTTACATCTTTTTCTCATTACACCAAAAAAAAAAACACTGATTAGATTCCTCAAAATCCAAAAGGAATAATGCAACAGTGTACTCAGCAACAGAGTGCTCCTTTCCACAGCGTTTTGGAGGCCACGCCTCGTTTCTGTTATTTTAAAGAAGACACGTTTCCCTCAAAAGGATTGTTATCTTCTGTGATCTTAGGTTTTTGCGAATCGCCGTAGCAGAACCACCGAAATTGCGTTGGTTCGCTACGGCGAAGGTTACATATTATTGCGCAACACGCGTCTCTCGCGACAGCTGCAGCTCTATCGATTTTCCTTGCCTATCTCCCTGCCGGCGTGCACGTATCCCGAGTGGAAGACGCAATTAATGCAATTTTGCTCGTGGGAAACGGGGGTTGCTTTCAAGATGCCCGACATCCGCCAGGAAACGGCGTCTTTGTGTGTTTATCCTAAGGCACAATACGTAACTGGCCCAGCAGGCACAGCCTTCAGGTCGAGGGCGAGGGGCGAGTAGAAGAATGATGCGCAGATGCTTCGATGGCACAAAAGGAACGAAAATAGAATGGGCATGGTGGTTGACACGTTCCTAGACGAGCGTAAAACGAGTGTCTTCGACATCAGCAACATAATGGATGGGTATCTGAAGAAACTTAATCCTTTGCGTTCCAGGTAAACCACCCTGGGGCAAATGAACCCTCGCGTCTTAGGATATTCTGAGGTTTCAAAGTAACACTGGCTATCATCCTCGCTGCATTATTCTTCATCTTAAAGTTCTATACTTCATACACACTCATAATTAATCTGTGTAAGACCGTATCTCAGAACTGAGCTGCATAAATTATAATCAAGCTGAGACTAAACAAAGAATTGCAGTTGTCTGAAATAATAATTAGAAGTGTAGTGGACGCAGAATTGAACACATTGTACAGGGCCTTAAGGGACTTTGCAGTAGCGAGGAGGATGTCAACACAGCAAGGCTTAGAAAAATCTTAGAATGCGTCTCCTCTAATAATTCACGACTGCATACAGTTTTGAAGTATTAACGTGTACTCATATGCGCGCACTCGATGTGTTTAATACAATAAATTTAGCGATGGACGTTTATGCGACGAGGTTAACATTAAAGAATATAGAATCTGGGATGCAGGCGGTTATGCGCATCTTTGCACGGGTCAGCGCATCGTGGCATGTGCAGCTTTCGTTTACCTCGCAACTCGTTTCAACGTCCACGGCTCCCTAAGTTGCACTCTACCGGACATTGTCACCTGAAGCCGACGTTGTCGTCGAGTACGCTACGAAGAAACTGTTTATCCTCTTCCCTTGAAATGACGTAAAACGAAGAAGCTTCCGAGAATGGTACAAAGGGAGCAAGGCTAAAATTGGAATGAATGAAACTGGAGAACCACCCATCCCTGGGGCTCCAGAATGTTCTACGAACGGATGCAGCAGGTAATCAATAGTTGCGCCGCTCGAGTTTCATATATATATGGAGACGCCTGAGCAGTAAATAAACGAGAGCCTTCTGTTGTTGCACGGCGACGTGCTTCCAATCACGTACTCCGCGATGTTTACTTCGCACGCACAGGCCCGCGTTTCCATCACGCGATCATCCATGACCTAGGTCTATGACGGAATGTCAAAAGTGCGATCAAACTTCAAAGTGGCACGAGCGACGACCGTGCTCGAATCTGAACGACCGTGTATTGGTTTCGACGAATGGTATCCACTTCGATACCTGAAATGCGATCGACGATCTGCTAAGATAGCAGGTAGTCCACGTCCTCGTCTTTTGTATTTTATTTTCCCTGCTACGGCAGCTGTTCCAGGTCGTTTTATAGCAGAGTTGGGCAATATTCGAAGAATCTTTATTTTTATAAAATTATTTAAAATGAAGTTTAAAATTGATTCGAATAATGCCCAACTCTGTTCTATTGTAGAACAGATATACGCAGAATTCACCTGAAGCACGAGTTCCTTGCACTTCACGAGGAAAGCTTCGCTTGGCAAAAGTACTTTTCTACTTTATTTGACATCTGACAGTGTTGGTGTGTAAAGATTCAGTTCGTGACGGTTATGCGACTAAAATTCCATGCTATTATCTAGCTTGATGCGGTGATCGATGAAAAAAAAATAGCAACCCGTCACGGGGAGCTGATAATATCAGAGGCGCACCTAGAGCGGGGAAAAAAGGAGATTAATGTAATCACGACAGAAGTAATTCAAGAGCTTTGTAAAAACAAAAGAAAACTTTCATTTTATACATAAATTTTTATAATCACCTAATAAATGTTATTAAATTTTGATTAAAAATATTTTTATCCATTCAACTCAGTCCGCTCCCCAGGATTAAATCCTGAGTGCGCCACTGCTGATAATGATAAGCTTGTGTCCAGCCTACGCTCGCGCGACAACGCGTGTTACGCAACATCGCGTAACTCGGTAGAGGAGAAGTTTCCAGCGTGTTTTTTGCTGCATTCTGCTTACTGAGAAAAATAACGCTTCTTCGTAAATAAGTAAAGAGACTGGAAACTCATTGCGTGTCTGTTTTTATTGCAACAGCGAAAACAATGGGTTAAAATCGTGCAACCCCTTCGGCAGAGTTTTAGCTACATACTAGATGGGGAAAGTCGCAGTTTGTTTCATAATTTCTGTCATGACGCATAGAGGAAGTTTGCAGCGGGTATTTTGCCGCACTGCGCTCCCTGAGAAAGAGGCTATTTTCTCGCGGAATAAATAAAGAGTATTTATTGCAACTACCAGAACAACGGGTTGCAAACTGCAACCCCTTCGGCAGAGTTTTTCCTACATAGTGGATGGGAAAAGTTGCATGTAATTCGTTCCACAATTTCTGCCGTGCTTTATAGGGGATGCTTGATGTAAATAAACAACAAGATTAGAGGAAATGACACTTCTCCTTAATGAATCTTTCTCGAATCGTAAAACGTTCGTAGGTAACGGCGTCGACTTATTTAGGAACTGCGCATTCCACGCGATCAGTTACGATCGACTGCTCAACCGGCGCGCAGATGTGCCCCGGGGATGAAATTCAACCCCTAAAACCGGTACGTGATCGAAGCTTGAAATTCCAGAAGCGTCTGCGAACCGCCCCATTATCGATTCACTTTCTGGCCAGGTCGTACCTGTGGAATCATCTGCGCAGGATTCCAACGACGAAAATAGACTTTACAGTTTCACTTGGTAACGCCCTTAAGGACGTTGGATAGCTCCGTAATAAGTCTATTAATTGAAGCTGTCGCAGTTTATATTAAGTCAGCAAGGAGAAAAAGAGATTCGAAAGTAGTAGCCCCGCGCTTTAAAGGGCCCCGCGGTTCACGAAAAGCTCATCACAAATTTTGAGGGGCATGGCGTAGAATTTTGGAAGAAAGCTTTTCACCTGGAACCCCGAAAAGTTCACGCCGGCCCTGGTCGACCCAGCATGGGGTGTACTCGTATCGAGATAGAAAGATTCTTGGGGATGTTTTGGTGCCGTAAATAAAACTCTCGACAGAGGGTGGTCTGTATGTATTATAAAAGACGATATGTTCCAATTCCTCAGACTTGTACTTGTATATATTTAATGTATAAGAATATACGATGTCGGAATTCGTGTACCTATACATATACGTAAAACATTTTATTATTTGTAATTTTTTCTAATAATAATAAGTTATTTGTACATTGTCGATAAGCATCGAATAGTTTCAATTAACGATAAGCAATGGCGGATTGAAGGATTTAGGCCTTTTGGCCCAGGTGGCAGACGATCTGAGGGGCTCATTTCTTCGGGGAGAATGAAAGGGGGTAGTTTACTAAAAACGGGTCATAGGGTAAACTAGACGAATATGTCGATCTCTCCTAATATGAAAGAAAAAATAAGTTTAAAAAAAAACTTGGTCTCATATTAGAAACCCATTTTTTATCTCCGTATTTTAATGACTTTCGTTTTTATTTTATTATGAAAAAACCGAATCTTTGTTATAGTAATTTCCAGTAGTTTGCTAAAGAATACATATTCTACTATTAAAACGTGTATCGAATTTTAATAAATGTGTTCGTAGTCAAGAGTTATGATATTTTAAAGGAATGGGTCTCATATTCGGCTACTTTACCCCCAGAGTAGTACTTTAGAAAAAAATATAGTGTTTCCATAAAACCATATTATTTTTTTAAAAAATGGGTCCATAGGGGCCATTCTGGACAAGGGCCTAGGCTGCACCTGTTCATCGACCACCCATGAAATCCATCACTGACAATAAAACTATTCATTAATTATACGTTAGTAGGATAATGAAGTAATTGATTTAAACGTTCATTCTTATAAGATCATATAATCGTCAGGCAGTGGGAATAAAATTACTTTGCTTTCGGTATGGTACAAGGAACGTGCGATACGAACAGTGTGAAGGAAATGAAATGCGCTCCATTTTGTGCAGTGTACACCGACATCTGTGGTAACTTCTTGTACTACCTTGGCAGCGTCGTGGAAGACCGTTGCTGGCAGATGATAATCGATGCATAAAAGCTGGGAAAAGCATGATATCGTTCCTCGATGGTACAGGTTACGCAGCACTATCGTTCTTCCTGTGTATATGCTCGAGTTTCTCTCTTCAGGCAAATAAAAAAATACATTATTCCAGAATATAACGTTACCTACAAGTTTAGGGTCGTCCATAAATTACGTAACGGTAATTGAGGTGATTTCTTACCCCCTCCCTTCCCTAGTATAAAATTCGTAAGATTTTATATTCCAACCCCCTCCCCTTCCTTACGTAATATATTTTACATTGCATTTTTTCAGTTGTTAACCCTTTCATTACGGCGTACATGTTCGCGAAAGTGCTTTTTTCTAAATTTTTTTTAAACTACCGGAGATGTTGACTAAAGTCGACGCTAGGATCGGCGGCTCGTTCCGTGACGCCGACTAAAGACGGCGCTCGTGCGCACAGGTCGTCGCGTGGGTGCCGTCTAAAGTTGGCGCTAGTATCGAAAGGGTTAAAATTCTTTTTAAAAATTAGAAAAATTAGGTTAAAAAAATATTAAGAAACACGCTACTTGACTTCCTCCCCCCCCCTTTGTAAGAAAACGTACGAAATTCGTGACCCCCCTTCCCTCTAAAAGCCTTACGTAATTTAAGGACCACCCTTTACTTGCTTATTACTTGTCGGTCGAATGAATCGCTTCTGCGTCTATTGAACTGTTTCATTATTTACGGACGAAGGTGCTAATCGCTCAAGCGTGTACTCTTGCTACTCGTGTTACTCTATCGCGTTAATAAAACGCTGTAATCTACTTAGCTTAGGATATCGTAAACAGGTTCAAATAATTCGCACAAGAAGTCTGTGTCAATAGGGATCGGAGAGTGAACGAGGCTTTTGTCTTTACTAACCGAGGCGATCCGTTCTTCAGTCTGGAGTTAAGATCGTCTTTAGAGGATCTTAAGCAGTCATCGGTATTCGGTGACGCTTTAATCGCCTCCATTTCTATGAACTCGTGCTCGTTCGCCCCGTTCGTCTCCTTCAGCGCGAACAGCATCTGATAAGCGTAGGTTCCGAGTAACGCGCCAACGGTCGGTCCGAACCAGTAAATCTGAAGGAGGTATCATCGAGAAAAATAGAGAAAGAATAGCTATTATCGTGACTCGTTAGCCACGATCTAATCAGTACGGCGGCGAGCAAATATTTGCACGCCTCTCTTCCTAAATCTACGAAGGAATGACGTCTACTTAGTCGATAACGCAGACGCAGGCTGGTGTCTCTTATCGAGACCGATGGGAGATTAGAGCCGAGAGCGAGCTGGATTATATAAACGGTTAGGAAAAGATTTGTGAAATCTCTGAGTGGGCTAATAAATCAAGCTATCGAGGTGATCGAGCTCACCCATTGATTCGTCCAGTTCCCGTTCCAGAAAGCGGGCCCGAAGGTGCGCGCCGGGTTCATGCTGCAGCCGGTGTAGGGGCTCTGGAAAGAACACCACGTCAACGAAATTCTCTCCGAGACCGCGTAACAACTCTGCCAGCCATACAGCTCCAGAGGTCCTGGAGAATTCTTGGATGAAAGAAAGGTTTACCGCCGCGAGGGAGATGCCGACGACGGAGAAACCGAATCGGATCGCCGTGGAGTCTGTGGTGTGCGCGCATCTGGAGTCCCAGGTCGCGCAGGCCGCGCAGAGTATGAACGACGTGCAGAGGACCTCGATTAGGATCGCCTGCGCAGTGTTGATCCCCGGATGGACGACGGTCACGCAATGGCCCACCGACGAGTTCGAGTAGCCGTCGTTGAACAACTCGGGCGGAGTGACGATCTGTTCGGGGAAGAATAACGATCAGGCCCTATGTAAAAAAATTGAAATGATCTAATTCAGCGGCGTACCATTAGCGCTTTATAACCGATGGTAGCTCCTACAAATTGGGCCACTATGTAAAGGGCACCCGTTGGAATGCTTTTGAGTCCGATTATAACTGCCCCGATCGTGACGGCCGGATTCAGGTGAGCGCCGCTTACGTGGCCCAACATCTGTAACAGGGTGCAGGTTCTCTATAATCGTGGTAAGGCGAGGTGTGAATCTGGCGCGTGATTACAGAAACGGTGAGGATTACAGAAATCGTTTGCTTTTAAATTGAACTCCTAGTGACTTTGAAGCGGACACATATGGGGACGGACAAGTGCCTCAGAATAGATTAAACGTACGTGTACCAGAAATTCTAAAGTCTTTGAAACTCGGCAAAGTCAAGGAGCCATTTTACATTTAGAAACACTCCGCGATTACTACTGAGCGTGTTGCGTTGATACCTAAGGATTGATGATTCTTACCATGATCAGAAGATTAACCGTCATACCGAACGCCATGGACGACTGCAACGGTGGTGGTATAGGGCCCATAGTACCGAGAGACCCCATGCAACCGATGAACAAAAGTATCCCGGTGCCCACCACCTCCGCGATCACCATCGTGGTGGTGCCTTTGTCCATCGTCCATTTCGCGTCTGAAACAATAACCGCGGAAAACGTTGGAATGCTTCGTTAATCCAGCGGGAATCACGGTAACTCACTCTGCGAGTCGTCCGCCATGATACACGAGCCAGTCTCCCGAGAGAACTAAACCGCTACCGTTACGTTACCGATGCTGTAATCAGCACTCCAATTACTTTAACAATACTAATCGATGGCTATCGCGGTTCGAGGTGATACAGGGAAAAAAGTCGAAGCTTCTTATCGACGATGGGCTAGGAACGAGACACGTTGCATTCTTCGCGGAATCGGTGCACGATGGGGCAAGCACGGGCGGGAATTGCGAGAAATTTCACGCTCGTGGCAAAGCAACGTCACCCAATATGGACGGTATCGCGCGATAGACGATATATTCTGATTCATATCGCGAACTCGCGGGCATTGGGGCAGCGCTTCTTTCGAAATCGCCACTCGCGCAGAAGCGACGAGGTTATTCTTGCAAGGAGTCGAGCCCGAGGTACCATAATCGCGGATGGATTGCGAGGAATCAAGAAAATGTCGGGTAAACGGCTCCTTGGAAATTCACATCGCGACTTTTATTCATACGAAATCGCTGGAAATCCGTAACAACAGTCCCAACGCGATCTTGAGGGAAATTGGATGGTATCTTTACCTCGACCACTTTATAGTTTCCCAAGATTGCCACAAAGTGCGAGTGGGAAATTGCTCCGTGGAATTGTTGGCGCAAGCGCCGACGGACGCTGTCCCGTCAACATTGTCACTAGTAGCTACCGACTGGTACTATTGTGAGTGACTACTCATTCTTTATCGAGTGGCTGCTGGAGATACCTTTTGCCAGCCAGAGAAGAAGAGGAGTTTCGACATGACGACTGGCACTGGTATCCCTGTGGGTTACCGAAATATTCATTACGAGTCCGATACCAAGCACACGCTCCGTGTCGCGAAGACGCTGCTGACGCCGATCGGCATCTGGCCGCTGCAGAGGGGCAACTCCTCCCTGGACAGGGTTAAAACGTTCGCCCAAATCGCGACGGTGTTTGGTCTGATGTGTTTCCTATTGATACCGCACGTGATCTACACCTTCCACGACTGCGAGGATCTGACACGTTACATGAAGGTGATCGCCGCGCAGGTGTTCAGCATTCTTGGGATCATCAAGTTCTGGACGATGATCGTTAATAGACAGGAGATGAGGCGCTGCCTCACGGAAATGGAGGCGCACTTCAGGGACGTGGAGTGCGAGGAGGATCGACTGGTGATGACGAAATCAGCAAAAATCGGCACAGTGTTCACGACGGTGTACCTGGGTCTGACTTACTGCGGTGCTCTCCCCTATCACCTTATCTTACCTCTGCTGTCTGATAGAATCGTCAAGTCGGACAATACTACTCAAATACCTCTGCCTTATCTGAGCAACTACGTTTTCTTTGTGGTCGAGGAATCGCCGCTGCACGAGATCACTTTCGCCACGCAAATGATGATCAGCTGCATCATATTGTCCACCAACTGCGGCACGTACCTTCTCATCGCCTCCCTCGCGATACATTCCTGTGGTCTTTTCGAAGTCGTTAACAAGCAAATTCAAAGTATGTTCGAACTTAGACAGGATGGGCTGCAGAGGCGTTTGAATCGTGTCGTTCAGCATCACGTCAACGCAATCAAGTGAGAGCACTATAAATGTATTAAATGGTACAGTCGTGCAAATGAACATTGGTAGTGTAGATTACAGTGATTGATAAATAGAATCTTTGTTCCTTTATATAGACAACATAGGTATAGTGCTGTGGTTTGAAGATTCATTTTTGTAGAAAAATATTCATTTCATCATTAAGGGGTCCAACCTTGACGGACGAAAAATGATGCGAACTTTGGGGATTTTTTAAAACGAAGCCATTACATATATTTATTTCCAGCTTTGTGAATATATTTGTCAATCCTTAGAGAATGTGAAAAAGAAATTTATATGCAAAAATAGTAGTTATACCCGGAGTTATAGTGCTTCAAATAGAGCGCCTTACAAAAATCATATGCGCATTGTTAGCATAAAATCAGCCGTTGTAGTTGTCTGAAATAGAAAATTTAAAAAATTGTGTATTATGTATGAGTGTGGCTATTGCCCAATCTAGATTAAATGAGAAGTACTGAAAATTAAAAAAAATGGCAGCGTGTAAAACAGTCGTCGATTTCTGCAAAAAAGTCGCTGTTTTTTTAAGTCGCAAAAGTTTGATTTTGCAAAAACCGACTTAGTTTTAGTAACAACGAGAATGGGACATCTACTGAAGATATATACCAAGTTTGTAGTAAATCGGATGATTGGTTTTTGAGATATCATGCTAACCAACTCGAAAAACATTGTTTTGAGAAAAGCGCGTTTAAAGTTTCATTTATCGTTTTTTTTTAAATAATTTGTTTTTTAAATGTTGCCTAAATATGTACAAATATAGGCATAAAGTTTTCAATTAATTTAATCTGAGAGATTCTCTTTAAAAAAATCCCAAACATCGCGCTCCTTTTCAGGCCGTCAAAATAGAGAGACCCTTTAAATGACGATAGAAATGAACTACAGGTTCGCTGAGATGATCGAGGAGGCCCTGAGCGTCGTGTTTCTGTCGGAAATTGTCTGCTGCACCATCATCGTGTGTTTCCTCATATACGGAGTGATTTTGGTACTAGCAAAGTATGTTTACAGGAAGAAAAATGAAACTGCACAAAATTCTTTACGATAACTCTGTTGTCAGGAATGGTCAGACCATAAACCCTTCAGCACAATAACGTACTTCGTCCTGATGACGTCGATCTTCATTAATGTGTTCATAATATCGTTCATCGGTGATCGTCTTAAACACGAGGTTGCTTTTTGACAAATCGCACTAAGAAAATGTGTCAATGTGTATCAAGCTATCATTTTAATTGTATGTACTTTGGTATAAAGAGCGAAAAAGTGGGGGAGACGTCGTACTTCGTGCCATGGTACGATCTTCCCGAAGACATGGCCAAGAATATACGAATGATCATACTTAGAACCAGGCGCCCGACATGTCTGACTGCTGGTAAGCTGTTCGGCCTATCGCTGCAAGGATTCTGTGACGTAAGTTTCGACATTCGAGCGTTGAAGGTATTAGCGAAAAGCCTTGTGATAAAACAGAGTGAAATATCGTAGTTCTGTAAAACTTCGGCGGCCTATTTAAATTTCCTGCAAACGATGACAGCATGAATGGCAATCCTTCGTTTTGAAGCAGCTAAAGAAGGGAAAAACTCGATACTGCATCGATTCTGTGCTGCAGAAATTCTGCGTTTGTCACTGCACTCGACAAAATCATCATTTAACTACTTAGAATCTCAGAGAATTTGGAAACATCTGTATCGTCTGTTCCATGTAAAGAGACACATGCTGGCAAGAAGTAATCTGTGTGTTCAAGTAAAAGTGTTATACCCCCTCGTGTATTTCGTATTATATATTCCAATCTCCAAATCACTAATGCATTGGTGAATGCAACTCGTCTCCTATGCACGCCACACATCCGTAATTATTTTCAGACTTAGGTACCCTGAGCTACCCCAAGTCGAGAAGTCTTTCCAAACACACACACGATCCTGAATAGAATCTTTAGAATCCTTAACATCCTTAAAACAATGGATCTTTGAACAGACGACTCGCGAGATAAAAAAAGCACCACTCACAAAGGAACTACCCGTCTAGCAGGGGATCAAGTAATCGGCAAAGAAGAACCGTTGAATACCACCCAGCGTACGTAGAATCCCTACCAATAATTTACATCCATTACCGTTCTCTAATTTTCTACATCCGCGATTGCCCCTGCAACTAAAATTGCTTGAAAGTGGCATTTCACGACTAAATTGAGGATAGTTACGTAAATGTTATTTCATACACGCAAGCGCAATGCTTTCCATTCAACAAACCCTGTCCCATTACGCACGTTTGCATAGTGAAGCCCGAGCATCCAGTACGTTACCACCAAGCCGCCTACATTCGCTTGCTAAAAGAAGCATGGAAGAAATAGCTTTG
Source organism: Andrena hattorfiana (assembly GCA_944738655.2). Taxonomy (NCBI): domain Eukaryota; kingdom Metazoa; phylum Arthropoda; class Insecta; order Hymenoptera; family Andrenidae; genus Andrena; species Andrena hattorfiana. Next base: position 30,620,295 of record OX122892.1, on the reverse strand, counting down.
GCGGAGTACTACAGCGACGACGTAAAGTACGTCGTAAAAGTGGCGCGCGCAATTTTGTGGATTGTCGGTGGTTGGCCTATTCCCACCACGTCCCCCATGTCCAAGAAGATTAAGCTGCGAGTTCAAAACGTAGTCGTGTACTTTTTATTCGTTTTCACCATAATGCCAGGCCTACTGCGTATGTTCCTCATAGAGAAGTCTATTTTGAAGAAGGTGATGATTATGGGGCCGGTTCTCAATTGCAGCATGCAATTCTTCAAATACACCATTCTGTTGTACCATTCCGACGAGATCAGGAGAATTATAGCAGCGATAGGGCAGGATTGGATGAGCGCTAACCAGGTGGAACGAGAGATCCTGCGATCCAAGGCGAAGGTTGGACGAAGAGTAGCGCTGATGTCAGCGATGACAATATACTTCAGCGGTTTCGGGTACCGAACCTTTATCCCTCTATCCAAAGGAACGATCGTCACGGCTGAGAACGTCACTATAAGACCGCTGGCCTTTCCGGTCTCCTTCATCTTCTTTAATGAGCAAATCTCGCCGGTTTACGAAATAATCTTTGCCCTGCAATTCGTCGCCGGGTTCGTCACTTACTCGGTGATAAGCGGCTCCTGCGGGATGTGCGCGCTCCTCATCCTGCACGTGTGCAGCCAGCTGGCGATTCTGGTGAACAAGATAAACAGGATCGCCGAGGGGGAGAACATTGACGACACGGTCCTCCAACGGAGGATCGTCGATATCGTCGAGCATCAGACGAAAATTAAAGAGTGAGTGTCGGGGGCTCGATGTAATCGTTCGACGGTAGGGGAGACCTGGGCTAGTTGACTAACGAGGTTAGCTGATTAATTCCATTTAATTGTTGTATTATGGAATAAATTACATATGCTGCGATTCGCGATATTGAAGCATATGAATGACCAGTTTGCCGTTTAATGTGTCACCGTACCAAAAACTTGCCTGTTCTGTCAGTGAGATTGAAAAATTTAAAAATGTCGACGGGAAGTAAATATTTTTGTTACGACTATTTATGAATTTTTGCCCACTAAGTACTGCTTGATGTTTTTTCATGATTATTTTGTGGAAACGTGATACATTGACTATAATTTACGGTATTTTATTTTATCCGGCGCATGGAGATTTTGTACGTATGGCCCTTAACATGTTAACAATGTCGGACGGGGTTACTTGACTAAGCATAGGAATACCACTAATAATTGTATTTTTTATCCTCAAGATGTAGTCGAAGCAAAAAGTTTAGCTGCTCAAGTCCATTTCCCCTACCACAAATCCTTCCAAACTCACCCCTACCAGTTTTACACCCTATCCTCCCTTCAAACTCTCAGGCCTTCCAAATAGACCATAACAAGCAGGTACAAAATAATTACATATATCTATATATCATATATCTATAGTATCTAACACCATGATAATTAATAAAAAAAAATAACACTGTGAAAGAGTGAAAAAAAATAGAAAAAATGTATTGGTCGTGGTATACATATGTACGCGTTTCGTATACTATATTTAATCTAATTATCAGTGTATATATATACGGTTTTCATATATATTGATGGAACTGTCACAGCCTATATATACGCCTTTCGCAGGCAAAGGGTTAAAACTGAAAAGTAAATGTCAAGTCAACTAACCCCATCATATTTGTCAAGTCAACTAACCCCGCAGCCGGGATTCGTTGACTTATTCGTCTCGCTACTCTAAATACTATAAAAACTACAACCTAGAGTCAATTAAAACGATTTTCAAAATCATGCCTGTATACCTAATGAAATTTGTAAACTTTTGGTATGCAGCAAGTCAACAAAATACCAATGGTCAATTTATAAAAATTAGAAATGTAAAAAATTAGTCAACTAGCCCCGGTCTTCCCTACGATTCTATTATCCGAATTGCAGATTTTTAGCGGAGGTCCAAACGATCACGGAATATATTTGCTTGGTTGAGATTGTGGGAGCAACTTTTCTCATTTGTATCGTGGGATATTACGTACTGATGGTAGGGACGACGCTCATAACGTGATTGGAGTGATGGTTATTGTGCAGTGACTTAAACAATTGCATTTCAGGAGTTGGGGAACTTTGGGGCAATGCTGGTATATATTGTGTTAATGTACGCTATAACATTTTCGGTTTTCATGCTCTGTTACATTGGTCAGCTCCTCGACAACGAGGTACGCGCCGCTGCATTGTCTGACGCGTAACGTATCTATTCTACTGCACTCCTTCGTTGTTCCCATGAGCGCGAATGGGAATCATCATTTTATACAGGGTATTTATAAATATGTGGGACAATTTTTCAGGATGAGTTCTACTCATCAAGATAATAAGACGAGTTGGTATACGAAAATATCGGAAAATGCATAGTTTTGCGGTTATAAGCATTTTAAGTATGGACAGACGCGTTCGCCTGTTCATACATCGGCACTATCCCCTTTGAGGTTGAATGACCAGGAATTGTAACTTTCTGTTCTAATCGCTTAGTTTACGCGCGAAAGTATGAACAGGCGAACGCGTCCGTCAGCTGATAGCTTTCTGAAATAGGCGTTTCGAACCTATATTTTACGGAATATGAAAATCCTTATATGCTATGCATTTTCCGACATTTTCGTATACAAACTTGTCTTATTATCTTGATAAGTAGAACCCATCCTGAAAAATTGTCCCACATATTTATAAACACCCTGTGCAGTAAATCAATCGATTTAATCCCAAGTGTTTTCTGGAACAGAACAGCAACGTCGGGCAGGCGACCATCACCATAGATTGGTATCGCTTCCCAGCGAAAAAGGCGCGATACCTGGTACTCATAATCGCAATATCCAATTACCCGATGAAACTGACGGCGGGAAAGATGGTCGACATGTCTTTAGCTACTTTCACCGACGTAAGTACGCAAGCATCTCTGTACAGATGAAACCACTCTTCCTGCGAACTGTACTGTTCCAGATTATGAAAGTGTCGATGGGGTACTTGAATATGTTGAGGGCAGTTATATGAACACGAAGATTCAATCTTTCTGCTGATAATATATCTCGTTATCAATAGTATGTTACTGGTTTTTCTCGGTTAAACATTATACATCCAATGAACTTGTTCTTCTTCCCCTTTTCTATTCTAACGAAGACCGACTCATTAATGCTTTAGCAAATCCAGCTACGATCCTTCTTACACTCTTCGTGGAATCGCTGCACAATGGAAGTGCCAGAGATGAGTTTCGAAAGAACTGCATGCTCGCAATTGATAATACCGAATCATATCGTAAACATACAGACGCAACAACAGCTATGCTTCCGTAATAGTCCCTCGTGCAGAAGCAACACATGTATAATTCCTGGAGAAAAGCGAGTCAAAGTTTTCCATCGTCGCGGGCGGATTGCTGGGTATCACGAAAGCGCCGGAACCATTTTCAAACTTCACAGCTCGCGGTTTATTCATGCGAAATCGCCCGCGATCGTACTTTACCGACAATCTTCCCTCAAAACCGCGCTGTAAATAGCGAAGTGCACCCAATTTTCACAATTGCTATTCTAATATAGACGTACTAGCATTAGGAAGATTTCCTCCACTCCATACCACCACTCTAAAGCTTTCCAGGATTGCAGCGAATGGCTGACGGAAAATTGCCCCGCGAAACTTTTCACGCAGGCGTGAAATGACGGTGGGCGCTGGCGTTATATCTGATCGCTACCAGTCGCTGGAAGGACTTTCGGCGAGCCAGGCGAGAAAAAGAAACAGCCGGTGACATGTTGGAGAACGCTGGTGTGCTCGCGAATTACCGAAACGGCTATTACAAAACGGACAACGAGTACACGGTCCGGATCGCGAAACCGCTGCTGACGCTGATCGGTATTTGGCCATTGCAAAGGGGCAATTCTTCCGTGGACAGGGCTAAAACGTTCGTCCAAATCGCGACGGTGTTTGGTCTGATGTGTTTCCTACTGTTGCCGCACGTAATCTACACCTTCCACGACTGCGAGGATCTGACGCGTTACATGAAGGTGATCGCCGCGCAGGTGTTCAGCCTTTTAGCCATCATCAAGTTCTGGACGATGATCGTCAACAGGGACGGGATCAAGTACTGCCTGATGGAAATGGAGGCGCACTACAGGGACGTGCAGTGCGAAGAGGATCGACTGGTGATGAAGAAATCGGCAGAAATCGGTCGATTTTTCACGACGTTGTACCTGGGCCTGTCTTACGGCGGTGCTCTCCCTTATCACATCATTTTGCCGCTGATGTCGGAGAAGATCGTCATGGGGGACAACACCACTAGGATACCTCTGCCTTATCTGAGCAACTACGTTTTCTTTGCGATCGAGGACTCGCCAATGTACGAGGTCCTCTTCGTCTCGCAAATAGCGATCAGCAGTCTTATATTGTCGACCAATTGCGGCATTTACAGTCTGATCGCCACCATTGCGATGCATTCTTGCGGCCTGTTCGAAGTCGTCAGCAGGAAGACTGAAACTTTCTTTGAGCACGGTCAGGCCGAGCTGCATCGTAGTCTGAGGGACGTTGTTCAACATCACATGAAGGCAATCGAGTGAGTATTGACAGATGGGTGTATTCCTTCTGACAATGACTACGGACATTAATTTTACGAATTTTCGTTGCACCCTCAAGTAATGGTTACTTGAAGGGTAAGGGGAAAAACAGGAAGAGCCCATGTTTAGTGATTCTGTGAGGTAGGCATAACGTATTTTGTTGCTGGCAACTGGGCCACAGAACTGTCGAATCATTAAGGGTTATAATATAGATATGTCTGTATAAGACAATGTTAAAGATTTGGTGTGCTGGTTGAAAACAGAGATTGTCCACCCTCCACTGGAACAAAGCAAGGAATGTCCCCAGTGCTTCTACTTGCACTATGTATTTCCGATTAGTGTAAATTTGTACTACGTCAGGAGCTCGCGGACGTCACTGTGTATACATTCTTGTTTTGATAGTAATAGAAGTGGATATTTATTTTATTAAAGTACTTTGCACTTGAAAGATATTAAAACCATTGTTTTACATTTAAAACAATTATGTTTTTGCTCAGTTCTTATCTGATGCCTAATTAAAGGATAAATTGTTCATGTTATGAATAATAGAGTTAAGTTCATTGAACCTAGTTTCTTTACTGATGGACTAAAGTATTAAGACTTGATTTTCTCAATAAAGCTTTTTTGTGATATTCCTTGTCTTTTCGCCTTACCCTTCACTTATCCTCCTTTTGGCAATCTATTTGAAGACTAGATTTTATATTGATGTTTCTATTGTTATTGTATTCCGTTCCGTTACGACCATTATCGTCGCTGGACGACGAAAATGAACTTAAGGTTCGCTATGACGATCGAGAAGGCACTGAACATAGTGTTCCTATCGGAAATGGTCGGCTGCACCATCATCATATGTTTCCTCGAATACGGCATACTGCTGGTACTAGCAAGATATACATTCAGAAAGCAAAATGCTGGTACCCGAAGATCATTTACAATGACATTATTTCCAGGAATGGGAAGATCATAACACGTTCAGCACAATGACTTACTTCATTCTGATGACGTCGATCTTCGTTAACGTGTTCATAATATCGTTCATCGGGGATCGTCTTAAACAGAAGGTGATTATTTCGATACACCAGAATCGTCGCAATTGATCGAATCTTAATGATACTTGATTTGGCACAAAGAGTGAAAGAGTGGGAGAGGCGTCATACTTCGTGCCGTGGTACAATCTTCCCGAGGACGTAGTAAATAATATAAAGATCATCATACTTAGAACCAGTCGCCCGATGAATTTGACAGCCGGAAAGCTGTTCGATCTGTCGCTCCAAGGATTCTGCGACGTAAGTCTTTCAACACGCCAGCTTTAAAATGATTAAGAAAACGTGTCGTGAAAAAGGGTTGAAATATCGTAGGTTTGCAAAACTTCGGCGGCGTATTTTAATTTCCTGCAAGCAATGACGGCATGAAGGATTACACATCGATAGTTATTATAGGCAGTGAACGAAGCGTAAGATATGACACTGTACAGGTTCGTCTTTAGCCATTGCACTCGACGTGATGGTCATTCAGCTACTCCGAATGTTAACATATGCAACTACATACATCCAGACAAATCTGTATCACCGTTTCCATTTAAACAAACATATCGCTCATTCGCTGCAACAACGACACAACTCAAAATTTTCAGTTTTTGAGTTATTAGCGTAGAAAAATCGGTTGTTTGTCTAACAAAACTTTTGAACTCGTTTCCCCAAAAAATCGTGAATTTTTAGTTATGTCGTTGTTGCAGCAAATGGGCGATGTATTGGCAATAATTAATCCCATCAAATAGTGTTAATGATGCAGACACTTTAATCCTTGAATCATTGCATTCATACGTGTAGCTCGTCCTTTTTAGTACACCCCTCACACGTAATTAGTCACAGAAGCCACCCTTCATTTGAAACGATACAGTAAAATCCTTCCAGGCTAAGAAAAATATAATTTGAAGGTAGTCGAACAGTTTAACAACACTATCACCAATCAGCATTATCCTAAATAGAATTCTGAGAAAATAAAACATACCTCCAAGACACGAATCATGAAATCGATGATCCGCTCGCACAGAAGCTTCCTATCAAGATCTCTACCAATGATTGGAAGAATATAAAAATTCGAATCTAGCATCGCATTTCACGTACAACCCTTCTTTCTATTTTTTCACGCGGCGAAATCCTCAATGGACATCCCGGTTCCTAGGGGAGGGACCGGGGTAGTGAATGTACCCCACAGTGATCGCCTCGCGCGGCTAGGAGGGCATCTCGAAAACCGAATTGGCGATACTACCGGTGGAAAGGGAGTCCCGGGTGAAAAAAAAACCTTCCCCGACACTCCTCCACCACCCGACGGCGCCACACAGTCACCCCTAACTCCTCGCATCAACTCCCAACCAGTAATTTGCATTCACAATTGAATCATAAAGGGTGAATTTCTACATATGTCTAAGATCACTTCCGAAACTAAAATTACTTCAAAGCGGTATTGAACAGTTGTTTCTTTCACCAATTTATGCACGCAAGCGCAATGCTTCCCTATGGAGCCTGCACCATCAGCGTGCTTGGGCACTTGCGCTCGGAGTTTCAGTTGCTACCAACGACCCTTTCGAAACGCGAGAACAAAGCCGGAAAGAATGAGTACGAAGGTGGGCGACGACGATCGTCCGAAGTACATTGTGAACGCCACGCGAACTATTTTACGAATTCTCGGTGCCTGGCCGCTGCCGGCCGCGTCCCCTTTGTCCGCCAGGATCAAGTGTAGAATTCTGAACTTCATCGTGTACTTCCTGCTCCTGTTCACCATAGTACCGGGTGTGTTGAAAATGTTTCTAAAAGCGACGAGCACAGAGGCTCAGATGAGGATAGCGGGGCCAGTTATAAATTGCACCTCCCAGTTCATCAAGTTCACCGTTGTGTTGTACCGAGCGGAGGAGATCAAGAAGAGCTTGGCTCTGATCAGCCATGATTGGATGGACACGTCGGAGGAACATCGACATATGTTGCGCGACAGGGCGATAATGGAGAGAAAAGTCGCGGTGATCTTTCTCTTTGTTATGTACGGCGGTGGTATGGGATACCGTATGGTCGTTCCTCTACTAAAAGGACCCATCGTCACCGCCGATAATATCACCATAAGACCGCTGTCCTGTCCAGTGTACTACATCGTCTTAGACGAGCAAGCCTCGCCGGTCTACGAGATCACTTATATCCTGCAATGTATGGCAGGATTCGCTATCTACGCGATAATGACCGGCTCCTGCGGCACCTGCGCGTTCCTCGCTCTGCACGTGTGCCATCAGTTGAGAATCCTAAAGAGCAAAATTACGACGCTCGGGAAATATCAGAGTCCGGACGTGAACGTTATACAATACGGACTCGAGGATATCGTTGATCATAGAACGAAGATTAAGAGGTAAGTGACGTCACCCAAAATGAATAAACTGGGATGGTGGTTATTGTAGAAATAAGTTTCGTAATATGTACATACCTATATGTTTGGGTGCCACGGAAATAGAGGTGAGTCCTCCGCGCTGCTTGCCACTTTTGCCAGCCGCCTTAAGGTAGGATTTCCTAAGCACCGCTCTTATGGAGAAGCGTGTACAGTAAATCCTCGTTACCAGCCCGTCGAACGGGGCTGGCGGCAGGCTCCTAACGCGTTGTGGACACTATTCCGCGCGGCCAGTTCCTAACCCAGACCTCTCATTCGTTGTCGGGTCTCTCACTCTCGTCCGCAGGCTTGCAAGAAATGGTGGGGATAGTCGCCGGGCTCCTAACGCATGGTAGAAACGGCCTGATAACGAGGATTTACTGTAGACCCTTACAAGTGCTCGAACCCAACTGGGTCCCTTAACGCGGTACCTGAGGTCTGCTCGCCGCGGCGACGGGCCGCAATTCACCGTCGCGATCCGCCGCCGCGGCGAATCGTGTCTAGGAAATCCTACCTTTACCGATGTCGTTAAACGCGACCCTCCGAGGTCCCTTACTCCAGGCTCCCTCTTATGGGGCTTCCTGATCCAATATTACTAATATTCCATGCATAAGTAAGGCACTGATAGGAGGACTCTCTTGTATCGTGACCGATTCGTTCGTTGCAGATATTTAGATAACGCGCAAACTGTTATGGGGTACGTCTGCTTTGTTGAAACTTTATGCGGCTCGTTTGCACTCTGCTGTGTGGGATATTATATGATTCTGGTACAGACAATGATGCAACATCTACATATGTTTCGTGTGTTTGCATACGTCACGCAAAGGGACATTTTCTATCCGATCACTATTACTTTATACGGGCTGTTATGTTTCAGGAAATTGATAAGGGTCACGTTGGAAATATCCTTTTACATATCATCTTGGTATCCGCCATAATATTCTCCGTTTTCATGCACTGTTACATTGGTCAGCTTGTCCTCGACGAGGTACGCTCCACTGTATTGTCTGACGCGTATCGTACCTATTCTACTGCATTCTACCGCAGCTGCAGCTGTTACATTTAATCCTAAACGTTTTCGTAACCAGAACAACGACGTTGGACTGACGGCAAACACTATGAATTGGGACCATTTCCCAATGCCTAAAGCGCGATGCCTAATACTCGTAATTGCAATATCCAATTACCCAATGAAGCTGACCGCAGGCAAGATGCTAGACATGTCTTTAACTACTTTTACCGATGTAAGTAGTCAGACGCCACCGTATCGGCGAATTGAAGAGTCCTTGTAGAAAACACTGCAAGTGCCAAAATTAAAAAAGAAAATTTTTTTATGGACTAATGGTCTACGTGTGAATGGTTATAGTATAGAAATTTATTTTTGGCACTTACAGTGTTTTCTACAAGGATTCTTCAATTAGGGTAAATCCGGGAGACGCGGTCGGGCCGGAGAGTTGGTCGAGTCGCTATATTTTAGACTCTACGTAAAAACGCGTTAAAGTGCAGACCAATTATGTACTTTTCTAGAAGCGAAACAATTGAATGAATAGCATCACTTCGGTTCCTTCTGTGTTTTTCTAGAGTTACAGGCTATAAAAGGTAAACTGAGGTTACATTTAACCTCTTTTGTCAAACAACGGTGTACAGAATCATATTTAAAATGAACTTTTAAGTTTATTTTCGTTTAATGTTTGGGAATAGTAAGATAGTAGAGATATCGAGGAACAATGCAGCCAAAGTATTTAGCCATATTACCTCTTCCTCTCAAAACTAACGAGAAGACCATCTCTCGCTGCAGAAAGGAGAGATGGTCGAGTTATGATTTTTTTATTATTTTTATTTATATTTTTATTTTTTATCATTATTTTATTATTATTGTTTATTTATTTTATTCATTCACTTCTGTATTCATTTCCCTTGCTAATCGCCGGTAGGTAGTTCGCTTTATCTTTGATGTGTTCTTTACTTGTTTAGCGTAAACAAATTAAATATCAATGAATCTGTAGTTGTATTCACTCATAAATAATTTTGCTTTCTTCTTTGTTATTTTTCCATGAATAATTATGTGAGTGGTCTCTGCCAACGACGAAAATCATTTCTCCCGGCACCTCGGGAGAGGTGGTCAGATGTCATGACTTTAGTTTTCAACCCGATTTACAGTAAATATTGTCTTAAAGCAAATATCGACCTGTTTTTCTGAATCAGCATAAAATTCTGAATACATTAGGTTTGTTCTGATAAAATAAGTAATATCTGTATTAGTTTTACTAGCCATTTTATATTAGGTCGACCGCTTCTCCCGGATTTACCCTATATCCTGTGAACTGTGTCTTTCAGATTATGAAGATGTCCATGGGATACTTAAACTTGCTGCGCGAAGTATTGTGAACAAGGAATTCCAAGGTTCACGTTCCATTGGAAATGGTATAAGATCTTAAAAGAAATACATTGTATAAACTTGTTCGCAGCAATTACTCGCTTAATAACACTGGACTACTTAGTCAGCGTTCAAGCGAATCTTTCTTTTATATTAGCAAACATTAGTCCTATTGATAAACATGTCTTTTCTTCTATACAACCTTGTAATTTCCTTTTCGACGTGTTCTTGTGTTTAATTGTGCTGGTTGCTGAACAAAATTAATCCACTAATAGTGCACTTATAACAGCACTGTACTATACATAACAGACACTGTTATGCAATTATAAGTTATTTGGTATAACAATATAAAGCTTTCACGAGTGATAGAAAAAGATCGCGGCTCCGTCAATGGAAATGTCTAACAACAAATCAGGAAACCAGTGAATTGGGGTTCACGAGACTTCTGTGCTTGATAATTATAATCGCAATGTCTAATTACCCGATGAAGCTGACATGTCCCTGGCCACTTTCACCGATGTAAGTCAGCCGGTACCATCGTATTGATCGGCACACGGATCCTGTAAATCATATTTTCCAGATTATGAAGGTGTGGAATATTAGCACACACTGCGGGAAACTATGTAATCGGAAATTCCAATCGTGATAAATAGTAAGTGGTAGTTTGGATCTAAAAACTGCTTCTTGTTCACATCACTTTACCTCAGCGTACTAATAAAATTAAACTCACCGCTGCTCGAGCAACCGTATCTCCCGAGGGAATCAATTTTTTCCACCATTCATCTTTTACCCATTCAAAGTATTCACTGTTCGACAGAAACAATCAGAAAGCACTAACACCTTATGCTATCACCTCCGCGACTATGACTGATTTATCATTAAAACCAAAACATCATCGGCAAAATGCATATAGGTTGTTACATTAAATTATCATCATTCATCATCCCTGTAATGTGCATCGAAGAGAACTTTTTCGCTTCCCCTGATACGCCTACATCCGCCAAGCACGGTGCACGCAAGGTAATCATACGTCCGCCTCTTCTATATATACCTCCTCTGCTGCTGTATGTTGAAACCCAAGTCCATTTGAAATGTACCGTTGCCCCTCGTTCGCAACTTCGTTCGCTTAAAAATACACCGATCACAAAAAAGGGAAGAGACTCGAAGCAACGCGCGCATGGCCAATCGCGGAGAACTAAAGTAGAACGACAGGAGCAATTTGCAACTTTCTCTGTGTTCACTTAATTTTTCACTGGAGAGAAGCAAGCCAGCGCAAGCGCACGATCGCCTCAAGCGAGCATCGCGACGACAGTGACTAAGGGTAGGTTCCAGTGACGGTGGAGCGTTTGAGGATGATCCCTAAGACGCTCGTCGCCAAGGGGAGACCCTTCAACGAGAACTACAGAGAGGACCTGGGTCGGAATGTCAAGCTGAACGCGTGGACGTTTAAGGCGATCGGCGTCTGGCCGAGGCGACCGGATTGCCCCTGGATGTCCACCGTCGAGCGCGTCTTCCTCAACGTCCTTTGCTACGGTTTGCTCGCCTTCATCCTGATCCCCTGCGGCATGTACATCGCCCTAGAGATCAAGGACTTCTACAACCAGCTGAAACTAGGCAGTGCGTTGAGCTTCTTCATGATGGCGGTGATCAAGTACTGCGTGCTGTTCATCCGCGAGGACGACATCCGCAGATGCGTGGAGCGGATCGAGGTTGACTGGAGAAGCGTCCAGGGCTTGGAGGACCGCAAGATCATGCTGGAGAACGCGAACTTTGGTCGCCGGCTGATAGTGATATGCGGTGCTTTCATGTACGGTGGCGTTGCTTTCTATTATGTGGCTCTGCCACTGACAAGGGCGAAGATAGTCGAGGAGGCTGGCAATCTGACTTACAGGAGGCTGGTGTACCCTTTTCCAAAGATCCTACTCGACGCTCGGCGTAGCCCTGTCAACGAGATTTTCTATACGATACAGCTGTTGTCTGGTTTCGTCGCTCATAATATCACTGTGGCTGCTTGCGGCTTGGCTGCGCTTCTCGTCATGCATGCCTGCGGTCAACTGCAAATCCTGATGGTCTGGCTGGAGAAACTGGTCGATGGAAGGGAGAATAGCGACGAAACCCTGGACCAGAGGCTGGCTAGTGTCGTGGAGCAACATGTTCGAATTATCAAGTAAGTCTCCTTTTGTGCAAGTTTCTTTTACCGCCGTACGATCTTTCAATGCATTTCAGCTTCATAGAGCTGACAGAGGATTTGCTGCAGGAAATATCGCTGGTGGAAGTCGTGGGGTGCACTCTGAACATATGTTTCCTTGGATATTATTCGATGATGGTACGCATAATAATCTACGTGTGTCAGATTTAAAAATCATGGCTTCTAAAATGCCCCTTTGCAGGAATGGGACCCCAACCATCCAGTCAGTGGGTTGACGTACATAATCCTACTGATATCAGTTACATTTAACGTCTTCATATTCTGTTACATTGGCGAGCTTTTGGCGGAACAGGTACTTTGCTATTTTGTACTTGCTTTTATCGTTATTATCTCTAAGAGGAATAACGGAATATTTCCAAGAAATCGATTAGTCTAGAGACCAAGGGACAGACATTCGTACGGGGCATTCTTTAATAGAGCGAATGTAAATTTTCTCTATGAATATATTTCATGTGTTACTGGTGCATTTAGTGCATCAGAGAAATGAAAATGAATGTTAAAACAGACGGTGAAAGTTGGTGAAAAATCGTACATGATAGACTGGCATCGAATGCCTGGGAAGAAAAGTCTGGCCATACCTTTGATGATGTCCATGTCAAATTCCACCACCAAGATCACTGCTGGCAATCTGATCGAGCTTTCCATAAGTAGTTTCGGCGATGTAAGTATACCAGATGAAACCAAAGCCAACGTCCACGAGACGATGAGTGCTTCACATTACCCACACCTTCCAATTAAGTTCTTTTATCAAAGACCTCCTTTGAACAAGGTCATCAAGACGTCAGTTGCATACCTCAACATGCTACGAACATTCACGACCTAAGCGATCCCGAACTGGCGTCGACGGTACTGAGATTACATTTTCACAAACATCGCATCGAGTATATTTATTTATTTATTAATTTATTACTACTGGTAATGATCCTTATATTAGAAGAACAGTGTAAGTACATTCGCGTATCACGTACGATTCTCAAAGGCTAATCTCCCTCATTTTCACGAGAAATATTAAATTCCATAGCTCGTAAAAGAAACCATTCAACATAGTCCGCAACTTCTTGTATAGCAAAGCTTGAATACTTCTGTTAGTATCCTTTGTAGCATCACAATAAAATAATCATTATCGCAAATACAATCCATCATCAATGAATGGAGACACTGTTCTACTGTTTGTGATTCTACAATGTGCATTCGCAGCCCACCTCTCCAAGTTCGAATAATCAATTTATCGAACAGTTCTCCTTCTTCGACTCCCCACACTACACTTATAATGCATAAAGGGTTGGAATCCTCTGAAAAAGCTGCATTTATTCGCTACGCTATTATCTACGCGTTCTCGTTGAAATTAAAGGGGGGATGAGCGCAGGCGCAAAATTGTTTCCTTCGGAACATTCGTCAGACCGCTAGCATATAGCATCAAACGAGCTACCGAGCTTCAACAATGTACAAGCAAGAGACAGAGAGCACGAATTCGCCCGCAAACGTGTATGATTATGAGGAATACGTGGATCTGAGTATTCGATGGAACCGTTGGCTCCTGAAACCAATGGGCCTTTGGCCAAATTCGCCCAATGCTTCGGCGATCGAAAAATCCTGTTACTGGCTGATGAATGCCACCTGCTATTGCTTGATAAGTTTCCTCGTGATACCTTGCGGTGTGTACGTCGCCTTAGAGGTAGAGGATGTCTACGATAAGCTCAAAGTGTTCGGTCCACTGAGCTTCTGCCTGATGGCGATCGCGAAGTACTACTGTCTCATGTTTCACGCGAAAGACATCCGCGAGTGCGTGGAGCGCATCGAATGGGATTGGAAGACTATTAGATACAGAAAGGACAGGCACGTTATGGTGGCGAATGCGAATTTTGGCAGCCGACTGGTGATGCTCTGCACTTTGTTCATGTACAGTAGCTTCGCTTTTTACTATATCGCCGTGCCTATTAGTGTTGGGGCGGTCAAGGTGGAGGAAGGCAATCTCACATTTATCCCGATGGTGTTTCCGTTCTCGAGGATCATACTCGATACTCGATATAGACCCGCCAACGAGATTGTCTTCTCGATCCAATTTTTTGGAGGCGCTTTAATTCACGGCATCGCGGCAGCTGCTTGCAGCTTGATTGTAGCTTTCGCAGTGCACGCTTGTGGCCAGATGGAAGTTTTGATGAGCTGGCTGAAGCATTTGGTACACGGTCGCGAAGATATGCAGAGAACCGCGGATGGTAGAATCGCGAGCATTGTGAACCAACACGTCCGAATACTAAAGTGTGTAATCTGATTTTGTACCTCTACAGAACAGACTTATAAATCGTAACCAATTTCACTGACTATATATTTCTAGAAATGAAAGATGATTTGCTTATATAGAATTGTATCGAAATCACAGAGAACCCCTTGAAATGGAACTCTGTTCATAGTAGCTTCTTACGTTTGGTTGAATATCAAATTATTGTTAAGTCATTAAACTGTGTGTAACTGTAAAGTTTTTTTTCTACAATCGAAGGTATTTCTTCGGTTCGTCCATTAACATTTCAATAATTAACTGCTTAATTATTATTTTAGCCAATATTTACGATTATAGGTTTTTGGCAGTCACAGAGAAAGCATTGCAACAAGTTTCTTTCGTGGAGTTTTTGGGGTGCACATTGAACATGTGTCTTCTTGGATATTATGTTCTCATGGTAAATAACACAAATGGAAGTCTTCTATGCGAATATGCGACCCGTTTCTTTGGTGTTACAGGAATGGAGCACGAACGATATAACTGCTATTATAACGTACCACGTGATACTCATCTCTTTCACCCTCAATATCTTTATATTTTGTTACATAGGCGAGCTGGTCGCCGAGCAGGTAAGATCTAATAATGGCAACAGCACATTCCATCATGAAATGTTTAAAGATTCTGTGTACTGTAATGGCCGTAGCTTTGCATCGGAAGCACTAGCATGCACTGAGCAGTCGTGAAAATATTATCCGCATCTTTCTCGAGGCAAAGAATTCCCTTTCATGTTTCATCACTTTGAATTAATTCCATAATATACATTGTCACAGTGCAAAATGGTGGGCGAAATGGCGTACATGGTTGACTGGCATGAACTACGAGGGAGAAAGAAGATCGGCTTCGTTTTGATAATGGCGATGTCCAATTGTTCGAGGCAACTAACAGCTGGGAATATGGTCGAATTATCCATTAGCACTTTCGGTGACGTGAGTAACCAATTACTATTACCACCTATTTAGACCTGCAACTTAAAAGAATGTTTTAAACGAACAGGTCGTAAAAACATCGTTTGCTTTCCTGAACATGTTGAGAACAGTGACATGAAAACTTCTCGTGACTCGCGAGGGACATAATTTAAATATACATTAGGGGAGAATGGGTAATGGCGGTCACTTAAGCAATAAGTGTAATAAAACCAATATATAAGATGCAATATTTCATGAAAATGATTTTTTTGTAAACTGAAACTATCAACCTATTCGTAGGATACGAAAATAATTAATATTATATTAATTTATTCAATAAAATTACAAAATACGGAAAATATGTGTTTGACCGCCATTGTTTACACCTGCGGGTAATAGTGGTCATGTTGCGGGCGATTAATTTAAAAATTTTCACATATGTATCCATCCGCCGAGTCCCAGAATGAGCCAAGAGGCCACACGAGATGCATCGAAACCACATTTCATTATCATGGCCACACTGATAGCAAATAATACACTTGCACACTGCTTTTTCAAGCGTTTCGAAAGCCTAATTGGCTTTGCCAGTTGTTCTAGGGCGTATTTTTGCCATCTACAGAATAAAATTCTTCTAATGAAGAAATATATTTTTATTCTACACTGTGGAATAATGGTAATCACGTGGGGGGAGCTAACTGTCAAGCGACCATCATTGCCCGCACACGTTTCCATTGATAAAATTGAAGATTACATAAATAAATTAAATATATTTATATTAAATTTGATTCTAATCCCTTGCCTTGATAGTATATCTGTATTTATTTCTTACGTGGTGCACACAAAATATAACATCAATAACGTTTAAAACACAAAAAGGGTTGTTTTTCTTAGTTTCTTAGCAACGATTGAGGCGAGGTCATTCGACAATATAGCGAATGATAGCGTGGAAGGAAAAGAAAAAAAATTGCTCATTTCGGACATGCCGTTTTATAATAATAATACTGACCATCATTGCCTGCTGACCGCGATTGCCCCATTCTCCCCTACACAGTAAGAAAACGTTGTTTATATCAATGTGAAGTTTTACATTCTTCATTATATTAAAATAAAAAACAGCTACAACAAACACAAGCCGGCTCAAATTACAATCCCGCAATATTGACCATCCATAAATTGATACATTGAACCTGTTCGACGCTATCAGCGTTCCCCTACTTTCGAGGAATCAATTTATCAATGCTCGACAACCATCATCTAGTCAACATTTATAACGCATAATGGGGCAAAGGGTTGCAACCCGTTGGAAAAAGTTGCTTTCGTTCGCTACACTGCTTCGCCTACGTTCTCTTCTAAGGTAGAGATCCCCAGTTCACGTGTACTCGTGTATTGAACGTATCCGTACCTCAATCCGTGTATTCTTTAGTACACGGGTACCCGTGCACTGTTAAACGTGTATTTAAATTCACGTATATTAACGTATCCGTATTTTGGTCCGTGTGATTTTTAATATATACGGATATCCTACAACTCTGAAGGATTGCGAAATTAATAAAAGATTTATTGTATTTGAATATATTTACTAGAATAATATGCGGAAAATATGGTTTCAAAAATTTTCAGATTATAACTATTGTTACGTGAGGTCGTTTGAATTTTTGAACAACCGAGCGGTTGAGTTTAATTTTCTCACGCAACGCTTAACGACTTAAAACCTACTATTGATAATTTTGTCGTAACCAAAGTTATGGAGCAATGATCAGGATTGTTTCGGATACGGCTTCTGTCTAAACCTATACAGGTTTTCCGATCAGGATGGGGCATTTAGGCGGGACTGGTTCGAACAAAATGAGACAGATCTAGGTATATAAAATTACCATGTATTACACAAATGATCAAAAGTTCTGTTAAATTTTATTAGCTTTTATTAAATTAATAAAATTTAATAAAAATTTATACCTTCTCTGATATCGCACTACCATTTCGTCATAATTCGTGATGTCACACTGTAAAAATGGTACATAGTTAAAAAGATATCGCGTGCAAACCCCCATGAGTTCGTTACTTTTCGACGTTTGTACGCAAACTGTATCAGTTGTGCTAACCAACATACATACCTGCATTTACCACTGCAACAAGATGCTCCGTTCAGAGAAACCTACGCAGGTAGTGTGCAACCAGATATATGCACCGTGATCACCCCCAGTAGAATACACAATTCAGTAGCTTTTTCGTGAGTGCTGATGTCCGACAGCAACCCTTATATCAGAAAAACAGTATAAGTATATTTGCGTATCACCCACGATTCTGAAACGGTAATCTCCCTCATTTTCATGAGGAATATTAAGGTAGTTCCTAACCAATCATATTAGTCAAATTAAAGTTTGGTTATAAACAATAAATATAAAGTAGTATGATACTATATAAATAATATTAATAATAATTTTTAACATCATATATATATATATTTAAAAAGTTCAATGTTAATATAAATAATTGTAATACGAAAATAGAATATTAAATTGGTTAGCGTAGTGAATTGGAGCAGCAGATCTGACAACGTCGCATTCATTCGGAGCGTCTTTTATAACCAAAATGTCAGAAAAAATGTTCATAGGTATGATTTTGAATCGTCGTTCGTTATTTAAGGTTGTTCGTTGTCAGGTTGACTGGTCTACGTAGTTTCTAAAAAAATTGCACGTAAACCTATTTTTTATGGGCATTTACGAAGAAACCATGTGCTCAGTTTTGCAGAAATTAATAACTGCATTTCGCGACATTTCGATGTACTTTTGTGCCAACTTTGGTACACTTCTTAAATATAGTTTTCCTGTTTCAGAAGAAAAACTAGAACTATAAACCTATTTTTTCGACTCTACCATATGCCACTGGGTTAAAATGCATCAATTTTAATTAACAATTTCTCGATAACTACGTGGTAAATTGATTTTAAACTTTGTACAAGGGTTTCTTGTATTCGAAATTAGTTTTAAACGAAATTTGAAAGAATTCTTGAATTTAGTAGATTATTCATTAACTACCTACAGCAAAGCTTTAATACTTCTGTTAGTATCCTTTGTAACATCACAATAAAATAATCATTATCGCAAATACAATCCATCATCAATGAATGGAGACACTGTTCTACTGATTGTGATTCTACAATGTGCATTCGCAGCCCACCTCTCCAAGTTCGAATAATCAATTTATCGAACAGTTCTCCTTCTTCGACTCCCCACACTACACTTATAATGCATAAAGGGTTGGAATCCTCTGAAAAAGCTGCATTTATTCGCTACGCTATTACCCACGCGTTCTCGTTGAAATTAAAGGGGGGATGAGCGCAGGCGCAATATTGTTTCCTTCGGAACATTCATCAGACCGCTAGCATATAGCATCAAACGAGCTACCGAGCTTCAACAATGTACAAGCAAGAGACAGAGAGCACGAAGTCGGCCACAAACGTGTACGACTATGAGAAATACGTAAATCTGAGTATTCGATGGAACCGTTGGCTCCTGAAACCAATGGGCCTTTGGCCAAATTCGCCCAATGCTTCGGCAATCGAGAAATCCTTTTACTGGCTGATAAATGCCACCTGCTATTGCTTGATCAGCTTCCTCGTGATACCGTGCGGCCTGTACGTCGCCTTAGAGGTAGAGGATGTCTACGATAAGCTCAAACTGTTCGGTCCACTGAGCTTCTGCCTGATGGCGATCGCGAAGTACTACTGTCTTATGTTTCACGCGAAGGACATCCGCGAGTGCGTAGAGCGCATCGAATGGGATTGGAAGACTATTAGATACAGAAAGGACAGGGACGTTATGGTGGCGAATGCGAATTTTGGCAGCCGACTGGTGATGTTCTGCACTTTGTTCATGTACAGTAGCTTCGCTTTTTACTACATCGCGGTGCCTATTAGTGTTGGGACGGTCAAGGTGGAGGAAGGCAATCTCACATTTATCCCGATGGTGTTTCCGTTCTCGAGGATCATACTCGATACTCGATATAGCCCCGCCAACGAGATCGTCTTCTCGATCCAACTTTATGGAGGCGCTTTAATTCACGGCATCGCGGCAGCTGCTTGCAGCTTGATTGTAGCTTTCGCAGTGCACGCTTGTGGCCAGATGGAAGTTTTGATGAGCTGGCTGGAGCATTTGGTACACGGTCGCGAAGATATGCAGAGAACCGCGGATGGTAGAATCGCGAGCATTGTGAACCAACACGTCCGAATACTAAAGTGTGTAATCTAATTTTTTACCTCCACAGAACAGATTTATAAATCGTAACCAATTTCACTAACTACGTATATATTTCTAAAAATGAAAGATGATTTACTTATATAGAATTATATCGAAATTACAGAGAACCCCTTGAAATGGAATTCTCTGTACATAGTAGCTTCTTACATGTGGTTGAATATCAAATTATTGTTAAGTTATTAAACTGTGTGTAACTGTAAAGTTCATTTTTTTCTACAATCGAAGGTACTTCTTCGGTTCGTCCATTAACATTTCGGTAATTAACTACTTAATTATTATTTAGCCAATATTTACGATTACAGGTTTTTGGCAGTCACAGAGAAAGTACTGCAACAAGTATCTTTCGTGGAGTTTTTGGGGTGCACATTGAACATGTGTCTTCTTGGATATTATGTTCTCATGGTAAAGAACACGAATGAGAGTTTTCTATGCGAATATGCGTACTCGCTTCTTTGGTGTTGCAGGAATGGAGCTCGAACGATATAACTGCTGCTGTAACGTACAGCGTGATACTCATCTCTCTCACCCTCAATATCTTTATATTTTGTTATATAGGCGAACTGGTCGCCGAGCAGGTAAGATAAAATTGCAACAGCACTTGCCATCACAAAATGTTTAAAGATTCTTTGCATTATAATGGCCGTATCTTTGCATCGGAAGCACTAGCTTGCACTGAGCAGTCGTGAAAATATTATCACCATCTTTCTCGAGGCAAAGAATTCCCTTTCGTGTTTCATCACTTTGAATTATTTCCAAATTATTCATTGTCACAGTGCAAAATGGTGGGTGAAATGTCATACATGGTTAACTGGCATGAACTACGTGGGAGAAGGAAGATCGGCTTCGTTTTGATAATAGCGATGTCCAATTGTTCGAAGCAATTAACAGCTGGGAATATGGTCGAATTATCCCTTAGCACTTTCGGTAACGTAAGTAACCAATTACTACTACCACCTATTTAGACCTGCAACTTCAAAGAATGTTTTAAACAAACAGGTCGTGAAAACATCGTTTGCTTTCCTGAACATGTTGAGAACAGTAACGTGAAAATTTCTTGTGACTTGCGAGGGACATAATTTAAATATTCACTACACTGTAAGAAAACCGTGTTTATATCAATATGTATTTTTACACTCTTCATTATATTAAAATAAAAAACAGATACGACAAACACAAACTGGCTCAAATTACAGGCCCGCAATATTGACCATTCATAAATTGAAGGGTCGAATGCAATAAAGGGACTGGCGCTCGAAAGTGGGAAAAATGATTGTCCAAACGCTAAGAAAGATTGAAAAATTAAATGTTATTAAACTGAATTTTAAAAAATATAGACATAACACATTTTTATTTACAGTTTGTTTATCCAATCATTACCATCCGAGCTAAAAATTATATACAAAAAATTTTTCATCGTCCAAAATCATTATTTCTTTAAACATAAATTGCGATAACTTGAGTAAATATCGTTATGAGACTTAAAACATATCTTCGCAAACATATCTAGCGAAGCCGTAAAATGTATCCACAAAACCCTTAATTAAAAAGTAATACTGGACATAACCCATGTTTTTCAACGTTCGCCGATAAAAAGTATCGAGCCAATTTTGAGGAACATATAACTAGTAGCGATAAAGTCTTTCCTTAATATACAAGGAAGATTTTCATCAATTTTCACACTGATTAATAAATAATTCTAGAAGATATGGCGATGTATATAAATTCCGCGCAGCACCAACAGTCAACGCGAGTGCTAAAACTGCTAAGTAGCACATTATACGCGACTGCTAACTGTTGGTGGCGCGCGAGATTTATATATATCATCATATCTTCTACAGGGTCATCCGTTAAAACTACAACCTACGCGCGCGCGAACAGACGAAAATGGCAACACCGCCTCATGGACGCATTCCACTGCAACCATGCATCTGCCCGGTGTTCGGAGGGTTGCCAGCGACAGCGGTGATGCCCGAGCTTTGAAAATTTTAAGATGGTCTCTTTCAAATTAACGTCACAAAGAGCTATTTGAAATTTCCCGACCGGGGTTGAAGAATTTGGGGCTTTTTTCGTATAACTTTTGAACTGTAAAAGATATCGGAATGCAATTTGCGCCGGAAAATGAGGAAAAATTATTCCCTCTTAATGATGGATAATTCAAAATATTTTACGTTTACTTAGTTTTTCTTTTATCAATTGTTTAACCATAACTGTCGTGAAAAGCTTTTGCAAACTGTTTATTTAATACTATATTCAATGCTCTTTTTAAAATTCATGATGTGGATAAACAATACGCTAGTTGTTTCTGTGTCATTACTTTCATAAATTGAGAAACTAAATTTTTATTCAATTATGTGTTAGTTCCGCAGACCTCAGAATCTATTGTTCTGGTTTTCTTTTTTATAATTTTATCCTTATATGCAGTTCATGCATAGAGAGGACTTAAGGAGTAACTAATGGGACGTGTCTTTTTTCTAGAATTTTTGTGTTTGAATGTTTAACCTTTTAGCTACTCAACGCCACGCCTATACCGGCTTCCATTAATGCCATTTTTTGGAACGATGCGTCTTTATTGTGGCTTTTACACGCAGGTGGCGAAAAATCTCTTCGTACAAGGGTATAGCGCCGCGGTCAATTCTGTCGTAGCTAAAATTTTTGAAATTAAGACTGGTACGAGACCAGTTGACATTGTTTTCAAACCTCATTACAGTGATCCGGGATGCGAGTGGTAAACCGATCATAAAAGCGGAGCGCGCGGCTCGCTTACCTGGGCCGGGAAATTCCGCACAGCTCTTTGCGGCGTTAATTTGAAAGAGACCATCCTAAAATTTTCGAAGCTCCGGCATCACTGCTACCCAGCGGTCGCTGGTAACCCTCCGAACGCTGGGCCGGTGCATGGTTGCAGTGAAATGCGTCCGTAAGGCGGTGTTGCCATTTTCGTCTGTTGGCGCGCGCGTAGGTTGCAGTTTTAACGGATGACCCTGTACAATTATTTATTAATCAGTGTGAAAATGGGTGAAAATCTTGTTTGTATATTAAGGAAAAACTTTGTCGCTGCAAGTTATATGTACCTCAAAATTACTTCGATACTTTTTAACGGCGAACGTTGAAAAACATGGGTTATGTCCAGTATTACTTTTTAATTAAATATTATTACATTTTTAACATAAGGGTTTTGTGCATATATTTTACGGCTTCGCTAGAGTTTGCTAAAGTTATATTTTAAGTCTCATAACGATCCCTTAATATTTACTCAAGTTATCGCAAGTTATGTTTAAAGAAATAATGATTTTGGACGATGGAAATTTGTTGTTTATAATTTTTAGCTCGAATAGTAATGATTGGATAAACAAACTGTAACTAGAAAAAATGTGTGCCGTGAGGAGCTTTACAACACTATATTTTTTAAAATTCAGTTTAATAATATTTAATTTTCCAATCTTTCTTAGCGTTTAGACAATTATTTTTCCTACTTTCGAGCGCTAGTCCCCTTATTGCATCCGACCCTTCAATTGATACACTGAACCTGCTCGACGCCATCAGCGTTCCCCGACTTTCGAGGAATCAATTTATCGATGCTCGACAGTTATCAGCCAACCCACATTTATAATGTATAATGAGACAAAGGGTCGCAACCCGTTGGAAAAAGTTGCTTTCGCTCTCTGCACTGCTGCGTAGGCGTTCCCTTCCGAGACCAATCAAGGAAGAAGCGCAGGCGCCACATTATTCCCTCAGAGCCGTCATCACACGGCGAGCAGTTAGTATCAAGCGTGCTTTCGAGCTTCAACGATGCAAAAGTTTGAAGCACGCAGCGACAGCACAGAATCGCTTGGAAACGCGTGGGACTATGAGAAATACGTGAATCTGAGTATTCGATGGAACCGTTGGCTCCTGAAACCAATGGGCCTCTGGCCAAAGTTGCAGAATGCATCAGCAATCGAAAAGTTCTCTTATTGGCTGGTACACGCCGTTTGTTACGGTTTAATAAGTTTTCTTTTCATACCTTCCAGCCTCTACATGATTCTAGAAGTGGAAGAGGTATATGATAAGCTCAAGCTGTTCGGCCCATTAAGTTTTTGCACGATGGCGTACATGAAGTACTCTTTGCTGATCTATCACGCGAATGATATTCGCGAGTGCATCGAAAGTGTCGAAAGAGACTGGAGACATGTCAGACACGCTCAGAACAGAGATATCATGGTGGCGAATGCAATTTTTGGGAGACGACTGGTGACATTTTGTACTTTCTTCGTGTACGGTGGTTTCGTTTTGTACTATATCGCGGTGCCTATTAGTGTTGGGACTGTCATGGATGAGGAAGATAATCTCACCTTCATACCGATGTCGTTTCCCTGCTCCAGGATTATAGTGGATACTCGTTATAGCCCCATCAATGGAATCTTCTTCACCATTCAGCTTTTTGGTGGTGCGCTGATTCATGGCATAGCGGCAGCTGCATGCGGCTTGGCAGCAGCTTTTGCACTGCATGCCTGCGGCCAAATGGCAGTTTTGGGATGCTGGCTGGAACATTTGATACACGGTCGCGAGGATATGCAGGAAACTGTGGATAGCAGGGTCGCGAGCATCGTGAGCCAACATGTTCGAGTATTAAAGTGTGTGAAATCCATTTGTAATAATAGACAATTTACAAACGAAAGGAACTCGATTTTAGTTGTCCCTAGTCGTCTCTAATTTCGATGTTCGTATTTATAGATTCCTGGCGCTCACTGAGAAAACGCTGCAACAAATATCTCTCGTTGAATTCGCAGGATGTACATTAGATTTGTGTCTTCTTGGATATTCTATTATTGCGGTACAGTAATATAAGTGGTACCACGACAGATTCAATGCCAATACAAATATATGTGTCCAATATTTTGCTATTACAGGAATGGAGGAACAACGACATCACTGCTGTTATTACATACAGCATAATATTTCTATCTCTTACTTTCAATATTTTCATATTTTGTTACTTAGGTGAACTCGTCGCCGAACGGGTAAGATCTTACAGTTGCGAACAAGCTTCTAATTATTAAGCACTCCCGAGTTCCTTGCACTTTAATGTCTATTCTATGCCATTCTATAAATGATTCGACCTGTTGCATTAAACGTGTCCGAGGGTATAGCGCACGATGTAAGGCCCAACACAGGCGGACCACTTTTGAAGCCCACTACAATCACAAAAAACGATTGTGCGTTGTGTCAAACCACCGACAGCAACAATTTCGTGGTGCACTTTTTTGTCTTCGATACGGACTTCAATCGTGGTGGATTCCAGCTACAGATCCACCACTGTTTTGTGGTTCTGATGAGCTTCTAAAGGTGGTCCGTCTCAGTTAGGCCTAAGACTTTTCATTAATGCAACATTTAAAGCTGATAATGACTGGATATTTTCAATAAAGATTAACAAAGCGTAAGCAGTATATGTGTTGAACAGTGCAGACAGGTTGGTGAAATATCGTACATGATTGATTGGTACCAATTACCAGGGAAGACTAAGCTTGGTCTAGTTTTAATAATGGCAATCTCCAAGTCGGCGATGAGACTTACTGCAGGAAATATCGTCAATCTCTCCCTCAACAGCTTCACTGACGTACGTAACCAAATGTTAACGCCTCCTATTTAAAGCATGGAATTAAAAAAATGTCTCCACTGCGTAGGTCCTTAAAACATCGTTCGCTTTCTTGAACATGTTGCGAACACTAACCTGAACGTTTCACGAGAGGCCTGAACAATGTAACTCACATAGTTTCTACTATTTGTACACTCATAATATTCATGTGCAATTAATATTATGAAAAAACTTTGTTTACATTATCACCTATTTTTGTCCTCTTCGTGGTGTTGTATTAAAAAAAAACGTATCCCCCAATACCAAACAGTTTAATGTACTTACATGCTCGTAATATTGTCCATCCATAAATTGATACATTGAACCTGCTCAGCGCCGTCACCAGATTCTATCCTACACGCTCGTAATAGTGTCCATTTATAAATTGCCACATTGCATCTGTTCAGCCTCGTTGGCGGAAACAGTCTTTTCACGTTCGAAAAATCAATTTATCGATGTCCACACTTATAATGCATAATGAGATGTAGGGTTGCGACCCTCTGGAGAAAGTTGCTTTCGCTCTCTATACTTCTGCGTATGTGTTCCCTTCGGAGAGCAATCAAGGAAGAAGCGCAGGCGCCACATTTTTCCCTCAGAGCAGTCATCACACAGCGAGCATTTAGTATCAAGCGTCCTCTCGGGCTTCAACGATGCAAACATTTGAAGCAGACAACGGTAGAACGATGTTGCTTACAAACGCGGACGACTATGAGAAATATATAAATATAAGTATAGAATGGAATCGTTGGCTCCTGAAAGTTATGGGCCTGTGGCCAAAGTTGCACAATGTATCAGCAATCGAAAAGTTCTCTTACTGGCTGCTACGCACCATTTGTTATGGTTTAATAAGTTTCCTTTTCATACCTTCCTGCCTCTACGTGATGCTAGAAGTGGAGGATGTCTACGATAAACTCAAGCTCGTCGGCCCGTTAATTTTTTGCGTGATGGCGTACATGAAGTACTCTTTGTTGATCTATCACGCGAATGATATTCGCGAGTGCATCGAAAGTGTCGAAAGGGACTGGAAAACTGTCAGACACGCTCAGGACAGAGATATCATGGTGGTGAATGCTATATTTGGGAGGCGACTGGTGACATTTTGCACTTTTTTCATGTATGGTGGCTTCGTTTTTTACTATATCGCGGTGCCTGTTAGTGTTGGGTCTGTCGTGGCCCAGGAAGACAATCTCACCTATATACCAATGGTGTTTCCTTGCCCGAGGATCATGGTGGATACTCGTTACAGCCCCATCAATGAAATCTTCTTCTCCATTCAGCTTTTCGGCGGTGCGCTTCTTCATGGCATCGCGGCAGCTGCATGCGGCTTGGCAGCAACCTTCGCGGTTCATGCCTGCGGCCAGATGGCACTTTTGGCATGCTGGCTGGAACATTTGGTACACGGTCGCGAGGATATGCAAGAAACCGTGGACGGCAGGGTCGCGATCATCGTAAACCAACACGTTCGGATATTAAAGTGTGTGAAGTCCGTTTGTAATAATAGACCAATTACAAACGAAAGGAACTCGATTTCAGTTGTCTCTAGTCGCCTCTAATTTCGGTGTTTGTATTTATAGATTCCTGGCGCTCATTGAGAAAACACTACAACAAATATCTCTTGTTGAATTCGCGGGATGTACATTAGATTTGTGTCTTCTAGGATATTATATTATCGTGGTACAGTAATACAAGTGATATCACATCAGATTCTGTGCAAATACGAATATACCGAACATGCAATATCTTGATGCAAATACACATCGAAAAGTCCTTTACCGTTTTTAGAATCCGAGGCTTCGTTCTCGAGATATTAACAGTTGAATATTAGCGGTGCAACTTCTGGGCCGCGAGATTTAAAGCCGAAACGCTGACGCGGGGCAGTGACCTGTAGCACGTAAACGCAGGACACACGCGTAGATACAGACCTACACACACAGTAGACCCGACCGCATTGATTCATCCCGTGAAAATGAACTTGTGCGTGTGCGCGCCAGCGGCCCCTGCTCCGCGCTCAGCTGTTTCGGCTTTAAACCGCGCGGCCCGGAACTTAGACCGCTAATATTCAATTGTTCATATCTCGAGAACGAAACATGGCATTCCAAAAACCGCAAAGAACTTTTCGAACTTTTTACATGAGAATATTTGACACACCCTGTATGAATCCATTCTTTTGCTATTGCAGGAATGGAGAGGCAACGATGTTACTGCCGCTGTTACATACAGCATAATACTTCTATCTCTTACTTTCAATATTTTCATATTTTGTTACATAGGTGAACTCGTCGCCGAACGGGTAAGACCTTACAGTTGTGAACTAGCTTCCAATTATAAAGCACTCCCGAGTTCCTTGCACTTTAGGATGAGCTCCGACGGACCACTTTAGAAGCCCACTACAATCACAAAACAGTGTTTGGGCTATCGATTTTGTATCGACGACAAAAAACTGTACAACGAAATTGTTGCTGTCGATGGTTGACATAACGCACAACCGTTTCTTGTGGTGTAGTGGGCTTCTAAAGTGGTCCGTCTGAGCTCCGCCTTAATGTCTATGCCTTTCTATAAGAGACTCGATCTACCTGTTGCACTAAACGTAGTCGAGGATATACCTAGCGCTTACACAGCAAGGTATAACAACTTATTTTAATATAACATCTAAAGTTGGAAGGGAATGGATATTTTCAGTGCAGAAAGTTTGGCGAAATATCGTACATGATTGATTGGTACCAATTACCAGGGAAGACTAAGCTAGGTCTAGTTTTGATAATGGCAATGTCCAAGTCGGCGATGAGACTTACAGCGGGAAATGTCATCAAGCTGTCCCTTACCAGTTTCACTCTCGTAAGTAACCCAATGTTAAAGCTGCCTATTTAAATCATAGAATTAAAGAAACGTCTCTACTGAATAGGTCGTTAAAACATCGGTCGCTTTTTTGAACATGTTGCGAACACTAACTTGAAAGTTTCACGAGAGGCCCGAACAACTATACTCACTTATTTCCTATTCTTTGTACACAAATAATACTCATGTGCGTTAATGTTATAAAAAAATGTTGTTTACATCATTGTCTATTTTCATCCTTTTCGCGGCGTTGCCATAAACAAATAAGTATCCTGCGCGCTCGTAATATTGTCCATTCATAAATTGCCACACTGAATCTGTTCAGCCCCGTTGGCGGAAGCAGTCTACTCACGTTCGAAAAATCAATTTATTGATTCCACACTTACCTATAATGCATAATGAGAGATAGGGTTGCGACCTTTGGAGAAAGTTAGTTTCGCTCTCTACACTGCTGCGTCTGCGTTCCCTTCTGAGAGTAGGGAAGCCCTTCTTCTCAGGGAAGAAGCGCAGGCGCAACATTGTTTTCCTCAGAGCCACCATCAGACCGCGAACATTTAGTATCAAGCATGCTTTCGAGCTTCAACGATGCAAACGTTTGAAGCACACCGCGGCAGCACGAAGTCGCTTGGAAACGCGTGCGACTATGAGAAATACGTGAATCTGAGTATTGGATGGAACCGTTGGCTCCTGAAACCAATGGGCCTGTGGCCAAAGTCGCTTAACGCTTCGATAACCGAAAGGTCTCTCGACTGCCTGATAAACGCCATTTGTTACGCCGTGATAAGTTCACTGTTCATACCGTGCGGTCTCTACGTGGTACTAGAAGTGGAAGAGGTCTATGATAAGCTCAAGCTATTCGGTCCGTTAATGTTTTGCCTGATGGCATACATGAAGTACACGCTGTTGGTCATTCACGCTGACGATGTACGCGAGTGCGTGGATCGCATTGAATTGGACTGGAGGCATATCAGACACGTTCAGGACAGGAATATCATGGTGGCGAGCGCCACCTTTGGCAAGCGAGTGGTGATAATTTGCAGCTTTTTCATGTACAGCGGTTTCCTTTTTTACTACGTCGTAATACCGATTACCGGCGGGACGGTGGTGGCGGAAGACGATAATGTTACCTTCATTCCGACGATGCTTCCTGTCTCAAGACACATAGTGGACACACGCTACAGCCCCGTCAACGAGATCGTATTTTCCATTCAGGTTTTAGGCGGTAGCCTTATTCATGGCATATCAGCAGGTGCGTGCAGCCTAGCCGCAGCCTTCGCTGTCCATGCCTGCGGCCAGATGGAAGTGTTGAACAACTGGTTGGAGCATTTGATTGACGGTCGAGAAGACATGTGTAAAACCGTGGATGGAAGGGTCGCGAGCATCGTGAGTCAGCACGTACGAATCCTAGAGTGTGTAAAATCAGTTGGTAACGATCAAACATTTTTATTATAAACAAAAATATGTACGTATATTTGAAAATACAGAGAATTCGTTGAAATAAAATTCCCTGTATTTTCCCGTGAGTAGTGAATGAAACGAGCTCTAAATATGCTTCGAGATACAGTCGGTGTAGAAAGTATTCGTACAACGCCCAATTTAAAGTAAAACTTTGCATATCCATGTCAGTAATAAATTTTAACGGAAAACAATGATTAATCAATATTCTTTGATGTTTGTAAAATAGATTTTGTATAAACAAAATTTTATTCCCTTTAACATTTACAAAGATGTTAACAAAAAGAGATAAACGCGCAGAAATGGACGCGCAAAAAGTATTCGTAAAGTTGAATAAAAAATTAATAAACAATGGAAATAAACTAAATATATAATGTTTTAATAATTTGTGGGATTGCCTTTTGATTTTATAATAGCTTCGAGGCTACTTGGTATGGAATTTACTAAGTTGGATGTTATAGCAGGCTGCATTTTACTCTATTCTTCTAGCAGAATTTGTTAGCGTTAGTGAATTCGAAATATTTGGGTCCAAAACAGACTTCACAGTATGAAGAAAAAAGAATACAGAGTTTAGGAAAGAAAATTTGCGATCCATGATGAAATACGACAGCGGGTTCTCTATTTGTCTGGAGCTGTATGTGTGCAGCTGGAGTGAAAGCTCAACATTTCATCGATAGTATTATAAATTATAGAGTTTATATTGACATCCTGAGCAAGCACATCCATGCTAATGCAAATAAAATGGGACTTAATGACAATTTTATATTTACCCATGACAATGATCCAAAGCATTCTGCATATAATACTAGGCAGAGTGTTTCATATAACCCACCAAAATATTTTAAAACGCCGCCATAATCACCACATATCAATCCCATATAGCATCTATGGGATTAATTGGACAAAAAAATATGTAATCATAATATTATATCTAAAGAAAGTTTGAAAGCCATTCTGCTAGAAGAGTAGAGTAAAATACAGCCTGCTATAACATCCAACTTAGTAAATTCCATACCACGTAGCCTCGAAGCTATTATAAAATCAAAAGGCAATCCCACAAATTATTAAAACATTATATATTTAGTTTATATCCATTGTTTATTAATTTTTTATTCAACTGTACGAATACTTTTTGCGCGTCCATTTCTGCGCGGTTATCTCTTTTTGTTAACATCTTTGTAAATGTTAAAGGGAATAAAATTTTGTTTATACAAAATCTATTCTACAAACATCAAAGAATATTGATTAATCATTGCTTTCCGTTAAATTTTATTACTGACATGGATATACAAAGTTTTACTTTAACTTGGTCGCTGTACGAATACTTTATACACCGACTGTATATTACTACCCCAGAATGTCACCAGTCGCCTCTTATTCTGATGTTTATCATTTACAGATTTCTGGCGCTCATTGAGAAAGTGCTGAAGCAAATATCTCTCGTCGAACTCGTAGGATGCACGTTACAGTTATGCCTTCTTGGATATTATATTATTGTGGTACAATAATAAACGTGATATCGTGAAAAACTCTCTACGAATGTATAATTATACAACGTTTCGGTATTGCAGGAGTGGAGGATGAACGATTTAACTGCTGCCGTGACATACAGCATAATACTTTCAGCATTTACTTTTAATATTCTTATATTTTGTTATATAGGCGAGATCGTCGCCGATCAGGTAATTGTATAGGTACTTTCTATTGTTAACAAGCAGTCGCTGCACGTGTAACAAATGCATGTGTACACCTTTTGCGTGAAGCGTAATTACGGCGACGCAAAAGCACCACACGTTAAAAAATCGGATGTGTGCAGCGGGCCTTAAGGGGGGTTTGCGCCTAGTTGGGCCGAAAAGTAGGTAATTCTTTGTGAATTTTTTCCACAAAAACGGTTCAACAAATTAATTTGAGGTTTGGTAGTCTCTTTTATCGTATCTTGAACTATTGGGCTGAATATTTGTGTGACAGTAAAAAAAAACATGGCAGATACAAAAAGATGCATTGAAAAATATTCGGGTGGTCCTGGCGTTGACGAACAGTACTGTAAGGTTTATCCAAAACACAAAAAAGAAAACATTTTCCATTTTAACATTTTTTTAGTTTTCTTAATGCATCTACTACCACCGATAGCCACATTCATGTAGATTAAGAATCTCTTTCCTTTTTTGTGTTTCGGATAAACTTATATGATAGACACCCGATTATTTTTGAACGCTCTTTTTGTATCTGCTATGTTTGTTTGCACTGTCACACAAAAATTAAAAATAATAGTTCAAGATACAATAAAACAGCCTGCCAAACCTCAAATTAATTTATCGAACCGTTTTTGTAGAAATAATTCACAAATAATTACCTATTTTTCGACCCAACAAGGTGCAAACCCCCCTTAATGGCAACGTCTTTCTATAAGAAGGTATGCCTATCTGTTTCATGCTGCGTCTATAGAAATACACTCACATACTATTCATTTCAAGAAAAAGAATTCCTTTTAATGTTACACCATTCTTATTAAATGAAATGCGGGGGGAACATATCTTGTGACAGTGCGAAATGGTTGGCGAAATGTCGTACATGATCGAGTGGTACCAAGTACCAGGAAAGGAGAAGCTTGGTTTAATATTAATAAGTACAATATCCAGATCATCGATGAAACTTTCCGCAGGAAATATCATCAAACTCAACCTCAACAGTTTCACTGGTGTAAGTACCTATGTATGCAGTATCGTTACCAATTTAAATCCGGAAATATAAAAGACGTTTCGAACGAATAGGTTGTTAAGACATCGGTCGCTTTCTTAAATATGTTACGAACTTTTACTTGAAAGCTGTGCCAAAAAGCGGGAGCAACTATCTGGTATAAATACTGATACGCTATACCACTCTTGCTATATTTCTACCCATCTATTGAAGACTTATTCCTTACTCATTCACCACTTTATATCGCTTGGAGGTAGTAACTGAATAAAACCATCTATATAAACCATCCCACGATTGTTTTTGTCAGTGTCCAAACGACACTTACTATAATTACATTACATATTAAACAACCCCATCCTCGTCCAAAAGTAACAGTACAAAACCGTTCACATCTCTCCTCTCCCCCTACCCACACCCAAAGCAAACTTTTCACAACAGCGAATCCTTACACACAACCCCAACCGAAGCAAAGATCATTCCACCCTCGAAAGCGTTATTTTCCCTCTAGCATCGAGCGGTGTGCGTACATCGTTCCATCGCGAAGCAAACGACACATCACAATGCGGAGAGGAAAAAAATCGCGCACGCGCCACATTATAGGTACCTAGGGCTAGGTGCATCCACTACGTGCGTTTACTCACTTAAGAACTGTCCACTGTACAGCAATCATGACGGCCTCGTCTCGGGAGCATTCAATCACCAACGCAACTCACCACCAGGACTATCAGTACAGAGTGCAGTCGAACCGCGCGACGTTTCGCATCGGTAATGGGAGCCACTCGATGTTTCGCTTGCCCTGCCCGTTCTACACGAAGCCGATGGGCGTCAAGTACAGTCTGGCCAACCAGATCTTATTAACCCTTCAACTGTTATCCGGCTTTCTCGCGAATTGCGTGACCTTGGGCTCCTGCGCCCTGGCAGTGGTCTTCGTGATGTACGCTTGCGGGCAACTGAGTGTCGTCACCTCCAGGTTGAATGGTATGGTGGCGAACGGGGGGAATTTGCAGGTTCCTGGCGCTGACTGAGAAAGCGCTGCAACAAATATCTCTCGTTGAATTCGCGGGATGTACATTAGATTTGTGTCTTCTTGGATATTATATTATCGCGGTACAGTAATATAAGCGATACTGAACACGCAATATCCTCATACAAAAAGATATCGAAAAGCCATTTAACGCTTTGTGATCCGAGGCTTCGTTCTCGAGATATTAACATTTGAATATTAGCGGCCCAAGTTCCGGGGCGCGCAGTTTAAAGCCAAAACAGCTGAGCGCGGAGCAGTGGCCGCTGGCGCGCACACGCACAAGCCTCGGATTCCAAAACGTGAAAAGACTTTTCGATGCCTTTTTGCATGAGAATATTGCATGTTCAGGATTGTCCCTCAATTTTGAGACATCCTGTATGTGCCCATTTTTTTGCTATTGCAGGAATGGAGAGACAACAATGTCACTGCTGCTATTACATACAGCATAATACTTCTATCTCTTACTTTCAATATTTTCATATTTTGTTACATAGGTGAACTTGTTGCTAAACGGGTAAGACCTTACAGCTCCGAACAAGCTTCTAATTATAAAGCACTCCCGAGTTCCGTGCACTTTAATGTCTATGCCTTTCTATAAGAGACTCGACCTACCTGTTGCACTAAACGTATTTGAGGATATAGCGTTTACACAGCACGGTATAACACCTTATTGTAATATAACATTTAAAGCTGGAAGTGAATGGATTTTTCAGTGCAGGAAGGTTGGCGAAATATCGTAAATGACTGATTGGTGCCAATTACCAGGGAAGAATAAACTTGCTCTAGTTTTAATAATGGCAATCTCCAAGTCGACGATGAGACTTACTGCAGGAAATATCGTCAATCTCTCCCTCAACAGCTTCACTGACGTACGTAACCCAATGTTAACGCTTCCTATTTAAATCATAGAATTAAAGAAACGTCTCCACTGAATAGGTCGTTAAAACATCGGTCGCTTTTTTGAACATGTTGCGAACACTAACTTGAAAGTTTCACGAGAGGCCCGAACAACGGAATTCACTTATTTCCTATTATCTAAAATGCCTGGTGTTACCCAGGTTACGGGGAGGTTCCGCTGTAAAAATCTAGTTTCTTTACTTCATTTTTCGAATGTTCAACCTTTTAAGAATAAAAGGATTTTTTTTAAATTCGTAAAATTTCAGAGTTATAGGCATCTGAGTAGCGGCAAATGCATGGGTAACAACCAGCCACTGGGCGCTCACGTAAAGCTTTAAACGCGTTTCTTTCGAAACAGTGTTCTTAAAATCGATGGAACCAATATCACAAAAAGTTATTATCCGATTCGACTAAAACTTTTTATATTTAGAAGAATATATATCTGTGTAGTGCAGAAACCATTAAAAATTTAAAAAAAATTGAAAATTTGTAATTTTTAAAGGCGTTGAAAAGAAGACAAATATAGGGAAAAAGTGATTTCAAACTTCAAGTGTCGTTATTTTCTAAAAAAATGTATTTTTTTGTCATTTTTACTGCTAAGTCTACTAGCGAGTTTCATGCCCTTTAATAACCTGGCATTGTTTTTTACTTCAGACCAATGGTTTATGTGCTACAGGTTCCACCGTTTTGAATGAATTTTTGACGTCTCGACTTTAACCACCCCCAGTGCCGTCTACAATGATTACTTGCCAAAGAAAAAAAATTATTTTTATAGTTTAAGACATCCTTAATACAATGCAAAATGTCCCATTAAATTATATGTAGTCCCTATCCGTTATAAACCCGCGGTATCATTGTTTCGAGCTCCCTTTCTGCATGGCTTTGGGAAACATCATGGAAGTCGGGCTCCTTAATGGCCCAACTGGCCCACGCTGATGTAGAACATCTGCCAAATTTGAACGAAATCCGTACAGCGTTGCAAATTTGTACTACTTACAAACAAACAAAAAACGGACAGAAAATGAATTTTATATACATATATCTACGACTATAGATTATTTGTACACTGATAATACTCATGTGCATTAATGCTATAAAAAACGTTTTATGGCGTTGCCATAAAAAATAATTACCCTACGCGTTCGTAATATTGTCACGTTGAATCTGTTCAGCGCCGTCAGCAGAAGCAGTCTGTTTACGCTCAAACTATCAATTTATCGATTCCACCCTTACGTATAATGTATAATGAAGCATGGAGTTACCACCCCCTGGAAAGGAATGCTGTCCCCTTCCGAGAGGAACCTGGGAAGAAGCGCAGGCGCAAGATTGTTCTCCTCAGAGCCGTTATCACATCGTCAGCATTTAGTATCAAGCGTGCTTTCGAGTTTCAACGATGCAAACGTTTGAAGCAGGCAGCGGTAGCGCGAAGTTTATTACAAACGCTGACGACTGTGAGAAATATATAAACTTAAGCATAGAGTGGAATCGTTGGCTCCTGAAACCTTTGGGCCTATGGCCAAACTGGCCTAACACTCCGATAATAGAAAGATGCTTCTACTGGCTGATAGACACCATTTGTTACGCCGTGATAAGTTCACTTGTCCTACCGTGCAGTGTCTACCTGGTACTAGAAGTGGAAGAGTTCTACGATAAGCTGAAGCTGCTCGGTCCGTTAAGTTTTTGCGTGATGGCGTACATGAAGTACACTCTGTTGATTTTACACGCGGACGATTTACGCGAGTGCGTGGATCGCATCGAATTGGACTGGAGGCATGTCAGACACGTTCAGGATAGGGATACCATGGTGGCGAGAGCGATCTTTGGAAAGCGATTAGTGCTAATTTGCAGTTTTTTCATGTACAGCGGTGCCCTTTTTTATTTCGTTGTGATACCGATTGCCGGCGGGACGGTGGTGGCGGAAGACGATAATGTTACCTTCATTCCGTTGAGGCTTCCTGTCTCAAAATACATAGTGGACACACGCTACAGCCCCGTAAACAAGATCGTATTTCTCATTCAGGTTTTAGGCGGTGGCCTTATTCATGGCATATCAGCAGGTGCGTGCAGCCTAGCCGCAGCCTTCGCTGTCCATGCCTGCGGTCAGATGGAAGTGTTGAACAACTGGCTGGAGCATTTGATTGACGGTCGAGAAGACATGTGTACAAACGTGGATGGAAGGGTCGCGAGCATCGTGAGTCAGCACGTGCGAATCCTAGAGTGTGTAAAATCAGTTTGTAACGATCAAAAATTTTTATTATAAACAAAAATATGTACGTATATTTGAAAATACAGAGAATTCGTTGAAATAAAATTCCCTGTATTTTCCCGTGAGTTGTGAATGGAACAATCTCGAAATATTGCTCGTATATTACTACCCCAGAATGTCATCAGTCGCCTCTTATTCTGATGTTTATCATTTACAGATTTCTGGCGCTCATTGAGAAAGCGCTGAAGCAAATATCTCTCGTCGAACTCGTAGGATGCACGTTACAGTTATGCCTTCTTGGATATTATATTATCGTGGTACAATTATATACTTGATATCGCGAAAAACTCTCTGCAAATGAATAATTATAAAAGGTTTCGGTATTGCAGGAGTGCAGGATGAACGATCTAACTGCTGCCGTGACATACAGCATAATACTTTCAGCGTGCACTTTTAATATTCTCATATTTTGTTATATAGGCGAGATCGTCGCCGATCAGGTAATCGTATTCCGCCGTGGGCACACTTATTTTCACACCTTCCATGGGCACAGTGTTTTTTTGCTGTTTTCGACTTTTAAAACATTTGAAAAAATTATGGGATACTTATCCAAGTCTCTAGTTTAATATATAATCGTTCTTTGAGTGAAATGTTTAAAGGATTAATTAGGATAAATAAAAATTCGGAAGGAAGTTTAAGAAAAGAGGCAATGTGCCGGGACATATACGACCCAGTGTGCCCACGGCGGGGTATAGGTAGTTTCTATTATAAACAAGTGGATACCCACTTTAAGACACTTTAATCCCAACGACTTTCTATAAGGGGGTCTGCCTACCTGTTGCACTGTGCGTCTATAGAAATACATAGCATACTATCTATTTCAAGACAAAGAATTCCTTTTAATGTTACACTATTCTTATTAAATGAAATGCGAGGAGAACATATCTTGTGACAGTGCGAAATGGTTGGCGAAATATCGTACATGACTGAGTGGCACCGATTACCAGGAAAGAGGAAGCTTGGTATAATTTTGATAATTGGAATGTCCAGGTCGTCGCTGAGACTTACCGCAGGAAATATCATCCAACTCTCCCTCAACAGTTTCACTGACGTAAGAATGCATGCACTATCGTTATCTCTTTAAATCCAGAAATATAAGTGACGTTTCAAACGAATAGGTTGTTAAGACATCGGTCGCATTCTTAAATATGTTACGAACATTGACGTGAAAGCCGTGCCCAAAAGCAGGCGCAACTACCTGGTATAGTTACTGATACCACTCCAAGAAACATTGTATGCTTGTTATATTTCTACCCTTCTATTGAAGACAACCCCTCTGACCCGACGGAAAATAGCGGCCCGTCTCTTCACACGGCCGACGCGGTGCAACCTTAAACTGACAATGAGTGGTAGACATTGGGATATAGCATATTGTACAATGAAATTAGAAAGCACATGTATAGAATACAAGAAATTATTGTACAGGATGTTAAAATATTATACGGATATAATGTTTATTCGAAATATGCACCGTATGTTAATATAAGTGCGAAATCGTTACTTCGAGTCAGGACATAGCACATGGTACGTCACCCAGCCGCATAAGATGTCTCGCGTTGACGTATAATGTACGTTTAAAATCTTTTACTCATAAAGTTATAAAGCAATTTAGGTTACCTACTGACTTGTACTGACGTTTTCGAATTGCTAGTGTTGACGAACACAAAAGGTGCGTTATTACTTGCACTGCGTCCTGTGATTTTACTGCATTCGCATTTTTTTAGAAAATTCAAGACTGTACTTATGAATTATTATCAGGGAAACCATTTGTTTCCTTTAATTGAAAATGATCATCGTATTTAATCACAGTCGCTACCAAAGTAAAGCGGCCTGTAGACGGTCAATATTCTTGTGCAATATACCTATTATCTACAATATATCTATAGGCCGCTTAAAGAAGCTTTTGTGACAGTGAAGAAAAGAAATTATCATTTTGAATATTTTAGTTCAAGGTTGTAATTATAAAAATCCAGAAGATAGTTATCTCATTCTTTTCTGTTCTTCCTACAAAATACAATTCTCTGTATGATGATAATTTTAATAGTAATAATGTGACCGTGCTCAAAGAAAGGATGCTTATTTGCATATTTCGATGAAATTTTCAGCATATATAAAACTTAGGTACTTAAATCTGCAAGCGGGATTTTTAAATTTTCATTATGGGATCAGATAAAAAATTTAAAAAGCGACCTTCGTTATTTTCTTCGCTATCCCGACCAATTGCAATTTTTCTTCAAAACGACAAAACACCCCTAATCCTTCTAGCTTCTCAAAAAAAAGCTCAAGTGGATTGGACCAATTTTAAAAAAGTTGTGCCGTTTTAAAGGGTGTCCCAATAGTTTTGTGGCCCACTGTGTACCTGCCGTACGTGGTACGTCCTTCGGATAGGAGGGGTCAACGAATATGATATTTGAAACATGATGAGATTATTCCTTACCCATTCATGACTTCATATCGCGTGGATGTATTAACTGAATAAAACCATTTATATAAACCATCCCACGATTCTTTTCGTCAATGTCCAAAACTACACTTACTAAAATCACAACACATATTAAACAACCCGATCCTCGTCCAAAAGTAACGAAACGAAACCATTCACATTTCCTCCCACACCCCCGAAGCAAAGTTTTCGCAACAACGAAACCTTACAAACAACCCCAACCGAAGCAAAAATCATTCCACCCCTGAAAGCGATATTCTCCCCCTGGTATCGATCGACGGGCGTGCATTGTTGCATCGCCAAGCAAACGACACATCAGAAAGCGGAAAGGAAAATAATCGCGCACGCGCCATCTTATAGCAACCTACAGCTAGATGCATCGTGCGTTTATGTACTCACTCAACAACCGTCCGCTGTACAGCAAT
Organism: Andrena hattorfiana; assembly: GCA_944738655.2. Lineage (NCBI taxonomy): Eukaryota > Metazoa > Arthropoda > Insecta > Hymenoptera > Andrenidae > Andrena > Andrena hattorfiana. Next base: position 30,580,642 of record OX122892.1, on the reverse strand, counting down.
CATGGCGAACTCGTCTCCCGACCATTCAATCACCAACGCCACTCACCGCAAAGACTATCAGTACAGCGTGCAGTTGAACCGCTGGTTCCTCAAACCTATAGGGGTCTGGCCTAAGCTGACCGAGTCTACCACGAAGGACAAGATCCTGACAAGGCTGCTGAACCTCGCTTGCCACTCGTTGATCATTTTCACCGTCGTCCCTTGTTTTCTGTTCATCGTGTACGGGGACGCGAGCATGCAGACACGAATGAAGGCGATCGGCCCGATGAGCCACTGGCTGATGGGCGAGCTGAATTATTGCTGCCTGAGCATGCGGACCAGCGACATCCTCCACAGTGTGCGCCACATTCAGGAAGATTGGCGAACAGTGAAACGGCCCAGTGACCGCGAGCTGATGCTCAAGAACGCGAAGGTCGGCCGTTTCATCGCGTGCATAGCCGCCCTCTGCATGAACCTCGGCGTTTTCTCGTACAACATAATCACTGGTTTCCGAAAGACGACGTTCCGCGTAGGTAACGAGAGCCACTCGATGTTTCGGCTGCCCTGCCCGTTCTACACGAACCTGATGGACGTCAGGTACAGCCCGGCCAACGATATCGTATTTGCCCTTCAATTGTTATCTGGCTTCCTCGTCAACTGCGTGACCGTCGGCTCCTGCGCCTTGGCAGCGGTCTTCGCGATGCACGCTTGCGGGCAACTGAGCGTCGTCACCTCCAGGTTGAATGATATGGTGGCGAACGAGGGGGGACAGGTAGCTGCCAGTGAAAAGTTGGGATTTATCGTGGAGAAGCACCTTCGCGCGTTGAGGTACGCTGTTTTCGTTATGATCGGTGTCCGTTTTATGGCTGTGCATCTTTATGTGCATTGTGGAGAAGTGGGGAGTACGCGGAGCGGGGAAGTTGTTTCTGGAGATGTGATTTAATGCGCCTTAACTATGAGAACGTTAATTTCAGCTTTGTGTCATATACAGAGAGAGTAATGAATCTGATCTGCCTTGTTGAGTTGGTGGGGTGCACGCTCAACTTGTGCTTGCTCGAGTATTACATGCTTACGGTACGCTTAATGCTTCGGAATGTCTTCGAAGAAATCGATAGCTTATTGTTAGTACAAATATTGTATGTCCACTTTTAGCGGTTTCGAGAAAGAAAGGTTTAAACATACAATGGTACCAGAGATGGGCGAAAAATTATTTTAAATAAAAATTTGTGTACGGAATTTTTATTTAAAATCATTTTTTGCCCAGCTCTGAATGGCACATAAGATTATAATGAAGAAATATATTATTTTTCACAAACTTATGAAGTAGATAATTTTGCAGCATAAAGAAGCAGTCAAGAACTATTAATTATTGCATATAAAAACTCAAATTTCACTAACAGTGGACATACAATATTTGTGCACTGAGCCATCGAAATGTTCATTTAGCCGGAATAAATAACAGAGATATGCTTTCAAAGCACGTGCGCATAAGTGACCGTTTTGCAATGTATAAAACATGAATTTTGTAGTTTGAAGTAGGACGGTGAAATACGAGTATCGATGCATTGATTTTTCTGCTCGATTTCCATGTAATCCCTTATTCGAACATATTCTGGTTTTTCAGGAAAAATCGAAGGAAACCACGGCCATATACGCCATTTTATACGCATCCATGACTTTCAATATCTTCATATTTTGCTATATCGGGGAGAAACTCACAGAGCAGGTAAAGGATCGTTAACGGAAACATATCTACGAGATCAGTAAATCGATGGTGCTATACAAAATAACATTCGCTTTTTTCACAGTGCAAGAATGTTGGCGAGAAAGCTTACATGACAGAGTGGTACCGTTTACCTCGAGAAACTATTCTCGGTCTGGTCCTGGTGATTTCGAGATCGAGCATAGTGACCAAGATCACTGCTGGCAAATTGGTCAAGATATCCATCGCAACTTTTGGTGACGTGAGTACCGAAACATTGAATCTGAAACACCAATCACCGTGTTTAACACATTTTCACGCTTCCTTAACAGGTGTTCAAAACATCCTTCACGTACTTCAACATGCTTCGCACGATCGCAATGTGAATCGCCATATTCTTAATGCCGTATCATCGCGTCTAACACATTGTAGGTTCCACGTAATAATAAACGAATAAAACCCCTTCGTTACTCGATGCGTTTACACTGAGTCCACCTGTGCACAAGCCCACGGTTCGCACTCGACAAACATATTTGCGTCCACCGCGGCAACAGGTTGTACAGATCGATCGGCAAACAGTCGTACGGAATAATCTGCGCAAGCGTTAGAATACATGGTGCGCCGACCCTCCCCGCGCAGCATATTCAACATATCGTTAGTAGCAACCACGACCTGGGCGAGCGATCACGATGACCAGCGAATCCGTGGTCATCGAGGCAGGCCTCGATAGTTTGAGCGATTACAGTCTCCAGCTAAACCGATGGTTCCTCAAGCCAATAGGCGCATGGCCACTGTCCTCCTCTACTTCTAGGCTCGAACGAATCATTTCTATCGCTTTGATCGTGATCTCCTACTGCTTAATATCGTTCACAGTGATCCCCAGCTTGCTGATGATTCTCCTTGGAGATGACGATAATGTAAAGAAGCTGAAGCTATGCGGCCCCCTGAGCCACTGGCTCGCGGGAGGAATCAACTATACCACGCTGCTGTTGCGAAGCAAAGATATACGATACTGCGTGGAGCACATCGAAATGGACTGGAGGATAATAACGAGAGCGAAGGATCAAAGCGTAATGGTGAAAAACGCAAAATTCGGTCGCTACGTGGCTGTTTTCTGTGCTGGGTTCATGCAAGGCGGAATTCTCTGTTACTGTGTTGTAAGCCGGATCTCTACGGAGATCGTTTACGTTGGCAACGAGACCAGAATCGTGCATATGCTGCCCTGTACGGTGTATAAGAAGCTGTTGAACGTGGATACCAGTCCTATGAACGAAATCGTCTTTGTCTCGCAGTTTATGTCGGGTTTCGTCGTCACCTCCACAGCAGTTGCAGCTTTTGGTCTGGCTGCAGTGTTCGCGGCTCATGCCTGCGGTCAGCTGAATGTCCTGGTGACTTGGGTTACTGAATACGTGAATGAATCAGGGAAACAGAATAAAGGAGCTTATTTCAGCGAAATTGGTGTGGTTGTGGAGCAGCATGTGCGTGTCTTGAGGTAATATTAAAGCTACTCCGCGATTGTATCCTTGCACACCGTGTGTATTAATTGCAGGTTCATAGCGCGCATCGAATACGTGATGCGCCGAATATGCTTCATGGAACTGTGCAGGTGCACGTGGGCTATATTCATCATTGGTTATGACATTCTGACGGTACGCTGAGAGTGGTTGAAATCGTGTATACAAAATACACGCGTTGTTTTCGATACACGATCTCTGATCAGTGATATGTCAGGGATACAATTTTCCCCCAAGTACGCGTGATTTTTAAAAGAATTTCCCGATCTGTCTGTACCATTTCATGCGTTATATCGATACATGTGTCTTCTAGTGCCACATTGTCCCGTTCAAAAAAACAAGCGAAGAATTTGTTGTTTTAGGAATGGACCGATCACGATTTTCAAACTCTATCCACGTATTTTGTGATACTGATTTCTATGTCCTTCAACATTTTCATAGTGTGCTATGTCGGTGAGGTGCTCACAGAACAGGTAACAGAAACACGTTAATACTGAGCGATGACAGACCAAAGGAATATAAGAAGCTGCTCGATATTCACCGAGCGAATTCTTAACAGTGCAAGAAAATTGGTGAAGTGGTTTACATGACAGATTGGTATCATTTACCTTACAAAAACGCTCACGACCTGATCATGATCATTGCACGGTCCAGCGTGGTGACGAAAATCACAGCTGGCAAGCTGATACATATGTCCGTTTACACATTCGGCGACGTAAGTATGTTTATTGTCCATGTAAATACACACCCTCGTGCTTCTTATTGAATGCATGACATTACATGACATTCCAGGTGTTCAAAACCGCATTCGCATATTTAAACATATTTCGGCAAAAGACGTGATATTGACGCATACGTGAGGCAATCTGTAGGGTGTATAAATTTGTAGATATGTATGCAGAGTTCGCACATTGCATGTAAAATACAATATTCCCTACAATTTTAAACGCAAACAGTCTGTATTCATTCAACCGTCAAACATACCATCTGCGGCGTCACCCAAACACCTCACTATTAATACCATACTATAATATAAACTATTACTCTATTAAAAAAATATCCCGTTCAGAACCCCATGGGTCGTCATTGTTCGATGCGTACACACAGACTGCACTAGCTTAGCTTACAAACAATGTGTACCTGCGTTCCCCACCGCAACAAGTTGCTATGACCATGCAAGATCGATCAGCGAACATTCGTGCAAGGAACACTGCGCAAGCGTGTTGCAACGAGATACATGCTCGGATGATCGTCCCCTACAGAATACTCAACCCAGAAGTTTTCTCGTCTTCGATGAGTGATCACGATGTCCAACGAATCCCCTGTCATAGAGACCGACCTCGGTAACTTGAGCGATTACAGTCTTCAACTGAATCGCTGGTATCTGAAACCGATAGGCGCTTGGCCTTCGTCCTCCGCTACCACTAGACTCCAACGAATCGTTTCTATCATTTTGATCGTAGTCTGTTATTGCTCGATATCGTTTACGGCGATCCCCTGCATACTGTACATGGTGCTTGAAGATGAAGATATTGAAAACAAGCTGAGGATGATTGGCCCCTTGAGCCACTGGATCGTGGGAGGAATCAATTATACCACGCTGCTGTTACGCAGCAAAGAGATACGATACTGCATGGAGCACATCGAGATGGATTGGAGGATAATAACGAGTGCGAAGGATCAAAGCGTAATGGTGAAAAACGCAAAATTCGGTCGCTACGTGGCTGCTTTCTGTGCTGGGTTCATGCAAGGCGGAATTCTCTGTTACTGTGTTGTAATAGCGATCTCCACTGAGATCGTAAATGTTGGAAACGAGACAAGAACCGTGCACATGTTGCCCTGCGCGGTTTACAAAAAGCTGTTGAACGTGGATTCAAGCCCTATGAACGAAATCGTCCTAGCCTCGCAATTTCTGTCGGGTTTCATCGTGAACTCAAGTGCAGTGGCAGTTTTTAGTCTGGCTGCGGTGTTCGCCGCGCATGCCTGCGGGCAGCTGGATGTCCTGGTGATTTGGGTTACCGAATACGTGAATGAGGCACGGGAACGCAATAAAGGCCCTAATTACAGCGGAATAGGTGTGATCGTTGAGCATCATCTGCGGGTCTTACGGTAACATTGAAGATACTCCGTGGTTTCATAGTTACCATATTTCTGTGATTATCGTGTATATTAATTACAGCTTCATATCGCGTATCGAAGACGTGATGCATCGAATATGTTTCTTGGAATTATTGAGGTCCACATCGGATATATGCATGATTGGCTATTACATTCTGACGGTACGCTGAATGTGGTTGAATTTGTGTATAGGGGAGAGTGGGGTAATTGCGAACACCTATGCAAAAAAGCAAACAAACCGAAAACTGTGTGAGAAATGAATTTGTTTATTATTTACAAACATACTTTAACTATTCATCTATAAAGTACTGTGACGAATTTTTGAAAAATTATAATAAAAAATCTATTTTATAGTGAAAAAGCAAAACCCTTGGTGTTTGTGATTACCCGACTGCCGTGGAGTAATCGCGAACAGAGTGCTCAATATCGCAGAAGTCGCACAGAAAGCGCGATTTCAATGGTCAACCCATAAAAAACGTTGTTACAACCTATACTTAATGTATTTTTAAAATTCTTCTCCTTATGCGTTAAAAAAAAAGTGCAATTGGTCGGAATATCAAAAAAAATAATAAAGGCCGCTTTTTAAACTTTTTTTTGAGCCTGTAATGAAAGTTCAAAAATCACTTTTGTAAATATAAATGTTTTATACGCGCTGAAAATTTCATGAAAATCGGTTAACGTTGCTCTGAGCTACAAATGCTTAGAGATCGCAGAATGAGGTCGAAAATCGCGAAATTCCCGAAATCAGCGATTTAAAAAACAACCATTACCTACTATTATTTTCGGTATTCCGACCAATTGCAATTTTTTTTCAAAACGACAAAACACGTCACTTAGTAAACTAATCCTTCTAGCTTCTTAAAAAAACTCAAGTCGTTGGGACCAATTCTAAAAAAGTGATGCAATTTTAGAAGGTTTAAACTTTTTTTCGTCCCTCACTGTACCTATGGTGCCTATACGTTGTTTTCATTTTTCGTTCGTAATTTCGCGGCATCTAAAACGATTCAATATTAAAATTAAGTAAAAAAAGAACAAGGGTATTGGTATTGACGAACAAATCGGATGGGGTAATCTCGAACGTTCGAGAGAACCCACCACATCAAAAAATAAAAAAGAATTTATTTCACAGGTTAGAATCATGATTCAAGCAACGCCTTGGTCACAAAATGTTGGTAAAAAAGTGCTTTCTTTCAACTTAAAATAATCCCAATTGTATCATTAATTCAACAATAATTACATACAATTGAAAATGGACAAAATATTACTTGAAACATGATAAAAATAATAAATTGTGTTTATCTTGAATAGCATGAGCGTTCTGTATTTATTACTTTCTGCCCAGCGTTGGATACGACCTAAACTATTAGCTAGTGGAGAGGGAACGTCAGTTTTTAATTATTAAAACGCCGCAACCATCGCGTTCGCAATTACCTCGCGTTGGTGTTTACCCCACTCTTCCCTACAATATACACCCGCTGTTTTCGATACATAAAAATGATGAAATTAGCAAGCGATTTATCAAAACTGCATCTCTGACCAATGAAATGTCAGGAATGCAATTTTCCCTCAAGAATGAGTGATTTTTAAAAAAAAAATCTGATCTTGCCTGTGCCATTTCATGAGCTATATCAATCATTGTATCTTCTACTGCATCATTAGTCCGTTTAAAAATGTAAAAGGAACATTTGTTTTTTTTAGGAATGGTCCGTTCCCAATGTTGAAGGTATGGTCGCGTCCGATACCAATATCCAAATTATAACCGCGTATTTCATGGTACTGATTTCTACAAGTTTCAACATTTTCATATTGTGTTATATCGGTGAGGTGCTCACAGAACAGGTAACAGAAACACGTTAATACTGAGCGATAATAGACCAACGTGGTATAAGAACCTGCTCGAGATTCACCGAGCGAATTCTTAACAGTGCAAGAAAATTGGTGAAGTGGTTTACATGACAGATTGGTATCATTTACCTTACAAAAACGCTCATGACCTGATCATGATCATTGCACGGTCCAGCGTGGTGACCAAAATCACAGCTGGCAAGTTGGTTCATATGTCCCTTTACACATTAGGCGACGTAAGTATGTTTATTGTCCATGTAAATACACACCCCCGTGCTTCTTATCGAACGCTGACATCACATGACATTCCAGGTGTTCAAAACCGCATTCGCATATTTAAACATATTGCGGCAAAAGACGTGACACTGTCGCACATGTGAGGCAATCTGTAGGATGTATAAATTTGTAGATAGATTCTCAGAGTTCGCACATTGCAGGTAAAATACAATATTCCCTACAATTTTAAACACAAACACTCTGTATTCATTCGACCGTCAAATATACTATCTGCGGCGCCACCCAAACACCTCACTATTAATACCATACTGTAATATAAACTATTACTCAATTAAAAAGATATCGCGTTCAGAACTCCATGAGTTCGTCATTATCCGATGGGTACACGCAGACTGCACTGGCTCAGCTTACATAGTTGCGTTCACCAGCGCAACAAGTTGCTATGACGAAGCGGAATCGATCAGCGAACTATCGTTAAAAAAAAAACTGCGCAGGCGTTGTGAAACCAGATATGTATATCTACCGTGATCGTCCCCTGTAGGGTATTCAACTCAGTAGTTTGTTCGTCTTCGATGAATGACCATGATAACCAACGAACCCGCAGACATCCACACCAATCATGGCGACCTGAGCGATTACAGTCTTCAGCTAAATCGCTGGTATTTGAAACCAATAGGCGCCTGGCCTGCGTCCTCCGCTACCACTAGGCTCCAACGAATCGTTTCTATCATTTTGAACATACTATGTTATTGCTCGATATGTTTCACGATGATCCCTTGCCTGCTGCACGTCATGCTCGAGGATGAAGACCTCCAAAAGAAGCTGAAGGTAGTTGGCCCCCTGAGCCACTGGTTCGTGGGACTAATGAATTATACCACGCTGCTGTTACGTAGCAAAGAGATACGATATTGCGTGGAGCACATCGAAAAGGACTGGAGGATAATAACGAGAGCGGAGGATCAAAGCGTGATGCTGAAGAACGCGAAATTCGGTCGCTACGTGGCTGCTTTCTGTGCTGGGTTCATGCAAGGCGGAGTTCTCTGTTACTGTGTTGTAATAGCGTTCTCCACTGAGATCGTGAACGTTGGAAACGAGACAAGAACCGTGCACATGCTGCCTTGCGCGGTTTACAAAAAGCTGTTGAACGTGGATACAAGCCCTATGAACGAAATCGTCCTATCCTCGCAATTTCTGTCGGGTTTCATCGTGAACTCAAGTGCAGTGGCAGTTTTTAGTCTGGCTGCGGTGTTCGCCGCGCATGCCTGCGGACAGCTGGATGTCCTGGTGACTTGGGTTACCGAATACGTGAATGAGTCGCGGGAACATAATAAAGGCCCCACTTACAGCGGAATAGGTGTGATCGTGGAGCATCATCTGCGGGTTTTACGGTAATGTTAAAGGTCATCCGTGGTTCCATATTTGCCATAGTTCTGTGATTATCAGTGATTATCGTGTATATTGATTACAGCTTCATATCGCGTATCGAAGACGTGATGCATCGAATATGTTTCTTGGAATTGTTTAGGTCCACCTTGGATATATGCATGCTTGGCTATTACATTCTGACGGTACGCTGAATGTGGTGGAAATTGTGAATACTAAGTACACCCGTTGTTTTTCATACATGAGAATGATAAAAGTTGCTCTGACGAATGATATGTCAGGAATGCAATTTTTCCCAAAGTATTAATGATTTTTAAAAAAATTTCCCGATCTATCTGTGTCATTTCATGCATTATATCGATAATTGTATCTTCTAGTTTACCATTTGCCCGTTTAAAAAAGTAACAGGATCATTTGTGGTTTTAGGAATGGTCCGATCGCAATTTTCAAGGTATGACAGCGTACTTCGTGGTACTGATTTCTATAATCTTCAACATTTTCATAGTGTGTTATATCGGTGAGGCGCTCACAGAACAGGTAATAGAAACATGTGAATACTGCGCGATGATAGACCATAAGTGAACGAAATTTACCGAGCGAACTCTTAACAGTGCGAGAAAATTGGTGATGTGGTTTACATGACAGACTGGTATCATTTACCTTACAAAAATGGTCTTGACATAATCATGATCATCGCACGGTCGAGTGTGGTGACCAAAATCACAGCTGGAAAGCTAATTCATATGTCCCTTTACACGTTCGGCGGTGTAAGTATATCTGTTTTCCTAAGATAATAGAAAGAAAATAGTCACATGAAACATGTTTATCAGTATTAAACCATAAAGCTCAAGCGTTATTCCAGGTAATAAAAACCTCATTTGCGTATTTGAATCTACTACGCCGAACGAAGTGACACGAGCGCGCACATAGAACCAATTGTAGAATGTATAAATTTGCAGATAGATACGCAAAGATCGTGCATTCTTTGTAAAATACATACAATATTCTGTACCATTTCTTCCTTAAACCATCTATATTCAATCACCCTCCTACCATCTGAGATATCACACTAACATTTTATCATTATTCACAATGTCACACTGTAAATGGCTACACAGTTATAAAGATATCGCGTGCAAAGACCCATAGGTTCATCATTCGATGCGTGCGCGCAAACTGCACAAACTTAGACCGCAAGCAAACTTGCATCCACCACCGCACACAGTTGCTACAACCAAGCAAAATCGATCAACCAACTGTTATTCACAGAAGGTTGCGCAGGCGTTGTGCAACCAGGTATATCCACCGTGCCCCTCCCCTACATTGACACACGCTTCAGTAGCTTGCTCGTCTTCGATGAGTGACCAAGATGATCAAGGAATCCGCAAGCAAACAAGGCGATATTAGCGATCTGTGCAACTACAGTCTCCAGCTGAATCGCTGGTATCTGACACCGATAGGCGCTTGGCCTTCGTCCTCCTCCACACCTAAGCACGAACGAATCATTTCGATCATTCTAATTATCCTCTGTTACTGCTTGATCGCGTTCACGGTGGTCCCTAGCTTCCTGAGAATCCTCCTGGAAGATGAGGATATTCGAAAGAAGCTGAAGATACTCGGTCCTCTGGGACACTGGTTCGTGGGAGGAATCAATTACACCACGCTGCTGTTACGCAGGAAGGAGATACGCCGCTGCGTGGAGCATATGAAGATGGATTGGAGGATGATAACGAGGGGACAGGACCAACGTGCGATGCTGAAGTTCGCTAAATTCGGTCGTTACGTGGCTGCCTTCTGTGGTGCATTTATGCAAATCGGAGTCCTCTCTTACTGCGCTGTAACAGCGTTCTCCACGGAGATCGTTTACGTTGGAAACCAGACCAGAACAGTGCACCTGCAGCCCTGTGCGGTTCACAAGAGGCTGTTGAACGTGGATACCAGCCCTATGAATGAAATCGTCCTCGCCTCGCAGTTTCTGTCGGGTTTCATCGTGAACTCCAGTGCGGTGGGTGCTTTCAGTCTGGCTGCCGTCTTCGGGGCTCATGCCTGTGGTCAGCTGGATGTCCTGATGACCTGGATTACCGAATACGTGAATGAGCCGGGGCAGAAGGATAAGACATACTTGAATAAGATCGGTACGATCGTGGAGCATCATCTAAGGATTTTTAGGTAAGATTCAAGGTGTTCCGTGATTCCCTGGCTGTTGGATTTCTTCAACTTGTCGTCTATATTAATTGCAGATTCATATCGCGTATCGAACACGTGATGAATCGGATATGTTTTATGGAATTGTTCAAGTGTACGCTAGATATGTGCATGCTTGGTTATTATATTCTAACGGTATGCTCAAGATATTATACACCATAAACGTCACTTATTATTCATGATTTCTCCACATGCAATCGACTTTTCGAATGATTTAGTCGCTATTTTGATGATTAGGATTGTAACGCTTCGACGACGCGATTAATTAAGTGTAAAGTATCCGTTCTTCTAGGAATGGGCCGATCACGATGTTCAGAATTTGACTACATACTTCATTATACTTACATCCATGTGTTTCAACATCTTCACGGTTTGTTATATCGGTGAAGTACTCATGGAACAGGTAACAGAGAAATATTAACACTGACAAATGTAGCCCCTCGCCGATTTCAGTGAAACTTGTGCGAGTTGATAGCTCTACATGTACAATAAAAGTTTGGAAAAACCGCATACCCCTGTACATATATTAGTAACAAAATAGTTTTATGGTGAAAGTAAAAATACGTATGTGTAATTGGAAGTATATTATGTGCTAACACCGAGCAAAAAATTTGAGGTCTTCTACGCTTGCCGCCATCACCGCTGTTGAACTAATGTTTTTTGAAACTTTACATGGAATTTTTGGTAACTGGTGGAATTTTAGCAGCTACAATTGTAGATACAGATCCACCATCTCGTACGAGTTTCATTCAAATCGACGAGGGCCATGTGTGAGGCTTCCTACGTGAGTGACGTAGAGGCAACTGCTTCAAAGCGTGGGGAAAGCTTATCCACTGAATTCTTAACAGTGCAAGAAAGTCGGCGAAGTGGTTTACATGACGAACTGGTATTACTTGCCTGATAAAGCTATTCTCGACCTGCGACTGATCATCACGAGATCAAGTGTGGTAATTAAGATGACCGCAGGAAAGTTGATCCACATGTCTGTGTACACATTCGGCGATGTAAGTATGGTTACTGTCCATGTAAATCCACATCCGATGCTCCTCATTGAATCCATAGGATTACGTACCATTCCAGGTGATGAAGACTGCTTTCGCATATTTAAATTTATTGCGCCAAACGACGTGACACAGACGCGCAAGTAAAATAATCCGTAGCATGTATAAATTTGTGAAAAGATATGCGGAGCTTGCATATCGTTTGTAAAACACAATATTTCCTAAAATTCTAGTCACAGTCTACACTCATTTAACCTATTACCATTTAAGACGTTATCCAAACACCTCGTTTTTAATAGCACTACCACTATGTAAACTACCGCTCCGATCGAAAGATATTGCGAGCAGACCCCAATGAGTTTATCATGATTCGACGGCTGCGCGTAAACTGCAGTAGTTGTGCTAACAAACACAGCTGCGTTTACCACAGCGACAAATTGCTTTGACTAACAAAAAATCGATCCGCGAGCTGTCGTTCACAGCAACCTGCGCAAGCGTTGTGTCTTCACGAATATGCACCGCGACTCTCTCCCGTAGGATACTCAGTTCAGTTGTTCCGTCGCCTTCGATGAGTGACCACAATGGCCAACGAATCCGCAGTGATCCAGGCCAATCTTGGCGATCCGAGCGATTACAGTCTTCAACTGAGTCGCTGGTGTCTCAAACCAATAGGCGCATGGCCTGCGTCCTACGCTACCACGAGGCTCCAACGAATCGTTTCTCCCATTTTGAACGTACTTTGTTATTGCACAATATCGTTTACGATAATCCCTAGCATACTTTACGTCACGCTCGAGGATGAAGACATTCAAATGAAGTTGAAAGCAATTGGGCCCCTGAGCCACTGGTTCGTGGGAGCGATGAATTATACCACGCTGCTGTTGCGCCGCAAAGAGATACGATACTGCGTGGAGCACATCGAGACGGATTGGAGGATGATAACGAGAGCGAAGGATCAAAGTGTGATGCTGAAGAACGCTAAATTCGGTCGCTACGTGGCTGCTTTCTGTGCTGGGTTCATGCAAGGTGGACTTTTCTGCTACTGTGTTGCAGCCTGGTTCTCCACGGAGATCGTTTACGTTGGAAACGTGACCAGAACAGTGCACATTCTGCCCTGCGCGGTATATAAGAAACTGCTGAACGTGGATACCAGCCCTGTGAACGAAATCGTTTTTGTCTTGCAGTTTCTGTCGGGTATCATCGTGAACTCAAGCGCAGTGGCAGCTCTCAGTCTGGCTGCGATCTTCACGGCTCATGCCTGCGGTCAGCTGAATGTCTTTGCGACTTGGGTTACTGAATACGTGAATGACTCAGGGAGACACAGTAAAGGTTCTTACTCCAGCGAGATACGTGTGGTTGTGGACCATCATCTGCGGGTCTTAAGGTAACATTAAAGATACTCTGTATCTTGCGTATATATCATATCGTGCGTATTGATTGCAGCTTCATATCGCGTATCGAAGCCGTGATGCAACGAATATGTTTCTTGGAACTGTTTAGGTCCACGTTCAATATGTGCATGCTTGGCTATTACATTCTGAAGGTACGCTGAAAGTGGTTAAATTTGTATATAAAAAATACACGAGTTGTTTTCCATACATGAACATTATGAAATTTGCAAGAGATTTATTAACCCTTTGCTGGGCGCGCCCGCTGCAGTTAGCCGCAAATTTTACATTTCGTATTGTACCATATGTAGTGTTCAAACTGGATCCATGTCCAGTTAAGGATTCTTCCAGCGGACATTTTTGCATCATGCTACGTACTTGTCAGTTTCAAATTCAGTTTGGAAGTGTTTCTGATTGAATGAAAACGAAAGTATACCGCGTATCCTTCCGGCGAGCGCCCGTGTAGTCACAAATAGTTTCCCAGGTGTCCGCCTTTGATTGCTTTGATTTTTGGATATGTTTTATAGCACCGAAAAGTAATATATACGTGTTTCTTTTTTATTGCGGCCCGTTTTCATATTTAGGGGTATACCCCTCAAGGATATAAGGTTTTCAGGTGTTCGTTTCCGATTGCTTTTCATTATTTTTGTCGCTGTTGCATTAGGCAACTAGGCCCTTATGTGTTTGAGAATAATGTTACTTTCCACGCTTTTAGTTAGTCTATACTTTCCTGTGTCTTCCCGTACTCCCCTTCGTCTCTGAGCCATCGAAATACCGAGAATCAATTAATTTTCTTCGACTGCGCGGCAGAATTGGGTACAGTACGCAATCGTTATAGTCCCGTTTCTACCATGCGCTTTACGCCCGGCGACTATCCCCACCATTTTTTTTAATCATTCGGTCTCCAGTGAGAGAAACCGAGAACGAGTGAGAGGAAACGAAAGAGTCGACACGAAGTTGCCGTTGGCTATGTTCTATGTTCATTGAATAAAATATTATTAAGCAACTACTTAATGTAATTTCGATTTTCTTCTGTGAGACCTAAAATTGCCTAAATTTAAAGGTAAAACAACGAGAACTCCGATTGCGGTGTAAAAGCCGCAACGCGCCCACTCATGCAAGTTTGAAGAGCGCGCCCACCGAAGGGTTAAAATCGAGTCTCTGACAATGATATGTCAGCAATGAAATTTTCCCCCAAGTATAAGTGATCATTATATGAATTCTGCCTACGCCATTTCCTATATCGATACTCGCATTTTACAGTGCCACTTCAGCGCGTATAAAAAAGTAAAAGAAGCATTTGTTGTTTTAGGAATGGTCCGATCGCAATTTTCAAAATTTAACCGCACATTTCATGGTACTGGTTTCTACAAGCTTCAACATTTACATAGTGTGTTATATCGGCGAGGTGCTCACAGAACAGGTAATAAAAACACGATAACACTGAGCGATGGTATTCGTAACCGGCGAATTCTTAACAGTGCCAAAAAATTGGCGAAGTGGTTTACATGACAGACTGGTACTATTTACCTTACAAAAACGCCCGTAACTTGATTATGATCATCGCACGGTCAGGTGTGGTGACCAAGATTACGGCCGGGAAGATGATTCATATGTCGGTTTACACGTTCGGTAGTGTAAGTATATCTGCTTCGTTGACAGGAAAGAAATTCACAATTTTGGTCATTTTGCACAAGAGTATCCGTATTAAATCGTTAATACCGAGCACTATTCCAGGTGATAAAAACCGCATTCGCGTACTTAAATCTACTACGCGGAACCACGTAACACAAACGAGAGCATAAAACCACTTGTAACAATGTATGGGTACATGTGTAGATAAATACGCAAACCTCGTATATCACGTGTAAAATGCGATTTTGCGTATAATTTTAGGCTGAAACGATCTATATTTATTCACCCTCCTTCCACCTCAGGTACCACACTACCACTTCGTCATAATTCGCAATGTTACTCTGTAAAACTGGTCCACCGTTAAACAGATATCGCGTGCAAACCCCTGTGACTTCACCAGTTGTGCTTGAAAACATAGCTGCTTTCAGCACCGCAACAAGTTGCCCTGACAAAACAAAATCGATCAGCGAGCTGCCGTTCGGAGAACCTGCGCAGGCGTTGTGCAACCAGGTATATGCACCGCGATCGCCCCCCGGTAAAATACACAATTCAGTAGTTCCCTCGTCTTCGATGAGTGACCACAATGACCAGCGAATCCGCAGGCACCCAGACCAACCTCGGCGACCTGAGCGATTACAGTCTTCAGCTGAATCGATGGTACCTGAAACCGATAGGCGCTTGGCCTTTGCACTCCTCTACCTCTAGGCAGGAACGAATCGTTTCTATCATTTTGATCGTCCTATGTTATTGTTCAATATCGTTTACGGTGATCCCTTGCATGCTGCACGTCATACTCGAGCATGAAGACATTCGAAAGAAGGTGAGGGTACTTGGCCCTCTGACCCACTGGATCGTGGGAGGAATCAACTATACCACGCTACTGTTGCGGAGCAAAGAGATAC
Organism: Andrena hattorfiana; assembly: GCA_944738655.2. Lineage (NCBI taxonomy): Eukaryota > Metazoa > Arthropoda > Insecta > Hymenoptera > Andrenidae > Andrena > Andrena hattorfiana. The sequence goes on along the minus strand of OX122892.1, from coordinate 30,564,733 downwards.
AATACTGCGTGGAGCACATCGAGACGGATTGGAGGATTATAACGAGAGCGAAGGACCAATACGTGATGTTGAAGAACGCCCAATACGGTCGCTACGTGGCAGCCTTCTGCGGTACATTCATGCAAGGTGGAGTACTTTCCTACTGCCTGGTAACAGCGTTGACCACGCAGATCATTCAAGTTGGAAACGAGACCCGAGCAGTTCATGTGTTGCCCTGTGTGTTCTACAAGAAACTGTTGGACGTCGACGCCAGTCCCATGAACGAAATCGTCATTGCCTCGCAGTTTCTGTCGAGTTTCATCGTGAACTCCAGTGCGGTTGCAGCTTTTAGTCTGGCTGCAGTATTCGCGGCTCATGCTGGCGGTCAGTTGAATGTCCTGGTGACAATGGTTACAGAATACGGCAACGAATCAGGGAAGTACAGTAAGGGCGTTCAATTCAGCGAAATAGGAGAGATCGTGGAGCACCATCTGCGGGTTTTAAGGTATCATTCCAGATATTCCGTGGTTCTTTCGCTGGTTAATTGCTATGATTGTGGTATATGTTAATTGCAGCTTCATATCGCGTATCGAAGACGTGATGAATAGGATATCTTTTATGGAAATGTTTAAGTGCTCGCTGAATATATGTCTGATTGGCTATTACATTCTGACGGTACGCTGAAAGTGGTTGAAATTGTGCATACTAAGTACATCTGTTATTTCAATACATGAGGAATATAAAATTTGCTAGCGATTTATTAAAATCGAATCTTTCATCAGTATATGTCAGGAATGCAATTCTTCCCCTAGGGATTGCAAATTTGCCGACTTTTTCAATTACCGGTAATTCGGTAAAATTTTCATTCAAAACCGGTTTATCCGGTAATTTACCGGTAATTTTTTAAGGTACTGAAAATATAAAAGTAAACATAACAAACAAAATTTTTGATCTCTAATCGAGCATTATAAAAAATATATGCAAATAAAACTGTTCTAAACATAAAATATAAAATGATATAACACAAAATAGATATATTTGTATAACTATTGACATTACTTATTAATATGGATCTTCACCGCGAAAACAATGAAAAGAATCTTAATTTATATACATAATTAAATATTTTTTATTTAACAATTCTTTTTAATAAATAAGCACGCAAAAAACATAATTTGTCCAAACTTTGGTCTCCTGATAAAGCGCTCTTAGATTCTACACTTGTTCTTCAGGTAGTCATTAAGAAATCATATGCCATTTGTAGATATTTTCTTTTTACTTTTTCTACTTGAAAATACGTCTATTCTTTGGTGTCTTGATTCAGATTTTTAGTTTTCTTTTGGTTTAAAGTTGGTTCATCCTGAGGTTTTCGTTTCTATTATTAATTGAAGCTTTTTCCACTGATACCAGAGTAGATATCGACGGAATTAATGAATGCATATATGCGCTACATTGCTATACATAATTTATCGTATTACCGGTAAATATTTGGCGAATTACCGGTAAAAATTTGAGGGTATTTCTCGCGATTTACCGGTATTGCAATCCCTATCTTCCCCAAATACGATTGATGTTAAAATTTCCCGAACTGTCCGCGACATTTCATGCGCAACATCGATAACTGTATCTTCTCAAGCACCATTAGCCCGTATAAATAAAAAAAATATATAAAAAATTTTAAGTTAAACGATTTTATTTAAAATGGATTAAGAACTAAAAAATAATTCTTTTCTTATACTATAATTTCGATGGTGTTTTTCACTTTAAATACAATCGTGGAACAGAATGGGTGCGTTCAGCGAAACGAACCGCTACGTAGCTGCTCAGTAGCCGCTCACTGATTCAGGGATTGGCGGACTCCAGCTACCACTGATGGAGGGGGAAATATCTACAGGAGCGGTGGTTATGTGTGCACGACGCAGGCGCAGTCACGCAGTCATAACCACCGCTCCTGTAGATGTTTCCCCCTCCATCACTGGTAGCTGGAGTCCGCCAATCCCCGAATCAGTGAGCGGCTACTGAGCGGCTACGTAGCGGTTCGTTCCGCTGAACGCAGCCAATATGTCACAACAATTTCATTTCGATGCTGGATTCTGTATTAAATTGATTCATATTTTGTTATGACATATCCTGCTCTACGATTTTATTTAAAATGAAAGAAGTGAAGAAGTATTTTTTTGTCTTTACTGCATTTTAAATAAAGTCGTTTAACTTAATTTGTGTATTTATTTTAGTGTCTAAGTTTTGATTTGTGGTTATATACTGATTTCATGTCGATTGATTTGATTTGATTCGTGGTTATAGGCTGATTCCAAGTCGTTTGGATTTGTGGTTATGGGTTATAGTTATCGATGACTGGGTAATTTTTTAAACCCCTCGCTTTCTTTCATGCTTTTGTATTATCATCCAAACTACGTATGCCTGCAATGTTTCAAGTTTATTGGATAGTTGGAAATGAGTTAAAATTGAGCTTCCAGATTTGAACCAAACAAACATACATACACACAGACGATCGAAGCTGAATAACAATCGTTTAAAAAGTTAAGGGAGTATTTCTTGTTTTAGGAATGGTCAGAACACAATGTTCAATATCAGATCACATATTTCGTGCTACTGATTTCTATGACTTTCAACATTTTCATAGTGTGTTATATCGGCGAGGCGCTCACAGAACAGGTAACAAAAACACGTTAATACTGAGCGATGATACACAAAAGTGAACCAGATTCACCGAGCGAATTCTTAACAGTGCAAGGAAATTGGTGAAGTGGTTTACATGACAAATTGGTATCATTTACCTTACAAAAACGCTCTCAACCTGATCATGATCATCGCACGGTCAACTGTAGTGACCAAGATCACAGCTGGGAAGCTGATTCATATGTCCATTTACACATTCGGTGATGTAAGTACATCTGCTTCCTTATCAAGAAACAATTGGCCATTTCTCACAAGATTATCCACATTAAATGGTTAAAACCGTGCATTATTTCAGATAATAAAGACTTCATTTGCATATTTGAACATACTGCGCCGAACGATATGACACAAACGAGCACGTAAAACATTTGGTAGGATGTACATATAAATTTGTAGATAGGTACACAAACTTCGTGTATCACTTGTAAAATACAATATTCCGCACCAATTTGAGCCGAAATGGTCTATATTCAACCACCCTCCAACCATCTGAGATATCACACATTCCCATTTCATTATAAATCGTAATGTCGCATTGTAAAATTGCCACACAAGTTAAAATGATAACGCCTCGAGGACCCCACGACTTCACCATTATTCGATGTCTTCACGCAGACTGCATAAGATTATCCTGTAAACAAAGTTACGCCCACCACCGCACAATGTGGCCATGGTCGAGCAAAATCGATCAACCAACTGTCGTTCAGAGAATCCCGCGCAGGCGTTGTGCAACCAGGTATATGCACCATGATCCTCCCCTATATTGACACACGTCTCAGTAGTCTGTTCGTCTTCAACGAGTGACGACGATGACCGACGAATCCACAGACACCCGGTCCAATCTTGGCGATCTGAGCAATTACAGTCTCCAACTGAATCGCTGGTACCTGAAACCGATAGGCGCTTGGCCATCGTCCTCTTCCACTCCTAAGCATGAACGAATCATTTCGACTATTCTAATCGTCGTTTGTTACTGCTCGATATCGTTCACTGTGATTCCCAGCACGCTGAACATCGTGCTGGAAGATGAGGAAATATATAGGAAACTTAAGCTGCTCGGTCCTCTGGTCCACTGGTTCGTAGGAGGAATCAATTATACCGCGCTGCTGTTGCGCAGCAAAGAGATATACCGGTGTGTAGAACACATGGAGGCCGATTGGAAGATCATAACGAGAGCGAAGGACCAACGTGTGATGTTGAAGAACGCTAAATTTGGTCGCTACGTGGCTGTGTTCTGCGCTGCGTTCATGCAAGGTGGAGTACTCTCCTACTGCTTGATAACAGCATTGTCCACACGGATCGTTCGTATTGAAAACGAGACGCGAACGGTGCACATGCTGCCCTGCGAAGTTTATAAGAAGCTATTGAACGTGAATACCAGTCCTATGAATGAAATCGTCCTCGCCTCGCAATTTCTGTCGGGTTTCATCGTGAACTCCAGTGCGGTCGGTGCTTTCAGTTTAGCTGCCGTCTTCGCGGCTCATGCCTGTGGTCAGCTGGATGTCCTGATGACCTGGATCACCGAATTCGTTAACGAGTCGAAACAGCTGGGCAACAAGATGCACTTGAGTGAAATCAGGACGATCGTGGAGCATCATCTGCGGGTCTTGAGGTAAACTGATGTTCAGCCGAGTTTATTTTGATATTTCTATCGGAAAGGAGATAGTCCTCGATTCCTTCGACTCGTGCGAATTTTGATTGCAGCTTTATATCATACATAGAGGATGTGATGAATCGGATATGTTTTATGGAAGTATTCAAGTGCACGCTGGATATATGCATGCTTGGTTATTACATCCTCATGGTACGCTCAAGATATTGTACACTATAATATACGTCAGAATATTTATTGCACGTTCAAAGATCGCATCACTTATTTTTCATGAATTCTCCAGGTGCAATACAGTTTAAAGAGATTTCCCAAAAATATCCGTTTTTCTAGGAGTGGCCTGATCACGATGTTCGAAACTTAACCATATATGCCATTATACTCACATCCATGTCTTTCAATGTCTTCACTGTTTGTTATATCGGTGAAATACTAACGGAACAGGTAACAGAGAATGGCTAACGCGAGGTGATGTACTGCAACTAACAAGGGAAATTAGGAAACCCGGAAATTCGGAAAATTATGCAACTTTGTGTGCAAGTAGAGTAGTTCATGCGTGAGACAACCTTATTTTTTGTTGGCGCCATATTGGGGTTATAGGGAGTGAAATCACCCCTTGGAAATATGTAGGATTTTCTTTTTCAGGGAATATCTCGAGTACAGTGAGAGATATTGAAAAGGAGTGTACACATAAGTTGTGCCTCTTTCCTTATCTACAAACTTGTGTAAAAATAGGTTTGTCTTACGCATGAACTACCTACTATACTTGAACATAAAGGTGCCTAATTTTCTGAATTTCCGGGTTGCCCAACTTCCCTTGCAAGAGTGCCAACAAAGCTTATCCAATGAATTCTGAACAGTGCAAAAAAGTCGGTGAAGTGGTTTACATGACAAACTGGTATTACTTGCCTGATAAAACGATTCTCGACCTGATACTGATCATCGCGAGGTCAAGTGTGGTAATTAAGATGACCGCGGGAAAGTTGATCCACATGTCTGTATACACATTCGGCGATGTAAGTATGGTTACTGTCCATGTAAACACACATTCGATGGTTCTGATCGAATCTACGAGATTACATGCCATTCCAGGTGATGAAGACCGCTTTCGCATATTTAAACCTATTGCGCCAAACAACGTGACAAAGACGAACCCGTAAAATAACTTGTAACGTGTATAAACTTCTAGATAAATATCGCTTGTAAAATACAATATTCTATATAATTTTGGAATCAAGCGGTTCATATTCACTCAACCTATATTACCACTTGAGGGGGAGGCCTAAAACCGATAAATATTTATTATTAAACATTAGTCTATTGGAAAGAGTACATCTTACAGATATTTCAATATTTTTGGGGTAAAAAGTATTGAAAGGTTTGTGAGTAATAGACGATGCCCGAGACGTCCTTTTTTTAGGCGCTTTGCGGTGACAACCATAGTTCAGTGTAGGATCATCCAAAATTGAAATTTCAATTTTTTTAGATAATATATGAAATTATCTAGGCGCTATCAGGCCCGATTTTGGAAAAATTATTTTCAGACAAAATGGCGGCTGTGCGAAGTTGAAGCAACGATATTTGGCAAAAAATCGCTCGTTTTTTTTAGTGTAAAAACATCTAGGCAAAAAAAGGAAAAGCTCCCGATAGCGCTTAGATTTTCAACCCTAAAATAAGGTTGCAAAGCCTCGAGTAAATCGATTCATTATTTTTTTAGTTATGTGTGTCACCGACTTTGAAACATGATTTTAAGGAAAACGCGTTTAAAGTTTTGTATTCGAGCGCTACACCGAGGAACACCTACCTACTTACACGCGTATAACTCGGTCAATTTTGGTCGAATTAACTTGACACTTTCAGGCAATATTTTCAAGATATTGTGCTTCAAGAAAACATAAAAATCGGAAAATCGATTTTTCGAAAATTTCTAGGTGGGCCTCCCCCCTCAAGACACCAAACAAACATCTGATCGTAATTCCTAATGTTAAAATGCAAAACTACAAGCCTGTGAAAATGATATCGCGCACCCACCTCCATAAGCTCGTACACTGTTAGTCGGCACGCACACGCAGCACATATGAGTTCCTCATTATCCGATGCGTACACACAGAGTGCACCAATCCAGCTTGCAAACACCACCGCAACAAGTTGTTATGACCACAGAAAAATCGATCAGCGAACTGTAGTTGAATGAAAACTGCGCAGGCGCTGTACAACCAGGTACATGCACCATGACCCTCCCCAGTAGAATACTCAGTTCAGTAGCTTGCTCGTCTTCGATGAATGACCACGATGACCATCGAATCCGTAAGCATCCAGACCAATCTTGGCGATCTGAGCGATTACAGTCTTCAGCTGAATCGATGGTACCTGAAACCGATAGGCGTTTGGCCTTCGTCCCCCTCTACCTCTAGCCACGAACGAATCGTTTCTATCATTTTGATCGTCGTGTGTTACTGTTCGATATCGTTTACGTTGATCCCTTGTATCCTGCACATCATCCTCGAGAATGAAGACTTTCAAATAAAGCTGAGGGAGCTTGGCCCCCTAAGCCACTGGTTTGTGGGAGGAATCAACTACACCACCCTGCTGTTGCGAGGCAAAGAGATACGATACTGCGTGGATCACATTCAGATGGATTGGAGGATGATAACGAGAGCGAAGGACCAATGCGTGATGCTGAAGCATGCTAAATTCGGTCGCTACGCGGTCGCTTTCTGTGCTGCATTCATGCAAGGTGGAATACTTTCCCACTGCATGGTAACAGCGTTGTCCACAAAGACCGTTTACGCCGGAAACGAGACGAGAATAGTTCACCTGCTGCCCAGTCCGTTTTACAAGAAGCTGTTGAACGTGGATGCCAGTCCTACGAACGAAATCGTCCTTGCCTCGCAGCTCCTGTCGGGTTTCGTCGTCACCTACACCGCAGTTGCAGCTTTTAGTCTGGGTGCAGTCTTCGCGTCTCATGCCTGCGGTCAGCTGAATGTCCTGATGGCTTGGATCACCGAATACGTGAATGAATCAGGGGAACATAATACAGGTGCCAAAATGAACAAAATAGGTGTGGTTGTAGAGTACCATCTGCGTATCTTACGGTAATATTAATGATACTCTGTGATTCCTTGGCTGGTTTATTTCTGTGATTATCGTGTATTCTTTTAATTTCAGTTTCATATCGCGTATCGAAGACGTAATGTCTCGAATATGTTTTTTGGAATTGTTTAGGTGCACCCTGGGTATATGCATACTTGGTTATTACATTCTGATGGTACGCAGGAAATGCAACTTATCCCCCCCGTACGATTGATTTTTAAAATTATACGGCGATCCATTTAATTTAGAACCCGCGCGCGCGAGAACAGATGAATGGTCAAGTAGCCAGTCCCTGTCGTAAAGAAAAAATTGGATTTTGGATGTAAGTACTCACGCCTTGCTCAGTTTTTTGCGACGTTTTCCCTGTAGCCTGAGGACAAATGTCGAGGCGATTGTCTGAAGAAAGCCACACAAGCAGAGGTCGAATGAAACTGTTAACTTTTATAAATAAATGTAATTTACCGAACTTTTAACTTTTAAATAATTTTTTTCTGTCTTAAGTTAACTTTGTACATTAGCACTTTAACGCTGTTGAAAGAGTTCAGTTTTCACAGTCATTTTATGTTCGATTAATAAAAGATCTCCAGGGTCACATACCTTTCGAGTTAGATTATTATTTAAGGAATTGAAGGCAGGATAAATGTGGAAGTGAAAGCACATAGTGATTTTTATACAATTATTTTCACCGAACGGCTTAAGATTTTAACTTCAGATCTATCTACTCTACACAAACAACAGTTCCAAGAAATCTGCTTGTCACAACTTTAACTTTTTCAAAGTAAAATAAATGTTCCTGTTTAACTAGAACATCTTTCTACTTTCAAGAAAATCAAAGTTTCTCATTTACACAAAAATGTAAGGAATAAAAATTTCAGTTAATACACTGCGTTTTATAATACTTTTCTCGAAACAGATAAAATAATAGTCATAAAATTACATTTATTTCGTAATTAATTGAAAATTTTAACAGTTTCAGTAGACTCCTTCACGCAATGCATCTGTTCTCGCGCGCGCGGGTTCCGAGTTAAGTGGATAACCCTATACTTGCTGATCACTCGTGACAGTTTAGACATTACATACATCATACATACTTGTAACTTCTAGTGCATCATTAGCTCATTTGAAAAAGTAAAAGAAGCATTTATTCTTATAGGATTGGCCTGCAGGCAATTTTAAAAATGCGGTGACGTCTTTCGTGCTACTTTGTTCTGTGACATTCAACATTTTCATATTCTGTTATATGGGCGAAGTGCTTACAGAGCAGGTAATAGAAACACGTAAATACGGGACGGCGATAGACGAAAGCAATTATAAGACCCCGAACGAGATTCACCGAGCGAATTCTTAACAGTGCAGTAAAGTTGGTGAAGTGGTGTACATGACTGACTGGTACTATTTACCTTACAAAGACATTCTTGACCTGATAATGATCATCGCACGATCCAGCATGGTGTTCAAAATCACCGCTGGAAAGATGTTTCACATGTGCATTAACACTTTTGCTGATGTACGTATAATATATCACGTGTTTATGTAACACTAGTACCAAGCGGCCGTTCCTCACATGTCTTCGCTTAATAAATCAACAAGACCGTATGTTATTCCAGGTAATGAAGACCTCCTTCGCCTATTTAAATCTGTTGCGCCAAACAACATAAAACAACTTGTAGCTTGTGTAGATTTTTAGATAGATTTACAGAGTTCCCAGAAAGCTTCTAAAATACAATATTCCGTAAAATTCTAGACTCCAGTGGTCTGTATGTATTCAGTCAAACCTACCACTATCTGAAACGTCACACAAACATTTCATTATAGTCCGCAATCACTGGCACACTGTTAAAAAGATAACTGCACCGGTCCTGCTTACAAACACAGGTTTGCTCACGGTAGGCTGAGAATGTTTCTGTGTATGAAATTGTCCTACAATCCTCTTACAATATTTCCTCAAGTATAACTGACTTTTCCCTGTGTGCAATTCATTTTCAAAAGAATTATCGCCGCAGATGCTTGGATATTTCAGCGTATCGTTGGCCCCTTTGTAAAAGTAAAAAAAGTATGTGTTCTTTTAGGAATGGTCCGATCACGATTTTCAAAATCTGACCACGTATTTCATGCTCCTTTTCTCTATAATCTTCAACATTTTTATAGTATGCTATTTCGGCGAGGAGCTCACACAACAGATAATAAAGACGTTTGGCGAAAGCAATACAGTAATTCGTCGTTAAAGTCCCGACGAACGGGGCTGGCGGCGGGACAATAACGCGATGCGGCACTATTCCCTTAGAGTAGTATATGCTCTAAGACTATTCCGTGCGGCCGATGCCGCGAGTGAGAAAACCCTAGAGCCGAGCGAGAGGGAACGAAACAGTTGACACGAAGTTGCCGTCGTCTCTTTCGTTCTCTCACTCTCGACCGAAGGATTCCAAGAAATGGTGGGGATAGTGAGCGGGACTATTATGCATGGTAAAAACAGGACAATAACGACGAATTACTGTAATCAGATTCGTGAACGAGATTCACCGAGCGAATTCTTAACAGTGCAAGAAAGTTGGCGAGGTGATGACTGATTGGTATTATTTACCTTACAAAAACATCCTTGACTTGATACCGATCATCGCACGGTCCAGCGTGGTTACCAAAATCACTGCTGGGAAGCTGTTTCACATATCCGTTTACACGTTCGGTGATGTATGTTCGCTCCCTTAACTCCAGTACCAATTAGTGATTTCACGTGTCTCTCCTTAGCAAATCAACAAAATCGTATGTCATTTCAGGTGATAAAAACTTCTTTCGGCTATATAAATTTACTGCGTCAAATGACGTAAAACAAGTTATTACATGCATAAACATGTATATCGTCGTGCAGAGTTCATATACCGTTTGAAAAATATAATACTCCGAAAAGAACCGGACACAAATGGTCTCTATTTACTCAACCTACCAGCATGTAAGAACTCCTACAAGCATTTTACCATAAATCTCAATGTCGCACTGTAAAACAGCTAGACAGTTAGAAATATGTCGCGTGCGCACCCCTGTGGGTTCATCATTATTCGACGCGTGCACGCGCACTGCACCGGTTCTTTTTGCAAACATAGTTGCGCGCAGCACCGCAACGAGTTGCTCCGATTAAACAAAATCGATCAGCAAATATAGTCGTTCAGGGAAACCTGCGCAGGCGTTCTGCATTCAACTGTGCACCGTGATCACCCCCAGTAGAATATACAATTCAGTAGTTTCCTCGTCTTCGATGAGTGACGACAATGATTAGCAAATCCACAGGCACCCACGCCACTCTTGGCGATCTGAGCAATTACAGTCTCCAGCTGAACCGATGGTATCTGAAACCAATAGGCGCTTGGCCATCATCCTCCGCTACCACTAAACACCAACGACTCGTTTCTATCATTTTGAACATACTTTGCTATTGCTCGATATCGTTCACGGTGATCCCTTGCATACTGCACATCGTGCTGGAGGATGAAGATATTCAAAAGAAGCTGAGGATACTTGGCCCCCTGAGCCACTGGTTCGTGGGAGGAATGAATTATACCACGCTGCTCTTGCGCGGCAAAGAGATACGATACTGCGTGGAGCACATCGAGACGGATTGGAGGATGATAACGAGAGCGAAGGATCAAAGCGTGATGGTGAAGAACGCAAAATTCGGTCGCTACGTGGCTGTTTTCTGTGCTGGATTCATGCAAGGCGGAGTGCTCTGCTACTGTATTGTAACAGCGTTGTCCTCGGAAGTAATTCGCGTCGGAAACGGAACTAGAGTAGTTCATTTGTTGCCCTGTGCTTTTTACAAGAAGCTGTTGAACGTGGACGCCAGCCCTATGAATGAAATAGTCCTCGCCTCGCAGTTTCTCTCGGGTTTTATCGTGAACTCCAGTGCAGTGGCAGCTTTTAGTCTGGCTGCAGTCTTCGCGGCCCATGCCTGCGGTCAGCTGAATATCCTCATGATTTGGGTTTCTGAATATGTGAATGAGGCACGGGAACACAATAAAGGTACTAATTCCAACGACGTAGGTGTGGTTGTGAAGCACCATCTGCGGATCTTAAGGTAACATTAAACATACTCCGTGAATTCTCAGCTGGTATATTTCGGTAATTATCGTGTTTATTATTTGCAGCTTTATATCGCGTATCGAAGACGTGATGCATCGAATATGTTTCTTGGAATTGTTTAGGTGCACGTTGGATATATGCATGCTTGGGTATTACATTCTGATGGTACGCTGACATTGCAATCTGTCTCCACCTGTAGGATTGATTTTTAAAACTGCTTGCCGATTTCTCGCTACATTTTAGGCATTACATGCATACTTGTACCTTATAATTATGAGATGGAATGATGCATTAGAATTCAATGCATCATTAGCCATTTGAAAAAGTGAAAGCAGCGTTTATTCTTATAGGATTGGCCAGCACGCGATTTTCAAAATGTGACGACGTCTGTAATGCTACTTTGTTCTGTGACATTCAACATTTTCATATTCTGTTATATTGGTGAAGTGCTTACAGAGCAGGTAATAGAGACACATAAGTACGGAGCAACGATAGGCGAAAGCAATAATAAGACCGTGAACGAGATTCACCGAGAGAATTCTTAACAGTGCAGTAAAGTTGGTGAAGTGGTGTACATGACCGACTGGTACCATTTACCTTACAAAAACATTCTTGACCTGATAATGATCATCGCACGGTCAAGCGCGGTGATCAAAATCACTGCTGGGAAACTGTTTCATATGTCCATTTACACTTTCGCTGACGTACGTATTCGCGTTTCTGTAACACCGGGTACAAAACAGTCATTCCTCACCTGTCTCGGCATAATTGATCGATAAGCCCGTATGTTATTCTAGGTAATGAAGACCTCCTTCGCCTATTTAAATCTGTTGCGTCAGACAACATAAAACAACTCGTAGCTTGTGTAGATTTGTAGATAGATTTGCAGAGTTCTCATAACGCTTGTAAAATACAATATTCCATAAAATCCCAGACACAAATGGTGTGTTTTCCTTCACCCTACTACCATCTGAGATATCACAGAAACATTTCATCGCAGTTCGCATTACACTACAAAACTGGTATGTATGTACACTGTTAAAAAGATACCTTCATGATTAATCGTTACGACCACGCAACTGCACCAGTTCTGCTTAAAACCGCAACTGCGTTCACCAGCGCAACAAGTTGCTCTGACAACACGAAATCGATCAGCGGGCTGTCGTTCAGAGAAACCTGCGCAGGCGTTGTGCAAACAGGTATGTATATCTACCGTGATCGTCCACCGTGGGGTATTCAATTCAGTTTGCTCGTATTCGATGAGTGACCACGATGACCAACGAATCCCCGGTCACACAGACGAACCTCGGCAACTTGAGCGATTACAGTCTTCAGCTGAATCGATGGTACTTGAAACCGATAGGAGCTTGGCCTTCGTCCTCCTCTACCTCCAGGCACGAACGAGTCGTTTCTATCATTTTGATCGCCGTATGTTACTGCTCGATATGGTTTACGGTGATCCCTTGCTTGCTGCACATCATGCTCGAGAATGAAGACATTCGAAAGAAGCTGAGGGTTCTCGGCCCCCTTAGCCACTGGTTCGTGGGAGGAATCAACTACACCACGCTGCTGTTGCGAAGGAAAGAGATAAGGCTGTGCGTGGAGCACTTGGAGGCTGATTGGAAGATTATAACGAGAGTAGAAGACCAACGCGTGATGCTAAAGAACGCTAAATTCGGTCGCTACGTTTCTGCTTTCTGTGCTGCGTTCATGCAAGGTGGGGTACTTTCCTACTGCCTGGTAACAGCGTTGTCCACGCAGATCGTTCAGGTTGGAAACGGGACCAGAACAGTGCACATGCTGCCCTGTGCGTTCTATAAGAAGCTATTGAACGTGGATAGCAGCCCTATGAATGAAATCGTACTCGCCTCGCAGTTTCTGTCAGGTTTCATCGTAAATTCTAGTGCGGTTGCAGCTTTTAGTCTGGATGCAGCCTTTGCCGCACATGCCTGTGGTCAGCTGAATGTCCTGACGACTTGGGTTACTGAATACGTGAATGAATCGCGGGAGCGCAGTAAGGGTGCTTATTTCAGGGAAATAGGAGTGATCGTGGAGCACCATCTGCGGGTCTTAAGGTAACATTTGAGGTACTCTGTGACTTCTTAGCTGGCATATTTCTGTGATTATCGTGCGTATTAATTGCAGCTTCATATCGCGCATCGAAGACGTGATGCATCGAATATGCTTCTCGGAACTGTTTAAATGCACGTTGGGTACATGCATGCTCGGCTATTATATTCTGACGGTAGGCTGAGAATGTTTTTATTCGTAGGTATGAAATTGTCCTACAGTCCTCTTACAATATTTTCACAAGTAATCGACTTTTTCTTCTGTGCAATTAATTTTCATAAGAGTTATTCCTTAGAGCATATACTACTGGAGGTCTCATTGCCTTATGTTTCTTGTCCTCGAAACTGTCGCCAATATCACGCGAGAGAGAAAGACATGTGCGAACTGGTGCGAGAGAGAGAAGTATGGAGTCCCACTCGACCGTAATGCGCATGCGCCGATATCGTGCGAGATATCAATTACGGTTGGTTAGAAATCTATACTTCTCTCGCTCGCACCAGTTCGCACATGTCTTTCTCTCTCGCATGATGTCGGCGCATGCGCATTACGGTCGATTGAGACTCTACCCTTCTCTCGCTCGCACATGTCTTTCTCTCTCGCACCATGTTGGCGACAGTTTCAAGCTTTCAATGAGACCTCCATGTCTATATGCTCTAAGAGTTATTCGCCACCGACAATTGGAACTTTCAACGCATCGTTGGCCCGTTTGTAAAAGTAAAAGGAGTATTTGTTCTTTTAGGAATGGTCCGATCACGATTTTCAAAATCTGACCACGTATTTCATGATACTTTTCTCTATGACCTTCAACATTTTTATAGTGTGCTATATCGGTGAAGTGCTCACAGAACAGGTAATAGAGACGATTGGCAAAAGCAATTATCAGATTCGTGAACGAGATTCACTGAGCGAATTTTTAACAGTGCAAGAAAGTTGGTGAGGTGGTGTACATGACTGATTGGTACTATTTACCTTACAAAAACGTCCTTGACTTGATACTGATCATCGCACGGTCCAGTATGGTTATCAAAATTACTGCTGGAAAGCTGATTCACATGTCCGTTTACACGTTCGGCGACGTAAGTATATTTGTTTCTGTAAAGGAAGAAATTCATCATTTGTCTTTCCTTTCTACATGCAAAAGATCATATGTTATTCCAGGTGATGAAAACCTCTTTCGCGTATTTGAATCTACTGCGCCAATCGACGTGACGCGAACGCTCACGTCGATAATTCGTAACATAATCGTATTCAAAATATGCAGATGTGTAGAATTTGATACTTTACAATGTATAATAATGAAATTGCTAGTAAAATACAATACTGATAAAAAGCCTTCGTTACGAATGATCTGATCGTGATTCTTTATCATCCGTGCTAGTCGTAAAAGAATTCATATTCTTTCTGTCAAAAGTTTATTCCAAAGAATGGGAGAAACACCAACTACATACATACTAGAAAACGATTACAATCCCCCCTGGGAAACTTCCTCGCAAAGCTCTCTTACCATTAGTGCTCAACAATCACGGTTACACGGTACGTGACGAGTGACGTATCAACCTGCACTGGCGCAATTCTTTCATCCACGTTATGGCGACAAATGGGGGAAAGCGGTAGCACATGCGCGGAACGAAAACCTCGGTAATCGATGTTATCGCCGTTCACCTTACCCCGTCAGGCGCGCATACACATTTGTCCTGGCCAGTATCATTCGCTTGACCGTGACGATGACCAAGGTCAACGCTCCGCCCCGGAGAGACTGGATGTACAGCGTTCAAATAAATCACTGGCTCCTGAAGTCGATAGGCGTTTGGCCGTGGTCATTGTGTCTGACCACCGCGGAGAAGATCAATTCCGTAGTGCTGACGTTCATCAGTTCCTTTCTCATAGGGTTCCTGCTCGTCCCCTGCGCTCTGTGCACCTTCCTCGACAAAACGGGCGACCTCGACACCAAGATAAAGATGATCGGCCCGCTGAGCTTCTGCGTGATGGCCGCCACCAAGTACTGCGTTCTCCTGTCCCGCGGCACGAAAATCAGCAACTGCATCGAGCACGTTCGCGCCGATTGGTGTCGAATGGACGCGGAGCAGCGCGACGATGATAGAGCCATCATGACAGAGAACGCCAGGATCGGTCGGAAGCTGGCGATCATCTGCGCGGCGTTCATGTACTCCGGCGGATTTTTCTACACTACCGTGATGCCCTTGTGCACGCACAGAACGGAGATCATCGATAACGAAACCGTCCGCTCCCAGGCGTTCCCCATCTATCGCGGCCTCCTGGACCCACGAGCCAGCCCCTTCTTCGAGATCGTGCAACTCCTGCAGTGCCTGGCTGGATTCGTCATATACTCCGTCACCGTCGGTGCTTGCGGCCTCGCCGCGGTGTTCGTCATGCACGCCTGCGGCCAATTCAGGATTCTCCTGGCGAAACTGGACCAGTTGGTGGACGGGGCGACGGAGAAGGGCGACCTGGACTCCCCTAGAGAACGATTGGGCGCGATCGTCGAGCATCACCTGCGGATACTCGGGTAAAGAACTTTGGGGATTTCTGTCGGGAACTTGAGTGAACGCGGCGGGATGAGACCCAGGGAATTTTTAGCTTCATAGCTCGAGTGGAGGAGCTCTTGAACGAGATATGCTTCGTCGAGTTCGTCGGCTGCACGATGAACATATGTTTCCTGGGTTATTATTTGCTCACGGTAGGAAATACACACGAAGCTTAGGTGATCGCTTTATCTCTGACACGCGGGGATGTTTGAAAGCCCGATTACATGGCTTGTTTGTCAGTTTTCCAGGAGTGGGAGCAGAGCGAAACTGTAGGGACACTGACCTACTGTACGTTGCTCGTATCCTTCACCTTCAATATCTTCATACTGTGTTACATTGGTGAAACTCTATCCGAACAGGTATCTAATTTATCCATGGACACGGTAATGATCGTTTCGTCTTGCCAGTCGGTTGACAGACCACCATTACTTCCGTTTCAATGCCGTAGTGTGGAATGGTCGGATTAACGGCTTACCAGATCGAGTGGTATCGTCTGCCACGGGAAGAGGCTCTTGGGTTGATACTGATATCCTCTGTGTCGAACTCTTCCATGAAGTTAACAGCAGGGAAACTCGTCGGGTTGTCCTTGAGCAGTTTCTGCAGCGTGAGTACCTAAGTACCGCGGGCGTGTGGATACCTCGAACACCAGCAGCTCCGCAATTCTAATCTTTTGCATTGCAGGTATTGAAATCGTCGCTAACATATTTCAGCCTGCTTCGCACGTTGACGACGTGAGGAAGAGTCTCTCGATTCATATCGATTAATACAATTTGATGGAACCAGAGTTGGGCAAAAGTTTATCTAAATAAAAATTTCAAATAACGAACAAAATATAAATCATTTTTATTCGTTATTCGAGGCTCGAATAATCGAAGTTATCTTTATTCGAAGAGCAACGAATAAATAATTTTATTCGATGAGAATTTATTTGACGAATAAAGATAATTTCTTGATTGGATGAGAATTTATTTGACGAATGAAGATAATTTTATTATTCGATGAGAATTCATTCGACGAATAACGATAATTTTTTAGTCGAAGATTTTATTCGAATAAATGTGTCGAATAAATTTTTCATCCGTAGCATTTATCTTTTCGAAGCCTTCGAATAAAGCCACGAATAACTTTCGTCACCAAGACCCCAAGCTCGACCCTCGGCGGCTCGACTAAACACGCTCGACGCTGACGAAACTTATTTTTGGCTTTATTCGAAGGTTTCGAAAAGATAAATGCAACGGATGAAAAATTTATTCGACGCATTTATTCGAATAAAACGTTCGAATGAAAAATTATCGTTATTCGTCGAATAAATTCTCATCGAATAAAAAAATTATCTTTATTCGTCGAATAAATTCTCATCCAATAAAAAAATTATCTTCATTCGTCGAATAAATTCTCACCCAATAAAAAAATTATCTTTATTTGTCGAATAAATTCTCATCGAATAAAATTATTTTTTCGTTGCTCCTCGAATAAAGATAACTTCGATTATTTAAACCTCGAATAATATAGTTAAAGTGTTAATAATATAATAATATAGATAAAGTGTCATTCATTCGATCGTTATTTAAATCATTTTTTATCTAAATAAAGACCACCTCTGGAGGGAACACCCATCCCAGACCACCTAATTTATAAAAATTGTTGAAAATTACAGACAATTATGGATATCGTGCGTATAATCGATCGAGAACATTAACTACCTCTGTGCGCAACCAATTTTATCCAATGAAATACATTTTAATACCCAATTTTCATGGAGGAACTTCAATTTTGCAATCATATACCTACGTATACCTACTTAAATGTTTCGATCGTGCCTTCTCCCTTACGGGGGTACTCTAATGTAACTGCCCATTTTACAACCCCACCTTCGAGAATCTATTTAACAAAAACTATAAGTTTATACTGTCTAACGTTTTGCCTGCATATTAAGGTATATTTGCATACTAAGGACTGTTATAATCATCTAAAATGGAAAACAAAGGTTTATTTTTTTTCTTATGGTTGTCGCTGTGGTTGGAACTACAAAGGACCCCAAAAAATAAAGATTTGCAGAATGACAGCATTTTGAAAAAAATGTTCAATTTTTATTAAAAACTTATCTGTTTCCGTTCTGCAAAATTAATATTTTACAGGATAGAAACTCGTCCGTGAAAATAAAAGATTACAACATTCCCCACACCATTGCCGAACGGAATTTTTTTTTCGAATAGCTTGCACCACCGTGTATATCTACCATATGTATACGCAAACAAAAGGCTCAAAAAATTCTAAGTATTATTTCAAGCATACCTTAATATACAGACAAAACGCCAGACAATATTAACTCATAGTTTCTGTTAACTAAATTCCCGAAGATGGCGTTGAAACTACCTATGAATTTCACCCCCTGCAACGGTTACACACAGCCATTCTGTCGCAGCAATCCAGTAACACGTGCGTTAGCGACTCTGCAATCGATTCACGGCGTACAGATTGAAGAATCTGTTGCGCGACTGAAGAAGCACCTCTGTGCTACCTGGGCTACTTTATTCTAACACTGGAAGCCGTATAATCGATTTCAGATTCGACGCTATAAAGACACATTTCCCCCTCAGGGATTAATTATTCCCCGCTCCTTTTCAGAATGAAGCGAGCAGTGCCGCACGCAGCTCGCAACATTACCGTTCTCCTGCACCCGCGCACTCTACCTTCCAAGAAAAAAAAACACCCGCCGTGAGCACGGTATCCCTCAATATTCCCATTGCTCCGCTCTATAGACCACAGTGTGTGCAATTAAATTCCCGTTCCGTGCGCTGACATCGCGCTTGCGCCCCTTTCTGCCCCACCAACAATGTTTCACCCGTCGTTTTGTCAACGAGCATTGTGCTCGTTACAACGGATAGCCGGGTCGACGGTCTCACGATGAACGACAGTTACCAGAACGACGCGAAGAACGCCCTCAAGTACACTCGGTTCTTTCTACGACTGATTGGTATGTGGCATCGAATCAACGGCCACGCCAGTGGCCGTTTCGAGAAACTGACTTCGATGGTCTCGATAACCATATGCACCAGCTGCCTGGCGTTCATCCTTCTGCCCTGCGGCTTCCACTGCTTCTTCTACGTCACCGACATAAACGTTAAGATCAAGAAGTTCGGGCCACTGGTCGCTTGCGCGGTGAACGCAGTGAAGTACTACTACATCAATCGGCGGGGGCTCAGCTTTCAACGCTGCATCAGGCACATAGAGAGAGATTGGAGGATCATAGAGGATCCACAACACCGAGAAATCATGATCAGGAACGCGGAGCTCGCCCATAAAGTGTCCGTCGTCTGCGCCACCTTGTTCTACACCTCAGTTCTGTCCTACCACATCATTATGCCGTCCTGGTCCAACGTGTTCAAAGGCAACGACACCCACGGGCTACTCATCTATTCCGGCTTCGAACTATTCGCGGACCTCCAAGCCAGTCCTACGTACGAGATCATCTACGCCGTACAGTGTATGTACATCTGTGTGCTCAGCAGCGTGTCCTCGGCGTCCTGCAGCTTGATTGCACTGCTGACAACCCACGCTCGAGCACAGATACAAGTGCAAATTGCAAAGCTGCAGGGCCTGGTCGAAGCAGAGAGGAACAATGACTGCGGGCAGAAGGGACTATTGGGTACCATTGTCGACGGCCACGTGGAGATTATAAGGTGAGTTTTAAGGGTACATTCTCATGTCACCCCTTCAAAATTTAGGATTTTTTTTAAAGAAAATTATAACATTTTGGGTAAAAAGCCTTTTTAGTATTGATGTATATATTCTAAGATGATAAAAAAATATTTGTAATTATTTACAAATGAACAGTCCTCGTCGATTTCGACGACTTTCGAATATGTTGTCGGGGACAGGATTCTGAACAACCTTTTCCTATATATGTTGCTGTCGCTCGGCCTTAGTTTTCGAGATATTTGCAAGAAACTATGATCGGTAGTCTTAAGGAGTGATACCTAATTGTAAGTTACAATTAGTCAGCAGGTCGAAAAGAGGCGAATGTTAGTGATTTTTTTTTTGAAAAAGTGGAAGCATATAGTTTTACAGAACTTTGTCACATAAAATAGCAACATTTAAAGAACATTTGGTAATTTTTTTGTAGAAAAATATTTACGCTTATAATAAAATTACAACTGACATCCATGAAGTCTTTTTAAAAATTTGTTTTGTGGTGAGCACCGCCATTCGGAATCAGATTAGGTATCTAACATCAAAAAACAAAAAAGGTTTCCTTAATATATTAATATATTAACCGAGCTTCTTTCTTTCGAACTGCGTCAAATTTATGTGAGTGGGTTTAGACAGAACCGGTACAATGATATTGAAAGAGTGAATGAAGGCTACAAGTGCTTTTATGTTACGAGGTTTTTTTTTAAAAAATTTCAGGTATTCGAGAAATATCTCGAACGCGCTACAGGAAATATGTTTCATGGAAGTGGTAGCAACCACCTTGATGATCTGCGCTTTGGAGTATCTCTCCATACTGGTAAACAGGAATATTGTTGCGACAGCAATGATTTTAACGCATGAAATCAACGACGAAACCGCGATTATCGTTTTCAGGAATGGAGAAATCGCGATATCGTCGCGATGGGAACGTACTTTGCCTTAACACTTTCGTTCACTTTCAACATATTCATAATTTGCTATGCTGGGGAATTTCTCGTTGAAGAGGTACTCGCGACCCATTCCACGTATCCTCGTTCCCGTTCTCTTTGATTATCGGCGATTATCATAAACCTCTATCAGGGTAGCAAACTGGGGGACGCGTCCTACCAAATCAAATGGTACGATCTACCTGGAAAGAAGGGTCTCGATCTCGTTATGCTGATCGCCGTATCGAAATCCCCACCGAAACTCGTTGGCGGGAAGATATTCGAAATATCCGTAAACACGTTCAGCAATGTAGGTAGCAATATTCACTTGCATATTAGCCTGTTTGCAGAACTGTCCTTATACTAGACCTCTAACTTTCAGGTTCTTAAATCATCCGTAGTTTACGCGAACTTGTGTCAAGCCGTTACAAAATGGTAAAACGCTGTGCCAAGTACCTTTCGAACACTTTTACAGGACACAGAGCCAAATAGAATTTTTTACAGATCCATCGGTGCGCATATGGAGAGCTTCGCGGAAAAGCAACTTTAGCACTTAGTGGCAATGAGTACAATTGGAAAAGCCGTACAAGCACAACTCCTTCATAGTCCTTCTGGGTAATAAGCATAGACACGCGCACTTTAGATACATGTGCCGTACAGTAATGTATTTTATAACAATTGCCCCTGGCTTCAAAAGTATTCTATGATGGAAATACATAAGTACAGAACTGTAGCAACTGAACTACGAACCCTTTGCATTATCCTCGCAATGTACAATTCGACATGTACGCAACGCACAAAGTCACCCCTCCCGATTATCGTTGACCGACGACCCCTTCCCCCTTAATGTTTTAGATTGCTATCCACTCGCATTTACCGAGGCAACGGTGCACGCGCTTGCGTTCTGACAAACTTTCCGCTAAAACTGTCTGCCGCGCGTCGTCCCGTCGGCAGTGTGTAGCGTGGGCGTCACCATGCATCGTCGACCATCGATCCCAGCCGACGACCACCCGCGGAACTGCAATCACGAAGCCGACGTGCGTTACACGCTGCAGATGTGCCAGTGGGTGCTGAAGCCAATCGGAGTGTGGCACTTTCTCCAGGATCAGTCGAGCACGTTGAATAGAATCGCCTCGATGGCTCTGATGACCGCTTGTTTCTCCTGTCTGTTCTTCATCCTCGTGCCTTGCGGTCGCTACATCATGTTCGAGGAGAAGAACGTGTACACGAGAGTGAAACTTCTCGGCCCAATCGGCTTCACCCTCTGGTCCACGGTCAAGTACCTCTACCTGACCCTGAAAGTGACGGTATTCGCCCGTTGTATCCTGCACATGAGGAGGGACTGGGAAATGGTGGAGGAGCCGAGCCACCGGGCCATCATGCTCAGACAGGCGACCATCAGCCGGAACCTAACCAGCGTGTGCGCCGCGTTCCTCTACAGCGGCGGCATGTCTTACAACACCGTGCTGCCATTCTTATCCAAGCAGAAGAGCGCTGCTAACTCCACCCTCAGGCCACTCATGTATCCCGGCTACGACGCGTTCCTCGACACCCAATCCAGCCCAACCTACGAGATCGTATTCTCCATTCACGTGTTCACCGCATTCGTCAGGTATACCGTGACAACAGCTGCCTACAGCCTGGCGGCCCTCTTCGTCACTCATATCTGCGGGCAGATAGAGATCCAGACGTCGAGGTTGGATGGTCTGCTGTGCTCGAGATCGGAGAAAGTTAACCACGACCCTCTGGCCGTCGTTATTAGGAACCACGTGCAGATTCTGAGGTAAGTCACTGGTTTGTATGTAAAGGCACGTGGACGTGACCGTTCAAGTGAGTGTTGTAGATTTTCGAAGAACGTTGAGGAAGCCCTGCAAGAGATATGCTTGGCGCAAATTGTGGATTCTACGTTGACTATTTGCTTGCTTGAATACTATTGCTTGATGGTACGCGCGGGTTGTGCAACCTAAGGGACAGTATCCTTCATGTATCTATTCGAATCCTTATTGGGAGTGCTTAATAGTGCACTGATCATGCTTCTAGGAATGGGAACACAGCGACGAGATTGCTATATTGACGTACTTCATTTTGCTCACCTCCTTCGTTTTCAACATATTTATATATTGTTACATAGGCGAGGTTCTATCCGAGCAGGTAGTTTGCAAAAGTACCTATCTCGCGAATATTCGGATATCGTCCCTGACATGTAATAGACGATAAACGTTCCACCAGTGCAGCCAAATCGGCCCATCTGCGTATAATATCGAGTGGTACAATCTGCCAGCTAAGGAAGCTCGGTATCTTGTTCTGCTCTGCGCCATGTCGCTCTATCCGCCGAGGCTTACAGCGGGCAAGATGATGGAGTTGTCACTGAACACGTTCAACACAGTATGTGACTGTTTTACAATTTACTTATCTGCTTCCAAGGCAGACTATTGAACACTCAAGATTATCATGATTTCCAGGTGTTAAAGACGTCTGCGGTCTACTTGAATTTACTGCGGACAGTTACTAGCAGCTAGTGAAGCTCTCGGCGAGCTTCGACCATCGACATTCGACAATACACCATCCGAGCCGTGTAAAGGGAATAGTTGTTGAATATTTCCATTAGGGCTGATGGAATTTGTATGAAATAAATTGTTGTCGATGATTATTCTTACTTACGTATTATTCTTAGCTTATGGGGTTGATCTCTTGTGAATAGTCGGTCTCAATAGTCGCAGTACAGGTACTCGAACTACAGCTGTAAGGAAGACAATGATCAACTGGTCACGTTATGGAGCGCAACAGGTGGATTCTACGAGTGATAGTACCGTGCATCTGGCACGGTACAGTAAAAAGGTAAATCTCAAGTTTTCACCGAAATCTGCACAAGATAGCTCGCTTCTAAAAAGGGAGAGCGGGACAAAACGGAATAATAACAAGAAAAAATAGGGGAAAAACACGTGGGAATTCGCCAGAAGTCTTATGCAGCCTTAGACTATAAGAAAATCAAAAGCTTTTTTGAGAAAATTATTTGGCAACAAAGGAAAATAAGATTTTCCGGAGGTATTGAAATATTCTTCTTGCTCAAGTGGTGGGATAAAACGGAACACTCATTTGAAGACCATGTAAAAGTACAAAATCTTTATTTTTATGATTTAAAAAGTATTAATTAATGTGAAAAGCTATGAATATATGTTCTAGGTATAATATGTAACAAAAATATATATTATACAGATGAGAAAAAATATTTTACAAGATAACAAGAAAATTATTGAAGATAATCAAATATAAATATAAAATTGTAAAAAAAAAGCATAGATCAATAGAGTTGGTTTATTATTTTACGATCAAAAATCACATATAAATGTTTTGGTCTCGAAAAAAACGTCAAAATGTAGTGTAT
Organism: Andrena hattorfiana; assembly: GCA_944738655.2. Classification (NCBI taxonomy): domain Eukaryota; kingdom Metazoa; phylum Arthropoda; class Insecta; order Hymenoptera; family Andrenidae; genus Andrena; species Andrena hattorfiana. The sequence goes on along the minus strand of OX122892.1, from coordinate 30,540,661 downwards.
GGACTATATACTGCATTCCACTTTAGAGTAGATACTGTTGATTGGTACGAAACCGGCAGGGAAAGTGCTACACAGATGGGAGCTGTACAAATCGGTCGCAAATCGGGCGTAGGTCTACTCTTATATGGAATGGAGAGTAGAGTTCAAATTTTCTAAATCCAAGTTTAAAAAAATGGTTGGCACTACAACACAATGTCAAAATTTCGACACTGGAAATTTTTCCAACACTGTCAATCACAAAGTAACATGTGCACGGATGTATAGTCGGTCACGAAATGCTTTGAGGACCATCTGGTCCCATATCACATAATACCAACACAATCTCAGCTTTAATTTAAACAGGACATTGATGTTCCGTTTTGTCCCAGTCTTCCCTACTTCCAAAAAACACATACTATTAGACACTATTAGAATACAGCAGCATATTTACTCTAAACAATGATACGATTTAGAAAGACAGACTCTATAGGCTTGTTTAGAAGATCGTTTTTCTAAAATCTAGACCACCACCATGAGCTTTCCGTACCAGACAACTTTACGGTAGAAATAGCAGTGTAATTATTGAACGAAGGAGTAACAGTTTCATTGCAGCAACTCCATGCTACACTTTCGGCCACAACACGAATTCTGTTCTATGTACCCACAACGTACTAATACGTTCACTGTCTACTGTACCCACGATATGGAAAAAAATCGCATGTAATTATTAATGAAGGTTTCCCCATAAGATTGTTTCCGACTCGGCCAAACCATGACATGCAATCGTTTACCCCCAGCCTATGGACACGCGCTTGCGTCCTGGCGATACCCTGCAGGAATCTTGTGCCGCGTCGTTCAGTCGACGATGTGCAGCTGTGCAGCAACACCGCCGCGATGCTTAATCGATTACGCTGTCAGTTCGGCGACAAACCGAAGAATTCTCACCACAAGGGCGATATACGTTATACGCTGGAAATGTGTCAATGGGTCCTGAAGCCAATTGGCATATGGCCTCTGGTATACAGTCGCACCAACCGACTGCAGAAGATCCTCTCGCACGGGTTGCTCGCGTGGTGCTCTTTTTACTTGTTCATCAACATGGTACCTCCCACTCGCCATGTGATGTTCGTCGAGAAGGACACTTACAAACGGATCAAGATGGTGGGGCCACTTCTCTTCAGCGTCGCGAACATGGTGAAATACTACTACTTAGCCGCCAAGGGATCAATCTTCGGGCGTTGCATCGAGCAAGTGGAAAGAGACTGGAGGGCGGTGGAGAAACCGAGTGATCGTTCTATCATGCTCAGACAGGTGTCCACCAGTCGAAGTCTTATCAGTTTGTGCGCCATATTTATGTACACGGGGGGCATACTCTTCCACACCCTGATGCCGTTCATGTCCAAATCGAGATTCAAAGGGAACACCACCACCAGGTTGCTGACCTACCCTGGCTACGACGCCTTCTTCGACATCCAATCCAGCCCCACCTATGAAATCATCTTCACCGTGCAGATTATTGTGGGGCTGTTGAAGTATAGTATTACGACGAGCGCGTACAGTTTGACCGCCATCTTCATCACTCACGTCTGCGGACAAATCCAGATCCAGATAGCTAGACTGCAGGGCTTCGTTGCAGAGGAACACGAGAAGAATCACGATCCCTTGGCCATTGTCATTCGCGATCACGTGGACATCTTGAGGTAAGAAGTTCGAAGCTTCGCGAGGTAAGTGTTGAAGCGTTGAATCCATATGTTCTTGTATTTCGTGCTACGAACAGACATCGGAGAAATCACTGACCACTACCGCTGAATGGTTTAGGTTCTCTAAGAACGTGGAGGACGCATTGCGCGAGATATGCTTGGTGCTAATCTTGGAGTCCACGATGGTTATATGCCTCCTCGAATACTACCTTCTGATGGTGAATAAAGTACACGTTTAAATTTGCAAGTATAATATAACCGTGCCTTCGTGATCCATGAGAATTGTTTGACGATGAATCTAGGAATGGGAAAACAGCGACACGGCCGCTCTAATAACGTACTTTATTTATCTCACCTCCTACACGTTCAATATATTCATATTTTGCTATGTTGGCGAGATGTTAACTGAGCAGGTATTACTAAAGAAATTGACTTTTCCAATTGCTTTCGTTACTGCCATAATAAACATTTTACCAGTGCAGCCGCATTGGTCCAACTTCGTATAACGTCGACTGGTACAATTTGCCACCCAGGCGAGCTTATAATTTCATTATGTTGAATGCTATATCGCTCTATCCACCTAAACTTACAGCGGGGAAGATGGTCCCATTGTCTATCTATACGTTCGGCTCAGTATGTGACTATTGCTACATTAATTTAACATGTTCTGGGGAAGTTGATCATATGCTGAAAGGTTAATGATTTCCAGGTGATGCAGACGTCTGCGGTTTACTTGAATTTACTACGGACTATTATTAACTCATAATTAAACTTTTATCTTTTACTGTTCTCGAGATACAATTTCCACTGCAACGTAATCGACCATCCAAGCTTAGCAATCATAATAACAGCTGTTGAATATTTCCATTAAAGGCTCATGGAGTTTGTAGTGATATTGAATCAATTATTCTCGATGCTTCTTGTTACATATGTACATATTATTCTTAGAAACGACTGTATGTGCTTAATGCTGGTAGCTCCACTTCCACACTCTTCGAGATCGTGGTCGAAAAGCACTTAGCCAAGGGCGAGCAGTGAATTTTGAATTACAGCAAGGACATTGTTCACATTAGAAAATGCAGGAGGTGGATTCTCGGCTCTATTGGTGAAAAGATGTAATAATAATAGGTGAAGGATTGACTGGATATTCGGTCGTACCATAGTACCGTGCATTTTACACCCTGCACAAGCAGAAAGGTAAATTTGAAGATTCCAGAACAGCGCGATAAACTTTCACTATCTGATCATTGCGCGCAAAAATAAAAGAGTACGCGTTTTCGATCGAACGTATACACGTATCTGTGGGTCGTCATTGTCCAAACCTTCGCCCACAATTCGACCTGCTGTGTCCAGTGATGCCAGAATCGTGGGACGCGGGAACAAACGCTTACCCCCACTATGACCTACCGTCGTCTCCCACTATGGCCTAGCGTCGTGCCCTCCAGGGGGACCAAGCCGTCTGGGATTGGCCGAAGTTCCCGTTTAGTTAGCACCAAGTAGGTAGGAGGCGCTAGGTACATCACACACACATACCTAGGTGTATCAGTGAGCACGACACACAACCTTTCGACGTTGATGAAATGTTACCATGATGACCGTCGTCATTTTTAAATGTTTGGCGCGGTCACGAGGAAGTGTAACCCACCATAACCCACGTGGATCAGTCAGCACATAAGATAAGTAATTTTTGTAATATAGCGTCTTTGAGATACTGTAAGTTTTTTTATTAATTGCATGAATTTGAGTTTTAGATTATGTCCGGGCCTAAGAAGTGCGAAGTGAAAGGTTGCGAATCGGGAAATAAACTACTGAGGGCATTTCCCGATATCGTTAAAGACCGAGAGAGGTGCTTAAAATGGATTGCTGCTTGCGGCAATCCATTGTTAATGCACCAATCTCTTCGCAATAGGAAGATCTGCGATGCGCACTTCTTAGGCATCTACAAATTACAAAGGAATCTTTGTAAGACTGCTGTTCCAACGCTTCAACTTCCAGGTATGTTTAATATATAGGGTGTACGTTTCTTAAAACGTGCTGAAAATATTGTAAGGGGTGATTCTGGAGGTGAAAATAAGACGAAAATCAAGAATAACGATTTCGCGTTTGGGCCTTCATTTTGCAGTAATAATTAGAGAATGATGATTCTGGATAACTTAACGTTCTCGTCGTTAATCTTTTCTTTTCCTTTCATAAGTTGTATACGTCTCTCCTGAACTAATAGTCGGAGAACACTGCGCTTTTATAGTTACATTATCGACTAGCAATAGAACAAAAAAGTATTGATTCATTTTTCTGTATCTCTTAGGGTTTAACATTTATAAAGTTTATAATATTCAAGATTCATTCCTTACCGACATCTCGGATTTTAAAAGCTTTATAAATGTTAAACCCTAAGAGATACAGAAAAATGTATGAATACTGTTTTGTTCTATTGCTAGTCGACAATGTAACTACAAAAGCTCAGAGTCCTCCGACTACTAGTTTAGGAGACAGAAATTTAAATTTAACCCATTATTACTGCAAAATGGAGGCTCAAACGCGAAATCGTTATTCTTGATTTTCGTCTTATTTTCACCTCTAGAATCATTTGCATGGTTTACATATAATTTACTTTACTAAAAACTATTTTAATATTTTGTAGCACCAATTGATGTAAGCTGCTTGCTACAGCATGCAGTTGACCATCAGGAGGTACCGGAAGTAAGGGAACCGTTGGATGTACATATTGGTAAGGAAATACAAATATATACTTATTATAAAATTTAGAATGCATGTGTTTGCTTTTTTTAAACTTAGAATTTAACTAGTTTATACAATATGAATATTTGTAATTTGTGTTACAGATAATAATGGACCCTGTGGAGGGATTGGCCGCCTGGAGGTTCAGCAAGCAGCTGAACGTATGGAGGTCCATACTGGTAAGAAAATACAAACATTCGATACTGTCTCCCTTGTTTCAACTGTTAGAATAACAGATATTTTTCAATAATAATGAATAGTAGCGTAGTAGTACAAATTGAATTTTTCTATCTTTATGCCATTCCGATCAGCAAATTATTAATTTTCGTACAAAGCCTCTGTAATGGCCGATTTCTTCGCCTCTGGATAAAAGTTATCTGGCGGATAGGTACAGTAGAGTATGATTAACTCGCGTTTCCCTAGGTTAGTTACATCGCAAAAATGTCAATATTAAGCTGCTATTTCAAAGTGAAAATTGTTTAGATATAAATATCAATTAATAAATGGTCATTCTTTAAACATTCACCAGTTTAATTCTGCAACAGCAGCTTAATATTTTTTCGATGTAACTAGCCTAGGAGAACGCGAGTCAATCACACTCTACTGTATCTATCCGCCAGATAACTTTTATCTAGAGGCGAAGAAATCGGCCGTAAATGTCTCTCTTACCCCATAACTTCGATAAGTCGAAACCTCTATAACTCGAAGATTTTAGTTCTTCCTTTCAGATTCGAGTTAACGAATTAATCATTTGCAATAAATTTTACAGATACTGGATATGCTGTTGCTGGTACCTCTGGACAATCATTGCGGACAAGGAAAGGTACTGTGACGTTTTATATTAGAAACTATTCTTAAGGTTGTTTTATCCAAAATCCAGTTCCTCTAAAAACTCCCTTAAACTTCTGCTATTTGTACTGTACTTTTTTGCATGCATAAATTGTTCTACTTTTACTATTTAGTATCTGTGCTGAAATTGTTCAGGGCAAATAGGAGGTCTAGCCTTTCTCCAGAAGAGGTGCGGCAGTATAACGTAATTGTCTCCTTGATGAAAACAAGGAGACGCCGTAAACGCCATATAGAATGTAAGGAACGTTTGCAACATATCGAAATGTTGCTAAAACGTGGCTTTGCGGAACGCATTGAAAGTCTGCCATCAACTGTGCGAGACTTTTTTGCATTACAAGTCCGTAACATGGGACGACCTAAGTTCAATAGAAATTACACTTTAGATGACAAAATTTTTGCGCTTTCATTGCTGAAGCAAAGTCCAAAGGTTTATCGATACCTTTCCAATATTTTCCTCTTACCAAGTACAGAGACCTTAAGAAAACTGGTCACTAAAATCATTGTATTTCCCGGTATTAGTAAGTCTGTCTTCAACAGCATCGAAAATATACTCGACAATTTCGAGGATTCGCGGTACAGATATTGCATTTTGTTATTTGACGAAATGAAGCTTAGTCCCCGGCTTCATTATAATGTCAATTCCGATATTGTAGAGGGACTAGTAGATTTCGGGTTTTCGCGTAATAGAGACATTGCAGACCATGTTCAGGTTTTTATGTTAAGAGGGATATTTGGAGATAAACCGTGGAAGCAAACAGTGTCGTACTGCTTTTGTAGGGGCACCGCTTCATGGGAGTCGATAGCGCGTACATTTAAGGCCATAGTACGGGAATGCACTCTTATACGCTTAAGAGTTGTTGCTTCGGTTTGCGATCAAGGGTCAACAAATGTACGCGCGATTAAGCAATTACTTTTCGACACGAAAAGAGATTGCAAGTCGGCTGAAGAGGGGCTCATCATGGTAGATGAACAAAAGATAGTACCACTGTTTGATCCGCCTCATTTATTAAAATGTATTAAAAATAATTTGTTAACGAAGGATCTTCGTTATACTCTGGACGGTGTAGAAAGAACAGCAAAATGGTCCCACTTCGAGGATACTTATTTCATTGATCGGTGTAGAGGTGATTTTAGAACTTTAGTCAATATTACGGAACAGCATGTCGTTCCAAGTAGAATTAAGAAGATGCGTGTCAAATATTGTACACAAGTCTTCTCGCGTAAAGTATCATCTCTTATGGAACTTATGAGCACTACTGAGGCGGAAAGTGCTTGTAAATCCAGAAAGATGTCAGCTTCGGGAATAGATACGGCGATATTATTTCTAAATTTAAATTCACTTTTCGACAGTGTCAATAGTAGGGCCATTTTGGATAACGAAAGTAACGCCACAGATATTTGGAATAAGTGTATAAACTTATTCCAAAGTATGCGATTTATCAAACGCAAAGCGGGAGATAAAGAGTATCCTGCGGCGTTGCAGAATTGGATACATACCCTGAAAGGGTTCAAAATTCTTAAGTCGTATTTGCTAGATCTTGGGTTTGCAGGATTCAGAACCAGAGATTTTAACCAAGATCCTTTGGAAAATTTTTTCTCGCTGGTAAGACAACATGGTGGAAGAAACACAAATCCGACTTGTTCAGTATTTACCGGATACTACAAGTCATTGCTCATAAATTCATTGTTTTCCAACTCAGGAAGACAAAACTGCGAGGCAGATTGTAGTGAAAATTTGTTAAATGTTAAAGAAATTTTCGAATTTTCCTCTCGTAATCAAAATTCTCAATTTTCTAATAATGCAGTACCAGTAGTAGCTGTAGAATCAATAGAGTCAATTTTGCAAAATTATGATGCTACTACTGTCAATTTAGATTATTTAGAACCGTTTATTCAAGCTTGTGCTACGTGTTGCCAAGCTTTTTTAACACAAAAAAAATTAATAGTACAATTTATGCGAGAGGTTTATGTTTTAACTAAATACTGTTTCGATAACTTCGCGGAACATTGTAATTTAAAAATTTTAATTCAAACGTGCCTAAGCCTTTCAGTTGATGTCAACCTGAGCGATTGCCCTTTAGGGCATCTCAAAGTGTATTTGACCGACAACTATGTCGATCATGTATTAAAGAAATGTATTTCTTCCACCAATAGGCTACTAAATTGTTCCGAAGAACCTATGATTCCAATGTCTGGTTTGTCATTATGTGCTTTGACGTATGGCAGATCACATGGGAAGCAAAGGTTCTAATTGTGTTTTTGTATATTCGAATCTACTTTTAAGTCTTTTTGCATGTATGCGATTGCAGTATGAGTGTGTAATGCGTTTTTTATTATGTATATATGTTTGGCTGTCGGACTGTTGCATGTGTGTTTAATTTTTTATATTGCATGTGCGTTTCATTTTTTATATTGCATGAGTGTTTGACTTTTTATATTGCATGAGTGTTTGACTTTTTATATTGCATGTAGGAGTGGAAATGAGTGTTTTGTATGTGCATGGGGTTAGCGGTTTTAGTCGGTATAAATCCGACACTGCCTAGTAGTGAGGATCCTACTAGGCGTCTTTTGAAGATTCCCGCTGTTTTCCCTCGTAAAAACAACCTAAAGAAAAAAAATTTTGTAAACAATTTAATTATTTTGCAGATTCTATTGATGTCAACGAATTGAAGCAATTTGGGAAATAAAGTAAAATATTTTAGGAGTTTTATCAATTTTGTAATATTATTGTTGAATTTAATATGATCATTGTTATTGTAATAATTGTAATGACTAATATTATTTAAAATTAATAAAGAATTTTTATATCATTTAACATATATTTATGTATCTAATTATACTTTTACTTTTAATTATATTTATATTTTCAGAAGGTAAATCGGAGGAAGTACGGACGTGACTCAAAGGACCCCTGTCATTTCTAAAATAAAATTTAAAAGATTAAATTTTGGAATGACCAGAAATCCTTCAAATGGCGTCCTCACTTTCCCTGGTTTACCTTTTCTAAGGCCGTCTGACCATGGATCGTCGCGTCAGTGACGCGTATGCAGCAGATAGAAGGATATACAAAGAAATTGAATATATTTTCTTTTCCTAAGAAAAGAAGAAATATTCAGTTTCAATGTTTATCCTTCTATCTGCTGCATACGTGTCGCTGGCGCGACGATCCGTGGACAGGTTTTAAAGTAAGCGGTGCATTACACGTATACACATACACATACGTCCCGATTCACACGTTCACAGTTTAGTACGCACCTAGTAGGCAGGAGGCGCTACAAACTCTGCTTCAACTTTCGTAAGAGGGAAGCTTGGCCCCCCTGGTGCCCTCTTTCTTCCCACCACACTGCAATCAAGCATATTTTTACTCCTGTCCGGGGAGCTGCCTGTTGGGCTGTCGAGCACACGGACAGGAGTAAAAATATGCTTGTGTGCAGTGTGGTGGGAAGAAAGTGGGGCACGCTGGTAGGGTATAGTGGGAGACAACGGGAGGTCATAGTGGGGGTAAGCGTTTGGTCCCGCGTCCCACGATTCTGGCATCACTGGCTGTGTTTGTTCCCCCAGCACCATTGTGGGGGTTGCTGATACCCCAGTACACGGAACGACGCATGCCTATTCTTACGACCAATGAACAGAAGACCAACCCCTTGAGGGGTGGCTACGCCTGCGTGGAATAAACAGGCGTTAACATTTCTATGGTTATATCGTAAAATGAACCCTCCAGTAGAACGTAGTAATACATTCTCAAATCATTCGATCATCAACAATAAATCGAAAGCAATAAGCAAAATGTACTACATACGATTCATTTATTCATATCTATAGAATTTGATGCAAATTTTAGCAAACTTTCGCGTCTATTCTCACTGAACATCGGAAATAGTTATAATCATTCGAATTTTAGGACGCAACAAAATGGTTATCCTAAATAAATATCCAGTTATTATCTATTAAATACAAACCTTTCTTTGCAGGTGTTGAAGACATCCTTGACGTAGCGAAGCTTCTTCCGACCAGCCAACGCGCAGTGATCGATTGTCTAATTGCCATCAGTCTCGTAGTTGCCTGTACAACAGCAAATAAAGGCATCCGTTACGCACAGCGAGACTTGCCACTTAAAAAAGGTTCGTGACTTTATTCTTATTTCAGGCTCGACAGCAACTATGTAGACAGTTATTACGAGCAGACTTATCTTTTTATTCGATGCAAATTTTGATCATGCAAGTATAATTTACATGGTGAAATTGGTGAGTTCAATCGCAATAGGGGGATTCTCCGCTCGACGATGGAGACATAAGCAGAAGTGAGATATAGGCGGAAGTGGATGATCAACCGAATATCATGCTACTACGGTGGTAGTATGGTTCGGTGTATTTTACACCCCCTGCATGATAGGGTATGAGAATAAACTTATACGGTTCGACAACAGAACGATAAATTTCCCCCATCAAACCATCACATGCCAAACTAAATAATTATAGATGTTGACTCAACATATGCCAGTCCCGGTGTTATTGCTGCCGCGCAACCCCTTCGCCCACAACTCCATATACCCTATCTTGGGAAAGTTTGGTTCCTGACACGCAACTACTTGCGCGCATTAATAATGACGATCTTTAATGTTTTCAACTCGCCTGCAATCACGAAAGGCAGTAACTACCCCCAGCCAACGAAAACGCGCTTGCGTTCTGGCAATACTCTGCTGGAACCCTCTGTTCAATCGTTGAGCCTACGATGACCACCGAGGCCATCACGATGCAAAATCAATCACGTCGTCCGATCGACGACAAACCGAAGAATTCTCACTACGAGGACGATACACGCTATACGTTACAACTGTGTCAATCGGCCCTGAAGCCAATTGGCCTGTGGCATGTGGTATACAGCCGTACCAGCAGACTGCACACAATCCTCTCGAAAGGGTTGCTCGCGTGATGCTCTTTTTACGTGGTGATCACCATGGTATCTCAACTTAACCAGGTCATGTTTGTCGAGAAGAACACGAAGAAAAGGCTGAAGATGATGAGCCCACTCCTTTTCGGCGTCGGGGCCGTGGTGAAATACTACTACCTAAACTATACTAGAATTCAGATTTATTGGCCGGTGAGTTCGGTTTCGCGAGCAGCGCGCGAGGAGAAATCAGCCAGCACCACCTGATGATCGTGGATTGGCAGTTGAACTGACTGGCAGGCTGACTGACGCACGCAGGCACAGTTCATGCACACATAACCACCGCTCCTGTAGGTGTTTCTCCCTCCATTAGCGGTAGCTGCAGCCCGCCGATCCCTGGCCAGCGTAGAATACACATATCAGAATAGGTGTGCGTTCGCTCCGAAAAAATTCAGGAGCTTCATTGTTCAGAACATTGATTCTTTCTCAATAGTTTCATCTCGCATTGGGCTACGCATAGCTTCGTAACGCACGCAACTATTAAAGAAGAAACAACAGCCACACGGCTTCGTTCAGGCAGAGTCTAGCAGCGTTCCCGTTACCCCACCATACCCTTCGGGGGCCGAGCAACTTCAACTGCCAATACACGATCTTCAGGTGGTGGTGGCTGATTTCTCCTCGCGCGCTGCTCGCGAAACCGAACTCACCGGCCAATAAATCTGAATTCTAGTATAGGAATTGATTAATTTTTCAATTTATTTATTTATTTATATGTACCTTTATAGAATTTCATGTGAATTTCAGCAAATTTTCACGTCTATTCTCACTGAACACCGGAACAAGTTATATTCATTCGAATTTTAGGACGTAACAAAATCAGAGACCATAACTGTTATCACCTATATTTTCAAAGTTATGGCATAAGAATTAATATCTTTCTTTAAATGATTTTGGTCACTAATAATCGTTATTGTCGACGGAAATATTTTTTGCTCACTAGTGACGACGGAAATTGTTTTCGGTCACTAATAACTGTTATTGACGACGGAAATTGTTTTCGGTTACGAATAACCATTATCGATGTCCAGAATCTTTTTTCGGTTACGAATAACCATTATCAATGACCAGAATTTATTTTGGTTACGCTATAACCAATATCTATCGCGGGACTTTTTTTTTGGTTACAGTGTAACCAATATATCTTGCGGGAATTTTTTTTGGTTACCGTATAACCAATATATCTTGCGGGAATTTTTTTTGGTTACGGTATAACCAATATAACTTGCGGGAATTTTTTTTTGGTTACAGTATAACCAATATGAATTATGGGAATTTTTTAAGGTTACTATTGAACTATAGAATATCTGGAATGCGAACACGGGACGGAAAACCCCGGACAGGCCAGGCCGAGAGAGATAGTGGCATTGAATGGGTGTCAATCCTGTATTATACACCATCCTGTAGTAAATGTACTTCTATCCTGTAGTAAATTTTAGTATAGGCAGGTATAAACTTGTGTGTAAGAGTGAAACAGCATCCCACGTAGTGCAACTATCTCTTTTCAACAGCGCGCCGCGGCTCCTAATATTCACAATATTCCAGATATTCTATAGTTCAATAGTTATACCGTAAACGAAAAAAATTCCCGTAATTCGTATAGGTTATACGGTAACCAAAAAAAATTCGCGCAAGATATATTGGTTATACCGTAACCAAAAAAAAATCCTGCAAAATATATTGGTCGTACCGTAACCAAAAAAAATTCCCGCAAGATATATTGGTTACACAGTAACAAAAAAATGTCCCGCGATAGATAATGGTTATACCGTAACCAAAAAAAATTTGGTCATCGATAATGGTTATTCGTAACCGAAAAAAATTCTGGTCATCGATAATGGTTATTCGTAACCGAAAACAATTTCCGTCATCAATAACAGTTATTAGTGACCAAAAAATATGTCTGTCGACAATAACCGTTATTAGTGACCAAAAAATATTTCCGTCGACGATAACGGTTATTAATGACCACAAAATATTACCGTCAACAATAATGGTTATCAGTAACCAAAGCAGATAAGTCTAAATATTTTTAATCACCTTATATTTCGGAAAATTTATGCAGTATTTAATGAAGATTGGCTTCCATTTGAATAAAAATTAACATTTTCTCAATAATTTTTTTAGAAAAAATTTAAAAGATAACTGTTATTTCTGGTCTCTGAACAAAATGGTTATCCTGAATAAATATCCAATTATTGTTACCGATATTAAAGACAAACCTTTCCATGCAGGTGTTGAAGACATCCTTGACGTACTTTCTCGGGACTGCCGATGCCGTCGTGCAATGATCGATTATCTAATTGCCCATTAGTTTCGTAGTTGGTTATACAACAGCATATAAAGGCATCCCTTACGCACGGTAAAACTTCTTGCCAACTAAAAATGATTTTTGGTGTTATTGTTATTACAGGCTCGATAGGAACTACACGTTTATCACGACTTATCTCTTTGTTTGATACGATTTCTAATAACTCAAGTACAATTTACATAGGATGCGCAATCGCGATCAAATGGATGTACACGACAGTGACATTGAAGAATTTAATCGCAATAGGTAGATCCTCCGCTCGTTGACGAAGACGTATAGACTAAAGTGTCGGATCGAGCGAATGCCATTGTACTACGATGGTTACATGCTTTCGTGCATTATGCACCCCCCGTAACGTACAGACGGTAATTTTCACAACCGCATGACAAAGTTTTCACGTCGGTCCATTGCACGCCAAACACATAAAACAGTATGATCGTCGATCAAATATATCCCACTCCCCATATACTATTATTGCCCTTGCACCACATTGCACATAACATCATCTACTTCAGACATGTTCTATCCCTGACATGAAGTAAATTGCGGGCATTATAAACGACAGTTATGCCATCGAACAGTTTTCAACTCGTCTGCCATTCCGATATACAGTAATTACCCCCCGCCATCGAATACGCGCTTGCGTTCTGACAATACTCTACCGGTACCGTCTATTCAGTCCCTCAGTCAACGGTGTCCATCGAAACCGTCACGATGCATGACCAATCGCGTTGCCAGATCGACGACAAACCGAAAAATCCCCATTACAAAAAAGATAGACGCTATACGCTTGAAATGTGTCAGTGGGCCCTGAAGCCAATTGGCCTATGGCATCTGATGTACAGGCGCAGCAGCAGCCTGCAGAAGATCCTCTCGAACGGGTTGCTCGCTTGGTGCTCTTTTTACTTGGTGATCACCATGATACCTCCCACTAACCACGTCCTTTTCGTCGAGAAGAATATGAACAAATGGGTGAAGATGGTGGGTGTACTTCTCTTCAGCATCGGGACCATGGTGAAATACTACTACCTTGTCGCCAAGAGATCAATCTTGGAGCGCTGCATCGAGCAAGTGGAGAGAGACTGGAGGGTGGTGGAGAAACCGAGAGATCGTGCCATCATGCTCAGAGAGGCGTACCTCAGCCGAAATCTCATCAGTACACTCGCCATATTTCGTTACATAGGTGGAATACTCTACAACACCGTGTTGCCGCTAATGACCAAGTCGAGATTCAGTGGGAACACCACTGTCAGGGTGTTGACCTACCCTGGCTACGACGCCTTCTTCGACACCCAAGCCAGCCCCAACTACGAAATCATCTTGTCCGTACAGATTATTTCAGGCATATTGAAGTACAATATCGCGACGAGCGCGAACAGTTTGACCACCATCTTCGTCACTCATATCTCTGGACAGATTGAGATCCAGGTAGCTAAACTGCAGGACTTCGTTGCAAAGGGTCACGAGAAGAATCACGATGCATTGGCCATCGTCATTCGAGATCACGTAGAAACCTTGAGGTAAGATGTTCGAGGCTTTGCGAGGTAAGCGTTCATTCATCTGTTCTTGTACACATTTCGTACTGTGCATGAAAATTAGAAATGTCCCTGATCACTGCCACTGAACGATTTAGATTGTCTAAGGACGTGGAAGAAGCGTTGCGCGAGATTGGCTTGGTGCTAATCCTGGAGTCCACGGGGCTTGTTTGCTTAATCGGATACAACATTCTGATGGTGAATATCAGTACGCGTTTAAAATTTGGGGTATGGTGTGCATATCTGTGCATGCGTGATTATGAGAACTGTTTGACGATAAATCTAGGAATGGGAAAACAGCGACATGATGGGTATAACATCACACTTTATTCATCTCATCTTCTTCACGATGAATATATTCATACACTGCTATCTTGGCGAAATCTTAACTGAACAGGTACTGCTAAAGAACTTGAATTTTCAAATTGCTTTGATTACGTGCATAATAAATGCTGACATTTTATCAGTGCAGCCGAATTGGTCCAACTTCGTATAACGTGGACTGGTACAATTTGCCACCCAGACAAGCTTATAATATTATTATGCCGAATATTATATCGCTCTATCCACCTAAACTTACAGCGGGGAAAATGGTCCCATTCTCTATATATACGTTCAGCTCAGTACGTGACTATTTCTATATTAATGTAAGGGAAGAATCTAGTTTAGGACGTTGAAGAAAGGTGATTTTCGCGATTTTTTTAACTGAGAAAACTAAGGGCGATCTTTATTTTAATATATATTTGTACAGTGCAAAAAAATTTAATTGAAAAATTTCAAACTCATCACCGCCGAAATCGATTAATCATTAATGCGCCTCACCAATTGTGGGACTTTAAAGGAACAGTTACGGTTTTAAGGACAAAATTTCGACGTTTTCATGCAAAAAAAAATATGATTTAATTTAATTTAATTTTTTCATAAATGTTTTTATTTCATCGATGATGGTTGATCATTATTTAACGAAAAAGCCCCGGAAAAAGTCGATTGGTCAAATAGTTCGCCTGTTATCTTTCGCGCCTACTTGAAAAATGTTGTTTCGAGAAAAAGCATTTTAAAGTTTACTGTTTCCGGCTGGACGTGTGTATACTGCGCGACCCATAACTGATGATACTTCCAAAATACCGCGAACTTCACCCTGAAATTGAAAAAATATTTTCTCTAATAGCATTGCTATAAATTAAACTAAAAATAAAAACGATAATATGGACCCTATAAACCAGGTTCTCCCCTTAACACGTTCTAGGGAGGGTGATCAAATACTGAAAAATTAATGATTTTCAGGTGATGCAGACGGCTGCGGTTTACTTCAATTTACTACGGACTGTTGTTAACACATAATTAAACTGTCACTATTTACTGTTATCGCGATGCAATTTCCACTACATTGCTATCTACCATCCAAGCCTTGGAAAGGTGGAGGAAACTACTTAGCTAAATGTGAAACAGTGTATCTAATATGGAATAGTGCCATATCTGACCAATGTATTTTTAATGTTAATTCAATATTGAAATTTGTTCATCCCTAACGTTAGAAATATATAGACAGTTCTTAAATTAAGCGTAAATATGAATATGACTATCTATAAAAATATTTTATTATTTGTTGCGATTGATTTTTGTAAAAATGACATTTGAAAAACAAAATAGTATTCCATATTTGGCTACTTTCCTCCAATAACTGTTGAATATTTCGATTAATGGCTGGTGAAGATTGTAGGGTTATTGAATAAATTGTTGTCGATGCTTCTTGTTACATATGTACATACATATTATTCTTAGAAACAACTGTCGATCCGGTTAATGCTGCTAGCTCCTTCTGAACATTCAACGTGATCGTTCTCGAGAAACACTCAACGAGTGCGAGCAGGGAATTTTGAATTACAGAAGGTGCAGAAGGTGGATTCGCGGCTCTATTGATGGAGATGTACTTAAAATGGCTGAAGGATCGACTGGACATCATGGTGCCACGGTAGTACTATGTATCTTACATCCTGCCCAAGCAGAAAGGTAATAAATTTCACGATTCCCAATCAGCACGATAAACTTTCAATATCTGATCATTCTACGCCAAAATAACAGAGTACAGGTTTTTGATCGAAAATATGCACGTACCTCTTAATCGTTATCGTCCAAATCTTCGCCCATAATTCTACTTGCTGTCTCTATTTTCCGGGCACCCTTGCTCACAACTCATACTCATATGGGGGTTAGTCTTGGATGCCCCAGTACACGGAACGCCGCATACCAATTCTTACGACCAAGGAACAGAAGACCAACTCCTTGATAGCTGGCAACGCTTGCGTGGAATAAACAGGCGTACACATTTCTATGAATATATTCATAAAATGAATCTTACGGTCGAACGTAGTAATTCAGTCTCCAGTCATTGGATCATCATTAACATGAAATCAAAAATAATAAACAGTAGGTATGTAGAGTAAACTTGCCTAATTCAAAATAAAAATTAAATGCTGAGTTGCCATCTATGTTAATCTTAGCCAACAATTACGATCTTGGAATTGATTAATTCTTCGATTTGTTTATTCATATATAGGATTTTAAGTGGATTTTAGCAAATTTTCACTGAACATCAGAATAAGTTAAAATCATTGAAATGCTAAGGCGCAACGAAATGGCTACCATAATCCAGTTATCGACTATTAAAGACAAACCTTTTATGCAGATGTTAAAAACATCCTCGACGTACTTAAGCTTCCTCCGGACCGCCGCCGTGCCTTGTTTGATTGTCTAATTGCCCATCAGTTTCGTAGTTGCTTGTACAACAGCATATAAAGGCATCCGTCACACACGGCGAGACTTCTTGCCACCTAAAACTGATTTGTGGTGATATTGCCATTACAGGCTCGATAGGAACTAGATGTTTATCACGAGAAGACTTATCTTTTTATTTGATACGATTTCTGGTAATTCAAGAACAATTTACAGAGAATTGGAATCGCGATGAAATGGGTGAACACAATAGTGAATTGAAAACTTCAATCGCAATAGGATGATTCTCCGCTCCTTGACGGAGACGTGTAGACACAAATGACAGATCAACTGAATGCCATACTACTGCGGTACTGCGGTCGTAATATGGTTTCGTGAATTATGCACCACAGCAACGACCAGAGGGTAGCAAGGTAAACTTTAAGTTTCCACAACAGCATGACAAAGTTCCCCACGTCGGGCATAACTCAACCTACGTAAGACATATTCTATCCCTATCACGAAGCAAATTGCGCGCATTATAAACGACGGTTTTGCCATCGACCAGTTTGCAACTCGTCTGTTATTCCGATATGCAGAAATTATCTACCCCCAGCTATCGAACACGCGCTTGCGTTCTGACAATACTCTACCGAAACCGTCTATTCAGTCCCTCAGTCAACGGTGTCCATCGAAACCGTCACGATGCATGACCAATCGCGTTGCCAGATCGACGACAAACCGAAAAATCCCCATTACAAAAAAGATATACGCTATACGCTTGAAATGTGTCAGTGGGCCTTGAAGCCAATTGGCCTATGGCATCTGGTATACAAACGCACCAGCAGCCTGCAGAAGATCCTCTCGAATGGGTTGCTCGCTTGGTGCTCTTTTTACTTGGTGATCACCATGATACCTCCCATTAACCACGTCATTTTCGTAGAGAAGAATATGAACAAAAGGGTGAAGATGGTGAGCGGACTCCTTTTCAGCATCGGAACCATGGTGAAATACTACTACCTAGCCGCCAAGGGATCAATCTTCGAGCGCTGCATGGAGCAAGTAGAGAGAGACTGGAGGGTAGTGGACAAACCGAGAGATCGTGCTATCATGCTCAGAGAGGTGTACCTCAGCCGAAATCTCATCAGTACACTCGCCATATTTCGTTACACAGCTGGCATGCTCTACAACACCGTGTTGCCACTAATGACCAAATCGAGATTCAGTGGAAACACCACTATCAGGGTGTTGACCTACCCTGGCTACGACGCCTTCTTCGACACCCAAGCCAGCCCCAACTACGAAATCATCTTGTCCGTACAGATTATTTCAGGCTTATTGAAGTACAATATCGCGACGAGCGCGAACAGTTTGACCACCATCTTCGTCACTCATGTCTCTGGACAGATCAAGATCCAGGTAGCTAGATTGCAGGACTTCGTTACAGAGGGACCTGAGAAGAATCACGATCCCTTGGCTATCGTCATTCGAGATCACGTAGAGACATTGAGGTAAGAAATTCGAAGCTTTGCGAGGTAAGCGTTCATTCCTCTGTTCTTGTACATATTTCGTACTATGCATGAAAATCAGAAAGGTCACTGATCACTGCCGCGGAACGATTTAGATTGTGTAAGAGCGTGGAGGAAGCGTTGCGCGAGATTGGCTTGGTACTAATCTTGGAGTCCACTGGGCTTGTATGCTTCCTCGGATACAACATTCTGATGGTGAATATCAGTACGCGTTTAAAATTGGGAGTATGATGTGTATATCCGTACATGCGTGATTATGAGAATTGTTTGACGATAAATCTAGGAATGGGAAAACAGCGACACGATCGCTATAACATCGTACTTTATTTATCTCATCTTCTTCACGTTGAATATATTCATACATTGCTATCTTGGCGAAACGTTAACTGAACAGGTACTGCTAAAGAAATTGAGTTTTCAAATTGTTTTGATTACGGGCATAATAGACGCTGACATTTTATCAGTGCAGTCGAATTGGTCCAGCTTCGTATAACGTTAACTGGTACAATTTGCCACCCAGAAAAGCTTATAATATTATTATGCCGAATGTTATATCGCTCTATCCTCCTAAACTTACAGCGGGGAAAATGGTCCCATTCTCTATATATACGTTCAGCTCAGTACGTGACTATTTCTATATTAATGTAAGGGGAGAATCTGCTTTAGGACGCTGAAGAAAGGTAATTCTCGCGATTTTTTTCTAACATTTAGAGGGCCGGGATGGTCACTATAGTAGCCACCTAAGAATTTTGATACTTTGCCGGCCACTTTGGTGGTATATATGCATAAATTTTAAGTAAATAAAATTTACAATTTCAATGAAAAAATTCCGGCCCTCTAAAAATTAACTGAGAATAATAAGGACGATCTTTCCAAAACTTTAGGAGTACTTTAATATATATTTATACAGTTCAAAAAATATTTAATTGAACAATTTCAAGTTCAATCACCGCTGAAATTGATTAATCATTGATACGTCTCGCCAAATGTGGGACTTTAAAGGAAAAATTGTGGTTTTATGGGAAAAAAATCGATGCTATTATGCAAAAAATATGGTTTAATTTAATGTAACTGTTTCATAAATGTTTTTCCTCGAGAAAAATCGATCGGTCAAATAGTTTGTCTGCTATGTTCCCGGCTACTTGAAAAATGTTGTTTTGAGGAAAAGCGTTTTTAAGTTTACGGTTTCCGGCCGGGTGTGTGTATACTACGCAACCCACAACTGATGATACTTCCAAAATACTTCGAATTTCACCCAGAAACTTTACAAATATTTTCTCTAACAGTATTACTATGAATGAATTAACGCAAAAGAAAACGATAATATCGATTTTCTAAACCAGATTCTCCCCTTAACACGTTCTAGGGAGGTTGATCAAATTCTGAAAGGTTAATGATTTTCAGGTGATGCAGACGTCTGCGGTGTACTTCAACTTACTACGGACCGTTACTAACACATGATTAAACTGTCATCATTTATTGTTATCGCGATGCAATTTCCACTGCATCGCAATCTACCATCCAAGCCTTGTAAAGATAGAAGAAACTAGCTAAATACGGAACAGTATATCTAAGACGGAATAGTGCCATTTGACCAATGTGTTTTTAATGTTAGTTCAATATTGGAAATTGTTCGTAACGTTAGAAATATAAGGCTGCCCTTAAATTGGCCGAAAATATACGACTAAGTACCCGTAAAAATCTATTATGTGTTACGATTGATTTTGTAAGAATGACATTTGAAAAACAAAATGGTATTCCATATTTGGCTACTTTCCTCCAATAACTGTTGAATATTTCGATTAAAGGCTGATGTTTGTAGTGACATGGAATAAATTGTTCTCGATGCTTCTTGTTACATATATCTATACATATTATTCTTAGAAACAGCTGCCGATGTGGTTAATCCTGCTAGCTGCGCCTAAACATTCATCGAGATCGTCCTCGATAAGCATTCAAACGGGTGTGGGCCGAGAATTTTGAATTACGACGAGGACATTGTTCACATTAGAAAATGTTCTAAAAACATGCCCCGGTGGTACCATAATACTGTACATTTTACACCGTGCCCAAGCAGAAAGGTAAATTTCAAGATTCCATAACAGTACGATAAACTTTTACTAGAACTCGATCTAGCTCTTCCGCCGCTTTGGGCAAAACGGATTTTTGCCGCTTTTTATACTTAATTATAAATAATTATTTTAAGATATAATTTTTGACTGTGAGCTAAATTTTCTGTAGATATTTCTTGAATAACGAAAGACTCTTATATTATAAAAAATTTAATATTCATACAGCACCGCGCGTTTTGCCAAACTATTTCGCTTCTGTATTGGAAACAAAACGTGTCTTATCACTTCTGTTGATGCTTTCCGAAGGAAACATGTCTGCTGCATCGCGTGGAATGGTCAGGTTTTTCTCCTAGACCTTTAGTTTTTGAAATAAATTGACAGATATCTTAAAAAAATGAGGGTATTTCGTGTGTCCTTTTCCATTTGATCGTTGTTTAAACATATTCGTAATGCAATAATAACTTATATCATTCTATTCGGGAGGGTTCGTAGAATAATTTGACGCAACGAGTAACCGAATAACTATTACCGTTTCGACACAAAAGATGCTCAAAGCTGAAAATTTGCATTTTTTTCAAAATCGAATTTCTCGAAAACTGAGGGTGATGGCGACAGACGGTTTACGGATTCGTTTTCAGCGCAATTTGTCTTTTGCAGGCGATGGTAGAGTTGTGCGAGAAGAAGGCAATCTTGTGGCTGACACTATTAGCCATTTCTCAAAGACTTTCAATGGTATTGTTCTCTCCGAAGTTCGCGGCATGCTTTCTCAGAAATAAAAATGGGAATTGCCTAAACATTCTTGGTGGAGCATTGAGCTTGGAAAGTTCTAATCTGCGAAGGGAATGAATTAAATTATTTAAGATTTGAAGGCGAACATTAAATCGAACACAAATCTACGTTCTTTGAAGGTAGGTAAACCGAGTGCGTTAAGAAACTGGGTATTGTATTTTAAATGTAGAAAAACTCTTGCACACCGTGTGCGCTAGTCGTATTTGTATATGTATACAGCTGTATACATGCGAGGATTCCCCCTCCACTACTCCCTCTACGTCATGTGGGCCTCACTCCTGGCAATCCTGACTATAATAAAAAGTTGACGCAGGATGAAACGTATCTCAGAGCAATAACGTGTCAGTAGCAGTTGCCGCACATACAGAGTCATTATTAGCGAAGAGTAGGTTCGAATAAAAACCTGAGTTATTGGAAATAGAATTTTTCTGACGCATATTGAACAAATTAAATCCTTCGCGGACAGCAGCGGCATGATACGATATCTATGACGAGGTCGTAGAAAAATTCAGGGCGCTGTATGTATCCACATGCCAAATGAGGCAAGTTCTAATCGCCAGTTATATAAAAAGTTGAGTTTCGGTAACAAATCGCTCGAAATCATCGTCAAAATTTCATATGTACTTTCAAACAATTCCACATTGTAATCACGTCTACTTCTAACGTCCACGTCTAATTGCATTATGACGGACAAAGATAGAGAGAAACGATTATTCGATAGTAAATTCACCCTTATTCGTGATACGCTCACACATAGTAACCACCCTTCGATACATCCCACAACCTCGAACACTGTAAACCTTAATTCTATAGAATCAACGGTTTAGTTACCTCTGTAATTCTGTAGTCTTCTTTCTGTAACAAGTAAGAATCGACTCGAAACTCCAATAAAATATGCACGTACCATGCAAAATGCAACAGGACACGAGCGACATTTCTCCTCTAAGATATTATTGGATCTCATCCTGGATATTGGTATATCGAGCAACCCATCTAAAGTCAGCGCTAGTGGGATAGTGGAAAACAGCTGTTTCTGAAAAACCAAATTCTTTATTCTTCATCGTATCTATAGGCAAGTGACGCCGATGGATTCCTTATGCTTTTCCGATGAAAAATCATACGAAATGTCACGTACATCGGATTTTTTTTAACGAAGGTAGCTTGAAATTATGAAAATTCATTATGGTCCGTAATACGCCCTTCTTGTTGTTATTTTTAAGTATCAGAAAAACATAAGGAACCGAGTGGCGTCGTTTTCGTAAAGATGTGATAGAAAAAACGGGTCTTGATATTTCTCACTTCTTAATGGGTATTCCTGCCCTTTCGAGGGTCGAAAACCACAGTACTCGGTGAGGCATCGCCGGGCGGCATCTCTTCGAGGAGCGTCGCGACAGGATCACCTTGTATAAAACCTATTCGTGACAATAAAAAACGTTACTTCGAAAACACGAGGGTTTTCTTTACTACGCAACACCGTGTATGTAAACAGAAGAATATCACGGCAGTAAAATGGTACTATGGTGTCTTGCATTATGCACACCTCTCGACCAGAGGGTAGGATGGTAAACATTAAGTTTCCACAACTGCATGCCAAAGTTCCCTCGTCAGATCGCAGCATGCCCAGTACATAAAACAGTTTTATCATCGATCAAATGAATCCTAGTCCCTGTATACAGTGTATCGTTGCCGTTCCACCCCACGCAACAAATTGCGGGCATTAAAAATGACTGGTCAGTTTTCAACTCGTCTGCAATCGATATGCAGTAGTACCCAAGACTAACCCCCAGCTATCGACTACGCGCTTGCGTTCTGACAATATTCTACCCAAACCGTCTGATCAGTCGTTCAGTCAACGATGTCCACCGAAGCCGTCAGGATGCGTAATCAATCACGTCGTCCGATCGACGACAAACCGAAGAATTCTCACTACGAGGACGATATACGTTATACGTTACAACTGTGTCAATGGGCCCTGAAGCCAATTGGCCTGTGGCATGTGGTATACAGCCGTACCAGCAGACTGCAGACAATCCTCTCGAAAGGGTTGCTCACGTGGTGCTCTTTGTACGTGGCGATCACCATGGTACCTCAACTTAACCAGGCCATGTTTGTCGAGAAGAACACGAAGAAAAGGCTGAAGATGATGGGCCCACTCCTCTTCGGCGTCGGGGCCGTGATGAAATACTACTACCTAGTCGTCAACGGATCAATCTTCGAGCGTTGCATGGAGCAACTGGACAGCGACTGGAGGGCGGTGGAGAAATCGAGTGAACGTGCCATCATGCTCAGAGAGGTGTCCACCAGTCGATATCTCATCATTCTACTCGCCATATTACGTTACACAGCTGGCATGCTGTACAACACCGTGTGGCCGTTCATAACCAAGTCGAGATTCAGTGGGAACACCACTATCAGGGTGTTCGGCTATGCTGGCTACGAAGCCTTCTTCGACACCCAAGCCAGCCCCAACTACGAAATCATCTTCTCCGTACAGATTACTTCAGCATTTTTGAGATACCATATCGCGACGAGCGCGGGCGCTTTGACCACCATCTTCATTGCTCATGTCTCTGGACAGATGCAGATACAAATAGATAGATTAAAATGCTTCGTTGCACGGGAACATGAGAAGAAACATGATCCCTTGGCCATCGTCATTCGAGATCACGTAAAGACCCTGAGGTAAGAAAATCGAGGCTTTGCGAGATAAGCGTTCATTCATCTGTTCTTGCATTTCATACTGTGCACGAATGTTATATCGCTCTATCTGTAGCGACCGACACACACGCGAAAGCTGATTTTTCCTCTTGGGGTTGTAAGGCCCAAGAGACTCCGTGGTACGCGGTGCCGGTGGCTTTATCATTCGCCAAATTAATTTTGAATGATTATTTAATTGACGCGACGAGAAAGAAACTTGATGATCCGTCTGATGATCGCACAATAGCACGAATGTAAATTGTTCGATAGTCTTAGTCACGAATGCTTGACTAGACTAATTACTCAAGTCCGTATGATGACTTGAGTAAAAGAACCGTTTGAGTGATAGTCGTAGTCACGAATGCTTGACTAGACTAATTACTCAAGTCCGTATGATGACTTGAGTAAAAGAACCGTTTGAGTGATAGTCGTAGTCACGAATGCTTGACTAGACTAATTACTCAAGTCCGTATGATGACTTGAGTAAGAGATCCGTTTGATTGATAGACGTAGTCACGAATGCTTGACTAGACGAATCAATACTATGTAAGCTACCGACACACACGCGAAAGTTGATCTTTCCTCTTGGGGTTGTAAGGCCCAAGAGACTCCGTGGTACGCGGTGCCGATGCTTGACTATGTCACGTAGCGTCGTCTGATCGTTAATTGTATCAGTGAAAATGTCGAACGAGTTCTAATACGAGATGAATGTGTTCGCTCGAGAGACGATTAAATTCTGCCTCTCCAGCCTTTCGACGTCGAAGGTAGACAACACGACATCAGAATTTCGGGCGGTGCCAAAATACCGATTGGTTAGTTTTTCCTCGAAGAGGAGGAACCTTCCTTCCGTGATTTCGGTGGTGGAGGAGGAAACCTCTCTTTCTTGGTGACGTAGCAGAGAAAAAAACCAGACATCTGGCTAGCAAACCTAGCTACGTTGTTCGGTCGGAGTGTTTAGCCAGGGTCACGGTTTATGACCGTATTGTTCCGTGAGTCAGCGGTGAACGACCGTAGGTACCGGTCCGAAGTCACCGTGTACCCCCGCTGACAGAGCAATTTAACGTATTATCTCAGGGCGAAAGCAGTCGAAATTATCAGAAAAAACGGCACGATGTCGATTGCCTCTTAGTCATCTGGCAGGCAAATGGTTCCCAACGAACGCTTCGAAAACAAACATTTGCCCATCGTAAAAGACTTGAATTTTCGCCTCGCCCTGAGCCCGCTTTTGTCCTTTAAGACGAAACACTATCCACCTAAGCTTACAGCGGGAAAAATGGTCCCATTGTCTATGTATACGTTCAGCTCAGTACGTGACTATTTCTATATTAATTTAACACTTTCTGGGGATGTCGATCAAATGCTGAAAGGTTAATAATTTCTAGGTGATGCAGACGTCTGCGGTTTACTTGAATTTACTACGGACTGTTACTAACACATAATTAAACTTTCAGCAGTTACTGTTACCGCGATGCACTTTCCACTGCATCGCAATCTACCAACCGACCCTTGTAAAGGTAGAGGAAATATTCCATATTTGGCTACTTTCCTTTAATAGCTGTGGAATATTTCGATTAAAGGCTAATGAAGTTTGTAGTGATATAGAATAAAATATTGTCG
The DNA here is from genome assembly GCA_944738655.2 of Andrena hattorfiana. Lineage (NCBI taxonomy): Eukaryota > Metazoa > Arthropoda > Insecta > Hymenoptera > Andrenidae > Andrena > Andrena hattorfiana. The sequence goes on along the minus strand of OX122892.1, from coordinate 30,515,188 downwards.
ATGCATCTTGTTATATATCGCTCATTTGCTGCAACAACCACACGACTCAAGATTTGCAGTTTTTGTTTCCCCCAAAAATCGTGAATTTTGAGTTATGTCTCTGTAGAAACGACTGCCGATGCAGTCAATGCTGCTAGCTCCTCCTGAACATTCATCGAGATCGTGCTCGCGAAATAATGAAACGATGACAAGGAGGGAATTTTAAATCTCAGCAAGGACATTGCTCACATTTGAAAATGCAGTAGGTGGATTCTCGACTCTATTGATGGAAATGTACGTACTTAAAAGGGGTGAAGGAGCGACTGGATATTATGGTGCTACGGTGGTACCACAGTACCCTGCATTTTACACCCTGCCCAAGCAGAAAGGTAAATTTCAAGATTCCAGAATAAGGGACAATGTTAAGTCCCAGAGTGGATTACTGACCTACGAGCGTGCATCGATTACTACAGACCATTGGAAAGACCTCGTTAAGACGAATCGATTGATATCATTTTTAACTTTGAAATCAGATGGGATCATCTCGAAAAATGGCCTGAAATTTCGAGATTTTGCGGTTTTGAAGAAAAGAAACCGGTAGTAAATTCCCGTCGAGCCCGAGAGACCTCGAGCAGGCACCTGAAGGAAACAGGCCATTGACTAACTACATAGTGGGATAGTGCAGTTAAACTTCCTTACATGCGGCTATACCTATGAGTAATTGATACGCATCAATCTACACTTTGTATCGAGGTTGCAAATAAAATTAAAATTACATGCAGGGTTGCCATCTATGCCGATCGCACCCAACAATATTACGATCCAGGAATTGATTAATTTTTCAATTTATTTATTTATATGTACCTATATAGAACTTCAGGTGAATTTCAGCAAATTTTCACGTCTATTCTTATTGAACACCGGAACAAGTTATATTCATTCGAATTTTAGGACGTACCAAAATGGTTATCCTGAATAAATATCCAATTACTGTTACCGATATTAAAGACAAACTTTTCTATGCAGGTGTTGAAGATATCTTTGACGTACTTTCTCCGGACTGCCAATGCCGTTGTACAATGATCGATTGTCTAATTGCCCATTAGTTTCGTAGTTGCTTATACAACAGCATATAAATTGTTATTACAGGCTCGATAGGAACTACACGTTTATCACGACTTATCTCTTTGTTTGATACGATTTCTAATAACTCAAGTACAATTTACATAGGATGCGCAATCGCGATCAAATGGATGTACACGACAGTGACATTAAAGAATTTAATCGCAGTTTTCACAACCGCATGACAAAGTTTTCACGTCGGACCAACAACGACCTGCAACAGGACACGAGCGGCATTTCTCCTCCAAGATATTATTGGATCTCATCCTGGACATTGGTATATAATGTCAGCGCTAGTGGGATAGTGGAAAACAGCTGCTTCTGAAAAAACCAAATTCTTTATTCTTCATCGTATCGATAGGAAAGTGACGCTGATGGATTCATTATGCTTTTCCGATGAAAAATCATACCAAATGTCACGTACATCGAATTTTTTTTAACATAGTTAGCTTGAAATTATGAAAATTCATTATGGTCCGTAATACGCCCTTGTTGTTATTTTTAAGTATCAGAAAAACATAAGGAACCAAGTGGCGTCGTTTTCGCAAAGATCTGATAGGAAAGACGGGACTTGATATCTCTCACTTCTTAATGGGTATTCCTGCCCTTACGAGGGTCGAAAACCACAGTACTCGGTGAGACATCGCCGAGCGGCATCTCTTCGAGGAGCGTCGCTATAAAACCTATTCGTGACAATAAAAAACGTTACTTCGAAAACACGAGGGTTTTCTCTACCACGTAACACCGTATATGTAGACAGAAGAATGTCGCGGCAGTAGAGTGGTACCATGGTGTCTTGAATTATGCACACCTCTCGACCAGAGGGTAGCAAGGTAAACTTTAAGTTTCCACAACAGCATGCCAAAGTTCCCTCGTCGGATCGTAGCACGCCCAGTACATAAAACAGTTTTATCATTGATCAAATGTATCCTAGTCCCTGTATACAGTGTATCGTCGTCGTTCCACCCCACGCAACAAATTGCGCGCATTAAAAATGACTGGTCAGTTTTCAACTCGTCTCCAATCGATATACAGTAATTACCCCCAGTTATCGACTACGCGCTTGCGTTCTGACAATATTCTACCCAAACCGTCTGATCAGTCGTTCAGTCAACGATGCCCACCGAAGCCGTCAGGATGCGTAATCAATCACGTCGTCCGATCGACGACAAACCGAAGAATTCTCACTACGAGGACGATATACGTTATACGTTACAACTGTGTCAATGGGCCCTGAAGCCAATTGGCCTGTGGCATGTGGTATACAGCCGTACCAGCAGACTGCAGACAATCCTCTCGAAAGGGTTGCTCGCGTGGTGCTCTTTTTACGTGGTTATCACCATGGTACCTCCCCTCAATCACGCCATGTTCGTCGAGAAGAACATAAACAAAAGGGTGAAGATGGTGAGCGGACTTCTCTTCGGCATCGGCACCATGGTGAAATACTACTACCTAGTTGTCAACGGATCAATCTTCGAGCGTTGCATCGAACAAGTGGAGAGGGACTGGAAGACGGTGGAGAAACGGAGTGATCGTGCCATCATGCTCAGAGAGGTGACCCTCAGCCGAAATCTCATCGGTCTACTAGCCATATTTCGTTACATAGGTGGAATACTCTACAACACCATGATGCCGCTCATGACCAAGTCGAGATTCAGCGGGAACACCACCGTCAGGGTGTTGAGCTATGCTGGCTACGACGCATTCTTCGACACCCAAACCAGTCCCAACTACGAAATCATCTTGTCCGTACAGATTATTTCGGGATTCTTGAAGTACAATATCGCGATAAGCGCGAACAGTTTGACTACCATCTTCGTCACTCATGTCTCTGGACAGATCCAGATCCAGATGGCTAGACTGCAGAACTTCGTTGCAGAGGGACATGAGAAGAATCGCAATCCCATGGCCATCATCATACGAGATCACGTGGAAATCTTGAGGTAAGAAGTTCGAGGCTTTGCGAGACAAGCGTGCATTCATCGGTTCTTGTATTTCATGCAAATGCGCGAAGATCAGAAAGATCACTGACCACTGCCGCTGAACGATTTAGATTCTCTAAGAATGTGGAGGAAGCGTTGCAAGAGATAGGCTTGGTGTTAATCTTGGAGTCCACTGGACTTGTATGCTTCCTCGGATACAACCTTCTGACGGTGAATATCAGTACACGTTTAAAATTGCAAGTATGATATGAGTACCCGTGTCTCCGAGATTATGAGAATTGTTTGACGATGAATCTAGGAATGGGAAACCAGCGACACGATCGCTATAACATCGTACTTTACTTATCTCATCTTCTACTCGTTGAATATATTCGTACATTGCTATCTTGGCGAAACGTTAACTGAACAGGTACTGCTAAAGAAATTGAGTTTTCAAATTGCTTTGATTACGGGCATAATAGACGATGACATTTTATCAGTGCAGCCAAATGGCTCCAGCTTCGTATAACGTGGACTGGTACAATTTGCCACCCAGACAGGCTTATAATTTCATTATGCCGAATGTTATATCGCTCTATCCGCCTAAACTTACAGCGGGGAAAATGGTTCCATTGTCCATGTATACGTTCAGCTCAGTACGTGACTATTTCTATGTTAATTTAACACGTTCTGGGGATGTTGATCAAATGCTGAAAGGTTAATGAATTCCAGGTGATGCAGACGTCTGCGGTTTACTTGAATTTACTACGGACTGTTACTAACTCATGATTAAACTTTCATCTTTTGCTGTTATCATTATGCAATTTCCACCGCATCGCAATCTACCATCCGAACCTTGTATAGATAGAGGAATGCAGCCAAGTATGGAACAGTATAGCTACTTAATATGAAGTAGTGCCCTTTGACCAATGTGTTTTTAATATTACTTCAATATTGAAAATTGTCCATAATGTTAGAAATATATGGCTGTTCTTAAATTGAAAGTAAATACAGGTATGACTAAATACCCATAAAAGTCTTTTATTCGTTGCGATTGATTTTGTGAGAATGACATTAAAAAAAGAAAATGGTACTCCATATTTGGCTACTTTCCTCTAATAGCTGCTGAATGTTTCGATTAAAGACTGAATTTGTAGTGATATTGAATATATTGTTCTCAATGCTCCTTGTTACACATGTACATATTATTTGTAGAAACGACTATATGTGATTAATGTTGCTAGCTCCTCCTCAACACTCTTCGAGATTGTCCCTGACAAACACTCAACCAAGGGAGGGCAGCGAATTTTGAATTACAGCAAAGGCATTGTTCACATTAGAAAATGGAGTAGGTGGATTTTCGGCTCTGTTGATGGAGATGTACTTACTTAAAATGGGTGAAGGATCGACTGGATATTATGATGCCGCGGTCGCACCATAGTACCGTACATTTTACACCCTGCACAAGCAAAAAGGTAAATTTCAAGATTCCAGAACAGCGCGATAAACTTTCACTATCTGATCATTGCACGCCAAAATAAAAGAGTACGCGTTTTCGATCGAACGTAAGGTAAATCCGGGAGACGCGGTCGACCTAATATAAAATGGCTATTAAAACTAATACAGATATTACTTATTTTATGAGAACAAACCTAATATGTTCAGAATTTTATGCTGATTCAGAAAAACTGGTCGATATTTGCTTTAAGACAATATTTACTGCAAATCGGGTTGAAAACTGAAGTCATGACATCTGACCACCTCTCCCGAGGTGCCGGGAGAAATGGTTTTCGTCGTTGGCAGAGACCACTCACATAATTATTCATCGAAAAATAACAAAGAAGAAAGCAAAATTATTTATGAGTGAATACAACTACAGATTCATTGATATTTAATTTGTTTACGCTAAACAAGTAAAGAACACATCAAAGATAAAGCGAACTACCTACCGGCGATTAGCAAGGCAAATTAATACAAAAGTGAATAAATAAAATAAGTAAACATAAATAATAATAAAATAATGATAAAAAATAAAAATATAAATAAAAATAATAAAAAAATCATAACTCGACCATCTCTCCTTTCTGCAGCGAGAGATAATCATCTCGTTAGTTTTGAGAGGAAGAGTTAATATGGCTAAATACTTTGGCTGCATTGTCCCTCGATATCTCTACTATCTTATTATTCCCAAACATTAAACGAAAATAAGCTTCGAACTATATTTTAAATACGATTCTGTACACCGTTGTTTGACAAAAGAGGTTAAATGTAACCTCAGTTAACCTTTTATAGCCTGTAAATCTAGAAAAACACAGTGGGAACCGAAGTGACGCTATTCATTCAATTGTTTGGCTTCTAGAGAAGTAATTGGCCTGCACTTTACCGCGTTTTTACGCATAGAGTCTGAAATATAGCGACTCGACCAACTCTCCAGTCCGCCCGCGTCTCCCGGATTTACCCTATACATGTACCTGTGCGTCGTTATCGTCCAAACCTGCGCCTACAATTTCACCGGCTGTGTCTCTATTTCCCGTGCACCCTTATGGGTATAGGGGTTCCTGATACGCCAGTACACGGGACGACGCATGCGGCATGCCTCTTCTTACGACCAATGAACAGAAGACCAACCCCTTAAGGGCTGGCTACGCCTGCGTGGAATAAACAGACGTACACATTTCTACGAAAATATTTTTAAAATGAACCTTTCGGTAGAACGTAGTAATACATTCCGCAGTCATTCGATCATGATTAACATTAAATCGAAAACAATAAGCAGTTTGAGTATCGTTTCATTGTACATGCGAGAGGACTCGATGAGTTGCTCGGTGACAAATTATTTAGACTTGCTCATCTCCAACCCGTTATCAAACGGCAGTCGGGGTCAGTTCCAAAACCTAACTGATACGAACACTAGTTACTTTCGGCCATTAGTTATGATTTATAATCACGCAGCATAGTATTCGAGAAGCAACTTATCCTACTGATATAAAATAGTGCATTTTATTTCAAGCGCATATCTCTTCTATTCTTCTCTTCTCTCTATATGTATATAACTATCTCAAAGTACCCGGCGTTTCCCGGGCTTCTTATATGTATCTATAACATCAGCATTAATATTTTAAAATTAACTGGCGTCTCCATTAATTATTACTCAGCGCTTGCTTACATATACTTCATTACCCGTTCATTACCCCAAACAAGGAAGGTTTAGCTGTATGAAACATTAACAGTATTCCATGAGAATGATCTATCTATGGGGTGGTGGGAGCCGCATCGCAGTCCGTCCAGTGGATGTAGAAATTAAATAACCCGAACAAACAGACGTCTACCGGGTAGGCGTCTACCGGGTAGGCGTCTAACGGGGACTATATTTTTTACTATGTAGAGATATACGTAAACGGTAGAGATAGTGAAGAATATGTAAGAAAGCACTGCGTAATAATCAATGGAGGTTAATTTTATCAGTTAATTTTAATATCAATATTGACGTTATAGATACCCCTACAGCACACTTCGTTCCAGGAACGTTGCACAACCGTTGCAGTACATTGCAATGTTGCCGTTTGGTTGCAGATTGCATTGCAATATTACTGCAACATTGTGGAAACATTGCCGTAGAATATTGCAATGGATACGTTTGTGCAATGTTCCTGGAATATTGTGCACACAATGCCGTGCAATATTGCAATTGCTACGTTTGTGCAATGTTTCGAGATTATTGCGCCCACATTGAGATGCAATATTGCAATGGCCCCGTTTAGGCAATGTTTCATGTATATTGCGCACACATTGCCGTGCAATATTGCGGTACAACCCACGTGGAACGTTCCTGCAACGTCGACCACAAAATACGGTGAAACATTGCACTCGTAATGTCTCGTCATTGCATCTCTCGGTTTATTATCGGATACGTAAGTATAGGTAGACAGAAGTGAGTGATCAACCGAATGGCATGGTACTCTACGGTGGTAATAAGTTTCTTGCATTATGTACCCCCTGCACTCGCAGAGGGTAGGAAGGTAAACTTTAAGTTTCCACAACAGCGCGATAAACTTCCCCCATCAAAAAAAAGAAAAATAAAAAAATAAAAATATATGCTTATTGATCGAACATATGTCAGTCCCACTGTGTAAAGTTGCCGCGCAACCCCTTCGTTCACAATTCCGGTCGTTCCACTTGAGAAGCGTTCTATACCCGACGTGCAAAAAAATGGCGCAAATGCCGTCTGCTGTACATAAGAAACTTTCTACACCCGACGTGCAAAAAATTGGCGTAATTAGAGGCGACGGATTTACCATTGAAAAGTTTTCAACTCGTCTGCAATCCAGACATGCAGTAATTACGTGCCAGCCGTCGATTACGCGCTTGCGTTCTGACAATACTTTGCCGATATCGTCTGTTGAATCGCTCAGTCAACGATGCCCACCAAAGCCGTCACGATGCGTAATCAATCACGTTGTTAGAGCGACGGCAAGCCAAAAAATCCCCATTACGAAAACGATATACGCTATACGCTGGATATGTGCCGATGGTTTCTGAAACCAATGGGCTTATGGCGTATGGTTTACGATGACACAAGCACGTGGGAAAAAATCGTATCGGCCTTCTTGATCTTGTTGTACACCTTCGTTACTATGTTCTGCACCATATCCCCCATTGTTTATATATACTCCGAGACGAAGTTAATAGCAAAGATGAAAATAGCCGGCTTGGTCAGCGCCAGCATAGCAACTGCCATTAACTTCTTCTACCTCTGCCTGAAGAGAAGACCCTTGAGGAATTACATCATGGAGGTGGAGAGAGATTGGAAGGCGGTGGAGGACCCGGGCTACCGTCCTACCATGCTGAGACAGACGTCCATTAACCGACATCTCATCACTATAAGTGCTATAATGTTCTACTCGAGCGGCATATTTCTTCGCATTGTGATACCGATTGTAACCAAGATGACGGTGAAAAGGAACGCTACCGTTAAGCCAGCGGCACTTCTCAGCTACGACTTCCTCCTCAACTCCGAATTCAGCCATGCACACGAGTTCATCTTGACCGTACCTACAGTTAATCGGGGGGTTGGTCAAATACAGCGTCACAACGTGTGCGTACAGTTTGAATACAACTTTCGTCACTCATATCATGGGACAGATCCAGACTTTTAATCGAAATAAAAAAAAATTAAAACCGACTTCAAAAAATATAAAAGGAAGTAAAGAGTAAAAAATAATTTTTTCCCTTATTTAATCTACGACTCTCAATTATTTATGTCGGCGCCTCATCATTTACATCGTGTAAATATGGCGTTGACTTAAAAAAATTGAGAGTCGTAGATTAAATAAGGGAAAAAATTATTTTTTACATTTTATTTCCTCTTATATTTTTGGAAGTCGGTTTTAATTTTTTAATTTCTATCTTATTTCTTATTTTTTAGTTTTTAAGTTATATAACTACATTTTTTAAATAATAATAATAATAATGAAGTCGGTTAATGAAACGGATTTCTTATTTTTGGTGTAACTTCAAACCTACTGAATCGATTTTGATAATTCTTCCTCCGTGAGCAAAGCTCATTGAAGCTAAACCAAATGCAATATGTCTCACGAAAATCGGTTCAGTAGTTGCGGAGAGATTCGCGGGCAAACATAATACATACAAACATACATACATGGTCAAAATTAGGTCAGCAGGTTCAGATAAGTAAATAAAGATTAACTAACAAAAAATGCCAACCCATCTGAAAAATGTTAGAACCTCTTTCCTTGTAACGTCGGTTAATAAACAGTAAATATGTAATTTTCCGAAATCATCGTTAAAATTTTCACACTCACAAGCAATTGCACATTGTAATCGGGTTTACTTTCAGAATATTCCGGAACGGTAGTTGATAAATGTATCATAACGCACAAAGATACAGAGAAATGATTGCTCGATAGTAAGCATCCTTGTTCTCGATAGCCTTTACTGGTAGTAATCTCCCTCCGAGCCATCCCCTCCTCTTCAACTCTGCAAACTTCAACGCTATATAATCAACGGTTTAACTCACTCTATAATTCCATACTCTTGCTTCCAATCGAAGATGCGCGCACGCACAATGCAGCACGCCACTGGCGGAAGCTCAATGACCCTGCAATCAATGCTGCTGGAGACGCTCGTGATCAGTCGTTTTCGAGCGGTGCAGCCGCGAACACGATCATGCGGATCTCTGAACGCGATCAGATCCGCCAGCCGCGAAATATGAATTACGAGAAGGACATCCGTTACGTCATGAAACACAGCAAGTGGATTCTCAGGTCTGTTGGCGTTTGGCCGGGTGTGGTGAGAGGAGCGAAGAGATATTTGCCGAATGTCGCGATCGGACTCAGTAATTCGGTGCTGTTGTTCGCAATAGTACCGTGCATCCTGCACATAGTGTACGAGGAAAGGAATATCGTGATAAAACTCCAGCTCTTTGGCTTATTGAGCTTCTGCCTGATCTCTTTAGCAAAGTATTGGGCGCTGATGGCGCGCAAACCGCGCATCAAGGACTGCATCGAACACGTGAAAGATGATTGGATGCAGGTCGGTTCATCAGCTTTACCTATACCCCAGTTGTGACGCTAAAGTTACCTCGTTCGAAAAGCAATCTTTTCTCTCGTACTATATTTCGCTGAATTCCGTGGATGTTGATATTGAGGTAGGTAGATACCTCGCAGGTACCGTTTCTAGACCCATTTAGACTAAAGTTTAAACGAACATTACCTATTGATTAATCTCTCATAATATACCTATGGGATAGACTACACAATATCGTTCTTTCGCGCAAACAACCATCCCCCCTGCAGATTAAGAAATATTTCCCAATCGCGAGTTGTCCTATCGAAACGGTTGCACGAATTATACCCAACAGATGAGGAAAGGTGGTAACCGATGTGACAGGTGGAGACTCAAGGTGATCGCGAATTGATGCTAAAATACGGGAAGATCGGCCGAGATCTGACGATAACTTGCGCGGTGTTCATGTACGCAAGCGGAGCGATCTATCACACGGCCATGCAATACGCGATCGGCACTTTCGTCGACGAACAGAATCGTACGATCAAGCCGCTGGTGTATCCCACTTACAGCGCTCTGTACGACGTGCAAACCAGCCCGGTTTACGAGTCTGTGTACGTCGTTCACTGCTTATGCGGATACGTGATCTATTCGGTAACGACAGGCGCCTGTGGATTGGCTGCGCTATTTGCAACGCACGTGTGCGGGCAGGTCGACATCTTAATGGCGCGATTGGAAAAGCTCGTCGACCACGAGAGGAATTCCGATCCGACCGTACGATTGACAGATATCGTCCAACATCATCTAAGAACTCTGAGGTACCGCGTCCCGGCGCGGCTGCGTGTTATCGAGTCGAAGCTACATGACAAAACCGTTTGCAGATTCTCGACAACGGTAGAGACGATTCTGCAAGAAGTGTGCTTCTTGGAATTCGTCGGCTCTACTTTTATGATATGCCTGCTCGAATATTACTGCATAACGGTGCGCTGGCAGTGGTAATATAAGTGTACCCACCTATTCTGTGCTCGCGCGATGCATCCAATTCTCTAGAGACGGTTTCGCTCGGCCGTGTGATTTCACTGATCACCCACAATTCGATTTATTGGAAAACCTTGCCACAGAATGCAACTTGATCTTGAAATTATATGTCAGTATATTCTTCTTTTTATTTCTATGGATTCCATTAAAAAGTTTAACAGAAACCAGACGCTGCATACGAATCGTTTTCTCGGAAAAGAGTGTGATAGATTTTACCGATTAGGAGACGATGTCGAGGAGTGCTTTTTTAGAGAACGGTACGTTTGATATGCACGGTTCCTTTTCTACCTTCTACTCTCTTGCCAATAAAGAATAAAGATACGTGGAAAGAAAAGAACGTTTAAGGGGTTCTATTTTGATCGGCCGAAAATTGAAGGTATTTTTAAAGATTATTTTCTCATTAAATACAACATATAATGAAATAAATCTTTTTGGAATTTATTACGCTACTCTTATATTATACAGAAAAAATTTAAAAAGATTTTTTTTAATTTGTTGCAAATGTTTTTTTATAGCGTCAATGCGACACCTACAAAAAAAGAGGTATGTTCGTGGCGCGGGCGATTTCCCGGCACAGGATTATCTGAAACAAAAGATTTGAAAAAATTCTTAATCTGTATGAGTGAATCTGTATGAATTTTTGTCGAAAAATAACCGAGATTTTTCTCGGGGAACATTCAAGGAACCACCCTTTTGGGGAACTTTTTCTTCCAAACCGGTGCCATTTTGTTATTTCTCAACAAAAATTGTTAATTGCGCTATGGGCGACAGCGACACTCATACACATTAAGAATCTTTTCGAATTTTCTATTTCAGATAAGCCTGAGCCGGAAAATTACCTGCGCCACGAATATACCTCTTTTTTGTATCACATTGGCACTATAAAAAACATATGAAACAATATGAAATAAATCTTTTTAATTTTTTTTGCATAATATAAGAGTAGCTTAAAAAATTCCAAAAAGATTTATTTCATTATATGTAGTATTTATTGAGAAAAAAAATCTTTAAATATAGCTTCATTATTCGACCGATCAAAGTAGGATGACCCCTTAAGGGGGTAGACACGTCACGTGACCTGGCCGATTTGGCAGGTCGGTATTACAGCAGGTTTTTTCTGCACAGAAATGGTAATACCCATAGATACGCGGCTGCCTGGTGACGCGAGAGGGAGCTGTTTGCTATTTCCGTATTCTATTCTGAATAAGGAAAGAAATTCTCAGCTGTTGCGTTGTACTTATAAAAATTTAAACGGAAAGTCGGCTGGTACTGCAAACGTAGAAAATTCATTGTACATTTTAATTACTTAAAATGTGCTTATGCTACAATATTCTACGTTAGCAGTAAGGAAATATGAGTGAAAACGGAAAATAAATGAGGGAATATCCCTAGAAAATGAAGTTTGTTAGGTTAGACATTTTTTTATTAGCAAAGCAACGAAACAGAACATGAAATACACTTATTACACGTCCTATGCAGAAAGCAGTTATGAACAAACATTATATATAAAATTGTGTTGGATGTTGAATTGGACTAGTGAAAATGCGCAGGCTGGATGCGCGTGATTATTATATGGTCGGCTCCTCGAAGTGACAGAAAATATGACCTATATGCTATACCCGATTTCCTGAAGATACTGTTACGGCGTAATAATAATGCTTCGGAAGGATGATAAAAAGTTCACAAATGTAGAGCAAAAGAATGAAGTAGCCGCTCTACATTTATTGTTTATTAATTTCCTTAATTATGGTCCGAATTATATCATTTTTGGGGCCAATTTGATCGAGAAAACATAAGGAATCGATTGACGTCACTTTCGCAAAGATCTGATTAGAAATTGCAGAACTTCAGATTCGTCACTGCTTAGTGTGCAACATTGTATAGCCCCGCTGGTTTCGAGCGTCGAAGCCCACAAAACTCAGCGAGACACATGATTGTTGGCAAGCATCGCATTTGACGATTCTAGCTAGCGAATCACCTCGTATAAATGCTAATAAACGATAGTGTGAAGTACGCAAATGGTTAGGCTCGGATTATCGGGAAAGACCTACCCACCCCACTGTTTTGCTTTCTCGCTGCGAGCGAGGACCTTCGGGCCCGAGTAGACCACCCGTTGACAGCCGAGAGTAATAAAACCGACGGACCAGATAAAATGTTTATGTTTTTGATAACTGTTGATGAAAGTATTACCAATGGAGTTTTTAGAGTTTCTCGATGAAAATGATGCCAAACATGGAGCAATTCGGTCCAGTTTTAGTGAACGTAGTGTGTGTCCTAATCATGTATTCATAAGAAAAAATAGACTGAATTGCTTCGCGTCTCGACTCATTTTCGTGGACATAAACTCACCAATCCATCGGTGGTAACACTCTTATCAAGGTGTAATGAGAAATATGAACATTTTCATATTCAATACTCGATGACTCAAGTCGCCGTCGACCGAGGGTCTCTCGCTGGTGCGCCGCTATTTCACTCGCACTCGGTTACGTCATTCAGTCTCCTTGTCAAGCGGTTCGGGCGAGGGCCCTGATAAATGTGAATTTATTTGGGAAACCAAAGTCGCGTCATTCGTGACCCCTACTCGCGAACATATATATGTTCTATGTACGAGAAAAAGCAATGATGACTTGAATCAAGACTTGAAGCAACATTTCTAATAGGGAAATGCATGAAACTTTGGGATCAGGAATTCCCAACCAAGTAATGCATATGAAAGAACTGGCGACATTCAACAATAGTTCGTCGTCTAAATTTTACAATTAAAGTATTTATTTGACGTGAATATAAAGTTTGTCAGCAAAGTCTTTCTTGATTTGAGTTCTATAGAAGGCTGACTTTCCTTCGCCATGGAAAGTCTCCTCTTGTCCTTCACGCTGGCAATCATGCGACTCGCTGAGTTTCGTGGGTTTCGACGCTCGAAACTAGCGAGGCCATACAATGTTGCGCACTAAGCAGTGACAAATCTGCAGTTCTGCATTTTTAATCAGATCTTTGCAAAAGTGACGTCCATCAATTCCTCATGTTTTCTCGATCAAATTGGCCCCAAAAATTATAATATTCGGACCATATTTTGAAGGAAATTACGTGAAACATTGTTTGCACGATTGGGTAGACTTGTCGATTAGCATGATCATCACCGATTTCGATGCGCTTGAAATATGTTGTAGGGGGCATGATTCTGAACAACTTTTTCCTATACATATAACCGTCGGTCGGCCTTACTTTCTAAGGTATGCGCAAAAAACCTTGGTAAACTTTTCCTCATGGATTTGAAGGAAAATTTATTTAATCACCTTACCGCGATCGCCTCTTTGTACAGTACTTCTGTTGACATATTCCGACACAACGCATTCCACTTTCCAATTTGTCCCGGGTATTAGTGTAGGTTTGGGTTAGATGAGGACGGGGGGCGCGCGCCCGCTCGCGGGCGCGTAAAGCGTGGTAGCGAACCGATGTGAGTTTGGGAATGCTAAAAATGAGACTGCAAAAAATTACGTTTTAAAATCAAATTCATCCTAATATCCAGCGGCGCCGGCGCCGGCGCCGCCGAGCATAGTCGGGATGTCCAAGAGGTGTTCTTGAAAGCACCCTCTTTCTAACGAAAAAATTATGTTTTAGTTAAACTCACATCGGTTCGCTACCACGCAAGCGGGCGCGCGCCCCCCGCCCTCATCTAACCCAAACCAACACTAATACCCGGGACAAATTGGAAAGTGGAATGCGTTGTGTCGGAATAAGTCAACTACTACTATAGTCAAGTACTATACACAGAGGCGATCGTGGTAAGGTGATTAAAAAATTTTCTCTTCAAATCCATGTGAAAAAGTTTACCAAGGTTTTGTGCATACAGGGTCATCCGTTAAAACTGCAACCTACGCGCGCGCCAACAGACGAAAATGGCAACACCGCCTCACGGACACATTCCGCTACAACCATGCACCGGCTCAGCGTTCGGAGGGTTAACAGCGACCGCTGGGTAGCAGTGGTGCCCGAGCTTCGAAAATTTTAGGATGGTCTCTTTCAAATTAACGCCGCAAAGAGCTGTGCAGAATTTCCCGGCCCAGGTAAGCGAGCCGCAAGCTCCGCTTTTATGATCGGTTTACCACTCGCACCCCGGATTACTGTAATGAGGTTTGAAAACAATGTCAACTGATCTCGTACCCGTCTTAATTTAAAAAATTTGAGCTACGACAGGATTGATCGCGGCGCTATACCCTTGTACGTAGAGATTTTTCGCCACCTGCGTGTAAAAGCCACAATAATGACGCATCGTTCCAAAAAATGACATTAACGGAAGCCGGTATATGCGTGGCGTTGAGTAGCTAAAAGGTTAAACATTCAAACACAAAAATTCTAGAAAAAAGATTCAAACACCTCTACAATCAAAGACACGTCTCATTAGTTACTCCTTACGTCCGATCCATGCATGCACTGCATATAAGGATAAAATTATAAAAAACAAAACCAGAACAATAGATTCTGAGGTCTGGAGAACTAACACATAATTGAATAAAAATTTAATTTCTCAATTTATGAAAGTAATGACACAGAAACAACTAGCATATTGTTTATCAACATCATGGTTTTTAAAAAGAGCATTAAATACGGTATTAAATAAACAGTTTGCAAAAGCTTTTCACAACAATTATGGTTAAAAAATTGATAAAAGAAAAATTAAGTAAACGTAAAATATTTTGAATTATCCATCATTAAGAGGGAATAATTTTTCCTCATTTTTCGGCGCAAATTGCATTCTGATATCTTTTATAATTCAAAAGTTATACGAAAAAAGCCACAAATTCTTCAACCCCGGTCGGGAAATTTCAAATAGCTTCTTGTGACGTTAATTTGAAAGAGACTTCTCTCGATTGACTGTGCGTTGGCATCTACATGAAAGCAATTGAGGAATATATGGCGTACTTTTAAAAAAATTTAGATGTGATGCGGCTGAAATGAATTACTAGTATCGGGATCGACGAAGTTGTAAGAGTGGTTGACAGTTAAATGTACATAGCCCTCGCTGTTAAGGCAGTTGTACGCCTTCCAACAATCGGACATTATTGTTGTCCTAGGAAGAATCCACTTGTGAATAACATTTAAAAGTGTTTCAGCACTCCGGTCATTT
The DNA here is from genome assembly GCA_944738655.2 of Andrena hattorfiana. Lineage (NCBI taxonomy): Eukaryota > Metazoa > Arthropoda > Insecta > Hymenoptera > Andrenidae > Andrena > Andrena hattorfiana. The sequence goes on along the minus strand of OX122892.1, from coordinate 30,499,477 downwards.
ACAGCAACAATGAAAATTTTTTTGGACTCGCGTTCATATCCTCCGAACACCCATTTTCCTTTCAATACACGTCCACGGTGGTACTTGCGTTTCCCAAATTTAGCTTCGTCGATTTCTACTATCTTATTGGGACCTCCTAGTTGTGTACAATTATCTTCAGACCAGTTTAAACACACCTACCACACGAGTTGAATAATAACAGTATAATTTTTGTTTAAACAGTAGTGTGAATTTAAAATTCAATGTTTAAAGAAACGCAGTATATTAAATAGCACAGACTCGTTTTCATTTCAAATTCATTTCTAACAATGTTTTGATAATTATTTACAAAGCAGATGACTTCACCGATTTCAATGACGTTGAAACTCCCCGAAACTAAAGTCGAGCAACGGGTGCATGTATGTATAGAGAAAAGTTGTTCAGAATATAATGAATTTAAGACCATACATAAAATCTTACCTCTCTGCAAAAACTACTCCAATCGACGAAGGTGTGTGATCCAATATGTAGGTCATTGGTAATTACCCCGAAACATGGCGGTGGAAACCATAGCCATTCGGCAATAAATGTTACAGCTGTTAATAACTGTAAACGAACGTTTTCAAACCACGTGTCGGTTCTAACGGATTTTAAATAATTACACCGAACCCTTTTCCTCTTTGTTTTATTTATTGCTTCGTACGATGTGGCAAGACAGTGAAAGAACAATGTTTCGCGATTAAGTTTTATTGCCTTCTCACATTTAGGGCACTGAATAACATTTTGAAAAATGTTTTTTTCGATTAGATAATCTATACATTTTTCTTCGGAATTTATTTCGCGTACAAATTCAGTAAAAGACTTCATGTCTTACATAAAATGTTTTCTCACTAGTCCTTCTATGAAACTGCTACCAAGGAGACTGCAGTTACAAGCATCGCGCGACGGCGCCACCAATTGTTTCTTTTCTGTTTCAATTGTTTGTTTTCTGTTTTCGTCGAAAGCCAACAAATGTTACGCGCCGTCTTGCGATGCTTCTGTAGCGCTCAGAAATTATAAGTAAAGATTTTTGGAAATATCTCGGAAACTAGAACCGACCGACGTTACATGTATAGGAAAAAGTTTTTCAGAATCATGCCCCCTACAACATATTTCAAGCGCATCGAAATCGGTGATGGTCATGCTAATCGACAAGTCTACCCACGATTGAAAGCCCGTTTCGTTAAAAATAGTCCGATTTAAATTATTTTCTGTCAATTTAATCGGGAGAATGCCAGGAATCCATTTGTATCACTGTCATATCGATACGATGAAAAATAAACAAATTCTGTTTCTAGTAAAATCTCGTTAGCCGCTCGCTGTTCGGGACCGGCGGTAAGCCCGTATCGTGAACGGAGTCCTAATTCCAGGTGTGAGTTTCTCGCTTCTTTCTGGTCGAAGGGGGGAGCGAGATGGAATGCTTTGCGTGTGCGGCGGGCGTGCGCGATGGTCGCAAGCAGTGATACCAGATCGGGGACGGGTTCCCTCGAGAATTTCCCCCACCTCGCATGCACACTATGCAGGAGTCGCGTATGTATCTACACGCACGTGATTGGTGCATAGTGTGCATGCGAGGTGGGGGAAACTCTCGAGGGAACCCGTCCCCGATCTGGCATCACTGGTCGCAAGCGCTTACGAGTTACCGTGAGCATGGGAACCGCTTCGCAAAATCTTGACGCAGGCCCGGCTCAAGTCTTTTTTACGCCCTAGACGAACTTGTCAAATTGCGCCCTTTATTATAATACATTTATTTGAGTACATTGATGTCCTTAGTCTTAATTTTTAATCGTAGTATAAAACCGTTGTAGTACAATTTGTAGTATTTCATTTACAAATTTATTTTTAACAATGCCAACAATGAAAAGACCATTTTGCACCTCTTGTCAACCTTACGCCCTAGCAGTTACCTATTTTTTCAGAATAAAGTCATAAATAATCTCAAATAAATGTATTATAATAAAGGGCGCAATTTGACAAGTTCGCCTAGAGCGCAAAAAAGATTTGAGCCAGGCCTGCCTCAAGATTTGCGAAGCGGTTCCCGTGCCGCCGTAAGCGCTTGTGACCATCGCGCACAAAGGACGGAGTGTCAGGTGTCCGAAAGACGGAGCGAGACAAAATATCAACGCGTCGTCTGCTCGTACTGTCCTGACTCGCTCTCGCCTTCGCCGGACAAGACTGAAACAGAAGTGGTGGGGATAGCGAAAAGTCCGTATCGTGTACACCAAACCGAGACCAAAGAGGAGATATAATAAGAGACGTCACTCCGGGCGGAACGTTTGAAGTCCTTACTTGACCTTGGCATTTAAATTGGTTGTCTATTCGAGCGGGATATTCAAATATTCAATATATCTCCTCTTTGCCGAGACCGTAACGAGACTTTACTGTAATCGATGACACATCACCGAGCAACAGTGATTTCGCGCGGCTCGGACCACAAAGGTTCTCGTCGGTTATTCGAGCTTCTAAGATCGTATTCAGATATACCCTTCGGTGCCCACAGAACTCCAACTGACAAATCCACGATCGTCACCGGCCAATATATCTGCATACGATCTTAGGATAAAAATACGATGACAGATGAAATAGTATTCGAAGCTCAAGATGAAAGGCCTTCGAATAATCAAAGGAAACTAAATATCCGAAGCTAAACAGAATTTTAGATTTAGGGTACACACACCCTCCCCGAAACCTCGTGACGATCGGCCACTGGGGCCATTTGGAAGTATATTCTTTTATTTAAATAATGCCCATCTCTGCATAGGACCGTAAAGAATTACAAAAAAAAATCAGGGAGTCAACTGTTGACCGATTTGGAGACTTTTCCTTGTTACATGTTACATACCATAGTCGGAAGAATAATAATAAGAGCAATAATTGCAAATAATTGCCAGAACTTCCACATTCTGAAAATATGATATCAGTAAATCAATATTTCCAGTATTAGTAAAAAAGTTCCAATTTCTCTTTTCTTATTTTAAATAATGTGATCATATAATTATAACATAAATTCGACAGCGATTTCAAGTGATGTATGTGTCACGGTAAAACCATTAATTTAGTAAATGTATACAATTCCCAGCAGTTCCTGGTTAATATATGCCTAAAATGCATATAACCTAACCTACAATCGTCCGAAAATGCATACATTGACTGCATCACGCTTTTACTGTGGCACATACAGTGATGCCAGATCGGGGACGGGTTCCCTCGAGAGTTTCCCCCACCTCGCATGCACACTATGCATCAATCACGTGCGTGTAGATCACATACGCGACTCCTGCATAGTGTGCATGCGAGGTGGGGGAAATTCTCGAGGAAACCCGTCCCCGATCTGGTATCACTGGGCACATGTATCCAGCTAACGCTTCAGTTTTGCCATCGACGAAGTATAGAATAGACCTATCACCTTATGGGACTTCGTGTCACCACCCAAACTGTATTGCCGACCCATAACTCGAGGACTGAATTGAGCGGCCTTTGCTCATGAACAGCGTCCAACTTAGGAACTACTCTGAAATGTGTTGAAATGCTGAAAGGTGTGCGTGATTGTATACGTGTGACTTGTTTAGAGTGAGAGTTTGACAGAGGACAGGCTTTTGTTACGCTACGCTTTGGCTCGGTTTGTCAGCGACTCACGAGGATTCGCGTGGATTTTTCTCCGAAAATCTATTTCGGTGATCTCTTCTTGAAAGCTTATACAAGCTATAAATTGCAAGATGACATTGATTGTTAGTACTTTACGTGTAGTGGAACACTTAACTAACATTTTCGCGAGTCGTATGTTGAAAAATATTAAAAATTGACGCTGTTACTGACATTCCCACAAATCTCTGCACTCCGCGCATGTCTAAATAGAGGGTGCCCATCCTACGACACGTATAAATCATTGAGAACAAGGAATCCAAACGTTTTTTTTAAATTTATATTCGTAGTTTTCGGCACCCGAGGACATTTTGCAATAGTTTATTTATTACTTGGGAACGATAGATTAGTAGTTAAAACTCTACCCCTAGTAGCATTTGTTGTTGGCATACAGTTGGGCCACGCACATAATATTCGTTGGCCAACAGTTAGATTTGGCACTTTTTTTTCAGGTTGGGCCAACAACAGATGGCCAAAGTAGGCTTTCCTACTGGTGCCCAATTATTTATATTCTTTGCAACAGACGTCTTAAAGACGTCCAGAAGGTGTCTTAAAGATCTTCAAAAGAAGTTGTAAACACGTCTTTTTCAGGCCTGGTTTAAGAAAAAAAAAATCGCGGGTGAGGAGGATCGAACCCAAACTTCCCCGCTTACGAAGCAACCGCTGCTCACACTTACCCAACACATTTCCTTGAAAACACTTCTAATTTCTAGGTACATAACTAGTATTAGTAGTTTATAAAAACTGTGCAGTGACGCGAAATATTCTACAAAATATCATCATTCGACCTTTAGACTCATTCCTTAAAATTTCACATTCGTCTCAATTATTTATGTATTCACATACATAAATACATTACGTATTTATAAATAAGAAAAGAAAAATCACAACTTGGAATATAATAACAGGGAATATAATAAAATTTTCTGACGTTTATAAGATGTCATTTAATCATCGTTGAAAATTTTTGGTTAATTAACCAACCATAGTAATTGTAGGCCTGACATTGAATATTCGTAGGCACACTGTTGTAACTTTTTGTTAATTAACCAACCATAATAATTGTAGGCCCAACATTGAATATTCGTTGGTACATTGTCGTAATTTTTTTGCCGTAGGCTCTATGTTGGGAATTTGTAGGCAAAAACACTAACTATATCCCAACTAATTCCCAACTGTTGGCTACCGTTGGCCAACCAGAAATGCTACTAGGGACGTTTCGTTACAAATTGATTGGCCCTTTCCTTATTAACTATTGTATGGATTTAAAAATTGTAAAGACCCTAGTAGCATTTCTGGTTGGCCAACGGTAGCCAACAGTTGGGAATTAGTTGGGATATAGTTAGTGTTTTTGCCTACAAATTCCCAACATAGAGCCTACGGCAAAAAAGTTACGACAGTGTACCAACGAATATTCAATGTTGGACCTACAATTATTATGGTTGGTTAATTAACAAAAAGTTACAACAGTGTGCCTACGAATATTCAATGTTGGGCCTACAATTACTATGGTTGGTTAATTAACAAAAATTTACAACGGTGATTAAATGTCGTCTTATAAGTGTCAGAAAATTTGCTACATCCAAAAACCTGTTATTATATTCCAAGTTGTGATTTTTCTTTTCTTATTTATAAATACGTAATGAGGACGTCTGTCTTGAGGCGAATGTGAAATTTTAAGGAATGAATTTGAAGGTCGAATGATATTTTGTAGAATATTTCGCGTCACTGCACAGTTTTTATAAACAATTGATACTAGGTATGTAACTAGAAATTAGAAGTGTCTACAAGGAAATGTGTTGGGTAAGTGCGAACAGCGATTGCTTTGTAAGCGGAAAGTTTGGGTTCGATTCTCCTCACCTGCGCTTTTTTTTTCCTAAACCAGGCCTGAAAAAGACGTGTTTTCAACGTCTTTTGAAGTTCTTTAAGACACCTTCTGGACGTCTTTAAGACGTCTTTTGAAAAGAATATAAATAATAGGGCAACGGTAGTAAAGCCTACCTTGGCCATCTGTTGTTGGCCCAACCTGAAAAAAAAGTGCCAAATCTAACTGTTGGCCAACTAATATTATGTGCGTGGCCCAACTGTATGCCAACAACAAATGCTACTAGGGGAACATCTCCGATGTAAGTACCCGAGCGTATCGCTTGCGTTAAGGTCTGTTTTCATTATTCCTAGATATGTACATATGAGAAAACAGTTATGGTATTTTTTAAAGCACAAGTAAAAAAAAGGTCCTGTTTTACGGACGTCGCGACTCGCGTGTGAGATAAAATGGGAGGGAAACGGCACGGAGGTCCTTTACGCGACAAACGATCATTCTGGCAGCGGCAACAAAGTATAATACTACATTGTCTTCTTGCATTCTCCGTGCGTCTGATTTTCGCATGTCGATGTCGGTCCACGGACAAGCTAGGCTTCTAGATTTTAATTTCTTCTACAAATTCTGCAAAAGCCGTAATCAGTAGCTAAAAGCGGAAAACATGTACGTACACATGCTAAGCTAATCATAAGGTGAAATTTTTACATTCTCTGTTTCGGCTCGATTCGAGCATTTACGGCATATTAGTGAGATTTTTTTAATAAAAGGAAAATCAAATACAACGTGATTCGGGCAAGTAGGTATGTACATATGTAGAGTTGCTATACGTCCTGTATATACGGGACTGTCCCGTATTTCACTGATCCCGTGAAATATTTTACAGAGTAAAATAAACCATTACCTACCCACTTTTTTCATGTTTTATTTAATTAGCATTTAAATGTTCCGTATCAAAGCTTGACAATTATGGCAACCCTAAAAATAAATCACTACCTACCCACTTTTTTCATATTTTATTTGTTTAGCATTTAAACAAAATAAAAAATGGTAAAGATTCGATAAGAGCAAACGCCTGATTTAGCGAGCTCTGCTTGCAAGACATTTCAAGTCGCATTGATTTTTGCCTTCAGGTGTATCGCGTTTCTGGGAACGGCGTCTGTTTAAAAAAAAAGACGAACTTTTCGATGGCCTTGACCTCAACAATCGATGAGAAAAAGGCCGCACATCTACTGAACGTTCGCTATCGTATTATTTTCTGGATTTTAAAAAAATATTTTATTATTTTTCCTCTTTCTGCACCAATTTTTTGCCGTACCTTCCTCATACCAAACTGCGTCGTAATTGGTTTCATTTTAGTAGACAAATCTGACATACAATACAGATGTTTGCATAATGATAAAAATATTGAAAAATTATTTTTCCATTAGAGGATACTGCATATTAATGGCCCTGTATTCCTTCCAAGCGCCGACCAACATGTTGTTATAAAGAGTCGGTAGCTTCTGAACAATTTTAGAAATCTATGTGAACCTGATATCTATGTTTCCATATTTAAAAAAGTGATAGGAACTAGAGGAAATGCTGTATTGCGTTGTCTCAAGCGTAAATGTTGTAAAACGTTTATAAGACCGACTCGAAAAATCCGATCTTACCATATTTTATGGAAGAAAGAAAGTCAGAAAAGCATGTATTTAGCCGCGTAATATAACATTTTTAATAGTTTTCTTAGCAGGTTAGTCAATTGAATGTCAGGGTGGCTTAAAGTAATTATTTAAACATTTAAAGACAGTTCTTCGAAATATAAAAGAAATAATTACGGCTACAGTCCCTAGTAATAATCCCACTAAATATAAAGAATTTAATGAAATTTAATGAACTTTTTTCCCGCTTGGGACCGCAAGTCAAATTTTCCGCGTACCCAAGCTCAGAAATATCATTCCAACTACCACTAATGTAGGGTGGGGAAAGTTCCCCTTTCATGCGGCCGCCCAGGCTAGGGAAAATGCGCAGGCCGGATGCGCGTGATTATTATGTAGTCCCCTCCTCGAAGTGACAGAAAATATAACCTATATGCTATATGACAATAAATGTTTATTGGCTATTTCGTTCCTTTACGCTACATTTGTGAACTTTTTATAACTTAACATCCTTCCAAAATATCGTTGTTACGCCGCAACGGTATATTTATGAAATTGGGTATAGCATATAGGTTATAATTTCTGTCACTTTGAGGTAGAGGTGTGACTATCGAAATGTTATCGATATTTCGATATATCGATAATATGGTTAAGATATCGTTGACGCGAATAGACCCAGATAGCACACGACTTATAGACGACGTGTGCTACCTGGGAAATCAGCTGAGGTATACACGAAAAAAGGTCAGCAGCTTAGAAAGCGTTGCTGGGCCCATACACGACGCTATCCAGCACCGAAAAACACCGTTGTGAACGGACGAAAATATCGGTGCTGAGCCCATTCAGTGTTTTTCGGTGCTGGACAGCGCCGTGAATTCAAATACAAACCAATAGATTCTCATTGACTTTATTATACAAATAATGCGTTGCATTCTATGCGAAAAAAGGTCTGCACCGTTGGCAACGGTGCTCGAAAAGTGAGCACCGTAAAAACCGGTGCTGGGCCCATTCACGGCGCTATCTAGCACCGAAGAACACCGTTGTGAATGGACGAAAACATCGGTGCTGAGCCGCTGAGTATCGAAAGCGATATCTTTAAAAGTATGAATATGTATCGTTGCTTTACAATGTCTTTAAAATTGTTATTTGCATCGTTGCTGCAACAAAGTGTGTTATATTCTACCTCAGCCTCTTCTAGAAGAGGCGAATAGATCTATTCGTCTTAACGATATCTTAACGATATTGTCGATATATTGTTAAATATCAATAAGATATCGATAATCTATCAATAATCGATAGTCACACCTCTAATCAAGCATAGAAATCTGTAAACATGAAAATTGATGCTAAAATCAAGTAGAGTCTAATAAAAGGCATGAATTTGGCAAACATAAACAAATTAAGCTAAAACTTATTATTTCGATGAAATGTACTAAAAAAATGACGTTATGAATAGGAAATTTTGATTTCTTAACCACGAATAATTACACTCATCGACTTCATAAATATATCGTTGAGGCGTAATAATAATATTTTGGAAGGATGTTAAGTCATAAAAAGTTCACAAATGTAGCCCAAAAGAACGAAATATCCAATAAACATTTATTATCCTGTAGCATATAGGTTAAGTATATTTTCTGTCACTTCGAGGACAGAAAATCCACTCTTCGAAGTGACCGAAAATATAACCTAACTAAGAGACTGTACAAATGTTTATTACGTGGTTGTATTTATATAATATTTCTAATCGAAATTTATGGAAATAAGTGCAAATTATGCTTCTATCAAAATGTATTAGTAAACGGAATTATGCAACATGTTTCTTGAAATTAGTCTTAACGTTCATGCCGTTTTAGATTTTAAACGTTTCCGATAAGATTTAATTTCAATTCCTGCCACTCGTAGCATTGTAATCTTATTTTAGACTGAATCGATAACGTTGGGTGTGACACGAGAATGGTAAGGGGGCTCGTGAGCCCCCCGAGCGTGTGACACAAAATTACATTCCGTGATAGGTCTATTCTATACCTGGTCTGTGGTTTTGCTACGATTCCACGTTGGCAGTCCTCCCGAGTAGGCGCCATCTAGTATCCACTAGCTCAACTAAATTTGTCACGTGCTTGCTCTGTATTATCGCCAATATGGCGGAACTCGTATTTGGGAATGCAATCACGGGCTGACGTTTTTTGTCCTTATATGAGCAGATTTTTGACTGGGTAAGGTCTCATTCGAAAGAGGAAGGTTCGATGCAGCCCGCTCTGCTCATCGTTTGAGTCAGAAAACTCTTTTAGTGACCTACAAATACATGGAATCTGCGAGTGCATTTTGTCGATTTTTTCTCTACTTTGGACACTCGTATTATTACATATCAACACAATCTCTTTGAACCATGACCAGAGCGGGCTGCATTGAACCTTCATCTTTCGAATGAGACCTCGCCCAGCCCAAAATTTGCTCATATAAGGACAAAAAACGTCAGCACGCAAACCCATGTTTCGGGCCAGATTATGTCGGTATACAGGGCGCTGCATTACCCGTGTCTACCCCCTTAATGTCAAATTTCAAGATCCAGATGCCTAAGTAGATTCACACGCGAAAGGCGTGACCACTTACTTCTTTTACATTCCGTACGATAACGTTTACAACAGGCATGGGAGCAAAATAATGTGATCAGTGTTGCAACGTATACATTGCTACTGATATCTCTGACCTTTAATATATTCATACTATGCTATATTGGCGAGCTTTTGATGGAGAAGGTAAGTCTCGTCCCACGATTATTTCATCTTCGGGCGTGTAATTTATTAAATTGTGTATTACAGACCACTGCTGTTGGGTTATCCTGTTTCATGATCGACTGGTACCATTTGCCAACTAAGACAATACAGGGTCTGATCCTGGTCATTGGTATATCGAACAACCCGTGTAAAATCAGCGCTGGTGGGATAGCTGACTTAAATTTGTCTACATTTGGAAATGTGAGTATATCGATACACAAAAAATCTATGCCTTGTATCAAGATCGCAGAGAAAATCCAAATCACGTGCAGGGTAGCCATCTGATATATAATATGTGAGCAACAGTCACACCGGTTACGATCTAGGATTTGATTAATTTTTCGATTTATTTATTCATATATAGAATTTAAAGCGAATTTTCGCATCTATTCTCACTGAACATCGGAACAAGTTAAAATCGTTTAAATATTAAGACGCCACGAAATATGATTACCTTAATTAAACATCCAGTTATCGACTGTTAAAGACAAACCTTTCTATGCAGGTGTTGAAGACATCGTTGGCGTACTTAAGCTTCCTCCGAACAGCCGTCGTGCAGTGATCGATTGTCTAATTCCCGTCAGTCTCGTAGTTGCCTGTACACCAGCAAATAAATAAAGACATTTGACAAGCACGGCGAGATTTCTTGCCACCTAACAATGATTCGTAATATTATTGTTATTGCAGGCTCGATAGCAATTAGACGTTTACGAGGAGGGGTGGGGGTATTGGCAATTAGCCTTTCTCACTCTGGATACAGCTTCTGATGATACAAATACATTCCGCATTCACGATTAGGAGACCGTGTCAATATGAACACCAACATTGTCATTCTAGCAGTACCTACACACTGTATGGAAAGATCCACACATAACGCAATATTTTGCGCCAACTTTGTGCCCAGTTTGCGATTTAAGAAATGTACGAGCGGCTACTGCCAGAACGCGCATGTGACGCGTGTGGTGGAATATAACGTGTCTCATAGCAGTGTTGACATTCCACGTTTCTTCCTAATGTAGGAATAGGTGTAATAATTCCTACGTGTTCGGGAGCACGGAAACAGAACACGCGGTTCAGGGGGCGTCGGGGATCGAACCCGAGCAGCCCGCTGTGCTGAACAGTCGCGTTTGCCACCATAGCTACGCCTACTCTCCCTGGTCTCTTAGCTAGGCTCCCTTTTATTCCATAGGGGTTGTTAATCCCGCACTAATTTTTATATAAATACAATTCGTCAAACGATTTCAAACTCATACGAAAATAATTAAAGAATTTTGTCTGATCCTCTATTAAATTAGTGAACATAGTCCTGAATGCTCCTTTAAGGAAGCGTGCACTGTTAAAAGGATGAGCCCAATATTTTCTTTTTCATTGAGATCCATATAGGATATTATAACTAAAATACGAGTAAATAAATATCCTTTTCTCTTCCGTACGTGCTAGCGTCTCCATGGTTAGATTGAAGCTAACGGAGAATCAAAATTAACATTCGCCGCTCGTATGAAAGGACGCGCAAGACAAAGCGTCATGCGCTAAGGTTAGTATTAAATATATTGGCCGGTGAGTTTCGTGATGGGTATTCTCCCACCACACCATCTGCCTGCTTCGGTGCTCCTTTTCTCAATGTTTTCTGACTCGCTCTAGTTCCATCACGCTCACGCCTTCGTAGAACAAGAGTGAGCCAGAAGTGGTGGGGATAGTGCCAAGTTTCTGGCGTGTAGGCCAAACCGACTGTCAGCGTAGAAATACACACATCAGAATAAATTTTTTTTGCTCGTTTTGTCGGGGATTAAATTTACTAAAATGTCACACAATAGTTTTTCAAAATTTTCTTTAGGGATTAAAAAAAACAAATTCTGAACTCTTGGTTCCGAAGCAACGAGTTTATTAACCAATTTTTTTGGTACATCATTAAGGTAGATAAAATAAAAAATAAATATAGATTAAACAATTCAAATTTAAACAAGAAAACTAATATTATTCTTCTATTCGTATATTCTACATCTTCTGCGTCTTTTTCATAATTGGACAAAAGGATATTTTGCATCTTTTTCAAGTCACGACAGACGGAGTTGTTATCTCAAATTCTAAATTAAAGGATCCGATGATTTTAACAAATTGTGCGTCACATTCTCATTTGCTCATACATTCAATTCAAACTTCGCGCCCTCGCAAGTTGATGGTGGACTGTGGTTACGCAATGTTACGTATTTTTACGGTGATTTTAAAATCAGAACGCGGGTTGGTGCCCGTGGAGCGCTGAACCGCTCTGCTCGTCGGAGTGCGGGAGTTTCAAATAAAACACAATACAAGAAACTATTTATAAGTTAAATTTTGGAGTTTTATTCAACTGTTCGGGATGCTGGTTAAAGACAGAATGAATGTAACGTTTCAAAGTATCTTCCGAGGTCCTCGCTGAAGTCGTTGGCCAAATCCTCCTAGTCCTCCCATAGATCCTCGTAGTCCAATCAGGATGGAGGATGCATCAGCTCCAAGCGGTAGGCCGTCCTTCGGGTGTCCGTACGCCCCCGCGAATCGGCGTCCATCTTTCCCTCCGTCTTCGGGGTGGTGGAAACTCGGTGAAAGCGCGCTTTTCCGTTACACAGCGGGGTGCCCACGTGGGAAGAGAAAGTAGGCTCTACTCCGAGGATCGAGAAAACAACCCTTGAAGGAAATTTATGACTTCCTCAGCGTCGCCAACACTTCTGGAGTCAATCGACACTCCTAAAGACTAACAAAGGACAAGGCCTTCTCAAAAGATTACGTGACTTAGAAGAAACTCGCGATTCGTTTGGGGTTCTTCCTGTTTTCGAGCTCTGTCCAAGATCTTTCCCACGTATGCCACCCGCATCGCACATCCTTAATAATACTTTCTCAATCACGCGCATACATTTGCTTTCAAATTTCGCTCCTGATTTATCTATCAATTATATATATTTCCGTGGCTACGTTCAAGTGATAACGTAACAGCAACAATAAGCGTCACACGCCCCATCTACATCTGACATTTCGGATTTCAGTTACTATAGGAAAACGTCAACGGGAAGGGAGTGTTTATCTCGTTGTTTATATACAAAAATTAAATGATGCAGTTGTATGCGTCATGTATGTCCCTCATACATATAACATCAGGTACGAGATTTTCTATTCATTCGCTTCGTACGTTTCTTTTCGTTAATGTCCATATATATTTCTAAAATCAAGAGATACAGTAATGAAAGTCAGACTAAATACAGTAAGGTACATTACTGGTATTGTGACTGTAGATTTAGCGGTAATGGCTGTGTTTCCTTCTCTTTAACAGAACATTATAGCAGATTGTAAAGGGGCATCAGTAAAATGGCAGACAAAGCAACAGTGGGAGGAATCCCGATCGAATGTTTAAGCGGAGAACCAGCAGCAGTCTGGTCCGGTTGGCGTAGTTTGGGAGACAGAGAACTGGTCAGAGAAGCCTCCGCCAAGGGCACTCATATTAATCTCGCTCATAAATGTTTAGCTTATAGGCGAAACTGTTCTGTCGAGGATGCTCAGCATTATTTCAATAAAGAAGTAGAAATCTGGATCACAGAACTCTTGAAGAAACACCAAATTTATAGAGCTTCTCATATTTTACAAAATATCGTACGTTAAATATGAAGTATCGACTCGTAATATCTATTACCGTGGATGTCGTTTACACGCTTCGCTTCTCCGCAGAAAAAGAATCCGGTGGAGTACATATTTGAAGTTTGCGTACATTGCAAGGATTCCACGCTTAGGAATTATTTATCGGAGTATCTAATAAGTGTCGCGCAATTTGAAAGCGAACACATTGATTCGTGGAACATATTGAAGAATATCATACAATTTGAACAGAAACATATGTAAGCTTTCTTGTCTTTTGTATATATTGGTTTAATAGAATAAACAAGCAGGCAATTTTTTAGGGTTCAAGATGGTTTAAGCTCTTCTCTCTGCGTCGAAGATGTTATAAGATTACCAGAAACTGTGAAGCGAGCATTATGCACGGAATTGTACTTTTCTGTAACCGAACAAAGTCTCACGAGGAATATAACTAATGTCGTGCTATGGGATTATTTGCTATCGAACAATAAGATCGAGTTGATAAAGCTTTGGATCGATACTTATTATAATGGTAACACGATTGAGGAGTCAAACGACATCGACGACGAATACAAATCTTTGTTTGCCACCATGACCATTACGTCGGATATGATCGAAACCATCGATTCCTCGAATGCCAGTACTCTCGTAAAAGATTTAGTTAAAAATCATCTATGTAGGTATGTCTTTGTTTATAATACGCGTGTATGTATTACAAGAATTTACATATAGACATTTGTTTATGAATGTATTGTCTGACTGTATTAGGCACGGAGTCTTTGAAGAGAAAGAGAAGCGAGATATAAAATTAATGTTAAGACGTATCTTCGGTAGCGCGATGACGTTATCAGAATTTAACATAATACTGTCGCGTGAAACGTGCAATATTAATAAGACTGAATTTTTACGAAGTATCGATAAGGAATTGTGCCTTGCGCACTGCTTGAAAGAAACGGATAATAAAGAAGAGAAAGTCAAAGTCGCAGAATTATTTGATGCATTGACGAATATGTGTGAAAGTCAAGATCACTACGAAGATGCATTGATAGAGGGGACTTTTAAAACAATTCATTATTTTTCCGATGACGTTGATGAATATTTGAAACAGAATTACTCGATAGTCTTAGTATTACTATTCTCGTACTTGTACAAGGGCAGTGTAGCAAATAATCGATACAAAGATACTGAAATAAAAAGAGATATATTGAAAACTATATTCACGAGTAAAGATGGCTTACAATTAGGTGCTTATAGCATTTCAAACGAAACTCTTCAGAATACATTGAAACATGTGCCAATTCTTCAACATATTATAGAAGACAAACCAAAGAAAGAGGTGACGATGTACGAATTATTAGATGGTTATAAGAATTTAAATGTAAAGCAGTTATTTAAGTGGCGATTTAATAACGAACCAATGCCACACTTCTCTAATGAAACTCTTGTTAAAAGATACGGACATACCGAAGCATTAACGTACGAATATTACTTGAAAGAGGCTCGCCCTAATATGGCTATACTTAGTTTAAAGCATTCCCAGGGAAAAGTAATGAGAAGTGTTTCTTCTAGACGGTAAAGAGAACTATTTTACAGTGCTAGTACTCGACAACGCGCGCTGTATACTTGAAATATATTGATTTTAGGAAACGTAAGGCAAGCCTTTATGCACATATTCTTGCTCTACGAAACTTGGATAAACGAGAAATTGTATGCAGTTGCATTTCCTTCATCGAAATGTTGGGCATTAATTCAGAAAACTTGAGGGTCCACGTAACAGTGGCGGATTATCTGAAGAAAGAGATGGATATTTCAATTGGTAATCCTTCATTCTCTCCAACAACTGCAGACGTAATAAATATTGCTCAATATATTGCTTACTTTCCAGGGGATTTATTAGAGAGTGTAATATACAAAAGCGGGGATGATCTGAACACCATAATGTCTTACCTCGAAAATACTTTCCAGAGAAATTTTAGTGAAAATTTAGTCGAGGATAGCCAGCAATTTTTAAACATCCTGAAAACATGGGATGTTATCGTGCGATTTACAAAAGCCCACAATATTTCTTTGCCAACCAGTTTATTAAAACTTTTAGCAAGTCAAAATCACTGGTTCGAATTCGTTTTAGTCTGCCATATTTTTTCCTATCCTCTAAATCAGGTAATAGCTCGATTTTCACACATCACGCGTATTAAAATTCAGAGAAGTTCCACGTAAATCGAAACTACACGCTTCGCTATTATTTCAGGTGTTGGAGAATACTAAACACTTCGAAGATGTAATTATAAGAGAACATTTGCTAACTTGTTTAAATAACACGCAACTTTCAAAGTCACAATCCGCCGTTTATAGCGATCAGAAAATAAGATCCCGAGATGTTAGACAATCACTGTACTATAAAATTGGTGTTGAGCAAAGTGTAAGTAATAACAATTGGATGCATGTAATACTAGACTCGATACAATATTATACTAAATTATTATTACGATATAGGGGTCTCCCATTTCTGGCTCTCCTGTCTCGGCAGATACAGCAAGCATGTCTGATTCTTGTAGTACGTCCGAATATCCTATAAATGATGGCGTTTGTTCCTTAAACGATGATTTATGGTCGATTATTCTAAAATGCCATCAAAGTCCAGATCCACCCGGTGCGCTAATAAATGCATCCCGACTAACATCGAGACCTTTCCTCACAGTTTTGGCAACCTGTTACGAGGTATAATGGTTTCCTTCGCTTTGCGAGTTGTATTTCCATAAACGCTTGTGTAATAATCACTCCTAATGTTGATAAACAAATGTGTTTTAGCCATCTTCTACAGCCGCGTATTCTTATTCATGGATGGTAATATCTACCGAAGATGATGATATCCTATCAGATTACAAAGATTGTTTAGAACAGCAAGAATGGACAGCGAATCAAGTTTTCAACTTACTGGACAAAATGGTGACACGTGGATATATCGGTACCCTAAGTAGAGCTTACCAAATTTTTATGCCTGTAAGTATGTAATATGCACATCAATATTACAAAGCGTTTCATTTATATCTTTAAATCGTAGGACAGTCCGTTGAATTCGTTCTTCGAATTCCTTGTACAATGCGTGAAGCATGGAGATTTTAAAGGATGCCAACAGAATTTATTGGAATTTAAAACCCAATGTCTAAACCTCAAATGCAACGTACGTTTCAAGTGTTGTTAATGTATTGGACACCTTGTTTAGGTGTGATAACATGATAGTTGCATGGTTTTCAGAAAGCTATGAATTGGGATTCTTCGGACAGTACATACTTGAACAACTCGTACTGGGTAGCAATCGTTGCAGTTAAATGTCTCGTCGCAACCCTTGCTCATGGTCTTAGAAGTACACATTTGCAAATAAAGTTTCTTGAAACTTTAATAAGGTGTAACTTGCACACAGATTTCCCAGGTACCACAGCTTTGTGTATGCCTACTTTATTGAATATTAAATCTAATCTAGAAGGAAAGCATTTACACAATTCTTTCTTACATTGCAGTTCGCGTGCCGAATTTTCAACATTTCATACAGATTATAAAGATTCTCCAGAAAACTAACGTTACGCTAAACTTTGCTGATTTTACGATAACGGATAACGAGTATAGCTTTGAACCTGAAATTCAAAGATGTATTAGTGATTTAGTAAAAACTGAGGATTATGACAGTGCGTTGAAATTATCAAATGTGGCGGGATTAAGTTCATCCGACATTATCTTGGCTCAAGTACTGTGTTGGCATACGTTGATCTCCTAACATTTTCGTTAGGATCCTTCTATTTTCGTTGTACACTAACGTATGAATAATATTTCTAGTATCGAAATAAGTTCAAGAACTGGATGCAGAGCCATGATAAAATTGAGAATGAATTTTGGAACGAGTGTGCATCGAATATCGAGAAGTACAATGTTTCGCCCGAAAAAGCAGCAGAGTTCTTTGTTGAGCACGCCGAGAAAGTTGTTTCTCATAAAGAGAGGTACATATACGTTGTTAAGCAAAGTCCTGAACGTTAGCGACGATGAATATATGATTTTACAGATACGAAATATTGCGCTTGGCTTTCGAAACATTAAGAGACGTTGAAACAGAGCAACAAATTATCGACGCATTAGAAATGGCAATGTGGAAATCGTGTATACTAGCTGGCCCTGAAAACGTACACTTTGATAATGGACTGTACGTTTTCAATAAATTGAAAACAGAATTATTATCGGGATTAAATAAATTGAAGTTGAGCTGTACACTAAGCGAGCAATACGAGAAGGATGCAGCTGAAAGCTTAATCAACAAATTAATTGATCTAGGGAAATTGGATGTCGCGTTAAGAATAAGTACAATTTTCAATTACAAACATAAGGTAAGTTCTATCGAGCTTCGCTGAATAACTACATATGCCAAGATAGTATTAAATATTTATCCGTGCGTAGGACTTACAAACTTTACTGTTATGTTTGAGTTTGGCAGAAGGTGAAATTACGCCAAATGAATTACCAGCTGAGCAACGAAGTCTTCTGACGGAAGTGAACAAAAGTAAACAGCAAAAGTACGGTGCCTTAAAGAATCGTGGCCTGCAAAGATTATCTTCGTCATCTTCGTGTACTTATTACAGTTTTACTCTGGTTGCAACGAATTCAGATATCTTTTATCTATTACAAAATCATTGTTTTAGTAATTACTTCGACCAACATGGGTGAAATAAGCAAAGCGAAGGACGAAACAATTCACAAAGCTCAAATGGAATGCTTATCGCTTTTACAAAAGTTACTCAAGACCTTAGAGCACGGAGTAGATATATGCCTGAGGATCGTATTATGTTATAAACTGGCGATACAGCTAGGAAAGAGTTACCAATTTTTACTTCTGCTAAGCAATCCTTTCCAGTTTCTACAGGAGATCACGGACAGTGATATCAAAAATAAATGTGAAGCTCTCGACGATATAATTACTGCGTACAAAATCAGCAACGATACTGTTGCAGTATTTCTGGCTGAAAGTATCACAGTAAATATTACGCGAGCCATAGAAGGTACATAACAGCTTCGTCACGAGACCCGTACTAGATTATTCCAAGCTTCCGTGTGTTGCAGGTGGTTGCGAAGACAATATTTGTTTGTGGGGATGTCCTTTGAATACGAATTTCCGCGTCATTATGGAATTGTGTAATGACGCCTCGCTTCTTGGCTGGCAACTCTTAAAAACAGCAAGTCAATTACTTGGACATTCTCATGGTGAAAAAAGAAACGGTATTATTATAAGAATATAATCGCAATTGCATTCCTTAAGATATTCGCATTTTGTGACATACTTTTTCCTTGTTGTTCAGTGTTGACTTTAAAGACAATTGTAGAACTATTAATACGATCGCACGATTGCTTTACAACGTCTTGTAATATGGAAGGAATAGCATCGGTATTACGCAAATGCCAAAATTTTGCGAACGTCTTGCAAAATCTTAAATATTGGACGTTGTTGGTATGGCAGAATTTTGTAGCGATAGAATAATGGAAGAATTATTATGCAATGACATGTTATATGACCGCAGGTACGACTTGTAACGGGCGTTGGTCGTTTTACGGAAATGAATTACATATTTCAAATATTGAAAGAGAATCACCAATTTGAATCGTTACTTGGGAAAGGATTAGACAAGGTTTCCATCGAGCACTTGATACTTCCACGGAAGTGTACGGATACAGAGAAAGTATAATGCGAAATGTATTGCAGGTGACTGGTCTAAAAATGGCACTTTTAGAATTCTTGAAACGCCATTGCCCCGAGGACAAGGATCTCTTCACATTGGTAGCATTACATTTCCGACTGTATCATGAGATGGCACTTGTGTGGGAAAACGAAGCAAAGGATGTACTCGAAACGTTGATATTAAACGCAGTGAAAGATCATGCGAAATTACAAAGCTCTGTACAGCATGAATTGAAATTGACCAAATGTGAGAATGTTCAGAAGCAGTTGCAATTATGCGTAACCAATTTCACGCACGCGACGCATTACTATTTACAGGTGAATTGCAATTAAAACATACCGCTTTAAGAAAAGTATGCTTCGTTCTATTAATTAACTAGTAATAAATGTTTAAACAGGCCAACAAATTGAACCTTGCCAGTCGCTGCTCCGACGAGACACAATTAGTTGCCCTTCAACTTTCCCTTCTTAATGCAGTGCCCCACAATCAGCAAACAACCTGCATACTTAATATAAAGTCCGAAGATGTCGATAGAATACTATGCCATACTTTAAATTTCTCCCAAGCTCTAATTGTCGTGCATGCTTACAATCATCACGTGGATTGGGCCAATCTCATCTATAACCATTGTATACTGAATGGAGAGACGAAATATTTAAAAGATTTCATGGCTGTGAAAAGCCTGACTCCCGGCCTAGTACAAGATTGTGCGCGCAGGCAAGTAGATTGCGATTAAACAAACTATTCTCAGAAATGATATTGGCGAACGATAACACGTCCTAATTCGAACATACATTAATCTGTTACAGATACAGACTGGAAAAGAGTATTACTCATACGATGACGGACAATATGAAGTTGTTAATCTCTGAACTATCAGACGTGGAATGTAAATACATGTTAGCGAGTCAGTTAGGCTTTAAGAATATCGTAGAAGCTATGCTCAATAATCCTATGATTGGCGCGTATTTAAAAGACACTGTATGGAAGAAGGGCTATAATGCTACCTAAGTCAGTCACATTCCAAGCATTCTTAATTATACGTACACACTAAAGCACGATCCTTTGCTATTAATGAAGAGAAAATGTTACAAATGTATGTTTTATTATTTTTATATAAATATTTTTCTATATCTATATATTGGCAACGAGTTTGTCCGTAGTATACGATTAAAGCTGTGTAACATGTTACCCCTCTGTAGATATCAGTTTTCAATTATTTTAAAACGATTTCTTGAACTTTATACTATGTGTAAAATAGCTCGCAACTTCAAGCGACAAATATGACACACGAAAATTTGTGTTGTAAGAAAATCGCCGGTCGCGATAAATCCGAAAAAGCCGCAGTCTTGAAACTGGATGCTTATATAAGCAAGTACGAAAGGAAATTTGGAAAAATATCGTCGTTACGAGTTTCTTCGAGGAAACAATTAAAGCTAGTGAAACTTGTACACGATTTAATGGAAGCTATCGAAAAAGAGGAGGTCGACAAAGAACAGGGTATGAATTCATGAATTCGTTCATCATTATTCCGATATATCATGAATTAGAAAATTAATGAGAAGAATCTCATATCGTAGCATTTAAAATACTAAAAGTATCTAATGACGCAATAAAAGAGACAATATCAAAATTGCAAGATTCAATGAGAATGTATAAAGAAAATATGAGATCTGAATTCGCTAAGCTTGATTGCTTAAGCACCGATAGACTATTAAACATTAATTATATGTACACGTAATACATCGATGTTGTATAAATGTGTTATATCAAGTGCCTACAATAATTAATGGCGTGTTTTAATGGAATAAAATAGTTGAGAATTATATTTCTAGTCATTGGTCTTTTATTTTAATTGCAGACAATACTCTTATTTGCATTCCAGCGTAAATAAGAATTTAAGATACAATTGAAAAAGCGCAAATATTCGTATATTATATACAACACGTGAAAATACGTGTCTAAATTCCGCATTTAATTAAAATAATTATAAAATATCCACTCGAATCACGAAAGAAACGATGTAGATTTACTACCATTTGTATCAAATTTTAGAATATCCAGGTTTGGCCGACGCTTCATGGAATTCTTGTCTATATCACATGTACCGACCTTTCTCTTTACACTTACACCCTGAAATGCTGAATTATTTAATTCCCTTTGCAGATTTTCAGCCACATGAAAATCGCAATGTTCATCGTATTTCAATATGGGTATCATTTGACAACATTGTAGACACTTTTTAGAAGGTTCTTGAATAAAATTAGTCGAGTCTTTTCTCACTAGAAAACTATAAATACCATTGCTCCTTTTCCCTTTCGTAACATTAGTTTTAGATTTACTTTTTACTTTCGAATTTTTTACTACAATCTCCTTTGTACTAGTTTTTCTACTTTGCACTTTCATGAACAGTTTTGCCTCGTCTTGAAGCTCTGCAGGTAGCAATGCGACCACGCTGGCATCGATATCATTTAAATCGGGAAATATTTCTCGTAATTTTACAGTATTCCGCAAATTGATCGTTTCATTGTTCCTATCTCTTGTTACGCTCGAGGAAGATTGCCCTTGTTCAACCTCATTACTGATAGATTCTTTATTATTGCATTGTTCTTCGACTACGTGTAACTCATCAGAGTCCCTTTCGTTATTAGAATCTTCCTCGTTTACATGCAATTCTTCTCTGAATACATTACAATCGTTTTCAGTTGCACGTTTACTATTTTCATTCTCATCTATTTCGATTAATGCGGTCTCGCGCGTGTAAACATCTCTCGATTTGGTTTCTTTTGAATTAAAAATATTGACAAAGAACGATTCCTTAAATTCATTTTGATCTAGGGGATCATCCAAACGAGTATTATTCATTCTCTTCTCAGAAAATGCTTTTCTCTTGTTCCGCTCGTTCAACGACGTAATTAAATTATTTAATTTCCTAGAAGTGGGTGACCAATCTGTCTGCGCGTTGGGATTTCGTTCGGTTGATTGTACGCTACTCCTAGAATTCTGTGCAACGTCTCTCACTTGACTATTCGATACACTCTTTGTGTCAGCGTTATTAGTGGTTGCATTTATTCTCAAATTACCCGCTACTTTCTCGATACCATGACTGACAAATTGCGCGTATTTCTTTTCGGTTCGATCACCCGCTTCTTGTCGATGTTCCAACTTGGTAGATTTAAAGAAATTCCGAAAATTCTCACTACCTTTAGCCTGTATGAATTTACCAGCCGATATACCCAAGTACGCAATCGGACGCTGCGTTGATCTGGATACAATTTCTACACAGCGATTTGCCATTTTCTCTGGCTTGTATGAAGTTAAAGTACACGACCGGGATTGAGATACAGTAGTTTTCTTTTGATAGTATTGATAACATATCGTAAGTAATGTTGCTCGTCGTTCATTTTCCTCAAGATCTTGCTCGAGGCGGTCACAAACTTCCGCCGATAAATCGTCGGCCCAATGTTTCAACTGTTAATGAAACAATACCTTTCGTATTAACATGTATAAACCTTTCGTTCATACATAAACTTCATTGTTTAACTTACCACGTCTAACGAAGTGATAGCTTGTTTCCCCGGAAATTTTTTACACGCTCCAATTGATTTCGTCACAAATCGCACGGTAACAGGCTCGTTGTCTACTCCTCGAGCAATATTATACAACCATAATCTGCATTAACATTGAATATTAATGTTCAAACTGTAAGAAAATGATGATGCTGTTTAAAAAAAGACGCATACCCCGTTTTGTCGTCGAAACGTTTCTGTAAATATTGCAACGAATACTGCAATAAGTCACCCATCACGTTACAATTAAGAGATTCGACAACAACGTCCCCAAATTTTCCACCGAGATTCCGAACCTTTTTAACTGGTAATGTCGAGTAAAGCGTGGACACCGCAGATGCGGGTAATATCGTCTGCCGATTTGGTTTATGTAATCCACATGCTAATTTAGCTAATATCTGAGGGCACAATATCAATTTACCTTTTGTAGCCTTTGTAACGTATTCCTGTAATTCATGAAAGAACCAATGACTCGTCATCTAACCTTATTTTGCGCAATACCGGCGGAGCATCTAAACCCTGTCTTTTCAAATATGTCGCTCCTTAATTCTTCAACTATTACACCAGCAATTGCAAGCTTTTGCGCTCGTATATCTTCGAGTTCTTCGAAACTGTCTGCTATCCAAGTTCTTACGCCTTTACTTCTTTCTTCTAAAAATTGAACGATATAATTACTTCGCATACACACTTACCACTAAACACAATATCTTATAACAACTTTCCCTTACCTTCGTCGTTTGTCCCGATTTCTGAATAGCCTACGACGAATGTATTCGAAAGCTGCGCTATTAAATCCTCCGTTGAAACGGGATCTGAGATTTTCTTGTCAACGATATCAGTAATATCTAGATAAGCTTCGTCCACGCTGGCTCGTTCTACTATATTGCAATGCTTCCTTATAACATCGATAACCTCGCGACCAGCTCTTCTGTACCTGTACAAGTATTCAGGACTTTTAGCAATTGTGTCTGTACAATTTATAAGAGCTTTACGCTTTTCTGGTGTACCTCGATGTATCTGCTTTTCCACGAAGACACGGTACGCTGGCCAGGATAAGATCCGGACATTTTTCTTTAGCTTCTTCGCCCCTCATGTGCCTCGTAACTCCATATTCTCTCGCTTCGTAGTTGACGGCGATTATCCTAATTAAAAGAATGTTAACGTTTCATTCGTCAACTTCGATTAAGAACCCAGAACTATTTGAAGTATGGTTTATACGTACCCTCCCAGCTGCCACTGATAATATTGTACAACAGCAAGTGGCTTTCCCGCATACTCTGGTTGCAGTTTGGTTTCAACTTGGCAAAAGAAACAATCCATGTCTATTAAAATAATAATTCTATCGTGGCTAGAACTCGCCATCATAAACGATCTATACGTTGCATAAAAACTCTTTAAAAGTCAAAGATTGGAAATGTTTATGCAGTCTATATATATCTGCTCCATTTATCCGAACTTTATACACGAACGAATCTCTGCTATTTCGATTTGCGCCGACATTATTCGAGTTTTACTACGACGTTGCTGTTGCACGTATAAAACCGTATAAGACTTTTTATAATACACATAATAACCAGAGTCCAAATTAGTAAAGAAACCGAAGGATTTTAACCGCGGTTTCTCAAGGAGGTGGCAAATTCAAATTCGTAAGTAACCGGTCGTTCCTAAAGTTATTTTATTCGTGTAGACAGTAGAATTGTACTATAATAAACGGACATCTTTAATCATTGCTACCACTAAACACAGCTATGGACACTGAAAATAAATTACTTTCTCCTAGAGAAAAAGACGCGCTGGCCGGTTAACAGTATACAGCGCAGACCGAGAAATTGCCTGCCTCGGGATCGATATGAATATTTAATGAGGAAAAGTTGAAGAATTACATATTTCTTGAGTATAGGCTTATAGAACACGTTACGCGCTCAGTTTGTCACATGTTGCATCTGTCAATCGCCGCGCATTCGCGAGCATGGAGTATTTGACGAATTATTGGGAAATATAGATTACAGATGCCTGTCAAGTTTCGGAACACCTCAATTGCTGCAAATGCAACATAAACGCGTTTTTTTTCTGTTTGTAAAGTTTCGTTCTACGTTTTTAATTTGCACGTAAAGTGCGCGGTGCGTGGAATATTAATAGACTCGCGACAATGCCGAGTAAAAAGAAAAAATATAATGCACGTTTTCCAGCGGTGAGTAATCAAAATATTATGCACATTTTTCGAAAAAGCTTTCCTGGCAAAATATAACGAAACTGTTACAAGAAATTATTTCGATTATCGGTTCAACGAAAGCGACGTTGCGATTAATATGCCATTACGTTTCAACCGAGAGAATATGCAACAGTATCGGAGAATAATTGCACGTACAAATGTTCACAATCTACATGCCTAACCTGACTCTGCGACTTTACATTAGGGCAGAATCAAGAAGATTATGCAGACCGATGAGGAAGTTGGGAAAGTTGCGCAGGCCGTGCCAATTATAATCTATATCCTTTTTAAATTACTAACAGAAACCATAGCTCGGATCGATATGTCGGTGTAAATCGTTTTATCGATAAGTTCCTTAACCGTTCGTATATACCTAGAACGTTGGAGTTGTTCGTGCATTCGTTGCTTACAAAGACCATGCAGATTACGAGTGCCAAGAACGCCAAAACTTTGAGTCCGTCTCATATGTAAGCGTGATTGTCTGAATGAGTTTAGTTCGGCGATAATTATACGATAGATGCGTAGATTTATACATTTATATTTACTTTTAGGAAACAATGTATTCTGTCAGAGAGTCGCTTCGATTTTCTGAAAGATTTAGTAAAGTCTCTGCCGGACGTATCAGGACCCGACGACGAAGTGCCTACGCCACCGCTAACGCCTGCCCCGATAAACTCGAATACATTAAATGCATCTACTTGTACACCTGCCCTGCGACATTCTGAAGTGGGGTAAGTAGCGATCGAATTAATCGGCATTCCCCGAGACTCCGGAGTGTACCAACGTATTTTTGTAGACTTCAGAAGCAGCAAATGGGATTAACTACTGAAGTAAATGTGGAATATAAAGATTCGAAAGACAATGGAGGAACGGGAGTGTATAATTCAGGTGGAGTGAACGAAATGGTTACGAACACGTCCCATGTTCCGGAATTTCAAATATCCGTGCCCACGTCGTTCCAAATTAGTCAACCAAACTTTTATACAGAAGTTAATCCTATGAATTTAAGTACAAACACATCCGGTGTAAGCGCGAGCAATCAGCCGACGTCAAACTTTGCTCATACTGCCAATATCGATGAAGATTACGACACATAGTTGTTCTTTTAACAAGATTAGCAGCATATACTCATATGTTATCGAGTTTGGGACAGTCGTAGAAGTGTTTGATGGATGAATAATGCTGCCAACTATCGTTCGGACTGTTCTCTGTCTGTACGTTACAACATATAATTTGCATCGCTCGAATAATCTTGTTGTATACGCTTACACAACCACGAATTTTTATATTTTTATATGTAATCTGTCGATAATTGTTTGTTCAAGCTAGTTGAAATGGCACATTTGGTATTTATATATGTTTACTGTGCCTGATTCGTAAGATCCAAGTGTATTCCTAGTACTTTTACTTTGATGTACACACTTGTATAGTATGCGCGAGTTTTACGAACCGGAGGAATATGCGCTTCGAAACATACCTATACTATCGTTCTGTAAGCAAATGAAGTTTCTTTTAATGTTCGTACAGTTATCCAGGTACAAATACTTTTAATCATTAAGGATGTAATTAGTTTCGCAATTAATCGTCAGAATTCGAAGTGTACCTCATTTAGCTTAGAATATTTATCAGTTACGACGCAATGTATACAATAACGAGCTTTACAACCAAGATTTTTTTACGTCTATACACATATAGGTAAGGTATGAAACTTTTATAAAGGGAAAGTTGGCACGTAACAAGACGTTGTTATATGCGCGAACAACACTTGGCAGAATCGATTTATAAAATTGACGAGTATTTTCTATCGCCTATATTATTTGTGATGCAACATTTGTCGTAGAATTACATGTTATACATAAAAAAAAATGCGCATGTATTTGGTGAAATGTTTCGAAATTGGATGTTTAAGGAGAATAAGGTAGAAACAGAGACTATTAAATTCTGCGGAAATTTAGATTGTAATATCGTTTCGTTTGCGCAGAGAAATGTTACATCTCGTTTACGCTTGAGATGGAACAGTAACGTGTACATTATTTCGAAATAATGTAATAACTAAATATCGGGTTATTTAGTAAATCTCATTCACGTGTCAAGTGTGAAGCATGCTTGTTTAGTAACAAGGAAGACGTAAGCAATGTTTCTGTAAAGAATGTATTAATAACTGAGATGTGAACAGAGATGCGCGTGTTGTATGTATAATTATTTAATGGGTATCGCAAAAGTATAATTTATTTCGATGAAACACATGGAAGTAGTAGGAAACTCTTTGAATTATCGATTATTAGTCGTTTGAATGAAAGATTAATTTAATGTTAATTAAAAACGAAATCAAAGTACACGCATTTTTATATATTCAGAAGTCTACACCTAATGTGTTGAATGAGAGTTGGAAAGGAAGTTTTCAGTTGACACTATTCATATTAATGGCTTACACGAAGAGGCATAATTTGGATTCCTCTGATTTCTTGTATTATATGCAATGGTCAAAGTATATGATGGATTATTACATATAAAGGTAACGAGAGTAATTGAAAACCTCCTTGTTTAAGATTTGTGTATTTATATTATACCTTTGTAAATAAATAGTGATATCATTATTTTATCAAGTCTGTTTGTGTTCTAATGGCGTGGCTGGTGTTTATAAACAGTTTCGAAATACTGCAACAAATGGACTTTTCGAGTGAAAAGATTCCGACGCTCCGAAAGCAATAAAAAGGCAATAAATACATCTACACATATTTTCAATAAAGTGAACGGTACAGGAAATTAATGTAAAATCAAATCGGAGAAATTGTTAAATACATATCATGTCACCAACGACCATTATCGGCAATCTATGAAATATTTTAAACACCCATTAAACTTGTCCCTGCCCGCGCGCGACGTGCTGCGCATTTAAACGTGTCGCGGGAAACCAGCGTGCGCCGGATGTGAGCGTGTTGCGAGACATTGACCGTGCGCCACATATGGCGCCCACTTAATTCTGCTTAATTGCAAAAACACCAATTCCGAGGAATATATGCAGGCTTCTGGTGCGAAAAGGCATCATCATCGAGTGAAAGAATAAAACGACATTTTATTGGCATTCCGAGGCTGAGCTCGAGTAATCGAAGCGTACACGAATTAAAAGATTCACTCAACGCAAGAAAAAACTATAAAATGCATTATTTAACGTTTCATTAAAGCCTTATATATATGTAGCTACTCGCATGAAAAGTACTACTTTGGTACACTTTGATTGAAATTATCCAACATTCGGCATCCAGTAGATGGTGAAATTCACTCAATGTCACTAGATAAATGCCACTCGTCGTTTCTGGTCAAAAACAATTCGTGTAAATCCCTCGGAAATAAAACATCTTTAATGCAAACGATCGTTGTGCAGAATTGATCGAGTTTGTGACTGAAACTGAACGATAAACATCCGGGACGTGTAAGCGAATTTGAAGAGGAAGGTTTTTTTATTGTCCGTTCAGCATGCTTCGTGTGGGAAGGGAGAGACTTACTGACACGATGAATCCCGTTTGCGAGTAATTCTTCGATAAATGTGGATTGTTGAGCGTGCTCCGTGTCGATGAATATTTAAAGGCTCCCAATAAACGTTCTCGGAAGCGTAATACACGAATAACAGAAGCCTCTATCCCTTCGTTCGTCGAGGACAGGCTTGCGTAAAATCGTACAATGACTTTCCGCATTGTTTAACATCAACTCTTTAAAGAAAATTTCAAGCTCGATGTGCAGTTTGCTGTTTTGCGACCGATCACAAAGGAAATGAGGTTGTGCTGAAACCGTAATTCTCTCCCCGTAGGTAATTGAATTCATCCCGATTTTTCTCAAC
The DNA here is from genome assembly GCA_944738655.2 of Andrena hattorfiana. Taxonomy (NCBI): domain Eukaryota; kingdom Metazoa; phylum Arthropoda; class Insecta; order Hymenoptera; family Andrenidae; genus Andrena; species Andrena hattorfiana. The sequence goes on along the minus strand of OX122892.1, from coordinate 30,470,645 downwards.
GAACGAAACCTTTGACCCGATGATTCATGTTTGATCTCTTGTTCTCTCACCTTGTGAAATACCTTTGTTCTTGGTTTTTTACTTCCCACGATATTGTTCATCAACTGTCGAGTTGCATACTTGTCAATTCTACAGCTTATAACTCGCTAGCACCAACAGAGCCAATACCGAATCATAAAAGTTTGTCGAATCTTCCTTTGTTTACATCCTGCCTGTGGCATTATTATTATTTGTAAATTTGTAAAAGAAAAAACGGAGTAATACAACGATGGCTTTCTTATCAATTTTTTTTCATATATGTTGCTCATATATTGCTATTAGAGGAATGCCTCTAATGCTGTGCGTGAAATTATTGATTACTAATAAATGACACATTTATGTGTAATTATACATAACGTAATTTATACTGATTTCTCAAGTTGGTCGGACAAAGTGCAAACCCTGTCTGTTTCAAGATTTAACTTTGTCATAGAAAGAAGCGATCGATTCTTATTATTATACAAGTATATAGTCATAACTTCTGTTTCGTAGTAATCCACGACGGCTATTCGCTTAGTTTAGATCGAGTATATAGCGTATGTATTTGCTTATTAGGTGCATTGGAACATTGGTAGCGCTGCTGTTCGTCTGTCCGAGTACACAAGTATCTATGATGTTTTCGTCAGGTCTTAGCTGTAATCTCTCCTTCCCCAGCTGTCTGGGTTACCCACAGGACAGCGAGGAGTTAATACCGAGAATGGCTCGCGAGCCAATTATTCTGAATGTTTACGATATGGTAAGAGAACCGATCCTTTTAATCCCAATCGACGTAACACCGACAAACAGGATTCTATATTTCAGTATTGGATAAATGAATATACCACGCACATGGGATTGGGTGTATTTCATTCCGGCGTTGAGATTTACGGAACAGGTATGCCTAGACGATGTTGTATCGCGATGAAAGTTTCACGTTACTTTATTAAAATCATTAATCCGTTAATAGAGTACGCGTACGGGGGTCATTCTAAACCAATCTCTGGAATTTTTGAGATCACGCCACGAGTTGCTGACGAGTTGGGGGAGCAATTTAGATATAGGTGAGTTCGCTGTTTTAAATTCACGTTTATCTTGCGATAATTACCAGAATGGGCAGAAATCTGAACAGATTCTGTAGTCTCTGTAGCATAATGCCTGTTTTCGTTACAGGCAATCGGTGCATATTGGATACACAGACTTTACAGAGGACGATGTAAGCAGAATCGTTGCCGAATTAGGGAAAGATTTTAGGGGCAATCGTTACCATTTAATGAATAAGAATTGTAACCACTTTAGTAGCCAACTAACGCTTGTATGTATGCAAAATCGTGATTGGGTAATTGTTCGTTCAAGCGACGCTAATATATTTCTGTTTTGATATTCTAGATTCTGTGTGGTCAAGAGATACCCGGTTGGGTAAACCGTCTCGCGTATTTTAGTTCTTGTGTACCATTCCTTCAACGTTGTTTACCCAAAGAATGGTTAACGCCCGACGCGCTTCAGCACTCTTTGTGCCAAGTCAGCCATCACGAAAGCACACCACCCTCCGATACCTCCTTGTAACATTTGGCCGAACCTGCAGAAAGGGGAGGTTCGAAGTACCGTAGGAGTTACACCTTTTAGAGAATTTATGCAACAAGCGAAGGAGGTTTATCATGACAGTGAATACATCGCCGGGATCATGGAATCCGTGAAACAAAACCGTCGAAACGAGGTACAAATTTAATATTGTACCGCCGAGTTCCACTGGTGATTAATATAGTACTGAAAGAATTGCCTTTCTCGCAACGTGTCGTCTTCTAAGCATTGGACGGCGGTATACAATGTCGCGTGTGTTCTTTGATTGTCAACGCGCATACGGTCAAAGTTTAACGGGTGTATAATTAATAGGTAATTATGTATAAATCAAAGCCGTAAAGAGACTGGAACTTGTATATTTATCGGTTAAGCGCATTAATTTTACTAAGAAATTTCTTGTGGCTGGAATTCTATGTTACACAATGAATTCTTTTGTATTTTAGAACGAACATTTTAGATTTGTATTATGTTGAAATTTGTATAAGCACCTTGGAATGCATTACACCGTTCACTGAAAATATATGTTACACTTTAGAAGTATCCCGCGATTTTTCTTTTCACACAATTTATTAATTTAACTTATTCGAACGTCACGATTATTTATATTATTTATACATGCGACACTTTTCTATGCAGCTGCCACTAATATTGTTAGGAAATTTAAATAAATATTGACATTCATACGTAACAAATAATCGAGTTACAGATAACTTGTTTCTCGCGCATGATTCCACGTGAATGTGTTTTCTGCAAGTACTTTGTATAAAAGAGGAAGAAAAAGCGTATTAATAATTTTATAATTAAAGAAAAAAGCATTCCGAGTCAACGATTTTACATCGTACGAATGTCAAGTCTGTAAAGGTGCTCTTGGATTTTGCACGACGTAGGATTAAATATTCGAGCATTATAATTTCAGAGGCTTTTGCCACATTTGTAACACACTGAGTTCTATTGAAATATTCACGGTATACCGAAAAAAAAAAGAAATTACCCATGTTACTGAAACTGTCGTTGTCAAATTTATAATGTTACATGTTGAAGAAAATCTCGTAAAACAATTTGAATATACGTACGTGAAAGTAAGATAAATTCCTGTTTGGTATATGTAAAATGTAATGGAAAAATTCAGCGACAATTAGCGCCAATTCAGTTTCCCGTTAATTCGATCCTTACGAATAATACTAGGAACTCACATGTTGCATACAATAACTCGGATAGATGTTGACGGATGATGGATATGTTAATACGCGAATATACCATTCGGTGGATGATTTTGTAGAAAAGTTTACGATATACGACACTTGTGTCTAAAATGATTTTCACATCATCCTCTGTAAAAAAAGTCTCTGCATCGAAACTATCGAGTACATTTTATTTAAATAATTACATTGTACGAAACTTCTTTTTATGATAACGTTTAGAGTTTCTTTGGAATACCGAAATGATTTAGTATGTTAATGTATAACAGCATAATAAAATTTATAAATTTAAACTTGCGCGCTTCTATGCGGTACACTGAAAGAAGGAAAATTTTCTTACCGACGTATGTATGTATTATATTTGCAACAAAAGGTATTAAAAACAATTAGTCGTCAATATCTCGTAGCTCAAAGTATGTTAAATTTTATACACCTTACCGACACTTGCATCGACACAATGTCACGGAACGGATTACTTTCGCTAGATAGAAACCAGTATAGCGTAATACTCTAATAAAGTATATAAAGCACAATATTGCAGTATAAGTACAAAGGCTTATGTATAACTTTCTAAACGATCTTTTTTTATAACGATGTTCAGTTTGTTGTTTCAATAGAGACTTGTTTCTTACTGTTACTATTTTCTTTTTAAACAATAAACAGTCTGATAACTACCGCACTGCCTTATTAATTGTCAATAATACCTCGAACCCAAACACAAGTTATATTAACCATTCGATACATTTTTATGCTTATCCTTTTTATCATAATTTATTCAAACTCTCGTCATTAGCGCATAATATTGTTTAACGAATAAGCATGCTGCGTTCAGAAATAATTTACGATACTTGACGCACGTACAAATTTCTCAATTTATTAATATATGTATTTCCTTTACACAAGAACTATAATTGTAAGTTGATCAATGATTCAATGGATGACGAACTTTTTAAAACAGAAAGTAAAGATTCTCGCGAGACGGTGTTGGAAGTAAAGAATATAAATACTACAAAATCTACACGCGCCTTATGAGGGAAGTCTTATAAACATAAAAGTTTGGTCGTCTATCTCGCCGCAACGGCGCGCTTCCAATAATTTACAACGGAATACAATTCTTCATTTAAAATGCGAATAGTTGCTTGCAATTGCTTTTTAATAAATATCGTAAATAATGCACATATTAGTTATAAATAAGTTCATAATATAGAAATACACTAAACTAAGTTGCTAGAGAAAAAAGAAAATGATTAATAGTCGAGTCGTTACACGCACTGGTACTAAACCAATAGGATTACATAAATCATTGTCAATGGTTGCAGAAAGTATCCCAACAGTTTGTAAAAAAGAGAAAAGTTAAACTATCGAATCATACAATCTATGTATGCGCACATGTATGATCATTCTATTCTCGTGCAGAATGCCGGTCGTACATTTTGATTACGCGTAGAAAGAAAGCATAATTATAGCGCAGCTCTTTCTTTTTTTATCTTTCTTTACATATTACAGAAGATTTCCACTTTGAAATTTCGGTGTTGTATGTGCATGCCAGAAAGTAACGGAGAATCAAAGGGTCTAAAATCAAGTTGATATTGCGAGCTTATTTAAAACAAAAAAAAAGATTGAATTATTTACAAAAATATAAAATCAATGCTATACAAAGTGACTATATTCCTTCGTATGTTATTATCTATAGATAAAGACTTGGATCAAAGACAAGGCAACGCAAGACAAACAGATGCGTCTTTGATTTTAGAACCCTTAAGTAACAATGGCGAAAAATAGGCAAACTCATTGTGAATTCCGTCGGTAAGTACAATTAACACCGTGCCGTTACTATAATTTATAAACATACCTCGGTTACACTTTTAGAAATAGCTCTAGAACTCGTTTTATTCCGATACAGACAGCAATACCTGTACTATTACAATTCTCTCGCTCGATAACATTAACACTTTTTTCCCCCTTCTATTAACGGTTTCTTCTATACTTTTTTTTTTAATATAAGAATGTCAAACCTATTGCAGTCGATATATATTTTATTTATAATATATATTTCCAAGTCTTATCATTACATAAATCCGATGAAGACGTTTCAAGGTATCCTTCCCCTTTCTTTTTGGTATTATTACTTGTGTCGTATTTGCATCACGTTAACTTCGCGCCTATTAACAGTGATCTCTCAAAGAGTTGGAACTTTGGGCTTTTAAAAATGTATTCAATGTCAGTTTTATGAAAAAAAAAAAGCATCACACGGAATGTAGCATGTCGATATTACACCGCAACAGTTTCAATATACCATAACATTTCTGCGATTATTTGAACTTTTTCCCCCGTTAGAATCCGTTATAAATATATGAAAATTCAAATGCAACGATCAGATTCAGAATTACTTTTCGCACGCATTCCACTTTTTGCATACTTGCGAATGGTATTGACATTGCGATTATTGGCTTGGTTAAAGACAATGAACCATCTTCCATACCCCATAACTTGTCTGTGTAATCAAACAGCTCGGGATTCTTGACCGTTAAACGTGTTATTTCGCATTTCAACTACTGGCATAGAATCCTGAGACAGTTTATCTTGCTCTACCAACTCTTCTCTTTCGGTATAGTTGGCAGATTTTTATAAATGTACATGAAAAATGTATATTCTATACATTAAAACATATAAAACTTGTTATCGTGTTTTTGCGTATTTGTTGCAATTTCATCTCCTGCCCTAGCCTTACATCTATCGAAAACGAAACATAGTTTTTTTGGATCCGTCAATTTTTCGATTTTTAAATATAAAAGTAATAAATACGCTGCAGTATCGCGTGGCATTTACTGTCCGACAACTTTCAGATCTTGAAAATAAAACGATACCTCGTCATTGTTCCGTTTTCGATACTTGTGTTCTCAGTCCGTCGCGCATTGCACTTGCGAATATATTTGATCGTTCGGTCTTAAATACAACGTATCTCATTAAATATGAGTCGAACTTCTTTCCGATGATACTGATTCGACTTGATGGTGCAGAGAAGCGACACATTTTTTTATTAAGGGGGGGAAACGGCCTTCGTTGCAGTAAGGACAAATGCTCAACATCGGTTTCTTTACTGTCGTTGTTACGCGCATTGCTGTGTATAGCCGCCTTGCTTAATAACTAGCTATTACCAGCAGAGGCTTCCGGGTACATTGCACGATTATCCTACTATTCGCACGCTGAAGAATACGACGCCACTTTCCGGCATTATGACGCGATATAAAATATTTAGTCACAAGGGGCATCGGGTCGATTCAGTTTCATCCAAAGATTTCGTTTATGCCGCTACGAATGAAAAAGTATACAATTCACTCGAACCTATTCCTTTATACCTATATTCAAAAGTAGGTACGATAGATTAAGTAGATAAAATTCATTTATTGCTAGATAATTTGACTGAGATTTCGTTTTTGTTAACTTACAAAAAAAAGAAAGAAAGAAAGAAGGCAATTTGTTGCAATGATTAAAAATTAAAATTATGCGAAGGGGGTGTGCATTTAGAGTTCAATGAAACACGATACCGATCTCGGTAATATACGGCATCGCGAAGCTAGCTCATTGATCCTCAAACACACAAATTATTTACAATAATTTATCGTTACATTATAGATTGCCTTCTCGGTAAGTTTATAACTTATTATGGATAAATTCTTAGATAACCAGAAAGTTATTGCGACGCGTTATCGAAATTCAACTTAAAATAAACGTACTTATCAGATCTCCATATTGTACTACATATTTAAAATATTCTCGGTCCAATTATACATGAGAGTATTATGCCTTTTAGTTGTACGCTCGTGAATGCAATGCAGCCGTAATGCACAATGTTATAAAACGTATTGCACGAAATTGGAAAGAAAAGGGAAGAGAAAGCAGTGCGATAACTTTCCGGCCGAGAGAAATCAAACGCGGATATACCGTTTAAGACATTACGCCGTAGATACCGTAATCTCATTGTTCAGGTAGTTGGCATACGATTACAGTAACTTGTTCGTACCACGAAAAGTGTTGAATAATTTTCTTACGAGTCGTACGAAGACGAACCGTGATCGTGAGCGGGGCTAGGAGGCGTCGATGGATTTGAACTGTTGTTTGAGGCGATTGAGTGTCTAGGGCTTCCGCCAGAGGTGTGCTCCTGCATTAATAAAAGCCACGCATATTATTTATATCTCGCGAAGATGAGACGATAAATACCTTGTCGTGTAGGGATGCGATACTGCCAAGAGAAAGTGGAGTATGAGATCGCATATGTATGGACTCCGAGTCAACTTGGTCCACGGGAGTGCGTGGCAACGAAGGCGGAGTAGCAGTTGGTCGTGGAGGTGCCGGTCCTCTGCGCGACGATGTCGAGCCTGAGGGAAAGTCGCGAGACGCTTGACTGAAGAATTAAAGCAGATGTGATTAAACGTTTACCATTGTGCGGCGAGTATCCAGAGTTCCTGGATATGTGGGAACTGAGACGTCGCGTGTCGGAAGGAGGATGCCTGGGGGGCAGTGGCGCTGGCTTGCTTGGCGTTTGAAGCGCGGGGCCGTATAACTATGCAGAAAGTTGAACGAGTAACATCTTGGCAGAACTATCTACCAAAGCTACGTAAAACGCGAAGAGATGACAAACTCTTACTCTTTGCTGATTGCTGTGCAGGTGAGAGCTACTGTGATGACCGGCGTGCTGTTGATCAGCTGTTTCGAGGGTTGTAGGCAGATCTAATAGTCGTTGTATCTAAAACAACGCCGTGAAACCTACTCGTGAAGAATATGCGCCACTTGTAAAGCTGCAGAGATGTAGATTACCGCCTACCTGTATTCCATTACCTGGACCCAAGTGACTGACATGATTGAAATTCGTCGGGGCAGATATCATTTTAGAGCGTCTGTCTGTCGGGCGGGCAGCTCTGTTCCCTTCCCTCAATGAAAATCGTCTCCGCGGTCTCGTCATCGGCCTGCCGCTCGCGTCTAGCGGCGTTATATTGAGTAGTTCTCCTGTTCACCATGCGGAATTTGTATCATGCTTCATCCTGTAAAACTACCGCTACTGAACTAATATATACTCACGTTGATGTAAATTGCTGAGGAAAATAACATGCGGCATATCGTTAATCATACAGGACGTTAAAGAGCCTGAAGTATTTAATGGCCGTGCTCGTTTCACGTTAAGCGTTTGCAACCAGTCTCCAGTTGTACAGTCGAACACGTCTATGTGGGTCTCGCTGTAAACCAGCAAGTAACCTTCGCAATAACCTGTAACATAAATTAACACGGTACGTGTTATCGATTTCGATGCCACCGGTTGTTTCGGGCGAGTATACCGAGCGTGTACTTACTAACTGCCGTAGGAACAGCAGGATACATGATTTCACGGTCTCTACTCTTTCTGCCTTGGCTGTCGACATATACTGCCAATGTATGGAAGACTAATAAGAATTCACCGCGCGGTAATTCGATGCAACGTAGAGCATCCACAGCACTGTACGTGAGAAACCCTAAGAGCGTATTCTCCGAATGGACCAATGCTAGATTGTATAGAAGAAAAGATTAAATACGTTGTTACGTTGCTTACGTGTTAAACGAATTGTTAACGAGCCCGAGTGATGTTTATACTCACAAATTGGGTGATGGTCTCCCAAGATGCTGTAGATAGAGAAGCCGGAAGGATATCCGACACAGAAACGACCTTCGGAAAGAATTTGCAAAGTTTGTGCGTGACATGGTAACATCAATTCGCGTATACGTTTATGACGCGTTTTCGTACGCGTTATCTCGTAGATGATCACTTGAGACGCATTCTAGATCAGAGAAAGAGATGTTTAAAACAAAGTGCGCTGGCTATAGAAGCATTATAACGTCGCATCGAAAAATCGCTTGCCTGTTTCTTTATGGCAACGCACAAACAGTATGTCAATGGGTTACGACGCACTACCCCCGTTGTCAGAGTAATACATCCTTTAGTCTCAGCGACTTTAATCCATTCCACTTCATCTCCATCTAATGCACGTACTGGAACCAGTCGCACATGGCGTTGCTTTCCACTTAAAACTACAATTAATTGTTCTTCTGTTACATATTCCAATAAGTATATTTTCTTGCCCTCTCCGACTCGCGCAATTTCTGAAAGGACAATATACAAGTTGACCGTAGCAGCGCATCACTCTTATTAAATGAATGCGAGGCGAGTATAACATACCACTACGATCTAAATCTAAACAGAAGAGACCCTCTTCTGTGCCAATGACTAGACGATCTGGATCGATAATTGCTCCTGACATTACATTTTTAATGAGCGCCAATGTATTATCTAATAGTTCCTTTGCTCTAAAAATCTGTGCAAGAACAAGGATTAACATAAAGCTGAATTGTTAAATGTGTGGAAAATGCGAGGTACCGGTCGCGAGAACCATGTACACTCAGCTTACCGTTGTATTGGGAAGATTATTTTTCTTTAGTATTCTATGCAGTTCACTCAAAGCGACTACCCATTTGGTTTTCTCGCTTTCAGTGTCTGCAAGCATTAACGTGTGGTTCCTCAGACCAGGTGGTTCCAGCAGAGATGTTGTTATCTAGATAAATTTAGAACTGTAAGTCACGCGGGAATGAATAAACGAACGGATGATGACGAGTCTGCGAATTACCCTAAATATGCACGGAATGTCTTTCTTTGTGGCATGTATGACATCCGAATCTCGAACAGAACTGACGCTAAATTCTTCGTCCCGCATGTCCAAGACTTGAGACACGTACACTGATGGCAATGCGTTACGATCCGGCGAAATGTCGTAGAGAAATAATTTGAAGTCGCAAACAACCACGAATTGACGCACCCAACCCTTCTTCACTCCGCCCATTTTCGGTACTTTGACGTACCCCTCGTAAGCTGTGCCTATTCCTCGGGTAGGATCAATACCCAGCGGTCGTTTCGCTGCGGAAATTTGTTTATCGTTACGCCAGATTAAATAATCGTACACTGGGGGATGGGCTAAAATTGCGCGCAACTCACTTTGATCGTGGGGCACAGGGCACATTGGCGGAACTTTGTCGCAACAAGGCATATGGCACGCAAAGCCGCAGACCTCGCATACCACTCCTTGCCTCGTTAAACCCACCATCAATGAAGTGCAATGGTTACATTTCGTAGGCGCCGAGAATGTTCGTACTAGGAATTGATGAGATTTCGGTTTTGGCTGGAGATTGGATTGCCCATGAGGGGCGGATGATTTGTTCAACAGCTCGTGAGACAACGGCGACGTTGGGTCCTGCGTTTTGAAATAAAAATTAATGTCTAATACAACGTTAGATTAGAAAAATAATATTAAAATAACTTACAATGCTAAGTTCGGACAAGTTACTTTTACTGCTGGAAATACTTGGCGCACGATTATCCTCGATATCCGCTTCCACGCTATCTGCGCTTCCATGACGCGTACTGCTCGCGGTTTCTTTCAAAAAATGCTCCAGATATGACATTTGAGATGTAGGACGTTCTAAAACTGAAATAGAGAAGACAAGCGTTAGAAGCGTAATACAATCGTAATGCGATCGTTTAGAATCGTAAAAGATTGCAATCAATTTTCACTTTTAATATTTCTGTCGTCATCTATTAACATAGATGTAAAGTGAATTTATAGAAAGTAATTGTGCTTTCTTTTTACAATATGCTTTATTATTACGGACTTCGCGACGCCCTCTCTCAAACATTTTTAATGCAATCACTCCACTGCAACTCTCACCACGCAAAAACTCGGTTAAAAATAGTGATCGTTATTGCATATATAGGGATCGATACTTGGTCGTTCATCAGCAGAAGTAGCAAGCGTATAATAAAAGGTAACAAAAAATCAATCAGACCAAACAATCTAAAGCTGAAAAACATTCAGGCACAACATACCTGTTAATCACTTAATTGCAAAACTGAGTGATTATCAGCTACTAAGATTAACAAAGGACAACCATCACCTAAAAACGATGAGAGGCTACTAACGCTATCCTTAATTGGGGTACGATTACTTTCAACATACAAGGAAACACATTATAGATTCTGATGATAATTTACATTAAAACTCAACACAGAGCTATGCTTTAAATTAGAATGCTCCGGCGGGTCCGATGGTTCTTTTTAAATACATAGAACCTAGCCATTCTTTCTGGTATTATATCGCGGGCTCACGTGTCAGTAGGTGAAAAATAAAGAAAAAAACATAGCGCTATGCTCTGTAATTAGCAATCCAGCTGACCAGTCAATCAAAACCGCGTTTTTGCCGCCACTTCATTTACCGGGTGGCGATACGATGGCGACGGCATTCTGACTGATGAATGTGTTGACGGGAACGAATCTAGTTAATAAGCGACATGTCGTGACGCGGGGAGCACGCATTACTGGTAGGGGTGACGACGGCTGATGTACGATGATGCGTTGGGGTTTGGTGCTAACGATGTTTGGAGATTTGCTTGACGTTTTGCTGGATAGGACAGCTGTCACAAATACAGTTTGAAGATGAGCAACAAGAGGCCCCAGACACAGCTCGTTACGCCAATAAACAGAGGCACTTTGTAGTCTAGAAATCAGAATCGCATACCGTGCCGGAGAACCGAATTACTATGCTGGATAGATATCCGAGTAGCAACGATCTCTATTAATGGTAATTTACATATCGAACAATATGAATATCTTATGCTGTACGTGATTCTACTTAGAATGTGCTACGCCATATAACGTGAAGAAAATATTCTGTACTTTCTCGTGATATTAAAGCCAATGAAACAATCTCGAATAGCGGTCACATCCTAAAATTCAAGTGCCTTATGTTTTACACAAACAGTGATTGAATTATTCTGATGTAGATACGTGTACACATATTCCACAGGAGTACATGGATTCTCATTGAGCGATATTAATGAAATTCTCACATGATTGCTTTCAAAGCCTACATATTACATGTTACACCTACTATCATATTTGTAATTACGCTCTAATGCTACGTTTGAATGTAAATAGTAACACATTTCACGGTCCATTAATATTATTTTTGTACTGGTACCATTCGCCAAATCTAACTGTTTATATTTACGAACAAAATTCAGAAAGAAGAAACCGTTAAGAGATGTACTCACGCATTAATTCATACCAATTTAATCTAAATTCATTAGTTACTCTAATGGAGAATACAAAGAAGTAAATAGTAACTAATTATACCTCTCAACGGCACTACTTTCTATGAAGTTAGAATTAAGGAAATTGTTAAGTCAGAAGTCTGTGTAATTACTCGATTTTAAAAAGCAAATATACGTAGCAATAAATATTTTTATTAATGTGCATGTGTAGAACATCGTGTGCGTTCTCCATGCATTTTTAAAGATTAAGAGTGTGAAATAGTTTTAAGTAACATCCCAAATACTAGTGATTAAAGAGGCACAAATGCTATACACGATTCCGAATATCAAATGAACATAACAATTCCTTGACTCTACTAGATCTGTACTGTAGTCGTGCAAATTTGTTTGCTGGGAATATCTTGCGATAAGATTTAAATTAAACAATATTCCTAAAACACTGTAATTATATATATGTATATATATTATACCGTGTTTAAAAAAAATCTCAAAACAAATGAATATATTCATCGCTTGAACACTGCGCGAGAGAGATCGAAAGATTTACAAAGTACATACATAGCATGTATCGCAGCGATCTGTATGATAATAGTTGATACAAAATCTTTGTAAAAACGCAACAGCGAAATTTCTCTACGACTTTTACTTGTATCATTGTCAATTAAAATGTACTTACAGCCGTCGCCCGTGTCAAGCCTTGCTTGCAACTCTTTTATTTGCATTTCTTTGCGCTTTATCTCGTGTGTGAGCGTATCGAATCGCTGTCTGAAGTCTCTCAACTCCCTGCAATCATGTATTCGGATAAATAAAAATTCTTCCCATTTATAAAACTTCTTAGAACATTAGAATAATTACTTTTGAGCAGCAATCAAATCCGATCGCGTCTTCGTGAGCTCTTCCGATATCGCTTGCTTGGCCTGTATCTCGCTTTGCAAAGAGCTCTGTAAATTCAAAAGCTCCATCTTGTCGAGCTTCTGCGATCTACGATTTCGCCAGTTCTTATCCGCCATCGTAGAACCGCTTCCTACGCCTCCCACGCCACCGGAGTGTTTTAAGAATTCCAATTCCTCTGTCATTTTGGTAGCTAGTGCCTGAAATTTACAAGTGTCCGGCGTGATTTCATAAACTTGTGGCAAAAATTATATTTAGAAGAATGGTGGCTGTTTATAAGGGCAAACCTGCAAATATCCTCTGGCGTCCTTCTCATCAGACACCCACTGAATGATTTCAGTGATCTGAGCTTCCCATTGTGCAATAGCTTCTTTCTTATTCCTTAATTCTTCGTACTCTTCTTCCAACTGTCGCCTTTCGCCTTGTATTCTATTAACACTATCGGTAAGAGTGTTGAGTTCTAACATAAGCTTTTTGTTCTCTTCGACTAGCATAATCTTTTCCCTCTCGTGGCGTCTGTTCAATTCATTTATAGTCTCCTCGCTATCCGTAATATTTTCCAACCTCGCGGCATCTAATTTGTCCTTCGTCAGTTGAACCTCCCTCTCCACTAAATCTCTCCGGGTCTCGGTCTCGTGTAATTGTTCCTGAAGGCTACGAATATCGAGATTGAACCTGCTCTGCTGCTGGTTCAAGTTCTCATTGTACTGAACTTCAAGCTTCTCTACTTCAGCCTTTAACCTATTGATCTCCTGCGTCGCTAGCGCGTGATTCGCGCTTGCATCGTTCCCTATAGATCGCTGCCTAATCTTCTCGGTCTCCTCTTGCATCTGTTTACAATACTCCTCGCTGCGCTCCCGTAACTTTCTTTCCTTACTCGTCTCGGCCATGGCCTCTTCCACTCGATTCTCCAGCTCCCTGCATAATTTCTCGGCTTTCCGAATATCGTGCCGCAGACTGTCAACCTTCTGCATTACAACCTCTAATTCTTCTTCTTTATCACGAACTTGCCTGGACAGCTTTTGCTTCTGTTGCCTCAGCTCTGACAGCTTGTCGGTGACCTCGGTATACTCGGCCATTGCCAGTTTACGCTGCGTTAACGCGTCCTTCAGCTCCTTGTCCTGGAGTTTAAGCTTCTCTTGTACATCCAGCTTGTCCTTGATAGCTTCTTCCTTTTCCAAACGAAGGCAGCGCACCAACTTCTCCAGTTCTCGTAGTTTCGTCATGTCGCCGTTATCCAGATTGCGTAATTCGCGTGGACCTTCCATAGACTTTAATTGTGACTCTAGTTCTAACGGCACACGCGAAATGGCAGTGTTAAATGGAAACGAAGTTAATCATGCGAGTAAGACAGATATTACTTACCACAGTTGCGTTTGGTAAGAGTGTTTATTTCGTCCTGAAGCTTTCTCGTTGCATTGTTAGACTCTGACGATATCCCAGGCGCAGGATGGCTCGCGCCAACTTGCTTCTTTAATTCCTCCAGCGCTCGCGTTAATTGTGCATTCTCGTCCTCGAGTATCTGCACGCGTTTGTCTTTTTGTGTTATATCAGACAGACATCCCAGATCTGATATGCAACTGTAATTTGTCAATCAGAAGTGTACTCGTGTTAACGATCCTCCGCCATCGGTACAAATGAACCTCGCTTACCTTCCTTGCGTGAAGCTGAAACCAACAAATGGCAGATGTAGCGCAGAGAATGCAGAATTCGCTGCTGGTGGGACAGCATCGGAACTGCGAACATCTGTATCGTCGACATCGAAGTTTGATGTATCAGTCGGCGAGGAAACTTCGGGAATGTAAGGCGCGGTACTGTCTCTAAGAGTGTCCCAGTTTACTCCATCGAACCACGGGTGCTTCTTAAAATCGTCAATTCCGTTCTGACCTAATCTAAATTCTGAGCTACATATTAATTTTCTTATTAAATCTTTAGCTTCTTCAGAGACCTCGTACATATCGTCTGCTGGGAAGTCGAAGCAATTCTGAAATCCCATTAAAGACGCGTTTGATACGATAATTCGTTACGAATACTATCATTATTGTTCGTTACGAAGAGAATTACCTTATGATTCATAATTTTTCCGTAAGTTTCGACTAGAGATTCTGCGTAAAAAGGTGTCTCCCCATACAGCATTTCATACATGCACACTCCTAAAGACCACCAATCACATTCAGGCCCGTATTGTCCTTGTCCATCCTCCATTGCCTGTAACAAGCGATTCGATATATTAGTTATAAAAGTATTACACTTCACAAAGTAATATTTGTCGTTGCATAGATATACAAAATATACCCTCAATATCTCTGGTGAAATATAGTCTGGTGTACCAACAGCGACGTTACTTTGTACGGTGCCGTCTTCGAACAATCGTAAACAGGATCCAAAGTCAGCTAATCTAATATGACCATTTGCGTCCAACAAAACATTATCAGGTTTAATATCACGGTGTACATAACGCAGGTCATGTATGGACACAATGGCCAGAACCATCTCGGCTATGTAGAAACGAGCCATATCTTCGGGAAGGCGATCCTCAAATTTGCTCAATAGCGTTAACAGGTCCCCGCCACAGTAATAATCCATGACCAAATACTGCGAATGGTTATTTAAAAGAAATAAAACATTTTCTTCGTACACAACAGTAAGTTTCGCTAATGTTATTCGGAAACATTACCAAATTATTGTCATCTTGAAAGGCATAATGAAGATTTGTGATCCATCTACGATCACCATACACCAGTACATCTCGCTCCTCTCTAAAGCACGCAGTCTCTGCGCGCTTCAGCATCTCCCATTTGTTTAAAATTTTCATCGCGAATACTTTGTCCGAGCCACGCATTCTTACAACACATACTTCTCCAAATGCACCTCTACCGATAACTTTCACTATCTCAAAATCCTCGCGCGCCAATTGCAAGCTCTTTATGCAAGTAGCCACTGGTTTCACTATAACAATGCGTATTAATTAATTTCAAACGACGGTCGACAACGGACGATACCTAAAGGTTTTCGAAAAACAGATCAACGTGTATACCAAATTCAATAAAATCCGAGACAGTCTTTTCGCGTCGTAAGGAAGAATTGCAGCATTCATCGTATAAGACGAGTAGAATATCGATAAGCGTCTCAATGGAAAACGTGTGGCCCACTCTTCCTTCCCCTTGTATAGGACCGCCGATAAAAAGGGCTTCTAATTGGCGTAACCTTCCTCCTATGCCTATTAAAACATACTTTTCTTTACAGTCTCCAACGATTTATATAGGAAGCGCTATATAATAACTTGAGCTACCGACGAATATTCTTATTATCTCGTAGCTGAATACGTACCATTGATCGCGAGTCCCTTTGGCATAATATCAGGAGGAGGTTGGTTATATTGGTGTTGCGACGTATCTGACATGTCTCTTTTTCGATAAGGTTGCCCCTTACCAAAATCTTTGGATATTACTTCTGTCATTCTTAACAATATTATTCAATAGTATTTCAGACCACCACATTATGATGTGATGAGAATCCTAAAATACCACTCCAATTAAAAGAGATGACATCGGTAGAACAGAGACAATAAGAAATACAGTTACAGTTACTTCCCTATACATAAACATTTGAACAAGTGAATTTTCAATAAAACGAATTTTTTATTGGAGATCGAGGAAAATTATTTTCCAAAATACGTCTTCGTATTGGTAAATATTCAAAGTGATTGGAAATACGCGAAGATAAACGTTATACGGCGTAATCGTAAGTGGTATAGTAATTATTTACCTTAAGAAGATAATTTCCAACAGACATATCTAAATAGGATCACTTTCACTGTTTAAACATTAATTCTGTTTACAAGCGTGCGATAACCGTCTCTCGATCATGTTACCGTCGAATTACTGGCCACCCTTCTTCCACTTCCTTCCGTTTTCACCCTCACGCGAAGAATGTCAAAAATCAATTCCCTTTAACTTTCCTTAGTATATATGCCCCGCACGCCACTACGTGTAAAACAATCGAGTTTCGTTTAATTCATCATCGGCCATCGTGCCGGAATTACTCACGTCGGAAATTACGTAACTGCTACAAAGATAGCCAAAATATTTGGCGAAGAAAGCACGCAACAAGAGAAATACGTGTAAATAAAACGTACAGACAAAAATAGTGCGACGGGGTAGGGCACCGCATTCGCGATCAGCGTATTCAACGGAATCACCAAGACAACTCCGTTGTCGCGGGCGGGATCGGTATTATCGCGCAGCGAAAACAGTAGTACGGTACTCGTTTGAATGCGAACGATCAGAAGACGGGAACGTTGGGCGATCCTCGGAGCCCCATTGTCCCAATTCCTGCTGTATAATAAGTTATAACCTCGACGCGGCACTACACTCTCGCCTCCGTATCAAATTCTGTGACGTAAAATTCCTATCGCATGTGAGAAGGATGTTTTGAGTGAAAGGCTTTTTTTCTCTGCCGATCCGGACCGTTCGCTCGAACGATTCAAGCATATCTGCCGAGACGACGCGCCCCGCTCTTATATTGGTTTAATTGTTTATTATGCGCACCATTCGATTATCACAAAACATCTTGCATGGCCACCTCCAAACCCCCAACAATTTGGCTGACCCCCTGGCAGGCCCCATATAGAAAAAAATATGGCAGTCCTACGTCATTGAAAATACCCATGACAGTTTAGTATGTAGATGGGGCCTCTGCGCGTTACACGAAGCATGGTAACGACAAAGCTAGTCCACACGGTCCACACTCATTCGCTTTTCTTCTTCATTACCGACTTATAACATGTCGGTTCACCTCAAGTGCGTTCGTGTATGGTTCGAATTCGAACAGCATACAGCTTGTTCTACCTGCGCAGAGATAGAGGAGAAAATAATCTTGATAGCTGAAAATGGAGACTTGATTAATTTCCTCGAAAGGATTTCTCGATGCAATGTTTAATATTATGAAATATAGAGCCACATATCTCGCTCGACGCTCCATTATAATCATTTCAACCGTTTGATTTTCAAACTTTCTCACCACGAATTTCAGTAACTTGAGTTTGTAATGGAGTAATTGTAATATCTAGAAATATATTTTAATAATGTTACAATTGGATAACACAAGTCTTTGTTTGAATGTAAGTTGTACGAAATTTTGAAAACCGTACGTGTCGCTATGAAGTATTCGAGCAAAAGACGTTTGTATAGTTTCCATTGCATTATATTAATAGATTATATCAACGATTATAGTAGCTCCTTTATCGATAGGATCGTATAAAATACAAGAGATTGTTTGGAAATGTATTTTATACGAATCATTAAAACGCAATTTACAGACGTAGGGAATAGGTACATATAAACTGCTGAGCGCTGCAATCGATGCAGAGTTGCCGATCATCTCCTGTATTTATTATACGACCTTTTCATTTCGATCACTTTTATTACGAAAAACCGTACGAATGACGTTCGAGAAATATTTAATGAGCTCCTGCTGTAATTCGGACGCAATTATTCGAGTAACTCGAATAATTGGCACTCAGTACATTGTGGAATGTGCGAGGAGGAGCTACTGTGTTACGCAGCTCTGCATGATGCCATCCGCAAAATACGTAATAAACACGAGGAATTCGTGTCTTATGCGCTGTCGGGTTAACAATTTGCCGCTTGACATACGATACGAACTATTCTGCGGGTATACATTCATGGTTAAATGATATAAAACTGTATTTCTTATTTTTACTCGGTAGCAGGTATACGTGGCAACAGAGCAAAGTTGTCGAGTGCTCTGTCACTTCCTAGTCAAAAGAAATTCTTCGAGCACAAACAATAATATATTTACACTGTTAAAATAGTGAGAAACACGGTGTAACTTTAAAACAGTGCTATCAGATGTACTAACAATGCGTTCATCAACTATCTGCCAAGGCATCGGTGGAGGAATCTTTTCGTGTGTACATTAACGTATCATCGAGCGTCGGTTTATAATATATTTACATGTGCGGCAAAACCTGTGGTTAAAAACTACTCCTCAACGGTTAGAATTTTACGAAAGTATTCCGAGGAACGAGTGAAGCTTAAACTCAGTTTGCCGTTCGAGTTGGTCTAGGGGTCGGAAAGGTTAGAAGGTTGGACGGAAGGTGGAAAAGGATAAGAAGAGGAGAGAGAGTGTGGTGTTTGTTTCGTCCTGGGCCTGTTGCTAGTGGACTCTCATCAAATAAGGCTTATCTACGCTTACCTAGCAGACCCTGCATTAAACGCGGGGATGTTAGGACGCAGGACGAAACAAGTATATATACGAATTAGTAGTTGAGGGAGAACTTGTGAGAGAGAGAGAGAGCGGGATCGGTCGAAATGCCCTCTTGTGGCGGAATCGGAGGTACCGCTACACTCACAATCTATTAAAAGGATAACGTGCATTAATTAATTGATTAATTGCCGCGGGAGATGCGTACGCGCGCCAACTTCTATGAATGAATATGTAAACATACACTTGATTACATACATCCAGAAGGCGCCGCAAATATTTCAGAAACCTTGGAGTAAGTTTCAATACCATTCTCTATTTTCTATTACTTCTATTAGTGCTGTCTCAATTTGCCTGGAATTCTCGACTTGACAGATTTTCAATTAATTATTCTCTTGTCCAGTCGCAAGAATTATAATTCGTAAATGTAGTTACGGAAGCTTCGTTTCTTAGTGTACGTCCTCGGCAACAGGATTTATCTTCTCTTGTTTTGTTGATACAGGCCCGATATACCCGGCGAAATATTTATGGCTTCTGTAAACACAGTGAGTTGATGTTGGGGGCGTTTCATCCATTATTTACGTGGTGTTTTATCCATGGGAGTAGCGTGCGTACTATGAAGATAACCCGATGAAAGAGCATTGTAAACCCCGGGGAACAAGTGGCAAGAATAGTGCTGCTAATGGTGCTTTGGCAATGTTATTATTGTCCTCCTAACAACACAATGGAGGAACCGGCGAAGAAGAAACAACGTATCGAAAACAATGAAGTCGAAAGGGATACGTTGTCAGATATCGAGCAGCTGCAGAACAGCCTGTTGGCGCAATGCCTGTGCAACATACCCGAGAGTAGTCTGCGCAAGCCGTTTACTAGCGCGACGGTGGAAGCTGCCGATGGCACCTTTCGATCTACGCAACTGTCGGAGTGGGAACCCGATGAAACTTTAGAATTTTTAAGTGCTTTACAGCTTCTGTTCGATTTGGCTATCAAGCAGAACACCAGAGGCGTAATGTGTAGAAGAGTGGCGGATGTTTGTGATGCGCTGGCGCGAAACGAGCATGGCATTATAGATCAGATGATTGACCTGTCGTGTACAACAAACAAATTCATATCGTACGCCGCTAGCAGAGTTCTCGCGTCATTTTTTATCGTAACAAAGGAAAGTATCGAGGCGGCATGGCTAGAAAGACTCACGCAATCGTTAGTTAATACTCATTCTCCGAGTCAAATGCTGTTTACTTTGGACGTTGTAAAAAGAGTCGTAGAACATAAGGACTGTAGTGCTCATCCTCTCGAGGATACAGAGAGCTTAGTACCACCATCGAGTTGTAATACGTTAACAATATCGGACGCGGAAAGTTTTGATAGTACACCTGTGAAAGCGATGTGCGTTAAAGCGTTAGAGTCTAAATGGACTATACTAGTATCGAAGTTTGACACCATCCTTGGTTCGTATACGCCTCAGCACGAATCGGTCGTCATCACGTTCCTGGATCTGTGGGAGTCGATTATTTCGGTAAAAGCCAACTTGTCCGTCATCGACACCAAACTTTTCTATTCTCAATTGGATAATCTCGTCCTTCTTTTGAACGCCAATGTTCCCGGTGTGATTTGGAGACATCTTCTCGGTCTATTTAACGAAGTATTATGTTATGGAAGCACTCTAGCGCTGCAAGATGTACTTCCAGACGAGCCCTGCTCTCTTGCCCACTTGATCGTACGCGCTGTAAAAGATTGGAGGTTGCTAGACGCTCTGCCGTATAGGCACGGTTCGGGAAGATTCGGAGGAGGTTCGGGGGACGGTGATCGTCCCCTTCTACAAAAGATCGTGCTTCTAGTTTTAAAAAGCGTCGCTGTGACTGTTAAAGAGACGCGCAGCGATTCTAGCGACTCCTCCTTGGGCTCCGAGGCCGAAGACCTTGATGCTGATATGGCAGTTATAGAGAGAAGTATAAGGGAGGTTTTGAGACAGTTGGATCAATGCGTAAAAACACTAATGCCGTTCCATCCTGAAATGCCTCTGTCGCAGTGGGTGGTGCAAATGTTTCACGATCAAGATGATTTTCTGATCGAAGGCATGGTGTGTTGTTTGGACGTAGCAGTCGGTCTATTTTACAGGGGACCACCGCAAAATGATCTTGGTCATATGCTCAGTCCGACCTTAACTTTCGTACAATTTATACACGCCGTATCGCACGATCCAGATGTTCTGCTGGATTTACTTGTCAGCAATGAAACCTGCTTCTTATTATACTTGTTGAGATTCTTAAAGTACGTGAAACGAAATTGGACAGAGTTTGTCTCTTGTTGCGGCAGGGAGCTAGATGATACCATGACAATATTGATAAGACTTCGCTTAGCAATTGATAGATTAGTGTCTAAAGCTCTGTTCCCTTATAACATAAATCCAGTTCTACGTTTGTTAGAAAAATGCGAGTCCTTCTATGAAGGCAATATAGAGAATTAATTGATTGTATGATAAGCGTGAGGTTCAAAATTCAAAGCGGCTGGATTGATATGTACAAACTGTAAGAATGGAAGGGAAGCTTGTTGACTGGCTTGTTTTATCAGCCAGAAAATATTACGAAATTGTACAGTCTCGTTAACTTGATTTTGAAAAAACCGACTGAATTAAGATACTGACTCGTGTAGTATTGACTACTTAGATTAATAATGGTAGAAGAATGCGAGGGGGAGGTTTTGTTTTATTTATTATATGTAGCAAAATTCTATTCATTCAGAGATCTTATCAAATTTCTACCGAAAAATGACATTTTGCGTTTCATGATCGAAGTATAAATGGGTTGAAGTAGTACAAACGTTAGCTAAAATTATATGCTTCACGATGAAATTGCACTTTTATGGTGCTATGAAACTATATTTGCCAAAGCACCATTGGGAATAAATTAAAATTGTATACTATTAGAATAATATTTATGTGTATACATAAAACTAAATGTACAATTTGCCAGTCGAATAGAATTCTGTAAGTTGAATTCTAATGCGCACAATTTTATATATATATTAAATAGATATATTAAATATATATATTAAATAGATATTTCTGTACATTATCTCGTTAAATTTACAGACGAAAGATATTAGATCTTAAAAGCAGTCTTTTATCTTTTAGAAGTGCACGGTATTGAAGCATTCGTACACATCTGTGTATTAAATTTATAAATTGTCCTTTCGATTCCACGGCAGAGGCATTAGTAAAATATTTAACTTTACGATTTGTTAATTGAAAGTATGTGAACAAATTCGACCGAGTTTGTTACTTAATTGACATTGTAAGAAGATCTTTAAGTCTTTTTTTTTATCTTGTCCGTATACTTGTACGCGTATACAGATGTACGATTGAATAATGTCTGTCGAGGCGGAACATTATTATATTGCCACGATTTATTAACATTGTATAAATAACGATATTGTATAATACCGAAAGCGTATACATAAATGCAAAGTTACTGGCAAATATTCGAGGACGACGCTGAAATTTAACGCCAGTATTAATACAAATTATTTGATCCACATGGCGATCGTTGCTCCCAAGTTAAAGTTAAGAGCAATATTTGCCATGGATATTTTGGTATACCCGACGAATTAAAATATTTGTATATAACAATTGTAATGTTAATTATCCGTTACTTTAAGATTAACTCTGTAAGTATCATACATGTAATACACTAAAAATATACATATTTTTACTTTTATAATCATAGTGTAATTTCATTTCACATTTTCCATCGCGAATTCTCGCAATAACTTTCTAATAGCGAATTCGGTACCTCCCACTGACTCTGCACTGGTGCCAGAAAATGACTTGGATTGGTTGTTTCTGATAGAAACGAAGATAGCTCTATAAGAATCAACCAATCCAAGTAATTTTTTGGTACCCATGCTGAATCAATGCGAGTTACCGAATTCGCTATAAATTTCCCATTAGTTACAACAAATGTAAACTACGACGAATAGATTATGTACGAAAATATATAATTTATTATATCCGATCGGTATTTCTTTCTTTCTCTTTCTTTTAATAAATTGTAATGGCAAAATATTTTTAAATTTAAAATTAATTGGTCGGCATTGTAGGCTTCATGTAATGCGACGTTTACTGCCATTTGCCGTACATTACTATTTATTTTCGTAGATGCGTAGATGAAAAAAAATCATATGGTATTGTGACTGTGACAGTGTATGCGTATGTGGTAACCAGAGGCAGTGATACCAGATCGGGGACGGGTTTCCTCGAGAATTTCCCCCACCTCGCATGCACACTATGCAGGAGTCGCGTATGTGATCTACACGCACGTGATTGGTGCATAGTGTGCATGCGAGGTGGGGGAAACTCTCGAGGGAACCCGTCCCCGATCTGGCATCACTGACCAGAGGTATCACACGCAGCTTGCCCCTGTTTCCTGTGTAAGTACATTATATTTTTACTTCACCCTTCGTTTCGTTAATTATTAACAATTAAATTTGTCTGTTAATCGAAGGTTTCGTTAAAATGGAGGTCCAATTGTTGGAAAATATAAAGAAATTTGGGTAAGCGATCAGAGGTTATATCTATCAGCATGTATGTGTTTTAAAGGCACTTGTTTTCTACAGGAGTTTATTTAAATTTAATGAAATGTAATTCTGATACCTAATGCCGATCTCAGTACTCTTAATATCTGGCGAAATTTATTATTATGCAGGTACAGTGGGCAGCTAACGGAAGCTACTAAATTCATGGAGTCCTTGAAACAAGGCCCGAAATCACCAGAATTTACAAAACTTGTAGCCTGGATCGCTGATGAAATAGCAATACTGAACGACATGGACGAAACTATCCATTCGATAGTGTCGCCGGACGATTCTAGCTCTTTCCTATTAGAATTAAGTTGTTTTCTTAAAGAATTAGGATGCGTGAACGAACGATTAATCACTGGCAATGTGAACGAGCGATTGGGGACTGAACAGGACAGGTTTGCCTTATTAGATTTTTTAGCAGCTGAATTGGCAGCTTGCAGATTAATAGAAGCTAGAAACCAAAACGCTTCGACTTCCATGGATATCGAAGTTGTAAGTTATCAAATTAACGCTAGAATAATTATTCTACGTTACAGTGTTTTCCTAAAATAGTATGTGGTCCTTGCAGGAAGAAAGCGATACAGCGAAAGATCTGAAAGATATGTTAATAGCGTTAAATTTTGAGAAACCGCCAGACGATATCACTGCCGAGAAACTTTTCTCAAGACTGGAAGCCAAATTGTCTGAAGTGTTAAAAACAGCTCCACGAGAGCTGGTAGGCGAACCACTAGTTACTAATGAATTCACGGAAAGAGAATGGAAAGATCTTGAACTCGTACAGCAAGAGTTACACGACGAATATAGAATGCGTCGTGATATGTTACTCAAGCGACTCGATGTAACAGTACAATCATTTTTGGTAAGCGACAAGTGTACTACTTTCGATTAAAAATGATAGAACTACGTGAATTGAGAAACGCATTACTCGTGCTTTTGTACACAGTGGTCGGACAAAGTGAAATCTCGAGAAGCTGAATTAACTAAACAGTACGAGGAGACTAGGAAATTTTTGAGCGCAGAACCTGACATTGCATTTGCTGATTTATTAGCAGCAAGAGATGATATCGCGATAATGGAGAAGACGAGCAACGCGAGTGTAAGGAAAAATACTAAAAGTGAAATCAACTCGATTATTATAGGAGAGGTACCGGACAGAGGTGGAAGACCGTACGAACAAGAGCCACCGCCACCAGAAATGCCACCATGGCAGAAGGACAGAGTACCAGGACCTTCGGCTGCTGGGTCAGTAGGGAGATTAACAGAAATAGTTCTATTTAGACACAGAATTTTAGAACAGATAAATGTAATCTTTCAATGTTATTAATTTAGCGGAGGTCGTGGAGGTGGCAGAGGAGGGGGAGGAGGAGGAGGTGGTTATAGAGGAGGTCGTGGAGGAGGTACACCTAATACCTCTTCCACTGATAGTAGAGGAAGCTTTGGCGGTGGTAATTCTAATAGGGGTGGAGGATATGGAGGTGGCTTCGGAGATTCCAACAGTTCCTCCAGTGGTGGATATGGTGGACAAGGAGGAGGGTACGGAGGGAAACAAGGAGGGGGATACAGTGGAGGGCAAGGAGGAGGACAGAGTGGCGGATATGGAGGAGGACAAGGTGGCGGATACGGAGGACAAGGTGGCGGGTACGGAGGAGGACAAGGTGGGGGATATGGTGGAGGACAAGGAGGCGGGTACGGTGGCGGACAAGGAGGTGGGTATGGTGGTGGACAAGGAGGCGGATATGGAGGGCAGGGAGCTGAATATAGCGGGAGCCAAACTGGAAGATATAATAGCGAGAGCCAAACTGGAAGATATAATAGCGAGAGCCAAACTGGAAGATATAATACCGGGAGCCAAACTGGAAGATATAATACCGGGATCCAAACTGGAAGATATAATAGCGGGAGCGAAACTGGAAGATATAATAGCGGGAGCCAAACTGGAAGATATAATAGCGGAGGACAGGGAGGAAGATATGGAGGAGGTCAAGGAACTGAATACAGCGGAGGACAGGGAGGAAGATATGGAGGCGGAAATAACAGTTACAATACAGAAAACAGAGATGGAGGTAAGCCATGGATAATTAATATAGAGGATTTCATCGGTGAAAAGATGCTGTAGGCAATGCTACTTAAATCATTGATTATTACTAATCTGAATACTCAGGATATGGTCAACGATACTCCGCACCGCAATCTGAGGCTAAAGGTGGGCAACAGTATCAAACAGGTGGTGGCAGTGGCAGAGGAAGAGAAGGAGGCAGAGTTCAAGGAGGATGGAATCAAGGAAACACTTCCGATAATTATCAACGTGGTGGATATAATCGTGGTGGAGGCAGGGGAGAGCGACAGTACTGAAATAGCATATGAAAAATATTATTATTTCGCCATAATGATGATCCTAAAAGAGATTGCATCACCAAGCATAATATCGATGAACTTCTGCGTAACAAACTAACGCTTAATTATTCAAGTAGTTGGTGTTATTTTCTCGAGTGCTACATAGCATATAAGACATATAAGAACATCACCTCCAGATAAAAAAAAATTTATAAAGTTTTATATTACTTTCGAAACATACAAATTATTTGTAGTATTTGTGACAATGATTATTTATATACCACTTTGTAATGTTTTTCACTGTCCGAAGTGTTGTTTCCGGCTACGTAATTGTATTTGACTCTTGTAAATACGAATTTCTTTTGTACAATAGAGCACTAAATTTACTAAAATTAACAGCGTATAATTAAGGTAATATGCGTAGCTGTTAGAAATCGATGAATTGAATTATTTAATTGTATAAAATACGTTACTTAATATAGATTGCATTTATACATTGTCAGCGGTTGCGCGTGTTAATTTACATTACGTACGAGAATATATGAGATGCATATATAAATACAAGCTTGGTAATTAACGAACTGAATTGACCTTTGAAAGTTCGCAATACAATGTAAGAAAATTGCAGGAAATTTTTGGCGTTTTCATTTACCGTTCAGCTGTAACTGAAACGGCGACCACCCCTCTCTACACTCCCCCTGGTCCATGGCCGCTCAGTGTCCTTTTAACAGCCGTCTCTGCAGACTATTCACGAATTCGATACATATACGAGAAAACAAAATGCCGACGAGTGCTTTCTGGATGAATCGTGGCGTTTATCTTGTTTTATTCGCGTTCGAATGCCAGAAGTTTCGCGGCATGAGAATATTAAACTTAACATTAATGTGATTTGATATATCGCTTATACATTTCCGCGCAACCCACACGTCACAGTTTACAAAACGGTGCAGCCTATGTGTCACCTCAGTTCGAAACGTCGGTGTTTTGTCAGTTAAAGTGTTATTTTTTTTACAAGTGCCGTTATCGATCAGTATAAAAAGAGGGATAGGTGTCATCGAGCAATGACACATTCGCAAGATACTTGATCGACTAGCATATCTCAGGTGTGTATGTACAGGCCGATACGCGCATTTAATTTGTTGCTAACGTTCTTTCGTAGAGATCGTCAGATCGTACGAGTGAAAATTTGTTTATTTAGACGCGTGTCGTTTATACACGTATCAGCCAGTAAATAATCATAGGAATAAATCTTATAAATATTGAATCGTCTATGGAGTAAATTACTTAAACATGAGATTGTTTAAGAGTACTGCTCGTTGGAGAGCGATATTTAACCAGATTTCAAATGCAAGGTACTTAAAGGAAGTTACGTACGTGAATCGCAATCATTGATAAAAGAGAAGGATGTCTGGCGGAGAAAGGAAGAAGCGCGCCTGCGACAAAGGGCAAGGCTGGGAAGAAGCAGGAGCTGAATTTTATCAGGAAAGTTATCCCGCAGCCATCGAGGCAGATTTACAGCAAGCGTTGCAAAGGGATCCTTCTCATATAGCCACTTTACTACCGAGTAAAAAGTCGCGCGTCGGTAAGTCTTTGCTGGGAATGAGAGCTACAAGCAGACGTGGTTACTATACGTATATCTCGATAACAGCTACAGCCAAACGAATACGTAATGACACAAAGACAACGCTGAGGAGACGCACTAGTACAAGGTCTCGAGGTACGACTACGTCGAGGCGCATGTCGGCGAATATCCACGACGCGGCAGTGTCTATGTTACCAGACTTATCTGAAAATTTGTCCAACGAAGAACGCACATGGGAGGAGATAATGCAAATCAAGGCGATGCCCATATGCATGGCGCAGAAGATACAATTAAAAAATCAGCTACAAGTACGTTATACAATCGTAATCGTTGACGCACAATTCTGTTAATATGTATTAGTAATAAACTACCGTGTGCCTGTTTTAGAGTGCTACAAAATTAAGGTTGCAAGGCTTCGAACAGTTCAAATGGCAGCGGAGGAAAGCTTGGCAACAATTTCGCATCAGAATGAAGGAAACCTATTCGAAAATGGAGCTGTGGAACGATAGCCTTAAAACGATTGGAGGAAATTTCGGAATGGGGATAGTAGCGTACTTTTTATTCATCAAATGGTTGATGTATCTGAATATTCTTATATTCGCGATTATATTCTTATTCATCGTATTGCCCGCAATATTATTGAACGTGCCGGAAGAAGAGTTGTGCGTAAATTCAAACAGCACTCATAGCATATCTTGCTGCTCCGAGTTGTACTGGAACGTAACTCAAGGGAGTAGTAGTATAACTGATATTGTACAGGACCTTGGTATTTTAGAATACACTTTATTGTTCTACGGCGCATACACTCATATGACTTACGACAATTCTGGCATATTTTATAATATACCGTTATCTTACATTTGCGCCACTATCGGTGTGTTCGTCTTTAGTTTGATGGCAATTGTCAAGTCGGCTGCCAAAGGCTTCAAGCAAAGAGTTGTCGAAAACGAGGGCCAGTTTTACCAGTATTGTAACTTGGTTTTCGGCGGTTGGGATTATTGTATACACAATGAAAAGGCCGCGTCTGTGAAGCATAAAGCATTGTATAACGAGATGAAAGCATTTTTGGAGGCTGAAAGATTGGAAGAGGAAAGACAAAATCGAACGAGAGAGGAGAAGACAAAATTTTTTTGTACGCGCTTGTTTATCAATTTAATTGTTTTAGCAGTATTATGCGGTTGCGGTGCATTCATTTACTACATATTTAGCTTCGCGTTCGATCAAGTGACACCGCAAGCAGTTCAAACTTATAATGCAGGATACTTGTCGTTACATGGGATCGTTCAGTTGTTTTTTGAGTTTCTCCCGTACATATGCATCGTCGGTTTGAACTTGGCAGTGCCATTCCTGTTCAGATATCTGGTAACCCTGGAAAATTATAGTCCACCGTTTGTTGTACGCATTACTCTATTCAGGACTGTGTTTCTACGCCTCTCCTCTCTCATCGTTCTACTCGCGTCGTTTTATAGACTAATTGCGAGCGAAATCATGGATAATGAATGTACCGATAATGCTAGTAGGCGACCACTGTGCTGGGAAACGTTTGTAGGACAGCAATTTTTTAAACTTTACATCACCGATATCTTCCTCCAGTTTTTCATGACATTCTTCGTGAATTTCCCGAGGTCTTTAATAGCAAGGCATACGGAAAACAAGGTGCTGCGTTTCTTCGGGGAGCAGGAGTTTGATTTGCCAAAGAATGTGTTGGATGTTGTCTACTTGCAAGCCGTTTGTTGGCTTGGCTGCTTTTTCGCGCCTCTATTGCCTCTGGTTACGATAATCGGTACATTCTTCTTATTTTATATCAAGAAATTTGCTTGCTTAGTGAACAGTACACCGTCGAGTAAAATTTACAGAGCGAGCAAATCGAATTCATTCTTCATGTTCATTTTACTAATTTCTTTCATTCTATCCACGATCCCAGTCGGTTATTCTATAGCAGAAATAATGCCATCCAAGTCCTGCGGTCCGTTCAGAGGTTTGAGAACAGTATGGGCGTTATTATTTCTAACGTTCTCACAGTTTCCCAACTGGCTTCAATCGATTTTATATTTCGTCGGCACCGCTGGATTCGGGGTGCCAGCATTTATCATTCTTATCCTACTTTTATATTATTATTACGCCGTGTCCGTAGCGAACAAGCACATGGTTACAGTTCTGAAGAATCAGTTGGTGCTGGAGGGTCACGACAAGCAATTTTTGCTGAACAGATTGAGCGCTTTTATTAAGCAGCAACAAGATCAGAACAAGTACCACCAAGATCAGACAAATGAATTAGGCACATTTTCATAAGCGAAATTACAAAGTTTAAAGTAACTCTTATGCAGCTGCTTTGGGAAAGCACAAATTAGCCAATGTATGATACGATTATCCATAAGATATATACAAATCGTTTAAATTAATCTAATTTATCTTTGCCTTTTGTGCAACGACAAGACTGTCCAACTTGTTTTATTCTTTCTTACATATTCAAAGGGTGGTATTGGAAATACTTTCGTTCATGTAATTATATAGTATTTAATTAAAACGATAATTCCGGTACAGGGTTTTACAAAAATTGCCAATATGGATAATATTTGCACCGTAACGTTTGCATTTAAAAGTACCATTCCACTGCCAAAGAATTTTGATAAAATTTTTCCGATTAGTTCGAGTTTAATTTTAAAAGAGTATAAATCTTTGATTACTTTGCTGGTACGCATAATCCCAAATATGTTAAATAAAGAAACACCTAAAAATCAGGGTACAAAACGAAAACCGTGCAATAGTAGGAAAAGTTGCAGATTATTTACTATGTATGCGTAGCTTTAGTAATTATAAAGGATCTAAGATGCATTCAAACGGAGAAGTAGTAGTAGCGATGCGAGGAAGTTCTTTTTAAAATGATCTTCGTAAGACGGTAGACAGAATAGTATGATTGGCTTTGTTTCGGTAGCGATACAGAATATTACAAACTCACCTTTTAATTTTATAGATGAATATTAGGGTGCTTTTGCTAAAATGAAGTGATATATGGTGGACCTATTTTTAGATTAGCCGAGTATTAAAATTGTAATGCAGTTGTAAATAGGTTTTGTAGGTTGATTACAGGATCTTTAGAAATAAGAACATATTTTATGGTAGGGTGTTAAATGTGTACGTATAAGTACCCGTTAACCGAATGAATTATTAATTCGTACCAAATATTTATATTTTTAAGATAGACGATTTCTTTATAGTAATGATTTTTATCTTAAATTTTATAACTCTGAAAGTGATTGTATAAGTATTTATTATATATAGAAAGTATACTTAACATCTCCCGAAAGAGATATTAAGTAGATTCGTCGATGATCTTAATTTCCAAGTATATCGATCATTTCGTAGCCTAGAAGGTGGACAACTTCTTTCATCATTTCACACTGCCATTGTACATGAAAACAGAATTACCTTAACTTTTCTATTCATATACGTACATGCATGTATAAAAAGTCTTCGTAGGAACTACATATGTATGCAATACTTCTTACAAATAACCATTAACAATTTATAGGACTGCCAATGTACTTTACATAGTTTCAAAGAAAATGCATTTTATATGACTTTTATACAAACATGACCGCAAGCAGGTGCGTGTTTAATATCGCATGAATACAACTTCGACTAAGAGCCATAACCATCGACTATTAATTTATGATTATCGTTCTATTTCTCTCGTACCATTAAGAACAGTATTAAAAAAAATATATACCCAGTACACTTAGCGACGTAAAGCGTAACAAGGGAAATATCTTCTGTACCAAAAAGATAGATGCTCGGCGTCTTTATTGCAACTTTTGTATAGTTACAAAAGTAAGGAAACAAAGTAAGAGCTATAATATTTATCCTACAAAAGACTGCACACTTTTGAAACAGCTTTCCTAATTAAACCAAAGATCATTTGCGATGTTTACGTATTTCCTAAGGAATTATAAGATGTCTGTTATGTATGACGAAAATATATGCTCATGATACGAAATATGGTTAATAAACTATGATATGTATATAAAATATTTCTTTTTATTTATCTTTATATCAAAATACAAAAATCATAATTTAATTGGATTTTGTACGTCTTGCGTGGAAATTTATCGTTTTAACTATGGTTCTGTAGAATGTAGCTGGAAGAATGTATCAAGATTGAATGTTCATTGTAAGCGATATAATAATATAGCAAAGGGGGTTTCATTTAATTAGCATCTGTTGACTTACTGCCTCAGCAATATCAATCCAGTCGAGTGCTGCTGCTAAAGCATCATTTTTAGATGGCAATTTGTCATAATTCCAGTAGGTGAAGGATGAAAATGTTCCTGTAGAATACAAATTGCGTTCTACATTCTCCACCTCTGGTTTCTTGCGCTCAAGGAACGTGATGCCCTTGTATCCAGATGGTATTGTTATCTTCTTCCCTTGCAGTGGATATCCACGAAACGAAGAATTGTAATCTGCGTACAAGTAATTCTCATTTTAACCTTAAACTCGTCTACAATAATATCGCGAGTCTCGCGGAGAAATGTTATACAGACTAGATAACTATTGATTTAAATAATGCTCCATTGTTTAAACGAATTAAAATCGCTACACCCGCGTGAGAAATTATACTTTACATACAAAACGCTTCGATACGATAAAGACAAAATCGAAATTTAAGGAACTTACTTTCATCGTCAATTTTCTGTACATAAGGCGTGAAGTAAGAAGAAACGTTGGCAGACTCGTTGCCATGAATTTTGCACGGCATTAAATGCATCACGTTCTCTTTTTCCTCGGATAAATCATGTTTCATATGCAAACGAATAGCCATGTTTAAACGGAAATGGCGCTACACTTATTTGGCGGGAATGCGTTTAACGTTTAGGGATATTTTTTATATTAATCATGACAGAAATACAGTTCAATAATTTATCAAGCCTATTCATTGCAAATTCGGGCACAATTTAAACGTAGCAACATCGAGCAATCACTTTCTTCAGTGATTCTTAATTCTTGCAAGGAATCTATTTCCCAACTTCGAGATAATCAATCAATGAACCAAAAGTGCGCAGTAAACCAAGCTAAAATGAAAATGTTCAACACTTTCGGGCCGTTGTTGCTTTAAATTAGCGAGCATTTCGAAATACAATAATTATTAGAGAATTGTGTGTCGAGCAATCTTTAGTGGGGATTATATCCCCACTCTCGTTCAAACGAATGAAGTGGGGGAAAAATCTACCACCGTTGCGCGACGCGCACACGTAGCGTCAGTTGCAGTCGATCGTTTGTTTCGAGTGGGTCTCGTGATCTTTGATTTTCGCTAGGAGAGAAGTTCGGTGCGAGCGAAGCGTTTTTTTTCGCGAGCTAAAATAGTGTCCGTGTATACTTCGGTGGAAGGTACACGCCGTGAAGAGTAACGCTATTGCGACTCGATCCTACTTTTTCCCGCCCACGGACAGCTTTAATCCTTTACATTTCGACGAAGATGAGTACGCCGGTGAAGAAAGTGCCCATACACCTGCAGGTCAGTCGCAACCGATCATCTTTTATCTTTGCCTGCTGATTTTACTTTGGCGCGAGCTCGTTTGCCACCGATCCAGCGTCGCTATCGTAAATAAATGGCGTAGAACAAATCGTTCGGACGTAGATGTAGTAGGTGGAGCGAATTGAAGATGACCGGCATATTTACTGTTACATTTAGCACCGATCAAATGAATCTCATTATATATTCCCGCTTTCGTCGCGATAATTTATGTTCCGAGAGTTCCAGTCTCGCACCTTTTTACACTTCTATTATATTACCAATCGTTTTTACATTGCTACCTTACCCTCGCTACCTCCGGTTGTGTTATATTTTATCTTGACAAGGCAGATTGCATTTTCACCTCCTCTACCGCGTGGAATTGTACTTGTTCAGTAATATCATTGCATCTTCGCCGGTGAATATTGCCGGGGCAAAGGGTTACATAAAAATATATCCGGTTTGACGTAACATTTTATCCGCATTATGAGGTATCAGTTGCTGGCGACCCAGAGAATGTATCTAGCCGGCAAGTAATCGCCTGATAATTAATATCGCCGGAG
This sequence comes from Andrena hattorfiana, assembly GCA_944738655.2. NCBI lineage: Eukaryota > Metazoa > Arthropoda > Insecta > Hymenoptera > Andrenidae > Andrena > Andrena hattorfiana. The sequence goes on along the minus strand of OX122892.1, from coordinate 30,437,033 downwards.
AGCAAATCGTATCCCATGTAACTGTAAAGTAATCAGACGCCAGTGTACGCCCGTGGATGAAACCACGATTATTACAGTAAACGCGAGTGGTACAATCTTTCGTGCCGTATCAACGTTCATTGGACTCTGTGCTACATCGATTTTTCACTCTCGTGCAGAACGATCTACACGGCATTCCCTTAAAATGCCATTACCCTGCGACATTGTTCCGCGGTTTAAATAACTCGACCCGCGCCATCGATAATTTCGAGTTGCGTGTAATGCGTAGAGTCGTTGAACTTGCGATCGATAACCCACGCGGGGGGTTAATTTCATTTTTATTACTAAAATGCGAAATATCTGCAAGTAGGATTATCTGTTTATTCACTCAATTTATAATCTTCGGTATCAGTGGAGATATATATATATATACATGTATACGGTATCTTCTCTGTCGTATGCTACCGTTGACTGTCGCTTAGCTAAGTGACACTGTTAATGTACAATTATGCGGAGAATCTTCGTGCGTTGCCATTGAGAGTGAATACAGTAGCAGGGGTGTATCTGCGTCACCATTAAAACCGAAAGTTTCGCCGCACCATCGGCAGCGATCGCAAGGTTGCTGCCTTATTGATCCAAAGCGTCTTGACGCCCAGCACCGGTCTATCTCGTAAAAGGAGCCAAGTATACACCTGCATCAAAATATAGTTGTAGACACGAGGCGACGCGACGTGTCCATTCAACTTTGACACGTGAAATATTTTCGCGGTGTCTTCTTTCGGCCGACAGAAACGACCGAGAGGCACTCGCTTCGTTATACGAATATTCTCTAATCAATTATATGAAACTTTTACCCTAAAAACACTATTGCACCTTACTTGAGGCGGACCTCAATCTTTCATCGAAATTTAAAAGCTTCTGCAGCGAAATGTTGCACATTAATTGATAGTCTATTTTACTCCACCAACGTGTTACATTACTCCACGAATCTATACACTACTAGCTTTACTACTCGGCTTTGCTCGAAATTTAGATTCCGATTTTATAAAAAAAAATTATTTTTAGTTTTTTCTTGTGAAAATAGTCACATTCATCTGGATTAGTCAGGCATAACGAGCCGAGGCACCTTTTGTGATCCCAGAGTTTATCGTTCGATAGTTTCCTGCTTTATATATTAAGATTCTTCCCATCCTTGATATTTAGTACCCTCTTCTCAATCGCTCAGAAGCTCTTAAAGCATCGAACACCTAAATAACCGATAGTCATTTAAACAGCAGCCTTTTCGAGTACTCTACAGTCTGTACTCAAGCTTCGCATCAAGTTCTACTAAACCATAGGTGGCTAGGGGACGATTAATTACTCGACTGCGTGACCATTTAATTATTTCCAGCAGTGCGCTCAATGTCCACGCGCGATCTGAGTCAACACCGTGCTACCGAAGGATCCGCCGGTTTATTCGATCAGCCAACCCCTAATTATTTCGAGCTGTGGTTACCCCTCTAACCAGGAGTTAACAAACAAAGTCAATAATGAGAAACTTTTTTGCTGAATATTCCTGTCGACGATAAACCGCGGCGAGAAAATCATACGCCACTGGGACGGGAAGGGAAGCTAGCTAGGCAAGGGAACCGCGGGCAGCGCAGACGAATCAATAGTTCGTCGACACGACACGACCTAAAGTCGGAAAAACCACGCGGGTCTCTGGATTTTACGAGCACGCGCTCGCCGTAGGCCTACCAGGCGAGGTTGGCTCGAGATCGCCGATCTCTCCTCCGTTTCGCATCGAGTGTCTCTGGGGCCAGACTCACGGGGGCATGGACGCTTTCCGCGAGTAAAAATAAACCGTGAATGTTGACTGACATTTTTGCCGCCGGCTTTCATCTCGATTAGAAGGAGCTCGGGAGTTTGATTTAGGGAGGAAGCGAGTTGTTTCGCGCGAACAGACATTGAAAAGGTTCGAGCCGCACGCGGGGGCTCTATGGCGTTGATTTGTAGGTGCGGTGGGTTTCGGAATCGATTCGCAGTCACGTTTCCTCGGGTTTCAAAGGCTTGCTTAGTTGGGCTTACTTATGTACACTTACAATTATATTTATTCCCCGGAGCTTAATCTGGTTTGCTACCGGTGCTCTATATAGCAAGTGGCTACAAGGGGTCACCCATAGTCGTTTCTTTGTCTCACCGAGAACTTGACGGCAAATTTAGTCGGATGAAAGTCGGTCAGCCGAAATGCAGATTACTGGCATTATTCGTGGAGCATAAATAGACGCGACGGGGGAAGCCAGGTGCGACCTGCTGCTGTCGTTTCCGCGGCACTTAGCCTACGAATGGAAATTGGGGCGCGCGAGCTTTTCCATCGGCATTTTTATTCGATTGCGCACCTGCGATCCGAACACGGATTGCACCTGACCGTGCTCTCTCGTTATTAAGTTTAAGCAGGATCACTCGGAACCGTCTACTCGCCACGCAGTGGATTAATTGGGGCATTGAGAACAAAAACGGGCCAACCCACAGTTTTTTTTTTTGCGAAATTGAGTTAGCAGCAATAGGCTGTATTAATCATAGAATAGGATTTTTATTAATAAGCCACAATTGTACCGGTGCTTTAAAGGGTAAATTGTAGAGCATGAAACGGGGAATGGACGTTACATAAACTTGGTTTCCTAGTTACCACGAGTCAAAGAAAAGTACATGCAGCACGCTATACTCCACTCAGGTTTTATCTAATCAGATATTTCCCAATATTAGAAACTCTCGTCCACTATCAATGAATCAAGGTGTCGGACACTATGCAACCGATCGTCCCGATGTTTCTTCCATCTAAAGTGGCGAAGTAGGTACATATACTTGTCCTAAAACAATGGCCACGTGCCTGACAACCATCTTCGATTCTTCGAGACTGGAAAAATAAAGCCTGGCCGAACGATGTTTATGTAACATTTTTTCCTCCTTTCGCGCCACACATTCTCTCTCCAAACTTTGCATACACGGGCTGAGGCTCGCCGAGCGGCAAACTATGCTCGTCCACCGTGAGCTCTTTTCCTCGTACATACGCAGGGATTGTCGCTTAAAGAAAGCGTTAAGAAAATGCGTCGTTATATAATGTTACGCGATTCTCGGGCTCTTGGGTTGCACGTATTAAATAGCCGAAATGTTATGCGCCGTTGGAGCCTGCTTACCCGCCTCTCGTGCCTATTCCACGCAAGAGGAACTAACGTTCGATGGCGATTCGTGTTAAAGCTCTCGGTTCGCACAGGTCATCGACGCAGCGCTAGAAACTCGAGGTTTCGCTCCATAACGGCTCGGCCGAGGAAAATCCCTTTTCCTCCGTGAAAGTGGTTAATTATCCGCGTTTCAGCGGGGGTAGCTAGACCAAAGAAGAAATCTGGTTTTAATTAGACCGCGTGCGAAGTGGAGCGCCAGAAGGAGCGACGCGGTTTCGGCGCACGCGACCACGTTCGACGAGAACGCTTCAACAAATTTCCTATAGAGCCCCGGGGGTCGGTGGACAGATGGGCGATGGTTCGCGGCCCGAATCCACGCGATAAGAATAGAGCTGGTGATCCGATCGAGCAGCGCGGAGCCGCACGCCGATAGCATCTTCTATTTCGCCTATGCTCGCGTGCAGACGAATTCGAGGCGCACAGCCGGGAAATGCCCGGCGGAGGTATCGATTTTGCCGGGAGCGTATTTTCCCCGGGGGAGTGGAGGACCCGCTGGCGCCGTGGTGTTCCTCGCCTTGCTCTGTCCCTTATTCGGTAATCCCGAAATACTCGAGGGCGGAATTGAACTCGTAGTGTCAATAAACCCTGCGTCCCGCGTCAATCGGTATTCCTCTACGAGGGTAATGCGGAAGACCTACCAAGCGGATAATAAAAATACATGAAACACGAGTGGATTAAGTGAACGCGTGTAGCTGGCGCACAGTGGGAAATATATTGTCACCGCCGCGGCAAGCTGAAAAGAACCCGGAGAAAAGAGCTCAGAGACCGCGGACCAAAGGACTTTCGACAAACCACCCCTAGGCGTTCCCCATCCGGGCGAAGATAAAAGGCTGCAAGGGAGGAAGCTTGCCAGGGGAGAGCAAAAGGACAATCCATCGCTGCCACCCACGTTACACAAGCGGGCGCAGGGTCCGCGCCCTTTGCGACGCGTGGCGCAACAAACCCTCCCCGGGTCTCCGCCCCGTGAAATTGCTTCGACCCCGGCGCACTGGATCCAAACCACCGTTCACTCCCGACGCTCTCGTGAAATCGATCCCTCCAATCTGCCCCTCTAAAGCGTCGCAAGGTGTAGCTCGTTAAATCGAATTTGCCGGCGCCGCGGAGGGAAAGGTCGCGCGATGAGCGTTCTCTGCTCGGCGCGCTTATCCCGTGCTAGAAACGGGTATCGAGGCTACGACCTTCGGGGCAACGAGGATGGAATCCAATATCCAGGCCCGCTCGCCGCGATTCACGTGGGCGGGGACCTTGCCATCATCCCCGCAGCAGTCGTTATTAGACGCGGGCGGACATGTGCGTTTCATGTGTCGGTGAGACATCTCTGGTCGGGTATTTTCAGCGAGCAGTCCGCTGAAAATACGTTCCCCGTACGCCGCTCTGATTTTTAGGAAACGAAATCCACTCGCGGGCCACTCGGCTAGCGGCGCTTCTTACCTCCACTTTAATGTTCACGCCGTGAGGACGTCGGGATGTTGGAGTACCTCGTGCTACGGGGTGGAAAGCGGACCGAACAGATCTGCGCATCGCTCTTGCGTTACGCAACCGAATTAGTTAATTAACTCAGGTAATCTCGAGGGGAGTTGCGACGACGTTGACGAGAGGTTTACGTATTCGCGATGTACGTGTAAACTGACCGAATAATTCCGGGAGAATAGCGACGCTTTGTTCGCCGAATGTGTAACGGGGAACGTGATTTTCTTTGGCGATTGTATGGTAATTGCCAGGTCGATGGAAAACGCAGCGTTTTTCATTTAAAGAGCACCGAGCTGGAGGAGAAACCTCCGTATTCTTTCGCATGGAAAGATGCATCGCGGGGCACCTTTGCCGAGTGCTTATCAGTCGGAGCACATCGCGTACTGCTCTAAATCCAGCATTGGCGGAAGTGCGTGAAGCGTAGCTTCTATTATATACTGATTGGTATACCATAGCGTGGAGAGCAATACACGCACGTTAATCGTCTGCGCCGGATGTCGGATCCGACGCACGTTGCAAACGAATATCGAGGACAGTGTCCGGTGGCAGGTTCGGCCACCCTCGGCGAGAACCGAGATTAGCTTCCAAGGGGCAAACGTTCGTCGGCTGAGACGCTTGGAAGAGTTCTTTTTTTCTTTTTTCTTTCAAGAAAGTAACAATCTCGTGAAATCGGCCACGATGAAAGTTGCGCGAACGATCCAGGCATATCCATTACATTTTCTAGCTACTAAGTAGATAAGCATACGTGTACCGTTTAAACCTCAGCGCTTTCGAGCCCATAAATCGTTCGTAACATCTGTTCCCCCACTCCTCTGCTCCTTCTTACAAATTCCATTAATCTCTCTGGCAAGCATGAATGCTAGCTGCATTGTATGTACAATCGTGTTTCCATTTCTTTGATCGTTTGGATATTGTACGCAAGCCGATATTGACCGTCGGGTGTTGTTTTCAGAGCGCGCAGAACAGGCTGCTGATCAAGAACGGGAAGGTCGTGAACGACGATGGGATCACGGACAGCGACGTTTACATCGAAGACGGTGTGATCAAGTGAGTCTCGTCGCATTTCGCGCGACCCCCCCGCGAGCCGTAATTACAGGACGCGCTTACGCAATGGGAATGAAAACAAGGCACCACGGCCCGCTATTGCGTTTCGGCTCGCGAGCCAATTCATTGAGCGTCGCGCTCCTCTGCTCACTCATCGCCCGTTACCCAAGCCCCCCCCTGATCATCCCGGGACACTTGGTGCTGCCGATGAAAGCAAACAGACTTTCAGATTTACGCCCGAACGATTAACATTCCCATTGAGCATTCCGCTCGCGTGTTTGCTCGCCACTTTACGCAAGGCGAAACGCTATACACGCGGCCCGTTTTATCAATGAGCGGCCGGCGTGCCCGTCCGCGGCAGATAACACGCCGCCGGTTAGTGTAACATGTCGAACAGCTGTGACATGCAACTGTCTAATAGACGTTCGAAAATCACCGATGCGCGTTCGTGACGCCTGATTATCTGTCACTTAACGGGCGTGAACAGCTGCCCGATCCCTCTTGCCGATCATTCGCGGCTTGTCTAAAGCTTGCTCGATCGTAACCGCGGGCTTTTTGCGCCGCGCGGCGCTAAGGAGGCGGCAGATTCCTTGGCTTTGGTCGCGTAGTCCTTTTGCGGGGAGAAAAAGAGGGTCGATTGGATTGCTCGGTTTGGGACCGAAACCTTTCGTTTCCTTGGGCGTCCCCTTGCGGTGCTTCAACTAGCCGAGCTGTTGGATAGTTCTTCTGTTACGAAAAATAACGTAATCGGTATGATTGTCTCTGTACTCCTGCACTTAAGGGGTTATAACTAGTAAGACGTACGAAAAGAGGCGAATGTTTGTGAATTTTTTTTGAAAAAGCGGAAGCATATATATTTTTACAGAACTTTTTGCACTTGAAAGAGCAATATTTAAAGGACATTTAATAATTTTTTCGTACATAAATATTTGCGTTTATAATAAAGTAACAACGCACATGCAAGAAGCCTTTTTAAAAATCTGCTTTTTGCGGTGAGCACTGCCATTCGGAACCAGATTATCTAAAGACAAAAGACAAAAAAAATTCGTTAGTGTATTAATGTATCCTCTGATTAATGAGGGGTCAACTATTTAAAGTTGAAATCCTGATTTTTTCGTGCAGTAATCACCGCAAAACCAAATTTTTAAAAAGGCTTCTTGGATGTCGGTTGTTACTTTATTATAAACGTAAATATTTTTCTACGAAAAAATTGCCACACGTTCCTTAAACGTTGCTCTTTTAAGTGCAAAAAGTTCTGTGAAAATATATGCTTCCGTTTTTTCAAAAAAAATTCACAAACATTCGCCTCTTTTCGGCCGCCCGACTAGGTATAACCCTTTAAATAGTATAGTACAGTAATGAACAATCCGCGGACCGCATTTGGCCCTCCGGCAAATGCCCCGCGGCCCGCGACTGTTTCAATTGCAAATTCATGTCGGAAAACAAAATTCACCCTACCTATAAATTAAAATTCTTTGATTAGTATATTTAAATATTTAGTATTAAGTTTCCACTTTTGGCCCACTAGGGAGCAGAGGCGTATCTAGGGTGGGGCAAGTAGGGCTCGTGCCCTGGGCGCCAATGCCGGGGGGCACAAAAAGGCCGAAAGAAATAGTGTTTCTTGAATAAATTTATTTGGATGGTTAATGTTAGTAGTTTACGCTTGTTACTCGTGTGCCTCTTCAGAGAAGCTTCGAAAAAACTGGCTGCACTTTTCGGTTTCATTTGCCTCCAATTTTCGTCTCTTCCGCCCTTCAGCTCCACTTTTTTTTAAAAGGATTATCTAAATTCTAAATAAAATGTTTTGTGTGATGAACGCTTTTAACAAAGAAGTTAGAACAGAAAAGATGGAATTGGAATGATATTCATGGGGAGAGGGGCTGGAGGGAGGGGAGCGCAAATTCTACGCTTGCCTAGGCACTGTGTACACTAAATACGCCACTGCTAGGGAGCAAAGAATGAACTGAAACCCAAGCAACAGGTGTCTATCGTGTGTTAATATCTCGCCGCGCGATAATATCTGCGGTCTTGAATGATTTTTCGAACCGCTTTAATTTTTAGAAACTGAAAGGCATCGCGACGATTCGCGAGCACCGTTACTCGTGCACCTGAGACGAGTGAAAGGGACCGATCCCCCCTCGATCGACGTGCGAGATCTAATCGCGTTCGATCCTCCGCCGCTTTCGCGATTGCGAGTTCGATTAGTGGAGTGATGGGAATGTTGTTGTTCACAGGCAAATGGGACGGAATCTGATAATACCGGGCGGCACGAGGACCATCGACGCCCGCGGGAAGTACGTGATGCCTGGTGGCATAGACCCGCACACCCATTTCGAATTGGAGATGATGGGTGCCAAGTCGGTGGACGACTTCTACCAGGGCACCAAGGCAGCGGTCGCTGGTGGTACCACCATGATCATCGATTTCGTCATCCCCACGAAGGACGAGTCCCTCCTGGAAGCGTACGACAGGTACCGGGAGTCTGCCGATCAAAAAGTCTGCTGCGACTACTCCCTCCACGTGGCCATCACGTCCTGGAGCCCTAAAGTGAGTCCTGGAAACACCAACCCTGTACGATTCGATCAACGCTCCTCGGATCGACTGAATATAGGGGAAGGTTGCCTATGTTGGACCACTTTTTTATTTTTCTCTCCTACACGGACATAACACATTGAAGAAAGCAAACAGAAACGGGAAAAAGATCTACATTTTATGTAGATTTTATCATGTATTTAGTGTGTGGATAAAATATGTGATTAAAATAATATCTCAAAAAAGAAACTAAACTAATGACTTCGGTCCATTCCAGGCAACCGGTTTCTTACTTTGGACCGCTCCTAAAAATCAATGAATTTCAATATACAATCTAAAAAACACGGATCAGGGCATTGAAAAAAAAATAGAAACAGGAAGCAACAAGCATCTTACGGTGCGCGTAGTGCAATAGTACGTTGTTTTGATGATTTTTTTATATATTTGTCCCCGCATAACTCCCCAGAATATGGGCCGATTTTGATGATCCTTTTTTTATTCGAAAGAGGACGATGTACCGGTGGTCCCATCTTACACTGGATCAGCAATATTTTACCAGTTCTGGTTAATAATAAAGAATATTGTCACCTAATTATTATTATTTTATGTACGTACGCACATATCTCCTCAGCATGTTGTGTCAATATATATAAAACTAAAAAGTTAAAAATAAAAAAATTAAAACCGACTTCAGAAAAATAAAATTGCACTAAAAAGTAAAAAATAATTTTTTCCCTCATTTAATCTACGGTACTCTCATATTTTTAAGTCGGTGCTTCGTCATTTACACTGTGTAAATCTGGCGCCGACTTAAAAAATATGAGAGTACCGTAGATTAAATGAGGGAAAAAATTATTTTTTACTTTTTAGTGCAATTTTATTATTTTGAAGTCGGTTTTAATTGTTTTTTAAATTTTTTTAGTATGATTTTAATTATTCGCTACCATAACGTAGATTGTATCTTAAAATGGACCGGTCCAATTCAAGAAACTAGTGATGGTCCAATATTAGGCAACTTGTTGGTTACATCAAAAAGATATGTTTTCATTGTAATACTTAAACGAATATGGGAAAGTAAGAACATGAAGTTGTAGCTAAGACAGCACACTTTACACTAGTATCGTTTAAAATTATAGTACTTACAAGTTGTAGAAAGAAATTCACTTGAAATAGCACGAAAAATAATGATCGCGCATCACGTGTTTCTATATTTCGACGACGGTGAACGACAAACTAACGAATAACCGTATCGCTGTTCTCGCAAGTTCCATCTCCACTTCCTAAATCAATGTAGCCAAAAAAACCGCTGCAAATATATTTGTTTAACGAGATATACAAATGGTCCAATCTAGGAGCCGGTCCAATCTAGGAGCCGGTCCAATCTAGGAGCCGGTCCAATCTAGGAGCCGGTCCAATATAGGCAACTCTCCCCTACTCGAGCCACCCACTGGAAGACTTTCAGTGGCGTAAGGTTTTGAAAAACACTCCTCGAAATTAATCATTCCTATCCGAGCGAAAGTTTTGCTCAAACAACACCTCGATACTTTCCAGAGCACAGAAACGCGAAAGCACGGCAGAACTGTGCGCAGGATGCAAGCGCCTCGGCGTATAAACACGCCGACGCCGCTGGAAGTGTTAATAAAGTCCTACGGTGTCGCTGAAACTACTGCGACGCGAGGTCATCGTGCCTCGCACGGTTCACACGCGCTCTCCACTCTATTTAGCCAGCCAGAATGAGATAATTACCGTAACACGAGTCCTTCCTAGAAAAGAAAGCATGTCTAGGCACGTGACCCCTTTGCTCGCAGTACCCGAGTTCAGCAGCATGGCTCCGTGCTCGCTGAGCACGGTCTGTGTTTCAAATTTCCATCGCCGACCAGCCGAACCCAACAGCCTGGCTCCATTACCGCTGATTGTAAATAGAATTCGCGTAATTCGTTATTGCCGGTCAGGAAATTACCGGATAGCCGCGCGCGCGGTAGTTGAGTTAGTCCGTTTTGTGACGCGTCCATGGCCACAGGCGCGATTGAAATCCGCGAGGAAATTAACAAGGATGTTACGATCGACGATCGATTACTTAGAGCGTCGGTTAATCGGCGACAGTCGAATGGAGCGTCGGGCTTGGAGCGAGCGGGGAGCCGGCGGCCTAGATGTCGATAAATCCCGCGGCTCGTTGGGCGCCTCTAAATATGGGAAAAGCGACAGACCCCCTCGGGGGTGAATTGGCAAATCGTACGAATCTGGGCGGCTGCAGGCTGCGTCGGTAACCACCGTCGTCTAACTGTAATCGGGATCGTGAATGGAATATCGAACGGTCGATGAGGAAATCGCTGCTGTCCGCGTACGGATGCATGTAAATCGGCGGGCTCCTTATTTGCCGCCGCTCGTCCGACGACTCCTCGTCCGTTCGCGCGCGGGCCGATTCTACTGGTTTAACGTTGCGGATGCTCGTTGCGCAGGTGAAGGAGGAGATGTCCATGCTGTCGAAGATGCACGGGGTCAGTAGCTTCAAGATGTTCATGGCTTACCGCGACATGTTCATGCTGAGGGACCCTGAGCTGATCGAGGCGTTTAAGGAGTGCAAGGAGCTGGGCGCCATCGCCATGGTTCACGCGGAAAACGGCGATATCATCGCAGAGGTACGATGTATGGCTGTTGTAGTCTACAGAGGGACGTGGGAGAGAGATCGAAGAAGGGTTTGTTAGATCCGCGAGGTGATGTTTAGTAAATTTAGATAGGAAAAATGAATTTCATGTAATGCTTGTTACTATGCTTATCCGAGTGAGTGAGGGGCTATGAATCTCGACACTGATTCAAAAGAGTTGTCTGGTATAAGTAGACTTAGCAATCTCGCGATATTCCTATGGATCCGGTGAAACTGTTTCAGAACACGAAACGGTTGCTCGATGCCGGAGTGACCGGACCGGAAGGTCACGAGATGTCTCGCCCCGAGGAAGTGGAAGCGGAGGCTGTGAATAGAGCGTGCGTTATAGCCAGCCAGGTAAGTCAAGACCATCGAAATTATTCGATACCACGACGGAATCGAAGATGTTCAGAAATCAGCTTTAGATTCGTCAGGTGTGCTTGTCTGCTATTTCTGGCACGCTAGTTTAACGAAAAATCGATGCGTCGTAGTTTCTCGCGTGATTGAATGCCGATGAACGTACTATACTTTCTTTCTATGGCTTCAATCGTACTGTGTTTACGACGTACTCCACCAAGACACAGACCGCCTAATTGAAATGTGCGAACTATTCGGGGCGAAGCTAAGCCCAGTAACCGTTCAAGCCTCCGTGCCATTCGAAGGCGATTAGGCACTCTCTGTCCGGGTGGACCCATGATACTCGCATTCATACTTAGAAACACACTCTCGTCGCTCTTGCGCAAGGACAGGCGAGCCTGTTCTCTGAGCCCAAGTGTCGTCCATGTTGTATCGACCGTGATTCTGCATGCTTAGGTGAATTGTCCACTGTATGTAGTGCATGTGATGAGTCGTAGCGCCGCGAAGGCAGTGGAAGCCGCGCGTAAGCGTGGCGTTTGCGTCTTCGGCGAGACCTTGGCGGCCGCAGTTGGCACAGATGGCACAAACTACACGCACGAATGCTGGAAGCACGCCGCGGCGCACGTTCTGAGTCCACCTCTCAGGCCAGACCCAGATACACCTCTCGTGCTCCTGAACATGCTGGCCAAGTGAGTCCACCAACCTACCGGCCACCGTTCTCTCCCATTTACGGGTCACTTTGACATCCGGAGCATAACGCACCTGGTGACCCTGGAGGCTTCGCCACCTCTGGGTTCGCGCAGTCGGCGCTGTTTAAGGCTTCTAAGCACTCTTTTCTAAGCATGCCGCGACGCTTCATCGGCACTGCAGCTGTATGGGTTGATACCGGTATCGATGGATCCTCAGATACTTTGATCAAGCTGACACACGCGTCAGCAGGATTTTGATTGTCGACGCGGGTAGCTACAGTGCCGACGAATCGTTGAAATGCCAGTCTAAAGAGATCGCTTGAGCTCAGAAGCTTTAGACGGTTGCACAACGCGTCTTATTAGATTTTACACGATAAACAATTGATCGATTGAAAGATACCTACATTGCAAGCTACCTTTCTCTGCTTTCGTGCTCGATTCGATACTTTCTTCTACCGCCGGGCAAAGTAAGTACCTTGCGCTTGATGCAAAAAGAGTTTCTCCGGAAGTGTCCGGCGATTAGCTCCTCGCTGTTTCCTCCTTGTGTTTAAGAGCGAGAAACGCGAGTCGTTTTCCAGCACGACCAGTCTCCAGGGCTGTGCTCCATTGATCGTGAATCGCTGGAGCATCGATCGAGAGAAGGCTGTCCATCGAGCTCGAGTTACACGCGAAATATAGGTCGCGGCTCTAAAGTGTAACAGTGACTCGGGTTGTCCGTGCTCACGCGACAGGCACCGAACATCCCCGATATTGCATGCGCCGGAAATTATATTTAGATGTTCCGCCGAGATTCTCGTGCATGCACGCCGATCGTAGCCGCAGCTAATGCCACGTTCCCTTTGCCCCGATTTCTTTTCTGTTCCGCGGATCGCTGTTGTACAGCTGGCACGATTCTCTGTACTCGGCGTGTAGACGTAGTTGAACGTGTAGTTGATACGATAGCTGAACGTTCTATCTCCGCACGCGGCTTGGGGCACCCCGCGAACACGGCTGGAAAGTCACGATCGATCGGCCGAAACGGGCACCAGATTGCGATCGAAATTCATCGACGAAATTCATTCGCAACGGTTCCGATCGAAATTTCAATTTCAATTCCCAGTGGATCGAGCTCGATCCCCATTCTGGCGATAGTTAGAGAGCCAAGAGTGAACGCCCATTTCAGCCGTGGTCGCGTCTCCAAGCCCGGCTAAAGTGATGGACCAGTGTGAGGATTAAACTATCGCGTTTAGGTGAATTGCCCGCTGTACGTAACGGCGGTGTCGAGCAAGTCCGCCGCCGACGTAGTGTCGTCGAAAAGGTCCGAGGGTGTTGTCCTGTACGGGGAGACTCTCGCAAGTACCGTGGGTATCGACGGTAGCGAGCAATACGGGAAAGATATCGCAAAGGCGAGGCGTTACGTTACGAGCCCGCCGTTGAGACCCGATTCCACCACACCTGCTTACCTAATCGAACACCTAGCTCAGTAAGTAGTCCAACACCACGATTCTTCATACGTCGTTCTTAACGAGGCCCTCAAGGGTCGGGCAGGGGCTGGGAGATTGTACAGAACGCCTTCGTAACGTTTCGAGGCTGACGCTCGACTTACCCGAAGAACCTTGCACGTTTAATCTTCTGTTGATCCTCGAGGTGCCGAGCGCCCGCCACTCGAGCGATCAACGGATCACGAGGCTGGAAGAGTAGACTGTCGAGGCAAAAGCTAACGCACAGCCGACCTGCCCGAACGTTTCCAACGTTCGTCCTCTCTTGAGTGCTTCTTCGGGTGTTTCGAGTAGTTCGCACCGCGAAAGAGTTAGCGCGGCACGGAGATTGAGGAGCTCGGTCCGGTAGACCGACAGACAGATCGATGATGGAATAAGTTATACTTGGTTGCGACACGTCCGTGCGTCCACGTCGCACGAGTATTCAAACGATGGCGATAAATTACGGTAATAAATTGGCACGCACGATGCAAGCGTGGCTGTACGTAATTTTAATAGACACCGCGTGGGAAGTCGCTTTCATCTCCGACGGGGGAGGGCAGGGGGCGATTGGACTTAATTAAACGGGCCGAGGAAAAGTCGTTCAGAGGATCATTCAAACGGTCAGCATTCGATGTTATTACGTTTCTCGCGCGACAGCGTATTATTTTTTTTCTGGAAATTGCCTTAGCTTAAGAGATGTCAAGGTAGCCTTTCAGCGTCCCGTATTTCTGCTGCCCCTCGAGCACTGTTTGTCGAAACGTTGATCCGACGGGTGGGTTACCGGCAGGGACGGCCTCCAGGTCACAGGCAGCGACAACTGCACGTTCAACGCGGACCAGAAGGCCTTGGGCAAGGACGACTTCTCGAAGATCCCGAACGGCGTGAACGGCGTGGAGGACAGGATGTCGGTGGTCTGGGAGAAGGGTGTCCACGCGGGGATAATGGATCCGACGAGGTTCGTCGCCGTGACCAGCACGAACGCGGCCAGGATCTTCAACCTGTACCCGCGGAAGGGGGTGATAGCAGTCGGCTCAGACGCTGATATTGTCGTGTGGGACCCTAACAGGAAGCGTACGATTTCCGCCGAGACTCACGTCCAGGCCGTTGACTTCAACATCTTCGAGGTGAGCTCCACGGGCTCGTATTAAAGCCGCTCGTAAACTCTTTGTTGTCCCCCGATGCTGGGCATAAAACCGACCTGCCGCGGGCAGGAAATTCAATCAGGCCACTTTCGCGGCGAGCCGCGCGGAAAATGATCGACGAACGAACGGTGGACACGATCTGCTTTCAGGGCATGGAGGTGCACGGCGTGCCGGAGTACGTGATCGTGGAAGGTCGCGTATGCGTGGACGAGTGCGAGCTGAAGGCTGTCCACGGGTTCGGCAAGTTCGTGGAGACGCTGAGCCACGGGGGCTACGTGTACAGCATGATCGAGGACAGGGAACAGGTGCGTCCACTCTGGCTAAGTAAACCGTCGAGCGCGATAGAGCGCAAGAGCAAACAGTCGGTTACGCCTACGAGCGCGATGGTAATGTCGGTTGTTTGTTCAGAGACCCCGCGGCGTGGCGCGAACGGAAGCAGAGGCGAAGAGATTCGCCGAGGAGGACGTGGCTATCGCCAGGGCCAAAGAGGAGGCCCGGGCGACTGCAGCGGCACTGGGTAAGGCCCACCAGACGAACGGCACTTACGAGAGCCCGAAACCGAAGGTGAAGCTGCCCGACTGCATGCCTACGTTGCCCGATTCAGCTGTGGTCACTCCATCGTCCAAGGGCCCTCGGCTGGAGGGACAGAGGAACTTGCAAGACTCCACTTTCTCCATCAGCGGTGAGTGACGAAGACCCACCTATTATCTTAGAATCTAAGTAGGAGTCAACGTGGGAGATCCTTTAGTATATTCGTCCTACCGAAGGGAATTTTACGATTTCACCTGCTCTCCCTTTTCAATCTTCCCTCCATCAGAAGCGTTCCCATCCTGACGTGTTCTCGTTTTCCATCGCACCTCGAGCATGACACTACAGAGATCAGAGGTATTATTGGAAGCGTGCTGTCTGTTCACAGAGGACGTCGAGGAAGGGAGAAGAGCCTGCATCCGCGTGAACAATCCGCCCGGTGGACGCAGTGCGGGAGGCTTTTGGTAATTTATGAAAGAAAGTGTCAAGGTCCGCTTTGCGTATAGGGATTTTGCTACGAAAATGAATCGGTGGAGATCTCGTCTCTCCTACCATACTTCTCACCTTTCGCGTCTAATCCGCGTGTTCACCTCTGTTCCGTAATTCCGCGCGCGATCCGTCAGCCAGCTTTTCAGGTTCGCTACTCACCAAAACCGCTAACGAACATGTTGAGCCGTTTCTCATTTTTCAATCTGTTCCCCCCTCATCGATCAAGGTCTGTTCCATCAAAGGAGGATTCGGCAGCCACTGGTCAGTAGAGTGTGTGTGTGTGTGTGTACGTTCTCTCGCAAATCTTGCTGTTATCGCTCCATTTTCTCGCTTCATTATCGCTTCATTGCCGCACTGTGTACCCGTACGCTTCATCCATTGACCTTGGACCATTTGCGCGCGCCCCTCGGGGCCTCGCGGTGGCTCCCCGTTCCGCGGGAAGTCCACGTTCGTGCAATAGAGACCCGGTGAGGCACTCATCGTCGCGATAACACACTTCTATCGCGTGTAGCAATCTTATGTTTGATTTGTAGAATTTATTTTTATGTTGTATTATACGGAGCATCCGAGTGATGTGTACGGGGGGGAGGGACTTTTCTACGTTGTAGATGGTGACCGGTGCATGCTATTTTAAATTTATATAAGTTTTACACGGTGGAAGTAGTTTCTGTTCCATTTTCCTTTTTCTTTTCTTTCGGAGGGAATTATAGGAGGTTCGACGATTTGTTAATTTACAAGATACGTTTGACACGACTTGTAACGAGAATACTCCAAGGTCAAGCTTACGAGCAAGTTATTTATTGCATATACCTGTATACATTACTCCACGAGCAGTGCTTGCGACCGTAAACACTCGGGCACGGGTGTTTAAGGCGCGACCATTGGCGGACGTTATCGTTCACGGATCCACGAGTTGTACATTACAGAAAAACCTGGTTGTTAGTTGGTTAATTGTTATAGCTTCGGTTCGTATGGTAATTTACCCCAGCCACCGATCGTCGGGCAAGCATCGGTGTGGCGAATCGCGTACACCGATGGTGTAACGTCAGATGAGCCGGTGTTAAATGTTACACGAGGGGACTGTCTCGTTCCCATTCAATCATGGTTTCTCCGGCATGCAGTCGTCTCGCGGGGCATAACATGCAACCCAGTTTTATACGCTATTCGATACGTTAGCCTTAGAATCGACGTACTGTACGTTTAATTGAACGTTAATTGTTCGGTTTCTCAGCGAGTTCCAGCGTCGCAGCATCACTGTACCGTTACGTTTTACCGCGCGACAATAGGAGTACGTATCCGTTGATTTGTATTGTTAATTGTAATTGAGTGTATATAATATTAAAAGTGTCCTCGGTTCGCGAACGATTGGAGGAACCCGAACGGTTGCTTGGCACATCACTGTAAACGATCATCGCTTGGCGAACGTAGCTTGGACTCGCATCGAACGTGCGTCGAATTGTTCTGACCGATGGTGGATCACAGCTCAATTACCTTAAAAATAAATAACGTAAACCAGTAAGCCGAAGCGAAGCGTCACGGAATTAAAATTAGACGATCACTGGGATCTTTTCCACTCTTTTGTATCGCTCGTAGAGCCTGCGAGTCTAGAGATAGTTCTACAGGATCTTTGAGACTCGTGGCGACGCGTGTATTCTAAAAATCATTGACAGAGGCTCGCTTTTCCTCGAGCTTCAACGGATATTCGTCGAGGTTCAAGCATAAAAGTCTGCAAGAGTTAAACTGACAAGCGCTAGTTCCAGCTGATAGTATTGTTAACCGAATTACGCACAAATTTTTAAATAGAGAGACGTAAGACCGCTAAGATCCTAGATCAACAACTTTCCGTGCCGAAAGGAAGAACCAACGCGACGCATTCGATAAGAACGCACACCTGCTCGCTCGCAGTCCCTCGCCGCAGAGGAATACCGAGCCGAATCAGCCTGATGCCACTTGATTAGATTCAATTCTGTTCCGATTCCTTGTTAGCGTGATTCCTACATTCCGGGGTTTTGTAACGTGCTGCGAAAGGATCGCTGGTTCCCCCCATCTTCGGTTTCATCACGGGCGGAGTATACGTTTGTTATTGTTCTGTTGAGCCTTCGGTATTGTTGGCGTGCTCGTCCGAGAAAGTAACTTTAACGGTAATAAACGATAAGAGTAACGATATTAACGATAATAATCACCTCATAATAGATATCTATTACGTACGTAATCGCTATCGTGTAAGGCGAGCGAACCGGAGGTCTTACGAATATAGGCGAGTAAGGCTTATCTGAGCTACACGTGAACGACCAAAAAAAAAAAAAAAAAAAAACACTTTGGTTACCATTGTAATATCTTGTAATACGGAGTTTACGCGCCGCCGCCGTGGCATCGTGGGCGACAGTTTTCTGGGGCGGCGAATCTTTTAGGACGCATTTAGATAAACAAGCCTTGAGAGTGTGTTTTACCCGAGTAGATTTTGTATGGAAATTTTCGGCAAAACGTATTTCTAAGAGTTTCTATAAGTGCAGAGAGCCTGGAATAAGTTATTAAAGGGGCACGATGATTTTTGATCGTTTCGAGTGATTTATTGTTAGATATACCACTGACCGCAGTTACTTTGTCCCGACGTTTCTCAAGATCGCATCGCTGTCTTTCTAATAATAATTAACAATAGCTGGATGTGTGTGTTGGTATAAGACTGCTCGACGCCCGAGTAATCGAGAAAGGGATGCTTTACTAATTATTTCAACGGTGTCTACAATTTAATGGGAAACTCGACAAATGTTACCGACCATCGTTTTTTACAGTTCGTAGACTATGACGTTTATTGAGTCTTACACTTTTATCGTGCATGTTACATTGGTTTAATCGTAATTATCGCCTTTCGTAAAAAGTACCATTGGTGTGTTTAACGACGAGGATCACTGTATCTGTTTATCATCGCGCGGAGATCCGGAGCTTTTCGAGGAAAGCTCGGGTCCTAGGGCTTGGCAAACAGATTTACCTTTATACATATATATATTTAAAAAAAAAAACAACAACAACAGCTATAATTATCAATGTGTTCACGTTGCGTGACCTCGAGTCGAGTATTCGGAAGAAATATGTATAGTTTATCTCGATATAATAAGTGATACAGCTAGAGTACCTATTTACGTCTGTTAACAATGTATGTGATCGCTTGAAATAAAAACCTGACATCAATATTAACACGATGGTTAAGGTTTCTCTGGCTTTGCAACAGAAATGCCATTCTGTTATTTATATTTATACATTCTTCCTAGTGAAACATGAGTTTTCATTTCACACGATTTGGACGATACATGCGAGCAGAATCTCATTTAAATGCTCAGTTGTAAAACCGCTCCGGTGACAATGTTGCTCGCGTTCGACGGAATCATCACAGAACTTCGTAAAAAGAAGAAGGATAATACTACTATAGCGTAATTCTGTAATGTAATATACGTTATTACATTTCTCTACGTAGTCTACAATTCTCTACATACACTCTGCCGATATGTATCCGTCTCATTCTCATTTCTCCCACCGTTTAAGAGTATTTCCAGAGTGAACGCTCTACTGCTCCTCGGCCCTGTGCCGAGCCTTCTCCAACACTTGCTTCAGCTCCGACGAGCGAGGGCTCTTCTTCTGTAAACGTTTAAGAATGTCAAGCTCCGTACGTCAATCGATCCACCGCGAATCCCTTACCTTAGTTTCCGTTCTCGCCAGCGTGATTTGGCTGTAGAGCTTGCCACCCTCTGTCACTCCGCAATAATTCTCCAGCTGCCGTTTGGTCAGATCGAATATGTCCGCACCAGTCATGTCTCGCAACTGTTTGCACGCCCTGCAAATCAGTAGACAATTAACATCCTTACGCACTTCCACACACTGTCGCTGTTCTACAGTGTCCTCGTACTTTTCTGAAAATCCTTTGGCGATCAACCAGCTGTGCACTTCGCTGGGACTAGAATATTGGTCCAAGACAGCCTCGCGTTTGCCAGCATTTTTTCCATGCTGCTTCTTCTCACGATATATCGTTAGAACGTACTTGAGCTCCTCCTGCATCTGTTCCTGAGTCCTCACCCCTTAAGAAAGACGTAGCGTTCAGTATCTATTTATTGAGGTGGTTTTATTAAGGTGAAGCATGAATTTTACCGTCGCTGGATTTGGCGCTTTTGTAAGTGCTCGTCCTGCTGGAAGAAGCGGAGGAAACTGAAGTCTGGCTTTGCAGAGGCGGTGGCGGTGGTGGTGGAGGTGGTGGCGTTGATTTTTCAGAAGGGACGTCCACGTTGAAGTTGGAGGGCGGTGGATGAATCTCGGCTATCTCCGTCGACTCGTTGGGCTTGGGTTTTGGAACCTCGTTGGCGGGTGGTGCGCTTTCACTCGCGGCAGTGCTATTCGCGATTGTCTCCTTGTCGCTACTGACGGGGGTTGAATCGGTGGGTTCATCTGTGATAGCCGACGTCGTTACTCAGAATGCGTTACAGTACGGTCGATTTCGTGACGAACACCCCTGCGAAACGATACTCGACAGCTACGTACGTACTACAGAGAGTAGGAGGTTTAAACGGACTTACCCCAATGCTTTTGGAGAACACAAGACAGTTTCCCAACAGACGAGCACACTGACGATGAGGAAGCACACGATCACGCTTTAAGCAACGGCACGATAATGAGATTGCTAAAGGATCGACAATAAATAAACGCAACGATGCAACGTGTAAGCCATTCGACTCTCTGTGCCGCGATGCAGGTACTTGGCAATTTTGGTATCGCACAGATGGTTCAGAGAGCCTCCAGATTCGCACTGGATGGGTTCTACGTGTTCTACGCGCGGATAGGACGAATTATACTCACACAAGGAACAAGTACAATCTGTAACCGAGTATATTTATTCAATAAGTGATGTACATAAATTACAGTGCAACGAAATACTGGACGGATCGTACCCCCATCCCGTGGACAGAATAACGAGCAAAGAGTTGAAGAGCGTTTCACTCGACGGAGGATAGAGTACAATGGATTAACGTGATATCGTGCATACTTTTATATTATGCTGCCGAGTGTCCTCGTGGAAGATCTGCTCGCGAGGCAATTATTACAGCACAATTGGGAATAATAAAAAGAGGGGGAGGAATAAAGGCGATTCGAAGGAGTGTCGAGGGATCTGAGAGCATTAAACGAGACGAGCAAATCTCCATTCGTCTCCAGAGAAAAAAAAGCTCCACGATACCGAGATGGAGGCCATTGATAAATGAAGAAATGAGTCACGATCGTACTTTTTTTTATCGTCGATATCACGCGTAAAGATTCCTTTCCGTTATTGCGCAAGCTGGACGCACGATTATTATCAACAGCTTCGACTCGACTCGTGAAGCTTTCTCTTCGCACGAAGCTGAACGAATTGGGGATCATGGACGGACACAGTGAGCTTGTATTCGCAAGTTCGATGCTAATCCATAAGCTTGATCAGCCCGCGGCTGGACGCTATACGTTACAACAATCTGTTTTAATAGAAAACTATACATATATCGTTCTCTTCTGTTAAGCGTACAATATACTAAGATTTGGTTAGTCGATAAATATAAAAGAAAGAATATGGTGAATCGTCCCTATGGTCACTAAACAAGAAGGTACGATATTAAGATCGGCTCGGAGCTTGGTCCCGAGCATGGTACAGCATCGATCGATCCGTAAACTTGTTCGTTGTTTCGATTTTATTGGCTGTTTACCTTGGCTGCAATCCCATTCGCGATTGCGAAGCAGTGCTCGATAAAGCCATTGTCTTATCGCTAGTACCTCTAAGCTGCGTGGAAGGAGCAAGTATAGTCGATTTATCCGCGACGAAATAAATTAGGTTGAAGCGTTAGACGATAAGAATCTTTAGAGTTCTCCTCCTTATCCACGGAATTCTGCGCTCGAGCGGGGTGGCCCTGCTGCGAGTGTGCGAAACATTGGATAAGACCGAAGAGCTTGAAGAATGGAGCCGCGATAATTTGTATAATTCATCCGGTTTACCATTGGTCCCTATTTGCGATAACGGTGTTAACGATTCGACCTATTACTCGTATATACCTCTTTATATATTTATATTTATATATATATATACACAGGTAGAAAAACACGGTGTTAACGTAAGAAAGAAAGATCAGAAATCGTGGAATGCGTCAGCAGGCTGAGACACGACATGGACACTGATTATAAATAATAATATCAATTACGTCGAGATACTTGGGCTCAACGTGATATACTTCAAGTTGAAACAGTCAGAGACTTCTGGGTGTAAATTGTATCGTTAAAGTAAGTTTCAGTAATAATGATCAGTGTTCTTTAAACAGAAATTACTTTTCTCGAGGATACAATTTAGATTCCGCAGGCTGAGAATGTTTCAACAGCACGAATGCCTCAGGGGTCCAATTTATCTCGTTGGGTGGCGTATTTCGTTGAATATACCGATATCGACGACCGCAACTCGAAAACAGATCTATCGTTTAAGTGTTTCGATTCCTCCAAAGTATGTGAGGCGAAGGGAAGGACTACGCGTGAGCCTGAGACACTAGATGGCTTAAAAGTAACGGAATTCACCTTTTTTCCCGAGCCTCTCTTTCCTCACCCAGTCTGCAGGAGCTGGCGGAGGAATCGCGTGCGTCCGATGGGTGGCTTCCGGTCCTGGACTAGTGCTGGTTCTCTCGATTTCTGAATCCTGAAATGAAACGCCGATAAACCATGACATTCTACCAAAGATAGCAAATTGCAAAGCTGTACTCGACAGCAACTGCTCTATCCGCCCAATCACCGTGCACGCTACTTATTCAAATCCCAGCACACTCCGTTGCCCATCGTTTTCAATAGAAGAATAAGAACAGGCATAGTTCTCCTTCGATTACTTCTCGCTCACCTCGTAATTATAGCCGTGCCCCTGTCGCGGGTATCGGCTCGTGTACAGCGGATTGTTAAAGACGTCGTTGTCGTTGGAATGGGAGGGGTTGTGAGGCGTGACGATTGTGTGGGGCACGTGCGCGACCTGGCCCCTGGAGTTCCTCGCCTTCCACCATTTCCTGCTGTCGTCGAGGATCTCCAGGTACTCGCCCCTGGCCACCGTCAGCTCCTTGTCGTTGTTGGCCGTCCTGGGATACGTGACCTGCACGATCTTGGCGTGTCTAGCCACCAGATCGTCCAGCCAGGCCTCCTGCGCCCTTTCCATGCCGGCAGCCCTTGGCGTTCTCTCGATCGAGTCCACGGATATGTCGCTGTGGGCTCTCGTCTGGTCCACCACCCTCTCCTCCCTGGCGTACAATTCCGAGCCGGGCACGTAATTCCTCTCGAAGTACTCGTTACCGTGGCGCTCCTCCCGGCTCTCGTACTCCAGGTAGTCGCTGCTGTAATGCGACTCGTCCACCTCCCTGTGATTATAGTAAGGGTCGTTCTGCTGCTCCGGCAGCTCGTCCCTCTTCTGCTTGTCGGCGTTTAGCAGCGAGGCGAGGTGATCGTGGTCCCTGTCCTCTGGTATCGGGTACTCCGGCGACCAGCCGTCCATGAAGATCGGATGATACGGCGGCACGTGGCCCTTCCATTGGTCCCGCGGTATCATCCAAGTGTCTCCCAGAGAGTGCCACAGCTCCGTCTCCTTGCTGGTCACGCAGTTGATCAGCAGGTTCACCGCTTCTCTGGTCAGCAACGGCGAGACCACCTTGTTCGGCAGATTCGGATCGTAGTTGGTGTCGTGGGACGCGTCCACGATCAACGCCAGCGGGGTGAACAGGAAGTGGACCAGCTCCGGGGCGTTCGGGTCGTGGATGTGCGCCTTGAGCTTCGCCAGCAGATTGAACGAGAGCTTGAACTTCTGGAAGATGTCGACGAACTCCATCTCGGGTGGCGGCTTCGCCCTCATCGTCAGCATACCGTCGCCGAGGTTCCTCTTCTTCGACTTCCGGTTGCGCCGGCGACGCTCCAGCTCCTTGGACGCGGCCACCGCGTGCTGCAGCCGCGCGATGAACTTCTCTATGTCGTCGAAACAGTGGTTCAGGATCGTCACGTCGCGCTCGTACTTCTCGGAGGATGTCGAGGACACCTCGTCGTTGTTCTCCTCGCGGGATATGTCGTTCGGGCCGTCCGCTGCGTTACAGAAAACGGGCGGGTTAGATGAATTAATCGTACGGAAGATGAAGTAGCGGGGAAACAGAGAACAGCGTACCATTGTTGGCGTTGAAGGCGGACACTTGCTCGCGCACGTTTACCCCGTTCAACGGCGGCTCGGGTGGCGGCAGGGTCGGTGGCGGAGGGATACGACCCCTAGGGCCACGCGGCGATCCACCGGGTACCAATTTGCCCATCTGCAACATTTTCAAGTCCTCGACGAGGTCCTGGGCGGAGACGCTTTGACACTGGAATATATGCATCTCCGCGCGCTGACCGGAACCGCTGTCATCGGCCACTGTGAAGACGAGAATGTTGTTATACATCTCCATAGGGTCCCTCGACGTGAACGCGGTCGGTTCCTGTATCAACGAGGCTGGGAATCGCTCCATGACGGCCTGCATACGAATTTATCAACGATGCATTAAGTGAAAACTGCTGTGCGCCTCGAAAACTGCCGGCTAAGTGTAATTTCACAAATGTTCCACTTCGTATTTCATATCGCTCGCCACTACGTTCTCTCTGAGCGCGCCGCCGCCGGCGCACCCTTTTCACTGGCTAATCCGGCAATTTTTCATTTACATTTCTTTTGTTCTGATTCGTTCTCTCATTCAGTGTGAAACGGTAGGAGAAATCCCTCTTACCCCGGTCTCGTTGTCCATGATCAGCACCCAGTTCCGCTCCAGACGGAGCTGCATCTTTTGACTCCAAATGCCGTTACTCTTCTCCAGCTGCAGTAGCCGTCGCATACCGTCCGCCGGATAAACAATACCGGTTTCCTTCGTGACCGTGAACGTGGCCAAATGCTCCATCATGTACGTCGGCTCCGAGCTGCTCACACGGCCGCCCGATGTGCTCGATGGCCCACTCGAACCTCCATCTGATGCGTCGTTAATTACATTAATCTCATCGTCTCGCAACAATGATATATTAATATGTTCCTTTCTTAAAATTCCGAAATATGGAAATTGTAGTCCACTTTATATTCATTAGAATTCTATGAGCAGATAAATCTTCGGATGGTGTAATTTCTTTGAGAATAGTGGCATTTCTAGGACAAGAACAGTGCATAGGTATTTACATGCTGTTACTCAAGGCCCCTCTTTTTGCTAACACACCCGTTTACTCTCAACTGACCTATCCCGGACCTCTTCTGCAAATACATATATTCATTCTGAATAACCATACGCGGACACATGTGCTTACATAAAGCTGTAAAGACACTCGTCGAGTAAAGAAGGCTGTGAGTACGTCGGGTTCTAAAAACAGCACACTTAACACCGCTAAGGTCCTCGATTTCACCTATGCATCGAGGAAATGAGCCACGCGCGTGCAAATATTAGCTTGGAATTGCTCCGCAACGCAGAGCCAAGGATCCGAGGATCTTGGCGGAGCTAAAGTTCTCCCGCAGCTGAAACCCGGATCGTTCTACTGTTATTACCTTTGTTGTAAGTGGAGGGACTGTGTCCGCTGTTGTAGTACGGCATCGCGGCCAGGCTAGTGTTTCAATTTTATCTGAAACAGACAAGGAATGCGCAGCTTGAGCGATTTAACATAGCACGGTCGGATACTCGGTGATTCCGCGCAGATTTCGATCCACATTCGACACGGCCGCTCGTCGAACGGTTAATAAAACGTGATCGCAGACGCGGAGGTTCGCCGGGCGTACTGCTTAATCGCTTAATGAAGGGAGACGGTCGACAGTTGCACGTCGCGTATCGTATCCGGCTACCGGGTCATGGGGACCATACTTGGCGGCACGAAAGCCGGCTCGCAACCAAAGTGAAATTCCAACGAGCCTAATTCGCTCGCCAGACATGTCGAGAATTCCACTCGCGCGCCATCCACTTATCGAACTTCGCTGTACGAAGGTGTGATCCCGCGGACAATGGGACGATAAATATCGTTTATCGACTAGCCCTTCGCAGGGGCCAGCTCCTCGAGCCGTGGGACCCATGCTGGCATTACGCTCGAGCATTAAAAAGAAGGGGTCCCAAAAATTTTAGACAGGACCGCATTTATGCTTCTGCAGGCCCCACGCGCAACATCGTTATACGAAGCCTCACAATTTTCTCAGCTGCCTCTAGATTTTATATTATGAATTTAATATTCTAAAAGAAGTATTTTATTTTGCGACTATAAGTAGACTGTTTTCTTATATCGCTGTTTTTGAGGAATAAGGTTTTAAAATGAGGTCGCATCGAGAGTGAGGCCTCATGGTAAATGCGGCCCTGTTTTTAAGAGGCATGCCAGAAGATATACCTACACTAAAAACGTGAATTTACTCGAAGATAAATTCTGCCCAGCGCAAGTGGAATTCTTTGAATTAAAATTCTTCTTTGAAATGAACATTATCACTGGAAGTACCTGGTACCCGAAATGTTCCAGCGTACTATGTAAGCCACGAGTTCGGCCGAACTGTTGCTCTATTAATTCCACGCTCATTCCTTCTATTTGTTCCTTCTCTTCTGAATTATACAAGAATCCGACGCTCTGATTGTCCCGAGCGGCGCGTATCAAGTATCAAACGGAGGATTTCTTTTTCATTGAGCTCCCTTCGGCAACAGATCCGCCTTCCCCGCGGCAATGAGAGAAACTACGGTTTTTGCATAGTTATGCGCGCGGAATGTGAAATTCTGAATTTGCTCCAAGAGAAACCTATTTGACACGACGGCTCGCTACGTACGCGGGGCATTCCATACGGGCGGCAGCGGGCCTTCCTCCAGGTGTTAAATAAAAGCTCGCGCTCGTCCCCCGATGCGGGCTTAGCGGGATATTTCGTCCATAATGGCTATAAATTTCGTGGACGGGACGTCAGCTTCAGCGATGCGGAGGAATTCTACACGACCCGACGCGTACACCTTGGCCGACGTAATTATTGAACGATCTCTCGCGGACGATAATTAACCATACCATGCCACTTCGTTACCGCGCCAGCTCTCCTACGAAATTAAACCCATCTTTAATTTCGCCTCTCAGCTGCTCTTTCATCCTCGGGTTCTGCGACCTCCCACGCGCGGGTGGCGAACGCGATTGTTCCCAGGTTCCACGCTTCATCGAAGGCATAATTCTAGCACCAGCAGTGGGAACAACAGAAGCGGTTCGACTTCACCCAACTGCAGATAGGTATCACCTATCTCCGAATTTCCAGAGCAGAGTACTCGATCGCGCAAAAAGCGATCGGTACCTATTCAGCATCAGAACAGAGAAACAAACGCCAGTCCCCGCGGAAGCTTTCGCCTTGCTCAGGGATTAGGTGCTGTGGGAATTCGCATAACGGAGGAGGCATTGTTACGCGTTCCATCGAGTGTCATTTCGTGCGTTAAAATCAGCCACTGGAGCCAGAAGTAGCTTCTACACAACCAGTGGCCAACTCGGGATTTAATCTTGGTTTAACACTATTCCTACCGACATTTCACGTATACCTATTCCTAATAAGACAGATTACAAATTTTTCTCAAAAAATAAACAATAAAAAAGAAGTGAATATTGAAAAATGTATTATACGTATATTTGAGGAAAAATCGTGAAGTTTACAGGCGATTCAATTACGTTGTATATAGGAAATTCTAATCGAAATTTTAAAAACGGTCATTTGACCGGTCATGGTAGGAATAGTGTTAAGGGAGGATACCACTGTAATAGCCCGAAAAATAAAGGTATCTTTGGAAATTTATTAAAAGCAAACTACGTAATGAATCTTTTTTTAAACTTTCAAGACTTTTTATTGGATATTCAAGTTATACGAATATATATTTTTAAATTTATTTAAAGCAGATTTATGAGCTACAGGACCATTAACTTGGGGCTGCAAAATATTTCCGATGACATAGTTGACAGTTTTCCGACGAAACGGTTATTCGGAAATCAAAAAACCAGAAAGTTTTAGAAACTATACGAGCTTGGTTATGGCACGACGGGTTCGGTTTTGAAAATTTTGAAAAATAACAAAATGGCGAAACTCTGAAAACAATTGTGAAATTTTGTTCCAGTAAATTAATCTCTTTCGTTGAGAAAGAAATACCAATCAAAAAAATCTTGCATATAGTTTCTAAAACATTTTGATTTGTTGATTTCAGAAGCAGCAATTCATCAGAAAACTGTCAACCAAGATTTTTTGCAGCGCAAACTTACTGATCCTGTATAGCTTGTAAATCTGCTTTAAACTAATATAAAAAAAGATATTCGTGTATCTTAAATATCCAATAAAAAGTCCTGAAAGTTTAAAAAAGATTCATTACGTAGTTTGCTTTTAATAAATTGCCAAAGATACCTTTACTTTTCGGGCCATTACAGTGGTGTCCCCCCTTAACCGAGTTAAACGGATAAAAATATTTTTATTGCAAATTCGATAAAAATTTATTTAAACAATAAAATCCAGTTTTCTTTTCTTTTTACAAAGCCCCTTCTTTGGGGTGTGCCAATGTCCCTTGCCCCCTCACCGTCTGGGTGCGCCAATGCACACAATTACTCTCCTTCCTCTCATAGTTTCGTGGAACTCAATCAGCCCCCCGAACGCCAGAAATGAATTTTCAAAATCGAAGCAGGTAGAAGCTGCTGCTTGGAGAACCAAACCATTTCATCTCGAGTGTAAACGATTTTACGGTGCAGACGGATTTGGGTCGTGGAACCATATCGCGATCGGTTAATAGCATTGCGTAAGTGGAGATACGTGACTCGTTAAAAATTCTTGTATCATCGACGGCGGGAATGCTGTTTCCATCGTATCTGTTGTTACTCTCTCCCTTTCCTATCGCGTGCCCGAGCCAGCACTCCCATCGAAGCTAGAGCACTTTCCTCGGGTTAGCTGAACGTAGCCGCATCGACGATTGTTTTCGCGCGGCGCGCAACGGCGGCTGGATATCGACGATTCGGCTGGATCGCAGCGCTGGTAAACGCGGAGGATAGGCGATGGAGCAATTCGTTCGCCGCCGTGGCCGTATCCGCGGACTCGTAATGTCGTAACGGCGACCTAATAGTAGCCACGGCGAAAAGGGAAGGGAAAAGGAAGGAAGGTGAGTGGGCTTCGTTTATACGCCTCGAGATTCAAGTAACCAATGCGTTCCAAGAGCTGCGAGCCTGGCATTCCTAGGCGACGCTCTGGATTCCACGTAGCCGGTACGTTTTCGTTCAGGCAGACTCTGCTTTCAATATAAAAAGAATCCTCTACCTGGAGAAAGAATATAGACGAGCTGACGTGAGCATAGTACAGGCATCCGTTCAATTAGAAGCTTAGGGACAGCGTTTTTCCTCGAACAAGTGTCTGAAAGTAGAAAGTGAAACACTGATCCACGATTTACGTCCCGTTAACGTTCCTCCGTCGCACGATAGGAAGATCCCCAGGCACGGTTTCACCGTGAATCGTGTCCCCGAGGGAAATGGAAATTCTTATCGCGAGGCGGCGAGACGTTGCCGCCGGGCGAAGGCCGAATTATGCAAATTCCCGGCAACTCCCGCCTTCGATTGTACACGGGAACAACGCCCGATCGTTCCGGACGGTCCTCGTGGAATCCGATCTGCGTGACCCAGCTGCGGTCCGGGGTCGAGAGCGCGGTTGGGAAGAGCGCGGACCCGAGCTGGATAAGTATCCACGGCTCCGCGACAACCGCGAGAGGATAATTGCTTATGTATGTGGGCACGCCCTCGGAGAAAAATTCATCCCGAGAATGCGCTGAAGTAACCACGTCCTTGACCGTACTTGACGGAAACGGCGCTCGATCCTCCGACACCTTCTCCTGCTGCGTCTAAGATGGACGTCCACAGCCGAGATTCTCTCCGCCTAGAATCGACTTTTGCGGCCTCGGCTCCGTGCCGTACTGGCGCAGACAAATGAGAAGTTCGGAGGAACATCCTCTGAGATGAATCGAGGGAACTCTACTCGCAGAGCTAGATGTAATCGTTCGAGTAAATGATCCTCTACTTATTTCGAGCGATGTCGCGGATGAGGTCAGACCTACGCAGTTTCCTTAGAAAATTAACATTTCATTACTCGCTCGGTGTACTTTTTACATCACCATTTCATCGTGCCTTTGGACATTTTTACCTGCTCTTTGTTGTATCTGGTATTCTGAATTTTTTTAAATTAAGTACTTTTCTTTAAAACTGATTCTACGTACTCGTTACAAAAGCGCGGGTAACGAAAGGCTAAACTGTTCACGCGCGATTCTCTACGATCTACTCCCTCGCTGTTCCACACACTGGATTTAACCTGTGGTAACTCGAACGTCCCATTAGGAACGATTCCGTGGCCCAGATCGCGGCCCGTAGACTGCGAAACGTTTCCACGTCTCGTAGGAGCAGCAGAACGTAATCACGCCCACGTAATGAGCGCGGGTTAGCCCGGAGTGTGTGTCGCGGCTGGATAGGAAGGCGCGCGATGGAAAACAGATTCGCGGCGGCGTCGGAGAGCGACACGGGAAAGGGACGGAAAGCCTCGCATTCTTGGGGATCGCGTTTTCTCGGCTGCGCGGCTCTGCGGGCGTTGAATCGCATCTCGCATACCTGGGATCGCGGTTTCTCGAAGGTGTAGCCGAGTCGATAGCCCAGCGATTCCATAAAGGCTGCGCGGCGGAATTAATTGCTCGACGCGAATTTACGGCGGTCGTAACAGCGCGACGGACAACGAACAGGCGCTGGAAAATTCATCTGCTCGGTGATTCGTGGCCGCGCACGATTTTCTGCCTGTCCGCTGTCCAGCTTCAATTGCCCCCGATGATCAGCACGCACCACGTGCTCGGGAAAAAGGGGCGGAATTTATGCCGTCGTTAACGTAACGTCCCTCCGCGCAAGGTGGTTACAAGCTGCACCGTAAAAGCCACGTATTCCCGATTTATTATTGCACGAGCAACAAACGCGTGCTCGCATTCCCTCGCCCTGCTAGCGCGGCGAGTATCCTGCGGAGGTTGTTCAACCTCCTCGAGCAACTAAAACTCATCGATCTGATCGCGAGATGATGATTACGGTACTTTCAGGACAGTTTCAGCAGTTTGTGTAGTGCTTGATCGTTTAGAACGCGAGCTCTGAAAGCGCAAATTGAAGAGTCCGATTGGCACTTAGAATATTTTCCGATAAGAAATTTTTATTTAATTTTGGCACTTACAGTGTTTTCTGTAAGGACTCTTCACTTTAGCTCGCCGTATATTTTTGTTTAATATGAAGAAACTAAGTTATCGCACCCTGTAGTTTGCTTAAAATTCGATGAAAGATGGAGGGATGGGAACTACGAAGTTCCAGGTAGATGTTACGACCGATTCTAATAGAACAGCTTGGAGGAGCAGTCTGCGGTGATTTTGGCCCCACCCCAGAGGGCTAACAAGTGAGCCGAACGAGTATCAGACAGGCTTTTCCAGAAAATACCTGGCTGCGAGGGGGGGGGGGGGGGGCGACAGGTAAACGCCTGTTGAAAGTAAACATATCGTGCGGGCGCATTGAAAAAGTGGAAAGAAAGTTGCCAATGCGCCTCAGATGCCTGATCCGCCGTTCGTGAACAAGTTCTGCAGTGAATGGACCGAGCGAATGAACTTTCCACTTGCCTCTATCCACCTGCCGGCCAAATTAATCCCGATTAATCGAGCCATCCTAACGTTTCGAATCGAGTTAACTGCGTCAGCGTTGCTTACTTCCTTCTAACAAATAGATCTTGGACTATGATCACCTTCGATAGATGCAATTACACGGCTTATCGAACGAAAAGTCTGGCGATAGTAGATGTTTAATCGCCCTCGCCGTATCTCGTCGAAATCACGATCGCCTCCTATCGACTTCACAACGAACGAGCACACACGTTATTTTCATAACAAGCCTCCGTTCCGATTTCATTATTCCACTCAACTGGCGCGGAAAACCGCGCACGTGGCCTCGCGGCAAGAAAATTCCTACGAAGACGCCGCCGAGCGAGATTCTTTTCTAACAGATCCGATTAGCAGGACAGAGAAACGAAGGGGGCCATAACGTTGCAGCGCAGACGGTTTTACGGTGTTTTGATCGGGCCTCGCCTCGAGATCCACAGGGTCGTAAAAAGTGAAATTTTGTTCGAGTGGGCCGAAAAGTAGGCTCAGTCGCGATGGAGTATTTTTTAAGTGGCATTATACCTGGTGTCTTTGTAAACCTAGAGCTCTCCAGTTCGTGTAAATAATTCCGTAATTAAAAGAAGAAAAAGTGATCTATTGCGTATCGTTATAGTCGCGTGAGTTGTAGAAGTTAGACGCCGCGGGCTATACTCCTTTTTTTATTTTCACTAGAGATATCGAAGGCCAGTCAATGCAATATCGATGTACGCGGAGTTCTGTAAATATTTACAATTTATGTCACGCTGGCGATAATAAGTGGGGAGGACGGACATGTAGGCGCCTCGTAGGCGTGAATTACAGGTGGTTGCCGTATGGTCGCGATGCTATTGGCATCTTCGTTTTCGTAGGCCCCTAACGTGGTGTGGCTGGGCGATTAGAATGAACGTACCGTACAATTGCACGCTGTATGATTGTCACTCGTATTTATGCGCACTTTACGTTGCACGGCTTTAGTTGCAATGTCGATGACGAACGAGGAAACTGGATACGCCGCGAGCTAGCACGGCGTCCCTAAGAAATGTAAGGAACCGTAAAAAGCTTGCGAAACACAAGCCCGTGTAATTGCATCCAAACGTGTATCGGCTATCTCGGGAGATAAGGGTTTCTGCGTGATACGCGAGCAATTTAGCGTGCCACGGCATTGCGCCGAGGATCAATCGCATTTGAAACCTCGAATCGCGATAAACAACGCGTCCGTCGTGGATAGTCGAGAGGAATGTCTAGCCGTAAATGTCATGGGCGGGGAACCTCCTTATAAAACTGCTGAAGAAATATTCGCCCCTGATACTTATCCGTTTCCACCATCGTACAAAACCGACGATCGCTTCTTACGACCGCGTCAAACTGCTTTAGCAGTTCCTTTACAGTTACGCGTATCACCGAAACGCCGTGGAACCGATGGAAATCAGAGCCACGGAGACTGCAAAGAGGAAGAGAAAAGAAGAAAGAGTTCCCAAAACATGATTCACCGCGATTCAGTGGAACGTGACAATGATAAGGCGATAAAAATGACCACCACGATTTACGGTCGCTACGGTGTCGCGATACGTACGCGTGGAAAGCACCGTGTGTAAGACGAACTCGTCGGCTTGCTACGCGACACAATATTGTTTACCGTACTGCTGTATCGCTTGCGCCTTGCTGAACCGCCACCGGAAGTACAGTTGCGTTCGTACCGTTTCGGTGGTTCTCGTTAGTGCAGGGGCGTTCTTTTATTCCTTGCACGCTGAGTGTCAGTCGTGCAGGTTTGTAGGTGCGATTGGCAGAGAATTCTTATTGAAGCCCGTTACCGTGATCAGCCACCGAGTATGCCCGTGTACTATACGCTAGTAACGCCGTACAGGTATGCCCGCTCGCGTGTCGATTATCATAGGCGACGCAGAGCAACAGGTGTGATCACCACGTCGGTTCTACGCGGGGAGAAATCGACGTCGGTGCGCTCGGTGCAACGACTCCGCGTCGAGGAGATCATTTCCATAAATACCTGTTGACAGCAGCGTTTCACCGAGGGCCCCGGCTGGATCACTCTGTTTTCGCGGCTAAGACGACGATACGCCGTACCGTATATACGGGTATCGAACGATCACAGCTATCGCGGGCGACGCGTACGAGACTCTGCTTTACGCACCAGCAGCGGCCGTTCCCCTTTACTTACCTATTTACAAATGTTCTCTTCTCACTGTACGCGGCGCACACACCGAAAGACGGGAAAAGCAGAGAGAAGAAGAGGAGGGAGGGGAAGGTTTTTGGCAGAGAGCTACGTGCCGATCATGCTCGACTGGAAATACCTGGACGACTACCTGATCGCTCTCTGCCTTGTCCGCTTCTTACCTGCTTCGCCCAGGTGCATGGCTGGTACGGGCTCCGCTATTGGCCGGCGGGCTACCTGGAGGAACATGGCGTTTCGGATCTAACGGAATCGGGGACCCTCGACGCGGCCAGCCAGGGGCGTATTCACCGCGCTGGGAAAGTAACGCGATCGAGCAGTAATTGGCGATGGAATAATGATTAATTAATCTTTATCCGAGCTGCGATCACTCCCGTCGCATGGATGAATGGGGCGGAACGGGAATAGAATTGCGGGGTTGATGGGATGAGAATGGATGTAAGGCGGAGCATCGTTAAAATTTTCGTCGTAATCTACGAGTAAATTAGCTGTGAATTAAATCGAACAATGTTTTCGAGTATTATTTGTTGTAGAGTCCATTATATATGTTCTTGCGATGCTTGTTAAGAGATTTCAAGGCTTTCGGTAGAAAAGAAGATTAGCAGCATCGTTTTGGGAAGACGACAAGTTTTAAATTGACATTGCGACGTATTTACAGTTTATGAAAATGACCGTAGTTAACTATAATATTTTATGCAACTAGAGGAATAGGGTGTTTCGTTTAAAAATAAATTATTTAAAAACGAAGGAATAATAAAGGGAAAGAAATAGTTTATATACAGGGTGTAGCACTTTCGTGCTTCTGGCGACACCGTGGATCTCCCGAAGAAATCCGATTCCTTGTATCTCGACCCAATGAGACTATTCGTTACAACGAGGGAATGCGTAGAGTTTTTCTTAAAGAAAGATGGGCAACACCTGTTGATTAGTATTTACGGGGAAACAAGTGCAATCGGGCACTTTGAAGTATAATTAGATAACGAAGGAATACTTTCATTTCATTTAAACGCTTTTAACGTTTCAACGGAGAAATTCAGTCCAGTATTCGACAAATAAAAGGAATGTAACAGGGAAATAGAAATCCAATTATTATTACGAATCCTTGTACGTGTTACGTCACTTGACATTTTTTGTTAGTACGTTCATCGGAAAGAAAGGTTAATTTATTCGGAAAAAATGAGGAATGTTTTTAGGTAGAACACTGTTACCAACTAGTATGTTTGTATCCATACACATAAGAAACGCGTATTTATTCAAATTAACTTAAAAATATTTGTGGGGTACTTTCATCTTACGAATTAAGAAACAAGATTACAACACTTGGAATTACGTAATATTTTTGCATAAGTATTTAATGGAATCCAAGGAATTCTTGTTTCGTAACTTGAATAAGTCGGTTTCTAAGTAATACTTCAAGTTTTATTTCGAGTTAAATATTTACATGTATCTATTATAACGTATGGAATATACTAGAAGCGTCGCAGGTTTATACATCATTCTCAAAGTCTTTGGGGTTCTTGCGGTTAAGTTTCCAATTTTCTTCGTCCGCCCATGCTACGAGCATGTAGGTAGCTATGAAAACTGTAACACAAAGCCGAGCGTTACAACCTGACGGAGCAATGGGTCTCGCCATTCGCTAGACATTGCCGATTAGTAGATGGAACTTACACGGTGCAACGCGCAGGACATTTCCATTGAAGCGACGTACCATATTAGGTACACCATCCTTGATCATTCCACCAAAAGCCTTTTGCTCGAACGGGCTGAGGCGAAAGAATGTGACGCCTCTGATTGTATCGAGGTTTCCAAATTCCTTGCCCATTTTGACTAGTTTCTGGAACACAAGTGTATTTACTGTCTCAAATGGCAGAGCATAACCACAAAATCGGAATAGATAATATTGAATTCTGTCGCGATCTCAGTGGATATAATCTGTAGAAGATATTTTTTTTCTATTTTATACGAATAAATGATCGAGTAGAAATGTATTTATTTAAAAATTTCGAGAATTATGTAACAGTTTACGTACTCAGCAACACGAAGAGTAGGGATACACGGAAAGTACTGATTTTCCTGAATGCGCGAGTTCGACAGAGCGATAGGTCGATACGTCACGTGGTAGACAAAAGGCGGTAAACTGAAATTATAAACTGCGCATGCAAGTTTATGTAAATTACGCTGCAATTACTTCTTGTTTAGTAGTAATGACATGTCGCGTTAAAACAGTGTTAATAATTAAATAATTGTAATGTTCATAACTGTGAAAATTGTATAGGAAAGTAGTCGACCTTTTATTTTTTAAGATTCAACTGCAGGAGTGTACAAATTATTTGTAAAAAATGTGTACTTCGGTGAATAAATTGAGTGCTCGATCAAGACGATGTTACGTTCATTGTATACCTATCCGATAATTGTTAATAACTAGTTAACTATAGGTAAAATCATCATAATTATCACACAGGTAAGTGATAAAGATGTAGATTTTGAGAAAGCTATACATTAATTGGCAGTAAGTGTACAGTTGTGCTGAATGGGAATTTTGTTTCGAACTGTGAAATAATCTGTTCAATTGTTTATTTACAATCTGCGGTCATAGGCCTCTACTAGGAGCTCTTCAGATGATTATGCAACTAAATTTGATAACAAAATTGTTCATTTATTGCGTTAAAAAGCCTTTTAAACATTCGCTCGCAATCAGTTTATAGGCACACGAATGCCTAGCGGCGAAAGGTATAAACTAAAATTACTAACATTCCCAAAAGAGATTTCAAAATTACCGCCGTTTACAAACACTGTAGCCACCTACCAACCAAAGCTACAAACTAAAACGTCCGATTCAATATACCTAACATTACAAAAATTCTTTATTTATACATATATTTACACTTCAAGTATACAGAACTCTCAATAAAGACTCTAACTTATTTCATTAATTTTGTACACCACTTTCGGCAATTACTCATTTTCAACCGTGCATACATTTAAAAAGTATCAATTCCCTAGCATCGATAAAAAAAAACTAAATCCTTGAAAGCCCGTAGGGAATTTTCACGTTTACTCGTTTCTTTCTTCTAATTAAAATCTTCGACTCGTGACACGAAGTGTCCTTACGGAACTTAGATACAGCCTGCTCCGCCCGACCCTTCCTGCAACTTTATTATCCTCGCGACATCTTAAACCTCCGCCAAACCATCTACGAATGTTTCTTTATACGCGTGTGCTCCATCCGCCTCCCAGAAAAAGCCAGAGAAACCGTGATACACACGGAAAACTGCTATCGACGCAGTCTCGGGTGTAAGGTGGCGCCACTATTGGATAATGTCAAGTAGATAGCGAAGGGTGGAGGTGGTATACGGAAAGCGAGGAATAGGACAGTTGCTCGTGTGCGAGGCTCCGCGTGATATCGTGAATGTTGTGTGCCGTGTGTGTTCCGTGGTCGATCGCGTACATTGTCAACCTGCTCTCGATCGGATACACAAATGCAGCCCACGACGATGTTCTCGCCGAGCACATTGCCAAAGAGATTCACGCGGCCGGCGGCTGAGTAACGGTGCCTGGATCCTTGGCCTGAGGTCCCTCGGCCGCGTTAGGTGCGTGTGGGCCACCTATCCCGTGTCCCCGAGCTCTCGCGCTGCTGGGCCACCCGAGTCATGGTATCGAGGCACGACACGGACTTCGGTTGCGAGGACTTTTTCGGGACTTATCGTTGCACCCAAGACATGGCTTGCGACCGTGGCGATACGGACTTCGAGTTTATTATACCGCCAGAGGCGCCGGTCTTCGAACCGAGCACGGAGGAGTTTCACGACCCCCTTGGCTACATCGCAAAGATACGGCCGATCGCGGAGAAGTCTGGCATTTGTAAGATCAAACCGCCGCCAGTAAGTAGATCCCATCCTGTTGCCATTGCGTCAGTCTCTTCTTTTTCCAATTCTGCCCGCTGTCCTTTCTGTTATCACGTCGATGCCACAGGGACGCTCCAACAACGCATCGATCCTCTTTAATTCCCTCGCCTGTGCTGGACGCGGACCTCCGACCAGAAACCAGGCGGCCCCCCTCGCCAATTTTCTCGCCTTCTCCTAACTTTTACTCTTTTTTTCCATTCTTCCTCTTTTTTTTCCCCCCGATGATCGTCGACCGTGCAGACGTGCACGCACGACCTCGTTTACGTGCTGTGACGCTTCCGTACGGGCATCACAACCGTGACATCACGAAATCAAACGAGCTTGCTCCACGTAATGCGCGTTTTAGAACGAAAACTGATCGTGGAACGAGATCAGTTTCCCATGACACCATATTTCCGCGAGGACAGGGGGCGGTCTCCTTTTTCCGTGCGAGGCATCGGGAAACGCTTAGGGCCTGGTAAGAGTACGCGACGTCTCTGTCTACACGGGACGGATGATAATGCTGATGGGAGAGCGAAGAAAGGAGAGAGAGAAAAAAGGGAAGAAAAGAGCCACGATGCCCGTGCAGTGTCTCTGGGAACGTTTTGATTGAGCGAGATACGCTGATAGGTGTTGTATCCACATACGAAACACGACGATATGGGATTCTCGGGCAAGTTTACGGCCCCGTTGCGTCGTCCAGGCACTTGGGGAATTAAAAAAACTTCCAATTCGAGTACATACGTTAGGTACTCGGTACCATTGCGACATTTAATATCGTTGTAGCTAGGTGGTACGCTATGTAAAATGGCCGAGACAATCGAAACAATGTCACCTTTAGCAGAATCTCACGGAAATGTTGCGGAAATGCTTGGACACTGCCTGCCCATGGCATCGATAGAGAAAGCGGTGAAAAAATTATCGGAGTTTGTGGGCGACGATGCTCTGGAGACGCTCGCGATATCGTAACGTTGCAAGTACGGGAATTGTTTGATGTACTTCTCAGAAGTTTCTATTTCGTCTCAGACCACGTACGCGATCGCAAGCTCTGGCATTAGCAGACTTTAATTCGTTTCCACAGATTATTCGCTTCGATCGTCTAACCCGTTTCCTATTGTATTCAAAGTGTCTTCAGATAGTGTTGACATTTTTCGTCGACACAGGCATAGGGAAATTTTTAGTTTCTTTCAAGTATCCTCCTCCGTAGACCATATTCGTAAAATTGCTCGCACATTTTGCATCATTAGAACCTATTTGTCCCACCATTTTGTTTCCACATGTTTATAGGCGAGTAAGGCTCGCTAGCGTGGTTTTTACAATTGCACGTTGACTTTGAAAAATTATGGATCAGAGAGGATCATGCGGAGTTTAGTAATAACCCTAGGGCAGAGAGAAGGCTGCAGATACGGACTTCTATAAATGGCCGTGTAAAATGCGCAATATAATAAGAAAATCAATTTTCTCATGACAGTGCATTGTTGGCAGATTAAATCCCATTTAGCTGTTACTTGTGAATTGATCGTTCTTCGGCTCATCGCGTAAGAGTTATGGCGATGCATATTATTTGGGAACCGTTGCATAAAGTGACCGTTGAAAAGTTCTAATCCGTAATTGCATTTGCATCTTGGACCTACTTACGAGCACATTTCTTTGGAATAGCAGGCCAGAATTTTCTTCAAGTGTTTCCGAGTCATTGGTAATCGATCGTAAACGATAGTGATACGCGGGATTATGTTATTGAAGAAAATAGTGTAGTAATTATTCAGAAGGTGCGACGAATACGTTAGAATGCATCGGTTGAAAAATTGAATTTACTAGAAGATTTTTTCTTATCGTTTGCATCAGTAATTGCATAGATGCATAGCATGGAAACACCGTGACTTTACACTTGAATAAGTTTTTGGGTTCAGAGTGGTTTTCCGCGAGTTTTACGAAGACAAGTACATCGTCGGCGTTTCTCTTCCCGCAAATTGCTTCCCCGGGCCTTGTGAAATTGATTTTCGCCGTCGACCGTTACCATTAATTTCGGTTAACAGGTTTATCTGCTCTTTGTTTATCTGATAATCCGTTCCAAGTGTATTGATTTATTTATCGGGAGAGCTTTGTGGAAATTCATATTTTGTAAC
Source organism: Andrena hattorfiana (assembly GCA_944738655.2). Taxonomy (NCBI): domain Eukaryota; kingdom Metazoa; phylum Arthropoda; class Insecta; order Hymenoptera; family Andrenidae; genus Andrena; species Andrena hattorfiana. The sequence continues at coordinate 30,397,612 of OX122892.1, read as the reverse complement.
GGGATGACGCCATTACGGAAATAACTATGGTCGCGGCATTAAATGGGCGTCGTATATGGAGAAAATCTTCGCCGATGTTTCGTTTATTTTCAACTTGGATTGGAACAGTCGCGTCGATGTACATAGCATGGCTACACCTCGATATTTATTGCCACGCCGTAATTAAACACGAAATTTATATACGGCGCTCGATAAAAGAGGCTTGTCCCTAGTTTTGGTTAAAAAAATTAAACAAGGCCGACCAAAATCTTTCTCCACTTTTGCAATGTGGCGTCACGATAGGGATAAAGCAGCGAAAGCACTTATCGATTATTTAGACGTATATATTCGTACGATACTGTTTTTCTCAATGAGTTTCCAACATGTTAGATGCTAATTATTTTATACCTCAATTTTCTCTTCCGTTTTATTAGATTAACATCGATTAAAATTTGCGACGATGCTACTATAAGTTTATCCGTACTATGCCACCAAATCCTTACTTTATTCAATTAATTGACTCATCTGAAGACCTGTAAGTATTACCGCATAGGTACACGAATGTTGTAAATAACGTAATACGATCCGTGAAATATATATCCATATATATATATAATTAATATATATATATATATATCCTTTTATAATCAAGTTCAATTAATGATAAGTTTTCAAATGAGTCAGATTTTTATGAGTAAAAGAAGTATGTGATCTGAGGATGATTGTAACTTCCATTTTTCAGTATACATACTGTACTTGAATGTACAGAAAAAGTATTTATAAAACCTTACATAACACGTGGTAGTACTAACATAATTTCTGGCCTAGTTATTTGTTGTTTGATAAGTAAAAGTGACCAATGCCCACAAATCAAATGCACGGACTCATTGCTGTTTGTTTTGTAGAATTGGCAGCCACCGTTCGCCGTTGATGTTGATAAGTTCAAATTCGTTCCGAGGATACAAAGATTAAACGAGCTGGAAGCAAAAACAAGGATAAAGCTTAATTTCTTAGATCAGATAGCAAAATTTTGGGAGCTTCAAGGTTCCTCGTTGAAAATTCCACTCGTAGAGCGCAAGGCCCTTGATTTGTATTCTTTACACAAAATAGTCACCGACGAAGGTTCGTCTCTGCTGCTTAATCGTCTAGATCCTCGACGAACGTTTCGCCAGTGTTGCGGGCTAAATGTGTCTGTGTTATTCGCAGGTGGAATTGAAACTGTGACGAGAGATAGGAGATGGGCGAAGATCGCAAATAAATTGGGTTACCCGTCTGGACGTAGTGTAGGAAGTATACTGAAGAATCATTATGAAAGAATTTTATATCCATTTGACGTCTTTAAACAAGGGAAAACATTGACCGACATTGTGAGTAGTCTTTTTTCCTCGGAATATTGTGAAAACTATAGCGAGTTGGTACGTGTACATTTATTATTCATTGAATTATACAGAAAATTGAACCAGATTCTAACGTGACTGAGAAGAAGGATAGAGATTACAAACCGCACGGAATCATATCACGGCAACAGATCAAACCACCGACTGAGAAGTTCTCGCGACGGTCCAAGAGATTCAGTGGCCAGGAAGAGAAGCAGGAAGTATCTATTAAACAGGAAGACTGCAAGGAGGAGTGCGACTCTGACAACGACTGTAAAGATGGGCTCAAATGCAAGGATAGCGACGACAGTAAAGAGCTTAAGAAGTTACAGTTTTATGGAGCCGGCCCCAAAATGGCTGGATTTAATACCAAAGAAGCAAAGAAATCGAATAAAACCAGAGGCTTAAAGCTTGTTTATGAATTTGATCCTGTGAGTGTGCATCGTGGTCGTGGTCTTGCGGGTGATTTACAAAAGTCTTCGTCAAACTTATAATTCTCTTTACGCAGTTGGCAAAATACATTTGCCACAATTGTGGGAGAGGGGACAACGAAGAGAACATGCTTTTGTGCGACGGATGCGACGATAGCTACCACACTTTCTGCCTTATGCCGCCGTTGACAGAAATACCGAAAGGCGACTGGCGATGTCCGAAATGCGTCGCCGAGGAAGTTTCTAAGCCAATGGAAGCATTCGGGTTCGAGCAGGCACAAAGAGAGTACACTCTCCAGCAATTTGGAGAGATGGCTGACCAGTTCAAAAGCGATTACTTCAACATGCCTGTACACGTAAGTTACTCGTTTATGTCCTGTAACAGACTGGTAATTAGCCTGTCTTCTGCAGATGGTGCCAACATCCTTAGTGGAGAAAGAGTTCTGGCGAATAGTCTCTTCCATCGACGAAGATGTGACAGTGGAGTATGGCGCGGATTTACACACGATGGATCACGGATCTGGATTCCCAACGAAAACCAGCGTTAACCTGTTCACATGCGATCAGGAATATGCCGAATCTTCGTGGAACTTAAACAATCTGCCGGTTTTACGTGGAAGTGTCCTAGGTCATATTAACGCTGACATCAGTGGTATGAAAGTGCCGTGGATGTACGTTGGCATGTGTTTCGCAACGTTTTGCTGGCACAACGAGGACCACTGGAGTTATTCGATCAATTATCTGCACTGGGGTGAACCGAAAACATGGTACGGCGTGCCAGGCTCTCAGGCAGAACGATTTGAGCATTCAATGAAATCTGCCGCCCCAGAACTGTTTCATAGCCAGCCGGATTTGCTCCACCAGTTGGTTACTATCATGAATCCCAACATTTTAACTAGCGAAGGTACGCAATCAATCACGATCCCCATAGTTCTTTGCAAAGCACCAATTATTCGGAATATTTTTATCTTATCTACAGGTGTGCCGGTATGTAGAACCGATCAGCACGCGGGCGAGTTTGTTGTGACGTTTCCAAGGGCTTATCATGCCGGTTTCAATCAAGGATACAATTTTGCCGAAGCTGTGAATTTCGCGCCCGCCGATTGGGTACGGTATCATTTTAAATCAGGACACCGAGGCATCTCTGTATTATTTTACGCTTTATCGATCCCATTGTCTGTTTAACAGCTTAAAATTGGACGGGACTGTATAACGCATTACTCGAATTTAAGACGATTCTGTGTATTCTCTCACGACGAGCTGGTGTGTAAAATGTCGTTGGATCCAGATTCCTTGGATATAGGGATCGCCACTGCCACTTACCACGACATGCTTCAGATGGTGGATGACGAGAAGAAACTTCGGAAAAACTTGTTGGAATGGGTGAGTGGATTATTTGTATATAACTCGGAACGTTTCTCAAGTTTGTTTGATGCATGTATTTTAAATACGTATTAACACGATTAATTTGTAAATAATCGATTCATTTATTATTTCGAATGTTACGCATTTATCGAATTATTCGAATGGCTGTTTAAAGAATCAAGCAGTTTCGAGCATTCAAATTTTCCCACCGAAACATCGCGTATAGAACGGGTTACGATTTTAAATGCGAGGACCAATGTATTTAGGTCAAGTAGTATAGTACATGCTGCGAGCGTTCTCTCACCTATCCGCGCACACAGAGCGCCGCACGCACACGTCGGCAAACAAACACACTCGTAACCATGCGGGCACACGCGGTAAAGGATGTGTGTGTGCGGCTGATATTGCCAACCATTGGTCATCGCAGTAGAGCTCCGCCATCCACGTTATATTCCTCATTAATGCCTCCATGTATTTCGTTATATTTGCTTCGGCTGTGCTCGTTGTCGTTAAAATAGTTTTTGTGCGATCGCTCTTTAGTTAACGACCTTGACTAGCTGATGCCTATTCGGTGTGTCTCTGATCCTGATTATGTAACGTTTATTGGTGAATAGAGGTTATGTTTTTAAAGCCTTGCCATGATGCTAAACAGGCGCACTGTGTTTCCTCTGCTGATTCGGGGGATTTCAGAATCATTCCCGTCAATTTCTTTAAAAGCGTTTACGATAATCCCACATGAATCTTGTCCCCGCGATATTTCGTAGTATTTCGTAGTCAGCCTGCCTGCAGATGGATACATGTGTTTCCATTCATAGTCTGGTTCCGATTTAATGCTATTTCTGAAATGTAGGAGCGGCGAACGATTCCATAAATGATTTTCGTGTTAAAAATTATGCCTTCTAGGGTGTAACGGAGGCCGAACGCGAAGCGTTTGAACTTTTACCGGACGATGAGAGGCAGTGCGAAGCGTGCAAAACGACGTGTTTCTTAAGCGCAGTTACATGCTCGTGCCAGAGTTCGCAGTTAGTTTGTTTGAGACATTTCACAGAGCTTTGTGATTGCCCCCCGGAAAAGCATACGTTACGTTACCGCTATACGTTAGACGAGTTACCAATTATGTTACAAAAGTTGAAGTTGAAAGCGGAGTCGTTCGACTCGTGGGTGTCGAAAGTGAAAGAGGCGATGGACCCCGACAAGAAGAGCGATAAGATCGAGCTGACGGAATTGAAGGAGCTCTTGAACGAGGCGGAAAGTAAGAAGTTCCCCGAAAGCGAACTGTTAACAGCTTTAACGACTGCTGTGCAAGATGCTGAGAAGTGTGCAAGCGTCGCCCAGCAACTTCTGAATAATAAACAGCGTACCAGGTATGATTTGTGTTTAATTTGTATGCATAATACATGTATTATGGAAATTAAGTTATTCGTATATGCCTTCATGCATACATACCTTCTTTATGCAGAACCAGACAATCGGTCGAAACCAAATATAAGCTTACTGTAGAGGAATTAACACTTTTCTATAAAGAAATTACAAACTTGTGCTGTGAACTCAAGGAGTCGGATGGCGTGAAATTTATACTCGACCAAGTATTACAGTTTCAAAGGGAAGCGGCGGAACTGGAGGCTAAAGAGGATAATTGTGATATAGAACAGTTGGAGAAGTGTATCGACTTTGGGGATTCTATTTGTATCGAATTACCTCAACTCATTCGTTTGAAGCAAGTAAGTGTATGCTTGCAATTATCGGTGATGCATCTCTGGTCTGCGATGTAATTGAGTATTTATTTGCGGCAGAAATTAGCTCAAATACAGTGGCTGGAGGAAGTGAAGTCCATTCAAGAGGATCCGAAATCTGTACACCGCGATGACTTAGCGAAACTAATTGAAAAGGGTATGACAATACCGCCTCACTTATCCATAGAAAATACTCTATCCGAGTTGCAAGCACTGATGATTGCGACTGACAAGTGGGAGGAGAAAGCGAAGTTATATCTCCACACGAAGAGCAGGCAAACTATATCGTCATTGGAAGAATTTATTCGCGAAGCTGACGAAGTGGAAGCTTATTTACCGAGTCTAGATGTTCTCCAAGATACGCTGAACAAGGCGAAGAATTGGACGAAAATGGTGGAAGAAGTGCAGGCAAGGGAGAATTTTCCCTATTACGACACATTGGACGATCTGATAAAAAAGGGCAGAAGTATCCCGTTGCACTTAGACGCCCTTCCAATTTTAGAGTCCACTCTCTCGCAAGCGAAGGCTTGGAAAGAAAGGACAGCAAGAACATTCCTGAGGAAGAATTCGCATTATACTTTAATGGAAGCTTTGTCACCACGGATCGGAGTCGGTATACAAGCGCTGAAAGCTAAAAAGAGTAAGAGTGAAGAATCAGTAGGGCCTGTTTTCGTCTGTGATACAAAATTGGACGATTCCAATGACTCGGCTACGGTCGTAGCCGCGTTTAAGTTAGCCGAGCAACGCGAAATGGAAGCTATGAGAAATTTAAGGGAGACGAATTTAATGAAAACCGAGGTCGACGATTCGAGGTATTGCGTCTGCCGTCGACCGAGGTTCGGGCTCATGCTTCAATGCGAGCTCTGTAAAGATTGGTTCCACTGTAAGCGAGATTTCTGACGCGCGTATAATTAAACGTGAAATTGAACAGCGGTGTAATCGTGACCCTTGATTTTAGCGAATTGCGTACCATTGCCAAAAACGTCGTACAAAGGGAAATTACCAATGTCGAGGGAAATCAAGTTTTTGTGCCCCTGTTGTTTACGTTCACGGCGGCCACGATTAGAAACCATTTTGGCGCTTTTAGTCAGTCTTCAAAAGATTCCTATTCGTTTACCGGAGGGCGAAGCGTTGCAGTGTTTAACGGAACGCGCGATGAACTGGCAGGTGAGTGTTTCGCGAAGTAATAGGCATTAATAACGTCGTAATTTGTGTAACAATATGTACTGTGAGTAGGATCGAGCCCGACAGGCATTAGCTACAGATGAAATTTCGTCGGCGTTAGCAAAATTGTCTGTACTCTCGCAGAAACTGGTAGAGGCGGCTGCGAGGGAAAAGACGGAAAAGATCATTAGTAGCGAGTTAAAAAAGGCGGCGAACAACCCTGAACTGCATCAGAGAGTACAAGCAATTGCTCCACTTAGCGGCGTGCACTCGGATGACAGTGCACTTAGTACTGCAGTAAGTGTCAATATTAATAATTGAATTTGTATAACGGTGTAGCGTGAGGCTGCGCGCATAATATGTGACGCATTATGAACGGATAAATACAGTGTATACGATATATTACAGGACGACGACGACGACGTGGTTACTATAGACGACGACGAGCCAAGTTGCAGTACATTCAACAGTAATGAACACGCATACTCTTATAGTAAGTGCTTTCTTTTTAATAGAAATAAATCTTCCAATGTAATTTGTGTTTATATATATGGTATTTTTTTTTCTAGTATCTAAAGTTCAGCGTAAGTCACAATCAAGCGATTCAAACGAGGCTGCAGTTATACTTTCGCAATCGGCGAGGTTACGGTTAGAAGAGTTGATGATGGAAGGTGATTTGCTGGAAGTCGCGTTGGACGAGACGCAGCACATCTGGCGCATATTAAGTCACACGAACAGTCCGAGCACTGTTCGTAAGTACGCGTCGTACGAGGAGGTACAATCCAGTTCGAACCAGGACACGAAGGATGTGAAGAAGCGTGGGAGGAAACGGAAGTCGGAGGAGTTCGAATTACTCAAGAAGCTCGGGCGGCAGAAGATGGAGGAGAAGCATTTGGCGAAGCGCAAAGGACTGCAGAAAGAGAAGAAGTCCGCCAGCTCCCCGGTGCCGATGAAGCGTGGACCCCGAAAGGTACTTAAATTTTAAGACACCGTCAGCCTCGAATTGAAACTTTTCCGATTTTATGACCACTCATACCAAACATATGATTACGATTAAAAATTCTCTGATGGAAGAAAGTTTAAATTCGAGACGCAACACAATCGGAATAAGTACAATCGCTTGAACGCCGGCTAGCTCGATTTCAGTTAAATATGAATTGTAGATGAAACGTAAGGAAGGCGAGGAAGGGCCCAAGAAGAGGGGCGGCAATCGGAAGAAGACCAAGCAGGACACTTCGGACGAAGAGGACGATTGTGCCGCCGTTAATTGTTTACGACCCAACGGTGAGCGCGCTTGCCGCTACGAAAGTACTTTGACACAATTATTATCGTTGTAATACCCTGTGTCTCTTTATTGACATGTAGGAAGGGAAGTTGATTGGGTTCAGTGCGATGGCGGCTGCGAAGGTTGGTTCCACATGCACTGCGTCGGATTGGACCGTACAGAAATTGCAGAGGAAGACGATTACATCTGCAGTAATTGCAAAGAGGCAGAGCAAAATTCGACGGTAAGTTTACACGAGTAGGCTCGAACCGCGATATCGCTGCTAATTTTAGAGCAGATAACTTTATTTATGTACGTCAGGCTTATGTGAAGTTTGTACTTCTGTCGGCTTTATCAATTTATTATTACGCTTTTTCTTCTTCTTCCCTCAGCGGTAGATTGCGCGGCCAGTAGACATCTGTTTACGTTCTGGCTCTAACTTTCATTTCATTCGATATCTTCCGTGGCTCTTTATTTCTTTGCCCAGTAGCGTATTATATCGTAGTTCTAGAGCAATATTTTTTTTCATGTTCTTTATACTGTAGTCAAGAGCGCCAGATCCGTTAGCCGAATCATTAGGCCTGGATGCACTTCTTTCCCTTTCTCAATCCCAGGGATACCAGGGCACAGACAGCGATGCAGACATTCAGGAAACGACATCCTTCGTCAGGACCTACTAGCCCACTTTATCTTGTTAGCTCCGTACAAGGCTAGGGGATGCTTACCGAACTTCAAATCACATCGACTGTGAGCTTACAGTCTGACAAATTAATGTTACCTATCACTTTTACCCCAGTCCGTTGGTTACTGCAGGTCATCGAGTGTGTCAGTATGGTTATCGTTGCGAGTGGATGTTGGAGATAAAAGTATTATAGCACAGTCGAATTACAACCCCGACGACTACGAACTTTATTTTTCTACTTCGATTTGATGCGCGCTTTTCAGAACGGGCGCAGTTTTTCATATGTATCTCGCGTATTGCATGGTATTTTATTTTTTCTTTTTTTTTTTATAGATAGAAAGACATGTTTATCCTCGCCAGGAGGAGGATCTATTGTCCAAGCGTGTAATATATACACTTGTATTTATGGCAAATCACTTTTTCTGCATTATATTTTTAAGTACCTAACGATTCGATACGTTTAATGTTGGTCCGTAACATTAAATCCAGCCTCGTTTCTGTTTGCTTGCGCTCAAGTAAACACGTTCAACGCTAAATTAATTCGGAACAGTCTCTATTGGCGAAATTTCATTTTGTGGAATCGTAACGCGTGGATATCACGGATGAACCGTGATGTGCTTGGCGATACGCAGTGCGACTTGGAAAATAAAACAGATCGATATCTCGCGTAATTATTGTCTCTTATCTCTCGCCGTTAATGTCGGACGGAAAAGGAAGAAAAACAAAAATTACACGTTTCGTCAGGCCAACGATTGTCATCTAACTAACGGGTACGCGTTAACATTATTTATAAAGTGGTCTGTGGCGTGAATGCGATGCTCTTGATGAGAAATGAAGGGGCGAAAGGTTGTAAAAGAATCTGTGGCATTGACTGATCTAATGGATTGGGCGACTCGTGGCGCGAGGATGGGAAAGATTGGCGATTTCGATAGGTACACGTGACGAGGGAAATGAGTCGTCTCAGAATACTTCTACTTCGAAGAAGAATCCGTCGGTTTTTGTATCAGCTTTTAATTGTAATGGCGCGTAATGGAATGGGGATCCATTCCTCGCCGTGTAGTATGTACAGATAGACTGAGAGATGTGTGTATTAAGATATAGATATTATACATATTATATAAGAAGATTAGATTGGAACATGTAGGTAGAAGTAATGTTACTGTTTGTATAAAAGAAAAGAATTGACACGCAGATACATGGCATATCTAAATCTGCCTTCCCGAAATTCATTAATTGCAATTCATCGGTTTTTGGACCAGAGTATGCAACTTATAATTCGCGCGACTTGCGAGTCACATCTGTGTTTCTAATTTATGTATTTCTTGCCACGAGATGTTCGGGCAGATGGGCGTCTTGCATTACGACATTGAGTTTAATTTAGAATCCTTCGAATGGCCTAAAAGAGAAACGCGTCTTTTACGAAGTAAATTTTCATTCTGAAGTATTACTGTACCGTGTAATTTTACGATATCAACCAATGAATCGGGGAGTAACGTTTGTCTTACCATTTCCTACGACTGTGTTACGTTTTATGATATTTAATTCGGGGAGTCGACCGATGATACTTGATACTGCGACTCGCGGATATTTCGATCCAGCCGTTTATTAATTCAATGTTTCGTTCAATTGAAATTACACGCAGAACTTCACCCCCCCCCCCCCCCGACAATTTTTAACGTCCGCACGATGTAACGCAACCGGAGTAGCGTAATTGAAAACTTATTACTTTGTACATTAAAGTATTATAAAGTCCCTGAATATTATAAAGATACTTACACACTAACGATAAGATGTATTCCGTAATAAACGATTTTATAAATATTGTAAGCGTTACCAACATGGATCTCATTCTCTGTAAACTAAAATAAAAGAAAGAAAAAGACACAAGAAGTACATCACTATCATTGGTGTAAGGTATATAGATCATGGCGTACGTAATTTTGTGTATTCGATGTTGACTCTGGTACAAAACCATGCTTCGCATTCGACAGTTAACAATGACCTCTAGTTAGTTTTTAATGTGATCGTTGAACTGTGTTTTTCTCCCCCATATTTTTTTTTAAATTAAAATCTTCCTTTCAGCCTCGTGAAAATGCGTTTATGTGCGTGTCTCTGTCTCTAACTCGTATAGTCCTTTGCACTTAGTTGTTGCAAAGTACGTTGTATAAAAAAAAAGTAACGAAAAGAAACGAAAGAAGAAACTTTTATCCTAGATTGATTGGCGAAAGAGAGCGTTGCGCCGGCGGCGTAAGAAATTTTGTATAATTGTTAAAGAGGACGAGGTGTATCGATCATTGAGTTTCTATGCAAAACTTAAACTCTATTGAATGTGTGTTATGTGTGGAACGACGCGCGACCGACAGTCTGCTTTAAACACACCCATATCGAAAGCACGCGGCGCGAGTGGTCGACGTTGGCATCGCAAATGAATTCTGTTAAACAAATATATCCATGTTTCATTGTTAGGCGTAGTTTAAGGACGCGCGAGTCGTTCGATCAGTCGATTAACAGAATTCATTTCGTACTAAATCGTATAGAGAGATAAGCAGTGATAAGTCGAGGGAGAGTATCGTATGCCATCCCGCGATCGCTGTGTCGCGTGTCCCGTTTAAAACAGACTGTAGGTCAAAGAATCGGCGAGACATTATGTGTACACACATATATTTTTGTACAGACAAAGAAAGGGCACGGCGGTTCTCTTTGGACTGTCGCGTTCCGGATATACGCGGGGACACAGTGAATTTCTAACGATAGTGTATTCGCGGCTCGGTTAAGCGAAATGCGAGGAATTTCATTTGTTTCCTTTCGTAATAAAAAGAAATATAAATTTACTATATATATATATATATATATATATATATATATATATATATATATTGGTTACGAATATTTTCTACGAGGTACTTAGAATCAGTTTCTATTCAGGGACACACCAGATGTAACGCAAAAGGGAGACATTATGAGAAATTCACGAGGCACACTATCATTAAAAATGCATTGTGACTAATGGCACGAGAAGCTCGGGAACTCCGTGGTTATTGCTCACAGCTGTTGTTCGTGCAGGATGAACGTACTCGAACGTTGTACTTTACCATTAAACACTCGTGTACCGTGTTGAATACTGATCACGCTCGTTCAGCATATACAGAGTATTACAGAACTATTTGGGGAAAGCTTTTAACTGGCTAATGGAACCCGTGAAAAGTAGAGAGCTCTAATGAACACTAGCCAGTTATGCTTTCGCTCGTGGTATGGAAATACTCTGTGTAAAAGGCAAGTGCTTACGCGTTTCCAAAGAATTCTACCAATCATCAAGAAACTCATCTTCGTTATTCATCTCGATGACGAGCACAAAAAACGGTCTAGTATTAATTTCTGTTTTTTTTTTCTCTCGCAACGAAGCGTCTTACATAATCATGCACTTACCAGCCGATTAAAAGTTTATTGGATCTAAACGAGTAGCGTGTGTGGAGGACAAGTATTATGTTTCGACCAAATCGTTTATCTCTCATTTTATTTTTTGCTTTTTTTGTAAGTTAAAGTGATCAGACGTCACGAGTTAAATGCGTATACCTAATTTTTATTTCTAAGCGCAGCTAATTCTTTCTCTTCTATCATTCATATAATTTCTTTTTTTAGTTTCATTCGACGAGCTTTTTGTTATTGAGGGGGTTTGTCTCATTATTAAAAAAAGAACTCCTATTTTCTTGTGATACGATTGTGAATTGTTTGTTGGTGATAGTAGGTCACTTAGTTCCATGCTCGGTGAATATTTCATTATCTTTCCGTCGTTGTAGATTTGTGTGTGTGTGTGTGTGTGTGTATATGTTTCTTTTTTGTGTTGAAAACAATGATCGAATTTATAACAAGATCAATGGGCCAGGCCGTGAGCATTGATGCTTGCCTAAATTCGTTCAAGACACGTATGATGATTTAGTCTAAAAGCGTTACTTAACATTCGATTACTAACGATTACCATCGCTAATGACCTCGTTAATATACTACTCGATCGTTTCGTCACGCTTTTCATTTCCTCCTACCCTGTGACGCTTCACAGAGGAATCTGGCGTGCTTCAGTTATTCCAGAATTCACCCCCACACATTTGTGGCTCATTCAACCGTTTGAGTTCTCCGCCCGGAAATTTTTGTATAGTCGTTAGAGAAACACACTCGCAGATTTCATATTTTTACATAGGTCGTTCACTAGTGTTTCTTCTTGAATCTCTTCTGCGTCGATTCGTTAACGAGGAAACATTTCCGTTAATTGGCTGCGATCCTTCATCGTCGCCACCCTGTGCGAATGAATATTTTATTACACGACCCCTCGGGACATAGTTTATTTCCTTTATACGCGGATCGTTGTTGTAGACGGAAATATTTATGAACAGTGGATGTAACTTAAGGCTAAGTATAGCGTTAAAAACCATAGTCTTTATTTGTAAGATTATATCACTTTGATTTCCGATGAAATATATTAAATGTATATGTGTACATGTACATTCAGTACCGTGAGATGGCTCGCGCTGTTTTACTGTCTTCACCTATGTTAATGTTAGATCAGTGCATGTGAAATGTTTTAACGATTCTCTACTCTGTCCGCCTTGAGTGTCTCATTACGTCCAACTTTCTTCGGCCCACCCCACTTCATACAGTTTCAAATGGCACTATTCATGAAATAGGAAACGTTGCGCAACAAACTGGGAATTTTTCTTAAAGCTAATCTTCGGGGAAACATTTCATTTGCGTCAATCTAATAATATGTAAATATTTCTTTATTCGTCGTAGTCTCGAATCGCAGAAAACTGTTCCGCAGAAGAGGTTGAAATTTGATAGATTTTCAGTAGAATAACTCTGCTTTTCGATTTCCGTAACTACTTAGCAGCGTCAGGCGAGTCCCTCGAGAAGGCGTGGAATTCCGACAAGTCGATCGTCTCCCATCTCCCGTGATGTAACATTATTTAAAAGGGGTCGACGCCCGTGGAAGCGTATTCGTGTGGCCGGTGGGAGAGATAGAATGTCAATAAAGCGCGGCGGAACATGAAAGTTGGGGGAGACATGAATTTCTCGGTTATATGACGCGCGGCGAAATGTTGGGCGAACCCTGGGCTAGAAGATTTTCACGTTTGTGTAGAACAGAGCTTTCGGCAATATCTCAGATCTGTGAAAAGAGAATTAGAACGCGGGAATGATTTTCATCTCTCAACGTCACAGATTGCCCAAAGCTAGAACTCTCCGCATGGAACGTAGAAAGATTCAGTTCTCTTATCTTTATTTTCACAGAATGTAACTGTATGCACAAGGATTTATTATTTCCATGCTTCTTGTAGTCTTATATTCAGTACAATAACGAGTCAACGTACGCCCAACGACGCATTTGAATATCGAATCAGTCATGGGAACGTTTCCCCATCGGCTTCATCGAATGACTCAACCAGAATTTTTTGATTCCTACCTGTACAACTCCATGTACCTCCAAAAAAAAAATGATTCACCATCGGGGGACTACGTTGTTCGTTTCCACGAAGTTTCACGCCCGCGACTCATTCAGGCTTGCTCATGTACCCGTTATTCAAATGAGTCGTTGCTCTTGCCTCGAAAAATTTGCACGCTTGCGATTATTTAATTGCAATTATACTTTACAATCGCGTCCGAATGCATTGTAAAGGACGAAGTGCGCAGCACGATCGTTTAAACTTTGTTCGAAATCAAAATTATTCGGCGACTGGGTGATCGAGACTTCGTCATCCAATCGGGCATATATTTTGAATATTCAATTGCGTCGAAGCGAAACAAAAGACGAGCATGACATTACTTTTATCCGCGGACGATTAAATTCGTGGTGAAAATGGTAAACAAGTGTCATCTTAAAAGTAAGGCCGCGATAGTGCAGATGTTGGACCGTTGGAATGTCACGCGCTCCTTTTTTCTTTTATTACGCGCTTCAGAGTCATTCGTTTTTAACGTCGTTCGACTTTGGCGCGGTTGCTAAATTCGAATGAAAACCGGGTATTTCCGGTTGAGGTAACTGGCTTTATTCCCCGTGGATGATCGTGTGTACAGTTTCCGGTACACGGAAGTCTGCAATATTTCAGTCCGTGTCCCGCAATTTTATGGTGCAAGGCACTCGTATTGCTGTCACGCGCGCTGAAACGTTCCTTCAAACGGTATGACTCTGCACGAAAGCATCTTGCCCCGAAGTTTAACGACTTTTTCGAATCCCTTCAAAGATGCGAACAAAACAAACAAACGCATTTCTAAGAAAAAAACAACCCAGGACATAACCTCTACGTCAGCTTTTTCCATACATAAACGTAAAGTGCTTTCAAACGACAAGTTGAAAAATAATCTATGCTTTTTGTCCAAAGACTAAAGACGACTACTGGGCTTGAGGAAAAGTCGAATGAGATCTCTCGTAAAGGGGACACCTTTTACCCGACTCGATACGAGTTTGACAACTTCCGCCCTCAGGTTCTCGACAGTGTAACGCTCTGAAAGTCTGGGCGGGAATAGTTCCGAATAATGGATTCTTTTGTTCGCTGTATTGTCACGCATTCCACGGAAAGTAGAACGTGTACCAGTTAAAAGCAAACGCCCGTGCGATATAAGAATACAGGAACCGTAATCTTTACTCATAAAATAGAACGGAATCGAATATTTCGGGTACGAAGAGCTATCAATGCAGAGTTCGTGGTGCCATGCTTCGCGTCGCGATACGAGGGCACGTGTCGCCTCGAGTCTTCGGGTTCCCTCGATACCGAAGCCTGAAATATAAGAAGGGGAGCAAACATGATAAAGAATATTGCTCGTGCACGTAGGAGATAAGGTGGGATCATAATTTCGGTATTGACGGGCGGATGTTTTCGTGGAACCACACGGACCTGTCCCAAGGTGTCAAGAGAGACAGTGGTCCCTTCGTGCGTGATCGGCCGTTTCCGCGGCCTCTCGTCCAACTGGCGCGCGCTCGTACGGTGCCGGGCGCCTCAGTCTTCGTTGCGACTCCGTGGTAGTGGGGCGCGTTCCCGCGGTGTGCTGGTTGTTTCGTTACCCCGTTGTAACCTAAACCGCGAAGTGCGAGAACAATTCGAAGTAAACCCATCCTGGTAACTGTTCCGCGCGGCACCGGGCGATAATTATTGACTCTTGCGCGGGTGTACGTCGTCCTGTTCCTGTGGACGTCACCCAACGGGAACCAGAGGCCGCCGAGGTACAAAGGAGAGGCAGAGGGAGCGAGAAGGGCCACGACACAGGGACTACGGAGAAAGGAAAGAAGGGATTATATATTCGGGACAACATGGCCACTGCGATCGACGACCGGCAGGAGTTGCTGGAGCAATTTCAGGCGGTGAGTCCTTTTGTCTCCTTTGTCCCTGCTTCGTCCCAATGGACCATTTACCAAGCAATAGGTTGCGACACACTGGTTACTATGGCATTCCGTTGATGTTCCAACGCATTACTACGTGCAACCCCGGCTTCTTATCGATCGCCGGTTTTATCAGCATGCTTTCGTGGAAAGCCCACCCTCGTGGGGACTACGCCGGGTGTCGCCGCCCTGCACTCGGCTCTCCTCTTTTTACGCCATGGCCCTTTTCAAATTCGAAGCGGTACAATTCGCAACTTATCGCACGTTCTCTTTTACTTGCCTCCGTCCCGTAATGAAACGTGACTGATGCCGCATTATTATTCGCATCCTTGACTTATTTCTAATGCCATCGACGGAATCTTGCGTGTTACGAATGAATCAGTGAATGTGTACGGTCGCACGTGAATCATCGCGTAATTAGCTTTGGAAGGCACCTTTACCCGCGCACGTTTGAATTATATTACCGTAGTGGTATTAAACGTGCATATATTTCGGCTTGATTGCACCGCGTAATTACGTATAATATCGAATATCGTGGCCCAGCCGCTTTTCGCTTATTACTCGCCACGGGTGAGCATATGTTTACGCACGTGTAGGCACACCACGGTTTCTGCGTAATAATCGCGCGGTCGCATGCTTGTTAAACAAGGCTGGGTAAAAGAGTCCATTAACTGTTACATTTGTTGTGAAGCAGCATTATCTGCGGCCTGGGACGGTTCGAGTTACTGACAGCGGCTTTATTTACGTTCCGTCTCGTTTGGAAACGAGTAAAGGCATCACACTCCAGTTTGGTCGGCATAAATACGCGACGTCACTGGCGCGACACCCTCTGTGTTATCGCGTTTACAGTGCAGTCGTAGCGTTCTCTCAGGATTTTGTCGTTCCTAACGGAACGGAAATCTCGGGCGTTAATTCGTGCTGATAAATATCTCTCTCTAAAACTCACCGATACCGTTGCGCCTATGTACAGGGTGGTCCAGTTGCTACCAGCATCCGAATACTTTTTGGAATTATTGTATGAACATTTGTATGTTGTTAAAAATGAGAAGCGGTAATTTTATTTTTTGTATATTAATTGAAAGTTACTGTCGAAATAAATTCGATATGTACCACGGGAGTATTTTATTCGTACTTGAAGCAGACTTTCAAAGGATCTACGGAGCTCCTTAATTATCGCGTGACTGCTCCAATATGAAGAAGACACTCATTATGTTACCCTTTTGATCTCGCCTAACCTTGGGAAATATCACATATCATTGAGTTCGCGTGGGTAGTCGCATTTACTACATCCTTTCTGTTTATCTTTTCTTAGTTTTCTTGACAATTATCCAACCATCCTGTATATACCCAAGGCAGACACAAGGCAGACTTTTTTCTATCATCACTGTCGAATATTTTCCTCGATGTTTGTCGAAGGCAGGTACCTACTATCTCGATAATCAGGAAAGTGCATTGCGACACGGCTCCGTGACCGCGTCAAAGGGCCCCAACACGTTACTGGGTTCTTGTTTCTTGTTTCTACGAATTCACATTTAACGGTTAATTAACCGACAACGTAATTCGTTTCGAAGAACCCTTCTTTCTCCCATCCTGGGATTTATTTGTCCGAGTATTGAAGCCCCAGGCGTTTTAATACATATCATCGATATAGGAAAGCTTGATGGCTTCCAAATTCCTCCCTTTCTGGCGCATCGGGCGTGTTTATTGAGCACGTAATTATGCGCAGATTGGACAGACGGTACACGAGGCACGAGTACGCCAATATATCAGATTATTGCCCCGTGAACCTGGTAGCTCAACTCCTCTTGCATATATTGGAGGTTTTCAAACTTCTGTTACATTATTAATTTCCCTATAACTATAGGAATATCGGTAACTCATCCATTTTTCTGACCACAAATTGTAATATACAGAGATCCACGTAAACGTGCTTCGTATTATACGAAGATAACACTTTATTTTAGAAGACCTCCCCCTATCGATCAACTTTACAATATACGAGTCTTCGATCGACTTTCTCAGTTTATTCGTGTCTGCTGGTGGTCCAAGCCAGCAGGATACAAAATTATGAGGCGTCCTTGTTTAGGAGCGAGATGAGAGAATCCCCTCGAAAACAATGACCTTGCTCGCGTACAAGGGAGATGGGCGAAATTGCTCCCTTCCGCCGGCATTGTCGAGAAAGTCTTCAATTATCTTATTGATCGCGTTACCGGTGGCGAGCGCAACCCCTTTGGACGCGTATCCTGCTGCGGCGCTGTAAAATTGCACGCAGATACGGGCGCAAAGGGCACTCCAAGGGGACCACCCCTGAGCTGAGCTAGGCGTGGGCAAAAACCGCGACAGATTTTTTACCTAATCGCGAATCCACCCGCCCTGATTCGCCTTACCGAACGGGTGGTTCGAAAGAATGGAGTAGGTCAGAGGAGCGTCGAGTGGTTCGATACAAACTGGGGTGATTAAAGAGAAATGCAAATAATCAGAGTATTTGATATACCTGAACTTGTTTGGATTATTAGATTTCTTTTGAATCACCCACCCATTTTAAATACATTTCAAGCTATTCGATTATTTTCCGAATTATTGCGATTATCCCAGCGCTGAAGTCGACTTTGTCTATTAGTGCCAGAGGTCAGGTCGATTCATCATTCTCGAAGTACTCGAGCGTTTCCAACAGACTCCCTGCGTCTCCCCTCGTTCCGTGGGATTTGCTTTTCGGTAGGGAAAGTCGTTAGTGGAAGTAATCGAGGTGTGTTTCGTATTTACACTCGACGAAGGGTGCTCGAAAGGGGCTGCACACAGTCCTCGTGGGCCTGAAGAGTTCTAAAGCGATTATAGAGCACGCTCAGTCGTTCAACCCACTTTCATATTTTACTCGGGCCCGTTATAAACGGTTTCGCAACGAGACTGGAGACACTTGCTACCTTGCAACCGTGTGGTTCAGAGACTCGTCTCAAACGATTCGATTTCAAAGCCGCTTCTCGATCGTTCACGTTTCACCTGCTGCCAGTTTTTTTCCACGATCGAACGCTGAACGGTATCAGAAACAGAGAGGTAGGAGAGAGGCGAAGTTGACGGGCAAATATTCGCACTCGTCGGCACGTAATAGGCGGAATTCCAGGCAGAGATCAGATAACGACATCCGGAGCAAACGATTTCGAATTCTGGAAAGCGCGCCGGCAACGCGTGTCGTTGACGTCGAACACGAGACGGTTCTCGGGCCGCGTGGACTTTAAGCGAAACCCGGCGGCTTCCCTAACGCACACAGATCATCCCCTTTAGTATGTAAATATGTATTTGGGGGCGGCGCCCGTGTCGGTGTGCATTACGATCGCCCCGGCGCACAAGGGGTTGAGAGTCACCCCGTCAGAGACAATGTGGGGAAGAGCGCTGCCTCTGAAAGGGTTGCGATGCAGATGCGCGCGAGGATACACCCTTTCACGGGTCTCCTTGGTGCATATAGCGACGCTTGAATTGAAAATTATAGGAAGCGTACGAGTATTTGTCATCATCGCGTTTCTGTGCAAAATTTGGGAATTGTACTTATTCCTCTCTTCGCGATCATCTACTATATTATTAATACTTCGACTCTCATTGATACCCCGTGGTAAACTATCGTGGGAGTTAATAGCGTTCAGTGCGATCAGAAAATGTTCCGCTACCCCTACCCCATGGTAGACTTAAATCGAAATCATCCAAGGACTTCGGGTTCCGTAGATAGAACAGTCTTCGTTAGGTTTTGTTCGAAATCGCGATCCGGAGCTGGCGAAGTGGGCATCGATAAAAGCAACCTGCACCAGAAGTGCCCTGGCACTCGTCCACCAGATGGGGGTTCAATGTTTCGCGAAACTTCCGTCGAACCAGTTGTTCCAGTTGCGTTGGTGAAATGCCCCGTTGTAAATAAAGGAGGCAAGTGCACTTGCAGTCCCCCGCCGAAGCGTCCTTACACATCGCCACGTGCCGTTCTTTTCTCGTCCAGACGCCGACGAGGCCCGTGCTGTTGGTCCTTTACAAAGGGGGCAAAAATAGACGAACCACGCTGGGTTCCTGAGAATTAAACGCTTACGGGTTTAGGTGGGTCCGCGCTACGGTTCCTCTCGCCGTGGGGAAGAAAAATACGACGCTCAAAACAATCGAGGGAGCCGCGTTTCAATGGAATTCGGGAGCTGGGGGTGAGTATTAGGTATGAAAGTAAACGTTGCGCATTTAGCTGCTCGATGGAGGGTATAGCCTCGGAGAAAATTCGATTATTCGCTAATAGTCGTGATAGTACTGACAGCAATACGTCCTTTTCATTTTGTTTTTTACGAGTAATACGGGTTTTGCGTCGTGCTTAGGGAATTAGGGGATTTAAATTGATTAGCGGAGGTTTATAATAATAAAGCATTTTTCTAGTATTCCTTCTTTAAGTTCTTAAGATGAAATATGTGTGGTAGCAAGTGGTAGTCGAGGATTAAAGTAACGAGCACCTACCTACCTTGCTAAGCGTTAGTTATTCCAGTTGGCTACTTTCTAATTTCAAGCAGCTTAGAGGCTGCGACAGTGTTTCATATTTACAGAGACTTTTAATAGGGCTGTTTAATGTTGAGCGAGCAATTACAATTTCCCGCATAACACGCAAAGTTCGTTATTATATTTCATGCATCGAGTGTTTCTCAGGTACCGTGAGACGTGCTCGGACCAAAACTGTTTCATAGCTGCGCGAGCATGAAATTAATGCAGAAATGCGCTATAATGTTCGCGTAGGAAGCATTTTACGCTGCGTCAAATGTAGCCAGCCATGTGATCGGCTCGAAAAGTACGAGCATTCTGTTTCTTGGCAGGAAAATATCATCGATAACGTCTTTATCATTCGATTGCCCTCGGTGCTCACACCCTCAATAAGGAAATCAGTAAAATTAGCTCACTCCGCGTAGTGTTTCCTTCTTCTCACAATTTATCACTCGCGAAAAGCTTTTTATTTCCCTCATCGAGTGAAGGGTATCATTCGTATAACTGCTTAACGATCGTTCCGTCAACATTCCTCCAGATAAGCATTCGTCGAGCTTCATCGTTCCGTAAACGTTGTAAACATTCGCGATGATTAATCTCCAGACACCAAACACAGTTTCTATCAAACAGGGCTGGTGCTTACGTGGATCGTGGTTGGAGGAAAACGGCAGGTTCGCAGCAAACAATGCGTTCTGTTGGAATTGTTGCTCAATACCGTTGTTATACCAGCCTGTCGCGTCCATTATGCAATTGCACGTCGCTGGAATAGTAAATGGACTGCGATCGCCCGCTTAAAAGTATCGGATCGTTGCGAAAGCACCTCGCCTAGGTCGAGGCGCGTATTGTTCTATGTTTTCCAACAATGCTTCCCCATTTTCTAATTCTCTCCGTTCCTATATCCTGTAACAACTACGTCAGCAATATAGTCGAGTCTTCGTTACACAAAATCTTCCATTTTGAAGCTTTAACTCGACTTCTTTCACCACCCTCTACTAGTCTTAATATATAAAGCAGAAAGTTTATATGTTGTGTGTTTGTCTGGCGCCCAAAAACTTTCGAACGGTAAACTCTTGGATCACTAGTTGTACCTCAACTCATTATGCCTGGCGAATCCAGATGAATGTGACTATTTTTCCCTCAAAAACTACATAAAAAAAATATATAAAATCAAAATCTAAATTCCGGGCGAAGCCGAGTAGTAAAGCCAGTACTCCATAAACTTCAAGGTATTGTGAAAATTTAACTCTATAAAATTGTGATGCAATAGAGTAGGAAGCCTCTGGAAATCCTCTTATACTATAGTAAGAACCAGTTCGTAGAAGCCTCGAATAATTCATAACGTTCTGCAAATTAAGATCACCTTTTTCCCCATCTTCCTCATTTTTCCTCCATCTTCCCCATGTCCCCCGCCCCATAATAAAATCCCAACGAATCTCAATCGCTCACACCGAACCCCAGGTAGGAGGCACTCAAGTTTGATAGTGGAATGGTTGGAAAATATTCCTAACCGTGGCTGAGCGTCACGATAAATGCGAGCCTTGAAATTTCCATACAAATGGAGCGTGTCATAGAACATGTTAGCCTATTCGGTCGTCGTACGAGCCACGGTATAATGGATGCGACTGTTGTATACAGACACGACGCGTAATCGTCGCTTATAATCGCTAATGCTCGAGTCGAATGTGCCCAAACCGTCCAGCCAGCTCTAACAAGCTGCAAGATGCATCGAAAGCGATCTTCGACTCGATAACTTAACCGGCCAGTGGTCCCACTCCCCCGATTGAACTTTTCGCCCCACGAGATGCTTAATTCCATCCAATTTGTATTCGTTACTGGGACAGATCCCTGCCGTTTCCTATTCGCTGGAATTTTTCACGGTGCACAGTGTTTCCCCTGTTTCCGCGTGCAGCTCGCAGAAAAGTCAGCCGGTGCGTTTCCACCGGCAATTTCTCGCGTATGAATGTGGCCTTTATAACGGGGAAATATATCGTTGATGGGACCGGCGGAGGCAGATCTGCCCGGCGATTTTTCCTCCTCTGCCGCTTGGTTAAATTCTTGCGGCATGGAATGTATATCGAGGCTCGACGCTTCGATTATTCCTCCCTGTTGATAATGATTAACGAGCGGTACAATAGGGGTTTGATCGGTGCTAACTTCCTTCGTAGATAAGGCTAACAATAAGTAACGACAAACTTTGGATGGTTTCTGTTGCCGATGTTGATGTTAACGTCAGCTGAAGCAATCTCATGTTTTTTAACCTTCATAGGCTTTTGTTTAACGTACCGAATCGGTTGGTTGTAACAGTGGTGCGTTCGCGAGTGATAAGAACACCGAGGCCTTGCGGATCACAGGTTTGAGCCGAGGCAACATTCTTGGGTTCTAATTGAAATCCCGATCAGATTTTATCTAAGCTACTCCCTTCTCCCTTGCTCTGCGATTCCTCGATTATTTCTCTGAATTCAATTAGAGTGTAATAGCAGCTACAAGGGAGGATCACACCTTCAGATCGTTTGACAACACGTTTATTGGAGTTTTTCTCTTTTCACATATATATATTCCATCATCGACCATAAGTCAATCCAGCTTGGCAGGATATAAAGGCCGCCGCGTGTTACTAATTCTCCTCCCAGACGATCAGAAAATGCGTTCTCCAGGCTCGTTTCTCACATAAATACGCTTGGTGCACACGCACGCGTGTTCGCCGTGGTGTGTGCACGCGCGTCCTTTGCCGCTTCGGTTCCCACGCTTAGCTCCTTATTACGCTCTGTATTTATAATTAATCCTTCCACGGCGGGCCTGCAGACGTCCAAGTGTGGAGATAAGACGCGACGAAACAGACTTCCTTCCAGGGAGCGAACGGTGCCACGGTCGAGTTTACTTGAATCGATTCGATTTACCGATGAATGCTGAATAAATCACAGATTGATACTGATTGGGCGAGAATTAAAAAACGAATTCATCCTTTGCGCTGTAACTTGGTCGCTATAAATACTTTTGCTTAACGATGTGCTTGTTGAGTATAGAACCTTGGAATAGATGTATATAGTTGCCATTTTTTATTTGAACTTTGTTGTGTCAGAGATATAGGAGTTTCAGAAGCCAGATTGATCAATTTTGTGAAATGAACAGTAGATAAATGGGTACAGTTGAACACTAATAATTATACACCTGCGTTCTGAAATGGAGGAATTTTCAGAAAGTGGAGTTAACAAATTTGATATCTCAGATGCTTATGTATATTTGGAACGCAGAGGTTTAGTAATGGAAGAAAATTTAACTGATATCGTTTCCCCGTCCCAATTCAACTCAGTTTCGCATTCCGTCGCTCTCGCATACGTTCAGGGTTTACACGAACCGCATCGATTTTTCTGACAATGAGTAAGATGGATCTCTGACACGAACTCCCATCCACTGTGCGGGTCGAATACTGGGAACATCGTTTTGCAGGGTGCCTCTCTGGAATACCAAATGCCAACGTCCACAGGAAATGTGTACAGGGAGTTTCAGCGTTAGTGAACATTAGGAGAATATCAGCATTAGGGACAGAATTAGGTACCAGATTTATTAAAAATCTTGATTAGATACAAATGACAGTAACTCATAGCCTAGAATAGGGTACTATCCCGCTGTAAAATTTGTGAACAGCTTCAAAGCATCGAGTCCATCCCTAAACGAGTGCCCTCGAGCAGGAACACCCTGTACATCCTGTATATTGGGGCGGATGTGCTACTATTCATATCCTGTGCTGGTCATAAGGACCCTCGAAAGCAACAGAAACTTCCCACCTTACTGCACATACAAGCTTCTCTAAAAAATTTCAGTGTGCAATATTCCAGTAAAAGGGAATCAATACATTAACATTCTCAAAGTACAAGTAGCCTCCGTGTCACACTCGGAAGAAACCGTCGATACTAATGTAAAACACAAAAGACATTGATCTCTTCGATATTGAATGGAGAGCCCCGGCAAAAGGCCACTTAAGCCTCAGCATTGGAAGCCAATAAAATGGGAGTTACCAGCGAAAGCTCGCTTCTCTCTTCTACAACAAGCTTTGCTTTCAATGAAAGTAAACCAGAAACATCGTGGAACACGTTTAACAGCTCCCTTTTTCAAATGACTATGTCTATGTGAAAAGTCGAACAAATTGCATCTATTGCAGAGTTTCCCAACCTTATTTGAGTCGCGATCTCTTTTCATAATATTTAAATAACCAGCGATCCCCCTCCCCCAATATGAGGTAAGGTAAATATTTCCTTCCTCCTAAAATAAATAAATGCTAAAAATCGTAAACTAAAAATAACCGTGCGACCCCCCAGAAAACACTTCGCGATCCACAGGTTGGGAGTCACCGACCTATTGCTTACTCGGATAAAAAAATCCAATTTTTCAACTTTTGTGGTTTCCGTACTTTGTCACGGACAAGTGTGCTCGGCTCCATTCTAAAATAGAAATATGAATTTTTTTCCACTGACACTGGCGGCACTCAACTGATACGCGTGGGTCCGCCATAATTCGGCTAATTAGCCCACTCGTCCGCGAGGATTTGGTTCCGCTTGATAAGCCTATCGAGGCCGTTGGACGCGACTGTCCTTTGATATGCCTTGTGGATAAATAAGGCGTCTGGGAACTGATGAGTCAGAGCGGATATATCTCTTCTTACAGGGCCCTGGCCCTCGGTTTAACGAGGTTTGGTCGAGTTACCGATCCACTCGGACGCTAGTGTCGCGTGACGCTCGGTTAGCACAATCCGTCAATCGCGGTCTCGTGTTTCGCCCGGGAGCTTTGCCAATCGAAACGCGACGCTCGAAGGTCGATTATAGAAGCGTTCCTGTCCCGTGTTTCGCGATCCCCGATCGGCAATGGCAATTAAGCTACGTTAATGACTCCATTCGTCATCGAGTCGCGCCACTTAGCTCGCCCCTAATGGATTGGAAAATCTGGTACTCGAGAGTCGTACTTTCTAAGCATCTGCAGGCCCACTCTTTGAACTGTTATCGTCATCGCTCGTCACTATTAGTGCTTGTAGACCGTTTGACGTGGACTGTGGGAAGTTTTGAAGTCGTGCTTGGAATTCTTTTTATTTCCAATCTTTTTATTTCACAACCTTCGCTTGTGAGTTCGTTAGTTTTTCAGGGTGAAATCTTGTAAGCTAATTTCGACCCACTTCCAGACATCCGATCGCCTTGAAACTTTGCATTCATACGAAGTTTTGATGACAATACAATATTTTCACTAATTGTAAGAAGCATAAAACAATTTATAGCTAGTAAATTTTTTTTAAAACAAACTTTATATCTATAATTTATTGCAGATAATGAAGATTAAAATTCTCGAAGACTAAAAGCAAGCTTTTATTAAAATGTACTAAAAAGGAAAAAAATAATTTTCGTACCTGCCTAAATGATTACCTTAAAAGAATTTTAGTACATTTTAATAAAAGCTTGTTTTTAAAAAACTTTAAATATTATATTCTCGTTGATTCTGCAGAGATAAGTCTTCGATTCAGGGGTAGATTTAATAGCAATGCAATTTTCTCGTTACATTCATCTCGAAGATAGAATCGGAAGCTTCCGTTTCTACTTACGTTATCTAAGTAGTACCTACGTATCTGATTCTCCAGCAGTTACTCCTAGAAGTCTGCTCACCTGCGAATCTCCTGCAACCTCTTTGCTATTCCGCGAAAGGAGGCTGCCGTCGTGTCGGAACGAAAATACCATCCGCTGAAAAATATGCTCCTGCCAGGAATGTCCACGAAACCGTTAATCCATCCAGTTCTCGTACGGTTTCTCGATGTAAATTCCTCGACGGCCGAGCTTCAGGCCTAATTAATAACGCGAATCGCAGGAACAATGGGGCAAAAACTGACTCTGGATCCCTGGCTGCTTCGTGCTCGAGGAAGCAAAGACCGACCAAGTGGAAGGCAGCCTATATCCTGGGAATTTCCTTGGTCTGGGGCCCAGGCCATGCACGTCATCCGGTGATTTTACCATTTCCTCGTGATAATTATCAGGGCTGCCGATGTCGGAACGGGAAGCGACCACAGCTTGCCGCGATTTTAATTCCTTCAACGCGGATTTGTGTATAGGCTGAGTAGGCTGCCTGCTAGGGAGCAAATTTGGGGGCATCGTAAATGCCTATTTGCTTAATATGCGAATAAAATATTGAACTTGATAACTAGATTTAGTCGAGATTTACTGGAATCTAAATTTAATAATTTAATAGAAAGGACCACTTTTTATTTCGGCTATTTCGCTCGGGTGATCTTTAAACACAGAGGCTTGAGACAATTTTAAAACCAATTCACTTTTTTTCTCGTGTAGCAAATTGGCAATAATATTAAAAATTGTCTCAACTCTTCTGCATATAGTCATCTTCTGCAAATATTTTTTGATATTTCACGGGTAGGGCAGCAAACGCTTGTTACTAAGGCTGCTAAATATCCAAATCCGTCTTTGCCCATGTCGTGGCTTATACAGACAAATAATACAGCTTGTCGCGATCAATTTCGTAAATGGCAATATTCTGTTCCATCGGCTCAGATAAAACGACGATAGTGTATGCCTTTCATTAAGAAAGTGTAGATCTTGTCAGCTGGGTCAACACAGGGCACTTTGTTACTGAAACATCGTGTTCTGATGTATGTAGACCTTCCATGTACTTAAAATTTCCTCATCTTTCGGAATTACCTCACCTTACTGATCGTGGTCTCTAAATCAGGAAAATGAAGTGTGGACACGCAGAACCAGATTCGTGGATAACCACAGGAAACGAGATCCATGGAGAAACTTGTTTAAATTGTGGGACTCCTGGCAACTTTCTGATCGCTATTTCTACGCGATAATCTACGTGATAATTTATCGTTCAACTTAACCGTCACATTTCTTTTATCACTGTTAAACGATGAATTTGGACTGATAATCGCATTGTTCATTCTTTATCGGAGATCGCGCGCAATTCTTTGTAGCGAGAGTTCACAGTGAAGTCCAATTTAAAAGCTAAAACGATTCGTAGCATAGACTTGTTAAAAGGTTTTTTTTTATCGCAAATTGCGACGTTTCCTCGACGCAATACAGTATCAAACGTACGGTCTCCAGACTGACTGGCCGGGAAGTCGGGATTGATAGCGGTAAAAATAGACATTAATTATGGAAATGAGTGACAACGGGATTTATCTCGGATCCTCTGAGCCAGCGCATGCAATCATGATTCACGCGTCATCGGAGCACTCGATCTTAAGTAGTACATACACTCTGACTCATTTATTTGAATTTCCACGATCGACCAGAAGCTCGCCGTAGCGTGCGCGATCTCTGATCCTCCCTCAACACCTCCTTGACCCCTTGCGGGAACTTACACGATGATTCAACTACTGCCACTTCCGCCTCCCGAGTCTTCATAATCGACCAGCTTTCGAGGAAATCAATTACTACGCAACCCGCTACATGCGATCCAATTCCGCAGATTCGCTACCATCATTTTACCAATTAATTAACACATAAAGAACCAGTGCAGAGCTTTCTCGTTCTCACTTCCCATTGCAAGAAACGAGCTGCGGTAACTGTAATTGCTACATACTACACAATGTTCGGAGTAAATTACATTCTTGAAGAATCCAGTGCCTGTATTCTACCCGCACCAGCGATCCTCCGTGTCGAATAATAATATATCGACTCCATACCAGACGACCAGGCTGTCGAGGTGAGAATTTCACTGTTCCACGAACCGATCACAGCTCGCGATGCTACACGCGATCGAAGCTCTTCCCTGTCCCCTCTCGTCGCCTCTATTCGCCGAGGTTTCTCTTCGTGCTGGACGCTTCCAGTTCCGTCGGTTTCGCCGGCGAAACGGGCGACGGTGTCGCAAGTGGAAGGCCCCTCCTTGCATCGGCGCGGTGTTAAATTACCTGCGACACGGGCTCGCGAAACGGCTCTTGACTCGCACGGGGACCGTTCCGTCCGATGTCATCGCGCGCTGCACGGATTGCGCAAAACGCGGCGTAATTAAGCGCCTCGCGGAGCGAGACAAGCGGGACCCCGTCTGGAATAGGTGGGAACACAATCTGGACGGAGGTGAAATGAAATCGTCGGGGGCCGGGATTGTGTGCTGTGAATGAACGCGCTCGTGTTTGGACGCGTGCACCGTATATGGCGGTCCTTCGCGCGCCCGGCAATGAAATAAAATCGGAGGTGATCGTACGGGGAAGAATGCGGGCTTGACTCACCGATCTCCTTCAGCGTTTTAACCGCGGCGGGCTTCCGAGTGAAATTAGAAACACTGGTATCCATCAAATTTCAGTGACTACCTTTAGTAGGTACTCGGCTTCGCCCGGAATTTAAATTCTGATTTTTTAAAAATATATTTTTTTATTTTTTTGTGAGAATAGTCACATTCGTCTGGATTAACCAGGCGTAATGAGCTGAGGCACATTTCGTGATCCAAGAGTTTACCGTTCGAACGTTTTTAAGCGAGAGACAAACACAGAAACATGTAAATTTTCTGCTCTGTATATCAAGATGTTTGAAATAGACTACAGTTCCACGATAAATATGAATTGAAATTGAATTCTTAATCGTGAAATCACTGACGATGCGAGTGAAGGATCTCGGCGTGCATAATCAGTGGCGATGATGCGGGTGACTGTTGGTCGATTGAGTCATAGCTGTTGGAATTGTATGTAATCGTAGGGATGACTGATCGTGATGGATATTGTTTGGTATGGCTCAGTGTTCATAGGTCAGGGTGTGCTTTATCGTTACTGTTAGGAGGAGGTGTTGAATCGTAGCATTATAACAGAGTTTAGAGGAAGTTAGGATTTGCAATGATTTACCTTAGTCCTCTTCTACGCGTGATTCCAGAATTTCGTTCTCGTAGACGACTCCCCCATCCCATTTATTGTTAGCTAAAAATTGGAGTCGTGTCAAGTGTAATTCACGAAGAAGAATAGGGCCAGTTTCCATTATCTCGACTATAGCATTTGAAGGATCTTCCCAGCTCCATCTGTCCACTCCAGAAATTGGAGTTCACCCAATATTGGCGTCCTCTTATTGTTGGAGATATCAGAAGAGATTCGGCACAGAATTGGAAGCCTCCTCCCGGCAACTTTGAAATTAGCCGTCATCGGTTACTACATGTACATCCAGCCACCATCCAGCATGCCAAAGAATGTTCGTCAGCTACGGTTGAAGCAAGCCCGCCACGAGCCTCGCAATCTTCTGCCCCATTTTCTGTTCACGCAGAAACTAGTTCTGCAGCGCGAGAGCAGTCGCGGCTACAGCACCCAAGGTGTTCTACTTTCGAATAGTATTTATTACGTCCCAACTTCATAACCAAAACGGGACTGTCCGACGACCAGGATGGACTCGATTACCTCGCCTGACGCTGCAACGCCGGGAGCCAGTCGAGGAAATCGTCGGGCGCTTTCCCTTTCGTCGCGGGCATCCGCGATTCCAGCCGCGGCAATTAATTACGCCAGTAATTGATCCGTGTCGTTAACCTTGCTCGCGTTCGGTCTCACTTTCGCTCGCGCTGTAAATCAAATCATGCGTGAATAGAGCGCCGCGCCGCGTGCATTGCGAGCGAGCAGAGGTAAACGGGAGGAGTGAGCGAGGAGAAAGAGGAGGATCGATGCGGGAGGTTGTCTGGCGATAGTAGCGAAGAAGCGATCGATTCGCTCCCTGAATGCTGGGGCATTGATAACGAGTGGGCGAAGTTATCCCTCTACATCGAGAAACCGTCAGAATTGCATGAAAAATCGCACGTTGCAGCGGCGCTCCAAGCTCTGAGAATCGCTGCATTGTTTTTAGTAATCCTCTCTGTAACCCTCTTTCAAACAGAACGCAGGTCTCACAGAGGATTTTCGATCGCCAACTATGGGCACCTATACATGCACGAAATTGAAATAGAACATCTGGGAAAAGGGGAGTAAATTGGAAATCTTCTACACTCTACAGTTATGCCATCTTCATATTCATTGTATCTTGTTTTCTTTATAAAAAAAAACAGTTAACACTGTTAACAGTGAGTTTTCTTCTTGAATGAGCGAAAGCGGTGTTAAACCTTCAACGATTCACTCCGACGAGAGAGAAATTCGTAATCGACAGATTTCCTGGCCATTCCGTTACGTTAGAATTCCAGGGTGCGCTTAATGGCCAGGGAAAAAAAGATACGAAACCGTCGGTTGCGCAAACGTTGGTTGCACAAGCGCCTTCGGTGGATTAGCTTGGCTTCATGGTAATGCCTAGGTGCACCGTGTGATTTGCAGTATCAGTGGAATTAGGGTAAAGGAACTATCGACCACTGACCAGGCTCCGTAACGTGTGCATATTCTTCAGCTGCCAGCGATCAGCTTGGAGCAGTTCAATTATCGCCACTTGAGCCAACTTCCATGCGGCTAGCGAACTTTTTGCGCTCACGGCCTGTGTCCGATGGCGCCTACTAACTCTCGCAGGTCTACTTTGACCCGTGACATAATTTCATTCATGCACATTCTTACAATATGTATATTTCTACAGTGGCCCTTGATCTCGTTACGATGTAAACTCCTTACCTTTTCACGTAAGTAGCCTGACACGTAAGATGGGCCAAAGTGGACCCAGTATCCACAGCGCGAGGCTGTACGTTCCATGTAAAGCATAATCGTAATTTATTCCATCGTGACGACGCATCACGCCTGCCTGTTGCATATAAAGTGAATCGCCTGCTGGGTGAAAAAGTGGCATCATCCGGGGTGGGGAGATCGTTACGAAAATTGACATTACGTTGTGTACGTACAATACTTGTCAGCTGGTTTGCGCTGGTTTTACGTCAGAATTGCTCGGTCACGAGGCGTCGTGTTTGTTTGCCCGATTGACCGTTTAAACTGCCTTTCTCGATTTATTCCTGTCTAAGTACGTTTCCAGTCGCGCATGTCTTGCAGAGGTATAGCGACCAATCTGGAGGTGTATGAAACGATATGTCTCTGGGTATGAAGTACTAAATGCGTTATTCGCGGCCTATCACCAAATACTGATGTCTAAACTGGAATCCCTTGGGGCGTAGTTCTAGATTCGAGAGAGGGCACCCAAGGGAACTATCCACTTTGCACCTTGGCGCTCCTATTTCTTTATTCCTTGCCCTAAAAAGGTAAAATGAAGAAAAGAGAAAATAAAAAAGAAAAAAGGAGGAACGAATTTTTTTATATAATTAAAATTAAGAAAAAAGAAATTAGAACATAACTTCTAATATAATAATCTTATTATTAATGACATGGCAATATTAAACTCATATATTTAAATTTGGTAATGTTTATTTGTTAATTTTATTTTCTTTATTATTGTTATTATTACTCCTTTTTTAGCGATTTCTTTCTCGGGTCCCCAAAATATTTTTTGTACCCAGGCCTCTTTATAGAAAAGCCCGGCCCTGCCTATTTATTTGCGGGGTGCTATGCGTAACCACGATGCACAACGAATCTGGTATTCTACTATTGCTTCTGCGACGATACTGTTGATAAGCAGAAGCGAATGAAGTATCGGCTGGCGAGGATGAAGAGTGTGGGTGGTCGAAGGTCAGTCTCTTGGACATGATTGCTAAGGAGATGTATGTAGGAGGGTCAATGTCGAGGGGCTAGCTGAAAGTAGGTCAGTTTTCTTATTCGTCTTTGGATGTCTGTGCGTTAGGCTTTACAAAGGCTCCTGACTCTAAACTCCACGCCTCACAAGCTCCTTCACAAACTCAACAATTCTATTCAAGATTACTTGGAACAGTTTAAAGAACCTTCGCTGTCCCGTTGTAATTATTCTTTCCATATTAATGACCGTCAACAAGTGACCTTCAGCCGCATTCTAACTAAGTCTAATTGCATTTTATCTTCGGCGCGCACGCGATAAGCCGCTCCGCGATACGTACATACATTCCTCCAACGTCTTCAAAACTCTAGAAACTCAACGTGAATCGAAATTAATGGTTTTACCGATGACTAATCTCCCACGATCGTTTCCACGATCATGTTCTGCAATTAGTAGGCGCACCTCGTCGAATGGCGTACACGTATATCCTCTTACAGAACGTTAATCTATACACACCTAATTCTACCGCGGAAAGATCGGCATTTCACTCTTCTCTTTATAAACCCGATTACAGTTGGCAAGCGGGGCAACATTCTTCCCGTAATCATTCCTCCGTCGCCACTCCAACGTAATTAACACACGATTTTACGTAATAATCCTATCGAATCGATCGCGAAGCCTGCGTAGTCGCACGTGTCCCACGTAGGTGGGTTCTCGACGTAGTCACCTCCGTCGTTACCTTGGGACCAAGGAAACCAGTTGACTCAACGATGGAAATCTGGAACGCGTGTCGCGAACACCTTTTATCGGCACTTATTCCCCGTGATCTGTACTTTCCCTCGAGCATTATCGTCCAGAGAATCTTGCCGCGCCCGTTGAAAGCACCCTCGCCGAAGATCGATCGATTATCGCGAAGATGTCTGCGTGGCTTGATCGCAGGTTCAAGTACCCGTGCCAGGAAATTCGGGGCGAGATTCGCGGCCATTCGATTCCGTCGCCAGTCGCGACGGCCGTTGCGGTAGATTAAGAAATGACGGCGGTTATTAGGCCGCATTAAGGCCAATATCGTCGCTGGTTTCACGTGGAGTCGCGAGCTCCTCGCGGCCTAGTCCGGATTGCCTATTAACGACAGCGACTCCCTTTTCATCGAGTAATTCAATCGTGATCGCCAACGGAGAGAGCACGCATCCGCGCGCGCGGGAACACTTGGGCGCCGAGAATGGGGTGGGGACAGAGCGCAATGCGACGCTGGTGAAACCAGTTCTCAGGATAAAAGGGAACGAGAGAGAAGTCTGACCCCAGCGGGGCACCCGCCTCTATAGGGTGTCCAGTAACCCGTTGCAATTCCTCCTCCGAGAACGTGCCGAAGTCTCCCAGTGATATTTAATACCCCCTCGAACTTTTACCGCGAGCCCCCTCGCAATATCGCCGGGGCACTTTGAGTTATGCGAGCGGTCGCGGAGGGGGAAGCTGGTCGAAGTCGAATGCTTGGATTTAGAAATTGGAATGGGTGCGGAACGGTGGGGATCCTTGACGAATAATTTCAAGGAACTTCTGGCGATTGATTTATCTTTTTTGCTGGAGACGATGAAGGTGAATCTTAAAGGTGCAAATTCCACGAAGAGATTTTATATGGGACTATCACGAGATAAAAATCTCAGCAACAACTAAATGTAAATAATGAAACTAGTCGCGAGAGATGGGATTTTTGAAAATATATCATGAAACGAATAATTAAAAAATAATTAAATAATTGTCTCGCGAGATATAAGTCTCACGTGAGACACGATATATTTGTCTCGTCGTGGATTTGCACCTTTAGGACCATCTGAAGTAGTCTGATTCGCGGGTGTTCCTACTCGAACACGTTACCCCGATTAATGTAATAAATTGGAATCCTCTGGACCACAAAATGTATGAAGCTGCTCCGCGAGACCTCAGAGCAGTCACCTTCCATTCCAGGGCGTATTTCATTCTTTCCCTCCAGTCAGATTCTAAGTGCACTCCGGCGACCGTAGCATAAACCGAGATTTTGATCTCGGGAAAGGTTGCGCTCGCCCGTTTCGTGGCTGCCACACCGTGCCTCCGTAATTCCAAGTGTATGAGATCACGGTGTACTTTAGCTACGAAAAAGTCGAGAAAGTTATCACGGAGCACCGTGTTTCCAAGCTTTTTTCCGCTTGTTACCGCGAGCCTCGAGGACCGCGCCTCTGCACAGTGAAACACAATTCCGGTCGACGGAATCACATATTTCTAAACGAACTTTCGTAGTCGCAGAATGAATCGCCCAAGGGGGTCGCCAGAATCCACCGTTTTCGCAATTCTCCAACTGAAATTAAATTGCGGAATTAAATCTCAGTGCCTCTTTCCAGTAGCTGGGAGCACGGGTGTCAGTTTCGAAGAACGTCTTACCGGTTTTATCGCGTTCGTCGATCATTGTCGCGCCGGAGGAAAAGGAAGACGCGGAACGCCCGAGCGTTGGCGCGCAATTGGCTCCGTTGTTTCCGCGGCGTCTCCTTTTCCGGATTCCAGCCGCCGTCCACGCGCTCGGTATGCAAAAGTCCGTTTCTCCGCCGATGCGCATGTAATCCTCGGGCGAGCGACGCAGCCGCAGAATTCTAGAAAGCGAAGAACAACAGCACTTGGCCGCCAACCCGCGCAACGCTTCAGGCTTGAGTACATCTATAACTTTAGTTATGTAACCGACAGTGTACGTAATATATTGTTCTCCGTTCGATTCCCTTCACTGGAGCAAGCACTCGCTGCTTTTTCCGTCCTTAAACGCATTGTCGAGGTAACGAGTTTGGACTTCGGTTCACCGAGCAGATCGGGTTTTCTTAGAGGCGGCTCCTCAGTGTAAGATCAAATTAAGATCTGAATTAAGGGTAGCTGCTTCTGACAGGAACATTTAGAGTTAGTTTTTAGAGTTGGTTAGACGACAAGGTGCTCGTGGAAGTTGTTATTCTGTTTGACTTGGATTTAATGGTTGAAGGGTTTTAGGAACTTCTGTTTTCAGTCTTACTGAAATCTGGTTTTACATACTCTTCGTTTCTGTACTCATTTATCATCACCATCGTTACTGGTGAAGGAAATCGAAGAGTTCTTGTCGAAAGCACTGTAAGTGTAAAAAATCAAAGTTTCCTGACTTTAAATTATTTAGGAAATTTCTATTTTCTATTTTCTAAATTCTATTTTCCGCATTAATATAGTATATTAATTTTTCGTACAATATTAACAAAATTTGCAAGCTTCAAACATCATGAGAACCACCTCTATTATGTGCACCGACTAACCCAGACCTGACCCTTCAGAACCTCTATTTTTATCGAGCGATAAAATCTTATATGAACCAGGTCATCGCGGGGCAATATGATAAATTTAATGACGGAGTTGGATCGAGCGCAGACTGGAGAACAAGGCTGTTATCGATACCTGACGTGCTGTAAAGGCGGGTGGAAAGGAGCGTTTACGTTGACCCGGTGATAAATCACCCAGGATCGAAGCGGTGGATTTTGCTGGGTCAGCGAGCTCCGTCTCGACTTCTCGGTATTTCGAGTACAACAACGCGAGATTAAGTCATCACGGCGTGGCCTCGTATCGTTTCATCTAGCACGCTCGCTACTTAGCGCCGCGTCCATTTCAATCCGCCACAAATCACCGCCTTATACTTAACCCGTCCAACAACCACTTTTTAAACACTCCAAAAGCAATAATTGTAAGCCTGCAGCGCAGCATCTTTTTATTTATCCACGAAATCCTCCCGCAAGCTCGGATTTGCCTTTTTAATCAGCTTTGTCACCGGCGAATGTAACTGTTTTGCTGCACGGTAAATTCACTGGCCCGGTTAATCTCGATGTTCGCGAACAGCGTGCAATAAAGAGGCATCGACGCACTAATTTTTTCCTCCGCTCTTCCGTCAGTCAACAGTTTTGCGAAATTTGATTGTTTCACGGTGACAGCGGGAGTCATTATTACTGGGCAGTATTTCGGTCGCACTCCTTTCTATTATTATTCCTATTCTCGTGCATCAGTGATATTAATCCTACGTGAATTTCAATATACATTTCAAATCGTTCGCACGCTGACCGTTAATATGCGAACATGGCGAGTAATGTTTTAATTAAAAGTAAAAATTCATCGAATTATATAAGTTAGAATTAGTGTCTGGTATCTCGGAAACGGTCGTCATCGATGGCACCCCTTCCTGTTATCATCCTCCTTCATTTGTCAAGATTATTAATCCTGCATGAATATCAGTAGGTATACATTTCAATCGTTAATCTGCAGACACCGGAAATAACGTTTCAATCAAACCCAGAAATCCATATAGGTAATTACAAAATCCGAATATCGAGTTACTTTTGCAGCAACAGCGTTAGGGTAAATCCGGGAGATGCGGTCGGGCCGGAGAGTTGGTCGAGTCGCTATATTTCAGACTCTATATTTTACTCTATACGTAAAAACGCGTTAAAGTGCAGACCAATTACTTCTCTAGAAGCCAGACAATTGAATGAATAGCGTCATTTCGGTTCCTTCTGTGTTTTTCTAGATTTACAGACTATAAAATGTAAACTGAGGTTACATTTAACCTCTTTTGTCAAACAACGGTGTACAGAATCGTATTTAAAATATACTTCTAAGTTTATTTTTATTTAATGTTTGGGATAATAAGATAGTAGAGATATCGAGGGACAATGCAGCCAAAGTATTTAGCCATATTAACTCTTCCTCTCAAAACTAACGAGAAGACCATCCCTCGCTGCAGAAAGGAGAGATGGTCGAGTTATGATTCTTTTATTATTTTTATTTATATTTTTATTTTTTATTATTATTTTATTATTATTATTGTTTATTTATTTTATTTATTCACTTTTGTATTCATTTGCCTTGCTAATCGCCGGTAGGTAGTTCGCTTTATCTTTGATGTGTTCTTTACTTGTTTAGCGGAAACAAATTAAATATCAATGAATCTGTAGCTGCATTCACTCATAAATAATTTTGCTTTCTTCTTTGTTATTATTCCATGAATAATTATGTGAGTGGTCTCTGCCAACGACGAAAACCATTTCTCCCGGCACCTCGGGAGAGGTGGTCAGATGTGATGACTTCAGTTTTCAATCCGATTTACAGTAAATATTGTCTTAAACCAAATATCGACCGGTTTTTCTGAATCAGCATAAAATTCTGAACATATTAGGTTTGTTCTGATAAAATAAGTAATATCTGTATTAGGTTTAATGGCCATTTTATATTAGGTCGACCGCGTCTCCTGGATTTACCCTATCAGTCGTTGCCTGAATCTCATTTCACCTGCCAGCACTGATTTGAATATTTCCCGAACGATCGATGATTCAGGATTATCTACAGCATTATATCACCCACTATCGGTAAAGCATCTTCAATCGTTTTTCCTCTATTCCCTCTTTATCGAACATCCGATAACACTTTGATAAGGGTACGCGTCTTGTGCAGACTCAGTCTTGCGCTGCATATCCCCGCGATCTGGTCGTTTCTCTCTCTAAAAACAGTGGTGCACCGCCTCCCGCCATGGAGATCCGCGAAATGGAAAAGTGGGACGTTATCGAGGAGTACTTGAAGGATTTCTCGTATTTTTTCCGATTAGTAAGTACCGCGAATTTCGCCCGTGCCTCCGCGGGT
Source organism: Andrena hattorfiana (assembly GCA_944738655.2). Lineage (NCBI taxonomy): Eukaryota > Metazoa > Arthropoda > Insecta > Hymenoptera > Andrenidae > Andrena > Andrena hattorfiana. The sequence goes on along the minus strand of OX122892.1, from coordinate 30,360,566 downwards.
CCAACAGTCGATCGTGCCTTTTACGTAAGCCACTTGACTCGCGGCATCGATTAATCGCTGGGCGTGAATACGCACCGCGAGCATTCGATTTCTCTCAGCCACGTAGGAGCCGTTGACGGTGGCGTTTCCGTTGGTCGATAGTGGTCTTCGCGGAACGATTTGAGCGAGTGCGATTTGGGCATTGGAGGCGATGCAGTGACTCATGCCCGCTGATCGTGCCCGCTGATCGTGCCCTTCGAATGCGAGGCGTCGCTCCGGCAGCGATTAGAGATCTCTGTTTAATCGTACGATGCGTCAGGGTGGGGAGAGTAAACAGTTTCGCGTGGATAAAAATGGGGGACGATGATAATTGCGCGGAGTCACCGGTTCACCAGCGGGAACAAGATGCTAAATTAGTCGGGCGCGACACGGTTCCACGGAGAAACGGCATAACGAACTGCCGATTAACCCCGATGCTATTTTCCGAGAAGTCCCGTATATGACTGTTCCCGGACGCTATTGTCCTCCGTGAAAATTGCGCTGGCTGTGTTCTTGAAATCTGGCTCGCCTCTATTGCACACATAGGCACCTGCCATTCGCGATAAAAGTCCGCCTTGTTCGCACGTGCGAGATACACCAGCAATCGAGAACTGTACGCCGGATAACGTGATCCGGTAATTCCCGAGGACACTTATCTTAGGATTGCATGCACTTTTTTGTTATCGCCTAGGGAATTGAATGTTTAAAGTTCCGTGTGATGCTTGAGAATTGCGAGTGTTTGATGGGCGAATGTGTGAAGGAAAGTGTGGCAATTGAATCGCGAGTTCGTTGTGCTGTCCTTTGAACTTGGAAACCTGACGATCTGACACACTCGATGATCCTATATCCTGGAGACAATGACTCGATTAACCCCGCACCCGTCGACTAAACCAAGCCCCGAAATAACGAATCCTGAATATGCTTCTTCACCTGGAATACCTGAGAACCTTGAAGACCTAAAGATATCGAAAGGAGATCCCAAAGCAGTCGATTCAATTTCCTCCATACCACTACAAAACCAAGCTCCTGAGAATCTAATCCTCAAACACCTGAAGAGTCAGAGACCACGAGACATAGAATCGAAGATCCTAGATCCTAGATCTTGGATCCTGCGGCATGTTCGGGTGTCGAAGAATCCCTAGACCCCGAAATTCCTGGAACAGTAAACCACATATTTGATCCTCCACCTCCCGAAGAAGAAACCCCAGTCTGAAGAGTGCTTCTATTTCGCCAGATCGATGAGAATGGGGACGGGTTCATCAACCTCACAGAGCTGCGCAGCGCCCTGGACATCTGCGGGTTCAAGATGCCCGGTTACAAGGTGCGGCAGATGATCGAGGAGTACGACGACAAGCAGAGGTTGGAGCACAAGGGGCGGCTGTCCTTCGAGGAGTTTGAGAAGCTGTGCAAGGAGCTGAAGGCCAACGAACTGGGCTCCACGTTCAAGCAGGTGGTGTCGAAGAAGGAGAACCTCGAGACTTTGGGTGGAATTTCGGAGGCGTCCAGCGAGGGGACCACGCATTCGGTCAGGCTGGAGGAGCAGCTCGCCTTCAGCGACTGGATCAACACCAATCTGTCCCATGATCCCGATCTCAAGCACCTGTTGCTCATCGACGCGGAAGGGAAGACGCTGTACGATAAGGTGAAGGACGGGATTCTTCTGTGGTACGTAGAACACCTCTATTCTCAGTACTTTCAGTCACCCATCCCCTCTGCCGTCTGATAATTAACGATCTCCATCTTGTTGCAGTAAAATCATCAATCACTCCTGCCCGGACACCATCGACGAAAGAACGATCAACAAGAAGAACATGACTTTGTACAAGAAGCACGAGAACCTGACCCTAGCCTTGTCCTCGGCCCAAGCAATCGGTTGCAACATAGTGAACATCGACGCGCACGATTTAACGAAGGGTTCGCCCCACCTGGTCCTCGGCCTCCTATGGCAGATCATAAGGATCGGGTTGTTCAATCAAATCACTCTGGAGAATTGCCCGGGCCTGGCTACTCTCTTGCAAGACGGCGAGCGCATCGAGGACCTACTGAAGCTCTCCCCAGAGTCGATACTCCTGAGATGGGTGAACCACCACCTGGAGAACGCTGGAATCGCTAGGCGCTGCAATAACTTCCAGTCGGACATCACCGACTCCGAGATCTACACGTACCTTATCAAGCAGATCGCGCCGAACACATCCGGTGTCACTCTGGAGGCTCTAATGGAGCCGAACCACACATCTCGAGCAGAGATCATGCTCCAGCAGGCGGCCAAGTTGGGATGCCGTAGCTTCGTCACGCCCAGCGACGTGGTGAACGGTATCTACAAGCTGAACCTCGCCTTTGTAGCGAATATGTTCAACAACTACCCGGGCCTGGACAAGCCGGAGAGTAATATCGAGGGCCTGGAGTCTCTGGAGGAAACCAGGGAGGAGAAGACCTACCGAAACTGGATGAACTCGATGGGCGTCTCCCCGCACGTCAACTGGCTCTACTCCGACCTGGCGGACGGCCTGGTGATATTCCAGCTCTACGATATCATCAAGTCGGGCACGGTGAACTGGAACAGGGTGCACAAAAAGTTCACCAAGCTGCGCAAGTTCATGGAGAAGCTCGAGAACTGCAATTACGCGGTCGAGCTTGGTAAAACGATGAACTTCTCGCTGGTCGGTATCGCTGGCCAGGATCTGAACGATGGGAACGCCACGCTGACGTTGGCGCTGATCTGGCAATTGATGAGATCGTACACCCTGTCGATCCTGACGTCGCTGGCCGGCACGCAGGGCAGCACACTCGTGGAGAAGGAGGTTGTGCAGTGGGTGAACTCGAAGCTTCAGGGGGCGGGCAAAAGCAGCAGTATCAAGGGTTTTCAGGATAACTCGATATCGAATGGGAAAGTGGTGATCGATCTGATCGACGCTATTAAGCCAGGCTCGGTCAACTACGACCTGGTGAAGGACGGGGGCACCGAGGAGGTGAGATTGATGACAGTTGGAGCACGGTTTGAATAGCTGGTCGATTCGTTGATTTCAAACATGTCGAGAGTGAGGTCGTTCCGCGAGATCATTGTTCCGCTTTGCGCGCTCCTCGATCGATAGCGCGGCAAGGCTTTTCGAGTTACGGCCTCGTAAACGTCGCGCTTTCGAGATTTAGTACGCTGTCCCGCGGCGAGATTTCGCTATCGAACAGAGGAGAGTAAGGTGTTCGCTTGTATTATTTACATTGCACTTTGCATCGGGGCTGTAATTGTTTCGAAGAATCTGCGCGCCATTTGCATAGAATTCAAGATCATATCGAGTTGCAGACAAAGTCACAAATTGTCAAAGTAACAGCGTTGCTGCGATAGGAAACTCGTTTCGTGAGAGAGAATCGGTAGATCTACGAAGAGACCCCCTAGACTCCTTAGAGGATCGAGGAAACCTCTCCGCGCGATCGATCACGTTTTGCTAATCGATGTCCATGCGCTTGATGTTTGCAGGAGAACCTGGACAACGCGAAGTACGCGATATCCTTGGCACGGAAATGCGGGGCGCGCGTGTACGCGCTCCCAGAGGACATAACCGAGGTGAACCCGAAGATGGTGATGACGGTGTTCGCCTGTCTGATGGCGATGGACTACGTCCCGAACATGGACACCGTGAAGCAACCGAACAACGTGAACGGGCAATAATGCCGCGCCGTTCTCGCAACCGCGCCCCATCACCGTTGTGCGCCAGAACTGTCGACTGAGTCCGCGGTTACCGCCGTCGTACACCGTGTCTCTTTAACGAGCGTCATAATTGTATATACCTAGATTATAGGATAGTCTTCTTTCCCAAAATAAGAAACTACAGAGATAGAGAGAAGTAAAGAAGGGTGTACGTCCCACGACGAAACGGATGGTGGCTGATGTCGGAGCGGGTGTATGAGGAGAGGCTACGCGTACAAGTAGAGAGTCTTCGATCGAAGCTTCAGGGCCGAGACCTGGAACGCCTTGCATGGCCCAGGAAGGTTTAATTAATTGCTAGCTAGCTTCGAGTGGAAATCGTTGAAGCGATGAGTTGGATAGCAGGTGGGCGAGCTGAGGTAGCCCTTCCGGTCGCGAGGGATCTCTAGCCACTCTTCTTGTGGATCCAGTCATTCGTGTGCGAGTATCGTGTCGTGTGGTACGGGGATTCTCCCAGCTCCCAAAGTTTCCGCAATCATATCCTTGTCTAACTCTCCGCGGTCATCGCGTGGCCGATAGATTTGTATAAATAGCGACTTTCTACCAACCACTGGCTGTCGATGGCACGATGGAAAGAGGAATGATCGATGGAAGGGATCGTGGTATCTGGATGGATGATACTATTAAGACTAATCGAAGATTGTATTAAGACTAATCGAATTCTCGGTCAGTGTTCTATCTCTTTCGACTCGCTCCAGGATCTTAATTGACGTCGATGGAACGAAACTAATTTGCGTATACCGGATATACGGCTTTCAGATTGTCGATTATATATATATATATATATATATATATATATATATATATATATATATATATATATATATATATATATATACATACATATATACTATATTTACATTTCTTGAATCATATATACACTTGAGATGTATACACGTATTTGATACAGCAAGCGTGTGGAGCACTGCCATAACTTTACAATGGCAGTGTCCTTAATCAATCAATTTAAAACTACGCTAAACGACTAGCTAGAAATTTATAAATACATACACTTAACTACTCCCGGAAAGGAAGGATTGCTTCAGCGAGGCTTTTGCCACGGTGAACTACCGAAACGTTCTTCAAAGCGGTTATCTTCTGTTTTTAAAAACAATATTGCATGGTGGTTGATTCGTGTCGCTCCAAAACGGACATTGTCCCATTGTTGCATTTTAAATCGTACTTGAATTCGCGCATTTTAAACGCATGTTTGTATGTGTTTTAAAGGATCGTAATTAGGATTGTGAGTTGAGAACGGTGATGGAGAGGGGAGATTAGATTTTACGATAAATTTCTTTATCAGCCTTCATTGAAACGGCGCCAGTCGTATTGGTGGCCGTTTAAACGTAGAGCATGCGAAACGACGCTGTAACTAAGTAGGAACGATACGAAATGAACGCACAATGATCATTGTAGCCGTGCCATTATAAATATCAGAGCGCAATCGTGATTGAACGATGTTTACGCAATATGTATTTAACGATCGATAAAGAACGGAAGGTACTTACGTATTTAACGATGTCGCCGTAACGCGGACTCGTTGCAGATTGCTTTCCCGTACTTTCTGCGAGTGAAACGGCGTTTCGATTCCACGCGCTTCCACGGCGTCCGTGTATTTTAAACGGGGAGGTGGAGACTGAACCTACGCGTTTTTCATTTTTAGCGGGAATTCTACGTGTTACACGATTTTGGTGCGCGCTATGTTGGTAGTTATCATTCAGAGAATTAGAGAAATTAAAACGAAGTAACATCGATCGTAGGATCGTGGGATGCTTAAGTACTCGAAATTTTAATCCAGTAAGAAGTCGTTCCACCGGGTCGAGCGCTTTGGAGTGAAAGTAGCTGAACTGTTGAGGTCTGAAAAGTCGACGAAATTACTGGTTTCGAGTTACTGAACCGTCCCGGGTAGCAGGGTTATTCGAATAGTCTATCTGGCTTGAATATTGAAGGTATTGGAAGTGTTCCGAGTACTCAATTCCGCCAGAGTACTCTGGGTATTCTAAGGGCTGGAGTGTCGGGCCAATTCCGGGGGAAAAGAGTACACCACGTTGCCAAACGGAGTTCAGTGTATTCTTATTGTGACCATGTTGGATCGCGTCTCAATTAAATTAAGATTAAATCGTTAGCGAATTGCTAAGCCGTAAGGACTAAATAGAGGGTGAGCTGTAGGTGATAATTGGATGAGAGTGCAATCCACGCTGATACCAGTTAGAGAATTCCCATGAAGAAAAGACTTGCGCGTTTCACAGTGAACCGGGACACGTTAAGCGTTAACCCCCTTCCATCTTTCCACTTACCGTCAATTACGCTAAAATTATTCGCTTTACGTTATCCATTCCACATGGCGATAATACAATTCGTACCAAGCTGCATTTCTTGCGTTGGGGATGCGAGAGCACATTCCCGGGGCGTCCTGAATCGATGATGGGTTCGAGCACGGGGACACTGAAACGCGTCTCCGCGATCCCACGAGCAATTGCCGCGTGCATCGGACCGCGAATTTTTTCACCAGGGCCGTTTGCAATCTGCGCATCTAGATGTTAAGGTTTAGTCACCAGGATAGAATGGCGATTCGAGGTGGTGAATATTGGGGATGAGCGATTATACTATAAGGGCATGAATTCTCCTTTCCCAATCAGTTCGTCGGTCGATTTAGAGAAGAGCGTGCAGCGATCGCTGAATTATGAATGCCTGCGTTCGCATACACACGACACTCCGTGCGTACATGAACGTGTGTGGGTCACCGTAGATATATAATTTAATGTATCCGTAATTTAAATAAAAACAAAAAGTTTATCTAATAAAGCTCGACGGTCGCGTGTTCCTGGCAGGGAATGGTCAGCGTCTTCTGCGGCGGACATCGAGGGAGGGACATGGAAATTGTGATGGATGTTGTAATAATGCTTTCGGTTTATTTTTTATTGCAGTGTCAATGGTATACTCTACGCAAACGAATTCTTTATAATAACTTTATTGCGTCTTTAGTTGCCGGTAGATCATTCGTTTCGTAATAGATATTTAAAAAAAAAAAAAAAGATATCCAAGCACCATTCATTTCATCGTGAAGATTCTGTCTACATCCGAGTTTGCTAAGATGGTGGTCTCCGCTGCCGCGCTGATGTCAGCTAATGCTCGCTTGGCAGCGCGAATATCGCGCAGGCTCAGGCTTACGTATTGCGAGATGGCCAGCAAATTCTTCAGTTTATCCGAACCTAGAGTACCGATCCTCGTCATCGATGACACGAACTGAACGTCAGACACGAACAAGCGGCTGGACGAACTTTCCTGTAAAAGTCACAATGGTTTCATATTGCGGAATTCGATTCTCTATAGTACCAACTCTATGTTCTAAATTATAGTGAAGCGTTGAGTCAAGTGTTGTTTCTTTCGGAACGAGTTCAACGACCTATTACACAAGATAATGTAAAGTGTTAAGGTACTCTTGATCCTATTTCTCATCCACAAGGATAAAGCTCAGAACCTCGAGTAAATAGTACGAAAAACAAGTCTCTGAAATCGTTTTCCCGGAGCTCTGACGCCTTAACGGCTATGCCCTCCAAAAGAATCGCCAGAAGTTTAGCTGTGTTGGGCACACTTCGTGGTTCAAAGTCCACTTAAAGTTGTGGGGACATTGGAAACTGAATCTTTCATAGAACTAATAATAAGTGCATCTAGAACACTTTACACTACATAGCTTCCAGTAACATCAACCCATAAGAATCCCAGAACCAAAAACCCCGAATCTCCAGTCCAAGAATCTTTAACGATAGGCCGTTAAACTCTTCTAAAAAATATTTGTCGCCCTGTACAACATCCCCGTTGATACAATCACTCCCCCTAAATTAAGTACAGTATTTACAGCCTTGCCATCCACCATCGTTCATGAATCACACTTGTAAGAAAGTAGCCGCTTACTAAAGACGAGTGGAGGTCGGACTCTACAACGACGCCGCCGTAGGAGCCGAAGTAGAAGGGTGCGTAGCAGCTGCAGTTGTTCAAGTTGGTGGACTTCTGGATCACTATAGCCTCGCCCGGTACCTTGTTCAAATGTGGAAGGGACTCCAGCTCGTATCGATAGTTCTTCGTCTTGCTGATCCCCCCTTTCGATGGGAAATGATTGATCCCGACAATGACGACGCACTGGCCGATCGTCGTGTTCTCCACGATCTCGAACGTTCCGTCGGGCACGCCGTTCAAGTCGGCGCCGATGTTGAATCGCTCGACCAGCAGCTTCAGCTCGTTCAAATTCTCCACGTGCACACCCTCGTCCACCACCAGGTACTCCACACCGTGGTCGTTGAACTTGATCTCGAACGGATCCTCGCTGCATAAATGCTTCGCCTCCGCCTCTGTTATCTCGATCTCGTTGTCGTTGGTCACGTCCATGCTCTGCTTGCGACAGTTCGCCAAGCGACAGTTGAGCCCATCCGGCCCCCTCGGTCTGCAGAATAGGTTCATCATGGTGTAGTTGGATATCTGGGCACCTTCATAGTCCATCGGGGTGGAGGTGATGTTCATCTTCACGTCGAACACGTACTCGGGCCCGTGCTTCCACATGCTCTCGTCGACCTCCACCCGGGCCACTGAAAACAACATGCAGGAATTCCGATTTTTATTCTCACCTTCCGACGCGTTGACGAGCTCCACTTTCAGTGGAACATAACACCGCATGTTTAACTAAGATTCGAAGCTCTGAATCGCGAGCGGTGTCTGTGAAGAGCTGAAGAATATTTTTTATAATTTGTGTTATGCTTTCGAGTGGTCCATTGCATCGATCGGCAGCCGGTGCCTTAAATATTCGATCGTTATTGAAGAGTCTGTACGATTTGAACGGAACTGATTAATTATGAGCTATCGTCCGCGCGAGCAGTTCCCGGCACGATTAGCGAGATTAACGGTGAGCACGTTTAAATGGAAAATTGGCTTACCGACCTAAGAAGAACGGAATTAATGAGGCGAGCATGTCGCAGCGCTGCTCTCAACTGGTTTAACACTCCTCCTCCGGCCGAAGGTCCTTTTATATCACCGATGCACTCTGCCGACCTTGTAATTTAATTAAGCCGCCCCGCTACGGAGGGGCGTAATTATACGGCTTGGCGGGCAACGCGAAATCTTCAGCCTCCGCGAAACGGAATCCCGTTCGACTGTGCCCGTCATTTTCATCGATCAACGATCACAGCCCCTCCCTCCGCCCCACGTTAGCACGATTTAATTATGACGCACTGTGCTCCATTTCTCATGTACATCCCGTGGGAACGTGACGGAATGTTTATGAAGATTCAATCATCTTATTGGCGAGAAAATTCGCTGTCGACGCGGCCACCCTTGTTTGGCCTAGTTCTTCCAATGAAGCCTTAATCGCGGCCAGAATTGTCTGGTAAGGGATGCGAAATGCATTCTGCTGTACCGATCGTTGCTATACACGCGCGTTATCAGTACTCCGTTCTGGTTGCAGATAACAACTCGCGATAACTGCGAGCCGGATGAGCTTTATCTCTCAACATCACTGTGCTTGCGTCACGGTCCGCGCTATCAGCGTCGCGGTCGCGACATGTTGAATTTTTTCTTGCAAAGGCAATATATAGTTTTAATGCCTTTACTTGGCGTTATCTTCGAATTCTCTTTTATTCTCGTCGAATTCGATCGACTATCTTATCGATATATAGCGTTTCCGCGAAGGGAAATCTTACGTCGAACCTTGATTCGTATAGAAAAACCAGTGAAACGAAGGAGGTATTGTATTACGCACAGTTTTATTGAGATTCTTTTACAATACTCATCAATGTATTATAATATAATGCTCGCACTGAAGCTACAGTGACATTACAGACTCTGACATTATCTTATATGTTGTTCTTGTCACTTAATAATTATTTAATATGTTTACTTGATCAAGTATTTATGTGATCACAAAATATGGTGGCATTCTCTTTAACGCCTTGTTTTCTCTTCCGCTAGTAGGGAACACATTGCTTTCACTCTCCTAATATCCGCCTAGAATTTTTGATCGTCTTATCCAAATTAACGAAGAAAAAATTAAGTGCTGTTTTTGTATCGTATAAATAACAGTTTCAATTGTAAGCTAAATTTTTTTTTATGTATCATTTTACAAGATTTATTCGGTCCCTCTAACAAGGAGAGGTTCCCAGGTGTCCGCCTCCGATTGCTTTGAATTTTGGATATGTTTTAGAGGACCGAAAAATAAGAAATACGTGTCTTTTTATTTTGGCCTGCTTGAATGTTTAGGGGGTGAAGCCAACCCCTCTAATGTTCATACGGGGTACAAAATTGTGTTGAGTAAAACTTCATATAGATTTCATTTGCGTCATAATTTACTGTATGGACGATGTTCTTGTCGTCAGTCACCCTTATTGGAGGGTAAACTACCCGCAATCGTTTCAATACGTATTTAAGAGACTTGAAAAGTGTCAAAAATGTCATAAAAAAACTTAAAAAACCATAAACACAAATTATTTTATGGTGACACATCAGTGGTTTTATGCCCTCCCATTGCTACCGACAACCCCCTGTGAACAACCCCTAGTTAGTCAGCTACATCGGGCTTACAGAATTCAAGCAGACTATTTTGTGAAAATTGACTACAAAATGATGGAGGTAATTTCAATCTTGCTTAATGAGAAAATAGCCCCCAAGTGCACAGTTACATTATTGTAAACAATGAAGACATTTACTTATTGCATTAATTCTTTTTAACTTAAATTTTTAATCTGAATTTCTTACAAGATATATACAGTTTACGAAACGATCACTTAAAGTATTTGTATATATACTATCGGAGACCTTACGGTTCATATTTGTCACAAAAGTGATATTCATGAAAAAAATGCTTTAAACAATATGCTTTTTTACACCAGGAGCATCTAAGTATCGGTGTTTCATCGCAGAGTGCACATTTCATTTCCGTATTCTGTTCAAAAGCAAAGTCTACAGGATTCACAAAATCTCCTAACTTTTGTTCTGTATCCACTTTTATACCAAGGATGCTGGAATAAATTTATATATCTGGGTGAAGACAATTGGTTGTGTACAAGTGATTGTAATTTAATTACATTATTTCTTAAATGAAGATTAACGTCATAGTTATGCAAAAGTACATCGTCGGAGAAACGCCTAACATAATTCTTCCACACCCTAAATCCATAAACATCCAGAGGTTGGATTTGTCCAGTGGTACCTTTTGGTATCATCTTAATTATAATTTCTTTGCCTACTGGTGTCGCATCACGTACATCTTGTTCACAGTGCCCACTCCAAGAGTCTAGCAACAACACACTTGTTTGTTTGGTTTTAGGAAAAAAGACTTCTTCCAACCAGGTTTTGAAATGAGCTGCAATATTAAATTAAAATCCGTCGTAACTACACATATATGTATAGTTAATTTTCAATTATCAATAAGAATTATCTTTAATTAAGATAATTTCAAAATATACATTACCAGATGTGAGTTTTCCAGATTTTGATGCCGTCACGTACACGTTCGTTGGCTTAAATAATGTTTTTTGAACTATTTCAAATTCTCCATTTGCTTCTTGCAAGACCATAAAGAGGGGTGACAACAATCTTCCATCCGCAGTTATTGTTGGTTGTATTGTATAACTATGTGTCGTTGAAAATACAGATTGTACAATACATTCTACATTTTTGGTGCCTTGCACTGCTAAGGTTCGTCCAGAATGTATTTCTAATTGAAATCCACTCTGGTCTGAATTATATATATTGTCAGGTCCGATTGTGGCACTCAAAGGCTTTACTTCCTTAACAAAGTCTGTAGCTCTGACTTTTAATACTTCATCGTCTTCTATTGTTGTTCGTGTAACAAATTTGGTTATTTTCCGTGAAACAATGCGATGAGCTTTTTTAAAATTATTTACCCATTTTCTAGAAGCTTTAAAAACCATGTTATCATTACCCTGCTCCTTATATGCCTTCAAAGCCCATCGTCGAATATCTCTGTCATGTAAAATATAACCAGCATCAATAGCTTCCCTCAAATTTTGTATTACATACTCGGAAATTTGTGCTAATCTTTCTCGTTTGGTTCCTCCTACTTCAATTTGATGAGCCCATCGCCGTAATTGCCGTTCAGAAGAAACATATTTAAAATTATGTTGAACTGTATTAAGCTTACGCTTTTTTCCTCCGCCATTCCAAAATGCAACTGCTCTCCGCTTATAGTCAACATTAACATCTTTATCACGTTGAGAACAAACTCCTGTATATGTTTCTTCAGACCAATTTTCATCATTATCATCTTCATCAACAGCTTCAACTTCACACTCTTTAAACTGATCCAGAAAGTCCAATGAAAACTCTTCCGAAACTTCGACTACATTAAATTCAAATATGCTATCAAGCAACATCTTTTGTATAGATTCTTTTAATTGTACTTCCTCCCTTGTTATAGGAGTTTCCATCAAGTACATACTTTGAAATGTTACTAATAATAAATTGATCACGTTCAGCAGATTAATAATCATTTTTAATCGCGAGAACTGTAGTTGCAAATTCTGTGAACTCGTGAAGCACTCGGATGTGACTGAAGAACAAACCAGTTTTCGAGAAACAACGTACCGCAATTTTGCAGAAAATATCGCGTAACTCGATATAACTGCTATTTTTAGCGTCATAACAATAGCGTGGGGAAAAAGATTCAAGTCAAATGCAGCTGACCATACATGAAAGAAAACCGCTGCCAATTCATTGGCACTTGGCTTCCTCAATTTTTTTTTATTTTTCCAATATTTTAATTTTAGCTTATTAAACTCCCATTGAGGGTATTTGTAATTATAATAACAATTTAGAGCTCCATCTTTATAAAGTACTATTTACCTGAATTTCCTTTATATTCGTTCAAAGCTTTCGCTCCTTTTAAATATCTTATATAAGCCCGACGTAACTGACTAACTAGGGGTTGTTCACAGGGGGTTGTCGGTAGCAATGGGAGGGCATAAAACCACTGATGTGTCACCATAAAATAATTTGTGTTTATGGTTTTTTAAGTTTTTTTATGACATTTTTGACACTTTTCAAGTTTCTTAAATACGTATTGAAACGATTGCGGGTAGTTTACCCTCCAATAAGGGTGACTGACGACAAGAACATCGTCCATACAGTAAATTATGACGCAAATGAAATCTATATGAAGTTTTACTCAACACAATTTTGTACCCCGTATGAACATTAGAGGGGTGGCTTCACCCCCTAAACATTCAAGCAGGCCAAAGTAAAAAGACACGTATTTCTTATCTTTCGGTCCTCTAAAACATATCCAAAATTCAAAGCAATCGGAGGCGGACACCTGGGAACCTCTCCTTGTAAGTAAAACAGCTTAGGCTGACAGTAATTGGCTCCTTTATCCTATGCCTCGCGGGGTAACTGCGTTCTATTCAGGAAACTTGTTATCCATCGTTTTATTGAAACTGAGGAAGGCTAAAACTGCTGAACGTGCTCCTGCTAATGCGCATCCTGGTGATAGCTCGCCCGTGCAACAGCAACAAGTGGCCAAACCTTTAACCTTCGCTCTACTTGCCGTTACAACCGGAGCCCTTTAATCCCTATCGATCCCATTATTCGCCTACATACAAAATTGAGCTCCAGCTCCCTGCTGTTATAAGATTCGTCCCACTTGGTGCATGTCGTTTGGAACGCGTGGTTCCAAACTGTATAAAGAGTTTATTCTAACGAACCCAAATTGCAATTTCTTTTTTACATTCACGAGGTTTGCTTAACGTCCTTCATCCTTAACGTCTCGATTTTCCTCCGATCTTCCCTACATGTCAGTGCCAGTAACTGCTCCACTCCTAGAGCAGGGAAACGATACGTTTCTTTACCACTGACACTGACGGTACTGATACGTACCCACCTTTACTCGTCACGCAGTCTCGGAGGCAAGCTTGCGTATGAATGAACGAAACTACCGTGATCTTCGACAATTTTCATCACCTCAAGGATATCACGAGATGAATCTCGTCTGCGTTCGCGGAACTTGATATCGGACGCGGTGCGCGCTAGGTGTTGGACGATGATAAGTGGTGGCTTTAGAACTGATTAGGATTAATTAGCTTAGCGACCTAGAAAGAAGGGTATTAACGCGAAGTCCATGTTGATGCAGCGTGTTTAACTAACGGATTGCCCGCGTTGCATCTGAAAGCTCCTTTATAGCGGTGGCCACAGTGGGAAGATGACAGTGTACAAAGGACTGTGCTCTTCCTCGCTTTCGTCTGTCAATTCTGCGTAATCCTTGGTCTTTACAACACAATGGAGGCACACAGTCGCACGTGCGTGCACGTTGGCTCTTATATTTCGATTCCTGAATCACTCTGACACGTGCATCGCCCGACTCCATCAAATTCCTCAGAGAGATTGCCGACCATCGGCGCTTATCCCGAGCTTTAACCCGCGAGGGTGTTCTTCCGTTAGCCCGGCAACTTTTTCCAACCGCAGAATCCACCGTGCCGATGTGAAACGTCAGTGGTCCATTGCTCGTTTCAAACGAAGGGAAATTATTCGATTATCTATGTGACCTAAGAGTCAGCGCGGAATTAGCGCGTCCACTTTGGCACAACGACCGTAATCTGTACCGCGAGTAACTCGCGTTGTCAAAGTGTTATTCTATTAAACTCGTTACGCATTTAATGCGCGAGTTTTGCGCCGCCGTGCATGGCTCGGTCAGATCATCGCTTACCTACGGCTCGCCGCACAGTGGAGTACAGGGTCAGCATTTTATCTTGCGACCCGCGCTCGCGCGAACAGGTAAGATGGCAACAGCGCCATTTCGGGCATTTTTCGTATAACTTTTGAACTATAAAAGATATCGGAATGCAACTTATGCCGAAAAATGAGGAAAAATTATTCCCTATTAATGATGGATAATTTAACATGTTTTACGTTTACTTAATTTTTCTTTTATCAATTTTTTAACCATAATTGTGAAAAGCTTTTGCAAACTATTTATTTGATACTGTATTTAATGCTCTTTTTAAAGTTCGTGGTGTTGATAAACAATAGGCTAGTTGTTTCTGTATCATTATTTTCATAAATTGAGAAATTAAATTTTTATTCAATTATGTATCAGTTTTGCAGACCTCAGAATCTAGTGTTCTGGTTTTCTTTTGATATCATTTCTATAACTACTTTCAACTTGCGGATAAGGTCGATGTCTAATCCAGTAATTCGAGCAGAAGTTTCTGGATCTGAGAAAAATCTTCGTGGCGTGTTGCCGTTATTTGTATTCCCAAATCCTGCTTGAAGTACATCCACTAAGAGGCCCATTTCTTCCTTGAAAGATTTTTGTATCGCCTTTTTTCTTTCAGAGATTTTTAACCTCCAAGATTAAAAAGGTAATAAAGTGGATCCAAAATGTTTGACTTTATGCTACATCTGTTGGCTTTATATGTTTATTGGCATTGCGTGTCTTCGTGTAAGGTTCTAAGATTTGCGGACGTTTATGCGTGTTAGTAGGAAAGCAGATGCGTACAAATTTTTTAAAATGAATTATGGTTTCGGCACTAAACATGATCAGTTAACGTTCAACAACGAACAGTATGTATAGTAATAATAAACTGGTATAAAAGTACAGTTAGCAGTGAACAACGCGAACGCAACGCGATATGCAATGTGGTTGCTCAGTGCGTTGGGACAAAGAAAATACTGAGAAAACCGTATAGGGCCGAGTTGGTAGCCAATTCTTTCTGCATTATAAAGAGAAACCTTTACTGATTTTAATGACGTCAAAACAAGTATCGGGACTCACTCGGAAGTATAACAAAGTCATTAATGAAATGTTCGAACTGTAATATACCTCACTGAATTATTGGTCATTTTCAAATATCAATAATCACAAAAAGTTAGTTAACAAGAAAGTAAAGATTATTTGAAAGTGTAGTACATACCTACCCGAAAGACTTCTGTAAGAAAAAAATTGATACAGTTTGTTTTCGACATACAAAAATTACTATTTAGCGAACGATGTTTCAGAGATTGTTCAAGAGAGAAACGTATACTATGAAAACTCTTTTCTTCTGACAAATGATATCTCGGTAAATAGTTACATTAGGGAAGGATTCTCCGATTTTAATGACCTTGACATATGTTGTCCAGGTCATCATTCTGAGCAACATTTCCCCCTAAACTTTTTGGCGCTCGGCCTTGGTTTACGAGATATTCGCAAAAAACTTTACTTCCCTAGTAGCATTTGAGGCAGTCAGCGCAATAACGGACCAACCCACATTTTTTGCGAAATTGAGTTAGTATCAGTAATGTATTCTAATAGACTCTACTAATCATATAAAATAGGAAAAATTAAGTTTTTTCAATTTAAAAACATATGGCATAACAAAATCACTTCTTGCATTGAATTTTTGTGATGACATCTGTATGCAACAATGGACTAAACTTGGTTGGTCCGTTGTTGCTCTATGAAAGAATGAATGTGAAGTTGGTTGCGAAGTCGACGAGGTTATGTTTATTCTCGTGTATCCTCACGTGTAGTCTCATGTACGCTGTCAGGAAAGTGTTGAACTGTTACCTGTTTCTTCAACATGTCTAGTAATTATCAGAAACCATAAATAAAGGAAATAGTAGGTAATATTTCAGTTACTAATGTCATTAAATAGCACTTTACAAATTTTGCAGAAGTGTTTTATATAAATGAGTCTGATGCAACGAGTTCAGTCCTCCAAACAATGGAGAATAATATCACAAACAAAGAAAATATAGATGTGAATACAGATAAGGACAGTGGATTGCCTGTAGACAGCCCACAGCCCACAGCCCCTTTATCAGAAATAAACTGCATAACCAAAGGAAAGAAACGTATTAAGAACCAGCAGAATTGGATACGTAATATAAGAAAACAGAAACGTCTAGCTGGCCGGGAATATATTAATTGTAATGGAAAGCTTGTACCTAAGAAAGAATTAAAATCTATAAAAACGTGCCACTGTTTTAATAAGTGTCACATAAAAATACCTGAGGAACGGCAAACTCAAATATTTGATCAATTCTATAAGCTAGAAAGTTATAAGTTACAGACATCATTTCTATTTGCATTGATTACAGTTGTTAACCTATGTTCGGAAAGAGAAAAAGAACAAACTAGACTGTATCATTTATTTGATTCAAATGGGTCTGAAGTAAAAGTATGCAAAAGGTTTTTCCAGAATACATTGTCGGTATCAGCTGGAAGAATCGACAGACTTTTGAAACATAAGAAACTATACGGTACTCCACCGTGTGATAAGAGAGGAAAACTTCCATCTGTTAACAAAACGTCTTCAGACAAAATCAACGAAGTAAAAGCATTTATTGAAAAATTTCCTTCTTATGAGAGTCACTACGCTCTTCATAAATCTAGGCATAGGAAGTATTTGTCACCAGATTTAAATATTAGTAAGATGTATTCCCTTTATTGTAATGAAGCAACAAATCCTGTTTCAAAGTTTATATTTCAAAAAGTGTTCAATGAAGAGTTTAATCTATCTTTTCATCCACCTATATCAGATTCTTGCAGAAAATGCGACTCATTTAAAGTTAAAATCGATGCTTCAGAAAATGAAAATGAAAAAGTACAGTTGATTGGTGAAAGAGATATTCATCTTAGAAAAGCTGAGAGTGCACGTCAAGGGTTAAAAGATGATGCTGCACTTGCATAAGCAGATTCTAATATTAGTATCACTACTATAACGTTTGATTTGATGAAAACATTGCCTACACCTGTTTTATCAACAGGTATTTGTTATTATAAACGACAGCTGTGGACCTATTGCTTGGGGATTCATAATTTAGGAACTGAAGATGTGTATATGTTTGTATGGAATGAGTCGATTGCTTCACGCGAACCACAAGAGATTGGCTCATGCCTATTATACTTCATAAAAAATTTTGTTTCAACCTCTAAACTTATAATGTATTCAGATCAATGTGGAGGTCAAAACCGAAATATAAAACTCTCCACTTTGTGTCAATATATTACTCACAATTCTGATTACACGGTAAATGAAATTGACCATAAATTCTTAGTTAGTGGTCATTCTTATTTACCGTATGACCAGGATTTTGGTTTGATAGAAAAACAAAAGAAGTTATTTTCAAACATCTTTATACCAGAACACTGGAATGATGTGATTATGGCAGCTCGAAAAAAAAAAACATTTAAAATAATTTCCATGAATAAAAATAATATATTTTCAACAAAAAAACTGGAAATGAATATTACTAACAGAAAAATTGCTCTAGATAAATCAAAAGTGGAGTGGTTAAAAATTCAATGGTTGCATTTCAGAAAGGATGAGCCATTTAACATTTATTATAAATATTCAAACAGCACAGAATTACCATTTACTGAAATTGATATTAAGAAAAGAACCTCCACATTGATTACAAAATTAGATTTGCTCTATCCTCATGGAAATAATATTAATGGATTAAAAAAAAAAGACTTGCTAGTTTTGCTTGAACACATACCACCCATTTATCATGATTATTATAAAAATTTAAAAACACCTAATTCAACTCAAGTTGACACTATACCCGTACTAGATTCTTGTAGCGACGAAGATGATGTTTAATAATACGAAAATTTTATGTTACAAACTTATAAATATTGAAAATATTAATAAACGTTAATAAACTTTTTCGCCAAGTCTAAATTTTAATTGCTTATCCCGACATAAAAATAGATTTCATAATGGACTATTCTATAAAGATGTCAAACAGCGCAATGCAACAACGGACTAACCCACATAAAAATATTACTTATTAACATTAAACGGAAAATCAATTATGCCTTCATTCGGAAGCATTTCCATTAGTCTCAGAAGCTAAAAATTATAACTATACTAGTAATAATACCTGCAAAATAAAATGTTGTTGAAACGCTACTTTTTAGATCGCCTATTTCTCCGTTTACCGTGCATGTGTCCGTTATTGCGCTGACTGCCTCATTTATTTGCTGGGAGTTTGTTGGGCCAATGACGTGTTATCCGTTGGCCAACTGTTGAAGTGTCGCGCAATTTTTAAATGGGCCAACGATTGTAACCAATGCAGGCTCAACTGAAGGTTTGTTTCCATAGGCCCAACTGAAGGTTTCTTTCCATAAGCCCAACAATTTCTTTCCAAAAGACGTCTTAAAGACGTCCAGAAGGCGTTTTGAAGAACTTCAAAAGACGTCGCAAACACGTTTTTTTCAGGTCTGGTTTAGGAAAAAAAAACTTGGCGGTGAGGAGAATCGAACCCAAACTTTCCGCTTACGAAGCAACCACTTTTTTTTAAACAGATGTTTATTGTCCAAAAACATACAATAATACTGATTGGCGACAATAAAACATAGGAAAAAAGCCATTCGATATAATATGCATCTCTACTGGTTCGTTTGCCAACGCATCTCATAGAGAAACTACAATGTCCTTACTGACTAGGTCTTAAACTCTATCCTTACTATCTAACAGGTACTATTACTCAGTTGTCACCTAGGTGCATTGCACAGGATAGGAACTGGGGAAAAGTTTACTATAAAAAAAACCCAGAACCGATATGTTGCTCTAATGGCAAAAAACTTAACGATTGGGGCTTAACAACTAAAACTTACGGACTATAGATAGACAATATATACAATATTTACAACTGCATCCTGGGTTCCTACGATAAGTAAGAACTCCAAGATGTCGGTTACAAAACCAACTATCGAGGGAATCTTAGGGATTGTAAAAACCAGGGAGTTAATAATATTGCGGTCTATATGAGGCAGATTGCTAAAATAATTTCTAACTTGTTTAATTACAAAAGAGTCAAAACGGGGGATATCAGCTATTCTATATATTGTTTGGTTTGAAATATAATGACGCCAATCAGAATGTTGAGATCTGTATAGCATACTGCGTAACGCAAACTCTGGGGCACTTGCGTTCGAAGGCTCTCATCCTCCCCATTATTGTATTGGAATTCCACTCGGCGCTGCGTATGATAAGATGGGCCCGATAAGGAGCATGTAGAGGATCATCTTCGATCGCGCATTTAGGTGAATGTTATGCAACATTCTACGGTTTGCCTGGAATGCTCTACGGGCTTTCTCCAGCTGTGCTTCAAGGTGTAAGTTACCGCGTAATAAATAATCGATAAGGACTCCCAGGTATCTACCCACTTTCTTGTGGGGGATGGCTACCCTGTTCGTAGTGGCCGGGGTCGTGGTATAAATTTGAAATTCATTGCTCCTAGCTTTGATTTTTGATGAGAGCAAGTCTACAGGTTTTCTAAATGGTATCGTTTCGC
The DNA here is from genome assembly GCA_944738655.2 of Andrena hattorfiana. Classification (NCBI taxonomy): domain Eukaryota; kingdom Metazoa; phylum Arthropoda; class Insecta; order Hymenoptera; family Andrenidae; genus Andrena; species Andrena hattorfiana. Next base: position 30,340,561 of record OX122892.1, on the reverse strand, counting down.
ATTTAGATGGGTTAATTTTTAAATTCCATTGAGTGAAGTAATTATTAACCTTTTGAACAATGTCTTCAAGTTTGTTTTGCATAATTCCGACTCCATTACTCAACACGTAAATTATCATGTTGTCAGCGAAAACTATTGCCGAGGCCTTTTCAGGCTCGTTGAACTGAAACAGATTGGGCAGATCGCTAGTGTATAGATTAAATAAAATGGGAGGACCGTCCTCTGCTGCAGACCCCCAATAATCATAAAAATTTCCGAAGAAATGCCTTTCCCGTTCCACGTTACGAAGGTTTTATCAGAGATCATATCAAAGATAAGATATATTAACCGGTGGGGGGGGGGGGATTTTTTTTTTGATCTTGTAGAAGAAACCATTAATCCAAATAGAGTCAAAGGCCTTCTCTAAATCAATTAGGGCAGCCCCGATAAGGTGGCTTTTCTCTACTTGTTGATTAATGTCAGCCATGGGTTTGTAGATTGCATGTACAGTAGAGTGTTCATATTTAAAGCCGAATTGGCAATTCGGGATGATTTTATGCTCGGAACAAAAAGAGCTTATTCAATCGTTTATTAAAGCTTCATACACTTTATTGAGGCTTGGGGTTAAACTGATTGGTCGGTAGCTGGCCGGATCCAAAACGATCTTATCTTCTTTAAGAATGGGAAGAACCTTAGCTTGTTTCCAAATCTTGGGGAAATAACTATGGTTTATTAGGGCGTTATTGAAAAGAATTGTTAAATGAAGAATTGAAATCGTAGGTAGATGCACGAAGCAACCGCTGTTCACACTTACCCAACACATTTCCTTGTAAACACTTCTAATTTCTAATTACATATCTAGTACAAATTGTTTATAAAAACTGCGTAGTGACGCGAAATATTCTACAAAATATCATCATTCTACCTCTAGACTCATTCCATAAAATTTCACATTCGTCTCAAGACAGACGTCCTCATTACGTATTTATAAATAAGAAAAGAAAAATCACAACTTGGAATATAATAACTGGTTTTTGGATGTAGAAAATTTTCTGACGTTTGTAAGACGACATTTAATCATCGTTGTAAATTTTTTGTTAATTAACCAACCATAGTAATTATAGGCCCAACATTGAATATTCGTAGGCAAATTGTCGTAACTTTTTGTTAATTAACCAACCATAAAAATTGTAGGCCCAACATTGAATATTCGTTGGCAAACTGTCGTAAGTTTTTTGCCGTAGGCCCTATGTTGGGAATTTGTAGGCAAAACACTAACTATATCCCAACTATTTAATTCCCACCTGTTGGCTACCGTTCGCCAACCAGAAATGCTACTAAGGTTAACACTAGAGCTGCCGACGGTTTCACAGCCGACGGTATTAGTATTGGTTGGGGCTAGGTAAGGGCGGGGGGGGGGGGGGGCGCTCCCGCTTGCGGGCGCGTAAGGCAAGGGATCAATTCACTTTCCCGTCACTTGCAGTTAACACTAGAATTACCGAGTTTAACACATAGTTACATCGGTTCGCTTCCATGCTTTACGCGCTCCGCCCTTATCTAGCCCCAACCAATACTAATACCGTCGGTTATGAAACTGATTTCAATATATTATGCCGAAAGTTTTTTATTAATATCTCTGAAACTAAGGCGAACCGCCAAAAAGTTTAGAGGGAAATGTTGACAACATATATCAAGGTTATTGAAATCGGTGAGGAGGTAGCTTCTCGACAGGTTTACCATTTTGGGGGTTAGATTATTTATTCACGTATTTTATAAACATTTATCATATAATCAACAATTAGAGACATTAATTTATTCGCTATTATTTTCATCCAATGGATGAAACAGTCGTCTGTAGAGGCAGATTTCAATGTACAATTATGTCAAGTTTTTTGCAAATATCTCGTAAACCAAAGCTGAGCGCCAAAATGTTTAGACTGAAATGTTCTTCAGAATGATGACCTTGACAATATAGTGCCCGAGGTCCAAAGAAAGGTTGCAAGATCGCGTAGAATAGGATGTCGACTAGAATCAGCTGGGGACATTCCAGAATTTTCGGTCCCTTTATCTGCTTATCCCGATCTCTTCATATCTGCTTACAGCCCCGCTTGGTTTAAAGGGAGCGTTGCTGAGTCTGCGTTTGAGCCAAGCAACGCTCCCTTTAAAACAAGTAGGATTATAAGCAGATATGAAGGGATCGAACCTTTCTTTGGACCTCGAAAAACCGAGCCGAGCCAGGTACTCGAAAGAATATTTATATTTGATTGAAGATTGAATATCTATACTTACTATATACTTGAATTCTTTTCTAGCGGCCCGAAAGAACCGGGCGGATTGGATAGAACCAAGTACTTGAATTTTTCCAAACGGCCCGAAAGAAACCGGGCGGCTTGGAAAGAAGCGAGCGGGCCGAATGAACGTCGAATAGATCGAAAACTATTTGTCCGATTTATTTGAAACTTGGTACACATGTTCTTAATAATATTATCTAAAATGTAGAATATCATTTTATTTTATGCGATAACCCATTGGTATATAATAAATGTTTTAAATTTGCCTTGTTAGGTAAAAAATTAATAGTGATATCACAGTCCAGGTATAGAATCGACCTTTCACTCTATTGTCTTCAGTGTCACCATTTTGAAGTACCGATATTCTGAAACAACCACTGGTTTTCGAGTACCCTCTCCGATTTTCGAGCGGTGGCTGCGGGAAACATAATGTGTTTCTAGCATTGACACAGGTAAACTCGGTTCACCTCAAATATCTATTATTTCAAGTAATAAACGAAAATATATTTGGCTCCCGGACTATTACAGTTTACATGCATACTACGGCAGCTATTGGCTACAGGGTGGGGAACTGCTCACGGCGTCGCTCTTCGCTTTGCTCACGAGCAATCGAGAGCACTTTTGCCCGCCACAGCCTAGCTGTGCAGGCCTGTTCTAGACGAACAATCGAATACTCGAGAATCCAAAAAATAGAAAAAAGTATAAAGGCAAAAGTAAAGAAAGCGAAGAAGAAGATTTTGATAGATTCAGATGAATAAGCAATGCTTGTTTAACTCATGTATATCAAATGTTTAATAATGATCTGTGTTTTCATTTATATTTTTTAGAAATGTTTATTTGTGTTCATATTTATATTTAAATAAGTAAAACAGATGTGTTACAATTTACCCCGGTTTAGGGCACATTGTAACATAGTGTTAGATACTTAGCTTCGCGATTTTCTCTTTTAAGCACATCTGGTTATTGTCACTCTCTTAAAACTCTTAGGCCGGTATTCATAGTCGCTACTTATTCATTAGACATCCTTTACTAGCTACTAGGTTAGTAGAGGATGCCGCATGCTTAAGCATTTGCTTAAGAATAAGTAGCGACTATGAATACCGACCTTAGTCCGTTTCGAGTGTCCGTAACTTAACGGTAAACAGGCGGATTAGGCCGTAGGTCCCAAGGTCCTTTTTCAAACCGTTACACCCGAACTTTCTTCAGACCACCACTTTCACCCTTACCAGTTCCATTTCCCACACCCTCGCAATAAAACAACCAATAGGATTCTCCGACTTGTCCACGTTCATCCCTGCGTACGTCTTTAGCGTCAGAAAGTTTTGATACTTGGTACTGTGAAGGCATTCCCCAACACACTGTATAATAAAGATATGTTTCGTTTTATAATAGTGTTCGAATTTGTTCTACCCCGGGTTCACGACAAAAGGTTTAGATTTGTTTAAGATGAAACTAGATGCCTAAGTGTCCAAGATTTTGTCACGTATGTACTTTCACGCATTCAGTTCACCACATATGTAAGTAGTAAATCCAGGACCGCCTTTACCAATGGGCTAAATGGCCTATAGCCCAGGGACGCCCGTGATCCAAAGGCGCTTAAGAATCATATATGTTGAAATTTTCGTTCGCGGGCATTGTTTTTGTCCGTGTTTGCCTTGGTGGACATCCAGGGTTGTGATGTACTACTTTGCACCGATTTCGAAGAAATTGCACCCTTGGGGGCTAGGGCGCCAAAATTGTTTAGCCCAGGAGCTCAAATTTGTTAAGACGGCCCTGAGTAAATCACGCAAATTATTTCCTGATTGTGGTAAACACTTTCGAGAAAAAACTGTGAAAACTTTTTTGTTACAATCTGCGCCGGTCTCCCCTACTTGATTCTATCAAATCCGCCCGGTTCTTTCGGGCCGCATGGAAAAAAGTCAAGTACTTGGTTCTATCCGAGTCGCTCGGTTCTTTCGGGTACGTAGCTCGGCTTGCAAATCGAGTCCCGGATTGGTTCGGATTTCAAGGTACTCGAATATTCAAGAACTTGATCAGCTTTAACGCAGATCCCTTTGAAAGCGGATTTCGCGGCACTCGACATTACGTATAATCCTCTGTGCTTGGCCAGCTGTAGGGGAAACCGAGGCAGATTGTAACAAAAACGTTTTCAGAGTTTTTTCTCGAAAGTGTTTTCATCAATCAGGAAATAATTTGCGTGACTTACTACTTACATATGTGGTGAACTCATCGAGTTGCCACATTTTTTAAAAAACTCTATTTAGCATAACATAACATAAAAACATAAAATTATGCAGATTAAAGATACTAAAAATTAATTTTTGTAAATTTAATATTAGCTATAAAATAAAAAAATGACTTTACATTTACAAAATTTATGTTTTAAATAAACTGTATAGCTGATTTAAATCTTATATTTTTAAATTATATTTCAATTTGATTCTTTTTGTTTTTATTTTCAATATATAAATTTAAAAATAATTTTTTAATAATTGTAATTCGGAGTAATTAAAATCGAATATTTTGTGGTAACTAATTTTATATATAATTCAAAAATATAAGATTTAAATCAGCTATACACTTTATTTAAAACATAATTTTTGTAAATTTAAAATAAATTTATTTTATAGTGAATATTAAATTTACAAAAAATTAATTTTTAATATCTTTAATCTGTAAAACTTATTTATTTATGTTCTTATGTTATGTTATGATAAATAGTATTTTCTATAGATTAGACCAACAGATATTGCTTTTATTGCAGTGTTCCGATATTGCTGAGTCCTTTACGAGTATCTTAAAAAAAAAGTATTGAAATCAGTCAAGATTTGCGCTGCCGAGCGATTTTTTTCCAAAATCTTACACTGTACGTCGGCAAATGCTCGCGAATTCGGTGTGGCCAAATTAATCTTTGACCTCGCATATTTATTTTACGTGCATGCATCACCCTACTATGGTTTTCACCATATTACTGTAAACTTATTAACCCGGTTAACCGGGTTACTCGGGTTACAGATGAATTCTGTTACCCGGTTAAGCGGGTTAGTCGACGATACGGCTTACCGAACCGGGTGCGGGTTAGGGTTCGGTTCCCTGCTTTTCTCTCTTCGACGAAGAAAAAGACAAGTGCCGCGCGACACTCGCTTCGCGGACATTGTTTTTGTTCGTGTTTGCCTTGGTGGAGACCCGGGGTTGTGATGTGGTGCCTTGCACCGCTTGCGAAGAAATTCCACCCTTGGGGGTTAGGCCGCCAAAATTTATTAGCCCAAGGCGCTCGAATTTGTTAAGACGGCCCTGTTCGTAAATCGTCGATCAAAGTTTCCACTTCCGGGAAGTCCACTGGGGCGAGTAGCTCAGGTGTCTGCTTTCTATGCTAAAAGGAAGATTACGGGAAGCCGCTGGGATAGATTAACCAAGACCACGTACGAGTTAATTCAGCGGTCACGGTTCTGGAGGACGACTCCGCGAGCATCGCTACTACTCGGTCCGATTTTCTGACGTTCAAACTTTGATCGCGGTAACGTAGCGCTTCCCCATCGTTCTATCCTGTTAATAGGCAGTCCGATTCACGTCCGAGCGAAAGCAAACTTATTTAATGGTTTAGCAGCTATCAAAGGGAATATTTATCTTCGGATAATTTTATGCGGATCCATGGGGTCTATCATCATTAACTTTTCCCTTGCACCTGGGGTCAGATCAAATATACAACCGAATGTATTTAATTAAAGGGATCCTTATTCAGACTTATTGATCATGCTGTAATGAAAATATTTTATTCATCGCGAGATGTGAACACGAGTATGTGTTTTATCTATTAGATAAGATCTATTAGATCAGATATATTTTATCTATTAGGATATTTGAAAAAAAAACAGGACGTTGTTTACATTTTCCAGATTTATTGAATTCTCATATTATTGGATAAATGTCCATATTTAGGACATACATTTCATACACGACATTTTTACATATATGACATATATCGATATAGATTTGATATCGTGAGAGACGATTTAAATTATTTCATTTTTGTTGAAAGTGTTGTGCCGCCACATATTAGGGCGAAAATTTATGAACAACTGATTTTAGGAATTCTATTTTCTGTGCCCATTGAAATCCCCTATATGTACTTTACCTTTTCTCACGTGTGTAACACGCGGCGCAGACGTACGCGTGACTTCGCGTGACTCTAAGCCTAAATACTGTAGGTAACAACTCTGAAATCTTACGAACATCGAGTTAGCAAATTCTGCGCAGTACTCGTAAGAAGAAGAGTCGAAAATCGACTTCGAATTCTAAACGGTAGCAGATGATAGCCTTTCGGCGTGGAATATTCTTAATAAAAGAATTTAGAATGCCAGTATTTCGAAATGTTGGTAACAGTAATATGCAGTGGGGCACTTAGGATTTAATCTTGACGGAGCCGAGTTGAGCGGATAAAAATATTTTTAATGCAAATTCAGTAAAATTCATCAGGTGATTATAAAAGTTTATTTAAAGAATAAAATCCAGTTTTCTTTTCTTATTACAAAGCCCCTTCTTTGGGGGTGCTTAGTTTCCTTGACCTCCGTTGGGTGCGCCACTGGTAATATGCATAAAGTGTTTATAAACATAAGTTCAATTCTGAACGAATAGTCGCGAAACGAAAAAGAAACACAGAAAAAGCGAAGCGTGCACGTTATACACCCATTTTGCACACGTGATACTGTGGTTGAGATTAAAATTATATTAACGTAACACATTAACTTTATCATATGCATACAACATCCATTGTGGTTATATTCTTTTTGCTGGCAACAATAGACCTCCACGCACGGTACAGACAATCGCATATTGACTTAATGACTTAATGGGACGGTGCCATCTTCCTTTCGAAAGCGTACCCGCCGGCATAAAAACCGGCACCCTTGCATGCGATTTCACGATTCGAAGAAAATACTATACTCATTCATATATGACGCTCTTTTTGCACTAATGGTTTACAATTAGGGCTGGAACTATTTGTCGAATTTTTCGGTATTTGAATATTCGAATACTTCAGTTGCTAAATTATTTGGCGAATATCATTCGAATATCCAAGTATTCGAATAGTATGGTGTGAATTATAAATCAAGTTCTTTAGGTTCATTTGTCAGGGTGAAATCTTGTAAGCTAATTTTGACCCACTTCACACCATACTATTATATTCGAATAGCATTCGAATAGTATTCGAATAATAACATTCGAATACTCAAATATTCGAAGTTTATTCGTAGCATTCGAATACTTGTAAAATATTCGAATATTAAATTATTCGAATAGTCCCAGCCCTATTTACAATACGCGCCACGACGAGGCGAAAGATATTGATGGACTTACATAGAAAAATATATATAATATATTGATTATTACGTTTTTGATTATTACGTCTAATAGGTTTCAAGATATTCCAGAAAACATGTTTTCGACCTCCAACTTTTTGTGGCTGTTTTCACCCCTTCAACATAGTCGATTGCTGATAAAAAATACGTATCAAATATTTTTCACTCTTCTGCAAATCTGCAGTCTCATCAATATCTGCATATCAATATCTGCATATAACAATGTAACATCAAGATAATAATTCGTTCATAGACGCTGTTACGTATGTGGAATTTTCCCATACGTCGCTCTCAACCATTTTTCGAGCTCGCGTACGTGAAGGGAAAACGCCCTAAAATCCTTTCGTTTATCAAACGCCACTAATGGGGGTCATGATTTCGACCATCTGGATCACGACCATGGGAACGGGAGTGACACGACGACGCCCCCCAAGGATTTCCTTATATGGAGATTCCTAACGAATCCCTACTCATTTTTGGGACTATATAAACCCTTTGGTTTCAACCCTCGTTGGTTAAAAGCTATAGAGTCACGTCGTGTCACGCTCGTACAGAGTTGGTTAAATTCAGTAAGATCGGGCTAAAGTCTCCGTCAGAATCATAGTTAACCTCATAGAATCCGCGAGTCCGGTTTATATTCTACTTGGCACCTTGAAACAGCCACTCGTACGCCCCGCATCGCCAGTGCGTCAACACCGTGCAACTATTGGTAATTTATACACATTATTTAATTAACTAATCGCGACACTTACATTTGTACAATAACTGATTATTGAATATACGAATGGTGTTCACGTGTAACTCGAGTAGATTCGTTAAATCCATCTTTTACCCAGCGATCCTTATAATATTAGTAGCACTCACCCACCGATACAACTTTACCGCTCGAGTTGTATTAACTTTAATTAAGAGTTACGAGGCATTACTAACATTTCCCGCGACCCCCTGATTTCGCATCAGGTTCGTTCGCAAACCCTTTACCAAAACAAGTCATCTTCTCCAACCCAGTGGCTCCCCGATTTCGCATCGGGTTCGTCCACGAAACCTCACCCCTCCTACGGCTCCCTGATTTCGCATCAGGTTCGTCCGTATCCTACAGCTCCCTGATTTCGCATCAGGTTCGTCTGTAAATCTACCAACTTCCGAACAGCTCCCTGGTTTCGCACCAGGTTCGTCTGTGAATAATCCAACCTCCTAGCAGCTCCCTGGTTTCGCACCAGGTTCGTCTGTGAACTTCATCCCAGTGACTCCCCGATTTCGCATCGGGTTCGTTCACGACGTTTCACCCTCCTGCGGCTCCCTGATTTCGCATCAGGTTCGTCCGCGTGTGACTCCATTCCTAGAGGCTCCCTGATTTCGCATCAGGTTCGTCCTCGCCGTCAATAATCCCAGCGGCTCCCTGATTTCGCATCAGGTTCGTCCGCGCACCTAACTAACAAATTCATAAACCGTATTCCTTGGGAAATACCCTTCTCGCCGGCCTCTCGCGTTGCAGCAGCCCCGGCTCGTAACAACGCCAATCCTGCTTTCTGAGAAGTTTCTCATTCTGCCTTATCATCCTTCACGTATTCTTTTATTTCATTGACCTATTCTAAAAACGACTATCTGTCTCTCGACGGATAGCAGGAAGGGCTAAAAGAATATATAGCTTTTCTAGAGGTAGGTACGTAATTCCACAAATCTTATTAAACATATTCTCCACGCTTCTTTATCCTACTTTGCACTTGACGTTTCGTTATTATCAATTAACAATACCCGCTTCAACTGCTTTGTAACGTCCGGTTGCCCGGGGACGACTAACGTTAGCAGGTTCTCGAAAGGAGAGCGGCGTCCCTTCGAGAATAGGATAGGTGGAGGTTCGTTTGTAGAGTAAAGGAGTAAAATCCAACTTAAAACGTAACAATGGCTTTATTCGACAACACTTATTTCTAATAATGAGTATAACTATGATTATATATGGTTTTATGTTTTTATGGTTTTTATGTGTTTTTTCTATTTATGCTAATTAACTGCGCTGATTAAAGTAAAATATATACAATATGCTTCTGTAGTAAGCACGGCCGCTACCGTTTCCGGAGCAGTTCCCGTAACTTTTGACAGAGTTCTGTGTTCTAAGCTTCTGCTGTGAGAGCGGCCGCTACCGTTTCCGGAGCAGTTCCCGATACTCGTGGCAGGGTTATATTCTAGGGCTCCTCAGACCTTGCTTTCGCTAAGAGGCTAAGCTGCTACCTACTAATAGGAGCAACGCTTGAAACCTCCGCGAAAACAAAGTTCTTAACCTTCAAATGAAAGATCCAAAGAGGAGCAACAGTACCTTTGTACTCTGAGAACCAGTCGCTACCGTTTCCGGAGCGTGCTGAAATTCTGCTGGATGGTACTTCAGCTACCTCCAGGAACTAGCATTCGTTGGTCGCAGCAACGTGTTCGTATTCGAATGAGCGCGCTAGGTGTTGCGCAAGCCTCTTTTTATACTGGAAAATTGGTGGATTGGCGCATGCGCAGTGAATCGTTTTCTATTGTTTCGCATATTGCTCGCTTATTATGTATTATTTTATCTTGCGCTTTTAACAATACATATTCCTAACTAATTGTTCTTATTACTACTACAATATTTATTTCTTTAATATTCGCTTAGTTTATAATTTATGTCTAAAAGTATGTACATTGCTTGTACGCGGTAACGCAGATTAGTTATGTGTTAACGTAGATCGATCCTATTTTACCGACGGTGGGTAATTACTGATTCGAGTCCCCGTGGGACGTTACAGCTTATTAACACACTCAGTGTCATCACAGATTATACTCCATTTCACAAAGAGACTATCCATCCTTGGTGAAATTTTAACAAGTTTTTCCACGTTTCAACGAACATTTGTATAACAGAAGTAAATAAGAATTAAATACTTACATGGATTTGCTCGCATCAATGAAACAACGTGTACTTTAAGGTGGCTCTTATTTACTGGTAAAATTTTTTTTCAAGATTTTCTTCGGGACACCCTCCAGAATACTTAGTTCCAAATAATTAAAAAAAAAAATCGGTGTAAAGTTTGAGTTCGATCGGTTAATTATACAGTGTTGTCTCCGTATGTGCTCGGTTTGGTGTACACGATAGGTGTTCGTCGCTACCCCCACCACTTCTGTCTCACTCTTGTCCGGCGAAGGCAAGAGCGAGAGCCACTGAAAGCGAGCGAGGACGGTACGAGACAGACGACGCGTTGATGTTTTGTCTCCCTCCGTCTTTCGGGCACCGTGACACTCCGTCCTTTGCGTGCGCGACGAGCGTGCGCGATGGTCGCAAGCACTTAGGTGAGCACGGGAACCGCATCGCAAAATCGTGACGCAGGCCCGGCTCAAGCCTTTTTTGCGCCCTAAGCGAACTTGTCAAATTGCGCCCTTTATTATAATACATTTATTTGAGATTATTTATGACTTTACTACTAGGGCGGAAAGTCGACAAGAGGTGCAAAATGATATTTTCATTACTGGTATTGTGGAAAATAAACTTTAAAATTAAATACTACAAGTTGTACTATAAGTGGATTAAACTACGAATACAAATTCAGAGTAAGCTTATCAATAATCTCAAATAAATGTATTATAATAAAAGGCGTAATTTGGAAAGCTCGCCTAGGGCGCAAAAAAGACTCGTGTCGTGCCTGGCTATTTGACCGTGGCACGCATGCGTCGAGCAGTCACGATTCCATCTGAGTGCTCGCACCCGTCGCGCACGCTCGCCGCGCACGCAAAGCGTTCCATCTCACTCCCCCCTTCGGCCAGAAAGGAGCGAGAAACGAATACTCGGAATTAGGGATCTGTTCACGATAGGAGTTCAACGCCGGTCCCGACCAGCGAGCACATACGGAGACAATACTGTAATTATTTACCTAAATGTTGAAGGGCCCAGGGACACCTTTTCCCATTATCCGATTGGGCTCAAACTTTACACAGATTATTTTTTAATTACTTGGAACTATTCTGGAAGGTGCCCCGAAGAAAATTCTAAAATCGAAAATAAGAGCCACCCTAGTGTACATAATACACAGGGTGCAACCAGAAGTACGCTCACGAAAATTAGTAGTATGTGCTACGCGCCTCGAGGACGAGAACGATGGAGTCTGGCAAGAAATATTCTTTCAATTAGAAATTAACTGCGACAGTGCTTGCGCAGTGCGGAAGCAGGTGTAACGTGCATAACAAAAGGGAATTATTTGCGGAAATACTATTTTTAATTTGTTGATGTAGATCAGGGCCGTTAGCATCTCGAAGAGGAAAAGCTTCCAGGCCCACGTTTCAATAATCTGAGTTAGATTCACCAACAGCCAATTGATATGCAAATGGTAATGTAATAAAAAACTTCTTATTATCCTAAAACGAGTACAGGTAAAACGTACGCTCACTAATGTTTCTAGAACTATTTCCGTCACACCCTGCGTAAATTAAATTGAGCGAAATCGGCACAGAATTAGGTACACGTGTCAGGATTACATAAAGAGATTATTTGCAGAATTATACAGGCCGCAACACAGGCCTGAGTTCCTTATCCGTGGCAGGATCACGTGGATCCCACTGCCCAGAAAAACGTAGTTGATCATTTGCAAGACCCGGGAGAATTGCAAGTGACGACAGCTCTCCCTTATATCGAGAACCCCGATGCTCGATATGGACATCCGTTCCAGGAGATCTCGAAGTAGGACCAGCAAGTTGTAGAAACACTCGTGCGTCAATTTCACGCAGACCATGTAGAAGACGTAGGTGTCCGTCTCCATTTCGAATGAACGCACAATGAAGGATTCGTCGTGGATCCTATCCATGAACCGATTTTGTATCAAATGAACGATGTCCATATCGTGGACGTTCGCGCCGGGAGAGTACTGTAAGACGCGGGCGGTGTGGATACCGTTGCTCTTAGTATCGGTCTCTGTCAGTAATACATTGGAATTGCAAGCCCGGTGTTTCTTTAGTTTGAATAATTGATAACTATTGATACGGGGGTACATGTCGTCGTCGTAGAAATATCTATTGATGTGCCAGCTTATGGGATGTTTGCAGGACCGTTGGATCACGTGGACGCACTCGAAGTACGACTCGAACTCGTTACGATTTACGGTTTCCATGTACATCGGTATCACCGTGTATTCCGAAATCATGTCGAACCATCTGCCCTGTACGAACACACCGCAGATCGTGTGCATATTCTTCTTCGACATGACGATCAGCTTCTCTAGATTGAAATCTACGAGTATGTCGTCAGCCGAAGTCAATATATTCTCCACGCTACGGTTTACCGAGCACGGGTCGATGTTTAAGTGTTCTATCAACGTGTTCAATAAGGCTGCGAACATCTCCCTCTCTCACAAATCGTCCGTTACCGACGACCTCCCGGTCGCTACGCTGATAATCGACCGATGCGGTTGCTCTAAAATATTTTCTTGGAACTTGCTGAAAAATACCTCTTCTTGGTTTAGGGTTCCGTTTTTTATGGTCAAGCACTGCGTCATTACGATCCAACGTTCGCGGATGACTATACGGACCAATTTTGTATTCGGAAGTTTTGCGCACTCCGGGCAGTAACCGGGACGTTGGGAGGACTGCTCCGGTTGACCGGACTCCTCAAGGACCGTTGCCATTTTTTTTAGGACAGTTTCCGTTGGTTTTAGATACAGAAACGGGACGACCTTCTTCGTGTATACGTATCGATCTAATTGTATGGAAACTTACCACTGGAATATCGTGCAACGTGCTTGGCAGACACTTTTGTATGGTGGCTCGATGGTTAGGATATCGTACCCTGCGCATATCAAAGAAATCTTACACTTTGATTTTATTCCTTTTAAACATTTATGGTAAACTGGCAAACCCGAACTACAACTATCACGCCGAAGTGATGCGAAAATAGATGGATAAGAAAGCTTGCTCCTACATCCCGCGAGCACAAGTCAAAGTGTCAGATGAAAAGAGACGCATTACATAGTACTCGAGAATATTTTCAAAAGACATCGGGCAACGGTAGGGGAGAGTGGCTTAATTGCGAACACCTAAGCAAAACAGCAAACAAAACAAAAACTGTGTGAGAAATGAATTTGTTTATTATTTACAAACATACTTTAACTATTCATCTATAAAGTACTGTGATGATTTTTTGAAAAATTCTAATAAAAATCTACTTTATAGTGAAAAAGCAAAACCCTTGGTGTTCGTGATTACCCGACTGTCGTGGGGTAATCACGAACAGAGTGCTAAATATCGCAGAAGTCGTACAGAAACCGCGACTTCAATGGTAAACCCATAAACAACGTTGCTACAACCTATACCTAATGTATTTGTCAAATTCCTCTTCTTGTGCGTTAGAAAAAAGTTGCAATTGGTCGGAATATCGAAAAAAATAGTAAAGGTCGTTTTTAAACATTTTTTCTGAGCCTGTAATGAAAATTCAAAAATCCCTTTTGTAGATTTAAGTAAGTTTTATACATGCTGAAAATTTCATCAAAATCGGTTAACGTTGTTCTGAGCTGCAAACGCTTAAAGATCTCAGAATAAGGTCGAAAATCGCGAAATTCCTGAAATCAGCGATTTAAAAAACGACCTTTACTATTATTTTCGGTATGCCCACCAATTGCAATTTTTTTCAAAACGACGAAACACGTCACTTAGCAAACTAATCCTCCTAGCTTCTCAAAAAAGCTCAAGTCGTTTGGACCGATTCCAAAAAAGTTTTGCAATTTTAAAAGGTGTAAACTTTCTTTCGTCCGCCACTGTATCTATGGTACTCATACGTTGTTTTCGTATTTCTTTCGTAATTTTCCGGCATCTAAAACGATTAATTCAATATTAAACTTAAGTAAAAAAAGAAAAAGGGTATTGGTATTGACGAGGGGTAATCTCGAACGTTCGAGGTTACCCCACCGGATTTGTTCGTCAATACCCCACGACATCAAAAAATAAAAAAGAATTTAGGGGAGTGTAGGGTAAAATGGAACGCTTAACTTTGGAGGGTGATAACTTAAAATCGGAAAGAAAAAAAGACACGGGACTTCAACAGGAGTCTTAAGTGGACCTTGGACTATAAGAATATCAAAGCCTTTGTTAAGAAAAATATTTGGCAACAAAGGAAAATGAGATTTACCAGAGGTATTGAAATCTTCGCCTCGCTCAAGTGGTAGGGTAAAGTGAAACACCCACTTGAAGACCATGTAAACGTACAAAATATTTATTTGTATGATTTAAAATGTATTCATTTATGTAAAAAACTATAAATATATGTTTTAGGTATAACTATTACAAATAAAATATAACAACAATATATATTATACACATAAGATAAAATATTTTACCAGATAACATCAAATTTACTGAAAATAATCAAATACACATGGATTTTTACATGAATAACGAATATCGACACGTGCATGGAGAATTTTTTAGTTTTTAGTGCATTTTAAATAAAATTGTACTTAACAAAAACTTAACATTTTCTTTTGTATATTTTTTTTATTATTTTCTTTTTAGTGTCCAAGTTTTGATTTGTGGTTATATTCTGATTGCATATCGATTGAATTGATTTGATTTGTGGTTACAGGCTAATTTCGAGTCGTTTGGATTTGTGGCTATGGGTTACATTTATTGATGACTGGGTAATTTTTTTCACCCCTCTCGTTTTTTTTTCATAATTTTGTATTGTCATCATAACTACGGACATCTACAAAGTGTCAAAACAATTGGATTGGTGGAAGTGGGTTAAATTGCTGTTCCATTTTACCCCACGCAAAGTGTTCTGCTTTGCCTCACATGCAGTAATTTAGTACATATTTAATATTTACACTTCAGCGTGAGGTAAAGAACTGGGGAAAAAGGCAAAGTGTAGCGTAAGGACTATAGAATTGAACGGTGTTCTTGCCATTATAAATTTTCTAAATCCAGATGTAGAAAAGTGGTCGAAACTACAACGCAATATCGAAACTTCGATACCGGAAATGTTTACAACACTGTTAATCGAAAAGTAACGTGTGCACAGATCTGTGGTCTGTCACGAAATGCTGTGAGGACCGTTTGATCCCATGTTACGTGATACCAACTCATTCGCTGCTCTCATCTAACCTCGGGTGTCCACCAAGGCGAGCACGAGCAAAAACATTGTTCGCGAACGTTTTCATCTGTTTTCGTCGTGTCCACACCGCCGCGAACACGAACAGAACTCCGTGTACGAACGTTCTCGAGGATGTTCGCGACGGTGCGGACGCAGCGAACGAACATTTCTGACGATACCTGGCGATCCGCGCATTCCTTTCCATTGTGGGACTGCTCGTAAACAGGCGACCCTCTACGACCATCCGCCGGGGGGTACTCCACAGAAATAGTATGCGTGACAAGCTCGAATAAAATTTTTATATTTTTTGTGTTAACATAATGAGAATACTTCCAACGTATGAATGAGATATTTCTAATAATAATGAAACCAAACACGACGCAATTCGGACAAATTTGCGTTCCGCTGATAATATATAATGGTTTTATAATATCAACATTTTTTTATACTAGTCAATGACAGATTTTTTTGAAAAAGAAGATCAAATTTTTGTTAGGTTGTGATTCGTGTTTAAAGCTGTAGGGTATAGTAATATCCTAGTAAGGAAATAAGGAGAAGGTATTAACGAGTTATATGTGCATTTATAACTATATACTGTATAGATATGCATATACATACATATATTTACAAACATATAAATGAATTGTCGATGTCAATTTCGGTTGAAAAAAATGACTTTTTTCACATATTTCCATCGATTTCACCCGAACTACTGAACCGATTTGAAAATGTTGTCAGGTAGATTTGTTGGTGATTCAATTATCTTTAATTTGAGATAATTTTCGACTACATTGGTCATTCGCAACACCAGATATTCGCACTTAAGTGAAACTACCTTTTTGACAGACAGGTAAAAAGTTCATCTGTCGATATCTCGAAAAGGTATCCATAGAAATTTTTTTAGACCTTATTTTCGGAATCAGCGGACCATTTTACATAAAAAAAAATAGTGGCATCTGCTGCGTAAAAATTTTTTTTATTTTGTGAACTAGTGTTTTCAGCGGAACTCAAATTTGTCCGAATTGCGTCGTGTTTGGTTTCATTTTTATTAGAAATATCTCATCCATACATTAGCAATATTCTCATTATGTTAAAACAAAAAATATAATAATTCTATTCGTGCTTGTCACGCATACTATTTCTGTGGAGTACCTGCCGGCGGATGGTCGTAGAGGGTCGCCTGTTTACGAGCAGTCCCACAATGGAAAGGGATAGCAAGGCCCAAGTTTCGTGAGTTTGAAAAGGGACAAGAACGAGAAAACAGCCGATGTTTGTCACAAATGTTCAGCCTGGTGGATCACCGAACTTTGCTCGCGAACACTCTCTCTCCACGTTTACCGTGACCATCCGGAAGATTTATCGCCTATTAGTAGGGTCATTTGTTAGCGAACACTGTTATTTTGTGTCCACACCGAGGTGAACAGCGTGTTAGCTAACATTTTCGCGAGCAAAAGTTTTTGCTCATGCTCGCCTTGGTGGAGACCCGGGGTAAGAGAAACATTGATGTTCCGTTTCACCCACCTGTTCCGCTTTACCCTACTCTCCTCTATTTTACAGATTAGAATCATGATTCAAGCAACGCCTTGGTCACAAAATGTTGGTAAAAAAGTGAAAACAAGGAAACGATATTTTTTACTACTAACAGTGGTGGCACTAATTTTCCGTTACGGGACTGCTCGGTATGCGTGACTCACGGACTGTGAGTCCGCCTTAAACCAACAATTTTGGAGCAGAGAATAATACACCGCTTTAACTCACAAAACCAGTAATTTCTGTCGTTCTACGTATCACGGAAAGCAGCGTGTAGCATTAAATTTAAAGGTCTACATACTTAGAAGGCGTATGCGTCGTAATAAGGGTTGAAACGCCAGAATTATAACATCTTTCTGTACACCCTCTGTTAGTGGAACCACCTGTTGAACCAAGACTCGGTAGTAATCGCGCCCGTCAACAGTCTCTCTCTTCCTTCTGCAACAGTAGTACCTATTTTATAAAGAGATGATTCTGCGCGATGGGTCGTTGCGTCCTCGGTACCTGGGGGCTGCCAGTAGTTTTAAGCTTCAGTTGTAATCGAAACGATGTCCAAGCCGTTGCCTGCTTGACTGATCTGCGGTAGGTGTTGCTCCGATATATAAAGCAGCTGGATCACGCGCAGTTTTCGCTGCCACTTCACCCCCTAGTCTGCTGGTGGGAGAATAAGGGGTGGCTGCCTACGGCACACGAGCACCCACCTAATGCCACATCCCCGTGGCGTGTTTGTGTCGGAGCTGAACCACTGGTATAAGACCGAAGATGCGCACGACGGGAAACATCCAGGCTTGCACCGAGCTCCAACACCAGCTAGATTGGTGCGCTGTTATAGGTGGATACCTCAGGGTCAACCTGCCACCCTACTCACCCACAATGGCCACCATTTTCCTCCCCGGTTTCTACACGTTTCACGGCTGCACTACTTTTCGCTCCTGGCTACGTTGTCAACGTCATCGACGTTGTCAAGTTAGCTACGATATTAGGGCAGAGCTTCGGATCTAGGGCTGAAGGCGTAACGAGCTTTAATTAGTCAAAGAGTTCGCGGGAACCGGTGGTGCGAAATAGCTAGAATCGCTGCGTAGTCGGATTAGCGGTTAATTCCTCTGCACTCTCAACCTAATTATCCGTGGTACTCTGGGCCCCTCGGAAAGGCTGGTCCGCAGCATTATTCCTGGGATCTTCGGTGTCGAGCATTGCGTCCGACGTAGCCGATCAGCTGATCAACCTTGGTAGCCTGGATGACCTTAGGATGTTTCAGGGCAAGACGCAATTCAATCATCGATCCAGCAGAAACTGCACGTAGCGGGGAAACACGGCGGAGTGGGGGATGAGGCATTAAAGCGCATGTTCGTTCGGGTGGAATATTTATTGCAACATAGCAAAAGAAACACGAAGAGCACGATTCCTGGAGTAGAGGAATTCCGATATAGGAAGAATACAATTCAATTATCGACACAATGCGTTTGCTCGTATCATCGGATCCGCCCGATTACGCATCGAAATTTAGAATTTCACGGGTTTTTTCGCCCCGTTTCAAATAGTTCTTTGAAGTGCGGGACGCGCAATGCCGGACAATAAATTGTATGACAGTACTGCGTCTGTTTATTGGATTTTTAACGCGCACAGTTTGGGGCGATTTTCCGAGAGATGTTTTACAGGGCGATTGTTGAAGGGTCACGTGACATTATGGGTATATTTCCAGGCCCTTGTAAAGGGGAAGGGAATAAAATCAGATTTAATTAACAGCCGGCTTTATCACGGTGAAGCGTGGATGGACGTGAAAGAGACATCGACGACGTAGCAACGCAGATCCATCGTTGGTTTGCTGCGAATTTTCGGGGTTCTCTGTTCCCATGATGTTTCATCAACGTTCGTTAACTGTCATCTTCGTTGACGTTTAAATTTCAGTTATTACTGGCGTTGCACCTCGACTTCGTTATGCTTCGATTTCAGTATTCTCCGTCAATTTGAAATATTCCATAAGCACGGAGCATACGGACGTTGTGAGTCTGTTCGAGAGCAGAGTGAAAAACTCTTCCATTGTCTGCTAAACCTTTTCTCGCACGTTCATTCGATTACACGAGAGATACAGCTGGAGACGCGTGCTTAACGCGAAGCTTGTTTTTAAAAAAATTGAAATCAAAGTTGCGCTCTTATACACAGGCTGTTATGGGGGAAGTGATGAAATTTCTATAAAATGTTACACAGAGTCCTTGAAAATGATGAGAAAGCTCTAAAAAATGTTGCAATGAAAAGCTTAAATATTCCTGTGATTTTCTAAAAATGAAAATCGAACATGAACCGTACCGATTTAGGGGAGACCAGAGCTAGTTGATATATTTTTCAGTTTTCAATTTTATTCATTTTTGTTTGAATTAATTACTTAATAACAAATATGCTAAATTATACTTTGATTCTTCCTCTTTAATATATTGTAAATGAAAAGTTGAGAAAATATGTACAAAATAAATGAAAAAATGTTATTTGGACGCAGGTAAAATGTATCAACTTACCCCACTGCGGGGCAAGTTGATATTGCTCTGGGGCATGTTGATACATCTGTCAAATATAAAAATAATAAAATAAATCGTCTTTATTCCATGTTTGACATAATATACAGAAGTAGCACAAATCATATCGCAGGTCGCGGATTGGGCAAGGCTCAGCGCAGTTTCTATTATGCCTGACTCGATTTAGATCGGAATAGAAGAAAGAACAAGAATAAGAATGAGAGGGGGGTAGAGTATACAAATATAAGTTTATTGGGAATCAGCTGTGTATCATGTCGGCCCGGTTAGTACTATGTTATGTTTGGATGACTAAGAAGAAATGCTTTAGTAGCATTTTTAACCCTTTCGCTACGGCGGTCCGCACCGCCGGAGCATCCCAGTGGGGATGAGTTGGAACGGGACCTCGCGCCAAAAGCGAACACATTGCGCGTGGACAGTCTTTGGCAGTCGGGTTTACGTCTTACGCCTGAACAACGCGAGCTTGACATGCTTTTGGAAGAAAAGGGACTTTTCTTTAAAACAAGATATTTATACTTTCTGCATAAACGTATTTTCACTTGTTTAATGACACTCAGTTAACAATTATCCGCAGTAAGTGAAGCTTCAATGGCCCAACAATAGCTCTATAGTTCGAACTGAAAGTCTTATAACCATTATATTTTGTATTATTATTACTATTGTATTACTATGGATCGCGGAACGTCAATGAGTGTTGAAGAGAATGAGAAAATAAAAGAGTTTTGTCGGGAGCGACTATAGTCGCCCGTTATATGTACATGGATCTTGTAGCGAGCGACTATAGTTGCCCATCGTATGTACGTGGCGTCTTATGGAGAACGTAGTAGCAAAGGGTTAAAAGAGTGTAAAGTGGGAAGTGAGCAGATAGCCTCGGGAAGAAGATGATAGAAATGAGGTGCTGCATAGGAGAATGAGTCGGAGAATTTAACAGAATTGGAAATATAAGTGGAAAGGTAATGTTCTCTTCTCGTGCGGCAGGAGTTGGAGGAATGGAATTCAGCGTTGCTAGGGATTAAGTCGCGAAGGTAAAGAAGTGTTTGCATAGAGAAGACGTTATATACTAAGCAGCAGGGATGAAGAATCCATCCTTGGGACATGTTTTGCCAGCCAGTTTGAACGAATAATGGAGTAATATGGTCTTACTTCCTCGTATTAAACGACAAACGAAGACAGGAGTTCTGAACATATTGAATGCGACGAAGTGTCGACTTAGTGATACATGGAAAATAAACAATACCTATCTGCATAGTCGAACAATGAAAGGACAAGTAACTGTGAGACAAGGAGTTTTTGGCTAGTAGAGAGGATTCTTTTAAATGGATACAGGAGTTTTAGACGGAGACGAGCAGCCAGGAGTTTAGTAGATATGTGGGGGGTAAAGTTCCGGGAGGAGTCGAAAGTAACACCAAGTACTTTTAAGGAGGATTTCCCAGGGATTATGGTTTGGTTTATTGAAATAGCAAATGACGCAACCTCTTGAAGGAGAGTCAATGAGCTAACGAGAAGGAAGAAGGATTTTAAAGGGTTCAAATGTAGACCGTGAGACGATGACCACCCCTGAATCCTCACAAGATCCGATTCAATTTGATTCGCGGCCGACGCTGAGCTAGCAGGGTCAAAAGACAGAAAAAGTTGTGTATCATCCGCGTACATGTATGCCTTACAGAATTCAGGTAAGAGGGGTAATTCCGCTACATAAAGATTAAAGAGTAACGGTCCCAGGACCGAACCCTGAGGAACTCCTTGCATAACTGTGCGTAAAGTAGAGAATTGCGGGAAAGGGTTACAGATTACTACTTGTTTACGAACGACGAGTAAGATGAGAATGAAACCAGTCCAGAGCTGGGCCGTTAATGTTAAAATTACGAATTTTGTTGATAAGCAGATCATGATTTAAGGTATCGAAGGCTTTTGAGAAGTCAAGCGAGATGATACATGATACTAGACGCGAATCAAAAGCCCTAAGTACCTACCATATTCGACATATGGAGAAGTGACGTTGTGGTGCTAAAGTTAGGTCTGAAGCCAGATTGGAACAGTGGCAGTGCATTAGTGTTGATAAGGAATTTTTGTAGTTGTAAAGACCTCAGCTTTCGAGGATTTTGGAAAGGAAAGTAAGAGTAGAAATGGGACGGAGAGAGTTTAAGGTGGTAGGAGCATTTGTTTTTGGGATGGGTTTAACTATTGGGTGTTTCCACCGTGACGGGAAAGATCTACTGGAAAGGGAGAAGTTAAATATGTGGAGGAGGGGGTCCAGACAGCTAGGCATAGAAAGGCATAACATGTCCGCAGAAATATCAGAGGGACCAGATGATGTGAGTTTCGTGGTCTTAAGAACGGCAAGGAGATCACTAGGTAGAATTGGGTCGAAAATGAAAGATTGTGAGTCGAAAGAAGGAGAAGTATAGGTGCCAATTAGGCTACTTAAATATCCGTTTAATGAGTAAAGGATTCTTTTTATTCATGTATGTTAATAAAGCCATTCTATCTATTCCGTATATTCTCGCGCTTTGACGTAACGACATTGACTCCTTTTCTACATCGACACACGCTTTCTGAAAAATATTTTTCTGACCTAATTTCGTACCATTTTCCTAGAAATAAAAGGAAAAATCCAATTAAAAGTAGTTGAGGAAAATTGATACACTGTATCAACCTGCCCCCTGTATCAACTTGCCCCGGTCTCCCCTATTAGATAATTTAATAAATAGACAGCAATGTCTCGTACCTTTGGAACTGGCTGAAGGAACTGTTTGAAACGTGGCAACGCTGTACGCCGCGTAGTCATCTATACAATGTAGGGTAAAGGCAGGTAATATGGAACATCTGATTTCAAAAGCTTGTGAAAAATAGGGGAATTGTTTTTTTTTAATAAAACTGACATGAGGGGACGAAGGAACTAATGCGTAATCATATTTACATAGTCAAATGTAAAAAAATCTAATCGTGCAATTATAATAAAAAAACTGAAGAGTGAAAATCGGCCGTTCGAAAAAATGGGTCCTAATATGGAACATCTAGGAAATTTGTAAAGAAAACTCAAAAATCTTTACTTTTCTTTACTCAAAATGAAGATTTATTAAGTAGAAGATACAAATAAATAAATATACATCATTTGTGGAATTTATTTCTGCTTTCTGCGTCTCCTACACGTTGGGCACGCGAATAAATCGTCGGAAGCCCTACATTCTTCGTGTGCCCGCTGAAAGCAGCAAATACATTGGATCTACTTTTCATTGTCATTATTTTTATAATTACCATCGCAAAATAAGCATTCCACATCGTCGTCGTTATCATCATTATCAACTTCATCTATGTTACTCGGTATGTTCCATATTACGTACACACATGTTCCGACAAGAAATGAAGAATTATACTAAGAAGAGAGTAACTTTATTGGTAAACTATTGTTGATTAATCAAGAACATACATATTTAATGATAAATTATATCAAAATAATACTTTGTAACATGTCTTCACTACAATATTTGTAAGAAAATCCGATGGACGCCCATTCAAATGGCGCCCCGGAACCGCGGCCTGCCACCCGGAAGCCTAAATACACTGGCTAGGACCGTTCGCGCGGGAGAACTTGGGGAAGTCCCAAAGGAAGCGTCACGGGAGAGACGCTATGCCCGGGCCGCCAGGACGCAGCCACTCTTGTAGGGTCATCGGGACACACTGGTCGCTACCGCAGAAGCCCTCCGCGTTCTTTTGTACGATTCGCCTGACTTTTCTGAATTAGAATATAGTGAGATATCGACAGTATGTATACACTGGGCGTATTTGTTTCTTATCGTAAGAAAAGCATTTCTTACATATTTAACTGTTTGATGCACTTTTCAGAAACTTTTGAACCTCACGAAATATATAAACGTTTCTCTTTCAATAATGGATGCCCGACTTGTGCTCAATTGTCAGTATCATCGTCTATTGTGTCTAGGGATCTAGTATATACCATTGCCTGAAGAGTTCGTTATTTCGTTATCGAAATTTTACGAAGTTCCATATTACGTGCCGTTCCATATTACCTGCCTTTACCTTATACTTGTACGAAGCATAGCGTAAAAATTGACAAAAACAATACCAAGCTGTAAACATGTATTTAGTAATTTGTTGCGACCCGGTAAGAGCGCGCAAAGGGACGTGACAAGCGTGACATGCAAAGAGGAAAATAAGTGGATACAAAGCGCCGTCGCCGCATTTCACTCGCATATTTTACGCTACTTTGAATGAAAATATTGTGTTTCTAGCTGCATTAAACATACTTTCTGTTACATTGAATTCCAAAACAAAGTATGTAGGAATAATTTTATTAGGAATAGACATGTAAATAACATTTTTGTCTACATAATTTTTCTTTATCTAAGATTTGTATCACTGCAGAGCTCCCATGTATAAGCATCAGCTTACCCCTCTCGCCGCCTGCCCCGCAAGTGAAGTACCGAACCTACTTAAGTCAGCATTACGGGTTCTCAGAAATACGCTCGAGATTCGTGTAAGAGTATATACTCGTCGACGCAGGATTCGGAATCTCTGGCATGGGTGTACGAGCAGGATTTAAGCTTCTCAGAGTCAAGCTTATTTGCTGATGCAGACGCATTGTCCTTGGGTTGTTTAGGGATCTCATCACGCCTGTCGATTCTGTGTACGACTGTAGCCCTTTCTCCGAGATGTGGATGCGGCTGATGGATGTGGTCTGCGAAAGAGGAGAAGAGATATTAAGAAATGTTGTCGAGCATCTTTGAGAATTTGGAACAAGGTCCTTTCACCTTGCACTGGAACTTTTAGACAATCGTAATAATTCCGCGTTCATTAATCTGAGCCTCGCCTATTCCACTATTTATATTTCTATTGTTTTTTGTTTTTATTGTAGGTAGTGTAATAAAGACGTGTATTATTATTATTATTATTAACCATCTGCCAATACCATAAAGACTCAATGCCCGTAAATAAAGAAATAAATAAATGAAAATAATGTTCTTGACACGGAGTTAAATTTACAATCCCCATATACCATCGTTCATTTATTCGTATATTCTCAAAAGAATCTACTCCACCCCGATCTTAAATTCAACCCAAGTCACCCACTACCCCGCAATCATGTCTCACCATGTCCATGAATGTATTCTTATTCCCTATGCTGAAGTCCTCGTGGTTCCCAAAGAAGTAGATCTTCCTATTAAGGCAACTCTTCGGTTGCCTGACCTTCTCGATCTGAATTGTTGCCCTGTTCAGGGGCACGAGGTCAGGTCTCTCCGGTTGCAGAAGAATCTCGAAGTCCTCGTCCACATTGCCGCCCCCATTCCAGAATCCACCCCTTAACGTGTTTACCTCCACCTCGCAGTAGCCGATGCTAGAGTTCTCCATGGTAAGGAACCGCTGCCTCCCGTCTTCCAGTTCAACGCCGACGTTCAGCTGACCAACGATCACCCTTAGCATGTCCAGCCGCCATCTTGGTATGTTCCTCGAGACCACCAGATTCTCGATGCCCTTCGA
Source organism: Andrena hattorfiana (assembly GCA_944738655.2). Lineage (NCBI taxonomy): Eukaryota > Metazoa > Arthropoda > Insecta > Hymenoptera > Andrenidae > Andrena > Andrena hattorfiana. Next base: position 30,315,288 of record OX122892.1, on the reverse strand, counting down.
GTTGAATCTGATCTCGAACGGGCTGTCGTCGATGAACTTGTCGCTCACCGGCACGAAGTGTTTCGCGTTGGAGCACCTGTTGTCCTCCGGCCTGGGCCTGACGATCCTGTCGCTGACGACACGGCAGCTGAGGGTGTCGTCGCCTTTTGGTCTGCATCGCAGCTCCGACGCGATCATGGAGCAGAAATTGTCCCTCTCGTGGACGACGTTGGCCAGGGACATGTTGACCAGCACATCGTACGTGGCTTCTACGCCGGAGCGGTGCCAATCGTAGTTCTGCTGCTCGTCCACGGCAACGATTGCCGCTGGAATGACAAGCGGCCCTGTTATACCACGATCGCAGGACAAATCTCATATGTCGCCACTGCTTTTATTCACACTGCGTTGGGGCTGCACCCGAAGCCAGGCGAGAGGGCACTCGCGTAATTCCTCGTTATTAATCCCGGCTCACGTAATCGCGTACTCCGCGGGTTAGGTACATCGAATTCGATATAAGTAAAATTTTCCTACACGGCTGGAATGGCAATTTAACCGTTCATGGTTACACTGGGTCCCATAGATCCGCTTTTAAACTTTGAAGCTTGATACCGGTAAGTTCCTGGCTTTGAAATGGCATTAACCTGACATTTTACGGAAATTTGAGGCTTCCATTTCCGGTAAACACTGTCAGTTTGTGTATCAGAAAGTCTGTTGATGAGTGGCAGCCGTTACAAAAACATGTGTGACCAACGCGTAAATTTTATCAAAAAAATGAAATTTTTTTATTCTATTCTAATTCGAGAAATTTACATCAATAAAATGTAATGTGTTTGGCTGTAACAATATTTTTTTTATGAAACTGTATATTTTCTAAAAGGACTATATCCTCTTAGTATCGGCCACAATCTGTAGGAAAATTAATTGAAAAATAAAAAAGGAATAATTGCTTTAGTAACAACCTCATTTTTCAGGACTTTACATATTTCCGATTTTTTTGGTAGATGTCATTTCATTTCTTACTAAAACGCGACTATTTTATATATTCTACAATGTTCAAAGTGTGTAATTTTTCGGACTCGAACTAAAGAAACTGAGACCTCATCTTTTGGGGCTAGGGGGATGTTAAAACCTCATCAATGGGGTTTTAGTTTCTTTTCATAAACTTTAATTTAGGTCCGGTCCGAAACTACATATTTTGTGAAGATGCTCGAATTTGTTTTGAATCCATTGGACATTGGAACCTCCGTTTTAGAGTTATCACTGCAAAACAAAAAAAAACTTTTTTTAAAAAGCCTCTTTACTGATCCATCTGTAGCGTCATATGTAATGGGCCGTATGCATAAAAATAAGGAAATGTTTGAAAGTAATAAGTATAAGTAACAGCAAATACTAGATTTACTATGCATAATCTTCTAATAGAACTAGATAGTAAATGATGGAAAATTTTAAGTAAATACTACTAGTATTTACTTACAAGGGAATACCGCGAGCTTCCACTCACCGATTGGAACTTTGTGGGTTTATAGAGTGACTCAAGACAAGAACAAAGGTGTGTTTCATTCGGGTTCTATCGCCCTTTAAGGGGATGAGAACTAACCTCAAATTCAAATAAGCACTTCCACTTTTTCGGGTATAACTCCCGAAGTACAATAGAAAGAAAAAAATGTTTCAAACAAAAATTTAATGGTGCAATAAGCGCTACAAACTTCCATTAACAACATTTTTGGGAAAGTTTTTTCTTAAAACAAAAATTTTACCTCACGTTATTTACAATTCCACGAGTACACCGCTCTACTTGTGGATGTTTCCTGTAACACGCGGCAATATCTCGCACGGTAACGTTATACGTGTGTACAGTCTAAAGTTCCTATACAGCACGGAAAATTGAATTTTGTCTGCCAATTTCTTTTGGTTTTTTCAACTTCATTTGTATAATAATTCATATGTATAATTCTTTATTATTCCCCTCAGGGTTACAATTCCCCACATCCCCTTCCCTTACATCTACTTTACCACTACTACCACTTCTCTCCTCTCCCCCCCCCCCGCTTCCGTTAGCCTCACCTTTCGCTCCAATCTCCTCACTCATCTTTCCGCTCTATCCTCAAAAAACTGTTCCCTTTCCTTTTCCCATCCCTTTAGCACCCTTCCCCTCTTAAACCTTGCCTTCATGTCTTCCCAGCACTCCCTCGACAGCACCTCCCCCTTTCCCTCTTCCAATTTCCTTTCGTACCTCCATGCTCTCGGGCCCGCCCTTCCCTTCAACATCTCCCTTTGCAGTTCCTCCCTCCCCATGTATCCCGGTGTATTCCTATCTACCCCCAGTACCCACCTCAGGAACGTATCTTGCATCCCTTCCACCCTCTCCCTCTCTTTCCATCCCCACACCTTCACCCCATATCCTACCACCGTCCACACCAGTTTATCGAAGAGCCATAACCTTCTTCCCCAATCCTTTTCAAACATTCTTTTCCCTAACCCCCACACCTTCCCCATTACCGCTGCCCCCTTCCCCACCCTCTCCTCCACATGCTCCTCCTGCCCCCCATTCCCGATCACAGTATACCCCAGGTACCTCAACTTCATTTGTATTTTTTTGGAAATTTTATCTAGTTTCGGCGTTTGCTACAGATTTTGCGGGCAACTTCAGTTACTGTTCGACTAACTGCACCTACTCTGACGAACACTCGTATCCTCACCAATGCCTACTTGAAACCCGGGATCACCAATGTATCTAAAAAAATACCTCCATTTTCTATTTCCGTGAAAGATCGCCACCTATGCTTTCGTTCACGATATCTAAAAATGTATCCGCCAGGTAGTTCGCATGGTGTTCTTGGAATGTAACCATGGCACGGTAGTCTCGGGTATGGCTTCTTCGACTATTGTAAATCTTGGAGACACGAATTTGCATGAACAACACCATGATTGCGATTGAGCAGATAATTTAAGGCACGCGACTGGCAGACTTAAGATAACACTAGCATTTACTTGCAGTTTTCAGTAAGTACTATGTGTTATGCATACGTATTTTACGTATTTACTGGAAAATAAGTGAAAAATATTTCTAATAAATACTTCATACGTTATTGCATACGGCACTGAGTATTTGCTTGAAAAATCTCTAGTAAAAGCTTATACTTGCTTTTATGCATATGGGCCAATGCATATTTTTGACTAAACAAACAAGTTTTTTAAAGCTTATGATGTTAATAAACTCCATGCCAAAGAACAAGTCTCAGTTTCAATTTCTTTCTTTGTAATTAATTGAAACAGAAATGCTTCATTTTCGACAGGAACGACTGCCTTTAGTACCCTTAAGGGAAATTATTGTAATACACCTTTGCCTCGAATTTCAATCGGTTGTTGAGTACGTACACGGGGGCGGCGGAGAAGGTAGCAGTAAAAAATAGAATTTCGTAAAATATTCTCCGGTTTCCGTGCGTTAATGGAATGTAGAATTACGCACTTTCACGGGTGAAAATCGTTGGCTCGTTTAGTAGAGGGGCTAAAGAGCAACGCACACTTCTGATATTTAGGATATATATATCCGTATGTGTGCGTATGTATATATATATATATATATATATATATATATATATATATAAAAGTATGTGTGTGTGTATATATATATATATATATATATATATATATATATATTTAATAATATAAGTATATATATCCAATCTGGTTTCAGACGCGGGTACAGCACGACCACAGCCCTTCTCTTTATCACTGACTCCATTTTATGTGCTTTGGACTCCCATAACCTCGCTTTTGTTACATCTCTCGATTTCTCCAAAGCGTTCGATACCGTTGATCATAACTTGCTGATTGCTAAATTGAAATTTTTCAGACTGTCTCCTCTTTCTCTTTCATAGTTTCGCTCCTACCTGGTTGGACACACTCAGCAGGTTATGCTCAACCGTGACGGGCCTCAATTCTCCTCTTCGCGTGCGGTGAGTTGTGGAGTTCCACAAGGATCCTTGTTAGGTCCACTGTTGTTTAACATTTTTGTTGCCGATCTACTTCGTCTCACTAAGACGAATATTTCGTGCATGTACGCCGACGACATGCAAATTATTTCCACCTTTGCGCCGAACAATATTAATGAAGTCGTTACTAATCTGGAATCTGATCTTGCTCTAATATTTGATTGGGCAGTTCAACATGGGCTTAGACTTAATCCTTCCAAATCTTCACTCCTTTTTCTTGGCTCTTCTTTCCTCCTTCGTACCCTTTCTCCCATTACTGTCACACTTTATTCCGCCCAGCTGCACCCTGTTACCTCTATCCGGAATTTGGGACTCCCTCTGGATTCTACTCTTACCTTGGAAAATCATGTGTCTACTATATTTCGCCAAGTCTTTAATCGTCTGCGTCTTTTATATCCTTCTTGGCATATTCTTTCCTCTTCTCAGAAACTTCTCCTATCACAATCCTTGGTTGTATCGCTGTTTGAGTACTGTGATGTTGTATATAGGTAGTCCTTTTCTTACCTCTGCGTCTCTCTTCCTTGGTTCAGCGTGTTCAAAATTCCTGTCTGCGTTTCTCCTATTGCGTCCGTAACTTCAATCATATCTCTCCACTTTTTGTAAAATCCTCTTGGCTACGTATGTCACAAAGGTGGAAACTCCACGTGTGCTGTCTCGTGATTAAGGTACTCTCTTCTCGTTGTCCGTCATATCTTTACAACATCCTACTCACAAACCTTTGTTATCACTCCTCTAATTCTCTTTCAAGCCGATCTCAATCTCTTCTCTCTATTGCTGCACATCGTACCTCTAAATTCGAATCTTCTTTTTCTCATATCGCGGCACATTATTATAACTCGCTTCCTGCTACTATCCGACAGCTAGACTCTTATCAGCCCTTCAAACATGCAATGCGGCAACACATTCTCTAACACTTTTAATGTTAATCCTACTTTTTCATGTTCTCATGTCTTCCCTTCCCGTCCTAGCCCATGTTGTGCCGTAATCTACGTATTCGCCGCCATAGTTCATTGTTCATTGTTCTTCCTACTTCATACTTCATTGTTGAAATTAGTATTAAGTAATGTTTAGTATTAGTAATGATTAGTATTATGTTATGGTTAGCCTTATTAACAGTTCTTACTGCGGCCTCGCCTTTACTCGTATCTTACTTTCTCCTTATGCAATATATTTTCTGTTCACAAGTGATAAAGTCAAAATAATAATAATAATAATAATAATAATATATATACTTATATATTTAATAATATAAGTTAGTGTTTTGTTTCTTACTGCACCCCCGATTGTTTATTGACTTTCTAATAATAGCTTATTGCCGAGAAATAATTTAATTTCTTCTGCTTTGGACTAAATTATACTCGCAGTACCTACTCCGCACAATATTACAGTATTACAAACTATCATTATTAACCAAGCAGCCCTTGATAAGACGCTTCGAATGAATCTCGAATTAGTTTAGAACATTGAAAGGACAAAGTCACTTACCCAAGAAAAATGGTAGAATTGTTACCAACATGTCTGGGAGCTTCTACCGTCTCGACTGATGCCACAGCGTTACATCTGTCTCGTTTTTATACGACCGATAACTTGATTCATTACCATCTCCTTGAAAACAATTTCATTAACGACCGCTTCCGTACGGATCTGTCTTCCTCGCAGACATCTTCCACATCGCCTGGCACGCCTAATATCATTTCCCTCAGCTTCAATAGAGATACGTTTTCAAGATTCCAAAGCCTTGCTCGCGTGCACGCAGCGCGTTCGCGAGCCGCCTTGGAAAGCGTATAATTCCAATGAAACTCGAGCTCGATGCCCACTCGAGATATTCCCCACCACTCGAACGTTTTGTTCAGAGGCGCGATTAATAGCACAGGGAAAACACGTTTAACGAAAATTTTCGGCCACTTTTCCCGTGTCCCGATTCTCTATACAGCACGGCGAATTTATGCCAGTCAGTTGGCCGGGTGTCGTCGAAGCGCTCTTAATTAATTTCCACCGTTTGGGCACTCTCTAATTGAATTAAAATCGGCGAGGCATTGTCGCGGTGTACTTATATTTCCGCCGCTAATGGGGCGCAGATGCGCGCCCACAATGAGGCCCGGTCACCTTTCCTTGAAGCCAATCGAATCATTCGGGATAACTGACGGTATAAGTGGAGCGAGCTACTTGGTCGTCGGATATCGCGAATTGTCGGGATGAGCCCTTGCTTCTTTCGAGTCTTAGGATAGGGTAGAAGGATGCAGAAGTATCGTGCTAATGGAATGAGTTTAGCTTGCAGAGTTCAGTTTAACAACGTAGAAGGACGTTCGGATCGCTCGATCGATCGGAGGGACAAACTGATAAATCAATGGCAACCGTCGCTTGATTTGTGTTTGTCCAAGAAGGACAACATTGTTACTCTCAGCGTGCACTATTTGCATGATAAATATTGCCGAAAATGTCTTTAATCATCTCTCGGCACAAATTGCTAATAATCATAATCCGCACTCGGTCTGTGTTTAGTTCCAGATTGCCGTCGTATGCTCACCACACAGCTGATCCCATCAACCGCGCTATGTGCGAATCCAATGACCACTTCCTGGATATTGATCTATTCTCTTGTTCATGTGGTAACTTTTGCGTATTGTTGCAGAGAGAAGCGTTGGATGTGCGTGCAGGAGTGACTGTATGATAGACAGACTCTGTATTGATATATTTCATGTTGTTGTGTGAAAAGGGTTAATCCCGTTTATGGTAAATAATAATAATAAAATAAGAAGAAGAAGAAGAAGAAGAATCAATTGGCACAGATATATGAATAGAAAGTGATTGGCAACTGGGTAATTATTTAGAAGTTGTTCATCCTCACCGATTTCAATGATTTTTGGATATGTTATCAAGATCAAGATTCTGAACAACTTTTTCCTATGCATGTTACCGCCGCTCGACCTTCGTTCCCGAGATATTCGCCAAGAACTGTTGCTACCACTGCATTGAATTCGACCCATACGTGCATGATGCGACAGCGTGTGCGTCAGCACGAGACCGCCGCTCATCTACTGTTTCTGCATGTACGTCGCGGTGCAACGCATTCCACTTTCCAACTTATCCTGGGTATTAGTATTGGTTTGGGCTAGATTAGCGCGGGGGGCGCGTAAAGCATTGTAGCGAACCGATGTGAGTTTAGAGACTTGAACCAGAAACCTGCGGATGTCCGTTAACAACCCGACTCACATCGGTTCGCCACCATGCTTTACGCGCCCGCGAGCGGGCGCGCGCCCCCCGCACTAATCTAACCCAAACCTATACTAATACCCGTGACAAGTTGGAAAATGAAATTCATTGCGTCGGAATAAGTCAAAAGAAGTTTTTCGCAAATATCTCGGAAACAAAGGTCAGCTTCGTCATTTATTTTATCCCATGCTGGCGCATACGCTGCCACGGACGCGTACTGTAGGTAGGTATACGGCAGAATACATTGTAGTAGTAGCAGCAGTTTCTCGCGAATATCTCGAAAACGAAGGTCGAGCAGCGGTAACATGCATAGGAAAAAGTTGTTCAGAATCGTATCCCCGACAGCATATCCAAAAATCATTGAAATCGGTGAGGATGGACAACTTCTAAATAATTACCGGCAACTGTTACTCAGAATCAATATCGGTTTGTCCCTGAGTCCTGAACAGTGGCTACGTTTGCACATGTCAGCGTTATGAGGTATGAAATATTGCATTCAAATTATACGATCAAGAGACGTGTATCACTTGAGAGGATAGGGGCTTTGCACTGTAGGCACAGCTTTAACGCGAACACCGATTATAAAGACATGAGCTGAATATGCACGCACAAAGGTCCCTTTATTATTTACAAAATCGTATACCAATTACACGCTATTTACACCGATTGTGGTACATGAACTATCGTTACGAGCCTCGTGAATCTTAATATATAAAGCAGAAAGCTTCTATATGTTTGTGTTTGTCTGTCGCTTAAAAAGTTTCGAACGATAAACTGTGGGATCACGAAATGTGCCTCAGCTCATTATGTCCCACTAATACAGATGAATGTGACCATTTTCACAAAAAACTAAAAAAAAATTTTTTTTATGAAATTAGAATCTAAATTTCAGGCGAAGCCGAGTAGTAAAGCTAGTTTCGATATAAATGTCACCCAGCGTATCACCGATGTATGCGTACAGTCGCGTCGGTATTTAAGTTGACGCTAGAGTTTTCTACAAACCCTCAACTTCATTTGTTTACATCATGTATGTATTCGGTCGTTGTGACCGACTGTTGTGGCTTTCATTTGTCCTTAGCATTGCGTCAGTTGACCATAAAGTTCCGAGGTGAAAAGATCTATTAAGCTGCTGTATATTTAAGTTTAAAAAATAGTTGATCAATTTTTGTGGGTCGGAAAGTAAGTTGACGCTAAGAAACATTTGTTTTTTATGTAGAAAATTGCTTTTGTGATTAAATTACAAAGATTTCTGGAATATTTAGATATCACTAAAATGTCTTTTAAATATATATTTGTTATACAAATTGTACATTTACTTTAGTATGCCGAAGACTAGAGAATGCTCTGCTACGGAGCGAGTTGAAATTTGTAAAAGAAGAAAGCAGGGTAAATCATTGCAACAAATTGCCACGGAGTTTGGAATATCCAAGGAAGGTGTGCGCAAAATATGTATTAAATTAAACACAACAGGAAAAGCAGAGAATTCGATCAGGACTGGAAGGAAAAGGATGACATCTGTCCGTCAAGATCGGCAAATAGTTAAGGAGGCGAAGAAAAACCCATTCATCTCTGCAAAGGGAATAAAAGAAACTCTGCAATTACCAATAGGTATTACACAAATTAAATCTCGTCTTTCCGAAGCGGAATTACATGGGTGCATTTCCCGGAAAAAGCCATTCATTTCAAAGGTGAATGCCGCGAAACGTTTAGAGTTCGCAAGACTACATTATAAAAAGCCAATTTCATTTTGGCAAACAATAATTTGGAGCGACGAATCCAAATTTGAGTTAAAATCAAATAGAAAACGAAAGTATGTGTGGAGAAAGAAGGGCCAAGCCACAGCCATCTTTAATACTAGCCGTGCTGAACAACGTGGCAACACTGCTCATGTGAGGACCGGAAGTCCGACCGAGTCTGACTCTTGAATCTTCGGAGCCTGACAAGTCTTGCGGTGGACTTCGTTGACAGACGTTGATTAATGCTTTTTCAGAAAAATTGATACGAATATACGAAATTTTTTAATAATTACATACCAAATAATATATAAATAGTACAATTTTTTGTGGTTCGGTAAATTTCCTCACCACCTCAGGGGTATTACCGTGGCGCGTTACCGTTTGAATCATAAAGTGGGTGGTTCGCCAATAGCCCTATCATCCCACATAATAAAATAAAATAAAAACGTAACAAAAATAACAACAATGTGATCAAAACTAAAAACAAAAATTACAATGATATGATCTACCTGAAAGAAAACATTACAAAAAATAACAATGATATAATCTACCTGAAAGAATACAACATAAATTTCATCGATTAATAAAATTACTACTTTTTCTCTAAAGGTTAAAGTTGAAGAAATATTGCAAAGGTAATGCTCATTTTTAACATTATTTTCAGGAGAAATATCCATATTTGAAGAGAGATGTTGCAGGTACCTTTTATGTGGTAGAATAAAAAAACTTCGTAATAAGTTATATGCAGCCGATGATTGTGAATATAACATAAAAGCCATAATAATAGTTCCTGAACTGAATCTATTTTTTTTGTTTTTAATTTGTTTTATTTGATCTATTACTATTTCAAGATTTTTAACATTTGAAAATTCAATGGATTCTGCAATAAGATACGCCTTATTGAGTTCATCCAAAGATTTATCAAGATGTTTTTCAATAACATTAGTATTACTAACAGGTACTTCAAGTAGCGCGAATTTATATCGTGCCAATAAATTTTGAAGTTGGGACCACCGAGACAATTTCATGTCAACAGGCAATACCCACTTCAAATCGTTGAATGAAATTTCATTACCTTTATGAAAAACTTGTAATTTCATTTCGTCATTAATTACAATTTGAATATTAAGTACTAAAAGATTATTGTCATAATCAAGTTTGTAAAAATAAATTCTAGAATTCGCTAATTGAATATTCCAACATTCTGAAATTTCAAGTTTCTCTTTATACTTATTTATTAAATCTGAAAAATTTTTAATTAAATCTAAGTCTTGAAATTTTTGAACTAAACGTTCATGATTTTGAATGATTTCTTTTCTACGTTGTTCAGGATCTTTTCTTTGTGGCAGTACAGGCTTTGAAAGATAAGTTGGTAAATTGGGAAAAATAGAAGGTACTGCATTCTCTGTAAGCTTTGGACACCTCAGTAAAATATTCTCAAGTATTCCACTAGAAGATACAACTTGTTCATATCTAAGAATATCATTATCAGCAAAATGAAGACTACAAACAACAGAGTACTTTGTAAGTGTCCAATGTTTTCGCGGAATAGCAGCTACCCATTTTTTTCGCAATTCTTCATTCTTTGGAAATATAAAAACGGAAACATAATTGTTTGATTTTAAAGTGCTATCATAATTTCCCTTGCATCCGGGAACACAGCAACGCCGTGGCATTGTTAATTTAGAAAATCTTACTGTAAAAAACTAAAATGCAAAAGACAAAACTCTAACCTCTACTAAGCAACTGTGCTACACACAAATGGAAGAAAAATCAACGTAATTAATAAAATAAGTAACAAACCTGTACTACATTACATATCCTATTGCACTACACTATATTTATTGCACTATATCACATTTTATTTTTATTAATGGCACAAATAAGCATTTATAAACCCGCGGACAGCCACATCGCCCGGGTTATGTTTATATCAAAACCGGACTACCGCCCTGTTGCCAGATTTATGTTCAGCACGGCTAGTATTAAAGACGGCTGTGGCCAAGCCTTCAAACCAAACTTAGTGACTCCTACCGTTAAACACGGCGGTGGCTCTATAATGGTTTGGGGCTGTTTTAATAATGAACAAGTGGGAAATTTAACTGTTATCGAGGGCATACTAACTGGTGTAAGGTATGTCGAAATACTGCGGGAAAATTTATTACCCACGATCCAAAATTTGGGACCAAATAAGGAATATATATTTCAACAGGACAACGACCCAAAGCATACATCTAAAGTCGCAAAACAATTTTTGCGGGAACAAAACATTCCATTATTGTCCTGGCCACCTCAAAGTCCAGACTTAAACCCCATAGAACATTTATGGGAAGAATTAGACCGTCTTATACCGCAAAATCAAAGATATACTAAGTCCCAATTAGCAACCGCATTACAACAAAAATGGCGTGAAATTGCACCTAATGTATTAAAAAAATTGATCTACAGTGTGCAGAATCGATTGTTGGAGGTCATAAAAGCCAAAGGCTACCAAACCACATACTAGTTATGTATTTAAATTATATAAAATGTGCATACTTGTAAGTGACAACTTAATTTCCGACCTAAGTAAATTACAAAATATCTATTGTTTATATTATTATAGTGATACAAAATTAATTCATTTATGTTATTGTGTTTGTTAAGAACTAGGAAATATGTTTATAATAAAAAAAACTTTAAACCTATCAGTAATAGAATTATTTCCCTTTTATGTATTAAAATTTACAACGTCAACTTAAATACCGACGCGACTGTATGTCGAGGAGTCATTTTGCGAACTGTTCCAGTAATAATCCGTCAATGATCATGCTGGCTCGTTCAGGGTGCCTCACCCCCGGCGGATACTCCTTCCTGGGTAGAATCGACTCCAACCTCAAGGTTACGTTCTCGTACAAATTTATACCCTGCCACTTTTCGCCTATCCTAATCACGTACGCACTGCCGGATGTGAATTCGGTGGACGTGACCACGATGTGGCTTTCAGATGAAGTCTGAAACAGAAAAGGCCCTACTTTCACCAACGTGTGACGCTTAAAGGCCGCCGCCAATTTCGCAGAAGCGAAGCGCGGCGATCAAAGCGAACTGTTCGTCGGCGCAGTTCTGTCATGTAGGCTAGTGATCCTCTAGGTAGCGAGTGGAAAATGTATCCACCATTTTGGTCAATTTTGGTTAAAAGCGGAAGTGACAAATCGGCGGGCACTTCAGTATTAAATGAAGTTTGCCGCTGATCCCACTTTTCGCTCAATGTTGTGGAATCCAATTGGTAGATGGAGTATCTCTTTCTTTTTCTACTTATTTACTTGCCCTCTCTACTTCCGGTTTTGACCCAAATTGCGTCGACTAATAGAAAACGCGGAACACATTTTCCGATCACTACCTAGCGGATAGGGAATTCAATCCCGGATCCTGGGATTCCGCGATCCCGGCTGCCTTTTGGATTCCAAAAATCCCGGGATTTGATATAACTAATCCCGAGAATTTCGGGATTATTTAAAAATGTGAATTACTTTAGGAACACCCGCAAAATATGTAACAAACATTGTAACGAAACATTGTACTTAGATATGTACGTACTTTAAGTGCTTTGTTGTTTCTTCGTTCGTACTTATTGAGACGTTATTATTCTTCATTACTGTTTTTATTGTGAAAAATGATTTTAGTTTATGTTTCAGACTGCTGATAGAAAGTATGTTTGTTTATATTAAATAAAGATTTAGAATTTTAGCACATAATAAATCATTTTAATTACTGAAATTTCCTATTACCCAATCCCGGGATTAGTCCCGGAATCCCGAGATAGACTTTAAAAAATCCCGCAATCCCGGGATAGTAAATAAGGGCCGGGATTGTATTCCCTACTAAGTAGAGGATCACTAATGTAGGCGATGCGTGGTCGCAGCGCTTCGCTTCGCGGCGCTTCGGCCTAGTTTAATCAAGCACTTGTCTGCCAACAAAATGCATATGAAATCGCTAATCGCTGATAGCGTGAAAGTTCCTTGAGATGCCACAGAAACTGAAAACGATATATTAGGGGTTTGCAAAAGTTTCCGTCGCCTCCGAAGTTCGGATCACTTCGAAAAGTGAGGAATTCTTTCGACGAGGAGTTCATCTGTTGCCCGAAAAATGGAGGAGTGTTAGGTCGCGATCAGGGGACCAAAGTTTAGACAAATTATGTTTTTTGCGTGCTTATTTGTTAAAAACAATTGTTGAATAAAAAATATTTAATTACGTATGTAACTAAAGATTCTTTTCATTGTTTGCGCGGTGATGATTCACATTAATAAGTATTGTCAATAATTATACTAATATATCTATTTTGCGTTATATCATTTTATATTTTATGTGCAGAATAGTTTTATTTGCATATATTTTTTATAATGCTCGATTAAAGTTAAAAAAAAAGTTTTATTTTGTAATGTTTACTCTTATATTTTCAATACCTTAAAAATATACCGGTAAACCGGTTTTGATCGAAAATTTTACCGAATTACCGGTAATTGAAAAATACGGTAAATTTGCAATCCCTAGGTGGCAGTGAACAGGTGAATCTGCCCAGTAGCCCGAATACTCACGACAGTGGACACGGGACCGTTGCTCCCCCTGACGCTGTCCGCGCGGCCGAAGTAGTACGGCAGCTTGTACGTGCACATGTGGAGATTCCTGACCTTTCGGATCTGCACCCGATCGTTCTTCGTCACGCCGAGCCTTATCTGCAGAACGTAGTCGCGGCCGGCACGGACGCACGGTGCGGTACGCCGGGTGTGCACGGTGTCCCGGTTCACGTAGAAGAGCGTCAAGCACTCGCCATGGATGAAGTTCTCCATCAGCTCAAACGTGTCCCCGGAGCCATTTACCACCGAGACGACGTTCAGCTGGCCGACGATCACCCTGATCATGTCCAGCTCCCGCGGCTGTACGTTCTCGTTCACGATGAGGCTCTCCAGGCCGTGCGAGCTGAACTGGATCTCGAACCGATCCTGATTGATCTCGTAAGCCTTCTGCCGATACACCGGGCCGGCAGGCACGCCCGGCTCCCCGGGATCGTGGCTTTCAGAGATGAAGCTCTTCGCCTCGGAGTCGCGGAACTGGCAGCTGAGCACTTGGTACCCCCATGGCTGGCACACCAGCTTCGAGACGATGTTCAAGTGGATGCTGTCGTAGCTCTCCTCCACGATCGCCGTCGAATTCACCTGAACGAGGAACGTGTACTCAGGCCAGCAGCCAGTTGGTATGTCCACGGTGACACGTGCGGCTGGAAAACGTCACGGTCGTGCGTAGAGAATGATCCTCCGATGCCGTGAAGCGGTCACATCGCCACCACGCGTCCACGTACGTATGATCACACGTGAATTTAATGATTGGACCCCGTTTCGACTTTCTGGCATGACGCGATTGAAACGCTCGACGTTCCGCTGGCCCCTGTGAGTCGCGTACGGCGAGTCTCGCACGCGCCCGGGGAACCTGGTCGAAACGGTGTTGCGGTAATACTTACCTAGAAAATATGGCACAACGTACAGCATCGTGTTCATGGTGGCACCATGCAACGTCCCACTACTTTAGTGGTGGAACCGATGGTTGGGACCGCTCTTATACTGTGGATAAACTGCACTATTGACCTCTTTCTACGGTTAATCGGCTCCAATTCGCCGAAGCCAGCTCTCTCTCTTTCCAAGGTAGGAAAATAAAGTGATTACAAGCAATTGATAGATAGATTCAGAGAATTCATAGGGCCGGTGTATCACAAAGGAACCCCATGACAACCCGTCAATTCGCCATTTTGAAATTCTCCGCCAATTACCTCGCGCGTCAACATGTCGTTGATATCGAGTAGCCTCTGTGCTCACGGACTGACATTTTTCATGAAAAAGTAGTGCTTTTGAAGTAGGGAAGACGGTAAAAAAATAATAGTCAAACATTAAGAAACTAATTTTTTATAATATATTCGTGACCTGTACACCTTTAACTTGAACATTAGTATATAAAAATTGAAATTAAACATAAACATCTTCCATTTATAAACAAAAAACGAAAAAGTGAGAAATATCCGATTTGCCCCCAAACTTGGGGCGAATCAGGTAACCCAGAAATCTCTCAATAAACTGAAATTCTCATAACAACATCTGTAAAATCAACTTAAAGAAATCTAATTTAATGACAGTGAAGTCAAGTGACACTACTTAGAACACAGATCGGGAGGATGTTGCCGTTTTTTGCCGCCTCTATCAGCACAATTCTCGTGGCATCCCTCTTCTCAGAAAATCTGCTGAAAGTGGACGAATTAATTTTTCACCACAGTAAATACAATACCATCTTCTTAAGACCATTAATTTATTTACTTTCTTCGTCATTTCTTTAGATTTAATTTTTATCATAGCTTCCTTTATTTTTTTGTTTTTGACACCATGATCCCAGATTGCTGTTTTTTTTATATACCTACAAACCATCTGAATATAAACAATTATCATATTTACAGTCATAAAAATACTCAAATGAAAAAAAAAGAGTGATCCGATTAGCCTCATATATGAGTATTTCAAAGGTTGTAGATCACATAAACCAATTATGATATAATAGTCTAAATACATCAAATACTAAACTTGGACACCGTGTAAACTAATAACAATATACACATTTGAATTTTCAAGCTTACTTTTTATTTTACATACGAAATTGCAGATTACGTAGGTTAGATTCGGACCAAAATTGTAACGTTCGCACGCGTCCATCTCACTGAAAACGTATGCCAGCTCTAAACAATGACTTGAAACAATTGACGGGCTATTGCGGTAAGTGCGGGGGAGAGGGACCAGGTACTACGAACGATCGGAATGCTCATTTCTATCGCGATGTAAGAAATATGGACGAAATTCTTATTTTGATCCGATTTGCTCCAGTCTACCGTAAATGCGCTCCACCAGCTGTTCAAGGGAACCATTGAGAACTCTCTCAGAGCAGACGTGCACATGTGTAGTGTCTTGAAAAATTATAGCTGCGTGTTTGTATTTTGCACGGGCTAGTACCTGTTTTTCCTTCGTATTCGCTTAACAAGATATTTAGAGAATTATCTGATACACGATATTTCAACTCCATGTCAAAGATTATATCCGCGGTTTCGGGGATACCGAGTGGAGATATCAGAAATTTTCAGAAACGCAGCATTTCACAGAACCGTGTGAGACGGTCATCGAAATTGAATCCGCGCGTCAAATCGTATTGCGGAATGGCCCTTCGTTATGTTTGTGTGACACGCGAAGCATGCTGTTCTGTGTGAAACACACTTGTACATACTGAAGTAATTCAATTTACCTACCAATATGCTTTACTTCAGTGATTTACAGCAGTCATTCTCAAGGGTGGCGCGAAATGTTTTCTGGAGGGTTACCGTGGTTACTGTTTGTTGACGATTCTTAGCACTTATTTATTTTAATATGGTTACATTGCCATTCATTTATGAAAACAAGAAATAAAAAAATTTAAGCTGAACGATTTTACTTAATTTTATAGAAAATGCACTAAAAACTAAAAAAGAAATCTCTTTTTGTACTATAATTACGATGGTGATGTCACACTAAATAAAATAATTAAATATATTTAATATATGTATTAACCCGTTCGCTGCGTATTTAATTTTTCAAACGATTCTTGAAAAGTGTCAATTTTACATTAATAAAAAAGTTTTCAATTTTCAACTTTTTTTAGAGTACAAAAACAAGTTTTTTTTCAAGAGAATACATTTTTTTAATGCGTGGACTACAGTCGAAATCCGCAGCGAACGGGAATGTAGTAGTAAATAGGTTTCTTTTTTGCCTTTCGGCCTCAAAATGAGGTTACATGTGTTATGTGTGTAAGTGTTTCTGGGACTGTTAACTTAAGATTGTGCTTTCGTTTTGACTTCTTCCTTCATCTTGTTCTTCTTTTCTTCTCCTTTTTTCCAGAACCATACGCATCCACTCCGCTCCTTCTTCTTCTCCCTTTAGTATTCCTCTGATCGTTTCTCTTTTCAGCTCCTTACAGTCTTGTAGCATGTGACCTAGCGTCTCTCTAGCCCCATTACATAGTCTCCATACTGTCTCATTTTCTTCCTTCCAGTCACATCTGTACCTTGCAATCATGCTTTGATCTCTGCCTCTGTAATTTTCGTTTAGGTAATTTGCTCTCTAGTTATCCCTGATTTCTGTGTAATGTGCGTTGTATCTGCCTCCTAGTATTCTGTCGTATTGCCATTGAACCTGCTCTGCCCTGTCTCTTTGCGCTAGTGCCTCAGCTAACTCTCTTCCTCTCCTTTCTATTTCCATTTCTTGGATATCCATCATTTTTTGCCTGTAGTATGAGTCTTTCATTTCCTCCCATTTCGATTTTTTCTCTGCTTGCTTCACGTCTATTTCCCTCCAGCATTCTTGTACTATTTTATTCTTATTCTATCCTTACTTTGTCCGTTTTTGTTTCCTCCAAAATTAGATATGCTGGTGTATTGAAGTCTAAATCTAAAGTCCACCTTATGTATTTCTCCTGTATTTTCTCTACCTTTTCTGCTTCCACCCATCCCCAAATTTCTGACGCGTATAGCAAGATGCTTTTCATCACTATGCTTCTGAATATTCTCATTCTTCTCTAAAAATTGTTCTTGAACATTCTTTGTCCTATTCCCCATATCTGCGCCATTGCTATTCTTGCTTTCTTTATGAGTTCCCTTATATACATCTCTCTGCCCCCATTTTTCTGGAAATTATACCCTAAATATTTGAATTCCTTTACTTCTTCCAGACTGTGCGGCTGTCAGCCCCATTCTTCTCTCTTCTTCTTTCCTCTTCCTTTATAGAAAATCACCACCTTTGATTTCTCTGCGATCAGTTGCAACCCTTTCCTTTCAATGTATTTTCCGAATCTTCGTATCATGTCCTTAAGATCCTCTGGTTCATTTGCTAGTAACACTATATCGTCCGCACATGCTAGAGTCCAGATTTTTTCTTTTCCTACTCTAACTCCTCCTGCTTGGTTTTTCCTCATGGTTTCCTCCAAATCCGCTGCATATATTGTAAATAACGTTGGACTCAGTGGGCATCCCTGTCTTACCCCTTTTGTTGTCCAGAATTTGGATGACATTTCTCCGTTTGCTTTTATAGTATTTCTTGTTTCTTTGTAAATTTCTCCGATTCTCATCCTCAAGCGTTTACTTATTTCCTTTCTCTTCATGATGTTTCACTCTATCCACTTTGTCAAATGCAGCGCTTAGGTCCGCGAAAAAGGTATACAGCTTTCCCCCTTTTTTCTGTATTTCTCTGTTAGCTACATAGTTCAGAATAAAAATGATATTTGTTGTGGACCTACCGCTCCTGAATCCTGCTTGTGTTTCTGGTATTATGTGATTCTTTTACAATTCCTCTTTTAATCTTTTCTCCAGTACCATAGCATATATTTTTTACGCTGTGATTAGAATCGTTATCCCTCGGTAGTTGCTCACCTTTTCTCTATCTCCTTTTTTGAATATTGGTGAAATCACCCCCTCTTTCCACCTCCCCGGGAATCCTTCTCCCTTCCACACCTTATTGAAAATTTCTGTGATTCTTTTTACTATTTTCACGTTACCGTAAATCCGGGCTTCATTTTCTATTTTGTCTTCCCCTGCTGCTTTCTTCCTTTTTAATTTCCTGATTTGTTCTGCTACTTCTGCTTCTGTTATTTCCTCTTCCTCTTCTCCTTCCGTGTTATCTATTTCTTCCAACTCTGCTATTTCTTTTTTACAGTCGACGCCTTCTAGCAATGTTTTAAAATGATTCTTTTAAATCTATTTTATTGGAGATTCTTATTCTTTTCTTTCTTTGTTTATTTATATATTCCCATATTTGATTTTCTCTCTTTAATTGCATTATCTCATTTTCTGTATTTTCTTGTAATTTCCTTCTCCTTTCTTCGCACACTTTTTTGTAGTCCCTTCTTTTCTTTTGGTAGTCTTCTTTGTCTCCTTTACCCCTTCTCCAGTTCCTCTATGCTTTCCTGGCTTCTTTTTTGTACAATTCGAATTCCACCACTAAAAGCTGCTCAAGTTCCATTTTTATATTTTTACTTCTTCTTTCCGTACTGCATTATTTATTTTTCGTACCATTTCTTCTACCATTTCATTCACCCCCGTCCTATTAAAGTTTATTTTGTTTAATTCCATTTGAAACTCTCTCTTCCCTTCCTCTGTCCAGACTCTTCTCTCTCTCCACCTCTCCTCTTGATTTCCGTCTCGTTCTCTCCTTTTATTTCCCCTATACAGTTCCGCAGTCAGGGGCATATGATCTGACTCAACTCTCTCTTCCACTGTGAATTTCTTGATATCTTCTTTCGCCTCGACATTTGTTATTATATAGGGTAAAGACAGATAATATGGAACATCTGATTTCAAAAGCTTGTGAAAAGTAGGGGAATTTGTTTTTTTTTTTAATAAAACTGACATGAGGGGACAAAGGAACTAATGCATAATCATATTTACGTAATGAAATGTAAAAAAAATCCAATCGTTTTGGAATTATAGTAAAAAAACTGAAAAAAGTGAAAATCGGCCGTTCGAAAAAATGGGTCCTAATATGGAACACCTAGGAAATTTATAATGAAAACTCAAAAATCTTTACTCTTTTTTTTTACAAAAAATGAAGATTTATTAAGTAAAAGATACAAATAAATAAATATGCATCAGTTTTGGAATTTATTCCTGCTTTCTTGGCCTCTTACACGCTGGACACGTGAATAATACGTCGGAAGCCCCACATTCTTCGTATGCCCACTGAAAGCAGCGAATACATTGGGTTTACTTTTCATTGCGTAGTAACGAAATTGCGCGTTAAAGATGCTTTCGAAGAATCGCGCAACACCGCGCTCGGTCGTTGAAATACGGAAAGAGGTAGGGCAACGCCGCGCCGCGGGGTTGCTAGGCGAGGGACGAGAGGCTCGCGAGGGCAGAGCAAAAAAGACGTGACAGCCGAGTGACGTGGCGTAGCGAAAAGACGTGTATTTTTTTCCTATTTTTATGTATCGTTATTCCTTTTCTACCTATATTAAATAAACTACACAATTATTCCTACAAATTTTGGGGGCTCGTCCGGTATACATACGGGAAAGAACAGTTTTTTGTGCAGTTTTAACACCAGTGATACAATGAGTAGAGCCACGTCATTGGAAGATCTGTCTAACACTATTGTGGAGGTAACAGAAGCGAAGAATGTGGATAAGATGAAGAAGGAAAAATTAAAAGCCGAATTACTCAGACGGAAGCTAAAGGCGACTGGTACAAAGAGCGATTTGCTTGCAAGACTGAAAGCTGCTCTACTGCCCATACAGCACACTTTGTGACGGCAACGTTGCAGAATCGTTCCAGTAACCTTGCAGTGTTGCATGGTTGCAGCGCAATGTCGATATAACGTTGCTGCGACGTTGCCCTATAACATTGCACGGGGCGGACATAGAATTATTGCTGCAATATTTCTACAACGTTACGGCGACATTTGGCAATGTTTCCACAATGTTGATGCAACGTTGCGCCAATGTTGCGGCAACGTTCCTGCAATTTTGCGGCAATTTTCCTGTAATGTTGCTGCAATGATCCTGCAATGTTGCGCAACGTTGCTTGACCTAAAATATTTTCGTTGTTTTTAATGATACGAGAAAATGTCTAAGGAAAAAAATGTTTGCTTCGGGGGGACAATTATTCTGACGGAGACGATTTTTTTCTAAAGATTATATTTACCGAAATTTCAAGATCATCAATGATTTTTTTTAATGGGTGGACGTATTTTCATTACTATAACGCTATAGCCAATAAAAATACAAATTCAACCATATATAATATGTTGTCCTTTTTGTCTAACAATCATTTTTTTCCTGAGACATTTTCTCGTATCATTAAAAACCACGGAGATATTTTAAGCTTAAATGTTAGGTGACTCATCCTGTATATTTTAATGTGTAGAATGACACAGGGTAGAAGTTGTAGCACATACCTATACTATCACAAAACCCTAATGGAGTTTGTCAAAGTGAGCCTTCGTTTTTGAATAATTTGAGTTTAAAATTTTGCACGGTAGTACTATAAGTTCGAATATGTTAGCAGTCTTATCAATCAGTGGTTGTAGCTGCGGCGGTAAAGTGTTCACCTATGATGCTACAGGTCGCCGGTTCCAATCCCCTTCTAGGAAAAAATTTTCTGTGAAAAAAAGTAATACGGGGTTTATAGTTCCTATGATTCTGTACACATTCAGTTATCGGTCGTGTCCGCCACGGACGTTATTTATATTTTTGGCCTCACTGCCCGAAACGTTGCAGGAGACGGACATAGCAATATTGCTGCAACGTTGCAGTGCAACATTTCAATCTTGCACCGCAACGATCTTGCAACTTTGCTGCAACGAGAGTGTGCTGTATGGGTGGTGGAAGAAGCAAAAGAAGTTGAAGACGACGATGAGGAAGACGAAGAAAGTGAAGGCGAAGCTGATACCCAAAATGATTTTCCAGAAAAGTGAAGAAGCATCAACTGACTTTCAAGGATATCGAGGAGTCGATGCAGACCTTTAGCGGTGATGGTACATTAAACGTAAATCACTGGTTGGAGGAATTTGAAGAAGTGGATAAACTGTGTGAGTGGACCGATATACAGAAGGTCGTGTACTGCAAACGCTTACTACATCGAAATGCTGTAAATCATGGGCGCAACTAGCAAAAGCACTGAGAGCTGAATTTTCCGCAGTCGTTGATGCGCATAAAGTGCATAAAGAACTTACGAGAAGAAAGAAGAACGCCACCGAGACTTATCAAGAATATATTTATAAGATGTGTGTAATTGCTGCCCAAGCCAGTATGGAAAAAGCCGCTGTAATTATGTATATTATAGAGGGAATTCAAGATGATGTCGTGAACAAAACGATTCTTTATGGTGCTACCAGCATACAAGACTTGAAGAAGAGATTCACTTTGTATGAGTCGATGAAGGAGACTGTGCAGAAGAAAGGGGCAAAAAGCACAGAGAATACTGAAAAGAAGAAAGCGACGAACGTGCCATCCGCGAACGGTAAACGGTGTTATAATTGTGGGCTTCTAGGCCATATGAGTCCAGAGTGTCCGTCGAAATCGAAAGGCACTAAGTGTTTTGCCTGCAATAAGTATGGGCATATTTCTACGAAGTGCACCGCAAAGAAGGATGTGGCAAACGTGAACGGCGGCAGCCCGAGGATCGGCGGTAAAAGAGTTTCAAGGATATTACGATAAAGGACACTAAGTTCGTAGCTCTGGTTGATAGCGGCAGCGATTATACTTTGATGCGCACAGACGAATATCATAGGATGAGCGCGCCACAATTAGGTAAGACAGTTGTAATTTTTGATGGCGTGGATTCTGAAAACAATCGATCGTTGGGTGAATTACATACTGAAGTGATTATAGATAACGTTGCGTATCCTATTATGTTACATGTAATTCCAAATACGTTGACACGACACGGCGTTATCATAGGTAATGACTTTCTGGATACGGTTGAAATGCGTAGAATAAAGGGACAAATTGTTATTTCGAAATTAGACGATAATGAAGATAAAGCTGAAAGGCCGGAAGTTCTCGGAATCGACGCTATCCAGGGAGTCGGTGAGGTAGATCTGTCACATATTAAAAGCGCGGAAGGTAGGAAAGCTGTGAAGGAATGTATTAACAGTTATGAGCCGTGTAAAGTACATGAAGTTGGTATATCTATGAAAAGGCCGCGACGGCTCTCACCCAGTGAAAAGACGATGGTGGACGAGCAACTTGAACAATGGATTCGGGAAGGCGTAATACAACCGACGTATTCTGAGTACGCTAGCCCGATCGTTTTGGTCAGAAAAAAAGATGGCTCTATTAGAATATGTATCGACTACAGGTGGGTTAATAAAAAGATATTAAAAGAGCGGTATCCATTACCGCTAATAGACGATCAGTTGGACGCGTTGCAGGGCGCTCGTATTTTTAGCACCCTGAATTTACGCAACGGGTTCTTCCTTGTGCCTGTAAATGAGCAGAGTCGCAAATACATGGCATTCGTGGTCCCTGGTGGACATTATGAGTTTAAAAAAATGCCGTTTGGTTTGTGTAATTCCCCGAGTGTCTTTCAGAGATTTATTAATGCTGTTTTTAAAGAGTTGATAGCATCCAAAACGGTGCTGATTTACATGGACGATTTGATTATCCCTTCTAATGATATTGCAAGCGGTTTAGAAAAACTCAAGTCGGTTTTAAAGACAGCTGGTGAATTTGGCTTAGAAATTAAATGGGCTGTTACGTCCCTACTTCCTATTTGGGGCCGCGTTTTTAGGGAGTTTATATTTATGATCCGCTTTCAAGCTAGTCCAGGGATTTTACGCTCTGGGATAATTGAGACTGCGTTAGGGGTATATTAACGCGATATTTTTAAGCTGCTTACCCTTTTATAGGTGGTTCGGTACCAAATTCCAGACGATGGGGTGGTTGGGAATCGCTTCCTCCAACTTTGAGGCCGCCCACTCCCCAGGGAACTGGATATTCTTGAAACTCAGGCACTCCCGGTCCTCGCTGACTGTTGGGACCTTAGCGACTCCCAAAATTTCTATAGTCGTTGCCGGAGTTTCTTGGAACTGTTTATATAATTTGCGGAGTTGGACCCGTCGCCCTGCGCGATGGTTTCGCGGCATTCGTCTTTTTGGAAATCACAACAGCAATTATTTATCAACCGATAAATCACTCTCCACCTTCCACACCAGGCGCTACCACGGGCAACGTTCTGCTCTTCAGCGGCACCATCGGCGGAGGCAAGCGTGATTTTTCCACATTTGTAACATTTAATTAGAATTTCATTAATATTTTAACAATCGCGTCGATCACGTTTTACGCTTGACCTCTGGTAAAACCGTGGGCAACCATCAATCGGCGCAACCCGTGAACTGTCAATGTACATTTTCGTTGGTGTAATTCATTTTTCCAAAAAAACGAACGCCTGATTATCAGGATGGGGAATATGAGGGGAAAACTTCACTCACTTTTTAGAGTTCACTAACATTTTTATTTTCACTTTAGTTCTAACACTTTTCTAAAAGTCTTTTACGGTTTTGTTGTTGCGCAATGAATGCTTATTATAATTAATAATCCAATAATAATAATAATAATAATAATAATCAGCTCCGCGGGTGGTCAGTCCCTTTTTATAGGGCTGCTGATCACTCCTTCTCCAGGTTTGTCGCATGACAATTTATACGGTGGGAGATGAAATCTCCCAATCATCTGCCGTGGGATCCACCTGAAGAATTCTTTCCAGCGGGCTATCCGAGAGTTTTGTTTACTGCAGAATTTGAGCTATTGCGCACCTATTTCGGTGTCTTCTGCGTGACTTAAGACGTATTTCTGCAGTTATACGAAAGTCTCAGCAGCGTCGATATTTAAATTCTTATTTTAATTCGTATTTTAAATATTTACGCTATTGGGTTTTCGATGTGCTCTGTACGATTGGTTTCGTACAGCCCACATACTAGGGATTGAAGTTAATATACATCGGTTCCGTATTGGAGCTCGAATTACGGGAAATAATGGGAGGGCAAACTTCTGGCGATGGTCAGGAGCGCAGATCCGTGAGGGTGTCGGCTGCATTGGTTGATAGAGGCCTCCGTCCTACGCTGAACGTCAGCTGGTGTTGGTTGGGCCTTCCTGGCGTTTGTGTAGCCGGCTGGCCGCCACCTTCTGTGATAGTTATTCTCCTGCTCGCTGTTGCCGTCGGTAGATTCACGACTCGAGCTCTTCTTATCGCGATCTTCGATTACAGTGCTATATCGGCTATGTATTATATTGGTAAATTATGCGAGGTGGTTATTACACCTCTAAAGTACGGAATAGTAAATATAATTGATTCAAAGGGTTAATTAATAGTAGACTCCACGTCGCGGGACGTGACACCTCCCCCCTTACAAAGCAAATTTCCAGAGGAAATTTGTTTTAATTCTTGGATGGCTTCTTTGAATTCTCTTGCTGCTGGAGTCGGTTGTTGTCCCTCGTCAGTTGTTATTGGTTGATCTGCATTCTGTGTTGGCGGTTGTTTTTTATTGGCCAGATGTATTACCAAAGTCGTTAAGGAGCTCCAAATTGCCCCTAACAAGTGTAGTCCGCGTTTTTGGATGTAATATTTGGGGTGGACGAACTTCAATTGGATGTGGTGAAATTCTGTGCCATGCTTGGTCAATTTCATACATAACTGGTAGAATGGGACTACATTTCCTATGTGTCCCTTGAGTGGTTAAAATGTGTGTTTTTGGCAGGGGTTGAAACGGTTCCGAAAATAACTGTTTCAAACTGTTATATATCGGTTCTGACTGAAACAGTTATGAAAAACCGATATTCCGAATAACTGTTATAAGGAATCGAAATTTCTGGCTATATCAATTTCGGTTACGGTTCTGCAGAACCGATATTATATCGGTTCCGTAACGGTTATATAACAGTAATGTATCCTATCGGTTACGCATAAGATATGCGTAGCACATTCCAAAATATGTACGATCAATGTCACATTTTTTTAATGGAAATTCGATTTGTTTATAAGTCTTTTTATCGCTGGGCCTCTCTATCTGGTGTCTCTTTTTAAAACTCCATCAATGCAGAAAAAGCCGAAATGAAAGACAGCATCCGTAAATTAAGTATTGAAAAGAGAGATTCTAGATAGAGAAGCTCAGCGATGAAGGATCTTATAAACAAACGCGAAGAGCGAGTCTCTGAGTCGGAGGGTTTAAAACCAATGGTTCAGAGTCACTTGTATTCCTGAGCTAGTGGCGAGCACGTTGAAGTTAATACAAAAAGTATTATATTTCGCAGCAAGACACGTTGTCGTCCTCGAGACACTGTCTTTATTAAAAAAAAAATTATTAATAATCTTCATAATTAATATAAAATTAGTAGTAAGTTTGTACATATTAGGAAAGTTATTGCTGTTAGTGTTAGCAATACTTTAAATTAAGTGTCAAATTAATATTAGTCGTAGTGTATAATAGATATTAGTGATATTTAAAAACATATCTACATAACGGGCCGAAAGAAATGCGTCATTCTTCGTAAGTATTTTGAAACGTGCGATGACAGCATGATAATGCGATGTATAGTTGGAAGTTGCTCTGTAACAATTTCGGTATGTACATACAATTTACTTTGTTGAAATTTGTATACACTTAAGGGGACATGCCACATTAATAAGTGTTTAACTTAAACGTAACTTAATAAACAGATTGTGTGTCCGTCCTCATTATCCACGCAAAATCCGTTTTGAAAGTGGCATATAGTTTCAAATTTGAATATGATTTTATTGGACTCCAGTCGTACTGGTACTAGAGCGGTTTTGAGTGTTATCTTCGCCATTGTCTGTACTACTACTGCTTCCCATGATCCATAAGGGTCGGAAAATTGTGCTCCGGTACATTTTCCATCTGCGGTGAGTGATCCAGCCATGGTGAATGTCCGGGTTGAAGTCTGATTTATTTTGAGTCCCACCAAATAGACGTTATTATCTATATAATCTTCGAGGTATTCATTTAACCCGTTGTGTACTGCGGAAATGTGTGAATGCATTCCGCAATAATAGATGGTTCTTGAAATTATCAGCTTGCATTGGATGACTTCTACGTAGTTGAAGTCCGAGAGTTGCAGAAGTAGAATGTAGATTTCCTTTGTAAGTAGTTGTGGAGATTGGATTAATTTCGCAATCTCCTACTTGGTTAGAATCATCCATGTTAAAATCATGGTGACTCCCTTTTAACAAAAATAAAAATTTGTTTTGAATCATTGTTATGTTAATAATGATTCATTTTTATTCCTTTAATATTCCGTAAATGTTGCAATTAGCGACCCAGTCCCAATTATTTACACTTTATATTTAAATATGATTTTTTTTCTGTTCGGAACGGGCGTTAAAAGTATTGAATTCGATTCGTGAATATTCAAAGTATCTTGCTGACGGTTTCGCTGATGTATATCATAACGTATAATTAAGTAATTAATAAATTTTTTCACGTGTGTCACCTACAAATCCGTGAAAAAGTAGTTTCTTGTTACCGAACTTAAGAACGGCCAAATTTTAAGTATTAAGTATTTCTTGCATGAGCATATTAATGTAAGAAAAATATATACAAATAAGTTAAAAAATAATTGTAAATTCACAATTTAAAAAAATTGCATCGAATTTTTTATTAAATTCATAATAATTATAGAGGTCAATAATTGGTACTCGTAAAATGTATGAATTCCTCTTATTGACACGAGATGCCATGTCGTATTTCCATCTTGCGTGTTTTTACGTGTTTTGTCAGTTGCATCGTAACCTTAAAAAGTGTCCTCAAGAAGATGTTAAGTAAAGAGAATAATAGACGAAAAAATTATTCACAAGAACAATTAGAAAATGCTTTGGAATAAATGGAATACCAAAAACGACGTTACTGTATAAATATAACGGAAAAATACCGTTAACGAAACGTAACGTATTAAACGTATCATTGCAATAATAATTTAATAATAATTTAATAAAGCTATTGTGATAAAGACTGTTGTAAATTATTTTGTTTTGTACTTATTATTTTATAAACATTCTTCTCCGATGCAGTTAGTAGGTGGGACATTAGATTGCATGTCCCGATCGATGACACGGTATTCCACGCATTATGTGCGAGTCAATGATACGATCCGAAGTAGGTCACTATTTGGGACGAAGAGAGAATTGATGGTCAAAAATAGGTACACGTGTACCATATAATATATTTATTATTAATAATTATATTCGAACAATTTCATTATAAAAAGGGGCCTTTTTCACACTGAAAAAGAACCAGCCATATGATAGGCTATTAATGAGTAACTGCGATAAATATTTTTAATATGTAAATATGTTAGAACGTGCGCGTAGATATTTACCTTAGCATTTGTTTAAATTACTACCACCTATTTTCAACGATTTTATAATTTCCGGATGCCAACTCTGCATATCCCTGGTGGTTTAGTCCCAGGTACTGTTCAGTGCAACCAGCACAAGTGGCTGCTTCATTCATCCACGCTATTTGTTCAGCACATTGGTCACATTTAGAAAGTTGTATCCCTACTTGTTCCGTACAAATAGCATGTAGGTGATTTTCAACTACATATTCTGGCCCACCATTCGTTTGTACATAGCACTCTGCACATATGTGTTTTTCGTCTAATACATAAAGTTAATATATACACTGTCGCACGCAGCACAGTAATAACAGTGGGAGGTAAGTTTCGGGGAAGTCATAAGGGATTATTCCGTCGATAGAGCCCTGATGTCCTTCGTTT
Organism: Andrena hattorfiana; assembly: GCA_944738655.2. Classification (NCBI taxonomy): domain Eukaryota; kingdom Metazoa; phylum Arthropoda; class Insecta; order Hymenoptera; family Andrenidae; genus Andrena; species Andrena hattorfiana. The sequence goes on along the minus strand of OX122892.1, from coordinate 30,287,048 downwards.
TCTCGAGGTTGTCTGGGGTCGTGTGGCACTCCCATTTTAAAATTAGGTTCGATTTCTGGCCTGTAATCATTTTGAATTTTGTTCTTATTACTAGTTAACATATACTTTTAAAATGAGGGTTAATTATTCAACTAATAATATTATGGGTAAAAGATATATATATATATTTAAATAATACATATATAACTGTATAATATGTGTGGAAACTACAGCTTTTTCTCCTTTTTATTACCATCTGGTAATTACTTTGTAGCGGACCGTCGAACTTGAGGAAGATTTATTTCCTCAGGGTTAGACGGTCCCTCACTCAAGTGCGTACCGCGGGTAACCGGGCCGAGGCGTAGGCAATAAGAATGACGATTGCCAGAGACTCGGTTCGGTCGCGACAGCCTTGACAACCTTCTTGAAGGTATCGTGGGAAAAGGACTTTCCCTTAAAAAATAGTTTTGGGGATTTTTCACCCACTCTTTGCCTTCCGGACAACCATTGGGCGTCCGTGGAAATGGGCAGAAGAGAACTGGCCGTCGAGCGAGACGCTTCGCTCAAACGGTTTCACATCACAGATTGTGTGATTTTGTTGTTCATCATTTCTTTGTAAATAAATAGTTATTATTATTGTTAATCGTGAACAGTATCATTCACCCTCACGGTCTACTCCTACAACTTCTACTATTCCGCCCATATTTAAAATATTCCATTTTCTGGAGATTAATTCCAAGTACTCCTCAATACACTCCGTACACCTACAAGCAGGTCTCACGGTTGCCAATGAAACCCCGCATTGATGACAGGAGGAGGTCATCATTAATGCAGTGTATTTGCACATGCTGTGCCATCCCCCTTTCACAATTTCTTGTTTTATGAATTCATTTAAAGTGTCGTAGCAGTTAGTGCAGAATCTTAACATTTCCCATGTGTGGACCCTTATGATTGATTTAGTTACGCAGTACATCTGCATCAAGGGCCTATACGCATGTGCATGCTGGTTAGGGAATACCCCATCTATCGGTCCATAACGAATTCATACTACGGACGATATACCGATAAATACTCGGCAGTATCGATATCCACCAATCCATAAAGATGAAATAAATCAACAAATAAATGAATTATTGGAAACTGGTGTGATAGAATCATCCTCATCTCCGTATAGTTCTCCAATATGGATCGTTCCTAACAAACCAGATTCAACAGGAAAAAAACGATGGAGGGTAGTAATCGATTGTCGTAAATTAAACGAAAAAACGATAGGCAACGCATATCCTCTACCAAATATTACAGAGATATTGGATCAATTAGGAAGCGCAAAATATTTCTCTGTATTCGACTTAGCATCAGGGTTTCATCAGATTAAGATGGCACCAGAAGACGCACACAAGACAGCATTTTCTACACCATACGGACATTATCAGTTTACAAGAATGCCCTTCGGATTGAAAAATGCTCCTGCAACATTTCAACGCCTTATGAATAGCGTTCTATCAGGACTTCAAGGAACCGAACTTTTTGTTTATCTGGATGATATAGTAATATACTCCCGTTCTCTTCGTGAACACGAAATAAAATTTACCAGATTAATGAAAAGACTACGAGAAGCAAAACTAATGCTTCAACCAGATAAATGCGAATTTTTACGACATGAAGTCATCTATTTAGGACACATAATTGACGAACATGGAGTAAAACCAGATCCAAAAAAGATCGAAGCTGCAGAAAATTTTCCGAGACCTAAAACCCCTAAGAACATTCTTAGGATTAATTCTTGGGATTAATAGGATACTATAGACGATTTATACCTGAATTCTCAAGAAAATCGAAACCATTAACAAATTTATTGAAAAAGACAAAGAAATTTATTTGGGACAAAGAGGAAGAAGAAGCATTTCAAATATTAAAGAAAGCTCTAATATCCAAGCCAATACTTCAATATCCAGATTTTTCGCACCCGTTCAAGGTAACGGCGGATGCTTCGGGTTACGCCATAGGAGGAGTGCTTAGTCAGGAATTTACCGGCGACGATCTTCCTATTGCTTATGCGTCCCGCTTATTAAATCCAGCAGAACAAAATTATTCCACAATTGAAAAGGAATGTTTAGCAATTATTTATTGCGTAACGCATTTTAGACCCTATTTATATGGTCGTAAGTTTAAAATAGAAACAGACCATAAACCTCTAGTATGGATGAATTCAATAAAAGATCCAAATTCTCGAATTTGGAAATGGAAACTTAAACTATCCGATTACGAATTCGAAATAAGCTATAAGAAAGGGAAAAGTAACCTCAACGCTGATGCGTTATCTCGAAATCCACCAGAAATATGCCTACCGATAAGAGCAAGGGAGGAAGAGGATCCTCCAGAAGGCGAACCGCCTCAAAAGAAAAACTTACGGTCAACTTCACCGGAAGATTTCAAAGGACCAATAACGAGAAGTAGAAAATTAGCCTTCCCAAATAGGGAACTCAAATATTTAGAATTCCCAAAAAGGAGCCGTAAACGCATACCAATACCAGAAGAATCAGAAGATGAAGATATGGAACAAAATACGTTATCTACAGAAACGTCTCGAAATAGGGAACAAAAACGAAAAAGAACTTTATCAAGTGATTCATCAATTGCTGGTCCTTCACCAAAAAAGAAAATCCAAGAAGAACCAATTGACATCACAGGAACATCACAAGAAGAAGAAGAAGTAATTGAAACCACTGGAACACTACAAGAAGAAGAATCAATAGAAACATTAGAAACACCGCAAGACGAAGAATCTATGGAAATAGTAGATATATCTCCATCACCGCCTCAATTATCACCTAGAACAACGACAAGTAGAGGTGAAGATATAATCCCTCAGCAAAACCAATTGGTGATAAGAGAATCTAGAGATTCTCTGGCAAAAATAAAAGATAATAGAGTCATTTTCATCGGATTGGATGGAAGTCCAATCGATAGAGGTGCTAAAGAATTAGAAACAGAAAATTTACTACCAAATCATGTAGACCTTACCTTGGAAAGGGCCCATCCAGTACCAGATGGAGCCAAATATATAATAAGTCTACCGATCAAGGAAGATTCAAGAATTGCTATACGACCTGATAATATTTTAAATGGTCTCATGTCATTATGGGACGTAGTCACAGAATTCGATTTGGAATCGTTCGCCATAAGTAGAACCCATAACATAGAAGACGTACCATGGAAATATATTATAAATAGATTAAAAGACATCTTCAAGGAATTACCGATTACAATTACTATTTGCACTGGTGATGTGGTAACACCACCTGAAAATCTCAGAGAACATATAATAAAAGAAAAACATACATCGTCCAGTGGAGGACACAAAGGAGTTACAAAAACCTACCACAGGATACGACAAAATTATTATTGGGAAAACATGAAAAAGGAAATTCAAAAATTCGTTAGAGAATGCCAAGATTGTCAAATGAAGAAATTAACAAGGATAAAAATAAAACAACCAATGGTCTTGACAGATACTCCAGGAAAGGCATTCGACAAAATCAGCATGGACATCGTTGGACCTTTACCAAAAACTAGAAAAGGAAGAACACACATACTAACGATACAAGATTTGTTAACAAAATATTCAATAGCGATACCTTTAGCTCGAACCACCTCTGCCGATATAGCAGACGTATTTATAAAACGGTTTATTTGCCGATTCGGATCACCTAAAGCTATTTTAACAGATCAAGGAACAAATTTCACCTCAAATTTGATCAAAATTGTCGCTAAACGATTCAAAATTAAACGCTATGTTACTACAGCCTATCATCCACAGAGTAACGGTTCGATAGAAAGATCGCATCACGTACTAACAGAATATTTAAAACAATATACTACAAATGACGATAATTGGGATGATTGGATAGATTTAGCAATGTTTTCATATAACACTGCAGTACACGAGGGTACTAAATTTTCACCGCATGAATTAGTTTTCGGATGCATTGCACGAGAACCTTCGAGCGAAAAACCTATTGGTGAAGATTTGGAACCCACATACGCCGAATATCTTAGAGATTTATTTCACAAGATAACTAATCTGCAAACTCAAGCCCGAGAAAATTTGATAAAGGCAAAAGCCAAGTCTAAACAATATTATGATCGGAAAATTAATCCGCAGGCTTTTAAAGCAGGAGGTTTGGTATATCTCTTGAAGGAACCTGGAAGGACAAAGTTCGCAGATCAGTACTCAGGACCGTATAAAGTACTCGAATTGTTACCTAATCAGAATGTTAAAATATTATCTGATGGAACAACTCGTACAGTACACATAAATAAACTTAAGCTCGCGTATATTAAGTCATATCCAGGTTAATTAATAATTAAATAAAATTATACAAGTAGAGAATAGATCGATAAAATGACTAAGTAATAAAATACTTAGATTGTCGTCTATTACAGACCATGAAACTCCCAGTAGAAGTTCCTCAGTAAGAGGACGAAGATTACAGCAGGGCAATCGAAGATGTAATATCGACCCTGGTTCCGCCTCTCTACAATCGATTTGAACATTTATATTGCCTGATCAAAAGCACAGCTACTATACATAGCTGGGGTAATAAAAGGATTTGTGACGTTTGTTACGAACTAAGTAACCCCTACGAACAACAAAGATTCATGGAAACAGGAGGACACTACATTTGTAATTACATGGGGTTATTGCGGGGTTTCATCTGTACCAAATGCGGAATTGGCATGGTATTTAGACGATCAGCTTTAACCTGCCCGGAGTGCACCGCCTGTTGTCTACAACTAGACCAGATTGAAAAAGATCAATTGTTGCGTGGAGAAATAATTCCAGTAGAATATGTATAAATAAAATTTAAAAAAAAAACAACAAAACATATTTTAAATAAATACCCTATTCGTATAATGCATATAAATCTACACATAAATATATATACAAATATATCTGAGAGGAGACCAACCACTAAACAATAGATGGCTAAATCAAATTAAGTACAAAATACTTAGAAATGCCATCTATTGCAGATATGAAGCTCCCCGTAGAACAATTTGAAGAGGACTTGGAGTGTTATGGAGTCTATGTTGTATGTTATCCGTTCCTTCCAAAGTTTCTCCTACTAGATGAAAACGATCTTCGTTTTCCTTTATCAGTTGCATCACATTTTCCTTTTCTTCCTGGTTTAAGTGATCCAATCTCAGTAGTTTCAAGATTTCCTTGAATCGATTTTCTTTCGATATCTTTGTCAAGTTACAACGTTCATAGGAACGTTCTTCAAATGGAAGTATTTCAATTGTAGGTACTACAACATTACAATCCTCGTCCGTAGTATTTATTATTCTCATATGGGCTTTTCCTTCTCGATTTGTCACTAAGGCATTTCCCAAATAGATTCCTTCTTTGACATGCAATTTTCCTGCGTATCCTTCACGCAGTTCTGGATTTGCAATATTAATGTGGAAAGGGACTGAACTTCTTTTTGGCACGAATATCTCCTCGTATGTATTAAAGGGAATATAGTTTTTTCCCCACTTGATTTGCCTTTTTGCATAATCGATGCTGGCTTCCTTCTTGATGTAACAGGAATTCGGATCCTAAGATTCCGTCTTCATCGTCAAACAGTGCCTCGTTTACCACGTGGAAATTCACTGGATGATTCGCAATCATTATTGATGCAGTCCCTAAGGTAGCTTGATTCGAATCGATTATTCCACGGATATATATGATTTCTTGAGTGTTGACGATTGTTGATGCTGTTACCATTGATTTCTTGATGAGGTTGACGTCGGATCCTGAATCAATCATTAATCGTGCCTTCCCTTCCAGATTTGGAGATGTTATTAGTATCGAATATTTCGTACGGTATTAATTAATAAACACGGGGTAAATTGTAACATAAGTAAAATCTTTTGAACGACAAATCTGGTAACCCACAGCATGCGAGAGCTGCTTGACGATATTAGCACCGTCGGTTTTAGTGACACAAACGAGCGTTATGTATTCATTTTGTGGTTATAGCCCAGAATTTTAATATTTAGAGCACGTAAGTAAATTTTGTCTTAGCACTTTTATTTCAATTAACCGTCATTAGAAACCGTTTGAAATTTTGACGAATCAGTACACATTGGTTTATTATAATGTGTACGCATTTTAGTAATTTGATGTTTAGTTTCTCGTTTGCTGAGATAAAACGCAAAAATTCAAGCTCGGGGTAAATTGTAACATGTTACTACTTACTCCACTCTAAATGGTATAAAGCAAGCTATTTGCTGACACACCGGAAAAAGATGCTCTAGAGGAACAACAGAACAATCGAGAATCCAAAAAATAGAAAAAAAAAGTATAAAGGAAGAAGTAAAAAAAGCGAGGAAGAAGATTTTGATAGAATCAGATGAATAAGCAATGATTGTTTAACTCATGTATATCAAATGTTTAATAATGATTTGTGTTTTTATTTATATTTTTTAGAAATGTTTATTTGAGTTCATATTTGTATTTAAATAAGTAAAACAGATGTGTTACAATTTGCCCCCGGACTGGGGCACATTGTAACAAAGGTTCAGATTTGTTTAAGATGAAGTTATATGTCTAAGTGTCCAAGATTTTGTCACGTACTTTCACGCAATCAGTTCACCACATATGTAAGTAGTAAATCACGCAAATTATTTCCTGATTGAGGAAAACACTTTCGAGAAAAAACTGTGAAAACTTTTTTTGTTACAATCTGCCCCGGACTCCCCTACTGTTCGTTTATTTGTTCGTCTTTTTCCTCCATCGAGTCCCTCTTGGTTTGTTTTTCCTTTGCTGACTTCTTTTCCTCGATTTCCAACGTTGGTTTGCAGGGCGTTGATTTTCCGGATGGTTTTGCTTCTTCCGTTTTTGGGACTCCTATCTTCATTATTTTCTGGCACTATGGAGGGTTCCCAATCCGGATTGCGCCAGACGTTTCCGGGTGGCCCTGCTTGTTTCCTTGATTCATTCTTGAGTATGGGATTAGTTCGCCTGATTCTATCTTGGCCTTGAACTTGAAACAATCCTTTATCAAATGTCCTGGTTTCTTGCAATAATTACAAGATATTTCTAATTGATTTGGTGGCGATGTTGCTGCTCCGCTATTTTGCGGCTGATTATTCTGCCACTCGTTATTTCGTGTAGGATTGTTTTGCCATTTCGGTACGGCTCCTTCATTTTTAGGGGGTCCGAAATTCGATTTATTTTGGGGTACCGATGGATTCACTCTCTGATCGCGGGACACGGGTTGTTGGCGAATATTTGAGCCTGCCTTCATTCTTTCGTCTTCTATTTTAACCTCTTTATCAACTTTTGCGGCTACAGCATAGATTTCATCCAGCTCTAGTCCTTGATTTTCCTGTCTCAAGCGTAAACAAATTTCACGAGGTAATCCGTTAATAAAAGCCTCCAGTGTGTCCGCGTTGATATTTTCCTGGAGCGTAGCGGTTATTTCCCCATAATTTTGTTTTTCTCCGTCCATTATAGCTAAACGCAAATCTTGAACGCGAGTTATGTAATCGAGAATACTTTCTCCTTGTTTTTTAAATGTATTTCCCAATTCGCCTCTATATTGGTTTACGTTTTTACACGGCGCGAAGTACTGCTTCAATTTTCTTCCGAATTCGTCTAAAGTAATTAGATCGGAATCGCCTATCGCAATTAAAGCGTGTCCGCGTAGTTTATTCATTAATAATTTTGTTAATTGCATTTTTTGCTGAGGGGCTAACATTGATTTTGCCCGTTCACATGCTTTTAGAAATAGAAAAACAGATGGTCGATAGCCATCAAAAAGAGGAACCGCCTCTAACGCGAGTTTGATCGGAATTTTTCCGTCCGTCGGATCCTGTTTAGATTTAAAATCGCGAATTTCTAATTCACGCAATACTGGACGTTTTCCGACCGGATTTGGGGTAATTATTTCTGATTTGATACTGTGAACGTCTTCGGCGCGTTCTTTCTCTAATCTTTTTACTCTTGCTGCTACTGACTCTAAATGCTCGAAATTTTCATCCCACAACGTTAATATTATGAGGAGTTGAGATAAAGTTTCGGCAGGGGTCAATTCACCCTTTGTTTCTAAAGCTGTCTTCGCCTGTCGGATTATTTCCGTTTGCTTTCCCAATTCCTCCTCCTGATCTTTTTCTCCGCGATCCGACATGGCTCTTGATTTTAGACGTTTGATTTTACTGATTTAATTTCTCAACTATTGCGGATTATTCCACCGCTGCCACCATTAAGACTGCCTACTATGTTACGTCCCTACTTCCTATTTGGGGCCGCGTTTTTAGGGAGTTTATATTTATGATCCGCTTTCGAGCTAGTCCAGGGACTTTACGTTCTGGGATAGTTGAGAATGCGTTAGGGGTATATTAACGCGATATTTTTAAGCTGCTTACCCTTTTATAGGTGGTTCGGTATCAAATTCCAGACGATGGAGTGGTTGGGAATCACGTTGATTTCGGGCGCTTCCTCCAACTTTGGGGCCGCCCACTCCCCAGGGAACTGGATACAATATTGTCTCCGTATGTGCTCGCTGGTCGGGACCGGCGTTGAGCTCCTATCGTGAACAGATCCCTGAATCCGAGTGTTCGTTTCTCGCTTCTTTCTGGCCGAAGGGGGGAGCGAGATAGAACGAGAGCGAGCAAGAGTCACTGAAAGCGAGCAAGGACGGTACCAGACAGACGATGCGTTGATATTTTGTCTCCCTCCGTCTTTCGGGCGCCGAGACACTCCGTCCATGGTGTGCGTAGCGGGCGTGCGCGACGGGTGCGAACACTCAGATGGAATCGTGACTGCTCAACGCATGCGCGGGACGGTCAGATAGCCAGGCATGGCACGAGTCTTTTTTGCGCCCTAAGCGATCTTTTCAAATTACGCCCTTTATTATAATACATTTATTTGAGATTATTGATAACCTTACTCTGAATTTTTATTCGTAGTTTAATCCACTTATAGTACAACTTGTAATATTTAATTTTAAAGTTTATTTTCAACAATACCAGTAATGAAAATATCATTTTGCACCTCTTCTCGACTTTTCGCCCTAGGCAGTCGACTAATTTTCCAGAGTAAAGTCATAAATAATCTCAAATAAATGTGTTATAATAAAGGACGCAATTTGACAAGTTCGCCTAGGGCGCAAAAAAGACTTGAGCCGGGCCTGCGTCAAGATTTTGCGAAGCGGTTCCCGTGCTCGCCATAGCGCACGCTCGTCGTGCACGCAAAGGACGGAGTGTCACGGCGCCCGAAAGACGGAGGGAGACAAAATATCAACGCATCGTCTGTCTCGTACCGTCCTCGCTCTCTTTCAGTGACTCTCGCTCGCTCTCGTTCCATCTCGCTCTTGCCTTCGCCGGACAAGAGTGAGACAGAAGTGGTGGGGATAGCGACAAGCACGTATCGTGTGCACCAAACCGAGCACATACGGAGACAATACTGTATTCTTGAAACTCGGGCACTCCCGGTCCTCGCTGACTGTTGGGGCCTTAGTGACTCCCAAAATTTCTATAGTCGTTGCCGGAGTTTCTTAAAACTGTTTATATAATTTGCGGAGTTGGACCCGTCGCACAGTGTCACGAACCGTGTTCAAAAAGCAAAAATTTGTGTTTTGAAATTTTATATTTCATTTCATGGAATTGATAGTAAATAGTCCTCTGACATTAGAACATCGTAACTTAGTAACATAAATAACAGATTTAAGGTGAGTAATAACATTCAAAGTCGAATAACCAAACGCAAGCTGCCGCAGACCACGCATAGGAAATATTTATCCACTGTATTTTTGTGTATTTATAAGTTCTCATCTTTCTTTTTGTGTTTAAAGTAAGTAAAGTATACCCTTTTTTCGTTACATTAATCAAACATTCTCGCATTTAAAGATATGGGTAAGTACCAGTGACTGAAATTATTATTTTTTTTGTCGCATCTTCTAACTTCTGGAGAGAATTAAAAAAAAACGAAACATATCGGTTCTTTCATGTTTTTACTGTAATTAGTTCTTTTTACGTGCTTTAATTTGGTATAAATTTTATCTGCCCCCGAGTGCCCTTTCTTGAAATTTTATTTTTTTTAGAATCGATAAGTAATAACGATCTCTTTAACGTATGGCGAAACACGCCAAAAGAAAAAAGACATGCCAGATAAATCTCAAAAGGTATTGAGTGTTTTTAATCTGGGTGATTTATCAGATGAAATGAAGGAGATTATTCATAAATTTTGTCGATTAATTTGTTTGGAAGTACAAACGAAATGGGGCCGATGTGGTAGAGATTACAATAAATTTATGAAAAAACACAAAGCTTGGCTGATGAAAAGCATCAAATTGCCAATTGAAATTCTCAGTTTTTTATCAAGCAAGTGTGATAGACATGGGCCTAGTGGAAATCCGCGTGGAAGACCACAAGTTTCTTTTAACGAAGCATCGTTTTCTACGAAAAAGCGGAGGGTGGCAGATCTTCTGGATGGTCGATCACCGAGCGAGTTAGTATTTGCTGCTACACTTGCTTCTGAAGATACAACACTTACAGCTGATCATTCAGCAATATCACCACTGCGTGCATTAGCTTTATATATGGACTTACGTCTTAGTTTTCGCAAGTATAATATACTGAGAAATACCATGAATACTTGCACTCCAAATATTTTACCTTCCTACTATGTCTTAAAAAATACGGAAAAACAGCTTTTGCCATCCTGCATTTCTACATCTGAAATTCACGCAGAAGTAAATTATCAGGAGATACTGGAAAAGACGGTAATTTCAATCATTCAAATTATTGAAAATAACGCCCCTCGATCAGTTACATTGATTTGTAAATGGGGGTTTGATGGCAGCTCTGGGCATAGTAAATATAAGCAGAGATTTAACCAATCCCACAACACAGATGAGTATTTGTTTCTCATTGCTTTTGTCCCTTTGCGAGTAATTGATGCAGATGAAAAGATTTTATGGGAAAATCAAACACCCTCATCGACATTATTTTGTCGTCCATTTAAATTCATATTTACAAAAGAATCGCCATTATTAGTTGAATCTGAACGAGCGAAAATGGAGCACATAATTGATAACTTAAAATCGAGCACAGTGCTTGTTGAGGATAACACTTGGAAAGTTTCATACCGTATGTTCTTTACAATGATTGACGGCAGTGTATGCAACGTCGTAAGTGCAACTAATTCCACGCAAACGTGTTATATATGTCGTGCTACCCCTAAAATGATGAATAGTAAATTAGTTAATAATCTTTCACCTAACGTAGAATTTTATAAACTTGGATTATCTACCCTTCATTCATTGCTACATATTGCCTATAGACTTAATGTAAAAACTTGGCAAGTAAGAGGAGAGACCGCGAAAAAAAATTTCGCCGAAACTAAATGCAAAGTGCAGGATGCATTCAAAGAAAAAATGGGCCTATTGGTTGATATACCGAAACCTGGATTCGGATCAACCAACGATGGCAATACAGCACGTAGGTTTTTTGGAAATCCAGAACTTAGCAGCGAAATCACGGGTATAGATCTGTCATTGATTATTAATTTAAGTATCATCCTAAAAATAATTTCATGCGGGAAAGAAATAAACATTTTAAAATTTACTACTTTAGTAAATGAAACAAAAAATATTTATTTAAAAAACTATTCTTGGTTCTATATGCCTATATCTCTCCATAAATTGTTGGTACATGGTCCCGAAATTATTTCGTTTTTTATTACGCCTATAGGACAATTATCAGAGGAAGCATTAGAGGGTAGGCATAAAGATGTAAGGTACTTCAGAGAACACCATACTCGAAAGTCCTCTCGTTGCGATACGAATAAAGACCTAATGAAAATGTTACTTCTTTCATCAGATCCTTATTTATCCCACATAAGAAAGAATACACACATTAAAACGAAGAAACTAGACAAATCTGTCCTAGAATATTTAATTGTCAAAGAGACTGAGCTTCCAATTCCTTCAGATTCAACTGATAGTGATGAAGATCTATAATAAAAATGAATAATTTAAATTTTATTATCAGTACAAATTATTTAAAGAATTAATTTTATTTTTGTAAGTGTTCCATATGTTTGTTATTTCTTTCTGTATAAATGTATTTAAAAATGTATATATTTTATTTGTTTTAATTTTATTATGTACAAAAATGTTTTAATGAGTTATTTTATGTTAAAAATTATTTTTTTTGTGTATAAATATGATTAAAATATTAATTACATGTAAATAACAATATCTTAATGGAAAATTGATTTTTGAATTTTTTTCCTATATACTCGTTACACTGTGCGTCGCCCTGCGCGATGGTTTCGCGGCATTCGTCTTTTTGGAAATCACAACAGCAATTATTTACCACACCAGGCGCTACCACGGGCAACGTTCTGCTCTTCAGCGGCACCATCGGCGGAGGCAAGCGTGATTTTTCCACATTTGTAACATTTAATTAGAATTTCATTAATATTTTAACAATCGCGTCGATCACGTTTTACGCTTGACCTCTGGTAAAACCGTGGGCAACCATCAATCGGCGCAACCCGTGAACTGTCAATGTACATTTTCGTTGGTGTAATTCATTTTTCCAAAAAAACCAACGCCTGATTATCAGGATGGGGAATATGAGGGGAAAACTTCACTCACTTTTTAGAGTCCACTAACACTTTTATTTTCACTTTAGTTCTAACACTTTTCTAAAAGTCTTTTACGGTTTTGTTGTTGCGCAATGAATACTCATTATAATTAATAATCCAATAATAATAATAATAATAATAATAATCAGCTCCGCGGGTGGTCAGTCCCTTTTTATAGGGCTGCTGATCACTCTTTCTCCAGGTTTGTCGCATGACAATTTATACGGTGGGAGATGAAATCTCCCAATCATCTGCCGTGGGATCCACCTGAAGAATTCTTTCCAGCGGGCTATCCGAGAGTTTTGTTTACTGCAGAATTTGAGCTATTGCGCACCTATTTCGGTGTCTTCTGCGTGACTTAAGACGTATTTCTGCAGTTATACGAAAGTCTCAGCAGCGTCGATAGTTAAATTCTTATTTTAATTCGTATTTTAAATGTTTACGCTATTGGGTTTTCGATATGCTCTGTACGATTGGTTTCGTACAGCCCACATACTAGGGATTGAAGTTAATATACATCGGTTCCGTATTGGAGCCCGAATTACGGGAAATAATGGGAGGGCAAACTTCTGGCGATGATCAGGGTTGCATGGTTGATAGGGGCCTCCGTCCCACGCTGAACGTCAGCTGGTGTTAGTTGGGCCTTCCTGGTGTTTGTGTAGCCGGCTGGCCGCCACCTTCTGTGATAGCTGTTCTCCTGCTCGCTGTTGCCGTCGGTAGATTCACGACTCGAGCTCTTCTTATCGCGATCTCCGATTACAGTGCTATATCGGCTATGTATTATATTGGTAAATTATGCGAGGTGGTTATTACACATCTAAAGTACGGAATAGTAAATATAATTGATTCAAAGGGTTAATTAATAGTAGACTCCGCGTCGCGGGACGTGACAGGGCAAAATGCCAATTTTTGCAAAGTAAAATAAACTATCTCGGGTATATTATTGAAAATGGAAGGATCCGTCCGTCGGAAGATAAAACAGCCGCCGTTGTAAAATTTCCGGAGCCTAGGGATGTTAAAGCCGTCCGAAGTTTCCTTGGGCTGTCAAGGTGAAATCAGACGGCGCGTGGCTCGGCGATTCACGCGCAAAGTTCGCCGAGCCACGCTCCGTCTGATTTCACCTTCAGGGTATTTCAGAAAGTTTATCCAAAACTATTCTATCATCGCGCGTCCACTGTCTGACCTGCTTAAAGATAAGGCACCATTTCGTTTTGATTATAAGGAGCGTCAAGCATTTGAACGACTTAAATCTCTTCTTAGCGATAAGCCTGTGTTGAGGTTGTATAAGACCAATGCAGAAACCGAATTGCATACAGACGCGTCCAGTTTGGGCTTTGGAGCGATTCTAATGTAAAAAGATAGCGAGAGTGGCATGTTCCATCCGGTTTTACTACGCTAGTGGAAAAACCACGGCCGCGGAAGAGAAATATTGCAGTTACGAGTTAGAAGTCTTGGCAATTGTCAAAGCGCTACAAAAATTTAGAGTGTACCTGTTGGGTATTGATTTTAAGATTGTAACTGATTGTCAGGCGTTTGCGTTATCTATTAAAAAGAATCCCGATGGGTAATATTTTTAAGAGATTTCCGTTATACGGTTGAACACCGCCCAGGTAAGAGTATGGTTCACGTTGACACGCTCAGTCGTAACCCATTGTCTGAAGTTTTGTACGTGGAAGCGAGTGAAGAGAGCGTCCTTGCAAGAATTCGGAAGGTGCAGCAGAAAGTCGATCGTATACAAGCGATCATGGAGAAAGCAGAGAAGAATAAAGTCGATGGCTTCTGTACAAAAAATGGGTTGTTATACAAGGGCGTTAACAGCGATTTGCTACTGGTGGTTCCGAAGGATTTGCAAGCGCAAATCATACGTCGCGCTCATGAACAGGGTCATTTTGCGATAAGTAAGACCGAAGCGTTATTAAAAAGAGACTTTAGGTTTGACGGGATGAGGACTAAAATTGAGAAAATCATTCGAAATTGTATAAGTTGTATACTGACGGAGAGAAAACAGGGACGACAGGAGGGACTGCTACATCCCATTGATAAGGGAGTGATGCCCCTTAGTACCTATCTTATTGACCATCTAGGTCCTATTCCTAGTACGCGAAAAGATTATCGCCATATCCTCGTGGTGATCGATGCCTTTTCGAAGTTTGTATGGTTATACGCCACTAAGTCCACCAGCACCGCCGAAGTGTTATCCCGAATGAAAAAACAGTCCGTGATATTTGGTAATCCTGGCCGAATAATCTCCGATCGAGGTACAGCATTTACCTCTACTGCTTTTAAAGACTATTGTAAAGAAGAGGGCATCCAACATGTTTTGGTCACGACTGGCGTGCCCAGAGGTAATGACCAAGTGGAGAGGGTTAATAGGACGTTAATACCTTCAATAACCAAGATGTCAGCGGCGAAACCGGAAGAATGGCACCGTTACCTGGATTTGGCGCAAAGATATTTAAACACAACTCCCAATAGAAGTACGGGTACCTCACCATTTAACTTATTATTCGGCACCCACATGAAATTGAAAGAAAATCAGTCGATACGGGAAATCATCGATCAGGAGTGGGTAACCACATTTCAAGAGGATCGTGACGACCTCCGAATACGCGCACAAGAAGACATTTCTAAAATTCAACAAGAAAATCGAAGAAGTTTTAATAGACAACGAATAAAAGCCATGCAGTATAAGGAGGGCGATTTAGTCGCAATCAAGCGGACTCGGTACGCGCCGGGATTGAAATTCGACTCAAAATTTTTAGGTCCCTATGAAGTAACAAAAGTCCTAAGAAACAACCGGTACCTCGTACAAAAAGTTGGAGAGTCCACAGGGCCCTATTCAACGTCAACCGTGGCAGAATACATGAAGCCTTGGTACGATGGAGAGATATCTCCATCTCCGTCGATATCACATCTCCGTCGATAGACGGCGACTTAACCACGGACGAAGAGGACGAAAACCATCTGAGGACAGATGGTCAAGTGCAGGATGGCCGAGTGTCGTAACGAAATTGCGCGTTAAAGACGCTTGCGAAGAATCGCGCAACACCGCGCTCGGCCGTTGAAATACGGAAAGAGGTAGAGCAACGCCGAGCCGCGGGGGTGTGAGGCGAGGGACGAGAGGCTCGCGAGGGCAGAGCAAAAAAGACGTGACAGCCGAGTGACGTGGCGTAGCGAAAAGACGTGTATTTTTTTCCTATTTTTATGTATCGTTATACACGACTTCGCCTGACTCCTGTACATTAGAATATAGCGAATCGCTGGTATATACCGACATACAACCCTTACGTCAACACGACGTTTGGGTACAGCGATGAGATAAGAATACCTATACAGCAGCAGGATTTATACACATTGCCTTGTGAAAGTTTCCTCTACTTGGAGGGGAAATTGAAGATAAATAAGCCAAACGATGCATTAACGGTGACGTCGGTGAAGTCGCCTGACTTTTGTGAATTAGAATGTAGTGAGATATCGATAGTATGTATACACTGGGCGTATTTGTTTCTTATCGTAAGAAAAGCATTTCTTACATATTTAACTATTTGATGCACTTTTCAGAAACTTTTGAACCTCACGAAATATATAAACGTTTCTCTTTCAAGGATGGATGCCCGACTAGTGCTCAATTGTCAGTATCATCGTCTATTGTGTCTAGGGATCGAGTATACATCATTGCCTGAAGAGTTCGTTATTTCGTTATCGAAATTTTACGAAGTTCCATATTACGTGCCGTTCCATATTACCTGCCTTTACCCTATACTTGTACGAAGCATAGCGTAAAAATGGATAAAAACACTACCAAGCTATAAACATGTATTTAGTAATTTGTTGCGACCCGGTACGAACGCGCAAAGGGACGTGACAAGCGTGACATGGAAAGAGGAAAAAAAGTGGATAAAAAGCGTCGTCGCCGCATTTCACTCGCATATTTTACGCTACTTCGAATGAAAATATTGTGTTTCTAGCTGCATTAAACATACTTTCTGTTAAATGGAATTCCAAAACAAAGTATGTAGGAACAATTTTATTAGGAATAGACATGTAAATAACATTTTTGTCTACATAATTTTACTTTATCTAAGATTTGTATCACTGCAGAGCTCCCATGTATAAGCGTCAGCTTACCCCTCTCGCCGCTTGCCCCGCAAGTGAAGTACCGAACCTAGTTAAGTCAGCATTACGGGTTCTCAGAAATACGCTCGAGATTCGTGTAGGAGTATACTCGACATATACTCGTCGACGCAGAATTCGGAATCTCTGGCATGGGTGTACGAGCACGATTTAAGTTTCTCAGAATCAAGCTTATTTGCTGATGCAGACGCATTGTCCTTGAGTTGTTTAGGGATCTCATCACGCCTGTCGATTCTGTGTACTACTGTAGCCCTTTCTCCGAGATGTGGATACGGCTGATGGATGTGGTCTGCGAAAGAGGAGAAGAGATATTAAGAAATGTTGTCGAGCATCTTTGAGAATTTGGAACAAGGTCCTTTCACCTTGCACTGGAACTTTTAGACAATCGTAATAATTTCGCGTTCATTAATCTGAGCCTCGCCTATTCCACTATTTATATTTCTATTGTTTTTTGTTTTTATTGTAAGTAGTGTAATAAAGACGTTTATTATTATTATTATTATTTTTATTATTATTATTATTATTAACCCTCTGCCAATACCATAAAGACTCAATGCCCGTAAATAAAGAAATAAATAAGTGAAAATAATGTCCTTGACACGGAGCTAAATTTACAATCCCCATATACCATCGTTCATTTATTCGTATATTCCCAAAAGAATCTACTCCACCCTGATCTTAAATTCAACCCAAGTCACCCACTACCCCGCAATCATGTCTCACCATGTCCATGAATGTAGTCTTATTCCCTATGCTGAAGTCCCCGTGGTTCCCAAAGAAGTAGAAGTATCTTCCTATTAAGGCAACTCTTCGGTTGCCTGACCTTCTCGATCTGAATTGTTGCCCTGTACAGGGGCATGAGGTCAGGTCTCTCCGGTTGCAGAAGAATCTCGAAGTCCTCGTCCACCTTGCCGCCCCCATTCCAGAATCCACCCCTTAACGTGTTTACCTCCACCTCGCAGTAGCCGATGCTAGAGTTCTCCATGGTAAGGAACCGCTGCCTCCCGTCTTCCAGTTCAACGCCGACGTTCAGCTGACCAACGATCACCCTTAGCATGTCCAGCCGCCATCGTGATATGTTCCTCGAGACCACCAGATTCTCGATGCCCTTCGAGTTGAATCTGATCTCGAACGGGCTGTCGTCGATGAACTTGTCGCTCACCGGCACGAAGTGCTTCGCGTTGGAGCACCTGTTGTCCTCCGGCCTGGGCCTGACGATCCTGTCGCTGACGACACGGCAGCTGAGGGTGTCGTCGTCTTTTGGTCTGCATCGCAGCTCCGACGCGATCATGGAGCAGAAATTGTCCCTCTCGTGGACGACGTTGGCCAGGGACATGTTGACCAGCACATCGTACGTGGCTTCTAGGCCGGAGCGGTGCCAATCGTAGTTCTGCTGCTCGTCCACGGCAACGATTGCCGCTGGAATGACAAGCGGCCCTGTTATACCACGATCGCAGGACAAATCTCATATGTCGCCACTGCTTTTATTCACACTGCGTTGGGGCTGCACCCGAAGCCAGGCGAGAGGGCACTCGCGTAATTCCTCGTTATTAATCCCGGCTCACGTAATCGCGTACTCCGCGGGTTAGGTACATCGAATTCGATATAAGTAAAATTTTCCTACACGGCTGGAATGGCAATTTAACCGTTCATGGTTACACTGGGTTCCATAGATCCGCTTTTAAACTTTGAAGCTTGATACCGGTAAGTTCCTGGCTTTGAAATGGCATTAACCTGACATTTTACGGAAATTTGAGGCTTCCATTTCCGGTAAACACTGTCAGTTTGTGTATCAGAATGTCTGTTGATGAGTGGCAGCCGTTACAAAAACATGTGTGACCAACGCGTAAATTTTATCAAAAAAATGAAATTTTTTATTCTATTCTAATTCGAGAAATTTACATCAATAAAATGTAATGTGTTTGGCTGTGACAATATTTTTTTCCCCCAAGCTATATGTGTGTCTAATGAGTACGAATACAGAATGTATATGTGTACCGAATGCGCGGGGGAAAGACTAGATTCAATTCTTTTCATTGTTAAATTACTTTCTTATGAATAAAAATGATAACAATAATCATTTAGTAAGAATAAGAATCATTATAATAGTAATAATAGTTATTTTTCTACATTAAACGTGTTTTGTATTCCACAATTGACCGTCTTCTTATCCCAAAATAAACACTTTTTTTAATCGCACAGTATGAAACTGTATATTTTCTAAAAGGACTATATCCTATTAGTATCGGCCACAATCTGTAGGAAAATTAATTGAAAAATAAAAAAGGAATAATTGGTTTAGTAAAAAAAACTCATTTTTCAGGACTTTACACATTTCCGATCTTTTTGGTAGATGTCATTTCATTTCTTACTAAAACGCGACTATTTTATATATTCTACAATGTTCAAAGTGTGTATTATAATTTTTCGGACTCGAACTAAAGAATCTGAGACCTCATCTTTTGGGGCTAGGGGGATGTTAAAACCTCATCAATGGGGTTTTAGTTTCTTTTCATAAACTTTAATTTAGGTCCGGTCCGAAACTACATATTTTGTGAAGATGCTCGAATTTGTTTTGAATCCATTGCAAATTGGAACCTCTGTTTTTGAGTTATCACTGCAAAACAAAAAAAAAACTTTTTTTAAAAAGCCTCTTTACTCTCCATCTGTAGCGTCATATATAATGGGCCCTATGCATAAAAATAAGGAAATGCTTGAAAGTAATAAGTATAAGTAACAGCAAATACTAGATTTACTATGCATAATCTTCTAATAGAGCTAGATAGTAAATGATGGAAAATTTTAAGTAAATACTACTAGTATTTACTTACAAGGGAATACCGCGAGCTCCCACTCACCGATTGGAACTTTGTGGATTTATAGAGTGACTCAAGACAAGAACAAAGGTGTGTTTCATTCGGGTCCTATCGCCCTTTAAGGGGGTGAGAACTAACCTCAAATTCAAATAAGCACTTCCACTTTTTCGCGTATAACTCCCAAGGTACAATAGAAAGAAAAAAATGTTTCAAACAAAAATTTAATGGTGCAATAAGCGCTACAAACTTCCATTAACAACATTTTTGGGAAAGTTTTTTCTTAAAACAAATTTTTACCTCACGTTATTTACAATTCCACGAGTACACCGCTCTACTTGTGGATATTTCCTGTAACACGCGGCAATATCTCGCACGGGAACGTTATACGTGTGTACAGTCTAAAGTTCCTATACAGCACGGAAAATTGAATTTTGTCTGCCAATTTCTTTTGGTTTTTTCAACTTCATTTGTATAATATAATTCTTTATTATTCCCCTCAGGGTTACAATTCCCCACATCCCCTTCCCTTACATCTACCTTACCACTACCTTAACCTATTTTAAAATTAAGTTAAGTCTAAACTAAACCCGCACGCCCGCTTGCTCGCTCGCTTCTCTCCTCCCCCCCCCCCCCCCAACCGACCAACGCTTCGGCTCGCCTCACCATTCGCTCCAATCTCCTCACTCATCCTTCCGCTCTGTCCTCCTCCCGCCATCTCCCCTCTCGCCTTTTCTCTATTTTCCTTAACCAACCCTCTCCCTCCCCCTCCTCACCTAACACCTCGTTTATCACCTCTTGCCATTCCCTCTCTACCCCCCACCCCATACATTCCTCCCAGATGTGCTCCCACGTCTCTTCTCCCCACCCACACCCCCCACACTTCCTTTTCTCCTCTCCCTCCCAGTACCTTCCCCCTCTCGTCACGTTTCCCAGCCTGAACCTTGCTACCGTCTGCCATCTACTTTCTCCCCATCCCTTCTTTAGGTACCTCGGCACCCCGAACCTCTTGATCCTCTCGTACCAACTATTGTACTTGGATTCGCCAATCTTCCTCCACCTCTCCTCCTCCTGCAACCTTTCTTCCCTAGCTACTATTTCCTCCCCCCTTAACTCCTCCCTTTCTCTCCATCTTTCCACTTCTTCAACCGCCCAACCCCTATCCTCAAAAAACTGTTCCCTTTCCTTTTCCCATCCCTCTAGCACCCTTCCCCTCTTAAACCTTGCCTTCATGTCTTCCCAGCACTCCCTCGCCAGCACCTCCCCCTTTCCCTCTTCCAATTTCCTTTCGTACCCGCATGCTCTCAGGCCCGCCCTTCCCTTCAACATCTCCCATTGCAGTTCCTCCCTCACCATGTATCCTGCTGTATTCCTATCTACCCCCAGTACCCACCTCAGGAACCTATCTTGCATCTCTTCCACCCTCTCCCTTTCCTTCCATCCCCACACCTTCACCCCATATCCTACCACCGTCCACACCAGTTTATCGAAGAGCCATAACCTTCTTCCCCAATCCTTTCCAATCATTCTTTACCCTAACCCCCACACCTTCCCCATTACCGCTGCCCCCTTCCTCACCCTCTCCTCTACATGCTCCTCCTGCCCCCATTCCCGATCACAGTATACCCCAGGTACCTCAACTTAATTTGTATTTATTGGAAATTTAATCTAGTTTCGGCGTTTGCTACAGATTTTGCGGGCCACTTCAGTTACTGTTCGATTAACTGCACCTACTCTGACGAACACTCGTATCCTCACCAATGCCTACTTGAAATCCGGGATCACCAATGTATCTAAAAAATACCTCCATTTTCTATTTCCGTGAAAGATCGCCACCTATGCTTTCGTTCACGATATCTAAAAATGTATCCGCCAGGTAGTTCGCATGGTGTTCTTGGAATGTAACCATGGCACGGTAGCCTTAGGTATGGCTTCTTCGACTTTTGTAAATCTTGGAGAGACGAATTTGCATGAACAACGCCAGTAGTAGGGCTAAGCGGGTCCTAACCTATTGGGAAAATGATTGGTGCGCGGGGGAGCGCGGCGGAGAGAAACATGGCCACGGGGCCTGCAGGGAGTGGAAGAGCGGTTGCGCGCGCACGAGCCGCGGAGTGGAGGAAGCCATAATCATGGAGGGGATCAGTCCGGGCCGAGCGGCCGCGGAGACCTCTCCAGACGTGGTCCACCGTCGGAAATTTTTCAGAGAGAGGGAATGACCCCCGAAAATTCTTTTTCAGACCTTGGCCCACCCCGAAAATTTTTCAGACCTAACCCAGGGAGGGGACGGCCCCCAGGAATTTTTTCCAAACCAATATGCAGCAGAAATTGTTTCGAACGATGTACGGAAAGATCGCCGTTTTACAAACCACATATTCGAGGGAAAGAGAGAGCATTACTTTAAAGCTAAATTCGGGGAGGGAGGGAAAGAGACAGCACCACATAGTGGTACAATCGCATGCATTCTAAAGCTAACAGTATTTCAAAATGTTTTTTTCAATCTTAACATCGCAGCGTATTGCGCGATCATGTGTAATTTGAATCTTCTGGAGCAGCCGTGTGGGATGATGTCATTTGGCAGCGCGAAGAACGCTTGAACGAAATATGATTAGGGTAAATCCGGGAGACGCGGTCGGGCCGGAGAGTTGATCGAGTCGCTATATTTCAGACTCTATACGTAAAACCGCGTTAAAGTGCAGACTAATTACTTCTCTAGAAGCCAAACAATTGAATGAATAGCTTCACTTCGGTTCCTTCTGTGTTTTTCTAGATTTACAGGCCATAAAAAGTACACTGAGGTTACATTTAACCTCTTTTATGAAACAACGATGTACAGAATCCTATTTAAAATATACTTCTAAGTTTATTTTCGTTTAATGTTTGGGATTAATAAGATAGTAGAGATATCGAGGGACAATGCAGCCAAAGTATTTAGCCATATTAACTCTTCCTCTCAAAACGGACAAGAAGACTATCTCTCGCTGCAGAAAGGAGAGATGGTCGAGTTATGATTTTTTATCATTTTTATTTATATTTTTATTTTTTATCATTATTTTATTATTATTATTATTATTTATTTATTTTATTTATTCACTTTTGTATTCATTTGCCTTGCTAATCGCCGGTAGGTAGTTCGCTTTATCTTTGATGTGTTCTTTACTTGTTTAGCGTAAACAAATTAAACATCAATGAATCTGTAGTTGTATTCACTCATAAATAATTCTGCTTTCTTCTTTGTTATTTTCCCATGAATAATTACGTGAGTGGTCTCTGCCAACGACGAAAACCATTTCTCCCGGTAACTCGGGAGAGGTGGTCAGATGTCATGACTTCAGTTTTCAACCCGATTTAAAGCAAATATCGACCAGTTTTTCTGAATCAGCATAAAATTTTGAACATATTAGGTTTGTTCTGATAAAATAAGTAATATCAGTATTAGTTTTAATAACCATTTTATATTAGGTCGACCGCGTCTCCCGGATTTACCCTATGCAGCGTCGACAGAATGTTTTTTCCCCAACGCAGAGAAATAATAATTTTTTAAACGTCGAATCTTAAAATTATGTGGCGAGAGGAGGAGGAGGAAGAATGGGTAAATAAACGGAGATAGAATATATGTTTATGATATTGTTACAAACGAAATAAAAAAAATTGTCACAAGCGAAAATATAATAATAAAATAAAAGATAAAAAAGATCAAAAAGAAAGAATATAAAAAATAGAATATAAATAAAATAAGAAATATAATAAAATATAAAAAATAAAAAATAAAAAATAAAAAATAGTATAAACATAAAATAAAAAAAATGAAAAAAAAAATAAAAAAGAAAACTATTGCGCCGTGGGCGGCGGCGCTGACGGTGGCGATGGGGACCGCCGGTGACCCAAATGCTGGTACGGCATCCGAGGATGCCTCCGCCAGCTAAATCATTAAATTGACTAGATGAATCATCATAGATCGGCGGTTGTGTAACCAATACACAAACGTGGATATAATATTGATACATTGAACATAATACCTACACATCAAATGTATGAAACAATACAAAGTATTACATACCACTGGAGGCGGCGACGACGATGACGCCGATGACACCGATGATAATGTCGACGCCAACAACCAGGCTGACCACGCCGGTGCATCCTCCGCCAGGGGTGCAAACTCCACCAGCTGAATCATTAAATTGACTAGATGAATCATCATAGATCGGCGGTTGTGTAGCCAATACACAGACGTGGATATAATATTGATACATTGAACATAATACCTATACATCAAATGTATGAAACAATACAAAGTATTACATACCACTGGAGGCGGCGGCGACGGCGACGCCGATGACACCGACGATGATGACGACGCCGACAACCAGGCTGACCACGCCGGTGCATCCTCCGCCAGGGGTGCAACCTCCACCTGCTGAATCATTAAATTGTCTAGATGAATCATCACAGATCGGCGGTTGTGTAGCCAATACACAGACGTGGATATAATATTGATACATTGAACATAATACCTACACATCAAATGTATAAAACAATGCAAAGTATTACATACCACTGGAGGCGGCGGCGACGGCGACGGCGACAAGGCTGGCGAACGGCGGGGCGATCCCCAGACTGACCACGCGGGAGACGGTGGTGGCGAGTCCTAGAAAATAGAACACCGCGATATAATATTTACGATCGCGGGATCCAACTCGATTTCAACGGTTAAACATGATACAAAAAATGTAAAAAATATTGTTGTGTACATACCTCTGGAATGTCCCAACACGGCTCAGGGTCATGCTGCGGCTCAAACTTACACCACACCATTATTGTATAAAAAAATTTCACGTGTCACACAAAATAAATCAGTGTTCGCCGTTAAGATTTAGAGACGGATGGTCTCGCGCGTCTACACCCTTATCATGAAACTGAGAAGTGCATAGCTATGGAGGCGGCGATAGCGACGACGACGACTGCGACGGCGCCGACGGCGGCCACCATGGCGGTGACGCTGACGATGTTGACGACTGCGGGGGTAACAGCGATGACGAAGGCGACGACTGCAACGGTCGCGGCCTACTCACGTCGATCCATGGTGGCGATGGTGATGTTGAGGGCCGCGGCCGTCGCAGAGGCTCCAAACGTCGGTATGGCACCCATGGGCGCCGCAGCCGAGCCGCCATCATGAGGCCGACCACCAACCCAGTCCGCCGCATCCGCAGATCTAGCGGCTCAACCTGCGGCTGCATGTCATAGAACACAGACACAAACGTCAATATAACACTAGAACATGAATAAACATAATATCAAACATATAAAATCCAATGCAAACTACTGCATACCTGCGGAACTGGTGGCGAAGGCGATGGCAACGGCTGCAACGCCCAATTGGGCGCAGCCCAATCAGGGGACCATGGGGGCGACCGTGGTGACGAGCCCTACAACATAATAAGTAATATAATATTCGCATGAACGCCTGATTTTAATCTCACTCGAGTTCAAAGGTTAAACACGATAAATGTCAAAATATGTATATGTACATACCTCTAGGTTGTTACGGCACGCTTTTTCGTTTCGCTGTGGTGCAATCCTATACCACACCATTATTGTACAAAAAAAGTTTTACGTGTCACAAAAACAAATCACTGTTCGCCGTCAAAATTCAAAGACGAATGATCTCGCTGCATCTCCAGACTCACGCATCTAAACCCTTATCATGAAACCGAGAAGTGTGTAGCTTTGCAAAAGTAAGATGCTGTTGTTCTCCACATTCATTTTCGCCGACCACTCATTTTTTGTTCTTCTTCGCTGACCATCCTCTCCTTATTCACACGCATCTTCTTTCCCTTCTTCTTTGATACATCATTCGACTAGACCACTCTGAACGCGTATCGAACGTGTATCAAACATGTATTGAACCACTCTGATCGTGTATCGAACGGGTATTGAACGGCTTTGAACGTGTATCGAACGTGCATCGAACAGCTTTGATCGTGTGTTGAACGGGTATTGAACGGCCTCGATCGTGTATCGAACGGGTATTGAACGGCTTTGATCGTGTATCAAACGTGTATTGAACAGCTTTGATCGTGTATCGAACGTGTATCGAACCTGAATCCTACCCCGTCTACATAATAATAATAATAATAATAACTATCGTCTTAATCTAGCGTACATGCAGGTGGTTGGGGGTTGAGGAGGGTGAAGAAAAACAGTTATGCATTAAAAATTGATTACATTTTATTTATGATTTTTCCCTCTGCCGTTTAGACCACCAGTTGAATATTTTAAATACATTTTACAATGCACAGTGCTTTGCGTCTCTGCCACAGCGCAGAGTATTAATTACATTTAGCTTATTTAGAGATTTGATATCCTCGTAGTCAATGTCCAGCGTCTCAATGATCACGTCCGCTGTCGTATTTTCATCCAGGAAATCCGCAAGCCAGTCGCGTTTCTGTAGCCCTTTAACGTATACTATATGGGATGCGTCATCTTCTTCATTATCGATCGCACCGGCAACAGCTTTCGAAATTAGTTGTTTAGCCATACTATATGGAACGTCTTCATCTTCCCACCGTAGTCCATGATGTTTTGCAGTCAACCACCGGATGCTTGATTTGTCGGATTTCGCAAGAAGATATTGCGGCATCGGACTTCCAAAAATATGGTGCGAGAGAATTGTCCCCTTTCGTAGGACAGCCACTTCCTTCGCGACAAATCTTCCATCGACGATGAACCCTTGCAGGTCAACGAATGTTGGTACAGCCATTATCGATGCAATTTAGTGGGTCCACTCGCTTCCAAGACAGACGGGAGAATGCAGTCATTGTCGTAAAGCATCTCGATTTTCATGATGAAATATTTTTTTTTTGGTATGATTTTGGCACAGGACAGTCAAGCGTGGCAATTTAATTGATTTTCCGCACCACGTTTGTGAGCGGATTGTATTCAACCACCTGATCGTGCAGAATCAGACAGTAGGCCGTAGTATTTGCAGGCACATTCTCTTTACACTCGAATTCTATGCGCACGCCCACGGTGCCATTCTTGATCGACTTATTTTGTCGCGAGCAATCAATCACCACGAGGGGACCAAATTGCAAAAATTCGGCCACGGTGAATAATGCATCATTGCTATCATGTCCATAATGCGATTTATGGAATTGTGTATACATGTGATACAAGATGGCATGCTTATTCTTGTCAAAGTCCAAGTTCAGATAATCGTATGGGTAAAATTCCGAGTTGAGAAAAAGTTTTACATTGGTCAATTTGTCGTCGTTGAACTTAGTAACATCTTCGGTTATCTCATTCTTTCGATCAGTCTGTAGAACAAGGATAGCGCATCGCGGCTTCTCCAGCTGCGCAGATGCCTTCACGGCCCACGAATGCTTGGTCGTGCTCGGTAAGAGAGGATACTCGTACAGATCCCACGATTGAAAACAAATGCTCAGGTTTTGTCCGCTTTCCAAAGCACGTAACAGCGATAGCTTATTAACATCGTTTAGCGTTACATGAGGCATCCGCCATTGCATTTTAAGTAATTCAATTTCTGGCTCCAACATCGGCGATCCTATTGGAGAATTGTTATCGTTGCGCGATCGTATTAAAATCAATTCGTGACGCACATTAATAATCATGCGTTTGTAGTTCTCGCAAAATCCCAGCAAATATTTGAGTGGGAGGCAAAGATTGAAATGATTTTTCAATATGGACCCATCGCGTCGTTTCAAGCCCCATCCGGCATTCTCCATATTTTTGTCCTCGCCAGGTGTCAGCGATACATAGTTTTTAAGCGTGCTAGTTATTCCAACGTTTCTGTTACGATCAATCTCCACACCATTCAGTTCGTATCGAATCTCATCGAATAAGAACGCCATGCAATTATTTCCCAACGTCACCGTTAATGCATCGTTTGGCTTATTTATCTTCAATTTCTAACTTTCACACGGCAATGTGTATAAACCGTGCTGCTGTATAGGTGTTCTTATCTCATCGCTGTACCCAAACGTCGTGTTGACGTAAGGGTTGTATGTCGGTATATACCAGCGATTCGCTATATTCTAATGTACAGGAGTCAGGCGAAGTCGTACAGAAAAACGCGGAGGGCTTCTGCGGTGACGACCGGTGTGTCCCGAAGACCGTACAAGAGTGGCTGCGTCCTGGCGGCGAGGGCATAGCGTCTCTCCCGTGACGCTTCCTTTGGGAAGCCTCCTCCCGTTGACGTTTTCCCCAAGTTCTCCCGCGCGAACGGTCCTAGCCAGTGTATTTAGGCTTCCGGGTGGCAGGCCGCGGTTCCGGGGCGCCATTTGAATGGGCGTCCATCGGATTTTCTTACAGGCACATTGCCCATCCATACAAATTGTTCACATCAAAGTACATCAAGTACGATGACTTTTCCGATGCGTCGTAAGATGACATGTACTTGGTATTGGCATGTGCGTATCTTCCGGAACATTGACTTAAACCACTGCGTATACCGCGTTCGATAAACATGACCATATCGACGTCTGTGAGCAATACAAATGTAATTTTTGTATGTTTTAGCATGGCACCCCATGTGAAACCAAGTAGAGTATAATAATGCACTGAATCTAGTCCGTAACTCTTGATACAACTTTCGCGAAAATTTTCAAAGATATCTGCCAATAACAAGACATCTGTTTTCAAATACAAGTCGCTGTATTCGCCCAAGGTTCTAATGCCGAAACGCTGCCAGGCAGTCTCGGCGTGTGCGTAATCGCTCTCGGATACAGTCTCACCCGTTAACGAACTGTAAAATGACTCGCGCGGCGGTAAGCATGAGTCCTGCAGCTTGTTCGCGCAATCAAGGTATTCATATGGAAAGACACCCTTTCGCGTGAATAAATTGAAATCCTCGGTGGATAGTGTTTCAAATTCGGATTTTAAAATTTTTAATTGATCTGTGTTAAGAAAAGATGCTAATTTGTCGAGACTGGTATTGAGAAATTTGTACGAATCAATGAATCGCAATTTAATACAATTTCGCGAGTCTGATTCAGCCGAATCTTCGACATTTTTTGTGAATGAAATGTACTTTTCTTTAGTTATGGACAATACATCAACGTCGCCTTCGAAAACGGTAGCTATTTTCTCGATAATAAAGTGCGAATCGTAGCCGGATAAATTATGGAAAACTATGGGGATGTAAAACGCGTTTTTATAATTTAAATTGCACTCTGAATGTGCTGGGCCTCTAAACCGTCCGGATAGATGACAATGATCGTGAACTCGTATATCGCTAGCCTTGAATGATTCTTCGCAAATATGGCAATGTGTTGCATTGCGAAATGTCGTCAACTGTTCGGTGGTTAAATCAAGCATAGGAACATTACTAGCCAGGATGGGTTTAGCAAAATTCGCAAAACTTTTTAATTCATCGACAAACCACGAAGCACAATCCGCGTCGCGACGACATCGATACGTCGATAACGATGCATCGTATAAACAATGCCAATACACTCGTCCCTCAATTTACGCGAATATCCGGTTCCACGTGAATTTCATTTCCGCGAATAAACATCGTGTATATTGATTCTGTCAATATAAAGGGAAAAACATTGGAAATAAAAGCTAATAAAAGTTTTAAAAATACATGTGTACATATTTATTCCATAGAACTTAACAAAAAAATATGTAAGACATTACAGAAAACAGAAGTACTATGTAATTTCTATTCGATGTCACTATCGCTACTGTAATTCAAAACAGTAAGCCTTTTCTTTTTAATTGGCATAAACACATCATCTTCATCGCTTGAAATATTTGGAAGTTCGTCTTCATGTTCATTGTGAATGTAAATTTGGTCGGATGCGTTTTTCTCAATATTTTCTGTTACTAAGTTTTCATAAATTAGCTGATATTCGCTGCAACATTGCATTAAATTTTGACGAAAGTTTAAGGCTCGTTGGATGTTTGGATCAATGTCTATAATGGCAGATTCCAATTTTTTGGCTAACTCAAGAGCGTTACAAAGATTTTCCGCAGTGAATGAATGTGTTTCTTCGTTGTCACTGCTGCATACATCAGGAGGTTGGGTTTCAGATATGATATTTATTAATTCAGTATCGGTTAATTCACGCTCTGCTAGGAAATCAGTAATGTCACACTCGTTTAAATTAGCAAAGCATCCTGTTTCAACCTGTTGTGATAAAGTAATAACACTCGATACTCCTTCTTCAGTTGTCGGAACAGTATTGCCTGGTGCAACTATTTGTGGCCATAGTGCTTTCCAGCAAGCATTTAGAGTTGAATGTTTTATATCACTTAAAGCCAAAGCAATATTCTTAACACAATTTAAAATATTATATTGTTTCGAAGCTTCTGGAATCGTTAAATGTTCATCATTTTCTAGTTTATTATAAATATCCTGGAAAGTACGTTTAATGTAATTAATTTTGAAGGTAGCAATTATGCCTTGATCTAAAGGCTGGATTAAAGCACTTGTCTTTGGTGGCAAAAAGATTATGTTCACGTTTGGATGCTCTAAGTTGGGTGGATGACATGGTGCATTATCTAATATTAGTAGTATTTTAAAAGGAAGACTTTTTTCCTTCATGTAATTTTCTGCTTCTATAACAAAAAAGTTGTAAAACCAATTACGAAAAATCGCACCAGTCATCCATGCCGTTTTATTTGCCTCCCAATGTACGGGAAGATCGTTTAAGTTTGTTCGTTTCATTACTCGCGGCCGAAGCGCTCGATTTATAAGCAGTGGCTTCATCAAGTGGTCCCCTGATGCGTTAGAGCAAAGTAGCAATGTTATACGCTCTTTGTTGACCGTAAAGCCACTAACACTACTTGCATTTTTTGTTACAAAAGTTCTGTTGGGGATGTTCTTCCAGAAAAGTTCTGTCTCATCGGTATTAAATACCTGATCCGGAACATATCCGTTTTCTTCAATTACTTTAGTAAATTGTAGTGAAAATTCTTCAGCTGCAGATTTGTCAGAAGATGCAGCTTCACCTTGGAATTTAAGGTTCCGCAATGAATATCTTTTTTTGAAGTTGTGAAACCACCCTTTACTTGCAGAAAAAGTACCCATTTTATCAGTTGATGAAACTTGTTCTTTTAACCTGTTAAAAATACGTACAGCCTTTTCTCTTATCATTAAACTATTCATGGGAATTTTTTTTTGTATGTTGTCGTCAATCCAAACCATCAGTGCTTTCTCCATCTTTTCTATTTCAGGGTTTCTTGTGTACGATGAACACTGTAAACTTGGTAAGGTTCCAGAGGTCACACTATTCCTAATTTTTTCCTTCATTTTTCTGACTGTTCGGACAGTGGATTCATTTATTCCATATGCCTTAGAAATCGCTGTAGCTTTTTCTCCTTCTTCAAGTCGGTTCAAAATGTTCATTTTCATGTCCAAAGACATCGACTTTCTCTTCTTTCGAGTGACCGAAAGTTTGTTAGACATGACTGGGTTCAAATTACGAACTATAAATTATAACTCTAAACAGTATAGTAGCAATGTCGTCCTCTCAATGTCCAAAGTCACACTGTTCGCTTCCGCACTACGGCCCAGCGGCCAAGGCCAACGCCTTGTGCGGGCCTACCACACAAAGTTTCTTTCTGCGTTACGCGTTCCGCCAACCGATCTCACAATATTGACTGTATACAACTGTCACTTTTAAAACTTATAGGAAAATGTGTATGTATATACATATCTGACCACGTATAAAAAGTTCGCGTACATTGAGGTAAATTTGCCGCGTAAAACAAATACTCGTGTAAAAAAAGTGCCGCGTAAATTGAGGGACGGGTGTAATATGCAATGCTATGCACATTGTGGTGCTGATACGCGCGCAATTTATTATTGTCTATGTATATCACCCGTGCGACTGTCCTCCGTTTTCACTAAGATGCACTCCAGATCGGCATACACCACGAAGGGGGAGCCGCTCCTTCCTGCAGTGGTTGCCAAAGCTTAGGAGATTGTTGTCCTGGCTGGGCAGCAGAATGGCACAATCATTCATCTACCCACAGTCCACTGCATGGGTCTCCAACTTCGCGGCGGATTCGAAGTAGTACATACATCTGTAAAAAACAAAAAATTTTTATTTAATTTTTTTACAAGACATTTTAACGTTTCATAAGTTTATATACGTACCGGTCGCAGATAAATTTCTTGGCTTTGTTCTTGCTCAACTGGGCGCTCACCAGCCGGGACAAGTCCTTGATCAGCACAAAGTATAGAGCAAGTTGACGTGTTGATCCCTGTTTTGGCTGGTGAGGCGCAGTGGAAAGACCGTCGAGCCATTCTTCATCTCCTCCATGTAACTGTACACGTTGATGGAGATATTGTTCAACCCCTCAAATTTTCCAATCTGCTTCAGGGACATTGGGAACTCAATGCCATGGAGATTTAATGTGGAAGCATAATCGGGGTATGAACTTGGGCGATCGAGATGTCTTTCCGCGGGATTGAGAGCGGCGACCACTGCCCACGCGAAACACGCATTGTCTGTAGATTGTACACTAATCGTCGCTCACTTTAGCACCAATTCCCGCGGCAACTTGCAGTGGCACCCCGCGCGCAGCGGATTGTACTTGTTGACATTGACTTTTCGATTCAGGATTCTCGTCAATGCCCATCCGCTGTCGCGTTCCTGGAACTCTTCCAGCGATGCCAGGGTGGGTTCTATGACACATCGCTGGTACCACTCCTGTAGATCGGATGTGTCGAAGAGTTCGCAGTTTCGGGTGTTGATACTTTTACAAGCATGCTTGTCACCAGCCACAAATTCGCCGTTAAACACCGTGTTCACCTTGAGGTTTCGATGTTTCCTCAAAGCGCCCGCACATGGTCCAGCACAATAGTCGCCGCATCTTGGAGGAAGTTGCGCGGTTCGATGTAATTCGAATTTAGCACGGCACCAGTTAATACGCGGCTATAGAACGCAGTGTCTATTTCGCGCCACAAAAATCCTGTACTCGAATGCCCGGCACCTTCACGCACAAAACGTCCGCGCACCGAATGTTTTAATCCGATCGATAATCGCGGGCGTTTCACTCGGCTGTGTTCTTCTAAAGATTCGATACACTCGTTGCACCGTACTTCCCACGCGAGGTTCTCTTTTCGTGAATTCAATCGTGCAGATTAATCCAACAATTGACCTTCTACCTGCGTGAATTCTTCCATGGTTGTAAATGGAATGTAAATGTATTGTATTTTCCACGCAACGTGTTACAATGATTTGAGACTATGTGCAGTTTACAGCGCGCTTTTTATAGCTGGTACCACGATTTGGTATCTCCGTCTAACTCTTTCGATGTTCCCCCTTTCCTCGAATGCGTTGCATGCAAAAATATGACGATCCGTCCCAACATGGTTCTATGCAGTTTCTGCTGATATCACATAATTCTTTCCGTGATTCACGCGTATGATGAATTAGCGCGCGAGATCGTCCGATACAGTTTCTGCTGACACCTCAGAATTCTAGGATTCGGCGCTTCCACAGATATTATATTACATTCAACACGTGTCGAGACTTTTTATCCTTGAAGGTGGGGCTCAAATTATATGAGATATGCTGCGACGTTAAATCGAAACGATTTAAAAAATTGGTAGCTTTAGAATGAAATGTGGCGGTGGGGGAAGCAATTGCACCGCTATTTAAGTTGGCTCTCGAACGCTATTCCATCTATTGCTCAGTAGCCTCAGTGACTTTTGACGGAACAGGTAGTGCTTTGAAAAAATGTGCAGTACCAGTGCCGAAGGAAATGTCGGATGCATGAATTATTACGTTCCGATCATGCGAGATGATGGTGTAGCCCCATGCGAGGAGAATACATTTGATTGGTAAGGCTTAACTTTCACATAGTCTCTAAATTTTTTATGTTTATTCCTGATACGAGTGGACAATTTTATAGCTTTAATTGTTCTCTTAGCCCGCGTCGAGCATGACGTATCATGGTCAGAAGATACGCATTAACATCCGTGGGTAGCAAATATTTGGAAGTTGGAATCAGCGTACGGCCTACGGTCGATGTAGAAGTTCTTCTCGGTGACAATCATGGGAATCATCTCATATTACCATGGCATACATGGAATGTGCTATTCGACAGCCGTACAACCATCGAAGAACGTGCACGATTACCTGGATCACCTTCGATGCGGATTGATCAATTAACGGTGGATTTTTGTGAGACTATAATTCTCCGATTGTAAAGATGACACTACATGATAAGCGGCTGTATTTCAAACTGAATACAGTATCATTTTTATTAAATCTTGAACCATGTGTAAACTATGTCTATCTGCGGCTGTATCAAACTGCAGAAGATGTGAGAGTAAAATTTGAAACTTTTGTTAACGTGTTGCAACAGAGCGATGTTGCCTGCGAAACATTGGATACGCATCGTGCTGCTAAAATAATACGTGATAGCGAATATTACGACGAGGAGTATCTTGTAGATTGTGAACTGATAGCATGTGCCATCAATGATATTCTAGCTGATGCTCGTAGGAAAAAAAAATGTTAAATTGTATTTTTTAATTTCATATTCTTTTCGTTTGTAACAATATATATATCCTCCTCCTCCTCTCGCCACATAATTTTAAGATTCTACGTTTCAAAAATTATTATTTCTCTGCGTTGGGGAAAAAACCTTCTGTCGACGCTGCATAATCATATTTCGTTCGAGCGTTCTTCGCGCCGCCAAATAACATCATCCCACACGGCTGCTCCAGAAGATTCAAATTACACATGATCGCGCGATACGCTGCGATGTTAAGATTGAAAAAAACATTTTGAAATACTGTTAGCTTTAGAATGCATGCGATTGTACCACTATGCAGTGCTGTCTCTTTCCCTCCCTCCCTCCCTGAATTTAGCTTTCGTTCGAAACAATTTCTGCTGCATATTGGTTCGGAAAAAATTCCCGGGGGGCGTCCCCTCCTTGGGTTAGGCCTGAAAAATTTTTCGGGGTGGGCCAAGGTCTGAAAAAGACTTTTCGGGGGTCATTCCCTCTCTCTGAAAAATTTCCGACGGTGAACCATGTCTCGAGAGGTCTCCGCGGCCACTCGGCCCGGACTGATCCCCTCCATGATTATGGCTTCCCCCACTCCGCGGCTCGTGCGCGCTCAACCGCTCTTCCACTCCCCGCAGGCCCCGCGCAAAGTTTCTCTCCGCCGCGCTTCCCCGCACGCGAACTTCCACCGCCACCGCGCTACCCTTATTGCCCTTGGTTACATCCCGCTTAGCCCTACTACTGAACGAGTTTAGCTTACAGAGTTCAGTTTAACAACGTAGCAGGACGTAATAATTGATAATGGATAAGAATGATTTTTAGGTCACGATCTGCGTCGTTCGATCGGAGGGACAAACTGATAAATCAATGGCAACCGTCGCTTGATTTGTGTTTGTCCAAGAAGGACAACATTGTTACCCTCAGCGTGCACTATTTGCATGATAAATATCAGGGGTTGAAACGGTTCCGAAAATAACTGTTTCAAACTGTTATATATCGGTTCTGACCGAAACAGTTATGAAAGAACCGATATTCCGAATAACTGTTATAAGGAACCGAAATTTCTGGCTATATCGATTTCGGTTACGGTTCTGCAGAACCGATATTATATCAGTTCCGTAACGGTTATATATCGGTTTTATAACAGTAATGTATCCTATCGGTTACACATCGGGTATGCATAGCACGTTCCAAAATATTTACGACCAATGTGAATTTTTTTAATGGAAATTCGATTTGTTTATAAGTCTTTTTATCGCTGGGCCTCTCTATCAGGTGTCTCTCTTTTTAAAACTCCATCAATGCAGGAAAAGCCGAAATGAAAGACAGCATCTGTAAATTAAGTACTGAAAAGAGGGATTCTAGATAGCGAAGCTCAGCGATGAAGGATCTTATAAACAAACGCGAAGAACGATTCTCTGGGTCGGAGGGTTTAAGGCCAATGGGCCAGAGTCACTTGTATTCCTGAGCTAGTTGCGAGCACGTGGAATTTAATACAAAAATTTCCCAACAAGACATATTGTCGTCCTCGAGACACTGTCTTTATTAAAAAAAAAGTTAATAATCTTCATAATTAATATAAAATTAGTAGATAGTAAGTTTGTAGATATTAGGAAAGTTATTGCTGTTAATGTTAGCAATACTTTAAATTAAGTGTCGAATTAATATTAGTCGTAGCGTATAATAGTTATTAGTGATATTTAAAAACATATCGACATAACGGACCGAAAGAAATGCGACATTGTTCGTAAGTATTTTGAAACGTGCGATGACAGCATAAAAATGCGATGTATAGTTAGAAGTTGCTCTTCAACAATTTCGGTATATAATTTACTTTGTTTAAATTTTTAATAAGGGTTTAACTTAAACGTAACTTAAAAAAATTGATTTCAAACTACTTTTGAGAATCAATTTATTCTTCCCAGATTTATTATTTAATCATAATTTAAAAGGCGCTTACGCATGGTTGAGGCGAACCCAATCCCATGGCGAGAGTTTACTGTATAACCGATATATAACCGTTACGGAACCGATATAATATCGGTTCTGTAGAACTGGAACCGAAACCGATATAGGCCAGAACCTTTTTCACTCGTAACTGTTTCAAGATGATTTCGGTTCTCATAACGGTTTCGAGAACCGAAACCGATATCATAACTGTTTTCAACCCCTGATAAATATTGCCGAAAATGTCTTTAATCATCTCTCGGCACAAATTGCTAATAATCATAATCCGCACTCGGTCTGTGTTTAGTTCCAGATTGCCGTCGTATGCTCACCACACAGCTGATCCCATCAACCGCGCTATGTGCGAATCCAATGACGACTTCCTGGATATTGATCTATTTTCTTGTTCATGTGGTAACTTTTGCGTATTGTTGCAGAGAGAAGTGTTGGATGTGCGTGCAGGAGTGACTGTATGATAGACAGACTCTGTATTGATATATTTCATGTTGTTGTGTGAAAAGGGTTAATCCCGTTTATGGTAAATAATAATAATAAAATAAGAAGAAGAAGAAGAAGAATCAATTGGCACAGATATAGGAATACAAAGTGATTGGCAACTGTTACTTAGAATCAATATCGGTTTGACCCTGAGTCCTGAACAGTGGCTACGTTTGCACATTTCCGCGTTATGAGGTATGAAATATTGCATTCAAATTATACGATCAAGAGACGTGTATCACTTGAGAGGATAGCTTTGCACTGTAGGCACAGCTTTAACACGAACACAGATTACGAAGACATGAGCTGGATATGCACGTACAAAGGTCCCTTTATTATTTACAGAATCGTATACCAATTACACGCTATTTACAACGATTGTGATACATGAACTATCGTTACGAGCCTCGTAAATCTTAATATATAAAGCAGAAAGCTTCTATATGTTTGTGTGTTTGTCTGTCACTTTAAAAGTTTCGAACGATAAACTGTGGGATCACGAAATGTGCCTCAGCTCATTATGCCCAACTAATACAGATGAATATGACCATTTTCACAAAAAACTAAAAAAAAAATTTTTTTTATGAAATTAGAATCTAAATTTCAGGCGAAGCCGAGATGTATGCGTATGTCGAGGAGTCATTCTGCGAACTGTTCCAGTAATAATCCGCCAATGAACATGCTGGCTCGTTCAGGGTCCCTCACCTCCGGCGGATACTCCTTCGCGGGTAGAATCGACTCCAACCTCAAGATTACGTTCTCGTACAAAGTTATACCCTGCGACTTTTCGCCTATCCTAATCACGTACGCACTGCCGGATATGAATTCGGTGGACGTGACCACGATGTGGCTTTCAGATGAAGTCTGAAACAGAAAAGGCCCTCCTTTCAGCAACGTGTGACGCTTAAAGGCCGCCGCCAATTTCGCAGAAGCGAAGCGCAGCGATCAAAGCGAACTGTTCGTCGGCGCTGTTCTGTCATGTAGGCTAGTGATCCTCTAGGTAGCGAGCGGAAAATGTGTCCACCATTTTGGTAAATTTTGGTCAAAAGCGGAAGTGACAAATCGGCGGGCACTTCAGTATTAAATGAAGTTTGCCGCTGATCCCACTTTTCGCTCAATGTTGTGGAATCCAATTGGTAGATGGAGTATCTCTTTCTTTTTCTACTTATTTACTTGCCCTCTCTACTTCCGGTTCTGACCCAAATTGCGTCGACTAATAGAAAACGCGGAACACATTTTCCGATCACTACCTAGCGGATAGGGAATTCAATCCCGGATCCTGGGATTCCGCGATCCCGGCTGCCTTTTGGATTCCAAACTTCCCGGGATTTGATATAACTAATCCCGAGAATTTCGGGATTATTTAAAAATGTGAATTACTTTAGGAACACCCGCAAAATATGTAACAAACATTGTAACGAAACATTGTACTTAGATATGTACGTACTTTAAGTGCTTTGTTGTTTCTTCGTTCGTACTTATTGAGAAGAAAGTAAATAAATTAATGGTCTTAAGAAGATGGTATTGTATTTACTGTGGTGAAAAATTAATTCGTCCACTTTCAGCAGATTTTCTGAGAAGAGGGATGCCACGAGAATTGTGCTGATAGAGGCGGCAAAAAACGGCAACATCCTCCCGATCTGTGTTCTAAGTAGTGTCACTTGACTTCACTGTCATTAAATTAGATTTCTTTAAGTTGATTTTACAGATGTTGTTATGAGAATTTCAGTTTATTGAGAGATTTCTGGGTTACCTGATTCGCCCCAAGTTTGGGGGCAAATCGGATATTTCTCACTTTTTCGTTTTTTGTTTATAAATGGAAGATGTTTATGTTTAATTTCAATTTTTATATACTAATGTTCAAGTTAAAGGTGTACAGGTCACGAATATATTATAAAAAATTAGTTTCTTAATGTTTGACTATTATTTTTTTACCGTCTTCCCTACTTCAAAAGCACTACTTTTTCATGAAAAATGTCAGTCCGTGAGCACAGAGGCTACTCGATATCAACGACATGTTGACGCGCGAGGTAATTGGCGGAGAATTTCAAAATGGCGAATTGACGGGTTGTCATGGGGTTCCTTTGTGATACACCGGCCCTATGAATTCTCTGAATCTATCTATCAATTGCTTGTAATCACTTTATTTTCCTACCTTGGAAAGAGAGAGAGCTGGCTTCGGCGAATTGGAGCCGATTAACCGTAGAAAGAGGTCAATAGTGCAGTTTATCCACAGTATAAGAGCGGTCCCAACCATCGGTTACACCACTAAAGTAGTGGGACGTTGCACGGTGCCACCATGGACACGATGCTGTACGTTGTGCCGTATTTTCTAGGTAAGTATTATCGCAACACCGTTTCGACCAGGTTCCCCGGGCGCGTGCGAGACTCGCCGTACGCGACTCACAGGGGCCAGCGGAACGTCGAGCGTTTCAATCGCGCCAAGCCAGAAAGTCGAAACGAGGTCCAATCATTAAATTCACGTGTGATCATACGTACGTGGACGCGTGGTGGCGATGTGACTGCTTCGCGGCATCGGAGGATCCTTCTCTACGCATGACCGTGACGTTTTCCAGCCGCACGTGTCACCGTGGACATACCAAGGGGCTGCTGGCCTGAGTACACGTTCCTCGTTCAGGTGAATTCGACGGCGATCGTGGAGGAGAGCTACGACAGCATCCGCTTGAACATCGCCTCGAAGCTGATGTGCCAGCCATGGGGGTACCAAGTGCTCAGCTGCCAGTTCCGCGACTCCGAGGCGAAGAGCTTCATCTCTGAAAGCCACGATCCCGGGGAGCCGGGCGTGCCTGCCGGCCCGGTGTACCGGCAGAAGGCTTACGAGATCAATCAGGATCGGTTCGAGATCCAGTTCAGCTCGCACGGCCTAGAGAGCCTCGTCGTGAACGAGAACGTACAGCCGCGGGAGCTGGACATGATCAGGGTGGTCGTCGGTCAGCTGAACGTCGTCTCGGTGGTAGATGGCTCCGGGGACACTTTCGAGCTGATGGAGAACTTCATCCATGGCGAGTGCTTGACGCTGTTCTACGTGAACCGGGACACCGTGCACACCCGGCGTACCGCACCGTGCGCCCGTGCCGGCCGCGACTATGTTCTGCA
Source organism: Andrena hattorfiana (assembly GCA_944738655.2). NCBI lineage: Eukaryota > Metazoa > Arthropoda > Insecta > Hymenoptera > Andrenidae > Andrena > Andrena hattorfiana. Next base: position 30,247,424 of record OX122892.1, on the reverse strand, counting down.
GATAAGGCTCGGCGTGGCGAAGAACGATCTGGTGCAGATCCGAAAGGTCAGGGATCTCCACATGTGCACGTACAAAGGTCCCTTTATTATTTACAGAATCGTATACAAATTACACGCTATTTACAACGATTGTAATACATGAACTATCGTTACGAGCCTCGTGAATCTTAATATATAAAGCAGAAAGCTTCTATATGTTTGTGTGTTTGTCTGTCGCTTTAAAAGTTTCGAACGATAAACTGTGGGATCACGAAATGTGCCTCAGCTCATTATGCCCCACTAATACAGATGAATGTGACCATTTTCACAAAAAACTAAATAAAATTTTTTTTATGAAATTAGAATCTGAATTTCAGGCGAAGCCGAGTAGTAAAGCTAGTTTCGATATAAATGTCACCCAGCGTATCACCGATGTATGCGTATGTCGAGGAGTCATTCTGCGAACTGTTCCAGTAATAATCCGCCAATGAACATGCTGGCTCGTTCAGGGTCCCTCACCTCCGGCGGATACTCCTTCGCGGGTAGAATCGACTCCAACCTCAAGATTACGTTCTCGTACAAAGTTATACCCTGCGACTTTTCGCCTATCCTAATCACGTACGCACTGCCGGATATGAATTCGGTGGACGTGACCACGATGTGGCTTTCAGATGAAGTCTGAAACAGAAAAGGCCCTCCTTTCAGCAACGTGTGACGCTTAAAGGCCGCCGCCAATTTCGCAGAAGCGAAGCGCAGCGATCAAAGCGAACTGTTCGTCGGCGCTGTTCTGTCATGTAGGCTAGTGATCCTCTAGGTAGCGAGCGGAAAATGTGTCCACCATTTTGGTAAATTTTGGTCAAAAGCGGAAGTGACAAATCGGCGGGCACTTCAGTATTAAATGAAGTTTGCCGCTGATCCCACTTTTCGCTCAATGTTGTGGAATCCAATTGGTAGATGGAGTATCTCTTTCTTTTTCTACTTATTTACTTGCCCTCTCTACTTCCGGTTTTGACCCAAATTGCGTCGACTAATAGAAAACGCGGAACACATTTTCCGATCACTACCTAGCGGATAGGGAATTCAATCCCGGTATACGGGATCCTGGGATTCCGCGATCCCGGCTGCCTTTTGGATTCCAAAAATCCCGGGATTTGATATAACTAATCCCGAGAATTTCGGGATTATTTAAAAATGTGAATTACTTTAGGAACACCCGCAAAATATGTAACAAACATTGTAACGAAACATTGTACTTAGATATGTACGTACTTTAAGTGCTTAGTTGTTTCTTCGTTGGTACTTATTGAGACGTTATTATTCTTCATTGCTGTTTTTATTGTGAAAAATGATTTTAGTTTATGTTTCAGATTTCTGATAGAAAGTAAATTTGTTTATATTAAATAAAGATTTAGAATTTTAGCACATAATAAATCATTTTAATTACTGAAATTTTCTATTACCCAATCCCGGGATTAGTCCCGGAATCCCGAGATAGACTTTAAAAAATCCCGCAATCTCGGGATAGTAAATAAGGGCCGGGATTGTATTCCCTACTAAGTAGAGGATCACTAATGTAGGCGATGCGTGGTCGCCGCGATACGCTTCGCGGCGCTTCGGCCTAGTTTAATCAAGCACTTGTCTGCCAACAAAATGCATATGAAATCGCTAATCGCTGATAGCGTGAAAGTTCCTTGAGATGCCACAGAAACTGAAAACGATATATTAGGGGTTTGCAAAAGTTTCCGTCGCCTCCGAAGTTCGGATCACTTCGAAAAGTGAGGAATTCTTTCGACGAGGAGGAGTTCATCTGTTGCCCGAAAAATGGAGGAGTATTAGGTCGCGATCAGGGAACCAAAGTTTAGACAAATTATGTTTTTTGCGTGCTTATTTGTTAAAAAGAATTATTGAATAAAAAATATTTAATTAAGTATGTAACTAAAGATTCTTTTCATTGTTTGCGCGGTGAAGATTCACATTAATAAGTATTGTCAATAGTTATACAAATATATCTACTTTGCGTTATATCATTTTATATTTTATGTGCAAAATAGTTTTATTTGCATATATTTTTTATAATGCTCGATTAGAGTTAAAAAAAAAGTTTTATTTTGTAATGTTTACTCTTATATTTTCAATAACTTAAAAAAAATACCGGTAAACCGGTTTTGATCGAAAATTTTACCGAATTACCAGTAATTGAAAAATACGGTAAATTTGCAATCCCTAGGTGGCAGTGAACAGGTGAATCTACCCAGTAGCCCGAATACTCACGACAGTGGACATGGGATCGTTGCTCCCCCTGACGCTGTCCGCGCGGCCGAAGTAGTATGGCAGCTTGTACGTGCACCTGTGGAGATTCCTGACCTTTCGGATCTGCACCAGATCGTCCTCCCCCAGGCCGAGCGTTATCTGCAAAACGTAGCCGCGGCCGGCAGGCAGCCGGGTGCGCACGGTGTCCCGGTTCACGTAGAAGAGCGTCAAGCACTCGCCATGGATGAAGTTCTCCATCAGCTCGAACGTGTCCCCGGAGCCCTCTACCACCGAAACGACGTTCAGCTGGCCGACGATCACCCTGATCATGTCCAGCTCCCGCGGCTGTACGTTCTCGTTCACGACGAGGCTCTCCAGGCCGTGCGAGCTGAACTGGATCTCGAACCGATCCTGATTGATCTCGTAAGCCTTCTGCCGGTACACCGGGCTGGCAGGCACGCCCGGCTCCCCGGGATCGTGGCTTTCAGAGATGAAGCTCTCCGCCTCGGAGTCGCGGAACTGGCAGCTGAGCACTTGGTACCCCCTTGGCTGGCACACCAGCTTCGAGGCGATGTTCAAGCGGACGCTGTGGTAGCTCTCCTCCACGATCGCCGTCGAGTTCACCTGAACGAGAAACGTGTACTCAGGCCAGCAGTCCCTTGGCATGTCCACGGTGACACGTGCAGCTGGAAAACGTCACGGTCGTGCGTAGAGAAGCATCCTCCGATGCCGCGAAGCGGTCACATCGCCACCACGCGTCCACGTACGTATGATCACACGTGAATTTAATGATTGGACCTCGTTTCGACTTTCTGGCTTGGCGCGATTGAAACGCTCGACGTTCCGCTGGCCCCTGTGAGTCGCGTACGGCGAGTCTCGCACGCGCCCGAGGAACCTGGTCAAAACGGTGTTGCGATGATACTTACCTAGAAAATACGGCACAACGTACAGCATCGTGTCCATGGTGACCCTGTGCAACGTCCCCCTACTTTAGTGATGTAGCCGATGGTTGGGGCCGCTCTTATACTGTGGATAAACTGCACTATTGACCTCTTTCTACGGTTAACCGGCTCCAATTCGCCGAAGCCAGAATTGGCCTCTCTCTTTCCACGGTAGGAAAATAAAGTGATTACAAGCAATTGATAGATAACAGAGTGATAGATAGATTCAGAGACTTCATAGGGCCGGTGTATCACAAAGGAACCCCATGACAACCCGTCAATTCGCCATTTCGAAATTCTCCGCCAATTACCTCGCGCGTCAACATGTCGTTGATATCGAGTAGCCTTTGTGCTCACGGACTGACATTTTTCATGAAAAAGTAGTGCTTTTGAAGTAGGGAAGACTTTTTAGGTAATTTTTTATAATATATTCGTGACCTGTACACCTTTAGCTTGAACATTAGTATATAAAAATTGAAATTAAACATAAACATCTTCCATTTATAAACAAAAAAACGAAAAAGTGAGAAATATCCGATTTGCCCCCAAACTTAGGGCGAATCAGGTAACCCAGAAATCTCTCAATAAACTGAAATTCTCATAACATCTGTAAAATCAACTTAAAGAAATCTAATTTAATGACAGTGAAGTCAAGTGACAGTACTTAGAACACAGATCGGGAGGATGTTGCCGTTTTTTGCCGCCTCTATCAGCACAATTCTCGTGGCATCCCTCTTCTCAGACAATCTGCTGAAAGTGGACGAATTAATTTTTCACCACAGTAAATACAATACCATCTTCTTAAGACCATTAATTTATTTACTTTCTTCGTCATTTCTTTAGATTTAATTTTTATCATAGCTTCCTTTATTTTTTTGTTTTTGACACCATGATCCCAGATTGCTGTTTTTTTATATACCTACAAACCATCTGAATATAAACAATTATCATATTTACAGTCATAAAAATACTCAAATGAAAAAAAAAGAGTGATCCGATTAGCCTCATATATGAGTATTTCAAAGGTTGTAGATCACATAAACCAATTATGATATAATAGTCTAAATACATCAAATACTAAACTTGGACACCGTGCAAAGTAAAAACAATATACACATTTGAATTTTCAAGCTTACTTTTTATTTTACATTCTAAATTGCAGATTACGTAGGTTAGATTCGGACCAAAATTTTATTGTAACGTTCGCACGCGTCCATCTCACTGAAAACGTATGCTAGCTCTAAACAATGACTTAAAACAATTGACGGGCTATTGCGGTAAGTGCGGGGGAGAGGGACGCGGTACTACGAACGATCGGAATGCTCATTTCTATCGCGATGTAAGAAATAAGGACGAAATTCTTATTTTGATCCCATTCGCACCAGTCTACCGTAAATACGCTCCACTAGCTGTTCAAGGGAACCATTGAGAACTCTCTCAGAGCAGACGTGCACATGTGTAGTGTCATGAAAAATTATAGTTGCGTGTTTGTGTTTTGCACGGGCTAATACCTGCTTTTCCTTCGTATTCGCTTAACAAGATATTTAGAGAATTATCTGATACACGATATTTCAACTCCATGTCAAAGATTATATCCGCGGTTTCGGGGATACCGAGTGGAGATATCAGAAATTTTCAGAAACGCAGCATTTCACAGAACCGTGTGCGACGGTCATCGAAATTGAATCCGCGCGTCAAATCGTATTGCGGAATGGCCTTTCGTTATGTTTGTGTGACACGCGAAGCATGCTGTTCTGTGTGAAAAACACTTGTACATACTAAAGTAATTCAATTTACCTACCGATATGCTTTACTTCAGTGATTTACTGCAGTCATTCTCAAGGGGGGCGCGAAATGTTTTCTGGAGGGTTGCCGTGGTTACTTTTAGTTGACGATTCTTAGCACTTATTTATTTTAATATGGTTACATTGCCATTCATTTATGAAAACAACAAATAAAAAAATTTAAGCTGAACGATTTTATTTAATTTGATAGAAAATGCACTAAAAACTAAAAAAGAAATCTCTTTCTGTACTACAATTACGATGGTGATGTCACACTAAATAAAATAATTAAATATATTTAATATATGTATTAACCCGTTCGCTGCGTATTTAAATTTTCAGACGATTCTTGAAAACTGTCAATTTTACATTAATAAAAATGTTTCCAATTTTCAACTTTTTTTAGAGTACAAAGTGCTGGTGTATTGAAGTCCAAACCTAAAGTCCACCTTATGTATTTCTCCTGTATTTTCTCTACCATTTCTGCTTCCATCCATCCCCAAATTTCTGACGCGTACAGCAAGATGCTTTTCATCACTATGCTTCTGAATATTCTCATTCTTCTCTAAAAATTGTTCTTGAATATTCTTTGTCCTATTCCCCATATCTGCGCCATTGCTATTCTTGCTTTCTTTATGACTTCCCTTATATGCATCTCTCTGCCCCCATTTTTCTGGAAATTATACGCTAAGTATTTGAACTCCTTTACTTCTTCCAGACTGTGCGCCTGTCAGCCCCATTCTTCTCTCTTCTTCTTTCCTCTTCCTTTATCGAAAATCACCACCTTTGATTTCTCTGCGTTCAGTTGCAACCCTTTCCTTTCAATGTATTTTCCGAATCTTCGTATCATGTCCTTAAGATCCTCTGGTTCATTTGCTAGTAACACTATATCGCCCGCACATGCTAGAGTCCAGATTTTTTCTTTTCCTACTCTAACTCCTCCTGCTTGATTTTTCCTCATGGTTTCCTCCAAATCCGCTGCATATATTGTAAATAACGTTGGACTCAGTGGGCATCCCTGTCTTACCCCTTTTGTTGTCCAGAATTTGGATGACATTTCTTCGTTTGCTTTTATAGTATTTCTTGTTTCTCTGTAAATTTCTCCGATTCTCATCCTCAAGCGTTTACTTATTTCCTTTCTCTTCATGATGTTTCACTCTATCCACTTTGTCAAATGCAGCGCTTAGGTCCGCGAAAAAGGTATACAGCTTTCCCCCTTTTTTCTGTATTTCTCTGTTAGCTACATAGTTCAGAATAAAAATGATATTTGTTGTGGACCTACCGCTCCTGAATCCTGCTTGTGTTTCTGGTATTATGTGATTCTTTTACAATTCCTCTTTTAATCTTTTCTCCAGTACCATAGCATATATTTTTTACGCTGTGATTAGAATCGTTATCCCTCGGTAGTTGCTCACCTTTTCTCTATCTCCTTTTTTGAATATTGGTGAAATCACCCCCTCTTTCCATCTCTCCGGGAATCCTTCTCCCTTCCACACCTTATTGAAAATTTCTGTGATTCTTTTTACTATTTTCACGTTACCGTAAATCTGGGCTTCATTTTCTATTTTGTCTTCCCCTGCTGCTTTCTTCCTTTTTAATTTCCTGATTTGTTCTGCTACCTCTGCTTCTGTTATTTCCTCTTCCTCTTCTCCTTCCGTGTTATCTATTTCTTCCAACTCTGCTACTTCTTTTTTACAGTCGACGCCTTCTAGCAATGTTTTAAAATGATTCTTTTAAATCTATTTTATTGGAGATTCTTATTCTTTTCTTTCTTTGTTTATTTATATATTCCCATATTTGATTTTCTCTCCTTAATTGCATTATCTCATTTTCTGTATTTTCTTGTACTTCCCTTCTCCTTTCTTCGCACACTTTCTTGTAGTCCCTTCTTTTCTTCTGGTAATCTTCTTTGTCTCCTTTACCCCTTCTCCAGTTCCTCAATGCTTTCCTGGCTTCTTTTTTGTACAATTCGAATTCCACCACTTAAAGCTGCTCAATTTCCATTTTTATATTTTTACTTCTTCTTTCCGTACTGCATTATTTATTTTTCGTACCATTTCTTCTACCATTTCATTCACCCCCGTCCTATTAAAGTTTATTTTGTTTAATTCCATTTGAAACTCTCTCTTCCCTTCCTCTGTCCAGACTCTTCTCTCTCTCCACCTCTCCTCTTGATTTCCATCTGGTTCTCTCCTTTTATTTCCCCTATATAGTTCCGCAGTCAGGGGCATATGGTCTGACTCAACTCTTTCTTTCACTGCGAATTTCTTGATATCTTCTTTCGCCTCGACATGTGTTATTATATAGGGTAAAGACACATAATATGGAACATCTGATTTCAAAAGCTTGTGAAAAGTAGGGAAATTTGTTTTTTTTTAATAAAACTGACATGAGGGAACAAAGGAACTAATGCATAATCAAATTTACGTAATGAAGTGTAAAAAAAATCCAATCGTTTTGGAATTATAGTAAAAAAACTGAAAAGTGTGAAAATCGGCCGTTCGAAAAAATGGGTCGTAATATGGAACACCTAGGAAATTTATAATGAAAACTCAAAAATCTTTAGTTTTTTTTACAAAAAATGAAGATTTATTAAGTAAAAGATACAAATAAATAAATATACATCAGTTTTTGGAATTTATTCCTGCTTTCTGCGCCTCTTACACGCTGGACACGTGAATAATACGTCGGAAGCTCCACATTCTTCGTGTGCCCACTGAAAGCAGCGAATACATTGGGTCTACTTTTCATTGCGTAGTAACGAAATTGCGCGTTAAAGATGCTTTCGAAGAATCGCGCAACACCGCGCTCGGTCGTTGAAATACGGAAAGAGGTAGGCAACGCCGCGCCGCGGGGGTGCTTGGCGAGGGACGAGAGGCTCGCGAGGGCAGAGCAAAAAAGAAGTGACAGCCGAGTGACGTAGCGTAGCGAAAAGACGTGTATTTTTTTCCTATTTTTATGTATCGTTATTCCTTTTCTACCTATATTAAATAAACTACACAATTATTCCTACAATTTTCATTATTTTTATAATTACCATCGCAAAATAAGCATTCCGCATCATCGTCGTCATCGTCATTATCCACTTCACCTATGTTACTCGGTATGTTCCATATTACGTACACACATGTTCCGACAAGAAATTAAGAATTATATTAAGAAGAAAGTAACTTTATTGGTAAACTATTGTTGAATAATCAAGAAGACACATATTTAATGATAAATTATATCAAAATAATTCTTTATAACATACCTTCACTACAATATTTAACTGTTTGATACACATTTCAGCAACTTTTACACCCAATGAAAAATATAAACGTTTCTCTTTCAATGGTGGATGCCCAACTGATGCTCAATTGTCAGTATCATCGTCTATTGTGTCTAGGGATCTAAGTAGTATACACGATTGCCTGAAGAGTTCGTTATTTCTTTATCGAAATTTTACGAAGTTCCATATTACGTGCCGTTCCATATTACCTGCCTTTACCCTAATCAATTACCGTGCTGCCTCTCGGCTCTGTATATGTATACTAGGGTGGTCGCAAGAAATCGATGCCCGAATTTCTTTGACGGGAACACGTAAAAAGTTACCAATTGATGTAAAAATGGGGTTGTCAAAATTACAGCTCGATCGGATAACGTTAAGACCTGCCTCATCAGCCTTAAAGTATTAAAAAATAGCTCTTCTTCTAAAAAAAAATTGGGTTTTTTCCGCTATAAAATTAGAACGGTTTATCCTAGGAACGTGTTTCTTTTTTAGTTTTGTAGAGAATATTCCTGGCTTCAATTTTCATCCTACAACTTATTTCTCAAACGTACAGATTAGAAAATATTTTACTTTTTCGAGGACCGGTGCTGTTTCGGACCTGGAACATCAACTCATTCAAAAAAATGTGAAAATTCGCTTAAGTTGATAATTTGTTTTTTTTTTTAATGTTTTTCTGCTATATTTGTGTTATGTAGCGTCAAAGAGTTCAACTAAGATACTTCTTAAAAAATAGATTTTCAAGCAGGTAGATGAAAGGAAAGAGTGGGATAGGGGGGGGGGGGGAGGGAAGAAAATATCGACATACGAATCAATTATTTATTATAACCAACCATAATGAATTTAAAACATTGAACTTAATTATTACAAAGACAATCTTCAGAAATAGCAAGTAGTAACATCAGAACAGGTTTTATGTCTAAATTAAATATTAATTATAAATTAATAATAATATATAAATTAATAATAATAGGTAAATAGATAGGTCGAATTGGTTGGTAGATTTGTCAGATTCAGTCACTAGAATGAAGTAGGTAGTAAAGGTTTTGAGAGAGCAGACTTCAATGTGTCTGGAAAGAATTTTCGATATTCAGCAACTAAGTACTTGCAAAACATACTGCTTCTGCTTTCATCTTTTGTTATGCTCGCATTGTAGTCTTGCATTAATTTGACACCACCTTCGGCTGTGTCGTTTACAACCCTAAAACTTTTGAGAATTCCGTGTCCTTTCAACAAATGTTTGTCCTTTCAAAAACTATTGTCTTTTAAGCAAAACAGTGATGATGACTATGAGCTAAGCAAGCTCATTGACCTTGAGGAAGAAACATACAAGACGATAGGATAGTTAAGCCATTAGGTAGGAAAGCCAAAATCGCTTTCAAAGAAGCTCATTCTTTTTTGGACAGAGAAGTCGATTACTGTATCGCACCACTAACATGCAACTTCTTCAGAAGGTTTAACATTCCAACTCATTTCTTACATTCCGATCTGGATATTTTTAATGAAGACATGGATTTTTTCAAAGGACAGGGAATTGTCAAAAGTTTTAGGGTTGTACACGACACAGCCGAAAAGCGTGCCAAATTAATGCAAGACTACAATGCGAGCATAACCAAAGATGAAGAGCAGAGGCAGTACGTTTCGCAAGTACTTATAGAATGTCGAAAATTATTCCCAGACACGTTGAAATCTACCCTCTCAAAACCTCTGTGTACCACCGACTTGATTCTAGTGACTGTATCTGACAAATCTACCTACAGTGACTCACAGCCATAATCGTACACTCTTTAAAATCGCATAACATTTTTAAAATTGGTCCAAACGACTTGAGTTTTTTTGAGAAGCTAGAAGGATTAGTTTGCTAAGTGATGTGTTTCGTCGTTTTTAAAAAAAATACAATTGGTCGGAATAGTGAAAAAAATAGTAAAGGTCGTTTTTTAACCTTTTTTTTGTGAGCCTGTAATGAAAATTCAAAAAACCCGTTTGTAGATTGAAGTAAGTTGTATACATGCCTAAAATTTCATCAAAATCGATTAACGTTGCTCTGAGCTACAAACGTTTAAAGATCGCAGAATAAGGTCGAGAATCGTGGAAATTCACGAAATCAGCGAAATCAGGCTCACAAAAAAAAGTTTAAAAAACGACCTTTACTATTTTTTTCACTATTCCGACCAATTGTATTTTTTTTAAAAACGACGAAACACATCACTTAGCAAACTAATCCTTCCAGCTTCTCAAAAAAACTCAAGTCGTTTGGACCAATTTTAAAAATTTTATGCGATTTTAAAGAGTGTACGATTATGGCTGTGAGTCACTGTACCAATTCGACCTATTTACCTATTATTATTAATTTATATATTATTATTAATTTATAATTAATATATAATTTAGACATAAAACCTGTTCTGATGTTACTACTTGCTATTTCTGAAGACTGTCTTTGTAATAATTAAGTTCAATGTTTTAAATTCATTATGGTTGGATATAATAAATAATTGATTCATATGTCGATATTTTCTTTCTCCCCCCCCCCCCCCGCCCGGCCCCCTCTATCCCCTAAATCATCAACTTAACCGAATTTTCACATTTTTTTGAATGAGTTGATGTTCCAGGTCCGGAACAGCACCGGTCCTCGAAAAAGTAAAATATTTTCCGATCTGTACGTTTGAGAAACAAATTGTGGGATAAAAATTGAAGCCAGGAACATTCACTACGAAACTAAAAAGGAAACACGTTCCTAGAATAAACCGTCCTAATTTTATAGCGGAAAAATCCCGATTTTTTTCAGAAAAGTATCTGTTTTTTAATACTTTAGGGCTGATGAGGCAGGTCTTAACGTTATCCGATCGAGTTGAAACTTTGACAATTTCATTTTTACATCAATTGGAAACTTTTTAGGGGTTCCCGTCGAAGATACAACGAAAAAAAAATTTTCCCCCTATGTCTTGCGACCACCCTAATGTATACTCTCCTTTATCACCTCCCTCCATATTCCCGTTCACAATATTCCATCCTCTTTCCTCCACCATCTGTAATAACCAATTTTCCTCTGTGTTTTTAACTTTGTCTTTTCTAAAATCGCCCCCTTCCTGTCCCAATTCTTGCATTGAAATCTCCTCCGATTATCAGTTTCACCTCTTTCTCCTCTATTATCTGGTCTAGCTTTTCTTTCGTCTCCTTCATATCTCTGCTGTACACTGCTATTATTCTCCATTTTTCATTTTGTATCTTTATTTTTCTCTCTTGAATATGTTCCGTTCCCGCGCTCGATTCCTTCTCTTCTATGCCCTTTCTTATACCTGTGATAATTCCGCCTATCGCTCTCCCTTTTTTTCTCTCTCTGGTGGCATATTTACATTTCCATGAGAATTCTTGTGGCAATTTATCTTTCAATCCTTCCCATTGTTTCTCTTCAATCCACGTTTCTACTAATCCTATTACATCGAATTCTGTTAAGAAATCCCAAAACTGTATTTGCTGAATAATCCTGTTACATTCCAATATCCTATTTTAAATGTATCTATTTCTCTTTGACTTATTCCTTTCCCAATTCTGTTACCCCCTCTCCCCGCATATCTGCATCCGCAGACGCGCGAGGAACGAATGTTGGTACTGCCTTTTGTCGTGCTTTCGTTGTCCTTGTAAGCTCTGCGATCCTCTAATAATTTAGAGGTTCACAGAACTTTGCCGACTCCAAAAATTGACTTCTTTCAGCCCACCATCCTCTTTCCAAATAAATGACTTATCGTTGATTTTTACTTTCCTGTACCCAACTTTCACCTTTGCCCCCTGCTCCCTTTCCGCCTTGGCAATATCTTTAATATTTCTTTGTATCTCCCTTTCCTTTTTCGTCAGATCATTGTCAATAAATAGCCTCTTATCTTTCAATGTACTCTTCTTTAGCATTACTGCTTTTTTCTGTTGCCAGCTTCTTAACTTCGCTATCAGTAGCCCTCGTTTCTCTCCCATTCCTACCCAGTATGCTTCCTCGATTTCTGCTTTTCCCTGCAATTCATGCCTTAAGACATACTCCACCGTATCCTTCGGCGTCTCTTTACGCGGTAAATCCTCTCCCCTTAGGGTAATATTATTTCTTCTCTCTCCTTTCTCTCTAGCCTCTTCCTTCCTTTCTAGCCCCTACAGTCTTTCCGACAGCGTCTCTGCTGAACCTTCTTGGCCTCCAGTACTTCTATCCTTCCTCTCATTTCCTTCCTTTCCTTTTCCCATATCTCATCCCTGCTCTTCCACTCGTCCCTCAGATCCTGTATTCTCTGCCTCAGATCTTTATTATCCTGCCTCAGATCTCTATTATCTTTTTTTCAACTCTCTCATGTCTTTCTTAACTGTCAGCACAGCTTCCATCAATTTGTCTAATTTTGCATTCATTTCTTTTTCCTGCTCTGTCTCCTGGCTATCCGGCGTTTCCGCAGTTCCTATAACTACCTCAGTTTTCTTCATCGGAGGCGACCTCCCTAGTTTCCTCGCTTTTAAAAATTCTTCTTCTATTTCTTTTCCAGCCCTTAATCTCTCCTACTCCTCCTCGACCTCTCGTTTCCTCTTGAATGAGTCCAGTATCGAGCCTACGCTGTTCGCTCTTTTTCTTTCCAGCTGTTCTGCCAACGATGATCTTCCCCTTCTTCCCTTTTGCACTTCCCCACCTTCGCCTGCTCGGCTTATTAGAGTCTCCGCTCTTCTTTACGTACTGCTGTCTCCGCTTTGCCTTCTTACTTCTTCCACTCCCTTAGATGTCACTTATCCTTGCCACGTATCTTATACTTCGTGCACTCGTTTCACACCTTCTCTTCTTCACCTTTTATCTCACCCTTCAACCCTTTATTATCTGTCGATTATACTATCCATCGGAACCTTGTCTAATCCCCTCGTTTGCCACCCAACCTCGTAATTTTCTGCACACTTTTGTCACACTTTCCGTCTAAGTATTTCTTTCGCCTGTTTGCATGCACACGTTATTCATTCTCTCGCACGTCACATGGTTCCCCCGCAGCGAACGGGAATGTAAATTATTAAATAAGTACGGGTCGCAAGTTATTTAAATATTATAGAAGGGGGTTGTGACGCAAAAAGGGTTGGGAACACTGCTTTACTTTCTTCAATGGCTCGTATCTCTTAAAACAGACTTGGAAACTGAAACATTTTGCGTTTCCTAGCTCAGGTGATAATCAACAGCTTTTGCTTTTCCAAGCAGACCAACTTGAAATTTAATTCTCATTTGAAATTCATCCCCGTCTGAGAAAATTCACTTTCCGAAAACGAAGTACCAGGAATCGAAACAACGCGGGCGAAGCCCCGCGAGAATCTCTTATTACTATAGTTTTAAAATCGATAAATTACGCGCAGCCCGAACGCAGTGTTTCGAGGAGCGAAGTGGTATCTACGTGCGCTACAATTAAGTACAGCCGCGTTGCAATATCTCTCTATTAACTGATTGAAACGAGATTCTATGCGATCCTGCCTCGTGGCAAGCGTAAGCGATAGGATTTCCCTCGAAATGAAAAATTTTAAATGTTTTCCGACGAAGAATCGAGAAAATTAATAACTGCATCTGTATGCATCCAGTCGACACATGTTCATCCGGTCATATCCTGCCGTTTTGAACGAGTTTTACCGCTTTCGAACTTATTTTGCAATTAAGTATATTTTGATCCTAGTTTCCTTGTCGTGGCACGTCTTCCCTTTTCCCCGAAATCTCAATATATTTAGCAAACTCTTTTCTTTATCTTTATACTGTTCTCTATCCATATATCACGACAGGGCCGTGTTAATTGGCGCGTGAAACACAAACTTTGGCTGATTCCCGTCATACCGAGAAGCTGAATTAACAGCTGAACGGGAGATCGCTTGCCAGCCAGGAGAATATCGCTGGTCGAGATGCGCGCGCGATGAAACGCATCGGTGGAAATCAAGTCAGCGGCTGTTCTCGTTCCAAGAAGAAATTTTTGACAAACGAACGGGGAGAGTCTATTCGGTGTCAATGTGTTTTAACTCGTTACAGCGTAACACGTCCTTCGTGAATCATTGCTGATGCCAAAAGTAGCCGGTCACAAACGGTATTCAGGCAATTAGGACGTGGGGGGGGGGGGGGGCCTAACTGACGTAGGAAAAACGGCACTAGAATCTGCTCCGTGCCTGCCCCCTTCGTGTTTCGATCGAAACACGCTCGCCCTCCCCGTCCGAATTACCCTCCATCCGAATCCACCCTCTCGCGCATCGATTTCTCGAGAACCTGGGGGGTCGAGATCCTTCATTATTTTCACCGATTAAAGCGGCCTGTAGACGCTCAATATCATTGTGCAATATTGAATATTGCATAATATATTGAAACGTCTAAAGGTCTGCGCACTCGTGTCAGTTCCGTATCCGTACGGTGTCCGTTCCGTGTCCACGCGGTGTCCCTAATTGCACTGACAACTGTGTAGGAGGCCTGCTCTGGCCCAGTCAGTCCCAATTCAGCCGGTTCTGCAAGCCTGCTGTACAGTTCTTTCAGCCAGTAGGTGACAAAAGTATTCGGACACCATTTAAAACAGAATAACATTTTTAAAATTAGTCCAAACAACGTGATTTTTTTTAGAAGCTAGAAGTATTAGCTTATTAAGTAGGTGGCGTGTTTCGTCGTTTTGAAAAAAATCGCAATTGGTCGGAATAGCGAAGAATATAACGAAGGTCGCTTTTTCCACTTTTTTTTCTGTGCCTGTAACGAAAATTTAAAAATCCCTTAAGTACGTAGATTTAACCAAGTTTTACTCCAATGCTCGTACATAGTAAAACATCTGATTTCCTGTAAATGGATACTTTCCTCGAATTAACCGCTAATTATTAATGTAAAAGAACATTTTAATCTATGCAACCTCATCCACACGCTGTTGTATTACAAAATTAGACGCGATTACTCGCGACGAGGGCCAATACACTTCGAATAGGGACCCGCGCGCGCGGGATACTGCCTGTGGGATGAAGTTTGCACGTCTTGTTGAAACGCACATCCAGCTCCATTTCCCTACACCCAGCATTAATGCATCCGATCATACCCTATACCTTACCGCGCAAAATTCAAATACAAAACTCTTTTCATTACAATCATTAATAATTATCAGAATTATATCATGTTTGTTATATTTTTTCATTGCGAAAACTCCAGCAATCCATTAGTGGTATTTGTATGGAGATCTAATATTAATTATAGAAATTCCCATTTTCATTACCTATTGCTGCCCTTGTCTTTATGACTCTAGGGTCTAGGACCACCGAAGCGCGTGGTGCGAGAGCTTCGACCCGAGAACCTTTCACGGTCATAAAAAAGGTCGTCCCTTTCACCTTTCCGTGATTTCAAGACTCCGTCAGTCCAAATGTCCAAATATCGTTGGGAACCAAATTTTAGTTTCACTGAACAGATAGAGGTTCTACACTGACACCTGCTGACATCTCTGACACGGACACGTGTGCGCTGCTTCATTATAAAGCACGCAAACGATATTTTTTTTAACACTGATCCTGACGGCCCGGAATTAACGAGTATGGAGAGATCGTTGAATTTCACGGAATTGACAAGTGTGCACTGAACCATTCTAAAACAAGCAACCGATACCTTTTACGACCACGGAACTGACACGGAACGGATATGTGTGTGCAGACCTTAAGGCAGGCATGCACAGGAACCCAATTCCGGGCGCGAGCGCATATTCGAGCTCAAGCTGAACTCGAGCTCAAGCTCCGAGCTCGTTCAAGGACAAGCGAGTCCGCCAACGGAGTGGGGAGCGACTGAAGTAGTGGGAGCGGAGCGTCGCAGGCTAATGCAGGAGTTTCCAGAGTTTGACGCTTTGAAAACAAGGCACATTTTGGGGAATTTTTAAAAGTAAAGTATTGAGTATTATAATTCCAGGTAAACTTGCCGATGAACTGGGACCTCGCTGATTTTGATGACCTTCACATATGTTGTCAAGGTCGTCATTTTGAACAACATTTCCCTTTAAACTTTTTGGCGGTCGGCCTTAGATTCGGAGATATTAATAAAAAAACTTTCGGCATAATATATCTATTGAAATCTGTTTCACAACCGACTGTATTAGTATTGGTTGGGGCTAGATCAGGGCGTAAAGCATGGTAGCGAACCGATGTGACTTTGGGGATGTTCAAAATGAAACTGCGGTTATAAGTGTCGCACGATGGGGTCAATATTGCTATTGTGGTCAAGATCATCATTCTGAATATTTCCCTTTAAACGTTTACGAGATATTCGCACTAGCTTTACTTAACTTTAGAATTACCGAGTTTAACACATACTCGCATCGGTTCGCTACCATGCTTTACGCGCTCCGCCCTTATCTAGCCCCAACCAATACTAATACCATCGGCTGTGAAACAGATTTCAATATGTTGTGCCGAAAGTTTTTTATTAATATCTCCGAATCTAAGGCCGACTGCCAAATATACAACGATCCTGAAGACGTAGGCTGTAGCACCTCGTCAGAATAAATACATTTTTGTATTATAAAAGATTAAAAGTAGCATGTACTGTTAGTATCCTGTAATTCAGTTTAAGTTGGACTATTTTTCTTGCTGCGACACCACGCGTGCACTCGTTAGATATATATGCTGCAGGTTGCTGCGCATTATTTATACAAGCAAAAGACAACCGTCGACAACGTGGTGCTGCACACACTGTCGCCGGCGTGCACGTATACGTAGAGTACGATTGTACAATAGTGAAAGTTTTCCTGCGAATATTTCGGAAACTAAGGCCGACCGCCAATTTTGTCAAAGGAAAAAGTTACTCAAAAAATCGAGTTTTGCAACATATGTGAAGGTCATCGAAATCGGCGAGGTCCCAGTTCATCGACAAGTTTACCTAATTCCAATCTCTGTACTTTTAATTGAAATTTGAAAAATGTGTTCAAATTTTTGTATGCAGTAATAGTAATTTGGTTCAAAGTTATAATGGTAACAGTAAGAGGGGTTTGAAAAAAAAGTTTGTTGCTGGGGAGCATGATTTTGGCTGTCGTAATCATCTGAAACAAAAAACGTACAATTTTTCTTAATCTATATGAGTGTGGTTACCGTATGAACTTTAGTTCATGTTGAATGAATAATATTGAAAACCACAAAAATGGTTATAGTTCAAATGAAAACATTAATTTTTTGGAAAAGCATTTGTTAGTTTTCTGTGTTGCAAAATTGAATTTTTGCAAATAATTACTTCATTCTAATTCAAACGATAACCACACTCATATAGATTAAGAAAAATTTTCCGCTTTTTGTTTCCGATGACTACGACAGCCAGAATCATCTTCGCCAGCAACAAACTTTTTTAAACCCTTCTTACTACTATCATTATAACTTTAACAAAATAACAAAATTATTGCATACAAAAATTTAAACATTTTTCAAATCTCAATTAACCCTCCAGATCCTGTGCCTGACAATGAGTCAATTTTCACCCACCGCTTGAGATCGCTAACGCACACAGTGACGGAGCTGTGTATGCTGTCGCGACCAAACGATCATTTAGCTGTCAACGGTGTCCTAAAAGCATAAACTGGACCTTTCCGGTGATCGTGTTGGGGGTTATCCTTAAATTACGTAAAGCATTTGGGGGGGGGGGGAGCAGGTGGTCGCGAATTTCCTACGTTTTCTTACAAGGGGGGGAGGGAGTCAGGTAGCATCTTACGTAATATTTTTTAACCTAATTTTCAATAAATACAAATTCTATCATTAATCTTCCAGGCAAGTAGTTTTAGTTTAAATTTACCGAAACCGAGTTAAATGAATCATATAAACCTTTAAAAGAATTTTAATAACTGAGAAAATTAAATGTAAAAAATATTACGTAAGGAGGGGGGTGGAATATCGAATCTTACGATTTTTTATACTGGGGGAGGGAGAGGGTAAGAATTCGCCAAAATTACCTTTACGTAAATTAAGGGCGACCCCTTGGGGCAACAATAGGAAGCTCGAAACAATACCATATTTTGCTTGGAGAAAACAAAATGTGGCCTTGCAGTCACAGAGTTCCCCAACATGAGAGCTTATACCGAGGAGTGGGGGGTGAGCATACCACGGTCGAGCTCGAGGGCGCACCGACTACCCTAGGGCAGACTTAGTGTGCACCCCTGGTCTAAGGGCCGCTTACGGTCAATATCGCGCAGTCAGCGGACTATGTACCCTTTTTCTTCCTGTGTCTCATCGCGAGGCGCACTGGTACTTGTTCAGAGTAATTTCGTTTCTTACCCAATTGCCAGGGAATCTTCAATCTATGATAAGAACATTATACAGGGTGTCGAGAGATTAAAAAAAAATTGTTTATATGCAATTGCATGGTTCGAGGAGGCAAATTTATTAGCGCAGATGAATTTTTTCTTCGATTATTATTTTAAGAGATACGATGGTCAAGTTCGGTTTTTTAAATGGAACTATTTTTTTTTAGATATCACTTGATAGTGTGTTTCAAGACAAATTCAATAACCTATGATGTATACACCTTATTTCAACTGGCTTTCGAGATATTGCGCTTGCAAATTTACTAATTTTCACTGGAAGAAAACCCGCTCGAATAGGAAGCACCGGGGGTGGTCTTGTTCGCGCCACGAAGATAAGGTCCAGCTTTTCTCGCATGGAATACGTCAACACGTGCTTATCCTCAAATGTATTTATTTATAAAATCTATTTATATCCAATAAGACTAATAACAGTAGTCACAATTTTAAATCTCTTATACTGTTTAATTCTAACAATCAAGATAAGTTCATCAAAATATATACCCTTACGAAAAATTCTTCTTTTGTTCATTGCGCGGACCACAAGATTAATGTTCGCCACGGTCAACGCTCAGAACATCATTATAATTTATTTATACTGTAGTGGAGGTTTATTGTCTGCCGAACATAGAGAGATTAGCTAGTAGAGGAGGAAAATGCCACATCTAGTTCCCAAAAATTAGTCAGGTTGATCGGCCAGAGCATCTCGCCAGGATCGCGGTTTATGACAGTTTTGTCTCGCGAGTTGGCGGTTGACGACGGTACCTGCGCGTCCGAAGTCATCGTACGCACTACCCACCGACAGAGCAATGCTTAACTCAGACTGAACAATATCACCAAGTTTTTTATTGGCCTTTCGAAATTTGACAAACAGATGTTGCCGAAACGTTCTTGGAAAAGTAATAAATTATCGATCGTAACGAACGAATTAATTTTCGCCTGGCTGTGAGAGACACAGGAAGAAACGGGGTACTCCGTTGACTGTTCGTGGTTCCGCCTCCGTCGTCCTCCCTTCAAATTAA
The DNA here is from genome assembly GCA_944738655.2 of Andrena hattorfiana. Classification (NCBI taxonomy): domain Eukaryota; kingdom Metazoa; phylum Arthropoda; class Insecta; order Hymenoptera; family Andrenidae; genus Andrena; species Andrena hattorfiana. The sequence goes on along the minus strand of OX122892.1, from coordinate 30,227,912 downwards.
AGACTAATCCGAATTTCAAAACAATAGCACGCGTTGACGTATTCCATGTGAGAAAAGCTGGACCTTATCTTCGTGGCGCGAACAAGACCACCCCCGGTGCTTCCTATTCGAGCGGGTTTTCTTCCAGTGAAAATCAGTAAATTTGCAAGCGCAATATCTCGAAAGCCAGTTGAAATAAGGTGTATACATCATAGGTTATTGAATTTGTCTTGAAACACACTATCAAGTGATATCTAAAAAAAATAGTTCCATTTAACATCGTATCTCTTAAAATAATAATCGAAGAAAAAATTCATCTGCGCTAATACATTTGCCTCCTCGAACCGTGCAATTGCATATAAACAATTTTTTTTAATCTCCCGACACCCTGTATAATGAAATAAAATATCAAATATATGTCGGAGAAAGCAACCACTTAATCATCTACGCTACGATCTTAATAGGCCTATCTCACGTTAAATTATAACCTACCCCACGCGTAGGGAATAGCTTGGCAACTCTGGTGACCGAACTGATATTCCGCAATACTGCCCACAGACGATTCACAGCGCACCAAGCGCCCAGGGAGCAACATCAACGGTGCATCATTGTCGCCGTGGCCCTTTGGGGGTTACCTTTAGCGTTTTTTATCTTTGAACTTCGGTGAATTGGACTGGGCTCGTCGCGCTCCTTTCATCGGTTGCCACTGGATTCTCATCGTAATCGCAGAATTTCTGCTTCTGCCGCGTTCTACATTGCTATTCGCGGATTGTTCCAAGTCTGTATATGACCTAATTTTAGTTATCTATATTTTTTCTAAAATATTACGTCTTCGTCGATCACCTCACTTCGAGTCAACGTACTGACCCACATAATTCTTATTCCACGTGATTTTCTGGAACTAAAATCCGACAGGATTTACGTTCCACGTAGACGAATCAATTGTCCTGGAACACTTCTCCAAGAAACATGGAATCCATGCTCGAACCTCCATTCAACGAACCAATTGACCGAGTCTCGGTTTCCCCTGAAATTCACCGACGTCAAACATTCACCCCGTGCATTTGCCGCCATTTCCGTGGTCGGTGTTTCACTCGAGGTTATCGCGATAGTTCGAAGAGGAAGATAAAACGAAAATGAGCGGCTTGATTGCGATTGCCGCGAGTTGGCGAGCGTGCCTGCGCTCCGAAGCGCGGAAGCGCGCTCACGACGATCGCCATACTTCTAGGAGGGAGAATTTGACGGCAGGGTAAAGGCTGGTGACGGATCGTAACGCGAGGCTCGAAGTTCCTTTTCGCGGTACCAGCATAGATTTCTTTGGAGAAACTTCACCCCGTTCCACTGCATCACCGGCGAGTATGCGACTGGCTTCGAGAGCAGGGGTGCAATGATTGTAAAGACGTCGTCGAGACACGCCGAAGATTTGTTGCCTTAAAACGTTCCCCGATTTGCGTAATAATCATCGAGCTCTCGAGTAGGGGTCTCCCCCTCTGCCGGGAGACTGAAACTAAAATTTGAAAGAAAATACAGAGGGGCCTAAAAATGGAGGCTGGCGTTCTGCAGAGTCCTCTTTGGATTGAAAACGCGCCGGATTTTCGTCTGCCAAGGTTTGTCTCCCTTTTCCACCCTCGGCTCGCTCGGTACCTTTGATTCCCCGCCACTTCTACCGAATAAATAGCATTTTCACGGTTCGAAAGACCCGCAAAGACTGCCGCGTGACATATTATACATGGAATTCCATATTGGTGACAATGGAGAAGCAGGATGAACGCCGTGCATTCATCGCGCTTTTGTACGGCAGATAATATTTAATATTTTCTACGTATTTCCTTTCACTAAAGCTGAAAGCTTTTCAAATTTTTTCTCTCTCCGAATCCCTTTCATGGAAATCCGTGGTAGAGGAGCGCTGTCTTCCTCGAAATTCCATTGGAATCATCGTATATCGTTTCAAGGACTATCGTGAAATAAAAAATTTCCTGGATGCGAGCTCGCAGAACGTTAGCTTCGTCGACGCTACGATTCATTGAAGATCGAGGCAAGATGGATAGAAATTTTCTAACCAGATCGACGAAGTGTGCTATCGGATTAATTCGTCGACGAGGGATATCCATCGAACGAACTCGGCTAGTGACTACTTTAACAACTGGGATTCCATTGTTGGAAGCCACATCAAACGTTGCAGCTGTCCGTGGCTGTCTATAAAGATCGAATCGACGTTTAAAGGAAAAAGAAAATGAACGTGGTGCGGGAGTATACATAGAGAGTGATCGACACCGTCGTCTCTATTAAATCGAGAAAGCGTTTCATCTTGTCTCGACCGAAGCGGAAGCTTTAAACTAGGGCTTCGCCTAGTTTAACTGCGCCTAGGCGACGCATAAAGTGGGTGGAGCGTAGGAAATATGAAAGCTCTTAAGGAATACGCGTCGTTATATGAAAAGCGCTCCATAAAGCATAGAGCAGTAGCATATGACCTTAAGATTTATCGTCCTGTAACGAGTGTTGAAGACGTGGTATTGTTACAGCTAGACTTGGAAAGACTTACTTACCTCTTGGTGCTCCAAAAATAAACTCTATTTTAATGTTTCTAAGTGCCATATTATTCGTTTTAGCCGGATTAATACTGAAATTATTTACCCTTACTCTTTTGGCAATACATCATTACCGTCCGTCAACACCATACGTGATCTCGGTATTCTTTTTTCTGACGATTTGTCCTTTCATGCGCATTATCTGATGACTGCGAATTCGGCATTCAAAGCTCTCGCCTTCATTTACCGCTGTTCCAAACACTTTTCTAACATTAATACTCTCTTGGCATTTTATAAGCTTTAGTCGGTTCGATCTTAGAATATAGCTCTGTGATCTGGTCTCCATATTACAAAAAGCATATATCGTTAATCGAGAGCGTACAACACAAGTTTCTTAGACTGGTTTCGCGCTATACCATAGCCGTCTGTACTTCTGTAGTACAGGCCGAACACTACGATGTTGCAACACCGCATTTCGAACAACCATCAGTCCGATGACTATGTTCCGACCGGTACCAGACGGCCGTGACATAACCTTAAAGCATGCCAAATTCACTATGTTCCGGCTACAGACGGCCATGGTACTACATATGGTAAAAACGGGGCTATAACGAGGAATTACTGTACCGCGGTAGGTTAATGGGGGAATATAATTATCCTATGAGGGCCGAGGGTTTAATGCGAGTTTAAAATTTCCTTTCCCGCCGAGGTGGTCGCGGTTCATCGGGGAGGCCGCTCGTAAGCCGGCATCCGTTCAAACTTAATTTCGCTGGCGCTAAAACTTCTGCAACCGGCATTCGGTAACAGGATATTGAGTTTGCTTACCACATCACTATCGTATTACACCCTCGCATCAGAAATAATCAGATTATCACGCTAATGCTGGCCGTCACCGTTCGAACGACGTATAAGTGCCACGGTTGCTGACCACTCGACACAGAACTTGCACCTGCCCGAGAATTTTCAGGCGACTCCCGGTCACCCAGAAAGCTTTCCTGCGAAATTCCAACGCTCCCCACATCGATCGTTCCGTCCCCTCGTGGATTCGATGAAGCAAGGGTTCGTGGCTGAGGGAAGCTTCGGGTCAGATATTTCGGTCTTATTGTAGCAGAGTGATAGGGGAGACGACTTCGTCAAGTTCATCAATTTAAGTTTCTTCATTGATTTAATACGATTTTTACGCGATACTCGTGAGACGCTCGAAATTTGCACGCGTTTCTTGCGATTAGAATTCATGCGGCGTATTGTGGCGCGTAAATTAACGTGACTCATTAATCCCTCCGATCGCGCTCACAGTTTGCAGCTCCTTCGATTTCTAGCGATTTTATGGCACTGCGGATGGTTCACCTTGGCGTAGAGAACTTGCTCTTAGTAAATTACCCGCGAGAATGGCATTTCGATCTCGTGCTTGCTAGGATTTTTGGGGGCTCAGGGGTGTCTCAGTTTTTCGGTCGTTAGAAACGGTGGTTTCGTTGTGCTTCGTTGTCCCGCAGTCGTGAAGTCGTCGGAACGAGGAAGGAGCGTATGAAGCTGGCTACGTGCAATGGAAATGGAAATAAGAAACTGAACGTTCATTAGAAGAAAACGGGAAAACGAGTGGGTGAAGAATAATCAAGGGGCATCATTGGCGTGGACCTTGAAAGTGACATTTATCTTGTAGAGCGGGGAGTGTAATTTTCTCATTATCGCGTTGATCAACTTCAATGATCTCGTTTGCAACACTAAATTAGACGACGTTGGGAGCTGGCGCGATAATGGTCGAAAAACTAATGGTTTTCTGTAAATGCGCTAAGCTAGATAAAAAAGAGCGAGGCGTTTTTTTTTTAGCCACTTCAGTTACAAAATTTTTTATCCGTGATCATTCAGGATTCATGCAACAACGTGGCAAGTAACAGGGGGATCACAAAATTCATAGAAAATACGCTTCATTTATCATCAGCGTCATCATTTATTGCTCCACAGAAAGTGTATTTTCCCAGAATGGATATGAAGGTCTACCACTACTTTGCTGCACACTTTCGAAGAACTCTATTGCATTCTATGCGAAAGACGCGTCTGGTTTTACAGAAAGTGCGGTACGATAAGAAAGATGGCGACACTGTATGTTATTAAGAGTATCCAGCCTTAGTAGATGAGCAAGTGCACCCCTCTTCTGTACACAACTATTTTTGTATTCTTGTATGCTGCCACAGATGTAAGGCATTTGTATATGGTAAGCTGTAGCTTATGGACCAGAACTGGTCTAAAGTGGTATTTCAATAAAAAAAAAAGTATCTAGCCTTGGTATATACCACCGACGAAGTATAGGTTAGACTTATGAGTCCTGTCATCATCGGCGAAGTATAGAATACACCCAATCTTCACATCATGGATGTTCCGACGCGTGTATCTGGCTTTGATCCCATTAACGGGTGTAACTTCCGTTGCTGGCGACCACGACACTATATGTTCGGACGTCTCACGGCAACTTAATGATGTCAGACCGATTCGCGATGTAGGGTAGAAAGTCTTACAATTAGTCAGTTTTTTTATAATAATAACATGTATCTTACACTACAAAAAAACTATTACATTTAACCGAGGTGGTTGGTCGTTGGGTGTTCGAACTAGACTAGTCCCGCTTCGTACAATCCTTCATAAATCTTCGATGAAGGGGTAAACAGAATCAGTAGAGAAAATAAACTCGTTGCTTATTGGGCGGGTTGAAATCAGTTGGTGACTATTGGTGAGTTGAAAAAAAAAACGGGGATGGCAACGAGTGACCGGTTACAATTCGCAGCGGACACTCTCCAGAGCGAAGGAACTTAACCGCTAGCCCTTGTAATTTCACGATCAGCGGGAGATTTCCGGGCTACGCGCGGGTAATAAACTCATAAAGTCCTTAGACCTCGGGAACATTTGGTGACTGCAAAGAAATTTCGTTAATAAGGGTAAAGGTAAAGCTTGGAATTTACAATGGCTAAAAGGTCGAAGTGCTGCGACGTCTGTTGACTTTAGGAGGTTATTATCCGGCTTCGAGGAAGAAGGCTTAAAGTGTGGTTGTGAGCATGATTTAAATATGTTTGGTACTCAGATGGGAAGTGTACGCACGTAACAATGGACCAACCGAGCCAAAGTGCAACGCAGCAAAAGCCTGCCCTCAATGTCAAATTCTCACTCTAAACAAGTCACACGTAAGCTTATAGCAGATTCGGCAACCTGACTAGTGCGCACTGCGTGCGAGTTTTCTCGCTTTCAATTGGCTAAAAGTCGCACTCAGTGCGCACCAGTGCGACCGTCCGAATTCGCTATTAGAGAATATACTGTAAGCACGTAAGAAAGCACAGACACACATCTTTCAGCGTTTTAACACATTTCAAAGTAGTTCCTGAGTTGGGCGCTGTTCATGAGCAGAGGCCACTAAATTCAGTCCCTAAATTATGGGTCGGTAACATAGTTTGGCTTATGAGGTCTGTGCCGAAATTTACCGACTCCGGTTCATCATTGATTAGTTTGAATTAGTGCCAGAGTCAGCGTTCCTAAGTGTAGAATGCGCGTGAAAATCACTGTTTTTTCGCAAAGTCGGAATTCCAGTTCTGCTAATAACTGCTAACTAATCTATAAATATATAAGCACTAGGTACCTACGTATCGACGCGATTAAAAATTGAATCAGTTACCTTAGCAAGTTCTTGCAACGGACACGCAACGACGCCACATGCACTGACAGCTCTAGCAAACTTACTTTACCTTTCGTTGGTTAAATTGGGTTAAATTTAAATCTAACCTATGCGCGTGAATGATGTTTTCGTTCAGCATTCTGTACATACCTCAATATACCTATATACTGCATTGCACTGAATTGTGATTACAAGAGACGATTATGTGAAAATCGCAAAAGTTTTAAACGATACTTGGTTTAAGTGAAGAAATAAATGTAGAAATAAATGTAAACGTACAACATCGGCGTGCGAGGAAAGAGACAACGAAACAGCATTTCAGCGCATAACCTAGCTTCCCTTTAAAACGTAAATATAATTTGTTTTACACCTCAATTATATACATTGGTCGTTGTTCTTTGTAGTTTTGGCGTACGTTTAAAACACAACAGAAATAACGGTTTACCTGTAAGCATCGCATCGCATCGCATTTTTTTTTATAGATTCGACGATGAATTCTCCAGGATCTCAAGCCCTAGAGGCAGCGAAAAATATGAAAGATTTGGCAGTATTTAAGAAGCCGATAGGTGTTGCTAAAAGGCATAGAAGGGTGCAGCATAAAATTTTAGACGAAGATACATACGTAAAAGGAATGGGGGCGATTATACAGAGAGACTTTTTCCCGCATCTGGATAAACTTCAAGCGCAGAATCAATACCTAGATGCGTTAGAGCAGAATGACGTGAAAAGAATGAGAGAACTTTACGAAAAATATAGTTCGGGACGACCGGTAACGAATAGACCCGCCAGTCCTGCGACGTTCGAGACACCCATGAACGAGGTGGAATCAGAGGACGAACAGTTGAAGTCGTCAGAAACGCCGAAAGATTCCCCTGCTGGCTCGAGTGCGAAAGAGAAGAACAAAATAGAAGCTAAAACTGGTTTGGACGCGTATTTAAGTATGCACACCAGCGAGGATAACGCGAGCTTCGAGGAGATGATGGTCGAGGCAGAGAAAAGGCTCAAGTTGAAATTCGCTTGGCTCTACGAGGCCGAGGAGAAGTCATTGGCGTTGATGAACGACAAAAGTTCGGATGCTTTAGCTATCGAGAACGGAGACGGGAAGCCTAATCGCTTGGACAGCTGGTATTACAAGAATAAAAATTACATTATGTATGTTCCCGACGGAGTGGAATTAACTCCCGACGAAAGGATAGACCTAGCCAAGAGAAAGCAACTGGTGGTGCACGAAAATACCAGGCTTCGAACGAATCCATTCAACGAACAACAGAACAAGGACACCATTAACGAGTTGGCGAAGAGTCAGTCGAAGGCAAACGATGGAAAAATTGGAGTGGATGGCAAAGAAATTGTCAGGAATCCAACTCCCAGGATAAATGGATTTAGTTTTGTAGCAACACCGAGTCCGAGACCCGGGGAGTGCGAAAGCCCTTTGATGACGTGGGGACAGATCGAAGGAACGCCATTCAGATTAGACGGTGGAGATACTCCTCTGTTGAGAACGAGCCAGGGGCCGTCGTTTAGAATGGCAGAACCTCCGAAAAGGGAGCAGCTTGCGTTGCAGTTGGCAGAGAAAGCTGGCGAAAGGCACAGGGACAGGAAAACCAAAGCGTTGGAAGCGGCACGAAGATCACTAGCGACGTAATTATTCTCTTTCTATATGCGTAGGTAATTTAAGAGTTCCTCTTAATCTTTGCATGTTACATGGACTGTTTTGTTATAGGCCTTCACCAAGATCAACTATAGACCGTTTGAGTACCATGTCTCCAGCGGCTAGAAGATTAGCCACTCAAAAGCTACGCATCGCGAGTACACCATCTCCACGAAGACCTCTGTTTTCAAGAACACCGTCCATAGGTGTCAGGACACCGGGCACTCCGCGAATAACTACAACCTCGAAATCTGAGAATCGTGTTGAATCTGAGAACAGTAGTACAAGGTGTCAAGGTCCTGTTCTCACCGACAATCTACTTAATTTACCTCTCCAGAGACAAAGGGCCGCGGACTTTTTTAATAAATAAAACGCATGAAAACTTATAAAGTACTAAAACCTATCCAGTACTATGCATTGTATGATATTGTAAATATATGTATTAGCCTACCTCTGACTGAGAAATACTAACTTATAATGTAATTGCCGATTGTTTATATGCTAAAGTTAATATTTTCTAATAAAATACAAAAGAAAGTGATGTTTGGCCGTAGGAAATAGTTTGTTGATCTTGAATAAATTCAGCATTCATTAAATCATTACCGAACCGAAATACTCTTGCACGAGCAAAGTAGTAGGTAGTTGAATTCATCTCACCGCAAGTCCACATAAATAATACAGAAATATATATACAGAAAAAGAATCTTCGTCTCTCCATTATTCTGAAATACGAATACAGGAAGTTTGAAAAAGTATGTTTATGTAAACGTGTGCAACAGGAAATACAACACGGCTACGCGGATATTATTGTTACGGATGGCGCAATTCATTTCTGGATTCAAACCATTTTCGTGTATATAAGGCAATCGGAATGGGGGATGTGGCAAAAGAAAGACGATCCTCCTCGATATGAAGCCTGGGACTTTGAATAGAGTTTTCGTGTTGGCGGTGTGCTGCTCGTTGATCGTTCGGGCACAACAGGAACGGTGCAAATGCGGAGGTTTGGGATCAGGTATACTACCGAAATCAATTCAGTTTATTAGCTTAATGTAACTTTAATTTACGACTCTCTATCGCTCCCTATTGATTCTAGGTACAAATCCTTGCACCTGCAGCGAGACTCTTGTAATGGCCGCAAAATTACCGAAACCAACGTACTACGCATCACCGCAACAAATTAACGATGCTGCTGTTGCGCGTAACAATATAATCCTTGCACCTGTCGCTGCTCAGGCTCAGGCCGGTTGCTCCAACTCGCAAACCACCAGCAACTCTGAATCTATTGTATACAGCAACAGTAACCCTAATTCTTACGCCAGCAGTAATTCAAATGCATACAGTAAAAGCGATTCTTCGGTATCTTCGGCATCTTCGGCATCTTCGGCATCTTTAGCATCTTCAACTTCTTCGGCATCTTTAGCATCTTCAACATCTCCGGCATCTTCGACATGTAGCGGCAGTAACGGCAGTAGTTCAAATGCATACAGTATAACCGAGTCCAGTGCGTCCAGTGGCGATAGTTCAAGTGCATACAATAGCGATGAATCTATCGTGTACAGTAAGAGCGACTCGAATGCATACGGCAGCTCCTCCAGTTCTTCTGGTTCGTCTATTGTTTATAACGACGCCACCGCACCTGTTGCTGATGATTCGATCAGTAGCAATTCTGGTTGTGGATGTCAAAAGCAAAACGTGGAAGCTCTAGAAATCGATGTCCCGACAAATACCAATGGCAACATCGTACCAAGGTATTTAAAGACTTTCGCTTCTGGCGAATTTTGGGAATCGTTAATTCTCCCATTCTAAAATGTTTAAAATGGCTGTTTGCAGATTTCCACCAGTCGGCGATCTGTGTTATCCCCTTGACATCGATTCGCGGAGTGGAAAATTGATAGAGAAAACCACAGTGATCCCAGCTAATCCTGGCAAAATCGTATGCCAGAGTTGTAGTCCGTTGGCTCCTTATGAAGTATGCGTGAATGTGCAAACTGGAGAGACAACGAGCAGGGCACTTGTATCCAGCTCTCCGGTTGCGTCCAGTGGATCCGCTTCTATAATCTTTGGGAAAGGAAATGGTGCATCCAGTGGATCGACATTTAGCGAATCCAGATTAGGATCACTCGGAAATTTGAATTCTGGAATTTTTGGTGCATCCAGTGGAACGACAAGTGGATCGACATTTGGCGGATCCAGATTAGGACTCGGAACTTTGAATTCGGGAATCTTTGCTGCATCCAGACCAGCAACGTATGGAAACTTAAACTCTGGATCGGTCGGATTTGGTCGGCCAAGCTCTGGAGCATATAGTTTACCTCGTTTACTGTATGCCGCGGCCGGTTCAAACGCTGCTAGGGGACAAACACAGTACTCGGAAATATCTAGAGGCGACAGCTTCTCAGATTGTGACGATGACACAGGTTCGAATGCTAGCTGTAACATCTCATGATACAAACATAATAAAATCTCATTGTCGTTGTTACTCGACTGATAGAAAGTAATAAACACCATTTGGGTATATTGCAGATGGAATTGGGGACTCGTATCCAGAGGTGCCAGCAGACGCAGTTTCTCTTACTCTTGCGTACAAAAACCTTCGCGCTCCGAATGTAATTTACAGGCAAGGAAAACAATTTGTACCGGAAGACAAATTATCCTTCGGTCATCGTACCGTGCCAAACGACGTGAAATATGAAAAGAAACTTTCCAATATCGCGGAAGAAAAGCTCGTGACCGTCGAGAAGCCCATCGTGGAACTGAAAATAGCGCCTCCAAGGGCTGTCGTTGTGGGATCTTATGACGAACGAGAAGAAGCTAAACTCGCCGAACTTGAAGCGATCGAACGCGAGAGCATAACGCGAGAAGAAAGTGCAGGTCAAGTGGCAGAGAGCCTCCTCACGTACAAGTAAGTCCGATCGTTACAAATAGGTATGTGAATTTGTGAATTGTGAATCAACCATCTGCTAACTAATACATATGTCAATTATTTCTAGGGACCTCGGTTATGCACCAGTCGGCTCGATTTTTGCCAAATCAAGAAGGTACGACGGAATAATCAACGGGGAAATAAACGATAGCTCGGAACAACCATGCGGTCCATTAGGTCCATCGTTACCAGATTACGTTCCAGGCTCGGTAGTAGTCCAAAAAGAGCTTATCGGCAACTTGCCTGCAAGTCCGACTGTCGCTGGAGACATCAATCAAAGCGTGGAGATTCAAAGTGTACAGTCAAATCCTTCTCCAAGATTTGGATTTTATAAACAGAGATTCTACGAATAATGTAACATCCGATCTCTTTAGTTTTAATAATTCTAAGTCACACTAGAATGCGTTATTCTATAGACGTTTGCGCTTCTCGAGAAACGATCATGAGAAATTGATTTTTCTCCATGAAAGAAACGTAATGTCTCTCTTCTTACGCGACGCAATATAAACGCAAAGGGATCGAATATGATGTATGTAAATGGTAGACGCACCGCAACACAATACTCTACCTATACCCGATGATGATAATAAAAAATTCTTCGAATATTAATTTTGTGTTTCTTACTTTGTTACTTTGTTACGCCTTTATTTGAAATAAGCATAATTTAGTAGAGAATATAAATAAGTATGTACTACTTAACACTTGCTCTCATACCTATATTTGACCCCAATAAAATAAACTTATCTAGTTAATAACAGATTTATTAACTGGTTGATTTGCAGATTACATTCTTGGCTACTTACACGTTCTACAGTTTAACAAGAAAGTTCGTCAATTTGCAACAATTTAATTATATTGTATATTAATCGAAACGTATGATTCTAAATGATCTGGTAACTTGCGCTGACGAGGATCTTTCGTTCCGTTTAGACATTTCGTTCGCATATGTCTGATAGCCCGGAATCGCGTAAATTGTATTTAAAATTAAATAAATCGGCGAGTTTTATTGCTGAAACGAACGGAGCTCCTTTAGTTTGCGTTTCGAAAAGAGTCGGAATAGATTTGAAAGATTTGTGGAATCGAATCACGAATCGCTTGTGATTGATAATTTGGAAGAGAAGAGGATAATATTTAACGGAGTTTGTTACGGCTTTGCTCTACTTAGGTACATGGAGATTTACGATGTTCGTTCGGCTCCGACTTCCGTAGTTTAAGCGAACCTGTCAGCACCTCGTGAACCACCCTTTCTAGAGTGCGGGGTAAAGGGAACTTTTCATACGAGCACCACATGGCAGACCATGATGATTGTTTTGAAAGAATTATAATGTCTGCATCTGTATCTCTGTATTCTCTCTAGCAGCATTTCTGGTTGGCATTTGGATGGCCAACTAATTCCCAACTTGGGGATACTGTGGGCCAACCAGAAAGGCTACTGGGGCTGTAGATAGAACGTGCGCGTCACTATTTAAAGAACCACCATTATACTTTCTTCTCCTTTTGCCTTCTTTTTTCTTTTTTTTTCTAATCATATCTCCCGTTCGTTGTTACTTATACATGTAGTTACTTAGCCGTACGCGTGACTTTGACCTTTCAGCCATGTATCTTACGCTCTTATTTCTCCTTATTCTTCTTTCTTGTTAAACTTGGGCCTTCTGTTTTACGTCGATACCGCTTGATCCAAGAAATACCGGTTAATAAACGAAGCGTTTTTTCTAATGATCTATTGAAATGGCGCATCGGACCCGAAAGTTTCCCAACCCGACGCCAACGGTTTAATTTAGGTATCTATAAACTATACGTAATAGCGCGTTATGACTTTCCGTGCTGACGGATGTGTATAACGTACGCGATTATATTTTAAACTCGCTACCAGAGGTACGTGCGTTTCATCTCCTTCTTCATAAACACTCTCGAAGCTTATTACCACCATTCCGCTCCTGCTTCAGCACGTGCGAGAATTGCGAAATCTTTTTTTTAAACAAGAATCATGCGTTTCGCTCCACTCCACTTCCTTTATACCTACTGAAAAATTGCGAAACTTGGACTTGACCTGACTGGACAATCTGGCGGTAAACAGGAAGAGGAATCACTTTTAATGGGCGTATATTAAGAACGCAAGATTGTAACCAGCAGTTTAATTGTAGTTGGAATTCCAAGATATAGCGAGATGAGTTCGGGAGCAAGGATTTGGATTTTCATCGCTTTTTCGTCAATCGCGAATTTAGAAAGTTGTTACAGTTATGTTCACGATAAAGCCAAGATAGTGACGTACGGCGAACCCTGCGTTGAACCACGTGAATTGCCGATCAAGATCGAGGTACATACTAATTAGCATCTATTAATTTTTAACCGATCGAGTCTGCTCGAGACATGTTTATTGTAAGTATAATTTTTTTTTCATGAAACACCATCAGGGGCCGAAACCGCCCACGGAAGAAGTCAAGGTACCTGTATCGCTGGATTTTAGAGTTGTCTCGGACATGTATGTACAGCCTTCACGTCGCGTCGAATACCCAATTGCCATTCAAGTGCCGTGTGCTACCGAATCGCTATCGAAACTGATCGCAACAGAGGACCCTTTGCGAGGGAAATCTTACGCGTACAACAGCTACGTGCCACCCGCAGCTAACCCACCACCCCTTCCAAACAATTACGACTTTGCAGTGGATATTCCAGTCACGACCAAACAGTAATTCCCATCATCACTATTTTATCAAACCCCCAACTCTCCGGTTCTTGTACTTGCGAATCTAACTGACTTCTACTTTTTAGAGTTACTTGCGAACGATCCGAAGAAAGATACGTTCCCCGGCTGAAGGGTCTTGTATCTCGGGTTGATAGAATACTCGTACCTGCGTGCAAGCAGTTATCATCGTGTCCATGTTCAGTTAATTAACAAATATAAATTATAAATTATTCGCTATTACGAAAGTAAGAGAGAGAGAGAGATGAATAAAATCGATGTACTCCTCGACCAAGTATGATCCGTTTAAACCTTTCCCTTTTTTATTACAGAGTAGGGGGCTAAACGGTTAGAGTAATGTGGGGCAAGAGTGCGCACTTAAAGTTTAGACTTCTCTAAAATCGTTGGTAATACACTGATAGTCATATCGTTTTGTGAGAAATAACTACTATCCCTTATTATTCGATAGGCAGTGACTTCATGTAAATTTACCTGTCACAACTTATATAAAATAAATATTTGCAAAAAGTGTCAAATGCGAACTTTTACCCGCTATGTGGGGCAAAAGTTCGCATGTTATGGGGTAAAAGAACGCAACGAGAAATATCCAAAGAAGTGTTTTATTTTCCTGTATAAGTACATAGTTTTTTAATCAAAAAGTTAATAAAAAAAGTATTTTGGAAAAATATTGCGGATTAAAAATTAATAACAAAAATCAAAAGCTGAGATCAGCGTGGCTCAACTATCATAACCACAAAATTGAGCAAACTCTAGAATTAAAATAAGTTTAATGAAGATATAACACCCGTCAAATTATTTTGGGGCAAAAGTTCGCATGCGAACTCTTGCCCCACTGCATTGCGCGAACTTTTGCCCCCACAGCTACTTTTACATTGTTTAATCAATCCTGTTATCTGTGAGGAGAATTGAAAACTTCTATTAGCACTTTTTAATAGAAGAATTTCAGCTCTTTCTAAAATATTTACTGATCAATTTATAGGAATAATATTGATTCCCAAACATGAGAATATTACATCAGAACTAACGAATTCAGTACTTACCGCATTGTAAGATAACAAACCAAAACACAGCCACGAAATTCGACATTAGTGACTCTAACTTGATTGACAATTGACTGCCGATCACCATTGACAACTGCCACAACTCAAACCATGAAATTCGCATGGTGCGAACTCTTACCCGCTGCGAACTTTTACCCCACATTACTCTAAATTGAAAATAAACGAAATAATTACTTTCAGAACGCGTACGAATATAATCAGACAAAGTGAAATACGTGCTCGTTTACGAATTCCCTTAAATCGAGATGGTTAATTTAAGAAGCAGCTTCTGCCCGAAGAAGCAGAAGTTTTGCTATCGTATCGATTAGTAATCTCAATTGTTGTCAAATTTTCGCACGATCTGCGTGCTCTCTGTTGAAAGGGGATATCAATTCTGCGAGTATATGAGGCTGTCCTCGCCGATTGGAATCAACCAGTCTTTACCTGGAGGAAGAATGAGGAACGACCGTTTAACGAGACCTATTTCTCACGCCTGCCTGCTACTATTCGCCAGTAGTTTCATTTCTGCAAATGATAATCAAGCTATCGGAACAGGAGCAGTTAGTGAAACCATAACGGATTCATCGTTCCCATTTGATCGAGCAAATTCATCCGACGATCCAGAATCCGTAGATGGATTTCTACAGTCTCTTCAGACGTCGACGGAGGAGACAATTCTACCTACGGCAGTTACTATTCCAGACGACACGTCTACCCCAAACAATGAATTCGAGTGGAGTGAAAAGGTACTGATTATATTATATATTTCTCACTGACTACCTCCTTCTTGCCGATGGCTTTGTGTACAAATACATACTTACTTACTCTCTGTCTCGCCAACCACCATAGATGCCCGATGCTAAAGGTCTGTCCGTGTCAGATATAAATGATATAATATTGGAAAATATAAAAGAGGTACTACAATTTATCGTTAATCATTGGTGGAATTAATATTGTAAGCAATTAGGCGAGCACGCTAAGGAAACTTAAATGCTTTTAGAAGGATGCAGGTGAAGCGACCAAGTTGCCGAAACGTCATACAACACGATGGTTGCCCGACGAATTTCCCGGCACACGCTTCCCTTGCCTAGAACAACTGCAAAGTTATTCTTGCGACGAGGAAGCTTTAAACTTTAGCCACGAGTACGCATCTGGAGTGATTATCCACGAGATCTTCTGCGAAGCAAATAAGCTGCTTCACTACTTGGTACTCGCGGTTAAAAATTTGAAATCTGAATTTCTACCGCAGTTACCGTTGCCGTTCCACACAGTAGAAGGCGAAGTGAAGAATGTGCTTTCGTTACGGAACATTTTACTCGGCAAAACTCTGTTCGAAATCGTGGAGCAGAGCCTGGGCACTCTGCAGATATTCTTAGAGGATTCGGAGCACCTCGTGGTTTTATTCGATAAATTAAAAAACTGCATCCCTCTATCTAACATTCGAGAGACTTTGACCATATTGAGAATCGCCATTAAAAAGTTCGTCTCTCACATCCGAGGATTTCCCATCGACCTAGGACCACATCACGGTATAAGTGTAAATATGAATATCTTAGGAGAGCTCGGAGAGATATTTGTTGTAGGGAAAGAAATCCTATTGAAATTGTTTTTTGAAAATTTGCCGAGTTCTCTCGAGGGAGGGTTGAACCCGTTCAACTTATTGTCGAAGGTGGTTTCGGTGGTGGAATTTCTGTTCGAAAAGCTCTTCGCTTTTATCAATTCGGACACGGTCCATCGATTCGCGGTTCTTTTAAAAACATTCGCGGATATTGCGCGCGGTTGTTATTGCGGGTTCTATGCTTCCGGATTTCCGCAATCTATTGGCCTTGCTCCCGCTTTCATAGAAAATTACTTACTAAACACTTGTAAGGCTCCCACTGTGGAAAATGGAGAAGGACTTTCGTCGTTGGTTCCAAATATTCCAGGCGATACGTGGATGGGGCAGAAAACGAATGGAGACTGCCCGATCCCTCCTGATTTACCTCCTCCAGATATTAGCTCGGTAAATGCTGGGATGCAAAGTTCGATACCTCAATCCGTATTAGCCAGATTGGAGGCATCTGCCAAGCATTCGCTGTATCAAAGGTCGCCTGATTATTTAGCATCAAATGTTAGAAACAGAATAACAAACACATTTCCGTTTCAGCCAAAATGGTTGGTGAATAATGCCGAACCCTCTAGCCTTGACTCATCTTTGACAAATAATCCGACGTTTAATGAGCCGTTCCCATCGTTGAAATTACTCTCGGCACCTCTGCAACAAGTTGTACCACCTCCTTTACCGATTCCCACTGATATGTCACCGTTCAATCACGGACCGCCGTCGCCGTCGGATTTAAGTAGACCCGACGCATTGCCCCTATTTAGGAATTCGGCAGCTGACAAATACGATCAGCTGCTTCCAGACGCTCCTGCAACCGAGACCTACGACGATCCGTCCGAATTTACATATTCCCCTCCGAGTAAGGCAATAGAAAATTCTCAAGACGAGGGCAATTCGGATCCTATCATTCCACTGTTACCGCCACTTCCGTTGTTTTCAGGGGAGGCGAGTGTTGACAACGGCTTCTCTATCGAGAGTATCGACACACCGCAATCGGAATCTTCCGATACTGACCCGTACGATGTATCGGCGCTATCGATTGCTCAGCCGAAGGCTCGTCAGCCGCTTTTGCAATCACTTTCGTTACTTCCGCAAGTAGCAAGTTCTCAGAGAGACTCCTCGGCTGACGCTTCAGAAACTCCTTTGGAGACAGAAGCCTCGCAGCCAAGTTATCACGTTACCGACACTTTCGTTAATTTGCCTCGAAAGATCGCTTCTGTTTACAAACATCTCTATCCGCATCTGCGCCGACTGCAACACGCTAATAGCGAATTAGCGTTATCCCCGAATATAGCTGAGAAGAAATTTGCTGATCCCTGTGGTACGGTGGCTTCTCTGTCCTCTGTGTCGAATCTTAATAACGTTCTGAAAGGCGTTGCAGGGTTGCAGTTTCCCTTGCTGTTTCCTCGCAACGAAATATCGTCCGCCTTAGGTAACGTTGCTTTAACGCCCGGTGATGCGGTAATTATCATTCCAACCAACGGTTTAGTATTAATGGGACGCGTAGTAGACACGGATAGCCAGATTAGTTTCAATGTGTACCATTTGAAATCGATACCCTCAAGTTCTCAGGGCCGCGCGAAGATTTGGCATCTTCGATCCAGAGACATGCGCAATCCGATATGCGAGCAACAATTGCAATTACTTTCGCAGAGCTAACATTTTCCGGATCTACATAGTCTGGACGTTTAGTTCTTGTTGTAGGAATTGAAACAGCTGTATATAATATCGATGCGTACGCACCGCGCAGTGTATTCGCCGTATTTCTAAGCTTTTTTATATTCTAGAATTATTAATTTATTTGTGACTCTATCGAAATAAAGCTATTTATTGCTGGAGAATGAGCTTGTTTAATTCTTGAAAACACTGTCAACGATTTTACAGGGGTCTCGTTACGCGTCGTTACGTAATCGCGTGAGCATTGAGAATTGAAGATTTTGCTGACGATAGAAATGAGAAGTTTTCATCGGTACGGTACGATGATGATGGAATCGTAGCAACAGTATCGCGGTATTATTGCACCAGCGAATCAAGGACCAAGACCTGTATTACTGTATTTTCTTACTGGCATTCCAGAATTTTCTTCGTATCGAGGATTCGTTGAGTTTGAAGAATCGAAGAACTATCGAAAGGAGACAAGAGCAAAGACCAATTTTAAAATTGCTTTTCGGAATTTTACGCACGGCTCTGGAAGCATCAAAGATATGCCTGAAACTGTTGAAAGATGTGCCTGAAATGGCCTAAAATTGCCACAAATGGTTTCAATGGCGATGGAGCGATTGATTCATGTATTGTAAAAAAAAGCTGTGGGAACGGTGTTGCAGGGATTACATAATGTCCGGGAAACAAAGATAATCTATTGCAAAAAATGCAATTCATGACGCGACGCGAACTAATAAAAGCAGCTGTCCGGCTGGCGAGCAATTCATTTTAGTTTTGCAAGTGGCAAGTGCGAACTGCAGAGAAATCATTGTCAATGAACTGCTGGCGACAGTAAAGAATCAAGAATAACATACAAGTATGTAGGTACCATGTACCTATGTACCTATGTACTACGATCGTACATGTACATAGGTTCAAAGCCTTGAGTGGTTATTTATCTGATCTTTGATCTTAATTCGTTTTATCGTAGCTGCACTGTTCGGGCGAGGCTTCTAGCAAAGCAGTTTACTGCCGTTCCTCCGACAGAAACTACCTCTCCGTTCTGGTCCGAATACATATAACAGATATAACTAATCGTCAGATCGCAATATGACCCGATTTCTTCTCTTCGGTGTTCTCCTCGCCTGCCTGTTTTACACGTTCCAGGTATTTACTTAAATACGTACCTATCACACGTGTACTCGACACTTGAGGGATTTAATCGGTGACATCTGATTGAAGCAAGCGGCGATGGATTATATTACCGACGAGTTATGCTATCTTTTAGGCAAACCCGTTGCCGCAAGATGCAGCGCAGCAGCCTCCAGGCAGCGACTTCGACCGGATCGCGGAGAAGACCAAGGAAATATGGAATAACGCAAAAGGTGCGATCGAGGAGCGAGTGCAGAAATTCATGAACGATCCGACTGTGAACGACGCCCTCGAGAGAGCCAAATCACTTCTGAATCAAGGCGGTGAGAGTATTCGCAAGGAAGCCGAGAAGATTGGAGACAAGTTTAATGACTAACCGTGCAGTCTGTGCGCGGATGTGCGCATGTAGCGCGCAATGCCCGATAAAATCCAATCGGTGCGTCTAATGTAATTTCATTCCTAGCTAGTTATATCTACATACAGTACATACCTACACCTCGAGTACAACTACGCTGTTTAAAAAAAATCCACTCGTTCTTTTAATTCTCAAACACATTATGGAGTTTCAGTTTTCTTCGCGATCAGAATGTTATACGCGTACTTACATATGTATGTATGTTTCTCGGAGGCAGCGTCAACTTTGACACGGACATCGAGATACGATAAAAAGAAACTTCATTTTACTTTATCAGAGTGTTAGTTATTTGTATCGCGAATAATCGATCATCACTGTTATATAATGTATGTGCAACGATAAAAAATATATAAAATAAAAATAAAAGACAAAGATTCGTATATCCGAACTCAACCCAAAGATTCATGTATCTTTAATCCTTATCCCTTAAACGTTTCAAACGGTTCGACGAATGAAAGATTGAAAGGGCCACGCAGCATGCAGATTTTCACTTGGATGAAATGTTAACAGGCCCCTACACGCACCTAAGTACACGATGCGACTTGTCTTGACTCTTGAGGCATGCCTCGAGACGAGGTCTCATGTCTCGTGTTGGCAGGGTGGAGAGAAGGACAGAGAGAGGGAGGGAGAGAGAGAGAGAGAGAGAGAGAGAGAGAGAGAGAGAGAGAGAGAGAGAGAGAGAGACATGCCTCGAAGCAAATCTCATCGTGTATGAGCCGCTTTACAGTGGTGATAAGAAAGACTTCTCCGCAGGGGCGTCCGGAGACTTTTTTCCAGGGAGGGGGTAGGCAACTTTGGGATGATCGTAAAGAAAAATATACCCCTCTTGCTTTTTAACCCATTTTATAGCGCCAATTTAATTAAAAATTTAAAACCGAAATTTAAAAATATTCCCTTTTTTAGTATAAACTTAATAAAGATCAGTTTTGAAAAATAAGCGATTTTCTCTCAAACGCCTGGGGGGCAACTGCCCCTTTTGGCCCCCCCCCCCCCCCCCGCAAACGCCCATGCTTCTCTGTTATACATATGTATGTATTAGGTATACTAATTGTGGATTAGCGTACGAACGATCGACCGAAGAAAAGTATAGAGTGAAAATCGAGGGTAAGCGTTGATACATGCATAGTTAGATGACAGGATTAAAATGATGATGGGTCAAGACCCCTTCTTTCTATTTAACGATCGTCAGCACATGCGTAGATAAGAAACTGCACCGTGTGGACTTGGGAAGAAACGAGAAACGACTTTGTGTCCTCGAATGCTGCACAACACTAATAGAATCAACAAGTTCATCGATTCTGTAGACTTTTCCATAGAACCTTGTCCCCTTGACTCAACCACTTACAAGAAACCGTATTTACGAACAAGTTTCAAAGATCGAAAGCCCGGTTACGCACGTTCTACGTACAGTGGCGGACGAAAGAGAGTTTACAACTTTTGAAAATCGCATAACTTTTTTAAAATTGGTCTATCTAATCGCATAACTTTTTTAGACCAATTCTAAAATGTTATGCGATTTTAAAAGCTGTAAACTTTCTTTCGTCCCCCACTGTATGTAGAGTATCTCGTTGTATATGTATAAAATTTTTTTTTTCTTCCATGCGCACTACTGTAGTATTTGATTTGTGAAATCCACATGATTCGTTAGCCTTCGTGTCTTCGTGTCATACATGATATGTATGTACAATATGTAGATACATATTCCAATGCTTCGCTGTTAATAAGGTGATATAACATGTTGGATAGACAGGAGAACGGTGACACAAAATTCGAGATAATTTCGATCAGGATGCCTTGAACTTTAACTCTAAAGTCTAGAGTCTAGACTTTAGAGTATCAGCCAAGTAGCGTGTCTTTGGAACCAGTAATTTATGTCTGGTAATACGAAAGTAGTTTCCAGCAACCGTCTCGGATTACATTATTCCGAGTGTGGGTACATAGGTAACTACCTAAGTATAAGTACGTATACCTATATGTAGGTATATAGTATGGTCTAATCGTAAAAACCGTGATGTCGAGTTCCCACAAATAATTTTCTTTTTCGGTTTATTTACGAAGAATCTCGAGAGGGATGCAAGAATCACAACTCATGCTAGTCACACGTATGTACGCATGTATGTGTGTAGCAAGATAAACGACATTGTGCGGATTGTGCCCCCGTGCACCATTGATAAGGATCGCCTATAAAAGTGGTAGCTTGCGTGGTTGATGCGTCAGTTACTTTCTAGTTGTTTGGCAGAGTTGTTGTTGGTTAGCTGGAGATAGATATGAAGAGGATTTTAGCGATCGTGTTGGCCGTCGCGGTCCTGTCGGAGGCTAAAGTCGCGCCACCGGCCACCACCACCAATTCCCAAACAACTTTTGAATCTCAATTGTCCGAGTTCATTGGTCAGGCCCAAGCCAACATCAATAACTTGACCAAACAAATCCAGGAGCAACTGAACCTGCCCGACCAGGAGACCATCGTTAGAACCGTGAAACAGCAAAGCACCGACTTCGTTACCAACGTCCAAACTTACATGCAGAACATGACCGAAGAGGTAAACGCGTAAAGTTATTATTAGCATAAAGAAGCGAAGACAACTTTCATTTGTAGGTACTAGGTATCTAAGGGCTTCCCTTTTTTTCAGGTGAAAAATAAACGTCCCGAATTGGAATCGATGTGGAACGACGTTAAAGTGAAACTGAATAAGGTTGTGGAGGATATTAACAGCGGAATTCCGAACGCTCAGGAACAGGTGGCCGATTTGCAGGCCAAATTCCAACAAGGAGTTCAGGTGGTGCTCAAAGAATCTGACAACGCCGCCAAATCTTTGGGTCAGCACTCTGAAAAAATTCAGGAAGACTTGGCCAAATTCACGAAACAGGCGGTCGACATTGCTGTACAGGCGACGCAGAACCTTAATAACCAACTCCAGCAAGCCGCTACTACGAAAAGCTAAACGAAATATTCCGACCTTCACTATCATACCTACGCTACGCGACACCCGTTAAACATTAAACCGTTGCGTTATGATGAGTAGCTACGAATGACAAGGATTCTCTTGCGATTCCTATCAATAGACGTTTCATCACCTATAGTCTATACTATACTATCTTATTTCTTTATGCATCAAATGTAATTATATAATTTAAATACAATCAATACAAATTCTTCGTTTCCCCGTTTTATCGCTCTGTTCTCCGAACGTTGAACGTTTAAATCAGCCACACTGCATACATATGTATATATATAATTGTAAAATGTAGAGTCCATAGAGTCTCGATAAGGCGCGTTGCGATGTACGATGCATACGATAGTGGTAATGCAACGTTAACGAGAACGGTGATGTGGCAATCATGTCACTGGGCTTTGCGAAAATCCATTGTGAAATAACATTTGCGCTTGCAAAGCGAATTACTCGATATTTCGGAATGTAGAATATGTTTTATTGGTGTCAGCGCTGAGCTGATGACACATTGATTTCACCCAATAATTTTCGGGCAGCTGGAACCCTGGAACCACCGTGTTTAAGCATTGCAACAAGTTCCCTACAGGCTGTTGCCCACGCTTGTACACTCGTACAGTAATTCTTTGCTACTTTGCTTTTATTCGAGGATCGGTAACGTTCGTCTTCCCATTCCAAAGGGGATTAGGGGAATGACTAGCAGCTAATCGAACGGCGACAGTGATCTATAATCATTCTTCGTCGAATAGAGTGTACATAGGTACACACTTGCTAAGTAGATATATGTAAAATCTCGAGACTGCGACCGCGAACATTCGTTTACGAGAAAATGAAAATATTAACGGTGCTGCGGTTGCTGCTGCTATTGCTTTTTACCATATCTGCCGTGAGTGGAGCACTTGTTTTTCCTTCACATCTAAAAGCTGTTTCGTGACTGAACTTTCTTGCCAGGCGGTATCGACGAGTTCCGAGGAGGTACTCGGAAAGGAACGTAAAAACATCCTGGGAAAGATTTCGAGCAGTGTGTCGAGAGCATCGGATGGCCGTACTCGCCGAGCGGATAATATAAACAAGGGGTTCGAGTGGATAATTCGTTGTGTAAACATCTTGGGTCAAGTGGACAATTTCATCTCTGACAGGACAAGGAATATCATTCGAAAATTGCACACTATGTATAACGAAGACGATGCCGACAGAGATGTGCATGGGAATTTCAATCGACGTAAACGTGTTTCCAGCAATTGAACACGATTAATTGAAAATAAAGTGTTTGTTTGGTGCTTATTTTCTATTTGGAATTATCTGTAACTACCCCCGAAAATCTTTACTCGTAACGTAAACGATGTATAATCGTGTCTGATTATTTCGCTGACTCTCTGTCAGAATATCGATGTTTATTACGACATTAGTAAATTTAAATAATTACAAACGAACGTTAGTCCATATTTTACTTGGCATGTTACTTGTGCGTTAACGTGACGCGACGTTAGCTTTCATAATAATTGGCTAATAAATTGTAGTACATACCGTGGAACGAAATGAAAGTTAGAAAACGGAAATTCTGGAATTAATTAGTCTCGAGGCATTCTTGCTGGGCTGTGGGGCTGTGGGGCTGCAGAGATTGGCGGAGATTGGCGGAGATTGGTTATTAAAGGGGAACAATAGAAAAGAAAAGTGACGACTAAAGATGCATTTTCATTTGAAAATCAGCCGTGAGTGGCCGTGGGCCGCTCTAAGGCCGCCGTGAGCATTGGTAACGCGCTATGAAAATGGGTTTCTCTAAGCTCGTGAGTCGTGAGGGAATTGCGGATGATCTTTATCGAAAGGTTGGTGAATTTCTCGCTAGGTAGCGACTGTATCCGACAGTCACCGGATCAGGCTGATCGGGCGACTTGTGCTAAGTTTTATCGTTTACCACATGTTCATTAATTAAATAGAAATATAATAGCTATCGTGAGGAAAATCACACTTGGGGGCTATCATCGTTCGTTTCAGAACTCTGTCGGCGGGAAATTGCAGAAAGGTGATTTCCTGCGCAAGGAGAACGGAGTTACGTCACGCAGCAGCAAGATATCTCGGTGTGTCGGGCAGACACCGTGTTCCCCCGTGCCCGTACGTCTCGTCTCTCGTCTCCACGAATACCAACGAATACCAAGTGTTCCTGCTTCCTTGACTATTTACTCGCACTTTCGCGTCTGTGCCTGTCAAAACTCGAAAGTCACGCACACCTTAACTTTCGCGGACGAGTGTGCCTAAGTAACCATACCATTGGCGCATAACCTATAAACGATCGTGATTCGAAAACCGATCGTGAATGTTGATAGTTGTTACGGCCAGTACGGCCTCCTGTCAAT
The DNA here is from genome assembly GCA_944738655.2 of Andrena hattorfiana. Lineage (NCBI taxonomy): Eukaryota > Metazoa > Arthropoda > Insecta > Hymenoptera > Andrenidae > Andrena > Andrena hattorfiana. Next base: position 30,203,316 of record OX122892.1, on the reverse strand, counting down.
CCTTTTGTGATCGAACAAGATTTCGAATTGAAAGCTCCGCTATCTAACGAGCAGTTCGCGAAACTCAATACCTCTCGATATACCCCTCAATCGCCCCTGTATCGGGACGTTGGATCGCGATATAATTTTTTGACGTTAAGCAGTTACTGGGAAATTAGTCAAAATTCCGGTCCCCACTAGGAAACGAGAAGGCCCGCAACAAACCGGCGGCAGAAATCCACCAACCACTGGCGAAGAATCCTCGTCGGGTGGCAAAATGAATAGCAAAAGAAAGAATCGTTCCAATACCAACAGGTGCCTCATTTTTATTTCCTTCGCTTCCCCTATCTCTACGATATCGAAATTACTGGAACCCTTCCTCGTCGTACTTTTTATTAAACATTCCCTTCAAATCTCTTTACAAGCGGCAGTTTATTTCTAGATCCCCACGTGCCCGAGGTCCACAGGAGAGATGCGTTGCCGCTGAAGGTGTATATAACAACGCCCACTTCATGCATGCGATAACCAGCCACGTTGGCAATATTGTACAGGTATCCACGCTTATTTCACAAACAGAAGGATTCGAACTCTCAGATATTACTAAATAACGATGGGTGCGGGTGTAATAGTATGTAATATGTTATTTCTCTATATATCTACGCGGCGCCAGACACGGTTAAGTGCGATATGAAATAACTGGTCGTCCCCTACTTTCTCTTCACCTTATAATAAATATTACGGTAACTTTATATTCCTTCTGTTCTTACGACAGATTCAAACGCTGAATGGCTCGGTATACGAAGGTATTTTTCGCACGTTCTCCAGTCAGTTCGATGTTGTCTTAGAAATGGCGCATCGCGTAGAAGGTTCGGGGAAGATCAGCGTAGAAAGCGTAGTAGAAAAATTAATTTTTAAGCCTCAAGATATCATTACTATGTCTGCCAAGGATGTCGATCTAGACTATGCTATACGCGATACATTCCAAACGGACGCTGCTATTAGTAAATACAATGGTGTAATCGGTGAAAAAGAATTGGAGCCTTGGGATGCTCCGCCTGCTACTATGAATGGGGATGATCTGGAATTGGATGGCACTACTGTGAGTATTCGCTACGAAAAGGAAGCAGAAATACATATGAACGTTTAATTAGAACACTTTGGAAACTTCTATGACAAATTTCCTTTCAGAATGGGTGGGATGCCAATGACATGTTTCGTAAAAATGAACAAAAGTATGGAGTTCAAACAACTTACGAACCAACCTTAGCTGCTTATACTTTCCCGCTTCAAAGAAAGGATACGAAAGATTACAAGGAACAAGAGCAAAAGGCTGCAGAGATAGCGAATGAAATAGAATCGCAGCCAAATCACAAAGCAAGACTGGAGCTTGAGAACGGCGACGAAGAGGAAAGATTTGCAGCTGTGGTGCAGTTTATTGCTCTATTCTCATAATTATCTAGCAGATCGTGGAATTAGTTATCTTCTATTAATGACGCATCATTTTAGGTGAGACCCAACGAGGGTAAATATATTCCACCTCCCCTGAAGAAGAAAAATGGAAATACTGGAAAGTTAATAAGATCCAACGAAGCCCCACCTTCGCCAGGACCTGCAACCACCAATAAGAATGTATTTAATCAGCAACCTCCGTCCAATGTGAATGTAAACATTCCCCCATCTTCTAACCTTCCTATTGGAATGCAAAGCGCTCATCCTTCGGTACAACATCCGGTACCGTTAAATATGGGAATGCCACCTAGCGGGGTGGTGGTCACGTATAATAATCCTCCACCACCATTTGTGCCTCCATCAGCATCGCAGCCAGCACCACCAGGTATATTATTATAAATGATATTTCATATATCGAAGATTTTATATATTTAACGAAATGTTATTGTGTGCACAGTACCTGTGATGCAACAGACACAACAACAATCTCAAGCTACTCCTATATCACAAGTGAATTTCCCACCGCAACAACAGCAAGCTCCGCCATCTAAGATAAACACAGACAAACGAGAACGCCCTGGTAGACAACAAGTGTATCAAGCTGATAAAGCGCCACCAGCACCATTTCCTCAAACGAACGTTGCTGCGTCTCACCAGCAGCAACAGCAGCAACAACAACAACAATCGTCGCATCAACAACACAGTCAATTACAGCAGCAAAATTCCGTAGAAGGGCAGCGATGTGACATAGTCCCGCATAAATCGGATCATAGAAAGGTAATATCCGAATTATGAGTCATGTCTTGGAGTATTGAAATAATGAAATAATTACACGAAATTGATACGTTATTAAAGGTTCCAACACCGCGCAGTAGGGATGATCAGCACTCAGACTTGAGGCAATTTGCAACGGATTTCAAATTAGCGGAAGCACAAGCACAAGACACGCCACCAGTAACGAGAAAGCAACAGCACCAACATCAGCAGGATTCGCATTCTTCGTCTCAGATTACTCAAACGCATCATCAGGCAGCCCATCAACACCCACCGCCGCCGCAGTCGCAGCAGCAGCCGCAACAACATCCGAATCCACAACAACAACAACATCCGAATCCACAGCAACAACATCCGAATCCACAGCAGCAGCAACAACAGCATCAAAATCAGACGGTTCAAGAAGAAACTGTGGTGACTAGTAAACCACCACCAGGCCCGTTACCTGTTCGATCCGCCACTCCGCCCCAAACGCAACAACAACAACAGCAAACTCCAACAAACACACCTACTACTCCACAAGAACCTACCGTCGACAAAATTACCACGGCTTTCAAGAAGTCGACGTTAAATCCAAATGCTAAAGAATTCAATCCAAACACAAAACCTTTCACACCGGTAAGCTGATGATTTCTCGATATGTGTATATTAGTTAAATGAGAATTGACTAATAATTTGTGAATGTTAACGTGTATTTTCAGCGGTCTCCTAGCACACCGACACCCAGTAGACCACACACACCGCAAACACCGCAATACACTGGAGCAACAATGCCTACGACTGTGGTTATGCCGGCATACGTAATGACTAGCCAACCGCCAACTGCATTCAGCCAACCGCCGGCTCAACCTGTGACAAGGTTCCGGAAGGGTCAGTATCTAGGTATCCGCCGCATTTTATTTTCAATTCTCTATTTGTTAATGAGTCGTTCACTTGTTGTGCCACGTTAAGAAACAGAAGAATTATTTCTAATGGTTAGAATGTCTATAAGAGGAAATATATTGCCTTGTGATTATTTCAGTGCCGGTGATGCATGCGCAGCATCGCGCGCAAGACATAGCTTCTCAAATGCAAGTGGTAGCAGCGACTGGACAGCCTTTAATGGCGCCGGCCCCTTTGCATCCACCATTCCAGGTGCCTTATCCTGGCCAACCAGCATATCAACAGATGGTACGCATGGTTCAGGCTCCACCACCACCGCCACATATGGCTACACCTTATCATCACCATGACTCACCAGGACCGCAGGCCCCTGGCATTCAGTACATGGGTCCACATACGCATCCACATCCACACGTTGCCCAACAACCACCAAGCCAGACACCTTCTCCAGCTAATCCCAACCCACCTCACACACCAGGCACTTACAACCCTCCTGGTACTCCACAACCCACATATCCTCCACCACCTCCTCAAGGCCATGCTCCAAGCTATCCAATAATGTGTCCTATAATTCCTCCTCATATACCGATACCACCGCAGCACATGCAATACCTACCACCGCAACCACCTCCTGGAGCGCAGCAAACTATACCAGTGATTTTGCCGCACAATCAGTAGCTGCGTACAGAAATGGATGAAGAATGAGAGAACTACTAGTATTCTGCAGAGGTAGAATAAGGTTTACAAATTCAAGTTACTTTCACGATGGCATTAGGCACTCCACGAGGCTTTCACTTATTGCTTGTAAACTTACATCGATACGGCTACAAGCAACTGTGTGAGTTTTATCTTTTCTGCCTTAACGTCTAAACGTTGTTCGTTTGTTTTTTTCCTTTCGTCGTTTCTTTTTTCATTTGTCATTTTCTTTTTCCTTGTTCGTTTTTCATAATAATAACAATAACGATATCATTCCAAACAAAAAGCAATACATACTTTAAAACTTTAAACTAATTCAAGTACCAAATAGCAATCTTTACGATGAACAGATTTTATAAGTAGATAAAGTTATATTAACGTAAAGTAAAGGAAAGTGCTGATCATCTTGAAAGTGACTTCTTTAAGCGGGTTGGCTAATTACAAACGACCCACAAGAATGTTTAGTCCCTCGAATATTATATTTGAATCTTCATCGCGCCAGACAGATTTTAATATGCAGTTTAACACTATGCAAGGCTATGAATTTATTAATTTACAGATTAAAATAAACAGAACAGCATGATTTTAGAGATTGATTTGTAGCTAAAGACGGAATGTAAAAAGTAAATCGGCAACCAAATATACATGGAAATCGTATATTATTAGGTGGTGCCTATATGATATCTTAGAAAACGAAAAAAAAAACTAACGAGGGACTGACTACAAAATGCTGCGAGATATATTCAATTTTAAAAACAATTCAATCTTCGTTACATAAAGTGGTTCGCGCTACTTTCTGAACATTTATTAAATCGAAAATGCATGGTTGGGCGCAGAGTGCTATCCCACAGGCTGGTGGTGTATGCATGTACCTTCGAAGATCCAAGTACTCGAAAAGCTGAAAATATCGTGATCATATTACGCGAGTAAAACAATCTTTTCTGTTTTTTTTTCCACAAAGCAATTATTGGAATTATGTAAAAAAAATAGAATATATGGCATATTTTTCTGCTCGTACTTTCTCATGCGGTAAATCGCTCCAGCGGACAGAGAATTAGGAACATTATGTATGTTCCAAATTTGATGAAATTACGTTGAATTATGCAAAGCAGGGAAGAAACGCGACGGTGAAATAATTGACACAGAACTCTAAATTTTGCAGTATGTTAATGATGGGTTTTGTTACGAGATGCTGATACATAAGATCCTCGAAGCACAGATCAAGTGGAATTAGAAAAAAAAAAGAATATCGTTTAAGGGGGAAAATGGGTCGCGACAAATAAAAAGCATCTGGGTGTACGTGAAGAGGTACAAATGTCCTGTACTCAAAATTCTATTATTTCTTATCGAGCAGTTCAGGACATAGAATTCCGACGTTATGCGCTAATGTATTAGAAGTGACATTCACAGATTTCGCGTGTTTGTTCAGCTAAATGAATAAATAACAAGTAAACATCAAGTAATGAGACAATAGAGGACACTGGTTTATCTGTACTTTCACGTGAAACTCGAATTTCCCGGTCAGTATTAGAATGATTTAATTGCGTGTCCTACTACGATACATAGTAGTGGGTGCTGTATGATCTGTGTAACATCTTTACATGTAAATGAGTTTGCTTTTCTTACGAATAGAAGAAAGAATGTGGAAGAAATTTATATAACTGAAGTAAACATACGAACAATGTTTTATTGCCGTACGGATTGTGAAAACTGCATTGCGTTGCACTTGAAACGATTGTTCTTGAGACAGTTAAGTAAATCGACCGTGTATGTACCTCTACATGTAAACAAATACTGTCGGATGCTATGGCATTGAAAAAGACAAGTTGAACTACGGCCTTAGACCTAGTCGTGTATATAAGAAAAATGGAGGCAAGGACGATCCTTATCTGAGAGATAGTTGAGTGCGTGGCATCGTTAGACACAAATTTTATATCGAAGAGATTTAAAAAAAAAAACATCAAAATAAAGTCAATGCGTTAAAAGCCAATTGATGTATCATCATTTATTTCATCATTTTATTGCCGACCAGCTTAAAGTACCCGGCGTTGCCCGGGTAAAAATTCGATTATCACGGAGTGTCAAGAGCGAGAAATAAGGGAAGAAGGGGTGGGATGTCCAGATTTCATGGTAGCCTATATTTTTTGCAGAGTTCTAGAGAGTAATTATGCAAAATTTCGTCCAGATCGATTTAAAAAAATCGGTCCTAGACTACGTATATAAAAAATTTCAGAAAGATCCGTTGCGTAGTTGCGACATGATTGACGAGGGAACACCGCAAACCCGGACTCACCGATTGGAACGCAACTTTGTGGGTTTTTAGAGTGACTCAAAACAAGAACAACGATGTATTTCATTTGGGCCCTATCAACCTTTAAGGGGGTGAAAACTAACCTCAAAGTAAAATTGGCACTTCCACTTTTTCGCGTATAACTCTTAAAATACAAGAGACAGAAAAAAATGTGTCAAACAAAAGTTTAATGGTGCAATACGCACTACAAACTTGCGTTAACAAAATTTTGAAAATTTTTTTTTGTTCAGGTATTTTTTTTAAACTCTTTCCAAAATTTTGTTAATGGAAGTTTGTAGCGCTTATTGCACCATTAGACTTTTGTTTAAAACACTTTTTTCTATCTGTTGTATTTTAAGAGTTATACGCGAAAAAGTGGAAGTGCCAATTTGACTTTGAGGTTAGTTTTCACCCCTTTAAAGGGCGATAGGGCCCAAATGAAACACACCGTTGTTCTTGTTTTGAGTCACTCTAAAAACCCACAAAGTTGCGTTCCAATCGGTGAGTCCGGGTTCGCGGTGTTCCCTTGTGATTAACAAACATCCAAACACACTTTCGCATTTATTATCATCCGGAGATATTAAAAGAATTTGAAATCTCTAACTCTGTTAGAGTTTTAGATAATCCGATTAGAAGTTATCTAATTAAGTTAGTATCTATAGATGCAATATTTACATATTTCAATAGCCAATAGGCCAGTCAGCCTAGCGTTGAACATAACCTAAAAACACGATAACAAGTGAAATTGTTAAATTCACAATGAAGACCCAAAACTGGAAAGAATTGGAAGTCTGTTTGAGCGACTCTGTATTAAAGACCATTGAGGAATTAAAATTTCCTTATATGACACCAGTGCAGGTAAAGTTCTCTACGAAACTTGTATAAAAGTATACAGTATACACGCGATTAAACTAGTCACAGCTAGTAATTAATAAGAAACTGACGTAGAAATTTTTTATGTAATTATAGGCAGCTTCTATACCATTGTTATTGAAGGGTAAAGATGTTGCGGCAGAAGCGGTGACAGGTAGTGGGAAAACAATTGCCTTTGTAGTTCCTTTATTAGAAATATTACAGGTATTTGCGAAAAGTTTTCATACATGATTAATATTTCTTAGCCCATGCTTGTAGCTGATGGAAATTGCGTGGTAAACACCTGTAATATTTGTTTTCTATCTAAAACAGAAGCGAAAAGAAACATGGAAATCTACAGAAATCGGAGCTATAATAATTAGCCCCACGAGAGAATTAGCTGTACAGATTAATGAAGTTTTACAAAGATTTTTAAACAACATCCCATACTTGAAGCAAATATTACTTGTCGGCGGTACAACCATTACGGAAGATGCAAACAGACTTAAGGAAGGTGCAAACATTATTGTGGCAACACCTGGTAGATTGGAAGATTTGTTGTCTAACTGTAAAAGTACAAATCTGGCAGCACGCGTAAAATCTTTGGTACTTTTGAAATCTCAAGCATCCCGCTTATGGTAACTGACATTGTCAATTTGTCTTAATAATCCTATTTGCAGGAAATCCTAATCTTAGACGAAGCGGACAGATTATTAGATTTGGGTTTTTCCACGACATTGGATACGATATTAAGTTATTTACCTCGTCTGAGAAGAACGGGTCTCTTTTCTGCGACGCAGACAAAAGAATTGCAACAGCTAATCAGAGCAGGATTGAGAAATCCAGCTTTGATAACCATCAAAGAAAAAACAAATACTTCCACACCTTTGAACTTAAAAAACAATTACGCTGTTGTAAATGCTGAGTACAAGTTGTCCACGATGATAGATTTTATAGAGCGAAAAGGAACCGATTTAAAATACATGATCTTTATGTCTACCTGCGCATGCGTCGATTATTTCAGTCATGTTATACAAGCGTAAGTTACACTCGGCAATGTTCAAGTAGATATTGATAAGAAATAGGTTTTATAACATTTCTCACTTTTAGAATGTTGCCATCGGTTCAAGTACTTGCGATACATGGGAAAATGAAGAGCAAGAGGTACAAAGTATTTAACGAATTTCGAAATATCCAAAAAGGTATTCTAATTTGCACGGACGTAATGGCTCGTGGTATTGATATTTTAGAAATGGATTGGGTCTTGCAATACGATCCTCCGTGTTCGGCTAGTAGTTTCGTGCATAGGTGAGAGAACTTTTCACGCAATGCGCGTATGTATACGTCGTTTACAAACGTAGGCAATATATTCCATGTTCCACTAGGTGCGGCAGAACCGCTCGAATTGGCAACGAAGGGAACGCATTGTTATTTCTCCTGGAAACCGAAGATGCGTATGTAGATTTTATCAAGAGGAATCAGAAAGTTGATTTACAGGAAATAAATTTAGAACCGTCTATGATTTCGTATGAGAAGTGTTTAAAGCGCATGAGAGACTTGCAAAAGCAAGACCGACTTGTTCTCGATAAAGCAAACAGAGCGTTCGTATCGTACGTGCAAGCATATAATAAACACGAATGTAACTTAATACTAAGATTGAAAGACATTGACATGGGAAGTCTGGCATTGGGCTTCGGTTTATTGCGAATGCCTCGGATGCCCGAACTTAAAGGAAGAGACACATCGTCTTTCCAGCAGGAAGACATCGATATCAATACAATTGGCTATTCAAATAAACAAAGAGAGAAGAACCGTTTAGAAAAACTGAAGATCTTCGAAGACAGTGGAGTATGGCCCGCGTCGGGTAAACGTAAACGTAAACAAACCGAGCCTTGGGCCGACGCTAAAAAGAGAAAACTGGAAAAGCAAGAGAACCGTAGAAAACGAAAAGAGAAGAAAATGAAACAGAAACTGTCGACAAACCCAACGAAAAAACGGAGGAGACAGATAAATGAAGCAGATATGGAGGAGCTGGCAAAAGATGTAGCATTAATTAAGAAATTACAAAAGAAGAAGGTATTATTAACCGGTATCGGTCAATCACTCAATCAATATATCAAATATCGATTTCTAATTTACGAAAACTGTTCTAGATTTCGCAAGAAGAATTTGACAAGGCTTTCGTAACCGACTCATAGGTTTCATATAAAAATAAGAATTAAATAATATGTACATGCAAAGCATTCTGCTACCTAATATCTTTCTCTGCAATTGTGGTAACATGACTTAAAAATGAGTAAACAACCACCTAAAGACGTTATCTACTACGGGATCTCGTAGTTCCCCGCTATGGCTGCATTTCGACAGCCCCCTCCGTTCGTGAATTGCAATCTGGTATATAGAGATAAACAGATTCCGTGGTATATATCCAAGTAATCTGTATGTACGCGTATAACGCAGCAGTGGTACTCAAATAAAAATATAATTATTGCCAGCGAAATATGCATTCAGATTTTCCCGGAAATTAAACATATATTTATTGAAAATAAATTGGCGTAATGCTCTATTAAGATTTAATTACTTGGTTGTCTCGCAGAACAATAACTATACGCTGAGTATCACTGATGAGGTATACAAGCTTCGTAGTATGTAAGTACATATGTATTTATGCGCATATGTACTACGCGAGGTCCTTGCGAGGAAAGAGCCTACCCGATATAAGTACATACGTACGAGGGAGCGGACCGATTACCGAACCGGACCGATTACCGAACCGGACCGGACCCCACTTAGGCTTCGAGTACGAAAGGAGGGGGAGAACGTAAGCACTACTGGCTTATGTGAGAACCGAGATGTGAGATGTGAGCCATACAGAGCCATAGCGGTGAGTCACTCGTTTGCGTTCGAGTGTCAGCACGTACCTAATGTACTTTGTTAATTTTCTACCATCATTCGTATCAACAATATCTATATATTAATATACTTATAAAAAGTGATTTGTGAGGACAAAAAATGACCGAGACAGAAACAAATGACCGCCCCAAATGGCTGTTGGAGCTAGAAAATCGAAAGAGAAAGGTAGGCTTTTAACAATTAACATTCTCCTTAAAAACGTGCTTCTTAAAGTTCATTTAATAACTTGATATCTTCGCTTTGTTATTGATTCATAATTATTCCGGATAGGGCAGCACTCCTTTATCATCCTCGTTAATTAATACTAACAGAAAAATAGTGAAATAAGACATCGATTCACTCGAAGCAATTAAATGTTAAAGAAGAAAATGTTGCGAATGCTTTTAGCGAAAGTCCAATTTTTACAGCACTTATGCCAGAGCTTTCCCAGTATTTAGTATCCCATCTGTTTATGCATGTAGAAGCGATACAAGTTTTTATAAAATGATAGTAATTAAAATTATTTTATTTAGCCTCGATTAGCACACGAGGCTGGAGCAGGAGCCCCTTGCGTACTTTGCAAAACGGCATGCCCTGGCTTGGATTTACATTTCTGGAGAAAAATTTGTAAAAATTGTAAATGCAACAAAGATGACCATGATGTCGACGACGAGGATTTCCCACAGTTCGACTTGTTGTTTGGCTCCTCGAGAAAGTACAAGAAGAAGCCTATGCGTAAATATTATTAATGGAAAGAGAATTCGATATTGTAACGCGATAATAATTCTTTATTACATCGTTCCTTTAGTGTTACATATAAGCGACGAGAAAGGGCACGGCGAAGAAGCATTCGAATGGGTACCACCGGATGCAACAAAAGAGCTCGCCACGGATTACATGAAAGCATTACCCACAGGGAAATTGCCCATTAAAGGGTCAGCTGGTGCAGCTATCAGAAGACAGCTATTGCAGAAACAATTGCCTCTTCACGATATAGATTATAAAGTTTGCGACGAATTGAGCGAACAAGAGCAGAAACAATTTGAACAGTATTTAGAGAACATAAGGAAATATGTGGGGCAGGGAACAGTGACAAAGGTAAATTACAAATAATTCATAGAAACCAGTAGTATTACCCAATCTGGATTTAATTTTATTTACATATAATATTTTTTACATTCTAGATACTAAGCGCTCGTCCGTTCGATCGATCACTAATGACGCCTGCTAACGCGACTGACATGCAAAGTTTCAGTCCGCAACATAGACCGAATGTAGAAGCGAGTATGGTTCAGTTACGCACACCAAGTAGTTTCGCGCCGAAAGGTTCGTACAAGCACGAATTGTCTGCTGCTCCAGAAACGCTAAACAGTTCGAACGATGTCGGAAATATACCAATTCTTGAGAAATATAATTTGATCGGTACCTGTAATAGAACTGTAAAATCAGAAGCAATCGTGGGTGGGGTGTATAATAAGGGTATTAATCAAACTAATTTTCCAAGAGTTGATAACAATCAAGATATGGCAAGTAAAAAGCTTCCAACAACTGGTCATTTAAAGTACCCAAGTTCCGATGTAATTAGAAACGTTAATTCGGAAGTTACGTCGCCATTGAATCCGGTGCAACATTATAAAGATGCGTATAAGGATAAAGTTGGGAGTCCATTCACTTCACTCTTGCATTCAAAACCAATCAACGACGATGCATATATCGCGGAAAGTATGCTAACAGATGTATTTCGTTCTCCGAGCACAGCATATACCAACGATATAATTGGTAGTACGTTAGATAAAGAGGGCTTAATGTTCATACGGGAAAAACTTTCGAATAAGTATAGCAAACAGGAGAATCAAGGACAAGCCCCTTACGCTGCCCCCAGTTTTACAAGAGATTTAGATTCGGGTGACGCATTACCGAAGAATAGTAACACTCTATCGCAAAACGTGTGCAACAGTAAAAGGGCGGACGGAACATTGCCTAGTTCTGTCGTGAGCAATCCTTGTGGAACTTTGACAATAGCAGAAGCTAAAATGCAAACAGCAGAGGGAGGAAGAGGAGGTAGTAGTATCGAAGCCAAGCCAATAAAGGAGAACAAGGAAGTATTAAAATCTAGTTCGCAAGTAATTCAATCAATTCCTCTGAATTCCATATCAGTTCCTAACGTGGGTGATAAAGAAAAATTGAAAGAGCACAGATCGCTGCCATCGCAAGCGCGTCTAGAATGTAAGAACGAAGGGAAGTTAAGCAGTGTTATGACACCTGCTACAGTTATATTTTCTGAAAAACTGCAAAATCAGATATTCCCTTATGAAACAACGGTTACGCCGAACCAACCGATAGAGGATTTATCGAGTATAAAACACCTGAAAGGTGCCATGGAAGAGCTGAGGGCGAACGATCCCATTAACTCACAAAAGTGCCATAAGTGCGAGGAGGAGCTACGTATTGGCGATGTCGCCGTAATTACAGAGAAAACTGAGAGTGCTGCGTGGCATCCAGGATGTTTCGTTTGTAATGTGTGTGATGAATTGTTAGTAGATTTAGTATATTTTTATTACAGAAACAAATTATATTGCGGCAGAGATTTGGCGACGCTTCTAGGAATTCCTAGGTGCTTCGCCTGTGACGAGGTAATTCTAGTAATATGTAGTATGGTTAATAAATTTCTCACTATCAGATTCGTTTGTGTTCTATAACGAATTATAACTCGTATTCCTGTTTCTTTTTTCCAGCTTATTTTTGTACGAGAATATACTGTCGCAGAGGGTCAGAATTATCACGTAAAACACTTTTGCTGCTGGGACTGTGATGTTCCTTTAGCTGGGAAGCAATATATTACAGAGAATGACCGTCCGTTATGTCTTCCGTGTTATCAGAAGACGTATGCAAAGACTTGTAACATGTGCGAAAAGGTAATTGCTGCTGATCAGCAAGGTGTCGCTGTGAAAGATCTAAATTTTCACGCGACGAGTGTCTGTTTCTGTTGTTATATTTGTAAGAAGAACTTGTTACACGGAAGAATGGCGGTAAAGGAAAACAAACTATTCTGCAGTAAAGAATGCATTTCGAAATTCTTACATCCGCAAATTTGATGCCCAATTATGAGAAACATATTTGATTATTTTTTTTTTACATACTCTGTGTATGTACTCTTCTTACATTTTATGTATATCTCTTTGTTATGCAGCAGCGCAGTAAGTATTTAGGTAGTTGCGTATTTTTAAAAAACAAAGATTTTACACAATTTCGTGTCAAGAAAATATATATTTTTTAGTCAATGTAAACGTACTCTCTAACAAACATCCATTGTAAATTGTAATCTTTGCATTCAGAACATTGCAATTAATTATAAATACAACATTAATTAAACAGGCAACGCGTACAAAATTCATTTTCATTAAATATAACTATATTCTTTATATTATAAGAATATTCTATCATTTAAGATCTTCAATAGTTGTATAAAAACTTGTTAGAATACATTTAAGTAGTTTTCCAAGGATAGTATATACAGTTCTATTTTACGAGATATCTGATGCCATATAGCTTTTGGACAGGCCAATTATTGGCCGCCAATACTTACAATTTAGCTGCTTTTTAAAAAAGAATTTTCAAAACACTTTCGAAGGTATATATGTAGTACTTATTCTAAAGCAATCCCATATAAGTAACAAACATCTGAATTCTGTTATTCTGATCTTAAAAATTTGTATAGCTACACATAAATAAGTATAAAAAAAAAATATAACTTTATGATATAATAATACTCATCTTAAATTTTTTGGATCTCAACTTTCCAAAATTGATACGTAAACGTATTGAAAGAACATAAAGTAATATAATTTTGAAGAGGAAAAAAAAGTGCATTGTACGATGAGAAATGACGAAGTAAGTTTCTCACAAATGAGAAACTCAACTCGTCGTTGATATGACGAGTGACGACAAGTGATTTTGAGATAGAGAAATCTGGAAACTCAATATTTTGCTTGGACCTTTAACTTGACTGGTTACCCAAGACTAAAAGTCTTAAAAAGAAAAAGGTAATAACGTAATAACCAGTCAAGTTAAAGGTCCAAGCAAAATATTGAGTTTCCAGATTTCTCTACCTCAAAATCATTTGTCGTCACTCGTCATATCGACGACGAGTTGAGTTTCTCATTTATCCAGACGGATATTAAAGATAAGTAGTATATATTTTTTAACATTAAAAAGTGAACTATATACTTACCATATTACATATAAGTAACTTATTACAACGAATGCGTTTTAAAAACAATTTTTAATCATTTGTTCAGTACGTTTCAGTCTGAATCGCTATCAATAACGGCGTAGACTCTCTTAAATAAATTGCGTGCTTCGCGATGTTTTGTCGGTGATTCAGATGTTTTCGTCAGTTCCTTGCTAGAGGAATCCTTACTTCTTTGAGCACGCGTAACGCGTCCTAAAATTCATATACATCACAGTTATTCATTATAATATATATTCACTAGCTTTCGCTAACAATAAGTAGGACATCGCAAACCTTCCGAGATAATATTGCTTGTATTTAATTCCGCAACATCCTTGAGCCTCTCATTTCTCTCCTTTGCTTTCTTGCACTTTTCCAAAGTTGGTCGTCCAGTTATTCCATTCTTTTCTAATAACTGCTGGAGGCACCTTATTCTTGCCACATTCGACTTATATCCAGCCCAGAGATCGTTATAAGATTTCACGTGTATACCAGTAGCTCTAATATACTTTTTCAAAACTTGGATTTTTCTATTGTCTTCGGGCTTCTGAAATAATACAAATACAAGTACATTATTTCATGAATGAAACGTTTACACAGAGCGCCGCCATATTCGATATTCAACTTACAGTACTTCTCCTTCTTCCACCATCCTTCGAAGTACTATCTTTACTGTCGCTTTCATCTTCGCTCTTACTTTTCAACGAGTCCGCATCAGATAGACTCTCGTCTAGCTTCTTATCCTCCACTGTCGCAGAGCCTTCGTCTTCCTCATTCTCCTCGTCTTCTTGTTCCACCGATTTCCGAGTTCCTTTTTTCGGTCTACCTCGTCCTCTTCGTGACTCCGTAGGTGATTTTGTAGTCTTTGTACTCGTTGCTTTCTTAATTTTTCTTTTAGTTCGTGGACTGTAATCTTCGTCCGATACATCGTCGTTTGCTTCGGAATCGGTATTTTTGGCTTTACCAAACGACCCTCGACCACTTTTCTTTCCCTTCTTCGCAGTCTGCTTAGATTTCACTTCGAACAATTGCTGCGAATCAGATTTCTCCGCTTCGGAAGAACTAACATCCAGCTCCGAATCGTTAGGTTTGGCTTTGACAATTATCGTTTTTGGTTTAGGCTTTTTGTCCTTCTCTGCTTCGCTATCGGAAGAGCTCGAAGTTTCCTTGTCACTGGCACACTCGACCGAAAGTTCTAAACCTTCTACCACTTCAGCATCCTCTACCTGTGTTTTGCTGCGTTTATTCTTCCTTTTAACATTACCCTCCTCTTTTCCCGTTTCTTTGTCCTTTACAGTTGTTTCTTCGTCGTCGACATTTGTCGCAACCTCGGTAGATGTATTATCCTTTCGAGTCGAAAAGAAAGACACGAGCAATTATAATGTAAGAATGTTTAAAATATTATATATAATATAATATTTCAGAGATTTAAGCTAATTTTATTACCTTCTGTTCTTCGTCCGTTGCATCCCGAGTCCTATCCTTTTTCTCAATCGGAATATTGTTTATAGTACACGCTTCCGCATCATTTTCACTATTGGACTTGTCGTCGTTATCACTATTCGACTTGTCGTTTTCGCTATCGGACTTGTTTTCGCTATTGGACTTCTCATCGATTTCGCTATCGGACTTTGCGTCATGGACCTCTTTCGTATCTACATTCATACTTTCATCCGACACAGATGTATTCTTCGCATCTTTATTATCAGAAGCACTCGTACACTTTGCATCCTGGTTCGCATCTTTAACGGTCCCATTGACTTCGTGGATCGACTTAGTCTCGTGTTCTTCGGATGCTGTTTCCTTCACAGACACGCAAGGCTTTTTAGCGGGTAATTGCATCTTCTTGTCTTCCAAAGTTTCTTCCCGCTGTCTCTTTTGTGTGGGTTCGTTATCACCTACAGAAGCATCGGAAACTTCCAAAGCAGGCGCTTCATCTTGCGCTTCTTTGTCACTTTGATCGGATTCAACCATTTTTACAAATTTACCTAAAATGTTGAAAAATCAAAAACACTTTAAGTAATTACATGAAATCCCCTGCTTGCTAATTAAACTCTTCTTGTTTGCTATTGACAATATGAAATGGCCTTAACAGCTAGTGAATGAATATTAACTGAACAAGCATATGTATATGTATGTATGCATATATATATGCACATGTAGTAAATTGTTAAGTACTGATGAGCAGCTAGCAAAATATTTTATCATTTAAGGCTTTACAGCATCACTGATATCATCACTGGTCCCAACTGGCCCAATGGAGAAAAACGCAGTTGACTTACGATGTGAAAATCGCCTATCAATGTTCGATTAATTATCTGACGAGTGGTGATCGCAACGTTTGCGCGGCAAAATCTACGACGCGCGGTGCGGTAACTACGTGATCGCTATTGGTGTTGAGCCACCTATAGGCTATACTATATAGCCGCTATAGGGGTATAGTATAGTCCTGTCGTAAATTACGAGAATCATACACTTCGTACTCTCTAGATATTTTCCAATATTTTAGACACTTTAATTTGAAATACGCCTTGTATTTCGAGTAGAACTATTATTTAAATTATCAGATTGACCAACTTTAAACATATTTCATAATTGCATCAAGTTCCAATACACGTACATGCATTGACATTCTTATGTAGGTATTGGTAGGTATGCAGGTACATATATCGTAACGTTCGGTAACGTTGCTCGTATCACTTTTCACGCGAAGTTTGTTTACATGATCAACTAACCACAGAGTAAAACCATACAATTGAATCATTGTATGTATACATTTAATACGCGCTTTATCGCATCGCTCGTATTTATATTGATTATACACAAATAGATCGTTGCGTGGCAGGTAACAGGTATATGTAGTGCATTTATAAATTGTATAAAGTTGGTAGAAAGTGTTAAGAATGAAGCATAAGAAAGAGAAGAAATCTAAACACGAAAAGAAGAAATCGAAAAAGTACGACCGAGAGCATAAAAGGCAGAGAGAATGCGACGAAACTAGTTCAAGTAGTGTGAGTTTTAACTTAGTTTAACTTAACCCATACATCCATTTGAGTTATTTGTAGTTTAACCTCCTGAAATATTGCCATTTCTAATATCCACCCTGCTAATAATTACAAAGGTAGTACAATTTTAGAACAGTAGCGAAGATGAAGGAGAATGGGTGGAGAAGCCAACGTCTGAATCTGCTTCCATGGAAGAAAATTCATCTATTTCATCGACGGATCGAAAGACAATCCAGAAAAGGGACGATTGGATGAATCTGAAAAGCATATTCCCGTGTGTATTTAATGAGAAAAAATCAGCATCTTCGAACCGGGATAAAAATGCCGATAAACCTGATTTGGATAAATTGGGTCAAAGCAATAGGGAATTAAATCCATACTGGAGAAACGGCGGTGGCGGTCTACCGGCTATAGATTCGATGAAAACAGATACCGGTCCAGTAGCGGATGCAAATTGGTTGAAGAAAAGCCTTAGACGAGCGCAAGAACAAGCAGAACGCGAGGGAAAGAGTCTAGAGGACATAGCGGCCGAAAGATGGGGTGTAAGTCTGCATTATTATTTGGGTCTAGCGCAAACAAATAGTTGCGGTAATAATATTAATTTCTTTTAGTCTTTAGAAGCCATACAGGAAATGATATATAACGCAGAAAGGACGTCAAAGAGAAGTAAATCAGATAAAATTGTGGATAGTAGTAGAAAATCCAGATTGGAGAATCAATCGAGAGGCTGTGAAAGATACGAAAGTAATAGGTTTTATTCGTCTTGTTCTACTGGGTCAAGGAGGAGCATAGAAAGTAGTCGTAGATCTAGGTCCAGAAGTCAGGACAGACATAAAGAGCATAAAAAATATGACGGTCCACGATATGAAAAACAACAGAAACACAAGTATAAAAAACCCATGGATGATGATTGTTCTACTAACACTTTGTATAAAATGCATTCCTCTGGTAGCAAAAAATGGCAGAGGGCAAAAATATCAGATAAAACTGAAGAGAGTCAAGTTGATTCAGATCCTCGGAAAATAGAAACTATTAGTATTCAGAGTAACAGCAGCAGCAACAGCAACAACAAAGATGGCATAAAAAGTACTGAAATTAAGCCTATAACGGAAGCAGAAATGAACAAGTTAGGAGCAAAGATAGTTAAAGCCGAAATAATGGGAAATACTGTACGTTAAGATGCAGATTCTTGAATTATTATACACTTAGAATCTGTGCTACTAAATTTACGTAAATTCCTGGCAATATTTTCTTTGTAGGAACTTGCCGCTGAACTAAAAAGTCAACTGAAAAGAGCTAGAGAACTTACTGCAAAAGCTGTTCAATTACGCAAAACGGATGAAGTTCAAGACGTCATTCTTACGCACACCGATAATAAGGGTATGTATCGAAAATGAAAGAATCGCCGAGGTAGATGATTTATTAAAAGCTGCTTATACGTAATAGGTATTACAAGACCGTTGCAGTCCGGAAGTCAGTCTGTAGATTCCTCCAGACAAACCAGACAAAAGAATCTGCAGACACATGTTTCTGGAAAAAGAGTGCGGCATTACGTTGATGACGATAAATATACATTGCAGCAATTAGTACGTATTCGACTGATACCGACCGATATGAAATAATGACGATAATGACGTTAGATGCGAGTAAAATAATAAATAATTTCAGTTTGAACGTGAGAAAGGAAGGTCCGTGAATGAAGATGATGCCACATTTGTCAAAATTGCTTCTAAGGTACATATACAATATACAATAATCTTTTCTTCTTTTTTTTTTTAAACCAGCTGTATAAGTAAACATGTTTGGTAACTACTTTACAGAATATGGATATGGATGATATATTTGAGGAACAAATTACGCGTACTACGTTAGATCGGAAACAAGGCGACAAGAATCGGTCGCTTGCTATCAAGGAACACAAACAACTATCGAAAAATTTGGACAGTTGTCGTTGGTGCATTGATTCCGAATATATGTTGAAACATATGATTGTTTCAATGGATTCTGAAATCTGTTTGAGCCTTCCTCATTATACATCTTTGACTGATGGGCATTGCATACTAACACCTATACACCATGTTGCTTGTCAATTACAATTGGACGAGAATATTTGGGAGAGATTGAAGGTATAACCACACTCTTCCGATATCTTATATGAAAAATCAGCTATTATTTTAGAATTTCTTTTCATCATCAGATATATAAACGAGTTTTATACAACATGTTTATGGACCAAAACCAATATCCAGTGTTCTATGAAATTTACAAGAGTCGTCACAAATTTCCGCATATGCAATTGGAATGTATTCCTTTACCAAAAGAAATTGGCGAATCGGCACCGATGTATTTCAAAGTAAATATGTCAATGACAAAGTGGCTTATAATTGTACACCGTTAAACTTAATATCTAATGTTCTCGGTATAGAAAGCCTTATTAGAGTGCGAGACAGAGTGGTCGATGAATAAGAAGATAGTAGACCTTGAACACAAGGATGTACGTCAAGCTATTCCAAACGGTTTATCCTATTTCGCGGTAGAATTTGAAAGAAACAAAGGATATGCTCATGTCATCGAGGACGAACACATGTTCCCGAAGAATTTTGCGGAGGTAACTTTGTCCTGCAGAAAGCTGTTTAAGGGGCCTCTCTACTTTCACGGCCTAAAAATGAGCGCGAGATTTTTGGGAATATTTGAGATTTTTTTTAAGAGGTACCTTCAAATTATATAATTTGAAAATATAATTTTTGCCTATGTTTGTACATATTGAGGCAATATTTAAAAAAAAAATTAATTAAGAAAAGGGTACCTAAAACTATCAACGCGTTTTTCTCAAAACTGTTTTTCGAATTGGTTAGCATATTTCAAAAACCAATTACCCGATTCACTTAAAACTTGCTATATATCTTCAGTAGATGTCCCATTCTCGTTGGTACTAAAACTAAGTCGGTTTTTACACAAATTAGACTTGCGACTTAAAAAACTAGCGAATTTTTTACAGAAATCGATATCTGTTTTAGATGCAGCCATTTTTTAATTTAATTTTCACCATAACTCCAGATATACCTAACCACTATTTTTGCATAGAATTTTTTTCTTCATATTCTCTAAAGATTGGCAAATGAAGCCACAAAGCTGGAAGTAAATATATTTAATAGTTTTATTTTAAAAAATTCCCAAAGTTCGCATCATTTTTCGTCTGTCACGGTAGGGAGACCTCCTACACTTAAAAATATTCTTTAACCGAGGAATTTTGTTTGATTTTTTTTCAGGAGATCATAGGTGGAATGTTAGATTTAGATCATGACGTATGGCGAAAGCCAAAGAAAGAAAATTTTGATCGGCAACGAGAGAAAGTATTAAAATTTTCAAAAATATGGGAAAAGTATGACTCTGGAATAACGGATCATGCTTAATAAAGTTGTACATAGGAATGCAAGTTCACGTTTCTTTCTTCAAAATTCAAAATGTGTACATGTACATGTACATATCTTATATTCAGTTCTTCCCTTCACTGTAAAATCCGGCCACCGGCACTTTCTGTAGAATATCTTTCGCGACAGACGGAAACATTGAAAACACTTTAAAACATGTTCCCATTTTATCGCTGTCCATTATCATTCGATATCCAGATTCCAAATGTTCTCTTTCTTCTTTTGTTGCATTTTTCAAAAGCATTTGTAACCTTACGTCTATTCCAAGGCTTTTCAAAAAGCTTGTTTGAGTCACTGGTCCAAATGTAATCAACCTGTTGTCTTTCTCTGCGATCTTTCTCAGTGCCGCGAAATCGACATCTGCGGTCAGATCTGCAGATCCTGGGCGCGACAGAGGATCGTGTATCTTGTGCTGGGAAAATGCACGGAAAGTATCAGTTTTGTCACCATTGTGACCATAGTCACAAATTAAAGCAACTCCCCCGCATTCCCATAAATGCTCCGCTATATAATCTATTATTACTAAACTTTCTGGGCTTATCTCTACGTGATCCTGTTTCTCGTCGCTCTACAAAATAATGATTTATTTAAGTTTCATTTGGTACTTTCTTCTACTAGCAACGATATAAGAGAATTACATGCCTACCGATATGTAAACAGTGGCAGGGGTTGGTGCATTTGATAATACAAAACGAAACTTTTCTTCCGCACTTCCTTCGACTACATCCACTAGAACTTCGCTCCATCCTCTGTCAGTTCTCTGAAGCGAGAATTGTTTTATTCGTTCAATGTGTACGAAGAATTTTCCAGTAAATATAGCAATGCCTCGCATACCTGGAACTTGTGTATCGGTAGCGCATCAAAAAATTCATGGGCTAAAAATATGCTGAATTTCTTAGGTATGTACTTGATAGAATCATACCAATATATAGTCACACCATCTTCCGTCAGACCTTCTCTATAATAAGTAACGGAGGTTGGTTGAATCTCATTTCTTTTAATATCGTGTTCTTTGGTCGTTTTACACAAATTCTGTGCCTGAATCGATGAAAGAGCAGGACTTATTTCCACCAAATGTATCGATACATTGTTCAAGATGCGTAATTGCTTAAACACCTGTGCAATAAATGTGTATTTACATGAAAGATTGTTACTTTTCGCGTGAAAAGAAACGTTAAAAGCATACCCGCAATATATCTTTAATTAAAGTTCCTCTACCTGGGCCTAGTTCTATAATTTGAAAGGGACACTTGGAAAGTTTCATCTTTTCGTGTACCATCCATACAGCTATCATCTGGGGAACAATGAAACTATAAATGACAATTATGTATGAAAAGATTACGAGCATCAAATGTAAGTTTGCTTCTATACTTCTCCAAATAATTGTGTAATTTCTGGAGATGTTGTGAAGTCACCCTTTTCGCCAAAAACATCTTTGTTCATGTAATAACCTGCAGTTGGATGAGTTAAAACTTCTTTCATATAATCTGCCACAGATATTGGCCCGCATGACAGAATTTTTGAGTATAAATGTCGATAGAGATTTTGCGACTTTGCTTGATCCAAAGATATGGAATTGGATGATGAGTAAAAGATGCAGTTTATCTTTTGCCAATTTAGTAACTCTTTTGCATCAAAGATCTTATAGTTGTCGATATATTTTTTAGATATTCGACATGTTCGCAGCATGCTTAAGAAACAAACTGTTTACGGTATAGTGCTTATAAGTCAGATACAAAGATACAAAGCAGACCTTACTCACCTTACGAGAAGTTTGTCACACAAACTGAAATACCAACGTAGCTGTGAGCTGTGACGTAAATAGTAGTATTTAATTTTAATTCTTGTCGCTGATGGCACTGTAACCTTATTTCATTGTGAAGCGATAAGGTTGGGGGCGACACGAAAATGGTAAGGTCAAATGTGGTTAGATACAGTGATACCAGATCGGGGACGGGTTTCCTCGAGAATTTCCCCCACCTCGCATGCACACTATGCAGGAGTCGCGATGTGATCTACACGCACGTGATTGGTGCATAGTGTGCATGCGAGGTGGGGGAAACTCACGAGGGAACCCGTCCCCGATCTGGCATCACTGGTTAGATACGGTTAGATACTAGGAGCCCCCTAGATTAGATTGGAGGAGCTAAGTTTTTCGTAAATTTTGTTGAAATTATCTTCTATTTTAATTGATTTTGTTAAAGGTTCTAGTCGGAGGAGCTAAATTTTATCGTAAATTTAGTTGAAACTAACATCTATTTTAATTGATTACTTTAAAATTTCTAGTCGGAGGAGCTAAATTTTTGGGGGATTAAAGGGAATTAACTTCTTCCATACATGAGTCATGTTTATGGGGAGGGATTCTTTTTACCTATCGTATCTTTTATACGTTTTCTGTGTACATACTTTGATGATACGGTAGTAGAATTAGACCGCGTTTAAATGTATTCTAAATACATTTTCATGTTTAATTTAACCTTTATTCCTAAAGGTTAAATTGGGAAGATACCCTTGTTAGGTTATCACTTGAACGTAGCCACGGAAATATATATAATTGATAGATAAAGCAGGAGCGAAATTTGAAAGCAGATGTATGCGCGTGATTGAGAAAGTATTATTAAGGATGTGCGATGCGGGTGGCGTACGTGGGAAAGATCTTGGGCAGAGCTCGAAAACAGGAAGAAGACACCAATTAACAGACCCCGAAACGAATCGCGAGTTTCTTCTAAGTCACGTAATCTTTTGAGAAGGCCTTGTCCTTTGTTAGTCTTTAGGAGTGTCGATTGACTCCAGAAGTGTTGGCGACGCTGAGGAAGTCATAAATTTCCTTCAAGGGTTGTTTTCTCGATCCTCGGAGTAGAGCCTACTTTCTCTTCTCACGTGGGCACCCCGCTGTGTAACGGAAAAGCGCGCTTTCATCGAGTTTCCACCACCCCGAAGACGGAGGGAAAGATGGATGCCGATTCGCGGGGGCGTACGGACATCCGAAGGACGGCCTACCGCTTGGAGCTGATGCATCCTCCATCCTGATTGGACTACGAAGATCTATGGGAGGACTAGGAGGATTTGGCCAACGACTTCAGCGAGGACCTCGGAGGATACTTTGAAACGTTACATTCATTCTGTCTTTAACCAGCTTCCCAAACAGTTGAATAAAACTCCAAAATTTAACTTATAAATAGTTTCTTGTATTGTGTTTTATTTGAAACTCCCGCACTCCGACGAGCAGAGCGGTTCAGCGCTCCACGGGCACCAACCCGCGTTCTCATCGCAATTTTCCCATAAAAATACGTAACACCCTGATAGCCAGATCTGGGGAGCAGAATCTGACGTCAAAACGGTAGTCGTCTGTGTCCGCATTTGGCTGCGTTCTGAGGTGCAGAGCCTGATATCAGTGCCCGAGGTCAGATCAGCAGCAGATCGACAGCAGATTCTGCCGTCTGCTTGGCACAGCCAACAGCGCCATCTAAGGGCCAGAATTACCAAACTATTCCCTACGCGTGACGTCACATGGCCGCCCCTACGCACCAACACAAATGTAGCGTTATTGCTGCAGGCGTATCCCTACCCCTATATAACCTGCCATCAGATTGTGCAGTTCATTAAATAATTCATTCTACTTATTTCCAAAAATATTTATTCAGTCTTTACAATTGTTACAGAATACTATAAGTAGCGCATATAAATTCGAGGAAGAACTTTAAATATTTACATTTATAAATTCATATGCAATACGTCCCGTAACCAGTGGTACCTATTCGGTGCGATATGAGAAAATTTCCTATATTTTTGACTTCTTTTTTTCTGTAGAATCACCATATTCCGTATTGTATTAGCACTGAAAACAAATAGAACATTAGTATAAAATTAAACGTAACGTATGAATAAACAGGATATATGCGATACTTACTTCAGCTCTATCTCCGCATAGCACACACCCTAGGCGATCATGCATGCTCCTGCGAACATTAACATTTATAATAAAACATGTGTTAAATTATTATTTACGAAACAAGACGCTAAGCATTCGCACTTCTCGCATAACCCCATTTTTGGGTCTTGCAGATAATGTAACTCTCGATTTCCGTGATGTAGATAATTGGAAATTATTCAGTACCATAATTACGTTTGCTTTCTGGATACATCGAGATGATTTGTCTGGATATTGATGCTTTGAATTCCGTGGAATATTTTTCGAGCGATCGTCTTCAAGCACAACGGATAATACTTTGAACAAACGATATGTAGATGTAACACGTGTACCAATGTGGTGGTACAATGCGCTACGCTCGAATTGGCTGCGCCATAGTACCGAAACTCGTGATTGGTCAAGACTCTACGTCTAGTTTGCGTTCGTTTGCGAGGTCTGAGGTGGCGGTGGCAGTCACTGGCAGTGGCAGGCAGTGCCGACAAAATCGAAAAATATTCCACGCGATTCTAAGCATCAATATCAAAGAGTTGTAGTTGTGTAATTGGATAATTCAGCTGAAGCAGTATTTTGCGCATTTTTCATATCGATGAAGCGCACACTCGAAAATGCAGCAGGTGATTGCATTTAACGCCATTTATGTAAAAAATTCCTTACCTGTAAAGTAAAAATATACACGATTAATAAATAATCGCTCTAGTTACAGTATGCACGATTAGTTACATCGCAATTCGCATCGGCTCATAATCTATAAGCACTAGTTGCAAAATTTTCTTTAATATCGACCTGTTTACAAAGGGAATCTATGGCCACAGACGAGGTATAGACCACAGACCAGGTATATGTCTATACGTGGCAATACGTCTATATAAGGAAATACCATAGATATTTGAAATTCGTTTGTGGTAATGCCACAGGCCACTTCGTCGCTGCGTATACCTCGCCTGTGGCACAGACGAGGTATAGGATAGACCTATCAACCAATGTATTTTTCTGTCACCGGTTTGGGGGGTCCTAGGCCCCCGTACCATTTTAGTGTCGCATGCAACGTTACCGGCGAAGTCTCGAAACAGATTGTAACGCTACGCGTGGTAGGAATTAGAATTCATGACGGGTATAACCACAGACGAGGTACGGAATAGACCTATCACCTTATGGGACTTCGTGTCACCGTCGACGAAGTATAGAATAGACCTATCACCGCAGACCAGGTATAGAATAGACCTATCACGGAATGTAATTTTGTGTCACACGCTCGGGGGGCTCGCGAGCCCCCTTACCATTTTCGTGTCACACCCAACGTTATCGATTCAGTCTAAAATAAGATTACAATGCTATGAGTGGTAGGAATTGAAATTAAATCTTATCGGAAACGTTTAAAATCTAAAACGGCATGAACGTTAAGACTAATTTCAAGAAACATGTTGCATAATTCCGTTTACTAATACATTTTGATAGAAGCATAATTTGCACTTATTTCCATAAATTTCGATTATAAATATTATATAAATACAACCACGTAATAAACATTTGTACATCTCTTAGTTAGGTTATATTTTCGGTCACTTCGAAGAGTGGATTTTCTGTCCTCGAAATGACAGAAAATATACTTAACCTATATGCTACAGGATAATAAATGTTTATTGGATATTTCGTTCTTTTGGGCTACATTTGTGAACTTTTTATGACTTAACATCCTTCTAAAATATTATTATTACGCCTCAACGATATATTTATGAAGTCGATGAGTGTAATTATTCGTGGTTAAGAAATCAAAATTTCCTATTCATAACGTCATTTTTTTAGTACATTTCATCGAAATAATAAGTTTTAGCTTAATTTGTTTATGTTTGCCAAATTCATGCCTTTTATTAGACTCTACTTGATTTTAGCATCAATTTTCATGTTTACAGATTTCTATGCTTGATTAGAGGTGTGACTATCGATTATTGATAGATTATCGATATCTTATTGATATTTAATAATATATCGACAATATCGTTAAGATATCGTTAAGACGAATAGATCTATTCGCCTCTTCTAGAAGAGGCTGAGGTAGAATATAACACACTTTGTTGCAGCAACGATGCAAATAACAATTTTAAAGACATTGTTAAGCAACGATACATATTCATACTTTTAAAGATATCGTTTTCGATACTCAGCAGCTCAGCACCGATGTTTTCGCCCATTCACAACGGTGTTCTTCGGTGCTGGATAGCGCCGTGAATGGGCCCAGCACCGGTTTTTACGGTGCTCACTTTTCGTTGCCAACGGCGCAGACCTTTTTTCGCATAGAATGCAACGCATTATTTGTATAATAAAGTCAATCAGAATCTATTTGTTTGTATTTGAATTCACGGCGCTGTCCAGCACCGAAAAACACTGAATGGGCTCAGCACCGATATTTTCGTCCGTTCACAACGGTGTTTTTCGGTGCTGGATAGCGTCGTGTATGGGCCCAGCAACGCTTTCTACGCTGCTGACCTTTTTTCGTGTATACCTCAGCTGATTTCCCAGGTAGCACACGTCGTCTATAAGTCGTGTGCTATCTGGGTCTATTCGCGACAACGATATTTTAACCATATTATCAATATATCGAAATATCGATAACATTTCGATAGTCACACCTCTAGCTCAAAGTGACAGAAATTATAACCTATATGCTATACCCAATTTCATAAATATACCGTTGCGGCGTAACAACCATATTTTGGAAGGATGTTAAGTTATAAAAAGTTCACAAATGTAGCGTAAAGGAACGAAATAGCCAATAAACATTTAGTGTCATATAGCATATAGGTTATATTTTCTGTCACTTCGAAGAGGGGACTACATAATAATCACGCGCATCCAGACTGCGCATTTTCCCTAGCCTGGGCGGCCGCATGAAAGGGGAACTTTCCCCACCCTACATTAGCGGTAGTTGGAACGATATTTCTGAGCTTGGGTACGCGGAAAATTTGACTTGCGGTCCCAAGCGGGAAAAAAGTTCATTAAATTTCATTAAATTCTTTATATTTAGTGGGATTATTACTAGGGACTGTAGCCGTACTTATTTCTTTTATATTTCGAAGAACTGTCTTTAAATGTTTAAATAATTACTTTAAGCCACCCTGTCATTCAATTGACTAACCTGCTAAGAAAACTATTAAAAATGTTATATTACGCGGCTAAATACAGCTTTTCTGACTTTCTTTCTTCCATAAAATATGGTAAGATCGGATTTTTCGAGTCGGTCTTATAAACGTTTTACAACATTTACGCTTGAGACAACGCAATACAGCATTTCCTCTAGTTCCTATCACTTTTCTAAATATGGAAACATAGATATCAGGTTTACATAGATTTCTAAAATTGTTCAGAAGCTACCGACTCTTTATAACAACATGTTGGTCGGCGCTTGGAAGGAATACAGAGCCATTAATATGCAGTATCCTCTAATGGAAAAATAATTTTTCAATATTTTTATCATTATGCAAACATCTGTATTGTATGTCAGATTTGTCTACTAAAATGAAACCAATTACGACGCAGTTTGGTATGAGGAAGGTACGGCAAAAAATTGGTACAGAAAGAGGAAAAATAATAACATATTTTTTTAAAATCCAGAAAATAATACGATAGCGAACGTTCAGTAGATGTGCGGCTTTTTTCTCATCGATTGTTGAGGTCAAAGCCATCGAAAAGTTAGTCTTTTTTTTTTAAACAGACGCCGTTCCCAGAAACGCGATACACCTGAAGGCAAAAATCAATGCGACTTGAAATGTCTTGCAAGCAGAGCTCGCTAAATCAGGCGTTTGCTCTTAACGAATCTTTACCATTTTTTATTTTGTTTAAATGCTAAACAAGTAAAATATGAAAAAAGTGGGTAGGTAGTGATTTATTTTTAGGGTTGCCATAATTGTCAAGCTTTGATACGGAACATTTAAATGCTAATTAAATAAAACATGAAAAAAGTGGGTAGGTAATGGTTTATTTTACTCTGAAAAATATTTCACGGGAACAGTGAAATACGGGACAGTCCCGTATATACAGGACGTATAGCAACTCTACATATGTACATACCTACTTGCCCGAATGTAAGAAAGTACTAGAAATTGAAGAATTGACTCGCTTTATGAATATATTTATTTCGATGGTCACGAACAGTGGACTCGAGAAGGTCTTCCTCGAGTCAAGGCCTGGAATAGACTGCCTTTCCATTCCGTGGAAAGTCTCCTCTTGTCCTTTTGGGAAACTCCTAAAGACCCCGATGCCAATTTACGATCTTTATGGCGTCGCGCTGGTCGGGCCCATCGTCGCTGTACGCGTCACGCTAGCCGCATCTGCTTACACTCAACCATGCAGCCCCTTTTACAAGGTGGTGCGTCAATATTTCTAACACGAATCACGTCGTATTTGATTTTCCTTTTATTAACAAAATCTCACTAATATGCCGTAAATGCTCGAATCGAGCCGAAACAGAGAATGTAAAAATTTCACCTTATGATTAGCTTAACATGTGTACATACATGTTTTCCGCTTTTAGCTACTGATTACGGCTTTTGCAGAATTTATAGAAGAAAGTAAAATCTAGAAGCCTAGCTTGTCCGTGGACCGACATCGACATGCGAAAATCAGACGCACGGAGAATGCAAGAGACAATGTAGTATTATACTTTGTTGCCGCTGCCAGAATGATCGTTTGTCGCGTAAAGGACCTCCGTGCCGTTTCCCTCCCATTTTATCTCACACGCAAGTCACGACGTCCGTAAAACAGGACCTTTTTTTTACTTGTGCTTTAAAAAATACCATAACTGTTTTCTCATATGTACATATCTAGGAATAATGAAAACAGACCTCAACGCAAGCGATACGCTCGGGTACTTACATCGGAGATGTTCTTTACAATTTTTAAATCCATACAATAGTTAATAAGGAAAGGGCCAATCAATTTGTAACGAAACGTAGAGTTTTAACTACTAATTTATCGTTCCCAAGTAATAAATAAACTATTGCAAAATGTCCTCGGGTGCCGAAAACTACGAATATAAATTTAAAAAAAACGTTTGGATTCCTTGTTCTCAATGATTTATACGTGTCGTAGGATGGACACCGGGCTATACTTCCGAAAACCGGTCAAATCCGATTGGGCTGAAATTTTGCAAATAGGTTCATGTTGCATAAAAATAATGTTTGCGAGAAGGATTTTTGGCGACTCGAAAATTTTTTTTTTACCATTTCAATGTCATTCCCTACCTTACCGACAGAGCGGAGAATCTGATACAACAGTTATTCAATGCATTCTCCTTATTAATATCCTAAAATCTATAGAACAGAGATCAACTTAGAAAGAGATATCAGCTTGATACTGGGTATTAGTATTGGTTTGGGTTAGATTTGGGCGGGGGGCGCGCGCCCGCTCGCGGGCGCGTAAAGCATGGTAGCGAACCGATGTGAGTTTGCACGGGGCCAAGCCCCGTGCGTAAGGCGTCTAGCTAGAAGAGAGAGCAGATTAATTTGACTCAAATTTTGCGTACAGCTTTTTTTTTGCACATGTACGAATCGAAGGTCCTGGATCAGGATGAGAAGGCGCTGTTTTATTTTTTATCACACCTATCTTGTGAGTGTTGACAGTCGCGGTCGCTGGGCCCGTGACTCGTGCGCCTATTCCAGAGATAGAAACAATGTTGCGAGAAACATTTTTAGCCGGTCGCTGGGCCCGTGACTCGTGCGCCTATGCCAGAGATAGAAACAATGTTGCGAGAAACATTTTTAGCCATTTAAGTTAGGATCCAAAATTCAGTTAAAACTGCGCCTTCAGAGCATTCGGAACGTATCTGGAAGTGTATAGTAATTGTTAAGTTAAGTACCATGAATCTATTTTCTTTATCAAAAAAATTAAATAACCGAGAGGACACGATTCAATGGCTTAGGGAAATTGAATTGATTCCTACTGGAAAGTTTTGTGCCAAACACAAAAGAGAAATGAATTATGTTGAAGAACCGGAAGGTTTAGGCCGTTTCCGATGCCGCAAGCATCAGAAATACAATCACAGTATTTCTGCAGCGCATAATACATGGTTCTTATTTTTCTTCTTATTATTATTATTATTATCATCATCATCATCATCATCATCATCTAGTTTATATTGTATTATATCTTGTTGATTTTATGTGAAAATAGGTTCGAATTTTGTCATGTCAGCATTGAGGCGTGCATAATAATTACTTACGCTTTTGCTAGACGATTTACATTCGAGCAAGTACGGCATGAATGCAGTATTGTTGAGGGTCAAACAGTTTCCTCAGAAACTGTAGCAGACCGATTTTCTTTCTGCAGAGAGGTGTGTACTCTGGCTCTCGACAAAAATTATATTGCAGATGGGTTAATTGGGGGCCCTGACACTATTGTCGAAATCGACGAGTGCAAAATTGGTAGAAGAAAATTTGAAGGAGGGCGTTTAAGAGAAGGCAAATGGATTCTTGGTATGATATATATATGTTACTGTTATTTTATACATTTTTTAGGTAGTTATGTAGTTTATTGGGTTTTTGGAAATTTCGCTATTAATTTTTATCGTTCGAAAGGGATGATAGAGCGTGGCGGAGGCAAGTACCGCTTGGAAATATGTCCAGGAAATAAGCGTGATGAAAATACGCTTATTTCACTTATTCAAAAACATGTAGTAGCGGGAACAAAAATTATAACAGATTGCTGGAAGGGGTATGCAAATTTAGAGAAATATGGATATGTTCATGAGACGGTGAATCACTCCACAAATTTTGTGGATCCAGACAGTGGAGCATATACCCAAACCATTGAAGCGTCGTGGCGGGCTTTGCGGGCTCGTTTGAGTAGGGTCGGAATTAAAGATGACACCATGATTGATCACATCTGTGAATATTTATGGCGGTATGAAGTGAAGAAGTCAGGCAGAGACCCATTTGAAACGTTATTGAATGATATTAAATATGTATATACAGAAGAATAATAAAGAGAATGCATTGAATAACTGTTGTATCATCGACGAAGTATAGAATAGACCTAACACCTTATGGGACTTCGTGTCACCACCCAAACTGTATTACCGACCCATAACTCGAGGACTGAATTTAGCGGCCTCTGCTCATGAACAGCGTCCAACTTAGGAACTACTCTGAAATGTGTTGAAATGCTGAAAGGTGTGCGTGATTGTATACGTGTGACTTGTTTAGAGTGAGAGTTTGACAGAGGACAGGCTTTTGTTACGCTACGCTTTGGCTCGGTTTGTCAGCGACTCACGAGGATTCGCGTGGATTTTTCTCCGAAAATCTATTTCGGTGATCTCTTCTTGAAAGCTTATACAAGCTATAAATTGCAAGATGACATTGATTGTTAGTACTTTACGTGTAGTAGAACACTTAACTAACATTTTCGCGAGTCGTATGTCGAAAAATATTAAAAATTGACGCTGTTACTGACATTCCCACAAATCTCTGCACTCCGCGCATGTCTAAATAGACGGTGCCCATCCTACGACACGTATAAATCATTGAGAACAAGGAATCCAAACGTTTTTTTTAAATTTATATTCGTAGTTTTCGGCACCCGAGGACATTATGCAATAGTTTATTTATTACTTGGGAACGATAGATTAGTAGTTAAAACTCTACATTTCGTTACAAATTGATTGGCCCTTTCCTTATTAACTAGTATATGGATTTAAAAATTGTAAAGAACATCTCCGATGTAAGCACCCGAGCGTATCGCTTGCGTTAAGGTCTGTTTTCATTATTCCTAGATATGTACATATGAGAAAACAGTTATGGTATTTTTAAAAGCACAAGTAAAAAAAAAGGTCCTGTTTTACGGACGTCGCGACTCGCGTGTGAGATAAAATGGGAGGGAAACGGCACGGAGGTCCTTTACGCGACAAACGATCATTCTGGCAGCGGCAACAAAGTATAATACTACATTGTCTTCTTGCATTCTCCGTGCGTCTGATTTTCGCATGTCGATGTCGGTCCACGGACAAGCTAGGCTTCTAGATTTTAATTTCTTCTACAAATTCTGAAAAAGCCGTAATCAGTAGCTAAAAGCGGAAAACATGTACGTACACATGCTAAGCTAATCATAAGGTGAAATTTTTACATTCTCTGTTTCGGCTCGATTCGAGCATTAACGGCATATTAGTGAGATTTTTTTAATAAAGGGAAAATCAAATACGACGTGATTCGGGCAAGTAGGTATGTACATATGTAGAGTTGCTATACGTCCTGTATATACGGGACTGTCCCGTATTTCACTGTTCCCGTGAAATATTTTACAGAGTAAAATAAACCATTACCTACCCACTTTTTTCATGTTTTATT
Organism: Andrena hattorfiana; assembly: GCA_944738655.2. Lineage (NCBI taxonomy): Eukaryota > Metazoa > Arthropoda > Insecta > Hymenoptera > Andrenidae > Andrena > Andrena hattorfiana. The sequence goes on along the minus strand of OX122892.1, from coordinate 30,170,571 downwards.
TAATTAGCATTTAAATGTTCAATGACAATTATGGAAACCCTAAAAATAAATCACTACCTACCCACTTTCTTCATATTTTATTTGTTTAGCATTTAAACAAAATAAAAAATGGTAAAGATTCGTTAAGAACAAACGCCTGATTTAGCGAGCTCTGCTTGCAAGACATTTCAAGTCGCATTGATTTTTGCCATCAGGTGTATCGCGTTTCTGGGAACGGCGTCTGTTTAAAAAAAAAGACGAACTTTTCGATGGTCTTGACCTCAACAATCGATGAGAAAATGGCCGCACATCTACTGAACGTTCGCTATCGTATTATTTTCTGGATTTTAAAAAAATATGTTATTATTTTTCCTCTTTCTGTACCAAATTTTTTGCCGTACCTTCCTCATACCAAACTGCGTCGTAATTGGTTTCATTTTAGTAGACAAATCTGACATACCATACAGATGTTTGCATAATGATAAAAATATTGAAAAAATATTTTTCCATTAGAGGATACTGCATATTAATGGCCCTGTATTCCTTCCAAGCGCCGACCAACATGTTGTTATAAAGAGTCAGTAGCTTCTGAACAATTTTAGAAATCTATGTAAACCTGATATCTATGTTTTCATATTTAGAAGAGTGATAGGAACTAGAGGAAATGCTGTATTGCGTTGTCTCAAGCGTAAATGTTGTAAAACGTTTATAAGACCGACTCGAAAAATCTGATTTTACCATATTTTATGGAAGAAAGAAAGTCAGAAAAGCATGTATTTAGCCGCGTAATATAACATTTTTAATAGTTTTCTTAGCAGGTTAGTCAATTGAATGTCAGGGTGGCGTAAAGTAATTATTTAAACATTTAAAGACAGTTCTTCGAAATATAAAAGAAATAATTACGGCTACAGTCCCTAGTAATAATCACACTAAATATAAAGAATTTAATGAAATTTAATGAACTTTTTTCCCGCTTGGGACCGCAGGTCAAATTTTCCGCGTACCCAAGCTCAGAAATATCGTTCCAACTACCACTAATGTAGGGTGGGGAAAGTTCCCCTTTCATGCGGCCGGGGCCGCTCAGGCTAGGGAAAATGCGCAGGCTGGATGCGCGTGATTATTATGTAGTCCCCTCCTCGAAATGACAGAAAATATAACCTATATACTATATGACAATAAATGTTTATTGGCTATTTCGTTCCTTTACGCTACATTTGTGAACTTTTTATAACTTAACATCCTTCCAAAATATCGTTGTTACGCCGCAACGATATATTTATGAAATTGGGTATAGCATATAGGTTATAATTTCTGTGACTTTGAGGTAGAGGTGTGACTATCGAAATGTTATCGATATTTCGATATATCGATAATATGGTTAAGATATCGTTGACGCGAATAGACCCAGATAGCACACGACTTATAGACGACGTGTGCTATCTGGGAAAGCAGCTCAGGTATACACGAAAAAATGTCAGCACCGTAGAAAGCGTTGCTGGGCCCATACACGGCGCTATCCAGCACCGAAAAACACCGTTGTGAATGGACGAAAATATTGGTGCTGAGCCCATTCAGTGTTTTTCAGTGCTGGACAGCGCCGTGAATTCAAATACAAACAAATAGATTCTGATTGACTTTATTATACAATTAATGCGTTGCATTCTAAGCGGAAAAAGGTCTGTACCGTTGGCAACGGTGCTCGAAAAGTGAGCACCGTAAAAACCGGTGCTGGGCCCATTCACGGCGCTACCCAGCACCGAAGAACACCGTTGTGAATGGGCGAAAACATCGGTGCTGAGCCGCTGAGTATCGAAAGCGATATCTTTAAAAGTATGAATATGTATCGTTGCTTCACAATGTCTTTAAAATTGTTATTTGGATCGTTGCTGCAACAAAGTGTGTTATATTCTACCTCAGCCTCTTCCAGAAGAGGCGAATAGATCTATTCGTCTTAACGATATCTTAACGATATTGTCGATATATTGTTAAATATCAATAAGATATCGATAATCTATCAATAATCGATAGTCACACCTCTAATCAAGCATAGAAATCTATAAACATGAAAATTGATGCTAAAATCAAGTAGAGTCTAATAAAAAGCATGAATTTGGCAAACATAAACAAATTAAGCTAAAACTTATTATTTCGATGAAATGTACTAAAAAAATGACGTTATGAATAGGAAATTTTGATTTCTTAACCACGAATAATTACACTCATCGACTTCATAAATATATCGTTGAGGCGTAATAATAATATTTTGGAAGGATGTTAAGTCATAAAAAGTTCACAAATGTAGCCCAAAAGAACGAAATATCCAATAAACATTTATTATCCTGTAGCATATAGGTTAAGTATATTTTCTGTCACTTCGAGGACAGAAAATCGACTCTTCGAAGTGACCGAAAATATAACCTAACTAAGAGACTGTATAAATGTTTATTACGCGGTTGTATTTATATAATATTTATGATCGAAATTTATGGAAATAAGTGCAAATTATGCTTCTATCAAAATGTATTAGTAACCGGAATTATGCAACATGTTTCTTGAAATTAGTCTTAACGTTCATGCCGTTTTAGATTTTAAACGTTTCCGATAAGATTTAATTTCAATTCCTACCACTCGTAGCATTGTAATCTTATTTTAGACTGAATCGATAACGTTGGGTGTGACACGAAAATGGTAAGGGGGCTCGCGAGCCCCCCGAGCGTGTGACACAAAATTACATTCCGTGATAGGTCTATTCTATACCTGGTCTGTGGTTGTATCCTATTCTCGACTCTGTCGGTAAGGTAGGAAACGACATTGAAATGGTAAAAAAAAATTTTTCGAGTCGCCAAAAATCCTTCTCGCAAACGTTATTTTTATGCAAAATAAAGCTATTTGCAAAATTTCAGCCCAATTGGGTTTGACCGGTTTTCGGAAGTTTTGCCGGACACCGTCTATTTAGACATGCGCGGAGTGCAGAGATTTGTGGGAATGTCAGTAACAGCGTCAATTTTTAATATTTTTCGACATACTACTCGCGAAAATGTTAGTTAAGTGTTCCACTACACGTAAAGTACTAACAATCAATGTCATCTTGCAATTTATAGCTTGTATAAGCTTTCAAGAAGAGATCACCGAAATAGATTTTCGGAGAAAAATCCACGTGAATCCTCGTGAGTCGCTGACAAACCGAGCCAAAGCGTAGCGTAACAAAAGCCTGTCCTCTGTCAAACTCTCACTCTAAACAAGTCACACGTATACAAGCACGCACACCTTTCAGCATTTCAACACATTTCAGAGGAGTTCCTAAGTTGGACGCTGTTCATGAGCAGAGGCCGCTAAATTCAGTCCTCGAGTTATGGGTCGGTAATACAGTTTGGGTGGTGACACGAAGTCCCATAAGGTGATAGGTCGATTCCATACCTCGTCTGTGCTCTCACTCTACTATTTTCTCTCCTTGTCGGATACCTCCTCTATCATCATATGCTCCTGCTATCAGGAGCTGAATTCGAGCAGCGTAATACAGCCAAAATGGCTTCCCCTTATTCTAGGATTGCATCGTAGATAAGCAAGAACACACATATCTGCTATATGTATAGCTTTGCGAACAATGTTTATAAATTCTGATGTATAATTTTATAATAAAGAAGGAAATACAGTGGAAGGAGTGTTGCCTACGTTGTTATTATTAACAAATAAAAGGAAAAACAAGACCACCATGCTGGATCGAAATTGCATTTAGCAGTGGCTTTGGTGGAACGATTCGTCTCTACAAAAATTGTTAATATCCAATTATTCGTAAGTGAAATCTGTGCGATATTTATTATTGAATGTTCCTAAGAGCACGTTCTTTCATATTATGCAACAGTAAAAGTGTACGAAATAGTTGACGAAGTAGAATTCTTCCTCTCTGGTAATCCTCCACTTTTTAAACGAGCGCCATTTTGAAGTGAGAGGATATATCCCTCTCACTCTAAGAATTTTATATCCTCGTCGGATACCTCCTCAGCCATCATGTGTTCCTGCTACCAGGAGCCGAAATTTGCCGAAAGCGCGTAACCGAAGTAGGTAAATCTATCTCTATCCTTTTTTTTTTCATATTAAATATCTCTTTCTAACATCCCTTGCACTATCACCGTGCGCTTCTATTACGAGGGCGTATATTTCAATGAGAAATGAGAGAATGTTTTGTATCTTATGCAAATATGAAGGGTAGTCTACAGCATTTGATACTTATAAATATATGTGTAATTAACGAAACGAATTTGTTGAAAAACAGGAAGCCCGATACCGACTTTAGTCCGCGTATCAAGCGGAAGGTAAAATCAAATACTCTATAAATGCTCTCGGGTTATGCAATTCATTTATTATTATATCTTAATTTGTAGAAAACAATAATGGCAATATACAAATTTCGTGATTTTTCGATCAACAAAGATAATACAATGATGATAAGAATAACAATGATAATAATACAATTACAGTGAACACCAAGACTGTGAGGTCTTTAAATTAAAAGAAGTAAGTGACGAGGTTGGATTTTTAATTAAAGTACATAACATTACGGCTTCGTCATACGCGTAAGTTTTCCTTATGATAGCTACTTGTAACATTGCACATTGTGTTACGGTAATTTGTGAATGACGAGCATCGAATTCAAAGAGAGAACTAACGACTTCATAATGGCAGTGAAAGGAAAGCTGCCCGATAACGGAAAGCGAACATTTTTTTCTCCACGCTAAGCAAAAATAAAGACTACATTCTTATGTCGACGTCGGCGCAGGTGCGTTGCGCGAACGCACCCACGAAAATGCATGTATGCACATGTAGAATTAGATGCATATATAAATATGCCGCGCCTGGTGTGGATATACGCATGCACGTCCGAAAACGTGAAAATTCTTCACCGCTCGGAGTGCGACTCGATCCGTGATCGATCGAAAAATCTTTCGTGCGCTAGCTTCATTACATACGAGCACTTGAATGCGCCCTAACGATCTCTTCGCCGCTATACACAATCGTAAACCATCCCGAAAATATACGCATTTAAATAATCGCTAAAATTTTGGCGAGAACATTCCGTCGCAACTCGTGACGCTGCATTAGTCCATTAATTCTCCTAATAAAAAGTATTACATTATTACTTCGAAGTCGCTACGATTGTTTTTTTACAGATACACAACAATGAAAATCTCGGGTCTGTCCGAATTTTATCCATCATCATCGAAAGATGGGTAATCGAATTTCAATACAATATAGAGTGGAATGCTAGAAATTAGTTTTTGCTTCCTCGTTCTGATAGAGGCAGACGGTGTTGTTTTACAGATCTAGACGTACACGTTGAGATTGAATAATTCGGCGAGCCCCATTGACGATGGGCAACTCGTTGAAAGCTTAAAGAATGGAACGGCGGCCGTGGTGGCCAGTGGCGTCACGTCGGAACCGGAATAAGTAGTAGACAGAACAGCGTGGTAGTTTTATCACAAATCTTACAGAATGTTATAGATCGATTAACGGGCATCCTATCAAGGAAAAATTACATTCTAGTTTAACCGTATTAAGTTGAATATACAACGCTCTTAACTGTATTTAAATGTTCTATTGCGTGACAGAGAAACGATCGTCGTTAACTTATTCGATGGTAATTGAATTTTGAACTCGGCTTTACAAGCACAGTCGATTCTTTCTTAAAGCGCTCCCTTTAACGGATCTAATACTGATTTCTCCGCCTGGCTCTCGTCCTTTCGATCGATTCTGTGGAAGCTGCGATCCCTTTTATCACGCCGTACATCTTATCGATAAACACAGGACGAAAAAGAGAAAGAGTGATATACATATATTTAATACAAATGTACATCAGTTTGTTCGTAACACATTTACACGGCCATGATCGTATTTCGCTAGATGAAAATTTAACAGTACACATATAAAGGAAATGTTACATTACACGTGAATAAACGAGACGTAATCAACGGCAATCTCTTACTTCACTGAAACGTGATTTACCCTCGGCTAGACTCACTGTCGTCAAAGTGTATCGCCAACTCCGAAACTATTCTACGCTAGTGAGAAATGTTTATGGAATTAACACCTGTATATTAAATGAGAAAAGCAGAATCTTGAATTTAAGGCTCTGATATATGAATAAAACTGAATCTGACAATTTCGTGTATTATATATTATTACAGGATGGTTCTCAGTTTACGTCCAAAGTTGAGATACACTGGTGACAAGTCGAAACGAGGATTAAAGTCCTTGTCAAACTGATGCCTCTCGAAATTTTTATCATTCTATACCATCCTAACATATACGTACAAAACATGTTACTACAAATACAAATAACTCGAGTGACTGTTGCAACGTAACCGTTGTCCATGCACATAGTTTTTTTTTTATCGTGGTTTTAATGTACAAGTCAGATTAATCATGCAAAATAAATAACGCTTCCCTTGTTGTAATTGGAGTAAAGATTTACATTAAACGCGTAAGATTCGTAAAATTGTATAATTAATTTGCTGGGACAGTATGAGAATTTAAAAGTACCACACACAAGATCAATGGTTTCCGTGTGACTCTGAAGGGGAAACAGAGATAGAGAGGGGAGTAGTGCACACAGAATTGTCCTACTGAACATCTCAGATTCGAACGCTTTCTTTAATTGAGCTTTAAGCCTCCACGATTCTGCCCGCTCCACAACTGAAACGACATGTACGCGCGCGCAAAGCAACTTTTTAAAAACATATTATCGCTCGTTCCTCAAGCTCGATATGAGAAACCACGTTAAAGAGACGATTACTTGCTTTCGTTCGCTTTTTATTTTCACTAATCCGCTTTAGCTTGACTCACTAAATGACGTTTTCTTATAGGATTCCGTTACTGTATTTCGTAAACCGTAAAACGATGCGTTCGATACGCGTCTGTGCCGTATTCACTTGGCGTCGAAGCATCGCGACACATCGAAACACGGAAAAACAGTAATGAACCCTCCATATACGTACATACATATGCATGTATCATGGATAAAACAAAACATGTATGCAAGCATACGTACATACATACACATACAAGCATATATATAATATATGTATATGTATAAGCAGTATTTACAAATGTTTTTATGATGTTGATCACGCATTTTGAGAACAGCAATTAATATGTGCTACCTAGTATTTAGCTAGTTTAATTATTATCATTATTATTATTTAATTATTATAATAATAACTATTATTATACATAGTATAAGAGTATGGATTTTCCTCCTTTGTCCTCTTTATCTACGGAAATAGTGCTTAGATATAGCTCCAACTCGTTATCTCTCCTTCCTAATTTTTACCATCAGAAAGGGCGATCATTAATATCCGAATTCGTTCATTAACCTACGTACGTGAATTTCGCGTATGATATAAATATTCATTAGTAAAAAAAAATTGTTCGGCGAAATGAATTTATTAACGTCGAAAAATAAAGTGACACTGAAAGACCACGAGGTTCCGAAACCTGCCTCCGCTACGAAAAATGATATGTACAGAAATATTAATGAGAAAGCAAGCTACCAGGCAGGTAACGTAAGATGCTAGTTTTTATTACGAACGAGTATAGTGATGAACTAAAATGACGATGGTGCGATCTATTTTATAAACAGAACTATATCAAAGATTTCAGGTAAGTGTTCACCAAGCAGAAAGCAAATCAACGAACATTACGTTTCTTTTTTTATTCAAAAATCGATCCAAACATTACTTCTTTTTTTGTGTTTTTTTTTCCTTGAGAAAAACTTTACTAGGCCTTTAATCATTCGTTGTTAGAAGAATAAGAGGTAAGGAAAAGTTTAAATAGCGAAGACTAACACAAGAACAGAAATAGACTAATTGCATTTCCAAGACCCTACGGAATCTTGCGATAGTATTTATCACTCAAAAGTCTTCTTCTACTTTTGCGAGACTTCTAAAATGTCGGTTAACGTTACAGGACAAGGAGGCCTGCGTTCATATGCCTAAATTGTGTTTATAATTTTGCTTTTTAATGGAACCCAAAATCGCTATTTATAGCTGTTAAGAATGCGGGAAGTCGATGGTATGTGTTTCATTGCCGAAAATTAAACGCAACCTTTTCATCGGCGGCGGAGGAGGATCGAGGTTTAAATCGCGCTTCTTGTGTCTTCTCTCGCGATCGCGGGTTTTATGCTTCTTTTTACGCCTACTTCGTTCTACACCCTCTACGCGTAATACTTCGTACTCAGGCTCGTAACTGTCCTCGCTAAGACTCGTTCCTGATTCCACGATATCCTCCAGAACCGGTGAACGTTTCATACGAAGAGTAAGCTTTAATCTGCCGGTTCTCTCCGGAGTGCTTGGGCAAACTTGACAATTCGAATTGGTCGTTTGCCATTGACACTCTGACAGAGACGACGGTTTTTGCGCACTCTCGTTATTATAAGCTGACAATCTGTAAAGAAATATTACAGATTGAGTATTCAGTTCGAGGAATTACTTAGTTCAGGGAGGGGGGCGGGGGATTCCACAAATCATTACCTTTTCAGACTTTCACTGTCGACAGAGTTCTCCCTTGAATGGCTACTAACGTCCGAATCGACCGACTGATTTTGATTACAGCTAGCGGGTGGCCACGGCTCTTGCGGGATTAATACTGGAGGTTCAGTTTTATTGCAATCGTCATTGTAATGCATTTCTTGCAAATGCGACGTGAGCACGGATGTCTGGCGAGTCTCTTGCTTCGTTCGCCGCATTATCGAGGGTATTCTAATGTCCTCCAGATTACTTTCTTTTTCACTAAATTCGTAAATGTCACCCTGGATACCCGAATCGTCATCCGCTACGCCGATTTCAGCGGTCGCTATTTTCTGGCGATCCCTTTTTTGATTTCTCGTCGATCTGTGCTTCGTCTTGCCAGCTTTACTACGAGTTTTCGAGACAGGCGCGATCGCGCTGTCCGCCGTTTTCTGTTCCATGGCCGCTTCCAATTCCTCTTTCAGCCCGAAACTCGCCGGCTTCTTATCATTTAACGATTTCTTTCTACTTTTCTGGGATCTCAGCGTTGCGTTCAGTGTCTCATCCTCTTCCGCTGGCTGCTTCAGCATCGCGTCGTGACTATCGTCTAAATTATTATGAGCTGTAGCGTCGCTGTAATTGTTGGTTGCTATTATACTAAAGTTTTTATTACTTTCTTTACTTGGGCGTATTCGAAGATCTACGTCTGTTGTTGTACATGTGTCAGTGATGATCTCCGGCTCCTCGGACTTCGCTTCAGAGTTTCCAACGTTTACTATATACAGATCGTTCTTAATTATCAAATCGTTTTGGTGATTCAGCACAGTGCTACGGCATCTAAAGCCATTCTGCTCGTTACATTTTATGTTCAAATTTTCTTTAACGAAATTCATATCACTGAAACCATCGTCAGTCGAGGATTTCATGGAATCCGAGACGAACCTATCGAATTTATCCGCCTCATTTTCTAACAAATATTTGGCCAACGTAGATGAGCTTGTAGAATCGCATTTCTTGTATTCCTCGTCAGATTTCTGCGTGTCGGGCGATTTGGATAGCGTTCTATCGATTTTTGTGAAGTATAAACTCTTAGGCAACTTTACGCGAACGGACGATTCGTCCTCTTCAGCTTTGCAAGCGTATTCCTTGTGCACCGGCTCGTAACGATCGCGTTTACCTTCGTTCGAGCCTTGCTTGTCGGGCTCTAGAAGCTTTTCTAAACAGCTGCTCGACTTTATTACCGCTGCAGAAACATTGTTTACATTCTCAGAATTTTTAATCGGGGGTAAACCATAATAACTCCTCGATTGGTAGATTTCTTGCGGAATTAATTCTTTATTACTATCGTCGCGTGAATGATCTAAACGAATTTCAGGTATGCAGCTTACATGAACTGAATCACAGGTATTTGTACTATAATGATCATTCCTAGAATCGGAAGCATTAATATTACCTACTGAATTAGAATTAACTTCTACGGTAATATCCGATATTTCTTTTTCTTTTATCAGCTTGCTGTCCAATTCTCCGCTATCTTCCACAAATGTCGGCGGCGAGCACTCTCTCTGAAAGTTAGAACGGTTCGATTGTTCTAGCACGTCATGGTGAGAGGTTTGAACGTGGCAAAGATCGTGGATTTCTTGATTCAAAGTAGTCTCAGGGTGAGGCTTATGCAGTCTAGAATATATTACTTCTTCGGCTACTTCTACTCTATCGGAATCTTCTTTGCGGTGGCTAATGTCCTTTATTTCAACGCTTTTCGCTATGGAGCCATTTAAACAGGGAGATCCAGCTTTATCAGAGACTCTACTCTTCTTCGATTCTGTTCTTTTATGAAGCCTGCGTATAACATTTAAAACGTGAGCTCATTTTTATCTTGTAAGTGCGATTTGCTATTTATATTAAAAACGATAGAATCTCACCTGGAGGCTCGAAGGGTTTGATTGCTTTTGACGGTATTCTGGTGACCATTGTTATTGTCAAATTTACCGAGCTGCTTGTTCCGAAGACTTCTCGTCACGGAAGTGGTGATGGCAGAAGGGTGAGGTCTAGGTGCTTGCAGCACGTTCTCTCCGTTGTTTATAATTGGCTGTTGTTGGGCGATATCAGAGAACCGACATCCTTGTGCGATTAACAATTCCGCGTCGTACTTTGTTAATCCCTTTCTTCGTAGCTCCTTCATACTGAGACTCTGCGGTGCCACCGCGGCATTGCCAACGAGCACCGCATTTCTTTCCGCAAGTGCGCTATCTGCCTGCTGTTTATTGCGATTCAACGGTTGTTGTCTATGTTTCGTGCGATTGATACGGTTGTCGGTTTCTCTCAGACGGTAGCCTGTAATAATTAAGAATTTCCAGATGATCGTACACATGGATTTGGATTATTACGAGCGTATCAGGTGTTAACAGTACCAGAAGAAAGTTCTTCGCCTGGCTTTTGATTGGCAAATGCTCCAGTCCCTCTCCTCTCACATGTCTCGCATTCACAATAACAATTACCATCCCCGAAAAAATCCTCTCCATAGAAACACGTGATCTCTTCACCCACCTCAATGTCACGGAGAACTTTAACACAAGCCGTGTCTCGCCCCGTCGCGACAAACTGTAATTCGTATAAATTAAATGGAATTAGTTATCGCCAAGTGTGCACGACGAGTGCAACCGAAGTAGTGCTGTGTCGTAGAGAATTATTAACCTTGCAGTTAGCTCTACAGTCATGATTAATGTACGCTGCTGGACCCAACCACAGTTGCGCGCAATTTTTTCGGCAGCTAAACATTACAGAGAAATCATTTTTTCCAGGATGTAATAATGCTGCTTCTTCCTGAAATGTTGTTTTACCAACATACTAAGTAAAAAGTACCATTACCATATCTTGTCAATTATCCATATTTCAACCAGACACAAACCTTTTCGCTAAGCTCCGCGATACATCCGACCAGACAAGATATCTTGTCGTGCTTCAACCACTTCCTGGTCGCACAGATTTTGGCACCTTTTTGACCTTCTAAAGTATATCTATAGCATGGTTCTATCGCGAATCCAGAGTCCTTGTCAAAAACCCTTAAGTATCGATAAATCTATAAACGAAAGAAAGATTTACAGTAGAAACTCACAGCGACGATATTGCGCAGAATATCACATCCTAAACGATTCTCGGCTGCGTGCGCAACTCACGTGTTTCTCCAAATTTATTTGCTGCTGTTTAGATTTCGTGTGAGGAAGTCGTGCGCCCCAATCGCCGCCCATTAATTTCTTATATGTCTTTTCATAATTCTGCGTTTGAATAAATTCGCAAATAATTTTGCGAAGTTCATCTTTATTCGCTTTCAATGGCCTGTACCTTTATCATTGGATAAACTTCTCATATAGTAATGCCTTCCTGGTTTTCCATTCTTTTCTTGGGGGCAGGAAGGGAAGGGGGTATACTCGAAGATACTTACCTGATATTCATCTTGTGGGTGGTAAATCCTAAATAAGGATCTAACACGAGGGAAGTAGCTAGGTCGTCATTGTCGGAAAGTTCCTTGGGTGTCATGCCGCCGCAACTGCCAACATTGTTAGGTTGCATCTTCGCACCCACTGACCCACCTATTCTTCGCTCCTGCTTCCGTACTATAGCTGCTGAGCCTTGAATGGACAAGCAATCCACCACCATTCTGCAATCCTTACTTTTACTGGACAGAAAAGATTAAAGGTTAATCGAGAATTAACGCGAAACATCTGAAAGTCAGAATTAAATTAAATGCCTGTATGGCCGATTAAACAGACGCGATGCACGTGTGATTTTAAATATGTCAGACCACAAGGGAGAAAGATGATTCCTTCTTGGTCTTACGCTTCTCTACACCTCAGTTTCGTTTACTTTCTTCCAATTGAAAAAACAATACAGCTTTACTTCCATTATAGAAGTCAAACTGTGAAATTGCTCGCTTCGAGAGCGATATATTTCTGACTGACCGACAAAGCTGCTAACGAACCACTGAAGACAGAATCAATGGGTCTGAAGAAGCGATATTAATTAATTAATCAGCAGTGAAAATAATGCGCACGGAATATATGCGTAACTAGATTTATCACGTCCCATGAATTTTTGCTGGTTATCATCGGTTTCAGTTTGAAAATAGCGTGTATAGTTTAATTATCAAGCAAGTGTACACATGACAAATCATGAGGACTTCAGTCAAACAGAATACCCTAAAAAAAAGAAGCAGAAAATTCCTGACACGTCAATTTCGAGGGTTACATAATTCGGACGTATGGAAATAAAAAGAAATGTGTCGGGCAGAGTGTAAAGCAGAGGAAATTAATGGAAAAAGTGTATATCTCGGGGAAGAATGCGCTACGACAAAATTGCCGTGGTACCGACACATCACGCTTATCATTAGATTATTTCGTACGGGAGGAAAGGGGCCGTACGGATCCGCAGATATAAAGTACAGCGTGCTGGAGAAAACGATCCCTCCGAGTTACGTGCTATTTTGATAATATAATAGGAATATCTGGAGATCATGCTCCGAGCTCTAATGGCGCAGACGAGCCAGAGCGCTCCTAGAGGCACGCTGCGCTCCAATTTACTGAGAGAATTTACCTTCCTCTTAGCGAATTCAAGAATGATCGAAACGCCCGGTCCCTTGCCGCACAGTATACTTACCTTAAAGAAGCTCTCCTGACAATTGAAATCACGCATTTTGCTAGCAATCTCTGACTTTTTTGGAATAAGACGAAGACGCGCTCGGATCTATCATGGCAGATCTACTATAGACACACACACTTTCCCTATTTTCGTAACGCAAAGGGAACGATCATCGCACTGGACACGGCGATTCTCTCACAACATGGGTGAAATTCAATGCTTGCCTTGGCGAAATAAACCAGAAAACGATAATCATTTAATTCGGAACGTAATCAAGAAAATCCATGTTTTGGAACTACAGACTGTCGCGTACGTCATACATGTATATGTCGGGCACATCGATCTAGTAACTTTTCTGATTTACTGAACTGCCCGAATCGCAAAGCTGTTCAGTTAAATAGTATTCTAGATATTTGCGAATAACGTGCGAAAAGTATTGCGACACTTCGCGCCCGTAGTTTAGCTCTGCAACCAATGCGACACGCGTTCCGAGGGAGCCATTTCTTTCCCCTTTTTTCGTAATAATCGATTCGGGGTTATAGAGATATTAATTTAGTAACGTGGCTTTTAAAGATGTAGCACTGCGTTTCCATGACAACTGCATGATACTTCAACCTCCTCTGGTGATGTTGTAGCAACGTCAAAAACGTTTTCATCGAAACATTCTTTCACAATTTTGTATTATGTATATCACGCTCTTCCATCGTACATGTACCGTCTACTTTGTACGTTACGCAGCAATTCTTCCGCTCGAGAGTGGTCTAAGTTTAATTTATTAAATTTCACGCTGAATATAAGTAGTTTATTGAAAGTTAATGCTGTAGGAACGGAGCATGGACGGAATGGCGAGGAGGCAAAATAATATAAAAAGTTACGGAACTGTGGCATCAATTTATCATTTAACTACCTAAACTGCACCGAGCGATATATCGATGTAGATCTTAATTAGCACATTCGGTATATAAAGCCGGGTGAATCGGCATCACGAGCAAGATTATAATACGATTGTTTGATTCATTGTTATCTGTGTAATACTTGAACCTTTACCGATCGATGAATAATTTATCACTTTATCAGTCAGTCGCCCGTGTGTACGTAGATGCGCGTGCGCATGTGCACAGGCGAACGAACGTGTGCCCCAGTATGCCCTGAATATCATTGTGTAAATAAAAGACGTATGGAGCTAAATAGCTAACTGCTAAAGCCACAAAGAGTCTTTGCTCATTGCGATTTCTAACCGTCGAATGAACTTCACTCCCCCTTTTCCTTATCACACAGCTTATTAACCAGTAGACACCAAACACTCGAAGTAGTACCACGTGCTAACCTATCGTTTCGTTCACGAATCAAGAATCGTTTATACTTTCAACAAACAACAATGACATTTGAATATTCCGAGAAAGAAAATCACCGGGTAAAGACCCTAAGGACCGGTATAATCGATTTTGTTGCTGGATCACTTGGTAATACTGTCCTTGAACATAATTCAATGTTTTGTAAATAATTCGAGGAGATCGTTAATTAAGCGTTCTCGAATATTTATATTTCATTTCGATCCTCACTTAATTCCTAATATAATTATATTAACCCTTTTATATTTCTTTTATTTCACAAGCTATTCGTCCTATAAGATTTCTGATGCAATCACTCCTAGTGTTACAGAGCCGCTTTACTTTAAAAGTAGAAACGTTCCGTTTATGTATCTTCATTTTGTACACTTCTTTTAAGGCGGAGTAGCGCTAGTCTATGTCGGACAACCATTAGATACAGTTAAGGTGAAAATGCAAACATTTCCTTCTATGTACAACGGAATGGTTAATTGCTTTCTGAAAACAGTAAGAACGGATGGTGTAGTACGTGGTTTATACGCGGGAACTATGCCTGCTATAGTTGCCAACGTCGCAGAGAATTCAGTACTGTTTGCGGCGTACGGGGGTTGTCAGAAAGTACTTTCTAACGTATTGGGTAATATATTTTGCGATATGGCGCCAGCCTCGGCACTTGATCTGTTGGTTTGAACGGAGAATAATTTTTGGACAGGTGTGAAGAAGGTAGAGGACTTGACTTCGATTCAGAACGCTTGCGCTGGATTCTTCGCCGCATTCTTCTCGTCGTTAACTCTGTGCCCAACGGAGCTTATTAAATGTAAGCTGCAAGCGATGCGAGAAGTTCAAAATGAAATAAAATCGACTACACTTAGGGTAACTAAAAGGAAAAAAAAGATTGTTGAAAGGTGTATATACGGTATAAATGAAGAAACGATCATTTCTTAGAAACAAATTAAGCCATGGGCACTGACGAAGGAAATTGTTAAAGAGCAAGGGATAAGAGGCCTGTTTAATGGCCTATCGTCTACCATAGCTCGCGAAATGCCTGGATACTTCTTCTTCTTCGGAGGTTACGAAGTCACGAGAGAACTTCTCGCGAAGCCGAATCAAAGTAGGGAAGATATCGGATGGCAGAAGACAATGGTGGCTGGTGCTGTTGGTGGTACTGTCCTGTGGCTTGTAATATTCCCGGCGGATGTAATTAAAAGTAGAATACAGGTTTGTTCTACTTGTCCTCGAATATATCTAAAGTCCAGTCAATAATTCCTCGTTAAAATTAAAATTCTTTGTACAGGTAAAAAATTTAAAATCACCAGCGTTGGTGGTGATGAAAGAGATTGTACGGAAGGAAGGCGTCGGCTCTCTGTACAACGGTTTGAAGCCAACGTTAATAAGAACAATACCAGCGACGGCTACGTTGTTTCTTACTTACGAATATAGCAAGAAATTTATGCACAATTGTTTTGAACAATGACGAAGAGACGTGTTTAATCAATGACTATGCACATACCGTGTACATACACCCGTGTATAAACGAACAATCTTATTTCGTTGTAAATAATACAACAAACTGTAAAAAAAATTGTCCAGTATTCAAGAATTACTGTACGGATATTTTTCCTCTGCCATCTGAATTTGGATGGTAGTGCATTTTATTTCGTATACTGTAAAATAAATGAAAATAGGTACTTTAAAATTTTCGTAAACCTCTGCATATTACGATTTGTAACACCTTCCACGCTGCTACTTACCTTTCCCAATGCGTAATAGATATAAATACATTAGCGACGTAAGAAATTTTTCAGAACATACAGCTTTCTTTCATTTTTATTGATTTTATTTTAAGAAGCTTCTCCCCTCGAGAAATTAGAGTTAGAGTCCTGAAAAATCACTTGCTTCAAATAATCGGATTTCTCGATGTCGGTGTCACAGGAAGTCCATTGATCTTCGTGAATCTGTGAAAACACAACCAGATTAGCACGCGTGCATCGTCACAAGATTTCTATAATATACCGCGTGCGTATCATGCGAAATAGTTGAAGAAATTACTGCGATTGGTGTGTATCCGATAGCTCTGAGTTGTCTGAATTTTGCATACAGGGCGCCGGTATAGCCATCGTGACCCGTTATTCTTTGCACAGTGGTACACGGGTACAATATCTTCCATTGTATCTTTTTCAGATCATCGCTATCCACTCGTTTGATCGATCCAAATGGCATTTTGGATAAAATAGGTTCGGCTGAGATGGAGTTGTTGTGTTCGTCGAAAGCCAAAACCGTGTCGGTGTTGAAATGATGCGGTACAACCCAATCGTTACAAACTTCTAATCCTAGCATCTCCTGTTAGAACAAATTTTACGTATCAACTTTATTTTGTCGTTTCAAGCATTTATTTGCCATATAATTCTGCAACCATACCTTGCATATGAATATAATTTCAGTTCGTAATTTTACAGCGCTGTGCCGCTCGTGTACATCGGATTTACGGCAGAATTTCTGTAACGGCGATAAAGACAGTTGTCTTCGTTGTATTTACTTGACCGAACGGTTCGTTTAAATTATTATCTCGAAATATAAAGTTATACCTTCACTAAACACTTGTGTACGTGATTCTCCAGAAATGGGCCCGTATAATCAGGCACGTCTATTTGAATGGAACCATTTAAAACGAATAATTCATTCGTCAAATTGTGTATACTGTGCTGATAGACTTTTTTCACAGATGTAGGGTCCATTGCATACTCTATTAATTCTCTTGGATATATATTTTTGAACGTTAAAAACACGATAATACGTGGCAGTGATTTTCTGTAGCTGTAATAAGTATAAATATTTCTTAGCTATCGATACATACGTATATAATATTCAAAACGCACCTTTGAATTTCCTCCGACCTACACGTTTTGTAAGTGTCGATTATTTCCTTCACCAGTTCGTTACACGCATCATGGTACTCTGTAGGTGGACTAACTACGCACAGAGTATAAATAAGTCTTTCTATATCTTTTATTCTCGCCGATTTAATTTCGTATTTCATTCTAAATTAAATATAAAAATTACTTCTTTCAACTAAGAATACGTTAGCGATCATACTTTCCCGTACAACTTACTTCTCAAGAATGCTGTCCAGCAAGATTCTGTCGTAAAAACGCTGACCTCCGAGCGTATGTACTATATGAGTCAAGCAGACCAACGGTAGCCTCTGTACCTCTGCGCGTAAAGATACGAACAAATCGTGAAGCGGTCCCAAGCAATGGCAGCAATCGCTGTACCTACGATTATAAATTTATAAATAAGTTGACAACTGTTATCAAACCAGCTGCTTCCTTACCGTATTAATTTCATAACTGCTGCCAAAGTAACGTTATCCATTGTCCGACAATTGTTTGCCACTTTCGTGATCATTTTCTCCATTAATAATTTGTTATGAATTTTCTTCTCATTCATGAAAAAGCCCCTCGCCGCTATACCTACTTCGTCGCCGTTGATTTCGGGTAGAGATTCTTCCAAACGACATTGAAGTTCGTACGGATTTATATCAGGAACCTGGCTGAGACTCATCAGGAACAAAAACTGCACCACCTTTTTCGACGAGAGTTTATGAGGTTTCGAGCCGATCTTCCTAAGCGCGCGCCACACGTAGTTTGCGTCCCATGCCTTCATTTGATAAAACCCGTCGACTATCAACAACAATTCCGACCAATCCGCTGAGAAAAATCGTTTTATACATTCCGTGCTCAGTGAATTCGTGAACTCCCTATACGCGCTTGATTCCTTCAAAAAGCTGTTCAATACGACCAAGCATTGCATCAATTTCTGTATCTGGTTATTATCCAGCTCGGACAGCTTACCGCTCGAGGCTTGTAAAATATCGTCGAACGTTTTCTGCTGAAAGCGTAATCCGTGTAAATGACCGTAAGTTAATGTTTTCAAGGCTTTAAAAACTGCTTCTGGACTTTCCGACGACCAGTCCTTGTTGTCCAACATCTGTATCTGTTCAGGCGTAACGTGCACTTTTGTTTTAATAGGCGGCATAATGGTATCTCTGTAAAACATCGAGTTTCTAAGTATCGAATGCATCATTTCATGCTCGTACAGCCTCGTGCTTGTAAACCTATCTTCCTCGTTAGCATTGATCGCAGTACTCGCGTATCTTCGGGACTGAAGAAGATACTTGTAGCTTTCGGAGGATCTTTGAAAAGTGACCGACGTTCTGCGTCTCCAGACATCGTTAATAGAAGGTGTGCAATGTGATTTCTTACATAACCTCAATACCAACGTCTTAACCTGATCGTAATTGCAACTGAAGATTGTTCTTGTAACGATGTTCATTCTTTCGACTGATACACGCCAAGCACGACCTCTCGAATATACTTCTTCAACAATCCCTTTGATTCCAGAGCACAGCTTTTTCGATCAAATGAGAATCGGCGCTTTGAAGTTTCCACATTCCTCTCACGTGTCGGCGTCGGTATTTCGGAAAGATCCGCGCAAACTACAACTGGCGCGAACCGCGCTCGTGCAAGAACGGTTGCATATGGAGGGGGGTTTGAAACACGGGAGATTGAAGAAAGTCATTCGTTTAATATAATTGTCAGTAGCAAAGAGAAACTTGAATTAATAATCGTAATTAAGATCATACCAATGAAAGAACATTTACGCCTCCCGAAGGGGGAAGGTCTGATTAATTACGTTACAAGCAATCCGCGTGTCACGATAATTACCGACAATCTGCGACCGTTTATCGAGACATCTGTAATTCTTGTTGGTTTATTCTATTTTTGTAAAATTTACATAAGGTGGCCATTGAACCGCAGATTGTCGACAATAGATCCCGTTTCTCGCTTTATACATAGTACAATTTTCGTGGCAGCTACAAAAGTACATCGATTGAGTATAGATGCTGCGGAGTTCCGACTGTTCCGCAAAAAGTGACGCACGATGTTATCTGGGGATAAAGATTTTTATTAACTCTGTATTTCCCCTTTCGAACGTGAACGAGACGTCCTCCGACAATCGTCTTAAAATCGTTTATGTACAACAGCGTAGTCGATGGTTACACGTGTGCACGATGCGTCACAAGTTACAGTAGTAGTACAGAAAACGTGGAATGATTGACTTCGTACTTTCTCTGTGATAGGGTGGTCCAAGTAATTGCTGCGAACTTCGCATAATTTCTGATGCTTCAGCACATAGTGTATTGTTAATAACGTGGATACAATGCTTCAATTACGCCATCGGTCCGGAGGAGAGTGAGAAGGAGTGGAAAGAATAGGGACGTTTGTGGGCGACAGAGACAGAAAGGTCGAACGGTTCGTGGGAGGAAGGAAGGCGACAGTAGTGAAAGGAGTTTTACCCGGCGTAAACACACAGGTATAGAAACAGGCCAAAACACACATTTCTAAAAGTTCGATTAATGAAGAACGTTTGCACGAGTCAAAAGAAATACTTATATCCCGATCAGTTCATTCAATAGTCATTGTCCGCAGATTCCAATTCTGACAGGAAGTTCTCCAGCAAGGGTGGCCTTCGACCGCCGATGTCGTTACTCCCTTGTCTGTGGCGTGCAGTGTATTTAACATCCTTCGACAGGTCCTGCAACACGGTCGAAACATTTTAAGCGTCTCCAACGACGCGATCTTCCGTTGCATGGTTGGTGCCGGCGTGAGTTGCGTGGAATACGTGGAGCGTTCCATACTTGAAGGGTAAGGGAAATGTCGCAAAACAGCTTTACCGAGAAAATCAAGTTTTAATTCTTTAGGCTATCATTAATCTTCTCAATCTTCTCAAATAATTTCTTGTTTTACCTCGACGACAGAAGCATAGGTGCATATACTTAAGCAAGGAGTGGGGATATTCCGTATTTTGTTCTAACGCAGAGTGGACATTTGAGCTTTATAATCCTTTGCGATTCGACAGTTCTGTGGCCCCAGTTGTCGCCAAGGAAATACGCTACAAATCGCAAAATCGCGAGAAATGGCCATTCCCGGTTTTCACCCCTTACCCTTCACTTTCGATTTTGCTGTGTGCGAAATTCCACATTTGGAAATTCGGAGGTATTTTACAATTTCTTAGGCTGTTGGAATTTAATCTTTTACAATTTGCTCCGGCGACCTTGTCCGGTGCTGATCGCCAGGCGATCTCAAAACCGATAGAAGCATCGCGAGAAGCTTACGTTATCGAGCAAAGTAAGGAAGAGTCTGGATTTCGACCACGGGACGTAAGAGATGCGATGCCTGTCCTCCAGTTCTCTGATGCAGTTCAAATTCCCTTTACTTCCGTCGCAGCCCGATCCGTAGACGATCGGTAGCATTGCGCGTTTCCTCGACATGGTGCCTCTGCAGGTGTGATGGAACGGGTACATTCTAAACAGACACACGAGTCAGACAATTACCACTTAAACTAAACAAGGAAGCAAAGATTCCCGCGCACTTACTCGCAGTCCACGCTTTCGCCTCGAACATGGAAGTAGCAGAGAACGATGGCAAGAATGACCATACACCGTTGGACGAGTACCACCGCCTGCAAGCACAATTTCGATGTTCATTAATCCACGCTGTCGCACGCGAGCTTGCGTCGCGAGAAAGAGCAAAAGAATAGGCATCGCGTAAATTTCGCTTTAACGAAGGACAAAGGTCGCTGAATTTCGCCAGGTTCCCACGCTCGGTTTCCCGGTCGGGAAAATGATGTTTTTACTCAGAATCGATATCAGCTGCCCATTTATTTCCGATGCGACGGAGAAAGGAATGGTGCACGTAGCTGCATCACCCAATTTACGCCAAGCTGTTTCTTTCGTCGCGCGTTCTTGTTATTTGCCAGCGGACCGTCCGGGTGTCGACGCTTAACAATCCTGCCGGATAGAAAGCACCGCGGAGACGTAAAAAGGTTGGGAGATTTACGCGGACACGCAACTCGCTGGGATAACGAGTGACGAGCGAGTTTCTGGATTCCTTCAACGAAGTAACTTACTTAATAACCGATCGAACTTTCGTCGGCCTGCGAACTTGGGGTCGTCCAAGTACTACGCCCTTAGCGCACCGCGTCACTGTGATCGAAAGGAGTCGAGAATGTTACGAACTGAACCTGATTGCTCGTAGGATATGCTTCGTCCGAGCAAAGTAGCATGTTTGCTTTCGATCACGTTGCGTACACCTCGTAAAATCGCGGAGCAGAGTCCGAGGATGATAATAGAAAGGGACCATTTGCGCGGCGGAGCCAGCAAAAGCTTTCCCTAATGAAAACATCACGCCTGGGTCATTTTCCACGGGCAGTGTTCCGACAATAGGATTCCGCGGTCACAAATCATAGATAATTAGACTATAATTAAGCGGCTCCGAGTAATTTGCGTGTTTCTAATACGAGCCACTTAATCGATTTCCAGTCGGCACGTGACGTTTCCCGGGAGGATATTGCTAGAAATATTTGGGGACGACGCGGCTGTATCTAGCGCGGCTTGGAGCATAGTCTATTAGAACAAATGTTAGGTATTGCGAGGCAGACGTTTACGACTGGAGGCAGCGCGCATAAAAGGAAAGGGAACGGCAATCTGATTATGGATAAGGGAGGCATGTGTAAACCGTCTGTGTATCGTGAGAGAACATTGGCAGGGTTTTGTACCATTTTGTTGAATAATATAAAAATTAACATTGTTAAATTTGCTTCAACTCTTCGTGGCCACACGGAGTGTATCGCACCGCATGCAATTTCATTTTTCTTTACCAATGCTTCTGTAAATTCTTGGATTTTAATATGAAAATTTAATAATTTGACAAATTTTAATAAAAAAAATCGCTTTTTTCTACAACTATTTTTTCTACTGAAATTTCATCATATCAAAATTTATATTCAAAGGAAGAGACTATAATAGCAAAAGTGAAAAGATTCAAAAATACGATAATGGAAACTGAAAAATGACACTGGGGTGCAGTGAACCCCGTGTGAAGGGTTCAGAAACCTATTTTAACATTGCATCTTTTGTAATTTTATTACAAGTGTGAAAATGCTTAAAATTTGTTGTACTCTTTCTTTTTTAATACATGTCAATTAACTGCCAATGTTACCCCTCTTTACGTTCCCTATATAGCGTTCAACGAAGAATCGATGGAAAGAATACAAGTCGCTGATCCGATCGTTATCGATTAAACGGCGAGCCCGATATCGTGGTACGCGAGATAACTCTTAACGCGCCTTCCGGGTGCTTCCTTCCACGATTTTGCATACCATCGACAGCTAGGGCGATACCCTGCTATCGAGCCTAAAATAAGTTCGTCATTTTACATTTTAACATTCTAACATCGCGATCGAACCAATCCCTTCAGCGATATGATCGCGCAGTAACTTACAGACTGCCTGCTCTTCTTTCTTCCACTTTCGTTCTGATCCGAACTTTCGATTACCGACAATTAATTAATTATTATTAATTTTTTCGATTGGTCTCTCTTCGCCAAAATGCGCGACAGCCTTAATAGACCACCGTCAGAAGAGGAAGCTTTTCCTTTCACAGTTACACAGAGGATATTTTACACAGCGAGTGAGCCGTGGTTTTACGACATTCGTGTATTAATTCAGAATTTGTCAAAGTACCCACCCCACGGGAGATGGTGGCGGATTAACGCAATACCAATGCACACGTTTGATTTTAGTTAATTGGCGGCTATCCTAATTGCGGGTACTATGCAAATGGGATTGCTAGTCGCGGAAAAAGCTTGCGGCGCGCCCGCAAACATTCGTGCGATCCGCGACTTTGTGAAACGCGGAGCAATCTACGGGGTAGGTAGATCCGCGCCCCAACTTTCTCATCTTGTTAAGAAATTTCTGACTCGTGCGCTGGACCGCGTAGCATTTCGAATCAGCAATGCAACGCTACTACGTTCCCTGCTCGGCTCTCTCGCGGCGCTGTCCGCTCGTCGCGTAATTGCTGTACATTCGACACGTACGTAACAGTACAGTGCAGGCGTAACAGTACTTGCTGGCGCGCAATGGAGAAATATACGTCCCCGCGTATCGAGTTCGCGCCTCGGCGCGAAACGTAAGATACCGTTGGCGGGTTTTTAATTGAAAAAGATCGCCGGTATGTTCGGAAACGAGTTTATGGTCCGTGCACTCGGACGTGCCGCGACACTTTTGCCCTTTTACGAGGCACGCTGTGTAGCATCGTTAGCCGCGAGCATGCACGCCTATATTTCTTCATTGAAAAATACCCCCCTGTCAGAGCCGCCGTGTCCCTCGAACAGTGCACGATTTTGCTTCTCGGCGCGGGTAAATTGTCGCGTTAAACTGATCGGGATGCGAGCCGGCTGCAATTTCTGAGAGGCCGCTCAGTCTATTAAGCCCGTCGACTCGAAAGCGTCCCGGCGTCGCTACGGTTCGTTTAAAAGGAGGCTAGTCGTAAACATTCGCTGCGCCGTTCCAGAAGGGGCTAATTTAATTTAACGCAAGCTCGCGATGTCTAGTCATCGATTAAACCGGACGTAAACACTGGCAACAATCCGTAACAGAAAATTAATTATCGAAGGGACCTGTCTTGGTGTGCGTGACACTTTTCCCCTTTCCATGGGACAGTATCGGTTACTGCCTTTTCGTGGAACCTTCTCTCGCTGTTTGCCCAAGAAACGACGCGCGACCCCGGCTAATCGAACGTTATTAGAATAATGCTAAAGTTTCCCGTTGTTCGGGTGGACCCAGGTTTTCGGGGCACGCGTCACATCCCGAAGGGTGCTTTTTTTCTTCCCCGCGGTATACCGTTCACCTCCGCGTCCTCCGCGAACAGCTTCGGGCGAAAGAAGCCCGCTTATCGACTTCAAAACCGGAGGCCTGAATGTCAAATATAAAATGTCCCCCTCCGTCAAAGAGACACGCCCTCGCGGTAAAATGTATCGTACGTTCCATGCAAATTTCCATCGTGACGTTACGAGATCGGCTTCTGCTATCCCATGTTAAAGCGTCTCTCGCTAGCTAATACGCTTGACGTGTTAAAAATCACGCCAGCCGTTGGCAGTCGGTCGCGCGCATATCAATGACGGGACATTTTCGCCTCAAAGAAGCACGTTGGCCGCGATGTAGCTTTTCTGCTCCACGTTCGGAATCAGATTTCCCAAAGCTTTTATATCTAGTTACATTTACATGATCATTAGTGGGAAGGCTTGGCCACGCGCGCCTAATTCGTCGCCGGCGAATCTGGACTTAACTCCCACGCGGCGCTCTTTGGTGAAACGTAGAATATCCACGGATTGCCATCGACTTCCCACGTCCTGGAACCCGTCGCCGGTATTTGTCTTTTCGTCAGTGGCGGTTTTAGGAAAAATTGGTCCGGTGGCAAACGTTCTGGGACACTGAGGATTCAATTTTTTTGGGGGGAGGGCCTAGTTGAATGGATAAAAATATTTTTAATTTCATTAGGTGATTATAAAAATTTAAATTCAGCTTTCGTTTTCTTTTACAAGGACCCTTCTTAAGGTGGTGCCAGAGCACCCTGTATACATAACAGAATTACAAATAGAGAAATGAGAAAGAAAAGAAGAATATAGTGCTTGGATAAAATCATAATTTTGTCTTAAAGATGGGACCCTGGAGGGACCTTCAGGCCTAGGGATTGCAAATTTACCGACTTTTTCAATTACCGGTAATTCGGTAAAATTTTCATTCAAAACCGGTTTATTGGTAATTTACCGGTAATTATTTAAGGGATTGAAAATATAAAAGTAAACATTACAAAAAAAAATTTCTTGAACTCTAATCGAGCATTATGAAAAATATATGCAAATAAAACTGTTCTAAACATAAAATATAAAATGATATAACACAAATTAGATATATTTGTATAACTATTGACATTACTTATTAATACGCATCTTCACCGCGAAAACAATGAAAAGAATCTTAACTTATATACATAATTAAATATTTTTTATTTAAGAATTCTCTTTAACAAATAAGCACGCAAAAAACATAATTTGTCCAAACTTTGGTCTCCTGATAAACCGCTCTTAGATTCTACACTTGTTGTTCGGGTAGTCATTAAGAAATCATATGCCATTTGTAGATATTATCTTTTTACTTTTTCTACTTGAAAATACGTCTATTCTTTGGTGGCTTGATTCAGATTTTTAGTTTTCTTTTGGTTTAAAGTTGGTTCTTTCTGAGATACTTCGGTTTTCGTCTCTATTATTAATTGAAGCTTTTTCATTGATAACGGAGTAGATATCGACGGAATTAATGAATGCATATATGCGTTACACTGCTATACATAATTTATCGAATTGCCGGTAAATCGGTTTACCAGTGATTTATCGAATTACCGGTAAATCGTTTTACCGGTATTGCAATCCCTATTCTGGCCCTCGCGGCAACTGCTCATCGACCGCCCGTTAAATCCTTCGCTGCTTTTTGTCAAAGCCAAATTTCTCCCCTTGACAATGACGAAAAATTATCCCCACCTGTTCGAGGGGCACAGACTTTGCGGAAAAAGCCAGCAGCGATAGTTGCAGATATGAGAAAACACTCCACTGATATTTTCAAGAAGGCAAGAGAACCTATCGCAACTGTGCTTCGATTTAATAAAGAGGCGAACCATTCCCTTACTTAGCAAGAGCTTTCATCTTGCCCGCCCCCGCTCGATCTCGTACCACTGATCTCCGCGATTCCCTCGGTTGGCGTAATCAAACAGAAACATGATAGAAACGCAAATAACAGTACAGTCCGAAAGTGGGGTGACTGGAGAACGCAGTCGAAAAGGGTAGAGGGGAGAAGGCAGAGACGCACGATTTAACTCCAGCCTGGGGATGTGGGACGTCTTGGCGTCTCTCTGTCTCGTGGCACAGAAAAAGCTTTTCCACCCCTCCGCTCTTTTTCCCTTTTCTGTGTTCACGACGCCGCGGCTCTTCATACCCGGAGTCAAGTCCGCCGCGCTTCGCGTTTCTCAAGCTCGTCGGACGCGTTTCCGGCCGAGGACCCTGGACGCCGTATCCCAAGTTCCTCCATTGTAAAACATCGCGGGGAACAAAGACTCGTCGATCACCACTCTTCCGTCTCGATCGGAGCCTCGGAGTAACCCCATCGAATCTAGCCATCGACCAGGAGTCGGAACCGCTGTACGCAGAGGGTTAATCCAATTTGCGAGTGCTGCAGTCTCGGGAAATGTAGCGTAGACGGCGAAAGCGCGCGGGTGGCTCTATAAATCGCGAATATTCCTAGCATGCAGTCGCTCGTCCCTCTGCCTCGATCAATCAATCCATCCCGCGCGTCGCTCTGTCCTGCGAATCCGACGCTGGTCCTCGGACCTTCCGCGCCGCGAATCGAGTTGTTGGTAATCACCGAAGTTAGTAATTACGCCGTAAAAAAGTTATAGTTGCCGCGCGCGGATGGCGTTGATGAATCTCTAACACGTAATAGTTCGCATGCAAGGCTCCCTGGCGCCGCGGTAAGTACCAGCTAATGCAAAACCCTGAAACGGTTCGTTCGATACGAGCAAGAAGCTTTATGCGTTCTGTGGCTAGACCGAAGCGGGACCCGGACGCAAGGTCCTCGCGGGGTGAACCGCGTTTCATCCTCCCCGCATCCAGCGTCTCGTACTCTCCCTCGGCTTCCGCAATCGTTTTCGAACGGAGACACGAATCTGCCGTTTTTCTCCGGCCGAGCAATAATTCTGCGCGACGTCAGATTTATGGAGGTACGCCGGCCGATTGTTGTCGCGCGCCAATTGTTACGGCGCGGCGCCGATAATAATGCAAAGTAAATTCATCCGGACGGGGATAAATCCTCGGCCTCGTATCGCCCGCGAGACGTATGAGACGTATCCGCCGCGGGGTGTATCTCCTCCCAGGCCCGCGAGGGGAGATTTATGTTATTACGTTGTAAACGGCCACTTGCGCGTCTATTTATTTGCATCTCGGCTAAGATGTATCGCACCTTCACGGAGATAACCGGTCGAGCCTCTGGCAACCGCCACGATTTCGTCGCAGGGCCTCGCGAGGGAAACGGTGAGATTGTTTCAACAAACTTGTTGCTTCGGGGCTCTTTGCCGCCGTGAGGTTTGCTTCACTTTAAAGTTCCAGGTGAATTTCTTTTTAGTAGATCGCCACGCGAATTTTACTGTCGCGGGTGTCCCATCGCGGTTCGCCTTTCATCCCCATCGTTTAGTCAGTTTAGTGGATACCTCGTCACGTTATTTTACTCACAAATTATTATTATTATTATTATTATATTATTTATAGGTATTATCATTGTAACGTAATGTCCCTTTCGAGCCGCGCATTCGCGCCTGTCCCGCGACGTGCGAGTAAGCGCGTTGAAATTTTCCGGCCGGAGGTGAATAAAGTTAGATCTCGGAAGCTTACGATGAGTCCCGCGGGAACAGCCGCCACCCGACAATAGCGAACGATTGCCTCGCCGCGCGAGGATAAATATCTCGCTATCGAATACGACGAGTAATCTCCTTCGCGCAATATTGCGTGCATAACGCACCCCTAGTTGCCTGCTTTCCCTTCGACTTCGATCAAATTTAGGCGTCCGCCTCGTGCTTCAACTTAATACCGCCGTCGGCTATCGGAGCTAATAAGGCGCCTTGACAGAAAAGGGCAATGTTTGACTTAGACGTTTCCATCCCCGTCACACCTCTGTTTCCATTCTCCGCGGCCCCCGAAGACGGGCTCGAGCGAATTTAGGCGTGCCGTCACCGCGACTAGCTTCGAAGTCTTTCGCGCACCTGGTCGCTTTAACCGCGTACGGATCCCCCCGAGCAAAAATCCACGTTAACAACGCGATACAGCGATCGTTCTCCGTCTCGTCGCGCGACTTATCGCGGGACTTTTGACTGCCCGATTCAGATACCGGGGTCTTGACGGGCGGCTCGAGCGACCAACGAAGAAGAGGCGCGAGCAGATGCGAGACACGATCTAAACGGAAACGGTCGAAGATAGCGGGCTTGGAAATATGCAACACTCACCGTGGTCATGTCGATGTGCAGCGAGTTGTCGAAGGCTGAGCGGATAGTATGAGAGCTGGTCGGCTGGATTCGGCGGCGACTCGCGGGACCGCTGGGTGGAGGATGAACGGCGGCTCCTCGGCGAAGATACTCGGGTGCTACCACGAGGTGGTCACGAGGCGCGAGTGCTGGGACGACGTTCGGTTCTCTGAAAGATCGCTGGAGCAGAGAGGGGATGCTTGGTACCGCGGCAGCTTGGAGTTTGGAGGTCAGAGGGCGAATGATTGGTGGAGCTTGCGCGGGCCACATTTATACCGCTACCACTCACCCCCCTTCCGCGATCTTCTTCCGTGCCACAAAGAGATCCCCTCTATATCCACCACCATTGGCACCAGCACCACCGACGTGTTCCTCCTCCACGTTGTTGCGGCCGCCCAGCATGTATTCTACACCCTCTCGCTCATTACGTCATTGGAGCTAGTCTCCACCCAGAACGATGATATCACGCGAAAGCTCCCAAGGCGAAGCCGCCCGGGTCACCCACGAAAAACTGCTTTCGGGGGCAGCCGGCGGCTCCTTGCGTACATAGATTCATGAATGGAGCTCCGTGAATGGAGCCGCGGCTGGGAAGGGCATCGTCGTCGATCTTGTTATACAGGATGCTACACGGAATCGAGGGCAGAGGATCAAGAGGGTGGCAGTGCCTGTGAAAGGAGAGGCGAGGTTTTAACTTCATTCCTCGGATACTCGCTTCTTCAATTAATACAGACGTGAGTGAAAATCGCTGGGTGTTAGAGATTGTAAGAAACTGGGACCAACCGCGGTAAATCTCTGTGTCGCTAGTACTGCAGAGAGGCCCACTATAATGTATACCTCGATTAACGTAATTGCGTCTCCTCCTTTTTGCCTGAATGCAACGCTACTTGTCCGCGTAGAGTTCAGATGCCCGTGATTGAGGAGGAAAGTTGCGCTGGCGGGCATAGTTTAAAGGTCCGCAGATAGTTTTCTTCGCACAATGCGTGCCGAGGCCCTTAGACAAATGTACGTTTAAGCTGCTCAAACGATTCAACTCGCGAGCAGTACCCACGAGGGCCGCGCGTCCATCCCCGACGAAATATAAGCGAGTCACTCTGTTTGCCGCGCTGCACGAGAATAACACATCATTTGCATATTAATGCCGGTGTAGTATCGAACGTTGGAATGGTTTCGATAGAGTGGATATGATGCGCGGATGACGGAGGGGCGAGGGAGCATCGAAAAGGTTACTCTCGCAATCTTTGGCTACGATTGCAATTGATTTTCCAGCGCACACACCTACAAGCCAGCATTGTGCCTCGGTGTATCGAGATCTTCACGGGCTAGTGGAACGATTTCCCACCCCTTTTTATCTCCCGCTTCTTACATCTTCCTGGACATTGTTCGTGGTTCTTCGGCTGTCGAGGATATCGCGACAATTCAAGTCTCCAATCAATCCGGTTGACCAGTTAATATTTAATTACACTGACTGGAGTCTAGAGGCAGGGAGGAGAAGGAAAAGCCTGCATGGTTAGGCTAACACAATTACGAACTCGATTTTATCGGCACCAGCTGTCGATTCGCCGCAACCAAGGCGCGCGCGGAAATTTCGACGGGCCCTTTCTAACGAAACAGCGAGTCTTAACACATCGGATCGGTAAGACACACTCGAGAAACTCCCAGCGACGATGCTTAACGAACGTAAGAATTACAGGAGCGAGATTTTTTGAGGAATAATTAACCCACAACGCCCGCGTGGGTCTCATTAAAAACGACAGGCAAGACTTGGCAGGTAGGTATCTGTTTAATGCGAAAAAGCCACCGTTCGCTTCCCACTTCTTCCCTCTTCCCACTGTTCCCCTCTTTCCCTTGCGCGCGGCGAGCAGTTACGAACAGTGCATTGTAACAGAGCGAACAGAACTCGGGTAAATGCTATGGCTAGAGGCTCTCGCGGATTCTGGATCAAGTATCTGCGTCTCGGTTGCGTCAGACGGCTGTTGTGCGTTTAGCAAAAGATTAAAAAAAAAAAAGGGGGGGACTGTATCGATCAATTTTTTGTACGGCAGCGAATGGACTGCTGCGAGTCGGAACTTTTCGCTTCAGCACATTTTCTCGCGGTATCGTTGAAGGTCAATGAAATCGTAACGAGCTTTCTTGCCCCGCTGCTGGATCGTGCGTCTGAAGGTTGGAAAAAAGTCGAGGAAAGAGTAATGATGATCGGAAGCTACGGCAATTAGTTCGCAATTACCGGGCATTAATTCGGTGAAAAAGGGGGGAGGAAGTCAGAAACGCGTTAGCAATCGACTGGAGAGTGCGAGCTCTCGCCGAGGTGCAGACGTCGCGGCGCCTCCGCGTCCAAGGAGCCGCGTAAGTCGGTATTTATCACCGTTACGTATATAGTCTGGACCGGCTACGTGGACGAGCAGAGCTGTCGCGGTGTCACTACCCTTTCGTCTCCGAATCTTCGATCCCCTGCCAATTCGCTAGGTGAACAAGTTGATTTGAACAGCGGCCAAACGAGCCAATCCTCGTTCCTTTCGCATTTCTCACGACTCTCGCCCGCGATTGCCTCCGAAACGGCTTCACGGTGGTGACTTTTCAGGTTTAAATCGTCATCCCTTTGCTGGAACTTTGAGACGAAAGACAAAAGTGGTTGCCCGTTGTAATTGAAGGCGTAGATTAAAATATCCTGAATAAATAGCTGAGAATGAAATTAAAGCGGAAAGCTAATTTCACTCGAAGGCAGATTTTAATAAGGCTTCGATAGTTGGGGGGTGATATCGAAACTCGCAGCGATCTGTTTCCGAAGAGTACAAGGGTCGCCTGGGGATATTTAACAGAAGTATTCCCTTAGCATTTATTACGGTTGCAATCGTCCTTAAATAGTTACGTAAGGTTCATAATCCTCGTGCTTTCCCCGCTCTTACCCCTTCTGCCTTCGTCTTTCCCTCTCCACCTTAACTCCCAACTAAATTTAAAATTCGTCTTGGAGCTTTTGAAGCTTCCTCAATTACCGATTCTTTGCTCGAATACTTCCTCGTGGCTTCGCATTTGCCGCGTGGGAATAAGTTAATCGAAGCAAGTGAGAGAATGTTTACGTAATCGGGGGTTAATCGAGGAACGATTTTAAGCTGCGAAACGCCACGGAAGGGTATCGTTGCTCTCGGAGAGCAAAAGGCCCATAGATCCTGCTGTATAATTTCATCAGAGGAGATGGCCGAAAATGGATGTTTCGCCCGACTCGGGGGCACGCTGGCGACTTCCGCTTGTACACCCCCATTCGTCTTTTTCCAGCCTATTCAGCTACCCCGACTTTGCCCTTGCCACGAAGAATTGCGCCGAAGGAAATGCCTGATACACCATTCCCGTCATTCCCGTCACGTTCATCCATGAACATGAACCCCCTAATTATTTCGATCGATGTAAAAATGCGGTCGCTCTGGACAGGCGTGGACGGGTAGCGTTTCGCCGTTTCCCCGAGCGGGAATATTCTCGACATCATTTTGTTCTACGATGGATGGAAGCGGGGGAGGACGGCTA
This sequence comes from Andrena hattorfiana, assembly GCA_944738655.2. NCBI lineage: Eukaryota > Metazoa > Arthropoda > Insecta > Hymenoptera > Andrenidae > Andrena > Andrena hattorfiana. The sequence continues at coordinate 30,138,652 of OX122892.1, read as the reverse complement.
CGGGAAAGTAAGTGTACATACACAGAGCGGGAACGTACGTTTGTCCCGCTCCGGGCGAACTATAACTCGCATTAATGCACTTTTCGACGCATCCACGGGGAAACTACTCTGCCGAGGGAAACTCGTATCTCTCGATCGGAGGTTCCGAATGAACTTTTTGATACGTCGATCGAATGGTTGTAACTGCGACCCGTTACTCCGCTAGCAGCGGCTGGTATACTTTCCGCGAGTGCACGCCGATACTTTGCACCCATTTCGGGGAAAATATTAGCGCGACGGGGGCGTCGAAAGGGGATGAAATTTTTCCTCGGCCGCTCCCGAAAGAGGATAAGGACAGCCGCGATTAAAAAAGGGGCGAGCAAGGAACGGGGGAGGATATCTTTGCGTAGGCCGCTGGCGCCTGGTCGAGCGGCCCCTCGTCTATGCAACCCGATGTTCATAGTTTCACGGAGAGAAATCGTTGGAGTAATAACGGGGCCGTAATTCTGCCGTTCGGCGGCTTCGCATTCGCCCTCCACTTTTTATTAACGTTGCCGGGAGAAATTGAACGGCTCGTTGCGGCAGATTACCGTGCAATTTTTCATCATCGATTCGCGCGACACCTCGTAATTTTTAAATTTAAGTATCCGGTGATGTGGCCGTAGGCGCCGCGCTGCGTCGGGGCGAAAAAATCTGGGCCGCTCGCGGACGCAGAGGGGTAAGCGAGGCGAAATTCCCAGTTGAAAGCGATTTTGCGTCACAGAATGTCCTTTCGTCCTTACTCCCTTGCGGTATGGTGTGTCACGTAGGACATATACCAGTTCGTTTTCGTTTTATTGTTTTATCTGTCAACCATTACGGTTCAAAGAAATTTAAGGGGTTACATACCGTTGGCAGATCGGGAAATGGGGTCATTTTTATGATTTTATTTTCATATATGGAAAGGTTTTATTTAAAAATCAAGGCATACAAATTGTTGGGTATAAATTAAGTTGTATTCTCTTCAAGAAGAAAATTCATATAAATGGTGGCAGTGGACCGATTTGAATAAAATTCTGCACGAATATTCTTAAGACTGTAGTCTAGTATTTGGCGGGACGATTTTTCGATTAGAGTCTTGTTTTATTTTTTATTAATAAAAGAAGATGAAAACTTAGGTCGAAAATCACATGCTTCAATTTGAGTAGCTACCATTTTTCAAAAAAATAAATTTTCTCAAAATCGGCGCTGATAAGTACTAGATTATAGATTTAAGAATATTCGTGCAATATTTTATTCGAATCAGTTCAGTAATCTTTGAGATATTTCTAGCAACGCAAATGCTGTGACTAAGAAGAAGGGGTTGCTATGGCACCATATTTTATGTTACCAAATTTCTTTTAACAGAGAATACAGTTTAATTTATACACAACAACGTGTATATCTTGATTTTCAAATATGTGCGTTTCTTTATATGAAAAAAAATCATAAAAATGATCCCATTGTAACTCTTAATCTACATTTGGTGATACGCGACTAACTTTAACCGCGGCAAGTACCTATATGGAAAGCAAAATACAGGTATGTTTCTCCTAATCCCTCGTAAATAAAGTACATACAGTAAGGGGCTAACAGTTCAAGTATTATCCCGATTCAAGCGCCAACAAATTCGTCTCAGCGTGTAAAGAAATTTTCGTTATTTTTTTCGATCCTATTTTGTAACCACGTCGGAGGTGAAACAGACTGCTCACTGTTTTACGGGGCCGTTTTATGCAGCCGAAGAACGTAAAGAATAGAAACTTTCCCTTCTATGCAATAAGAGAAACGTAAAAACGAAAGGAAGCGACAAATAAAAGTGGTTTTACTCTTCCTCTTGTTCGAGCGCGTTACTTCTCTATGTATCCGAATTTGCATATTTCCGTACTGAAATCTGAAAGTTTCCGAGCGGAATAAAAAAACTTGCCTTCTTCGTTTTTTCGTTTCATTTTCAATCGCACCAAGGTCGAACGCGTGGAAGAAAGACGGTTACTTCTCGAAATCGTTTCTAGTGGTTTAGTTTGTGTTTTAGAGTACTTATACTAAATCACCCATGCTGCCTTTTCGTGTGGCGGGTTTCAAGCGCACATCTCGTCTAAGCTTTCATATTCGCGATCGCAATTCAGAGCCAGAAAATCGTTAATCAGATACTCTGATTCTTGACAGACGAAACTTCTTTATCTGACAAACTGTTGCGCACAGTACTGTACCGACATCTCGCGTTACGTGGCGCAACGTTTCGTTCAGGCCCGTGGTCCCTCTGTACTAGAAATTACGAAAACGCGAGGGAAACAGAAGAGCGAGAAGGAGGTAACTAGAAGCCCGATCAACGGAGAAGGACGAAGCGGTGGCAACGGAGGACAGACAGAGTATAGAGCCAGAGGGAGAGGAGAGAGCACGAAAAAGCAGAAGCTAGAAAGGGAGCGACAGAGAGCAGGAGAACAAGTGCCTTCTGCAGTCTGCTGATCGCCGTTGTAGCAAATTATTAGATATCTCACCGCACTGATTCCAACGGACATTTCACGGTGATTTCTTTGACTATTCGTTACGCTAAATAGTTGGGGGGTTGCGCGCAACGTTGTGCTCGCACACGTCAGAAGCTTTCGTGCACATGTCAGAAGAAAATGTCGTTCGCGACGAGCTATTTTGTTGCATCGATGGAGTGCCCCCGCTTGCTCTCGGATAGAAACGATGTTGCATGAATGATTCCGGTAGCGAGCCGATCGGGAAGCGAATGAAAAAATCTTTCGAGGGTGCTGCGCGAATAGTAGGTAGAACCGTTTGACGCGTTTCCCGCGACGAAAATAAAAGCACACGCACCAAAATATTTGGGCACTTCATCGTCGCAAGAAAAATATTTTCTCACGCGACGTATTTTAATCTCTATGTACGTAGTGTAAGAATACGTTGGAAAACTCTTCCAGATGCCGAATATCAAGCTGCAAAGTTCCGATGGCGAAGTATTCGAAGTGGACGTTGATATCGCAAAATGTTCGGTTACCATAAAAACGATGTTGGAGGACCTTGGCATGGACGAAGACGAAGAGGAGGTTGTACCTCTTCCAAATGTAAACTCTGCCATCCTTAGGAAAGTAATACAGTGGGCTACTTACCACAAGGATGACCCACCGCCACCCGAAGATGACGAAAACAAAGAGAAGCGCACCGACGACATAAGTTCTTGGGACGCAGACTTTCTAAAAGTAAATTCGCCTGTCGCTTTGCGTGTCGGGCCTCCAGAGATACCGCTGTTCTCGCAATTTCTACTGTAAATATTTGAACGATTCGTTCGCAGGTCGATCAAGGAACACTCTTCGAGCTAATTCTGGCAGCCAATTACCTCGACATTAAAGGACTTCTAGACGTAACGTGCAAAACTGTCGCCAACATGATTAAAGGCAAGACACCCGAAGAGATTCGAAAAACGTTCAACATTAAGAACGACTTCACAGCAACGGAGGAAGAGCAGGTTCGCAAGGAGAATGAATGGTGCGAAGAGAAGTAGACGGAAGCCGTTCGTGAACATTTGATTTTACGATCCTTCAAAAATTCTGTTTCGAACATTTGAAAATCCACCAGTCGATATACCGATTATATTACTTTCAATTACTTCTTAAATAATAACCATATAATTTTTCAATCGATGCACCGAATAGTTACTATATAACGGAAGTAGATTAGCGCTTTCGGAACACTGAAGGTCGCGTCGATGTGTCTGGTTTGTTTGTCCCAAATATTTTGTATAACGTTGAATAGTACCGCTTACAGTGCACAGTAAAAATGAATATAAATTCATACTAAATGTACTAATTGTTACCTCCACTTAGCGGTATATTAGATTTGCATAATGTTTGGTGTACTAGATCTGCAAATTGTGTTTCATCTGTATAGAATATAAGTTTAATTTCTATTTTCGGCAGTTTTATTTGAACACTCCTCACACAAATAATCCTACGGAATAAGAGCCCGAGTATATGAAATGTAAATTTCTGCGAAGAATTAAACTCTTGAACAGCCCAACTCTCTTACTTAATCAATACGCGATTTATTAATTAGAATTTTGTGTAATTTAACGTTTTATGCACAATTCTGTATAGTGCATCATCACGCCTGTATTCTACATCAAAGTTGTAACCTTAAACAAAGTTTTTCCCCTTACGAAAAAATATAACTCTTCGGTTCTGTAATCAATACTATTTAAGCTGCTACGAAAAATAAAAGGCAATACGATGTACGAAAGGATTTATACTTTATTTGAATCCTGAAGTTGAAATAAGCGCAGCATAACCTACGTCGAGGCTTCCGCATTTAGGAATTCTATGCCGCAATCGTTAATTTCGGTAAATACATAAATGACAAATAGGCGAAACGATTTCAATGATAAACGGCGAGTGGTCGGTAATGCTTGACACGAGATGGGTAAATATGGAATATTCTAGAAAAATAACCGAGAAATCTTTCACTCTGACCGAATTGTTTCAGACAACGCAGAAAATTTAATGGGCCATTATAGTAATTCGACAAATGAAATAAAAAGATTGCATGACATTTGCAACTGGAATGAACTGGATAACGTAGTAATAGAGTACCACGACTTGCGAGGAATTATTATCTGCATAACTTATAGAGAACTTCTTGCTGCAAAAATTATGCTTTCTGATTATCTGAAGAGCGTACAAAGCTATGAATTTATTGGTATAAATTTTGATATTCCCGGATATTGTGTAGTTTCTCTGATGCTGGGGTAAGAATTTAAATATTGCAGAATATTAATATTAGTACAAAAACAGGCATATGTAACACGCACCGACGATTTCTCTTTTTTCTAGCATTTTAGCTAGCGAACATAGCTTTGTAAATATACCGTTGAAACCAACAGAATACACAAATTTGAAAAACACTTTGCACATAAGTTATTTGTTTAGCAAGCAAATATCAGCTGAAGGAGACATTGTAAATCAATTCGAAGTACACGATGAATGTATTTATCTGATTAAATTGAAGCACGTTCGGAGACGAGCTATACAAAACGTGAAACCAAACTGTTACGCTTATGCGATTACTACTTCCGGTTCTACTGGGACACCGGTGGTAGTTAGAGTCTCTCACTCTTGCATAGTGCCAAATATTCTAGATTTGAGGAGGATATTAGCCATTGAGAAGTCGGATAAAATTGCTCAGTTTACAAATGTCACATTTGACCCGAGTATCATTGAAATTTTCCTTGCCCTCTCAAGCGCGGGGTCGCTGTTTATGGTTTCAAAGGCATCGAGCAACGACAGAAACAGGTGAAATGATAAAGAAATATACTAACGCTAGCGATACCTATGCGAGAAGATACGATAACAGAAGCATCCTTTGCTTTCAGACTGTTACAAGTGGCTTATTCCAGGCAAATTACTATAATGCAGGTGACTCCTTCAGTTCTCTTGTACAGTTGGACAGCTGAACGCTTGAAGGCTACTATATTAAGCGATAACACTTCGCTTAGAGTTCTTCTGCTCGGTGGAGAGCCCTTCCCTAAACTAGAGTCGCTTCTTGAGACCAAACATCCTCGTAATAGTACAAGAATCTATAATATCTATGGTATCACTGAAGTATCATGTTGGGCTAGTATTAATGAAGTTGTAACAACAAGCCTGCCATGTCACACGAATTACTTGGGGCAAGCGTTATCGCAAACCATACTTCAAGTTAGGGATGAAGCGGGAGAAGTTGTTAAAAATGGTACAGGTATCCTGCATATAGGTAATTGGTAACCAGCTTTCTCGTAATATAATCATATTGCAAAGAGGGCCCAAGTTTAATGTATTTACATGCAGGTAGTAGCAGCAGAATTTGCGTGTTAAACGAGGAAAATGTTGGAGATTTAGAACTACCAGTATTTCGTGACACTGGAGATATAGTTAACGTAAGCACATATAATATTACATACAGTGTCCCGTTTCATATAATTGAATGTGCTTCCATTTCAGATCGACGAACTGGGTAGGATATTTTATAGAGGGAGAAAAAATGGTATCGTAAAAAGATTTGGACATAAAGTGGACCTGACGAAGCTCGAAGAATTTGCCTCGCAAGTAAACTTTGTAAAAACTTGTTATGTATTGTGGGATGAAAGTAATCATAAGTTACACTTGTGTTTAGCTACCAAGGAGAAAGCTACAAACGATCCCAGTATGGATATTCACATGGCGAAACATTTAGATGAATTACCGCATCTATTTCGGCCAGATCAAATCCATTTCTTGGAACATTTTGAGCTCACCTCCAGTGGAAAAATCTCTGCAGAGTTTCTGAAAAAACGAATACGGGAACAGACGACACATAGCGCCTTAAACAAAAATGACATCGACAAAGTTGATGGAATTTTTAAATGTATTTGGAGGGATCATTTAAAATACGGGGATGACGGATTTATGAATTTAGGGGGTACATCTATCACTGCGCTTCAGATATCAAACAGTATGTCTGAGAAGCTGAGTATAGAATTTCCGGAACTAATTGGCATACTTTTGAATAATGCTACTGCTAATGAATGCCTTAGCTATATACAAAGTACTGTATCGAATAACGAAAAAGACGAGACAATCGAAAGTCTTGAATGTCAATCTAGCAACACTGAAACAATTCCTTTAATTAACATTGCTAAAGAAGACGAGGTATCACCAAAGCACGTTAACGAAGGAGTCCAAGACTCGGACCCTGTTCAAACTTCTATGTACGAGTGGCATAAGTGCAGGGGTCAAATGTCTAACAGTGCAGCGATTGCAAATGAAAGGCAGTACGACAGATTTTCAAAAATAGAGATATTAAAAACGTGCAATTTACAAAAATGCGTAGATGCATCGCCCACTGTATTTCATTACTCAGAGTAAGTAGGATTTTCACATATCCTACTGTACATCCAGTTGTACAACTAACAAATCTTCTGTTTAGTGGAAACACGTATGCAACGGTCGGTTCCCATTCGGGTTTTATTTCTACGCTTCAATTAGATAAGGAGAGCTACGTTCCTACGTTCAGAACGAGACTCCCCGATAGAATTGAAGCTTCGGTTTTAATCTTGGACGACTTCAAGGGAATAGTTGGTAAGTTTTGTATGTTCCAAAAAATTCATTCACGTTTCTCAATTCCCTGTTTCGCAGGATGCTACGACGGCAATGTTTACTGCCTACACTTAAAAACAGGAGAAGTCTTTTGGAAATACCAAACGGGAGATATCGTAAAATGTTCCGCAGTATTTTGCAAAGAACGGAAGAAAGTATTCGTTGGTTCTTACGACTGTTATGTATATTGCCTCTCTGCGAAGGTAAACACTTGCTTTACGCTATGCTTTAGCAGCCTGCATGAAAACAATTTCTGATCTAGGACGGTGCAGAAATTTGGAAAGCTAAGATCAGTAATGGGAGCGTCAGTGCTTCTGGTTGTTTACACTCAGCAACGAATTCCATCCTATTTGGAACTTTAGATGGCTCTTGTTTGGCGTTAGAGCAGCTAACGGGGAAAGTTATTTGGATTCAGAAATTTAGCGATCCTGTTTTCGTTGCACCCGTGGTATTAAATACCGGGCTTATCTTATTTTGTTCTGTAACAGGAACGTTGTCTTGTTTTGATATCGAAGTCAACGTGGAGGTAACGAATATTCAGCGCATATACCCACAAAGAATTGCTTTGTTCCCAATTTATTTCTCGATTTTGCAGATGTGGAAGTACAAAATCAAGGGCAACGTATTCTCGTACGTTGTCAAAGAAAATGATTCGGGTACAGATTGCGGGAGCATCGTCGTAGCTAGTCAGAACAAGAGTGTCTATTGCTTCCAATCAGACACAAGTTTTAAAACTGAACCCACATTGAAATACGTGTTGAACCTTCATTCGCCAATTTTCGCCACTCCTTGGCGCGAAAGTAATATTTTGTTTATAGCGTGCACGGACGGTACACTATACATTTATAACTTTACGACAAAAAGACTGACAAAGACCGAAAAGCTTCCTGGTGAAGTTTTCTCGTCGCCAGTTGTCCATAACAATATCGCGATCGTTGGATGCAGGGACAATAACGTTTATGTCGCGAAGCTTGTGTAAATTGTTATTGGTGAAGATCGATCGTGTCTTTTCCACCAGGTATATCTGTTCTGTCGGCGTGTCGCGGTGGAGTAGACAGGAATACAGAGTAATGAAATTAATACAATATCATTTATTCTTTTTTACGACTGTCACATTATAGTTACGTGAATAACACTTTAGATAAAGTAATGGCGGAACGTGTGGCCGCCATCCACTAGATTTCGTAGGTAATACGAATTCGCGGTGCGCTTACGGTTTTTAAGCAAGAATGCAAGCAAAATAAATTGTTCTGAGGAATTAGCCAATCACTCACCTAACAAAACATTCACGCATACATAAATGCACACGCATATCAGTTTCGAAAACGATGCGTATCCGTGCGTAATTGTCTTTATCCCCGGCTTCTCGGTGCGCCTCCCTCATTGATATATAATTGATGATCACGTCATAAATATTGGACAAGGAAGTATTCTGGTTCTCAAGCTCACATAAAATAACAATGTTTCAACGATTCCATCTTCTCTATACTCTCATTCTCATATATTTCAGAATGAGAACGAATATACATATATCTATTTAATTTATATTTAAATGCTTGGCCGCTCTCCCAACCCCCTCTTTTCCCCTAATATTTCGAACATAGATTGGCTCCTGCAAGTCTTTCCCATTACAGGCAGTTGTTTCTCGTGAGTACTTTCGCTCGTGCATATTTAGTTTGCATTTCTGTTCCGTTTGCGTAGCTGAAGTTTCAAACAATATCAGAACTAAATGTGCAGCGTATGACGTATTTCCTAATGCTAGACCGCGGCATGCTGTTTAGATATCTTGTGTGTGGAATTCATATTTTTTTTTTCATTTTTAAAATTACCCCTATGTTGTACCTCGTGTCGTAACGCGTTTCGACTACTGCGAATAGCAATGCGACTATAGGATCCTCTTACATGTACAATCTCAATAAACGGTTATCCTTACTGTTCTCATTCGATAGTTAAAATATGTTACATCTATAAAGTTTGCGATAATCGAGACTGCCTCGTTCACCCTACAAAATACACCGATGGGCGACGAGCGCGTAGACACACCCGTGACTTTCAGTTTGACAATCCGTTTGAAATTTAGCAAAAATATCCAGACGCGAGATGGTACAAGTCTTGATATTAGTATTCCGCGAGAATGTTCGTGTCTATGTACTCCGGGGCGAAGTTGTGAAAAGGGGCAGTACGTAGAATGCAAATTGGGGCAGAACTGAGAAATCAATTTCGAGTAACGTTTACCTTTTCCCTCGGAATCCTCTATGAAAGAGAATCTAAAATTATTAGGCGCGAGTCTCCTAGCAGGCCGTATCTGCTAGGAGGCTCGGATAAACGCCGACGTGGTCGACCGATACGCGTTAAATTACGTTGCTCACTCGTTTTTTTTCTTTTTTTTTTTTAAATTCAGGATAAACTAGTTTCGAGGATGACCAGTAACGGTAACAGTCTTACGGTTACTGATCTTCGTCACCTAGGTCTTGTTTCACTTTGTTAAAATCGAACTCTTCGCCGGTGGCTCGTTTGAATATATCGAGCACATCCAGACAGGTGGTCTCGAAATGCGTCGTTGCATCGTACGTGGTCGATATAAAGATCTGACTGTCCAGACCGTTGTCGGTCGGCTCCATGTAGTCGGACACCGAAATGAACTTCTGCCTGATCGGCCCGAGCAGATCCAAGCCAGGCTTGATCTCGGCCTCCGGATTTTTCGTCTCGACCGTGGTGGACACCATGGCTATGAACCATCCCTTTGCTGCTACCTGATGGGTGTGCGATACCAGCGACACGTAGATATCGGAATTACGATTAACCTGCGGGAACAGAAACGCTCATTCTTGGCTTCGTCGTGATCTAGACAGCATTGGATGCAAATGAGGATAAGGAGCCACGTACTTGTTTCTGTGGAATAATAATTTGCGTCGAGAGAGCATCCGCCGTGCTCGGTATAGGATGGTCCAGCAGGCAAATACATCTTATGACCTGACCCACTTTCTTCACGCGATCAGGTACGTACGTAGGATCACAAAATACTTGCTTGCATTGGGCTACTTCGTCGCCGGAACGGACACCGACGACCTGCGACGAACAATGGATAATTAACCCACGGGATTGATGTTACTTCGTTCCCGATACGTTGGGATTCTCACCTTCCCGTCCTTGATGACGATTTCGTCGATCGGTTTGTCCAGCATGTACGTCCCGCCGTAAATGGCGCTGAGCCGCGCGAAACCTTGGGGAAGTTCACCCAAGCCGTACATAGGGTACAGATAAGGTGATTTTCCATAACGTGCTAAACTATCGCTATACAATTTAATCCTCCTTATAGTAGTAATTGCGCTTTGGCATATGTAGTCGTCGTCCCTGAAAAAAGAGATTCATTCGATCAGCCATCGTCTCGTTAGCGGACTATTATAGCGAACTACTGTTTACCTGTAAAGTGCTAGCGCGTGACCCGTGAAATCTTGAGTGTTCTTGTCCAGGTTGAACTTATTGTACAGCGCGCTCATGCTGTTGGTGAACGGGTCGAAGCCGTCCCACGTTTTTGGATCGTCCTCTTGCATGTTTTGTACCCATATCAGGAAGCTACGGAAGCGCCTTTTCTCGAACAGGCCCATCAGATCGCTGGACAACGCTTCCTGTTGATCTATCGGCACCTTCGAGATCTTCCCGGACTTGTAGACGTACGATCCCTCGACGCATTTGAACTCCAGGTACCGCGTCACGCCGGTATGAATTAAAAGCTTCACCAGCAGACCATTGGCCATCAAGAACTTGGGAATCAAATCAACGTTCCAGTCGCGGCCACGGCCGTAGGTCTCATCCGGTATCGGGGCCTTGAATTTCCTAGATAACCCAGGAAACTAAGCTTAGCGATAAGAATGTATATCTAACACCTCGATTTTATATAAAAAAAAAAAACGATTCAAATGGGAATCCGAGATTCAAAATTCTGTCCCTTGCAGGACCCAAATGTCCCGAGAAACTTATCAATCTTCCGATATATCGGCTGTGACCTCTCTGCCATCCACCAAGTTGAGAACCGCGGAGTCATGATTACGGTATCATTGGAATTATCAATTAAATAATACATCAGCAAAACATGCAAACATTTCTGATATTATTAATAAGCGTTACACCTTATGGTTACTTATCTACGACACGTCCAAGAGGTTCTCATTAACAGCCCTGCAAAGTGGCTCGCGGAATAAAAATATTCTGCTAAGGAGGAAAGGGTTTCCTTCTCCTTGCAGATTGTAATATTCAAGCCTCCGTTGCGTCCAATTGTATATGAACGCAACGGAGTCGGAGTATGTCTATAACCGTTGCTGCTACAACAGATGGGTGGTTGAGACGCGTGTTGCGATTTATTCAGTGCGGGTAGTCACTTGATAACTGCCACCGCAATGGACCAGAAGTGCAATCACACGGGCGTGTTATCGTTCTCGTCGAGCGAACGGTCGGAAAGTCACGTTACGCCATTATCTCGCTCGTAACGTGTTTTTGTTACTCTACGAAGGATGATCCCCCCAGTAGCAGACGAAACGGTGGAGATCCGCCAATCTCGCCCGATAACGGTTACATTTATAAAGCACGCTCGAGTAACGTTATGCTATGGAAAATATTCCTTCGCACGACTTGTAAGTGTTCTCGGGATTCTCATAATCCCGAGATTGAATAAATCCGCCAGCATATGTTCGGTTCCACAGGAAACGGATTAAGGATGGCTTATGAGTAACGGTACGCTTAGCATTTCCTACGTGAAACTTCTCGAGCATAAGTTGGCGTGACGTTAAATTCTGTCGGTTGTCAGACGTTCAAGGGTATACAAGACATATATCGCGAAGTGGAGGACCGCAAGGGCCCGGAGTAGGGAGGGGGAAGGGCGAGGAATGTGCAGGGAAAGTATCGCGGAGAGAAAACAGTGTGGTGCGCCAATTCCGTAGAGGAAAACGGCACAACCGATTTTGCACGTTCGATCGAGCGTGCGTTTCGCGGGGCGGGCCCCTCCCCCTTTGCCGTATCGAGTGGCATTCTAGCCAACCTTCCGATAGAATCCTTTAGAAAGGGATGAAAGTTTAGAGGCGGCCGCACAGCAACGACGCATTATCGCGGCCGACGGTATACGTCACGCTTCGTCTCGCGATACGCTTGACGGAAAGAGCTCGAACGACACGGGACGACGGATGTTCCCGCGAGAATACAACCGACAAGGAGAAAATCAATATTTTAGACCAGTCATCGTGCGGCGAGCCGTCGATCACGGGCTCCGGAGATAGCTTTGCTATGCCGGCGATAGTTACAGCCGCGGATGATAAAACGGATATAGCTGGAGGTTGGCTTTCAAGGGGACTTACGAGAACAGGTCCTCCAGAGGCGTGATGGAGGCAGATTCGCCGCCGTAATACTTGTTGCGGTCTACGTGGAGCACTTTCTTCCCGCTGACCGACAGCATACCCGAGAGTATGCACTCCTTGAGCCCGGTGCCCAGCACGATCGCGTCGTATTCTTCATTCATGTTGCTCGAGATGCAAAGGGACCGATCACACCACTCGTTCGACTTGCGGCACGCCGAGCTCCGCGGGACTTGATCGTTTACGAGGAACGCTGCGAAGGATCGAAAACGTGATAGCACACGGCCGCGCGACTGCCAACTCGCACGACTATTATGCCGGAACGGAAGACCTCGTTCTTTCGCTCGTTACTGCTCGTTACCGATGACGGAGCTGCTGCTGGCGGTGCTACCGCTGGTGGAGCTACTGCAGCGTCACACTCCCTAGGCTTCTACCAGCTTCTACGATCTCCCATTCCTCGATCCATTTGTCACACTTTTCACGATTAAATCAAATCCGTAATAGACCAATTGTTTCGTTATTTAGACTCTCTACTCATATTTTATGAACCTAAAACAGCGATTAGCGTATCGATCTCCTAGCTAGTCGCGAAAACATTCGCTCAGATTTCTATCCGAATTTCCCTTGTTCTAGTTCAGGACACAGATTTGCTCGATTTACAAACCGCATTGCGGTGATTGGAAATTACGAAATGTAATTGTAATCGTAAGATGACTTTCAAAAGCAGGTGCTAGGGAGTTTAAATTGTTTGGATTGGTAAGGATTTAAGTAATAGTAGTGACGATAGATGGCAGTGGACTCGACGGTCGCGCTTGGCAGGTCTGCCGATACAAGTTGTCAGTACGTGTACGACGGTAAGTTGGTTCAGTTTGCCTGCGTGGATCGCGGAAGCGACTGGGACCAAGGGTCGCGTACGCGAAATCGCGCGCGTTCCTCCAAGCGTTCGTAATAGAGAAACGGGGGAATTGAAACTAATCGCGCAGTGTTCCCTCGGACGTTTAGGGGTAATGGTGTTACGTGTGAAGGCGATGTGCGGCGGTAGGGCCAGTCTCCCCGTAGAGATACGCTGAGAGGAGACCGAGAGGCATGCATCATACCCCGTTATCTTCCCTGTCAAAAAGAGGCACGCGAAAGTAGCGAAGGTTTTTCCTCGTTGGTGGGCGGCGCGCTCGGCTGCTCGCGGTTTTCTACACAGTGACTTGCCGCGGAGTATCAGTCGAGAGACGCTCTTCAGAGTTCGAAGACACCGTGGGGGATAGCTGAGCCATCCCTCCGCGCCCCCGCAACCATTAACCAAGGCCACGTGGACCACGTTGGGAGCTTGGAAAAAATGTGAGCTTACGTTTCTTTTATATCTCCGGGGATGACATTTTTACACCTCCATTTGAAATTCTGCCTTAACGTTCGTCGAGCTTATCTCGCTGGCGTATGAGCGATTCGAAGCCGAAACAGGAAATTAGGAGTTGGAGATTTTTGAAGCAAGAACGATTCGTCCTCCGCATTGGCGCCCCTTTTAGTTTCTGTCACTCACGGTCGGCTAATTTCAGCTGTGTTTACTGTATACGAATGTCGCTGAGGTCGGGGCATGTGTTTTGGAGCATCTAAAGTCAGAGTTGCGTGTTGGTTGAATAAGTTTTAGAGGGCACGCGAGTGATATAGATTTAAATGCGTTCGTTATCGAGGGATGAAAGATTTTCTAGAATCCTACGGCCCCTCTGCGCAACCTTCGGGGCTCCGTAGCTGTATTCAGCTCCTTTTTCTCTGCTCGAAAAGCCGCGGTACGTTTACTTAATTATTACGAGAAAGTCTCATCTAAATGCGGAAGCTTGGAGTCGTTGTAGCGAAACGGTAACGAGAGAGTCTGGAAAAGGAAGAACGTTTAACGCGTCCGTACCAGAGGATTATCCAAGGGAATAGGGGAAAAAATAGATTAGCCATCAGTGGATACCGGTTGTCCGCTAAAATAAGAAGCTGAGAAGGAAACTACGGTAAGGATTGCCGGTTAATCGAGTAGAAAGTAAGACGGTCGTCCACTCTTTCGATCGCGGATAACGCCGATACTCGTTCCAAGTAATAATATTCACTTTATTACTCTGTAACAAAACGCTATCGCTAAAAACTAGCGCAGACGGTGCTGTATAAACGGAATTCATTACCGATCCCTCTCGCGAAGCGTATACTCGACGTCCAGTGACGCTCCGTCGAATTTCAAGAACACGTGTCTTCTTCCCATTGTCCAGAAGGTCGAAGGTCGCCGAGAGCCCCCGAGAAGTGGCCAGAATTTTTTCGTCCGGGGTTGTTGGTCCTCGGCCACGAAACCGGTTACCGTTGGCCGCGCGCACGAATTCTCGCAGTCCATCCTAGAAACAGGACAGGAAAAAGCGCTCTCGATCGAGGTCGTCCCTGTATTCGTTACCCAGAAGGCCATTGGAGAGGTTCTGCTCGTTAAATTGCATAAACTATCGTGGAACGCGTCGTGCGGCGCGCTTCGCTGAAACGCGCGAGTATCGGCGCGCGTGCAACACCACCTCGAACTTGAACCTTTTCCGTCGAGGAACGGTACCGTTCTTACTCCACCCCCGTCTGTTGAATCATTGGCACACAATCGTTAGATCATCTTCGCTCAGGCTGCAGGTGTAACGTTAGTTTGTACTCTCCCACTAGGTGGCAAAGCGATTAACTACAGGTGACATGCACTTTGAAACTAATTGACTCGTTCCTGACGTCGTACCTCGCGCAAAGTACACGTTGTTTATCGCTCGACCGTTATTTATTATGCCGATTATTTGCAGACCTCCATTTTCTATTGACATTACTCTGCCCTCTTTAGTTAAAATGTCCTATCTAGCATTTTCAAACAACCGAGAAAACTGAAGTTTTATCATTTACTTTGTACCGTCCTTATTTTCCTTCGTTCAAATTAAAACATGTTGTTATTATTTTGTAACAGCCTTAAATATTTTTTTGTAATAGGTATACCGGTGGGTAATGTATTATTAACGTACCAATTAATCAATTGTTTTAGATTGAATATTTTAACCATTTGGAAAGAAATTAGGTTAACCTTTAGAGGGCCGGGATTTTTTCATTGAAATTGTAAATTTTATTTACTTAAAATTTATGCATATATACCACCAAAATGGCCGGCAAAGTATCCAAATTCTTAGGTGGCCACTATAGTGGCCAGCCGGGCTCCTCTAAAGGTTAAATACATTAGACTGTTTATAAATCTTTACGAAGCACGTAGAGTTTTCTGACTTTACTTAAAAGGTAAAAGACGTGTGGAACTTCGAATATTTCAACATATCTGAAAAAATAAAAAAAAATGCTAGATAGGACAGTTTAACTAAAGAGGGCAGTACTGATATCTTGTATTATTTCTAAACGGAACCATTGCCTTGCCTGCTTGAAGAACTTCCGCGGCCAGCGAGAGTGTCCTTTATTAAACACCATCTTTCTCAATCGCGCAGAAACCAGTTTCGATCTCGTTTGCATCGTTCCAAAACGGAATCTGTTGACAGGAACGATCGGTTCCCACGGCACGATTCTCAATTACTTATTTAGTTGCCCATTTGAAATGTTTAAAAGTACTTAGGCGTGGTTACGGTCGAAGCATGTTTTCCACCGATTAGCAGAACACGATCGCGGCATTGGACCCCGAGCAATAATTACAAGCGATAATGGCTGGTTACGGTCGCGAGCACGGAATCCGAGGCGGGCAGAACCTGCCGGTTAGGGACCGTCGGTGTTCGCCTGACCCAATTCCACCCTTCGGCTTTCCTACCCTTGATATTGTCCGTTTACATTAGAACTCGGGATTTACGTGTCGGCTGTTATCGATCACAAATGGAATCCTCTGCTCGGTTTACGTGGACACGCGAGCACCTTCGCTTTCCGCGACCTTCGACGAGCACCTCTGCTCCTCTCTGCACGATCGCGCAGAATTTTCTCGTCCCTTCGAGCCCATTTTACCACTTTCGATAAAGTACATTTCAGAGAAGCGGCCTGAAAATGGCAAATCCACTTCTCAGCGTTTGGAAGATTTCTATGGTTCCTTTCGGCGTACCTACCTACACAGTTTTTTCATCGATCGTGGCCGCAGAGCACTCGGTTGATTCGCCCGCGACGTAATTCCATCTACCTCACTTGCATCGATGCCTGTCATCGTCCCAAAGTAAATACGATTAGCGTAATCTTGGCGATACCGTTCCCTCGTCATCGGGCAATATTTATTTAACTGACAATTCCCTCGCACGCCCGCCGGCTCGAATTCGCCTTGAGCGTCGTATATCCTCGCCTTCCACCTTCTTCCACCCGTAATCGCCGCGCCAACGTAATACCCACATATCTCGAACGGCGTTCCAAGCAGAGTGGTACGACATCGAGTTGAATCGTTTAATCCAGTTTGCCCCAATTAGCTCGACGACGCTGTCAGCCAGTGGCTGGTTGCGCTACGAAAACAAGCGTTAAGCGCCCGCTCGGCCGTCCTCCTCGGCGAAATTTCCTATCCCCGGCTTGGCCGCTGGAGGAGTATGTGCACACTCGACAGGACAAAGTGCTGGTCGATCCATCATAAATTGCGGGTCGCGGCAATGACGAAAGACGGCCGGTGCTTTATCGTTTCGCAAACTAACGCCGACGCGGGGACCGATAAGGGTGCTCGAGCTGCCCTCGGGCGAGCTATCTGCTCGTTGGCTTCGCGCGAATTCTGCGGCCGTGGAGGAAACACGTGCCCACGAGGCTTTCGTGTATAATTCAGCAAACAACCGACCCTACGCCATGGAACATCCCCGACAGAGAATATTTAGGTCGCGTTGCCGTCTTACGGAGCTGTTTCCATAAATTTACTAGCAGACACCGGCGCTGTTGGATCGCTCTCACCTGCTCCGCGAACTCGCCGTTTCGATCCGTTCTCTCGCGCAAGACTGGCAATTCAATCTTATCTGGCGCCGATCGACGATAAACACGCTAGCCTTTGCTGCGAAACTCGGGGCTGATAAAATTCGAATCCTGTATTTCCTACGTCGCTGCAGATTATTATAACTCTCTTCCTGCTACTATCCGACAGCTATATAGGCAATATATCCTCCGACACTTTTAGCGTCAATTCTACCTTCTCGTGTCTTCCCATCCCGTCCTAGCCCATGTTAAATCGTGATTGGATTTTTATCGGCTTTGCTTCAACTGTGTATTGGCCATCGTCGTTCTTTTCATTTAATTTGATTTTATTTGTAGTAATTAGTATTATGTAATTGTTGATATTACGTTCTTATGATTAGGCTTATTAACAGTTCCTACTGCTGCCTCGCCTTTACTCTTATCTTACTTTCTCTATATGTATGTATTTGCTACTTAGCTTTACTATTCGGCTTCGCCCGGAATTTAGATTCTGATTTTATAAAAAAAATTTTCTTTACTTTTTTTTTTGAAAATAGGTAGGTACCTAGTCACATTCATCTGGATTAGCCAGGCATAATGAGCTGAGGCACATTTCGTGATCCAAGAGTTTGTTTATTTATTTAATTATTGTTTGTAAACGAGAAAGGTTTGCCGTTCGAAAGTTTTTAGGCGACAGGCAAACACAGAAACATATAAACTTTCTGCTTTATATGTTAAGATATCTTCCACTTAATGAGTAATAATAATAATGAAAAAGTGAATAATCCGCGTTCCACCTATCGGTTCTCCAGGTTCTCCTCGTTCCGTGAAGAAAGGTGAGGAGGCGATCCCACGAGCCGTGGCTATTGGATTATTCTGCGTAAGGTGATTTGGCGTTTCGCAATATTTTGTGAAATTTCCCGAAGCACTTGCGACGACTCTAATCCACTGGTTTCTGCGGCGTCTGCCGTCTCGAAAAGACAGCTCTTTCTCTCTCTCTCTCTCTCTCTCTCTCTATCCCCGTCTCTTTCCCACTGCAATCTTATTAATAGCGTATCTGTGTCGGGCAAGTGCAAGTGCACCCACGATGGCGAGAGAACGCGGCTGGAAATGCATTACGCTACTTCCTGTATGTCGTTTGACGCGTGGCGACGGGGGTAGCTTTCCTCGCTTCCCGTCGCCCTAAGAATAGACCTGGTGGAATCGATTTTTAGCCAGATTTCGGCGATCCGTCGGAGGGGGCACCAGTCCCTGGGGAGCACCTACGCTCCTCCCTGCCGATAACTATGAAATATTCATCCCCATCTCGGCCCGAGTTCAGCGTTCTTTTTCACAAGACGCTCGCCTCTGCTTCGCCGCCACGTGGCTTTCTAACAGCCACCTGGACATACTTACCACGTACGTGTTTATCAGTCGCAACGAAAGAGCCTTCGATCGCGATAAGTCCGCTGTAACGCGTAATGGCTCTGTTTATCGTGGGAAGAGCCTGTTAAACGGATACGCGATAACTGTTTGCCCCGTGGCCTTGGTTCGGAGTAAGCAGCGTCTAACAGCATGGTCTTTTTCCGGGGAGGATCGATGGAAATAGCGGCGATAGTTCACGGTGCTCTAAGCTTCTCCGTTCCGCTTGACCTGCCGTTGCCAGCCTCCGCTCGAAATTGCGCTCCAATTAAACCTGCCTTAATTTCGTCGAAACGTTGCCCACCCGCTCGCGGTCTAACTCTCCCGGTGTCCTCTGGGTGGTCAGATGTGCCAGCATGTCCGAGGTCGGCGCGCAGGAAGCAGCCCGCGAGGAGGTGGACAGCAGGCAGGCGTCGGTTTACGTGTTCCCGGGGTCGGGTCGCCAGCAGCAGCCTGGCTCGTCGTCGACGCCGTTGCAGCCGACCATCGCTGCCTCCGCCTCGGATGCCGGCGCAGCTGCGGGGACCGCGGCCACGGTGCCGAGCGCGCTCGCGAGAGGCGGGAACGAGGACGAGCCGCGGAGCAGGAGGCTGCCTTGCTCGAGGACCCACGCGAGGTCGGCCAGCCACGGTGGAGTGCTGGCGGAGTGCCTGACGACCACGGGCCTGCCCGCGAACGCCGGCTCCTATCTGGGACCCTTGTCGGCGATCGGAAGCGCGAGGCCCTCGGCCTTGAAGAAGCCTGGGCACCAGAGAGCCTTCAGCCAAGGCCAGGTGGTGGACGTTCAAGGGCACTCGGCGATGGGACACAGCAGAGTAGGGTCCAAGACCGACTTCATCCTCCCGCCTGGCCACAGAGAGGAGGCGAGGCCACCCACCGCTGGAAAGACGCCCTCTTTTCGAGGTCACTCGCGGCAGGCATCCAGGTAAGCTTATGTTTAATCGATGAAATAGTAGAGCAGCACGCGAATAACGTGATAGCATCACCAGTGCCGAGAAAACGTCCCCGCGGACGTTCATCGAGCGGGTTAATCCGACTTTGGGTTCAACGCCCGGACATAGCACCGCCGCGGTGGTAGTGTTAAGCAGTTGTCGCGAGTTAAGAAAGTATCGAGAAACTGATTACGTAGCGTGCTGCTCGAGCTGTCTGATCGCAGCCTCGCGGAGGGGCTCTCCTTGCTGATCGGACGGGGTTGGACCTGTTGCAGATCGGAGTCGATATACACGATAAGACGTAGCGCTGAGCCCCCCTGGTGGAGGAGACTGTGGGCCCGATGCTTCGGCCCGTTACCCGAGGAACCTCGCCTGAGAACGATCGTGCCGAATCACTTGGTACCGCCGAAAACACCGCAGAGTCAGCATCCGAACGGGAAGAGGGTGAACAATAGGTGAAGGCCCCATTATTCATCATTCAGCTCTGAAGCCTCGTTTTAGTCGTGGCACTTTCCATGAACGCGTGCGCTCGATTCTTATAATTGCAGGGTACGCACAACGAAGTACACGATGCTGAGCTTCCTGCCGCGCAACCTTTTCGAGCAGTTCCACCGCGTGGCCAATCTGTATTTTATATTTATCGTTCTGCTGAACTGGGTGCCAGCCATAAACGCGTTCGGCAAGGAGATCGCCATGATACCCGTGGTCTTCGTGCTGGGCGTGACGGCGCTGAAGGATTACTTCGAGGACCGGCGGAGGCTCGCCAGCGATTGCCGCGTCAATAATTCCACCTGTCGCGTCTTCGTCGGGTGAGTAAGCCGGCATAATAGGCGTTAAGTTGCACCGCATCGTAGGAGAAAACGGAACCGCTGCCCTCGCTAATACTTGCACGCGAGGGACGTGCTGAGGCCCGCTATTCGTTACCTAATCGAGGCTTCTATGAGGGATATCGATTATTTATTTATTTATTTACGGGACGAGCCCATTAAAATGATATTAAAGATTATAATTGAAAATGTACGCTAGAAGATCGGGGGGTCGTTCAAGGTCGTTCCCTCCCACTGTTACCGCATATTTCGTATATTTATTTATCCTTGCATATGCACACCGAAATTCGAGGCAGAGTGTTGGGTTCGAAGCTGCAGTTGGAGGTTTCCTCGGCTCGAATAACCGAGGGCCGTCGTTCGAGGAGTGGTGTACAGTTCCGCGGAAAAAGAACGCCTGTGCGTTTAACGCGATCCTATTTTCGGTGTTGGCGTTTCGAGAATTCCTTGCGATCGCTCCTTTGATCGTGCAACTCGCCGGAGCGGCTTTGATCGCCGGTGGCGGGCATGTAGGTCGAGCGCACGGCGCCCGATCGGACGGCAGAAAAGAAAGTGTTCCCTCTTTATCCTTTCGCGGAAGAGGATCGCTATCGCGCGTTTCGCGACGTTGTTCGATCTCGCCGGGCTCGGCGGTGGCTCCTTGGACGTCTTTCGACGCCTCGAAGTTTGCAAAACGCTTCCCGCCTCGGGCGATAACGCCCGGTCCCCGAGTTCCCTTAAAAAATGCGAGGTGCGTAAATCGGAAGCGGTCCTTCCGACCTTTCTCGCCCTGGCTGTAGCAACTGCGTAAATACAACCGGAGTACGTGGCTAACTACGTAGCCACGGAGGACTCCTGCTTCCCCGTCGCTCCCTGCCTCGCGCAAAAACACCGCTTCGAGGTATCCTCTCAATTATCTACGTGACTGTCGGTTTTCACAAAGGCGAGTTGAGCTTCCCCAAACATATGGGTGTACTAATCACCGCGTACAATTACCCTGCAATTGCGTTTACTGTAATCGTTGCGTGTGTGCCGGGGAATCAAGCTCCTCGGTGAAGAATATTTACAGAAGACGCGGAGTTTCTTCGTGTCATTGTGTGTCGTTTTCGCATGGATCACGGCGGGATGGACGCGGAGGCTGCGCGATCCAGTGAACGATAAGCTCCGATTCGCCTACGGAGCGCGCCGAGTCGTCGATCGCGATCGTTCCCATGTACGACGACCTCGATACCGACGTTCGCGTTCGATCTAAGTATTTCCTCTTGATAAACTGAATTAATCTGATCGTGACGCGCTGAAACTACGAAATAGATTTCGACTCTGCGTCACTGGATTCCTCGAGTATCGCCGAATCTCCACACGACGCGTGCCGTGTGCCAATATTCGAAGGTCTGCTGAATATCGTTCGCAAGGAACCCCGTGGTTCCTCGCGATCGGCCGGACGAGGTCGGCTAGAGATTTGCCGAGGCGCCGCGACGAGGAATAACGGAGGAAGAAACTATCGCTAGTTAGCGACGATTGGACTGCATGTCCATCTATAATGCAACTCAATTCCGCGGAGCTAGCCGCCGGATCGATGCGCAACGATTCCTGCACGCAGCGGGGCTGCTTGAAAGATAATAGCTACTCAGCCCGACCTTGCCCTTCGCACGCCAAGAGAGAAGTTCCTTTCAATTTGCTCGATGGAAGAGCATGCCTTGCGGTAGCAACTAACAAATTCGCGGAACGAATCGAGCATGATTTATTAACCACAGCTGATCGAACTCTTCGATCGGAACCCACCTCGTTCACCTCGATAATACACGCCACCACTAATTCTTTTCCCTTCGCCGATTACGCGCTCCCGTGCATCGCACGCCTGTTTCGATTTTTAATTTCCCTTTCTCATCGCGCCTGATATTCGCTTATTATTTACAACTTCTCCGTCGCCTCCAGGGCAAATAATTATGCGTTTCGGATTCCTTCAGACCTGTAGAAATATATTCTGTAAAAAAACTTTCCACCAGCCAGGCCCCAAAATGACTAATTTCTACAATTCTCCTCTTTATTTCGAAACGGGAATATTCCGCGGCGACAAAGCAATGGAAGCACAGTTTGCTGCGCCAAAGCAGGTCTGCTGGATGAATTCGCGGAAAGGTTTAATCGCGCGGAGCACGATAGTGCCCCATCGCCGCCCTTCGTCATGGTTTCACATTCGCGTGTCGCCGAAGGCTTCGATCGAGAAATCTGTTTACGCTTGTCGCCGTCGGTCCGTAGATCGCGCCGCGATATTCATCAGAACTCGGATACCTCTGTTATTCCATCGATTCCGCAAAGGACGCGTCACTCGGTGCACGTTCATCGATTCGCGGCCAGCTCGTGTCAAGATCGCCGGCTGTAAGGGAGCAGCGGGGAAAAGCGAGTAGTGAAATAAGCTTAATCCCGTTCGTCCGCGGAGACACGATTCGCCCGCGGTGGAAGGAAGCTAACGGGCCTGACAGCGAGGCAGCGTTTTCGCGGAGGGCAGAGGAAAGGAGGTCGAGGGAAAATCCCGAGCCGCGTGCCGCCGAGAGGAGCCTGTTAGACAAGCCCCGGAATGAAAAGGCGCTGTGCGCTCCGCAACTTCCATTGTTGAACAGAGTTTGCAGCAATAGGCGCGATTAACGAACGAGATGGAATTAACGCGGACACAGTCGTAACGTAACGTCGCAAGATACATGCATCGCGTCATCGAGATCGAAGTTGCAGGAAGATCGACGGCGAGCGCGATAGTCTGCTACCTTGATCCAGGATATTTTCACGATGGTATTTCTCTAGCAAGGACCGAGGCTTTCACCGATTTACTTCGCTTGGTTTTTTGTTGGCCGGCAGTAGGCGAACAGCAGAGGCAGGCGGAGTGGTCTAGAAGCTTCTGTGGCGATCGAATCGATGGATGATATCTGCGGGCGTTAATAAAGGCTCGTTAAGATCGGCGGAGGCGTGTTTACGCGTGGGTCACACCACGTGAACGTGTTCTGCTGGTGAGCAGCGATCTCCATGTTCCCCGCGGCGCAGCGCGCCCCGCCGCGACCTTTACCTACTTAATTCGCGGCAGCACGCACGCGGCCGCGTCGGCCTTCTTTAGCCCTCCTCCCTTGGGCTTTAATTTCGTGCAACGGCGAGATCGACACTCGCGGCTGCACCGCACGTTCCCGGCAATGTCAAGAACGGTTGAACCTTCGCCACGAATTCCAGCTCCCGATCAATCTGCCGCGACATAGCTCGCTATCTCGGTCGCTGGATCGGGCGTTGCGTCGCGCGCAGATATCGTGGGATAAGATACCGTGGCGCAACTCTCCGCTGACATGCTTTCGAAACGATCCTGGGTGATCGCATGCCCCTATGTGACGGGAACTGAATCGGGGCGTTGTACTTGATGGTACGTAAAGAGGGTAGTGTACTCTGTGAGGGCGACTGGTAGCCATTGGTATCGCGAAGGTCACGTGAAATTGCCGTCTCGCGTGGGGAAGCTTGAAAGAAAATATTTTTCCCATTTTAACTGTTTTATGGATTTATTTTTTGACTCCCTGTGGCGTTTCAGAGGAACATGCTACAGTTTTATGATTTTAGAGGAAAGCGAGTTGAAGGAGCAGTGGTGCACCCAGAGGAGCGGGCCAACGCTGGGCAGTATTTGAATAAATTCTTATTCGAATAATTTCGAATAAGAAAAGGGGCTTTGTAAAAGAAAAGAAAAGAAAAAAGAAAAGAAAAGAAAAGAAAAATGGATTTTATTCTTTAAATAAATTTTTATAATCACCTAGCGAATTTTATGTTAATTTGCATTAAAGATATTTTTATCCCCTCAACTCAGCTCCCCCCAAAATTAAATGCTGAGTGTGCCACTGTGAAGGAGAAATTAGGGGAGAATGGGTAATGGCGGTCACTTAAGCGATAAGTGTAATAAAACCAAGATATAAGGTGCAATATTTGAGCCGTTTATTTTGAAAGTGGCCTAACTCCATTTTTCAATTTTTTCCGGTTACCATGGTTACATGTACAACTCCATGTTATTTATCAGTAAAGCATTTCAGGTTGCTTATATTCCGAGCAAATACGATAATTCTTGACACATAAGTTTTCAGAGTTAGTTCAATAATTGAACCGTGTAGTTTGAAAATGGCCTAACTCCATTTATACTTAAATCAAGATATTTACTATTGATAATGTCGGAAAGCAGTGATGAAGGTAATTTTAATTAATTAGTATTTACAAGTTAACCTCACTTTTTGGACAATTGCGTTAGTTGAATAACCAGTACGTTTAATTAATATAAAACTTAAAATTTAATATTAAATTTTAGAAATTATTTCACCCATGGGGAAGAACAGAACAAGGCCATTTAGTTCAGATAGTGAAGAAGAAATAGTAACTAATGATTTAAAAAAAAATCGAAAAAGAAACAGAATTATAGAACAATATTCGTCTTCAGGGGATGAAGATACGAATAACAATGGAGAAAAGATTGATGAATCATACATCCAAAAAGTGCGAAAGATTAAACGGAATTCAGGAAAAAGATATTGTACTCAAACCGGAAATATTGTACCTGAAAAAATTTTCGAGAACAAAGATTGCCGTTGTCGGAATGCTTGCACAAAAAATTACGATGAAGAAGAAAGAAAGAATATGTTTGAGAAGTTTTGGGGTTTGGGAGATTTTAACAAACAAAACGTATTGCTTTACGAAGCTGTCGAGCGCAAAATTGTGGAACGAAGACGTCCAACAAACGGAAAAGGTTCGCCAAGAAATTGGAGTTTTAGGTATTTGTTAAATTCTAAAAACGGAAAAGTTCCCGTCTGTAAAAAATTCTTTTTGGATACTTTTAAAGTAAGTGAAGGACGCTTAAAACGAGTATTAAACTCTGCAAATGTAGGCAATGATTTACGTGGGATGATGGTTGGATCATCAAGAAAATTATCCGAGGAAGGGAACAAGCACGTTCAAAACCATATTAAAAGTTTTCCTAAATTTGTAATCCCATTATACCAGATCTCATAATCCTAATAGAAGATATCTACATCCTGATCTAACTCTTAGGAAAATGTTTAATTTATACGAGCTTCATTGCGAGGAAAATAAAATAAAAGCCGTTAATGAGTGGACTTACAGAAAAATATTTAAAAAAGATTTTGATTTACATTTCCACCAACCACGCAAAGATACATGTCAAAAATGCGACTTATTAAACATCAAAATTAAAGCATCGAATGATGATGAAGAAAAGAATAAACTTACAGAAGAACACGATGTCCATTTAAGACTAGCAGAATCAGCTAGGAATTCACTAAAACAAGATCAGGAGCAAGTATCACGTAATTCAGATTATTATTTTGCTTTTTCGTTCGACTTGCAAAAAGCATTACCGTATCCCAAGTTGACTACCTCAGTAGCATATTACAAACGCAATATGTATGTTCTAAATTTGGGTATTCACAATTTTCATAACGATAATGTTTACATGTACGTTTGGGATGAAACTATTGCATCCAGAGGTGCTCAAGAAATTGTTTCATACATCCTAAAACATGTTAAAAATTTAAGAAGTGAAAGACACATTATAGCTTACAGTGACATGTGCACCGGGCAAAATAGAAACATTAAAGTAGCTTTAATGTGGTTAAAAATTGTCCAAACTTTGGAAAATAATGTGGAAATCATAGATCACAAATTTTTAATATCAGGACATTCGTTTTTACCAAATGATAGAGATTTTGGCGTGGTAGAAATGTCATTAAAACAAAATAATTTACAGTTCGTTCCCCAAGATTATTACAAAATTATTAAAAAGTGTCGGAAAGGTAATAATTTTATTGTAAATGAAATGAGACAAGAAGATTTTGTATCAACAAAATTATTAGAAGACGCAATTTTTAAAAGGGTAAAGAATTCTGATGGAGAATCAATAAACTGGTTAAAAATATGTTGGATGCGTTTTGTCAGAAATGAACCGTATACAATTTTCTATAAGACATCAATGAATGAGAATGAAAATTTTAAAGTCCTGAATGTATTACCACGTCGGGGTAGACCAAGAAAGTTCGAAAATATTGTATTGACACCACTGTATAAAAATATCAGACAAATTACAACAGCAAAATTCAAGGACATAATTGACCTATTACGATATATACCACCGGAACATCATGATTTCTTCAAATCCCTTTCACACGCACAAAATGTAGATGAGTAGTAAATTGTTTTGTAATAAATTTATGTTTGTAATTTTGTACGTTATGTAGTTAAAAAATGTTTTGAATCGCATAAATTATGTTTCCGAAGTGTTTTAAAGATATGTCAAATAAATTCAGTATTGTTTTTTTCAATTTGAAGCATCTTAAATTATGTTGAATGGACTTGGGCACCTTCAAATTTTATAATGAATCTGGTTGTTAATTTTGAAAGTGGCCTAACTCCATTCTTGATAAGAAAACGCATATTATTCACTTAATAATTGCCACTATTTTAATAGGAACTATAAATTTAACACCCTTAGATACACTTAAGCAGTATGACTCATTAGTATCCTATACTTATATTTTTAAATTCATTGAAACGCAAACCCTTAAATATCTCGATTTGAAGATAAATGGACTTAGGCCACTTTCAAAATAAACGGCTCATTTCTTGAAAATGATTTTTTTGTAAACTTCAACTATCAACCTATTCGTAG
The DNA here is from genome assembly GCA_944738655.2 of Andrena hattorfiana. NCBI lineage: Eukaryota > Metazoa > Arthropoda > Insecta > Hymenoptera > Andrenidae > Andrena > Andrena hattorfiana. Next base: position 30,111,502 of record OX122892.1, on the reverse strand, counting down.
GATACGAAAATAATTAATATTATATTGATTTATTCAATAAAATTACAAAATACAGAAAATATGTGTTTGACCGCCATTGTCCACACCTGCGGGTAATAACGGCCACGTTGCGGGCAATTAATTTAAAATTTTCGCATATGTATCCATCCACCGAGTCCCATCCACAACATTCAGAATGAGCCGAGAGTCCAGGCGAGATGCATCGAAACCACATTTCATTATCATGGCCAAACCGATAGCAAATAATACACTTGAACACTGCTTTTTCAAGCGTTTCGAAAGCCCAATTGGCTTTTCCAGTTATTCTAGGGCGTATATTTTCCATCTACAGAATAAAATTCTTCTGCTGAAGAAAGATATTTTTATTCCACACTGGGGAATAATAGTAATCACGTTGGGAGCGCTAACTGTCAAGCGACCATCATTGCCCGCACACGATTTCATTGATAAAATTGAAGATTACATAAATAAATTAAATGTATTTATATTAAATTTGATTCTAATCTTTTGCCTTGATAGTATATCTGTATTTACGTAAAGTTGAAATGTAAAAAAAGCTTCAAAATTAGTATTTATCTCTTACGTGATACACACAAAATATAGCATCAACGACGTTTAAAACACAAAAAGGGTTGTTTTTCTTGGTTGCTTAGCAACGATTAAGGCGAGGTCGTTCGACAATATAGCGAATGATGTCATGGAAGGTAAAGAAAAGAAATTACACATTTCGGACATGCCGTTTTATAATAACAATACTGACCATCATTGCCTGCTGACCGCGATTGCCCCATTCTCCCCTACTTTGATAGAAAATGTGTTAAACGACAACTATTATCCAATTTTAGCTGAAAAATTAATTTTATTAGATGTGGATGGGCTCCTTTTCCACTACGCATTTCTTCATTCTCAGCGCGAAAATTGAATATGATTTTACCCGATGAAACGCACATGCTACTATATTAAGAGGCGATGGAATTCTATTACGTTGCAGGAACGATTTAATGTTATAAAGAAACGAAAATTTATGCATAATGCGCCTGTTTTCCCCCGGGCCCCTCATCTTTCAAGTCGCAAGCTAGCGTCAGCAATTTTGCATCCCCACCACAGGCACAGGAACTCTTATCATGTGCGCTATCCCACCATTACAGATCGGCGATCCAGTTCCCCAATCACTCTGTCGTGCATCGAGTATCCAAGATCGATATCTCTTGTTTGTCACGTTATCGCCGCGTCGACGTACGTACGCGTGCACTCTGTTTCCCGAATGGCTCTTAAAAATAGCCCTTGTATTTTGCATACGCCCGTTCCGCGAGTCACCGAGACTGAACGCAGGGATACCGTACGGCGTGCCACGTCTCGTCCGCGGCTCGCTGCTGGGAAGTGGAATAAAGGCGGCAGAGGAGGAAGGCACGGCAATAAAACCGGTTGCCGTGTCCCTGGAGCCGTTTTCCTCGTTTCTTTCCTGGATACGGGGAAAGAGCTCGCTTCTCAACAATGAAACCCCATCGACATTCCTCGTCTTACTCCTTTCCCAGAAATGTCTCTCCCGCCAACTTCACTGCGCCGTGGATCCCTTTCTGTATTCCGTTCGTCTCGGCTCGATCGACGAACCTCGGCGTGCCCGAGTCCTGCCCGTTACTCAATCCCCGGTCCGATTGTATTTTTATCAAATCTCCGTGCCGATAAAGCCGCGCCAACGGACGCGATGCGCTCCCGATAAGAACGCGGACGGCCGTCGTCTGCCAAATACCACCGCGCGGCTGCTTGTCAGTGAGCAGTGCAGAAGAATTGCCAGCTCGAGCCCACAAGCTCCGAAGAGATCGCCCGGGACGGCAGATAAGCGCGCGGGCGAGAGCGACGGGGAGGACTCGGCGAAAGCATTCGTGAAAGGCCACTGCCGAATCGAAAGGGATCGGGCTTATTTTTTTTTTTCTCTCCACCTACCGGCAGTTTGGCACCGTTAAACGGCCGCTGGCGTCACCGGTTACATCACTTACTAGCGGAGGGATCGGTATCGTGTCACACTTACGTGCCCGCATATCGCACCCACGTTGGCTCGAGTTTCGCTGATTGGAATGGCTCGCATAAATGAACCAATCGAGCGGGGAACTCGGGTAGGAAACCGAGAAATCCGAGCGTCTCTCGTTTCGCCTGATCATCTCGGCTGATTCTTTCTGAATGCTTTGTAAGCTTCAACGGCACGTTCGATAAGGATCGAATGGAATCCTTACATCTCTGATTCTTTATTATTATTATTATTATTATTCCACGGGACTAAGCCCAGTAAATACATAAGAAAAAGTAACACAGTAGTCTACGGACAAAAGAAACTTAAACAAAAACAAAAAAAAACGATAAAAGCCTCCCACCCAAACATTACCCCCAAAGATGTACGGAAAGATGCGATAACCGACCGTCTAAAAGCTTCGATCGAGGAGTCAAAGAAATTAATCCTGTCGGTTACACCTCACTCCCGCGCAAACATACCCCAGAAGTAGGGTCGCTCAGATATTCGTACGATAAAATTTGACCTGAAACACCCGAGTGTAGAGCACCGGTCTAGGCAAAGTACTAAAGTTAATTAACCCGAGTAGCTCGGGTAGTAGCAAAACTACCTGTGACTATATTTAAAAAAAAATTCTTTTCCACGATTTCCTCGCAGCCATGACTGATGCCCCCGCACTAGCGTTTGTACGTTGAAATTCCATTAGATAACGCGATCGAAGCCACGAATCCTTTGAAATATTTCCACCGGTGGCGGCTGACGTTTCGAGCGGTGGTCGCGCTCGAATATTGTCGCGCAGCCCGTTCAGAGGCGAGCGTAGCGAGCGACGGGTCGCGAAAGTGGCGTGCAACGGTGAATGATACCGTTGTGGCTGCAATCGCGGAAAAGAAATCACTGAAACGTCGTTACATTATCTAACCGCTGGGTTATCTATAATGACGGCGCGTTGCATAAAAGTATTCCTAAGGCTACTCAGCCGTCACCGCGGCCGAATTATCAGCGATTCGTTATTGTGGAAGTTGGGAACGTGCCGGGCTTCTGTTTACGGGTGGAAACGCGCTCGTTAAGGGGGCTTCGCCGCGAGCAGGGGGCAGAGGAGGGGGTGGTCTGTTAAACGGCTCCTTTTGTGGAGCGCTAATTAACACTCGTGCCGTACGCGACGAATCGCAGGAGTGCTGCTTGAAGCGGGGCAAGGTAAAAAAATGAGAAGCAGAAGAAAAGAGCGTCGGTGGAACTGCTTTGTGAACCGTTAACTGCGTATCCTTGAACGTGCCATAATAATACACACACTAATCGCTGCTCCTCCGTGGACAAGAGGTACACACGTCACGCGACCTCGGGAACGAGGAAAATGCAAATTCAAGCGGTTCGGTTTCACGACAGTCGCTGACGGAATCGCGGCGAAACCGGCCCTCGATTCGACAGAAGGGAGATTAATCTCTTCCGTTAACCCTTCGCAGAAAACCGCATGATTCGAGGCGGTGCTGGATTACCCGTTAGCAAAATGAATAAAAAAATTTAAAAGAAAAATTAAAACCGTCTTAAAAAAAATAAAGACGCACTAAAAAGTAAAAAATAATGTAAGAAATATTGAAGGTCAATGAAAATCTAGGCCAATACCGGTAAAATTGCAATATATTCTGTGCAGAATGTAACGAAGTCTCCAAGCGTCCGTTCGTTTTAGAGTCTCAGTGGCGACTGCCCGTCGGTCGAAGTCACGGACCCAATTGTTTATTGAAATATTTGATAACCGGCGAACGCGTCGCTGTTTCGGGGTGGTCGATGTAGTCTTGGCAGCGTAAGCAGACCCACGATGCCTCGATCTGCCTTCTCCACTCAACGCCGAATTATCTTACAATAATGTTTTTCTTTATTTAATCTACGACTCTCATAATTTTTAACTCCGCGCCAGATTTGCACTGTGCAAATGCTGAAACGCCGGCTTAAAAAATATGAGAGTCGTAGATTAAATAAGGGAAAAAATTATTTTTTACTTTTTAGTGCATTTTTATTTTTTTGAAGTCGATTTTAATATTTTTTATTTTTAACTGTTTAGTTTTATATACGTTGATGCAACATGCTGGGGAGATATACGCGCACGTACATAAAATAATAATAATTAGGTGACAATAGTCTTTATTACTAACCAGAACTGGCAAAATATTGGGCCAATGTTGATGCAGTGTAGGATGGAACTCCTTTTTGAAGTCGGTTAAAAAGAATCACGTGCTTCGGATATCAGGACAAAAGGGGACACCACAGAAATGTTCTGAATTTTAAAATCTAACTTTTGTTAGAAACACTTTTGAATCAAATAATTTGATAATTATTATCGATAATGCCTAAGAAATCGTACATTGCATTGAAATGATCACTTCAACGGGGTCTTAAAATCTTTTAAGCGCTTAATGCCTCCAAAGATCTTAATTTGGCCGTGATTCCAAGGGTAACGTGACACATCGAAAGACGGCTCTTTTATGGATCGAATCGTAGGGGTCACGTTTAAAGTCAGCTTTTAATGGAATGATACATGTATTCGTTAACAACGGCGATCGAGGGCTCTGGTTGGACCGACTGGAAGGTACAATGAAAAGACACAGGAGGTTGCAGGAGGTCACAGATCAACGATTCTAATCTCGCGAGGAGAAAAATGCGTAACGGTGGCTCCGCAAGTAAAGTCTAGATCAGATTCGATCGCCCTTCGTGTCCACGGTGATGTCAGGCCGGGCAAAAGCTCGTGTCATTCTACTTAAAAAGCCGAAAGTGACCCCGGAGGCAATTCACTTGCTCGAGGTTCCAGAAATCACTTCGATCGTGTACCGCCCCTCCAAAAGATTTGGCGAAAGAATGGTCGACACACTTCGCGATGTAATAGTCAGACGTGGAAGCTTGACGCAGCTGAAAATAACTTCCCAGGAGTCGCGATGCTCTCCAGAAATTGTTCGCGGTGGTTGACACGCTTTTCGGCGAGAGCAAGATCGAAGATGGAAGATCAAAGATCGAGTCCAAGTCTTTTCGAGCAACGTTTCCGTGCTTCGATAATGGTATTCGCCAGGAGCAGAAAAGAAGTTGGCCAGACGATATCCGCTGCAACGTGGCTCGCTCGGCATCGTGGCATGCGGGCGAACCGATTGAGAAAGCAATATCGTCAAATTCCGCTACACGCCGAGCACGAGTGAAGGAGGAGGGAACACGAAAATTCATTCCCCAATACTCGAATTCAGTTTCCACCTATCCTCCTGGTTTTCGATTGTTTGCAATCTACGTGGGCTCTGACCAGACCGGATCATTTTTTGCTTCCATTAATCCCACGGCGGTGCTCGGATTCTTCTGGGAGGTACTGTACCGCTTCTCTCGATCGTTTCGGTATGCCAACGAGGGATCCCGCGAGTCGAAGCATTGAACCGTGGCGACGGTCAGTTAAGAATAATCGACGTCTGACCGTTATGACAGTTCGGTTATTGTTTGATGTATAGTCTGAATGATCGTCGGCCGCGAAGGTCGCCGTTTCGCTTGGTCATCCCGGAGTGCCAACAGCATTGCGAGAGCTCGCTCCAGGTGATGGATCGTTTCGATTATGCCTCGCGAGAAGCGTATCAGGAAGCGTTGATATCGATCGCGCCGCGTTTCGGCACGTAATACGCGTATGAAATTGTTTTCGTTAAGTACTTACTGTTGCGCAACGAGCGAGGCTACGTTTAAAGCTGCCTTACTCGACCGTGGTCTAATGGCATTTTTCCCCGGTCAATGTAGCTCCGCCAATGAAAGGCGCCTGTATCGATCGCGCGGGTTGCTTGATTACAGGGAAGACGACAGGTATGCAAAGGTGGCGTGGAAAGACGTGAAGGTCGGCGACCTGGTTCACCTCTCCAACAATGAGCTAGTGCCGGCCGACGTGCTGTTGTTGCGGAGCAGCGATCCCCAGGGCTCCGCTTACATCGACACGTGCAATCTCGACGGCGAGACTAATCTGAAGCAGCGGCAAGTCGTGAGAGGCTTCGTCGATCTCCAGGACACCTTCCAGCCGGCCAAGTTCCGGTCCGTGATCGAGGTCGATCAGCCGAGCACTAGGATATACAGGTAGAGCGCGACTGAAGGGACGGTGGGAGGCATGGGCGTGTCCGGACGGGGGTGCAAAAATCGCTTATTTCCAAAAACTGATCTTTAATAACTTTATACTAAATAAGAGAATATTTTCAAATTTCGATTTTAAATTCTCAATTAATTTGTCACTACAAAATCGGTTCGAAGAAGCAAGGGGGCTACTCCGCTACTACATTTTACTTTACCGTCACCCCAAAATTGCCCCTCCCCTGTAGAAAAATGTCCGGAACAGGCGATGGTTAATCAGCAGCGTTGCAGGTTTCACGGGGCTGTGGTTCACCCGAACGGCGGCAGAGTGCCCGTTTCCACGGAGAACCTTTTGCTCAGGGAATGCCTGTTGAAGAACACCGACTTCGCGGAGGGCATCGTGATATACGCCGGCCACGAGACCAAGGCGATGCTGAACAACGGCGGGCCCAGGTACAAGGTAGAGATCCGAGCAATTAAATGGAAGGGGCGCGAGGAGTGTTGTCGGATCACGAGGAAGATGGTTTTTTTCCAGCGTTCTCGGCTCGAGAAGCAAATGAACAGGGACGTTATATGGTGCGTGGTGATCCTAGTGATACTCTGCGTGCTCGGCGCGACCGGTTGCCGGCTCTGGCTGGCCGACTACTCCGGCCTCGCGTTCGTCCCCTTCATCCCGACCATCCAGGACCCCAACTACGAGAGCATGCTGACGTTCTGGACGTTCGTCATTATTCTGCAAGTGATGATACCTCTGAGCCTGTACGTCACCATAGAGATGGCGAAAGTGGGCCAGGTTTATCACATCGGCCACGACATGGCACTGTACGACACGGACACGGGGCGGCCGGCTGAATGTCGCGCGCTCAATATCACGGAGGAATTGGGTCAGGTAAGCGAATTGATTAACACGTCCACAGACCCTCCTGGCTTGTATTAGGATCAGGGGGCTCGCGCGTACGCTGACCTGTGTATACGGGTCAGGATCGACCGCGTGGCTCCGAGCGGAGAATTTAGCTACACGCGACGCACCTGTTTCGCTCATTGGTATCAAGTAGGTGGAGAACTGGTGTTGGCGTCTTGTCACGAACGGGCTTCCAAGTTTGCGGAGAACAATTTTGGGGAGTGATTTTTAGAGCTCTGCATTTCATGATATTCATCCTTGCTCTCTCAGTCAAGTGTTCCTCTTAAGGGGGTTCGTACCCTTGATAAATTGGAATGTAGGGTCATTTTTATGATTTTTTTATTATATGAAGAAACGCAGATGTTTAAAGTTTAAGATATACACCGTTGCGTATAAATTAAGCTGTCTCTTCAAAAAGAAATTTGATATCTTAAGGGGACTAGGCAGTCGAGGAATCGATTTTTATTGCATTTTCCGAAAGTACTATCTTTTCTGAATAAAATACCGTTTGGTTTATATTAAAATTCGCAAAATTGTCGATTTGGCAGCTAAAAACGTCAAGTGGCAACCTACAGTGTCGCCTTTGCCCAGAAACTTTAAACGTTTTCCTCGAATCTTTTTTCTCTTGGTTTTCGGCTAGTGGCGAATGAACGGAGGTTCAGATCGACTTGGAAAAATTACAGGATATGTAAAACACGTGCCGTTTCCCGCCGAACCTCTGATATGGTCCGTACAAATTCAAGATTTTCATTAAAAAATTAAAAAGTCACGGATTTTTAGTAGCGCACAAACACGACCGAATTTTTCTTGAAATAATCGAGACAATTTTCGATTAGTGGCTAGTTTTGTTTTTTATTAACAAAAGAAGATGAAAACTTAGGTTGAAAGTCACATGCCTGACTTTGAGTAGCTGTCATTTTTCAAAAAATAAATTATCTTAAAATGGGTGCTGATCCATTAATTTCTGAGATGTTTTTACTTTGAACTATGAAGACTCCTTGGGAGAAAGGGCCGCTACGGCAGCCGTTCTTAACATATCTTGCTTTTTAAATATGGGCGTTTCTCTATATGAAAAAAAAATGATAAAAATGATCTTATTTTCCGACATGTTAAGGGTATGCAACCCCTTAAGCCTTAAAGCTTCGCGACGGCTGCGCGATCGCGCTTAACGAAATAAACTTTCACCCGGACAGGTGCAGTATATATTCTCGGACAAAACGGGTACCCTGACGGAGAACAAAATGCTGTTTAGACGTTGCGCCGTGGGGGGCCACGATTATTCGCACACCGGGGACGGTGAGAATTTGGTGCCCTCCTCGCGGCTGAAGGAAGACCTCCTCATAGGTACATTTAGACAGCATCTACAAGAATTCCTAGTTGTATTAGCGATATGTAATACTGTTGTGGTGAATTCCCAACCCCATTACGACACCATGAACTCCAGCGGAGTGATCGAAGAGCCGCAGAAGAACGGCGACGAGTCCGGAAGGTACGTTAAAAGACCTTTCCCAACGGAAACTCTTTGTATAGAAGACGTTCGTCTTGTAGGTACACGAGAATGATAGAATCACGGAGCTTAACTCCTTCCCCGGTTATTCCTCTGTCTACCCTCTCGCACGGGGCGAGCGCTGTCGAGGAGAGCGTGTCGTCGATATCTTCTATCGTTGAGATGGAATCGGTCCTGAACAGCACCTCGAAGCTTTCGAATAAATTGTCCAGGTTATTATACTCTTCGTATTACATTAACGTGCTAGCGAATATGAAAGTGGTGTAAATCAAAAATTGAAAAAGATCGAGTTTATCACTTATTTTACGAGGCAAGGAATTCAATTTTTTTCGATTTCTGGCTTACACACCACTTTCATAATCACCGGCATAATTTACTACTCCGTGGCTTGGTTCATGCAGAGGCAATAAATGACACATATCTATTGATTTACAGGCCGAGATTTCTGAACGTGACGTCCATCCCAGCCCTGGGAATGGGACTGCTCGCAAGGAAATTATCCCCGAACGGAGCGCAGAAGAGACGCAGCCCGCTGGGTCCCGTTATCGGCGCGAGTGGGAAGAACGGGGAGGAATTGCTGCCCAGCGCGGCGATTTACGAGGCGGAAAGCCCCGACGAGCTCGCATTGGTCAACGCGGCTCGCGCTTACGACGTGAAACTCCTGAAACGGACGTCGCGTAGCGCGATCGTATGCTTGCCGGATAAATCTATCATCACTTTCGAAATTCTTCATGTAAGCAAAAGAGGCTTTCGAAAGCGAGAATCATCCGCGACAAGCTTCGAAGCGTCTTGCCTGTAACTACTGCGAATTTCAGGTGCTGCCGTTCGATTCTAACAGAAAGTGCATGTCCGTGTTGGTGCGGCACCCTCTCACGAACGAGCTGGTGCTGTACAGCAAAGGCGCCGACAGCGCGATACTGTCGTCGCTAGCTTCTCAGGACATGAATTCCATACCGACGATAAAAGTCCGCCAGCACTTGCAGTCGTACGCGCGCCAGGGTCTCCGAACCCTGATGATCGCCAAGAAGTCCCTGACCGCGCAGGAGTACGAGACCTGGAGGCAGACGCACTCCGAGGCCGAGCTGGCGATGGAGAACCGGGAGCGCCGTATCAAGGACTCGTACACGAACCTCGAGTCGCATTTGACTCTTCTAGGCGCGACTGGGATCGAGGACAAGCTCCAGGCTGGCGTTCCGGAAGCTATGGCCACCTTGATGTCAGCGGGCATCGTTATTTGGGTTCTAACAGGTATCTCCCGATGCGCACAGCTAAGCTACGCTCAGCGCAAAATGCGCGGCTAATATACGTTTTTACACTCGAAGGGGACAAGCCAGAAACCGCGGTGAATATCGCGTATTCGGCGCGTCTTTTTTCGCCTGCTATGCAGCTGTTGTGGCTGCAAGCAAAGTCCAAGTCCGTCGCCGAGGCGTTAATCCACGGGTACCTGGAATCCGCGAGGAGGGAAAACGCAGTGTACTGTAATGACCGAAGGGGGATGGACAATATCAGGGAAATAGCGATGTTCAATCGCGACGCGGCGGAGAACGACGCGCACAGGGTAGACAGCCCGTGGCCGAAGCAACGAGCGCTGGTTGTCGACGGCAAAACCTTGACCGTTATCCTTGACCCGCGGTCTGGACTTATGGGACCGTTCCTCGAGCTGACGAAGACGTGTTCCAGTGTCTTGGCTTGTCGAGCCACGCCTCTTCAAAAGGTACCGTAAATTGGCTTCTCTTCTCCGTGGATCTTCGGACCGTGGAGTGTAAACGTGAATTGGTTTTTCAGGCGTACATAGTGCGCGTGGTGAAGGAACAGCTGGGAATGAGAACCCTGGCGATCGGCGACGGCGCGAATGACGTTAGTATGATACAGACCGCGGATGTCGGTGTCGGTATCTCGGGGCACGAAGGCACGCAAGCCGTCATGGCCGCGGACTTCGCCATTTCACGATTCTCGATGCTCAGCAGGCTTATACTACTGCACGGCCACTGGTGTTACGATCGTCTGGCTAGAATGATCTTGTACTTCTTTTACAAGAACGCCACCTTCGTCTTCCTTCTATTTTGGTATCAGGTATAACATATCCCGCGTCTCTAGTACAGCGCCAATACTCGCGCAAGAATTATCCAGTTACTTGCTCCCCGTAGCTGTACTGCGGCTTCACTGGATCAGTCATGATGGACCAAATATACTTAATGCTGTACAATCTTCTATTTACGTCTATACCACCGCTAGCAATGGGTATATATGATCGAGTAGCCTCGCCCGGTGTCTTAATGTCCATGCCCCATCTGTACAAAAGGGGACGTCTTGGACTCATGTACCAACCGCACTCCTTTTGGCTAACTATCGCCGACGCTTTGTATCAAAGTGTCGTCATCTTCTTCATAAACGAGTGTGTTAGTACAGTCTTGACTTCATTCGCAGCGTGAGTAAATTATCAATCATCGTTTAACAAACCTATTCTTTACAGGTGTACTACGACACAACGATCGATATATGGGAATTTGGGACTAACGTTATGACATGTTGCATCGTTGTTATGCTGACCCATGTTGCCATAGAAATTCGGTCTTGGGTAAGGACCATTCAAGAATTATATCCGAGGGCCGAGATATTAAATATACATCGCGTAATATTCCAACTTCATTTCCAGACCATAATCCACGTGTTCGCTGTCATGGGATCGCTGTCCGTGTTCTTTGGATTCTGCTTGATTTACAACGTGGTATGCGTGAATTGCATGGGCCTACTTTGCTCGTATTGGGTAATGGAAATGGCTGTCACGAGACACACGTACTGGCTCACAGTAATACTTACCTGCGTCTTGGCGCTTCTACCTAGGTACCCACTTTGCATATGTAGATGCACGAGGAAAGGCTGGGCATTCCAACGGTTTCGTCACAGCTGATTATCGTTCTCTGTTATTCAGGTTGCTGTATAAAACCATAAAGTCCACCACATCCCCGGATCTCATTCACAGTGCCACGTTTAAAGTGCCGTCGAAGAGCGGAAGTCATCGACAGCGAATCGCTGAAAGGAGCGAAACGAATTTCATTGCCGGTTGGTCGCGCTCGACGCAGCATGCCACCATAAGGTGGGCATAACATTCTTAATTTCGTTCCAGAATGTAAACCGCTACTTAACAACCGCTATTTACATTATTGTAATTTCCCCAGTTCTTTGTGTTTCAGGGCCGGCAGTAAAAACGACACTTTGACGACCATCGTTGCATGACATATCCTGAAACGCGGAAGTCTGCCAGCACCGTGTGGCAGCCCGTGCGGGGCCGTCGACGGCGCTGTTTCGTTAAACCTGCTGAAAATGGAAGCGACGCCGCCCTGTGCCGCATTTCAACCTCTACCGTTCCTCAGGATCGAAGTTCATATGGATTCTACAGTGCATTTGTTTTAACCGGAAGACGCTTCGCGCTTTATCGAACCCGCGTGCTTCGACGAGATCATATCGCCTATCCGTTGATCGGTCTTGCCGTTCGTATTAATTAGTGGTTTTTAGTTGAATCGAGTGGCCTTACGATTTCCGAGTATTGTTCGCTGCATTTGATGGCTGTGACTCTTAGGGACCAAGACTGTTAGACCAATAGCAATACCGATGTTCATCGATCGTTCGAGCGTGCCCTGCGCGCGAGTTGCATATCGAGTTACTTAGAGGATAAATCAGGTCGCAACTGCCCTGCTAGAGATAAGGACGAAGGATTGTACATTGTAAAAAGATACGTGAATTGTATATTGTCTCGTGCGAACTTCGTGTTGTATAAATAATATATTTACGTTTTACGCGCAGAGCGGGCGTTACACGGATACGTTTCACCCTCCGCCATTGTATTATTACTCTAAGTTCGGAAACGTACGTTCAATCTGCCAGCGTAGAAGCTCTATTTACATGTATATTGAACGTTATCGACATGTTGCACGTGTTGACACAGTATTTTCATATTCGATCATGCAGAATAATTATACGTGTACGTAGCGATGTCAGTAAAGTCTCGTGTTCTTTAAATTCCCGCGGTCCGCTAATGCCAAGCTCTCCACCGCCCCGAACTTCCGGTATCCTTCCCTTACTTCCTCTCATAGCGGCATTCTCAATCTCTTCGACCACGCGTCACACACACACAGCGATTTCCTTCCGCTATGACGATAATCATTACAAAATTATTCACCCTGACTAACGCTCGAAAGTTTTCGATGCCAACTCATAATCCTGATTGCGCGAGTCGCGTGTAACTGCGCATTATCTCCCGAGGTTAGTAATATTAAGTTACCTCTTCACTGTCCCCACGAACGTGCACGCGAAATTCGTTCGCCATTTTACGAAAAATTTGTATTTTCAACGTGGAATTTTATAGAACTACATTTCATTATTTTACTAGAAGACGAATGCCTCGTAAATGTTAAAGGATGTTAACGCACGACGTAAGATAACATAAGACCTGATAACACACAACCTTTCAAAGGCATTAGCATTCTAATCTTCAACCCACGTGACGTGAATTTAGGTCAGAAATAATTAGCCCATTGTTTCGTAGGAATTATTTATTTAATTAAAGCACAAAAGGGTTACGCATACGCGCCGATCGCAGTGATTCGCGAGTGGAGCCCCCAGAAGGATAAGGTTGGCCGGTGAGCACCACTGTTTGATGCGGAAATGCGGGCGAACGGTGGGGATAGGATCGAAAGGCCGAAGGTGGAGTACCGGGGGGATCTTTTGGCGTGCTGCGGCAACGGCTCTTTCAGTACATGCTGGGTACTCCTTCCGCCAGACACACCGTCGAGTTTATTCGTCCGCGGATTCGCTGGCTGCCTCGTTCGATCGCGATCGTGCCCGGCCGTTCGGGAGACCCGCGACCAGCTGTGCCTCGCGAATATCCGTGGAGAACCGCTGTCGTCGCAGGGAACGTAGAGGACCAAGAAGCAGAGCGATTCCTGATCATTCGACTCCTCCGGTATATTATACACCTTTGTCACGAGGCTTCGTGTCATTCCGGTGCATGGTACACGAGTTTTTTTCGCCTGAACGATCCACAGACCAGTCCGAGATCAATAGCGTTTTCGTATTTCGATGTGTCGCGGTCGATCTTTTCGAATAGGACCGAGGGACTGGCAGGAGAAAGGATAACCGTTCGGCTGACTGGTGCACGGTAGTGAGTTACCAACAGGAGCTTCCGATCGAAGGTACGAAGACTGTTATTGTGCGATGATTCTTTAACGTTCGATGAGAGAGGACTGATCCTTTGTTGGGGGTAGGGGCACGTGGGGCTAGCGACAGCCCTGGCCCTCATCCTGTCTCGTCTGCTCGATCATCTGTGAAGTGTACACACGGGACGAACGAGACCACGCGTAAACGTTAATTCTTCGTTTGTGATGCTTTCTCCTCCGCGTCATCTCGGTTTCCCCCGCGAGGGATGACTGTGCACACACGTGCTCTCCGCGATCGTAAGGATCCATCTGACGCGCGTCAGCCTTTACGAAACGATATCTCATCGTTTCACGTGTTACACGAATGCGCGGATGGGCTGACGCAAAGGCGGGCAACGAACGATTAGTGCACCAAGGTCGACTCTGCACGGTTTCGCACGACAGGAACTTTCGAACAGCCGAGTTTCGAAGTCTCTCGCGCAAGCCAGCGACTTTACCGACGGCGCGATTAATCCTTGGGATTTAAACGAGACAGCTGCGATTTGAAATAACGTTTCAGCCATCGATACAATTCGTACGATAAGGAGAATCTCGGGGACAGTATTTATCGGTGTGTACTTTTAAACTACTGCAACGGTGGAAGATTAAAAGATTATCTACGTTATCGCGTGCTCGAGTATGGGAAAGAATCAGAGTTCTTCTGCTTAGATATAACTCCGAGCATATCAGTTAGGTTAAAGGAGCGGGTAGCGGAAGAATCCCTCTGTTAGGACGAGTGGTGGTAATAGCTCTCCCACGCCGATTTGTTCTTCGACCCTAAGGTGCACAGTGTAATTTTGGAAACATAAGTTATTCTTGCAGAGTTAAACTGTAGAACCAACCTATTCTACAGGGTGGCGCGTTAACAGGGGCTCGAGAGCGGGAATGTGGAGTAGGACAGGCGCGCGATAACTGCTCGCCTACGCAGACGATAACGATCCGCTCGCAAGGCTACAAATCGGGCTTTACTATCGCGATTACGACGACCCGTTACTATCAGGAACATCAGTTAGAAAACGCGGCCTGCATATAGCCCATGAGACATAGCTATAGAACGAAAATGAGTCATTGCACCGTGAACGACGACGACGGCACTGGTCGCTTGGCATCGTTTCTTAGCGAATCTCGCGGTCAGGTGATAGCAGGCGTCGTTCATTCAGCATAACTGTGCAATTTGGTTGAGCTCCGGCTTTGAGGAAGAATTAACGCCATTCACGCATTCGTAGAATGGACTTTGATGTTTCACGCGCTATCGTTAATCATGTTAGAAGCCCGCGTGATGATTTCTCCGAAAGGTTGAGCTGGATTTTTGTGGGATGTTATATAGTCTGCTTCTGGATTCTTGCTATAGTAGAGATAGAAGATTTTGGCTGCTCTCAATTGCGTTGAGTCTTAATCAGGATTCATTCTTTCGCCATGTATGTATAATAATAGAAGGGGGTATTCCCATTGCTACGTTTACGAAGTTTCACGAAGAAACGGGAGGGTAGCAAAGTGACTTGTCGAAGACAGCAGGCAAAGTCTTTCGCCTCTACTATACTTGCTCGCTACATATTTCTTCTTTCTTGCGGTTTCCCTGGATAGATAACAGTGGTATCGGAAACTGAAGCTATAAAATACCGGGCCTTCTCTTCGCGAGTGCCAATGAATCAGCATCGATCGCAGCGATCGTCGTGGGCACACTTGACGTTGTACATCCACCTGTAGAGTACGTCGGGAACGGGAATCGACTACGTAGACTAAGAAAACGATCTTTCTGCTAGAACCACGAACGAGGACCGGAAACAGGCTCGGCTGGCAGTGTTTGTAGGCGGGAACAGAAAAACATCAACTCACTAGTACCTCACTAGGTACCGGTGAAGCGTTGCGAACCGGAACGAAGTATCGACTATTCGTTTCAGGGAACGGAGGTTTCGAAGAAGCAGAAGTGTCGCGCAAGAAGCAGAGCAGGTACTTGAACGGCGTTCGTTATAGTTTCGAAAGCGTACGCGTGGCAAGTTTACATCATCAACGGAAATAACCGTATTTTTAAGGGAGGACGGACGAGATAGCCAAAACAGTTGCAGGCTGATTGACAGCGCTGTGGATCGAGCACGCTCGGGTGGAACACTGTTCGTGAACGGGACCGTTCCATTGATCGTGTGGCCAGGCGAGCCGCGAATCGATCTCTCCTGGATCGCGCGGAGGACCGACGACCACGGCGGGAAAGCCGAAGCGATCGGAACACGTCGGGACTCGAGCGCCTTACGTAATCCCGAGGCGAGACAGAGAGACGGCACCGCGCGAAACGCATCTAGGATGACCTTCGCAGCCATCTCGCCTGCCCGTGTATCGTCGAGAGAGACGCGCGCCGAGATAAGGCCGGCCACCAACTAATTAATATCTGCCCGCGGTTCGTTGCGCTTCGTGTCGACTCGTGGCCGAGCCGAGGAGGATGCCGTGCTCGCGGCGAAAGAGATGACTGCAACGCGTGGATACCCTGGCAATACCTAAGGCAGCTGTACCGCGTCCCGCCGTTTCTCTGTGGCACAGCAGGTGCAGCGCGAGAGATGACGATCACATACACTGCCGAAGTAGCTACCTGCAGAGGTCTCGGTTGCTTTCTAAAATTACTCCTAAGGTAAGCAGTTCGGGCTTGGCTTGATTCCGTCGGGTTGACGCGACGCGCACGCGGCCGAGAAGGTCGCCGACGGGAAACGATACCGCTCGCGATTAATCTCACGAATTCATCGACTGGCTGGGAACCTTCGCTTCCACTCCTTTGGCAGTGGCTGCTTTGCCACTTGCTGCACGCCGTGGGACCTCGTTAGGTCGCTGCAGGGACTCCTGTAGGCTACTTGCCTAGCCCACAGTCACTCGTAAATCAACAGGAAACGAATTCTAACACCTACACAGATATTGTTAAAAGCAGACATCGTAACTGTTACCGTAAACTGGGGTCACTTTTTTACTCTGACTGAAAAATTACCATATGATTGAATTCGCTATTTTTTTTTTCGTTTCACCTTGGAGAAATTATTGCTATCGATTACAAAACACCATATGTTCTAATTACTTCACAATAAAATAAACTAAAGTCTTTCCGAAAAGTGGGCATTGTCACCCTGGGCGAGCAAAGTCACCCCAGTTTATGGTATAAGACTAAATTTGAAGACTTATGTCGTGAGAGTTAATATCTTTAATCAAATGATTCTGGTTACGAATAACCATTATAATTGATTAAAATTTTCTTGCTTACCGGCGATCATTATTGACGACGGATTCTTTTTTCATTACTCGTAACCATTAGGGTAAATCCGGGAGACGCGGTCGGGCCGGAGAGTTGGTCGAGTCGCTATTTCAGACTCTATGCGTAAAAACGCGTTAAAGTGCAGACCAATTACTTCTCTAGAAGCCAAACAGTTGAACGAATAGCGTCACTTCGGTTCCTTCTGTATTTTTCTAGATTTACAGGCTATAAAAGTTAAACCGAAGTTATATTTAACCTCTTTTGTCAAACAACGGTGTACAGAATCCTATTTAAAATATAGTTCTAAGTTTATTTTCGTTTAATGTTTGGGAATAATAAGATAGTAGAGATATCGAGGGACAATGCAGCCAAAGTATTTGGCCATATTAACCCTTCCTCTCGAAGCTAACGAGAAGAACATCTCTCGCTGCAGAAAGGAGAGATGGTCGAGTTATGATTTTTTATTTTCTATTATTATTTTATTATTATTCACTTTCTCTTTGATCTGTTCTTTACTTGTTTAACATAAACAATGAATCTGTAGTTGTATTCACTCATAAATAATTTTGCTTTATCCTTTGCTAATTTTCTATGAATAATTATGTGAGTAGTCTCTGCCAACGACGAAAACCACTTCTCCCGGCACCTCGGGAAAGGTGGTTAGATGCCATAACTTCAGTTTTCAACCCGATTTACAGTAAATATTGTCTTAAAGCAAATATCGACCAGTTTTTCTGAATCAGCATAGAATTCTGAACGTATTAGGTTTGTTCTGATAAAATAAGTAATTTCTATATTAGTTTTAATAGCCATTTTATATTAGATCGACCGCGTCTCCCGGATTTACCCTATCGATTACCCGAATTTTATCTCGGATGTCCGGTTAAAATGTCCCATTCTACGTCGAAAATGATGCATCTTCAATTTGTAGATGTGTAGTTTCCATTGTCGAGTATTCATTAAATCATTACCGAACAAACAACATACTCCATCAAGTAGTTTCCGAAGAAACCAGCGATCGATTGTCATGTTTTTATGAAGCCGATGATTCAGTATAGTGCAATTAGGATTAATCGCACTGAAAGCCCATTAAATGGTATATCGAATAGTTCCGTCATATTGCACCTCGATGGATGAAGAATTCTAATGGAAAATGTGCGTCACGTGCGGAATGGAAGCACAAGTATTCGAAGGTTTCCGCCTGAGTAAGATCGGCACTCAGCGAGCCGCGCGAGATTGTATCTCTCATTTCCTCGTACTTGTCACATTTATTGCCAGTGCAATATCTCCTCGGAGGCTTAACTATTCCTTGTGCAGCTCGTATTTGCTGATTCGAATAGTCTCGAAGTCGTCGCGAAGATCCTATGCGTTTGTTGAATCGATCCCCCGGGCGATTTTGCATCCGGGTCGCTGCCCCATCTATTATTGCCCCGACCGTTTTGTGTCCACTCGTGGGCGTCGTTTTGTGCTCGTCGCGTGCGATCCTGGCTCTGCATCGCACGCGTGTCGGCCGCTTGTTCTTCGGGGGAAAATCATTCGTCATCCACGTTCCACCGTTGAGCCCCGCTTTTCTTCCATCGGCACTTTCTCCTCCTCGCCCCGAACCGCAAGCTTGCTCCCGTTCTTCGCACCACAGCTGCTAAGTATTCGCGCTCGTAACGTTTTACCTTATTCATCGGCCAATTATTCATTAGCCTATCGCCGTACCGAGGTTCCTTAACTGACGTGTTCGCTTAATGAAGGCATGTCGGTGGTTTCACGCTCGACAATATTTCTGATTGCGCGTCACGCTTAAAAATACGATGTTAATTCCCCGCTGCGTATCTAAAGCTCCTCGGGAGCCCGTTAGAAAGCCGCGGATCGATCCGCCGTGTTCCTGGGATGCGGCGCGATACCAAGGGAAGTCCCCGACTCGTTGTCGTCGCGCGGTGGTTGGTAAACAAGCGGCAAACTAGCAATCCGCGTGGACGAGAACAATGGATATACCAGCGAAATTCAAGGGCGATCTAATTGTAAATTATGTCGGATCTAAACACGCGACACCGCAGCCGAGGCTGTCGAAAATCTCGAGACAGAGCGGGAGATCGTCTCGCGAGCGTGCCGCTTTGGAGTGTTTCCAACGGTGCGTCCAGAAAACCCCTTGGACGAGCTGTTTGGCATTACTCGTCATCCTTGGATCTCGGTATCTCCCTGATATCGATCAGCCGTTGAAGAACTGTCTATCGAGTAACCCAATCGTCCTTTTCGTGGATAATGCTTCGAGCCCGTGTTATCTGAATCGTCGACCACGACTGCGACGCGATGGGAGACTAGATTACTTAATTAATCAGTTGCCGCGGCTCTGACGATTTCCCGTCGCGTTCTCGCTTTCAGATGGCGGGCGAGCATATACAAGCTGGTCTGGCTGGACCTGGCTCTCTTCCTCTTCATCTACTACTCCCTGTCCGGCATCTACCGGCTGCTACTCAACGAGGATCAGAAGAAGATATTCGAGGCGGTGGTGGCGTACTGCAACGAGTACAGCGACCTAATACCGCTGTCGTTCGTCTTGGGTTTCTACGTCAGTATTGTTATGACCAGATGGTGGAATCAATACATGGTGATACCCTGGCCAGACTCTATCGCGGTTTTCGTGTCAGCCACGATTCACGGCAACGACGAACGGGGTCGACTAATGCGGCGTACTATCGTCAGGTATGTTTCTCGGCCTGTAGCGGTGTAATCGGTGATCTAGACCAAGACTAAGAGCTCGGTCTAGAAGTGGAAGGTAAGTGTAGAAGTATAGGTAAGTCGAGGTGGGAGTTGGATTAATGGATTTTCGAGTAGGGACTACGGCGACGTGGAGTAACGTAGGGCTCTGATCAGAAGTCCAGTGGGCAAAGCGTGGTTGTTTGTTTCAGGTACGTCTGCGTGTGTCTAACTCTGGTACTCGCGATGGTCTCGCCCCGGGTGAAGAAGCGGTTTCCCACGATGGAGCATTTCGTGGACACTGGCCTGCTGCTGGAGAACGAGCTCGCGATATTTCAGAGCCTGAACTCCAAGTTCCCTAAGCCCAGCAAGCACTGGCTGCCCATAGTATGGGCGTCCAGTATCGTGACGAGAGCGAGAAAGGAGGGTCGGATCCGCGATGACTTCGCCGTGAAGACGTTGATAGACGAGCTGAACAAGTTCCGCGGTCTCTGCGGTAGCCTCATGCACTATGATACTATCAGCGTTCCTTTAGTTTACACTCAGGTAGGCACGGCTTATGCGCGGCCGAGCGATTAAGTTGCTGCGCGAGCAGCGATTCCTTCGATGATTTATGGAGCAAGGCGTTTGCAACAATGCGTAGACTGGTTACTGTTCCGCAGGTAGTGACGTTGGCTGTGTACACGTACTTCTTAACTAGCGTGATGGGTCGACAGTGGGTGCAGAATTCGTCCACGTCGACGATCGATCTCTACTTCCCAGTATTCACGACGCTGCAGTTCTTCTTCTACATGGGCTGGCTCAAAGTCGCCGAGACTCTGATCAATCCGTTCGGCGAGGACGACGATGACTTTGAGGTCAATTGGATAATCGATAGGAATTTACAGGTGAGGCGTGTTTACCATTCTTCCCTTTGGAGGAGCGTTCGCAAGCAGGGCCCGCGGTTCCGCGAGAAGCTGATTGTAAATTGTGGTGGGGCTCCGTGCATAGATATCAGAAGCAACTGTTTAGTCGTCTTTTAGTATAGTGTATTATATTTCCATTGGCGCCGCGAAATATGTTGTTGTATGCAGATTGTTTTACTTTATTTATTGTATTTATCTGTTTATACTTTGTATTCTAAAGGGTCTTCCCGTTGATAATAATAATAATAATAATAATAATAATAATTATAAAATTTTGAAGTAGGTACAATATACAAAAAATTTTTTGGCCTCGCACAATTTTGAAACTCGGCCCCGCAGAAATTCACGCCAGTCCTGGTTCCAAGATGATCAGCGTTTCTTCTGAAAGGCTTCGGCAGTAGCGACCAATGCCGCGAAAGCTTTAAACAGCAATTTTTTCGGGATTCTTGTTAAAGGTGAGCTATCTAATCGTCGACGAGATGCACCACGAGCATCCAGAGTTGATACGAGATCAGTATTGGGACGAAATCTTCCCCACGGAGCTTCCGTACACTGCAGCGACAGAGCCGTTTCGCGAGGAGCACCCTCAGCCATCCACCGCCGGGATCCAGTTATCCGCGGCGCAGCAAGAACTCCAACCGTCGTCGGTTAGGATCGACGAAATGGCACCACCGGACTTTCCGCACAAGTACCGATCGGATATGGCCGACGACGCTGCCTCCGGTATACACTTCACAGCGACGGGAAAGCTGTCAAGGTTGGTCTCCGATCGATCGGTAACTCGCGAAGTCGCTTTAAACGCGCTTTAACTCACACGAGAAACTTTCTTTACGCCACTTATGCTCCCGACGCTTAAACAGTAGCGCCACCGAAAGTGGCAAAGTAACGAAGCGATGCTCGCTTCTCTGTGCTCCTAGCTCGTGTTACGAAACGGAGCGCCGGACCCTTTAAGGTCTAAAGGTCCACGCACACATATCCGTTCCGTGTCAGTTCCGTTCCGGCGTGCCAGTGGTAAGAAGAAGAGACCCTCTACGTCCCTCTTTTTCTTACCACTGGTACGACGGAACGGAACTGACACGGAACTGATTAGTGTGTTTAGACCTTTAACGGGCATGCTTTGTAGAACGGGAAGTGCACGTTTATTTGCAGGAGCGCCAGCAGAGTGAGCAATCGGGATCGGACGCTGAGCGGGGGCTCCACTCCCAGCAACCTGGGTGGTTCCCTGACGAGAGTGAACAGCGCGGTCAGCGTGCTGAAGCGACTGTTCAGTAAGGAGGACAGGCCGGATGGCGGGACGTCGAGTGGTACCAAGACGCCTGGAAGACTCGCGTCGTCTAGCTCCGCCGCTTCGTTACAAAACCGAGCCGTTGGTAGGTTCGAATGCCCGCGAGGCTTTAATTATATTAACAATCTTCGTTTCGCTATGTGTGATCCACGCTGGAAATCGAATTGTACAAACAGCCGGAGCAGGCTCGATGAGGATCGCGGTGATCAAGGAAGAGGCGGACGAGCAGATGACGCTGACGTCGATGAAGTCGGACAAGAGACCCCACGTGCAGAGTATATTCGCATCTGGACCGCCGCCCCCGAGCGCTCCAGTCGCTGTCCCTGGCACGGAATACGCGCGGAACGGGGAACTGTTCTCCAGCAGCGCGCCCGTAACCGGCGCCGCCTTGGAGAGGAGCAGCGTTGATGTTGCTGCGAGCGCCATCGACAGCAGATACATACCCGGATCAAGGTTAATAATTACAGGGCCGTGCATAGGGTGGAGCAGTAATTCTAGCGACCTGAGGTATCTCGGGCATTGTTTGTTAAACGAAAGAAATATTTCACGCTGTTGTTCAGTGTAGTAGAAACGAGGAGCCTTTTGTCGCCCCGTCACTGTAAAAGATAGCAACAGGGTCCTTCGATTCCCACGTTCCTCGCGCGAAGTAAATTTCATTGGATTCTAGAACGCAACACTCCACGCAATCGGCGCGATCCAGCATCGCCTTCGAGCCAGCCACCAGCGTCGGCAGCGGCATCGTGGACGACCTTATCAGCACCGGCAGCTCCTCCTGCGCCAGCATCACCGACGACGACGAGTTCACGAAATTGAAGACGGAGAGGGAGAAAGAGAGACGCAGCAGGGTGGTAAGAAGATTGGCTAGAAGCACCAGCGGCAATAGCAACCTGATAGGGGCGCAATCGACGAGTCTGTTGGGCAACGAGCACCTTCTGCTATCGGAAATGGCGAACACCTCGCGGCTCTCCATGGTACAAGGGGATCCCGACCATAAGGCGGCAGAGACTGATCGTCTTTAGCAGGATTTTCGCTGGTTCTATTTTGAAGTATAGCTTTCGTTGTGGGTAGTCGAGATAGAGGACATATTTTAAGGGACTCCGCGATATATTTAAGTAGGGAGACTACCGGCCAGCTGCATGGCCGATGAACATCCGCGAATTTTGAGGCACCTTTACAGCTGTCAAATAATCGGAAACATTATTGTATATACGTACTTTTTACTAGGATCGAATCAAGCAACGTGTACGGCAATTGACATTTGTTTAGGCTTCGATACACGCGAATCATGTTTACGCAGGATGGACTTAAGTGTGGGAGGTGGTAAAAGGCTACTTGGAAATAAATGTTTGTAAACATTCCGTCGACGGAAGCAGGATAGAGTTGGCTTTTGACGATGAAAGTTCGCGAGTAGGACACTGTAGATCGCGACTGTGTGTACGTAAAATCGATTGAACAATTTGCTACTACAATTTTGTAAAATACACGGAAAATAGTATACTCCATGTCACTTCTAATATTTCATACTGGGGGCCAAGGCGTTCGTCCCGTGTGAGGATTCTTTAAAGCTTATGCACGTTATCCAAAGATTACACACATCCGTAGCGCATAAGTTTAGGCCTGAAAGTAACCGCTGTTGTCGTATTGGAGCGATGGACTCGCGATGCACCCCGGTATACCTCTCACTTCAAATTCTACGTATCTGAAACGTGACAATAACTGCGAGAACAGTGTCATCGAATGTCGCCTTAAGGGGATTCAATTTTATACGTGTACGTGTAATTGCTAATTGAATTCGAGAGGGAGTGCTTATGAGATGTAGATGCAATTCTAGAAGTTTACAAGCTACAATCCTCACTTTTATATGCAATAACTGTTAACGTGAGAAATGAGGGATTGTAGGCGATAGAGGGCAACCTAAAATTATAGGTAAACTTAGCTAAATATTATTTTATTTAATTAGCCCCTTTAAATTACAACAGGATATTAAAAGTGCCTGCCTTGTGCCTGCCCGTGTCCGACCGGAAGCCGGTACTTGACGGTAGTTTAATCGTTGTATAGCTTAAGTTTCTACAGCTTCGAATCGGATAATGCAATCACTGTTACGCTTAAAAACAGTGCTTCTTGTGGCAACGCGTTCGAGCACGCACATTCCAAGGATGATGACAAAGTCGGCAAACCGATCGCACACTTACAGGAAAACATTAACTCGATCATTTTTCTTGCGTTCGTAACTCGTAATTGGATCGCAAGGAACGAATTCATGTTTAGGATCAAATTTCGACTACAACCACGCGCCAGTTAATTTTATACCACGAAGGATAGACAAAGCAATCGTACGAATTCCGAGGCGTATAGTTGTAGTCATGTATATCGTGTACAGAGGCGTATTTAATTTGATAGCGTAAGTAACACTCGTTACTGCCTGCGAATAGTTGACACGTTAGACAGTCTTTCATTTTTGGAATCACATTCCAGGACTTGAACGAATCGTACGGTGCTCATGATTAAAGCGATCCGTTTAACAGTATTACGGTATTCGAATACCTTCTTGGAGTGTATCAGAAACGTTGGTTTCGTTCGAATAAACGAAAGTGAATTTCAATCACCAAATACTCGATCCGAAGTCTTTTTTACTTTTATCCAATCTCCTTCTTACATCCAACAGATTAAATCATTAACCCTTGTTTTAACATTAGAACGTATATTTTTCCTTAATTACTGACTTAATTTCTTTAATTAATGACTTATTATTAAACTCCCGTTGAAATTTTCCCGCTGAAAGTTAGTTCGCGAGACGGCCTTGGGTCGTCGCTCGCTCCGCTTCGATTGCGCGCGGTGGAGGGGATTCGTGCTTGCTCGGGACGGATCGGGATGGTTCGTTCTCGATCGCGGGGTCTCGCGAACAGGCGTCGACGGCGTCGGGAGTGGGGGCGGTCAGTGGGTAGCCGTCGGCGAGAGGTGGCGGTGGTTTTGTACGGTGTAGAAAAGAGGGGTTAAGCTAGCCGTGCCGGGCCGTAGAAGCGAGCTAGCGGTGGCGCGGCCCGTGCTCGTGCCATAGGGCCTCTGCCAGCCAGTAGTGCGTTCGTTTACAAAATGGCAGACGGTCCGTCCGCGGAAGACGCGGCCGCCGACCTGGGGGACAGTGATTCACGTTTGACCAGGGAGCGACACAAACGTCAGGACGCCCCATCCTCGATGACGGCCTTGGGCATGGGTCAGGAAACCGCGAGATCCATCCACGAGGACGCTTCGGTGCTGGAGGCTCATCCTCATCACCGTCAACAACACCGTCCCCACCGTCGCAGTTGTCATGCCCATTCTCATATTCCACGTCGACATCCCGTCACCACCACCACCACCACCACCAACAACAACAACAACAACAACAACAACAACAACAACAACAACAACAACAATAACATTCATCACCACTACCATCGTCGCGATCGCGGGGCCAGTGAGGTGGACGGTAGCAACGAGCGCGTTGGTAAAAACGAGAGTGTCAACGATGCTAGCGTGGAGGTGACGCGCGTTCTTCCGTTCGCGTCGCCGAGTCGCGGGGATTACGACGACGACGGGGACGAGTACGACAACGACGGTGACGAGGAGGAGGAGGAGGAGGAGGAGGAGGAGGAAGAGGAGGAGGAGGAGGACGACGAGGATACAGTGGTGGTGGTGGACGAGAACTGTGTTTCGAAATGTCGCGGCGGTGTCGGTCGTATCGATGTAACAAAGACTGGGAATGAGACGGAGGAGAGTGGTGACGGTGGTACCAACGGTAGCGATACCAACGGTAATCGTAACGGTGGTGGTGGCGGCGAGGGTGCCGCGACAATGATGGGCAACGACTCGACCGACGGTCGGCGGTCGAGGTCCGCGGTCGTGTTCCTCGACGCGGATCCCGCGAACCCGGCAAACGAAGGGAACGACCGTCGGCGGCGTCGCCGCGTGGACGACGTGACCGACGCGGACGGTGAGGATGAGGAGGACGGGGACGCGGACGGGTCGCAGAAAGTGAATCGTCTCGGGCGCGATAACGGCCGCGGCGGGCCCGAGAGAGTAGTGGCGGCCGACGACGAGGAGAACCCCGGTGCTCGAAAGACGGACGGCATCGCTAGTGTTGGTAGTAGTGATGGTAGTGGTAGTGGTAGTGGTAGTGGTGGTGCTGCTGCCGCCGCTGCCGCTGTTTCTGCTTCTGGTGCCGCCGGTGTTACTGCAAATGGCCCCGTCGCTGCCAGGCATCAGGGCAGCCCCTTCAAGGGACAGGTTAGGACGGCCGAGGACACCCTCGTCGGCCCTTGCGGGAAGAAGCGGTGCGCCGATCGATACGACAGCTCCGAGAGTTCTGACAGGTGAGTGAGACCGAGATACCATTCCCTCTCGCGGTTCTTCGAGTGCCCCCTCAGGAGGAGCTGCTGCCGGAGGACTCGGAAGAAATTCGAGTAGGCGGGGAAGGGGAAAGGGTGATAGAGGGAAAGAAGGAAATGAGGGAGAGAGAGAGAGAGACAGAGAGAGAAACTAGCCTTTTTGCTGATAACAAGGGGAGATCGCGACCTGGACGAATGCTTTTCGAACGTAGAAGACCGATGAGCATAAGTAATCCCCAAATATCCACATCTTCGCTATTCTTGTATCGTCAGTTTTATGGTTCTGTGGTGAAACAGTTTACTCTAAAAACATTGCTCCCTTCTACGAACACAGTCCAAGTTTGTTCGTGGTTCGCTGCGCGAACTCTGTCGATAATCGGTAGATTTCCAAAACCATGCAAGCTACGAAAGCCATGGTGGTGGGCTGGGATTCTTGGGTTGTATCGTAATTAGCGCGAAGGTGCGTTCTCAACGGCTGGCTAGGGGTCGTTGTACCGGCGGTTACGAGACCGACAACCGTGGCAGCGTTCGATCTGTGCGCGCCGCGTCGTGTTTATAGGTTCCGTAGATGCTGCCAACTCGCTCTGTGTCTTTCTCGCTCTCGCCATCCCCTCCCTCTCACTCTCTCTCCCTCCCTCTTTCTCCCTCATTCTCTTTTCCGTGCTCGCCGTTCCCCCTCCATCGCGACCCTCGCTCTTCCCCTCTTCTCCTTCTCCTCCTCGTCTGGCCCTTGCCCTACGCGAACTTATCACGCTAGACTCTACGCTCCTTGCTCGATGCAGTTGCTATTCACGGCAGCTTCGAGGCACCGTTCCTTTTTTCTCCCCCTGTTTTTCATTTATTTACACACTCGAGGACGTGTGCTGTCTCGCGTACTACCTTCACCGACGAGCACGACGCGTACGAGGAAGGAAAGAGGCTTTCGATACACTTAGCTTCGCCGAACTAATCGTCCTCGAGATACCGTGCAAATTCATTCCCATCTTCATTCATCGAGCGATCTGTTATCTCGGCAGAACGGATCAATGTGGCTTTTTATAAAGTAAGGAAGTAATTACGTCCGTGAGAATACACAGTGAGTCGTGGATTCGTCCGTACGTTTCGTAAATCAACGCCGGTTAGCTTGGATTAATGGAGTGCCACCGTATTCAGCTCCTCCGCTTGCATGTAAACAGTTCGCACGATTGTACGTGCCATTGAGTGACCGATATCTCGAGAGTTCAGCGTGTCACCAACGAGCAAGTGATCTCTCCAAGGCCTTCTCCTAGCAGTCACGTTTTTCCAAGCAACTACAAATCGATAGGTACTCGTTTCTTTCGAGGCACCATATCTTAATATGTAGCGCATCGATTGACCCACAAAATGATTCTTACCACTGCTTCCTTCGTTCTATTTCCAAATGCTCTCCCTTGCCAATTATACACTCGGCCGATCTACGTTTCTGTACTTCTCTATACCTTAACCGTTCAGTTTCCAAATTTATAGCAGAAGGGTCTACTTTTCTGATTCTATTTTTCTAGCCCAGCAATGAAAGAGGCACGCAGTAAAATTCCAGTCTCGCTGAGTGGAGTGTCCCGAGGACTTCCTCGCGATTAGTTTCCGCGTGCTGTAACGGGCGTGCGTAACTTGGGTGGAAAAGAGGACGCAATAAAATTTTAGCACACTAACGGTTCTTCTCTGTGGTACGCTAAACCCGAGCGTTTCTTAGGAACGAACGTCTCCGCGTAGCCTCTTTGTTATCCCTCTGTACCTGGCAACATTTATCTTATACTTGCCTCCCACTTTCCTGTTTCTCGGTGTAACTGAATCCCCGTTCATCTTTACAAAAAGCTACGCATACTATCTACTCCGACACATTAATTAGACGTAATTAAACAGAATCAGTGTCCATGGTCGTTCGATCGATATTTCGAGCGACGGCTTCCCGCGTGCCGGGTCAACGCATCTTTTGTTTTCTTTTCGAGTATCGGACGCTGCGCGCAGTTTGGTAACCGAGCTCAATGTTATCGCGAAGCTTTCCTCTCTTTCCAAAAGCTTTTGGCCACCGTGCACGGTATCTCGCTTGACGACGGGATTGGCAGCGGATTGATCGCGCGAGCGCCTGATTTCCTTGGTGAACCATTATGTTTTTTCCATTCGGCTAATCGCCCACCCTAGAGATAGTTGCGTTTGACTTCGATAACGATTATCTGGGAAACGTAACTTGCGGCTGGCTAGTTCCCATTCGGATGCGTTTCTCGCTGACCAGGATGGAAGCAAAGGACAACGGATACTAATCCTTAAATACTGCGAATAAAATCCACTGGCCACTTTAAACTCTCGCTGTTACCATCCGCTAGGATTCGGAAAGTCAGCGTTGAATACCAATGTCCATAGAAAGGGGTGGTCCATCCGTGATCTTGAGTACTCATTTGGTTTCGATAGAGCTATAGCAATCATCGCGCAGCCCGTCGCACCGTCCGCTCAGTTGTAATTTACAGGGCACTGAAAACGCGCCTCTCACGGCGAGACCTCATCCTTTTGAGTCCGAGCAGCGGGTTCGAAGGTTCGCGTGTACGGAGCAGGCCCTTCTGGTAATATTTCCTTGGTGGCTGTTGGCGAGAGGGAGAATCGACTCCCGCTGCGACCGAGCCCAACCGAGAGACGCCTGTTTTTCGTGTTGTAATCGTACAGTTCACGGTCCGGGGGCGGCGCGGCGTTCCCCGTGGCTCGCTCGAGATGCCTTATCGCGCCTCGAATGGGTCCAGATAATCACCCGAATTCGGGACCACGCTCATTAATCTCTGGCCGCCGATAGCAAGCCTCACCGCGAGACTAATCACCGGTTTCTCGTGTTTTCGTACCGATTCCCCGGCACTCGACGCCCTCTTCGATACACGGGCACGATGCAAAGTGAAAATGAGAAGGGATAGTAGGTATACACTTGATAGGATTCTCTTGCAGCCTTCAGGGGCTACTATTTTAATGAACGTAAAAGTTATCGGGGTGGAAGGAGTTTATTTACCGCAGCAATATTCGTACACTTGAAATCTTAATATATAAAGCAGAGAGTTTACATGCTTGCGTGTTTGTTTGTCAGCTAAAAACATTCGAACGCTAAACTCTTGGATCACGCGACGTGCCTCAACTCATTATGTTTGGCTAATCCAGACGAATGTGACTATTTTCACAAAAAAATTGTTTGTAAAATGAGAATCTAAATTCCGGTCGGAGCCGGGTAGAAAAGCTATACCTATTTCTAATTCCATTTCCACGGCAATGACGCTTCGAGTTTCGCGAGTGCCACGCTGCAGGTACTCGATACGTACCACCGGTAGCAAGCGACTTAATTGGGGCGCTGAAAAACGCGCTCAAGCTACCTTGGTCGTTGGTTTATTTTTTCCGCGTCACTCGAGCTCCGCCGGTGCCCCGAAACGGAACGAAGCGGGGGCGATCCGAGGCGGAGAGCGGTCGCGACGCGATTCGCGTGGCCGTGGCCGTGGCCGTGAAAGTGAAATTCGTGAATGAAACGAGTGGAACAGCCGGCAAACCGAGGTGAAGGTAAAGGTTGCCTGTTTCGCCCGGTTGCTTACGCGACCACCGAGTCTTCTCCTTTCCACCGGTCCGAAAGCTCCGTTTCGCGAGACCGAAACCTTCTTTGGACCATTCTGCTAGTTGGACGTTGGTCGATTCGAGGATTTCGCGTGGGATTCCAAGCAATTCCCAAAGCTTCCTCGTAGCTTTCAATCTTTTACGCAGGATCGGTTTAAGATCTTTAGAGGCCCTAAGCATTTGAAAAATTTTCAGGCTCCTTATTTTTTTATACGTTTCTGATAATTTGACTAAAAAGTGTTTTTGACAAAAGTTAGATTTTAAAATTCAGAAGATTTCTATGATGCCCTTGCTCCTGATGCCCTAAGCACGCATTTATATTGTTTATTGCTTAATCCAGCACTCGCACGTGATTAACAGTGCACTACCGAAGCAGGAAATGGCAAAAACGCCGATAGATAGACTCGTTATCGATCAATTACAAGCGTCTAGAGTTATAGACGGTCGGGGTTGGATGATAAAGTCGGTACCTCGGACAGATACCGCGCGTCGCAGGCTTTTCCCTTTCTCTCGCGGCGGCACGTGGGCGGATGAAAGTAGGAAAAATCGCGCATTGTGTGCGGCGTGTAAAACGCGCCGGTTTACCGAGGAGGTGGACGCGGAGGCGGCCACGAGGCAGGGAGGAGGCTTTCCCATGAGCGTTGCCGCAAAAACGCCGCTGGAACGATGTCGCAACTGCCGTTAGAAAGCTTAGAGGCTGTTGCGCTCACCTCGCGGCAACGTTCCTGCTCGTCCAGCTGCCCTGCAAAAATTCGGGAGCGCGCGCGGATGTGGGTGGCGTTGAGAAACAGCATGGAAAGTGGAACATCGATCGTCTGGATCACACGGGCGGTTCCTTCTTCTCGAAAATTCGTCACTGCGAATCCTTGGGGAATGGCAACGAGTCCTGGAGGACCACGCGGAGTTCTCGACGACGTTTTCGCTTCGCGAAAGAAAGGAAAAGTGGCTGGGACGGTTTCCCTCGTCGCGAGGAGGGAATCGATTTATTATGGAAACGCAGCGCCTCTGAAATTACGTCGACGACGCGTAACGGCTCGATAGAATCATTATCATATCACGGCGCGCGTCACGTATCGGCGACCGCTTCCCTCGCGGCGTCGCCCGACTCCGCAGCTTCGCGGAGAAACGGCTGGCGTAGGTAGTCGTGCTCGATTCCGATCGATCCGACCCGAGAGCGAAGAATCTTAATTAAGGCTTCGAGGTAATTGTGACCCTCGCGCGGCGCACAGGGCTAGCTGTTGATTCCCGAAACCGTCGCGATCCGAAGCCGTTGTGCGCTCGCTCGTGTTACCGCAGCAGTTGAGTAAGCTCCAGGTACTTTGGACTCCGTATCGGCCTGAGCACTCAGTCTTTGACAGAGATTTCCTCGAATGTTTGCCCGCGGATTCGGGGCAGCATTGTTTCCAATCGAATTGCGTACGTGGAAGCTCGAGTAACTCTCTGTAGACTTGCTCCTTTTTAACGAACCTCTGTACGCTTGAGCCGCTCTATCGTGTATAGGTTCGTGTACAATGTATTCCGAATTCGACACTCGTGCTTGACAATCCTCGGCACCGTATCTCCTCCGTTTAAGTGTCTTCCGGATGGTAATTGCCGCTGTTGGGGCCAGGCTCTACTGCGGCAATCAATGCTCGACCTCGCCCATTATTCGCCGCGGTGCGGGCTCGGGTTTTCTTAACAGTAATTGTGTCATCGGAGCTGTCCGTTTTACGATGTCGCGAAGTCCGCGTTATCGTTATCATTATGCCGATTTCGTTGGCTTGACTGTTAGTGGGTACATGGCAGCGGTAATGCAGCGATGCACGGACGAGCGTGTAGCCGGTTGTTGGATCAATACGCGGCAACCTAGCGGCCCTTTTCGAGGCCTGGCCCTCTCTCGATTCGAGCAACAAGTTCTCCAGGGCTGCCTCGGTTCTAACGGGTGTCCAGTTCGAGCCCGATCCCCGACACACCGATCTCAACCCTCGATCCAATTACCGTGTCCAGTGCCGCGGACCTGTACCAGCATTTAATCTTGGGGAGAGCCGAGTTGAAGGGGTAAAAATATTCTTAATGATAATTCAATCAAATTCATTAGGTGATTGGAAAAATTTATTTAAAGAATTAAGTCTAGTTTCCTTTTCTTTTTACAAAGCCCCTTCTTTGGGGGATGTCACTGCATTTAGGAATACAAGTACCTACGTTAAGGAGGACAATATAAGCAGAGACGGTGAAAGTATAAAAAAAAAACAAAGAGGAAGATCCCTATACGCGTTGGATTTAAAAGTGCGAATTGAGCCGGAGTAAAAGTCAAGGCACTTGGAATAGATATTAGCCAGGTCGCAGTTTCTACGTATATCATCACGTATGATCCAGGAAGTAGCCTTTCTCCATCTGTACACTTGTTTCCATGGAGTTCATCGAAGTTCGTCGAGGTCCATGAAGCAGATTGACCATCATAATGGCCCCCGTTACCTCAAGTAGTCTCCGGTCACTGGACACCTCGTCTCCGAGATTGTAATTTCGACCAGAGTAATTGCGATTACCGAACGATTACATCGTGCGCGTTTCCTTGGACTTAGATTTATCTCCGGCGGCTGTTATTCTCTCCTACCTCTTGCTCATTCCCGGAAGCCACTCGATCGCTGATTTCGATTAACCTTTCCCCCTTGCACAGGTATCTACTTCGCTTCAGCTGCATTGCAAACGCGTCGAAGTGGGCAATGTAGATCCTAGAACCCACGCAACTTCCTTCACCGATTAATCGCAGAGAAACAACCACTGCTTCCCTGAAAAAAGTCCTCTGTCCTAGATAGAACGGATTAAAACCACGCGACCTCGATCCGAATACAAAGTGGAGCTGGAATAAGGGAGCACTGAAAGGACCCGGGCAGGCCGCAGACTATAGACGATCAGCGAAAGCGTAATTATACAGGGCAGAGTCCTCGAGGGGCATCCACGAGTCCCTCGGATCAAATTTCCCCGGAATCGTTTACCTCCTGCGCCTGGGAACGACGGCAGCGATTTTACGCGCCGTTTGCGTACTCGCTAGGAGAAGGACGATCCACGACCACCTACGGTGATCCGGCGGGGCCGGGCTGTGTTTCATTCGCGGAGAAACTTCGACGTTTATGACAAAAGGGGTACGGTTCGAACGGTCTCGCGAGCGAGGGCCTCGAGGAGCTCTCGTCGGAGGCAGCCACGTGGGCAGTGATTAATCGCGACAACGGGCAAACACACTGCATCGTATATACCCCTACGTGGCGCGCCGTGTACGCGCGAGAACCTTTAGACGCGAGGCTGCGACGTGGGCAAAAGATCGTCTTGCTCTCGTGGAATCCAATAGAGAGCCGCGGTTACGTAGCGAAAACGCCGTTGTCGGGACCCGAACGAAAGTAATGGTCACGGACAGAGGAGAGGATGGAAATTTCAAATTATATAGACATAGGGGGAGAGGCTTTGGTAGCCCCCAAAGAAGGGGCTTTGTTAAAAGAAGAGAAAATTGGATTACTCTTTGCTCTCTTTACACTCTTTATTCGTTAAATAAATTTTTATAATCTCCTAATGAATTTTATTGAATTTGCATTAGGGAAAGTAGGGGCAAAACCGGGACGTTAAGGATAAAAGCTTATAACTTTGACATTATTAATGTAAAAAAGAAATTGAACCTAGAATTCATTAGAATAAACAATTTATTAAATAATAGTATATATCCATTTTTTTAATACAGTAACAAATACAAAAAAATTACGATTTAAAATATGGTCCGTTTTTACGGTTTTACCCCATGGCCTGGGTAAAACCGGGTACCATACTAAAAACTGGCCCTAGCTCCTATAACAACGGAATTCGTCCAATTCTTCGGTCCCCCAACCAATGCAGCCTTCGTGAGCCCATTTACAACAAACTGTAAACTGCACCCAACCTTCGTTCAATTTGGATGAACCATAGGATTCTTGGACATAAATGCAAATGTCTTCACCATCTTCGTCACCACTGTTACCATTACTGCCCTCTTTAGTTAAACTGTCCTATCTAGCATTTTTTCATTTTTTTAGATATGTTGAAATATTCGAAGTTCCACACGTCTTTTACCTTTTAAGTAAAGTCAGAAAACTCTACGTGCTTCGTAAAGATTTACAAACAGTCTAATGTATTTAACCTAACTTCTTTCCAAATGGTTAAAATATCCAATCTAAAACAATTAATTAATTGGTACGTTAATAATACATTACCTACCGGTATACCTATTACAAAAAAAATATATTAGGCTGTTACAAAATAATGACAACATGTTTTACTTTGAACGAAGGGAAATAAGGACGGTACAAAGTAAATGATAAAACTTCAATTTTCTCGGTTGTTTGAAAATGCTAGATAGGACATTTTAACTAAAGAGGGCAGATTATCCTTCCGTATTTTGTTTAATTTTGTGGTTTTTCTTTCTCTTTGGTTGTAGTCCTTTATTAAAATTTAGTTTAATGTTGATGACTTCCTATTTTTTGGGTACCCGGTTTTACCCCGTACGGTTTTGCCGCAGCATATAATTTTGTAAATATTACGAATTATCAACTATACCAGGCTGAAGTACAAACAAACAGTCTTACTTTTTTGCACTTTAATATGCAACAATTAACATAATTCACACAAAAAAGTACTTACCTAAACACTGTAAGAAGTGTTGAAGTTTCTTAACTTTCGAAAATTAGATCAGAGCTTTCAAAAACACACCAGACCATATAAACTTACTATGCACGATCGTAACACGATCATCTTTTGTGGATGAAACAATGCACATCGTGACAATATATCGCTGCAACGACGCGGGAAAATTTGAGGCCGTTTTAAAAATAATAGCACGTTCCGGTTTTACCCAGATACCCGGTTTTGTCCTTACTTCCCCTGCAAATCCCCCCAAGATTAAATCCTCAGCGCGCCACTGTAGACGTCACTGTCTTTCCACGCGTCGGAAATAACGTCACCGT
The DNA here is from genome assembly GCA_944738655.2 of Andrena hattorfiana. Lineage (NCBI taxonomy): Eukaryota > Metazoa > Arthropoda > Insecta > Hymenoptera > Andrenidae > Andrena > Andrena hattorfiana. Next base: position 30,076,794 of record OX122892.1, on the reverse strand, counting down.
TGCGTGCAGACGAACACCGCAGTGGAATATGAAGGTTGACGTCATCGAAGGTAAATCCACGGAGCGTGGCCACGCGTGGGCAAGGAAACGCTCGTTCCCGATCTCATTAGACGATCATTTTGCACCGGCCGACGGCGCAGCGGAAAATAAAGAACGGCCAAGCTCGCGAGCGTGATTTCTCGAAGGTTTTCCAGGCCCGCCGCGTTTGTGCTCGTTTCCAGATCGCTTATCTGGCTCGTGAGCAAGCCTGCAACCTAGGCCTAGGTTCTGCCCCGCGTTTCGCAACGCGCGGCTTTCGCAAGCGGCTCCGTTTTCGCGCTCACCAACGGTCAGGCAGAAGTGCTCTGGGCTTTCACTCTCTTCGTGCTGCATTCCGTGCTTGGTCGCGAGCAAATTCGACTCCACTGGTCGATCCCTTCTAGCTGGGAAGCGGAGACGAAGGGCTCTTTCCCCGAAAGAAGGTGTATTAGAGTCTATCGTGCGACAGAATTGTCTGTATCGCGAGATTATGCTGAAATTGACCATCTCCAGGTGACCTGGATAGAGGCCCGTCCGTTGTTGTCTGAAATTCCGCTCCAGCTTCTAGTTTCGGTCCACTGAACTGCACAGTCGATTCTGCTCTGCTGCAACTCGGCTCCGACTTGATCTCGAAAGAGTGCATCGTTTCTTAAAGCATTTTCTCCTTCGTTTCTTCAAGCTCCGAAGACGTTGTCACTCTTGTTCCGTTGGGATTAGCGTTCCCGCGGCTTAGGAGGACCTCTCCACGCGCCTCTAATCACGTGCTTTCGGATCTAACAGAAAGGAGGGTCTGGCAACGGTCTCGAGGCTGCCAAACTTGTCCCGGGATCGGCAACAGTCTCGAAGCTGTGTTTCTTTGTACCGATGCTGGTCATTACTCATGGGCATCGTTCCATGGCACGACCCGAGCTCGCTATTTACATATGATAATTGCGACCATACGGCTCGTAGTATTACATATTGATAACATGCCCATTATGGACGCGAGCATGCCGGCTAATGGTTATCTGCAGAACGCGTCTGTCTTGATTCTCACTTCTCTCATTCAAATCGTTGACATAGCGACGAATACGCAATTACCGTGCTGCCCGTTGGCTACATCGAACGTCCAAGCATGGAACGGAGACCGTGCAGAAATGATCACTCCTAGAAAAAGCAGCATCCCCTTCCCCGGGTGTCGAAAGAAACGCGACTCGTTTGCCGTGTACGCGTAGGTAGTCCGTCATCCGTGGCACACCTTCCTTCTCCGCCAATAATCACCGCGAACTTTGATCCTCATCCACCGGTGAAACGGAACGCTCGACGAAAACAACATTCCACGGTGTAAGAATCCAGAGAAATTCGAGCTTAAAAAAAGAAACGGCGATCCGGAGGGATTAGAAATAGATATTTTTACTTACAATTTTTTTTTAGAGTCTTAAAGGTGATAGAATAAAGCTACAAGCGTGCAAAATGCTACGCGCAATATTTGTTTCTTTTTTCAATTCTCAAAAAATTAAGTTCCTTTCAGTTGTCACACTACTTAAGACCCTTTAAGCGCCTGGCGGACATAGCCGCTAGAAGAATTCAGTGTTCGGTCGGTATTGTGGCTCCTACGGGACTAAACCGTTCCTGCTTTGCGATGCAAGCGGGCTGCAGAAGCGCAGCGCGTGCTGCACCGGCGAAGAATGCGAACGTTTCGTAGGCAAGCGACTAGAGTGACTAGAGTGTCTAGACAAAGGGATCGGGCAGGGCCGACATTCCCATCCGGGCTGAAATATCCGATCCAATTAACTCTGCCCCTCTCTCTGTCACTGTTCCTCCCTTCCCTCGCGATCCACGCGTCCTCTGTCGCTTCTCGGTGCAGTCTCGACGTCCAACTCGCGTTCTTTTGATCCCGTTTCAAAGGGAACGGGGGCCGCAAAGTTTCGCCTCCCCCGAAATCGATTGCGCTAAATCGACCTGGCCCTCGAAACGTCGGGAACGGAGTAGCGCGTAGTCGCACGCGAGCCAGCGTTCGTGCGAAAATGGCTTATGCAACGCAGATGCTGGCCGATAATGTCGGCCGTGCAATTTGTTTAGCGAGCCGCAGCGCGCACGGGGATATATGCCCGCTGCCATTATTCCTGGCTCTCTTGGTTTCGATCGGGGACCGAGCAACGCTTGACGCCTGCTTCTCTCTCCGCTTTTGCTCCTTTATTTTCCCCTTAATTCACCGCGGAGCTACATAATTTACGGCTCGGTCCCGCTGCTTCCGAGACAAATGCGCCGTCGCCTCTGACTTTTCACTTTTCCGCCATCGGCGGCCCGCTGGACTAGCGTTCTTTCAGTCGAACAGCTCGCGATTAATCCGCGTAACGAGGATCGCTGTAATTAACTCGAATCTCGTCGCGAGGAGTGACTCTGCTCTGTGAGGAATCAGAAACTCGAAGATTTTCAGTGTGTTTCTTAATTTCTTTAACGAGATTGAATCGTGTCGGGTAATTTTATTCTTTCCATGCTTTTCTTATGCATTTTGACAATTTCACACTCATCACGATACCTTGAGCAGGTACTGGATTATTGAACGACTAAAATTCACAGTTTCTTTTGAGTTGGATCGCTTAAATACCAAATAATCTCCATACCGATACCTACTTTTCATAGCTTTTTATGCACGCTTTTAGAAGAAATTTAAAATAAAAATTGTCAGAATGTTGAAAATTATTGTAGTTATTTAACGCGAAAAATCATGTACCTCCATGTAGTCCCAGCTCAAGCAATCATCTAAAAGCAAAATGCTTTGGGGTGAGTAATTTCTACACTAAAAACTACACCGTGGAATTTTACTGGCGAATTTAAAGGAAAATTGTGACAGTTACACACTAGGGCTGAGACTATTTGAATATTTGAGTATTAGAATGTTATTGAAGTGTGTAAAAATTAGCTTACAAGATTTCACCCTGACAAATGAACCTAAAGAATTTGATTTATAATTCCCACCGACTATTCGAATACTTAAATATTCGAATGGTATTCGAATACTTAGATATTCGAATACTTAAATATTCGAATAGTATTTGAATACTTGAATATTTGAACACTTAAATATTCGAATAGCATTCGAATACTTGGATATTCGAATTATAATCGAATTATATTCGCCAAATAATTGAGCAACTGATGTATTCGAATATTATAATACCGAAAAATTCGACAAATAGTCCCAGCCCTATTACACACGAATAAATTTTTTCCACATTTTAATCAGTTATAAAATTATTTACAAGTATCCAATGTTGATGCAAAAGCTCCATTCCATAGAGATAGGAATTCTATATCTCTGGTTAAAATTTAAAATTGAAAATATCCATTCGTTCAAGAGTTAAGTAGTTTCAAGATAAATTGCTTCAAATCTGACTCTACGCCAATACCGTTCTACGAGGCCGTTATGAAATTTCGTTGAAATGTATGTTCACAAAGGATGGCACTTTCACAATTAATAATAATAAAAAAATTGATTTCTCGAAATTTCAATAGCCCTGTACTCCCTTAAGGTGTCATTGCAGTTTGCTCGCCGATAAATTAAGCGATTTCGGGAATTTATTGCGCGGGAAAGAAACATAGTAATGGTATAAAACTTTTTCTATTTATTAAACTACATTTCTACTGTAAGTAAAAAATATAAAAATGGATAAAATTCCCGAAGATCACTTAATTATTGGCGCGCGAATCGCAATAATCCCTTAAGGTAGCGTCTTAAGATCACCGAGTCCTCGATTCTGTATCGATAGTGGAGGGGGGCTCGCGCCGTTTTCCCTGCTCGCAATTTCCGCCGCGCCAGCGCCATTTCCCTTTCGACGAATGCCACTAACGATCAATTAGCTGTAAACAGTAATCGCCCGACGGGCTGGCGGTAGCTGGTTCCGTTGGCCGTTGGGTCGCGTCCAACGCGCTGGGTAATTCCATTCCGGGCGATGTCGCTCTCGAGCTCCGCAGCAAACTTGCAGGAATCGCGCGGAGCGTGACCCTCGGCTCGACTAAGCCCTCGAATGACGCGCTCGTGGCGAATCGGAGATTTAAGGACTGGGCTTGGAAGCCCGTCTCAGCGTATCTTGTTCGTCGGTCGAATAAAATTCACGCTTGCCTCGTCCGTGGCTCACCTAGCGGAGGGTCTATTAGGTCGACGTCGCGGGCGTCCAGGAACGAGTTTCATTTCCTATCCCGTGGAGTCAAAACGAGCTGGGGGAGGCGCGGGGTCGAGAGGGGGGCGGCAGGCCCGGCGAGAGGAGAGCAGAGAGAGAAAAAGGAGAAGAAAAAGAGCGAAGGGGACAGAGAGATCTCTAACCCCGCTATTTATCCCTTGAACCCACCCCACCCCGGCTCGGTCCCTCCACCTCCCCGATTTCGCGGTCAGAATTTGCGGAATGTCCGAGGCTGGAACCAGTCCATCCGGTTTTTTAATTGCAAAAAGGATCCGCCTGGGCCGTGGAGCGGACCGTGCAAACTCGCCACGGACCTAAACCTCGCAGACAGGACTCCCTTCGGCTCCTTCGAGATCGCTCCAAGTATCCGAGTCCGTCCTCCGATCAAACTTCTTCGTGGACCACGGGCGCTGCTTTTTCTACATCCGAGTCCGGACTTTTGCCATCGCGGCGCACCGGCTCCCTCGGCTCTTCAACTTCCTCGGTAATCTCGTTCAAGCTGAAAGCGGAATCGGAGAGGAGAGAGTTCGATCTTCGTTCCGGTTTTCCCTCGGCGCGGCTCCTTATCGCTGTAGGTCGACCACTGTCCTCAAAGCTAATCTCCGTTATCGCGCGCGCGCACGCATTGTTCACGGAAAAAGCGACGGATAGAGGCGGAAGCGGCAGCTGTCTCCACGTAATCGAGGTGCGCGCGTAATTAGCAGAATGGCCGCGCGTGGGCGAGCCGAGTTAATGACGCCCGAGATAGTCGCGAAGGATTATCCTCGCGCGCGATTGTCTCGTGGGCCGAGGATAGCATGCAGCTAGCGGCTCTTAATCGTCGTCGCTTTATCGCCACGTTCAGCCTTGTACTTTCTCCTCCGTCGCACAGTTTTTCGCTCGATCAGCTGATGCAGAGTGTCGCGAGACGCGGCGACGCGGTACCTATCAGAGTGGGCTGCACTGGCGCGCAAAAACTCGCGGCCGAAGAATCGGAGGCCGTACGTGAACGTCGCGCGTAATGGCGACGATAGTTTCTGCTTTATCTCCCGCGAGCTTAGATAGCGGCATTATCAGGTCTGTACGCTTGGATAATAGCGGGAACGTTTGATACGATCTACGAGTAGTTAGTATTATTTATTTGTTTACGGGATATAGACGCATCAGTGCACGTAGGAAAAGAAATGTGGAGAAAGTAGGTGCCATTACTAGCCCAAGTCAAAATGACCAAAAATTAATTGAACACAGTACGGATCTCATAATTTTATAATCTTTATTTTGAAGAAAATTATCCACCCATAGAACAACCCTTACGTTATACAATTATTAAAATTGCCGATTCGTAGTTCCATCGTGGGCTTAAAAAAATTGCAGAAAATTTACAAAATAACCCATTATAAAACATTGCAAAACAACAAAAAGAAAAGAATATAAACAATAGAAATAAAGCTACTTTTTTTTACTTTTTTACGGCGACTTAAAGAAGGGTGTTTCTTGAGCGTGGAACGGTCATCTGGAAGTGGGATCTCGTCGCGCGAGGACAGTTAAATTTAATCCCGCGGGACGCGTCGGCGATAAATAACGGCGCTCGCCAAGTCCCCTCCCCCGCGATCGATTATTTAACCCGATACGCGATACGTCAGTGTCGATTTGCCGCGCGGCGTCGATAAATCCGTCGATTTCGCTAGTCAGCCGCGATTCGCCGCGGCCGCGGCGCGAGCGACACCGATTATCGCGCCGATCGATACGCGCGATAACAGCTGGCGAGTCGTCGCGCGAGCAGACAGCCCCGGCGTAAGAGGAAACCGCTGGGAATTTGTTCGAATCGATTTCACCGTGGCCGCTCGGATGATCGAAGGTCCAGCAAATCTTGACGAATTTCCCTCTGACAAGGCGATGCAAGTTTTTCCACGTCTCCTTGGCAGGTGACAGGTTGTCACGGCTTGCGCATTATCTCCGTTCCAGTTTCGTCGCGTCTTACAGAGCAGAGCAGAGCTTCGCGAGTCTCCACGTACGAGATTCTCGGCTGTGAGTCGTAATGCATATATCGGCGTTTCCGCGGCCAAGATGAGCCTCAAGGTTCGCTCGAGGATCCATAGATCCCCCGACTCGCTGTCGAGATCGAGGAGCAGTCAGTTTCCCAGTTCCTCCGTCGTGAGAACAATCGATTATATCCGCCGCCTCGGTACCGATCGCGAAGCAAGACGGCTGGTTGCGAAACGGCGTTGGAAGGAGCCGCGATCGATCGGGCAGGTGTTGATACGAAACCCGGCCCTCGGTGCCGATATTTATGAAAGCCGCGAAACAGGGCGGAAAGCGGAGCGGAGGAGGGCCGCGGGCAGGGGGAGACTCAACGGGAACAATTAATAATCGTGCGGACGAGTTACGCGCGAGTGCAGACCGACAGGCAGGGCCTGATTATGATTTAACGATCCCGTCACGGTTCGCCTCGCTCTTTGCTCGCGTTTCTTCGTTTTTGCCGGCGGAAAATTATCCATCGCGCTCGGCGCGTCTGTGCCCGCTTCTCCTCGTCGAAGAAACCTCTTTTCCAATTGCAACGGCCGATAGATATTCCGAGCAGCTACGGAGGCCACCGTTTCGAGTCGACGGTTACCCTGGTATGTAGCAACTGTAGCTGACGGTGCGTCGATCGACTTCCGAGACAGCTGGCCCCAAGCTGGTGGCTCCTTTCACGGGGAGGCGATGTGTCGATGTGTCGATGCTTCGTGGCTCCGGTGACGAGAGAAAGAGGGCGAGGGCTGAAAGGGTTCGCGTACAGGAGGATTGGTCTGTACACCGTGACCTGGAAGCATGGTGTGGCTTACAAACCAAAAGGAAACCACCGACAGATCGTACCATCGGGCTCCCGGCCCTACCGCTCTTACGCTCTTACGCTCCCCGAAACTGGTTTCGTCATTTAGCAACGCCCATTTCGTGGGGCCCTTGGACCCCCTTCTGCCCCCTTCCGCCCTACTGCCGGCCACCGTCGACAGCAGGATTTTAAATGCCCTTCGAGAAACACGAGAAACCGTCCCCGCGCGATCCTGCGCGGCTGCATTGTGCGCGCGTTCGCGAATAAATCATGCGATTCCGTGTAATAAACGCGAGAAAGGCCGCGGACAGGTGAGGCGAGGAGAGACGAGGGGAGAGAGGTAACGAGGGAAAAGTTATTGGGTGTGGCGGGCCGTTTGTCGGACGAATCAATTCGAAGGTTAATTTATATCCCTTTGTGTGGGATATTGGATCGCGGCTCGATGTCTCTTTCGACATCGAAATGGAAATGCTACGAAATGTCCACTGGTTCATTCTTAAGAGTAAACGCAACAAATTCCCTCGCCAGCGACGTCTCCTAGCCGAGCGCTTTGGGCAACTCGATCCACCTCCTTCGTGTCAGGATAGTTTCCAGGTCAGCGTGTGCAGCCTGCTTCTTCTTCGTCCTTTATCCCCCCGTCTTTCTTTTTGTTCGATTCCTCCCTTCTCGAGCCCTCGACCTCTCCTCCTCGTCGTTCTTTTCTGCTCCTTCGCACCCTCCCCGGGCCCCATCGGAGCTCCCTTTTCGATGCACGTTTGCGACGTGTCCTCTATCCTCTATCTACCGCCGCCGGAGTCGCTTCGTCGGCTTTTTCTCCCGGCCACTTTCCTGAAGACCATCTTTTTTCCTCGCCCTCCAGTGCCCCCTTTCGCTGTTACTAATTTCCAGACGCGGGCACGCCCTATCACGTGGGAACCGTCACCATTTTCCAGCGTTCGGTGCTCTAACGTTTTACCCTTTCGCGCTCTTCCCTTCACCCGCCTACAGATCGCCACGAAACAGCTCGGATTTTCTGCAACGATTCGTCCCGCTGGATGCAAGGTCCCGGTTGACCTGGATCCCTGAAGTTTAAGCGTCGAGCGAAGGGGTAATTCGCGACGCGTTCTATATCGCGCGACGTCGGAATAGGTAGGTATATACGCGGCTGAAACGGGTCGCCTGTCAATCTCGATTCATTTAAATTTCATCCAGCCACTGCATTATTCCGAGACCGCTTCAAATCGCTGGATATAGCCGCGCCAAAAGCGGGGCGAGTTATCTCAGTTAGAGACCGGCCATATTTAAAATCTTCGCAATTGGAGGAGCCTCTCGGGGGAGCATTTTTCACAGGTGCTTGGAAGGACGAAGCTAAGGAACCGTGGCGCTCGATTTCCGTAACGCGGCGTTTCGACGCGTGCCACCTGTTTTTTGAATAGCGTTTCTCTGGAGCTGATCTCGCAGCGTCCGAATTTTCAACCGCGAGATCGCCACACGACAATAACCGTCGGTTCTTTATGAACCATTATCTGGCATTGGACGTGTGGCAGCTGGTCGGCTCTAATGAAAGTGCAGCATCCGGCGTGGCCTCGTTGGCCGGGGACCGAGCTGAATTTTCCTCCGCTTCCTCGTCTGTTCGATCGAAAGGGGGGAAAAAGGTTCGCCGCACCTTTTGGAAAACGGGCAGCAGCCGGCGCTGTATTTCGCTGGTAATCGCCGGGGAATTAATTCCGAGGGAAGTCAGCTTTCCTTGCGACGAAAAGCAACTTTTCGCGCTTCCTTTGTAGATAGCTAAACCAACCAGTAATTGACCGCATACCAGTGAATGGACATTAGGCAAAGAAATGTCAATTATTAATTTAAAAATATTATATGTTTATAAATGGAGTGTAGATACACTTTTAATATCCCATATTTTTAGTTACGCGTATTAAGCAAACATTAATAAGTACAATTCTTATTAAAAATATGCGGTTATTTACTGGGCTTCTACACGTTTTGCACTTTATAATCGTTTTTTTTTTTAATTATGATAAGAATAAGTAATTATTTTTATAGAAATTTCAAGAGAAATAAATTTAAACGCAATTTCAACAGCTGTTTTGTTGTTATACGTAAATATATTCAAGTATTAATCTCAAAGGTCCATAAACTCAACAATTCGGTCATTCACTGGTTGGTTTACCCTACATTTTTTTAAGACTCCACCACGCGCAGTCTCTTTTTTACTTATTTATTTGTTCGATGTACACGGGTATAATTCTATTGTAATGCAAGTAAAAGAATAATAGTACGAACATAGAGACACGTAAGCGATAGAAGAAAAATAGAAAGTACAAATAATAGAGCAGGTAGGCAAATTAAATACATGGATCCTGAAACCTGAGTATTGAGAGTAAATAGTGGAAATTACGAGGCATTATCCGGGAGTATTTTGCACAAACTAGTCCTAAAATTGGAGGTTGAGCAAAGCAGAAGTCTGGTTTCCTACAATAAGCATTAGCAAGGTTACAGATTTGGTCGGAATAAAAAAGTAAGTCTCCTTTTGCGGCAATGCGTGTTAAACTTCGAGAGATTTATCAACGACAGATTATTTGTAGCGCTATTGATCATTTTGGAAAGGAAAGGCAGGCCTGCAACGTTTCTTCCGAATCCAAGCGATGGATATTAAGCAAGCGCATCATAGGAGTAGTCGTGATCGTAACGCCCAAGTGGCTGACCCAGTTTAAATACCAAGAGTGTAATAAATTTCCCTTGCGCTGTTTCAAAATTTACATTGTCGTGATGTAACGATCGAAACTCTCGGATCGAGGAAATTGACGGGACGCAAGGTGCCCCCGAAACCACTTGGACTTTGAAACGCCGTATCCCCGAGGCAGCTCTAGCAAAACTGTTTACGCGGCGGCTCGACTTTGCCAAGCCGCGCTCGTGGAATCTCGTAATTCTGCCCGGAAGGGTGTTCCGCCGATCGGTTTCTCATCCAGCAACGTTCGGTAGCGTAATTGCTAACCGCATCCCGGCCTCGCGTCCCTGTTTCTCTTTTTCCCTCCTGCTTTCGTATCCTCTTTGCCCTGTCCCTCGATCCTCGGGATATATCGTGCCTCGCAGCAACGGCAATTTCCTCTTTCAGAATTCTATCCGCCCCGAATTTCTATAGCGCAACCGGTCCACTCGTTTTGCGAAATTTCGACTTGCGAGGAATGACACCGGCGGGGGGCTGATGTTTTCCACGGGCTGTCCCGTTAGTTCCATACCGAGCCGCTGAAACCGAGCACTCGTTTGATCTGCGAAGAACGTGTCCAGGATGCATGGAAAATTGCGTCACAGTAAAACGCTCCATCGAACGCGGGGTTGCGTACCTTGCTCACCCTCTCGCCTTTGTACGTACCTATCCCCGCGCCCCGTTTACCCGAGCCTCCCTCCTCCGCTGCAGCGACGACCAGCGTCGGCTGCACGCCTGCCGGTAGATGCGTGCGGGAGAAAAAGAGGCACCCTCGCCGTGGAAAGTGTGCTGCCCTAGGAGGCTGCCCTTTGGACAAGACTAATCGATACGGCCCGTTCGATATGGACCTCCAGCGTACAGGCAGCCGCAAAACCTTGCCCCTCGCTCTCTCTCTCGTGGCGAGTCCTCTCGGCAACCCGTGGAACTCGGCGTCTCCTTTTTCGCGATCTTGCAAAGATACGCTCTCTCAGCTTTCGAGATGCGCTCGGAGTCTCCGCGAGTCTAGGAGGTGCTTTGCTTCGCGATCGCGCTTTTTTCGCGGGATTTCAGTAGCCAAGATGTACTCGAGGCACGCGATGTAGATGTGATTAGCGTTCAAGTATCCAAGCAAGCGTAGGTCGCGGCGACGTCCTTCGTTGGAGAGCCGATTCGATCGAGTGGCTGGCGATAAGGGAAGATCGCGATACCGCGGCGCGCGCGAATAAAAGCGAACGGTGTTGGGTGCCGGCGAGAGATTCCTCGCAGTCAAATTACAGGTACAAAGTTGTAACACGAGGGCGAGCAGAAGGAGATGGAGATATCGGGGGAGCAACACCTGGTCCGAGCACCTTGCAAACTGGTCTCTCGCGCTCTCCTTCTCTCTCCGATTCCTTGGATCTGCTGGACGCGACGCTCTCGCATTCGGCGCACGCACCTTTAATTTCGCGCCTCGCTGACAGACCGCGAAAAATAAAAACCGTGACCCTTGCCTCTTTCTTTCTCTTTCACCCTCGGTGCAAAAGAAAAACACGGCCCGGGAGGCCTTAAATCGCGGCGAAACAAAACGAGCATGACAAGAGGATCCTCTGTGGAGCTGCTGCTTTCTTTTCCGTAGCTAACGGGCCAGAAATCCAATATCCGCGGGAATAGGAGGCACGCGAGGAGCCGAGCCATCCGTGAACCTCATCCCCGTCGATTGATTAGTCATTCCGCAATTTAATATCGCCGCTCCCCTTCTCGGCTTATCTCGCTTTCCTAAGGGATGCATGGGGTCCGACGCTGCGCTCCGCCGGGCGCTGCGCTGGCCCTCGAGCATCTGCGAGCGCGAAATCTGCGCGGACCTCCACTTCTGGGCTTCGCTTCACCGAGCACGGAACAAAGTCGCCGCGCGAACCTCTCCCTCTGCCTCGAGTGCATTTGCCACGCGAATTTCGGCTCGCCACCTTCACTTGTCTTGCTTCCTTTAACTTACAAGGGAAATTGGGCAACTCGAAAATTCAAGTCACCCCTGGACAGAATGCAGAATTTTCTTTTTTGGTGAAATATCCCGAGAACGGCGAGGGATATTGAAAAGAAGTTTAAACGAGAGCTGCATCTTTTTTTATATCTACGAAACTGCGTGAAAATAATTATCGATTAGTGGTGGGGGTAACTTATAAAGTATAGATCTCTCAATATTTATTTTTACGCAGCTTTGTAGATATAAAATGAAAACGCAACTTTTGTTTGAACTTCTTTTCGATATCTCTCATCGTTCTCGAGATATTCCAGAAGATAGAAGATTCTGTATATTTCTCAAGGGGTGACTTAGCGCCCTAAAATCCCACTATGGCACCAACAAAAAATAAGTTTGTCTTACGCATCATCTACTCTACTTGCACACAAAGTTGCATAAGTTTCTGAATTTTCGGGTTGTCTAACTACCCTTGTTAAATATGCAGTCTTGATGCTTTTCGTACCCTTGCGCGATTCCTTTTGTATACCTACACGCCCTACACTTGCTGCGCCGCTCCCAATGGCCTCCTAGATTGAGCGCTGTTCCGTTGAAGGTATTCCTCGATTTGTCGCTGGAAGCCTCGCAAAGTCGCTCCGCTGACACTAGCCGAGCGGAATAGAGTCCGGCGAATTCTAAACTCCTGTTATCGGCGAGGCTCGAGGGGTACTCGGTTACTCGCGTCGCCAGGCGATTCCAGTAATTTAATAAGAGCCACGGCGGCGACGGGCCGAAAGCTGGACGCGTTGGTAAATCGCACGTAGCGATGTTTGCGCGACACAATGCACACGTGCGCACCCCTGAGCGGTCGTGCGCGACGCGGAATATCCAGTTGAGCCGGCCAGGATACGGGAACAGATGCGGGGTACATTAATCGTGCAACTACCACCGGGGGGGGGGGGGGTTCCTGCCCTTCTGATCGATATTATTGCAATCGCTACGGCCTCGCGGTCCACCATTGTGTGAGCCGTAGACCGTCGGCGCTCCCGTCCCCATTTGCTTTTCCTTCGACCGATGGAGAATCGCAGTCGAAGGAGCTTCTTCAGACTGCGCCCGATATCCAAACCCAAGTGTCAAGAATTTCAAAGTCGAATTTCTCGAAAATGAAGCGCGATATGAAAAAAAGTTACTCTTCCTTTTCGACTTGCAACAAGTAAATAAGTCGAGAAGGAGGAATACATTTTTTTGATATTGAGCTTCATTTCCGAGAAAATCGGCTTTGAAGTTCTTGACGTTGGGTCCAGTCGCGTATAGGAAAACCTACCTTTAGACTGTTCGCCTTGGAATAATCCCTGGGAGTGCAGTGCATCGAATCAACTGAATAATATTTACATCTATGGTGGAAGAAGAGATGGAAGACGTAGAAAAAAATCGTCGAGGCTAGTTATTACCCCTTTGCGTTTTAATCGGGTTTCATCTCCCCTCCGTATCTGCAGCGGCATAAAAACCGATCTGCCGTTTTGAAAGGATGGCACGAGCTGCACGCTGGATGGGCTTCGTTACATCGGGGTACAGGGCCCGAGAAATCCTCAGGGGGTTGCTCGCTACCGCTGGCCATCGTTAGCCCAATCCCCTTCCTGTCTCCCTCTCTCTCTCTCTCTGCCCCCTTTTATTCTTTCCCTACGTGCCCCTTTCCCGCCTGTCCATCTCGTTCTCTCGTCTCTCTGATCGACTCTCCCCCTGCTGTTGCTCTTGCCCCGCGATATGGACGCGTGGATCGAAGGGGGGTCGCGTGCAACACGCGTGAGTCATGCGTCATGCGGCGTGGACGCGTGTATGACCCTCTGCCCCGACACGCTGATCTCTACCGCCATATTCTCTCCGTTTTTTTCAGCCTTGTTATACTCGACTTCTGCTCCAAGGGAGACCTTCGCGACGCTTCCAGGCCCAATCCCACCTCGGTCGTCGAAATTCCACGACCATCCTACTTTGCGATTCTGCGAGACGCTGCGCGATTAGAGGAACATTTCCGAAATCTCGATGGGAGGTTGTCGCGTCCGCTGGAGCGCGGAATCGAGGTCGTATCGGTCGGTGCATCTCTCGGGTGTCGGTGCAGCAGAGGGTGCGACAAAAGGGTTAAAAGCGTGGAGGAGAGGGTGGTGGACGAGGGTGGTTGTGTCAGTCGAATCTGGCGCGCGCGAGCGCTCGATCAGGGTGGATCCACGAAGGGTGAAGCGATCGAGGGAGAGACGGGAGATGATGTCACCGCAGGGGATGGCTAATTTAATGACTGCTGATTGGCTATGCATGGGATACATGAATGGGCAACCCACTCCTACCGAGCAATCTCTTCCCACGTCTACGGCTGGCTCTTGTCGCGCTGGGTGTTCTCAATGTTCTCATCCGACGGGAGGACGTAGATCACGGCTAATTTTCCGCATATTGTGCCTCACCTTCCTTCGCAATTCTCAATCGTTAACAGCTTCCACGTTCTGCCGGCTCTCTGGCATTCGCCTGGAAAAGCTTCCACAGGTCGCGGCTTTCCTCGTGCCTCCTTGCTTTCGAGGGCACGATACGTCGAAGCGCATAGGCGGCGTTCGTGACACTCAAAGGCACCGCCGTCGCGGAACTGTTTCACGGTCTGCGCGTAGTGTGCAATAATAGACCTCGTTATAGACAGCGCGTACTATATTTAGGCTGCGATCGACGTGTGCCGTCACGCTTACTTTTACACACACCCTTGGAACGCCTATCACCAGAATCCTTCGACACCGTCAAATGGGGTGACTTTCACCAGAAAGCTGGAATTTCAAGCAAATTCTTATAGAACCTATTGTGTAACAGGCATTATTTTCAGAGAAACTACATCTCGAAGTAGCCAATTAAAGCTATTCAAGCCACTTTGTCTGAGAATAATACCTGTTACGCAATAGATGCTGGAGGAATCCGTTTCAAAATCCAGTTTTCTGGCCAAAGTAACCCCATTTGAAGGTGTCCTTCGAATTGAAGAGTCATAGAAAACTCTGTAAGTGCTAAAAATTAAATTCTATACTATAGTATTACGTAGAACATTTTCCAATAATTTTTTTTTAATATTGGCATTTATCTCTAGTGCTTTCTCTAATGACTCTTCAATTTTATTCTTCTCCACCTAGAGAGACATAAGAAATTCATGAGCGATCTTAAAAAAGAAAATGCACGTGGAGCTCTTGATTTCACCTTGCACTCCCTTAGAGCCAAGAACGTTGACACTTTCCACTGCCACACCGTGTCCAACCAATGAAATTCATCCGCGGTATTCTCCTAGGCAAGATTCCTGGCAATTGAGTGGCTTAATGACGTTAAAAGCTTCTAAAATTGGGTCGAACCCAAAGAGACTAGCGATCGCTTGATCCCTGTGATTTACGATCGGGCAGCCGATGCAGGGATCGTCACGAGCATCGCGGAGCGTGCAATTACGCGCGCCGTTTGCGGAAGCCAGTGATACGCGATATTCTGCCCTCGGCCATTCGTCGTTTCTCACCTTTCCGCGCAAGACGTGTATTCGTTACGACGATTAGCCTTGCTCGGCCTCGAGTTCCTAGCTCCCCGGTCGTAGGCTCCCACAGTGGCTCCCTTGTTCCCTGCGAATGGCAAATTATCGCCAAGCACACAAGACGGCCAAGGGGAGGCAGCGTAGACGCTGAAAAATTGATCGTCCCATGAAAGTTTCGCGGAGCTCCGGTAATTGTAGGTTGTGTTCAGTTTTTTTTTTGCCTTCCTAGGAGAGAATAGAGTGGCCATAAGTCGCGGGTCTACCTGCGAATCGATCTTTCGATCGATTTCCTCGCTCCTTCGTCGGCGCAGAGGTCGAAGCTAATTTCTCCTAATGGACGGCTCGCTCGGTGAAAACAATCTCGCCGCCCGTCGTGTTATCCCCCGTGACGGACGGGCGACAGACGGGCGACGAAGGGGTAGTGGAAAAAAAAAGGTACGCCGAATAATCGTAATCCTTATCCTCGGTAATCCATTTTCGATAGATCGCCGTAATTCCCCGAGCATTTGCATATTTTTGGCGGTCCCCGCTCGCGCGTTGCTAATACCGGGTTCAGAGGGTTCGCGCTCGCAGTCGTAAGGCAGGGTGCGGCGGGCGCAAAGGGGGCGCAGAGCGGGAGGATCGATGGAACGGCTATGAGAAGCATAAAAGCATTTCCGTTTTAATGCGAGCTGCACGTGATGGCTCCCATGCATCTATGATAGCGGGGGAGGGAAGAAGAGATGGAAAAACGCTCGGTTGGAACAAAAAGGGGCTCGGCAACGGTAAAAGTGTGCTCGAGCACTTTCCCTTTGACGGAGAATTTGAAGAGGATAAAATATCGAGAGTGCGAGACCTCGTCCCTTCGCGGATAGTTCGCGCACGTAATTTCGCGCCACTTTCTCTCTCCCGCCGTTCTAATCGCCGTGGTGCCCTCGAAGTTTGCCTTTTCGTTTGGAAACGTCTCTTGATCGGTGACTCCGCGGCAATCGCGGGCGCTAGTCGACGCTCTCTAACACCTTGCCGCGGTAGGATTACTCTACCGGTGTCTGATTCGAGGCACGGCGAGGAAGAAAATCGTGTTTGATGGATCGAGAAGGGCTTGGCGAGGCGCCAGATGGCTTCTGAAGAAGCTTCGCACGCCACGCTAAGGAGAAAAAGCGGAATTTGCTCGGAGCGTGCGGTTAGGCCGCGCGATGGATTCTGCTGGAAGTAAGGTGTGATCGACCGAGAAATTATAATTTCTCGACGGCGAAAGAAGCCTCTGGCGACCGGCTGCGAGAAGTTTGCCAATGTAGCTGGTTTTTCCAGGCTCGGGCTTGTTACCCGCGACAGCTGAGCGACGAGCGAGCAAGCGAGCGAGTGTTACGCGTAACGCGTTACGTCTTGGCGCGATACACCGTCTACCACGCCTCCTGCCCACCCGACTCCCCTCTACCACCCCCTCGGCTTCTCCTCTCGGCCTTTTCTTGCATCCGCCGTTGCGTAAGTGCACGCACACGCGCCGCTCGGTTTTTCCCCTTCGCCGCGGCACGTGCTAACAGCTGACACCGAAGATCACTCCGCTCCGTACCGCGATCCATCGATCGAGATCTCAGCTTCTGCTTCGACCGTCCGCGCAGCACTTCGGACATACTTTAAACAAAGTAGGTACCGCATACGTGGCTGGCGACAACAGGTGTCTCGGACAAATTGACTCGAAAGTGGGGAAATGGAGAATACGTATCCATCACAAGCTCGTTTGAAAAGCTGCCCAAGTGTTTCGTAGAATTTGGAAAGGTGCAAAGGCGGAGGTATACGTTGTTGCGCCGTGCACGGCTCGTTTCCGCAAATCGCGCGCCTCCTGATTTAATTCCACCGGCCGGAACGAGCTCGAGCTCGCCGGCCCGTTTTTATTGGGAATCTTGCAGCAGATGGAGAGGAAAAAGCGACGGCTCGGCGCTTGATCTTATTATGACACGCGCGGCTAATTACGCTATAATTACGATTACGGAGATCCAGCTGATTGGTGTCCGGCTTGCACTTGAACGGTGTGGTAATTAAGTCACCCAACTTCGTCCTCTAAAAGCGAATATGAAAGCGAACGTTTCTCTCGTTTCCTACCATCCCCCTGCAGGTACACATTTTGTGAGCTCAAGATTGCTCGCAACCTGACATTATTCGAGAGCTTGATTGAGGAGGCTGTGCTTCGACGTACCTCCAACAAAGTTCCAAAGGGCGGTAGCGTTTTGTAGCTAACTCGCGAGGCCAGCCAATATAATTTCGACGCCTCAATTACAATTTCCTTCGTCCCTCTTGGGGGGTCTTCCGCCCTCAATAAAATCGCCCGTTCTATCGTGCCCCCCCCTCCCCATGCTCTCCCTTCATCCCCTTTGCCAATGAGATTCGTCGACGTCGGCTTTTTCGCGACACGCGCGCCCGCCAACCTTTTATCTTCCCCGGCCATGCGTTCCCGTCGTCGTTCCTCTGATTTTGTCGAGGCACGTGCTTCGCTCCTGGAACAACGGACCCACTCGAACGAGTCCCTTGGATGCAGTGTCTGCAGTCTCGGGCTTCTAACCAACAAACTCGTACCGGGAGAGCCTCGAAGAGCATCTAACAAAATTACATATATAACAGTCGATCGTTGGGGAGACTTCGAAAGGGTGAATTGAAACATACAGGTGTATACGTAATCAGTTGTGGGTACTCAGAGCACATTGATTTTTGGCAGGGGTTGAGAATGAGTGAAAGCTAGGATCAAAGGAAGGAAAAGTAAGTTGTGTTTCGACCCGGGTCTGCTAGTGGACTCATCGGTAAAGCCTCGTTCAGATTAGTCAAGTTGCTTGAAATTCAAGTAACTTTAAACTACTTTACCAACGTGAACCGTTATTCACTTGACTTGAAATATCCTTTCAAGCTTCTTTCAAGTTTCAAACGAAGTAGAGAGTCTTTCAACTTTACTTCTGTCTTGAAATAACAGCTTGAATACAGCTGTGAACGAACATACAAGTGTGAACTTGAAGTCACTTGAAGTAAGCTGACTGCCTATTGTTTTCGGAAAGTGAGGTTATAATCATGAATCATTAAGGAATAGGCGGAGTAATGACAAGATTTCTAAATTCTTAGAGATATATGAGAAATTGGATTATTTTTTATAATATAAAACGAAGGAAACCCACCACCATGTGACGCTTATTTTAAGTATCAACTTGCTTCAATTAATCTTGATGGTAACTTGAAGGCAGCTGAGAACCTACTCTGAACATAAACTTGAAAAGTCGGTATACTTGAGTTCAAGCGACTTGAAGTCAAATAACTTGAAGTCAAAGGAACTTGAGGGTCAAGTAAAACTTCACTAATCTGAACGAGGCTTTAGGCTTACCTAGCAAGCCCTGCCTTAGACATTGGGGCATTACAAGACAGGCTGAAACGGGCATATATACGAAGGAGTAGATGAGGGAGAACTTGCGAGAGAGCGGAACAGTCGAAAGGCCCTCTGGCGGCGAAGTCGGAGGTATCGCTACAGATCCATTTCCTAACTCGCCACTCAAAGTTGCAAGAAGGTCGCTCGTAAAGTCTTGTGGCAATACGCGATTGCTGAATCAGATTGTCTCTGCGGGAGCGACTGGTAGCGTTCTCCAGCTTCGGCCTGTCCCGGCGTGCACGCGCGAGGTACGCGCATAAACGGTCTCGCTGACGTTCAATTCCGGACAGGCGAGTCTCGCCACCCGGTTCGCGCGACCACGAAGTGACTTTGACGTTTTCCTCGCCAGTGGGTCGAGGAACGCGCGCAGGTGCTTCGTGAACGCATGCAGCAGCAGGTTCTGGTCGCTGCCTCGGGCGAGCACCTTTGTACGCCTCGCTCCCTCTTCGGTCAGGGCGATTCGTTTTGACACCGATGTCGCTTCGAGAACGATAGTTCGCGTCGTCCTCGAAGCGGAACGATAACGACCATTGCCGTGGCACTTCTTCCCCCTCGCGCGTCCTGATTCCTCCCTGTCGATCGCTCCGAATCGTGGCCCCAACTTCCTCGTCAAAGTTTCGACGTCGGTGCAGCCAGCTCTCAAGTATAAACGCGATTGTCAACATGCAGGCGCTTGAACGGATCTCGCTTGTGGACTTGGAGAGGGACACACCCACAGTAGCGGACACAAAAGTTACCATTTTTAATTAAACGATTTTATTCAGCTTCGATCCTCTGTTTGATTGTTTGTTTGTACATAAAGGAGTTACCAGAATTAGAAATTTTTTAGGACATCCTAAAAACAAAAGCTGCCCCCACAAAACATTAAATTTTTTATTACTCTTCAAAAGTGTCGTTTTGTCGGTTTTTAAACGACGTTTTTTTTCGGTTAGTTAAATTCAACTTTAACTGGCTTGTATACAGCTTTGAATTCTTTATCAGAATATGTATATTAGGCACATACTGCAATTTTGAGTTGACGTTAAAGAATAATATTTACAAGTAGAGTGGATTGAAAAAATGCCACCTTTTTTTGTCCGCTACTGTAAAAGCGAAATTATTATCCTTCTTGAAATCTCAACCAATGGAAGACAGATAGGTGTCGGCATAGGCTATATAACTTGCATATCCTGAGTGATAGAGACGTTTAATAATATTAATAATAATAGCGCTCGAAGGGTATTTCGTTCCCTTTTCGGGAGGATGGGAGCTGTTCCTTATAATTAATAAGTATAGAGTCGCCGTAGGGAGGTTGCACGCACTCGCGGGGGTCTAATTCGATTTTTAAGATGAATGGAGAGTCGGCGTTCGGCCTCGTGTTCGGGGCTGACGCCGGTATCCTAAAAGCTCGTCCTAATCATGGACCCCATTACCCCCGGTGGCTTCCACGCCATGGCAACTAATCTCGGAGCCTGGTTCCCCCTCCTTTCTGAAGGGAGTCTATACCCTGGGTTTTCTCTTTTTTCTCGCTCGGAAACACAATTCCTGGCGGGCAGGCAGGCTCCCCTCGATCCTCCTTGGTCCGTGATTTCCTGGCAACGATTACGAGCGCGCCGTTTTCCCTGCAGGCCACCACGGAAGGTTTGCAGGTAATCTCTGCCGGCTTGCATGGACCTGGTCGCGCGCAGTCTGTCGCGGAAGCGCCCGCCGTCAGAAGCCGAATCTTCGGGGGGGTTGTTTAAAGGGAGGAAGCACGAAGGTGGAGCGCTTGAAAGGTTTCGCGAGGAAAGCGACCCCGACGTGGAAAAATGAAAGGCTCGGCGAGGCCGGGAAGATAAAGTCTCGTCTCTGCGCGCCTGTTGTCGGTTCCTCTGTCCGCGGCAGAGGGAGGCGAGCACAAAAGCGGGCAGAGTAGATCGGAGGGAAGAGATACCGAGGAGTCAAGGCGTACAGAAGACGGCACGGACATCGAATTCGGCGTCCTGGAAGAATTCCATCGACAATAAGGACGTTTAATCGCGCTCGCCGTCGAAAGCGAGCGGAAGCGGTCCGGGAAAGCCTCGAAAGCTTCGAAAGCCTGGAAAGAGGTCGGGGAATTGTGAGAGATACGCGGCAGCCTCTGCCTTCCAGCCTGGATAGATACCGAAGGAATAATGTCTCCGGATTTCGGCTACGCTTCTGTCCCGATAGCTTCTCGCGATAAGCTCAGGAGCTCCTACCGTCCCCGCTTCGTGGAACGTTTCCAAAATATGTAAAACAAATTATCCTGCCGCGGATGGAGGCGGACGCGAGGAAACTTCTTTCTACGGAGAGCCCGCGCGCAGTTCCTTCGAAATTTCTACCAAAGCGTTTCGGTGGGATTTTTTATGCCCACGTGGTTCACCCATTCGCCGGTCCCCTGTCTCGAGATTGGGGATAAAGTCGTCGTCTCGCGGCGGACAATAGAGGCGAGCGACTCTCTGAATGCATCCCACGGCAGAGTTAAGATGTTCTCGAGATGCAGACACCGGCTTCTCGATTCATCCTGCCGACGAGATCCCATCGGCAGACGAGCTTTATCGCGCGTTCCTCCGCCACCACTAAATGACACGAGGGATTCTGGAGTAACTGCTAGCGACTCCAGACCTCTGTCCGTCGTCCCTTGGTTCGTCGCTAGAGAACAGCCTTGGTGAACGTCGTGGTGGCCGCGATTGCGCTGGGTCAACCACAGTGTCCAGTGACCAAGTTCTTCCAGCAATTGAGATATCGAAGCTCAATTAACTCGATTACAGGATTATCCCTTGACGAGCCTTTCATGGACCTGAGTCACCGAAACTAGCCGTTTCAAAGTCCAGCTTACTCTCCCTGTAATTAGGGAATGCAATCACTGATTCACACGCTGGATTGAATTGCCAGGAAATTGATAATGAGTGTCGTTCATACAGCCACGTGGCAATGTCGAGTGCCTTTCCTTGGACGTTATCGGTCTGGGTGTCGACCTTCTCCATGATTTTTATAGGTTCCTGCTGTCGACTGACCGAGAACTGACGTCCGTCGCGATAACGCCCGCACTATTACGTAACAGATTCCCGCGACGAGCCAGGAGCATTTTTCCTCGGTGCACTTCGATCGTACGAGATGATCGAGCGCTCGCAGGTTCGAGCGATGAATTATTGCTCCCGCATGATATACAAGCTGCGCGTATAAGTATATCTGCATGGAGGAACGGGTGCAGGCCTATCGAGCCGATCGCCAGTTGCATCGGCGATGCGGCGTGTCTATTTGTCGTCGGCGAGAGACCGACGACGCTCATTAACCACTCGCGTCGGAGTAATTATCGGGGTCCGTTTACTTTCACCCGTGTTCAGCTTAAAACGTGAACGGTTCTGGCTTCGGGAGATAGAAAGCGAGGGGTCCGAGCAGTCGAATCGATCGGAGGTATTCAATTTAGCCACGAGTCTACGAATTATTATTATTATTTAATAGCACAGTAAATCAATTCAAGACGCGCTTGAAATATTTAAAATAAATCGATATCGTCTACGTACAAATTGGCAGATTTAATAACGCGATTAATTGGGTCGACTGTCTCCATAAAGCAATTTATAACCACAGGAGAGAAATGTCAGCGCATAGAAGTCTACGAGGCATCCGGACGATTCGTTTAATTTTCTTATAAGAATCTACCTCTACGTCTCCGCTGCGAATACAATAGAGAATCGAAGCCCCTCTGAAACGACCAAGACGAGCGCTCTGTCCAGCTCGTCTTCCAAGAAGTATTCCCACCCTGACCTCGACAATGCTCCGAATTCCACTTGGACGATCGAACGGAGCCTCCCTCTGTTAAATCTGCCGGCCAGTGAGTACCACTGTGGTTATTACGCGCGCACCGTTTCCCGATGATGGGACGGGCAGCTGGCAGGACTCCTCTTTCCCCGGGTTATCGCGGCTGGATCTTGGCGCTGGGCGATCTATCGGCGAGGATCTGAGCGCTTGTCGCACGAACAGCTGGAGGAAATGTCAGGAGACGCGGAGGGACAGAGAGAGATAGGGAGACGGCGGTGGTAAGTGGGCAAGTGGCGGCGGGCCGCGATAATGAACGATGCTTATTTCGCTGGCGGATATGCTCGACCAGTCCGACACAATGAAGTAATTTAATTGGTGGGTCGTTTCCATAAATAGCTCGGCCGATTGCTGGAAGCGAGCCACGCAAGCCAGCCGACCTCTCTCTTTCCCTCTTTCTCTCTGTCTGTTTGTCGCTTGTCGTCGTTGTTTGTCGCATCGTGCGCGCCACGACGGATCGAACGATCGTAGATCCAGCGATAAGGGTGTACTTGGTCGCGTACGAGGCCTCGCGTAACCTGCCCGCTGCTCGGATCTGAAAACAGCTGTGACATCGATCCCGCAGCGACCCGTCGATTAACGATTTCCCCCGGATCAAGATTATTCGTTAGCCAGGCCCAGCTAAGCTGGTCCTTCGCGTCGGTGCTAGCCAATTAACCGGGCCCCCTTCCCCAGGCGTCTTTATGCAAATTCGCGGAGATCGCATCTGCGAAATTTGAGGCGTCGCGTCGCCTCGCGTCCTCGCGCTATTAAGCCGTGCTCCCGTATCGGGCGTGTCGCGGCTCTCGCGAAAAAGACATGCTTGCCATCCTGCTAAGTGGTTGTCGCAACATCCCCCCCTGGCGATAAGTCGACCGGGTTAATCGATTTCAATTAATTGCCACATAATTCCGTAATTGGACGAGTCGATAAACGCGGACGCGAAACCGGTAGGATTTATGGCGCGTCCCGCTCGTCAAACTTCACTCCGCTCGATAACGACCGCTCCTACTCGTTCCCTGTCGCGATCGCCAGTCTTTTCCAATCGTGACTGTTGCGCCGGAGGAAGCCTGGCGCTTCAAAGGCGAAGAAAATTGAATTTCCCTCGCGCCGGGGGCCGAAAACTTCTCTGGTTAATGGGACCCGATGGAATTCATCGATCCGCCTTGATTTCACCCCGCGAAATTAATGCGTTGCGCCGAGCAGTCGGAGAAAGTGCCCAAGGCCCGCGATAAAGCCACTTTATCGCCTCGAGTGTGAATAACAAGTGTCCAGAATTCGAAAAGAGAGGCTCGCGTTATAGGTGATTAAACTCAGTGATTTGTCGGACGGGTACGTCGAGGAGCAGGTAGATGCGCTGTGACAAACGTCGAGGAGTTAATTCGGGTCAGATCGAGAAACGCGAATTAGGGATTGTCGTGCGATGCTTGGCACGGTTTCCTACGAGCTCGTTTATCAAATCCGCCGCGGGGCTGTGCCAGGAAAAAGTGGAACGCCTTGTATCTTGGAAGGGACGGTCACGGATCTTCGCTAGGTCGATGTCAATCGTTGGTTCCTCGCTCGTAACGCTACACGGCGAGCAAGCATCCCAGTTCACCATTGAATCTCTTCTATTCGAGGACTGGAGATCTCGAAGATCTAGGCGACGAGTGTGCGCGACGTTTCGAGCCGTCGGAATCACGCCGGATAAAAGAAGGAGGGTCGGTGTCGGTTATTGCGCGCCAGGGTACGTTTTATGGGGTGTAACGATTTAGGGGATGTACTCGGGGGCCCCTTGCTCGTCTAGATGTTATCTAAACCGGCGGCTTCCTGGCGTGCCTGGTTCCGCGGACGTGTGCTGCACGCACGCAGCCACGCACGCGAGTCGGCCGAAATTAAAGGAGGGCCCGAAAGCTTCTCCGCGTAATTGCTTTCTCATGATCGAGTTTGCTGATCGCCCGTTCAGCCGATACGCAAATTCGCCGAATATTTGGCCTCGTTACGTCTCAGGGACGCGCGGAAACAGATGGCGGAACGCTCCTCCCATGCGCCCTTTATTCGCACCTCGACAGCATGCGATAATTTATTTATTTATTTATTTAACACACACACGGTGCGAGCCCATTTAAGGATACAAGAACGTTAGAAAGGGCAATATCGTAGAGAAAACAACAAATGAAACCAAAGAAAAACAGAAACAAGGACAAAAGAACAAAGAAAAAGAACAAGTGTGTCGACTGCGTTGGGTTATTCAAGACAGCCCTGCGCGCGCAGGCCTTAAAAGTGCGCACTGAGCCCGAGAAAAAGTTCAACCACTTAAAGTAAGTATTGCCCAAATCGCAGGATTTATGTATACTTCACATGTCTGGAACCTGGAGGTGTAACCATACGGCTTAAAAAGGGGTGGGTTTCTTCTAGGATAATCGATTTCGATCGAAACTTTCGGGGCAAACTTCTTCGCTTTACTCTACTTCTTCCTTCCGCGAGAGCGAGCAAAGTAGGCGCTCGCGATTACTTCCGAGCGGTTTCGCCGCGAATTCCAGTCACGAGGTGAGCGTAGGCGGAAGAAGGCACGAGCGGGGTGGCGGTGGGTAGCTCCGGAGTCTCGGTCGCAGTCGATAGCGTTCGATTCGAGTCGGCCAGGTTCATTTCCCCGGGAACGACGGCGAGGACGTCTCATTTCGACCCTCGAACGATGCCCTTCTCCGCCCCTTGTATAAATAAAGTCGTAAAAAAACAATTTGCTGGAGACCTGTCTATCGTGCTCCTTTTTATTAGAGGGAACGGCGGAAGATGGATGAAGGAGGCGCCGTTCGCTCGGCTCTCCAGGTCCCATTTCCCGACGAGCTCTATTGGGGGTCCACTCGATCTTCGTAATTCTACCGATCGCAAATGCGGGAATGAACCGAAGACATTGACCACCGTTATCCAAAGCATTTTCCTCGTCTCTCCGAATACGTCTCGTTTAAATTTTACTCCGCACTACCAACGGATTGTTAGAGATGCGTATAAAAATCTAGGGTTTGTTAAGGGGTCATTCTGGTTAGCGAGCCGATAAATTCAGCGATTTTCAGGAATTTATTGCGAAGACAGGAATTATAGTAATGGAATAAAACTTTTTTCTATTAATTAAACTACATTTCTATAGCAAATAAAAAATATAAAAGTAATAAAATTATTGCTTTTAAAATTGTTTTGAAGGCGATTTTGATGGCATGTTTAAAAATTCATGCCTCGCTTGTGCAGGTAATTTCAGCAGTTGGACTTATTTGAAACCAAAAATACAAATTGATTCTTGATTAGTATGACTGTCACTATGGCCCGAACTAGAATAAATGATTTATCCTTAAAATTAACAAAATGCCGGGCAAAATACAAGAATCAATGTATTTAGGCTGTGTTTTCTGTGCTATTTTTGATTGTAAAAGTAGATTAGACTCAGCAGAAATACTTGGTTGTAGTACCGGCCAGAGGCATAGGCGTACAGAATAAGCAATTCAATTTATAAAGCAATCGGTTCGATAGATTTTGAGATTTTACCTGCACCATGTGAAAAATGACGTTTCGAGAAAAACGTGTCCAATGTTTTTATCTATAGAGGCCGAGCCTCTGCGCTCCCTACAAAATGCCTCTGTAGAAGTTAAAATAATCGGAATTTTTCAATGAAAATTTAACAGTACATTCTTGAGAATATGTACTTTCGAAAAATATTTTAAAAAAAAATCGATTTTTTCAAACTGTCTAACCAGAATGACCCCTTAAACGATGCACAACCGACTTTGCTAATCCCAGTACCTACTTTAAAATTATTGTACTGCGCCCTAGTCAGACCTTCACCTGGAATATGCATCCGTTATTTGGTCGCCTTACCAATTAAAATACAAACTACTTATTGAGAGGTTGCAACATAGTTTCCTTAGGTTTGCTGCATATAGGCTCGGTCAAAAGATGGCTATTACTGATCATGATTATATCCCAATCCTAAATCGGTTAAATCTGCGGTCCCTCGAGTGTAGAACAGCTGAGACGGACCTTGTTTTCCTTTTTAAGATTATTAACTGTCATATTAATTGCTCTCAACTCCGTGAGTTGATAAACTTCTATGCGCCCAATAGACCACTTAGATTTACACGTACTTTTCATTTCCAGCAGTATATCTCCTCAATGGTCAACTCTGACCCTGTAAACCGCATATGTAGTGTAGCTAACTCATATTGTGCTAGCATGGACTTATTTGGTGTTAATATAAGTAGGGTAAATCCGGGAGTCGCAGTCGACCTAATATAAAATGGCTATTAAAACTAATACAGATATTACTTATTTTATCAGAACAAACCTAATATGTTCAGAATTTTATGCTGATTCAGAAAAAGTGGTCGATATTTGCTTTAAGATAATATTTACTGTAAATCGGGTGGAAAACTGAAGTCATGACATCTGATCACCTCTCCCGAGGTGCCGGGAGAAATGATTTTCGTCGTTAGCAGAGACCACTCGCATAATTATTCATGGAAAAATAACAAAGAAGAAAGCAAAATTATTTATGAGTGAATACAACTACAGATTCATTGATATTTAATTTGTTTACGCTAAACAATTAAAGAACACATAAAAGATAAAGCGAATTACCTACCGGCGATTAGCAAGGCAAATGAATACAAAAGTGAATAAATAAAAAAATAAATTTAAATAATAATAAAATAATGATAAAAATAGAAATATGAATAAAAATAATAAAAAAATCATTACTCGACCATCTCTCCTTTCTGCAGCGAGAGATGGTTTTCTCGTTAGTTTTTAGAGGAAAAGTTAATATGGCTAAATACTTTGGCTGCATTGTCCCTCGATATCTCTACTATCTTATTATTCCCAAACATTAAACGAAAATAAACTTAGAAGTTTATTTTAAATACGATTCTGTACACCGTTGTTTGACAAAAGAGGTTAAATGTAACCTCGGTTTACATTTTATAGCCTGTAAATCTAGAAAAACACAGAAGGAACCGAAGTGACGATATTCATTCAATTGTTTGACTTCTAGAGAAGTAATTGATCTGCACTTTAACGCGTTTTTACTTATATAGTTTGAAATATAGCGACTCGACCAACTCTCCGGCCCGACCGCGTCTCTCGGATTTACCCTATCTTTAGAAACTCGGTTCACAGAAATTTGCAAAACTTGTGATTTGTCCGTCAGAACTGTAATGCCACTATGTACACTAATGGGGATCTATCCCCGTTTATTATTAATAAATAAATAAATAAATACCCGGGGAATCGAAGCTTCCTCGTTTTTCAGTCTCGTTTGGGGACGCGTCGTCGGCAGACACTGGATGCTGGGGCGATATCGAGTAGGCCCGCAGGAAAATAAAGTCGGGGGACTCTGGTGGCGGTATTACCGCGTCGGGATCCCTTGAAATATGGAAATTCCGCTAGGGAGAGGGCTCTCCCTCGGCCCGAGCCCTCTCCGCCCCATTCCCGCCGCCGAGCTACCGCGTCTACCTCTTTCGGGGCACGCCACCTGACCCACCGGCAAACTTTGCCCATCGCTGCTCGATATTAGATTCGCCACGGCTAAATGTGCCAGCCTCTCGACTCGAACAGATCGTTGCCTCGCATTTACGACCCCGCTCGTCCGGAAAGTTTTTCACGCCAGCGGGAGGGGTGGTTGCTGGCGTCGGTTAGCGAGCTCCTCCGTGAAACCCGTGACCATTACTTTTTTTACACGTTGTACGAGTCCCTCGTGGCCTATATCCGAATCGAGCGGACGAGCCGGAGGCTGGAACGAAGTCGCGCCAGCGCGCACCTTCCTCCCCGCTCCCTGCTGCCCCCCTTTCGGGCTTTCATTTCGTGGATCTTGGTTCCGAGGCAATTCGGCGAAACGTCCGTGTAAGACAGCGTATAAGTTCGATGGTGGCTGGAGGCATCGATCATAGGTTCCGGGCCGCCTATCGATCCCTTGATTGAATGTGTGTCAATTAACGCGCGCGATTCTCCATCGGGGCCACGCGACCCAGGCGAAAATCTCGAGGAGAGAGCCGAGGTTGCCCTCCTGCCGACGAGCACGCCAGAAGAACGGACGCGAGAGAGGGATCGACGGGAAGGGCGGTGGAGGGGCGGGTCGGGCGGCAGGGGTTGGGGAACGCAGCTCAGGGGCGGTGTACTAGACGTATCGACCAGGTCGGGGACGGTATTGTGGGGTTCTCGACGAGAATGCTCGCGCGTGTGTGCGAGACACCGAGAGAAACGGCCGCAGAAGGGGTCGCGGAGGGTGCAACGGGCTGCAGGGTGGCAGAGGGGGAGAGAGAGAGAGAGAGAGAGAGAGAGGAATCGGGACGGTGGGAAATAGGGCAGAGAGCGGGGAGACAGACGGGGGAGATGGAGGGCATGTCGGCGATGCCGGTTCGATCCTCCGCGAGCCTCCGAGATACTCGGCCCTGCGGGCGATGTCGCCTTCGGACGACCAATCCCTGTCGGAATTACTTCGGGCACTCGTTCCAAGGGCGTTTCGGAGCTGGTCCATTTCGAGAGCAGGTAAAGCTAGCCGAAGTTCGCTGAGGCTAATGTCAGGTAGGTTGTCGAATGTTAGGAAAATTCCTCGTCGGCTCCCAGGTCCTCTGCCTCGACCGCCCTTCGTGTTCGAGACGCCTCTCGTGTTGTCGGAGGAGCCAGGAAGACGGGAAGTAGAGAGGGTAAGGAAATAGTCAGACACAGGCGAACACGGGAAGGAAGAGGAAGGGAGGAATAGGCAAGGGGTGCAGGGAAAGTCAGACACGTACGAGGGAGCGGGAAAGGTGCTGGCATAGGGCCCGGGGTTGCCGGTGGTGGTGATGCAGTGGAGGGGAGACGGGGTGAAAAAAAGGAGGAGAAGTACCCTTCAGGCGCCTACGTGCGCTACTTTGCCCGTAGAAGGGTGCGGAAGCGAGATATCACGAGGACCCTTTTCCACGTCCACACACGCCTCTCTCTCTCTCTCTCTCTCTCTTTCTCTCTATTTCTATCTCTCTTTCGCTGCCTCTCTTTCTGATCCTCTCACCCCCGTCCTCCGCCCTTGCTTCCTTCTTCCTTCTGTTCGACCCGTTTTCCGCGCTTTTGCGCCACCTTCGAGCCAACGCCGCTTCTATTCGACTACACCTCGTTGCCTGCAGGCGAGCCAACTCCACGGATCACTGGCTTCTCTCGCGAACATCGCCGACACTGCAACCCATTTTCCCTTCGCCCCCTCGCATGGCACCCCGCAACTGTTCCCTATCGGCGGATCTGCAGAGATTAACAAACCGTGTGAAAATGAATTCGTCTGAACTTTTAAAATAGCCCAATATCGGGAGAACCTTCTTCTTGGACTTGGAGCTGGTCGTTATCAGTGGGTACTCGAAGCAACCCGACCCGTTTAAGCGAACTCTCGGAGAGAACCTGTGTTTTCCCACGCACGGCACCGCGCACTTCTGCCTCCGCCCGAGATAACCCGTGATTCTGGCTCAGGCCCTTGACACCTGGACACTTCGGACTGGATGACTGGAGCCGAGGTCACGACGCGCGATATAAGTCGATCCTTAGGATGAAAACGAGTTTCTTGGTGGGGAAAAGTGCGAAGGACCTGGCTAATTTCCGAGAAATGTTAATGCGTGACAGAATCGCGAGTCGAAAGAGGGCGATGGGAGGAAAAGGAGCAAATGGTCGCTCCGGGATTCCATAAACGGGAGGAAGTGATTAAAATGTTGATTTATTCGTGGCTGCTGGAATTATCCCGCATGCCGTGTACGTAAATATTGCATCGACTGCCGCTGGTCTTCTCTTTGGGTAATAAATAAATCGAGCGATCGCTAAACGACGCTATTACCGTGGCGAGTGCAACGGGTATACATACCTGATGTTACAGCGTCGACTCTGCTTGCCATCCCATCTCCACGGGCGGAGGAAAGAGAAAAAGAAGCGCACCGCGTAATTGGCAGTCGCGACAACCGGAAATAGAATTAATTTCGCGAGGTTACGTGCCCCTCCGCGGCCGCTTCCGGTAGATCGGCCCGTTAGTCGCGCGATTATCTTGGAAAAGAAGGCCACGCGGCTTTTGGTATTGTTTCAAACGAACGGTGAAATACATATCGCTGGTTTACGGCGGATTTACAGCAACCAGCAAAGAGACACGAGTGACTCTCGACTATACGTTCGATTGGAAGGGTACCAAAGCTCTGCTTTCGGCATTGTAGGCCAGCACACGGAAGTGGCCGCGAGGAGGCTAATAAACCTTAACGACTGCAGTGCTTTTTTCGTGGAACGCGCGCCTAACGAACCGCCATGCTCCACGCCCACACCGTCCGGCCTCGAAACTTTAACGCCGAGCCTGCCGCTAATCCCCGGGCTAATAGAATGTCTTTATCAGCGTTCGAGATCGCACGCTCGATTACCCTCGATAGCGGGCTGTCGTTTTCGTTCGTTCGGAACGGGCCCAGCTGTCCCGAGCTGCTCCTTTCGCAACCGCGAGCTCCTTTCCGCGAGGATTGCGCAACCGAGGGTTCGCTCTCCCGCGTTCCCTCCGCCACTAGCGTTTAAGTCCGAGGGCTGCAGGTGGTTCTCCGTGAAACGCGCGATGCATTAGATCGTTTCAGAACAGTGGGACCGTTTAAAAAGTTATGGGACAGAAGATTTCAGACCGGGCTCGCTCCAGAATCGAGAGCAGCCTCGGATAGAATCCCCAGACGGCGATAGACGCGAGGGAAACTTTCGCGATGCTAATTAGAAGTTGCGGTGGAATTCGAATTACAGCGTGCGATGTGGAATCGGAGCAACAGGGATTGCAGTTGCATCACGTGCGCTTTACAGGTGGTGCGGGGCTCAGACACGCCTGCTCGATTATTTAAATGAACGTCGGCGCCTGGTCCGCGAGCAAAGTAAAGCGCGTTTAATAAACGATTTACACGGCGCGAGAGATCGATCATTATCCGTGGATTCCAGCGGGCGACAGGACCGCTGTCGCGCAG
The DNA here is from genome assembly GCA_944738655.2 of Andrena hattorfiana. Classification (NCBI taxonomy): domain Eukaryota; kingdom Metazoa; phylum Arthropoda; class Insecta; order Hymenoptera; family Andrenidae; genus Andrena; species Andrena hattorfiana. Next base: position 30,045,555 of record OX122892.1, on the reverse strand, counting down.
CTTCCGACTCGATAATGATAATTAGTCGCGTATCGATCGGCAGCTGGCCAGAACCGGTACCCGGTTTCCCTGGCGAATTAATAATATTTCTCCGGAGAAAAACGGGGGAAAAAAGGGACGTTGCGACACGAGCGGCGATAACGGAGGTTGTTGGCGGTAGTCCGTTCGCAGCCGCGTCTATTCCATGTACGATGGAGCAGCGTGACTGCGTTACGTGGAATTCCTTGCCCGCAGCAGCCTCCTACGTCTTTGACCTCCTCGCTCCACGGTCTTTTCCTCAATTACGAGCTGCAGCAGGCCGTGTCTGTCGTTTCCGTGTACTCGCTCAAGACGTACCGCCTCTCCTCGTCGCTTCTTCCTTCGACGCTCTATCGACCCGGCCAGTGTTCGGACTCGTCCAACGCGGCCGCGGCTTCAAAGTCCCAAGTTCGCTCGCTGGCGCGGATCTAACGATCCAGCGTTCTGTCACGGAACGCTCCGTGCCTACACTTCTGACGGATATATTTAAATCGGACACGTTTATGCATTCCATGGCTCACCACCTCGCAGAGATAAGTTGTACCTGACTTTCGTAACGTTAAGAATTTTAAAGTCGATTTTCTCGAAAACGAAACGCGATATCGAAAAAAATCGCTGTTTCTTTTCGACTTATAAGAAGTAAATAAGTCGAGAAGAAGGAATAAAATTTTTCGATATTCTTCTTCATTTTCGAGAAAATTGAGTTTGAAGTTGTTGACGTTGTGGCCAGTGGCGTATAGGCGCACCTACATTAACGCTTGCCAACACAGTGGCTTTCGAGCGCCGCGCGACGGTTCACGTAGGAATCAGGGAAGAAAGCTCGCTGTTTGGACATCCCTCGGTATATCGTGGACGAGGGCAGGTCGGAGCACGTAGCGGGACACCCTCGCTAGCTTTTGTGGCAGCGAGCGCACAAGCGCCACGTCAGCGGGACTAATGATGCGAAAGATGAAAGAAAGGTGATTTATGTGGGGCCACGGGTAATCCATAGGAGGCGGCTGAAACGGGGGCAGCTTCTCGCTAGCCGATCGAAATTGAATAATTAAACGCGTCCGCTGGGTAATACACGCCGATTATTAATCGACGCGATTCGCTGATCGTTTACTTAGAACGTCCAGGCGGCGCACAGTGGGGCAAACTGCACTTTCTTGTGTCAAAATCATAGAACTTTTGATAGAAATAAGATAGAGGGGTGAATATTTTTCAAGGTTAAAGCCAAGGTGTGGCAGAATATGGTAAAAATATCGAAAAGATATGACAAACAAGTTTTCACCTTGAAAGTCTATGTCAAAGTTAACATTTTCGAAGAAAATCGCAGTTTTTCCGTTTCAATGCGTGGTTTAAGTTTTTTCTTGACTTGATATACATCATTTCCTGTAGATTTTGACGCGCTGAATTTAAATCTGGCTTCATGATTCTTTGACATAAGGGAGGGTTGCCTATTTTGGACCACTTTTTTATTTTTCTCTCCTACACGGGCATAACACATTGCAGAAAGCAAACAGAAACGGGAAAAAGATCTACATTTTATGTAGATTTTATCATGTATTTAGTGTGTTGGTAAAATATGTGATTAAAATAATATCTCAAAAAAAAAAAACTAAACTAATGACTCCGGTTCATTCCAGGCAACCGGTTTCGTAATTTGGATCACCGGTTTTCTACGTTGGACGGCTCCTAAAAATCAATGAATTTAAATATACAATCTAAAAAACACTGATCAGGGCATTGAAAAAAAAATAAAAGCAGGATGCAACAAGTATCTTACGGTGCACATAGTGCAATAGTACGTTGTTTTGATGTTTTTTTTTATATTTGTCACCGCATAAATCCCCAGCATATGGGTCGATTTTGATGATCTTTTTTTATTCGAAAGATGGCGATGCCCCGGTGGTTCCATCCTATACTGTATCAACATTGGCGCAATATTTTGCCAGTTCTATTTAATAATAAAGACTATTGTCACCTAATTATTATTATGTCATGTACGTACGCGCATATCTACTCAGCATGTTGTGTCAATATATATAAAACTAAAAAAATTAAAACCGATTTCAAAAAAATAAAATTGCAATAAAAAATAAAAAATAATTTTTCCCTTATTTAATCTACGGTACTCTCATATTTTTTAAGTCGGTGCCTCGTCATTTGCACTGTGTAAATCTGGCGCCGACTTAAAAAATATGAGAGTCGTAGATTAAATAAAGGAAAAAATTATTTTTTACTTTTTAGTGCAATTTCATTTTTTTGAAGTCGGTTTTAATTGTGTTTTAAATTTTTTTAGTATGCTTTTAACTATTCGCTACCATAACATAGATTGTATCCTAGAATGGACCGGTCCAATTCAAGCAACTAGTGATGGTCCAATATTAGGCAACTTGTAGGTTACATCAAAAAGATATGTTTTCATTGTTATACTTATACAAATATGGAAAAGTAAGGACATGAAGTTGTAGAAAGAAATTCACTTGAAATAGCACGAAAAATAATGATCGCGCACCACGTGTTTCTATATTTCGACGACGGTGAACGACAAACTAATGAATAACCGTATCGCTGTTCTCCCACGTTCCATCTCCACTTCCTAAATCAGTGTAGCCAAAAAAACCACTGCAAATATATTTGTTTATCGAGATACACAAATGTTCGAATCTCGGAGCCAGTCCAATATAGACAACTCTCCCCTAGATTTTCAAAGTCAAAACTTGGTTGTCATTCTTTCACAATATTTTTCTCTCCATCTTATTTCTACGATTTTGACAAAAGAAAGTGCAGTTTGTCGCACTGCGCGGTGCAACAGCGGAAGAAAAACGAAAGTGCCTGCCAGCTGACCCGAGGTTCAAAGAAAAAGGTTTATTTGCGATATTGACAATCACCTATCCAGCGATAACCGAGGATTCGATCGTCCGGAATTCGTACCGCAGTTATCCTCCGAGATAAATCAGGACTCGGCGTAGGAGGAAGCTGTGGGCGTGCGCAGAATGCATAATATTAGCGCAAGAAAGTGGTACACTCGAGCGGCGGCGTGGGCCGCAGCTGATTCCGCTCGGAATCCCGCTTTTACGTTTATCCCCATTGCGTATCTAGATGCCGATTTCGCCTGGAATAGCTCGGAAATTTAAAGGCCGGCGCAAGTAAGGCAGGCAGCCTCGCGAATAGCAATTAGTCGCAACGATGTCACCGCAGCCACTTAATTAATACAGAGGCAGCATTGTCGCCAACGCCCCTGCGACTCGCGCCGCTCCCCCGTGTTTTGCGACGCGTCCTCCATTATAAAACCGAGCCAGCTCGTTTAGCGTCCCAGGTAATTAGCGGTCGCGCGCTTTCTGGCTCGACTCGCGGAAAAAGCGCCGCGCTCGATTTTCCCTCGCAACTTCGCCGAATTATTTCAGGCTACGAAGAGGAGCCGCGCCGATAGAATCGAGCGCGAAGAGAAGTTTCGTTGGAAGAAAAAGGTTTCAAAGTTTTTTTTCAGCTGACGGCGCGGCTCGTTACTTTCCTCCGAAAAGGGAATCGCGTGGCGCGCGAATTTGTTCCGGTTTGCTCGGCTCTCGGTTTTTCCTCGCCGCTTTTTCGCGAGCTTCGCTCTCTCTCCGCCTCTCTCTTCTTTCGCCGCTTAACGAGGATAATAAGTCGTCGGCGGTGATTCAGTGGATAAATACGCGGCGCGGGACAAAGCGGTTTCTTTGTTCCGGATTCGTTGCGGGGCTTCTCTCTTCGGCCGACGCCGAAAGCAATTATTTTTCCACCGTTCGCCGCGGGTCTTCCTCTGGCCCGCGAGACAACGCCACCGCTTCTTTATCCTGTTTTGGAGAACGGGACACGCGACGTACGCCGCCGCTTATAACTTGTCGTAAGTAACAGGTGGTTTCGGCCGGTGCCACCTGTAATTACCGGTTACGAGGAGGCCGATAACGATTAAGCACGGGCCGAGTCGGGTCAGCTGCGACCCGTTGACTTACCTGCACGCGAGTAAGCGACAAGATACACTCGCGAGCAGCCACGCACGATAAGTCGCGGCGATGCATCGCTCAGGGGGCATCGGGGCGCGCGGCCCGACGCCTCTGCCACTTGTAAGCGGGCTCGCCTCGCGAGAGATCCGATCTAACTGCACACCTTGCGCTGCGAGCTGCCTCTAGTCGAGTTGCTTCGAGTCCCGTGTCCTTGCCTCGAAAGCTCGCGAAAGTTAAGTAACAGGGACGCGCATTCTTTTCTCGCACGCCAAGTGGCGAAGATCGCATTTGTGATTGTCGAGTGTTTACGCGAAGCGATAACCCTCGAGTTAATTCATGAAGTCGCTGTCAAGCGATGGGCGGGTAACTCGTTTAATTTAATTACGCGATCGGATGAAACAAGAAGGCCGGGACTATCAAGTATGAGCGATCGAGAGAGATCACTGACGCTCGAGAAGGACGCGCAGGAGGGTGTCTCTCCGAATACGCACTACTCGCCCCTCGGTACGGCCTGTTGACACGCGAGGAATGAACACCGCGACGCCATATGGCTCGAAACCGTAGCCCATGGAATGCCCATAAGACTACCGTGCACACGACCGTCGTATCCGTGCGCCATCCTGGAAACCGTAGCAGCGCTGCCACGCATCTTCCACCACCGTTTATGCCTTCACGCCTCTCTGCGTCCGCGCGCATTCATGAATTTTTCTAAGATTCCCTAAGATTGCCTTACGTTGAAAATCCGTGACGCGCATCCGCGAGTAGGATCGTGGTTCGCGCGATGGATCTGGTTGCCGATGGAAGAGCGTTCGACGTGGACGGGAAACGAAAGGATGGCCGTTCCCCCCAGCAGCGTCGGTTAATTGCGAAACACGGTGGCAGCGTTTCGCCAGTAAATTGGCAATTTGTCGCGATTCACTGTCCGCCGCGATTTCCCGTTCGCTGCCACTCCTTGTCGCGGCACGTGCATTTAGGTGCGCACGCGAGAGGATGTGCTCCCTTTGGAGAGGGGGCGAGAAGCAGGGGAGAAGGAAAGCAAGCCCGTCCTCGGCTTTACCGTTACCGTCGTTTCGATTCGCTGCGGTCGTTTTAGGCATTTCCGATCGGAAGACGGGGCTCGAGCGTCACGCCGCGCCGTTTTTACTGTTAGCCAGCCGGCTAAGCGAGCCACGGAAGACAAAGGCTGGCCCCGAGTGTCCGCTCATTGCGAATGATCGTCGTGACTTGGTCGCGGATGCGCGCTCTTCTGCATTCCCTTGACTCCTTTTCTTACCGTTTCTCCGCCAGCGGAACTCCTTTTCTTCGAACTCTCCGCTCAGCCTGCGATGCATGGCTTCGACGATGAAACCGTGAACTTACGCCACGTTCTGTAAGACGCTTCGAGCGTCTGTGGTCTGAGGTAAACGTTTGGAAATAGTCTCCTCTTATTCGGCGAGCATCGCAGTCAGCTTCGTCGCAGATCGGAAGTCAGGTTGATGTGTGAAATCACCACGTGTATCCTTACATTCGTAAATCTCGTTGCTCAAGCAGATAACAGTTATGTATACCTGTATCGCAGAACCATTGTAATATTAGCCTTTTTGTGGAGAAAACGTTTTTACCTCAATTAGGCCGAGACAGCTATTCCGTAATACTTTAATACTTTTTGCTATCGAATGTTTCTACTACATAAAGGCCTGGAAGTCTCTTATCCAGCTGTATTACAAAAGGGTTATGATTCTCAGCCCAATTGTGGTAAAAATTTGGTAAAAAATTGATGTTGCAATTGTCTTGCGACATTTACATGCCACGAATGCCAACTTCATTCACGGTGTGCCACGCTTCTCCTGCTCTTCCGTACGCCATAGTTAGAAGCCTTTTGCTTCGACCAACACCACCGATACCGGAAATGGAGGGCCGCTTTTCTTCTGCTGGCCATTCTTCCGCCGAATCTCCATGACAAAAGCGGCAAATTGGCCGAACCTCTTATCGCGGCCATCTTCGTTCCGGCCTTCTTCTTCTTCTTCTTCTCTTTCTCCTTTCATTCGAACGGCGCGGCTCGGGGCGGCGGCGTCCAACAGGAATCGGTGTCCAGGAATTATCATAAATTATTATCTCGCGTACGAGGAGTACGCTCGTGCCGACCGTGGCCCCGTATTTACATATTTATGCCCGATTCACCGGAGACTTAGCGCGAACCGAGGGAAAAAGGAAGGAGCAACGGGACAGGAAGGAAGGAGCCTTAAAGCGTCGAGGGTGGTTTTACGCACTGCTCGCCTCACCTTCACGCCTCCCCTGCTACGGGGTGTCCCTGAATAATTTAACGATCCCTCTTCCCTTAATTTCTGCGCGGATCCTAGCTCTTCCTGGGATATTCGTGCTCCCGAAACGCGAGATCACCTTCCTGTCTTTCGTTTCGGGCTTGTCATTCTTCTCATTTTTGAAGAGGTGCTCGATGCTTCGACGCACTGTACCTACATACAACTCGCTGGTCATGGGAATGTTTGTACCTTGACTTTGAAAGCAGAAGCGAGTCGGCGCAAGCTCCGTCGAGGCTTGAATATCAGAAGCGCAAGAAATTGAAACGCGCCGGGGAATCGATTTCGCGCGAAGGCCACGGGGATAACGAATGCACCGACAAACTCGTGGGTTCGCCGAGTCGACCTTCTCGAAGTCTCGACACGGAATCAAGGAACCGTGACTGCAATTCTCAAGGCGGTTGACAAAGACGTCTCTCGAGTTGCGGCCTCCCTGAGAACGGTCTGGATCACGCGGAAGATCCATCGATCGATCGCGACGGAGTCCGTTGCTTCCCGGGTATCGCGGCCGAGCCACGCGGCCTAAGCCCAGCTTCTTATCAGGGTTCGTTCGCTCGGATCGCCGATGATGCAACGCTGTCGGCGCGGCACGGGCGCCGAGCTTTTCCTTATTTATACATTTTGTGCGACCGTACGCGCAAAACAATGCCTCCGCGAAGGACGCCGGTTATGCAAACGCGTTCGTACCTTCTGCCACCGGCGTTCGTGACAAAGTATTATGTAAAAACGACCTTGGACGAGTGCAGAGGTTTAATTCTCGCCTACCATTACGTCCCGCCGCGTCGCTGACAGCCAGTGGGCGGAACTGTCGTTGATTCTTCCACCTCTTCCACCTTTCCTATACTTTGTACAGTATTCCCGTGGAAAACCACATCGTGCCTGCGTCATTGCACCTGTCCGCTCGAGTTCCGAAACTTTCTGATACATCGAAAAGACTCGCCGATGCGTCACCGCGCTCTCCGAGTCTCGTTGGCTATAGAAACTAAATTCTCGTTGTGCCAGCTCGTGACGTTGGCTCGCGAACGACGATATTCCGTGGCTCGTACACGTGTTCCAGGGCAGCCACGTGCGCGGCTCGGCGAACAGAGGCGCGCAGGTACGAAGGTGAGCGCGAAGAAGACGGTGATTCAGTGCCGGAGCCTCGCGACTGTGAGAAGAAACGTTCTCCCTCTGCCGTCGCGTCATTAGGCACAAGGCTAGAGTAAATGCAAGTGGTTGCACAAAGCCAGCGAGGCGATGGAAAGCGAGTAAGAGGGAGAACGTGGCTGCGGTATCGCTGTCTTGCAAGCAGCTGACATTGAGCTAGACGGCGACGTTCGCGCGATCCGCGGCACCACGAGGCAACTGGGACAGCCGCGTAGCGGGGTCCATTTTCTTCGGGAACCCTTTCTCCCATCCGTCGTCTTTGTTTTTCAACTTTTCTAGTCGCGTTGAATAAGGTTTATTTCGTATTGATTTAAAGTATTTGCAATCAATTCCGCTCAGGGAATTATGCCATTTTATTAATTTTATGCCATTTTATCGTGGTCTGTGAAGTACCTACCTAACTTAGCTTGTTAGTTACATTAGACAGTTATATTATTACATACAGTATGTGTATTGATCACTGTTTTTATAGCTAATAATTTGTTAAATTAGTTAAATTTGTTTACCACATTTAGGGGAGTGTCTTTTTTTAATCTAGGTAAAGGACCCAATTACTGTCACCCTAAGTTGTTTTACGTAAAATAACGAATGAATCTTATAAAATTTCTTCCTTACTAGCGAAAGAGAAAACAAGGCGTTAAAGAAAATGCTGTAATTGTAATATTTAAGCTATTAACATAACAATTCTTCATCTCTGCTGCTTAGTATACAAAGTCCTCTCTACGCAAACACCTCCTTACCTTCGTGACCTAATCCCTTACAACGCCGAGTTCCACTCCTCCAACTCCTGTCATACGAGAGGGGAATACAGTCTTTCCACTCCTTTCCATTCCGCCAAATTCTCCGGCTCATTTCCCTTTGCAGCTTCCCATTTCTATAATCTTCTTCCCGATGCTATCTGCTCATACCCCACTCTACACTCCTTCAAAAATGCTACCAAAGCATTTCTTCTTAATCATCCACACATAGCATAGTCTCAACTCGGCTGATGTGATCTACCGCTGAGTCCTTATAATGTCTTATTCTTAGAATGTCTTATTTTTATACTTTACCCCTCATCATCCTTGTTCTCTCTTCTTTTCCGACTCTATCCTGGGTTAGGCGTTATAACAGCTTCGCTGAGCCTCGCCCATTCTGTATCTGCGTGTTAATAATTTCTACTGTGTTTGTATCTTATGTTATAATAGAATAAAGACGATTTATTATTATTATTATAACAAAATATAATGTTTTAAATAATATATGCTTGATAGAAAGTAATAAAGATCCGAATTTAACGATTCATTAAATCTTTTTACTTATCAATTGGGTGACAGTGATTGGTTCAAGCATTTTGGTATTACTGTCATAGCAGTGCTTGCTCATGTACATGACACGATGTAACCTTAAAATGGCAGATAAACAGTGTTACGTTAGCTGGCAGTAATTGGGGTGTCAGTAATTCAGTCAAACACATTTGAAGGGTGTCAGTAACAGATCCCCAAATATATTTTTGAAATTGATGAATTTATACATAAAAATCGAAGTTTTAAGATTCACAAAATTTTTTTCATCAAGTAAACATATTAAACAACAATAAATAAGAAGAACAATATATAGTTTTAGTCTATACTTATTTATGGGGTAGTTATTTGAATGAATCAATTCTGAAAAGCAGTAGGGGGTCATATATGCTCTCATAACTGTTCTACTCTATGGCGTTCGCTGTAATTTGGGTATTTCTTGTTTCACTGTGGGGATATTACCAAATCGCGATGCATTAATGTCGCGAATAAGGTGCACGACGCGTGCACTTTGTAACAAACGTGTTGGGAATAGGCTTTGTAATACCTATGTGCTTCGAGAGCCACGGAAAAAACGGGAAAAAACTTCGAGCGACGGGACTCGAATCCGCGATCTCGCGGAGCGTTTGCGTACTGGCTAGGCGCCTAACCAACTCCACCAGAGCCGAGCTACCGAGTCTCTCTTATTCCGAGATCCTTCTTATAGGGATTTCTGATTCCACAAAGGCCCAGCTGCAATCGAGTTCCAGACCCGATTCTGTCACCCCCTTCTTCTTTCTCATTCCATAATTTTGCGTGCAGCTCCTTTCTATTAGAAAGAGCACGCAGCTCGACTCGTCGTAAATCGACAGCTCCGTGTCCCGCGAAATGCCGAGGTCGCGTGTCGAGTGACTCGAGGTTCGATTCTGTTGCACGCCGCTGACAGGGGCCGTTAATAGCACGAAACGCTAGATCCTGTGTGCTGCCACGGGGGTAGCAGCGGCTGGGCATTCCGACCTTTGGCGGAAACAATGCCAGATCGCGGGGCCGATGGAAAGCAGCGCGGTCTCCGCTCAAGGCTACTCGCGAATCAGGTGCCTCCTTCTTCTCCTGGCCAGCCCCCGTCGTCATGCACCTGTGCACTCGCGCTTAATTCGCGGTATCTAGATCGCCCGATCGATGGAGATTTACTAAAGTAATTCCTCTCGCGATCGTCCCGATGGACACAGCTCTGCCGATCAAGAGTTCCAGATTTACGTGCCTCTGATTCCACGCGTCTGATAATGAGCTAATCGCCCCCACACCCGCCCACTATAACTAATCGCCCCCACATTTTGAATACGTACTATTCCAGTTGCAGAGGAAACGCGAAATGGTATGTAACGTGAAACGTTTCCATCGGGGCTTCTCGGAAAATCAGAAAGCTTTTTCATTATTGTAAGCGCCCCGCAGGCTCGTAAAGGAGAAGTGTGACGCAAGCGTATCTGCGGAAAGAGGGTGGAAATTTTTTGCCGCCAGCGCGGCTGCGATCCCCTGCCGCACCGAGATACAGTTTCTCACGTCGCCGGATAGCGTACGTACCTGTTGCCGTGAGACGTGAACACACCGCGCTAGCCGTTTCTATCTTTGACACGTATAGTGATCGTAACGTGCTGGACATCTCGTCACCCTCCGGAAAGGTCACCCATTAAGGACTCTTTGTAGCGAAAGAGGGAGGACTATCTTGAGCAACGGTGGCCGAGACAGTCGACGTCGTCCGTCCATCGCGATAGCATTGATCTTGTTCGCCATCGACGATTCTTGCGAAACGAACGGTGTGCTGTTTTTCTCCCAGCGATCCCATCGAACCTTCCAGCCTCCATCGAAGCCGCATTGTACGTGAAACACGGTAGCTCCCCGCTGGCGGGGCTTTAAATTGTATCGGGAAATTTCCCGGGCATTTAACGCGAGGAATCGCGAAGGGGGAAAGGGGGATTCATCGAGGAGCCGCGTTACTTTCCAGCACTTAGTGAAATTGGAACCGTGAAACTTTCGAGCCGCTGAAAGCCGTTAACCCAAGCCGAGACCACCCGTGTATCTCCCCGTCAGGATTCCTCGAGGACAGCCGAATATTCCCGCAAGGATACTTCTCCTTACCGCCAGGCCTGCGGAGTCCCACCCTCTGTTTGCCTGCGCGAGAGCCGGGCTACGTTAGTCGCTTAAAGGAATCACGAGTGTGCAAAGTGTGTAAAGTGTACCGCGACCTTCGACACCGATAGCCCACTCCGGCACATCTCTCTGGATCGCAACGCGTTGCGGAATCGTTGCGAAACGATCGAAACCCGACGAGCTTCTATCGAAGCGCGAATTTCTCGGTAGACAATTCTCTGCCGTGGCCATCGAGCCCGTGCACGGTGTAGCTCCAAGCTCCTCGTCTCGCGGAATTAGTGACAACTGCCGTGACTTATCGTAAAAGAACTTGACCTGCCACCATTCCAAGAATCACAATTCCTACGCGGATCCTGTCTAAACGTTTCAGCAATGCTTCCCGGCATTTGTCCTAGGAGCAAAGGCTCAGCTGGGTGCTCCTTAGACGTACCTGATTCTCGATATATGTACCTGAAGGTGGCCGCGAGTAGATGTAAGCTTCGCCCCTGCAAGGCAATTTCGCGACAGCCGTGCGGCTGGGGAGATCACGTCGGAGCTTCCGGCTGGAAACGAGCGACGCGAAAATCCGAGGAGCCTCCTATCTCGCCTGTTTTATGGCAGGCCTGGCGGCATTACCCTCGCCGAGCTCGCGTCCACGGCCATTATCGACGGCTGGATCGCTGACGAGGCTCTGTCGACACCGTTTTCGCCGCTGGAGCGTTCCACGGTGGACGAGCCTCGTCGAGGATCCTTGCGTCCTTCTACCTGCCGATTAGGTCGCTCTCCGCTCTCTGAGCCAGGGAAAGGACGAGCGGCACCCTCCCCCCTCCGTGGCATTTCCCTCCTGATCGATCTTGCACCTGGGGTTTATTAACGACCTACTCGACGCATTATTATTATTATTATTATTATTAAAGCGAAATCCCGTCGGTATACAGAATTTGACACGGTGACAAGGGCGTGAAAGCGTTAATTGGCACTAGTTTATTGCGTCGCCTCCATCGCTGCGAAGCGCAAGTCTTTCTAATTAATACGGTGCAGGGTCATGTCTTTGCTTCTCCACTCGTGCCTTTCTTTCCCTCCCCGTTTTCGAAACATGCAGGAAGGTTAATTGGAAAGCTCGCGTCGCAGGGGAACGTCGTAACGACGTGCAAAAGTTGCCAGCGACATATTCGAGCATCGATTACACACGGCGGATTGACCTGGAGGCTAGGTATTATTATAGTTGGAGGGTATCGCGCAGCGATGGGGGGTAGTCCGGGGAGGCGGTGGGAACAACTTGGCTCAGCGGCCTCGAGGAGCTAATTGATTTCATTCAGACTCTAATCACAGTGTTAATAGTTGCTAATGTCCGTTTCAGCGACATCTTCTACCGTCACGCTCTCTCTCTCTCTCTTTCTCTTGTTTCACGGCTTTCCGTGACCTACGTAACGCTATACGGCCACGGTGTAATTAACTCAATTACGGTTGCAACAAACGTTTACAAAGACCTTACGAGGCTCTCGGCGAATAATTGCCGCGCAAATACCTTGGTGATATTTTAATCCCCGGATCGTTTCCTTTTCTGTTGCAGGTATGTAACGAGGGGACCAATGTCAGCCGCGGCTATCTCTGCGTAAGTGACTTTTTCATATCGCGCGCTCTTTATCGATCGCGTATCGCAGCTCATCCTCCTATCTCCGAACGATTACCCGCGACGAGCAACTCGTAACTTTTATTTTATCACTCTGAATTATTAATCTCGTTCTGCTTCGCGCGGCTACCTCTTCCTGTCTATCCCTGTCCGCCAATTATGCATCCGTTTGTCCAAGAGGAAAGATAGAAAGTGTCTTCTCAGAATTGATCGCTGGAGGATATCGTCATATTTTGCAGCTTCGAAATTAGAGTTGCAACGTCGTCGTTGGTGGTATTTCGGTGGTGTTTCTCTTATTTTAATACTCGTGCATCGTCCTCGTGGGGTGGCTGGATGAACGTCAGAGAGCAAGATCGTAGATCGGCCCTCGTCACGTAGCCCGTCCATGGGGTACGGGTCTCTCTCGAGGCGCGGACGAAAATAAAGCTGTCGGGGTTTCGTGGTGGCCGTCCGCCCGACCACGTGGGGCCAGTTTCCTCGAGTTCGTGAACAGAGCGCAAGCTCCTGACGTCGTTCCATCGGAATCGTCGATAAACGCGCGCGGTACCGTTCGCCGTGCCCTTGTGCAACGAGTTTGGAGACCAAAGCACGCGATCTTCAACGTTTTCTTGCTGGGAGACCGACGAGGGAAGTCATGAAGCGCAGAGTCAAGTGAGTTGCAGTAGCTTACCTTCAGCCTCCACGTTGAAATCGGCGTTGCAGGAACATAGTAGGTAAGGTAAATGGCCCAGTGGTGAAACAGTTAAGGAAACAGTTGAGATAACTGCAATTTCTTTTATATTTAAATAGTAGAAAATTATAACTAAATATAATTATTCGAAAGCGTAAAATTTCTACTTTCAGATAACGTAACAAAAATCTACCTTTGTTAAAGGAAAAGTTTTAAATTAATTAAAACATGAAGGACATATAATTTTGAAAAAAGTAAAAATAAAAAAAATTTAAAAATTTAAAAACTCGACTGTTTATCAAGCGAACTAAAATGATAAAAATAATAATAGATAAGATGACAATTTAAATTAACTCAATTGCCTGCAGTCGGAGGCCTTAAATCTTTTGAAGCTCTTCTATCCCAAGCATGTACCGCAATGACTAAAGAAAGTGCTTCAAGCTGGTAAGAAAAAGAGGTGGACAACATCGATGCAAATTCAAGCTTATACAGTGACACTTCAACTGCAGCGTATTTTGTAACTTATATGTTTCTCTCTTTGTCCGCGTGGGAAATACCGTTAGTATTGTTAATAGCCCATCAAATCTAATTAGGACGAACAGCGGTACACAATATTTATTAAGACAATATGTAATTTTCTATTTCGAAATAAATGTTCGAATGTAATTACATCAAATCATTTGCATCAAAAGATTTAAGGCCTCCGACTACAGGCAATTGAGTTAATTTAAATTGTCATCTTATTATTATTTTTATCATTTTAGTTCGCTTGTTAAGCAGTCGGGTTTTTTAAATTTAAATTTCTTTTTATTTGAAATAAATTTGTGTTAAATCTTCGGCATGAAAAAATGATTAAAAGTATATTATAAAATTTTAGGTTATGTTAATATTATGACGAGTTTAGGATTAATTATCCTAATAATTCTTAAACAGTTTTATATTTTTGTCCAGTTATTATTAACGTAAATATATAGGATACAAAAAATTCTTACTTTGGTACAATAAATGTTAATAATTTTAAAACATCGCTGAATACTGGCGTCTGTACCAGTGTTTATATAACCATTAAACACGCGTTTAATAACTGGTCCGTGTCATGTTATCGTGCACTAGTGGATAAACGCAACAATTTCAATATTAAAAACAAAAAATTATTAAGAGATCCAATTAATTTCCAATTCATCAATATCTAATAAATCCAAAACAACTGTACTGTTTCAAAAATGATAAAATAATAATTAATTACAACCTTAACAAAAATGTTCTCTCGCTTGCATGAGCCCATTTGGTAAGAAGCGAGATCGAAACTGTTAAAGCTTTACTGCACAATAATATTTTTGCATGATATAACTATTCAGTTATGTAAGCTTATAATTGTATCTATATAAAGCTAATACATTTTGCAATTATTTTTCGAACAGTTTAAACGTTGCAAATTAGTAAAACTGTTATTATTAATAAAATTTCATCTCAATTTTTAATTATTGGGCCTTGTTTAAGTACTGGGCCATTTACCTTACTCGAACTTTTCCTCGGTCTATTAAAATTCATTGGTGGAAAGATCGAAACCCCGCACTAATACGCTGCGACTTAGCGATCGATAGCTATGCGTTTCGGTCGCTTCACGGTCGGAGCGAGCGTCCGTCAAACCGCTAACGATCTTTCAAATTTCTCCCAGCATAATTACACAGACTCCTTCGCGGCGGTCGAATCGTGTCGCTGGTTGGAGCATCGCAACGCCGCGGTAACCGGCGCATTATATATTCATTATGCGACTTGAGCGTAGCGTAGAAATAGCCTGCTTTAATTACGGCCCTCGCGGGCCTCCTCTTCCTGTGCAGAGGCCCCTCGGATGCGCGGCTGTTTCGCGAGGGAACAATGCTTAATGAATAACGTCTCGCCGATGCGACGATCTGTCGTTCCAGTTCGGGGGTGGCGAGAGCCACTCTTCGACGTTTCGACAGCAGCGGATTTGCACCGCGAACGAGAGGATTCGATCGCTACGATTGCAACCGGTTCTCCGATTAAGATGCTTCTATTGAGTAGCGGGTGTGGTGAACAGTGATATCAGCGGTGATACACTAGTGACTAGGACTGAATAACGACGCAGCTGAAATTGAAATTCTCCCTGAAAGAAACCTGCACTGTCTCTAGCTTCCACGACTCGTTAATCGTTAATTCTCTTTCCTCGGCGATGGACGCCGCTCGTCGCTGATAGAGCAACGACGAGGAATCAGAAGCGCGGCGCACTAATCACCGCGGCGTAAGGAAGCGCGAGAAAGAATCCTCGATGGTATCGATGCCTTGAACTTACGCGACTGCATCTGGTCACGAGGCCAGCTCGGGCGCGGAACACGCGAGCGCGTGGTGCATATCGCGCGAGGCCGCGGCCAGGTAACCTCTATAAATCACGATAATGATAGGCCGTGCCGCGTGTACGACAGCACGAACTCGCCGCGGGATAATCGCCGTTAAGAATCGTCGAGGTCGTCGGTCCAATTTGCGGTTGCGCCCTGTGGATCGACTCCTCCAATCACTTTCGACATTATTCGAGGAAGATCGAAGACGGTGGAGGATCGCAGGCTGAACGATATCACCGATCAACCCTTCGAAGCGCGTGGCTGCTATCGTTCAAAAGTTCCGTCGCGCAGCTGAGTGCAGAAGACTCGGTCACCCGGATCGGTTATAATTGATGGGACCTTGTATTTTAATTGAGACTCTAAGGGTAACGATTAAGACGCAAACAGACAGACAAACGGTGTACCGAGTCGATCGATCCCCTGCCCTGATTTCTCGACTCGTGTCGGCTCGACATAGCATGGCAATCGCGGCTCTGGAAAGGAAGAAACAGCTCGAGGGAATTCAGCGGAAAAGGGTCGTTAATTAATAGTCTGTTCGCGCCAATTAATCGGCTGCGTTCCTGTCACTGGCTCTGCTGCGACGCAGGTATTCCGAGTGTCCCCGGCGAGGCGGAGAGCTTCCCTCGAACCAACCAGCTGACGTTTCTCGGAAGAAGCAGTTAAGCAACACCGAAGCGATCGGTTGCACAAATACTCCGCTGGACTGGTGGCTTCTCGAATGCTCGCGACCGGAAACGCCAGTTTCTTTCCGAAATCTCGGATTTCCGACAGGGAGAAGCGTATAGACATCGAGATTGCTCTAATCTAATCGCCCCGCGAACGACGAGCAAACACGGCCCTCTTATCTGAGCTCGGGCGGATCGAGGCATCGGTCTATCTCGACGCGTACTGACAACGATGATTCACGATCGAGCAAGGACGACGGTTTGCGACGAAAAGGGCGAACACTTGACCTCCTCCTTGGCGAACACGGAAATCGAGCGCAACCTGCGGAATCTGTGGAGGTTTTAGTAGCGCCGTGGCGCGTGGTGCAGCTGCGAGCTGAAACAGAACAGTTGATACAAAGGAATAGAAGAGTGGATCGATTGCGTTCAGCCAAACGAGCCGTGGACATTTTCTTAAGAAGAATGCTCGCTGAATCGCAGGGGGGCACGTAGGGGCAAGGAGCTGGTTGATTTCCATGGTGCGAGGCTCACCTGTCGGAGGAATGTAGGTCGCGTGGCTGCCGCCTTATCCTCCTGTATTATTGCCCCGGCCCGCTCCTCTCCCGCGACAACGACCCGTCTCCTTTCAGTTCGTCCCTTTGTTCGTCCTCGGGCGGCGGACGGCCTGCTGGGAAGGATAATGGCTTTGGCGTCGATCCGTCCTCGTCGGTGCACGCGAGTTTCCGATTACGAATTCGCTGGCGGATTCTCTGGTCTATCTGAACGTGGTCGCGTAAATTCCTTTTCCTACGAAGCTAATATGATTACTCGAGCTGGCTAATAGCCCTGAAACGCAGCTGTACCTTTCGCATTCGTATCGATCCGAGACGATTGGCTGGGCGCATAGGCTTGACGTGTTCGCCGCTCGCGGCCAAGTAGAACGGCGAACCTAGGTTCGCAAGGCTCCCAGAAACGGTCGATCCTTCTTTTTTCCAGCGTAACGGGATTAAGTGCGTTTGGCCAGCTTGGTTTCATTTTCGACGACGCGCTGGCGTTGTCGGAAGCGCGCTGGAGAGGAGAATCCGTGTCGCGTTGAGCATCGAGACGAGCGTCGAGAATGGCCCTTCCTGTTCCACGGGAGGGGAGGACGCCCCGGGTGTTCCATTTCGAAGAATGGAACCGTCGCGGTGAAAAACTCACGAGAAGAATTAGTTACGGGCTGGATGTCGAGCGGCATTCATCCACCCACGTATTTACCACGTGGAAACCGTTGGAGTGGGGCCCCCGTTGGCTCGAGGAACCCAGGGAAATGATAAAGGCCGGGGATCGCCAGGGGGATAGATGGGGAGGGGCGAGGCGAGGGAGGCCAGGGCACGTCGAGAATCATCGGACCGTTCAACAATGGCCGCCTGAATGGAACGAAGGGCCACGGAAAGATTCGAGGAATGCTCGCGGCGTTCACCAGGGGATTTCACGGGCCGAAAAACCTGACCCCGTCCGTCGTCGTTTGTCGTTTTCACGCGCTCCTGGCCACGCGGACCCGTCTCCGATATCGAAACGCGTGGCGTACTTACCGGGAACAGTAATCACGTTTGCCACACGATCTTCTCGAGTCTCAAAATATGTATCTACGTACATAGATACTTCCACGCGATGAAAAGTGACCGAGCCTGCTTGCTCCAGCAGCAGCCAATTGATGCATCGAGGAGCAGACGCGCTCCGGGAGCCCGCAGAAGTCAATTTTTGCGGATGATGCGGGAAAAGTGACGATGACTGCGACCAGCGGCAGCCGTTTATAATCGAACTCGGTAATAGCCGTGCTCCCCTGTTGCGGTGGTCCGCATTTTTCGATTCCCGCCGGCAATGACGCACCGTCATCGTCATTTTCCAGGAAACGCTGCGGTCGCTGCGCGATGGCCGCGGACCTCTACCTTCACCCCTGCGCTCGCGGTTCCACGAGGGCTGCACACACCGCCGTGGCTCTCGCAAGCTCTCCCCTAGCCATCGATTCCGCGTGGTACGGTCCGCTCGGTGGCGATCGATCGCGCGACCCGACCATATGGCTGGAGATTTACCCGAGCAAGGAAAACACTTCCTTTTCCGACGGTTACACTGCCGCGGTGTTAACGAGCCACGCTATTGAGACCGCCTCGGGCCTCGCAGATGCTCGTCACGAGCCTGAAAACAGCTGTCCATCGAGCCGCCGAGGCCGCCCTTTCGGGACAAATGTCTCCCTTTATCCGCGCGGCAGACCTCGGGCAGAGCTCGGCTCGGTGGAATTAAACGCGCTCTCCACCCACGCTCCTCCCTTCTTGTCGCTCCTGTTCGCCTTCGGAGATCGGTCTCATCCATCCAGGAAACGTTGCCGCGGAAAAGAAGGGCCTCGCGACGCGGGCGATCGTCGTTTAGCCGGGAACGTTGGTTATTCGCAGCGCGCTAACGACATTCCCGCGTTTATCTTAACGATGATTACGTGGAATAATTTGTAGGTGGTACGGTTTCCCCGGGAGCCCTGGCGGAGGGGAGGGAGGGTGTTCCGTTCGGCGCGGCGCCGTAAGACGCGCGAGGCTGGATGGTCGTTTCCCGAAGCAATTTGCACGGCGTATGAAATGAATGCATCGCGATGCGATGGGATTATCAGCGAATCATCGGGAATGTTCCGTGGAGGAACGCGCTCGTTTCTCGCGGGATCGCTGCCTTCGCCGCGGTCGATCTTATCCTTTTGCATAAAATTCCTGGTAATTACGGGGGTCGTCGAGCTGGCTTGGCCGTCGTGGGTCCCCGTCGAGAGATCTGGTCCGTGGCGCGTCGGCGTATTAATCGGCCCCGTTGCACCTTGTCGCGGTGGAAAAATCTAAGGAAAGGGGAGTACCTAAGGTCGGTATCATATATATTGGCCGGTGAATTCGTTTTCGGGAACAGCGATCGAGGAGAAATCAGCCACCACCATCTGACGATCGTGGATTTGTCAGTTGGAGTTGCGTGGCTCTCGCAGGATATGGTGGGGTAACGGGAACGTTGCTCGGCTCCGCCTGAATCTAGCCGTTTGGCTGTTATTTATTCTTAACGTAATAATTGTGTGCGTTACGAAGCTATGCGTAGACCAATACGAGATGAAGCTATCGAGAAAGAATCAATGTTCTGACCAATGAAGCTCCTAAATTTTTTCGTTGCTAACGCACACCTATTCTGATGTGTGTATTTCTACGCTGACAGCTCGGTTTGGCCTACACGCCAGAATCTTGGCACTATCCCCGCCACTTCTGGCTCACTCTTGTTCTGCGAAGGCGAGAGCGAGTCAGAAAACTTTGAGAAAAGGAGCACCGAGGCAGACAAACGGTGTGGTGGGAGAATACCCCTCACGAAACTCACCGGCCAATATATCTGATACCGACCTTAGTGGGTGGGACTAAAAGTCCGGCGGATTAAAAGTCCCGAATTCAAAATCACTATTCCTAAACAATATATTGAGTTTCGCAGTATCTATACTATTTTACTCTACTCTTCTAGCAGAGTGGCTTTCAAACTTTCATTAGATGTAATATTATGATTACGTATTTTTTTGTGCAGATAATCCCATAGATGCTCTATGGGATTGATATGTGGTGATTATGGCGGCGTTTTAAAATATTTTAATGTGTTATATAAAACACTCTGTCTAGTATTATATGTACAATGCTTTGGATCATTGATATGGGTAAATATAAAATTGTCATTAAGTCCTATTTTATTTGCACTGGCATGGATCTGCATGTTCAGGATGTCAGTATAAACTCTATAATTCATAATATCATCGATGAAATGTAGAGATTCCACTCCAGATGTACTCATACAGCCCCAGACAAATACAGAACCGCAGCAGTATTTCATCAAATATTTCGAATTTGTTGGCGTTAGTGAATTCGAAATATTTGGGTCCAAAACACACTCCACAGTATGGAGAAAAAAGAATACAGAGTTCAGGAAGGAAAATTTGTGACCTGTGATGAAATACTGCTAGGGGTTCTGTATTTGTCTGGGGCTGTATGAGTGCAGCTGGAGTGGAATCTCTACATTTCATCGATGGTATAAATGAATCATAGAGTTTATACTGACATCCTGAACAAGCAGATCCATGCTAGTGCAAATAAAATAGGACTTAATGACAATTTCATATTTACCCATATCAATGATCCAATGCATTGTGCATATAATACTAGGCAGAAGGTTTTATATAACACACTAAAATATTTGAAAACGCCGCCATAATCACCACATATCAATCCCATAGAGCATCTATGGGATTATCTGCACAAAAAATACGTAATCATAATATTACATCTAATGAAAGTTTGAAAGCCACTCTGCTAGAAGAGTAGAGTAAAATACAGCCTGCTATGACATCCAACTTAGTAAATTCCATACCAAGTAGCCTCGAAGCTATTATAAAATCAAAAGGCAATCCCACAAATTATTAAAACATTAAATATTTAGTTTATTTCCATAGTTTATTAATTCTTTATTCAACTGTACGAATACTTTTTGTGCGTCCATTTCTGCACGTTGATCTGTTTTTGTTAATATCTTTTTAAATGTTAAAGGGAATAAAATTTTGTTTATACAAAATCTATTCTACAAACATCGGGGAACATTGATTAATCATTGTTTTCCGTTAAAATGTATTACTCACATGTATATACAAAGTTTTGCTATAAATTGGTCGCTGTACGAATACTTTTTACACTCACTGTATATATCGCAGAAACTATAGATGTAGGGGAGAGGTGCTATAAAAGGGACACTTTTGTTTAGCGCCCATTTCTGACAATGTCATTATAGGTATTTAAAAAACAAGTACATCGATAGAAAGCGTGTTTATTTCCCTTGAATAAAATTATATTAAAAATTTATAAATTATAATAGAAAATAACAAAATCTTTGATTTTCAAATAAGTGGGAAGTGTCCCTTTTACGACTAGGTGGTTTTAAATGGGACATTATAAGTCATGAAAGGGACACGTTAATAAAAATAAACTTATTAAGTATTACAATTATAATTGTAAATCTTAATGATACAAAACAATGGAATCTATGAAAAACTGAACTCTTTGTACTATAAATCATCAATGTTTTTGACTGTCTTAATAGAGTGTGACATTAATCATAGCTTTAGCAGCTTTTTTAGTTATAAAGTAGTATTTTTTATAAAATTTATGTCTTACAAACTAAGTTCAACATAGGAATACCCACGTGTGTTAAATACAAGTACATATATCAAAAATCTATAAAACACTTAAATAATAAAATAGTTTAGAATTAAATTCTACTTGAACAAAAATGAGATCAATTGTACTAAAATAGGTAGGTAGGTTTATTATTAATTTTTTACGATAAAGTCTGTCGTTTTGAATAGTCACTTTATTAATTCTTAAATTTGAAATAATACGCCATCAACTAATAATTGATAATTAAAAACAATGCCATCTATGTATCAGGTGATGCACTTATAACTTTATAGGAAAGTAAAATATAGTGTCCAACAGTACATGTCTATGAGAAGGACAGTCATGAAACGATCGTCCTATTTAAGACTTGTTATGCTGTCCCTTTTAAGACTATAAGTGAATTTAATATAAAATAACTTCAAAACAAACAAATCAATCAATTAAGCTTACCTGTCAAGTATTTTCGTTTTAGTTGAATACAGGCTATTTTAATGATATAAGACTTTAACACTTTGTACATATTTTGATATCAGAAAACGACACAGAAAATCAACGAAAATTTTACTTTTACTGCCGAAAAACATCAACCGCGGATTATTACTCTGTTGCAAGTGAGACTGCAGTGAAATTTACGTCAAATGACTCGGCACTAGTGTTGTCATAAACAGGAAAATAACTTGCATGTGTAATGGGTTTAGAATTTGGTCAATTCGATTTGTCCCATTTAAGACCTGTCCCTTTTATAGCACCTCTCCCGTACCATTGGGGCAAAAAGTCCCTCAGACTGAAAATATATATTTTTTTATTTCTTTTCATAATAAGATGGCCAAAGTATAAAGTAATGATGCCAAAGTCTTTAAATACCTAGTATTTTTGTTTTAGTTGAATGATTTTTTTTAGTTTTTAGTCCAAAGTGAGCCTCTGACTTATATTTTTATTTTTTGTTAAAGAAGTCATGCTTTCCTTTCAATATTG
This sequence comes from Andrena hattorfiana, assembly GCA_944738655.2. Classification (NCBI taxonomy): domain Eukaryota; kingdom Metazoa; phylum Arthropoda; class Insecta; order Hymenoptera; family Andrenidae; genus Andrena; species Andrena hattorfiana. Next base: position 30,023,266 of record OX122892.1, on the reverse strand, counting down.
TATACCAAAAAGAATTGGTTTAATAAATACTTGTTGATTTGAAAAGAGGTTTTTACTTATTCAGTTTAATATTACACGAAAAGACATTAGCGACTTGCTACCCTATGCAATGGACTTTTTGCCAATACTTTTTGCCCCATCAGTGAGACAAGAAGTCCATTTTGCATTGACAAACATTTTGTGGTATAACTCAACAGAAAATAACTTCGTGAACGTAAAGCATAATAGATATAGTTTATACAAAATAATACCAGATATCTCTAGATTGTTACTACTAAATTTTACATAGATTTATACAAAAAACGGGACTATTAGCCCCACCCTGCCCTACCTATACAGGTGGCGACGTGGGTGCGTGCGAAGGGGGCTATGGGGTTTGGGAGGTCTGTGAAGTTGGCACCCGCAACTGCGAGTTTTTGGAAAAGAGCAATGGCATTCGTTTGTCCATCGTTTGTCCAACAAAAATCCTCGTTTTATTAATCATTCGATTCTGGAGGGTGGACAAACGTCTGCTACATCTGGGCCAGAGATGGGCAAAATATTATTGCAAATAAAAAATTGATTTCGAATAAAAGACAATAATTTTATTCGAGACTCATCAAATATAAGTAACTCTGGCTTATTTTTATTTGATGACAAAGATAAAGTCTCTTTTATTTGATACGTTATTTAAATAATTGTTTATTTAAATGCCCATCTCTGATCTGGGCAAACGAAAACCATCATTGGACAAACGATTCCATCATCTTATTTACAAAAAATCGTATTTGGGGTGCTAACTTCACAGACCTGGGTTTGGGGTGTTTAAAGATGGCGGGTTGGTGTTTACCGCGGCGTGGGTAAGTTCCCCTTCGCGTCGCTCCTTCCGGTTGCGAGCGCACACCTCGTCTGCGGGCTCTACCTGCGCTAGGGCCGAGAGAGAGAGAGAGAGAGAGAGAGAGAGAGAGAGAGAGAGAGAGAGAGAGAGAGAGAGAGAGAGAGAGACAGAGCGCTGCGACACGAGGAGGCTGGCCGGTAAACACCGTGCGCGCGAAAGAGAAGGATGGCGGGAGAGGGGAGCGAAGGGAGAAGGAGACGACGAAGAAGAAGAAGAAGAAGAGTCTCGGGATCGCGCACCAACACAGTCAGCCGAAATGCGCCCGCTCGTCCACACAGCTGTGCACCGCCATTCGGTGTGTTGCTGGTGGCTGCATCAGCTGTCGGCCTTGGTAGGGTGCAATTACCCCGGCAGAGCAGCGACGGAGAAAAGACGACCGGGAGGAACGATCCCGCGTGTTAGCGAGCGAGCAGGAGAGAGAACGGGACACGGAGTGAGCTGGAGCGCGGCGAGTCCGCGGGCTTCGAACCCACGATGGACCTGACTGCTCCGTCCGTCTGTCCCTTTCCGTCCCACTTCGCCCCTCTCCGTCCCCCTCGGTCCCTCCGCGGCTCGAGCTGGGCCCAACAGGGCCAGCGCGCTTGCACCGCCACCGATGCGATGGCGGGCACCCCGTCTCGATGCCTACGCTCTCTACGATAGACTCCTCTGCCCGAAACCGAGAACCTTTTCCTACCTTTCTTCGAGTTACGTACGTGATTACGCATCTGCAGGACGGATTCGCGCAGATTTGCATAAGGCTCCGTCAGCCTCCCTCTACTCAGCTGCCCTCGCGCTCCGGCGCGTCTTAACCTCGGTTAACGTGATCGCGGGTCACGCCAGGGTCAGCTGGACCGCGTGTACGCAAGCCCGCGCGGCGGGTTAAGGAACCCTGGCGAAGCGGGACGGAGGGACGGCCGACAGGAGTCGACGAACGACACAGCGCGATCGGACGCGTAACCCACTCGAGTCAGGGTTGAAGCCGCGAGAGGTTGACCGTCCGCGCGCCCGCATCCCGCACACGCGCACTCCTCCCTTCGCAAACTGCACCCCCCGGGGATAGATACAAAGGGCGCAAACGCACCGACGGCCTGCGCCATCACCCATCCCGATACCGTTCTAGCCACTCCAACGATCAGCCGAACTCGTTATCGCCGGCTTACTAGCATTTCCGAGGGAGAGATGCATACTCGGTGCATTGCTTACGATGTTTGGGATGGGAGCTAGATTCGCTGCCTCCCCTTGCAGAACGAGTTCTCAACAGGGAACGCATGAAATTGAAAGACAAGCTGGTCCATCGGTGCTACATATTTCAGCGCTGCGCTCTAGACCACCATTTCCGAGTAATAAATCGAAAGGCTTTTAGCTCCTGAGCCCGGTGTTTCCCACAGCAGAATTTCATTCTCCGAAATCGCCGTTCGATGATCGCGCTCGCTACTCGTCGCCTTTGACGCGGTAGGCCACCGTGGTTAATTCCCATTGCAATACCGCGTACGCTACCTGCCGCAGGCAGACGCAGCTAATTACCTACCAATTACGCGTAACAGCGCGCCTCGTCGTTACCTCGGCTCTCGACTCGCTCGCACGACCTCGGCCGAGTAGCTCGTAAAACATCCGTGTCCGAATAATCTCGGAAGGGGTGGGAGCAAGGGGATCGCGAGAGGAGACAGTGTATTCGGTTCGGCGGACGGCCGGAGAAATTGGACAGCGTTGACCGCGACGGTGTTTAGAAAAACGGGCGAAACCTGTTCCTGGTTGCGCGGCCGGTAGCAGAGGAGCGGACGGCATCCTGTCCGGGAGCGGAACGACGCACATCCTCTTTGGCTCTCCCTCGAGAGTTTCTGCTTTTCCTCTCGTCCTTCCCTTCCTATCGTGTTTTGCCGGCTTCATAATCCTCCTGCCCGCCCCTGCTCCCCCTTCGCCGTCCACTCGGTTTCCTCCCTCGGCCGGTCTCCGTTTGCTCGCCCCTCCGCCGCGCCGGTTTTTCCCTGGTGTAGTCCGTTTCGGTGCGCGCCGCGAAGCCGCGCGCGATCCATTATTCATATCAGCAGCGGGACAGAAGCACGCGCGGGTTCGTTCGGATTCTCCTGGCGTCGGGAGAGCCAGGCTCTTTGGCTCCGCTGTATGCGTGAAACGCGAAAAACTTTTCCAATGACCACGCTGGCCCGGGAAATACGCCAGGCGAGGCTGTCGACTTCTTCGCGGGGATAATAATATAATACGTGGCTGCGATGGAGCAGGTATCTCTACACCTACTAAAAATTTTATACTCCGCGCGACACCGTTCGAACGCATCGCGCCGCTTTAAAATCCCAGGCGACTCCATACGCTCACCAGTGCGCGTCCATAAAGCTCGATCGGCGCTAATCCGCCGTTCGTTGCCAGACCTGCGGGCTCGCGAATTAATTGTATGCGCGTGTACGCTCGCATGTTTGCAGCGGCGATTAACGCGCGAGCACGCGGCGGATATCGGGTCGCCGAATCGCGTTTCGCAAATCTCGCCTGGATGCCGACTACAAATGTTCCGATCGAATCTGACCGCCGCGCGGCCTTGGTCTTCCGAGTGCGCACGCTTCCAGGGCAGAAATCGTTCTCTAAAATAGTTTTGTGTCCGGAGTCCTTGACGAGGGACTGGTTGACACGGTATATACTTTCGGAAGGCCTTTGATACAGTTGATCACTCTGAGTTGCTTCGAAAACTCTCTTTTTGGGAGTTTGGTGGGTCCCTTTTAACCTGGGTTGAAAGCTATCCTACGGGGTGTGAACAGATTGTCAAGGTGTCAAATTCTCTTTCCTCTCCGATAAGTGTTACCTCGGGTGTTCCTCAGGGGTCGCATCTAGGTCCTTTGCTGTTCAATATATTTATTAATGATATCGCTGAAATTCTCTCAAACACCAACTTCCTCCTGTATGCTGATGACTTGAAATTGTTCAGAATTATCCAGGGAGTCGAGGATGCGCTCAGTATGCAGGATGATTTAGTAAGATTGGAGCAACGGTGTGGGACGAACAGGATGCAGCTGCACACGGCAAACTGTGTTGTGCTTAGTGCCTCTCGCGCAAGGTCGTGTGTGAAACACCCCTGTTACTTAAATAATGTGCTGCTTAGGGAAGTATCTGAGGTAATCGATCTTGGAGTCTGCGTAACACCCTGCTTTGACTTCAGGCCTCATTATGCGCGCTGTACTAATATGGCCATGAGGTTTAAAACCGTAGGTTTTATCTGCAGGTTTTCTAGACATTTCAGAAACATTGAAACCCTGAAGCTTTTACACGTTGCCCTTGTCAGGCCCTATGTCAAATATGCAACGTTCATTTGGAGTCCTAGGCATGCGAAATTTATAAAATCAATAGGAAGGGTGCAGCACAGATTTTTGAGAAGATTTTTACCTCACGTACTCTGGGTAATCCTATGGATAGAAACGACCATGATTATCGCCCTGCACATGCATCCCTTAAGTTAGCCACTCTTGAGGACCGAACGCATATTGCGGACATGATATTTCTTTATAAGATTATCAATGGCTTTATAAGTTGTCCTGATTTGCTGATCTTAGTTATGTTTAATGCTCCGGCGAGGAACTTGCGGTCAAGGTCTCTTTTTGTCTCAAGGCTACCGAATTATCGGTATTATGTGTGCCACCCTGTTAATAGAGCGATGAGTAGGGGAGAGTGGGGTAAAACGGAACAGCAATGTTTCTGTTAGATAAGAGCTGCGAATGAGTTGGTATCGCGTAACACGGGACCAAAGGGTCCTCACAGCATTTCGTCACAGACCATAGACCCGTGCACACGTTATTTTTCCGTTAAGAGAGTTGGAAAAATTTCCGGTATAGACGTTTCAATATTGTGTTGTACTTTTGACCACTTTACGGCACTTGGATTTCGAAAATTAATAACGGTAAATACATGGTTGGATTCTATAATCCTTACGCTACATTTTGACGTATTAAAAAGTTCTTTACCTCACGCTGAAGTGTGAATATTAAATGTTTACTAAATGACTGCATGTGGGGCAAAACAGAACACTTTTCGTGGGGTAAAACGGAACACCTATTTAACCCAATTCCACCAATCCAATTGTCTTGAAACTTTGCAGGCGTGCGTAGTTATGATAATACAAAATTATGAAAAAAAAAACGGGAGGGGTGAAAATATTAACCAGTCATCAATAAATATAACCCATAACCACAAATCCAAACGACTTGAAATCAGCCTGTAACCACAAATCAAATCAATTCGATCGATATGCAATCAGCATATAACCACAAATAAAAACTTAGAGTCTTAGACACTAAAAAGTAAGTAATAAAAAAGATATGCAAAAATTTTTTTTAAGTTAATCAATTTTATTTAAAATGCACTAAAACTGAAAAATTCTCCATGCACGTGTTGATATTTATTATTTATGTACAAATCCATGTGTATTTGGTTATTTTCAGTAATTTTTATATTATCTGGTAAAATATATTTTCTTATGTGTATAATATATATTTTTGTTATATTTTATTCGTAATAGTTATACCTAAAACATATATTTATAGTTTTTAACATAAATGAATACATTTTAAATCATAAAAATAAAGATTTTGTACGTTTACATGGTCTTCAAGTAGGTGTTCCGTTTTACCCCACCACTTGAGCGAGGCGAAGATTTCAATACCTCCGGTAAATCTTATTTTCCTTCGTTCCTAAAGATTTTTCCTAACAGTGGCTTCAATTTTCTTATAGTCTAAGGTCCACCGAAGACTCCCGTTGAAGTCTCGTGTCTTTTTCTCTTTCCGATTTTATATTATCACCCTCCAAAGTTAAGCGTTCCGTTTTACCCCACTCTCCCCTATTGCAAACCAATATTTCAGCTGTATGGACCTTTTCCTGGGCTCCCTTAATTCGTTTAGGACGCTACTTTATAGGCTTGTTAAGAACCTACACGTTGTCACTTAGTTTATCCTTTTAGGAGTAAGTATTATGCTTATGTATTAATTATTGCTTACAATTAGTGGTGCTCAGACTCTGTACATTGAACTTGTCTTTCTTTTTGTATACCATGGGAATTCCCGTTTAATAAATAATAATAATAATAATAATAATAATAAAAAAATCTTCGCCCTCCCTTGGAAACCTGAGAATTATACGAGAGGAGCGACCGTGGCGGGGAAAAGGTGATTTTATTAAGAGAATCGGTGTTTGAGCGCACGTGCACGCTCCGCGATAGCTGCTTAATTAGCCGAACTTGTGGAAAGGCGCCTATACGTGTGCGGGTTAGGTGGATTCCTCGTCTGCGTGTGCATCTCGCGTGCGCACGGGGACGGGGTTGCACGTGCGCGGTGCATAGATCGCAGGTTCGAGTGGAACGTGCGTGGCTGCGAGGCGGGTCCGCCTGTGTGCACCGCTGCTGCCCGCTCGACCGCTCGGGCCCGTCTGCTCGCGCCTCACGGTCCTCACGGCCCTCACACAAGGAAGCCCTCTGTGTGGGTCTAGAATGTGTCCTTGGCTGAAGGTGCGTTGACCTTCTGCCGTGGCCGCGTGCTGGAACTCCAGACTTCTACTTAGAGAGGGCTAAATCTCCATCCGGAGAGGCTCGACCTCCCTCTCGTCCTCCTCGGCGGCTGGGCGCCCTCCCACCGGCATCCACTCGCTCCGCAGATACGAAACTTCGACTTGCACCAGCTCCGTTTAGGAATTCTGCCGGAGATCTGGTCCCTCTTCTCTTGGTCGTCGACGCTGCCTCCTTCGTGAGTCACCTTGTCCCTGTTTCGCGCATTCTTGCTCCTGATTCTCGTGCCAGCTCTAGCTCTGCCCGCGCTCGGGCGACTTTCTCGTCGAGACACCTCGCGAGCCGCGCACTCGAGCACGTAGCGCAACTCCTCGGACTCCTCGAGGTGGCGTTTCAGCGTTATTCTCGTCGATGCATCGTCTGCTGCCGATAGGGGGAGAGAATCGGTGCCCTTTCCGCGGGAAACGCGTGGAAACGTGGCCTTTCGAGGCGAGCGCGACGCACCTATGGATGCACGTTCGCGGTGCCACGCGGCGATAAACATTTCTCTAGACTTGGAGGCTGGAGCCTGGAGTCTAGACCGCGCCGTGCACACGTAAGCGGGTTCCCTCGCGAAACAGGTACCTAAACCGCTGCTGCTGGATCTACCAGGTGCTCCTCGAAACAGAGATCGTCGCTGGAAAGGTCGCGTCTATATTCTCTCGTTGAGTCTCTATGAAGAATCCCTTCTGCTTCTACGACCTCTCTGCATCCCTCCCTCAACTTCCAACGGTATCTCTGTGCGTGAGTTGGAAAGCTCGCGCGCGAGTAGACAGCGGATAGATGCACGCAGGTGCACAAAGGCGTGTAGAAGCGCGTGCATAGGCACGCCTAGCAGCAGCGGCGTGCCTGCGACAGTGGTTTCGCGCGCAGGCACGTACCTAACAGGCTGCCAGATAATCGATAAGCCCGAGCATGCCATCCCGGTTATGCGCGCGAAATATTCCGGTTTTTCAGCCGTTCACCCGGCTCGGAAGAAATCGCCTCGCGCGCGGCTATCGGCACGCGCGATCGATCGCCCGTACGATCGCCGCCTCGCTTTTCTCTTTTCCCTCGCTGTTCCTGTCGGAGGATCCCGCGGCCGGGCAACGTTTATTCCCGGTTTTTCGTCTGTTTGCATTTCGTAGGACGGATCGGCAGAGAGCGCGGCGTGTGCGAATGAGTAAATAGAATAAACGAGCTCGCTCGTCGTGGGAACAGCTCGGCTCGTCGAGGCTCTCGTTTCAGTCCCCGGGCTGGCTGGAAAAGGTGTCTCGATTAGCATTCGCTCGAACGTCGTCGCCCGATGGTAAAAGGTGTAATGGCGTCTCGCTAATGGCTCGGCTCGCGGGATAAGAAGCCGTCTAACGCCTAATTGGCGACGAAGAACTTCCGTCGGGACTTCTTGCGTGCTCGCGCAACCAGACGCGACAGCGCGGGCGCCGCGCGTTATTTATCGAGACGGAAACGCGAGGAACATACGTCGGGGGGGGGGGGGGCAGGTAGCTAATGAACGAGGTAACTTCGTCGATCGGGCCTCATCGCGATCTTCCGTATCGTTTCCCCTGTTCTTAATGCGCCACCGATTACGGTTACCGGTAGAAAAAGGAATAGCCACCGAGCCGACGCGCGTTATCGGATCTCCATGAATCGATTCGAGCAGCTTTAACGCGACTATTCCCGATTCGCGAGCCAAGTAGTTGCAGCTGATCGTTGCTCGACCGACGCACAAGGAATTACTTTCGATAATTCGATCGCCGATACTCAGCTGCTCCAGCTCTCTCGAACGGGAAAACGCGCGGACGTTCTCGGGTTGCGTGTGCTGGCGCGTAACTCGTGGATATTACGGCGGCGCGTAGCGTTACCTGCACCATTATCACCTGACCCTGCGGATCTCTGCCGGTTTCCGAAGTAACGGACGCGCGTTGCATAATTGATCGGCCAGGGCCGCGATCTCTCCTCGAACGAAGCTGGGCGCCGCGAAATTAACGCGAGACGCCGTTCACCTTGGGTCGCGTCGCCGTTAATCGCCAGCCCCGAGCTGTGCTCCCCGGATCACGCGGAAACTGGAGCGAGCCGCGGCGGTTCTATTGCGCAAGCGTTGTTTACTATTAGCGCGACGCGCGGCGAAAAACGGTGAAAAACCGCTGGCCTCGGGGCACCGATCGCCCGGCGTCGAAAGGTGCAACGATTCTGGTTAATTGGTTCGTGAAAGGGCCGAGGCGGCGCGGTCGAGTGGAACTGGCTTTCCTTTTCCCTCCGACAGCCACGTCCCCACTTTTCCAGCGTAGCACGCCACGGAGCCTAGCCTGCCAGTCGCGTTTTACTATCGGCTGCAGTTACGCAATCGCGGATGGAGCTCACCTACGGTATATGGGCCAGGGACAGGCTCGAATCGCGCTGCGACTCGCCGAGCCGACCAGCTATGAGCGCGCCTCCAACGGCCGCGTCCCATTCCATCGCTGCTCCGTCGAATCTCGAGCGGAACAGCACCGCTTCGAGGTGCTGCGGGAGCAAACGTACGACTCGGTTCCGAGTAACGGCCACTCTGCTTCTCGGCGATGTACGTATAGATACGTTCCTTACGAACCAGGCGGCCCGGCTGCGTTACGAGCTGCAATTTTCTACGTGATTATCGCTTCGAGGTCCAGAGTATCGCGAAATTGGAGCAATAAACTCCAGCGCGCGGGATTCTTATCGAGAGGAGCGAGAGGCTGACTCACGCGCCTCTGAAACTAAGTATTCGCGGAGTAATCGAACGAGAGCGCGAGCAGACGGCGAGCATCGAGTTTCTGCGATCGAATGGAGCATGGGTTGCCCTGTAACAATTACCTGGGGATTGTTAACGCGAGGATGCGCGTCTTTTCATGGCCCTTGGTCCTGGGAACAGCGTTGAATGCCCTTCCATTATCCTCGAGTTACTAAACCTCCGACAGACACGTGTCAGGATCGCCTGCCGCGAATTCGCAAGATGAGATTGGACGCTGGGAAAGGTAGCGAAGGGTGGCAAAGGGTAGCTTGCCATTTCCTCCCTCGACGAGCGAGAAATATTCGCGGCAGCGCCACGGCAATTTTGCCGTCGTGTCCAGCGAATCGTGAACCAGCGTCGGTGTACTCGCATATCCCCGAGGCGGGTCCGTGAATTTACGAGGGCCGGCAGGAAACGTACCGCTTCCATATTTTCCAAGGAGAGCGCGTGAACGCACGCGACGAACGTCCGCGCGCATTAACAGCGCTGTTCTCAGGCTCCCGCGGACATTAGGCGAGAATATTTTCATTGGATTTGGTCGGACCGTTGCCCCTACGAACCTTTAACCCCGCCAAATTGGGAGGCAAGCTTTCTCTGTTGAAAGGGGGGTGGAGGAGCAGGGTTAGCCAGCAGGACTCGAACAGATAATCCTACAAATTATCGCGGGATTTCACGTGGACACAGAAGCGGCGCGACGTCCCTCTCGAAACCTTTCGGGTACATTAAACACTCGAAATTTCCGAGGATAGCTGGGCTGGCGCGGGAGATGGTGGCGCGTTTCGCGCCACATGGCCACGGGACAAACAGGATCCAAAAATAGGGCTGCGCTGTTGGGGAGAAAGGGCGGAAGGGTGCGACGCAGAAGGGACGCGCCGAAAACCTGTTTAAGCCTTTGCGCTCGTATTACCTTCAATCTAGCATCTAGTATAGGGGAGAGTGGGGTAATACGGAACGACTAACTTTGGCGCGTGATAACACAAAATCGGAGAGGGCAAAGGAAATGGGACTTCGGTAAGAGTCTTCAGTGGACCGTAAACTATAAGAAAATCAGACTTTGTTCATCGAAAAGTAACGTGTGCACGGGTCTATGGTCTGTCACGAAATGCTGCGAGGACCGTTTGGTCCCATGTCACGTGATACCAACTCGTGCGAATTATCTAATAGCTCTTATCTAAGAAAGACATTGATATTCCCTTTTACCCTATTCTCCCCTATAGGGGAAAGGTGGGATAGTTGATCACAGTTTTGCTTTTATATTAAAATAATAATAATGGTTTTCTTTGTTTGTATTTAATTATTTCAGTTGTGATTGTAGAGTATTCTCAATGTACCTAATTGTACAAGTTTTAGAGCTGAAAACTAATTTTAATGACTGAATTTAAACATTTTCTGGCAGTGACGTTATGCACAAGTATCCCCCACTGAAGGGGAAACTTGATCAAAACGTTAGGGAGACTTGATAAGTGAACTTCAAGAGTAAATAACACATTAACTTTCTAAAAAATATTTTTTATCTTTAATAACATTAAATAAAGGGAAAAAAGAAAAAGAAAATAAACAAACTTGAAAGAATTACTGAAAAAATAAAACCAGAAAATTAAACTCTATGAAATGAAACAACATAAATATATTCTTAAATGACATTTCCCTTAGATATCATCTGATTAAGATGATGACGAAGAAAAGATTTTCCATCTCACTTTTTTTGCCGCATTTTTCTGTTTCATTAGCCGTTCTATGGTTCTCTTTGGGGCAATTTCAGCTGTTCAAGTATCCCACTCCACACACCCATCGAGTGTCCCTCAATGCACTCGATTTGAAAAAGAATAAAAATTAAACTTACCTTAAATATTTTGATCAATCAATAAGTAGCATTAATAAAGCAGAAATTGCTGTTTTTACTTAATATATTTTAAATCGTCGAAAACCCAACATTCACTCAAATAGGTGGAAGAACAAATTTTGGCTGCAAATAAGATCGAAGCTTCTAACAACATTATTCTATGCTCCTGAAAGAAAACTGCAACGTCAAGTGTTGTAATAATGCAAACATTAGCACGATAACGTGACAGCAGGCACAAATTGCCAATACATTAAATAAAATACTGATGTGATCATGTATCCCCGCTGATCAACTATCCCGCCTTTCCCCTACAGTTTCTTTTCAGCGAACCGTCTCGACTACCCGCGACTGAGAATCCGACAGAAAGCTAGCGCGACGTCGCGTTTGATCGAGCAACGAAGGTACGGGTGCGGTGACGAGGCCCTGGTAACACCGATGACCGAGAATAGACGCGAATGAAGGAGATATTGAGCAGGCGAAGCGACGCGCGAACGCGTACCTCGCAAAAGCTTAAACAAGACTTACGTCGGCGAGTTCGCCGCCGGTCAGAGGCGGCCGAAACGGTGGAAGAGCTGCGAGGGCGCAATAAACGTAAAGCCCGCGGTGGCGGAACGCCAGCAGACGAAACACGAAACACGAAGCACGAAACACAACGTCGCATTGTGTTCGCCGGTAGGCCGTTAACCCAGGTCAGCAACTGCGAATCCGTAGTCCTCGGGTGCGCTCCTCCACTGCTTTCTTCGTCCTCGTTCCCCGACATCTCGACCGCGTCGACCATCTACACGCGAGTACAACGATGTGACGCAGTTCCGGTCGCGGGCCGGAAACCAGCCGCTCCGCTCCCGACACGCTTCGCGAGCCGTGCTGCGTGTCGGTGCGCACCGCGAATCCTCTCGGCTTTTTTCCTCGCCGTTGAAACCGCGCTTTGAGTAGCCGCGTCACCCTGGACCGAACGGCGATCATTTGGATAAGTACCTACCATTCTCGGTTCAGCTCGCGAGAATCGCGACATCGCGGATTGCGCGCAGCCACGCGGAACGACGCGCTCGGTTAATATCGTCGTGAAACGCAATTAACGACGAATCTCTTAGCGGTCGTGACGGGGAGCAGCAGCGTTCGAGCCCGGAGGCAGAGACAGGCGGGCTGTAACGTTGGCGCGCGCATTAGAGCAGCGTATTCAAAGTGTAGCACTGTCGTAATCGCTTGGAACTGCCGGTTAAATTATGTCTACGGTCGGCCGTACGAGCAGCCAGATATTTAAGCGTGTCCCTCTCCCTCTCTTTCTCTGCCTCTCCCCTTTTCTCTGGTTCCTGGCCGCGTTTAGTTGCCTCTCTCGCTCACCCTCCCTCGTTCCCCCCCGGCTCGATGTCGTTGTCGAGCCTCGTAGCCCATTACGAGTGCTCGAGTATCTCACGAAGTACGTGTACACCTACCCCGGTCGCGGCCGCTGTCATTCGAACGAGATAGCAGCGGCTTTTTCAACAGCCACGTTAACCCTAACTACTTTCTAGCGGCGCGGGGGAGTGCACTCTCGGCCTTTCGATTCCCGGCGAAAAAGAGTACCTAAAGGAGAAATAAAGTGGCATCGATGCAAGCCGCTGCTCGCGAGGTTGCCTCTCGAACGGCGCGCCTCGATTCTCCTCTTTTCCCCCGCGTTTGTCGGTCGCTGCACGCCGATTCGGCTTCCACGGTGACGATCCGCGGCGACGTGGTGGAGCTGGTCGATTCCCAGGTGGTTTCTGCCACCTCCTCGAGGATTCGTAGGAAGCGCGTATAATGGGGAGGAAAGGAAGCTTGAATAGGACTTTTGTCTCGCTTCTGGGAACTGTGGCTTTCGAGATGCGTTCGGGTGTAACTTCTCCCTTGAAGATTCCAAGCTGCACCGTTTGTTGTTGCGTGGTCGGCGCGCTTCCTCCCGGCAGACAGGAGCGTCGCCCCTTCGGAGGGAGCGAACGAGTAAGCGGAATCGGCGTAACCGACGTGGTCGTCAAAGAAAGGTGCAGTGACACAGAAACGAAGGGAGAGAAGCAAAGGATGCGTCAGACTTGGAAATAAAGAGGAGGCGTGGGCCGTGCGCGCGAGCGAGCGAGGCAGGAGAGGGGAAAGGTGAGAGGGAGAGAGAAAGAGAGAGTGAGGGGGGGGGGGGTGATCGTAAATGGACGCGAATGGGAGGTTATCGTGAAAGCCGGCTGTTCTGTGAATGAAGCACCCACTCCGATCCCGTCGCGGCGTGTACAGCTCGGCCGACCGACGAACTTGCACGTATTTGCATTCGATTAAAGCGCGTCTCACGGGTGCACCGGCCGGAGTCGATGCACCTTCGACCTTCCGCCGCTCTACGCCGAATCGATGCCCCGTGGCTTCTTCAATCGCTAAAGATTCCTTTCGTCCCACGATCTAACAACGAACATGGACGAGCGTGATTCTAAAGTCGACGCACTCCTCCGGTACCAAAGCGTATAATTATTCTAGAGGTATCGAAGAATTCAGTGTCGAGGAGGAAATTGGAGTAGAGCCTTGGTAAAGTCGAGGTACCTAGGGGAGCTCGATGCATCGAGCATAAAACCATAAAGAAAAGTGGAGGACCGCTTATAGCAAACGACTTGGAATATACCACGTAGAGGCGATCTCTATGCATAAGTTTAGGATCCACAGCCTCCTCCGCCTTCACTCCTCCGCTCCTCGGGGAGCTGAGAGCTCAATTGTGTGGGTCGCGCGACCCCAATCGCGTGGGCGTCGGAGCCGTTCTCCTCGAAAACATCGTTTCTCGATATCCCGCGGAAGGACCCTTCCCTCTCGGGTTATCCTTTCGCGAGGCGGTCGATACCCTCACCGAAACCACCGCGTCTAACCCGTCCGGTGGGCATCTTTACGGTCCGGAGGAAGGTGTCGGGATGAAGTTCTCCAGTTTACTTATTCGCGGTGCGAATATATGGTCGTGTAAACCCAATGGTACTTGACTGCCAGTCGTCGTTCATCGCGTTAAACCCTTTGCATTCTTACGAGTGTATTTTCGCTGGCAATCACCTGTTTGGTCCTCGCGCCGCGATTTACTGGATGGCCAGCGCGAAGGATGAGATCCACGGCGACCGTTTGTTTCGTATGATCGCCGAAAGTCGAGGCGAGTGAATTTCGCGAGATCCAAGCGCGAACAGCCGCAGCGAGGACACGCTGATCGGGATCCTGGCCGCTGGCAGAGCCGCTTAAGGAGCTGGAGCGCGCGCGGCCGACAATAAAACCGGCACTTTAAAACTCGTTTAGCCGACGCGCGCTCGCGAATAAGGATACCGGTGCAACCTGCTCGCGATTTTTGCGCCCCGGCCGCGGATCCTTCCGAGGGAAGCGAGGGGCGTAGGAAAGGAAACGGGAGCGTCGAAAGCGAGGCCGCGGACTCAGCCGGCGTGATATAACGCGACGTAATATCTGTGATCGCGGCAGCCTCGGCTAAGCGAGCCTCCGAGATCCTTGAATCGCGTGCTCCGAACCAGGGACGTCGCGCGGAATGCACGCACGTTTCAAACTCCTCGAGCTTTTGCTTCTTCCTTTCGAGGAGCTTAAGTTTGCCAAAGATGGCGCTGGAAATTGGAGAAATGGGATCCTCGGCGCATCCAGAAGGGAGGGGGGGGGGGTGGCTTATTGTGACCGCGACTGAAGTAATTCAAGAGTTTTGTGAAAAGAAAAGAAAACTCGATTTTATTCTTGAAATAAATTCTTATTTATTTTATTTCATTTTATTAATGTCAACTCTGCTCCCGCCAAGATTAAGGGGTCTCCCTACCTTGACGGACGAAAAATGATGCAAACTTTGGGAATTTTTTAAAAAAGAATTTTTTCTTTTATACTTAAATAGTATAAAATTATAATTAAATATAATTATTCGGAAGCGTAAAATTTCTATTTTCAGATAACGTAACAAGAATCTGCATTTGTTAAAGGAAATGTTTTACATTAATTAAAGCATTAAATTGTTCATATGGCCCAGTAATTAAATGAAATTCCTAGCGTGTCCCAGTCATTAATTATCAGTGTCCCAATTATTGAATATATATTTAATTTAACTATTTCTATCAGTTAATGAAAAGAAATTAATACGGTAATATTTTGGGGTAATAAAAACATTTTATTTAAAATACATTTGTGTTAAATCTTCTGCATGACTTTATGTCTGGAAATGATTAAAAGTATGTTATAAAATTTTAGGTTATGCTAATATCATGACGAGTTTAAGATTAATTATCCTAATAATTCTTAAACAGTATTATACTTTTGTCTAGTTATTATTAACGTAAATATATAGGATACAAAACAATACTTCGGTACAATAAATGTTAATAATTTTAAAACTTCACTGAATACCGACGTCTGTACCAGTGTTTATATAACCATTAAACACGCGTTTAATAACTGGTCCGTGACATGTTATCGTGTACTATTGGATACACGCAACAATTTCAATATTAACCCTCGGACACCGGATGCTCGAGCAGAGCGCGAGATCCGAATGCCGGGTCATTTTGACCCATATTGTTACAGCGGACGAGCTACGGGCCGGGTCAAAATGACCCGGCATTCGGTGTGCGAGGGTTAAAAACCAAAAATTATTAAGAGATCCAAATAATTTTCAATTCTTCAATATATAATAAATCCACAACAACTGTACTATTTAAAAAATTATAAAATAATAATTAATTACAACCTTAACAAAAATATTCTCTCGCTTGCTTGAGCCATTAGGTGAGAAGCGAGATTGAAACTGTCGAAGCTTTACTGTACAATAATATTTTTGCATGATATAACTATTCAGTTATGTAAGCTTATAATTGTGTCTATATAAAGCTAATACATTTTGCAATTATATTTCGAATAGTTTAAACGTTGCAAATTAGTAAAACTGTTATTATTAATAAGATTTTTTCTCGATTTTTAATTATTGGGCCATGTTTAAGTACTGGGACATTTACCTTACATCCAGCTTGGTGGCTTCATTTGTCAATCTTTAGAGAATATGAAAAAAAAATTGTATACAGAAGTAGTGGTTACATCCGGAGTTACAGTGTTTCAAATAGAGCGCCTTACAAAAATCATATGCGCATTGTTAGCATAAAATCAGCCGTTCTCTTAAAATCAGCGGTTTCTGTTAAAAAAAATCCCAAATGTCGCGCTTCTTTTCAGGCCGTCAAAGTAGGGAGACCCCTTAAATCCTGAGTGCGCCACTAAATGGGATCGTGTGACGGTCGTAGATCCTTTTGTACGATTTATGCGAACCTCCTACTTTTATGGAAGCTTTGGACTTAAACACTTCGAGTTTCGATAGTAGGGATGCACCTACGCGTTGTAAAGGTGTTGCTTGAACACTGGAATTTGAACACCCCCGAAGGTAATGACTCCCACGGATTACCGACCGTCCTCGGTCATACCCAGGCTTGCTATTCATTTGTCAGGTAACCTTTCGCTGAACAGTCCCTGGCTCTGGATTAAAGCTGGGCGAAGCGCAAATTACGGCACAATTAAGCGGGTTCCTTGTGAAAATCGAACGATACCTGGACACGAGTGTACCTGCGTTATAATGGAGGTTCTCGATGGTTCGAGAGCGAAGAACGATGTATCGCTGCTCTGGATTCGCGTGCTAGCTGGCAATCGTTGGCCGAGCAGGAGGAAAAACGACGTCGGAATCCGCAAATAAATGGCCCGTCACGTGAGCCACGCAACCTCACGCGTGCACCTAGCATTCTTTCTGTGCGTCGTGGCGAGTACAGGTGCGACTGGCCGTGTCTTACGATTTGTCATGTGTACGATGGGGTACCGTTACCGCTCCAAAGAAACCACGAAACTTCTGACGCGAGGGGCATGGCCCCGAGGAAACTGGAGAGTCATCTGTACGTACACAGAGCTCTTTCCTCCTTTCCTACGAGCGTCGTTTATTTGAATTAACTACGGTGAAGTGCTCGGGGTATTGAATAGAGGGCTCTATCCCCCCGGGGCAGAGGGGGGAGAGAAAGCAGGGCGAAGCGAGGAGCGAAGGAAGAGGAGGGCCACCCACGTCGCGCGAAGGACTCAAAAGCAAAACAGCCCGCTGGCAGGACGACGCTCTCGCAGCCTTTCCGTGGCCGAAACGAGAAACGACACCGACAAAAAACTTCCCCCGTCCGCGGCGGGGCGAAAGGGCCGCTCGCGCCGTTTGTTTTTCTCTTTAGGGCTCCGTCGTAAAGGAAGCGCGAGAAAGGGGTCGCCGTAAGATCTATGATTCCCTCGCTGTACAGCCACGACACCCGCCTCTCGGCGTCGCCTTGCATAGTCTATTTCCAATTAGTCGGAACAGCTTTTTGCGAAACGGCGGTTTTATCAGCGCGCCACGATCAGCTGGAATCGCGATCCATAACGACTCTCGCGTACGTCACAGCGCGTTAACGCGCGATAAGTATCTCGCCAGATATCGAACGGCCCGAGCATTTCCTCCCCAGGCATTGTGCAACGCGGCGTTGCGGACAGCCGCTGGATTTAAACTGTACTTCGTTGCTTTCTCGATAAGTTTCACTCGAGTGTCGTGCTCCCTTATCGTGTGCTCCTACTCTTCTTTTCTTCCAATGCGCCCTCAAAATCTATCTCCTGAACCACCCTTCACACTTTCAATAAAATCTAGTCGCGGAACGCCCCTTGTACGATATTTATTTATTTATTTACGACACATTCTTGTCAAATAAGGACGTGCTTAGAGCATCGGGAGAAAGGGGGCACGATAGAAATCTTTTGAATTTTAAAATCTAACTGTTAGAAACACTTTGTAGCCAAATTATCGGAAATGCTTAAGAAATCATACTTTGCGTTGATCACCCTGTATAAGGGGGCCTAAAAATCGTTTAATTGCCTAGACCCTGGGGCCTCCAAAGGTCTTAATCCGGCCCTGAGTCTAGGTGACACAACCTCCGCAGGCAAGAATGACACGGTGTTTGCGAAAGAAGAAAGCGAAAAGTATTTGTAAGCATGAGTAATTTCCGAGCCGAGTACATTGCACTTAAAAGCAGCTATTAAACCCGAGCCTCGCCTTCTTGCATTTACATTTATTACGATTTTCTGTTTCCTTTTCCTTTATTTCCACTTCCCACTTATACCCTTTGTAAACGTATACAATGTGAGTGTAATAAAGACCCAATAATAATAAATGAAAAGAACACCGAAGGGTCGAACGGCATAGAATCGCATGCCGAGGCCCGCGAAACATTTTCCCCTGTTCCTTGCGCCGTGTCACGCGACCCGTCCTCGGCTTCGCCCCCCCAGCACCAGCACCACGCCAATAACGTTTGTTCTTCTCTTTCTCTGTTGCAGGTAAGCATCCCCGGGCGACCAGCTCGCCTGCAATTGCGGCAAATTGCCAGGAGGATAAGTAAAGCACGTTTCACGCTCGCCGGCAGGTTCGCACGTATCTCGTTCCCCCTTTTCTTTCTCTTCCCGCGACACTAGCCTGACTGATTCCATATTTATCGCCTTTCGCGAAATACAAATGAAAATACAACCGAGGAAAGCAGCGACGAGTCCCTGAATCGAAGTCCCGGAACGGGCGACCCCTCGAAAGGGCTCGATTTCCGTCGGGCAGCGGGAAATAAAGGTGGCGTGGAATAGAAACGAGGCTTTAATTACTCAGAGTGACCCGCGCCGTCTGGCGTCCCGTCGTCCTCCTCGGTCAGCGGCACGGGGACAGCAAGCCTTTGACGGGTTCGTGTCAGCGCCGTTGAAATTTTAATCAGAGCGCTCGCTCGCCTTCTCCCCGACAAAGCGCGTAGCCTAGCCTCCCCCGAGATAGAGCCGCGATAAGCAGGGACGTCGGCGAAACGGTTTTCTCCTCGCGTTCCTACGCGTCGATTCGCTTCGCGAACGATCCCACGAGTGGACGGATTCTTGCGTGCCCCGAGGGTCGCGTGCTTCGGCCTCGAAATAGCTCCGTTTCGGCCGTCACGCTTTTTATCTCGTGCAGCACTCGGCCGAGCCGATAGGTTCCGCGTCGCCAAGGAAAATAAACCGTCCGGAAGATCAGCAGACGCGGAAGCGGGATGGATGAAGGAGAACGGCGAACGAAGGTCGATAGGCCTCTGCGGAGTTGGCTAGCCTCAGCTCCGAGACATAGTTCTCATCGGTCATTTCGATTTCCCTTGGAATGGACGGTGCTCGAGAGGGCGCGATAAAAATGATTCGCGAACGGTCGGCGGACGGGACGCGGTCCCCTCGGTGGCAAGTCGATCGCACCAATGTTTCCAGTCGAATTGACGCCGCGAAATCGTCGACGATGAGGCTGGTGAAACGTTTTCGCGTCGCGACGACCACCGGCGACCACCGCCGCGCGAATGTTTGATTTACAAATCGAACGGTAATTCGTGCATTCTCCGAGCCTGTCCTAGCAGAACGCAGGCACAAAGGGCCGCAGAAACTGCCGCCCCCGTGCCACCGCGACTTCATCCCCCGAGGGAGTCCCTTTGTGTTTGTACACCGGTCTTCCTCTGCTGGCTTCGCTGTTTTCGTTGCTTCCACTGGCTGCGCGAGATCGATCGAATATGTAGCTCGAAACGACGAAGCCGTTTGATCCGGGCGAGAGCGGCGCTGGGAAACGTCTCGGGGTTTGCTAGCGGTTCGCCGATCTACTGGGTATCGCACGCTCCAGCGGCCGCGAAAATGAATTGTTATTCGGCGTTGCTGTTCGACGGGGAATTTCGTCGGTTTAGTGGAAATGAGAATTTCTTCTCTAATGGAAGATGCTTGTAGGGGAAAAGTAATTGGAATATTAATTTTCATATTCCGCCTAGGTAGTTCGGGGATGCAAGTCTGTTTTATACCACTTTTCGTAAATCGAATTTTGTGAAGATTGTACTACTGCGAAGTAGCCAGAAAGTAGCAATAAGTACCAGCTTATTTGATCTTTTCGCCATATCTCGCTTCACACTCAAATGTCGTTTGGGTGCTCCAAATAATATACTGCGATATGCTTTATCTTTGATCCATTTTAACCTAAGGTAAATCAGGGTGACGCGGTCGACCTAATATAAAATGGCTATTAAAACTAATACAGATACTACTTATTTTATCAGAACAAACTTAATATGTTCAGAATTTTATGCCGATTCAGAAAATCGGGTTGAAAACTGAAGTCATGACATCTGACCACCTCTCCCGAGGTGCCGGGGGAAATGGTTTTCGTCGTTGGTAGAGACAACTCACATAATTATTCATGGAAAATTAACGAAGGAGAAAGCAAAATTATTTATGAGTGAATACAACTACAGATTCATTGATATTTAATTTGTTTACGCTAAACAAGTAAAGAACACATCAAAGATAAAGCGAACTACCTACCGGCGATTAGCAAGGCAAATGAATACAAAAGTGGATAAATAAAATAAATAAACAATACTAATAATAAAATAATGATAAAAAATAAAAATAAACAAAAATAATAAAAAAATCATAACTCGACCATCTCACCTTTCTGCAGCGAGAGATGGTCTTCTCGTTAGCTTTGAGAGGAAGAATTAATATGGCCAAATACTTTGGCTGAATTGTCCCTCGATATCTCTACTATCTTATTATCCTAAACATTAAACGAAAATAAACTTAGAAGTATATTTTAAATACGATTCTATACACCGCTGTTTGACAAAAGAGGTTAAATGTAACCTCAATTTACCTTTTATAGCCTATAAATCCAGAAAAACACAGAAGGAAGCAAAATAACTCTATTCATTCAACGGTTTGGCCTCTAGAGAAGTAATTGGTCTGCACTTTTACATATAGAGTCTGAAATATAGCGACCCGACCAACTCTCCGGCTCGACCGCGTCTCCCGGATTTACCGTAGATGTTTTTTTTCGTTCTCCCGTTTTTGTTTTGTTGCTCTGAAGATGCAAATCCACGATGAGACAAAAATATCGTGTCTCACTAGAGACTTTAATCTCACGAGACAATTATTTGATTATTTTTTTAATATTTTGTCATTAGTTTCATGAATTTAGACTCTCACAAGTTTCGTGACAAGTTTCTTGATATATTCTCAAAAATTTCATCTCTCGCGACTACTTCTATTATTTACATTTAGTTGTTGCAGAGATTTTTGTCAAATGATAGAAAAGTCTCATGTAAAATCTCATCGTGGATTTACACCTTTATTTTATATACCCAGCATCATCTGTCTTAACCGGTTAACTGGCACGGCTTTTTCTACTATTCGTGCCCAAACTGGCAACATCGAAAAATTAAGTGAATCACACAAAATTTGGTATACAGGGGTACGGGCGACCCCAAAAACCCCTAAATACAATTTTTCTAAATCCCGATAAAATTTTAATATTTGTGGCAGCTATTTTGGGTCGGCCATTTTGAGTCTCCCATATTAAATTTTACAATTCCGATGCCAAATTCAGATTCAGCGACCCCAAAAACCATTACATACAAAGTTTCATTCAAATCGTTTGAAAATCAAAAAAGTTATTCGATTTGATCATATATGATACATAAGCAGAATAGGCCAGATTTTTTTTTGATCATATATGATACATTGCCAGTTAACCGGTTAATGTTTTTATTGTTTTTTTTTTTATATATCTTTTTACTCCTGTACACTAAAAGGAATCCTTTCCCGTTTACAAACAATAAATATCAGGTCTGACGGCAAAGCGGCTGCAAACTCACCCCGAGATTCCTCCGAGGGGGAGGGTAAAAAGATTTCCTCCGGCTGTGTTCAATTATCGACACCCCTGTCGAGTAAACAACCCCCTACCCCGCGAGGGAATCGCGCTGGCCAGTCCGAAAGTTTCGGCCACGGAGGACCCTCTGTTCCGAAATCATTCCCCTAATTAATCCCCGTTTAGAGGATCGGTTTGTTTAAGCTCTCGGCCGCGGGGACGGTATGGAAATTAGTCGAGTCGCGTGATTGCTTCGTCGTCGCGCGAATATTCTCGCTCGCGATGCGTGGTCGGTGTTGAGGATTAATTCTGCGAATGTCACTTACAGATCCAACACTTTCCGACCTCGCCTTTAATCGTTTCCGAGTACAGAGAGGAAGAGGGCGTTCCTGATCGGAAAATGAGTGAATTAAAAAGTGGAGCGACCAGCGTACCTCAGTCAGAATACTTCCAACTATTTCTGTCCCCTCAAAGGTCCTCGTTACGTACGATTTACGAAGGCGTGCGAGCCGAGGCCCGTGGCCCGTGAAAACTGAAGTAGGAAGGGAGGAAAAGTGGGCAGGCGGAAGCGATCGCGGACGGCCGGAAATGCCCTTGCGTTACGTCGAGCTTCGAGAGAGGAGCAGCGCTGAAGAGAGCTTGCTCGCTCGTCACGCACGTGCGTACCGCAGCGACTCGCGTGTGTGTTGTTCTCTCTTTTTCTCTCTTTCCACTCGTCTCCCTCTGCTGGATCCTCTCCGTCCTCCTTCCTCCCCCCGAGTAGCAGACAGGTCGAGCTCAGAGAACGTGTACATCTGAAACAGTGCCTCATCCGAGCTATCGTGCATTGCCACCGAGCATACCCAGTGTTCCTGAAACTGCGAGCTTCGGGTACGCAAAATGGCACTGCCATGCATCACGCCAATCTTCTCTGAAAGCTCCAGAAAACAGCAAAACAAACATCCCCAAACCCGAGTACCATAATCAAAGGTACATAACAACTCTGTTTGGGCTGAGATCACCGTGGCGTAAAGGTATTCAGGATCGGGCCGGAAAATTCGCCAGGAAATCGCTGGACGAGCGTGGGCCCGTGTTTGTACTCCGCTCGTAAAATGTGTTTACAGAGGGCCCGAGGTGGTCCCTGGTCGACTCGAAGACAATACGCCGCGGATATTTGCGTCCGAACTCTAGCCCGTAGAATTCCGAACAAATTTGTCGGGGCCCGCTCGCCCGTGGTAGTATATACAGCAACTTGTTTCCCGTTCCGGCCCCGGGGGCCCAGTCGCAGGTTTTTCTACCTGAGTCCTCTGGCGCGCATACAGGGTGACTCAACGCTTACGAAACGATGGTAGGAAGGGAGCGCGCGGCCCTACAGGACACTGCCAGGATAAACGGACCCTCTCGGTCGCAGCCACCCCTCTAGCCCTGCTCTGTACCCTCCCCGCCAGCGTCCACGCCACCGCCAAGAAACCCTCTTCACCCCGTCACGTACGCACCACCGAGGGACCCCTACAAATTCGGTTTCCATTCCAGTCTTCCTCGTGCCCCGCTATGGGATAGATACGCGTCGAGGGGTCGCGGACGTGCCTACGATTTCCTAGCGCGAACCCAGCGCGGTCGTTCCAGTCGCCAGTGTTTTCTATCGGCGGTCGTAATCGCGCGCGCTCCTATTCTCCGCGATCGTCACGTCGTCCTTCTTGGGCCTAGCTTTTTTCTCGACCGAGTTTTCTGTGCCAGTTCGGGGAAGTGCTAGTGGCGGGCTAGTGCCTAGGATCTTGTGCCTCTGAACGCCTCGGCGAGAGTGGTCGAGCGATATCGTCGAAGACGCCCACGTGTCGAATGCAACAGTTCCCCTCCGTCCTTTCGACTGTGCTCGAGTGAACGGAAGTGCGCAATCGAGGAGGTTTTTCGGTGGTGCATGCGCGAGAGTCACTCGCCGGAGTTTTTCGCTACTGGATTCGAAACGGCGATCGCAGGACGCTAGCTTTTTCGAGGCTCGAGTCCCGTGAGTTTCCACGTTTTCCACCCTGTTGATGGATGACGAGAGCCAGCTGTTTCCGAAGAGGGTGAGCCATTTCGAAAGGTTGCCACGAGTTGTCCCATCGATCGATCGTGCCATATAAAGGGTGGACGAAAGCGAAGGGCTCTTTTCGTCCCCGTAATTCCAGGAGGACTCGTTCAGGATATTGGTATGGTTCTAAAGTAGGTGCTCGCCTCTCTGTTATTAAATCGCCTTCCAAGGAGCCAGGTTATTACAAAATATCGAGAAACGCGTGTTTTGAAACGCGATCAAAGTTCGTGGGGAAAGAGGGCTCAGTTCTTTCGATCAGTGACGAATGTTTTTCGTGGAAGACCGGGAATCGTTCGATCGAGCTTAGGTCGCGTATCGACGAGCAGGAGATTTTGAATCCACGATCTTTCCAAGGAACAATGCGAGCCCTAACCCTCGTTTTTCCAGCTACCCTAAACCAATAATAACACCCCCTCCAGCTCAGGTCGAATCTTCTTTTCGGAGCGCGTTTTAAGGAAGCGCAGCTGCTCCCGTGGCCGTTTCTTCTCCTTTTTTCTATTTTTACCAGCATCACCCCACACACGAGTCCCGTCTGCTCTTCACAATTTCCCCGAGAGCTCCCGCAGCTCGAGGACGCGTCCCTCCGGCCGTACAGGCTCTCGGCTGCTTCCTACCAGCGATTGAAACTTCGAGAACGCGCCAGAGTCTCGGCACAACGTCCCCGCTCATCCCCTACGAGTAGGCTTCGCGCGCGACTCGGTGGATAATGAAACAGACGCCAGGCTTGGGGGGTAAAAACCGCGCGTTTCGTAAGGTCTGCGCGGAGAGGGCGAAGGGATGGTCAGCAGGAAGGTATCCATCGTTGGCGCTCGGCGTGCTTGGAAATTCAAGGGCTATCTCACGATCTTCCGGGTCCTGACCCCGTGTAATTCCGAATTCGTGGCACGCCGAGGCCGCTGAGGAAACGTAACTTCCTTTCTCCGCGGGCAACCGCGTTCTTTACTATATCGGCAACGTGACTCGGAACGCCGGCTTCGGATACCCTTGCGCCATCGAGTTTCGTTCCTCTATTATCTTGGCTTGCTCTACGCGGAATCTTTTCCCTCGTCTCCATTTCGATGCTCTTTTAACGGGGCCAGCTCCTTTCTCCTCCGCCAGCGTACGCTCGCCCGAGAGCGTAACACTTTCCTTCGGATAAAAGCGAGCACGATTACATAACGAACGTTGCCGCGCGACCTTTCTGCGGATCAGAGTGGATTTGAATTTTAAACCAGCCCCGCGACGGTCGCGAGGCATCCACCGCCCTCGCTACCGTCTGCTCTAACCTCGCAGCGGACGCTCTCTCTAGCTGTCCCCGATTCCTTGCTCAAACACGGACGACCAATGTCCACGTGACCTTACCGGATCGATCGATCGACCGTGGCTCGAGGATACGTTGTCCGGGGCAGTCGGCGAAGAACCGACTTCCGGATACGTCGACCGTTCTTCCGATAGCTCGACCGATACTTCCGAAGTCAACCAGATCGATTTGCTCTTCGCCAGCTTCGCGGAAATCCTGCGTTCTTGGGTATACCTGCATAGCTATGCGCACAGGGATTCCATTGCTTACTCTTCAGCGTTCTTAACAGGTTATTTCTTACGTAGAAAGAAGCGCACAACTTTCTTTCAAGATTTACTAACGACCCAACTCTCAGCGAGACCGATTAAGCACCGATTCCCCGCGCGAAAGGAGGATGTAACTTTCGAAGTTGCCTGCGCGACAATTTACCCGTCGGCCTTTGCGAGTCGCGGAGAAAATTCATGTCCGCTGTTCCAAGGGACGCGCTCGAGTTCCCGTGCTCCTTAAATTCGAAAGTTTCCTTGAACTTGGTCCGCGAAGGCAGACTGAACTGACCTTCGAAGCGAGACTCGCCGAGGAAGTTTCAGGGAAACACGTGCAATTGCACCTTCAGACCGGCGTGGGCCGCTGAATCAAGCTAACGAGCGATTCACGCTAACGAGAATTGTACAGGGGAGCGAGTTTATTGCTGTGTAATTAACCGCTCTGCAGGATCGCGAGGATTCTGGGGAGGAGGGCGTTCGGAGGACTCAGGGTATCGCGCGATCGTGGAGTAGATCTTCCAAGTAACCCTCCGCCTTTATCGTTCCCGGAGGATTCCGCTCCCCAACTTCAAACTTGGCCAATTTGCGCGTTATTTCTTTCTTTCCTCGCTACTGCCGAAGTTGGGTAATATTTTCGATTCATAGATTCATCCAGGGGCCACTTTTTCTGCAACCTTCTCGTTCCCCAACGAAACGCTCGTTGCCGATAGGGCGACCACCTTTCTGGCTGTTTTTCGTTCTGCGGTTTCCCCGCGGGCCGCGTTCCAGCTGTTCCTAAATCGCGTGCGCATTGTCCATTGACTGCCTGTTACCAGGCCCACCTTCGGTAGACTCTTGGGAGGAACGAATGCGTTATAGAAATCGAAGCCAGATCGTCTCGCGACGAAGGCACACGCGGAGGTCGTCGAACGTGCCCGGGTTAGGTGAAGTAGGAATTGTTGGACTGGTGACGCGGGTCTTCCGGATCACCTGCCCGTCCCTGGCACACTGGATATTCCAGCCAATGGCAAGGTTCGTCCTGACGACAATGAACTTGCGCGGAAGTTTTGCGGCAGGGCCGGCGGCTGGGAGGGGTTCAGGTCGCTCCGAACCGGCGCGACGGAGTAATGACACCAGGCTCTCTCTTTCTCTCTCCCTCTGTCCCTTCCTCTCTCCGGGTCCCTCCGTTTCTCTCCTCTCGCTGTTCTCGGTGGCAGCGCGCGAAGTTTGGGACAAGGTTAGTGTGTCGAGCCCGAAACACACTCGATTTGGCGAGCCGCAGAGGGGCAGGCTGGGGGATGCAAACGGAGATAGGGGGAGAAAAGGGGGAGACCGGAATAACGTGTTTATAAAGAAAGGGCCATCGAAATCGAGCTTGATAGTCCTTTTTGCGGGGTGGCCGCGCGCGAGGCCCGCCACCATATTTCTGCCCCGACGCGATAATTATTTTCCCAAGCGATTCGTACGACGGCACTGCGTAAATTTCTTCGCCGCATCATAATCTAGGGTAAATCCGGGAGACGCGGTCGGGCCGGAGAGTTGGTCGAGTCGCTATACTCCAGACTCTATGCGTAAAAACGCGTTAAAGTACAGCCCAATTACTTCTCTAGAAGCCAAACAATTGAATGAATAGCGTGACTTCGGTTCCTTCTGCATTTTTCTAGATTTACAGGCTATAAAATGTAAACCGAGGTTACATTTAACCTCTTTTGTCAAACAACGGTGTACAAAATCGTATTTAAAATATAGTTCTAAGTTTATTTTCGTTTAATGTTTGGGAATAATAACATAGTAGAGATATCGATGGACAATGCAGCCAAAGTATTTAGCGATATTAACTCTTCCTCTCAAAACTAACGAGGAGACCATCTCTCGCTTCAGAAAGGAGAGATGGTCGAGTTATGATTTTTTTACTATTTTTATTTATATTTTTATTTTTATCATTATTTCACTTTTGTATTCATTTGCCTTGATAATCGCCGGTAGGTAGTTCACTTTTTCTTTGATGTGTTCTTCACTTGTTTAGCGTAAACAAATTAAATATCAATGAATCTGTAGTTGTATTCACTCATAAATAATTTTGCTTTCTTCTTTGTTATTTTTCCATGAATAATTATGTGAGTGGTCTCTGCCAACGACGAAAATCATTTCTCCCGGCACCTCGGGAGAGGTGATCAGATGTCATGACTTCAGTTTTCAACCCGATTTACAGTAAATATCGTCTTAAAGCAAATATCGATCAGTTTTTCTGAATCGCCATAAAATTCTGAACATATTAGGTTCGTTCTTATAAAATAAGTAATATCTGTATTAGATTTAATAGCCATTTTATATTAGGTCGACCGCGTCTCCCGGATTTACCCTATGTATATATTCCGCTGTAGGTACAGTCGGCTCGTTCGATCGTGATTGGGTGGAAAGAGTAGTCCACGTTCACGAGACGGAAGGTCGACCATGTGAAATTGTCTACTAACCAAAGGCACGCGAGAATCGAATGACTCGATTGTACCACGTTGCATTATTAACGGAGGTTGTTGTCGATGATTTCGATCGAATTCGATTATCCTTTGCTGTTGTTGCGGGTGTGCGTGTCTCCGAGGTAAATCGTATTCCGCTCGATCGGCGTCTGGTTCCGGAAATCAGGAAAATTCGAGGAACGCGAGCGCAGCAGTGGCCGCGCGCGGTTCCGTTGGCGCACCGCGCTCGGTTGCATTCCGCAGTGGCGATCTCTCGACGCTGCGACGTCGTCTCGCGTAATCTCCCTTCAACTTCCATTCTAACGTCCCGCTTCAATGGCTTGACGTTCGAGCGCGTCCTGAATCTCTGCGTCGCGATCTCTGACTGCGAATCTCGTCGCCCTCAACGGACGGACGTGTCCTCCGTTCGCAGCGTCGGTTAACGAGATTCATCCCGTAATCGCGTTTATCCTCGTGGCAATATCTCCGCGAGGCATGCTCGTAAAGTGACAGAGAGAGAAAGAGAGAGGGAGAGAGAGAGAGGATCATGGATGGTTCACTGTCAGAGGGACGGAATCGCAAGGAGGCCCGCGGAAAAATTGCGACGACCGCGTTTAATTCGAACGAGTTATTACGATCCCACCGCGGTGCGTCCGAGTTATCTCTCTTATCTCGCCTGTGATTGGTTTATATAGCGCGTGTCGAGTTACCTTGTACGTACAGCCTATAAACGGCCCTCTTAGCTCGTGACACGCACACGAATACGTACGTGCGTCGTGTTCGAGAATGTGGTTCCGCGGTTCGGCTCCCTTGGGTTCCCACATTTTCCATCTCGCGCGATCTCTACCTGTCGCTAGCACCGCCTTCTGCTACCAGCCTTTACGACGCTCCACGAATGCCAGTGAAGACGATGAAAGATTATCCTGAGGGGTTGTAGAATCTATTCGGTGAGGCATCGAACTAATCTGCCCACCAAACAAACTGCTCTTCGCTTGCGAGAAGAAAATAAGCCTATCCCAATGCTCTCATCTCCTACTCACTGTACAGTACATCGAATCTTCCTTCTCCCATCGCGAAGATGGGAGCTTCACGCTAGGTTGGCGAGTGAAATACCGTAGACCGTCGCGGAGGTCCGTAATCGCACGAATCGCTTTGTAATTACGCGTCGTTTCCGCTGAATAATTGACGACCCGGCGCGGGGGTGGCCGGTTCGAGGGTGTTTTCCCCGTGGCGAAAAGGTCAGCACCGAGGGGCGGGGGCGTCGCGAGCCCTCGAGGCTGCCTGAGTTATTTCTACCTTTGTAAAAGGATTAAGCCCTGGCCCTTCGTTTTCCCCGACGCTTTCGTACACAGCCTTTGTGCTTCCCGGTAGGTTTTCCCGGGGCTTCGACCAGAGGTCTCCCTCCCCCGCCGTCCCATCGATATTCCATCGGTGCTGTCGCTCGCGATAAGGTAGCCCGGTTATAGGCCAGCAACGTCCCACGCAGCGCTCGCGTTCCTCGACGCTCCAAGTAGCTTTCGGCGTAAAAAATTCACCAGGTTTGCGCGAGGCAAATTCGAAGGCGAATGAGAGAGAAAGGTGGGGGACGAGGATGAAGCTGAAGGGTCGTTGGAAGGAACGGTGATTAAACGTTTACGAGAAGCTTTTCGAGGTCGTTTCGAGGCCCCTCCGCGCCTCGCCCCTTTCCGGCTATATTCAAATCGTCCTTAATGGCGGCGACTCACGCGAGAGGTTTGCGCGTTCCTGGCGAAAAGTTTGCAGGAACCGTGCGCCCCGCCACGAAACGATACCCGGCTTCCTGTTCGTCGCTCCTCATTCTTCCACGAAACCGACGAGACTCATTTCCACGGGGCTCGCGGGCCTCGCCGCGACTATCCCCGTGTCCGAGGCCCATCCGGTGAACGAGGAAAATGGTAATGGCAGCGACGTGACGCGGGAATAATACCGAGGCAGGTTCCCCTTCTTTTCCTTCTTCTCGTTATTATCGTTGTTTTCGGCCATATCTGGCTCGATTAATCCCGAACGGCATTAATTAAACCATCCTGGACCTTCTAGATATCTTTCGAACGCGACTTGCAAGAGATCCACTCGAGTAGAGTATTGTGGGGCAAGAGTGCGCACTTAAAGTTTAGACTTCTCTAAAATTTTTGGTATTACACTGATAGTCATATCAGTTTGTGAGAAATAACTACTATCCTTTATTATTCGATAGGCAGTGACTTCGTATAAATTTACCTGTCACAACTTATATAAAATAAATATTTCCAAAAAGTGTCAAATGCGAAATTTTACCCGATATGTGGGGCAAAAGTTCGCATGTTATGGGGTAAAAGAACGCAACGAGAAATATCCAAACAAGTGTTTTATTTTCCTACATAGGTACATGGTTGGGGTAATACAGTAAAACGTCTAATAGTTTATAATTCATTTTTTTAGGTGGAGTTAATAATAGTCGCAAATAAAATTACCCCGACCTTAGTGATTTGAACAGGCATAAAAGTTAATAAAAAACGTATTTTGGAAAAATATTGCGGATTAAAAATTTATAAAAAAATCAAAAGCTGATATCAGCGTGGCTCAATTATCATAAACTCAAAATTTATTTCCATGTTGTAACTGATAATTAATTTCAAATTTATTTTTTATAGTCGGTTTAATCAGTTTTCTTTAGTAATGTAGCAAACGCTAGAAATAAAATAAGTTTAATGAATTTATAACACGCGCCAAATTATTTTGGAGCAAAAGTTCCCATGTTCGCATTCCAACTCTTGCCCCACTGCATTGTGCGAACTTTTGCCCCCACAGCTACTGTTCCATTGTTTAATCAATCCTGTTTCAGCTCTTTCAGAAGACATATGAATTAAAAAATTTACTGATCAATTTATAGGAATAATATTGATTCCTAAAAATGAGAATATTACATCAAATCTAACGAATTCAGTACTTACCGCATTGTACGATAACAAAACGAAGCACAGCTACACAATTCGACATTGGCGACTCTATCTTGATTGACAATTGACTGTCGATCACCATTGGCAACTGCCATAACTCAAACCATGAAATTCTCATGGTGCGAACTCTTACCCGCTGCGAACTTTTACTTACCTTTCCTTAGGATCCTTACCTAAGGATCTTGCTAACTGAGGGAGAGTAACTTAGGTAGGACCAGAAGGAATGCGTCACTCGGTGCAGGTAAAGTCCTCGAGTACCGTTATATAGTACACGTCGACTGGGACTCTTCGGC
The DNA here is from genome assembly GCA_944738655.2 of Andrena hattorfiana. Lineage (NCBI taxonomy): Eukaryota > Metazoa > Arthropoda > Insecta > Hymenoptera > Andrenidae > Andrena > Andrena hattorfiana. The sequence goes on along the minus strand of OX122892.1, from coordinate 29,992,366 downwards.
GGAGTTTATGACTTAATCGCGCACGCAGGGAGCGAGCCGGCTATAAATTGCAATTACGGATAGAGATAATTCTTTTGTATTTTTACGCCGGCGGGCGGCGCTCCGCTGTGGATCCGACGCCGAGCACCTCGGAGATCGTTGTTCCGAGAGGTCTCATCGAATCGCGTGGGCACGTAGATGCTTCTTAGAAACGCGTCTCTGTCCGTTATAACAGGTTACAAGGCTTGTGCTCGCGACCACAAGCGGCGCGTACACGCACGCCCACGGCTCATTGGCACACCTGCGTGTGCGCACCTACTCACTACCTGTGCCATAATCCTGCTAACGGTTTGTCGCCGAAAGTGAGACTCCTCGCCGTTACTGTCTCTTTCCGTGGACACCGCTTCGCCACGGCTCCCCTTCCCCACTCTCCGGAGCGTTGTTCGGCCAGAGATCTGGGGCAGCTTAACCCTGAATAAACAAGGGTTGGACGAGCGTAGAGTCGGCCTTCTCTATAAAGAGACCTTGAAGAAACGTGCAAGAAATATTTCGGAGCCCCAAACAATTTCCCAACGGTAAAAAATCATACCATCTTTTCACGAAGAAAAGGATAATAATAACGTAATAAATAAAAAATTAAAGAAATACACAAATAGATATTAAATCTATCGTCAAAATATTATCAAATATAATTATCAGTTTTTTGTTATTTTTTTTGTCTGTTTTTTTTCCCGCTTTTTATCTTGCACCCGCTGCAACCCCTGTCGCCGACTTCTAATTTGTCGTGAAACGAATACTGTGCACAGACTTTTAGAACGTTAGGGTCGAAGGGAGATGTGCCGTTGCGTTGGGAGTTTCTACAGGTGGTAGAGGCTTTCCTATACCAACGCGGTTGCCAGTGTTTTATAGGAGTGCCACTGTTGCTTGGCGGCGGGTCCGCTGAAATTTTGAAAGGTAATCGCCCCTGTACTTGGCCCATTACCGTCACGAACGCGTCCAGGGAATATGGCAGCATTATTCGGCGTCCCCAGCGGCCGTTCCAATTCGCATTCGCCGCACGAACCGAACGATCCGAGGCGCGATCTTTTATTTCCATTCGGTGGCCCGCAAAAAAGCGGCTACGTAACGTCTCGGGGTAAAGGGAGCGTGTCGAAGCGGGCTGGCCAGGGCTGCAAGCCTCTCGACAAGATTCCGCTTTCAGGAAGAACCGCCGCGAAATCCTGGAGCCCCGGTCCCCACCTACGGCAACTAATGCGAAGATAAAGTGGCCTCGCGCTGGCAAGTCGAGGAACAGAATACATACGCGGGAATCAGGGGTGACGAGGACTTTCGTGGGTGTCGCGATATCGGTTTCGAGCCCCGCAATCTCTCGATTTCTCAGGGGAAGATGCTTCACGCAAAGCGAACAAAGCATAATTTCGAAAATTTGGTACTGACTTAGACTCCACACTTCGTACCTCGTTACAGTTATTCCCTCATCTTCTAACTTATGAAGCGTGAAATGTAGACTGCGAAGTGGCGCGGATCGCGAAGTGTGAATTGCAGGTTTGCGATGCGAGGCGAGCGTGGTATGAGAGCTGCTGTACCTCTGTGGCGGTAATAAGCGACGGTACTAATCGCGATACGCTGGCGATAAATATGATTGAAATTCACCGTGAAATTACGGCATTAAGATAAGTCTCGTTGCGGTAATTTCCTGATCGATACGGCCTTGGTAGATTCGTCGGGGGATACGTACCGGCCGGGGATGATTAAGCGATAAATGTACCCCATAAAAAAACTTCAAAAAAGTAACAAAATTACGCCAAGTACATGAAATCAAATAAATCACAAAAAAATATAGAATAATAATAATTGCAAAATAAAAAAAGATGTGAAATCAAAATGAGCTGCAAGTACATAAAGGTGCTTTCTAACTGCGCTTGAGATGACACAACTACATATACACAGCTAAAAGACTGTGTTCATACATTCCATTACTCATATCGCGGACATTTTAATTAACCCAACAAAAAGAATCCCATTTAAAAACATTGTCGTAAATTAATAGCTTTACAAAATTAATGATATACAACAATTGCGCCAATTATGACAATGGCTATTTACACAAAGAAAAACATGTATTAAATAATATTAAGCAGATACAGTGGCTCGCAGTCATAATCGTACACTCTTTAAAATCGCATAACATTTTTAAAATTGGTCCAAACGACTTGAGCTTTTTTGAGAAGCTGGAAGATTAGTTTGCTAAGAGACGTGTTTTGGCCTTGTATAAAAAAAATTGCAATTGGTCGGAATAGTGGAAAAAATAGTAAAGGTCGTTTTTTAAACTTTTTTTGTGAGCCTGTAATGAAAATTCAAAAAAACCCGTTTGTAGATTGAAGTAAGTTATATGCATGCCCAAAATTTCATCAAAATCGGTTAATGTTGCTCTGAGCTACAAACGTTTAAAGATCGCAGAATAAGAATAAAATTAATAATCGCTGATTTCGGGAATTTCCGCGATTCTCGACCTTATTCTGCGATCTTTAAACGTTTGTAGCTCAAAGCAACGTTAACCGATTTTGATGAAATTTTAGACATGCATAGAACTTACTTCAATCTACAAACGGGTTTTTGAATTTTCATTACAGGCTCACAAAAAAAAGTTTAAAAAACGACCTTTACTATTTTTTTCACTATTCCGACCAATTGCAATTTTTTTTTAAAACGACGAAACACGTCACTTAGCAAACTAATCCTTCCAGCTTCTCAAAAAAGCTCAAGTCGTTTGGACCAATTTTAAAAATGTTATGCGATTTTAAAGAGTGTACGATTATGGCTGTGAGCCACTGTATATTTGTAAACAAACAAATATTTTAATACGAATTCAATAGTATATATGTATATGTATGTACAATGACGGACGACGATCCCTGCCGAATAATCCCAAGAGTCGACGAACTAAGAACGAAACATGGATTAGTTTCGTTTTTGCTGAAGATGTGCGTGTAACTCGTATATACGTATTATGTTTGACGAAAAATTTCTTGGAGAAGGAGGAGAATCAGAAGAAAAATCTTACCGTTTCCGACTGATCCATGAGACGATATTACGATATCTCTGTCATGCGTGAACGGATTTGATTGAATTTGGTCTTATTCAAAAGCTTATATGCGGTTTTCATAAGAAAAATGCCTTTACATTTAGAAAATATTGCAGGCGTGATGAGCAATTAATTAAACAAGTTTCAGGTTAGGTTGGATTAGCCGGGCGACGAGTAAATGATAGCGGTAGCAACAGTCAACATATACAGGGTGGCGAAACATGTACTTGGCGTCGATACGCTACCGCGTCTCTAGATAACAAAATTGCTTCTCGCTTGGGGCACTCTGATTTCGCGAGTCGATTCTCTCCTCCTAATTCCATCCTCCTCTTCCGCGTATTGCGCAAGGAGATCCTAGGAATGAGGTTGACGGGCGAGCAAATTTCTGCCTGAATACATATTGAGAAAGGAGTGCACCGTCAGCGTCTCTCAAACTTCTATATTCCTCGATTCATCGTACCTATGTCTTTCGTTCGTAATCCGGCACTAGAAAGCCAGAATCGTAGGATTTGTTCAGTGCTGGAGGAGTTAGCAGGGCGTTTCCCTTGAAAGGGACGGGTGGACGCGGTTCGTGTCAAGGGTCACCCATATATTGGATCAAGTCCCACGATCTGTTATCGCAGGGAAAAGGGAAGGAAAGACCGAGGGAGCGCGATAAGAATGGAGTTTCGAATTTCAACGTTTCCGTCGGCGGATGATTGATATAACAGGCGAAGCATGCTTTCCTTGCATTTCCTCCTTCGACTGCTGGATGAACAAACAGCCTGGAATATTTCCCGGATGCGTCCGTGTTGGAGCTTGGCACCGCGACAACAGGCACCGCTCGGAATTACGGTGTATCTGCTTGACGTCGCGTTGCGCGTCGTTTATCACGGCCGTTGCATCTCGGCCCACTGACGTCCCTTACGCAATTCCAAATCCTGGCTGCGGAAAAGGATCCGAACCGAACCAGAACCCAGCAGTCTGATGATCTCCGAGTATTCGACAGAAAGATAGAAAGCTGTTCGAACAGATAGAAAACCGCCTGTTGGATATGATTCATTGGCTCCTGCCATTTGTCTCGATCGAGCCTCGTCCCGCGACTTTATAGGCACTGCTCCCTTTCTTCCATTTGCTTTCTCATCCTCGAAAGTTTGCCAATTGCGAGCCAACGGCTCATTCTCGTGCATGAATAACCGAATAAACAGACGGGTAAATTGAATCGCGATGGAGGGCGGCTGGATGGGGTGGACACTCGATGCTCGGGGCACGATCGCTCTCTCATCTTGGCGAATTAATTGATCGACTCGATTGTCGCGGAGGACGGGACAGAAAAAGGGTTGCCGCGGCTCTTTGTGAGCGGCCTCCCCGTTTTAATGGAGCAAGATATTTTCGCGGCAAGAGGAGTCGGGTGTATCTAGCTGCATCAAAGGGAGGATGGCATTATTTGGGGAAAAAGCGCCTTTGTTCGCGAGCCACCGGCAAAAAGGATAGGAAGACGGGCGCGCTTGAGACGAGGGCGGGGTGGAAGCGAGGATCGAGGGAATCGTCCGTGTTGGAGGCTTTCGCGTTGCCGAAAGTCTGGTTCCTACTTTCGAGCGGGCAAAGGGAAATGAATTCGCGCGGTCGGCCGTGGAGGAGCGGCGAGGTGGCGAGAGGAGGCTCGGATCGGGGCAGGAACAAGAACAACAGGAGCACGAGAAACAAGAGGAAGAGGCAGACTCGGTTCTAAGTATAGGAAGACGGAGATAGGAGTGTGTCGAGGCGAGCGACTAAGGCTGGAGGATCGTGGCGAATACCAAGTAGCCGTGGACGATCCGTATGCAACGACCGTGTCTCTGATGCAGATGTCGATGTGGTTAACGATAGCCTGGGCCGTATCGCGCGATCGAGCCCAGTTGAAACAGGATCGATCGACCGGGGAACAATTCCTGCCGTCGATTCGATTCCTCCCGATTCCACGCACAGAGTGCACCGTGATCCTGGAGTCCTTCGTGCTCGACGGTGTTAATCTCCTTTCGCGGAAGCGGAATCGAAAGAACCGTTCGGCGGAGCGTCGCGAGACGCCTGGAAGCTCGTATTATTTCGGTTGGGATGTGCTTGCCAACCGGTTCGTTGCTATTCGGGAGGGCGCTTGTTTTCCTGTGTGCACGGACGTTAACCAGCTTCGTTGCTAAGCGGCGATAACGCGTTGCGCAAACCTTGGTCAATTACGGCCGAAGCTCTAATTAAATGCCCGGCAGTGCATCGTCGCTGGTTGCCACAAGGGCAGGCCTCGCGCTGTTGATAAACTTCCTCCGTTAGATCGAAAACCATTCTTCGGATCGACCTTCCTAATAATCGTTAACTGCTCTATCCTTTCGTGTCGAAGGCTCTGCTTCGAACAACAAGTCCCTAAAAGACACCTCCAAGTCCAGCTAAGTCTGCAGTCCGGAACTTCTACTTCAGCGACAGCCACGCCATTTGTTTCCGAGCGAAGCCACGCAGCCTCGAGGAAGCTGCGGATAATTTCGAGATCACTAAATCTAGACCGCCTCGCGGGTAACGTAACAGCGAAAACGACGGCGAAAGTAACCTCGAAGCGGGCCGTGTAATCCGTGTCGACGACCCCGCCCGACTAATATTACTCGGTGGCATTGCAGCCGCGTGTTTAATAAAACTGGGGGACAGCTCGCGCCGTCCCGTTTTTCCACGTGCCCGTTCTGTAATAACGCGTAATAATGCGCAGGCCGAGAAGGTCGTCGCGGCGGTAACGAAGATATGTGCCCGGCATAAAGGGGCCCGATAATTATCTGCGAATTTGCGGGCGTCGCGAATTAATTTAACGAATTAAATCGACCCCGAACGCCGCTCCCTTTCGACCAGCCTCGATAATAATCGTTCGTCCTCGGCTCCCCTCCTTCTCCGTTCGACTCGTTTTTTTCTGCTCTTCCTCTGTCGTCCCACCGGTTGCAGCGGGAGCGCGGGCCAGTGGTAATTGCCCGACATAATCGTAAATTTCGGCCGGGTGCGCGCGCGAAAAACGGAACCCCGCGAGAACCCCCCGTGTCGCGAATTACAGTTCGCGAAAGGGGGGGAAAAAATCGAGCCGTTAGCCGGGCCCCGGCTGTAAAGCGCGAGATGGAAGCGCGCAATCCCAGAGACCTCGTCGAGCGTGAAAGAGATCGTAACCGGGGAGAAATGTTGCCGTTTCGTACGCGTGCCCGCCACATCGCCTCGCGCGCGCGTCGAGAAACACCCCCGCGTTGCGTGTCGACGCCTCGTAACGAGAGAGCGTAAACTTTCCTCCGGGGAGGCTCTTTCTCTGGTCTGCTCTCTGCCACAGGGCTTCTAAATTCTAAAGAGCTCTCGGGGCGCGTGTAACTTTCAAATGTTTCCTGCTTTCTGCGCGGCTTTCTCCGCCGCGCGCGCCTCTGACCCTTCAGCCGGGATCATTTAATCGAGCGAATTAACCCCCTGCTCTGAGGCCCTTTCTTCTTTGCTTTCTACCTTCCGGGAACAGGGGATGATTCTTTGTTCGAACTGTAGTGTGTGCTGATCAACTTCGCGACTTTTCTGCTAGCAGAGATGCAACGAGCAGCTACCTATAGGTATGACGCGTTTAACTTCGCGGGGTCAGAGCAAAGAAAGTCGTTTTATTGCTACAAATTGTCATACGCGACTTCGCAAAGTGCATTTTGCGACTAAGTATTCACGCCTGATTATGTAAGCTTTAGATACAAAAGGCTTGAAGATTGCAGCTTCCACAGAAGTTAGCAAAGACGGGCATTAGGATAACGCGGGGTAATATGCCACAGTTAACTTTGAAATGCGATATTTCGCAAGTATAAGTAGATACAGGAAGAAAGATAAAACCATATGAAAGTGTAACCAATTCTGTGCATTGTCTAATAAGTAGAGATATGTAGCCTTTATAGTTCAATGACAAACGTACAAATACAAAAGTCCTCGAAAGTGGCATATTACCCAAGTGGTGGGTAAATATGCCACAACCTCTGAGGCGATATGCCACAAGCTATGAAGTGCGAACTAATCACTCAAATTTTTGAGAATCGACAATATTTTAAACTATTCAAGCTATTAGTAACTAAAAACAAATATTTGAACTCAATGAAGCGTAAAATATATTTGAAAAATAGCTATTTCTTACAAACTAAACAGTCCCCAATCTCTACGCAGTCTTCATGGACCCACTTTTTGCAACGAGTAGTTTTTACCCAGTCACATTTAGGCCCTTTTTTATCGTAATAATATAGTCTACTTATTGCACAGTGGTTGTCATTTTCTGCAGTCGAATCGTCATAAGAAATATCTACATTCTCAAAATTTGTTCTATATATTATAGTACGAGCTTCCTTCACCATTCGAATGGCTTCCTTTAAACTTTCTGACCAAGCAGCACGGCTTGAAGTTCGTAAATACTTCTTAGGCATGATTCTAATACAAAAAAAAATAACTCGATGGAATTAAATAGAAAGAGTTATAAAGATATGACTTTGTGGCATATTGTACCGACAAACATGTGGCATATTACTCCACACGGCCATAAGAAGAAGGATTGAAAATTTCTCCAGAAAATACATAGTTTTAACGGATGTGCGAGAGGTTATAAAATTCGTTTGTTAGTATACTTTATCATAATCCATTGATTTTTTTGTAGAACTGTTCACACAAATGTATAATTTGCATTCTAGTTACAGTGTGAAATTAGATCAAGATGGTACTTTTATAACTTATCGGGATTAACTGAAAATAAAAGAAGGTAAAAGCCAAAATCTATTGTCGTCTTAGCAGTTACACTAAATTGAACGGAATTAGTGGAAATGTAACGGCATCTGTGTATGATTTAAAAAATTATGGAGACATGGCATAGTACCTGCGGTGGCATATTACCCCGAGTTACCCTATTCGAATAAATTTTTATTCGAAGATTATTTAAATACCCAAACTCTGGGGGTCAGCGTGGAAGAAAGTTGGTATCGCGATGGTATTTCACAAACGCGGACGTTTCTCTAGAAAACTGCAGTGGCATCGGCTCGCAGCCCGCAAGCTTCCTCCAATAGCTCTTGACGATTTGTCGCAGATGGCCGGCGGCCGAGTAACAGCGGCCAGTCGCGCGATAAATCGGACTGGTCCCCAAAAAATTTTAATTAGTCGCGAACGCACGCTGGTCGTAAAGAGCCTGCGTTACGCGCGTTCCGCGTTGGATATTGCGCGCGTGTCTCGCCGCTGGTAGCGCGCGGGTGATTTACGAGCGCCGCCGAGCGCAAGATGCACGGCAGACTGCGTTTTTCGCAGAACAACCGATGTAAACCGTGGAAACGCTTTCTTGGAAACTCGCGCCTTTTGAATTTTGCACTGTGAAACTCTTAGATTACTTTCGCCCCCCGAGGAGTACAGGCACAATGGAGTACATTGCGGTATCGGTGGGCCACAACCGTAATCGTGTTTCTGTATAATTTTCCTAGAGTTATTTGATAAAGGTATTATCGGAGAAAAAGAGTCGGCCGATTGTGTGCCGAGACCGGGAATCGAACCCAAGATATTTCGCTTGCCGGACGACTGCTTTAATCACTGACAAGGGGAGATCCCGAAGCCGAAAATTCAAAAAATTCTGAAACTTTGGGAATATGTAGGGAATTTCCTTTCGATTACAACGCAAGTTTTGTTTGCTGCCCAAATTCACTCGAAGGGGGTGAAATTAACCCCTGAAAATTCGACTATTTTCCAATTTTGTGTTATAACTCGCGAACTGTAAGAGGTAGAAAAAAAGTTTCAAGACAAGAGTTACTTCTTTTAATTACATCTATCATTTGGTAAAAAAATTATTTTCCAGTTCACGAGTTATAACACAAAACCGGAAAATATCCGGATTTTCAGGGGGCAATTATACCCTCTTAGAGTGAATTTGGGCAGCAAACAAAAATTGCGTTATAATCACGGCGATATTCCCTACATATTCACAAAGTTTCAGAATTTTTTGAATTTCCGGGTTCGGAATGTTCTCTTGTGAGCTACCGTTAAGGAACTAGTTCTTGATCAGGCACTAATTTTTTATCAGTTCATGAAATAAATCGTTCTTTTCAGTTTATGTCAATAAATAATTGTTTGAAATAATTACTAACATAAAAATTGATAATTCAAAAATATATGTGTTGTCTGTGAAAGCAGTTAGTATTTTTAGCAGTTTTAGTATAAAAAAAGTCTATGGTTTAAGGTTTTATTAGATTAAAAATAAATATTAAAGCGGGAAGCCCTCTAAACTGATCAGAAACTAGTTCCTTAACGGTACCCAGAGTCAACGACGACTCTTCCTCTCCAAGTGAACATACTCTAAACGCAACCCATCTAACGGAGCGCCACCTATCTGTCCAAACCTGCACGACAGGCCGTTTCCCAAACTAAACGCCTACAGTACTCGACCCTCCCTACATTCCTCATGAAAGAGTGGTAGCGAATCGACTTATTAGTTCGCTCCCAATCCCAAAACGATACCTGCAGGGGGCAAGCGCGTTCCTTTGAGCTTCGAGCGATCGAGTTGGACTCTCCGTGCCCTCTCGGGATATTATTCCAACGCACCGTTTAAATTACATTCTGTGTAGCACCGTCCACTCGAGCCAGCTCGGTATTATGCCACTCGCAGAGGAGGGAATCACCGGGTCCTCTACGAATGCCGGGATCGTTGTTTATCGGTCGCAATAATGACGGTTAAATTACCCTCCACGAGCGACGGATTGTTTTCGAATGCAGCCAGCTGTTGAACCGGCATTCAAACATCGCCGGTTAAAATTGCACCGGCTCTATCCTCATTACACGCGTCCATTATCATTTCAATGGCTACTTCATTAGCGCGCCCGTTCGGCGCGGTTTTATTGAGCGCGATCGCCCGAGGGGTCGCCGATTTTCTGCGCCGAGGCTGCGTGTCGCAACGCTAATTTAAAAGCCCGCGCCGGAGGAGCACGATAACCCGCGCAGAAATCGCGATCGATATACGACTTCCGTCGGCCGGTAACCGGGGCGAGGTATTTTTAAACGAAATCAATTGAACGGATCGTGACCCGGCCAACTTGTTCGGAACTTCCTCGAGTGCCGGACGGCTCGCGAGTATTAATTTCTCTGCCCCCCTCTCGCCCGTCGGATATCTTCAGCCCTCCAGAGAGAAGTTTTTTTTCAGTCGACGTTGCCCTAAGAAGCTTCGTTGTAATAGCTTCCAGATGGATTATGGCTCTCGCAGCCCCCTCGAAGTAACAACCCGGCGGGAAAGGGGTGTCGATCGGCTCGACCCTCGGCGCGACCTCCACGCCTTTCGTTCCTTCGCTCTTTCGTTTAAAAACGCGGGGAATCCGAGGGAAGAGTGCACCGTGACCCAGGGTCAACAGCCGCTTTATAAATTTAACGCCTCTCTCGTTATCTTTCTTTCTCCCTTCAAGTCGCCAGCCTGTGCTGGAGCAGCTTTCTGCCAGGAATTACGCAACGGGGCTCGACCGAATCCGACGGGGCTTCCACCCTTCTACGTCCCCGCCACGAAAGGGAGACGCGGAGTCTGTGGCCGGTATTGTGCGCGTGTTCGCGTGACCGTGGCGAGGATCAGCGGATTGGGCGTAGGTCAGTTACGCAACTCGTGTGACGGACATCGAATGGCCACCCCTAACCGTTACCCCGTGTCGTAAACCTTCGTTCGATGTGCTTTCCCCGAGCCATCGCTGAGCCTCGGCAAACACGCGCTCCCCCTGCTTCGGATAGAATTTTATTTGCAACACTGAGATTCTCGAAGACGTTTCTGAGGTTGCTTTATTTACGAAAGATCTACCGCCGCCCCCCGCGACAGGATCGGGACGAAAGAGCGGGCGGGATTATCGAGGGGTTCGTGGGACTCGATGAAAAATTTAACGGTATCGATGGGAACGGAGCGACGCGATGGGCGGGTTCCGTCGCCTGTTCCGGAACAAAGAAGGAATTGCCGAATGGCGGGGGTGTCTGTCAAGATGGCCGACGACCGTGTCGCTTGGGGGTTGACCTTTTCCGGGAACAGAAGATTCCCAGGCCAAGATACAGCCGTCGAATCCCTGAATAATGCAGGCCCCCTTTCGGCTGAAAACCGAAAACGAGACATCTGCCTCCTAGGTGCTTAACTTACTTCCAAACGAACGGCACGCGGCAGGGATGAAACTCTTTCAGCCACGAATATCGTAATTCCTCGCAGAGCGTTGCTTTCCGCAGCCTCCTACAGAACAGGGGTTTGGGTGGAAGAAGACTGTGCTCGAGGAGGAGCTGCCGGGGAAGTTCACAAAATCGAAGCGACGAATCCAGGAAAATTGGAGGAAGAAGGGTTCAGGTTAGGGAGGATGAGTTTCGTTCGAAGGGAACGTCGGTCGTTGTCTACCAGCTGCGGCAGTTGGTTCTAGCTGTGAATATAACTCGAGGTATTTAGGTGAGCATGCATTTCCGCCGACGTGGGTCCGACGAGGAAGTCCTCGTCGTCGGACGAGGAGGCTGATATACGCGCGAGCGACAGAGACGGCGAAACGGGAGGCGGGCGCGAGTGCGCGTGGTCGACGCGAGCATGTGTGCGCGGGCTAGCGATGGGACTAATTCAAGCGCTATTCCGAGGACTGGTTCAAAGTGTCGTAACGACACAGCGCAGCACGGCGATACCAGTTAATAGCAGCAAAGGCAAGCTCCTCGCGGTCGTGCAATACCTAGAAGAGGCTTGGCGGTAATGTACTCCGAGGGATGCTCGGCAGCGAATCTCTGAACGCAGTCGGGGTATCGCGCGGAAAAGAGAAAACCGCATGTATACCCATGAACGTATTTGCTCGGAACCACCTTCCAATCTATTACATCGCTCTAACGGTTATCGGTAAACGAGCGGCACGGATACTTGGCGCGAGGGCATCATTCCCATCGCTAGAGCCGAGCACTCCGGGGCTCATGGCCTGTTTGATAAGGATGGCTAGCGCGGCAGCGCGAGGAGGGACAGGGAGAGACGGTTAGAGAGTGGGAGTGATCGCGTGGAACGGAGAGGAGCGCTGGCGGAGAGCGCTCGGGCTGGAGTGAAAGGGAAAAGGGAACCTACGCGAGAGGAGGGCAGGCGTGGAGAAAGAGAGGAGCAACGGCGCGGAGGAGGCTGGCGAGAGGAGAGCGGTAGCGGCGGAGAGGGTCGAGAGGGACAGAGCGAGAAAATGGCCAGAGGAAAAGGGGGCGAGAGAGGGAGGGAAGAGGGCGAAGGACGCGGAGGAATAAGGAGGATTGATTTCCCCCAGGAGGGACCGAGAGGGCTCGAGAGAGGAATTCGAGATCGAGAAAAGAGAAAAGAGATCGAGAGAGGGTCGACGAGGGGCCGAGCGATGGAGAACGGGATAGAATTCGGGGGCGGAGGGGGAGCACAGGGGGCGAATAGAGAGAGGGATGCGACGATCTGCCGAGTGGAAGGGAGCGAGACGCGCTTCGCCGACGACACGATCCGGCGAGAGGGAGACAGAGTCCGCCCCTGCGAACGAAATTAGGGGTGAAGAGGGGTCGACGGGGATGCTGGGAGGCTGAGGGGCCACGACACAGGGAATTAAGGAATACAGGAGAGAAAGGCTAAACAAGGGGATGCGAAGCTCGCTGCTCGCTGCGCTAGGAGGATAAGAGGGAAGGGAGGGACTACAGAATCGGTGGAGGAACTCGCTGACAAGCGGAGACGGGTAAAGAGACAAACCGTGCAACTGGACTGCCCGTTTAATCCCCGTGACCGGTCACCCGCCGTTTATAACCGTTTCGTGCAGGCAGTTATTAAGTTGGCGTGGGCGTAAAAAGAGCATCTGGGTCGTTGGAGATTCGCGGATCGCGCCAGCTCGACTGGTTTCAATCTCGAAATTCGAGGTCAAATATTTTCACACGAGGATGCCTAGAAGGCCGAGTAAATTGTAAACGTGTCTTCGCGCGACTCGCCGCGGTCGATTCTAAACGCCCGACGAAGAGAGGAGCGACTTTTCACGCACCCTTTGATACCTACCGGGGAGGGATCGTTCGGTAATCGGGAAAACGAAAGGAGGGAAAGGACAGAGGCGCTCGCAAGAGCGACAGTAAACTAGACAAGAGATTCCGAGAGTGAAACGAGCACGGTGGTGGTAAGTAGTACGTGAAAGTACGACGGAGAGAGGCTGAGAGGGAGCGAGGGAGAGGGGACAATAGCGTTGGCGAAACGGTGCATGGAAAGTAAGAGAAGAGAATGGATCGTTGGCGAGGAGAGGAGAGAGAAAGACGAACCCGATGTATATATGTCGAAGCGCGGATGTGTGCGTGCATCGTCGAAGCCTTGGTGCACCTCCGAACGGAGGAGCCACCTGCAAGGACGGGAGGATCAACGTAGCGTGATCCACGGGGACTTGGTCTCGAGATCCCGTCGCGTAGATCTTTCGATCCGAGTCGCACGCGATGCACCTCGCCTGGAAAAAAAGAGGGAATGTTCATGTCGCCTGAAATATCATCTACCTTCGCTACTTAAAAGCTTCATACAGCAAGACGACGATCTAGAATCGTCCTCGAATTCCTCCACCCCGCTTCCAAGGGTGTCGAACGAGTTCTCGAACCGCTCGATCCATCGTATATGCAACGCGACTCTGTTTCGAGTTGCAAGAGCACGCGCTGCCAATCTACTCCTCTTGTTCATCCCTTCCATCCTATTTCCCCTTGTTTCTGCCTGTGCAACGCGACTCGCGCTCTCCGGTCGGACTTATCGCCGGCAGACGAAATATTTAGACACCTCTCGCGTTTCGTTCGCAGACTTTCGTCCCGCCCGCCAGTCGATTTTTAATGGAAACAAACAGTTGGGTAGAGCGTAGGTTTCGTGGCCAGGTAGATCGGTGATCGACGGTGGCCGGCGCGGCGTAACAGGGTGGGGCGGGGGGGGGGGGGGGGGAGAGGCCCTACGGGGCCCGAAGGAGATTCGAGAATCGATAAAAAGAGGAATTTCATGGCACAATGACCGTCATTCAGCCGGCCGGGGTTTAATGAACGGCCGAGCGTTGTCTCTGTTCCTCTCGGCTGGCCTCCGGTCCCCGGGCGACAGAGCGCGTCGTTGCGTAAACGCAATGTCGGCAAGGAATCGTAATGTGGAAAGGTCAGTGTCTTTCTTTCTCCCGTGACGTCGGCGGCCCGGCACGAATACGCCTCCGAAAATATCTTCGGCCGCGAAAACCATTCACCGAGCGTCCTCCTTTTCCTCCCTCCCTTCCTCTCCTCCTCCTCGCCAGCGTCTTCTATTTATCCGTGATATCTCTTGACTGCGGGGTCACTTCGCAGGGACCCGCGACCACTCTGCTCCGCTAGTTCCTGGGAGTTTTTCGCCCGAAGGACACGGACGATCGAGCAGATCGCATTCCGCCATCGCGATAACGTTATCGCTGCATCCGTGGTCTCTAATTTCACTGGATCGTAGGCGTAGAGTGGTGGGACTTGGAATTGCTCGGAGGTCGAGCTCGATGCTTCCGATCGGTGGGCTCGTTACCTACCGAAGCTTCTTCACGGTTCACTACTGGTCAAGATACTTTGTAATTCATCTGGTAAACGGAGCGAACCGGTCGATCGGCGATGAATCAATTGCCGCGGTGAAACAAGAACGCTGAAAGTCGCGTGGATTTATTGCTAACGAAGCGGCCGGTGGCGAAATAGCATTTACTCGCGGCCGCAGAAACGGCGATACTGCGTGCGCGCGTGAATCCAATCCCGTTTCCGCGCCGACTTCATTCCAGCACGCATTTCTTTCCGTCGGCGAAACGCGAGCCGCATTGCCACGCGATACGTTTCCTCGCAGCGCCGCTCGCAGGTGTATAGGTATACCTACGCGTGCACCCAGGAAGGTTTTCCGTTTCGCCAGCTAATCAGGAATTCGCGCGAGTCCCATCTAAGCGAGGCCAGCGGGAATCGCTACGCGATTTTCAAGGACCAAGAACGTCACGGAGGTTCTTCTTTTCCATTTCCTGTTAATTCTTATCATCCCTCCCTCACCTATTAGCTCTATTCGCGAATCACAGAAGCAGAGGGTGTAAAGTTCAGTAAACGAGGCCGTCGATCACTGGCGGGCTACCGAAACGGGCCGATTGCCAATGCCTGACCCAGTAATTAGGTTTGCGCTGCTGGTAATACGGTTACCTCGCAAGCTCCGCAATTTCCCTATGGCCGTTTCCGTCCTTTCGTTCGTCTGAGATTCTTGGATCAGTGGTTATGCTTTGGGAACGCTTTGCCCACGAGGGAGAGGGTTACCTAACTGATGGTGAACCTTTTCTTTGGAGGTCCTCGCCACGAAGAAGTTACGAAGGGTGATAGAGACGTAGTCAAAGCCTGGAGAATCGGGAGTTGAGAGCTTAGGGATAGATTCTGAGAGGCATTTGAACCCTGCAGTAAATTTTGCGCGACTTTTCCCCGAGTAGCTTACCACGTTCTATTGCCAGCTACCTATTTATGCATCAGGCGTGTAAGAGAATTGACGAGCTGATCTAACGGCGATGGTCGACGTGTTTTGCAGTGGCGTGGCCGTGTCCTGCGGGGAGTGCAGCAGCAGCGGTACCAGCGACATCACGGAGCCGGGTTCCCCGTGCAGCACGAGCAGCGACGAGGGGGTAGCGATACGCGGCGCATCTGCCAGCCCACTTCCGTCCCTACCCAAGCTGGCGCCGTCCTCGCAGATCAGCACCAGGCCCCAGTGGCCCTGGACCCCGCCGCTGGCGGCCACCGCCTGCTCCACCTACAAGAGGCTCAAAGGCGAGCCCGAAGCTGGCGCCCTGCCGAGGTCCGGGGCCGCCGATCCGACCTTCAGGGGAGCCACCAAGTCCACCATCGGCAAGCCGAACGGCCCTCACCATCACCACGAGTCCCAGGGCAAGATCACCGAGTATTTTAAGACTCAAATCAAGCCGCAGCAACCCAAGGTAAGGATCGAACAAATGGTACCTAACCACCAAAGTGGTGGAGAGTAGGTTCTATCATTTAACGCGTTTCGTGTTGCCCGGCGCAGATCAAAAAGAACAGCGAGACGATGTCGGTGCTAGTTGCGAAGAGCTCGTCGGAATTCCGGAGGCCACCAACGGTGCAGAGGAACAAGGGAGGACTAGCCAAGTACCTGGGCACCGTCTCGCCGAACGGCCGGAACACCTCGACCAACGACTGGGAAGTGAGAACTCTCACCATGTCCCCGCCACCCACGAAGAAGCCACCGCCGGTGATCGTGCCCAGGGCCAACGGTAAGATGGAAAAGAAGCTGCCTAAGCCGGTGCCCAGTCTGCCCATCTCCAACGACGTGTTGAAGAACATACCGAGCTGCAAAATCTCGTCCCTCAGGTAGGTGGTCGTTACAGGTCGCCGATCAGGCAGCTATTAACCCTCTGCTCGTCCAGATCGTTGCGAACTCCGCTACTTAGTTACCAATTGAAGGCTTCAGTGCTTTCAGCGCTCGGTGGAGAGGACCGCAAGTCTGATCGCTCGTTTTGCTACCGTCTAGGTTGGCCTCGGAGGTTAGTCCGAGCGCGAAGAACGTGTTGCCGCCTTCGACGCCAGCCCCGTCTCTGACCAGCGAGTTGGGGCCGCTGGACTTCAAGGGCTGCATCCTCTCGAAGCCGCACGTGAACGAGAACAACAACTTGACGAACGGCTGCGGGAGCATCCTGGGCTCGCTGAGGTCCCAGGCCAGTCATGATCCGTTATCGAGACTGTCGGTACCGGAGGACACCGAGATCAAGGAGACCCAGGTCAGCCCCGCGGACGAGGACGACGTCGAGGAGGAGGAAGAGGACTCGAGGAGCAGCGAGTCGAAAGCGCCGCTCTCGCCGATACTCTCCGCCCCGACTACCATAAGATTCCCCGCCCGGGAACCGGAGAAGGACAGGCAGCAGCAGGCCACCGACAGCGGCGTCTGTCGGTGGGACAAGTGCGAGGAGAGCTTCGAATCCAGCGGAGGGCTTCTGGAGCACTTGCAGGTGCGATTTATCGTTTCACCTCCCTGGCTACCGTTCGCCGCGTCCGCATGGATGTTTCGAAACGGAGCTAGCCAACGGGCAGGATGCTCTTATCAGATCGATCGCCTTCGCGTAATTCGAGCCAGGCGGAATTAACGATGCTCGCGTATCGTGTTCCCCAGTTTTCTGTTACATTGTTGCTGCTCCTGCTGCACGACACCAAATATCGGGGCCCAATTTTTTTCCCTCCCCTTTTCGTTTGAGCCGCGTAATCGATATTGTAACACCTCCGCGACACGGTACGGTTACTCCGTCTCACCGTGCGACGAGTCGAGTTTTTCGAACGGTAGACGATCTAGGGAGAATTTCCGAGTTTCGTGACGTGTGCGTCTGTGCTTGCAGGCAGCGCACATCAACACGCAAACGGGCGGCGACAATTTCGTCTGCCAGTGGCAAGGGTGCAAGGTGCAGGGAAGGAGTTCCTGCTCGCGGAGATGGCTGGAACGACACGTGCTCTCCCACGGCGGCAACAAACCCTTCCGGTGCATCGTCGACGGCTGTGGCAGCAGATTCAGCTCTCAGGTATTGAATTATATCCATTGGATGCGTCGATCATCATCCCTCTATGGAATTGTAAAACGTTAACGCGGGGTCGTCCCGTCGACGAGCGAAACACGCTCTCGTTGCAAGGTGCGGACAATCGGGGTGGTAACGAGCCGAACGAACTTGATTTCAGACCGCCCTGGAGAGGCACGTGAACGGACACTTCAATCAGCCGGAGACCAGCAATAACAATGCCAGAAGGAGCTGCGAGAGCGGAGGGAAACTGGTGAGGAGGAACGGGAAACGGCTGAGATATAGGAGGCAACCTTGGTCCGGTAATTGTCTCTGTTAAATCGACCATTCATTCATACCTATGCTCCTTTCTCTGTATTTATTACTAATTCCTCGCATGTTCTCTGCAGCGAGACTCTTCGACTACTTCGACTCGGGAGTGATGGAGGGTCTTCAGCACAGGTTACTCCAGTTGGCCAAGTCGAGGACGCAGGGTCGTCTCGCGGAGACCCCGGGAAATTCGATGGCCCTAACTAGTCAAGTAAGTTGAAGAAAACTCAGGGATAGCTATTAAAACGCGTGAATGATCGCGCTACAAGTGTAATACTCTTCTGCGCAGGTATTAGCTCGAAGAGTCGAAATGGATGGAAAGACCAAGGTCCTGTTGCGGTGGCACCCTCCCGACATGTGAGTATCCTTAGTTATTTTCACCGATATTGCGCAGCGAATGCTCCATCTCGTTCGTTCGACTAATCGCCGATTGTCCCTGCAGCGAGCCGGACGAGTGGGTGCTCGAATCGGAAGTACAAAGCACGAAGAACATAGGGATACGCAAGGTGGCGTCCAGCAACCCGGAGGAAGTGACTCTGGCTCTCTATTCGGCGACAAACGGCGGGACGCCGCCGTTGGCGCGGGTGAAGCAGCGCCGGAAACCGGTGAAGAACTCGTGATAATGCCTCGAGCCGTGTTCGAGGACAAGCGTGCGACGAAGCAGCGACGACTAAGCCAGAGTACGAATTTCGGACGAGTCCTGTATCAGGACGGCTGTGCTTCCTGGTCTGTGTAGAATGGGGCCTGGCAAGGCGACCCGGAACCTGAACGCGTCGAGAGGAAACGATAGGGTGGCACGTCTCTCCGCGAGGCGGACAGGAGCGTACGATTGATATATCCAGCCGAGCCCGAGACGAAAAGTGCCGATGTTCCAGACACACGAATGAAAGACACAGACGAGGACGAGTCTGCGACAAGCTCCGTGAGCTTTCCCGTCGCTGGACAGGAGCAGACTAGAGAGAGAGGCAGGGGGTACAAATAAACGGACAAACTGGTTGAAACAAAATAAAAATAGTAGCAAAGAGATACCCGAGAGAAATACATTCTAATTTATTTAGCCTAAATCCATCGGTCGTTAGGTGATGTATGATAGTAGTCGTGGATAGCGATGAATGATATTCTTGTTGCCTATCGATACCAAATTGCCGAACGTGCTGGGGTCGATTCCTGCCACGAGTGCCTGCGAACCGAAAGGCGACACTCGTCGGACTCGGAAGAGCTGGGCTTGGGCCTGAAAAGTGCCTCACCGTGGATACGTTTTATATCGTTGCCCGTCGTGCAAGACCAATGATAGACAGCGGAGTCGAGTTAAGGGGGAGAGAAAATATACAAAAAACGAAAAAAAAGAGAGAGCAAAAGTACATACAGTAACGCACGAATACTCGACACGTTAAGCGAGGGGAGCAGACGGCAGGTGAATATAAAAAAAAAAAGAAGTAAGAGAGCGAGCAAATTGTTAAACGTTAATTAACGATTGTAAGGAGATAATCACTCTGGTGGCCTTAGGAATCAGTTAATATCTAGCAACGGCCCCTTGGCACTTCCGGGCCCTGTTTAAATACCCCGCGACAGAAAGCCGAACGAAGAGAGGAGTATGAGGGGCGTGACGGAAGGGAACGTGGACTTCTTCGAATCGCCCTCGACCAACTGTCAGAAGGAGATGCATCTACCTCGATCTTCAGCTCGGTAGAAATTCGTGTCGGCCGTTGTCGTGCGACAGGGGAGGAATACGGAGAGAAGAGAGGCATGCTGGTGAACATTGTCGAGTAATAAACTGACGCTTGATAAGAAGGTGGAAAAACAGGAGCAGGAAATGGAGGAACGGGAGAAATAAGATTGCAGTGTGCCAGTGTAGAAGGCGGAACAGAAAGGACAGTCGGACGACCCGTTCGCCATCGAGATTTCTATCGAGAAAATTATTCGTTTTTCCATTTCGGGAGGAGAGTGACGTTGTACAAAATTGAAGTTAAAATAATGAAAGGGAAGTGTCCTCGAGGTACGCGCGAGCTCGTCTCGAGCCCGAGGCGTGCTCGATACTCTCGTGCACCTCGATTAGTCGCCTATTTTTATCTTTCTGCTGAGTTACGCGCAGCATGCCAACGCGAGTCTGTCGCTGCGCATCGAACGGAATCGAGCGACCGTTTATTTCCATTTACACGGCACGGAAACTGTCGTTCTCACCTTGGGCAGCGAGCTGTCTTTCTCCATTTCGAATGAAGTTACCGAGGATCGGGCCAGTCGTCCGCTCTGGGCCTGGACGTCCAGATCCGTTCTCAGTTCTCAAATACGCGGCCTCCGCGTCATTCGCTCGATTCGCGAAGGAAGAGGAAAGGGAAGTTTGCGCCAAGATATTGCCCGCGACTTTCGAGCCGCTTGGTCGGAGATGCCTGCGAAGGAAGTATGTGTGCACGCCTCTGGAAAGTAAGCGGAAGCGGATCGAAGTGGGCGGATACGTAGAAACGGAGAAGCTGTTGCCACTCTGTACAGGGGGATAAAACACGATGGCTGTGCCACATTTTCCACGGCGTTACTGAGGGGTTGCGTGGGAGATGACGAAGCAGGAGCAGCGCCAAGCACGAGGAGAGGACTGTGGGAAGAGGACTCGGGCGTGACGGATCGCTATTTTCATAGATGTAGATACGCCGGGATCGTAGAAATCTGTTTCTCGTATCGCGGGAACTTCTGACATCGTGGAATGTGATGCCGCGCGCGTGTACACACATATGTATATGTAGCGGTATAAAAGAAGACGAAGCAGACGGAATACTTGTAAATTAAGAAGAGCTAGGGCGTGAGGGGCGAGGAGGATATGATCGTGTCGATGACGTGTTGTGCGTGGCTATGAGCTGATACGAGGGCGCGAATGTGTACAGACGGGATGACGGGGGGGTTGCCGCGTGTGCAAGCCGATATATCGAGAGCGCGAGGTAGACACGGGACACACACGGACAGAAACACACCTACACACACCAGCTAAGAAACACTGCCAATACGATTGTAATTAAGAACTCTAGGCTAATTGATCGGTTAATTATTCTTACTATTATTATTACTACGATTACACGTATAATCCGATAGATCTCTAGTTGCCGCGGATGTGTAAAAGAAAGTGAAAAAGAGAGAGAGAGAGAGAGGGGGGCGTCTGTGTTTCGCAGTGGGGCCCAGTTCCCGCTGCGGCGAGGCGTTCGCGAGCGTGCGTGTACATAGTTAGTCGAAATTGTCGATGGATCGCCCCGGTGGTACGGGGGTCAGCCTATATCAGCTCGCGGTTCCAAGCGAGGGAATCTCTGTTTTTAATCGGAACGCTGGCGCTCGGGGGGAGAAGGACGCCGCGGTGAATCGTCCACGAAGGAGGAGCGACGCCGCGCCAGACGGAGAAGAAAGAAACGCGTCACTGCCAAAACTCGCGCACTGCCAGGCCGTTTTGAAAATTCGCGCTAGCCGCACACCTTAGAGCCTTATTACCACTTATATTGCCTCCCTTATTCGCGCTCGCATCAGCGCCTTTATTTTACTCATTCCTTAGGAGCGTGGATCGCTCTTCTCCCCACGATCGTCCTTACATCGATCTTCTCCCCGCGGGCGCGCGTCGGGAACCCGCCTACTGCCAATCTCGCTACATCGACGGACGCGAACCAAGCCACTGCCATCGGAACACATTAACGGAGGAGAAAATGTGAAAAGACAGATATATATATATATATATATGTATGTATGTATATGTATAGCTATATCTCGATGCGTGCGGGCATCGTCATCGTCCCCCGCAGTTGAACCGTGGCCGCAGTCGATCGATTCCGTTCCCCGCGCAACCGATTCCATCTGTTTCCCTCTTTCATTGCTCCATGCGACACGGTTCTCTTTACGTTTTATTTCTTCCGTTAAAATACGGGGAACTTTTTCTTTTACCTATCTTCTTTCACTCTCCCATACTTTTCTCCCCCGTTTCCCTTTTTGGCATGTCCCCTCAGTGCCATAAAGCTTGTCCATCGTGTCGCGGCGTTCCTTGTGATTTTTCGTGTTCATCTCGCGCTCATGTCGCGTTCCCGTGTTCATTGATTTAATTTCGTGGCGTGATCGCGGTCCGATGGTCGTTCCTCTCGCTCCACTCTCGTCACTTTCGATCCCCCCCCCCCCCCTTTCGGCAAAGGGGAAGCAGCCTCGTTTCGAGAATTGTGTTGCGTCACGGGTGGGACCAATTTCGTGTTTTCTTGATCTATTGATTCTTATTTTTTTTTTTTTAGAGAGAATTACCGAGCCTCTCGGTGCGCGGATTTATGTATTTAATCGTGGGCGAGTATCGAAGTATAAATTAGGTTTAGGCGGGCCGCGTTGTTTAGGTAGAAATTCTTAAGTTTAGTTGGTACGGTTAGAGTAATCGCTCGCATTCAGTTTGCGAGGGTGGAACGCTAGGAGAAACATTCGTCCATTCAAATCACGCTTGATCTCGTGGATAAGTGTACCGTGGCGTAAAATTCTTCTTCGGCGAAACGAATGCTTCGAGAGCCCTCGGAAGTTTCCACCTACGATTTCTTCCAAATTGCTCCTGACATTTCCGTTTCGCGACTCGCCGCCCACGGCGGCGTCTTTGAATCGTAATCGTGTGGAAGACTGTTTATTTTTAGTAATCACCGCAATCCGAAGCTATTTAGTATTCTACTATTCCCCGATTCTGTAGAGAAATAAAGCGAGAAACGAATTCTTACTTAAGACTCGCGTTAGATCGATCGAGCAAAGAATTATGTCGCGCGTCATTTAGCGAGGAGGCGTCGCATCCAGACGAAAGGATGGGAAACCCTCCTTTTTCCAGAGAAAAAAAAAACCGCGCGTAGCTACCCTTGGTTCCTCGTTTCCCTTCTAACCCCCCTCCCTTCTTTTTATACCCAGGCCCTTTTTTTCTCTCGCGACAGCGCTGTCGACTTTTACCCGCGCGATTAAACGATAAATGTATATTTTAGCGAGACGTTGTAAAGTTTTGTGTAAGGTAATTAGATATTCATTAGCGTCGGACGCGACAGCGTGGGAGAGATTCGGGCCGGAGAGGAGCCAGCGAGCCTCGGCTCGGATTCGCCTGTTTCGTTGCGAAAGAGATTTTCTAGAGGAGCGGGCCCGGATCCGCGGCTGTTCCTTCGGTTCTCGTGTCTCGCGCTTGTGCGTGTGTGCAACGCGCGACCGATAGGTAGGGAGGTGTTGCGTGAATGAGAGTAAGAGCGAGAGAAAGAGAGAGAGAGAGAGAGAGAGAGAGAGAGAGAGAGGGAGAGAGAGAGTGGGAGAGAGTTACGATATGTAGTAGGAGATTAGAAGAGCATCCTGTAAATAAAGAATCGCGATCCTCGAGGCGCAAACAGACTGTAGAACAAGGAGGCGACTGGCGAGAAAGCGTGAGAGAACGAGAGGATGAGGAAGAAAGAGGAGGGAGAAAGGAGAACGCTGGTAGACACCGTATTTTTGCAAAAATAAAGAGAAACATTAGAAGGGCGTAAGAAACGATTAAATGAAAACGATGTAGGGTCGGGGGTGGGGGGTGGGTGGGTGGGAATGAATGCTTTATCCTTGTGATTCTCTGTCTCTGTCCGTCGGGCGGACAGTGTCTTTCCTCTGATTTTATTCCATGAAACACGGGGTAACGATCCCCCTTCTCTTTCGTAGGAGAATCACGCGTCGCCTGTTTCTTCGAAGAAGCATCGCGACGCTGGACGATTGCATCGCGGGGGTGGTAATAAATTTTCTACGCAGAACCGCCGACGATTCTAAGCGACCTTTCATTTTCTTTATCTTTTCTACGAAGTGGCGGAGGCTGACGGTCGAGCTCGAAAGCAAAACTATGTGTTCGCTAACTGTATCATCGATTCCCGTTTCCCCATCGATTCGGCTGTCGAAACTCGCGCCCGCTGAAACACTTTCGGCCTCTGAACAAAGCGGATCTTCCGTTTCAATCGATCTCCCGTGGACGGAGCATGAATTAACCCTCGTGTACGCGCTCCCACGCGAACAAAGAGCCCATCGATCGGACGTCGCTCGTCTTCTCCGGCGATTTGCTCTAGGATCACTGGCATTGTTGGCCCACCCACGGAAGAGAGAGAAACAAAAGCTATAGATAACTCACCTCGCAACGCTAACTATCCAGTTCCACGAATAGAACGTACTTAAGGGTTAAATCGAGCGGGATGAAGCGCTTCGGACGCTCGTCGTGCCTGCGCTTCGGGATCGCAGCGCTCGATTCGTAATCTCATGAGACTTGTTCGTTTCGAAATTACTAAGAGTCTGTACGCTTCGATGGCGAGACGTCCGCATGCTCGTGGTGAACGCGAATCTCGAAAGGGGTGGAGGAAATTTCGAGCCTCCCGCGTCGACGGTTAAGAACAAACGACTGGTTAGGATAACTTCTCGTAAATACGGCTTTCTAGTTTTCACGGCTCTCTGGGGCAGCGGCGCGACATGGCTTGTAAATGTACAAAGGGAATATGAAAATAAACTAGTAGTGGACGTTGAAAGATTGCGTGAAATTTCGACGGGCGTCGCGGGGGATGTGGCGGAATTAATACAATCCGACGCGTCACCCGTGAAGCGCGTTAAATAGGAGGGCGCGTTTTGTATCGGTGTAAATATCGAAGCTGCGGCGTCTCGATTTTTGGCCTAGGCGTAGCATATTATGGATATAGTGTTTACATTTATTATAAATTCTATGTAAAAGCATGAGGGGTGGGCAGTGATCGTGACGAAGTGGTCGCTTCCTACCGACCCAATCGATCATCGACGTTCCTTTCGATCAACTCTTCCATATCGCTCGTTCACGACCTTACCCGTCGACGTATCCCGCACTCGCTATCATTCCGCGGTTTCACCCGTTTATTTCTTTTTCCCCCACCCTGATCGCGTTAACGAAGCTTCTCGACGTTCGTCACGAGCGCTGCGGTGTTGCTTCGGCTTAGAAAACAGGGCCGCTTGCCTCTTGTATGGAACAGTAGGGAAATATATCGCATAGTTTCGAGTAATACGAGTTCTAGGCTGTAGAGACGGTGTGCGACGGCCCCGTCCGTCGCGATGTGTACGATAAACGAAAAATACAAAAAGAAAAAAAGAAGAAGCGGAGAGTGAGCAGAGGTAAATGTGCGCGCACGACGCTTGCGAACTGTGTTTACACTGCCCGAAAGCAGTGTCCTTCACCATTGAAAACTGGAAAGCCCGCTGTCGCGTTTACTCGAACGTTCATTGCGAGATGTATTCGCGCGAGCGCCCGATCGTTTCTTTAGCGACTTGTTTTTTTTTTTTGTACAATTCTGACGAATTGGCAATGATTATCTGCGACGAGGTGGAGATAATGGTTTTGATAGAAGGAAAAGCGAAGGAAGAGGAGAATATTGACAGCTTGGATTTTTATACGATAAAACGGCTAATTATCAAGGGCGCGCTGGTGCTCGAAACTTTTCGGTTCGGAAGAGGAACTGGAAAGTTTCATAGTTTCCAGATTGCCTGGGCGCTCGTGCTCTTCAAGAGCCCTTGGCTCAGCTTTGAATTATGTTTGCCCTGCACGGTGGATTCTCCTTCGGAATTGTATATAAATAAAGCGCGACCTGCGATTCCCCATTAGACGAAATTTCGTTGATCTAGATTTTGGATATTTCGATTACATTTGGATAAAAATGCTCGGCTCAAAGTTCTCGACTTCTTCGCAGCTGATTTGCTACTTCGTCGCCTAGATTACGTTCCCTTCGCAGGCCACGACTCCACGCCACGAATCCCGAAGCGAACAAAGGGTGAAATGGAAAGAAGAACGATTGTTTCGCACTGCCAAACCGAGAAGGAGGTAACGGGAGCTTAACGTATCGCGTTCGTTGCGCGGATCGATCTTGTCGAGCGATCGTCGAAAGCACCGCGGTGTTCATTATTAATCCACATAGTGGTACCCCCGAGAGAATATGTGAAAACGAGAAGAGAAAAAGAAGGAGAATGGAATAAATGAGAGTACGTAGGTAATGCGCACGCGAAGATTTTTTAAAACCCTGTAATAAGCGTGAACGGAGAAGAAGCGAGCGTCGAACAGTGCTTTTGAATTTTGGATACTTTCATGTACAAACACGAACGACGGTTTATAGCTCAAGGAGAACATTAAAGAGACAGATATTGTAAGAGAGTAATAATAATTTCACGGTTACGATATCGTACCACGGACTACTTTTTAATCTTCACACCTATTTCGTGCCTTTATTCATCCCTCTGTGACTCTCAAGCTACAAAGGACACCGTACACCAGCCTCTTTCCCATTTCCTTCTCAAGAGACACCTACCACCGAAGCCTGAAAGTTCTAGGCAGGCTCCCAATGCCATACACCGAATACTAATCGTAATTTACGGCCGAAAATTCGAGTGGAGCGGATCAAAGAGGCGAAAATGTATCAGCTGGCCCGGGGAATGTTTGCGTGGAAGTGCAGACGGTTTATGGAAGCACGGTACGCTTCCGTTTCCGGCACGAACCACCCCGACGAGGACATACGATATTCCCGCGGGCGGTAAAGCTACAGGAAACCCGATCCTTGTTCCAGGATCGGCCCTGCAACGGACAACCTGTTGGCCACGTTGAAACGACGTCTACGCTCCACGGGAAATTCAATAAGCCGGCTCGCGTGCCTCTTTTACGGATGAGCAAAATTCGTACCGATCATGCGAGAAGGAAAAAAATGATGATATAATTAGCCGGTGACGGTGTACGGTTACCGATTCCGTGGCGCCTTTTTACCTTTCTCTTTCTCTGTCTCCCTCTCTCTCTTCCCCTTTCTGCCTGCCTCCCCAATTGGCTCGCGAACTCTTTAATTACAGCTCGGTGGTCTCTGTGCGACGATGAGGCGAGCGGACAAACGAACCGAGTCGTTGTCGTTTCGCGTCACGATCACGCGCGGCCCACGATCCATTGCCCGGGCGAGAGCCAGAGTCAAGGGAAGATTTAAAATTCAAAGTAGTTATCTCAGAAATGGAACGGCGCGAGAGATCACGCGGAAGGAATTTCGACCGCTCGAACCTTTTTGATCGGGAAGGAAGAACGTGCCCCGCGCAAGA
Organism: Andrena hattorfiana; assembly: GCA_944738655.2. NCBI lineage: Eukaryota > Metazoa > Arthropoda > Insecta > Hymenoptera > Andrenidae > Andrena > Andrena hattorfiana. The sequence continues at coordinate 29,965,447 of OX122892.1, read as the reverse complement.
AGCTAATATCAATTAAGAATTCCCGATCGCATTAATTCCGCGTTCAGTTTTTCCTCGCGCGATCTCCGCGTATACAGTTACGTAGTCCCATTATTCCCCGACGAATTCCCGTAAGGAGAAAGCACGTCGCAGAAGAAGCGGTTCCCTGGGATCGGCGCGGCTGCCGTATGCATCGCCGCGACGAAACCAAGATCGCAGGGTTACCGGCGAAAAAACGTAAGTGAGCCAGGCCGGGGAGGGGAAAAAGTCGCGCCGGTAATCGGAAGACTCGGACGATTGTTGATTTACTCGGTCGACTTGGAGGTACTGTTTACCGGCCGGCTAGGGAAAGAACGGGAAGAAGACCCGGAATGGTAATGGTAATGGTACCGGTGCAGAACGTCGGGAACGCGGATTATACGAGCGGGGAGCGTGGCGTTTCTTGCCCGCCGTGCCCTCGACGTCGCGGTCGTCTTCGCCCAGCCCCGACATACGTTATACAGTTAAGGAGGCGACACCGAGATCGAATTCAACTGGCCCGGTCGATGACATTTCTCCAGTAAAAATTACTACTAAAATTAGAATTACTAGGTATTGGTAAAATAGGTAAAAAATTTCAGTCGTCATAGATAACACGAGGTTCACGGAATATTTGGAGTTCAATCTTCCTGCCACCATTCACAACTATTGAATTCGACGTGCATCCCCCCTCCGCCCCGCCGCTCTCCCAGAGCATCTATCAAGATTTGTGGCGAAACGTAGCGCATAAAGTGTCTACATGATACGACTGAGAGATCGAAGTTTCGGTAAGTTTGTTCAGAGTAAAGATACGAGTTGAATCTAGGCTAACAAGAGACTTTGGTAAATCCGATCACGCGACTGGGCATCGTGGAAGCTGCCAGACCCAGCGGACGATCGACATTCGATGGAAAAAACTTTATCGCGACAGGCGGAGTTTTAAATGGTGTAACGGAACTCACCGCTCGTGGACGGACGGGAGCAGTTTTCTTTGGCCCGTCGGTAATCCATGGTGCATACATGCGCACAGCACGGCGAAATGATCGCGGGAAGGTAAATTTTCGACGGGTCGGAGCGATTCGTAAAACGCGAGGGGGGACAATGCGCGCGCGACACACGAGAGCGTGGCGAAATTTCGTTACCCGAGCGTGGTTCGATCGGCTTCCACCGATCGGCGCTGCGTTCGCGGCGTTCGACTCCCCGAGCAGTCGCGAGCGCGAGTTCAAGCCGTCGAGACGCGTCTGGTTGTGGTCGGTCGTTCCATGGTAAATACACGTCAGACGCGCGGAAACGGGACGGTGTCTATTGTCGTTGGTCGTGCCTGCGAGTGATTATTGGCGGGAGTGATCAGTGGTGACCGGTACGTCCGACGAATTACGAGTGTCATCGAGCTTGGTCGACGGTGAGGGGAAGCCACAGCCAGCAGGGAAGCAAAGGTGCGAGATCGCTGCGCGAATTTACTCCGAACGTCATCTTCCTCGCCGGGGGTGAGTGCTTCTCATTCTTCTCATGATTCTCTCTATTGAATTGTTCGCGTTATTGAATCGCGAGGCGTGAACGAGGATGCGTTGCTGGCGTCGAATTCGATCGGTGCATTGCCGATGTCCTGTCTCAACGTCTAGTCGAGTGGGGAATGTAGTTTTGGTTGTGTTTTTTCGATCGCTCGTCGCTCGACACGTCTCTCGAACGCGATGAGCTTCGTCTAGACTAATTTAGAATGTCTATTCTCTTGTTGGAGATGTATTTTGTACCAGCAAACTGTCTACAAGCTTGTAGTCAAATGCTTGTTAGCATGGTCATGAATCGATTCAAAACGTGTCGAGTGTTAGACGATTCCCTTTCGTTTTAAGCTACATTTTTCCGGTAATTGAAGCTTGTGCTTCTTTCTGGGTATTATTGGGCGTATAATTGAATGGGTGGCGATGAATTTTTCGTGGAAAATTAATAGAAGCCGGCGTTTTGGTCAATGGTGATCGATGCTGGAGGATCTCTTTCGATTATCGAAAGCAACTTTTGGAGGGAGAACGTTTAACAGAATAACCCGCGAATTTCAAACGCGTCTTAGGAGATATGGAGTATGTACTGACGATTTGAAATAATATATTAGATTTTTCTTTGCGATAACCTTGCCATTTCTTCCGATGAAATGAAATATTAATTTATTTGTGCTAAAGGTAATTGCAAATAGTGAAGTCATTGCATTATTTGCTCAACTCAAGCATCGATGATAAGATATCACGCGATGTAACTTCTCCCTGTATTTTAAATTCACTCCGGTTTAACGAAGTACGAGACTGCCTCTTTATTCTATAAATACTTACAAAATATTTCAAGCCTCGACATTTTTCCTCGGCCATGGAATTTCCTCTCGAAATTCGTTCCAAGTCGAATAAGAGGTGCGTTGAAAACATTTCTCGCTCTGTTTCGACGCACAACAGGCGTCTTTGAGGATACTCTTTTGCGGTCAAGGGTACGTCGTTGGTAAACAAATGGTTTTTGCTGTATCGCCACGAGCTCTGAGCCTCTACTTCGAACTAAATCTCGGTTTCCTCAAAACGCATGCCAGAGACATAAATATTTCCAAGAATTTACTATAATACTTGCATCGCCCAGGAAATTTTATGTTGCTAGCAATACTCGTGCCATCGAGCACTTGACCTTGCGATTCAGTTTTCCCCGGAACGATCGCGAGGGAGATGGGTTCCCGATAATTGGGGATGACAATGAGTGAAAACGTGCTCCATGGTCGGAATATTTTTCACCACTTATCGCAAGTTATCACGTGTACAGCGTTTTCCCCTGTCCGACAACAGGTTTTCGCGCACGTACCTAAGTGTTTACCATGCTTACGTAACGCGTCGAAGGCTTGTCGTTGCGACCGAGAGCCACTCGTCTTTTTCCTTCGCCCTTCTGAAAAGCCACGCTGCTTTGCAGCATTCTTCAGCTCGACCTTCGAGCACAATTCACCGCTAGACGCTAAACAGTAGATCTCGCGAGATCAATTAAACATGACGGTAAATAAACATTCAAGAGATTCGGAAGGTAATCCGGAATCGCATTGATTAAGTCCATTTCACAGCTGCTCGATTCTACACTCGTAGTTCTCGGCTCGGGAAACGCTCCGTGCAAGTTGGCGCGTCGAGTCGCCGAGGTAAATTCGAGTCCCGCTCGCGCGCGGTCGTGTCGTGTCTATTTAGAATTTCACAGAGCGAGATCCACGCTTGAATTCCGGCACGAGCGGCCGTATTTCACGACGGGGGGATTAAAGGGCCGGCGTGTGCACGGGCATAGGGAGGCTTGCCGCGATCTCGTTAGCATCTCGATGAAATATACAGGTGCGAAGTAACGATACGCGTGTTTTCGCCTTCACCGAGGAGATAAGAAAGGTCTCGGAGTCCGGCTGTTTATGTTTCCACGGCGGAGGTCGCGTTCGCCTCGGTAGAGCGGCTAGCTAGCCGAACATTATGAAATAGATGGCGGCGCGAGCGATTTCGCCGCGTTCCTCGGCTGTTTTCCATCTGCTTTCCACCTTTTCCCCACGGTCGTCGGATCTCTCGGTTCGCGTGCCCACCGCGATCGCGTGGGTCCTTGCATCGCGCGAGAGTCGGGGGGTCGCGTCACGCAATGACACGCAGGAATTATCTAATTCGAGGCGATGCAGCCACTGATTCCTACCCTGACGCGCGCTTATCGCGGCCAATAAAGAAATGTTACCCCGTGGCGTAAGTTCGCCGATTCAGCCCCGCGAGGGTAACGAGCCTGGGGCCAGCCTTTCAGGCGTTTCACTCGCTTGTAACACGCCTCGCTGGTGTACACCTAATCCGTGATGCAACCGTCCTCTCTCTCGGGCGATGACGGCAAGCAGCTGACTGCATCGCAGAAAATTGGCGACGATGACTCGCCCGATTGGAAATTCATACCTGCTCCCGGGGATTTCGCCGCTAATTGGCGGTTTTAGGGGACAAACACGGCTGCGTCTCCTCACGCGATAGCGATTCACGCAACCGCGCGAATTACTTTTTCGCCGCGCAAGGACGCTCTTCCTGCGCCCTCCTCCTCGTGTTTGTCGCGTGCTCCACGCAAATAGAACAATGGGACGCAATTTAGATAAACGTCCCAACTCGTTGCTATCGGGCTACGCAATCGCCTCCGTTCCGTGCGCCTCGTACCTGCAGCCTTTTCTCCGCCTCAACGAGGGCGTCCAATTTCGTGGACTCCTAATTGGTAAAGAGGACGTTTGTAGTAATCTTTGGCTAAACGGTGGGAGGACGAGGTGTATTATGTAAATCTCAGTACCAGTGTCTAGCCTCTGTGCAACTGAGAGCACTCCTAAATTCGCTTAAAAGTCTCCATGTCCGTTCTACCCGAGAATTCTTTAGAGACCGATTAAAAGGCCCTTTGACCGCGTTTGGCTCTCGTAATGAACTTCCCCGTGCTTGACAGGCTTCCCCGTTCGCATGCTTGGCAGAACTCGCGGCACCCACGATGCCATTTGTCACCCTGATTCCAGGAGAGCCCCCACGCCGCCACGATAACGCGCAACACACGTCTTTAGTTGTAAAAAGGAGAAATTGGTTTTGCGGGCCTCGAGCGGTCGCGGTTCCGCGCTTTATCGTTATCATTATCGCCGAGGCACGCGTTGTGTGTCATAATGAAGATGCGAAGGGAGATAAAGCGACGACACGGTGCCGGTATTTGTACGAACGAACGACACGCTGCCGCGTGTACGTTGGGATGATTTATCACTGCTCGCCTCAAGGATGTTTCGAGCTAGCCGCGTTATCTGCGACAATTATGCCCATTGATAACGGGAAGCGGAAAGAATACGGGAAGTAGCGAACACCGGGGTGAAAACGATAGGGCAATTAGCAATTACGCGTTCTTTATAGTCCCCGAACACTAGCATTACGCAAAGCAACTTAGCTCGTCGAGAAAGTTGACTAATTACACCCCCACGCGTGAGCAAACATGGCATTACGTCACGTATATCATTTACCGCAGATGAGGCGAGCTAATTCTCTAGTTTCTGATCCGGCTATGCCAAGAATAACACTGCGCACGGTTGAACGTTCCTCCAGTGGCACGGTGTGTTCCTTCCATCCACGATTCTTCCGTTTCCTCGGTTCCTCCTGATCGCAACTCGCGAGGGGTATTATCCACCGCCTCCCACGGTCGTGGAAACGTTCCGTGAGAATGTAGAGCATTTCCGAAGCATTATGGAATCACGGGAGTCACGGTGTTTTCCAATGCTGGCGCTCCTGGATCCGTCGTTCCTCCGGCGCGTATCAGTTGCGTGAAAACAGGTGCAGCTTCGTACTAGAGGTGAAAAGAGTCGCCAGACACGGCTTAGCAGGAAGGAAACTGCCTCGATAGGCGCCTAGAGCGATCGAATCGACGGCGTGTGTACGTGGCGCGCTCGATGGTGCCTCTTATCACCGCGGATAGCTAAAAATAAGCGCGTTCGCGTTTCTTCCGGTGTTGATTATCGAGCGTTCCGAGCCGGTCGAGTGTTTTCATTCGATCGCGGGAACGGCCACTCGACGCGAGAAAATCACCCGACACCTGTACGTTGCGTAACGGCGTCGTTACGCCTTCCTCCCGGGCCATTTCGATAACTGCGCGGAATCTTTCCCAGCGCTCCACGTCGCCCTCTCCTCCTCGTTTGTCGGCCGTTTGAAAAGAAACGAGTCGCTTGGCGCCCCACGCTCGACTGCGTGCCCTACGCCCCTCGAAAAGAGGGCTCACCCTCCGCGCGTTTGCATACATCGCGCGCGCCTTGTCCTGCGAAATTGCTCGTAAACAATAACGCGACACGCGACAAAGGACCGTCGTGAATGGGCCTCCGCCAGCCCCCCGTCGCCGTTTTTAAAATTAATCGACTCGGTCGCCGAGATCGTGGAGATCGCTGCTGTACTCTCGGCAATGGATGCTGCAGCCTATTCGCGTTTTACGCGCAGGGGGAATAGAAATCGGGACCGAAGGAGCGAGAAATTAGGCAAAGAGGAATCTCAATTTTAATCGGAGGTGGAATGATAGTAGGAATTTAGTGATTCGAAGGAGAGAACAGGGTCACGGCTGATATTATCTCAGAGGAACTTGGAATTTTGAACTTCGCGGTAATCCTAACACATGGTAGGAAAATTTCTGGTGCCACCACTTCTTCTAATAAAATTGATAGGAAAATTTTCGGCGTGGCGCGCTCCATCCGCTCGTCTCCGCTCGGCTCAGCTCGGCCCGGCTCGGCTCGACGCGTCGCGCTGTCGTGGCCCCATCGACGCTACCCCCCTCTGACACCCTGCCACCCCGTTCTCGGCCCAAAATCAATATAGGCGCCGGGGCAGTGGCGGCGACGCCACCGCCGGCGTTCCACCCAGGATTTTCCACCCTCTGCGTGCCTACCAGCATCTTTCGCTTCCTTCGCTCTACACCCCGCCACCCTCCCGTCACCTGGCTCTTTGTGTCGCGAGATTCTCGAGGGTTAATTCACCGAAGGCGAGGTGAGATCCCAGGACGCGTTTGATGGCGCGGTCCCTCGAAATCCCTGGGTTCTGGGCCGATACGGGGGTGCTTCTTCTTCCAGAGGAGAGGCCCCAAATATGTATTTCTGCGTTACGCAAATTTATCAGAGCTGATACGACCGTTCACCCATTTATTCTGATGAGACATCGGCATGTTAACGAACTTTGGCGGAGCGAAGGGGAGCCGTGGAGGGCAGGCTAATATTGGCGTCTCGATCAATTGGCTTTCGGTATCACTCGGACAAACGGTCGGCTTAAATCGATCACGAAGCCCCGCGCTTACGCGAAAGAGTCGAATGTCGATAGCGGTGAGCCCCGTCGCGGAAGCCTATTGCATTCAATAGACGATCCTCCACCGAGGAGATCCTATCTCTCTTATTCACGATGTTCGCCCAGTGAAAGCATCTTGTCGCGTCCCATTCCGCGCATAATTGCCATTGTTGCTCCTTGCCTCGTGCATTCATCGTACGGAGACGTTGCCAATCGCGCTCGCCGATCGTTTTTCTTACTCGCCGTTGCTCGTATAGTATCCCGCCTCGTAAACGAGGAGACGAGGTTTATTGCCTGCGTCGCGCCTCCATCCGTCCCGTTTCCTTTTGTCGTTCAAGCGTCTCGCTCTTGATACGTGCTATCGAGAGTCAAGGCTGCCTCCGTCGCTGTTTCTGCGCGTGTTATGCGAGGGATTGTTAGTGCAACTGGCAAATTGATATAGAATCCTCTCGGGGGCTTTCACTTGTTTTCGCTTTCGAAGCACTTCTCCTGTAGGGTAAATCCGGGAGACGCGGTCGACCTAATATAAAATGGCTATTAAAATTAATACAGGTATTACTTATTTTATCAGAACAAACCTAATATGTTCAGAATTTTATGCCGATTCCGAAAAACTGGTCGATATTTGCTTTAAGACAATATTTACTGTAAATCGGGTTGGAAACTGAAGTCATCTGACCACCTCTCCCGAGGTGCCGGGAGAAATGGTTTTCGTCGTTGGCAGAGACCACTCACATAATTATTCATGGAAAAATAACAAAGAAGAAAGCAAAATTATTTATGAGTGAATACAGCTACAAATCCATTGGTATTTAATTTGTTTACGCTAAACAAGTAAAGAACACATCAATGATGAAGCGAACTATCTACCGGCGATTAGCAAGGCAAATGAATACAAAAGTGAATAAATAAAATAAATAAACAATAATAATAATAAAATAATGATAAAAAATAAAAATATAAATACAAATAATAAAAAAATCATAACTCTGTAGCCTTTTGGATTGCAAGGAATATGGATATTTCTGGACAGATAAGATTTATTCGGATTAGGAAGGAATACATGGTTTGATTGACAGAATGGGGCTACAAATTTCGAAGGTCAGACGTCGCGTCTCGATGTATTTATACAATTTTCAAAGATACTATTGTGCAAACGGCACTTGACTTTACTCTAATGAGGCGTCCAGGAGTTACTCTGTACTCTCCCGTTCGATTGGCGTCCAGGTATTGTTGCCGAACTCTCCATATCGAACAGGCGTCCAGGAATATTCTCCCGTACTCTCTTCTCTCAACGATTGGGTATTTAAGAAGGGGGTTTTGTACTTTCGCGACTCTACTCTACTGAGGCGTCCAGGAGATACTCTGTACTCTCCCGTTCGGTTGGCGTCCAGGTATGATCGCTGTACTCTCCATACCGAACAGGCGTCCAGGAATATTCTCCCGTACTCTCCTCTCTACGTTAACGAGGCGTCCAGGAGTTCCTCTGTACTCTCCTGTTCGGTTGGCGTCCAGGTATTGTCGCCGAACTCTCCATACCGAACAGGCGTCCAGGCATATTCTCCCGTACTCTCCTCTCTTTTCTAACGAGATGCTCTGTACTCTCTCGACCGATAGGCGTCCAGGTATTATCGCCGTACTCTCCATATCGGTCGAGCGTCCAGGAACAGACTCTAGTGCCTAGTCCCTCCAGCAGGCGTCCAGGTATTATCGCCGAACTCTCCTGCCAGAGTCCCTAAGCTGTCTGAGAGCGGCCGTGTGTCGTACCTCGTCCTCTCTCTCAGAACAGCGAAGAAGGAAATGCCATTGCGGGCCTCTAATTTATACCCAATCGTTGCGATCCGCGGCCGCAGAAATCAACAGATGCGTTGTCAAGCGCGAGCCTCGTCTCTCCTCACGGGCGGCCTACAAGCGTGTTCTCGAAACGTCTCGATGGTCAGCGTTTCTCAAACTTCCTTTTCTGCATGCTACAACTCGACCATCTCTCCTTTCTGCAGCGAGAGATGGTCTCGTTTGTTTTGAGAGGAAGAGTTAATATGGCTAAATACTTTGACTGCATTGTCCCTCGATATCTCTACGATCTTATTATTCCCAACCATTAAACGAAAATAAACTTAGAAGTATATTTTAAATACGATTCTGTACACCGTTGTTTGACAAAAGAGGTTAAATGTAACCTCGGTTTACCTTTTATAGCCTGTAAATCTAGAAAAATACAGAAGGAACCGAAGTGACGCTATTCGTTCAATTGTTTGACTTCTAGAGAAGTAATTGGTCTACACTTTAACGCGTTTTTACGTATAGAGCCTGAAATATAGCGACTCCACCAAGTCTCCGGCCCGACCGCTTCTCCCGGATTTAACCTATAGGTAAGTATACCGTCGATGACGATGTACAGAACGTGCTAGCATTCCACTTGACGAATCGTAGATATCCACTGGGTGCGTCGATCATCAGGAGCATTCTTTTCGGCTGGCACACGGCGCAGTTGGCCAAATTGCATTCTCCTCCCTCGGTCCCTGCGGCGGCAGGGCAAATGGCAGCGTCTCGGTGGGGTCGTTGAACGATTTTCGAGGATAATTTATGACGCCCCAGCGTTTCAGTCGCGACGGGGCCAGCATAAATAACCTTCGCTCTCCCTCATCTTCTTCCCCCTTCCCGTGCCCATCGCTGGCCACCCTCCGCGCGGCAGAGCATCGATGGCGAGGGAGGAAGAGAGATCAATACGAAAGAATAGCGCTTTTTCGCTCGCTTTTCCTTCTTTCTTCGCGACGGCTCGAAAACAATCCTCCTCTAGACATTCTCCGAGGCGTTTCTCAGTGATTTCTCTTCGATCTCCTCCCCTACACTCTGGGACGGGTGGTTCGTAGCGCGCAACTTTTTGAATTCGTCGAGTGCGAGCCTCTCGACGGACTTTCCAGCAATTTCAGGTTTCCCACCGCTGCAACTTCTTCAACTCGCGCAGAGCTGTGGACAAATTTTCGCTTCGCGCCTTAGCCGCGTTCGTTTTCGCCTCACCTTTTTTTCTCCCCCAACTTCTCGATGCTCGAGCTCTTTGACACACACCCACCCGAAGCTGGAGGTTGCCGCGGCGTTTTTCCTTCCACCCTATATACCAAGAATCCCTCTTCACCGGTGCTCGATGATGCGTACGATGCACACGAGACCTGTCCAAACGGAGCTCGCCGCTCGACCTTTTTCCACGCCGCTACGAATCCTCTGGTAAATGATGTCTCCGACAGGGGCTCGAGGTGATTCGCCGCCGAAAATATTGCCTCTCTCTTGGGGAAGATACTCCGAAAAATGGAGTAGGTGAAGAGGAGCGACCTTAATCCGTTAGTCCCTTTGTCAACCGCTTTAACGCCCCCCTGTTGCTCTGGTGTTCTTTCATGGAACCGTGGCTGGGGTTATTGAAATCGTCTCGCATCGATTCTCCGAGGGATGAAGTCGCAGGGACCAAGCGCAGGCCCGCGAATAATTCAGCGGCTACTTCGAATGAGCTGGCGCTGGAGATGCTTCGCCGCGATCGCGCTCCCGTGGCGGAAGTCGAACTGGATGGCAGGCAATTTCTTTTCTGGTTAGGAAAGGAGAGACGCACGTAGAGGCTGGCACGATGGCACGTTAAATGCCGAGCATCGCTGGCCGGGACGCGATAAGGGGCAGCTCTAATCGCTGCTTAAGTTAATTAACGAAGAGAGGAGATCGTCAAGGTCCCCGGGGACCCGAGTCACCGTTGCTCGCAGGCCTCTCGCCGAGCGCGCTGTTTCCCTTCGTTTTTTCCCTTTTCGTACTGTCCCTTCGCTGTCGTGCGAGAGGCATTCGGTCGGGCGATTGCCTCGTCGGACACGGTCGTTGCAGCCAATCGTTTCCGAACACGATCGTTAGAAATACGACGCCACGGGCCGACACACTCCGTTTTCCGATAATTGCGTTTCCCCTGGCCCTTGTAAGTCTCGGCGCAAATTGACCACCCTGTAGCCGGGCTGGTCGCCTGGAGACGGGCTAGACTTTCCTTGTCCGAGAATCAGAGTACGAATCAGGTCCACTCTTGCAACTGGTTCGACAGCGGCTGTCCGATAGATTTGCCAGGAACGCGGAACGCGCGCTGTAATTCCTAGTAGAATTAAAAAGGGGTGGGTTTCTCGTTCGGACATCCTACACCTCGACCTAACGATCTATCCCCGTCAATCGAACAATTACATATCGAAATCGGTACACGGGTTTCGTTGCGATTTACGTGGCCATCGACTCCGCGAACTGTAGTTTAAGATCGCACGGAGATAGAAGAACCAGCGCGACTTCTTTAACAAAATGGTTGTCGCAGACGATAAAACGTCAGCGCAAGCTTGTTGAACGGCGACGGCGCGCGAGCAACACCCAGTAGGTATACGGCGACCGTAGTATTTTATAAACGGCCGACTCGCGTAACAAGTTGTCCGTAAGCTATAATGAAAACGTAAGACCGATACGGAAGCGTTGGTGCACCGAGAATTACGTCGATGCCGCGATGTCAATGCACCCTGGCCACGTTCGGAGCGTAGAAAAAAGGCGAGCCGAGCCCCGTTGAGTAATGTCGTGCGTCGCGCGTCGTGCGTCGTCCACCGGTCCAACTTCGTTCTTTGCCGTTTCGAATGCGCTTGCATTGCTCCTTGGGCCCCCACTCCTCCTGCGCCTGCACCCAGCCCTCGCGGGACAAAAACCCTGCCCAGGACAATAACCCTGAATAAATCACTGCCCCCGATGACCATTCGGCCCGCTTGGGTCCGGAGGCTGTTTATACCGCCGCTGCCTAAATAAGATGAAAACGAGCGAGCCGGGCTCTCTTCGCTAACAGGCAGCACGTCTTCTTTCGATAAAACTGTATTTTACGACGGGGAAATGCAGTGAAGTGGTTGCTTTGAATAATTCGGCGGACCTTTTGTTCCACGGTGTATCATCGATTCCGTGGAACCGCGGTGGTCGAACGCGCCCCGATTTCCCCGCGAGAAAACCTTTGAGCGTCGTTTAAATGTAGATTTCCGAGTAAGCTCCTCGGCTGTTTCTCTGACGGCGAACTTCATCCCTTTATGGAGCTAATTTCGCGAGCGCCGGATCCCCGATAGAAACTGCAGTTTAGAGCGCATTAAGTGTACCTACCTGAGGCAGTTAAATCTAAGCCCTCGGTGCCCTCGTGTCCCGACGTAAATCGTCGCTTTTGGCGTAGCGCGAGCAGCTTTCAGATTCGAAGATCCCACGATTTTTTTCTTGAAACGAGCACCCTCGGTGAAAAGGGTGTTCGTAAGGGCTGCCTAGTGGAGAAGTGGCTATCAAACTTCTTTCCTATCCAAAGACTTCCCCTTTCCGAAGACGTACTCGCTCCGAAACGCTTGCCTCGACAGAGCGTTGCGAATTGGTTGCCCCACTCGAATATCGACAGACTGCATTCCTCGGCCCAGTTTTCCCCCGTCGTTGTTACGATCCGCCACGGGAACGACCTCGTAAAGTATTGGAGCCAGGGTCTCCGCGAACTCCCTGGAACGCTGCGTCCACGTCGTTAATAGAATCGTCGTGTCCGGTACGCGTGTCCCCCGACGCTTTCAGCTTCGCTGCAACTGTTTGCGAGCGTTTACGATTTACCGCTGCCGTCAACGTTTTACAGCGGGTAATCCGTTAACGGGAACGACGAGAACGGGGCGGGATGATCTGGCAAGGGTGGAGAGTCGAGTTGCCACGGATTTCGAAAAGAACAGCCGGAGATTATCCAAGAGCAGAGGGGAGGACAAAGGCGAATCTTATTAAGTAAATACAGTGGAAATATCCTTCTTTATCCAAACTGACGGGGAGATATCAATGGGACGTTTGGTAACGAAAGCGTAACGGGCCGTCCTTAAATTACGTAAGAATAATTTTGGCAATATCTTACCGCCCCCTAAAATTACTTTTTTGCAAAGTTAATGCTAGAATTTGTATTTGTTGAAAATTAAGTTAAAAGTATTAGGGTAAGGTTGCTCAAGTCGAACCCCTTAAGAAAAAAACCGTATAAAACTTAGGATTTATCAAATAAATAGAAATTAAATGTGTTATTCAAAACTTGTGTTAGTATTGTTGTTATTTATTATAACGAAATTAGAAAATCTATATGCTTTCATGAAAAATAAACTAAATCTTTAAAAACTTACATCGGTACGACTAAAGTAACCGGTTTCTTAAGTCGTACCACCTATAGCCCAAGTCGTACCTAAGAATTCAATTAAGCAACAATAATAATTAAAACATATTTTGTATTAATCTGTTTATATAACACATAGGTATTCGGTTAGTACAAACATCACATGCAAATTTTTTTGTTCTTTTGTCAACTCCAGCGCATACATCGGGCACCCATGATTTGCATTTCAAGCATTGAATCATATTTTTCTTCCGATCTTCTCCACAAATAAAACAAAACCATAATTATGGCCTAAAAATAATTCGTAGGTAAAACCAAGAAGTAATTTCTTAAGTCGTACCAGTACGAGTTAGGAATCTCATATGAGTACGACTTAAGACACGGCACATATTAAATTTAAAAGTAAACTTAACCTATCATTGAACAAAGTTAATAGGATTTCGCTTCGACCAAACGATTATGTAAACTCTACTGAATTTATATTTAATAAGGAACATAATTTTATCAATAATTTACTCGCAAGATTAGCTAACAAACATATGCAGAAAATTATAAGAAAATTGAAATAAACTTACTTGATGAGAGGATTTATAACGAGGTGGTTCACAGCAGACAAATAATACGTAAGGCAACTTGGTTGACTCAGATGTATATTTGGTTGCCGTTGTATGCGCTCTTGTCGCCATAGTGCGTTCAAAATTCAAGTGGTGCGACTTAAGCAACCTTTCCCTACGTATGATGTTACCTGACTCTCCTCCTTCCCGCCCCCAAAAGTCTTGCGTAATTTAAGAACGACCTCTGACCCCATCAGAGGGGAGGTATGGGATAAGGCGAAAAGCTCGAAAGCTGTTTGCCGGTGAAATACGAAAGAAAAGAATCGAAAGGAGCAAGGAACGCGACGCGGAGCCTGTTGCCTCGATGTTATCGGCACTCAGCCTTGGAGAAAAATGCGTGGAACGGAAAATCGCGTTCGTTAAGAGCGCCACCGCGTCCGCGGTGAATCACCCGCGGTTGGTATTCCGCGGCTGAGAGCCAGACGGAAAGCGCCTTATCGCTCAGAAGTTGCGACGCAACAGTCCCCCGTTCCCGAGCGGATTTCAATTTTAGGGATATTAGGGGAGGAAAAGCGCCGCCCCTGTCGGTTTTTCGTGCGTCGACGGCGCGGCATGGGTCGGCGCCAGGAAGGAATCGCCTCGTCAGGGACGCTGTTGCGCCCGCGGAGCGTGTCGCAACAATGTAGCCGGTAATTAGAATATTTTCATTTACGCTGGCGACCGGCGAGAGCAAGCCTCGGCTCGCAACCCTCGTGCGAGCGAGCAGACGTGGGTGGGACCGGTTTTAAGTCGCGTTCACGCGTGCGACACGGCTCTCGCTCTCTGGCGCTGTCGGTGCGCTAGTGTACACAGAGGTACGTGTACCAGAACGGAACTAGAAAGGAGAAAGACACGCCGTGCTCCCCTTTCCCTCTCGCGGTCGCTCGTCGAGCGCATTTGCCTTTCACGGCTCGCTCGCAAGCTCCGAGATTCATTGAAACCGCGAGCCTGCGCTCGCTGCTGCTTCTTCGCGCGTCTATTTCCCTCCAACGTGAATCTCTGTGATGGCACCAGCCCTTGGTGGTGGCGATAAATTGATCTAAAAATTCAGCTTCTCTTTGGCTGGCAATAGGGGATCTGGTTCAGTGAGCATGCATGGAATATAGGGTAAATCCGGGAGACGCGGTCGACCTAATATAAAATGGCTATTAAAACTAATACAGATATTACTTATTTTATGAGAATGAACCTAATATGTTCAGAATTTTATGCTGATTCAGAAAAACTGGTCGATATTTGCTTTAAGACGATATTTACTGTAAATCGGGTTGAAAACTGAAGTCATGATATCTGACCATCTCTCCCGAGGTGCCGGGAGAAATGGTTTTCGTCGTTGGCAAAGACCACTCGTATAATTATTCATGGAAAAATGACAAAGAAGAAAGCAAAATTATTTATGAGTGAATACAACTACAGATTCATTGATATTTAATTTATTTACGCTAAAAAAGTAAAGAACACATCAAAGATAAAGTGAACTACCTACCGGCGATTAGCAGGGAAAATGAATACAAAAGTGAATAAATAAAATAAATAAACAATAATAATAATAAAATAATGATAAAAAATAAAAATATAAATAAAAATAATTAAAAAATCGTTACTCTACCATCTCTCCTTTCTGCAGCGAGAGATGGCGTTCTCGTTAGTTTTGAGAGAAAGAGTTAATATCGCTAAATACTTTGGCTGCATTGTCCCTCGATATCTCTACTATCTTATTATTCCCAAACATTAAACGAAAATAAATTTAGAACTATATTTTAAATACGATTATGCACACCGTTGTTTGACAAAAGAGGTGAAATGTAACCTCAGTTTACTTTTTATAGCCTGTAAATCTAGAAAAACACAGAAGGAACCGAAGTGACGGTATTCATTCAATTGTTTGGCTTCTAGAGAAATAATTGGGCTGCGCTTTAACGCGTTTTTACGTATAGAGTCTGAACCATCTCTCCGGCCCGACCGCGTCTCCCGGATTTACCCTAATTGATTTGGCGGTGTCAGTGATGGAAAGCAGGTTGGGTGGGTTGCATTTGATTTTCAAAATGAAACTGGTACGTACCTGTGCACCGTAGACTTTCGATTCTCATCGGCGTGGCAGGCGCTGAGAAATAGCATCAAGCGGTCTACAAGGGAATAACAAATTTCGCTAAAATCCTCTTAGCGGTTGGAGCACTCGAGCGTCCGTGCAGACGGCGCGTGTATCGCGTGAGTGCCTGCGTGCATGCGTGCGTTCGTGCGCCGTGCGTAAAGCACGTCACGGAACGATCCCGCCGGCGGATTATGTTAATTAAACGTAATGCAAGGAGCCGAGGGAAATTAATCGCGCCTCGTCGCCGCCTCGATCGCTCGTTAATGGCGACGAAGCTGGGCTCTCGAGAGAGGCCTTCTCTTCTTTCGCCGTCGCCCCCCTGGTTACTCTCCCTCTTGCAACACGCTTCTGCTCTTCGAAAACGTACTTCCTCCTGCTCCTCCCTCGCCGAGCTGCCGACTTTGCTATTCCTTTCGCAAAGTGTCGGAGATTTCGTCCGGAGTTAAGGCGCCTTCGGAACAGGCGTCGCGTCCGATCGAACCGGATCGACGTTCCTCCGCGCTCGGCTTTACCTCTGGAGGAAACTAGCAACGAGCAATCGTCCTCCGTCTGTCTCAGCGCCTGCATTCAGACCGTAGCCTTATTAATTATCATCGAGCGCGGAGATTCGTTCTAACGAGCACAGTGGAAGCGTGGTCGCCTCGAAATATTCTTTTCCACGGCGCATTGTGCCCTCCGCGAAAAGGGAGAAACCGGAGGACCGGGTCCCTGGCGAAGAACAATCGGCGTCTCGATCATCGATCCTGTCGGATCCCCATTCTGCTGTCAGCCAGCCGCATTCTTGCTGGTTCGCTAACCTTCGAAAACGAAGCCCCTGCACCGAGGCCGCTACGAACACTTTCGGAATACGCTGCGTTCCCCCTGCATCTCATTTTTCACCACCTTCCGCTTTCCACCGCCCCCTCCCCCTCTCACTTTCGTTGCTCGTTAACCCAAAATTTCTTCCCCGACGCGCTAATGCGATCCCGGACGATACCGCAGCAGGAAGTTTCGGTTCCTTCCGTTTACCGTTCGCAGGCTCCAGCGGATCCCGTGGATCCGGAAACGACGGTCGCGCGGGAATAAATAAAAGTTTCTGGAAGAAGCAACGCGACAATGGCTGGTTAACGGAGCGTTCGTGGAACGCGGATACAGAGTTCGGCAGGCTTCCCTCCGAATCGGTTACGGCTGATTTATCGTCCCGAAGACGCTGCCAAATTGGCAGCTCCCGCCTTGTCGAGACTCGTTACGCGACCCAATCGCCCGCCCGGGATCTGCGGCAGCCAGGATTTTGGATAATTTTCGACGGAATACGGTGGGATTGTTTGCGATTCCGCGCGGGATGCTAGTCCCCTTTCCTCCCTTTTCTCCCTTTACTCCGCGATCCTCGCGTACTTTTTGCCAACTCCTGCCTCGCTCCGGAGACTTGGAAATTCGGCACGGCCGTGCGAACGGCCGCTGAATTCGTTGTCGGTTTTTACGCGCGTATAAGAAACCGAAAGTTGTGGGAAGTCGTAAAGGGGATCGCGGGGCCGAACATTGTGTTGGGCTCGTTCCCCCTCTGGCCGTTAAAGGAGCGATACGCTGGTTCCCCGTAAAGACTCGGCACGGTTTGAGGTATCGGCATGTTTCGATGCAAACGGCGAAGAAAAAAACGGCGGGACGGTTTCGGTGGACAATGGCGTACGTGCATGGTGTCGCGATGACGCAAGGGCCACGAGTTACTGCTTCCGCGACAGTGTTCCCTATAGATTCGCTTAACGTCACCGGAAGCTGTAATAATTCCGATGATGATGCGCTCCCTCGTTCATCGAGCCGCGCCGCGGTCAATTGTAAGACGTGAACGGGATAAAAACTTTCCAGCGGGAACAACGTTCTGGCTCCATCGCACGATGACGTTTCGGTCTCAGTTCAATCGAGCTTTAATCTCCTGCATTCTCTTGCGAAATGAAGTAGTAGGTTATTATTAGTAATGAAAGTGATTTGTACAAAAAATTCGAGGATTCAATGTCCTCATAATCGAAGTAAGAACCCACACTGGCGTTCATAACTTTTGGGACATCTAAGTAAAGTAAATGTACCACTACCCGGACGCTTAAGGGGCTTAAGGAATAGCGTCAAAGTTTGTCTCCTAATTCAATTTGTAAAACCATCATGAAATAAAAAAATGTTGAAATTTCGAAGATAACACAATATTATAGGTACTATCGGAAACTGAAAAAAAAGTTTATGTATTATAATAGACGTATTTATTAATGAAAATGTGAAAACTGCATGTCCCAATACCTGAATTGTATCGTTCCAGTAAGCAGACAACCTAAAAATGCATGTCTGAATTACTTACATTCACGAAATTCTTGTACCAGTAAATAAACTTAGACTTGTTTAAAAAAATATTAATTTTCTTGCAAATTTAACTATCTTAAAATAAATTTAAACCTATTTACTATTATAATAATGTATTATTATAATATATAAATAAGAAATGTTGTCAATCTTTTCTTAGTAAATGACAGAAGTGTCTTGACAGAAGCTTAAGAAATTTCTCGAAATCTGCTATGCGTACGAAGTGTGTTACAAAATAATTATTTCTATCTAACGATTTTTAATTTTCTAGAATAATGATTTTAATTAATATTGCTAAATACTTATACATTACGGTACTATTTTTTGTTTTTAATTACATTAAAAATTAAGCTTAAAAATAAATCAAATTCGCATTACTGTTCAGGTACTGGGTCATGGCCGGGCACTGGTACATTTACCTTAGTCTACATGGAATAATATTGTGATAAACATCTTTGGTATTTTAAATTGAAAGCAGTGATAACTGTTCAATCTGTATCAGTGGTGCACTAAGGATTTAATATTGAGGGAAGCCAGTTGAAGGGATACAAATATTTTTAATAGAAATTTAATCAAATTCATTAGGTAGTTATAAAAATTTATTTAAAGAATAAAATCTAGTTTTCTTTTCTTTTTACAAAATCCCTTCATTGAGGATGCTAGGGCCCCTCTGGGTGCGCCATTGTTCTGTATCAAATATCACATTTTCTGCAAATAAAACAAAAGTTCTAATAGTAGTACTTATGAACGGCAGCGTAAATATCAAAAGGTACGATCTCCATCGATTGAAAGCAAAATATTATCGTGCTCGAGACGGCTAGTCTAGCAATTTCGAGTCTCGTCCACACTCGGGGCAACCGTTGCATAAAACATGCGAGTAATTCGCGTGTTTTGCCGTGGTAGGCATTGTCGCCGTTTCTCGCGCAAATTGGAGAGACGGGAAGGCTGTGTTTGTTCGTTGCTCGCGGCACGGGAAACGAAGCCCGGCGTTTCCCATTTTTCGGCTAGCTACGAGCCCTCTCGGGAACAGAATTCGAATCGACGTTCCGCGGGGAGGCGGGAGGGGTGCGGGAGGGTGCGTTTCAGCTCCGGAGCCAGACAAATCCGCGCACAATTGCAATTTCCGCGGGACGTTGCGCCCCGTCCAATTCAATTCTCTCTCGCGTCTTTTCGCCCGTTCGATCGCGGGACATAAAGAATCGTCGCGTTTCCGCCGGAGAATGATGTTCGTGGAATCACCAATTCCAGGGTCGTTTAAATTGTTTAATTAGACGAATTAGCCTCCTGGTTAGCGGCGAAGACAAATAGTTCGTGACTCGTTTCGTTCCCTCGTTCAAATGTCTGCATGCTGTACGTGACTAGGATCTCCGATCTTCATAGATAATACCAGTATCGACTTTATTACGTCACGTGGAATAATGAATGGACGAAAGCTTGAAAACTAAGTACGAAATGATTAAAAAAAAGTGGCACTCAGATGGGAGGAGGGGCAAGGAGCAGTCCCCAAAGAAGGAGCTTTGTAAAAAGAATCGAAAAGGAAACAGAAAAAGAAAAGAAAACTGGGTTTTATTCTTTAAATAAATTTTTGTAATCACCTAATGAATTTTATTGAATTTATTTTAATTTGCATTAAAAATATTTGTATCCCTTCAGCTCGGCTTTCCCCAAGATTAATTCCTGAGTGCGCCACTAGCAAGAGGGGTGGAAGGACGCGTCGGTAGGAAGAAAATTGAAGTAGCAAATGGACGCGTAGGAGAAGGAAGCTCGGTGGTTCCTGGTAGGATTTTTCTCGAAAAGTGGAGCGCATAAATCGTGGCCTAGCGTCGATTTGCTTTAGGAAAGGAATTAACGGTAGAGCCAGAGGAAGCTGTTGGATCATCGGAAGGCGTAGTCGCCTCCGCGGCGGAGTAACAGTCCGCTCGAATCTATTTAATGCACATTTTATCCGTCCATTGGGCTGCACTATAATTTAAACCCATCTCTTCCTACTCGGCGCGCCGTGGCCGCGAACGCACGTACACGTACGCGCCGCGTTCATTCACCACTCTGCCAAGAACGAAACGCACCGCTTAGATGCGTCAAATGCGTGCACCGCATCCGTTCGGCCGTTCCGTCATTATGCTATCAGACGATGCAATTGCCAATTGGCAGTGTCGACGGTGAACTTTCTCGACTCCAGTCGCGTCCAACGATCCGCGCCCCGTGAATCTGGGCCTGACGCTCTTCGATCGTCGAAAAGAAATGGTCGGGAACCTTAAAAGAAAATGCTCGAGGAACGTTCGAGAAGAGGCAACCCGCCCCTTTCGAGCTTCCCGCGAGTAAACTAACGTTACGATTCGATTACAAAGAATCGAACACCCCGCCGCCACCTCCGAGGCGTCGTCATCGGCGGAGTTTCGATCGGCAGAGGGAAACGCGCGCAGACAAACGCAATTACGGGCGTGTACACGCGCCACGGCATAGAGCTTGCTACACGAGTATCCAGCTGCAAATAGAGACCTCTTGGTAGGCTGAGTTTGAAGTGGCGTCAGGTGCATCGAGGGGGATGAAACGAGAGCGGAAAAACGGGAGGATGGCGCGTCGACGGACCCCCGAGCAAGCACAGCTCGGGCTGAGGTAAAATTCATTTGTTGCCCGGCTTTTTCCCTCCGCTAGCCAGCCGCCGAGCGTTGCTTTTTCGTTATCGTCTTCCGTTTCGCAGTTTACGCGGCCATCGCGCCTGCTCCCGATTGCTCTCCCCTGGAAAAAAAATATTCCCTCCAGCATTCGGTTTCGTATCACTCCCGACTGGGACTAAACTCAGATCGCGAGGCGCCCGTGGAATTCCCGCGGGATCGCAAAAAATCGCAAGTTGGCTCGCGACGGAACCGTTATTCCCCTCCCCCCCCCCCCTCTCGTTGAGATATTTAGACGACAGGTGTTTACGCGAGTCCGCGCTTTTTATCACGGCAACGAGGAAAAAGCTGATTGGCCAATTACGCCGTCGCCAGGCGAGCGTCTCCTTCCCGTACGGTGATTATTATGTCGCAAGCGCGCGGGATCGATCGAGGGGTGCTAGAGATCGGCGAACGGCCCTGGCCACGAGAAACCCAACTCTGCGCAGCCGATCAGCTATAGTTTCCTCCACCGTCCAGGGGAGCGCGCGAGTTTTGGTACCTGGCCAAGCGCGATCTAAATCCAACGCGCGGAAAAAGGGGACAAAGAAAGTGTTCTAGGCGTGTGCTCCGATCGCCTCTACGCGAGCATTTTCGCGTTCGATTCTCCGGCGATGGCTTCGCGGCGACCCGTGTCCCCCCGTGAATTAAAGATCGCCGACCTTTCGCCTGGTTGCCGCGCACCTCGGTCACCTACCGCGACAAGTGGCGCTCGATGCGTTCTCCATTATACCGTTCCTTCCATTCCCTTTGTCGAGAGTCACTCGCTTTCACGAATCGTAAACCCCTCCATCAATTCCCACCCCGGACAAAGGGGTAAAGGCTGAAAGGGTTAATCGACGCGCGTAAACCAATTTGTCAGTTTCTTCCTGGACCGCAGGAATCCCTCGGCCGTCGATGTACCGACTTTTCAACGGTAACAACCAGCCAAAACTGCAGGGATCGAAAAAGTTCTCGAACCCTCGTTTTTAAAAAATTCTGTTAGAACTTATTTGTTTCGATTAAGAAAATATCTGTTCCTGTGGAATTTTTATTGAAACAAATGCTACCTTCAGGAACTTCTTTAAAAAGCGTTCTCATGGAACAGATATTTTGGAACCTATATAATAAAAGTTCCATGGAAACAAGTTACATTAGAACATTTATTAAAAAAGTTTTCAAAACATAAAGAAAAGTACTCGAATATTAGGTACTAGTTTTATTTAACAATATACTATAATATTCTTCGTGTGTTTATTTAATGAAGGGTATGAAAATCATAACATAAGTAATTAATGGTTTCGTAAGAAGTATCGAACGGAAAAGAGAACTTGTCAAGAATAATACCTAAATAACATTTTTTTATATCTTACATGAACCGAAATACATAGAAAATCTCTAATATAATATATAATATTTATATTTCAGTAATAGAATATATGAATATACATCTACGTATTATTATACTATTTATGTTTTGCAATTCAGCGTGATAGTATTATAGTCATAATACATTATCGTATTTAAACACTTTGAAATCCGTGGATCTAAAAATATCGCAGTTGTAGAATTCCATCGTATTGGAACGTCAATAATAGGTTTAATAAATCCCATATTTGAAACGAGATGCCTAAAAGTGTACAAATAAATAATCAGGAGTACTTGGAAATCTCGTCATCTGAAAATCATTCACAATCAGAATAATTGTATACCGATTTTGAGCGGACTCTCTAATAATTGGTTCCACAATTACTCGGAATTCTTTTGAATCTAATACTTCTAACAGCGTGAATGGACAGTTTTCTTATATTGAAATTGCTTGCAGTTGTTAAATACTACTACAGCTACAACTGCGATATTTTTAGATCCAAGGATTTCAAGGTGTTTGAATAGCAAACAAAAAGATTTAGCAAGGAATCGTTTGAAAAAAGTTATTTCTAAAATCTTACGAGTCAAAAGAAACGTTAAATGTTTAGAAGAAAAAGCATTGGTCAAAAATGAAGCACCTTCAGACTCACTTTCAGACTGCATTCCTCCGATGTCTTCAAGTTCGAATTCCCTATTATCTTCCTTCGATTTAAGTACCTCGGGCAACTCAAGTACTCGATCCGTTCGTGATACTGAGTTACGTTTATCATCAACGAGTGACCAACTTTTAGAGAATTATTTGCAAGAAATTGGAACCGATGAATCAGACTCGGACGTTGAGGACATCGAGTTACTTGCGGCCTTCGGAAACATTGACGAGTACAAACCAAAAATGATTTCGTTAGAAAGTAATTTGTTAGATTATTGGGAAGAGATAAAATACAAATTCCCACACCTTTACAAAGCAGCAAAAGTTAAAGCATGGTGTCCCTGCTACACAAGTTAGCGTTGAACGTGCCTTTTCGACATTGAAGTTTATATTAAACGAGGATAGATATAATTTAAGTCCTACAAAGTTAGAAAATGTTTTGTTTCTAAAATTAAATTAAATGCGATAATGTATTATAGTTATAAAATACTATCACGCTGAATTGTAAAACATACATAGTACGTTATATGTATATTCTTGACAAGTTCTCTTTTCTGTTCGATAGTTGTTATGAAACCATTAATTATATTACGATTTTTATACCTTTTATTAAATAAACATTTGAAGAATATGATATTATATTGTTAAATAAAACTCGTACCTAATATTTAGTACTTTTCTTTATCTTATGAAAACTTTTTTAATAAACGTTCTAATATAACTTGTTTTCATGGAACTTTTATTATAACGATTCTAAAACATCTACGTAGGTAAGTATTACATATAAATAACACATTCGGAATATCAATTTAACTGTATGAATTATTTAATATTCTTGTAGTACTATCCATTGAATAGTATTTAGTATTTGTTACAACGATTGAGAACTTTTTTAATATCGGTGAACAAAATATCTGTTCCTGTTATAGAGAAATTTTTATTCTTATATTTTAAAAGTTCCATTCCAACTAGAACTTTTATTTTCAAGAACTTTTATTTTATCGGTTCTTCTGAGAACTTATATTGTGAGAACATTTTTAAAAAAGTTCCGTAGTCATTGTTTTAAATGGAACCTATTGAAAAGTTTCAGAACTTTTTCGATCCCTGGGCCCAAAAGGCCCCATCTTCGAAAGAAGAAAATTATGATTTTATCTAAACACCATATCTTTTTTTCTGTGTTACTACACTTAGCCCGTTTTTAGTAAACTATCTCTTTATTTTCCTGAAAAAATGAATCCCTGTCTAGAAAGCCCCTCCGGGGTCCTATCTTCAGAAAAAGAAAATTATGATTTTTATCTAAACATCATATTTTTTTCTGTGTTACTACACTTAGCCCGTTTTTAGTAAACTATCTCTTTATTTTCCTGGAAAAAATGAATCCCTGTCCAGAAGGCCCCTCCGGGGTCCTATCTTCAGAAAAAGAAAATTATGATTGTATCTAAACACCATAGGTATTTTTTTCTGTATTACTACACTTAGCCCGTTTTTAGTAAACTATCTCTTTATTTTCCTGAAAAAATGAATCCCTGTCCAGAAAGCCCCTCCGGGGTCCTATCTTCAGAAAAAGAAAATTATGATTTTATCTAAACACCATATTTTTTCCTGTATTACTAAACTTAACCCGTTTTTAGTAAACTATCTCTTTATTTTCCTGAAAAAATGAGACCCTGCCCAGAAAGCCCCTCCAGAGTCCCATCTTCAAAAAAAGGAAATTATGATTCTCTCCAAACACTACATTTTTTCCTGTATTACTACACTTATTTATTACTTCCCGAAAAATGGGCCTCTCAGAACGTTTGCCATCTGGGCCTTTTTCCTTAAATCGGCCACTGATCTCCATTGGTAGAAGTGATTTAGAATTAAAACGGACGGTCCGCGGTTAACTCTCTGCACCGCGGAATTTCTTTCGAAGCTCGTGGCTTGTCCAGTCGTACATATCCTGCAGTTGTGTTCATGTTCGAATGTGTGCTCTGGTAGATTTGTTTCTGAAAGCTTCCTCGGTCGACTGGGAATATTCCGTTGGATTGGATTCGAGGAGGGATTAGAACGGCGCGGCGGACGGAAAGGACGAGTCAGCCGCGCTGGCGGGCTCTGGGCAATAATTAAAGTGGCGGGTCGCTCGATCGGAACGCGCTGCGTCAAGGATCGCGCTAATTGCGGGAGGTCGAGCAAGTTCACGGTAGCGCGGTACCAGAAGGTTACTGTTACTTTTCCTGGTCGACACGTTTCTCGTCCGCTACTTCTCTATCGCTCGGTCGGCTGGGAGCGAACCCCGCGGCTGCACGAGCAGAGCAGAAGGACGACGAAACGAGGGACAGCGGGGAACAGGAGCGACCGGCCGGAGGGAACGGGGAGGAAAGAAGCCGCGGACGGATGATTGGCTCGTTTCTCGAGATAGCCGCGGAGCCGGTCGGTCGCCGTAGTGTTCGGTAACAGAAGAAACAGCGGCAGCAGAAGCATCCACTCTTCTGGCTTGCAGAAGTTGCGGTACTGGTCTAAAGGAATTACCGTTAGAAGAGCTGCACTCGTCTTACGTGCTTCCTAGACTCCATGTTATACATACACCTATGTGTGCGCGCGCGGGTACGCTTCTCTGCCCGGTCTGCGTGCATCGGCCGCGCTCTGTGACGCGGCTCCACGCTCCCCGCGCGATATACGCGGTGTCTGCCGCGAGTTTCAACCGATTCGGTCTACCACTCCTCGTCCACTTGTTATCCTTATTTCGCTGTTCGATAAAGGAACGTCGTTACGCTCGTAACGGACGGGTAGCCCAGAGACCTGGACGCCGAGGGTGGATTCCTGAAGGTTCCAGTGGCGCGGAGACTCCGGTCGAGGCAGAACTTGATACACAAGCGAGTGGAGAATTGGAATCGTGATGAACTAAGAATTGGACCGAGATTGAACTGGCGTCGACTCGATACTGAATCGATTAGGAAATTGCGCAGGGAGGTCCAAGGGATTTCGGGGTAGCACTGATGACGCGGGACGAGATTTAGGAAATTGCTTCTGAGTGGGTGAATCAGGCACAGGGATACAGGGGGTAGGATGCTTCGGTTCACATCATCCGCTATAAAAATTCGATTTATGGAAAGCTCGCGAGAGACTGGGCAAATTTCGTTCCCGAAATTTCTGTATCTCCGATGGAAATTAATTCGCGGTACACGTGGTGTACGTGGTAAGCGGGAGTTAAGACGGAAGAGGGGGTAGGCCGTGGCGGGTAAACTAGTTACAGTCGCTACTTAACGAGGGTGGATATCGAAGGCTTAAGCGAACGGGACGGAATTGGATTTTGAGCGGCGATAAACAACTTCGTTGAGCTACGATCGATGTCGAAACCGGGTATTACCCATCCCTTGCGCGGGGTGATGTGATTTCGCGACGCACAGACGTCGCCCGCGATATTACTCTGCGTTCGCAACGAAATTTTGTTACTCATCATAAACCCGAGTGAATAATCCACCGCCTCGATGATAGTCTCTTGATGGATTAACTCTTTCTTTATTCAATCGGGTCTTTGCAATTTGTTGGAGTTTGTGGAACCGTTCTAACATCCTCGCTTCTTGCCACGGAAAGTGCAGATAGTCCGTGCGAAATTGAAATTAGTTCCAAGCTGTTGCGATTTAGGTCAGTTGCGCCGTTGTCTAATTTAACGCGGGAGGCGGCGGTGAAGAAAATTATCGGTATCGCGTAGTCTAATCGATGAAAAATTCGGAGCGCCCGTTATAATGGCCGCCTCGACCGATAAGTCTAACGCCGTTAATTAGCGCGAAAAGAGGAGCCGCAATGTAACGGTGACCGGGACTGAAGGGATTTGTTTATGAAAGTCCAATAATCATTGCAACTACTCTCTTTGTCAAAGGGAGTACTTTATACACTTTACACTCGAACACCATTTAATATGGCATAAAAATCTCTGTCGTGAGGGGAGAATGCTGGCGAGTTAGGACCAAGCTCGATAGTTGGAGAGAGGGAAGAAGCGGAAGAATTATCCGAGGGTGGACGGTTTTGCCGAGGTGATCCTCTGTGTTGCGTTGGTTGGTGGCTCGGTACGTAGCTCCTCGGCGTGGAACACTCGGTGTACGTGGTCTAGAGTGTTTCTTTCCCCTGCTCCTCGCGCCCCTGACCCTCACACTTGGCCACTCGGTCATTGTGAGCCGAACAATGAACCGTTTCGATATACCCTACCTCGTCCGCGCGCTGCGCTTCCTCCGCGGTCGTGTGCACCGCGACTTATGGTGCCTGCCTCTCTCGCTGCATTACGGTCCCCGTATATACGTCTAGTCGCTTTAATTAGTACCGGGGCTCCTGCAGCCAGGACGAAACTACCAATTGCGACGCGTCCTGAATTCTCCTCTCGGCTGATATCCACCGTGTCCACCAGATTTCCACGTAACTTCTCTACCGTGAATTGCGCGCGAAATTCTCTGTGCGGCTTGTTCTCGTGGCGTCGCGGTTTCAAGGGTGGCGAGAGATAAACTCACCCGCGATACGTATTCGAGAGCGCTGTTCACTGCTCCGCCGATAATTTCGTTATAATGTAGTCTGAATAACTACACTGCATATTGGGTGGAGTATCTAAGTGTAGTAGCAGGATTTATTGCATACTTAGGATATCTAGTATACATAGCACAGTTTTAAAGTCGTTTTCCAACGTATAAAATATAAAATATAAAATATAAAATATAAAGTATAAAGTATAAAGTAAAGTATAAAGTATAAAATATAAAATATAAAATATAAAATATATAAAATAAAAAATAAAGTATGAAGTATGAAGTATAAAATATGAAATATAAAATATAAAATATAAAATATAAAATATAAAATATAAAATATAAAATATAAAGTATAAAATATAATGCAATACAGAAAACAGCACACTCTATTATATTATTCAGATAATCCTATACTTATCCATTGTTCTTGTTCAGTTACTCTTCCGTTTTCCCTTCTCATGTCTTGGCTCCTTATTCTCTCTTTATGTAAATTTCTTTCTTGCACAATCTGGCAGAGTATGAAAGATTAAAGCACACGTAAATCGCAGCTGTACTTTCTTCACCGTCGATCGTGACGTTCAATTGGCTTTGTTAAGACCGATCCAAGGTCCCTCCATCGATCGAGCGAAGATCGTGACGAACTGACCGCAGACGTAATTTCGGTAACAACCATAGTCCTCGAGAGGCTTGTCTCGAGCGGCACAGCCTCTCCCGATTCGGCGCCAATAACTGCTAATCAGCCCCTCGATTCGCAGTGCCATCGCGCGTCCATTAATCTCGATTACGCTCCATTTACATAAATAAAGCGAGCAATCAAGCGTGGTGCAGTGAAGAAACTTCGAGAAAGCGACGAGGGCTCCGTCGAGCCAGGGAGAACGCGAGTTCCGGTCGAACAATCGAAACGTGATAGGAAAACGAAAGATTCGAGTAGGAAAATTGATAGGCATCGCGTAGATGCGTTCCACGGACCGTCTCGTGATTTTTATCGCGCCTCGTTTCTCCGCGGATTGATAGGCCGCGCACGATGATTAAACGCACGAAAGGTCAGGCGGAATTTTCTCCTCAGCCTGGCCAACTCTTATTGTTCGCTTTCCGTGCCAGTTAGGCGGTTCAGCCGTTATTTATGAGCGGTCACGCGTGCCGCGGTTCTTTCCAGCTATTTAGGCGATACAGAGTTGACCTCATCACACCGTGGAATAATATTAAGTGAATTAGTCTAACCATGATAAGGTATTCAGGCGAAGATTGAAGGGAATAGCCCGCCGAGAACCGTTACCACTGATTGTGTATCGTTAACGAAAATTAACGAGCGTCGAGCCGGTTGATTTCGACGGCCGCCAGGAAAAACCTTGGACCAACGTACGAGGCTCGAATTAATTGGCGAATCGCGCTAATTATCGCACTCGGCTCCGTTTAATCACCGTGAAAGCGTTGGTTGGCGCAGTGCCAGCTTTTCAGCGATATCGACCGCCTTTCTTTCTCTGATTAACATCAATTTCTGATTAACTTTCCCACCTCGCACGCTGGACGCCGCTCTGTCTCGCACACCCCCCGTGTTCCTCCGCGGCGAACGGTAACGGGGCAGTCGTTTCAGCGACGCATACGTACACTACTGAGCAGCCTGTTCCAGTAACGTCTCGAAGCGATCGGATGCAGGCATTGTATCTCGTGTGCTTTTCGACGTATCGAACACGAGGAGGGGTGGGCGATGAGGAACGGATATCGTTGATCGGCGCGCAGTCACGCCTATGCTATGCAAGGTTCATAACCCGACTCTAAGGCGGAGCGGTTAGTTACACCCGTGTAAAGCTTCTTAATAGGGCTCCGCGATCGAGGCGAAACGTTGTACCGAGCGCGTGTACCTCGTTTGTAATTAGCGCCGAACCGTACGTGCCGCGCGGCGTGCAATAATTCCTACGTGCTTGCGTTCGACGTGAACACAGCCATGCGTGGAAAATTTACTCCGCCGACGGGACGATGTTCCGCGCGGTACCTTTGCGGCTCCGTTTCACTGTCGACAGTGTCGGGCGCTCGAATTCAGATTAGCCTCGGTGGTCGAGGGTGGGAAGAATATATTTGGAGGAAATTTACGATCGAGGCTCTGGCACACTGCGCGTTAAATGGGAGATCGTAAGCAAGTATGAGCCTCGGGGAAAGTGTGCGCTGACACTAAGCAGACCTCTCGACCCCAGCGCTCGTGATACTCCGCAGAATATACTCGCCCTTCGGTTATCACTCGACAATGGACTGCCATTGGACGCAACGCGCACGCAACTATCAAAGTCCCTATTGCGCGAGGTGCATGACCTGGTTGGTGGCAGAGCGGACCTCAGAGTGTGCACGGTTATCGCGTAACTTACACCTGTAGAGGCTTGCACCTAATAGGGCCGCGCAGGAGTTGAGAGCAGGCGGCCGTCAGCTCGTGCAGCTCGTTCGTAATTAGTGGCCCGCGTGTGCTGGGATATGCGTGCTCGGCGGACCCATGGATGAGCGCATTCGCGTCCACGGGGATACGTTTACGCGCCCCGACGCAATTAAACGACGCTCGCGGTTCTCACGCGTCTCCTCGCCGCTTCCTCTTATCGCGCATACAGGCAACATTGGGGGGGAGGGGGGGGCTCCGGTTTATAGGGATCGCGATACCACGAGCGATAGGGGGTAGATCTTGGTACTCTGTATTTCATCCCTTTATGGAGGGAGGGTTGCGTGCTGCGCTGTAATGTCTGGTTACTTTTGCATTCTGGGGACTGCTTCGGCTCACAGTGCCATTCCCGATTAAGGCATGATTGTGAAAGAGACATTTACGTTATCTGCAATTTAACCCTACCCTCGGCAAGTTTATTCGACGCTTTCTGCCGCTGTGAAAATCCTCGCTTCGAATACCATTCCCCCTAATCGATGGATATTTGTCTCGCGATCGTTTAATCGAGGGTGGGGAATTCGCAAGTAAATATTTGGAGTGGAGCGATCCCCTCGCATCGTCGTCGTTCGTGGAAGGACTTGGTTTAATGTTTCGTTTTGATCGCGATGAAACGAGGGTTACAGAAGCCTGCCGATTTGTGCCTCTTTCATTTCGTTCCCTTTCGCTATCGCGTTGAATAAACAAACACGCTGGTGGGAAGTAATAAACGTTCGTTTAGTTAGGATTTTAATTGACTCGCGTCGAATTCTCACGGTCGTAATTCGAATTGGTGGACGGGCTTTTTAGAATCCCTTCCGGTGCTCGTTTCTAACCACATTCAATCTTCTTTTATACTTCATTCTGCTTCCGTGCCATCCCACTCGCACAAGTAATCCACGGAAAGAGGCGGGCGGGCAATTCTTCGATCGATCCTCGACAAGAAAGTATATAGGTACACAAGTTTGGTGCTTTTCCATCCCCCGGTCGAGTTTCTTTCCCAAGAATTCTTCGCAGTTGTTGGGAAGTTGTGGTCGTAGCTTTTCGCCACGTCGATTCCCTGCTGCTTTCTTTCCGACGCTGCTGACACATTTTTCTTCGCCTCTGTCTCGCCGACGCCCCCTTCCGCGTATGTATTTGTTTCTTCGCAGCGCGGCGAGGATAAACCCGAGCGAGAGAGGCAGAGCGTGGAACGTGAGGAAAGCATAAATATCGGGTTGCTGGATCCTTTTCGTGGCAGTTTCAGCGTCCCTCCATCTCTGTTCCTCGCCGAGTTCCGCTCGCGGGCCCCTGTGCTCTGCGCGCTCAGATAAGACCGCTCGACGGCGTTATCGCGACGCCAACGACGCTGACGGTGCTTGAGAACCGGGGCCCTCGGCCACTCGGAACCGTTCACAACGGCCACGTCGTTGACGTCCAAACAATTTGAAACCGAAGACGATCCCGAGAAACGGTCGAACGTAAGCGAAAACCGTTTGCCTGGCACGTCTGCCTATTAGGCCTCAGTCCTTCTCTCTGCTTCGAGTCGAGCGGTTCTCTGCTTCTGCCATTCCTTCTACGTCGATTCATTCATCTCGATGGTCGTCAGTGGTGACTTCTAAGCTCTCTAAGTTCCTCGCCTTCCCACGAGGACGTCGAATTTTACCCAGCAGTGCTTCGACCACCTTCGCTCATCGAGGCAGTTAATCGAGGATCAAAGCTGAATTCTCAGGTATCAGGCTTGGAAATTCTTTGGAAATTCAAAGCGCCCTAGTGTTTCTTCTGTCACGTACTCCGTCGGTTAACGACGGACCGTTGCTGTTTCTAGAGAAGTAATTAAGGTGTCCCGTGAATTGCGCCTGGATATCGAAGTCAATTCCGCGAGGATGCCGCCTGGGGGAAGCGAGACTTGTCCCGTGGAGAACAGAATCCAACGAAGGAAGCCAGTGGAGATTAGCCGACTGGTTTACGTTACTTCACGGATTACGGATATTTTAATAGGTATCGCGGTCGCACAGCCGCGTAACACTTTAATTAACAGTTTTAAACTCCTGTTTCTTTTCTCGATATCTGCTCTGCGCTCTCGCTTACCATTCTGCTTTCGCGTGGATTCTGTACGGGGCGTTTAAAGATCCGAGGGAAAATCGCAGGCCTAGATTCACTAGTTTCCAGCCTTGACAGGCAATTTTGTTACGCTCTGTATAGCGAACGACCACTGCTCTCCCTTTTCTTTCAATCTTCTCTACTGCGACAATCTCTTTCGTCCAATTACGAGCCCATATATGTACGTCCTGTTTGCCTCCTAAAGCTTCTCTATTTTCAAACGCGGAGAAACGCTCGATTTCCCGTGCCCCGCGGTGCCGTTACACCGGAGGCAATCGACCCGCTCAGCACTCCGACAATTTGCGCCATTGATTCATCCTGCGGTAGTGTAATTAATCGGGATTGTCCCGGGGGACGCAGATTCTGCGCGGCTCTCGCTATCGCGGTTCGCCGAATCGCGCGTATCGTCGCCATCGAACACCGCCGTTCGGCACAATGCGCCGTAATCGCGCCTTGTTCGCGGAAGCCTTACTCGTTTCGCTACACAAAAGACGGCTGCACCTGCATCTAACGACAAATATTTTTAGACGGGACGGCTGTCGCACGCTAGAAGTATGCACACAGTACCTGGAACTGTAGGGTCTTAAACTTCATCGCGAGTTAAAGCGTTCCGTACCATGTGGGCAGAGATGGGCACTTTTAATTAAAATAAAATTTTTAAAGTTAAAAAAATTATTCGCCATGAGTCGAGTAAAGTTAACTTAAATTTTCTTTTAACTTATATTCGTTACTCGAAATTTTATTGTTGAGAATATTACACCACTTCTATTTTTCTATAATTAAATATCGCAATTTAGTTTTCTCATCACTTTTTATAGGGGTCGTCCTTAAATTATGTCGCGATTTTTTACGTTTTCTTACAAAGAAGGGAGAGGGAGCCAGGTAGCGTCTTACGTAATATTTTTTAAACCTTATTTTCGATATGAGTAATAGTCTAAAAACGGTGTTTCGTCATACACGAAACCGATTTAAATGAATTATATAAATTTTTTAAAGAATTTTTATAACTGAAGAAATGCAATTAAAAAAATAGTACATAGGGAACGGGGTTGGAATATAAAATCTTACGAATCTTTATACCGGGGGAGGGAGGGGGTAAGAAATTCCCCAAAATACCCTTGCGTAATTTGATAACGGCCCCATAGTCCTACAAAAAATCTGAATTTCCACCGTGGCATGGAGCGTATAAAATAACGGTAAAGTTGAAAATAGACAAAAAATTAGAAAAATATTTTGTACTAAAAATTACTAGAACACTTCCTGAAAATTTCGAGCTCTTTATAATTTTTTCGGACAAGTCTATATGCACAAAAAAAAATTCAAAATATAAGTCCCTCACATGCGACGCAATGCAAATGAGCTAGGGGAAAAGGGCAGTTTGCCAGGCGAATCTGCAAAGAGTTTCTACTTCCGTAGAATAGCGTGCTTCGCGGAGTATCTTGTGACCATGACAGATTCACGGAACTCGATCTGCTTTCCAGTGAATCGCGAGAGTATCGTGCCGCTGTAATCGCAGTTTTTCCCCGGCGGTCCTATCGACGATAGAAACGTCGGTTTGCCGCGTGATAACGTTTCCGTCAGCTTCGCCTTGTTACCCCGGCGGTGGCGAAAGTTACCCACCGATTACCTGAGATTTCCATGTCATTCGATTCTTCTTATTGAGATCCGGCGAGCAGTATCGAACTGCTTTTGCATGAATCGTATCGGTCCTATCGTTAACCGCGTTCGTTGCTGATAACGAGACGAAGACAGAGAGGCGAAACGTGGAACGAATCGTGGGCCGTTCGCGAGCCGAGACGAACGTTTAAAGCCGCCTCGATACGCGCCATATTTAATGGCGATAACGGCTCCGCTAACGACCTATCGACGATCCTAGCGATATTATTTGCCGCGGGCGGTGCCGCGGAATGATCCACCGATCGATCCACGCGATCGCGTCCCGCGCTTCTTGCGTCTTCTAATATTCCGCGCGTTTCCGTTTCGCGCGCAGTTTCCTCGGACTTTCGCGGGAATTTTTTCCCCTCGCAGCGAATAGAACCGAACGAATTTGCGCCTCGCGTCGAACAGAGCCAGTGACAGTCCCGGTGATGGAGATTTCTTGCCAGTTCGCTGCGGTCGTTCCGTTGGCTCGTAAACCGAATTCGGACGTGTCGGGATTTCCCATTAACGCGATCTCTCGGCTGCTCCGAAAGAATCGCGTGCGTGTCCAAGCTCAAACGATCTCGATCCAGACGAACGGTACACGGTTTTTGCAGCTGAAACGATGCGTGCTTTCGGTGGTCGCGTCCCTCGACTCGTAAACTTGGGAAATCCACTCGATAATATAGCTTTAATCGCGGAAAGAAACTCAGTCGATGAAAAACGCATCGTTTTCACGGCAAACTTTCTCGACCGTTTTTCTCCGCGGTTTGTAACTCGGTTATCCTGCAATTTGCTTCGGTAGATAATCGTGACAGTAAGGCGATAACGCCCAGACTTATTCGCTGCGCGGTTCCTGACCCGGGATGGAAATGGTCTTAGAATTTTTCGCGAGTAAAAGTGGATGAAACGCTTCCCATTTGAACAAGAGAGGCCAGCAGCTTCGAGCCCGTTAAAATCGCAACTTATCCACCGAAGTAACGGGCAATACGCGTTGCGAAGTTCGCGGCGAAACTCTTCTCGCATAGCTGCTCGGCCGGTCGCGATTTACGATGCGCACGGCGATTTTTCGAGCTCACGAAGAAATCGGGTTAACGCGCGCGCTCAGTGTTTCATAGACGAAACTCTTGCGAGAGCCGCGTAATTACGCGAAAAGTTTGCACGCGCGATCTACGTTCGGAGGAAAGTTCTTACTTTTTCTGTCGTTATCGTCCACGAAAGCGAACGATCCTTTCTTCGTTGTGGAAGCGAACTGGTATTGGATATTTTTATGGGAACTCTTACACCGCTTGCTTTCAAACTCGAAGAACGCCAGGAGCATTTGAAAATTAGGAATATTTGCATAATTGAGGATCTTGCAGCAAGAGGGGTGCAGCTCCATTTTCTAAACTTTTTCAGTTATGACTGTGACATGGAATATACATAAAAAAATTCTACATCGTGTGGTGCAAATTTGATACAAATCTGATAACAAATGAGTGATTTATTGCAATTAAATAAAAATAGAAATATTAATATTAATAGTTTTATTAATATAAAACGAATATTTTTTCGCTAAAATTAGAAATAAAAACTTACCAACTCAATAACTACTATGTACTTACTGCGTGAAAATATATATTTCTTAATTTAGTGTTCTCTTTTCAATCTTAAGTCAAAGCAATAATTTTATAAACTTTTTTTTTTAATTTCCTCCAAGTTGGCAAAGATGGAGCTGTACCTCTCCTGCTGCAAGGTTCTCAATTCCTCTTTTACTTTTAATTTCGATTACTTTAAAATCACCTACAATTTAACTTTCTCTTATATCACAACATTACGTATATCATGTTTGTACTATTCTGGCTAATTCTTAATGGAGCATCCCATAAATAAATAAATTAGTAAATAAATATCTAGATATGCCCGGCGGTAGTAAGTGGATAGAATTTCAGCCCCGTCCCAGGACTTTGTGGATTAGCAAGGATTCTGGCTTGTGGCTGGAACTCCGTAGGCGTTCACGTGTACCGTAGTCGCATACCAGGGCATGCGCACCGGTTGCACTTATTACCGGAGATTGTACGCTCGCCTCTCGTTTGCATCCTATATGGCCGTGCGAGGAACGCGTGCACTCACGCGACCGCTCGTACTCCTATCGCTGAATGCAGCTACAAATCTAATTAGCCGCGCTTTCCAATTCTCTCGATTATGCGTCTGCCCGCAGACAGAGCCTCCTCTCGCCGGGCTATGTGCGAATTTCCGGCGATTTTTCGCCGTCAACCCTTTGTTTCGCGGCGGAACGAAAAATGATACGAGCGTTACCGTTCCCTTCTCTAGCCGAATTCGTTCGTCTCTGTCTCATGAACCTTTCCGTAAATTATAAAACTCGACTGGAATTTTAATTGACCTTTCCATTCGCGAACGATCGATGCGTTTCGTGAAACTGACAGGGTGATTGTCACTATGCATTTTTGGTATTCAGGGCTAGGGTTTGTGTATTTAAATATTTATTCTGCCCCTAATTTTAAATTTGTACCATTTTTATCGTTTCTTCTTACATTTGGAGTCCAATAGCCTCATTTACCCGTATATCGGATAAAAAAATTCACTATTAAACACACACGAAGAGGATCGCGCGTGACGCGGAAATGGCAGCCTAGCTGTTCGGCTTGTTGATGCGAATTGCCGTTCCCGATGCTCGAAAAACCGTGTCGAGTGTAGGTATTTATTCGTTTCGTTGTAGCACGAGCGTATCGAAGCGCCTGGGTTGATCTTTCGCCGTAGTCACGTTCCCCTTTGCGTCTTCTTTCCGCGCGTCATTAAGTCGCAGAAACAAAATTAAAGGAATTCAACGGCAGTTAAAGGAATGGAATGGCGCTTTTCACGAGCAGAGTTTTCTGGAGAAGATGTTCCCGACTCCGGTACAGGACCAGCTCGTTAAGGCGGGTGGGTTTCCTTGCTCGCGTCTAGATTTCTCCCGTTTGTCCGTGCTGAAAGACGCGCGGCCGCTTTCGTGCGGTCTGCCCGCTCGTGTCGGCGCGCCGTGTAATCAATGAGCCGTGAATAGACGTCGATAGCCGTCGCGTATAATTCGATAGCGTGACGGGGCACGCTGCTCTTTCGCCAGGCTTATTTAAGACCCTTAATACAAGGTTGACAATAAAGTTGACCGCTCTTTATCTCGCGACAAAGAAAAGTCTGCTTCCCGTCGTTGCTCTCTTTAACTCAGTGGGCGTGCCTCGGATTTTTCCGCAGATTAGGATTTTTCTGCATACTTGTACGCGCGACGCACCGCCAAGCTCCCGGTCGCGTGTCTGCCTCTCGTGCTCGGCGAGCATTGAAACGTAGGAAAAGCCTTGCCTCTGTGCCCCAAACGATCCCCCGCTGTTTCCTTTGCTCCGCTCGGTTTCCCGCGACGACGCAATTAAATTTCTACCGCGTCCCTTGCCTCTCGCTTTGCTCCGTCCGCGCGGTTTCCGTCGCGACTCCTTTCCGTCTCTTCTTCTGGCTTTCATCTCGCCATGCTCTATTACTTTCTGATCTCCGCTTTTTTTCGGAGCTTTCCTTTATCTCTCAGTGCTCTCTTCTCTTCGACTGTCCCCGGTCGGCCCTCTTTGCCGATTCCTACATACCAGACAGTTTCAGAGATCATCGAGGCGAGTTTCCCTAGCTTGCACCACTCGATAAGCACGCAGCCTCTCGTCCCGGAAGATCCTTCTCGCTCGTTTCGTCGCAGGGAACGCCGCTACGTCACAGAATCACCAATTTTCAGACAGCCAGGACCTCGCACGCGACGGAACATCCCCGCAAGTGGGTGACGCCGTCGCTGCGGGCGTTTCTGCTCGGTGTGATGTGACGTAGTGGAACTCTCTGCGTCGTTTTTCCATCGATCGGATGTAGCAAGTGTCCCACCCTCGTCCACCACGGCTCCACGTTCGAGAGAATTCGAGTTAGACGTGCCAGAGTGTCGTCGAGACCAGCGCGCGATAGAAAGCGTAATAATCATGGCGCGCGTTCGTCGTTGCGTTAAGATTTTTCACGGCTCCAGCCCGCGCAGAGTTTTTATCCCGGCCGGAGCGGAGGAAAGGACTTTCTAACGACGACACGCCCCGCTCGTAGCCGCGAGGAAAGTAATTGCCGGCGTAATTAATAAGAAACCTCGCGTACCGTTGCGAGTAATTGCCGGTGGAAAATGTATGGTAATAAGATCGCCTTTATTGCACCATGAAATTACATTATTTTATAAAAAAAAAAGGAAGAAACTACATGCGTAGTGTGCATTGTGCGACTCACGAATGGATAAGGAAGGGCGAATGAGTGTGGATGAAGGGGAAGAATTAGGGCATAGGGGAGGTGCTTCGCAATCAGAAGCTTTTTGAATATCATTAAGCAAAGAATCCAGTGGGGAATACTTAAATACTCGGGCCCTACCTGGCCAAGCAGGTTGCGCTATCTAAGCGAAGTATCTCGAGGGATATCGAAGAAATATGTATCTACGTTGCGAGGCGATATCGTTTTCGTCACGCGCGCTGGCTCGCCCACGTGGCCGCCGCGCCAGATACAATCGGCTGGATTTCAATTTGTAATCGACCTAATTATCTGCCTTGTTTTCGCCGCTTTTGCTCGCGCTCGGTGCCCCCGATTTTTACACGCGCCAGCGCGAGGCCCGACGCGATCGAGCGCTCGCAGACGCCCTCGTCGCGATCTCGTTTCGCGCACCGACAGCTGCGTTCTCCGATTGATCGAACGAGGAATCGTGTCAGGCAGCGTGTCGCTTTAAATGAGCCAGTTGGCGGGCTTGTTTTATTTCCAATATTCGCGAGGGGCGCGCGAGTTGCGTCACTCGCGCAGCGTGTGCTCGATCGCGCGTAATCCGTGAACGATAATTAACACGCGCTCGCAGTGATTCTCCCGTTCCTCCGCGAAGCCTTCGAGGGTGTGCGCTTGAACGGTTTAATTTGTAATAAATTACCGGTCCCG
Source organism: Andrena hattorfiana (assembly GCA_944738655.2). Lineage (NCBI taxonomy): Eukaryota > Metazoa > Arthropoda > Insecta > Hymenoptera > Andrenidae > Andrena > Andrena hattorfiana. The sequence continues at coordinate 29,927,284 of OX122892.1, read as the reverse complement.
CCCGTTTCGCCGTTCTCCGAGCGTTGTCGAGGGATCTTTCGATCGCGCCGCTCATTGTTGAGCCTGGCAACTCACGGCCGGCCTTTAATTAAGCCGACGGAAGCGCGGAAGGTAGGTCAGTGGCAGTGCCTAATATCGCGCGATAATAACGCGAGTACGATTACGCGCTCGACGACCTACATTCCGGGGGACTTTAAACTCGTCGAATTGTACTGCGCGCCGATCAATCACCGTGGAAGCTTATATACTCGTTTATTTATTTTGTAACGGACGAAAGGAGAAAATGATAAAGACTTCTTAGAGACAAAGGATTGTAATTAAATAAAGGGAAATGTTGAGAACTTCTGAGCGATCGAGATCTCTTGAATGGATGTAAACGCGTGACACGTGGAATTAAGCGTAGCATTCCGTAATGCCGGGCATATAGCTGGGGAAATGTCGAACACGCGACACAGGAAGGCGCTTACGTCGCTAGAGCGGAACAGCCGAGCGGCTGGGAATTACATCGGCGGAAAAATACACCGATATTCGGTCAGGGTCGATCGACGCGCCGTACTTTCTGTGTCGCGTGTAACGATCGCTTTCCCGAGCTCCTCGGCCAACGTGTAACTTTCGCGCGTGCCGTTTTCGCGGAAAATGCTCGACCGCCCATGAAAGTTGCAGCAACTGTACGCGACAAGTTGTCACGCCGACTTCGTAACCGTATGATTATAAGACCAGCGCTATTCCGAACATGGGCCAGGCAGGATCCTTTGGTCGAAAGGAGAAATAAACGTTGGCATTCTTTTTTCGTTACGTTTGGCGCGCTTTCTATTTTCACCCCATCACTTATTCCAGGCTAGCACTGATCGTGCCGCGGCAGAGGGGTGAAGTGGCTCCAATCCAGATACGCCCTTTCCATGTAAATGGTCTATTTTCGGGTGGAGAACACAGACTTTCCCTTGTCGGCTCTTTCCTTGCGGTTCCAATTGAAAATCGAAGCGGTTGGAAATTGCAAGAATATCGGATCGCAACCGTTGATCTTGTACGCGCGCATACACGAGGATATTCCTTCTCGCGCCGCGCGTGTACGCTCGAAGAGGAGGATCGTACGTCGATAGAGCGTAAAGACAGCGTGGGTAGTCCCTCCTTTCCACCTATCCACCTTTCCTGTGGGCTCCTGGTACCTATAAATCCACGGCGTTCGATTAACACGTCCCGCTGCTGTCCCCTTTTCTCGTACGCGTCCATCCCTTGGACCGGGTCGACCTAGCGACCGCGCACGCCTATCAAGGACTCGTTGATAAGCCACCTCTAATTTATTCGTTTCCTACAGGATAACTGCTAGCCACTGCCTGCCAGCGGACCCCTTTCTTCCCCTTACCCTCTATGCAGTGTGTACTTGCCCATAGGCGCCGGTATTTAACCGACCTCTCGATTCTATTCGATTCGATTCCATTGCGCTTATAGAGGTTTCCTTGGCATTAAGGAAGTGGAAAATACGTGAGTGGTTGTCGATCGTTTTACGAAACTCCGCGGTAGTTCGATTCCTACGAAACTAGATTTCTTAATGCGCACTTCGAAATTTAATCATGCCCTTCCGTCCTAATTGGGCATTATGCAAATGTAGGGGAGGGTTGCCTATTTTGGACCACTTTTTTATTTTTCTCTCCTACACGGGCATAACACATTGCAGAAAGCAAACAGAAACGGGAAAAAGATCTACATTTCATGTACATTTTATCATGTATTTAGTGTGTTGATAAAATATGTGATTAAAATTATATCTCGAAAAAATTAAACTAATGACTTCGGTCCATTCCAGGCAACCAGTTTCGTAATTTGGACCACCGGTTTCCTACGTTCGACCGCTCCTAAAAATCAATGAATTTAAATATACAATCTAAAAAACATTGATCAGGGCATTGAAAGAAAATAGAAACAGGAAGAAACAAGTATATTACGGTGCACGTAGTGCAATAGTACGTTGTTTTGATGGTTTTTTTTATATTTGTCACCGCATAACTCACCAGAATATGGGCCGATTTTGATGATCCTTTTTTATTCGAAAGAGGGCGATGCCCCGGTGGTCCCATCCTACACTGCATCAACATTGGCGCAATATTTTGCCAGTTCTGGTTAATAATAAAGACTATTGTCACCTAATTATTATTATTTTATGTACGTGCGCACATATCTCCTCAGTATGTTGTGTCAATATGTATAAAACTAAAGAGTTAAAAATAAAAAATTTTAAAAAATTAAAACCGACTTAAAAAAAATAAAATTGCACTAAAAAGTAAACAATCATTTTTCCCCTTATTTAATCTACGGTACTCTCATACTTTTTAAGTCGGTGCCTTATCATTTGCACTGCGTAAATCTGGCGCCAACTTAAAAAATATGAGAGTCGGAGATTAAATAAGGAAAAAAATTATTTTTACTTTTTAGTGCAATTTTATTTTTTTTAAGTCGGTTTTAATTGTTTTTTTTTAATTTTTTTTAGTATGCTTTTAACTATTCGCTACCTTAACATAGATTGTATCCTAGAATGGACCGGTCCAATTCAAGCAACTAGAGATGGTCCAATATTAGGCAACTTGTAAGTTACATCAAAAAGATATGTTTTCATTGTTATACTTATACGAATATGGGAAAGTAAGGACATGAAGTTGTAGCTAAGACAGCACACTTTACACTAGTATCGTTTAAAATTATGGTACTTACAAGTTGTAGAAAGAAATTCACTTGAAATAGCACGAGAAATAATGATCGCGCACCACGTGTTTCTATATTTCGACGACGGTGAACGACAAACTAATGAATAACCGTATCGCTGTTCTCGCACGTTCCATCTGCACTTCCTAAATTAGTGTAGCCAAAAAAACCACTGTAAATATATATATATATATATATATTTGTTTATCGAGATACACAAATGGTCCAATCTAGGAGCCGGTCCAATATAGGCAACTCTCCCCTACACCTTATCGAACGAATTTTAAACGAGGAAGCAAGCGAATTTTGGTGCCACGAGGTCGATCGTACGCCACTGCACCCTCGCCTTTTCCGCGGTACACGCGCCGGGGAGAAAAAAGCCGCGCGAATGTTTGCGCGCGGAACGTACGCAAGCATGGGGTGACTCGGTGATTTACGAGCGGCGATTTCTCGGGCCCAAGCCCCTCACCCTGTCGATCCGCGCGATAGATCCGACGATGGGGAAGGCGTGCTCGACGGATACGGAGAGGAGTAACGCGACGCCAGTCAATTTTCACGGCCAACCACTCGGCTCTCACCCAGAAATTAGGTAAATACGTCCTCGAATTTTAGTGACTTCTTATCCCGTCTAGCACCGTCGCGAACTCTACAATACCTTCGAGCAGGCAGCTGTATTATACGATACCTCTATACGCCGTAAGCGTGTTGGAGCGTCGTCAAGCAGGACCGAGCAGAAATTCATCTCGAAGCGCAGCACGGCTACAGAGAGGCTTTCGCAGGCTCCGAGAGGCGCTAAAAGTGATTGCTCGTTCCGACGGTAGGATCGACGAGATCGTTGGCGAAGCGATCCGCTCCGACACGGTTCCCGGCTCGTAAACCGCGCAGAACGATATAGGAGCAGCGGCCTCGTCTACGAACACCGCGGTTTTATTCGTCCTCCTCGGAGCACAGTTTTTTACGCCCTTGGATAAAGCCACGCGAAAACGCGCCTCGCTTTTCTCGAGCGGCGCGGCATCTCCGCCGACACCCCGCCATTATCGTATTACCTTTATCGTGGTTCCGTCGCGGCGATTGTCATTACCGCGATTATTATTTAAGGCTGGCTTAGCGGGGGCGGGCCAGGGTGACGGCGTAGGTAACCTCGCGGGTAGATACGCGGTCGTTTTCGCGCAAGGGAAACCTCCGCGAAATCGTAAAGAGGAGAAGATACGGCCTTGCATTCCTTCTATATCTGCCCGGGGAGTCGGCTCTCCTCGTTCCTCGACCACTTGCAAACGAACGCGTCGAGCCGGTGGGTGGGTGCTCGCGAACGCATGCCCGGCAAAGATGCGTATTTTATTCGATCCCTGGACGCCAAAGGGAACGGAGCCGAGCGCGACGCGCGACCATCCACAGCCGTTTCGCGTATTATTTGCGACGCGGAGGCCCTCTTAAGGGGGTACAGGATTATTGAAATCTCGAAAAATCGATTTTTTCTTATTATTATTAATTCTGAAAGTGTCGCCCTTTGTGAATATTTACAACTAAGGTTCATGAGGACATTCGAATAATTACGAATATTTCGAATAATTCGAAATTATAGCGCTGAACGTAATTCAGTGCACCGTCGAGTAACGGCCACGCAGAGTGGTATTGGCGTAGAGGACTTAACTTTGAAGCCGTTTATCTCGAAACCACATTCTTAAATACCGTGTACATCATAACTTTCTAACAAATGAATATTTTCACTTGAAATTTTAACCAGACATTCTCTACGATGTGGAATTTCCCCATCAACATTGGATGGTGGCGACATTTTTTATAAATTATTAAGAATGACTTTTTTCTGTGAAAACGCACAAAAAGTTTCTTTCATGCGTAACTACTACAATTTTTGTCCAAACTCGGTGGGGAAATTCCACGTTGTAGCACTTGATATAGAAATTACTCACCTGAAAGCATTTTGTTGTCCGGTCGCAGGTTCACTTGAAACTATGCACACTAGTTTCAAGTGCGCGACGCGTGGGGCCACTTTCAGCGCTTAATAATTTCAATCATTTTTACAATATCGTAAAAAGTACGCGTGTCATGATTGTTTAGTATCGAAGTAATCCAACATAAAAGAAACCACAGATTTTGCCCTTCCGATACTGCTGTACCCCCTTAATCGACCACCGTCGGCCGGTTTCGCTGTTTCTTTCACCATCGCGCAATCGATGGATTTATCAATCCCCGGAATCGGACGCATCCGCGTGCGCTGATGGAAATTGAGTTTCCGTGTATCTTTCTGGGTTATCGCTGTTCGTTACTGCTGCGAGTGATGGTCACGACGGGATAGATCGCGTGGATGAGTTTTATTTGCGTTTTATTTCGTTTTCGCAGAGACCAGAAATAATAGTTATTTTCTCAATTTTTTCGATAAAAATCTTTGAGGAAAAGTTCATTTTTATTCAAATGGAAGTCAGTCTTCATTAAATACTGCATAAATTTTCCGAAATACAAAGTGATTAAAAAATATTAAGACTTGTCTGTTTTGGTTACTGATAACCATTATTGTCGACGGAAATATTTTTCGGTCACTAATAACCGTTATTGTCGACGGAAATATTTTTTGGTCATTAATAACCGTTATTGTCGACGGAAATATTTGTTGGTCACTAATAACTGTTATTGATGACGGAAACTGTTTTCGGTTACGAATAACCATTATCGATGACCAGAATTTTTTTTGGTTGCGGTATAACCAATATCTATCGCGGGACTTTTTTTGGTTACGGTGTAACCAATATATCTTGCGGGAATTTTTTTTTTTGGTTACGGTATGACCAATATGAATTACCGGAATTTTTTTCGGTTACGGTATAACCAATATATTATTATTATTATTATTATTATTAATATATCTTGCACGATTTTTTTTTTGGTTACGGTATAACCAATATGAATTACCGGAATTTTTTTCGGTTACGGTATAACTATTGATCTTTGGAATATCTGGAATATTGTGAATATTAGGAGCCGCGGCGCGCCGTTGAAAAGAGACAGTTGCACTGCGTAGGATGCTGTTTTACTCTTACACGCAAGTCTATACTTGCCTATACTCAAATTTACTACAGGATAGAAGTACATTTACTACAGGATGGTGTATAATACAGGATAAACACCTATTTAATACCACTATCTCTCTCGGCCTGGCCAGTTCGGGTTTTCCGTCCCGTGTTCGCATTCCAGATATTCTATAGTTCAATAGTAACCGAAAAAAATTCCCGTAATTCATATTGGTTATATCGTAACAAAAAAAAAATTCCCGCAAGATATATTGGTTATACCGTAACCAAAAAAATTCTGGTTATTAGTAATGGTTATTCGTAACCGAAAAAAAATCTGGTCGTCGATAATGGTTATTCGTAATCGAAAACAATTTCCGTCGTCAATAACATCTATTAAGTAGTGACCGAAAAATATTTCCGTCGACAATTACGGTTATTAGTGACCAAAAAATATTTCCGTCGACAATAATGGTTATTCATAACCAAAATCATTTAAAGAAAGATATTAATTCTTATGCCATAACTTTTAAAATTTAGGTTATAACAGTTATGGTCTCTGCGTTTTCGACTTGGGGTCGAATAGGACACTCGCTAGTACAGGTATAGATTCGGCGAAAAAGCCCACTATATTCCTTCCACGAGTGCCCGACTGGTAAAGCTGCGAGAAGGATTTAACGGCCGCTGGAAAGCAATGCGACTAGAAAGCGGCTCTGCCTCGGCCCGATCTCCGACGAATAAATCGAGCATTGTTCGCGAGCGGTTGCCTGTCCCCCTCGTTTTGCTTCTTTCTAGCCGCGCCGAGTAGCCCGCGTATCGAGAAAGCGCGTCGCGACACACCTACGCGCGAGTGTCGTCGATTCCGAGGCAAACTCGCGAGACTCCAGCGATCGGGGATCCCTTTCAGCAGGATCTAGCTCTTTGCACGAAATATTTTAACGCTATTGACGTTCGCCGTGCAGTCGGTCGTGAGATCTATATGGGTCAGGTGACGTTAAGCTGAGAATAAATCCTCCCAGGCCCGTAGAAGGCGTCCCAGCTCTGCGAATGGTAATTTCGAGCGATGCCATATTGATTAAACAGCCGCTGACCGAATCCACCGTGCCGGTCCTCCAGTTTCCTCGGGACCTCGAGCATGAATATTTAAACTGCGATCAGAGGTGGAACGACGCCCGCCCCTCTGCGCTCGTCAACGTTCCTGTCTGCTCGCTTTTTATCTGCAACGAAACGGACAGCAATATTTGTTACGTCACCGGCCGAGAATGAATGAACGAAGAAGGTCAGGCTCGCCGACCGGCCGGCCGATGAATGACGCTGTTAATCGCGAATCTGGAGTGCGTACTACGCGTCCGCGTGATTTAAAAGGCCAGCTAACTGGGACGAGCTTAACCCTTCGTCGGGGACGTGGGTCGTATGAAAAGTTTCTGTAACGTCGATCTCTGAGACTAACAGTTTCGAAAATGAAAAGCGAAATGATTAGGTACTTAAAAGAGATCGTACGATTCTGTCGAAGCGTCAATCGAGATAACCCTAACCCAAAATCTCGCGCCTCGATCCCCCGCTATTTATTATTTAATCAGTTACGACCTATCGACTTCCCACGTAACCTGACGCGACGACGAATATTCGCTCGGTAAACGTTTTTCCTCTCTGGCTGTGTTGACTGTGTTTTCCCGATATCTCCCGCTGCCATCGGTTTTTGTGGAAGCCTTTTGTCGCGTGCCCATATCGGTAACCGATGTCGGTCGTCCCGTTGAATCGCACGGGGAATAGCAGAATTTTCCTGAAACGAAAATCGAAGTGAAGGACGGGTGGGTTTGGAGGAGGGTAATATTTTTCGATCGGTGGCTGGATGGAAACGAGTTCCGCGATCGGCCGGAAGAATGCGCGTCCCGGCGCGAAAGACATTCGTCCAATTACTGCGAGGGAGTTTGGCGAGGCGCGAGGGGGATCGCCTATCGGAACAAGTGTATCGTGGAAACGCGAGTTCGGTCTGGAGATGGTTGCTTAATTGCCGCGCTTAAATCTCCCGGCTCGGCTCGGCTGCTCGCTTTATCGCTTCTCTATCCTCGGCCCGGGGTTCTTTATCGAGCCGCGCCATTACTCTGGTTCGTTGATAGAGCGCAGAGAACGGCTGTATGCATTTAGCATGGGATACAAATGAGCTTATCACGGACGCGGTCCCGCGTCTTCCTTCGTACGTGCACGCGCGCAACAGGCCGAGCACTGTTCCCGCCTCGACACGCGTCGTTAGACGGATACGCGGGAATTATGCGCGAGGGTGCGGGAAAATGTGTCACAAGTGTCGAAACGGGAGTCGAAGAGATTGCACGGTAAGGCTTATCGAGCGCAGGTAGAATCGCGCTGCTAAAAATCTGCACAAGAGTCGGTCCAGTTGGAACACGCGAAAAACGGGCTGACTAATGGCCAGCGTAATTGCGACGAGCCGTTGCTGCGATCGCGCGACGATGATCCATGCGACGTCTCCCCGCGGGGGTAGCGATCGTAGATCATCGGATCACCCGCGCTCGCGGTCATTAGGCTAATGCAGCCTCGGCCATTTCCATGCAATCGATCCTCGCTGATTGCGTCGCTTCTCTTCCCTTCCTCTCTGTGGTTCCTCTTGTTGCACCCTCCTGCTCCGTAAATATCGCGCTGGAGAAGCTGTCGGGGATCGCTGGCGGAGCAACGATCGCCTGACGCGGCCGTGCAGCGGTTTCGAGCGATGGAAACTGTCGTTTTTGTTTCCAAGCTCGACGCGTGAAACTGAACAGGCAGCTTAATTCGGTGCAATTAGTTGTATTATTCGAATCGCATGCGGAGTTTTCTAATTCCTTGGATAGGATGTATCACACTGTTGTAGATTCGTTTATTTATTTAACGTAGATACCTAAACGGCCAAGTAGAATATACCTAGTGGGAGCAGCCACGGGCTGATTAGTACAGCGACTTTGAAAGTACTTTTAAACTGGCCGCAGAATGTTTCCATATCCAGGCTCGAAGGTACACAGCACGAAGCGAAGAGAGAGCCCAAGTGCGTTCGTGCTCGGCAAAAGGAAAAGCATCGATCGGCCGGCGGGAACGAGAGAGACATTTCCGAAGGAAACGTTAGACGGCTGGCTGGTTGCATCGAGAGACTCGCAGGCGACGTTGCATGAAAACCGCCTCGGACGTACCTACGCATCGAATGGGAGAATCGTCGGTCGTTAGTAGCGCGCGACGACGAGGATTCTACCATAACCCGTTCCCTCCGCTTGCGCTTGGGATAGTGTGTACCCATGGCGAAAGAATGCCAATGCATCCTAATGAATGTCGATTCGTCGTCGAGATATTAAAGATATGTGTACGCAGGGGCGCGGGCATGCCCGCTGGGATAGTGCGTGCCTCGGAGTGCCTACCTAAATTCAATAGCGTACGCCAGAAAATACCCGATCCAATCTGCTTAATGAATATTTTATGCGGCAGAGCTTTCCGCGTGGTTCCCCGCATTTAATATTCACACGGGGACGCGGCCGCCGACGAATCGCGGCGGGCTCCGTGCGTGACTATGCCCGTGGATCCTAGACTCTCCGTCGAGAGAAATGATAGCTCGTCCTTTCCGTGGGAAAAGCTCGCCTCGCAGAAGGTCGACCAAGGTCCGCGAAGGTGCAGGCTTCCTGCCTACGCCACTGATCTCGCCAGAGTCCTGCACAGTGTCGAAAGAAGCTGCTGCGTACGCAGGGTGCGCCAAACGGTACCGCAGGAATCCTTGGAATCCCAAGGTTTCGCACACGGGATGCTGCGGTATCGATCGATCGATTCTCCCGGGAACTTCCCAATTACGCAGCGGGGGCAAGCCTCGCTTCAAGGAAAGGGAAAACGCTCGGCGTGCGTGCACCGCGGAAAACCTTCCACTCCGATCGCCTTTCGAGCGTGAACGGACATCTCTGTCCGAGCCGAAGTTCATGATCGTTGGCGATCTTTTACGAAAACGATAACTGGTTGGTGGCTCGTTTCATTTGCATGCCGACATTCTTTCATTGCGCCTCACAGTGGTACATAATGACATTTTTTGTTCAAGATCACCCTGCAGGTTGTAAATTTTCAGTAAACATAACGATCTTATTTTCAAATTCTTCGCAATTAAATTCTCTATCGATCTGTCTGGCCGGAATTTTAAATTTCGTTGCTGATTTTTTTTATAATTAGCGAAATATACAGCACTTTTAGGAGATCAGTATCTGTAGGCTTTTTCGGCAGCCGGTTCCGAATTTAAAGTCAGATTTTCGAAATTGAAGATGGCAAATCCAATATATCGAATATAGTTGACTTTTCTGATTCAGTATTGATGAGCAAGATTTTTAACGTTTCATATTTTTAGACACGTACACAAATATAAAATCAATGATTTGCTTCCAGAAGCACAAATCTTGCTCCTCGAACAAGATTGCACATAATAAAATCGGATTTCTAAAGGCAACTAGGATCAAACGTTAAGTAAATCAGGTCTTCTAAAAATATCAAACATTAAAAATGTTGCTCATCAATATTGAATCAGAAAAGTCAACTCTAAGAACGGGTATGAACACAGACGAACACGCTTAAATATGTAAAATCACGTACACATGAGATGCCTAAAAGTTTGTAAAATTACGAATGTTGATCCGCCATTTTAAATTTTACAATTTGAGCTACAGTATTAAATTTGTGAGACAAATTAAAATTTTGATCTTTATAATAATTACCCCATATAGGTACGCACTCATCGTCTCCGAAAATCTATACGCACTATGTTTCTTCCGAATAAGCCCATTTTCTGAAATTTCGCTTCAACATATTTGAACTCGCAATCTTCAATTTCGAAAATGTGACTTTAAATTCGGAACCGGTGGCCAAAAAGCCCACAAAAACTGATCTCCTAAAAGTGCTGTATATTTCGCTAAATATAAAAAAATCAGCAACGAAATTTAAAATTCCGGCCGGACAGATCGATAGAGAATTTAATTGCGAAGAATTTGAAAAAAAGATCGTTATGTTTACTGAATAATTACGACCTGTAGGGTGAGTTGAAGAAAAAATGTCATTATGTACCACTGTGCGCCGGGAGGTGCTTTTTCGGCGAGCAAGCGGGACAGAGACGCGCGAGGATACACGGTTTTCCTTTCGTCGACGGCGAAAGCGTGGTCTGCGGGGAATCGAGAGCGAGCACGGGGGAGATGTACCTCCCGGCGAAATTTCACCTTACGCAATTAAGTCGACTCGTTGCCGCTTACATCAACGGCTCTTACGCGTTGATCTTGCCCGCACCTGATCTTGCCTGCTGCCTATATGGCGGCGTGGCGATTCGTACTTGAAACGGGCGGCCTGGTGCATACCTACCTACTACTCGGTTCGCAAGCAGGAGGAACGAAACACCGTACGAGATAATTAGTCGTCCGATCGCTCGGCGTTGGGGAGTCCCGTATCTGCCTAACGGAGCAACTTTAGCCTCGCATGGTTCTTCCATATACAGGGTGAGTCGATACTCCTCAACAAGATAATTGAGATTTCTCTGAATCTCGATGGAAACACGCCCGCCCGATGAGACAGCGTCGGAGAATAGAAATCGACTATTCGAGATCGCGGGCACCTACCTAGTCACCCACTCACCCACTCACCCACTCACCCACCTACCGTTCCCGCCAGCCTATTCGCCTCTTCTCTCCTCGGCGAAGGCTGGAGCTGACTGTTGCTCGCGAGCAGCCGTTCCGTGGCGTATTATGTAAAAGTCGCGCTCGTGTGTACGAGCCTCGCCGCTATAATAGCGGGCATAACCGAGTTTGTAATACTTGTCCGTTCCAGTGCTCGTGCTCGTTCTTTTTCCTCCGCCGGATCTGTCGAGCAGTGTTTCCCTTGTGCGCGCTCGCCTCGGCCCGACAGTTCTCGATGAAAGACAGCGTAGCCCACTCGTCCCGTCGCGCGTTCCTCGGCCTAGGGCTCGCGAGCTTTGCGAAAGGTGCTTTCCTTTGCCCACGTTTCGCCGTTTATTAATCGATCGGACTGGATACGCCCAGATCGTCGGAGTCGCGAGGTCTAGGAAATATTTGAACGATGAGATTGGTTCGGTGCTAGTGGGGAAGCCTCCTCGCGCTGCGCTCTCGGGGGAAACGCTCGGCTTAATCGACGACGAGCCGAGGAAATTCAATAGACGGTGGCACTTTGTGCGTCCGATCGATGGCTCGATTCGATTCCGCGCCTCGCGGGAGATCCCCGCAAAGGAGCAGAAGCATCCATTTTGTAATTGAAAGACCGGGGAAACGCGATTTGTCGGGGGAGCAGCCCCGCGACAGAGAGGACTTCTATGGACTGGCAGCGATCAATGGGGACGTACAAATAATTCGCTACCGTTTCCTCTATTTTGCCCGGAGGCTCGTGCTATCGCCGTAACGCTTCACGATCGACAGGCGAAGGTACATATTTCTACCGGCGCAGGTATTCGCGGACAAATGAGATCCCCATCGAAAGATCTCTGTCCCGAGCGATAATCGCGCGACAGCTTCTCGCCCCTTCTATCGTTATCGGCTGCTTAATAACGCCATTAAATCCCTTTCCGCCCCAGTTAGGCTTCCGAATCTCTCAGTTCCTTAACTATCGATCCACTCGCCGCAAAAATTCACCCAGAAGTCGCGTCGTATCCGCGCGATACAGCTCCCACCCGCGTGCCCCAAATATCGTCGCGAAATTAATTTCACCCGCGGCACGACGGGAATCCGGAGCGTTGCGCGCCTCGCCGCGAGTTGGGAAATTCACGCTCGCGTCCCAGAAAGATTCCACTCCGCCGTAGTTGGTTAATTGACGAACTATCGAGGCATCGACGATTCGTTAGTTCTACGCTCCTTGTCGTTAGTTAGTCGTCGCGAGTTTGCCATCGGGAGCTTCAGAATTGCTTCACCGCAGTCGCCTAGCGTCAAATGGAAGATTTGGATCGAATTTCTTGCGCCAGAGAGGAAGCGACACGGCGTTGCATGAACGATCGGCAATTTCGAGGCAGGCAGATTCGTTAGCCTGCCAGGTCTAGGCCGTTAACGCGATGTGATCTTTACTTACGACGACAGCGGAGGGATCGTGTTCCTGTGCGCTAAATAATGTGGAAGCTCGCGTACTCTCGGAGCGGTTGCCTGGTAATCGGGCGGTCGCGCGCGATAACGTACGAGGGCGTAATACGGAATAATCTTTAGCGATGCGACAACCCGATAGCTCCGGCTCATCGAGCCCTCGGCCTCTTCGTCGCTGGATATTGTTGTTTAAATACGAGTGGCGCTCCAGACGTTAACGACAACGCGACACCGGCCGCCTGGAGACATCGAGACGCAAAAATTCCACCAGACGCGATAACGAAGCGTAGCTTGAAATTTCCTGGCGTTCTTCTGTTAACGGCTCCAGGGGAAAGATAATCTCTTCGTCTTGATCCTTGAGATTCTAATAGATCTAATAGAGATTGGGATATTAATTTTGAACGACTGAAATTGTCGAAAATGATTTTACAGTCGTCCCGCGATAGATAGATTAACGCGCCGTTCCCAGGAAGGAAGAAAGAGGAGCATTTCCGCTTGCGCAACGATGCTGCAGCTCTCCCTCTTTCACCGCGTCATTGTTTCGCCCGGGAAATTAAGGAATCGTGTTCCCATGATCGTTTCGAGAGGCCCGCGTACTTTCCCCGTGATTTTTCGACGAGGCAACGTTTCCTCGAACCATTAGGCGCTCCAAGGTGCTAAAAATTCGGTGCCGGACGAGTCGCGGGCCTCGGGGAGCTCGGAGTGGCAGTAATTAACGCGGGGAGAACGCGCGGAGGCGTTCGTTCACCTTTGATGTCCGAAACGAGAAATCTCCGTCTTTCCAGCGCGCGATGGGGATTAATTAAAATCACGAGGAGCAATTAGCGACCGTTAGGCGTCGACGTTATTCGGCGAGAGTGTCGAGAACCTCTATCCTCCTCCCTCGTCTTTTCGCCTCGAGTCCATATTAATTACCCCAGACTTGTTTCCTTTCCCCTCGCGGGCTTAATTCAGCGGGGATCCTTCGGCAGATGTACCTATCTAATAATCCACGCCAGCCACCACCTACGCATATTTTAATCGGCTACTGCAGTCCCACAACTCCGTCCACGTGATTTCGCGGGATCGAATAGGGGACGGTTGCCTATTTTAGACCACTTTTTTATTTTTCTCTCCTATACGGACATAACACATTGCAAAAAGCAAACAGAAACGGGGAAAAGATCTACATTTTATGTAGATTTTATCATGTATTTAGTGTGTTGATAAAATATTTGATTACAATAATATTTCAAAAAAACTAAACTAATGACTTCGGTCCATTCCAGGCAACCGGTTTCGTAATTTGGACCACCGGTTTCCTACGTTGGACCGCTCCTAAAAATCAATGAATTTAAATATACAATCTAAAAAACACTGATCAGAGCACTGAAAAAAAAATATAAACAGGAAGCAACAAGTAGATACCGTAAGATTACGGTGCATGTAATGCAATAGTACGTTGTTTTGATGGCTTTTTTATATTTGTCACCGCATAACGCCCCAGAATATGGGCCCATTTTGATGATCCTTTTTTGTTCGAAAGAGGGTGATGCCCCGGTGGTCCCATCCTACACTGCATCAACATTGGCGCAATATTTTGCCAGTTCTGGTTAATAATAGACTATTGTCACCTAATTATTATTATTTTATGTACGCGCGCACATATCTCCTCAGCATGTTGTGTCAATGTATATAAAACTAAAAAGTTAAAAATAAAAAAATTAAAACAGACTTAAAAAAAGAACAAAATTGCACTAAAAAGTAAAAAATAATTTTTTCCCCTATTTAATCTACGGTACTCTCGTATTTTTTAAGACGGTGTCTCATCATTTGCACTGTGTAAATCTGGCGTCGACTTAAAAAATATGAGAGTCGTAGATTAAATGAAGGAAAAAATTATTTTTTACTTTTTAGTGCAATTTTATTTTTTTGAAGTCGGTTTTAATTGTTTTTCTTTTTTTAATTTTTTTTAGTATGCTTTTAACTATTCGCTACCATAACATAGATTGTATCCTAGAATGAACCGGTCCAATTCAAGCAACTAGTGATGGTCCAATATTAGGCAACTTGTAGGTTACATCAAAAAGATATGTTTTCATTGTTATACTTATACGAATATGGGAAAGTAAGGACATGAAGTTGTAGCTAAGACAGCACACTTTACACTAGTATCGTTTAAAATTATGGTACTTACAAGTTGTAGAAAGAAATTCACTTGAAATAGCACGAAAAAATACTGATCGCTCACCACGTGTTTCTATATTTCGACGACGGTGAGCGACAAACTAATGAATAACGTTCCATCTCCACTTCCTAAATCTGTGTAGCAAAAAAAAAAAAACACCGCAAATATATTTGTTTATCGAGATATACAAATGGTCCAATCTAGAAGCCGGTCCAATATAAGCAACTCCCCCTACTTATTCCGGTGCGCAACCAGGAAGCTATCGTTCACGCGTGAACCTGGCAGAATCCAGGATCAGCAGGGGATGCCAGCGACCTGTACACACCTATATTTAGCCTTGGATTATCGGTAAACAGCGTAAACGCGTGTACCAGCACGCAGCCGGAGTTTATCTTGCAGCTGATCCGTCTCTGCTCTTTGGGAGCTGGTGGTTTACCCGCGAGATTTCGGAGATACGGTCGTTTCCTACGAGCAACCGCGCGACGATATTTCAATCAGCCTCTTGTCGCCTCGCTACGACGAATCATTCCGATCGTAAATTACGCCGAGGGAATGTACTTGTACTTGAACTCGGTGCGCGTGATTTATATTCGCGAACCGCGCGAATAACGCGACGACACGGGGCCGCAGGAATAGTCACGACGCGCGTAAAGTCGAGGAACGAGGATACGAATCTAGGGGGAAGGGAATTTTTGCGGTTCGCCTGAAAACTTCTAGGCGAGGGTAGAATATAGCAGGCTCGTTGTCAACCGCTCCATTTAACGATCAACGTGGTGTCCCTTAAGTTCGAGATAGGTTGTCGCGTTGGACAACACGTGTCCCAGTAATTTCATGGCAATTAGGATATTCGTGGGAACCTCTTCATTAAAGGAGCATTAAAGATGCGTGACGCGCGGGGCCTAGCAAACGCGATGGCAGAAACCGGTCCCATAAGGCCACGGGATATCTTGCTATTCCTCTGGATTAAAGGGGAATAACGTAGACCACGTTTCTATTTATAGCGTCGCAGTTGGCGATGACACGCGTGAACGTGCCTTTAGTAATCCGCCATCGCGAGCTTCGCCGTTTCGAAAGACGGCTGGGTTGGAGGTGGTAGCACGAATTTGTCTGGTAATCGAGTCGAATCAATCGGCTCGCCGTTATCTGCGATCTAAGCTCGCTCGATTGCAAGCAGCACCGACAGCTCGACACTGCTCGACACGGGCGCCGGTGGCGACAGCCGCCCAGTATCGATTTTGCATCGCGAAATCTGCTCGCGCGACGATTCGGCACGCTCCGCTTACTGACTATCTCTAAAATCGCTGGAATCCCTAGCGGTAATGACACGTGGATGCGGAGAATGGCTCTGAAGGCAACATACACCCAGGAGGCGAAAAAGTAGGATGTATTTCAAGAATTTTTTGTCAGTGGAGAAATGGTTTTATGAACGAAACATTATATACATTAGAAAGGTCACACTTTTGTCTACAAAATGTGAAATTTTTATTAAAATATTCGGAGAAGAAGCTGCGTGGTAGCTGTTTCAAATGTTCAAATTTCAATTTGAACCCCCTAACGCAGAGTGTCAGAGACTCTCAGAAAGTGTGACAGTGTCGTTCTAGGGTGAAAGTACCTACGTGGCTCGAGTATTGGCTTTGGCCCTCCAACATGCGAGTTCCGTGAATTGCAAGTTGAGAAAACATGGTTCAGCGAGCGGGGTAATCCAAAGTGTACTTAAGAATCGTCAAGTGCGCGTCGTCTACGGGAATAAGAGCGTTGCGAGGTCGATGCCACCGAGGTCGTTGCGTAATCGCGGCGTAATATTCCGTCCTCGAGGATCGAGGTCGAAATTGATGCTCCGCGAGCGCATAAACGTCGAATTTCCCTTTCGCGCACGGAACTGTGTCGCCGTTGAATCGAATCCGCGCCGAGTTCGTGCTGGGACTCGCGGCGAAAGCAATCGCGGGTCAAGTGGCAATCAATTTCGCGACTAATTCCGTCCGCCAGTCACAGTTCCGTCGTAGCAACGAAACACATTGCTTTCCAGTTCCATTGTACCATAATTCATCCACTCGCGTCGAAAAACAGTGTCTCTTCTTCCAAATACGGATCTTCCTCTTCCCTCTAATTAGCTCCACGAAATTATACACGTAGCAACGTCTGACGGCGATTCCTAAGCTCGAATATTCTCTTCTCAAAGGTAGAATCGATGGTTGAAAGCACTGAGGAACCACGAAATCGGATAGCATCTCCTTAGATCGTACCGCTGAGACGAATTTGACTCAGTCTTAGGACTAACGCGAAATCTCTTTGCCATCTCTCAGCAGAGATACGCTTGGGACAGCCGCTTCCTCGAGGCTGGCGAAATTAATTAAGAGATCCAGCGCGCGCGGACGATGGATCGAAGGTGGCTGCTCGAAGCTCGAAGGAATCGCGATGCACGATTGACGCGTGCCGCTGACAACGGCACCGGCGTACCTTGCAAAATGTCAAGTGCACGCGCGCGAACCACCGTTTGTCTTCGTCCTGCATCCATCCCCTCGAGTTCTCCAAGTTCCTGGAACGGGACGGCTCGAGACAATAGTTACAAGACTGCTCTCCCGTTCGAAGGCAGCGTCTCGCGCGAGAACGGTTCGTGGTCTGGACGTGGCTCGATCGACAGCAGAATTCAACCTCGCCGTTATTCCGCTGATTCGAGGATACGTCTTGCTCGCGATGCTCGCGGAGGTGCTTAAGCAGCGTCTGTTACTGGACATTTACAACATGCGTCCGTCAAACGAAGAGGAATGAGCTTTCTTAATGGAATTTTTGTGTTGGGTTGCTGATAAAATCCTGCGGAAGGGACCGATACTCTCGTATCTCGAAGCAGATTGAGAAAGCAGCGAGACCGAAGCTCGCGACGCGACGCTGAGGCGGAAGAGCTGATGGGGAGTTGTTGACGCGTGCAAGTTTCGATAAAGACGTCGTTAACCCCGAGCAGATGATATCGCGGCGGACTCCCCTCGTCGGAGTGTATGGTAATTTACAATTAAAGTTATTGCACGTTCCAGCAGGACGGTGATTACGCGTCTGCGCGGGGCCATTGTTATTCGCCGTGGTGGTATCGCGGACCGCAATAATAACGACAGCGATAATAACAATTTGCTCGCACGTCGAAGTAACGGGGATCTCCCCAGCTCGTGACGCGCTTCTTCAGGCCTCTCAGCGGATTTTCCGTTAAAAGGTGCGTGGCTTGGAGGAATATTAACTCGACGATCGAAATTAACTCAACTGGCAGAAGGATCTCTGTTCACAGCGGTGTTGAGACACTTTTCCTCAGCTTGCTTCGATTTCTATGCAGCCGGAAAGCTGGAAAATGTGCTAGCAGATATTTCAGTACCTACAGCTGAAAGAAGGGAGAAGGCGTGAAAAGTAGCAGAACGGTTGCGTCTGCGTTGCGCAAATCTGCAGGAACGTATCGTAACTCGCACGAAATTGCGTCGCCCCCGTTTCCCGCCTAATTTCCAGTCGCGAAATTCTTTCGAAAGAAGCTACCCGAGTTTACGTCCGTTCTCAGGCATTCCTCCGGCCGTAACCCAATCCAATTCAACGGGCAACGCGATATGAAAACTCGACGCTCGGTATGCGCGCGCTATAAGCCTTATCTCCTTATCGAGTGGACGTTGCAGCGCGTGCAGTCCTTCGTTTCTGCGTCTCTATCTTTTCTCGGCACCGGATCGTTACACGTCACACGCCTCGTAACGTTCGTTGGTACCGATAACGAGCCCGCGCGTCGCTTGTAAATTGCTCGCGGAGACGCGCAAACGGGGAGAGAGCATCTTCGGTGCCCTCCACTTTAGAAATCCCCTCGGCTTGAGGAATCACCAAAGCGAAAGGGACGCGGGGACGTTCGCGCCTGTATTAAATTTGACACCGGATGCGTCGCGCCTCGGACAAAGGATTTCCAGGAAGGTGCCGTGGGCAGTTGGACAGTGCAGAAAGTTTCCAGGCTAGTCGGAAGACCAAGCCAGGGGGACGTTTCTGTCGGACTCGGTCCGTTTTCAAACTTTGCGACGTCGGAAGAGTAGATAAGTTACGAGCAAAGAGACTAGACAAAAGAAGACACTGCCTTTGGGGTTTTAAGATGGTACTTGAGGCGATTAGCCAGCCTAGAGTCAGCAGTTTAGCAGCATCCTTTCGATCCATCCAGCTTCACGGTCTACTCATAGATTCCCAGGCGCTAGCCGTTCGAAGCTTCTACTGTTCCCGATCGTTCCTCTTGTTCGTTTTCAGGGGGGTCCGTGTGAACCACTTCGGAGGGCTCTCGGACGAGCCAGACAAAGGGAAACGCGATTTCCTGCACGATCTACGAGTCATTCCTGGAAAAAAATTCGCCGGTGTGGTCCAGCCTTCTCACGCCACGTCTCGACTCGCGACGATTGAAAGCGAGCGCGTGGTGCCCGACGGAGAAATGGAATTATCGAACCCTCTCTCGGCTTTCAGCTCGTAATTAATAGCCACGCGAGGGGAGCGTGTTCGTGTCGGTTCCTTTTCTTTGAAGAGTATTTCACTCTTATCGACTGCTGAGCTTCCACTAATTCACACCTGCATGGATTTTGGAATCGTCCAAAATCCTTTTATTGCAAATTTTATGGCTACGATAAGATCGTTTGATGAACATCAATCTTCATTGCTGAACTTAATCCCCTCGTTGACGGCTCGTTAGCCTATCTTATCTCCCGCCTTTGCCGGCGCTCTTTCATATCCGAGAAGAGCTTGTTTGTCGCTGGAACTCCCAGGGAAGTCGTGCTGCAGTTCGCGCAGCGATTTTGAATAACAATGGAGCAACGTTGACGGGACGAATCTAGACCGAAGTAGCCGGCGGGAGCGTATGTTATTCATGGCGACAGGAGATCCTCGGCAGATCGCTGCAACTCCCTTAGCGAATGGAAACGCCTCTTCTCTGTAAAGTTCCCGAGGAAATGGAATTCTTTATCGCCTCCGTCTTTGCCTTTGCCGTCGATCGTTCCCGTTTCCAGCGTCTGCTCTTTTCGCTCTGCACGCTCGAATCTCCTCCGAGGTAGTCGTGCATAAAAGAAAGGGACGATCTTTGCGAGAACATCGTCTGTTTGCGCCAAGCCGGCGCGTGGGACGTCGGTAGAGGAAGTCTGATGATAACGCGCGAGATTAAACGCGTTCGATGCATCGGCTTCTGGAAATAACGGAGGAATATGACTTTCTCCTGTCTGCCATACGTTTCCTTTAAACTTGATCGATCGGAAATCCAGGGTACCTTGCGCGAGCATCATCCTCCGTGGATTGCCAAGCTAACTGCAGGTTACTCTCGAATTCCGGTACACGGGAGACTTTTATTTCCCCCTGTTCGTTCCCGGAATCGTCCGCCGCTCGTTCCATCCCCGAGAACACGGGGGAGAGATAACGTATCGCGGGGATCGCGGGGACCATTCCCCCGCGAAAATGTCCCCATGGTAACGCCAGGGCGGAAGGAAAATCCTGCGGGCGTGAGTGCTCTTAACGCGCCGTCAGAGCACGACTGCCGTTTCTTCGACTTTACGGCGTACCGAATCTTTATCCCGGATGCGCACGTTTCCGATAGAAATTCCCTCGCAGCAGCGGAGTTTGAATACGCAGAGGGAAAGCACAACAAATTCCACTTCCTCTGAATAAAGTGGTGGTTTACCTAGGTACGTTTTTAACCCTGAAGCGGTCGCGGCTATCCTTGTCACTCGAGAGGAAACAAAAGAGTAGCATTGCATAGAAGGGTATGTACCGTGACGGAGAAATATTTGGAATAATCTTGTGACTCCCAATATTTTTGTTTATTATTGTTTATTTAGCTAAACGGGGCTGACCTTTGGTATACAAATTGTACAGTTATAATTATTATATGAGGCATTATTATTATTATTATTATTATTATTACGACTTTATTAATCCTGAAATGGAAGATATAATGCATATAGAGATAGTAAAATTGTAAAACAAGAGGTCGAAGTGACGAGCAAACTTGGGCTGGAGGTTCCGAGCAGCCAGTGACCCGGTAACTTTACATTTGACAGCGTGTCGAGTGGAACTTTGCACTTGGCCGTGGCCAGGTGCGCGTCGACTGTTGGCAGACCGCTCCGCGAGAAACGACCGCCTATTTTCGCGCGGCCAAGTCCTCCTCCGCCCGTAATCAGCTTACCGGCGATCTGTAAACGGATTACGCCAGGAAACACGCTCGCCGGATTGTAGGCCGATGATTTATCTTGGCAGCCCGACCAACGTTTGCGGGGCCTATCGATCCACCCGCTAACGACACCAATTTTTCGCGTGTCTCTGCGGTGCTGTGATAACAGAATTGCTGGAGAATTGGGGGAAACATGGCGGCGATATAGATTGAGCGATGAAGGCTAGCGACAGATCAAGAACATTTTATTTCTCGCGTTTATTGCCCATGAACACGGGCGCGAAGGTGCGAATCCACGATGAGACAAGAATATCGTGCCTCGCATGAAACTCTAATCTATTTTGTCATTAGTTTCACGAAACTACTTAGACCCTAATGAGACAAATTTCATGTTACATTTTAAAAAATCTCATCTCTCGCGACTAGTTTCTTTATTTACATTTAGTTACTGCTGAGATCTTTGCCTCGTGTAAAATCACATCGTGGATTCGCACCTTTAGATTCTGCGAGGGGCCGACAGACTCGACACGCGGCGACTTTCAGCACGCATCTGATGTAAAAGGGACAAACTAGAGACAAATGACGCGGTACACGATCGATCGCCTGGCGATTGCACGTCGAACGTACTATATCGGGAACGGCGAGGTGATCGACGACGATCGAGCGCGTTTTTGCTAACGGATCGATTCAGCCGCGGTCAGGATGTTTCATTGTCAGCGAGCTGTAACGGTGAATTAGCGGTTAAAAGAGCGGCTTGTTTCGTTGCAGATGCTGCGCTCGCTGCACCGTCTTCGTCTGTACCTGGCCGGCGAGATTGCGCTCCGATTATGGTGAGTAAATGCCCCCTCCTTTCTCCTCTCTATCAATTATTTACGACGCTGCAGCGAGCCGTTCCTCTGTTCGATTTACGGGACATTACCCGTTCAGTTTTCTTCGCGATCGGGTGACGAGGAAATCCTCGTCAAGCTTTCACAGGTTTCGATCGCGGACACAGAGGAACGGCCCTAAGACAGCCAGCTTGAACAGCAAGGAGACCTTCCTGATCTCCGGACAAAAGCGCTAAAAGCTCAGGGTTGCTCGACGACCCGGAACCGCAGCAAAACGAATCATCTCGCTACGCCATTTCTTGTTAACCATCTCCATTCTTCACCCCCGACTTTCCCTCCTCCTGTCTTTTTCTCTTTCGCGTCGGGTGGGCCGCCGACGGGCCTGCGATGGAAAAAGTCGCAATCGCCGAAGATTTGCTCGCGGGCAGCGGGGAAACCCGGTTGAACTCCGCTCGGGCGGTTACTAGGCGACGCTGGGATCCCGACGCCGACGGGGAGGATCGAGAGGAATTGGATTTCTAGCGGGTTTCTGGCGATCGAGCCGGCTAGTCGTCGAGGCCAAGCGTTTCTCTCTCCTGCCCCTCGGAGGATGCGTGCTCCGCGATATCTCCGGGCTATACATTATGGAACATCCACACCCATCGCGAGGGACTCGACGGTGGTTTATTATGCGACCGGCGATGATATCGCAACGATTTTCTGCCGCGGAGAACTGGGTCACAGCCCACCGGCGCGTTACCGAGCTTCAGAGTCGTCGCGATCCACCTCGGCGGACCGGTGCTCGTGCGCTATGCTAATACGCCCGCCCACGTGGCTGCTCGTCGTTATTAACGGGGCTGCGTAATTCGGCGAGCTGGCATCCACTAATCAATCACGCCGAATTACCGCCAAACAGCCGCGTGGGAGCGGAACTAACGCGCGTAGGTGCAATTGTTTGGGATGAAGAGGATTGGGGTGAGTCGAGAGTTGGACAAGTGTGGAAAGTTAACCCTATGATGCACAGGTGAATTAAAATTGCACACGTTGGGCCTCACAGGCACATATCTTCAAATCTAGGAATTTATTATCGCAGTGAAATATTTATAACAAGATGAAATACTGAACAAATATCTCTTCAACGCTAGGGATCATACTGCCCTCTTTAGTTAAAATGTCCTATCTACCATTTTGAAACAACCGAGAAAATTGAAGTTTTATCATTTACTTTGTACCATCCTTATTTTCCTTTATTGAAATTAAAAAACGTTGTCATTATTTTGTAATAGCCTAATATAATTTTTTGTAATAGGTGTACCGGTAGGGAATGTATTATTAACGTACCACTCAATTAATTGTTTTAGATAAGCTATTTGAACCATTTTGAAAGAAGTTAGGTTAAATACATTAGACTGTTTATAAATCTTTACGAAGCACGTAGAGTTTTCTAACTTTACTTAAAAGGTACAAGACGCGTGGAACTTGAAATATTTCAACATATCTCAAAAAATGAAAAAATGCTAGATAGGACTGTTTAATTAAGGACGGCAGCATAGTTACCTGAACCTATTTCAATATCAAGAGAACTGTTCACTTGGGTTAAGGAAAATTCTGGTGCAACTGTGGCGATGTTCTTCGCAGCCCTGTTACGAGAAACCGCTTCTCACCTTCCCCGTTTCAAGCCAGGTTCCCCGGGGAATAGTACCCTTGTTGTTAAAGCTGGTGCAACGACGTTTTACTCTCCATCTTCTCGCGTTTACCGTATTTTGATCTACAGTTAGTGCTCGATCATTCAACAGCTACGTGACTCGGAGTTACTGTAATATAGTCCCCGCTTAGTGCACTCTGTGCAGTCATGGAATAAGAATTCTGATTCTGAGTTTACTATTTGCGTATGGAATATTGTAGCGCCGATATTACTGCAGGCTCCGATCCCTCTTCTCCCCCAAGATGCTCAGAGAAAGATGAAGGGAAGGTCAGCGAAGGATCGCGAAATTTGTCCGTGGGGTTAGTGAATGATGCGAGGCAGATGCGTGGAGTGAATAGAGGAGACGGCGAGTAGAGCATCCGCGCCGTAGGAGATCGTAATCGAAATGGTTGCGCCGCGCTGGTCGTTTTATTCGTCTCTCGGAGTTGTCCGTGCTCGATTTACCGTTACTGCTTCTCGAGATGCCGGGGGAGCAAGCGTCGAGCCTCTAATCTTACGGGCACCGTCGTCTAATTAAAAGCTCTGGAAAAAAATTGCCGCCATTTGCCTGGAACGGTAGATTCGCTTGATAGCCGCGGCGCGCGTCCCGACGCTGCGGCGTCGGCACGCCGCAACGACGCAGTAGTACGACGCGTAGTATCTCATCCACGCACGATACAGTTACGGCAAGCTTAACCTACGGGGCCTCATTGTGCAGCCTATCGAACAATATCTGCCGCGCATCTGCGTGCGGCACGTTCGATCCTAAGTAGTAATTACACCCCACTCGGCAATTGGAAAGGATAACGATTTTGCTGGCAGACTTTGCTTTATTTCGAGCTCGTACGGAGATGTGACTTAGGTAGTCAGCTGGTCAAGGGCAGATTTGGAGATTTGGCGCCTGTAGGGTAACAAGCGTCTGCCGCATTTTTCGTGAAATATCATAAAATATTTTAATTTAAAAAAGTTGAGGGAATTTTATAATTAATTCAATATGATAACTCACGTATGAGTTATTACTAATTTGTTGAATGGAAAAAAAATTGAGTTGTTTTTAATGTTGTCTCAAGCCTCTGTATTTAAACCTTTTCCAATTTCTTTCGCTCAAAATTTAATACTCCCCAGAATTTGATGCTTCCCAAAGTTTGTCGCTCCCCAAAATTGGATAGTTCCCAGAATTTATTGCTCCTCAAAATTGATCGTTTCCAAAGTTTGTCGCTCCCCAAAATTTGTCGCTCTAGAATATTTACCACTCCCCACAATTTGCCGCTCCCAGAAAGTTATCGCTTCCCAAAATTCGCCCATACCCCCTCAAAATTTGCCACCCTAGGCTGCAACCTACTCAGCCTATACACAAATTCACCCCTGCAGCTACCGATCTCCAGAAATCAGTTTACATACATAATACTGTTCTTTCAATGCCATCCGCTTTTCTTCGTGATTACGCTGTTTTATTGTTTCCCGTCGCTAGGCGGTCGCCGCCGCGAGCAGTAGAGAAATAGCAGTCGATATTTGACCCACAAAACTCTCCCTTCTATTTATCTATTGTCCAAAATATTGCACCGAAAGAAAAGATGGAAATAAATTGTACTTCTACCCTAGGAACGCTTCATCGGAGACAAAAAGTCCAACCACGGCGCAGACATACGCGACGATTCGGCCAATCAGATCCATTTACGCAGTCGACTATCGTTTCTGTGTTGATAAAGGGATCGAGTCTCGATGGGAAATCGCGAGAGCACTTGGAACGGCCGTCGAGCCCGTCGGCTTGGATAAGACAGCAGTGTCGCGTCGCGTCGCGGGGTCATCGATCGCCGTGATAAACCACGCAAACGAGATCCGATGAAAGTTCGTTGCGCCGGTGACACGTTTCCCCAGGAAATATCGACTGGCCGAGCACGCGACGGCTTTCGATTGAATTCGACGAGAAGCCCACTCGGTCCGATTAAACGAGTCGGGGCTCGAGCGAGCGTGAAGTCGAAAACGGAGGATCGGGTGGAAAGCGAAAGCCGCGGCTGTAATTAGTCAGCATTCGAAGCGGCTGGGAAGTCACGCTCGGCGTATCGGCCGCGGAATAAATACCCAGACGGGAATATTAATCCCCGAGCGAACAAACGGCGAAATCGCGTGCCACCGTAGCTTGCGCTCGTCCTCGCGGATCACAGAAATATGTACTCGAAACAGGCGGCCTAACGAAGCGGGCGGCGAGCAGTCGCGCGCCGCAGATTTCGTATTCTCTCTGTCCGGCCGGATTATTGACTCGAGCAGGTACAAAAGAACCGAGTGGAGCTCGTTTGCATTGTGCGGTCCCGTATTGTGCGCGGATCGCGTCCCGCTCTGCCCCACTTTCAACCCTCTTACTGTCGTGTCTTATCGCCGCCGGCCATCGAGCTTACAAATTAATAAGAACCGCCGCTCGTGAAAGCGCGACCTTGTCCCTGCGGACGCGCCAGCTGGTATTCGGCGTGAAACACCGCTCGGCTCCGAACGTAACGACTCGACGTCACGAAACAAGCCAGCTCCGCGTGTCGCGCGGTCCCAAACCCGTCGAGATTGAGAATCAGCGATCACTCCCGGCCCTCTTTCCCTTTCCAAAGTTAGCAGCATTCGAGGCACGTGCCCGCGAGCACTCATCGATCCTGCTAATTCAACTGGTTTTCCCTTGCGGGGACTGCGACGACGACGAAACCACAGTGTTAATCCGAGCGCAACGTCGAATTCCCAATAGCCGCCGCCAGCAAAAAGGATAGGTCTCCATATAGGTCGCGCACTCCGACGATTCTCCTTTTCGATCACCAACGCCTAGGCCGATGGCTGATCGCTGGCTAGATCCGCGTTATCGATCATCTATTAAGTAAACGATGCTTCTCTTCCTCGGAGAGGGACCGAAATGACTCGCGGTAGACAGGATTTCCTCTCGCTGAATAATAGGATCTAACAGGATTACATAGTAGATTCGAGACGCCCACGAGCGTTTCATGCCTCGCATCGGCGACTAGCCGAGCTTCCACGCGAGCTTTCAAAACTCTTTCCTCTGGAGATTAGGAGACGGGCTTAGCTGCAGGCATCGCGTGGCCGTTTCTGGACGCGGCGAGCTCGGCGTGGAGCGCACACGCTCGCACGCTTCGGACTGCTTTAGAGGTAAGAAGCCGTGGGAGCCGACGGCGCTGGAATTACCTTCGTATCGAAGACAACGAAGAAATCGAAGCACGG
The DNA here is from genome assembly GCA_944738655.2 of Andrena hattorfiana. Taxonomy (NCBI): domain Eukaryota; kingdom Metazoa; phylum Arthropoda; class Insecta; order Hymenoptera; family Andrenidae; genus Andrena; species Andrena hattorfiana. The sequence goes on along the minus strand of OX122892.1, from coordinate 29,900,470 downwards.
CCGATCGAGCTCTGACCGAACACAGCCCGCGTTCTGGCATGACTCAGCCGGCTGGTATCTCGCGACACGCGATACCAGGCTTAACCGGCGGTTTATTAACGCGGCTCCGGCAATTCTGACCACGGGCGAGCATTAGAAATCCCCGTAGTCTTCCGCTCGCTCACGCTCGACCGTGAAAGGATTCCGATTGCAGCGTGCCTGGGTGTTCGCGGAATCTCGTCTGGCCAACGATACTCTTGCTTTACCCGTGCATCTACCCCGTGTCCCTGCTTTCCACGCCACTCAGAGTCGGATTTTCCTTCTTGCAGGAATCGCGTTAGTTCTTACAGAGGAGTGTACCCGGCCAGAAGTTTAATATCGAAGCTGATACGACAATCACGCGCAAACGGGAGGACAGTAAGAACGTACTGTGTGTACTGTAGGTGTACTACGGTCCGGTGGAAACCGGTCTCTTATAATTACAGGGTCCACGAGGACTGGGCTGGCCCCGTCCACCGATATACAAGGGTACGCACCCTGAATAAACCTCGGTCGGGTCGCGCTCTTGATTTCGGTGTTCCTTTGGCCGGCGGTCCCTAATCGCTCGCTCGTTCGTGCATGTACGAAGCGTACCCAGCGGGTCGAAATTTTCGTAGCATCCTGGAACTAATGAATTCGCAATGAGCGGTGACGAACTGGAGCGCTCGTAGTCAGGCGAGCACTCTGTTAACGTTTTCATTCCGTCGACCACGGCCAGTTATACCTATGCACAGCGCGGGAAATATTTATTGCGCCACTCTGAAATGCGCGTGCTAGGAAACAATCGGTATGTCTCGTCAATAATTCCGAATACTAATATTATTATTATTATTATTATTATTATTAAACGTCTTTATCGCAAACGCAGAAGATGACAAGAAAAGGAAGTAAACAAGGACACAAGCAAAGGCGACGTTCAGTCAGAGACTGTTTTACAACTTAACCTAAGGTAATACTAAATGAGGTGTAAGTGAATACACGCTGAGTATTCCAGCGATGCAATAAATATTTCCAGTACTGGATATTGCTAGGGAGGGGTTCGTAGAACGGTTCTTCTCTGTTCACATGCACTTTTAGAAGCAATTTGTGGAAGGTGGAGATTACGGGACTACTTTGTTTGAAGTGACGGAGTGGTGATAGTCCCTCTTGATCCACGATTTCTCGATTTTTCTTCCCATGAATGACGAGGTGAACGCGCGGTGCGGAAGGCCAAGGAGGGGTGATCTCGGGGCCCGTGACAGCGACGTGCTCTGCTCGTTCTCGTTTCTCGTGCACGGCTCGAATCGGCTGCGAGGAACACGCTGTCGTGACCCGTCAGCTCTGCATGCCGATGCTCGCTTCTAGCGTGAGCCCTGTGTCATGCACGTTGCATCGGATGCACGCAGAACTAAATACGGAACGTGCCAGCCAGCGAGCTTCTGCCCGCGCTTCCCAGACGCACTTGGTTCTTTGTTGATCGTTAACGAAACTCCGCATCGACTCGCGATTGGTAGCCCCCTCGCGATATTAATTTACTCGCTACTCGAATTAATTGAATCACCGAAACTGAATTGCTGATAATTGCCTGCACAGCCTGTGTCACTTGGAAATGTAAATAAATTTCCGCACTTTGACAGGGAAAACATCTGTTGTGGTGTCTGCTTCAGCGGCGCTGGTCGCCGTTGAAACGCGCGGCGCGACTCGGGGAGAGGTGTCGAAATCAATGATGGGGCCCTGGGTCGACTAAAAGGGCCGATATACGCGAGGAGGGTCGGGAAGGGTGGGTGTGGTCGATGTTATTCGGCCCCACGTTTTTTCTCAATCCCCCATTTATCCGGTTGTCCGGCTCGCGAGCGCGCCGTGGATCAAAGAGCCCCGTCCCGCCTAGCTCATTAGTCATAATGATGCCTCGATGCCTGGAATTATCGCTGGCGGGCTATCGGTTCGGTCCCTCTAACCGCCGAGGATTTCGCGGCGCACCGCGCATCGCATTAGGGACAAAAAGCCGTGTCCTTTTTTTTGCGAGAGAAAAGAGGTGGCGAGGGAGATCAGCCTTTTCGTGTCTGTTCCATCGAACGTTCTCACGGCTGCTGCGGCGTCGATCCTCGAATTCGAGAAAACTGGAACTGCGCCGATCGATGCGACAGGGAAATTGAAAATAAAAATAGCCGCGGTGCAAGGATGGGGTGAGTGCACCGCGGCGATGGCGCGAACGACACGCAAGTGGAGCGAAAGGGCGATTAACCCTTTGGCGGCGGGATGGCACGGGAAGGGTTGAAAATGTGTGGGGAAGGTGCAACTACCTGAGTCACGAGTTTTAACGCTTCCAGTATTTATTTAGTATAATATAGAGCAACGGATCCTCGTCTTCTTATCTAGCTCTTATCTGTCTAAAGGTCCACTTTGTTGCAACAGGAACCTGGTAATTTACATGTCGCTTGCAAAGATTCGCAACTGCGTTGAACCCTATCTCCCGTATCGAAGCATGTGGATGATTAAAATAAAGTGTAAAAAGTGGAAGTAGAAGTATGCTGCGTGAAAACAAGAAATATGTCTTATTATTTATTTATTACCTAACAGGAGACAGCCCGAGTATACACAAAACACGATAGAGAACATGTAATCATTATAATCGCTATAATAACACTAAATATCAACACCCGATTGATACCTTCCGTGGCCAGTGAGAAGTGCTAGAATACCCCGGTGAATCGGTTAAAAGAAGTAAGCAGCGATCGCCGCAGCTGCCAACAGAAACTCGAGCGGTGAGGAGCCGGCTGACCGCCGAACTCGCGGAAGTTTCGCACGCCGGCGACCGCAAACTCAAGAAACTCCCTTGGCTTGGAGTCAGAGCGAGACATCGAAGGGTGGGCACGAGTGATTTCGATGAACGAGGCGGCCGAGTTGGCGCTCAAAGGAGAATTCCACCTCGGACAAAGCTGCGCGTACCGTTGCCGTGGTTGGCGTGCGATAACCGGTAATCGCCAGGACGGTAACAGTAACAGCGTAACTGACCTACAGACTGCTCCACACCTGGATGCACCGCGAAAGCTCGTGGAGCGGCGCGTGCTCGCGCCGACGATAATTTGCCCGCCATCAGACCATTCCGGCCGCTCCTCCGAGAGCAGTTTCCCTCAAGTCCAGATGAAGCTGAAATTGCGAGGTCGATGAGCGTCGAGGAAGTGCCCCGCCGTTAACGCGAGCAACGGGAACGGAGAAATAGATTTTCCAGAGGAAAAACGTCTTAACGATCCCGTACGCAGATGAGGTAATTAGGGAGAGGAGAAGCGAGGGTCTAATGAATTGTTCGGGAGGATGACGCTCTGCGGCGTTGATGAGACTTTTCCTGCGAACGAATCGCGTTCCTCTCCGCTCAAGGAAATTCTAATTAGCCGGTGGACCGTGTCGAAACCTTTCGATCCGCAGGTTCTCACACTTCCCTTGGAAACGCACGAGCGACGCGAGCGAGGCTCCCAGTAGGTCGCAGGAAAATGCAAGCGGGTGCGTTCACGCGCAGACGCCGTGGCCGCGCGAATAGAAAGGGACTGGCGCGGGAAAATTGGCCGAGTATCGCTCGGTTCGCTGATGTCTATTTGCCGATGGGGTTAGGCTCTTTTTAGGCGCTTAACCCCTTCCCGTGCTTTAACGAGTCTGACTCGTGATGAAGATTTTGGCCCAAACATGAATATGACGAGCCAGGCTCGTGAACATAAACATCGTAATATAGCGGTCGTAATTGAATGTTAGTTCCTATCAGTACGCCACGAGAGTTAGTCATGATTCTCATAATTGCTGTTACAAAGCAGTTTAGTTATTGAAATTTAATAAACTCTTACAAAATGCAAAATACAAAAGTTTTAAATGAAAGCAGTGATAACGAATCCAGTGATAGTGACGTGCTTGCGCCAACCAGAAAACGTCTAAAGCGTATGATTATAGATGAGAGAATTAAATTTTTTGTTTACAATATGCTATTTATTTTTAGGAGTGGTATTATTACATTCCTTGGGACAAAACCACATTTGAAGATGCTTGGATTTCTATCGAAGTGTTGTTTATTCATGAAATATAATTTTGAAACTGTCATCTATTACAAAATATAATATATTTATAATATCTACAAAAGGAAAAAGGATTAGAGTTTACTTCCGCAACAGCGGTATCGCGCAAAACTGACTATATCACAGGCATTTACGTTTCGGCTCGTATCGTGACTTTTCTCGAGCATCAGTCTGGCTTGTTTACCACGCGTTGGCGCCTAACACTTGGGCCCAAGTTTCGTCGAGCTAAATGGCACGGGAAGGGGTTAAACCGCATGGATGTAAAATTGAAAGAAAATGAACGTGGAAGGTGAAAACGCGCGCACTACGGCGTTAGCTGGGCGGAAGAAGTTCACACGGGATATCTGTAATTTGTAAGCGATCGTACAGGCTTGTAAGAGTCGCTTAGATAACGCGGTGAACGCCGTGGGAGTGATCGGTACGAGGATCGTGGCTTCCTGGTTTCTCGTGATTCTCATTCACGATGCCCCACGTTTCCTCCCGATTCGAGTCGAGTGAAGTGAATGAATCTATGACGGGACGAGCTGGTCGCCGTGGCGCTCTCGTAATACTAGGTACATCGCGACGCCGGTCGCTGCTCAATTGACCGACGTGCGGACTTCTCTGCTGCGCGGCAATGGCTAGCAATCGCGATTCGAGGCACACCCATCGAATGTCGGCTACAACGATAAACTCTCCATGCCTCGAGCTTTCCGTCTCGCTTCTTTAGATATCTGCTGCAGGAAAGTTTGATGCGAAGCGCCTAAAAAAAAAAGGAGCTTGTCAAAGCGGGAGGCGCAGAAGCTTCTGTGCTTGAGCTACGAACGGAAAAGCAGCTCGTCGCTCCGCCAGTGTCCCATTGATCGTTAGCCAACTATTCCCGAGCCTCTGTCCCCCAGCACAATGACATTTGCATGTTGGAACAGAATCGCCGGCTCATCTGCTTTCGGGGCGCGTTAAAGGTTGTTTGGTTTGGTCCCCGCGTTCCATCGATGCCCGAGGGATCGACGACTTCCTCTTTCTCACGTTTGCCACCGCGGCTACGGTCGTGACGATGAGAATGCTGCTCGCGAGCGTGCCAGCAGCCCAGGGCCCGATGGAAACGCCGCTCCGAGAAGCCTAGGGACACGCGGGGCCGCGGAGGGACGCTTTTCTTTGTATGCATTCCACGCGTGGCGGTACGTGACATAATCGGCACGACACGCGTGTACAACGGTGCCATTATTCGCGGACAATGGGACAAGCCGCGGCGGAGGCTCGAAAATTCTGCGTCAACAAGCCGGATGTTGCTCCCGAATCCTGTCAAGGTAATTCAATTCCAGGCGTAGATACATTTCCCTGCTAATCCAGGCGCACCAACTTTCCCGGGCTTCCTTGGCGCTTTCCACCATCGTTCCTGCAAACGTTAAAGTCGCAACAATTCTGTTCCGCGTCGGAATCCCGGTCGCCCGATCGGCGAGGGCGGTGCTCGATGTTCCCCAGTTGCTAGGCAGATCTTTACTGCAAAGGGAGATAGGGGATCGAGGTAGTTAGCGTAAATCGCAGAAATGGGAATTGTCCGTTTGGCCGTGGGACCCTTATTCGCGTGGCGCGTTTTGCGCAACTCTGTGCACCAGCGCCAGAATCTGCGGCGGCTCGGTGTGTTTCACCGAGGGGAACAAAGGCCCACTTATCTTCTCGCGGGCAACGCTCGATCTTAATACCCGAGACCCTAAGGTTTCGCTGAGATTAGGCGTTCCTTCGGTCACGACACCGGTTATCGAGCGGCGCGGTAGAAAATGAAAGCACGAATGCGAGGAGGAAACGGAAATCCATCAAGCGTTGTTCGTTCCTCTGGAAGAGAACTTTGATTCGCACTAGAGATTGCATTGTGAATTTTCTTGGACTCTTTGCCATCTTGTAGCTGTCGCTATTCGATACCCACTGTCGATACCTCGGTGAATCTTCTCGCAGAGCACTCACAGAAAAAAATGACTCTCCGCGTACTCCAGGATGCTCTATTTTCACGCGAGGTTTCATTGGAATCAGAATTTTCGAGCTGGGAAGGTTTCCTTGTCAGCGAAGCCTTTCCAGGGTGATGAATTTCTTTTCAGCGAGGACCTCCCTCAAGGAAAGTGCTCCGATGACCCAGATACGTCGTGGAGCCTCCTCTGCGAGGTGTAGCAGCCGAACCAGGGCGATTTGTCGTTTCTGTCGACGATTTGTCGCAATTACGGGAAAATCCTGTGGATCGCGTACACTTTCGTGTGGCTGGATTCTCGAGATAGCCTGGCAGTAGTTTCAGATATTGGAGGATCGTCAATTTCTCTCCCGCGGGAGTCGGGAGCTGCTCCGATGGGTCCATCGCGATGCATTCGGGGGCTGAAAGAAATCTGTGTCAAACTGATATTGCAGTGGTGTCGAACAGCTGTACGTTTACTTTTCCTGGCGTAGAAGCTCCGTTCTCCAGGAGTTTATCTTTGTCGAGTCTCGGGTAGTTTCGTTAGTACTGAGGAAAATACTTTTAGAAATCATAGGTGACCACATTTCTACGCATCAAATTACGATAGTGATTTTTTAAAGAAGTTAAAAAGATTTCTATAGGTATTATACTACTCAACACTATTTTTTGCTGAATATATAACTGAATTGAAACACAAGTACCCAATAAAAGGCATATACAGTCTTCTTAAAAATCATGTAGGAAATTTATATACAACTTTAGAAGACTTATAACGAGGGCTAATTCAGCGCGACACGTTTTTTTTACGATAAAATTTCTCGCTTTGAATAGTCACTTATTTACTAGTTCTTGAATTTGAAACAATACGCCATCTTCTTCTTACTAATAATTGATAATTTAAAACAATGCCATCTATGTATCAGATGATACGCTATTTACTTAGTAATCTATTGATAGAGCTGTGGATTTGAAAAGTGGTGCAACGCGAGGACAGCTAGAAACGAGGAGAGGAAAATAAACGTAATCTTCTTCCTGGAAGAAGCAACGTGAGAATACAGCAACGCCCCAGCGACATGTTTCATAATCGTTTAAGTCGAGTCTATGCTGAATAATGATGTATTAAGGATGGTCCCTCTGCTTTATTTATTCATATCGCGTTTCCTCGAAGAGTTATTGGAAATGAAAGGGTACTTTTAGCCGTTGAATAATAGCAATGATAATTACGTCGGCCTGGGTCCATCCGTCTGTTGCATCGGTGCCGAACCGACCCGAGGCGACGATCGTGTTCCGAGCGGATGAGTATGGCCCGGGATAGAGGAGGAAGAAGACAGAAGACACGAGACCGTGGCGTGACACGTCGTGATCGGTAGAAAGAATCTCGTTCTGTAACCCGGAAACGCCGTGACTAACAACTCGGTATCACGAAGGTGGAAGAAAAGGCCTGAACCCTTCGGGGTGGGTATCTCCTCTGGTGGGGTCCAGGAGGGTCATCAACCATCGGCCGCCATGCCCGGTCGGGATCGAGCATTATTATGACCAGATCTAATTGAAACTCCACGGCTCCGCTCCGCTCCACCAGCAACAGAACGCCTCGTGGCTGTTGCTCGCGCCAACCTCGCTCCGCCTTCGATAAATTCTTCGGAGTCGAGTGTCGCCCGCCCGAGGACAAACCCTTGGATCCGCGATCACCTCGACTCCACTATCTCTGCGCTGGAGAGTTCACCGGGTTCTCCAGCAGGCCCCTGAAATCTGTATCGACAGACGCCGTCGTCTCGGATTCCAGTGACCTGTCATCGCCGATCCCTTCCGCTCTGACGAGCTAAAACGCGGAGGAACAAGAGACGACAACGCGTCCTTGCCTTTTTCCTCCCTTGCTCTTACAATTCCTGCCGATCTGGCGAGCAGCTCGTCCGCGACAAAGGGCTTCCTTCTGTACCTCTCGATCTAGTCGCGGGAGCCTCGACGCGTGCACTGTCGAGCGGGATCAAAGGGCGTTTCCCTGCAGCTGGGAAAATGTTCAGAAAATTTTGCTCTCGGGGTACGTCGATGGTCGAAGATTTTTCAAAATTCCACTCTCGCGGTGCAAGCTCCCTCTCGATCGAGCCACCCTCCATCCTCGGCTGGTTTACAAGCACCCTCGTCCGCGGCTCTTTCGCCCTCCCTCGAGAGGATCGTTCGTCTCGGCGGCTGAATTCCCGGAGACGACGGTCCAGGAAGCGCGTGCAAGCTAGACGGGGAACGTCACCGAATTTAGGTACGCGTCTACCAGCACACCCCCTTGCTTCCACTCTCCCCCTCTATCGCGTCGCTGTTTCCTCCATCCATCCCCTCAGCAAGATCAATAGCCCGGTCCAGAATAGGGCCGTCTATGAAAGGGGCGCGTGTCTTCGAAGCAGCAATTAAACGTTACTCCATTAACGTGGGGCGCGCTGGGAAGGCTTCCTCCCTTGGGAATCCTGGTGGTGGTTGCATCTCGTTACATCTTCCATGCACGGTCAGATCCTGTTTGCTCCTCGTCCTCGATCGCACCAACTTGTGGAGCCGCGGATGCAAATTTCGCCAAGAGCGCGTTTCGCACGCAGAAACCTGGTGGCTAGCCGAGGGGAGGTTAATTTAATTTCGCGAAATTTTCCAGACCGCCCCTTTCTCCCCCGGGGAACAAGCACGCGCGACGCGGGCTCGAGCGATATCTAGCCGGGGCGATCGTCGCGCGAGTTGCCCAGCGACACGCCGCGACTACCATTAATTAGCACAGAACCGAGCTGCTTCGTTACGCGTAATTGCATCAACCGTGTCGTGCGTGCCGATATAATGCTCGCTCGCGCCCCGTACGCGCGTCCCTACAGTCTTCTTCACGGGCAAGGGTCGTTAGGAGCTACCGAATCGTCGGAGGGAGCCGAGATCCTTCCATCTCGCTCTCTAAAAGGGTATACGAATAATCTGCGAAATAAGTGGCAGCTACGAGCATCGTTTTATCGCCGCCTGGAACGCTACCTCGGCTGTACCGTTCCGCCATTCGTGTCCTAATTGAATTCCTCCGCGGTGGACCGTTTACGAGCGCGCGCTTTTTTCACCCGTCCCTGGACATTAGACGCCCGTTAGCCGGAGGCGTCCCGATAGCTTTGGGACGAGCTGTACACCACGGAACGAGGCGTTTATTTACCTGTAAATCCGCGTAGATCAGCGCGTGATAGGTCGGCCCCGGTCGCGTATCAAGGAACTGCGCCTGTCCGCCGGGGCGTTTATGGAACGTGCAGCGACAGTTATTAACCGCCAAGTCGTATAATCCGAATCCACTTCGGGCGGAGGGCTTAATTTTATGCCCCCAGTAACGTCCCCGTTGCAACATCGTCTCCGCTAAGCTCGACGTTCGGTTACGAGGCAAACGGATCCATTAACCGCGTTTAATTCCCTCGGCGTACACCTCGGCACGTTATCGTCGCGGTTCGTTTCAGCGAGAGCAGGGCGCGTAAAAATACCCCGCGGCACGGTGCACGGGGCTACGTGCTCCTGTTTCTCTCGTGCTCTTTGGACAGCTTTGTCCCGCAGGAAGCTCCTCGAGCGACTCGCCACAGAAATGCAGACTTTTTGGTCCTCTCTGTGCTGGAGAATTCGACGACCCCGTCTTCCTGCGCGGAGACACGAGAACGACCCGAGATCCCACTTCCTCTCGGAGCTTCCGTCGCGCTACAGCTTCCGGTTTCCCCGACGTCGCCTCGCTGCGCCGTCTATTTACGGGACTTTTCGCGTCTAGTCTACACCGTCGCCGAGGAGACGAGCTCGGAAGAGAGTGATCCCTGGGGCCACCGTTTACGTCGAGTCGGGGATCGATGGACACTGGTTGAGAGTTGATTAAGTTTAGGCTAAAACTGTATATCTCGATGAAAGTATTTTCTCTGGGATCGCCACGATTATTTTCAGTTGGCGATTTTTAGCACATATTTATTTTAATTATCAAGTTAGAATTATATTCTGAAATACCTAATTTTAATATGCTTTCTTTACCTTATTAAATTTATCTTAACTTATATGTAATATAAGCGGGATGGCGATTCAAAAAGAATTGAGATTTCTGGTAGTATATCTAGTTAGCTGCAAGGAACTTTTAAGCGCTATGTGCATATATCAATTCCGTGATGGTTTAGTGTTAAAAATAAACGTTATAGTCATAAAGACAAAGGCAGCAATATGCCATTCGGTAATGAAAAGGCAATTTTTATATTTCCTATTACCTAGGTCCTAGATCTTCGTGAAAGTGTCAGCAATGGATTGCTGATGTTCTGATTATTACTCAATACTTTTAATGATTCTAATGAAAAGAGGATTTGAACTGATACGTGCGCATCGACTTCAAATCCCCCCGAGTTGGAAATCAATCTGTTTAATATAAGACAGCAGTTACCCTTTAAAAAGTTCGAGTCGACACGCGCGCAAGACGTCAGTCGAGTTGAAGTAAGTAGCTGAAATCGTGGATGCCAACGGTAGACTCCATTGATGCAGATTCTCGCGATCAGACAGGCTTTGCCAGCATTGTACGAGCGTCGTGTCTGTCTGCCCGCGTCCCCGCATGTACCAGCGAGAGATCCGCACTGCGGATGCTTGCTCGTCACTCGAGGATTCCGCGTTGTCGCGTGCTTACATAGGCGCACACGTGCCAGAAATAAATAGATCGTCCGCGCGGTGTGAAACCTGCCTGGTGCCTTGCTTCTCCTCTCTCCAAATGGACGGGCTACTTTCGATTTTGCTAGACAAACGTTAGTACGGATAGATACTCGATGCTCGTTGGCACAGAAGAATGGAAATCTTGGGCCACCAATTCTACTGAATTTTCGTTGAAAGTCTTAGTTTTCTCCAGAGTCGAGGAATACACGGGAAGGAAAATTATTCCATTGTTCGCGACGTCCTACGCGGACTAGCAACGGTCGAATTGCTTTCAGGAAATTTCGAAACACCCTCGAAGCGGTTTTCCCTGCTCGTCGTCGAAATGAACTCTGCCGGGGAGGAACACGGTTACAGAAACGTATCGCTGCAAGTGAAGCTCGCCGGAGGCGCACGGGCTGCGCGGAGTCGAAGGCGAACTTTGAGATTGCACGGTAGCCCGATATGGAAGAAAGGAGAAATAATAACCGGCGGAGGAGCGGGGATAGGGAAAAAGGGGGTTTAACAACGGGAGAGGATCCCGGTCGAGGAGGGCTCGGCTGTCATTAAAGGTTTATCGGTGAGCCGTGCCGTCGTCGAAAGCTCGTTTGCCTGCTTAATTAAAAAGGGGGTCTTTGAAATTGTGTCTTCTCGTCTCCGCCACTCGATTCCCTCCACTCGGCTCGCGCGCTTCTTCGGGGGCAAAGGTTGGTCGGGAGGCAGATAGATCGTGGTTGAAGGGATTTAAAAGAATTAGCGTGGGCGGTTGGAGTTGCCTGTAATCTGTCGAAAATCCTGCGACGAAATGGCCAGAGTTGGCGCAATAAAACGTTAAGGATTAACGAGGGAAGAAAAGGGGTTGGGACGGGGGGAAAGGAGCCACCGAAAGGGACGCATCGAGTGCCCTTTCGAGGCGAACGGCTACGAGAAATCGATGAAGTAGAAAGAAAGAAAGAGGAGTTGGTCGAAGCAAGAACGAAGAGGGTATAACGGAACGTAGAGCGAAGGTGAAAACCAGCCGGGAACAAAAACGCTGAAAGTGGAACGTGGACACTGGGGATCCACCGTCGGGGAGGTAGGAGAAACGAGCAGGATGAAAAGAACCGTGGACGAGCGGGTGAAAAAAGACGAAGGATTGAAGCAAGATGAACGACAGTCGCGAAATGAAACGACGGAGATTAAAAGGATCCAACGTGGAGGACGGAGGAGTGGCGGGGGATGGAGCGCTGGAACGAAGGAGCCAGGAAAATCCTTGAGGAGCGAGGCTGCCGCAATAAAAAGATCGAAAAAGCTGGCAGAGGGGTGGGGTGGACTGAAACAGGTGGAGGATGAAGTCCCGAAGAAGCGGCAAACAAAACGAGCCAAGTTAAAAAGACTCGGCGAGCGATGCCTGGTGGGGGATGCTAAAAAGGATAAAGCACGGACCGCAAAAAAAGTATGAAAAAAAGCGAGAAAGCGCGCGCTCGGAAAGAGACTGGCAGGATATGCCTATGGAGAAGACCTGCCACGTCCTGGAACAGACACGAGGGGGAAGAGATACCGAGGATTCGTTTGCGTGCCAGTGTATCAGTGGGTCTCGACACTCTCCGCGAATCCCCCTGCGAGCAGGATTCTTTAAGAAGAATTCCTTATCGTGTCTCTTGGGCCCTTTAGTTGGCCCACGAAAGCTACGATCCTAAAGGGCGTATAAAACAGTCGAGGCGTAGTTATGGAAGCAGGCTTCTCGGTTACTGGATGCACTTTCTTCGCCGTGTATCGCCGCGTCACGCACTCAGTGTCGGTGCTCGTCAGCGTGATGGATCGACGAGACGACGATGCCCCGAGTTTCTGGCCAAACCACTCTCCCCTTCTCGCGCGAGCCACTCTTCCAAATTTCAAGGTCGACCGAGCCGGACCCGCAGCCTGGCGCAGGTAAAAGTAATTCCCTGAATTACTTCATCCCGCGCGCACCGAGGGAAAGTGTACACCGCGCCGAAATCTGCGCGAACTGGCTCCCTTTCCTCTTGCATCGTGTCCTTGTCGGTGGCTTGATCATTGGCGAACAGGAGTAACGGATTCGCGGCGGCCGAAAGTAACGCTGACTCTCGATGTGTCTTTATGCAGGCGACGATAATTCCGAGTAACAGGCAGATAGCGAGGCTCGTGTGCGAATTTAATGGGACCAGGCCCCGTTGAGATGGAGGCCCATTAGGTTGGTGTACCCTCGCCGCGGTTCTTTCGGGATAAGCAGACTCCTTCGCCGCCTTTACACGCACCCTGCCACATCTCCGCGAACCGACGCGCGCGTACGCGCGCATAATGAACTCGCGTCTACCTTTTCCCTTCCCCTTTCGCTCGGTCGTTCGCGTTCCTCGCTCCTACCGCGGCGGAGAGATCGCGTGGTCGCCGAGCTGGGATAGCCGACAACGAGGTCGTTTTAACCCTGAGATTCGGACTTTTGGGTCACCGGGGGTCACAGCGCCAGCTCCATTGTACCCGGTGAATGCTTCTAACTCGGTGCAGTGAACCCAGGGCCGGGTCGATTCGACCGGTGGGGCACTTTCGCGCGAGTCGGGCGGTCCGCTTTCCGGTATCGTTTATCGATACACCGATACCGCGGAAGCTGAGGCGGTCAATGTGATCGGACGCATCCCGGCCCATCCCACCGAGTGTACATTAAATCGGTGCATCTGCAGTTGCATTGTTTCAAACTTTTAGCTTTGCGGCTGACGCGACGGGGTTGATATTTGATCGTTGTGTGTTGGTTACACTGTCGTTCATAACGTTGCAAATTTATTGGGGAACTCTGACAAATTTTGATTTACTTGCCACTTTAAATTAACCCTTTAATGCCCAGACTTTTGAACCGTTATTTATTTATAATATATATATTATATTTTTATTATAATAATCCACAATAAATTTTTGAAAAAAAAAGTTTGATTTTCTTATATATTTTATAATTACTATAATTATTCAGTCTCCCAATTCAAACTCATTCTCTTCAAAAATTTATTGTGGATTATTTTTATATATTTTTATATTTTGATATATATATATATATCAAAATATTTATATATATATATTTATATATATATATATATCAAAATATAAAAATATATAAAAATAATCCACAATAAATTTTTGAAGAGAATGAGTTTGAATGTTTGATTTTTTTATATATTCTATAATTACTATAATTATTATACTTAAGCGGGGAGCCCTATTTAGGACGCTAGGAATAAAGTGATTCTTAGGATTTTTTTCTAAGAAATTGTTAAGCGAATCTTTTTCAAACTTTAAGGGTATTTTAGTTCACTTTCAAACAATAAAAATTAATTTTTACATTACAAAGTGTTCGGTAGAAATGAAGATATACGAACACGTTCGTTAGGACTCGCGCGCCGGAGTTGCGAATTGGCGACTGTAATGGTGGCCCCATTTCTTCCCTGAAATAAAAAAACCAATGATTTTCTTATTTCTAGTATAATTATATTGTCGATGAACCTAAGACATTTATAAATAAATTGAATTGAACAACTCTTTTTCCATAAATAGTACGAAATATCTTGGAGCAGAATCGTAACTTTTTCTTTGAAGCCCCACCAATTTGCCAACTTTTAACTTTTTTTTCGTTTGTTAGGTTCATCGATGATTCATATATCTTCATTTCTACCGAGCACTTTGTAATGTAAAAATTAATTTTTATTGTTTGAACGTAAACTAAAATACCCTGAAAGTTTGGAAAAGACCCGCTTAACAGTTTCTTAGAAAAAATTCCCAAGAATCACCTTATTAAGGAGTTAAGTGTTAAAAGCAGTGAAGAGCACATTCAATTCGTACCAAATATCATATTTTCTGCAAATCGCAAGACTTTTAAACAGCACTGTATTTCCGTGCGAAAAGAGAAGCCACCCCCGCGAGGATCTCGATGAGGATCCCGGAACACCGTCGGGCACCTCGTCGGGTTCGCTCGTGGAATTTACGACGTTCGCCGGTGAAAACGGCGATCGGGAATCGTTTTTCCCCGGCAGTGGGACTTGGGGCGTTGATGATGAGAGAATTCGATGCGGTTTTTCGAGCCGGTCTAGGCCCTCGCAGGCTTCCAGCCGGCTCGAAGGACGCTCGATTTATTAAACGTTGGGGGAGCAGGCAGTGCGAAGCGCTCGGAGGCGTCTCTGCATCGCCAGGTGCATCCTCTCACGGCGTCCAAGGGTCGAGGATGCATCTCGCGAAAAGATTCGCAGAAACGGTCGATACGTGCCTGATCGAAGCACCGGCAGCAACCGGCAGCAGCTAGAATGCAACCACGGGGACGCGGTGCAACAGCAGAAGCAGCAACTGCAACAGCCCCCTCTCTTCTCTCTCTCTCTCTCTCTCTCTTCCTCTATCCCCTCTGTTCCTCTCAGTCTCTCCAAGCGCGTTGTTTCACCGCGGAGCGCAGCGTAGCCGCATCGGGCACCCCGCTGCCACACTGACTCTGATATACTCGCGAGATATCCGGGCAAGATTTAGTGCATCCTTTTGCTAGCTGCCCCGCAGAAAATCTGCGCCGAGAATCGCCCTTACAACCGATCGAAATGTTTCTCCTGTCCTTGAAATGAATACCGCGGCTGGAAAAACAAGGTGAGCCCCGTGCGCGCAACCGTCCAGCCTCTTCCTCCCTTCACTTTTCTTTTCGTGCCACCGCTCTACGCTTTTACCTCCTCTCCGCCTCGTCCCACGCCGCCTCCTTTGTGCGCTCGAAGAATCATCGCGACGTGCTGCGATCACCTGCGATCACCTGCGATCTCTGCGCACCCGCGGATCCGAGGATCGATAAACAACGGTATTTCATCTAAGACAAGGCAGAGGGACCGATCTCGGGGGGCTGGGATCGTATATTAGGTAGTCGACGGTTCGCGAGGGGGATTCCAGATTTTAATTAAACCGCGAGAGCCATTTCGTTGCTGAGCTTGTCGAGAGGTGCAGCAAGAGGGGAGACTGGTGTCCGCGAAAATCGCGATGTTCCTCCTTGAGAGGGATGAGGGGGTAAGAAAGCGTCGGGGAGAAGGTCGTCGGGCACCGCGGCGTCTGGACGAGTAGTGAGGAGGAGGATGAAGAGGGCTGGGAGGGCAGAGTTCCGGTGGATAGCGAATACAACGCTGGCTCGCCGACGCGACGTTTTACAACCAAGAAGAGGGGCCCACGCAGGATTTATTGGCCGGGGAGAGGAGAATTTATGCGGAGATTCACGCTGGCAGGTGGTTTTACTCGCGATGAAAAACCGAAATTTCTCTCCTTCTCCCAGCCGGCCTTGCTTGCGCGCCACAGCCTCTTCTTCGTTCACCTCGAGTTACCTGCGTTGCTTATGGACCTGCGAACAGATCCGCCGAGAAATTGGAGATTCCTGTCGAGGCTCCCGGAGCTACGTAGCGAAACAGCTGCTTCGGTGCGCTGCGAGCTCTCAACGTGATACTGCTCGGGGAACCATCGAGTAAGTTCCATTGATGAGCACGCCCAAAAGGAAAGGGGAAATCTCCATCACATCACTCTTCATCGAAATCGGACTCGCGAGAGAACTTCGGTAACCCGAATATTCAAATTTGTTCAAACTTGGCAGCTTTGTGGAGGACCTTAATAGAACTTTGTACTTTCACTTTGAACTTTGTACATTTTTATGAATTTTTTTTGTTAAATGTTCATTATTCCTTGCTGCATTAAATCGTATTTTTAATGTTTTCAAAATATAATTACAAATGTGTGGATTTAAATCGCAATGTTTGTGTCTCGGTGACAACACAGGCACTCTGCGGAAGTACTCCTCGGCCTTAAAGTGGTCCTAAAATGATAAAAATAGAATGATTATGTCCTACAGGGGTGTACGCATAAAATGGTCTAGAATGATCCAGGCAAATGATCCATCAAAAACATTTTTTGTCGCACCCACGAGAAACATCGAAAAATAGTCGGAAAGTCCAGAACTTGTTCTCTACAAGGCCGCAATTTTGTAACCACCGTTACTAAATCAATAATTATAGTTCACTTTATGCGTACACTCCTACAGCACACAATCATTCTATTTTTTTCACTTTAAAACCACTTTGATACCAAGAAGGACTTCCGCAATGTTCTCACTGAGACACAAACATTGCGACTGAAATCCGCAAATTTGTAATTATATTTTGGAAATATAAAAAATACAATTCTGTACAGCAAGGAATAATAAACATTTAACAAAAAAGACATTAAAATCTGTACAACAATTGGAGAAAACAAAATCATGAAAATCGAATCTCTTGTTCAACCGGCAAAATAAAATGGCCCCTTAAATGAAAAAACGTTTAAAGAACCAGAATGTAGCAGAAAAGAAAAATTGTCTGACCCTTCAGTTAAGGTCCCCTGGAAACCTACAAAGTTTAAAAAAAAACTCAAAATTTTCGGGTTCCCTTGTCAGCGATCAGCTCGAGCTGGCCAATAAAGCGCGCGTGGGTTACAGTGTTGACCCGTTGATCGATTCGAAGCGTTCTCCAGCACGGAGTGGCGTTGTTCTCGGTGAACATCGACCGGTCCTTTCGTTCGGCTTCGTTCTTTTTACTCTGGTCTCCGCCGACTGCGATCCTTTTATCCCGACGCGTCTGAGCTCGTCAAATCGCGCGCCGCGCGCTTCCTTTTATTTTCCTTGCCCCCGGCCGTGGTTTTAAATGCAAATTTCGGCCCCGGCGAACGACCGATTCGAAAAACTCCGAGCGTTGAACCGCCTCCTCCATCGGCGTGCGTGCGGTCGATTTACGTAAGCCTGGGCTCGTCTCGTTTGACGAGCTGCTTTCTGGGAGACGACGCGACGCGTCTTCCAGCTGCACGCTAAACCGAAGTGTTTTTTTTAAAGGAAGAATTCAGCGCCACTTGACTCTTCCTCGCAATCAAAATCGAAGATCTATTCCTGCCGCTCTCTGGAACAAAACAACAAATGTGGACGTTTCTAGGTCGTTCGCCCCCGGTGTGTCACAGATGGGACCGCAGTGTACCACAGGTTTTCAATGAAAAAGGGCGTTCGGTGACTTTGCGCGCAGCTGTTCCCACAGCACTCGTGCGGCTGCACCAGCTCGTCCATTTTCGCGTACGTCCCCTCTGTTTATCCACAAAAGCGTTGACGCATTAATTACCGAGAAGCCGTCGAAGCCTCGTTAACGAGCGCCGCCCTAAAGTGCAGCCTCGCCGCGAACCGGCTCGACGAGGTGTCGAATCGAACGCCTTTTGTTGGTACCCTTCTCCACCCTGTCGAGCAGGCAGTTTGTTGAAGCTCTCACGTCCGAGAGACCATACACAAGGGTCTCTGGAAAGTGCCAACCCTCGTTGCTCCCGAAACAGGTCATCAGGAACCGAGCGGTTCCCCAGGGGCGAAAGCGATGCGAGTGGAAATTGTATAAGAAGCAGAAGCTGAAGTGAGAGAGAAAGGAGAGGAGAGTGAGAGTGTCTAGCGCGCGTAGACGGTCGTGTGGAGGCGCGTCGCGAAAAGGAGACGGCGTGGCAGAGTTCGGCAAAGAGTTCTGCTCGAAACGGCGAGCCGGGGAGAGCTCGAGACGCGAAGGCCAAAGGAGAGAGGACCAACAGAGAGAAAGAGGGAGAAAGAGAGAGAGAGGAAGAGAGAGTGAGAGGGAGTGGGTTGAAAGCGAACCGCCGACACCGTGGAATGATGAATGCGTTTGGGAGAGGAGCCGCATAAATCCTCGAGGATAATGCGGCTCGCACTTTTCGGTCGAACCTCCCCCTTGGATTCGCGCGGCTCGTGCTCCTCTTTTTCGCGAGTCTGGTATCCAGGGAACGTTCGTTAACTACTTCTCGCGGTTTCCCTTTACCCTCGCCTTCTCCGCGAGCTCAACCATGTCCAACCGATTTCGGCCACCGATACTTTCCCAGATATCGAAATCTCCTCAACCTCTTCGGATATGCAGACGAGGGAAAGAAACTGTCCAGGGCCCTACAAAGCGCGACTCGCGTGATTGGTGGGGCAGCGAAGCGGACTTGAGGAGAGGCGTGGGAAGCCACGGCGGAGGGTTATGGTTATAGCGGAAATATTTCACCGTCTTAGGCGGCCGTGCCGATCCCTGTATAGGGGATTTATCATGATAAGTAGCAGCACGGCGCTCGGTCATCGTGAATTAGCTTGCATCCACCTAGCCACGAATGGCGCCGTTCTCCCGTGGGATTACTATTATTAAACTCGGAATTGTAACCCTGCCGCGTGGATGGAAACTGAGCGTCCACCTTGCTCGCGATTCGTCATCCCCCGGAACAGATTAACACACGCCGAGGCACTCCGGTCCTCCGATGGATCTTCGTTTCGTTTCGTCGATGGTTCAGCTTTAAACGATACCATTCGTCGGGGGGTTGAAAGTTCTGGAGCAACTGCGAACTTTGTTTTCGAAGCGGGACATCAGTGGGACGCAATATCCGCCCGAGTCCCGCGAGGCTTTTGCTGATTGACTGGTACCTCGAAAGGCCGACGCAACGATTGACCGAAGTGACCTGTATCGATTCGTCCCACTGACCCTTCTCGAGTGGAACGTTCCTACGCTTTGAGAAGACGCTCGAGCATATCTTTCTGCAAACGAATGGCAATTGGATTGGTTTCTCTCGGACTCGAATCAACCGTCCGTTTCGATAACGCGCGCGCAGCCTTCGCTACAGATTAAATCCTCCGTTGATTCGCGGAGCGTGAAACGCAGGGACCGATTCGACGGGATCAGCATATTGGAAGGTCAGCCAGAACGACATCTCGTTGACGCATAGGTGTATACCTGACCGAGAAACGAGCCTCGGCGAAGCGATTTCGCGAGCCAACTCGTTGCAGGACTCGAGACGGATGGCCGACATTTAAAGGGTCCTTATAGCTCGGTTACGGATATCTGGGAGGACTTGGTCGGTCGCCAACTACGTGACGGGAATAAGGTTAAAGCCTTCCTCGCGA
This sequence comes from Andrena hattorfiana, assembly GCA_944738655.2. Classification (NCBI taxonomy): domain Eukaryota; kingdom Metazoa; phylum Arthropoda; class Insecta; order Hymenoptera; family Andrenidae; genus Andrena; species Andrena hattorfiana. The sequence goes on along the minus strand of OX122892.1, from coordinate 29,880,924 downwards.
GGGACTTGTTCCTCTCGCTGCAAGCCTCGCTGGTTGCCAAAAACCAGCGGCGATCGAACCTCGCTTCTCTGCCTCCCCTGTGCATTCCTCCAATTAGATCAATCACCGCTCCCTTTGCTAACTGAAATTCCCATCGCTGCGCCAGTTTTTCAATCTTCCTCGAGTCGGACAAACAAGCGAGGTTTCTTTTACGCGAACACTTTTCCAAGCTTCTCTCCTGGCTTGGAGACACCTCGTCCCGCGATTTATCTCGAGAAGCACGACGGTTTCGTAATCCTCAAAGTCCACGGCGCTTTTTACCGAACGGACTCGTGTCGCGTCGCTTTTTTACGGACGCGCCGCTTTGTTCACCCAATCGGGTTCGCGGGTAATTTACGGCGGGACAAATCTCTCGCGTTTCGAAACGTCCAGGTATTTAATCGTCGCCGAGGAAATTTACTTATCCGCCGTTTCCGCGTAACGTTACGAGCGCCGTAAATAACGAGGCGAAAAGAACGAGCGGGCTCGGACGCGTATCGCGGGATCGAGAGAGAGAGAGAGAGAAGGGAGGAGAGAAAGTGCCGCGCCCCATCGGGAACACCGCGGCGATTTCTGCGGGCCGAGCTTCGAATTGCCTCGGTGCCGATTCTCGGGCACACGGTGACGTAATCGGCTGCTGGCCGTGTGTCGCAATTCAGAAACAATCCCGCGAGGAATCGTGAATTCGGCTTTGGTCACCCAGTCGATCGGCTGTGTGAGTTTGCACGTCCTTCGCGAAGAGAGAAGAAGAGTCTGGAGCAAAACTCCGAAGTGGTCGGATGTCACGCGCCAACAGTTTCCTCGATATCGGTACGGCAGCTGTGGCGCACTTCGGAATATGCTTCCGAGTGAATTTTTCGGAGCAAGTCAGGGTGTTACGGCGCAACGTCTATGTATGCTTGAGGGCGTAACTCCTCTGACGGGGTGTGCCACTGCACTTGGGAAAAATTCATACCCCAAGAGCTAGCTGAATGTGGATGCAGAGTCGCGACGAACCCTGGGGGGTTGTCAGAGCGGATTTGGGTAGGTATAGGCTACGCAGGATGCAGCCTAAGGCGACAAATTTTCGGGAGCGATAAATTTTCGGGAGCATCAAATTTAGGGCAGCAACAAGTTTTAGGGAGCGATAAATTTTGGGGAGTGGAAAATTTTGGAGGGCGACAAATTTTGGGCGAAACAAACTGGAAAAGGTTTAGACACAGAGGCTTGAGACAACTTTAAAATTAAAATTCACTTTGTTTTCATTTAGCGAATTAGCAATTACTCAGATGTAGGGGGAGAGTTGCCTATATTGGACCGGCACCTAGATTGGACCATTTGTTTATCTCGATAAACAAATATATTTGCAGTGTTTTTTTGGCTACATTGATTTAGGAAGTGGAGATGGAACGTGCGAGAACAGCGATACGGGTATTCACTAGTTTGTCGTTCACCGTCGTCGAAATATAGAAACACGTGGTGCGTGATCATTATTTTTCGTGCTATTTCAAGTGAATTTCTTTCTACAACTTGTAAGTCCCATAATTTGAAACGATACTAGTGTAAAGTGTGCTGTCTTAGTTACAACTTCATGTCCTTACTTTCCCATATTCGTATAAGTATAACAATGAAAATATATCTTTTTGATGTAACCTACAAGTTGCCTAATATTGGACCATCTCTAGTTGCTTGAATTGGACCGGTCCATTCTAGGATACAATCAATATTATGGTAGCGAATAGTTAAATGAATACTAAAAAAATTTAAAGAAAAGCAATTAAAACCGACTTCAAAAAAATAAAATTGCACTAAAAAGTAAAAAATAATTTTTTCCTTCATTTAATCTACGACTCTCATATTTTTTAAGTCGGCGCCAGATTTACATACTGCAAATGACGAGGCACCGACTTAAAAAACACGAGAGTACCGTAGATTAAATAAGGGAAAAAATTATTTTTTACTTTTTAGTGCAATTTTATTTTTTTGAAGTCGGTTTTAATTTTTTTATTTTTAACTTTGTAGTTTTATATATATTGACACAAGATGCTGAGGAGATATGTGCGTACGTACATAAAATAATAATAATTAGGTGACAATAGTCTTTATTATTAACCAGAACTGGCAAAATATTGCGCCAATGTTCATGCAGTGTAGGATGGGACTACCGGGGCATCGTCCTCTTTCGAATAAAAAAAGGATCATGAAAATCGGCCCATATTCTGGGAAGTTATGCGGGAACAAATATAAAAAAAACCCATCAGAACAACGTACTATTGCACTACGTGCACCGTAAGATACTTGTTTCTTCCCGTTTCTATTTTTTTTCAATACCCTGATCAGTGTTTTTTAGATTGTGTATTTAAATTCATTGATTTTTGGGAGCGGTCCAACGTTGGAAACCGGTGGTCCAAATTACGAAACCGGTTGTCTGGAATGGACCGAAATCATTAGTTTAGTTTTTTTGAGATATTATTTTAATCACATATTTTATCAACACACTAAGTACATTATAAAATCTACATAAAATATAGATCTTTTTCTCGTTTCTGTTTGCTTCCTGCAATGTGTTATGTCCGCGTAGGAGAGAAAAATAAAAAAGTGGTCCAAAATAGGCAACCTTCCCCTAAGTTGCCATATTGAATTAATTTGGAAATAGTCTCAAATCTTTTAAATTAAAATATTTGACGAGCCTAGGGACGTCAAATCTTCAAACCCGCCACTGGTTGTAACAGCTTGCATTAACTCTCGAATCTTCCTTGGATCATTTGTGACCCACGTCTTCTTTTCTAAGCGTCTCCCCCCTAAGCTTCTTTCTTCCGTTTCGCGCATCGAAATAAACAATAAAATCGCGAGACTCAAAAGCCCCGGGCTCCGTCAGCGGAGGGTTAATCGGTTACAGGTCACCTTGTATATCCCAGAGTCCGCCATACCTTTCCCCCAGTTGGTGCGTCGGGAGGATTCCACCCGCGATCGCGATCACAATGGGGCATCCGCGGCAGAGACGAATCCAAGGATAAAGCAATAGCGGGCGAGCGCACGGAGCTGGAGGATGGTTTAATCACGAGCCCCTTGGAGAGGATCCTCGGCCTATTCTCCGTTTAAAATCGTCGTAGCGCTTCGATTTATTATATTTTACCCTTGGCCGGTGCGCCGTAGGAGGCTGGTACGGCTGGCGAGATGAGGCATAAGGCGATATACTATGCCGGACGTGCCTCCCCTGGTGCGCGAGGTAGGCAGCAACGATGCGGTATTTACAGTCCCGGCTTACCTACATCTACAACACAGTTTACTCCTTCGTCCTCCCCCTTTCACCGCCCACACGCAAACAGGACGAGGCAAACAGACGCGCGAACGGTCGAGATGCGTCTAGGCGGGTAGCCGCGCACCAGCAGCTGCCTCTCGTTGCAGCTGCTTCTCGCCGTCTTAGGGAACTTCGTCAAGATTTCGCGACTAGCTTCTCCCTCCGAGACCTTCCCTTCCTTGCCTAACTCGACCTGGTATAAATCAGCGTTACCCAATCTCCCGTGGATCGTCTCCGAGTCTGTTTACCGATGCGGCCCACCGCGGTTTGTCCGCACCTCTTTAGTAGCGCGAAGCGCTTCGACCTAGGCTCCTCCAGGAAGCTTTCCCTGCGGTGGGAGTGCTAGGAACGGTATTCCTTTGTGCGTGTGCACCTGGATTGCCGTGAAGAGCAATGATGCGGATGCATGAGTCGGACGTCGAATCAACTGCCTGTCAATGAATCCCAGAGTTCACTCGCTCCCTGGGGAACGGTTGTCTGAACCTTCGCCTTGACCTGCCATCCCTGAGAACCCTGAAGCACTTGTACTGGGAACGAAGTCGTCATCGCTAATCCCTTCTAGCAAATTCGCTCGCCTTTTCTAGCCAGGTCCAAGGATTATCGTCGAAGCAGGAGGTGTTCCCCTACGCGAGGGTTCCACCTCCGCGCGTGGAGGTCGTTAACAATGCCCGGGCTGCCTACCTTCAGCCCGGCATCGGCAGATAAGAGGGAGGTGGAGTAGGTGGGAAGGTGCGCGTGGGTAGGAAAGGTAGGTGACTAAACCGATTCTAAAGTTAGACCGCTCGGAGAGGAGGCGACGCGACGCGGCGCGACTGTCCCTTTAACTCTCCTTTCTCGCAGGATATCCTTCCTGTCTCACGCGGCCGTTTCCTGCCCCCTTGCGCGCGGCTTTCGCAAAAGTGCGCGCTGTGAATTACGATCCAGCCCCGAGATTCCCCGGCATTGTCTGGGACGAAGAAAAGTTCGTCGCGTTCGACGAAAGTTCTTTGCTGGCCAAGATAGGCGCCCGATAACTTTCCTACTCGGCTTGTTTGCTACTGTCTGCCCCGGACAATCTCCATTACTCTCTGTCGTCGGTTAATCCCACTTAATTATAGCCGAGACAGAGGACTCCGGCCACTCGAGGTTACCGATCTGACTGCCAGTCAGAGGGAATAGTGGATGGAGGATTGGCGAGGTCCCCTAGGGACGCGGCAAAGTATTTCGATATGAAATTTCGATAGACACGGACGTCCCGAGACAGACGCGCGAAGGGAGGCAGACACCCGACGATAGGTGGCCGCAAGAAAATTCAAGGGCTCGGTCGCGTGGGCGGGTGGTCCCGCGATCAATCGATCAAACGTCAAATATACGTCGGATCCGCTGGCTACGGATCGGCTAAACCTTGGTCGGCGTCGCCCTTTGCCTCGTTGAATTAATGGCTCGCCGCCGGGTCGAAAGGGGAAGCGTGAAATTCGCTTTGATTCTTCGGCCTGTCTCCATTAACGTCTTAATTAAGTGAGAGACGCGGGACGGCTCGCGGTGTGGCGATCGATACCTGGCCAATCGCGCTCTCCTTCGAGCAGCGCTGGTCCGAGAGGTCGACTTGTCTCGTCGGAGGGGCCCTATCTGTAAAAATAATATCGCCGTCGGATATGGAGCGCGTGGGTGGCTGGAGGGAAGAAAAAAAAAGCGGAAGAGAAGGGGGTTATGATGTCCTCGATGCTAAATGGTTCCCGTTTAACGGGCCCCCGGATTTAACGGCCACGGGGGGAAGGGACCGAGCGAGAGTGTCACATCCTGCGCGAATTAAAAGCGGAGGGCGACCGAAATGGAGGTCAAACCCCGCGGTAAGTGAACTAAATTGAGCTGGATAGAATCTGAAAAGACCTTGCGCCTACTTTTCTTCGCCCGACCTCTTTCCTCTGTGCAAGAAAACGGACCGAGCGTTTAAATGCACTCGGTGGACCGGTAATCCTCTGGAACGTGTCGCGGAATAGCGTTGGGCTCGCCAATTAACGAACGCTCGCGAAATCTTGGCATCGGGCTGCTCCCAATTCAACGAGGAGGGGTCATTGGGCAATCATCGCGGGGGTGGATAGATAAGCTCGCGGAAGGAGCACGCTTGGAAAGCTCCTCGAGCACTCTCGCGGCGTGTACAGCGGCTCGATTCGATGCAAAGGCAGCTTCCATCTCTGCTTGGTCCCCCGTCTCTGTTCCTCCCGAGGGAATCGGACGGTAAATCGTTGAAACGATGCGGCGTCGAGCGGGCAGAGAACCGTGAGCGCAACGCCTCGCCCATCTTGATGCAAGCTTCCTGCTTGTTTACGAGTCTCTGCCAGCGTGCATCGGGATCGATGAAAGCTCCATTCTCTGCTAGCGCCGATTCCTCCTCTAGCGTTATTCACCGCGGTCGCGTTAATGTCGCGTTATTACGAAACGGAGAGCGGACGCGTTCACGCGACACCGTCGACGACACCGCCAAGACCTGCCTCCATTTTCATCATCCGGCTTTTCGAACGCGATGCTTGTTTCCTCGCGGCTGCGGCGAATGTGCCCCGAGATTGGATTGCCAATCCTGGCAAGCCGCTGGGCGACGACACTAGGTATCTCTGTGAAATTTCAAAAAGCTCGGCTCTCGTCTCCTTTCCAGTCAAGATAGCGAGGGAATCTTCTCTATATCCTTCGTCTCATCTCTAAATCGTGTGAATAATCTTGCATGAGTACTTGATTCCTCAACTCCTCGAATAACTGATCACAGGAAACAACTTCGGTTTGCCCCGAAAGCTCGCTGTCGCGCAAGCGTGTACATCCTGCAAGGAATCGTAGCGCAGTTCCCTTTCACCGAGGGTCCCAGCGCGTAATTCCTTTCGTTGTTCAGGGGTGCAGGATCCCTCGAAGGAACAAAAGGACTCGCGTGTCCCGCGGCAGCGGAGACTCCTCCCCATTTCTCACCCCCGCGCCAGTCGCTCTTCTCTCCAAGGGCGCGACACCCCTGCCGCGCCCTCTCCCCAGCCACTCGGCCGACCTTCGTCAAAAATCACAAGTATCGTCTTCTGAAGCGCGCGCTCTTCCGTCGAATAACGAGGACGCACTCACCTCCCGTTTGTTCTCGGAAAAAAGGACTCGTCCCCTGAAATTGTTACTCGAATCCTTGATCCAGAACGCACGAACCTTTTCGTCGTCCCCTCAGCTGTTCCTGTTCCGCAGCACTCGACGAGATCGCGCTTTCATAAAGCTCGATCGTAAACGCGACTCGCCCTCCCCCCAGTAGAGTTGTTTATCCCCGTTGGATTACGTTGGATCTCGCGTTCTTCCTCGGCAGAAGATACCCTTGCGAGCTACCCTCGAAACAGGAGCGCTGTCTGGAATCCTTGATAGATCCGAGGGCGAGGCTGACGACAAACGGGCGCGTGTTACTGTTCCCGATGGAAATAGGGATGAAGTCGTGGAGTTCGTCGAATTTCTCATTCACCCTTGGACTGTATTCTCCCCTACGGATCCCGATCGTAGAAAGAAACTGTATCACAGTGGCTTTCGTTCCTACGATCTTACGCCAAGGTACTCGCGTTAACGTCGCGTCGACCAGCCACGCGCTAGGAACTCGTTTGCCGATGAAAACAGAGTCTGACGCAACGGGCCAATGAATTTATAATAGCCGGGCCGTAGACAGGGCGAGAAAGTTTGATGGATGAGGAGGAAGAAAGTGACGGCGGGGATGACAGCGACGGCCATAGGGAGACGATTATTTCTCGTCGGTGGACTGGTCGAGAGCTAAATGAAATCCACTCGGGCGGCTCCGGTAAATGGGACGCGCGCCGATATTTGCATATTTATGCGTTTTATCCAACGAGAGCGGGGTAAACTGCGCTAAATATTCCCCTCTGCCGGCGAGTTACGACGCGTCCTGTACCGGGCGCGACACGGTGACGCTCCTCCTTCGGCCCGCCGACCATCACCGTCACCACCGCTTTCGTAGAAACGTCTTTCCTCCCGAGCAAGTGATTGCCGGACAAGTGGACATCCTCCGGTTAAAGTGACGAGACACCGCGAATCGCCGAGACTCATCGAAACATCCCACCCGTAGTCTCTCGCGTGTAATAACTTTTAAGGCAACGCGGTGCCCTGATCGATTTACGGACCATAGAAGGCGAGCGTCGATTCCTCGGGACAGATGAAACGGTCGAGTGGTTTTCATTGCGACGTCCGATCGGGGAATCGAAGCGCTGCTAATAGGAATTACATTTCCAATAGATATCGTGAATCGCGGAGAGGGGCTGGAAGATGTAGCCTCGACTCTGTCGGCGGAGATATCGTCACGGTCAAAGAGGGGTCGATCGTTGGAAAGAGTGTCCCATTGTACCGCCTGACAGCGCGGGGCGTCTCTGCCAAGAAGCTAATTAGGTCAACCGGCTTTTAATTAATGCGGAGATGGGGTGGGGGGCGCGATCGAAAATTCGCGCGGGCTTAGGACGTTCGGGACGAATCAGTGAAACGGGAACAATCGGGAGCGAAAGGAGCCGAGGGGTAGGTACGTTTGTGCATAGTTTCACCACGCCTCTGCTGTTAGCTCGCGGATCGAACGTTTCAGCGACCTCTGAGGGTGGGTATACATATAGGGGAAGGTTGCCTATATTGGAACACTTTTTTATTTTTCTCTCCTACACGAACATAACACATTGAAGAAAGCAAACAGAAACGGGAAAAGGATCTACATTGTATGTAGATTTTATCATGTATTTAGTGTGTTGATAAAATATTTGATTACAATAATATTTCAAAAAAACTAAACTAATGACTTCGGTCCATTCCAGGCAACCGGTTTCGTAATTTAGACCACCGGTTTCCTACTTTGGACCACTCCTAAAAATCAATGAATTTAAATATACAATCTAAAAAACACTGATCACGGCATTCAAAAAAAATAGAAACAGGAAGCAACAACCCAACCATCTTACGGTGCACGTAGTACAATAGTACGTTGTTTTGATGTCTTCTTTATATTTGTCCCCGCATAACTCCCCAGAATATGGGCCGATTTTGATGATCCTTTTTTTATTCGAAAGAGGGCGATGTCCCGGTGGTCCCATCCTACACTGCATCAACATTGGCGCAATATTTTGCCAGTTCTGGTTAATAATAAATACTATTTTGTCACCTAATTATTATTATTTTATGTACGTACGCACATATCTCCTCAGCATGTTGTGTCAATATATATAAAACTAAAAAGTTAAAAATAAAAAAATTAAAACCGACTTCAAAAAAACAAAATTGCACTAAAAAGTAAAAAATAATTTTTACCCTTATTTAATCTACGGTACTCTCGTATTTTTTAAGTCGGTGTCTCATCATTTGTACTGTGTAAATCTGGCGTCGACTTAAAAAATATGAGAATCATAGATTAAATAAGTGAAAAAATTATTTTTTACTTTTTAGTGCAATTTTATTTTTTTGAATTCGGGTTTAATTGTTTTTTAAATGTTTTTAGTATGATTTTAACTATTCGCTACCATAACATAGATTGTATCCTAAAATGAACCGGTCCAATTCAAGCAACTAGTGATGGTCCAATATTAGGCAACTTGTTGGTTACATAAAAAGTATATGTTTTCATTGTTATACTTATACGAATATGGGAAAGTAAGGATATGAAGTTGTAGCTAAGACAGCACACTTTAAACTAGTATCGTTTAAAATTATAGTACTTACAAGTTGTAGAAAGAAATTCAGTTGAAATAGCATGAAAAATAATGATCGCGCACCACGTGTTTCTATATTTCGACGACGGTGAACGACAAACTAACGAATAACCGTATCGCTGTTCTCGCAAGTTCCATCTCCACTTCCTAAATCAATGTAGCCAAAAAAAACGCTGCAGATATATTTGTTTATCGAGATATGCAAATGGTCCAATCTACGAGCCGGTCCAATATAGGCAACTCTCCCCTACGTTCCACCGAGTTTGATCGGCGGCAAATTCTTTCCGCGACTCCTTCGCCGACGCGGAACAAGAGTAATTAGCGGGAGTCCTGGAAAGTCAGCAAAAACTTGGAAGCGCGGCGGCTTCCAGTCAAACGAGACGGGGATAATCTTCTCCAATTTTCGTTTAAGCGAAAACATTCAAGTAATTAATTAGATCGCGCTAGCTTAGAACTATCGACGGGGAAGCAAGTAGTCGGATCGTGATTGAAAGAAACGCGAGGTCCTGGAACGATCGTGGAATCGCGATTGGGGAGAATCCTCCCCTGTTACGATCTAGAAAGGGGCGAGGTAGAATCTTTCTCGTTCGTCGATATATAGTCAGTATCCACTACCCACCGCGACATCGGCCCAGTATTTCCGAATCGGCGATCATCATTCATTAGCCGACCTGCCCGCTGTTCACCCACTCATAAATCTTCGCGATCTCATCTATCAACGGCCCCCCTCTCTCTCTCTCTCTCCCCCTGTCCGTTCCCCCTTGATTCCAGAAGATACAGGTCCGCTAATCGTTTTTCGACCAAGGTCCTGGATGCAAAAACGTAGCGACGCTTGCATCGCAGCTACCAGCGATGGAACTAATTCAATTATCCTCGAGGAATTTCCAATCGGCTCGAAGCTAGCTAACCAGTTGACGGTGACTGGCAGAAATCGCGGCAGGCACGGCTGTTGCACTCGGTGCGTGGACAAAGACCCATTTGCGATCGAATCTGTTCTATGATAGTTGAGTAGTCGTAAGTACGTACTTGTAACGTCAGGCGATAGACAAGCGTATTTGTCAGTTACGTAGACATCGGAATATCAGAGAAATCTGTTAGAGTCGAGACGACGTCATCGATACCTGCGCCAATCATAGGTACTCCATTCAGCGCGTCCCACGCGTACATATAGCGTAAACAAAATATTGAGACATCGCTGTAACAGTTATCGATGAACGAGCAATATTGGACCGAATATCGGTATCATTCGCCGAGCCAAATAATGGCGGAGGCTCGATACGTTTGCCCGAGTATTGCTCTGAAATCGAAGCTGCTCGATATCATCGGGTTCGTAAATATTGTGGGTGGAAGAGACAGCAGGGTCGTAAAGGCTCTATAGAGTGAAGACGGTAATGCGCTTGAGTGTTGGGAGTCTGGAGTCCAGGGCCGCGTTCCGTACAAGCCTTCGGGAGCAACCGATTAAAACCGTAGACACAGGAACACGGGCAAGTGCTTTGGCCCTGTAATAAGTGGCGTGTACCCAGTAGCACCCGAAACATGTTCCACCCGCCGCAAAAGGAATCCTTTCGGCAACACCACGGAATGCCGGTCGCGAGGGCATCATTCCCATCGCTAGAGAACACACGCGAGGGTGGTGGCCTACCCTTCCCTGGGAAGAAAGGGACGGTGAAGGATGGTGGGAGAGAGAGGGAGCGAGAGAAAGCGAACAACGCGGTTAGAGGGTTGCTAGAGCGAGGGGGCGGGGGACAGTGAAGGGTGAAGGGCGAAGGGCGGGATGGCACACTCGGTCGATCTCTCGTGGTTGCCAAGCGACGAACATCCACCACCAGGCGTCCCAACCACCCCTGGAGCATCGAGAAAAGTGGCTGCACTGGCGCCACCTGGCTCGCCGGAACACGCGCCACCCCCGTCCCCGCCCGCACCCTGACAGTCGCGCGATGCACTCCACGCTGGCTGGGTCTCGCCTCGGAGCCGCCGATCTGGCCGAAACCCGCCGTCTGGTCGCGAACCAGCCGCATCCGCATCCGCTGCCCTTCGATCACCTACACCCCCGCCCACCCTTTATTCTCCTCCCCCCTCCCGCGGCATTGCATCGGGAGGAGAGGACCAGCGAGTGGTGGCCATCTTGCTAGTGCATCTTTGCCGGCGGCCGGCCGGCGAGCTTCTATGGGGTGGTGAATAGGAGCTGTAGGAAGTTCTCGGGGCTTGTTGTTTTCGGCGATGGCCGCCGGTGGTGGTGAGACGGTGCCAGAGCCCGGGCGGCGGACCGAGGGGTTGATTCGTCGTTCGCTCTTGCTCTCGCTCCTCCCGCTCTCGCCCGTCTCTCTATCTCTCCCCCGCAGCCCAGGGGTCGTTGAACGTGGGGTAAGTGTCGGCAACCAGCATTCGTTGCGGCACGTGCTTTTCCAACCGCTGCGCGACCAAGTGCCGTTCCTCGCCTCTCTTCTCGTCTTTCGCTACCCTTGCTCCTCTGCTGCTTTCTCGCCTATCATCTCCCTCTCTCTCTCTCTCTCTCTCTCTCTCTCTCTCTCTCTCTCTTTCGACCTGCTTCCTTTTATTTGCGCGCGGCCCCCGCAGCTTGTTTTCAACCTGGAGGGTGCAACGCCGCCGCCGAGGCCCAACCCTCGACACCCCTCGCCTGCCCTGCGCGCTTTTCCGTCCCGCGTTTCGTTTGTTTTTTTCGGGGACACTGCTGTTGCACTCGCTGCAATTGGGCGTCGGGACGCGCTCGATGCGACAGATACAGTTGCGAGTTGGACGAACGGCGCGTACGAGTGGACGGAACGGATAAAGAAAGTGGAGAGGTCGTTCTGTTGCTCTGTACCGATACTGTATCACTTGAGATCTTGCCCGGTGGCTATTTCCTTACTTGCTAGCTATTCTCGCGAAGTGTACTTACCTAGCTATTCTTTGATTAGAATTCTAAGATCGGGCGATGACAGTGTGCTTCCGTGATTAGTCACTTCTGCAGGCTTATGCAGTACTTTGTATATACTAGCCATATTTGGTGTTAAAGCGCAGCTGACGTGTAGCCCGAAGTACAAGCAACATTCTTGGTTGCTTCAGGCCATTCTACTGAATTGTGATCGATCCTTCAAGGTTATACGCGCGCTCGCTAGCTTCTTTCATGGAATGTGGGACATGATCTGGCACGAATACTATTATGAGATCTGAGCGCGTTCAGCGTGGATTAATGGCCTCCGTGTCGTAACGCGTCCCGATAGCAAATAACGGCCACGATATTTCTCGGTTTAATGCACCGTTTGTCCGATCGCCTGTCCCAATATCGCGCAGGGCTCGAATGGGATCGATCGTCATCGAAGTATCAGGAGAGCTATTTATAAATGTGCTGAATGGGGTTCGATCTCCTTCGCCACTCGACACTCCCCCGACCTTCGGCGTTCGACCTTGCCTCCCCTTTAGCCTTTCGAATCGCCAACAGGGCGATTCGATTATTTACCGCCATTCTTCGTGCCCCTGTTCGTCCCTCGTCACGTATCCTCGATATAAGTCATTTTGCGGACTGTCAAGGTTCGATTGGAAACGATGGTCGATAAAAGGCACCCTCGGCTGTCAATTTCCCTCCTTTCGCGGCGCCGTCGATACACGCCCCGTCCCCTGCATCGCCTCCTCCATTAATATCAATCTCCGCGCGATAAAACACCGAGGAAAGTAAGAGCTTGAACTTGGGATTTCTATCAACGAGTAATCTGAATGTGGAAGAACAGAACACAAGAACAGTGGGCACAAAGGAACAAAGACAACAAAGCGTATCACGATTTAGCAACGGCGCTGCTAGTCCACAAAAGAGCTCCGAAAGAAAGAGCAACGTGTCCCTTTCCGCCCGAAGATTTTAAAAAACATCTATCGCCAGAGATTTAGCCTTTTTGCGCGCAAAGCGGCCGCTTCACCCAAGGCTCCTTTTATCGGGAATCTTTGAGCCGCGTTTCCCCGGCAAGAACGGCTCCTCCATCGATGTTTTCGCATCGCTCGCCCGGTGAATCGCGACGAGAAAAGTTTGCGAAGGGGTGGGTGCATCTGTGCGCCGCGGGGGAATGCTCCCGAAACAGCGAATTCCCCGAAGGGCTGCACCCTTAAAGGGGAGTTATCGGCGAGCTGACGCTGGAAGACGGGAATAGGGTGGTGGCGCGTGTTATTCTTCCTCCTCCGTTCCGTAACGTCAACGACGACGACGGGCTTCCTTTTTGCTTCGACATTCATCCCTCGGAGCTGCCCCTCGCGTTCACACCACATCGGAGATCGTTACACGTGTGTCACATGCTCCGTCGTTACCAGACTTCCTCTTTACATCCACCTTGTCTACTTTCCGCCCCTTGCCTAGCCCACCACCCGTCGCCACTTTCTTCGCGCCGGAAGCGGTGCGTGCTGCTCCCCGTTTTCATCAGCGAAATCATTCTGATAACCGAGCCTGATCGGCCGCGATGAGCGCGGGAACGAGCCGGTAATCGCTTGATTGAACGGCCGAGGGGAGCACGGCGATACCTTCGCGGAAAGGGTGTCGCGAAAGCGTAGCCTCTTCGCTGAAACATTCGCGCGATAATTCGACAAGAGATAATCGACGGAGCTCGAGACACCGCTGGTGAACGTAAACTCGATTGTATAACGTCACCCTGCCATTGTTCTCGCGAATATAGACGCGCATTTGCGTCTGGCGTTATTTATGCAACAAGGAGGAACAATGCGACGACCCTCGCTGTTACGACCCAATGTTTTCCACTCGTTGATGATTGCAGTGCTAGCCAGTGACGCTGCGTATGGGCAACATATGTCACTGCGACCTCGCCGCCTCGAGAACCGAGTTTCCCGTGTCGCGCCACGTTTTCCCTGTACTCGACTCCGTGCACCACGCCTGCTGCGGGGTGATGGAGTGTCGGCAGCTTGCCCATTACACTTTTCGATCTGCTTTTTCATCCCGGCGCTCCTATTCCCATGGAAACGCGGGGGAATAACTTCGGCGTGCTTCTCTGAATTCCTTGCGAGCGGAGGTAACTTCGCGAAGCTTCGGAGACGGGTATGTGCGATGCTGATGGTAAATCGTTCGAGAAGATTGCGCGTGGCGAAGTCGAGAAGGCTGTTCGAAAGTTTCGCCGTTTCCGTTCAAGAGTCCTTTCTCGGAGGACAGAAAATTTGTGATTCCAGCGACGGAGGGTTTATCCGGTCGCTCATCTAGGATGCCCAGTGGTGTCGGGAAATTCGTTTATTCCGCGCCCGTGCATACGTGACCGTAGACCCTCTTCGACGAGATTCACGGGCAGGCGAGACGGCGACCACTCGTCCCGTTATTCGTCTATCTCGGGAGCCTCCGACGAGGGTGTCTTTCCAGTTGTTCCCCGCTTTTCCGTGATCCGAATACTTTGCCTACGCTGTCTCTCATCCATTGCCTCGTCTCTTTTGTTATTTCGCGGGGCGATCTTCCTTTAACGAGATTCTCCTCCCACATCGCGCGTGCGAGCTGTATTACAAGCTCGCGGGCTTTCGTTAAAACACTGGCAGACACATTCGGTCGCCATGGAATCGAATGCTTTCCACGTGCGCTTCCACTGCTCTTTCGTCGATTTCCACGGATATTCGAGTCTTGAATTTTTACAGCCACGATATGTGATTTACGATTCTCAGAAGGCTCGAAGGGACCTCGGAGATGCCTGGATATTTTCAAAAATTCGTAGGAACCTGTGCGACAACGTGTTTGGGACGTGAAGGGATTTTTCTGTAGGTGACGTTAGAGGGTTGGCGTTTCTACGCAGCATAGTTTCACAGAACACCCACGGTTGCAGAATCAAGAATGTCACGGTCGTACCTTAACCCCTCGTCGTCCTTCGGCGTTCCTCCCCCTGTTCGTCGGGCATAGTTCCACGAGCAGCCTTGGATTTTTTTAATTACGCTCGAATCACCGTTAAGCACGACACTGTTAGGTGACTCTGAAATTAAGGTACGGCCACTTAAAAGCAAACCCGTAAAGCGACGCCCACGCAGCGGGTACCCGCTGCGTGGGTATGCACTTACGTGCGTCCAGGGGCGGATCGAGCATCTCGCTTTGAATATTCTCATAATCCTTGCATCGTTTCTCCCCGATTGCGTTTTAAAGTGGTTGCAGTCGAAATGGCGGGGCGAGTGTTTTTTAAACATCTATCGAAACAGATTAAGTAGATACAATTTGTGTTCCACTCCATTCGTCTATTAATCACTGCAAACTCCATGATGCGAAACTCCACTCGTCGCTCGATTCACGCGGTACCGTTTCTCACGTTGTATACTATTTTTCCACGGTGTATAATCTCTCCGTTCACGCGATATCTTTACCTCGCGTACTTTTTTGTCCTACCAGACTCCATTCACACTATTTGCAACCGCGCAAAAAGAAACCACTTGGAACGAATGCTCCGCGTGAATTAAGGGGCGAGTGTACCAGTGCCGCAGAAGCCCGCGATTTCAGTAAAATAAATAAATCGTTTAGGACGATGAGCATTCCGCTATACATAACTCCGGCGACAAGTGATAGCGTTAAGCAGAAGAAGGCGTTGGTGCGACGCTGTAAGAGCCAGTACGGCCCTGGCCGCGCTACGCACAGGGTGGCCAGACAGAAAAATCGCGAAGGCACTCCACCGTTGAGTGCCACGAATAAGGGCCACATAAAGACGGGTCGTAAAACTATGATTTACGGCTTGTCATTGATGCGTTCCCTGTCCGTCCGTCCGTACGATCCTTCTCCTCCAGTTCATCATCGCCTTCTCCCTCCCCCCGGCTCCCTCTTATTATCTTTCTTGTACCCGTTCCTTTTGTTCCTCTTTTCGTGCACGGCCTCGCACGCAAAGATAGCGCGCTCGAGGGGCGATAATCGATTAGCCGGCCGAGAAAAAGCGGTAGCGTGTCGGTATCGACGGTATCGGCGCCCTGTCCCCGCTCACCCACCGCGAAAAACTCGCGGCTGAGAAAGGTGAGAAGCTCGATCGTGGAAATCGAGAGCGGCCCGCCACTTTTCAACGCTCGTTGAATCTGGAGCACTTTCTTCGCCCCCGTCGAGCTTTCTCGCGTTTCAGTCACAAATCCTTTTTCCCTTTGTGCTCCTCGCTAATCGCGCTGGTCGTGTCGCGTCGTCGATTATGATTAATCGTGGATAACGGTGGGACGACGAAATTATTAACTCGAGAGATCACGCGACGCCCAGGAAGAAACGAGAAGCCGTCTTCTGTCAGGTTTCTATTATTTTTCGTATTCCTTCGACGGCCAGCAGCCCACTGACTATTTCTTCGGGAGGGGAGAAAGAGAATCCCTTCGTCAGAGGAATATTAACGTCTAAGGATGAGTGTTTTTCTGAGGCGCGAAGGATGCGACCTTGTCGCGCCGCTCCTCCTGCTATTGTCCTCGAAACCGTAAGTGGTGTGCACGGTGCGGTCAGTGGGTTATTTAAAGTTTTAACGCAGCCCAGGGCTGCCAGCAACACGGTTACGTTTAATGACGTCTGCGGTTTCCCATCAAACCTCTCCCCGTGCCACGACTGACGTCTCGCCCTTTCAGACCTCCGTGGTCTATTCTCGCTGGACGCGTGAAAGAATCGCGAGTGGGATCTCTAGACCGGCGGGTAATTGCGATCCACCGACACTCGAGTCGATGATCCTCGTTCCCCGCGCACTTTCGGGCTAGTTGGGCCGCTTTGCACCCGAGATCTTTGCGCTGAGGATAATATAAGCTCCCTTGGCGAAGACGTTGCAAGCAAGTTTCGCGGTTCAGTCTCCTTTCGCGGAAGCCAGCTGTCACGCGTGCCGTCTGCTCCGGTAGAAGTCGTTGCCTGCAGTCTGCGGGCGTTTAAGTTTGACAGAGGAGTAATTAGGAGGGTCGGCTCGCGGTGCATCGGGTAGCTAATAGCCCGTCTACGGTTTCCAACGATATTGTTTCCTGTGGCAGTTTCCGAGCTCGTGGCTCGCCGTGAAACGAAACTCGCTGTCTAGACAATGCGCTAAGAAACGAGAAGTCGCGAGACACTAGTCTTCCCGTGCTTTCGTCGCGACAATGGCTGAAGTTTCCCTTCGTTCTTCGAAACAGCTGCGCTGGATTTCTGAGCGATTGATAGTTGGTGCGATCCAAGCTGCACCAGAGAATTTCCGTCCTCTTCGACGCGGTTTCTGCCGAATGTTCGCTACGTGAACGTTACGTAATTGCAGAAGGGTTCGGCGGGTCGTTCGTCATCCCCGAAGATCGATCGCGCACGCACCGACTGAACGTTAATCTCGTCGCGAGCGGACAACGGGCAGACGCCGAGCCTCCACGTTTCTATCCGCTCGAAAGTTTCGAGTGAAAGCGACTGCGCCGCTCGTTAGGACGTAAGTTATCGCTGACCGATAGTTAACCCTGGGGGTCGGAGGTCGAGTTGTAAAACGGCGAGGCGCGTTATCGCGTCGGCCGAGAGGTACGCGCGAAAACGCGCGGGGAACGCGAACGTGCCGCGTAATCTCTGCATAATCGATTCGTTGCGTGTATCCTGGTTCGCACCACTGTGCAGCCAGCATCCTCGATCACGCTAGCAACGTGCTTTTCAGTCCCTCGTGGGATGCGAGGGTTCTTTAGATTATTTTAAACAGTTCTCTGCAAGTGCTCGAGCGAAGCGACAGTTTTATTAAGGGGACTAAGAAATCGCTCGATTATCAAGTATTTTTTTGCGAATTAATTACAAGGAGATGAAAGCAAACACAGACTTTTCCTTTTACAGAATCTTTATTACTATCGCGTAGAGTAAAGGAATAATTTTTTCGTCTACGTACCTATCTGTTTGATAAATTGCGCCAGACGAGGTTGATTAGACAGGGTTTTATAAAAAGTGTCTTTGGTTTTGCCCTGATACTGAGGTTATAAGTAAAGATACAGTGGCCTCCATTGAATATGTTTCTCCTGGAACCTGTAATTTCGGAGTGGACCTGTGAAAGTAGAATCGAACCAAAATTATTAAAATAGCAGCTACCTAGGAGAACGTAATTTGTGCGATAAATGTCGATTTTCGGGGCTCACAGATGACTGTTACTTTTTTATCTCAGAAACCAAAGCTTTTACACTTTAATGTTGAGGTACACTCCAGGAAGGAATATATTTTGAACATGTTGAAAAAATTGCAAGGCGATCCTTACCTCGGTTTTTTCACGATCAAGGCAAAACGGCAGGAAAAACGCCTACACATCAAACGATTCTAGCGCCGTCATATACATATATATATGATCAACAAAAAAATTTTTGACAGTTTAAAGTATTAAACATTAGTCAAAAATACTAGTCGCAATTTGTATATTCATCTCCTTGTAATTAATTCACCAAAGAATACTCGATTTTCGAGCGTTTTGACTGCCTAGACCCCTTGAGTTTCGATGCGTATCTACGTTCTTTCCCCGTGATTAATCACAGGCGTAGTAACAATTAGCCGCGACATAATCGTATCGAGTGCTAAAAATATCGTGGAAAGTTTAAAATCTATGGTGGGGAAATACTATATCATAAATCGGTCGAAATGACGGGCAAAAGTTGGTATTAAGGGTTGGTCACAGTGGGGGTGCTCGAAGCCCTGCGCCACATGCACCATTTCCAGCCTTTGCGTCGAACTAATTTAAAAGGGGGAGGGAGGTGCTTGACTCGTTTCGCGGAGTCCCTGACAATTGGGGGGATACCTGTCGAATACGACTGGGTAAATGGTAGGGGAAGGACGCCACACCGATTTCTCGCTTTCCTTTCAGTTTTGTTTGTGAGCGCGACCTATGCGAGTTATAAAGTGTAACAGACTTTTACGACTTCTAGAAGTCGTGTCGGTGTCCCGACGCACTCTTCAAGGTATTTTCGTCCTTCCTTCACCATTCCTTATCGAACTCTCACCCTCCATCAACACCTCTTTCGTCCCTCTATCTAGCATTCACTCGTTTCAGTTAAAATGCCACTACTAATCAGCCTCCATTTCTCCGTTTCAGATGTGAGCCTGTGAAGGTGGAATCCCCGAGTAGCGCGAGGTCCTCGCAATGGAGGCGGGACCGAAGCAGCAGCAGCAGCAGCAGCAGCAACAGCAGCAGTCGCAGTCGCAACAGCAGCAGCAGAATTCGCTGGCCGGTGGGACAGGGCAGGCTACGAGCCAGGGCGCGAGTCCACAGGGCTGCCAGGCTCAAGGTCAGCAGAATCAAGATGCGGCTGCAACTGCGGAGGCTGGGCCGGTGGAGGAGGGAGTCCTCCTCGCCAGGGTGCACGTCCCGGAGCTATACGTGAGCAAGTGTCTTCAGTTCCCCAAGGATCAGCTCGTCTGGGACGTGAAGCAGCAATGCCTGGCGTCGTTGCCCAAGGTAAGCCCGTTCTTCCCTTATCCGTCGATTCTCTTTCGACTGCTCGCGAGGCCCTCCATTAGCGAGCCGTCCTTGAAGACGGAGACGGGCTTGGAAGAGTCGGGATCCGACCACCGTTGTGCTTCTCCTGCGATACCTCTCGCGCTTGATCGCTCAATTAGTAGTTTCACAGTGTAATATCGTTGATCGACATTCAAAGTGTCGGATATTAGCTGGGTATACGTAGCACGCGAGTGACCAGAAAGCGCGCCGAGTCTCTTAGAATCCGTAATCGATCCACATACTTCGCGAACGTCCATTACGATCAATCGCTATCGCTCCCCGATTCGTCAGGGGTAATCGCTCGCGATTTCCGTCAAGGATTCGAGTGGGCGTTTTCGAAAGTACACACAAGCGAGAGTGGCCGCTATTGCCCGCCACTTGGGGTACGCTGATTTCGCGAAATTGCAGAGAACCCGGCTCGCGAGACCGCGCCGCGCGCCCCGAACAGTTCTCGAGGCAAGGCCGGATCGGGCTTCCCGACTCTTCTTGCTCTTTTGTCGATCGGCAGCGGTAGCTGGGGCTCGCGGAAAGTCACGAAGCGCGCAGGATTAAGAGATCCTCTCGGCTGGCGAACGGCTACCGTGCGCGCCCCTTCCAGCCTCTCGCTTTATTTATCGCGACGATGCACGCGTTGCTCGCGTCGAAATTTATAACCGCCGAAGATAATGCGAGCCCCTGCGCTGCTTCGTGGCGACGTTCGCCCCGTAGGACATCTCGACATCGCACAACAAGCATATACATATTAGCCCGCACCGCCACTCACAAACGATAACAGACACGTACACGCGTACAGTATCCCTGGACCAGATAGAACCTAGAACATACCCGCGTCGCTTCTGCTTCCTTATTTCCTCGCTGTCTCCCTCCGGGACTGTCGCGCGTGTCGCCTTTTCATCCCCGCGTGCTTGCGACTTCCCGGACGAACGACAATCCCGTAATAGACTTCTATTCACCAGCTCGCGTCGGGGACTTTCCTCTCTCTCTGTCTATTCAGATGGAAAATTGCTATTCCGCTGTTGGCCACCTTTCGCGAGTGAAAGGACGCGCGTGAATTAACTCGACGGTGCTTCGATTGCACGCGAAATCTCCTACTACGATTAAAATTGACCAGAGTTATGTCTGTCTAAAAGGTACCTTTTTTTTTCTATAAGAGTAGACGATCTTCTCCGAGCTTTTACCTACCGTTTCGACCGGTTCTAACGACTCCACCGCTTTCCTCGACATCCTCCAGCCTTAGAGCAGCCCGTAGCTAGACCTTTTGTTCTCGGAACGAGTTCGATGACGAACGATTAAGGACTGTTGGAGGGAGCTTCGGATCTCGTGCTCGTGCCGCTGCGAGCCGTGCGCAAAATGCTCGGGTATTCGCACGCACGGTACGCGGCGTGCAACCGTAACCGACTTACCGCTGCCGCGGATACGTTCACCTGCATTCCGCGCGGACTTTCGCCTTTATTGATAATTGGCTACCCTGTTAATCGGCCGCTGCACGTGCTCGCCCGTCCATAATTCCTGTAGGACTGGTGGCCGTGCTCGTGGAATATGCGAAAAAGGAAAATTCGTCCTCTACCCTCGCACTTCGTCGATTTAACTCGGAAACGCGATCCTATGGGATTGCTCGCGTGCATTCGAGCGTAAGGAAACGATTCTCTCTAGCATTGCGCTCGCTAAGAGCGGCAAGCAACGGTCAATTAACGTAGAACTGCAAACCAACCCTGTCGATGTGAGAACGAATACTAATGCCCAGCGGAACCAGAGATATTATCGAAATCACCGTTCTACTTCAACAGGGTTGGTCGGATATCCAAATTTCTCGTGTCGTGACTCTGTATGCGTAGAAGCGCATAATTCTGTCAGCGTCTTTAGACAATTCCGAAAACAACTGTTTCAACCTGTTAAATATGGGTTCTGACTGAAACAGTTATGAAGAACCGATATTCCTAATAACTGTTATGCGGAACCAAAAGTTCTGACTATATCGATTTCGACTACTGTTCTACAGATACTATATCGGTTCCATAATAGTTAGGTATTGATTTTATAACAATAATGCACAGTGGCTCACAGCCATAATCGTACACTCTTTAAAATCGCATAACATTTTTAAAATTGGTCCAAACGACTTGAGCTTTTTTCGCTGATTTCGGGAATTTCCGCGATTCTCGATCTTATTCTACGATCTTTAAACGTTTGTAGCTCGGAGCAACGTTAACCGATTTTGATGAAATTTTAGGCATGTATATAACTTATTTCAATCTACAAACGGGTTTTTTGAATTTTCATTACAGGCTCACAAGAAAAAGTTTAAAAAACGACCTTTACTATTTCTTTCGCTATTCCGACCAATTGCATTTTTTTTTTTTAAACGACGAAACACGTCACTTGGCAAACTAATCCTTCTAGCTTCTCAAAAAAACTCAAGTCGTCTGGACCAATTTTAAAAATGTTATGCGATTTTAAAGAGTGTACGATTATGGCTGTGAGCCACTGTATGTATCTAACTGTTTCAAAATTATTTCGATCCTTATAATTGTTTCGAGAGCCGAAATCAATAACACAGTCGCATTCAACCCCCCGGTTATCCCCAAAATCATCGAACGAGTTCCGAGAGATACACACACGCACGAACACTGTACGCACACACGTTCACGCTGCACACGAGAGTACACGGATAGAAATATAGATACATATGTACGTGTGTAAGGAGATAAACTTACACTATACATACACGCTAGATATATGACATTATAATTAGTACCTGCGCACAGGCGACACGCGAGTGTCCCACAATTTAATCATGTACATTTATCTGACCTGTGGTGTTGTTGTTGTTGTTGTTGTTTTTGCTTTTGCCTCACTTGCACGGGGCGTGCGAATACACTACACCCGCCACCACCACCAACCACCACTTCACCTGTGCTACCGTCTTGTTGGGGCCCGGCCTCTTCGAACGCACCCCCGTACTGCGTGACACCCACGCGCGATTCGGCCCGACAATCTCGAATACGTGTACAAAAAATCGCGCCCTCGGGGGCCCGACCTTCACCCTCCACCTCCGGTGTGTTGCGTCGCGGATATACCACCGCTTCTCCACCCCTTTCGGGCGCCCCGCAGGTGGCCACTTGGTACAGGGTACGTCTTCACTATTACTAATAGCATGCATCCAAAACCACCCCCCCATTTTATGCAACCCAGACCCCACTCTTTGCGCCGATTCTCAGCGCCCGTTTCTTCTTTCGTTCTTTTATTTTCCCCTGCGAGCGAGACTCTTGTGCATGGCGAAGCGAGAAACGCTCCGAACCACCCTACCCCGTTCGATTGCAACCCCTAGTCTCTCGTTATCCTAGTCTCTTACTGCTGCCGGACGTTGCTGTCTCCTGTTCGTCGCGAGTGCGCCGCGCAACAGGGGAACGAAAGAAAAATCTGTCGCTTTTTATTAGGGAGCAAGGGGTGGAGGGTAGTTTGTGAGTAGTGGTAGCTCGTAGAAGGGGAACGTCGGTGACAACATTTTTTTCCCCTTTTTTTCCTTCGCGGTAGGTAAGGTGACCTTTTTTTCCTTGGACTTTCCGGGAACACGAGATATATATTTTTTTAACGCACCACCTCTACTAATTGTAGACTCCTTTACGCTGTTGCGGAATTAGTAGAATTTTCGATTTCATATTGACTATTTTGTAATTTTAAAGAAGAAATATTGAATCGAGAACTATTGCTGAAAATCGGGGACAAATGATTACCTGAAATTCAGGATTGGGGACAAAATCGGGGAAAAAATTGCCGGGGACACAAATCGAGATTCAGGGACTGTCCCCGGAAATTTGGGACGAATGGTCATCTTATGATATGCAACGTCATGCTCGTCCGAGGTAGAAGATTCGGTCGCGCGGTGCGAGGGACGGTTCCCCAGCGAGGGGACGCGCTTGCAGGGGATTGGGATTGTTTCGCGAGCGATCGATTCGTGGTGAACGGGGACGAGCGCTTTAATTAGCCACGGGGATCTTCTCGAATCGATGACTCCGTCCTTGCGACGTGACCGTAGACCACGAGGCTAGAGTTATTTCCAGCTCGGTTTGCATGTACTTATAGCAGCTCCTGCCTTTCAGCGCTCAAGTACCATAGAAGATAAGTGCATGTATCGGTTAAGCATACAACTGTACCTTTTGCTGACCCTCACACCCCCCCCCCGTGGTTCACGTTCAAGGGTGATGCGAATACGTTCTCAAGGCCGCGCAACCACGCAGCTTCCTTACAGCGAAGCTTACGATCTATCCGTTGTTCCGTCTCCCCTACCTAGATGCACGTCGAACGCTATTTTCCTAAGGTTTCAACTCTCGCTTGTAATCTGTTGCTCCCACGATTCCAGATGAAAGCTCAACGACCGCGGATGCTAAGCTTCGAAAAATCATCGACCCGATTTCCCTGATTACCCCGTAAGCCCCCCTGTCGGCGGGTTTACGCGGCGACTCCGAGGAGCTTCTCTCATCGAGGCCGTGACTCGCGCGATGACTTTCGTTTTCAGCTCGAAGAAATCGTGTGACTGTCGGATCGAGTGTCGCCTGACGAATCGATCTGGCTGCTCTCCGATTTTCCGTGCCGGACATCGACCGGATCGCGGACAATACTGTCGAGTTTTCAGCTCGATCGAGCGCTGGTCGAAGCTAGCGTTACGCGAGATTACGCAACGTCGAACCCTCGCGAGGGAAAGTGGGGCTTGTCTTCGCGGATTAAATACCAAAAGTTATCGAACATTGCCGCGAAGTAGACTCGATCGACACCCGATCTGTCGCCTGATTCTCCACTGCAAGTTCCGCGAAACTGTCACGCACTTATCGCGGCTTTTATCGCTAACGACCGCGAGTTTGTTCGTCGCGCTTTTAATCTGATTTCCCGTGATGTCATCGGCTGGATGGGTTGAATCATTCGTCGGTGGATGACTCGAGGTATCAGCAACGAGAATACGACGAAACAGGAAAATGAAGCCAACGTTCGATCGAGTTGCATAGGTTGTAGATGGTGTCGTTCTCGCTGAACGTTCGATTCGAATGGAAAACAGGTCGCGAGGCGATATTTTCCTGATCCACGCGCCGTAAAGAGGCCGCCCCGCGCGATAATCTTCGTACGTGCCTTCCCTGAAAAGCGTCGCGCGCCACGATGCCAGATAGCATCGGAGATGGAATCGCTGGGCCGTGGTACCGGAAACACGCTCACGCGGAAATCGATACTCGTGTAAACGCGCTCTGTCGTTCAATTCCATCGGACCAGCTTGCTGGCGATTAGAATCCTCGATGGGACACGGAAGACGATTCCTGCTTGCGCGGAAAGGCCGCGTGTCGGATCGAATAGGAAGCTCAGAGGTTAATTTTCTGGTACGGAAACTGCAACGCGACAGTGATAACGAATGCGTCAGACACGTCGAATGCCTTCGTGACGCGTAATTAGGATCGCGCGAGAGTAATTGTACAGAGGATACTGTGGCGTCATTGGCGGGGCATGGATATCGCGGAGTCCTTATCGTTCCACCATAGAGCGCGCAATCGTAGCGACCAGGTAGGTACCTAGATAGCTTCGTAGCGGAACCGACGACCGCACATTACGGGTGTACCGATATGTGTACCGCAGGTAGCGGTGGGACGAATACCGAATCGATAGCGCTAGTACCAGATAATGAAGCATGGTTTTATAGCAGGTAGTATTAGTTATGTGGGTAGCTAGCGAAATTTGCATACGTGTCGAAATCTCAGGCGCTTTGCGTCAGTGTTTAGTATCGATACTCTTGATACAAATACTGACCGATTCCAATTTTGTGTGAACCCAGTATGGGTGTTTATAAAAATGGGGGGGGGGGGGCATTTTTCAGGATCGGTTCTACTCACTAAAATAATAAAAATAGTTGGTATAGGGTAAAGAGTACAATGGTTGGCCACTTAAGTAAGAGTGTCACATAAATAATGAATTATAAATGTGAATTTAGTAAATTTGAAATGGAAATCATTATAAATAAGTACGAAAAAACCCTAATAATCTAAAAATAAATAGAGTTTATAAAAAAAATCAAGAATATATAAAAATATACAAAAAATGTGTTTCCTACGAAGAAATATAGTTATTGGCATGGTCAAGGCAGTAATTGTCCAATCGGTTCGACAGTGATTGGCCGCTATTTGATACATAATATAACCTAAAAGAAAATGTTACCTGATTTGGCGATAGAAATAAGATTAAAATTATTCAATAAAAATGGATATATTTTATTTAGTAGCCCCCCTGTTTTTTCATAATATATGTATAATTTTAACAAATAAATAATCCTTTTATAAAGCTTCAACTTTTATTTATCGATATATACCGAATATGCGAGATATACATATCATAAATATATTAAATTATTCGCAAACTTTCATCTGTACTCTTATGGTTTTTTTATTAAATGGCTGTAATTTCCAAGCTTCAAAGCCGAGTCATCCTATTTGCTTTTATATATAATCACAGTATATAATGAGTGGAGAAATATTGATTACATCCGAAGCAAGAAAGTACAAGGAATATATGTTCGTTAAAAAAAGGCATGACATTGGTATTTCTTTATATTCATTTATTTCTTAAAATAAGGCCAATCACTGTCAGGTGGCCAACCACTGTACTCTTTACCCCTACGCATCAGTCAGTTCTAGCGAATAAAAAGTGGTAGAACGCAGTATATAGAGGAAGACCGTCTGACTCAATCTGGTCAATTCTACTTATCCCCGCACCAAATACTACATACACTGCGTGTTTGTTCTCCACGAGCTTAGTTTGGCCATCTATTTTGATAAACTAAAGCCAACTAAAGCCTTGTGATTAGGTTGAGTGTATTTGTAATACCACCGATATCTACCAAGTACATCCGGTTTATACAGTGATTGATCAGTGCTCGTACTAAAAGCGCCGATATGAAAAATTCATACCGAGATTTCGATATCTGCCGGCTCTTTCTGCTAAGTGCTTTCGTATCGAATTCCTCGGATATCACAGCCGTGTATCGTATCATTTCCATCATTTACCGCGGATGTATCCTGGAGAGGATCTCGGGGCGGATAAATTCATCGCAACGCCACGGGTTCCACGGTTCTCTCGGGCCACGAATAGATCCTCGTGGGCGTACGATCATTGTGATCCGCGATCGTGAACCGGGATCATCCTTCACTTCCGATAGGATCGTCTTTTCCCTCGCTTTATCGCGTCGTTCGCTCGGCCCTCTCCGCCGAGCTTGGCTTCCCCTCGCGCTTCTCCAGCGCGAACAAACGCTCGCTTCGGTTATCACTCACGGGGTCCTCAGAAATATGTAAACTTGGAGGGAATTCTATGATATATTACACTGTCTATTATGCGTGGAGGAAAGTTCTTTATGCTTTCGTTCGGTGTCTGACTATAAACGGAATTTCTACTTGAGTAGAATAAGTAAAAACATTTCCCATTCTGTGTAACTAGTGTTTACTTTCGTCGTCTGAAAATTTCGTCCGAGTTTTCTGCATGAAAGAAAGTAAAAGGTCCAAAGAGGATCCGCTCGCGAAGCATCGTCGGAGTCTCGTGAGCTCCCAGAGATAGAGCAGCGCGGAGAGTGATCGCAGGATCAGGGAAATAAAGAAGCGGTGTTGGACGCTGCGGGAGGGCACGGCGGATCTCTCGATCTCCCGATCCCTCGATGCGAGAAAAATCGTGGTAGGTACACCGGGATACCTTCGCTTCCATTGGGCACCGAGCGAGATGCGATCGGACGTATCGTAAGTTTTCGTACGCGGTCCCGTGTAATTGAATGAGGGCCACTTCCGGGGATCGTGACCGATCGGAGGAATCGCGATACGGCGGGATAAGCGAGCTTCTTGCAGCCTGATCGACGACGGTAGCTTGAAATTTAAAGTGGTTCGAATGGATATTGACCGCCGCGCGCTTCTTCATCGTTGACACGTCCGCAAATGAGACGCCACTTTCTTGCGCTGTAAAGAGTTAAGAGAAATCGTTGGCCGGCTCGGCGAATTGCGCAACAGTCGATGGAACGGGCCGAAATGGGAGAAAAGGAGAAGAGGACGCGACAGTGGACGAAGAGCGAGAGAGAGAGAGAGAGAGAGAGAGAGAGAGCGCAGCAGCAGCCGCCCGTAGCGTATGCGGTCGAGGGGCTGTGAAACGTTTCCCGATCGATTTGCAGCAATGAATACAGCGGTGGGTTGGCCGAGTGGTTTATTGAACGATTCCGCGAACGGGTACGAAGCGCGATCGGTACGCGGCTCGCACGTGCGTGTACATGCGTGCGTGGAAAACGATGACACGAGGGACGGGGCGAAACGGGGCCCCGGGACTCTGGGCCACTACGATCGCTGCGTAAATAGAGACAGAACGAGAGGTACGGAGAGGAGAGAGGGGCAGACGACCAGCTCGTGACTCCACTGTCAGGATCAACAAATCCTCCCGCCGTGGACGCGGAACAAATGCACGCGAGTTGTTGATCGCGTACGATCCAGCCGAGCTATTTATACCGGGGCTAGTCGACGCTCTCGAGACTCGTCCGAGGGAGTAGATCGAATGGAGATCGATGGGCTCGCTTTTCACAAGTGCAGCGCAACTGGAACTATGTCGCGCAGTTCGACTATCAAAGATAAACACAAAATCGGAGTAGTCGACGAAAAGAAGGATGCAGGGTTCCGCGAACCAATCAACGGTGTCCCATGAGTAAAGGAAATAGCCACGTAGGGACACAAACCTCCCCTGGAACTTGCTTGAAATATTCATCCCCCTCGCTATTGTTACCCGAGATACGTCAGTGGAGGCCCCGAGGTGTTCCCGAGCCCGCCACTTGCACTCCCAAACGAACGTATTCTTAGCCTTTGGCCATTGAAAGGAAGCCGAGGGACGTTCAGCTGTCAACTGCGTAATTACTTTCTGAGAATGGCGCCCCCGCTCGATAATCCTTCTACGTGGAAGTAATCAGCTCTAATGCGACCCCGGATCTTCGAGCACGTCCGAGAGGCATCGAGGGTGCACCATGCTTCTCGCTTAAGTACCCGACATTTTTCTCAGACCTCCGATATCGACTCGAAATCGGACGTGCAGCGGAGGGGAAGCATCGTTATAAATGGCTGCGGAGTTTTCTCGACGCGCGCGTAAGTTCGTCCGTTTTACTCGTCCGGAGGCCGTGCAGCAGTAGCCGGCAACTGCAGCAGCCTTTTACCCGGGGCTCTCCAAGTGCAATCTCGTATTCATGAATTCCTTGTACACAGCCCCTCTGCCTTCCTCCGTCTCCGCCTTCTTTCTCCGCCCGCGCTCCTTCCCTCGCCCCTCTCCCCTTTCTTCTCCTCTGTTGCCCTTCCGCCACTCTAACAACCCCATACGCGTCGATCCGCAGTCTGGGGACCAAGAAAATCGTTCGGTGCTCTTGCACTCTAGGTAGCTGAAAAAGACAGGCTTCCGCTCGAAATGCGCCATTTCGAGGATTCGCTTCTCAGCTGTTTCTTATCGTGCTGAATTATCGAGAGCAAGGCGTAACCCCTTTCCTCGTCCTTTCGGTGCATCGGTATCAAGTTGCGGGATGCGAGAGGCCCTCGCTGAGAACCGCTGCGCGTTTATCTCGACGCGATGCTGCAAGTCTAGGCCACTCAGGATTCGCGACCGTAACAATAATTCCGTTGTTTAGCCCTCCATTGAGTGTCCCTATCGCGATCTCCTCCGCGTTCCACCTTCCTCCGCGCGGTGCATCGATGCCAGCGCGGAAATGTGGCCGCGCGGTGAGATCCTGAAATTGGAGACCGTAAATCGACGGAGGAAAGTCGGAATTTAAATAGATTTCGATGTAGCTTTCGGGAAAGAGGCTGAACGGAACGCGGAAAGCTCTCCCAGCATCCCAAGCGCAGCGAACGTTTTTCCGCGAAGGATGGTACCGATAAGTTCGATCGCCAAGTCGTGTAGCTGCTCGAGCATTCACCTAGGGCAGCTCTAGTACGATAAGTGAGCTTCCTCTCTCTCTCTCTCTCTCTCTCTCCCGACTCTCCAAGTGTTTCTTGCGGTCGCCGGTATCTAGCGAGTCCCGGGGAAACACCGTCACGCGTCGATCGAAAAACCCAGCCTCCTTCCTCGCGAAACCGCGGCAACCAGAGCCCGGAGCAATCCAGCGGATAACAAAATCCGTAATGGGAGTCCTTAATTATCGCGGCCCGGATAACAAGTGTTCGTGTATCGATTCGAAAAACGCTGAGGGTATTTCATCGACGAGGGAAGGGCTCGTTAGATCTCATCCTCGGCAACCATTGACTCTGGCCTTCAAGGGTCTAGCCGAGTAAGCGTAGGGAAAACGGCCCCAACACCAATTTTAGTATTTATGTATGCCAAATAATGCTCTTTGCCTAAAAAAGCACTGAGAGAAATTGCACTTGATAACAACCCCAACTTTACTATTTTTTTTCTCAACAACTACTTAGTTAAAATGTTAAACTTTTTAACTCTACATATATTTTTACCAAATTGCCGATCAATCATTGAGGGTGGAAATAAAGGAATTAATTTCTGTGGGGTAAAATTGGTGCTGTGGTCGTTTTCCCCGTTTTAGGTGGTTATAAACATTTACTTAAAAAATAATCTCCAGTTTTCCTTTCTTTTTACAAAGCTCTCGATTTACTCGAGTCGTGGTTAAGTTAATTTCCTTTCTCCTTTTTCTTTGGAGGGTGCCAGCGCCCTTGGCCCCCGTCTGGGTGTGCCACTGCCAGAGTCACGTGTAAAATTAATTAGCCGCTTTGATCTCTCTGCTTCCCTCCACGTTTTCGCCACTTCTCCGCCCGGACGATTTTCGAGCGTATCCTGACGCGGAGGAAAATGAACGCGAGCGCGGATGGTCCCGCGTGACACGTAATCGATACTATTAATTAGCAAGCCTGCGTTAGTCGCGTCGGAAAGGGAATAAATAGAAGAGCGTGTCCCCCATCGGGGTCACAGGCCTCGATGTCGGTTCGTTAAAGCGTCGCGGAAACGAGTGCCGTCGAGTTGTGTACTTTTCCAGGCTCTTATCGATAGTGGGACAGCGAATGAAGCCGGTTCGCGCCACGGGGTCGCTTCTGTCCGGCGCCCGAAACGGAGGGCGAGTGGGTGGCGGTTTTCAGGCAGTTACCCGGCCGGAAAACGGCTCGAGTGCCACTTTCCCTGAAAGCGCACTCGTCGACCTGGCGACACGAGCGCGTCTTCGTCTGCTTCCAACCGTTTGCGACTCGCGACGCTACGGAAAATGAGAAAATCGGGTTTCGCTAGTCGAAGGAGCTGTAGAAACAACGGGCAATTTTCGAGCCGTTTAAAATCAGTTTCGTTTGGTAGCCGACAGGAATTCCGCGACAAAATGCTGCGAATCGACTGGCAATATCCGGTAATTTGCAGGCAGGGAGTCGCCTTGTCGCGTGGCGACGCGCGCTGCAGTTCATCGATGTAATTTCCAGCTCGATTAGCGAACGCCTCGATTTCGCGGGCAGAAGGTAGACGGGAACGAAGCTGCCGATTGGCTTCGACGAAGTAGCTAACCTGGCTTGATTAAAATCGACGAGGGGGTGGACTCCATTTCCGGAATTTCGCCGGGCTACTGGGGGATCTGTCCTTGAGCATTTCGCATCGTTCGATGGTACAGAATGTTTCTCAATCGCGGGTAGGAATTTCTGCTTTATAATGCTTTAGAGCTCTGGGAATGGATATTCGAAGAGTATTCTTGTTAGAGATCGATAAGTAGCTCTTGTTACAGGTAACTCGTCGTCGAATTCGCTGTTCGTGGATCGATCGCCACGCGACGACGGTCGCCGATCGATCCGCCCCGGGATTGATTGGCAATTAACGAGGGAGCCGATCGATTCCACGATCCAGAAGATTGAGTTACCCGGGGGAACTGGATTCGCGAGGAGAACGACCCGCCGCGAAGATTCGATATTACCTTAATCGGACTTGAAATTGCGCGGCCACAAGGTAAGGGGTTGCGAGATGGATTGGCTCGCTACGAAACGGACGAATCGGTTGGTTCCGCTACGCTCCGTCCCCGGCGTCCGCGTGGAAGCCAATTAAGCGTCGATCGATGGATTCACGGCAGGATGAGCGATTCGTCAACGAAGAGGTGAACGCTGACGCGTGGAACGTCGCCCCGCGGAAGCAAGCCTCCGTGTTAAGCGATAACGAAGTAACGCGACGAATCGCGGCAATTAGCCTCGAGGATAATTAACGGTGATTAGTCACCGTGGCGGCGATAACACGTCCGCGGATCGAAAGTCGCGCGTCGTCCGCCGGGATTATTCTCCTCGTTATTCCTCGTCGCGCTCGCGACGGTGGATCGAGAGTGGGTCACGGAAAACCGTTTAGAGGTGTGAAATTCAATTTCCTCGCGGGAACACGGGGCGCACAAAGCTCTGGCTCGAAAGGAACGCCTCTCTCACGAGCCTCGGCCGAGACCCCTAGAGACTTCTATTTATAAACCGGACCCATTATTACCCCATCGGGGACATAGAAATTAACGCGAGAAATTAACCTCGGTCGCGGCGAGCCGTGAGGAAGTCGATGATAGATGAAACGTGGTTAGAAGCCGGACGAGAGGCGAATAAGGACGAAAAAAGTCCGTGACTTATAGTCCTCTGTATATTAAGGGGGGAAGGCAGACACGGAGAAAGGAGGAAAAGGGAGAGAGTATCTTCTGTTCTTCAATATTAAACCATCGGCGATCTTTTAAGAGTTGACAGAGTCCGCCGTTTATTGTCGATGTATGTATCGAAGGATCGAAGGTGGCAGTCGTTGTTCCGCGCGATGGAAACGTCTCAATTCAGTTTTACGTCACACCCTCGGCCCTCCTTAGTGGCCGTTTTTGCGCGATTAAGGAAATCAGCGGCGGTTTTTTCGCGCGGCGATTCGCCGGAAGGAGGACTCGGGTAATCGTGGGTAAACGTAGCGACCAGGACTCTTGGAAACCGGATGACAAAGGCGGAACCAGTTCTAATAACCTGTCTCGGTACGGACAAAAAGCGACGACCAACTTAAGAATCGATAGAGCTTCTAAAGGACTCTCCTTTGCTCCGTCGATGATCGATCTTCTTGGGAGAATAGATTCTCTTTTTCCTCTTCCATCAAATCCTTGTAATAATCATAACAATAATAATAATAATAATAATAATAATAATAATAATAATAAAACGTCTTTATTCCACCATTTACAATACAAACGGATAACATTAGAAAAGGAGAAAGAACGACGAAGACAGGAAAAAAGAATGAGAATGAGAATGAGAATGAGAAGGGGGATAGAGTGTAGAAATACAAACGTTATGGGGTCATTCCACGCGAAGTCGGACACTTTTCGGAGTAACATTTCGGATTTTGGTGCAACTTGGATATGTTGTAGTCTTTAGGGGTATATATACATATCTCAAAGGATTTTTCGAAATGTCAAAAATTGTGGACAGCTCTTTGAAATATAGTGTTTACTATTTTTCCAAAAATTATAACTCTGGAACTAACAAACTGATAAAAATGACCTTTCGGGTGCTTACAGTGGAGATATAAGAGTACCTAATAAAAATTATTTCACTTAATAAAAACGAATATTTGACCATTTATTTAGCAATTGTTCTTAACAAATGCAATTTTATAATTGAAGGCACCTTTTTAAAAATTTGGAAAAAATAGGAAGATAAAGCTCAGTTTTTCCTCTTTACGGACACGTTTCGAAAGGCGTGGACGTTTTAAAATTGGCCAAATGAAAATTAATTGAATGTAACGCTGCGTCAAATCACACCGGCTCGACTGGTCGCTCGGGCCGTGCGGTACTCGCAGCGGCCAAGCGGCTATACCTGCTACTTTTATATAGGGTATTAATGAGGACCGCTGCAAGGTTTAATACCGTTAATAGTTACTGGAAACACACTCTCTGTCGATGGCACTTATTGTTTGAAACATTTAAGTTGCCACTGTTCAATGGAAACCACGAGAAGGTGGTGAGTATTCTTCCATCGGGAGAGGATGGGATGTGATGGGATTATGTTAAAGGATAATAATTATTTTTTCGTATTTTTGAGCGTCTTTTGTTGTTTTAGACTTTAGCTTTTAAATAAGACACTGTATCCGTTGGTATAAATGAATGAAAGTTTCGCGTTCCAGAAATTGTTTTTGCAATCTATTGAGCAATAGAACAATATCAAAAACATTCACGATTATTACTAGAGAGACGTGGATTTGCAAAAACAATTTCTGGAACGCGAAACTTTCATTCATTTATACCAACGGATACAGTGTCTCATTTAAAAGCGAAAGTCTATTCATACAGTGACAAATCAAAAGTTGTAGCAATTATCAAATAAGTAATTACATAACCGGTCATTTATTCCAAAAGACGCTCAAAAATACGATAAAATATTTATCCTTTAACATAATCCCATCACATCCCATCCTCTCCCGATGGAAGAATACTCACCACCTTCTCGTGCTTTCCATTAAACAATGGCAACTTAAATGTTTCAAACAATAAGTGCCATCGACAGAGAGTGAGTTTCCAGTAACTATTAACGGTATTAAACCTTGCAGCGGTCCTCATTAATACCCTATATAAAAGTAGCAGGTATAGCCGCTTGGCCGCTGCGAGTACCGCACGGCCCGAGCGACCAGTCGAGCCGGTGTGATTTGACGCAGCGTTACATTCAATTAATTTTCATTTGGCCAATTTTAAAACGTCCACGCCTTTCGAAACGTGTCCGTAAAGAGGAAAAACTGGGCTTTATCTTCCTATTATTTCCAAATTTTTAAAAAGGTGCCTTCAACTATAAAATTGCATTTGTTAAGAACAATTGCTAAATAAATGGTCAAATATTCGTTTTTATTAAGTGAAATAATTTTTATTGGGTACTCTTATATCTCCACTGTAAGCACCCGAAAGGTCATTTTTATCAGTTTGTTAGTTCAACAGTTACAATTTTTGGAAAAAAAAAGTAAACACTATATTTCAAAGAGCTGTAACATCCACAATTTTTGACATTTTGAAAAATCCTTCGAGATACGTTTATATACCCCTAAAGAATACAACATATCCAAGTTGCACAAAAATTCGGAATGTTACTCCGAAAAGTTTCCGACTTCGCGTGGAATGACCCTATGGGGACTAAATAGTTGATCACGTCGATCTGCGCCTAAGTAGTTTATGTGCGGATGGTTGAGTACACAAACTTTGGTGGCACATTTGAAAGAAGGTAGAGTAGGAAGTGAGCAGGTGGCACCGGGAAGGAGATTATAGAAATGAGGTGCAACATATGAAAAGGAACCGGAGAGTTTAGCAGTATGGAAGTTAGGAATGGAAAGACGATGTTCACTTCTCGTCTGGCTGGAGTTGGAAGAACGGAATTCGACGTTACGATGGATTAGGTGACGGAAGTAGATTTTATAGACTAGACAACAGAAACGAAGGTGCCATTTTTGGAACATGCTTAGCCAGCCTGTTTCAACAAGTAACGGAGTAATGTGATCGCACTCACGCGTAATAAAAGGATAACGAAGAATCGTCTCCGCGACTCTCTTTAATTCGCCCCGACTCTGGGACACTAAACCATGTCCGTTTTACCTGAGATAGGGGATGCAAATTCGCTAATGATGCACCGAATTCACTGTTCGCGCGGTTCCTTTCATCCCACCGCGAAGAAACCACCCACCGCCATTTATTCCCAGCAAGATTCTGCGTTTTCGCTTTCATCGCTGGCATGGAAAATTTTAAAACAATCGTGGTGGCGCGAGGGAAACATAGGGTGACCTGTCCAGTGAATGAACACTTAAGCTGCATGTCTGTTAAAATTAGTATTCAACAGTCGTTATTTAATTCCTTGAATGTTATTTCTGCAAGCAAGCTGTTTTATTACGAAAGTCAGACATCCCGGAACATCCAGTGAATGAACGGGATAATAAGAGAGATTAGGTTTCCAATGTATTTAGACGATTTTTTGTGTAAATAATTTTTTATTCTCTAATTGCAATAATATCATTGATTTGATACTTTACTAGTCTTATAAGATCATAATCATGCATAGCTGAAATTTATTTTCTGGGGTGGATTAACTTAATCTTCACACTGGCGGCGAAAGTGTCAAGAGAAAAAAAGACAGGTTAACGGCCGTGGGGTCAACTGTTGAATAAACGGAATTAATGCCGTGTAAGTTAGAAGTAAAAAGAAAAACGCCTTTGCGAGACGTCTGTGGGTGTCCACTCTAAATTTCGGTGTAAGTTCCAACGTGAAATGCGCGCGATAGGCGTTAATTTTTCGTATTACATAAGCAACGTTCATTCAGTGGGGGGTGTTGATTCACTGGACAGGTCACCCTACGTGGCCGAAAGAAAGTCCCCGAGACGAATGTGGAAACCGGAACTGGCCAGGAACTGTGGGGACCTCAGGGCGAAAGTAAAACGCTCCGAAGAGGGCCC
Source organism: Andrena hattorfiana (assembly GCA_944738655.2). Lineage (NCBI taxonomy): Eukaryota > Metazoa > Arthropoda > Insecta > Hymenoptera > Andrenidae > Andrena > Andrena hattorfiana. The sequence goes on along the minus strand of OX122892.1, from coordinate 29,845,147 downwards.
CGAGGGCGTTTCCAAGCTGGATAATCCCGATGCCGCGGAAACCCATAATTCCTGTAATAAGGTCATTATCGTGTGACCCGGGACTGGACGGGCCGGGACCGAGGCACGAATCCACCAACACACGCTCCTTGCCGGTTTCTTCGCCTGCATAAATACAGATTTCCATTTATACCTCGCCGTCTGCATTATATCGCGCGTGCGTGTGCAAGTGTTACACCAACTCGCGGCTGATACCGCGGACAGTGGCGTAACGCTCGAATCCGGGTCACACCTTCCAGAGGAGGAGCACGCGGAGCGGATCGAAAATTAGGCTGCAGGATTTCCCGGGGGAAGCGTTTGAGTGACTGTGTACCTAGTCTGCAAGATATGACCAGAAAACGAGGTTCGCGTTGCAAGTTCAGCTGTGACGGAGTTCGAATTATGGGATTCGTTGGTAATGGCAGTCCCGATGGGCGACGAAGAGGCGAGGGGGGTGTTCGGGAAATTCGTTTCGAAACGGCAAACACCGGCTTAGATCAACAGATAAAGCAAACACTATCGAGCCGTGCGACGAGCGCGTGGCAGATTCACACGCTCGACAAACTGTTGTGACGACGGGCCCAGGTGGCACAATTGGGGTTGCCACCCGGTTGTTACCCTATCGTCATTCAAATTTCCACTTTCTGCTGGAATTTTACTACCGCGACACTCGCTGGACTTTGTAAGAAGATCGAGGAACTTCATCATCGCCTCCAGATTACTCGATCGAGTTCCTAGCCCCTTCCCTCCCTTCAGATCGGTTTGTTCCGATGGTTACGCCACTGCGAGTGGAAGAGGACGACGGTGTATAAATGTCTAGACGCACACAGGCTCGTGAGCATCGGTACACGCGAGAGAAGCCCGGCATAGCATCGACTGTCCATAGCCACCTAAGCAGATTCTGTCCCCAAGGTACGAACGGCGAGGATTCGTGGCGTTCAATTTGCATTCTAAAGTCCTGGCGATGCAGAAAGAAGAGAGGAGCCCCTCGGCCTCTATCCTCCGCTCCTCTCGGCGTTGGCGCACGCCGGACACCGGATCTCCTTGCCCTTTCTTCGTCTCGCCGTCGCTCGCCACCGTTTGTCCCTTTATCACTCGCGCGGGGTGGGCAAACGGGTTGCTGAGGAACTTTAGGGGCCGCTGTTGGCCAACGTAACTGAACAAATCTCGCTACCCGTAGATAAACTGCTGTTAGGCTTCGCTTAAACCGCTGAGAGTCCCCTGCAGACGGACAATCATCCATGGACGATAAGTCGCCCGCCCGATACCTGTTGAGCAGACACACACCGGCTACGCTCTGCGCGGGCTCGGTTACGTTGTACAAATTGCCGAGATATCGCAGAAAAACGGAAAGGAAATCGATTGTTACGCGAGGCACGCGTAATTGGGAGTGGATCCCTTCGGCGGGAGGGGGAGAGCAAAGTAGAGGTGTACCGCGTCCTTCCTGCCACGCTCCTCCTTTTTCGAGTGGCTCCGCGATTATCCATCCGTAGAATGAGTTACACCGATTGACCGTCATTTTCCGCGCAATTTGTAGCCAGTTGCTGGATGCCCGAGCGTCACGGTTGTTCGGCCGCCAGCGGAGCAGAGGGCGGGCACGGAGAACGAGACGGAAAAGAGTGGTCGTTACTGATTCTTTATTAAATGTCCGCGGGAGAGTTCGCCGATAGGTTGCATCTACGTGACAGGCGAGGCGAATGTGACATCAGGCCGGTTACTGATAAAGCCTTCGAGTTAGTTGCATCAGCGGATTCCTGAAAATCGACACGGGCCACGCCGGTTTTGAATAAAACATTCGCCACGGGAACGTGTCCCGCGATCGCGACGCAATCGGTGGCGCAATTCCACGCGGCTGCATTCTGCGCGAACACGCGGCCGGGGATAATTTCCGAACTCGCTTTCATTGCCAGCGCGCGTGCTCCTGAAACGCAAGTCGCGCGTAACACGGGCTGCTGCCGTGGTAATAACTTCATCGCGGCCCTCCTCTCGGCCTTTAGAAAAGGGCGAGGAGACCATATATCGAGGCACTGGAAAATATTGACACAATTCGAAGCTGCTCGTTTTCAGAGAGATTAACAGAAAGCCAATCTTATCTGCCCCCGTCGCTTAATTCGCGTGTAAATTCAGTGATAAGGAAGACGAAGCGAACAACACCTCTGGTGATAAGAAAGAGTCTTGAAAATTACGTTCTCTGGAAAACACTCGTCCAAGGACACTCTATCTGTTTGAGTGATCTATGAGTTGTCCCCAAAATCATTCACAGACGATCGAGCTCGATCGAGGAACAAAGGGTCCCAGTAGGGGAGACTTGCCAATATCGTAGTCACCTAAATCATAGCTTATCAATTTCTCAGTAATTAATGAATATACACATCTGATGATAAAAGTATCAAATAAATGCGAAATGAGAAATAGAACCAAAACCTTTCGTCCTTACACCCCATAAACATTTTAAAAAAAATCAGGTATGATTCATGTACCTAAGTTTTTACCAGTTTATTTTAGCTGATAATAATCAAACAATGCACTTTTAATCCGCATTTTTCTATTTTTCTAAAAGCGGGTTTAATGTAGAATATTTTACATTCATTTTAAGTACATATTACATTGATTATAAAGTTTAAATTGATATTTATAAATAAATTGATCATGTTTCCTAAATCGTACCAGTAGGATTTGACAACACGTATGTTATATAGGTTATGTACATATATCATATACATAGGTTATTGCGGCCTGTGTGTGATCCATATACATTTGTATATGTAACTATATAATAATCATTACTGTACGTTGAATATTGTCTTCTTTATTTGTTATTGATACTATTTTTTCGTGGAGGTACGATTTAGGAGACCGGTTGCCTAAATCGTACCTTTTACAGTATGGGACAAAAAGATTAATAACAAATTAATTTGTTCTGAACAAAAGGCTAAGCATATAATGGTAGGTGCCTAAAAGATCAAGCTACAATATCCAATAGTCATTTGCGTTCAAATTAGTACCAAATATGAAATATAACGTAAAATGTCTTAAGTGGTACGATGTAGGCAACCCTCCCCTACCTAATAAGTTTTTATTTCTACTTTTGGCGAAAAGATATTTTATAATAAAAATATTAATATTAATATTTCTATTTTTATTTATTTGCAATGAATTGCTCATTTGTTATCAAATTTGCATGAAACGTGCACTAAATGACGCAGAATTTTTTTTTCGTATACCTATTACACGTTATAACTCAAAAACTGCATAAAAAGAAACCTCCACCTAAATCATACCTCATCAATTTCTCAGTAATTAATGAATATACACATCTGATGATAAAAGTATCAAGTAAATGCGAAATTAGAAATAGAACCAAAACCTTTCGTGCTTACACCTCATAAACATTTAAAAAAAATCAGGTATGATTCATGTACCTAAGTTTTTACCAGTTTATTTTAGTTGATAATAATCAAACAATGCAATTTTAATCCGTATTTTTCTATTTTTCTAAAAGAGGGTTTATTGTAGAAAAATTTACTTTCATTTTATGTACATATTAGATTCATTATGAAGTTTACATTGATCATATTTCCTAAATCGTACCTTTTACAGTATGTCCCAAACAGGTTAATAACAAATTAAATTGTTCTGAACAAGAGGTTAAATATATAATAATAGGTGCCTAAAACATCGGTCTACAATATCCAAAGTCACTTGCGGTAGCATATCAGCAACCCTCCCCTGTGCTTCTCGCGACTCTCGCGCGGCCAAATATCCAAGGAGCTGCCGTTAAACGACCGAGCAACTGTTTTCTTTATTTCTCCAGCGTGCCCGGGCGATTTCATTTCGTATTCCACCCATCCCTCCCTCGCGGCTTGTCGCGTACATCCAAGCTTTATGGCTCGTATTTCCTCTTTAACGCCGATGCTGGTCGAACCACGGCTGATCCCACTCGCCTTTGTCCTCTCCCTCAGCCGCTCTGCCCCTCTCACCTTCTATCCTCCACGACGCTCGTCCCAAGGTGCACGCTCGCCCTCCCCCGGAGCATCCGCTCGGACGTTTCGCGCGTTTTCGTGTCCTGTTGTCCGCGGGAACAGTCACGTTTTATGCATTCCCCTGGATTTCGTAATCTCGGGACACGGCAGCTCGCGTTTACGGGCCCCGGATGGTTTCGTAACCGTCGTCGCATCCACGCTCGCTGATTCTTTCTTCCTCGTTTACGACGCGATGGCCCCGCTCGTCTTCACGTGCCCGAACCGGTCGCGGTTCTATTCGTCGCCAATGGACCCTCCGGTTCCCGGAACTCTCTAATTGACGGACGTTGCCAGCGAAATTTGCAGATTTGTCCTAGCAATTTGTAGGGTCCTCCCAGAGGCGTTAATTAGGCGAGTCGCGTGGCTGGTGAGGTAAAAATACTCGAGGGTGTCGACCCTGGGGCGCGGAGGGACAAAGCTTGCTCGAGGAAAAGGGAAACTGTGACGAGGAGGAGGAAACGCCTGCGATTACTTGCCACCGAAGGCGAATACTACTATTCGACATACTACTATACCTACTACATCGATCTTTGATCCGTCGCGTGTAGGAGCTCCTTGAATTCAGCCGATATCCACGGCGATCGTCTCGTCGACGGAGGTGCCCGCGTCGGGGCTAAGAAAAACACGTTTGGTGGTCCGTTGCGAAGGTTAAAACCGTAACGCTTCTATCTGGTCCGCGCGGACGCAACACGAGAGACGCCGTTCGAGCTTAACATCGGCAAGGCCCCTTGCCAGACCGCAATTACATCCCATAAAGCACGATTGAGACACGGTTCGACCATTATTCTCCCATACAGGGCCGTACGAAAGGCTCCTTCGCCGTTTAACGCGACCCCATACGCGCTCGCCGCTTTCGGAGTTTATACGTGCACGGATCCTCGGACGAAAGCAGGAAAGAAGGCTCGAAGGAGACCTCCACGTCTTAGCAATGCAGACGACATCGTTGCAGTAATATCATCTTGCATTGAGCCATTGAAAATGGCACCCTTTAAAGTAAAACGTGCCAGCAGCCCTCAGCTCGAAATCCAAGGCAGAAGGAACGCCAATGGAAATTCCTGCAGCATCCCGATCCTCGAAAAGCAAAGGTGCTCCTCTCGGAGGAGACACCGGCGTCCATTTGTAGCTCGCGGGCGAATTACGTGCGTGCGCACGGATGCAAATCGCGACCGTGGTCGACCATGCTCGCATCCCATTTCCCTAATCCCAGCCGTGCCGGTGACGCGTTCATGCATATATGCATTTTTCCAGCGGGCCCTGGAGCGTCGCTCGCGGCCGAAAGCGATGGGAAACTTCTAATTCGGTCGGCGGATCCGTCTGCCAAATTGGGCGAGGAGGAGCGCGCGCAGAGGGTGCGCGACGGGGGACCGATCGGAGGAGAGAGAGAGAAAAAAAAAAGAACGGGCAACGAAACTTGGCGAGACCGACTTTCACTCCAAAGACGTAGCTTACGATCTTCTGCGGACGCTCTCCCGTGGCTGCGTATTTGTTGATATTCGAGGGACAGGGGGACGACGATTGCGCAATTGGTTCATTGAGTAACCGTGCAAGATAAATTGCCCGAGAGTATTCTGCCTTGCCTACGCTGGATTTTCTGCTCGCGCGAGCCGATAGAGAGAGGTCAGTCGTACAACAGGCGTTCGGAGGAGCTCTCGAGAAGAAATCAATGCTGTCCCCATAAGTTAGCAGAGGGAACAATGCAATTAAGAGGATCACCGCGGTATAATTAGATTTATAAGGCGGAGAGTGGAACGTCGGTGTTCGTTTGATAGATGTGGCCGGCGCGCACAGACACGACCCAGCGTTTCCTTTCCGTCCGCTCCGCGGCGACTCGACCTCCCTGTCCGCTTAATCGACGAAACTCGAGGCACGTTTCGCCATCGCGGCGATTACGCGGCTTCTCAAGACTTTACGAAGCAATTACCGTCGCGCTAATTAGAGCCGGAGCGTCGGTTTCGGTGCACCGTTCCATTTTTGCCTACGTCGCGTCGTACGGGGCCGTAATTGCGGTTACAATTACCATCGGGAGCGTTCCGTCCGCCCGCGACATTTCCATAAGCCCGACTTTCTTCGGTCCGTTTCCTCTCCGCTCGAGACGCCCTTCGCACGGAGAAGGAAGATTAACCGGGCGAACGGAATTCAAGCGAGCGGACGTACGATTCATTTTCGCCGGGGCGGACGATAAAACGCGAGGGATCGAAAAAGGAAGGGTGGGAGGGAGTGATTTAGGGGAGAGGATTTGGAGAGCCAGCGGGTGGATTTCCAGCGATTTATTAGTCCCAACCGCCGCGCAGTGGCCTGCGACGTGGCGCGTATTGATTCGGACCGTTTCGATTAGCCTCGTAATTAGTCGACGTGCACGTTGACCGAGCACGACTCGAGTTGATCGAAGAAATTACTTGGGCTCCGCTCGGGTGGATCGCGTCTTCCAGCGGGATTAAAGGGAGAGGGACGAAAGGGATGGAAGGATTTAAGGCACGTCGTTAAATGTCCCAGGCAAGATCAACATTTGCCTTTATTCCTCCAGCGACGCGAAAAAAGGCTCCTCGTTTGTTTTTTCGTCTGCTTCCGCTATGACTACTCCGAGAAATCCTTTTTTCCACCACGGACAATTCGTCGTCCCTCGCGTGGGTCCAGCTTGTTTACACGGGCCCTAGAATCGAGCGAGGGCTCGCTAACGAAGACGAAATTCAACGAACGTCCAGCCAAGCTGCTCTCGTCACCGTTTTTTCCTCCTTCTCTCTTTCACCGCTGCCCGGAGGCCACTAACGATCGCGAGCAGCTCGGAGCTGGAGGAAACCGTGCCGACGAGCCTTTGGTCGTCGTCTCGTGCCTGAACCAGGTCGATTTCACCGATAATCCTCCGCAAAAATGGCACGCGCCGCGCTGGCATCGTGCCACGGGGGTGTCGTCTTATTTAACGGGATTCTCTCGCCGTTAAACATCGCCACGATAAAATTGTCACTCTTTTTCGAAGCCTTTGTACGCTCTGCAGACTTTCGATACGCCTTTACACGGTAGTATTCCGTGTCACCAGCTTCAAAGGGACACGGGCACAAGTGTTAATCAATAGCACATGCTTTAATTGCTGGGGCGACGTGAAATTGATTAAAGGCACCCGAACGAATGAGAATTCACGAGGGGTACACCACGCTGGGCACGCGAGGATCCGCGTCTCGTCATCCGAGGAGAGGATCGCCCGCTTTGTCCCTCTGTATCCCCGGCTCTTCCTCCCTTTCGGTGGCTTTTTTCAAGGCTGATTCCCAGCCACACCCCCGGTGCTGCATCAGAGACATTTTAAACGGGGACCAGACGCTCGCGCACCTCGGTACTTTGGTCCGAGGCCTTTAATTTGGCACGTGTTCCACTCTTGGCTATTGTTGCCGTGATTGTTGGGTGGATCTTGCGCCCCCTCACCCTCGCGCCCTCCCTGGCCCGGCGGTCCGCGTGCCCCTTCCTTCGTCGGCCCTTTTTGCGGTAAACGTAGCGTATGGTGTGGTAATGCTCTCTCTCTCTCTCTCTCTCTCTCTCTCTCTCTCTCTCTCTCTCTCTCTCTCTCTCTCTCTCTCTCTCTCTTTCTCTCTTTCTCTCTGACTGTGCGTATGTACCGTGGTCGGCACGTGTTCAGTTTCTCCGTGGCCGTTTTTCGCGCCGCGGGCGACTTTCCGTCGGAGCGAAACGTTTCCGACAAGCTGAACGCGTTCCTCCGCCTGATCCTCTGACGTGCGCGAGGCTGCGGCCTTCGAGACCTCGGGACCATTGAAACTATTGAAAGTTTCGGGAAGATTATGTACTTCTTAGTATCCAAGTTTTGATTTGTGATTATATACCGATTTCATGTCGATCGAATTGATTTGATTTGTGGTTATAGGCTGATTGCAAGTCGTTTGGATGTGTGGTTATATTTATTGTTGACTGGGTAATTTTTCCACCCCCTCGGGGTTTTTTCCTACGCACGCCTGCAAAGTTTCAAGACAATTGGATTGGTGGAAGTGGGTTAAATAGGTGTTCCGTTTTACTCCACGCAAAAATGTTTCGCTTTGCTCCACATGCGGTAATTTAGTAAACATTTGATATTTACACTTGACCGTGAAGTAAAGAACTGGGTAAAACGTCAAAATGTAGCGTAAAGGCTATCCAAGTGACGAACAGTGGTCGAAACTATGTACAGCACAATACTATCAAAACTTCGATATCGGAAATTTTTCCAACACTGTTAAACGAAAACTAACGTGTGCAGGGGTCTATGGTCTGTCACGAAATGCTGTGAGGACCGTTTCGTTCCATATCACGTGATACCAAATCATTCGCAGCTCTTTATCTAAGAGAAACATTGATGATCCTCTTGTCGTGAACCCGGGATAAAACAAATTCAAACACTTAGGGTGACCTGTCCAGTGAATGAACACCCCCCACTGAATGAACGTTGCTTATGTAATACGAAAAATTAACGCCTATCGCGCGCATTTCACGTTGGAACTTACACCGAAATTTAGAGTGGACACCCACAGACGTCTCGCAAAGGCGTTTTTCTTTTTACTTCTAACTTACACGGCATTAATTCCGTTTATTCAACAGTTGACCCCACGGCCGTTCATTCACTGACAAACGCGGACATTTCTTACTTTACCAATGAATGAACAACTTAACCTGTCTTTTTTTCTCTTGACACTTTCGCCGCCAGTGTGAAGATTAAGTTAATCCACCCCAGAAAATAAATTTCAGCTATGCATGATTATGATCTTATAAGACTAGTAAAGTATCAAATCAATGATATTATTGCAATTAGAGAATAAAAAATTATTTACACAAAAAATCGTCTAAATACATTGGAAACCTAATCTCTGTTATTATCCCGTTCATTCACTGGGGTACCCCTGTTCATTCATTAGAAATTTATGTTCATTCACTGATCATTAGCCCATTTTTTATATAATCCTCTGCCAGACTTTTAATGAAAGTTATAACTATCAAACATTGCTAGAATTGTGTTCCGGGATGTCTGACTTTCGTAATAAAACAGCTTGCTTGCAGAGATAATATTCAGGGAATTAAATAACGACTTTTGAATACTAATTTTAACAGACATGCAGCTTAAGTGTTCATTCACTGGACAGGTCACCCTATATAAAACGAAACACGTCTTTATTATATAGTGTGTTGGAGGAATGTCTTCACAGTACCAAGTATGAAAACTTACTGACGCTAAAGACGTACGCAGGGAAGAACGTGGACAAGTCAAAGAATCGTATTGGTTGTTTTATTGCGAGTGTGTGGGAAATGTAACTGATAAGGGTGGAAGTTGGTGGTCTAGAGAAAGTTCGGTTGAAACGATTTGAAAAAGGGCCTTGGGACCTACGGCTTAATCCGCCTGTTAAGTTACGGACGCTCGAAATAGACTAAGAGTTTTAAGAGAGTGACAAAAACCAGATGTTCTTAAAAGAGAAAGTCGCGAAGCTAGGTATCTAACACTCTTTACCCTACTCTCCCCTATATAGGAACGAGTAGATGGGGGAGCACTTGCGTCAGAGCGGTATCAGTCGAACGCTCTCTCCCGGCGGAGTCGAAGGTATCGCTACACAATATTACGAATGCACGACCCCACGTAGCAGCCAGCTACTTGAACTTGAACCTTCCACGCATCGTTTCACACGCTATCGAAGCGATCACTTGCAAGTGGCCTGGCGATTCCTCCACCTAAGGGCCAAGCTGACACCCGATCGACATCGATCACAGAGCTCCATTCCCCCGATTGGGGCAGCATAGAGCATCGCGAGTGCGTTCCGGGAACGTGACAATCGGGCAGTTTGTCGTCGGGTTCACCCACGTCGTTATGCCCCGCCGTAGTGCGCCCGTCCAAGGGGCCCCAGCCGGATAAATCATCGCGGAAACGTATCGCCGGTCGTCGGTCCGCCGTCCACTCCGGCTGGGAATAATGCGACACAAAGGAAGCGTGCGAGCGGCCGCGGGGGAGCGCGGCGCGTCCCCGCGAGGAGAAACGTACGAGGCCTGTCGCCGGGCAAGATAAAGAGTGGCGTGTACCTATACAAAGAAACCTGCTGGCACGCACCGCGTGAGGAAGAACGATGGCGAAATTCCCCCTGTACAGTCCGTAAATTCCGGGCTTTACTGCCTGTCGCCGGTGAAATCGAAGCATATTATTTCAGCGGAGCGCGCGACGATGATCCTACCGGCTCGTGATGCAACGCGAAGGGAACTTAACCATGGGGAAGGGTGCTGAATGTGCTTTCATTAGCGGGAGAATGTCTGCCGCTCGAGGGGCACGGATCCGTTCAGGAAGGAGCGTCGACGAACGCGGACGAAAGATTTCGTGAATAATTCAGGCAGATAGCGGCGTAGATAACGTTCACTGCCGCCTATATCTCGTATCGGATCCTTGCACCGTCCGCCTGGATTATTCGTGTGGTGCCTGACGCCTCGGAACGATAGGTACTTTAGGAGCTTTAGGTGGACCCACTGCAGAGATGTTTCACTGTACTCGGAGCGGGGCAAGCTTTCGCGAACCAGGGGATTCTGTTTCCTTCGTACGCGTATACACCCCGAGTCTGGCCTTGCATGAAATAGTATCTACCTCTGTGTTTAGTAGAACGGGGGTGGCGGGTCGCTGCTCTGCGGAGGACAGATTCCCTACTAATCCGGTATTCGTGGTGGTTTGCAGGAGCTGAAGGAAAGCTTCAATTACGGGCTGTTCTGTCCGCCCGTGAATGGAAAAGCCGGAAAATTCTTGGACGAGGAACGCCGTCTCGGCGATTACCCCTTCAATGGACCTGTCGGCTACTTGGAGGTAAGATACTGTCTTCCTACTGTTTCTCTTTTTATCGGTCTCCGATTTTGCTTGGGGAGCCGCAGAAAGCTGATTATTCGCGCACTCATCTGTGGATCTCCGCCAGCTTCTCCCGTTCAAAATGCCGACATTTTATACCCACTCCTCCCACGTCGAATCCAATTTAAAGGGTACAATTAAGGAACGATTCAGTCCGCCTCGTGTCAGGCCAGCCGCTAATGGGTTAATCTGAATTTTCATCCCTGACCTCGCGACTATTCCCGGGGACGAGGGTAGTCGCGAGGGAGGGAGGTTGAATGCTGGCCTGAAATAGGGTGCATTGACGCGGTCGAAAAGGTTATTTCAGCTACAAGATTGCTCGGCCTCCATTGACGCTAGCCTGTCATAGAAACCGGGAAAGAAAGCATCGGGAAAGAGGTTTGCTCGGCCACGAAGACCAGCGGTTCTTGAATATCAAGGTGGTTTGCTCGAGAACCGTCGGCTGTTCCGCGTTTTTCACCAGCCTCCCTCGGGTCAAGGAGGGTGCATTTTCCCTAGGGGCCTATTTTTTTCCACCTGCCCAGGAAGCCAACCGTCGCAAAGTTGAAAACACGCGGGCTCGTCCAGCAGGAGAACGATTCCCGCGATAGCCGTAGAAAAACCAGCCCTAGGACGCGATATGAATCGATTCGAACAACGTACGACGGCCGCGCTTCTTTTTCGACCGCGTATGTAATTATCATAAACGATCAGTCATCGGGATGACTAGAGCGTTTCGACGCGTACTCGTGTTCTTCCCAGCGCTCTTGACATTGGAGGGTGAAAAGAAACAGTTTGCCCCGTGGCAAAACACTCCGTCGATCGTCGTGCGACTGACACCAACGCGTTAGAATGCGACCGAAAGGATTTTAATGCTGTCACGGCTGTTCGAACGCTGAAGGAATACCTGTAGCCGATTTGTTGGAATGCGTGCGAGAGGTCTCGGCGTAAAATACCCAGCCGCGGAACGTGCCGGGAGGGAAAATTTCGCACGTCATCGCGGCCGATGCGCGCGGGGCGTGCCTCGTAATCTCGGAGTCGATGCTCCGCGCGGTGACTGTTGAAACGGGGATTCGCGAAAAACAAATAATCCCGGTGGTCGGTTAACGAGATCTGGATCTTGCCCGCGGTTTTCTTGCGTAACCGGATCTAGTTCTGATCTCGGTGCTCGGGTTCCCGCTCCTCTTGATCGTCGTCCCCTTCGCGATCGGTCGCAGCGAGGATTCACTTTCAGGGGGAATCGGGCGAGCCACTCCTTTGGCTACCTTTTAAAGCCTCGTTCACCTCGCACGAGTTACAAATTACGGGCCCGTTCGTCACCCGCGATCGAAAAACTACTCTGACGAATGGCTTCGATCCGGTTCCCTCGCTCGGCTAGCTAACGACGCTGCGGACCGTTCGCTTTTCATTAAAACTCGTAATGAGCCGAGATACCTTGGACTAGGATTGAATCCACGGTTTTCCATCGTAGCTTCATTCGAGAAACGGACATGCAGTAGGGAGAGTTCCCTTAACTTCGAACGACAGTGGCACAGTCAGGATTTAATCTTGGGGGGAGCCGAGTTGGGGGGATAAAAATATTGGTAATGAGAATTCAATAAAATTCATTAAGTGATTATAAACATTTATTTAAAGAATGAACTCTATTTTTTTGTGTTTACAACGCCTCTTCTTTTGGGGAGTGCCAGGGCCCCTCGGCCCCCTCTGGATGTGCCTTTGAATACCAGACATTAGTAGATTAATACCTGTGATATTTGAAACGCTACCGAGCCGATATTCGGCGTAAACCGTAGAAGAAATAGAAAAAGCAACAATTAGGTTTCGACACGTTCCAGTCGCGTGAGCACAGCTAAGGAAGTTGATTAAATATTATTTCTGTATTCTTAATTGAGAACTAAGGGAACTCCTCTACTCAATCTAGTAAATATAGTAAATCGGATACCAAAGATCGTCGGCCTTGGATTTTGAAAGAAAAAAAATTGGCTGGCCTGCCGACCTTGGCCACCGCAGCCAGGATTTTCAGCCCGTCCGTTTCGCGAAATATTTCAACGTCGAGCGGGGAGATGTAGATAAAGCGCGAACGTCCGAAGATGGTACGCGTACGTGTTTTACTTTTTACGGTGGTGCGACCCCAAGTTGCTCGCGCGAGCAATAACGCACGGCGGATAGAGCGAGCGGATAGAAATAAATACGCGGGGTTAGACAGGCCCATAGATCATTGGGGTATTCGGTGCCCCATCGGTATTCGCAACGGCGCTCACCATTTTTCTTTTTCTTCCTTCTCCATCGCGTTCATCGATCGCTCGCTGGATCGCGCGCGCGGGCACGCTCGATCTCGTCACGCGAGATTCACTTTCAGGGACGAGCTGACTCACGTCGCGAGGAGCCTGCCACTTGGACTACCTGCCAGCATCGCTTTCGTCGCGATAGTCACCGGCCACTGCCCCGAAAAATCTAGCCGCGACTATTAATTCGATCCTAGAGGCTAGAGGGTGCAATATTAATTAATTAACTGTCGCTGAGCTTCGGTCATCAATTGTTTATAAACTTCTGTCTTCCTAATTTCAAAATACTCGCTTACATGTGTGCTTTGAAAGAGAGGACGGGCCGGAAGCGGCTGCTGCTGGGAGGTGGAACAATTAATTGGGTCGTAAATATAGATTGTGCGCATAAATAACGGTGCGCATTATTATCGTTGCATTACCATTACGAGCTTCGTGCTAGGATTAACAACGTGCGCGAATAACTACTGCTCGAAACGCGTACTCGTTGCAAGGCCGTTTTGATTCTTCGATTTTAAAACGCACGCTAAACCGCGGCAGGATGAGAAGAGTAATGCTCGTTGGAATAGTGGCTGGTTTTTCTTTTTCGACGGCGGCGGCCAGGAGGAGAGGAGGCTGAAGGGAAAGAAGGGGTTGATATACGCGGCGTGTAGCCGCCGTGGCAGCACCGTATCTCTAATTTGCATTACAACTCGGGTCCCCCTTGATAATCATAATTGCTGCTAACGGTAGTCATTAGCGAGACCGTAGCCGCGATATTGCCTATCCGTCAGTAATCTAACGCTATGAAGCACGACGCCTCCGATAATTACAAAGAAGCTGTAACCACCAGGAAGCGGCAGGGTGAATCCCCATTAAGCCGGGATAATTTTATACTTTGTACGCGGCGGCTTTTCTACGCGAGAACTGTCGTTACGCGACGGGAGGACGAACGGGACGGAGAGGACCGAGGCGACGAGCGGCCTCGAAAAGCCGATCGTCGCCTCTCTGGACTCTTGAAACTCTTTTTACGCTAAACGGTGCGATTCCCTTCGAATTTCGCAGCTCAAGTACAAGAGGCGGGTCTACAAGATGCTGCACCTCGACGAAAAACAGCTGAAGGCGATGCACACCCGGACGAACCTGCGGAGGTTGCTCGAGTACGTGGCCAACAGCCAGGTCGAGAAGATCGCCAAGATGTGCAGCAAGGGCCTGGACCCCAACTTCCATTGCCAGGAGACCGGAGGTACTTACCTACTTTCCTTCGAAGCCACTCCTCGCGCCTCCCCGAAAATAAATTTCGCGAAGATAAAAGCTGCACGAGGAACCGTCCTTAAGGGGGTATACCCGTTTGAACGCTCGGAAAATGTGTACATTTTGTAGATTTTTTTACAAGTCAACGACTTGATAAAGATTTTCCGTTTTTCACAGTTTTGCTTTTATATTAAAATAATACCTAATAATGGTTTGCTTTGTTTGTATTTAATTATTTCAGTTGTGATTCTTAGAGTATTCTCAATATACTTGTACAAATTTGAGAGCTGGAAACTAATTTTAATGACTGAATTTAAACATTTTCTTGATTTGATTAAAAGGTTAGGGAGACTTGATAAGTGAACTTTAAGAGTAAATAACACATTAACTTTCTAAACAATATTTATTATCTTAGTCAATAACATGAAATAAAGGGAATATCATAAGTGGAAAGTAAACTATAACTAACTTGAAAGAATTACTGAAAAAATAAAACCGAAGAATTAAACTCTATGACATAAAACAGCATAATTGCATTCTTAAAAGACATTTCACTTAGATATCATCTGATTCAGATGATGATGAAGAAAAGATTGTCCTTCTCGCTTTCTTTGCCTATTTTTCTGTATAATTAGCCGTTCTATATTTTTTTCTGAGGCTTCTTCACCTGTTCAAACATCCCTCAATGCTCTCTATTTGAAAAAGGTGGAAAACTAAAGTTATCTTAAATATTAAGATCAATCAATAAATAACATTAATAGACCAGAAATTGCTATTTTTACTTAATATATTTTAAATCGTTGAAAATGCAACATTCAGTCGAAAAGGAGGAAGAACAAGGTGTGGGAAATATTTACTTTTTGGCTGCAAATAAGATCGAAGCTTCTAACTATATTATTCTATGCTCCCGAAAGAAAACTGTAACATGCAGTGTTGCGATAATGCAAACATTACCACGATAACGTGACAGCAGACACAAATTACCAATATATTAATTAAAAAACTGATGTGATCATGTATTCCCGATGATTAACTATTCCACTTTTCTCCTATTATGAATTACTTAAAAAAAAAAAGTTTCAATTAAAAAACTATTGTTTTTCGGAAATTATGGATACATATCCGAAACTCTCTCGATTTTAGACAGCTACATGGTGACAAAGGTAAAGTTAGATTTTTCTCAGAGAAAAGTCCACGTTTTTTTTCTTTATAAATAATAAACGGGGAATCGGAATAAAAAAAAGACGTCGTATAGATCGACGTGCAATCTTATTACGGTTCTGCATGCAAAATTGGAAGTGAATTGGTTGAACGTAGCGCGAGTTTTTAGAGCCACCGTAATGAAAAATGTAGTTCCGCTGCGATTGGTCCAGCCGCCGCGCTGCGTCGGCCTTTGCTTCCTGGGTTGTTTCACTCAAATACCTATAACTTCGCCAATTTTCCGCATTTTTACATCGGACTTGTTTTATAATATTTTCAAAACATCGATCTCTGAAAATATGTAAATAAAAAGATCCGGTATTTGACACTTTCAAACGGTTATACCCCCCTAAATTACCGTAACGGTACTTTTGGCGATTTCCTATCCCCTCCCTGCCCCGGTATAAGAATTCGTAAGATTTTGTATCCCAACTCCTTCCTCTTCCTTACGCGATATTTTTTACGTCGCATTTTTTCAGTTATTAAAATTCTTTTAGAGGTTTATATAATTCATTTGCGAAGAAATATCGTTTTTTAGGTTTAAAATATATTACATAAGACGCTACTTGACTCCTTCTCCGTGTTTGTAAGAAAGCGCAAGAAATTCGCGACCCCCGGAAAATGCCTTACGTAATTTAAGAACGACCCCTAAATGGACGTGGGAGAGCGCGAAGAGTAGATCTTGAAAGCCACCCGTTCGGATAACGGGTGTTGAGCAACCGGCTATTTCTCGCTCGGTGAATCCGCGGACTCTTGCTCTGTCGCCTCGGGATAACACGCTGACCTTGAGTCAACAGCTATCAGGCCCGATCTGCGCGATCGGCGGAGCCCTCTAATACGAGGAGCGTCTCACGGTTACGCGTCGCGAATCGTCGGAATCCTCTCACGGTGGATGTACACCTAACTCAGCCGTGGCTTTGCAGAGACGCCGCTGACCTTGGCCACGACCCTGAAGAAGCCGTCGAAGGTGATAATAGCGCTGGTGAACGGCGGGGCCCTGCTGGACTATCGGACGAAGGAGGGGCTAACGGCGATGCACCGCGCCGTCGAGAGGAACAGCTTGGAGGCGGTGAAGACGCTGCTGGAGCTCGGCGCCAGCCCTAATTACAAGGACACCAAGGGGCTGACGCCGCTCTACTACAGCGTCATCTACAAGACCGACCCGATGCTCTGCGAGACGCTGCTGCACGATCACGCGACGATAGGCGCCCAGGACCTGCAGGGCTGGCAGGAAGTGCATCAGGTCTAGCAACAGTTTTTAATCCATTGCCTTTGCTATTAGATCGAACCTTGCGATTCCGTGATCACTTGCTGCTACACGACGAGTGACGAAGGGAAGGAGACAGTCTCGTTTTGGCGCAAACGCGCTGATCTTTGTTTACGCGCAACGCGAGACCACGTTTCAAGGGAGGGAGCGTGGGATAAAAAAGCCCGGTTTAATTATAATCGTCTGCCCTTCGATAATCGATAGTGGACGGTGTTCGCAGGCCTGCCGCAACAACCTGGTCCAGCACTTGGACCACTTGCTCTTCTACGGTGCGGACATGAACGCGCGTAACGCGTCCGGCAACACGCCGCTGCACGTTTGCGCGGTGAACAACACGGACGCCTCCTGCATACGCCAGTTGCTGTTCAGGGGCGCGCAAAAGGACAGCCTGAATTACGCCAACCAGACGCCTTACCAGGTCGCCGTGATCGCCGGGAACATGGAGCTGGCCGAGGTCATCAAGAACTACCAGCCGGAGGAAGTCGGTGAGTGCTGATCGGGATCGGGAGGCTGGAGAAATCGGGGACCTTTGCGAGGGAGAGATCCACGCTGGGCACAGTGGTGGAACGAGAGATCCAGTCAGAACGATGTTTCCGTTGCCACGAAATCGTTCCGTCGATCAAGGCCGACTTATCTAATCACCGATCGGATTCGTCGCACGTTGTAAATAGTTTTAGGACAGGGAGGGTCGTCGGTCCTGGGAACGCGTGGGCTCGTTAATCCGTCGTTAATTCGAAGGACAATCGGCGACATCGGTTCGCACTCGAGATTACAATTCGTTCGCGGGCTGGTGACGGTTACGTCGCTCGTAAAACTGGGCAATGCCCACTTATCTGATAAAACGTGGACTTCGATCGATCGTTCCGGGGATCTTTCGTGGCACGATTAGCCTGGGCATGAGCATGCACGTAGAGCTTCTTTTTTAATTCTGTAGGCGACACGCTTGGAGGAACCGCTTACCCGTAGAGTGTAGATCGTAGAAGACTTTGGCCAGTATAGCGTACATATACTGACTACCTCTGTAATTGTGCGTGTATCTGTGTCTGTGCTGTGCGACATAAGTACGAGATTGTAAAAGTCTGGTGGGATCTTTGGTGGTGATGGTCTTGTAAGACGTCGAGTAACTTTGTAACGATGCTTTTGAGTAACTAACGACAACCGTATCTTTTGGATCCGTCGTCGGGCGACGTCGGTGCTGCCAGATCTAGTACGAATCGCTTTTAATTATTCCACGAAACTGTCGGCCGAGTCCCGCGAGATTTTGGGGGAGGAGAGCTCGATCCAGCAGCATCGAAGTCGCTGGAACAAGTTTATTAGTGATGTTTGGTAGTTACTACGCATTCGGTCGTCCCGTGAGTAACGCAGCTTTCGTTGGTACACGCTAAACACATGTACGTATAACGCTTGATCGCACACTCGTCGGGGAAGCAGCGTTACTCGCGCGACGAGCTGATAACTTTTGTGAGTACAGGTGCGCCGTCGCGGGCCGTAGGTTCTCGTCGAGTATCAGTAAATGGGATGCTCGCTAGAGCTGTAGAAGCCTGTCGGCGACCACTTCGAGATCACCGAATTGCACATTCTATGTCTTTGAACGAATTACGGAGGATTCTGTCGATGGCAAGATCGGGGATATATTGTATCGTACGAAACAGATACAAGCAACCGTGGCGAATGCGTGACCCTTGCTTTCTTGGAGACTAACCAAAGATCGTCGTTGTTCTCTATACGCCGCCCTGCGTGAGTGGGCTGTGTGCGTCGACGGCTTGGCGAGTCTGCTTCTAAAAAGTGCCGTGAAACGCTGAACGGACGTCGAATCTCGCTTCGAGGCACCCAGTGTTGTTAAAGTAAGCTAAAAAAAGACACCTCGGGTCAGGTAGAGGAGAGACGTTCCTTCGGGATTCCGGGGCTCGGGCTCGGTATCCGTGACGACGAGTTCCCGAGTGCCTTGGACACGGCGGTGGCGCGAGGAAGTGACTCGTGGCACGTATGCCCCTCGGGGACAGAGAGCGCCCGCCTACTTGTAAGGCTAAGTAATCCTTTCTTTACTTAACCTTGCAACCCTCGATTTTCCAGTACCGTTTAAAGGGCCGCCACGCTACAACCCGAAACGGCGCTCGGTGGCGTTCGCCGGCACGTCGACGATGACCACAAGCTGCTCGGCCAGTAACTTGGGAACCCTGACCAGGATACCGTCCGCGGAGCACCAGCACGGCTCCTCTGGAACAGGGGGATCCGCCTGTGCCGGTGGCAGCCTGACTAGAACGATCTCGGTGGAGCAGTACACGAGCAGCGTCAACGCGGTAACGAGAGTACCGTCCGCGGAGCAATACGCGGCCGGCACCCTCACCAGAGTACCGTCCACGGAACAGCAACAGTTCCACCCATCCACCGGCACGCTCAGCAGAGTACCGTCCTCGGGAGAGCAATACGCCAGCCCTATCGCGACCGCGTCCTCAACCGCCACCGCGACCGGCACGGTTACCAGGGTGTCCTCCTGCTCCTCCTCCTCCTCCACCTCGTCCTCCTCGTCCACCAGCTCCTCCACCTCGGGGGAGCAATACTCCGCGGCGTCCGGCACGCTGAACAGAGTACCGTCCACCGAACAACAATACCAGAGCGGTACGCTCAGCAGAGTGCCGTCCACCGAGCAGTATCCGAGCAGGATGACATTGTCAGGCGAGCAGTACGCCGCGGCCGGCGGTATCGCGAGGACGGAGTCGCACCACGCCGGCCTCGCCCGAGTACCGTCCGTCGAAGCCACCAGAAACCCAGACCTACAGAGAATACCGTCCGAGCAGCTAGTAGCCATGGCCAGATCCGAGCAGAACGGCCATCGGATCGCCTCCGACTACCAGAGCCCAAATTCCATGAGGGAACCTAACGCGAGGTAAGCATAAACTGTCTTTGCGATCCCCTCTGTCGCGACACTTGCTTGCCCTCCCTACGCGGTTCACGCGCCTTCTCGTCCTCGGTCGTCCACCCTCGTCGGTACGGTCTGCGCTGCCTAGGGGTTCCCCTGGTACCTGTACAGGTACACCCAGGTCGTTCTAGATTCTATATGGAAAGAGTGTTGGCGCGCGAGCGTTGCCCAGGCGTCGAGACGATTCCCGATGGGATTCGAAACCCGCCTGGCCCTCCACCCCCCTGCTCCTCGTAACGCGGTTATTATGCTCGCGGCTAACTGGGTGTAGTCGCGTTGAAGCAAAGACAATTTACGCTAATCTCGTGGCATTTGTCGAGCCACATCCAGACGCTCCTCTATACGAGTTACGCTCCCATTTCAAGATTACCAGCCACCGCCGCGGAGAACTATCAGAACATAAGAATGGAGGGGCTGACGAGGCTGCAAGAACACCGGCTCGAGCTGCAACAACGTCTCGACATGCACAGAACGATGGAGATGCCGCCGTCGCCGTCGCCAAGCAGCAGGAGCCTAGCTCCCTTCAGCTCGGCTAGCTCGAGCCTGTCCGACGGCAGCAATCAACCGTCCGGTGAAGATTCCGCCAGCATCGTCACAGGTACACACGCACACACACACACACACAAACAGGTTTATTTTCCATCACGTTTCCTCTCTCCTTGGGAGAGGGACGACACGCCGAGGAGAAAGAGAGAGAGAGAAAGAGAGAGCACGGTTCAGACCCACCACCGAAGATCCTCGAGATCTCATTGTGCGTCTGAGACACGCGTGTGCACGCGAACGATGGATCGTAGGCAAGGCAGAGAGAAACAGAGAGAAAGAAAGAGAGAGAGAGTATGTGTTATTTGGCGTCACTCGAACGTCGAGCCATCACCATCAGATGTGATACGCGAAGATGGAGCAAGCCGACTATTTGCCCGTTCGTTGCAGCGACGACGAAACGCCACGCGAGAGCTTACAGACGTACAGCTGCCCTTAGCGGACGCAACATCAGCAACCTAGACTTTCTGTTTGCCGCCTCTCGAGCTAGCTAGCCCGACCTACCGAACACGAGTTCTTTCCTTTCTTAGCCTAAGTTATGGTAGCCTCGTTGCTCTGTTAAGAATCTAGCGTTGCATGACGTTCATCGCTCTAAGACGACCGAATCCCGACCTCCTGTGCCCAAGCGGAAGTTCAGCGAGCCTCTATGTTTCCCTGAATTTCTAGACAAGAGCCTCGGCGACACGGCCTCCGACGTGATCAGCGACAGCTCCGGCGTGGGAACCTCGCAGTCGGACACCACCAATTCCCTCTCGATCCCCGGCACCACCGTCGTCTGCGTCGAGGGATACAACAGCGGGATCCTCAGCCACCTCACCATCAATCAAGGAGATATCCTCGAAGGTATTGCTCCCCGGGCATTCGAGCTACTCGCGTACCCTCGCTTCGTCGATGCCTACACAGTCGGCGCGCCTAGACCAGGCTATCGATGTCATTCCCTGTTAATTTCTCTTCCATAGGCAACGCCATATGGATATTGTATGTTCTGATGGCAACGGTGGTGTTTTATTTCTTTATTTTTCTGACAGTCACGGGTGCCACCGACTGCGGCCTCCTCGAGGGAGTGCTGCGCGGGCAGGGCACGGGCCTGTTCCCCGCGCACTGCGTGCAGGAGGTCAGGCTACGGCACACGAACATCCCGTTGGGCCCGCAGCCCGCGAGGGACGGACGGAACAGGGTTCTGGGCCGTAGGGAATCGCAGCACAAGTATTTCGCCACCGCCCCTAGACTGAAGAAGCCGTGAGTTCGCCTTTCTACGTATCTTTCAAGCACGTCGCGCCGTTTAGCTAGCTCGCAACAGTCAGAGCCGAAGTTTCAATCTAATCGCCGCGCCGGCCTGCGCGGCTACCAATTTCCTCGTAGCCTTGAGTGCTAACGGAAACGGTGCAGCTTGCACGCGGTGTGTAACGGTTATTCGACTCGAACGATCTTTCAGAGTGACGTCGGAGCCTCGCACCGTGGTACTGCACCGCTCGAGAAAAGGTTTCGGCTTCGTGTTGCGAGGTGCCAAGGCGACCTCGCCGTTGATGGAGCTCACGCCGTCGGCAAGGTACCCTGCTCTGCAGTACCTGGACGACGTCGATCAAGGGGGTGTGGCTGACCTCGCTGGCCTTCGAAAAGGAGACTTCCTCATTCAAGTACGTCTTTCATCCAACCCCCTTCTTTCTAGAAGAACGATTATTTTCCCCCAGCCATTCGGAAAGTTCACTCGCTGCTCGAACACTGAAACACGTTACTTTGCGTTCAGATCAACGGCGAGGACGTAACGACAGCGTCGCACGAGCACGTGGTCGACTTGATCAGGAAGTCTGGCGAGCTGGTCAGGATGACCGTGATCTCCCCGATGATCAGTCTCCCGAATTCGCAATCGGCAGCGATCCTGCCAACTAGTCAACCCATTCAGAGGCAGTACGCGACTCTGCCGCGCAAGGGCAACGCCAACGTGGTGATCGGTGGCACGCTGGGCAGATCACCGGCGCCTATGCCGCCGCGAAGGGATCCGAAGACGACGCTGAGCGTTGGTCGAGCAAGAGCTAGATCGATGGTCGCGGGATTAGGTAAGTTCTACTGGGATCTATGAGAACGGAGCTGAGGGTGGTTTGCAATCTTCCCCTGTGTGCGACGCTGCAGAAGGCGGTGGCGAGAGGGACGATCGCGACGAGATAACATCGACGGGGGCCAAGTCGAGTAGCGCGGAATCGATACACCTTCCTCAACAGCCGTCGACGGGGCCCAACACCGGCCAGAACACACCCGTGCAGCCGAGAACGGCCAGTATCCGGTCGAGACCCACCTCCAGCAGGATCACTGCCGCGGAACTGGAGGTACATAAGAGCCGGCTCGTCAAACGTTGTTTGCTCGACCACGAACGATGCGCTTCTTGTTCTGTCCTTGAATGGCACTGCACGGAAACGAAACCGAGGCTTCAGCTTCGTCCTTCCTTTCTTACAGGAACTGTTTCAGCGGCAACAAGGTAGCGCCAGCGGTCAGTACAGCTCGTCCATGATGAGCTCTCACTTTCAGACCGGTCAAGCTACCAAGTCGCACCCATCCTCGCCCGCCAAGACCGGCAGGGTGTACGCGAGCGTAGCGGAAATGAAACGCAAAGGCAAAGTAAGGACACCACCCTCGACCTTAACCGTGTAGCACTTTCTGATTCTCGCCTGTCCGTAGAGTTGGTCGGTATATAGTAGCTCCCTTGAAATACTCATTTTCCTTAACAGAAACCTAACCGTATACTCAGTGGATATGCAGTGAAGCCGTTTAAGTTAACGTTAAAATAGAAAGATTCTGTGTATCACCACAAGCTTCTTAAGGGGTTAGGCCACCTTGGACGGAGCAAAATTCCAGTCATTTCCCGCATTTTTTTTTAGGAAGATAATGAAATAAACAGAAAATTCAATATGAAGCCTGTTATTGTACAACTCTCGACGAAAAGAATCGTATTTTTTTCCTACAAAATGGCGACGGTAGAGCCGTGATACCCAAGATCTTGAGGAGCGACGTTTTCCACGATGTTCAATCTCACGGCTATACCGTTTGACTTAGAACAAAAAACCAAAAAGTTTTGTTTTCTACATGCCTAAAACTAGAGAAATACTCTGCGTGGAATAGAAATGGGGAAGTGGGTCGAACCCACTTCAGGACAAGGTGGTTGAAGAGAACGTGGGAACATAACCGAGGTTGGCGTAGGTCGTAAGCCTCAGTATGAGAGTAATGCGCGCAGTGTCTTAAAGTCGAACACCGTAGACGACAGCTCCTTGAACCTGTCTACCCAATTTACGGCGTCACTGTATCTCTTCCTAGGTGTGTGCTCATGGCGTCGTATCGTCTTATTAAAATTTCTCGGATGCCCCTTTGGTAGAATATTGATGCTACACCCGATTCGGTCGGTCGTTAGCCCTCCCCGTTGATCTTGCTAATCGTTATCGACATTCCGGCCCGTGGCAGGAGTTCGAGAGACTTCTCTCCGGGATAACCAATGAAGCTCGCTCCGATGCATGCCGGCGGGGTGATGGTAGCCGTTTCTTTTTACGCATGTGTGTTATAGTTTTCACGCAAGCCAGCACGAGTGTACAGCAAGGGGCGTTCCTGGTACGAGAGAGACAACGAGGACGACTTATATTACTGATCGAAAATACTTTGTTTCTAGCGCGTCCGTGACTTGCATGATTCCAGGTGACTAAGCCATTTGCTAATGAAAACCCGATGCTCGAAAGGGCATCGGATATCACCTTCGGCTTAACGAACACGCCTCGCTCAACTAACCACGTGTGCCCGCGTAACGAACATTGTAATTACTTGGCTTTCGCCTTTATTTTGCATGACCGTGCGGCTCCCTCGCGCACCACCGGGAGTCTTAGCGCCTCGACGTTATTCGACTGGTCTCGCGTAGGCAAGGTCGTGCGTTGTCCTCGCGTTCCTTTGGGGCTTAAAAGCTCAGGTGTTGGTCGATTGCTTTTGGGGTTTCGACATCGGGACATTGGTATCTCGTGCTCACTTGTGACCTCGAGAGCATACAGAGATGGCACTGTCGCCCCTCCGAGCGCTTCTTGTCAAAAGCTCACAGTGATCGTACGTTTTCATCGCGTGTTCGTACCTGTACAGTTTATTTTAGTAGTAGTCAGAGCTACAGCTGTCGTCTTCGTGAACGCTGCTTTCCTGGCCACTCGCTGGATCATCTGTTCCTATTCATCCATCCGTCTGTTCGCAGTCAAGCTCGAGAGTGCGCTTCTTCGGCGGACTGGGCGGCGGCTCCGATCTTCACAGGGACTTTCACAGCACGCCGGACTTGAACATGCAGGTGCAGTCTTCCGTGTTAGCTCCGAAAGGGCACAGAAGCCAGGAGGACGTGAACGCGTTGAATGGTAGAAACGGGCTCCCGCCGCCGAACCACCCGCCGCCACCACCGCCAGTTGGCCAGGTCGTCAAAGTGAACGTGGGCGCGAACGTGCCGGATGTGGTTACCCCGGCCTCGGTGTACGACAATATGACTCACATACAGCAAGTCAAAGGT
Organism: Andrena hattorfiana; assembly: GCA_944738655.2. NCBI lineage: Eukaryota > Metazoa > Arthropoda > Insecta > Hymenoptera > Andrenidae > Andrena > Andrena hattorfiana. The sequence continues at coordinate 29,820,329 of OX122892.1, read as the reverse complement.
ATTGTCAAACGTATCTTTAGCGATCTACCACTGAACAACGTTGTATTAAGTAAAAAAGAAGCGAATGTTTGTGAATTTTTTTTGAAAAAGCGAAAGCATATATTTTTACAGAAATTTTTGCACTTAAAAGAGCAACATTTAAAGAATATTTGGTCATGTTTTCGTAGAAAAATATTTACGTTTATAATAAGAATACAACCGACATCCAAGAAGCTTTTTTAAAAATTTGGTTTTGCGGTGAGCACTGCCATTCGGAATCAGATTATCTAAAATAAAAAAAAAAACAGAAAAGATTTCGTTAGTATATTAATGTATCCTCTGAGTAACGGAGAGAATTTTCGAAATATTAATTTAAAACAAAATCGCGGCAATTTAAAGTTGAAGTCCTGATCTTTTTGGAGTGATTTCTGCGCGAAATAATCAGGACTTCAATTTTAAATTGCCGCCATTTGGTTTTAAATTAATATTTCCGAAATTCCCTCCGTTAATCAGAGGATACATTAATATACTAACGAAATCATTTTTGTTTTGTGGTTTTAGATAATTTGGTTCCGAATGACAGCTCACCGCAAAATCATATTTTTAAAAAGGTTTCTTGGATGTCAGTTGTTACTTTATTATAAACGTAAATATTTTTCTACGACAAAATTACCAAATGTTCTTTAAATGTTGCTCTTTCAAGTGCAAAAATTTCTGTAAAAATACATGCTTGCGTTTTTTTCAAAAAAAAAATTCACAAACATTCGCCTCTTTCCGGCCGTCTGACTAACAAGGGAAGATCCCGAACCCGGAAATTCAAAAAATTCTGAAACTTTGTGGATATGTAGGGGATTTCCTCCTGATTACAAGGCAATTTTTGTTTGCTCCCCAAAATCACTCTAAGAGGACGAAAATTAACTCCTGAAAATTCGGCTATTTTCGGATTTTATTTTCTAACTAGCAATCTGCAGGAGATAGAAAAAAGTCTCAAGACGAAAGTCACTTCTTTTAATTAGATCTATCGAATAGTAAAAGTTTAATCAATTGTTTAAACAATTAGAAAAAATGTTATAAACAAAAATATCAATGTTTTCTAAAATTCGTTTTTTCGCGTGAAATATGAACTGGGTGTTTAAATAATTATGAAACAGCATAATCCATATTTTTTCCATATAATTTCAACTTTTGTTGTATCACTGATATGTGTTCCTCGACAATCGAAGGACTTCTAGATCCCATTGTAACGTACCTGAAGCTGCACGACGAGCAATGTTCTTCTAACGTTTATTAGGAAATAATATGCAACGTGTAGCAAAAAAAGTAAGACAATTTATATACTTTTGTCTCTAATTACACATGGAGCAAATATATCAGGTGGAAATAGAGGAGAAGAATGGAACTGTTAGATATAACTTATCCTTATTCAAACTTTTTATTTTTAACATAATTATCGAACTTTTCTCTTATTTGCTCACAAGACAGGCGAGATAACGCTGCCGTTTCAGTGTAATCAGATAACTTTGAAAACACTTGTGTGGTGTGATTATTATGAATTATTCTTCATGGTGATGAAACTCAAAAAAATGTTGGAAACATAGATATTAGTTACACCACACACATCGTATGAAAGCATAATTACCGCATATGGAACAACGAGGTGGATGTATGAACTCTTGTTGTGAAAAAGCGAAATCTACTGGATTTTCAAACTGATTTGATTTCTCAACAATATATAAACTTTTATACCACGCATTAGCAAACACATCGTGATACTTTGATGAAAGTTGATTATGAATAAGAGACTGTAATTTAATGACATTATTCCTTGCATTTAGCTGCTCATCGTGATTAAACAATAATACCTAAAAGGTCGGAAAATTTTCGAGGAACACATATCAGCGATACAACAAAAGCTGAAATTGTATGGAAAAATATGGATTATGCTGTTTCATAATTATTTAAACATCCAGTTCAGATTTCACGCGAAAAAACGAATTTTAGAAAACATTGATATTTTTGTTTATAACTTTTTTTCTAATTGTTTAAACAATTGATTAAACTTTTACTATTCGATAGATCTAATTAAAAGAAGTAACTTTCGTCTTGAGATTTTTTTCTATCTCTTGCACATTGCTAGTTGTAAAATAAAATCCGAAAATAGCCGAATTTTCAGGGATTAATTTCATCCCCTTAGAGTGATTTTGGGCAGCAAAAGAAATTGCTTTGTAATCAGGAGGAAATCCCCTACATATCCACAAAGTTTCAGAATGTTTTGAATTTCCGGGTTCGGGATCTTCCCTTGTAAGTATAACTCCTTAAGACTCCCTGCAACTGAATCTACCCTCTCTATAGTCTGTAGTTAATTTTAGTTAACTTTGTGCAAGATTATTGTGATACTACGACACTTCTCCTCCACGATAATTAGAACTAGCAGCAGCAACGACGGATGGAGGGTACGGCGTGATGTCCAGCTTTCGGCCATCAAACAGCGCGAAGCTGTACGCGTCGCCCGAGGACATGAAGACCGTGGGCTATCGTTCCCGTAGCTTGCCAGCGCACACGACCCGCTGCCACGTGAGGAAGTCGCACAGCTTGCGTACCCCGAACAACACGACTTTCAAGCCGATCACCGGCCAGCAGAACGCGAACAACCCCGTCAGCAACAGCAACCAGGTGAACGGTAAACAGTCAGCCAACAATCAGTACGCGCAGCCCCTGAAGACCAACCGAAGCCACAGCACGGCGGGCATCAGGGAGCGAAAGAAGAAGGGCATCACCACCAGCGCTTCCATCACGAACCTCTCCTCTATATCGACCAACAACACCGGACCAGCCGTGACAAACGCCGCGCCACCGATCCCAGAGCCGGATTACAGTCTATCCGAGTCGGAGAACGACGAGGGCGAGGAGGAGACCGACGACGACGTTGAGTCAGAGATCGCGAAGGAACTGGAGAAAGCGGCCGCGAGGGAGAAGCTAGAATCTACCAGAGAAACGTCCGGGAACTCGAACACCTCGGGCTCGAGCTCGTCTGGGAGCAGCTCGTTGCCCCACTCGTTCAGCGTCGAGGAGATCCAGAAGGTTCGAACGCAGCTGAAATCCTCTAAGAGTCACCCGAACGACTTCCTGCTGCAGCAGACTCAGCAGTCCCTCGCGGAGGACGGCGACAATAGCTCGAGCGGGGTGAGCTCCGATCAAGACGTGCCGGTAGGCCCGCCGACGGGTTTCGACGACACGGCCGCGAGGAATCTCGCGAACGAGGCTGCTCAGCACCCGACGACGGTCCTTTCGGTGACTAGCGTCGAGAAGGAGGCTAATCCCAAGAGAACCAGTTACGGTGGCAGCGGTTTGCTTACTAGACACGCGGTCAGCCTGGCACAACTGCCACCCCCGATCGAGGCGGATGCCGAGGAGCAGAGCAACGACCTGTTCGTCCCACCGCCGCCAGAGTTCAACGCTGGCCCGTCCGCCGGGAACCCCGACGAGCTGGTGTTCGCGCCACCGCCGCAGTTCTGCGACAACAAGCAGCAGTCGCAGCAGCAGTCCCAGAACCGCGTTAAGATCATCGGCGCGATACCGAAAGTTACCGGCAGCCAGGTGAAGGCATCCGGCGGACGGTTGCACAACCAGTGAACCATCCGCTCCGTGAACTGTCGCCGACACGCGCCGAGCTAGGTCGCCACCATCACCCACAGTCAATTTAATCTTTCCGTATTTAACCCTTCCTCCAGCCGAGACCGTTGCGCGCGAATGTACGCGACCCGTTCCGTCTCGCTGCGTCGAGAAGCGAACGGGAGCAGGCTCGTCCGTTCGAGCACCGGGCGCGACACGCGACGCCGCCTCTTTGCAATAAATTTTTTCACCAGAATGCGCAAAGGAAGAGACGCCCCTCCGCGGAGCGCATGCGCGTCGCCTCTGCCGCGACTATCCGTAGCTACGCGTCTGTCCGCGTTAGCCGAGCGAAACTATTCAGCGAGTTTTTACCGTAGAGATTACGAATTGTACGAACACGCGAACACGTCGGACCCGTGAGGCTTCGGAAGCGGGCACGCTTGCCACTTTGCTGGACGGTCTTAGCGAAACGTCCGAGCGCTCCGTGCCAGCCGCCTCGTGGCGTGGCCTAAGCGGCGAACAAAGAAACGGATCCACAAAGCCGTGTACCGTAGCTCGTAATTAGAGAGGAAGAGCGAGAGGGGAATTTGTGTGCGTATGGGAAACGTAGCGAGCGAATGTGTAGCGGATATCGGTTTGTTTTTCATGTTTCTATCGAGGTACGACGCGTGTTTAATACTTTTACATGTAATGACCCTTAAGAACTCCTGAACGAGGAATACTGACTCGCCTCTCGCCCCGCCGGAACGTTCTTTGACGAGCGACGCGTCGAGAGACACCGAATCCCTGGCATGCTAACCGGGGATTCGGTTCAAACGCCGCTGTCTTCTTTCTGTTCTGTTTTCTCTTTTCCTCTCCCTTTAGCATTTCCGTAGCATCGAAGGCAGTCGAAGGTGCTGCGCCGACGAGGATGGGTTAGCCATATGTCGAAACGCGCGCGTGATTGAGTTCCCGTTCCATTTCTCTCTCTCTCTCTCTCTCTCTCTCTCTCTCTCTCTCTCTCTCTCTCTCTCTCTCTCTCTCTCTCTCTCTCTCTCTCTCTCTCTCTCTTCCTCTCCCTCTCCCTCTCCCTCTCCCTCCCTCTCTCTCTCTCGTGTCTAGACACTGCTCAAGAGCCTAATTACAAAGTTCTACTCGCAAAGTCATTAGAGATTGTTTCTAGTTTGTAATAACGGTCGGTAGCGTAACGACGAGTATGAATTTATCTCTAAGCTCTCGTAATCGCGTTAATAGAGAGACGCACTGTACTACTACGTTAACGCACCAACATTATTCAGCTTGTAAGATAGAAATCGATCGTATTCCTTCCATTCGGATTGGTGCTACCGAGTGTCGCGAGATGTTACGTACCTATCGACGGGCAGAAGCGATTCGAAGGGACGCGACGACGAAACAGCTCGCGTTCCGCGTGCTTCGCCGCGTTTTCGTTTTTCGCGAGCAATGGAACACGCATGATTGTTGAATGATTTCGGTCCCAAGGAAATTCTCCGCGGCTGGTTTATCCTTTGTATATAGTATACACGATCGGGTCAAGGAATTAACTAACCGCAATGATAATCGATGCTGAACGGGCAAAGAATGAGATCTCGCGGCTCTCGGTGACCAGTGCTACATATTTGTATATACCGAACAACATTGCTATGTATTTGAATATCTATAACGATGGAACGATTAATTATCATCGTCATCACATTTACGATCACACCGCGATAGGTATAAGCGATAATCCATAAAACGAGAGAAAGCAACGTCCTTCCTAAGTATTGTTTCTACGCCTTTTCAAGTTTAAAAATCAATATTCATATACAAAAGACACAGCGAGGTACGATGATGTTAAGTCGCCGCATGCTTGCCGCCAAGCATGAATGAAACAATTTCGAGTCGAAGGGAATCATATAAAGATAAGTATTGAATGTTCCTTAGATATTTTATTGTTTGTTTTAATCGATCGGTAGAGCGCGAAGGGTGCCGCCGACGCGCGTCTATGCCGTTTCACAAAAAGAAGAAGAAGAGGAGGAAGATCGAAGAAGATTGATGAAGAGGAGGAAAGGAATAACTTCATGATATCGACTGGTTGATTCGGGTCAGTAAAGCAATATTGTACGCATTACAACGGCTCGTGTAATAATAAACCGTTTCAGAATAGAATAATTCTATCTTTGTTTACGATCTCGACGAACGGTTCTATTAGATTCGCCGGTTACGATTTCATTTCCTCGTGCAGGCTCGCGTAGCAACAATCGAGATGCGTACGCGTCGTCGAGGTTTCACCCGTGTCGCGTGACACGCTGCGTAGCTAAGGGGAACCTTGTAGTTAACGACATTCCTGCCAAAACTAATTATAATAGTGTGTATAATATATATCAAAATTTACGAGAGTTGACGCTGCATGCATTTCACGAGAATAACGCGTACACGCTCCCCATAACGACACGTTACTGCATTTTAATCTATTTCTTATCGGCTGTTTAAAGAAGCTATTTCAAACGTGCGATCGCTGTACAGGATGGCCTGAGATACGCGGTACAATTCGACCGAAGGGCTCTCCATTATCCACTTGCTCCCTAGACGTGGAATCAGCCCCCTTCTTTTTAAACGAGCCACGTATTTTCAGACGTGCGTGTACAGTTTAAGATGCTTTAGAATTTGTTGCTGCTGGAGAACGTTTACCTCGGCACACGAGACCGTAGAATGTTTTATATAACTCGCTATGGAAATTTTCGCGTGCTGGCAGTTTTACCGTTGACTGTTTCTTTCGGAGCTGAGGTGTGCCTCGTTTGAGCTGGCAGAGCGTTGAATGATCCGAAGTCTCGAACGAAACCGAATGAATTTATAAAATGACAAAGTTGAGTAGCTTGAGAAGAAACGATCGTCATCCAGGTACAACGAACACGTTGCGATACTTCCAATTTGTTCGCGCGACGTACCTGAAACTTGAGTGTTTCAATGCAGTGACCGTTGCTGCATAACGTTGTCCGTGGATCCTACCGGTAAAGTATTAATTGATAGTCGTGTATCGTGACCGTTACTTCTTTTACACCCTCTATATACACTTGTTACGATGCAAAGATGGTTGCATATTGCCACTCTGTGCAACAACAGCAGATGACTCAGACTGACTTTCTCGAATTTTAGCTTTCCTCCGAATCTCACTTTTGCGTGACACCCGTTTTAGTCATTGCTCGTCGGTCAATACGTTTCTCTTTGTCCTTAGTTATTATTATAACATTATCATCCTGCGATTACCGTTAGTACCTTTTGTACTATAATTACTGTATCTCAAGTTGCAAGATACGTGTAATTTTTCGACGATAAATAATAATCGATCATGTTCAAATAATGACAGCAGAGTTCAGTGTATAACAATCCTCCCTTATCTAATTGATCGTCTCTTCACCAATATTTTCGGCTTATTTATAATAGGTGGGGGTAAATCAAATTGCAAGTATGTAATAGTACCATCATCTCGTTTATTGTTTTTTACATCTCGATTGGAATTATACAATACATTTTAATACATTAGTCTGCATAACTACTAGAGTATTTGTGCCGGAAATGTATTAATTATAGAGAAGTACATATCCTTTGAACTAATTTGCCCCATTCGGATATGCAACCCTGTGTGCCAGCTGGTTTCGACTTCTAGTGGTGCCGCTTAGGAATTAAAGTACCCCTGACGATATGCACACCCGAGGTATCTTCTTCATGGAGCGCAGAGAGGGTTGCACATCTCGTGGGGCAGTTTAATCATCGACAAAGTAACCTATAGGTAGACCTATCATCCAGTGTAATTTTGTGTCACACGCGCTCGGGGGACTCGCGAGCCACCTTACCATTTCCGGGTCGCATGTAAGTACCTCCTGATAAGTTAACAATTTTATCATTTAACCTTTAAACAAGTGTGAACTGATATTATTTAAATAACTAATCTAATTCTTTGTACCTGTTGTAATTTGTATGATTTCTGTGGACTTTACGGACACGATATTAGAATTGCACAGTATTTAAATGTATTCTACCAGATGATGAAATAAAATTATATTGTGGAGATAATTTAATTCTTTGTACGTTTTACATAAAATTATGTCGTAACATATTTCGTATTTTGTATAATTATAGAAATAGACAGGTTAGGTTACTAAAAATATTGTTCCTTTTGTTGCAGGTGAAACTTCGGAATATTTCTCCGTGGACAGGAACTTTATGTGGGACAAATGATGGGAAACTGTTGGCCTCAACAATGAACATACGAAGATAGTGATTTTATATATAAAGTGAAGTGAATTAATAACCAATGTAAAAATGTATTTATTATTTATAAATTATTGTGTCAGTATTCATTTCTACATACTTTAATCATCTTGAATCATCTTTTTGTAATATTTGGAACGTATTTTAAAGAAAATAAAGACGAAAAGACTTTACAAAACGTTATTATCATTGAAAACCTCCTTTTCCATTTCCGTACGACCCACAAATTCTGATTTTCTCACAAAATTTGGAATTCTAACTCGCCCACAAGCCAAAATAAACTTCCATTTTCCCACAAAACCAAAATTTCGGCTCCACAACTTCTCTTGCAGGTGCAGCGCGAAAATCTGCTTCTCTTGCAGGTGCAGCAACTCAAAAACGGCCTGCTCCGAATTTCATTGCACGATTCTTGCACCTGCACGAGAGGCAAAATTTCGGCCTGCAGCTGCAACAAAGTTGCAAATCGAGATTTTATTCCTTGAACGCCGAGATTCCGTTTGCAACAATGTTGAAAAATTTTTGTCATTCGCAACAAATTTGCAAATCGAGATTTTATTCCTTGAACGCCGAGATTCCGTTTGCAACAATGTTGAAAAAAATTTGTCATTTGCAACTTTGTTGCATTTTCGCGGGACGTTGAATAACTTACCTGAATACTTACCACATTGTGCACGATCATAAGGCGACACTTAGTTGCTAAGATATGAGTACTGTGAATCGTGAAGTATAGAACGTGAAGTTTGATGTATAGAGCGTAAAGTATAGAGGGTGAAGTATGAAGTGTTATGGGTGAAGTGTGAAGTATTAAGAGTAAAGTATGAGCCACACTATATGATGAGTGAATGATAGAATATAAGGTGTGATTTGGGAATTATAAAGGGTTTTTCGATAAATCAATGTAATAAAAATTGGTGGTTGATGAAATCGGAAGAAACACAGCAACGTGTTTACCTTAAATCTATTTTTATTTGCAAATGCATTCATCTGATAACAAGAATAGCTTTCAGTGGCTTCCAATTTATAAAATCGCTATACACTAAAAGTATAGAAATTACAAGAATTCGGTAGACTTAACTAACACCATTTGTGTTCACAATTTCTTTTCTAGGAATCCCTACCAATATATGATTTTTCGGTGTACATGTGTTCGGTATAAACTTCGAAAGATGCACCGTGTAACCGAATTGTTCGGCCTGCAGTTTCCTGTCAGTGTCTACGATCGCCATACACTCGTACCCTTGCTTCGTTTTAACGTTCTTCTCGTCGTGCGTTTGATCGGCCGCGTGATTCAGTATCGTATACTTCGCCAGATCCATTTGTCTCCTGAAAACGTTGCTCCTCGGATACGACAAGTGATGACAATCCCGCAACGATCCGTAGCAACACGGGCAGCAGACAAATATCGCTCTGTTCCGGGTGCATTGCTGTATAACCAAGTCAGTGGCGACGCCGCACGCGTGCAGCGACATACCGATGTCGAAATGACCCTTGAAATAATCTAAATTGCATTGATAGAATTTCACATTGGCCAGCTGTAGCTTCTTCACCCTCTCTTTGGCTCTGTTCAACGATTCCTCTTTATTCTCTAATAATATCACGGTACAGTGCGGCAAAAGATACGCGACCAAAATACCCAAATGGCCACTACCGGAACAGAAGTCCACGATTATGTCCCCAGCATTCGCCAATTTCATCACTGGCTTGCACATGTTCTGCAGCTGTTCCTGCTTCTTCCTCAAACGCGCCGGTGGCAAGGAACCACCCTCAGGCGTGGCCTCGTAAGGTATCGTGGACCAATCTAGACTCAATTCCGCGCCGAACGGCTCCGACTCAAGCTTCGTCTGTACATTCAAACCTCTGAACAATTCCAACGACTGTTCTACGTCTTCCTGTTTCGTGTAAACCCGACTCCGCGGCTTGCGCCTGTTCGACTCGTTCTTGCACAAATTTGGGTCCGCTACTTGAGGAAGAACGTAATCGAGTCCGGCTACGTTCTTCAACAGCGGCAGACATTCGAGACAGTTGACTATGATCTGGTCCTCTATTATTTTCTTGTACCACTTAGCGGTCAGCGGCAGTAGCTTTAGCGTGCTCTCGCTCGAAAATACGGTCAGTAGGATGTGAGTGCAGACGAATATAATCATGTCCAGCAGCGACGCGGACGAACCTTTGGCGTAGGTGTGTTCCAGCAAACGCGTTCCGTTCAATAGAACTACGTTCTCACTGGAAAACTTTTTCGACATGCTATATTTGTACAGGTTGTGCAATTTATTGGGCTGCGACATATGGTGCTCGAACCTCACCATACTGGAAGGCAATTCGTTCCGCGCCGCGCTCTCGGAGTGCAAGAATTTCAGGGTCAGAATCAGATCCACCTCGCAGAACTTCGTCCACACGCTAGCCTCCGAGCAGGCCGTCAGACACGAATCTTTGAAGCCCAACAGCTTCCGGCAATAATGTTTCGGATACTCCGTCGCGACCTCTTTAATGATCTGCCGCAGAATGGCACAGAGACCCGCGATGCAGCTACTTTTATTTACAACGATGATTGGCAGCTGACAGGAGCTCGCGGTATACGGGATCTTGTTTGCATCCATCACTTCGTACGCAAACGTGGAAATGTCTATCGTGTATGCTCGTTCGAGAGGCTTCTTCTCGCTCGATACAAGCTTAATATTGATTTTCGAATCGCAGTACTTTATCGTGAATAACGTTACTATCGTCTCTATCGGCGCCAGGCATAATTCCGACAGAGAATATACTTCCAAATAGGCAACGTCCATCTTTCCGATTCGCCTGCGCGATCGTAATGGCACTGATACAAAAAGTAGAGGCTAATCGCCGATGGCTAGCTACACGCTAGCTCTTAGTTGCCTGGCTACTTTCCTTATTATCCTCTGCCTTAGTATATTCTCCCGCCAATAGACGCTGATGCAGGAACTAAACGCCAAAATGAACATGCACGTCTCAAACTTCCAGAAGACTCTTTCTTCTAACCAAGCTACCCTGTCGCAACTGAAATGCAGACGCCGAGATGTAACATACTTTACCAAGTATCATACGTTACAGATGACGACTAATTTACCTTCTCGTTATAGTCTCTCCGCTTCTACATTTTAGCACTTCTTTGTACCTCGCGTGGACACAGACATCGATGCTTTTACTTGCTATTTCAAACGCGGTGCACGGGTGACATTCTGAAGTTATCTCGTACTCGTCGCCGGACATGCATGTCGCGTTGTTTTCATAGTTGTCCAAATAAAGCTTGTTGGAGCTATCCGTCCAGTGGCTCTCAACGATCAGTACTAAAACTGTTAACCTACAATGAGAACGAATATAAATAGCTGTGACGAATATTTCGGAAGCGTTATTATAATAACAGTGCGCCTCATCGATGCATGCGAATTCAAAGAAGATACGGTAACTGTAAGATGTGAACGGAAAACTAACCCTCCCAATAGTGTAATGCCAATTAACATTCGTTTCTTCGTACACAACTCGATCATGTCGGTGTAAAATGTTCCATGAAGTCCCACGGTTCCTGTCAAGTTCCGGGATCCATGTGAACAGTCGGTAGAACCTTTTCGAACGAATTACACAGAGAAACAGATCTAACTACTACAAAAATAAATACTGCCTCATTAAACGCGATTCATACTGCACACATATGCACGTGTGTTCGCTCGGTTTGCTGTAACTGCGAATGATTCGCATTTTTGTCGCAAGGTGGCGCGCGAGCTGCTTGCAGCGCACGAAACGAAGTTATGACATTAGCATTTAGCGCAAGGTAAATGGCCTCGTTACGGGACACGTAAGGAAACATCTGTCCGAGAATCGAGAAACATGAGGAGAGCGAAAGCTTGGGGGTTTCCATTTTAAATGGCGTCGCAGGGAGTGCTGGCAAAACGCCGAAGATACAAAAATACGTTTTTATTTTTCACACAGATTTACATGAACGATAATGGCCAGCAGGCGATGAGATTAAGTACGATGAACGATCCGATATCACTTCAACAATTGGAAATCGCGCCTTTCTAAATAGCCGTCTCGCTTCGCAAGTCAGCGAGCAAGCGCGGCGCGACTCATTTCGTACAAAGCGTTATATTAAAAAGCGGCAGAGGTAGTTGCGGGAGGAAATTTATTTCTTACCGCAGCATCGAAGATCGAGCATTATCGTCGTATTATTTTTTTCTTCTCTGATTTTCGATTTTCGTATTAGTAATGGGCGACAGAAGGCACGTGCAAAAGAGTACACGAGTTGTTTGTCCCCTCGTAAAAATATAAGGTTCACCGTTACCTGAAAATACGATTTCTTTTTCCCTGAAACGGCGCCGAATTACAAGCTACGCGCGAAAGGCATTTAGTGTGCGAGTGTGTATAAATACGTGTCGAAGAGAGAGTTGAACCCTGTACGTTTTGATATGCTTTCGAAAGAGTACCAGTGGTAATGCCGATAAATAACAAAATAGAAATGATGCGAGATGAACCGATCTAAGTAGGCTAGAGGAAGAAGTAAGTCTGGCGGGTCAATTATGTTTCTTAATTAAGCTTCGCTTGAGAATGGCTAGCGTTACGTCTAAATCCGATTATAGATGATTCGATTCGAACGATATTAATGTTATTATTGTCGTATGCCGTTGAGGCTGATCCCTCAGCGATAGCGTCGGTTCGCCCAACACTGGGAACAGTAATAGTCCTTTTCCGCCGAACCGAAGAATTGACATTGCTCGTTCCGACATTCTTTAACGATAGCCTAAAAAGAATCGTCAGATTATTCAACTCTGTGACTTGCAACGGTTATGTAGAATTACGTACCCCTAAACTGTTACGATTGTTCCACCGTTCTGGCCCCGCTTTATCAGATGACGCTTGGTCGTTGTAAAAAGTAGACCTACGAAACCAACGATTACTGGAAACATTGTATCGCCGATAATTAATAAAAGTGCGTTGTACCGCATGCGTGAGAAGTACCTCGAGAGATAGAGTGTGCGATCTTTATTTGGATTGGTGGGCAACAGTTTACTAACGCTCGCGTGACTTCCTTGATCGCTGGCAGCATAAAATTTCGATTTGCCAGCGCCGTAATTCATTTCGCTACCGGTGTCATCAACTTTGTGATCCTGTAGGTACCTATAAAGTGTTACAATCCCGATCAAGCGTTACTATCTATAACTGAAATAAGATAAACAGAATTCGACAAGGAATCAGTGAACGCGATACCTTGCGTGAGCGCATTGAAGGTAGTTCTGCAGCATCTGATCCACGTACTGATGACGTCTACTTCTGATCGTCACGCACAATAAACCTTCCGTGGAAAGTCCGCCCGCCGTGGGAGGCGGGCTCTTTGGTCTCTTCGCCATGGACCACAGTCTTTTGCTCACAGATTTGCCGATCGATCCGAATTGCTTTGCAACGCCCAGCAATTGTTTCGCTGTCTTGGACAGGGAACCGTCCGTGTCGGATAGTCGATCGATATCTTCCGATGTGAAATTCTGGTACTCACAGTCCAAATACTCGCGCGATAAAATCTCCATCTAGACATAAGCGTCGCGTAATTATAGTCAAGTATGTGATATAACAGAGTTTTAGATTGTGGAGTAGCGATTACCGTGTCTTGTTGACAAGGCAACAAGTCTCGAGAGCCTTCTAGCCAATCCCAATCGGGACCGGGATCTACCGCGAACAGAACCGGTAGTAATTGACCCGTGTCTGGGTCTACTAGAGGTATGCTGACACCTTCGCTGCAACCCTCTCCAAAATCGCTCGTTCCATCGACGGTAACGAGCGGAGAAAAGTGGGCAGAATGATATGCAAGAAGCAGCGGGGTTCGGTGACAACGAGACGGCGGTACTTCTAATGGCAGATACACTCCGCCAAATGGAATCGGCGCTATAGCTACGCCTTCCGCGTCTTTTAACATAGTTTCTGCTATAACTATTATGGGTCTCTTTAAAGCGTGAGCCAAAGCTAAAACGTGTACCTATAAGAAGTTTAGCCACTGTACTAATTTCACGAAACTAATACAGTGTGAAAGTGGTGGACGCAGAAGTTTTACATACTTCTTCGAGGCTCTGATAAGAAGTAGCAGTTTGATTCCTGAAAATAGGCGAAGCCATATCCACTATGCTTTGCCACTCCGTCAACCATTCCGCCTCCGTATAAGACAACCCCGAGTCGGCGTTTAAACCCATTTGCCTCCATTTCCATCTTCTAAACAGGGCATGCCTGTACTCCCCTTTGGCTAGCGTGTTATGCAACGCTTCTCTCAACGTCAGAAGCCTATCATGAAAGCCCCACATGCCGAGAGAAGCTGCGTGCAGGAGGCAATTGCCATCTCCGGACGTTGCTAACGGCCACAGAACTCTGTTATTTCCATCCTTGCCCCCGCACCACCAATTTAAACGACCAGCGGCTTCCAGGGAAGTCAGGCATCCCCGCTCGATCAGATCTTTCTCCAGAAACTGACGAAAGGAATCTAAGCAGAATTTTACATTTACTTAGAAGAACAAATCGGAAGAAGTACTTGTAACCGTTCTGCGCTAGCGTAGATGAAATACCTGGGTAGACTGTTAGATCTGGAAGCGAGAACGTGAACTCTGGAGTATCCAGAGAGTCTATAGTAGCTAACTGAGAACGAGCGTAAGACACGATGGCCGCATTTTCGGTGGCTCTAGATATACCTCTAGCCAATTTCTTTGTAGCACCCCCTCCGCTCTCCAGAGCATTACTAGAAGATGACTCTTTCTCCAAACCATCGTACGCGGATAGTCCTACGCTCATCACCCTGCCTTGCTGCACCTGTAATGCAACCCGACATCTACAATTCGCGATATTTTCTAATCGCTAAAGCGACAAGATACAACGCATAACTGAATTGCAAGAGTAATATGATGCACGAACGATTACATGCAAATATATGCTGGTGTACAAAAATAGGACAAGGTTCTGTAGGACCACTGTTTCGATATAAAAATGGGCTAGCTACATATCAGCTAACACGGTTAATTATACACGTAAATGAAATTGGGGATTCGATACGCAAAGAATAAAGCATTTCGATTCTCGGAATTACGAAATATCGAAAGCGAGTAAACACAGAGAGAGAGAGAGAGAGAGAGAGAGAGAGAGAGAAAGAGAGAGAGAGAGAGAGAGAGAGAAAGAGACACAAACAGCAGCGCGATTGCATCTATACGGCATGCATATGTATAGATCGGTCGGTCTATAGGTGTACGCGTCTATGTTGGGATGCGATTACTTAAAAAGTGCAAACCTTGGCCCGTATATCGAATTAGCGCGACGGAGCGTAACCGCAGAGTATCGCGAAACGGTATTCTAATTGCTCTACGACGCACGAACCGCCCGCACGCTCTCTCATATTTCGTAGCACGATGAGCTGCAGCGGAGCCTCCCCTGCGAAGTCGGGCGCGCGGCGTATCGAAAGCGATTGAGAATCTCTTTGCACGGGCGGCGATATAAACACAACATAACCTAGAGCGGAGAGCCTCGAGACTACGACCGAGCACGGCCGAGTAGGAGAATGAGCAGGGAATTATTACTGTTGCGCACGTAAGTCGCCGTGAAACTTTCAACCGGTCACATGTCAGTGAGACGAGGGGTCACGAGGGGTGTACCCGTTGCCTTATTTACGCAGCGTTGTGCCTACTGCCTGCCCACACAGCGAACAGGTTGACGCTACCACGGGTGCGCGATCAATTTTGAAAATTCGGAAAAACCATTCGCGCTGCCGTTTCGACTCGCGACGTCGCGCCGCCGCTGCTCGTTGGAAACGCGTTTAACCTTGAAAGTACGCGCTGCGCATACATATCCCATTCACCCACACTCTAGCAATGCTAAATAGTATTTAGTAATTGCATCCATAGGCATATATAGACGGAGCAGAAACTGCGACTATCGACGAGGGGAAGGTCAGCTTGGAGGGGAAAAGGCAGAGGTTCAGATACTGGCACGTCGGTTAGCTTCGGAAGTATTCGGCATGCATAACCACTGCGTTACCCGATTTGCCTATATCGCTTCCCTTACCGCGAATCTTGCAACCCCTCTCAGACACGCTCCGTCTATATATGTCTATGAGTACATCGGGTTTATATAGACTGCTTCAAAGTACACGATATAATACAGAAAAGTGCAGTGACATTGAGCACTTACTCTCTTGCTTTCTTAATACTTCGGGACATTTGTACTAATCAATCGCGGATTCTTATCAATTGAGTCTTCCATGGTAATTCTGTCCGATTACCATTTATCGAGAGATAAGTAATTCCAATTCTGCAACACCTGCGGCGCATTACCTGTAACAATTGAATACCTCCCACTACCTCCTCTTCACCATTTTCACGCAATGTCTATAGATGTTCATGGTGCGCGCTCTACAGAGCGACTATACAAGCTTCCACACCTCTAAAAAGTTAGCCCCTCATTGGAGAATATATCAATTTCTTGTGTACGCAATCGTTTGTGCATCATTTGTACATCATTGTTCATTAGTTTATATTATTTGTTCATCAATTACCGATTTATATTAAATTAAACAAGTTTGGCTGAAATTGTTTTAAACGATTTTATTCATCTAGCCCTTCATTATATTTTTTTTTCATTGCTCATCAATAACTTCATATGGAATCGATCGTTCGTCGTTTGTACATCTTTGTTCACTTATTTTTATTGCTTGTACGCAAGCAATTGTCTATTGCGAATAGACAAATATCTATTGCGTCATCACTAGACCTCACAACGGTGCATGCGCGTGAATGAGCAGGAGCACAGCCGATTCTACTATTAGCCGTGCTATACAACGTGGCAACACCGCTCATGTGCGGATCGGAAGTCCTATTTTCAATAGTGGAGTTTTGTATTCAGCATTATAATTAACGTTATTTTGCGGTATAAAATTATACAAATATACAGTTTTCTGATTAATTATGTATAAGGAATACGTAAATATCATAACTATAGTAAGTAGAAGTAATACAGAAGTATATTAATATTTATAAATGTGGTATATATTTTGTGGACTCTCGGAATAGTTTGGTGTTGTAATGCATTATATTTGAATTATTTACAGAGATTTCAAGAAAATAAAAGTGTGAAACAAATTAAAACCATCTTTGGACCATATTGAAGGATTTAAAAATTGATAAAGGTATGTATAAGTTAATAGAGACCTGAAATATGTGTAGACAAAATTATTGGTACGAAGCCAAACAGGTTAAGTGCCCGTGGAAAAGAGGTTAGCATAATTAGCTATTGAAAGGAACAATTATGCAGTTAAATATAAAATCGTGTTAGAGGAGAGTATTATAATTGTGGAAAATTTTCTCACCACCCTACGGGTATTTACCATGATGCTTTACCTTTTTTTTTATTATAATGGGTTAACTTACATAAAATATGTTTATGATTTTCAGATTGCAAATGTTGAGATTCCAAATTACCATCACCTATTATGGCTTACATTATTGCATATACATGAATAAATGAGGTTCTGACTTCTTCAGTGGGAACAGAAAGGACCCCTCTTTGTAAGTGATTAAAATATACATCACCTACAGTTTTACCGTTATCATCCACAATTAATAATCGACATATATTGCAATTTAATTTTTTAGAATGGGCCCCATAACTGGATATGTAAATTTAAATGGAACCATCTACAACCGGAAGAATATTTTGTTGGTGTCCAATTTTTACAAGGTATAGCAACCATTTATTTTTTTCGGTAATTCCTCATCTTTGAGGAATAAAAATATAGAATTATAATTATTATCTTTTAAAGTACCCTTATAATTTCCCTTACAATTTTTGTCAGGAAGACATGAATTCAGTATGGTAGAAGAAAAAGAAGGAAGAGTAAAAATAAGCGACACAGAGGAATGTCAACTATGCAACATGGGAAGAAGGGAGACTCTAAAGCATGTTCTGTCTGTATGTCCCCAATATCAACAGAGGCACAAAAAGTTAGGGAAAAAGAGTTCCCTGAAGTATTAAATATTAGGAACATCGAGGAAGCAAAGAATATGTTTTATTTTGTATAGACAGTAAAAAAATAAATAAACTAGCACTTATTGAAATGAAATAAGAGTATAAATAATATATAAAGTATAGATGTTAGGCTTAAGTATAATGTAACACAGATAAAAGTAAGGATGTAGATGGGAGAACCAAACAATCGCCTTTGTAATAGGCTGTGAGCCTGTAGTACAAATAAACATTATTATTATTATTATTATTAATTTCACTTGCTATTAATTTCCCTTATTATTATTATTATTAATTTCCCTTAATGAATACGTGAAATTTGTAAAAAAATTTATGTAAAACAAAGTGTCCAAAAATGCTACAGATTGTATTAAATAAATGTGCTATACACAAAAATAAAGATTTATTTAACAATACATCCACTATTTTCAAACAAACAAATAAATTTCCTACACGTGGATAAGAAGTGTGGGTACAAATGAGCGAAGCATTGAATAAGAAATGGAGTCCACTTTCTGTCTATACAAACGTGCGAGAAGATCGACGATCAATTCTCTCAATCGCACGACTGAACAAAAATATTGTAGTCAATGAAACAGAAAATATTACAATTAATGACTCGTTCTCAGATTCTGAAGAACTGAATTCATGTCACGAATGCGAATATCCTGAGGAAGCAGTTGGGTTAGATACGTTTGAAGTTTACATTACGCATGAGGAATGGCAGCAAATGGTTGAGCCGTCTACAAAATATGGCGAAAGAAGATATAATATAATGCATCGTAACGTTTGGACAGATCTACACATGATTATTTGGAAACAGTTAAACTTACCGTGTGCGTACATTTTTCGTCACTCGAAAATCTAAACAACACCCGGCAGTCTACATTTTTTTAGAATAACTGGTAATTGCAAAAGTAAAAAATGTGGAAATCGTTTTTTTGGGTATGTAGATGTATGTCCGGTTGATGACTTTTACATGACAGTTAGAACTAAAAACACACAATACATCGATCACGAGGATGTGCGACGTCCTTTGAAGAGTGAAAGGCGGAAGAAAGTTGGAGAAGAAGTATTTCATGAAGGATGTGGTAACTGGCAAAAACGTGAAGCTCGAGAAAATATGAAAATTGGTGACAGACTACCTCCACACATTCCCAAGTTGAGTGTGTTACGTCAAGCAAAAATGGAACACGTTGACAAAAAACTGGAAATAAAGCCATTGGATGGCCGTGATATAATTCGCACTATTGGAAAAATGGCTCGTACGGCTCCATACCGAGGTTCGATTCATGACTATAGGGGTGATAAGTTTTATGTATTCTATAGTACCCCGGCACAGTTACTCGCATACAAACAATATCGTAAAATCACTAAGCGTAATTGTACTGTAGCTATAGATGGTACTGGAAGTCTTGTACAGCCGCTGCTTCATTGTGACGGTACGAAGTCTGGTCACATTTTCCTATATGCTGTTGTCATTAACTTCGATAAAACAACGTTACCTATATACCATATGCTTACGGAAAGCCAGCATACTGATCTTTTCGTCTGGGGATTAAAAAAGTGGCTACAGTTAGGGGCTCCCAAACCAACACGCGCAGTATGTGATTTTTCACGAGCGCTTTTAAATGGCATATCATTAGCATTCAACGTCCAAACAATAAAAACTTACGTAGAAACCTGCTTCCTGTATGCAAGTAAAAATAGTGAATATTACTATCGACCTCAGATTCATACATACATTGGTGTAGATGTAGCACATTTTATAAATATGATTCGGAAGTGGCAATGTATGCAAAATATGCGGCACTCTAAAGTACGAGAATTTTATCTATTATGTGTTTCGTTAATGATTGATTGCCAAAAACTTGAGCAATTCACAAATATATTTTTGTTGACGTGCACAGTCGCTCTCCATCCGTATAAAGACACGGTCATCGACGTTGTAACAAGAACGCCAGTAGAAGATGTTAGATGCCAATTGCTGAAATATATGACTGAACGAAATTTAAAAGTGGACGAAGGAAATGAATATAACAGCATGGAGGAAGACTTGGCTGATTTATCGTCTGATGAACTTCACGAACATAATAGCCGCTTAAAAATGTATATTCAACATTTACTGAAAACGGCTGAGGTTACCATTTCCGAAGGTAGTGAGGTAAATGGCTATTACTTCAAGGACTTTATCGAACGATTCGTACCAATTGCTAATGAGTTTCCACTCTGGAGTGGCGTTGGAATACCGTTCGTGACGGGCCACTCGTCATCTAGCATTGTTGAAGAATATTTCAATAATAAAAAGAACAGAGTTTTAAAAGACTATGATGGACGTCTACGCGTGGATAAATTTTTGAAAGTGGATTTGAAAGATACTTTAGGTGGTGCTGCAATTTTTTTGTCGAAATTATCTAATTTTATTCAAAAGAGATGTCCGTATCCTAGTCCACCAAAGAAAGATCAACCGATCTTGCCAAATATTGAAACATCGGCGACTTTTTCTGTAGCAGGAAAGCCATTAAACATCATAACGGCTCTAAATGATTCAGATACGTGTTCACATGATAATTGGCGCAATAAGGGCGTAAATGAACGAAACAATAATGAGAGTGCAATAAATGACTGTAGTTTCAGTGCAGTAAATGACTGTATTCCAAGAAGAATGCAAGAATGTGATATAGATATTAATCATAACATCACACAGGATTTTGAAATTAAGGGTGAACATCATCAATACGAGCAACTTCATGATGGGCGCAACAATGACACAACATCGAGTGACTCACAAGGAGGAGAAGAATTTAGTATTCGTTCTGAAAACAAAAATCGGCCCAAGGATAAATTTAATATAAAGAGTATTTCTAAGCCTAGTCAACCTATTGCTAGTAAAAGCAAATATTTCAAGCCATATCCAGATATACAAATCAGTCACGCTGATGCAACCTCTAGAAAGAAAGCTGTGCTATTACCAAATGGTAATTGTCGAAAATCTCCAATAATCATTGATGGTCATAGTTATTTCGTCACAAACAGTTGCAACTTCGATGCAATCGTACAAATATTAGCAACAAGCGTCCTAGATGTACCGATGTATGCCTGTGCTGTGAAATCGTAAAAAAATGATACACTACGGTTTGTCCTAGAATTTATCGATAAAGGTGTATGCAACGCAATTTTGACTCTTAGAGCCAAATTGCTGATAAAGCTATTCTCGCCACACATCGGGTTGCAAACAAGTCGTCGTGTCATTTCATATTCTATCAATATGGATAATAATATTGCTGTAATTTGGACTAAGTGTTTAAGGACAGAACCGAGCGGCTTTTACAAATATACGTGCACGCATTGCGGAACAACAATACTTGCTGTGCCTCAACTATGTGTAAACCACCAGATCATTGGTTATAAGGGTTTCGGGGCTCTTGAAGAAGCTATACAATTAAACCTGCATAAAGTCCAATGCCGCAACGATAATTGTTATGAAAGATGTACTACAAGTTTCATGCCAAATTTTCATGTCTTTATCGAGCTAGATATTCGACCAGGCATCACGTACAAGTCCGGATTAAACTGTCAGCTGAAAGATATTCCTCCGCTGATCAATTTGTCAAAATTCCCTTTCAAGTAAGTAACTCATCACAATCAGTACAGGTTAATTTAAATTTAGTTGCTCAAAAATCCAGTCATTCGGTTTCATTTTTATATATTCTAGATTGACGGGAGTGATTGCCTATACACCTGGTCACTACCAGAGCTGTTTCGAGACTCGAAACATTCGAGTAGCTTGAAGTTCGAACCGAGCGGGACTCGGTTTTTCGAGCCGAGCCGAGACTCGAACGGTTTCGGGTAACCCGAATGTTTCGGGTAGCTCGAATGTGTTCCGGGTAGCTCGATTTTTTCGAGCCGCCCGAATGTGTTTCGGGTAGCTCGATTATTTCGAGCCGCTCGAATCTGTTTCGTTTAGCTCGATTTTTTCAAGCAGCTCGTATGTTTCGGGTAACTCGAATGTCTCGAGCCACTCGAATATACTTATTTTAGGTAGTCGACTGTATGGTGCAGTGTGCTAGCTTGGTGTAGCTGGAACGTTTTGTAGGCACCGAATATAAATTAAGTTAGATGTATAATATGAGATGTATAGATATGAAAACCATATCAAGTTATTTAACCCTAAGTTCTCGCAGGAAAGAAGTCGACTCAACATCAGAGAGAATTTGAACTTAAACTTGAATAAGTTTGAAAATATCCTGAATGTGATTAAATTTTTCAAAGAGATAAATTCGCTTGATCTCTTGTAATGGAGCACTAGGTAGCTCTATGTATGGTCGAATTATGTTGTGATTTATATTTTACACCTTCTGGGAAACCAGAATCAATCCAATTACTGCTCTCGGGGATATAATAAAGTGAACACTTATATTATATATAGAAAACTTTACTAAAGTTTATTTCGTATGCAAGAACAAAAGTGACAAAAGTGAAAACATATATGAGAATATATTATTATTATTATTATTATTATTATTATTATTATAATAATATAAACGGGACAAGATCCCATAATTTAAAAGTACATAAACAACAACGCATTACAAAGAATAGTACTTATTGCACAGAATTATCATCAAAGATGCCACACAACAGACTGTATAACGAGGAACGGAACGAACTGCGAGAACAATTAAAAGAGTCAATGTCATAGTATAATATATTGTATTATATACAGTAACATTCACGCAAACGCTAAACTATATACATACACTATTTACACGCTATACTACATTAAAATATACACATACAACATCAACGATGCCGGGAATGTTCTTCGATGGACAAGATTATTTGGGTGGGGGACACGTACACACGTGATGCGTGATGCATGATGCACACATTACCACCACTCCTGTAGTTACTCCTTACGTCCGATCTATGCATGCACTGCATATAAGGATAAAATTATAAAAGAGAAAACCAGAACAATAGATTCTGAGGTCTGCAGAACTGACACATAATTGAATAAAAATTTAATTTCTCAATTTATGAAAATAATGACACAGAAACAACTAGCGTATTGTTTGTCAACATCATAATTTTTAAAAAGAGCATTAAATACGGTATTAAATAAACAGTTTGCAAAAGCTTTTCGCAACAATTATGGTTAAAAAATTGATAAAAGAAAAATTAAGTAAACGTAAAATGTTTTGAATTATCCATCATTAAGAGGGAATAATTTTTCCTCGTTTCTCGGCGCAAATTGCATTCTGATATCTTTTATAATTCAAAAGTTATACGAAAAAAGCCCCAAATTCTTCAACCCCGGTCGGGAAATTTCAAATAGCTCCTTGTGACGTTAATTTGAAAGAGACCATCCTAAAATTTTCAAAGTTCGGGCATCACCGCTGCCCAGTGGTCGCTGGCAACCCTCCGAACGCCGGGCCGATGCATGGTTGTAGTGGAATGCGTCCGTGAGGCAGTGTTGCCATTTTCGTCTGTTCGCGCGCGCGTAGGTTGCAATTTTAACGGATGACCCTGTATATACAGATCAGTGGGTAACAAGAATACAGTATTCTGTTCAAACTTCGCGCTCCTTTGGTTCATGGTGAACCGATGGTTATACATCAATAGCAAAGAGGAGATATAAGGTGTGTTTCAATTCATGCATTATGCGCATAGACTGCAGAGAAAACCGTTCCGTTTCAGTCTATGCGTGCTGTTGCGTATTTTAACGGTGATTTTAAAATCAGAACGCGGGTTGGTGCCCGTGGAGCGCTGAACCGCTCTGCTCGTCGGAGTGCGAGAGTTTCAAATAAAACACAGTACAAGAAACTACCCTGATAACCATCTGTCTGCAGTCTGACATCAGATTGGTAGCAGGATTTGGCTCTGGCATGAGAGCGCAGAGTCTGACGTCAGAACCGTAGCAGACGGCAGAATCTGCTGCGAATCTGCTGCCGATCTGACATCAGACACTGACATCAGGCTCTGCACCTCAGAACGCAGCCAAATGCGGACACAGACGACTACGGTTCTGATGTCAGATTCTGCTCCCCAGACTTTGGAGTTTTATTTGAACTGTTCGGGAATCTGGTTAAAGACAGAATGAATGTAGCATTTCAAAGTATCCTCCGAGGTCCTCGCTGAAGTCGTTGGCCGAATCCTCCATAGATGCTCGTAGTCCAATCAGGATGGAGGATGCATCAGATCCAAGCGGTAGGCCGTCCTTCGGATATCCGTACGCCCCCTCGAATTGGCGTCCATCTTTCCCTCCGTCTTCGGGTGGTGGTGGAAACCCACGTGGGAAAAGAAAGTAGGCTCTACTCCGAGGATCGAGAAAACAACCCTTGAAGGAAATTTATGACTTCCTCAGCGTCGCCAACACTTCTGGAGTCAATCGACACTCCTAAAAACTAACAAAGGACAAGGCCTTCTCAAAAGATTACGTGACTTAGAAGAAACTCGCGATTCGTTTCGGGGTCTGTTAATTGGTGTCCTCTTCCTGTTTTCGAGCTCTGCCCAAGATCATTCCCACGTATGTCACCCGCATCGCACATCCTTAATAATACTTTCTTAATCACACACAACATCTACTTTCAAATTTCGCTCCTGATTTATCTATCGATTACATACATTTCCGTGGCTACGTTTGCGTGATCACGCAACTGTTGCGATATCCGCTGGTGTGAATCCGTATATTATATGAAGTTAGCCATAAGACATAGGGATATCAAGGTTTGATGTGAGAGCGAAATTCAAAATTCTTTGTAGAGAAAGATTTATAGTAGGCATGCGCGTTCGAAACGAGCAGCAGATGTTTGAACTCAGAAGGCGTACGAGAGCCTGAGATTACATTCAATAGATTTCAAAACTACAGTTAGGCCAGGTGAAGATAATAAATAGCTTAACTTTCCCTTCCACATCTGCGTGCCAAATTTCGTCGAGCGGGCAGCTGCTCGTCTCGTAAAATCACTTAAAACTCTGTTCTCCCTTTCAATAATTGCCGATGTCCTGTTAGGGTAAAAACTCAGCTCGGGAGAGGCTGAAAGTCATAAAGCCATAAACTTTGCGCCGGCGACGTCGTCTTGACCCCGAGGGTTGCGCTTACCTACCTGTCAGAAATGTATGTACTGTACGCAGCCTATGTAAAAGTATGTAAAGTATATAATCGGAAAGCGTACCTCGACCACCAGCCGAGAGTGGAGGGAAGCGCGAAGGAAGGGCCAAGGACGGAGAGATGGCTGAAGGACAACCCACTGACGAAGCTTGAGGGACAACACCACCTTGATTGGACGATAGGATCCAGGGAAGGAGTCGGAAGAACGCGCCGAAATTGGAGGAGTAGGGCGCTCGGAGGTGACAAGCGAGGAGTTAATTTGTAAGAAGTCAGATCAATCTTGTCAGCAGACTAGCAAACAGTTCTTTAAATGTAACAATATACATTCAGTCAACAGTTTACCTTAGTCCAATCATTTCAAATTCCCGCTCTACTTCGCGAGCAGAGTGCGTTAGCGCTCCACGAGCACGAACCTGCGGTTCATTTGGAACTCTTCAGAAAATCGCGCAACACAACAGTGCATTGGTTGCGTTGGTGGCACATAGGATTCCCTAGAATTCTTCCACTTCTAGCGCATGAAGCGTGCAGTTCATGCGCGCATGCGTATTTGTCTCTTTACGTACGCTTTGAAAAACATACACCAAATTATGTGATCTCCTCGAAGTGACAGAAAATATAACGTGCATATATGCTACATGACAATAAACGTTTATTGGATATTTCGTTCTTTTACGCTACATTTGTCAACTTTTTATAACATAACATCTTTCCAAAATATTATTGTTACGCCGCAAAGGTGTCTTTATGAAATCGGGTATATCATATAGGTTATATTTTCTGTCACTTCGAGGAGCGGATTATGAAGTCGAGGTGTGTAATTATTCGTGGTTAAGAAATCAAAATTTCCATTCATAACGTCATTTTCTGAGTACATTTCGTCGAAATAGTATGTTTTCGCTTAATTTGTTTATGTTTACCAAATTCGTGCGTTTTATTACATTCTAATTCGCCTTTAAGGGGTACGACCGGCCAAAATTGAGGGGTAATTGTAGCCAGCTTTTAACATTACTTTTTTCTGGCTTAAATGCAACTGACATAAAAGAATTACGAATAAGACAAAATGAAGTCAGAAATATTTCTTAATACGCTTCCATCCACATAAAAAACACAAATGGAGGTAAGAGGAAACTGAGGAAGAAACAAATAAATTTTAAATCGAGCATGTCGTCCATGAGCATATAAAGAATGTTCAGGATGGAATACCCCTGAAGAATACATTTGTGATTCATGTAGTAATTAATTTTAAAACAAAAAATAATATTTTTTTTATTAATTTAACAGTTTTCCCACTTCTTTTATAAAGAAAAATCATGGCCGAAATTACCCCACGTTAATTCCGTAATTCCAATCAAATGGACATTTTTGTGTTATTGCTTCCAACTTTGTTACAACGTAAATGTATGCTTTCTCGGTCATACTAATAAAAACTAGACACTTCAAACTATCAATTCATATAAAAAAAACTAGCAAATGTGTAAGTTGCTCAAATTTTATAGCGTTTCTTGCTTATATAGCCGGAATTACCCTGCTTTCCCCTGTTTGCAGTATCCGAATTCGAAATACAGAAGCATACGTAAAGCGACAAATACGCATGCGCGTAATATGCGCATTGGCTGCCCGTGCTTTGATTTTCTGTAGTTGCTGCACGCATCACGAGTAGGGATGGAGTGCAAAATCACTAACAGTGATTTATCACAGTGATCGCAGAATCACGATCACAGTCGTGATTGTGATTTTTTTAACTTGAGTGAATTGTTTACTGTGATCGTAATTCTTGATCTTGACTGAATTATTTTTTGTAAAATACTTCAATATAGCAAATATAGTTGTTACGTATTTTTATGGGAAAATTGCGATGAGAACGCGGGTTGGTGCCCGTGGAGCGCTGAACCGCTCTGCTCGTCGGAGTGCGGGAGTTTCAAATAAAACACAATAGTACTAGAAATTATTGCTAAGTTAAACTTTGGACTTTTATTTGAACTGTTCGGTAAGCTGGTTAAAAACGGAATGAATGTAACGTTTCAAAGTATCCTCCGAGGTCCTCGCTGAAGTCGTTGGCCAAATCCTCCTAGTCCTCCCATAGATCTTCGTAGTCCAATCAGGATGGAGGATGCATCAGCTCCAAGCGATAGGCCGTCCTTCGGATGTCCGTACGCCCCCGCGAATCGGCGTCCATCTTTCCCTCCGTCTTCGGGGTGGTGGAAACTCGATGAAAGCGCGCTTTTCCGTTACACAGCGGGGTGCCCACGTGAGAAGAGAAAGTAGGCTCTACTCCGAGGATCGAGAAAACAACCCTTGAAGGAAATTTATGACTTCCTCAGCGTCGCCAACACTTCTGGAGTCAATCGACACTCCTAAAGACTAACAAAGGACAAGGCCTTCTCAAAAGATTACGTGACTTAGAAGAAACTCGCGATTCGTTTCGGGGTCTGTTAATTGGTGTCCTCTTCCTGTTTTCGAGCTCTGCCCACGTATGCCACCCGCATCGCACATCCTTAATAATACTTTCTCAATCACGCGCATACATCTGTTTTCAAATTTCGCTCCTGATTTAACTATCAATTATATATATTTCCGTGGCTACGTTCAAGTGATAACGTAACACCTTCCCCCTTATACAAAAGATGTTTCCATGAAACATCTTTTCAATACATCGTTACTAATAGTGATTATAACTACGCCCCTTCTTCCCGCGCCAGCCCCGCGGTAAATGAGCTACTCGGTCCACCCATTGTCCCGCAGAAAGCACGAGTTGAAGAATGATAGTTATAACATAACATTTTACAGTAATAAGATATCATTATTCTATTACTAGGTACTTAATATTAATTCGATTATAATGCAACACGTAGCAAATATTTAGTAGTCATTGAACACCTTAACTAGACTTATCTAAATATTTCATTCAAAAACAATATAATTCCTCATTCAATCTTAATATATAAAGCAGAATATAAAATAATCGTGTACTCATAATCCAGTAATCACACTTATAAAATGAAAATTTTTTAGATTACATACACATAAAACAAACCACACATAGAATGAATACTATATTATATAATAACTACTTATATTAACTCTCTGAAACAGAAATATCTGGTCTTATACACGCTGATTTCAACTTATTGGTATGTACTATTTTATACTTAATAATTCCCATTATTAATTCTACGTTTAAATCATCAAACACTCGACTAATCTTATAAAGGCCTAACCAGTTACAGTCAAACTTGGAAGTTTTCGGTTCCTTAAGTAAGTAAACATCGTCATCTACCTTAAATCCACGAGGATTACGATTTCTATCATAATACATTTTACTTCTCTCCTTAGCCTTATCAAGATGTTCTGCCGCCTTAGTCTGTGTGGTGGTAATCTTAGTAAACAACCTATCCAAATAATGCACAAAAATTTGCGATACCTGCTCTTTAGCAAATTCAAAAGGTATGAGATCTCAAACTCCAAAAACCAATTCATATGGCGTAAATCCCGTAGCCTCATGCACAGAGGTGTTATACGAGAACATGCCAAATCTAATGCAATCATCCCAATCAATCCCTGTGCAAATTCCCTATAAAATTCATTTCAAAATTTCAAAACTATCTAAATCCTTTGAAATGCTAACAGTCTTAGCAGTCAAGAAACTAACAAAGATTCCACATGACCAAAATTTAAATCTTGCCAAGAAGCATCTTAAACAAGAAAAAGTAAAAGAAATATGAAACACTTGTCATCAAGGAATGCCCCAGCATCACAACTGTGTGGCATAACATGGGCAAAATTATTCCTACATATACAAAATTGTCTTTTACACAAACCATAGTAGGAAATGGAAAATGGTAAGTTATCCATCTGTCAGCGTTTACATTAATAATCAAAAACTACTTTCATTAGGTTTTACAAACTTCTAAACTTGATTTTTTTACAAAGATGAGACGATCAAACACCTTCCTACATCTCCGAAGAGTCTCCTTTCGTTACATCAGTGCCTTTCAATTCGACAATTTCGAAACAGCCACGCCAACGAGGACTTGAGTACAGGAACGTTAAAAGCATGAGCATCTCATCGGATGTTTGCACATTTAAATTCGACGGGACGTGGCCATAGGAGGATGGCTAGCGAGGACTCGCAACGACGGGGAATATATCAACCCGATCCTGTATGCGTAATATTTATCATCCCGCACAGCGCAACGTACCCTTGGATCTTCAGCGTTTCAAAGAACGTAGTGCCTCGATGTGCCAATGACATCACCGTTAACGACGACTCTCTTAGAATCCCTGGGGCTATGTAAACGACGATAGATGGGCACACATATGCACGCACACACACATATCTGGTGTGGAACGTAAAGGCACAGCCACTAATGCGAAGAGGCTGTGTAATCAAAGGAGCGGTGCACACAGGCGGTCGTAATAAACGACGCACGGCGCCATGAAAACACCCACGCGAGTCCACATGATCATTCACCTCTCTCTATTCATGGGAAGTACACTTCATGATTCTCACCTGATCGCAACAAACACTGAGACTCTATTGAAGTTATTAATGGTTCACAGATTCTATTAAAATAATTTTATTGAGGATCCCTCGTGCAGTCCTGGTCGCAAAACAATCAGGCTCCACAGCCTCCGCCACAAAACCAGGCGCAACAACATCAGGCTCGTCAGCCTCTGCTACGACATCAGTCGCAAATAAAATAGGTTCCCCACACCTCTGCTACGAACCAAGATACTGCGAGCCCTGCGATGTTCCCTTAAAGGCCAAACAGAGCGCAGGCACCCTTGCCGAGCACAGATTGCTTCTCACGGCTCCTGAAGCGGGTTCCCGGGGCTGAGAATTACCGTATGTCAACAGGCGACCGAGTCGATGCATTGTGCCCGACTGAGGCGATCCTCCAAAATTTCCATTTCCCACAGGCAAAGGTGATACTAATAATTCTGAACTTTTAAATTATTTGTGACCTCATTGCACTCGGCTGCTGCTTTCCCGCGCGCTAGGAAAACAGATGCCACAATTCTCTCATTTCAAAACATAAGACTTCATCATCCATCCTGTCCACTTCGGAACCTACAATTGATGTCTTATCTGCGCAGATAAGCACCCTTTCCAGGTCCCTCGAATCAGGATTGGAATCCGCGTCAATCGATATAGGTTGTGAATGGGAATCATTATACTCGCGGAAATTTTTGAATCTATAAGCTCATTTTCTATGTTGCAATTGATGCTCCATTTTAGAGGCTAGTTTAATAACAGCTGTTAAACTACTTGGATTACCATTGGAAGTTAATAACATAACAGTATCATTGCGTAGTCCGTTTAAAAACCCAGCTATGGCTTCTTCTATAAGTGAAACTTTAATTCCTACAAGTTGTTCAGCGTTATATTTTTCATGCGCAGCTTCCATTGCCTGATCTAGAATTTCATGTACCCGAGTTCCGAACTCCTCAATGGTTTCCTGTTCTTTACGCAATATAACGTTTAACTTATCTCGTGCAATTTTTATATTAAAACTTTGCTCATATGCGGCTTTTATTAAATTAATCAACTCCTCTACGGTCTCGGGTTCATTCCCATCGATTATTCTGCTATAATCGCGTTTCTGTATCTTATTGCGTATTAAGGCCAACAAGTAAAATTTATCTTCAGATCTAATCAAAGAATCAGCGAGTCTACACTGGCTAACAAAATTAATTACAGAACTTTGTTTCCCGTCAAAATGTGGAATGAAATTCGCAATTGAATCAAAGGACATGCGCAATGCAGCTTTAGGAGCCCTGGAAGATAACCCCGACGCATCTGCTACCACCGTGCTACTGGATGGAATGAATCCATTATCCGGAAGAGCCATACTAAATCCTAGAAGAGGAGTAGATTGTGCCGGCACCAAATGTAACTCATCAGGTTGAAATTCAGAGGTGGGCGCTGACGCACTACTTGCCCCTACTATTAACTCCTCTATCTCAAAGATGCTACCACCACTCAGACTAGAGTCATGCCTTTTCTTAAATCGCTGGTATCTTCTTGCAAACGGCGGCATTTTTACAGCTAATAAGCGAGTACCTCTAATGAGTAATACGACTCTTTATATTAAAAATTAGGTGCTTACGAACGAGACTTACAATTAATATGATGAATAACGAACAGTTCACAAATAAAGTGACTTATGGATTGTTGTTCCGTCCAGTACTCCAGCCCTTATATGGATGTCCCAGCTATGTCCAACGCTGACTTTGTTGATCCGGTATACCTCGACGATGCAGTTGACTTCAACCCCGTGAAGAATCGTCCGAGCATCCAAGTCCTTCGAATCCTTTTCTTAATCGTCCGGGAAGTTTCCGAAGTAGCTCAGCAAATGATGCGGATAATGACCGAGTGCATGTGATTCCAGGGGATTATTCGCACGGCCACTGAAATCACCCGTCTCCGGTATTCACCCTTGCTCTCAGGAAAACCGCGCAAAACCCAAGAGAGAGAGGCTGCACTTAACAATTTATGATGTTTGTGTCCATTTGTACGATTAAAAATTATTTCCATAAAAGTTTATAATAGTTCCCGGTGAATCACTTCAATACGCACTCACGAGCCGGCGAAGTCACTCACGCAAGTGTTCAAGAGTTTATAAAGCCAAACTTTAGCACTGAGATGTCTTTTAAATTTCCCACAAATTTTTTGAAACATCCCACCGCTGTCACCAAATTTGTTACGTATTTTTATGGGAAAATTGCGATGAGAACGCGGGTTGGTGCCCGTGGAGCGCTGAACCGCTCTGCTCGTCGGAGTGCGGGAGTTTCAAATAAAACACAATAGTACTAGAAATTATTGCTAAGTTAAACTTTGGACTTTTATTTGAACTGTTCGGTAAGCTGGTTAAAAACGGAATGAATGTAACGTTTCAAAGTATCCTCCGAGGTCCTCGCTGAAGTCGTTGGCCAAATCCTCCTAGTCCTCCCATAGATCTTCGTAGTCCAATCAGGATGGAGGATGCATCAGCTCCAAGCGATAGGCCGTCCTTCGGATGTCCGTACGCCCCCGCGAATCGGCGTCCATCTTTCCCTCCGTCTTCGGGGTGGTGGAAACTCGATGAAAGCGCGCTTTTCCGTTACACAGCGGGGTGCCCACGTGAGAAGAGAAAGTAGGCTCTACTCCGAGGATCGAGAAAACAACCCTTGAAGGAAATTTATGACTTCCTCAGCGTCGCCAACACTTCTGGAGTCAATCGACACTCCTAAAGACTAACAAAGGACAAGGCCTTCTCAAAAGATTACGTGACTTAGAAGAAACTCGCGATTCGTTTCGGGGTCTGTTAATTGGTGTCCTCTTCCTGTTTTCGAGCTCTGCCCACGTATGCCACCCGCATCGCACATCCTTAATAATACTTTCTCAATCACGCGCATACATCTGTTTTCAAATTTCGCTCCTGATTTAACTATCAATTATATATATTTCCGTGGCTACGTTCAAGTGATAACGTAACATAGTGTTACAGTCAAAGCGTGCTAATTCAGCGAATATATAGAATATACATTCATAAATAGTCAATGCATGCACGCACTGATTTGATTGACTAAAGTATTCACATATATATACATTATACTTTTTAACTAAAGTGAAGAAATATTCGTTAATTTAAATAGATCAAGAACGATTACATTGATTTAAAATGTACAACTGAGATTCTATAAGAACAGCGAGGACTTGAGAATGTTTCGAGAGAAAGTAGAAATTGGGGTTATGTGGCGCGTGTAAAGATCAGTCATGCTCTCCACCAATCAGAAGCGATCACAAAAATCGCGAATCACTGTAAGAAATCACCGTGATTGGGAACGAACGTGATCGGATCACTCGTGATTCACAAATCACGGTTCTAGCCAACACTAATCACGAGCTAGAAGTTGGAGGATTCTAGGGAATTCTACGAATCAGGTTATGCCGTCTTTGCACTCGCTGCCAGTGGTGGGTAAAGACACGAATTTTTCATTTTATACGCGACATGTGTCTCAAATGTCGTAAATGTCGTAAATGTGTCATAAATATCGTATATCTGGAATGAAAATAATAAATCTATAAAACATTTTTCGTATAAGTTATGAAGAAGTGTCAATTTATTAATAATTATAATTCTGATTAAAAAAATTAAATTAAATTAAGTTATACTGACGAAAAATGGATAATGAAAGGTTAATAAAAGAAATGCATATTGGGAAACCAAGAATTTCAATACGCCAACTAATGACAGAAAATTGAACTACTGAGAGTAGGTCTATATTCGTCGAAATCCATATGATTAACAGTGTTTAAATTAGACATGTTGTGAAAAACGAGTGTTTTTAAATTTCCTTTAACACTAAATTTTTACTTATTCGATTAATAAATTCTTATTCGCAATGTTTGATGGGATCCGGACCTACTTTCAATAGTTTGCCAACTTACCATCAGAGCGCTGAAATCTAAGCTACGCCTCCACTAAGTTTCCCAATAGAATAATAAATATAATTTGCTTAAATTAAAAATTGTATTAATAAAAAGACTACTTTTATTTGAGAAAAAGAAGCTATCAATTAAAAGTACAGCACCTTGCTGTTCATTTTGTCCAATGGAATTGTATAATTGTGCATATTGTACATTTAAAAGTGTTATAACTAATGTTTTTCTCGATGGAACTATATAGTTCTTATTTAATGCATGCACGAAAGCTTTAAAGTGGCTTGATTCCATCACACTGAAAGGGATATTTGCGACGCGGTGAAAAATACCGACCCACCACTGCTCGCTGCATGAAACGCAACCAACACAACGGACCCAATTTCGAAGCGAACATCACATCTAGAAAGTTTTAGGCAGGATCAAAACGGAAGATGAGAAAGAAAGCAAATGTGAGGCGTGCATTGTTATTTCTTAAAGGCTTTTACTGCTAAGTTTTTCAAACGTGTTCTTATAATGCTAACGTTGCAGCTATACTCTAATCCAGAAGATGTACGAGATCCTGCGATTGTATTCAATAGCCTTCAAAACCTTCAATTTACCCCGGGCGCGGATAATAAATAACTTCATTTTCCTTTACACATCTGCTTACCAAATTACGCTGGGTAAGCAGCAGTTCGTCCTGTAAAACTCATAAAATATGGTCTTCGTTTTCAATAATTGTCGCTGTTCAAGAAGAATAGAAAAACTCGGGTTGAGAAAATCCAGGAACCAATAAAGCCATCAAAGGGTATAGCCGGTTAAGATGGTCAAATGTGCCCTTGAACCGAATTCGAATCACGATCAGTCATTCGAAAGCTTATAAAAAAGGAAACATTTGTGGCGAGTTTCAACTTTGTATCTCGACCCGGAGGGTAGTAAAGGGTAAAAATAGAATATCAGGTTTTTGCCGAATTTCTCCTATACTAGCGGATGAAAAATTTTGAAAAAAATCAGAGGCATTTCTGCTATCGGGGCACATATTAGAGAATCGTTACAGATTTTTAAATTGAAAAACCAAGCTGTGAAAAATAGAAAACGTCAAGAAATGCTGAAAAATGCCGGTTGTGTATCGAAGCAGTCTTAGTACTATAATTATATTTTTACTGTAAGTACGTGTCATTGTTACTTCAATTTAAGGTTTTTCAATTTAAAAATCTGTAACGATTCTCTAATATGTGCCCCGATAGCAGAAATGCCTCTGATTTTTTTCAAAATTTTTCATCCGCTAGTATAGGAGAAATTCGGCAAAAACCTGATTTTCTATTTTTACCCTTTACTACCCTCCGGGTCGAGATACAAAGTTGAAACTCGCCACAAATGTTTCTTTTTTTATAAGCTTTCGAATGACTGATCGTGATTCGAATTCGGTTCAAGGGCACATTTGACCATCTTAACCGGCTATACCCTTTCGGTAAGAGTCGGTCCCCGATCCTTAGGACGAAGTAACCGATGTAGTTAGGAAGCGCGCTTCGACCACCGTCCAAAGGCTCGAATTAAATTAACCGTAATCCATCCAACTGCATAGCTAATTGTAAGTAAGTTTGAACATTCCCGCGCAACCTCACGAGCATTAAACGTATCGAAAACCGTTCCGTTTCGTTACTGCGGTTCATGCGCTGCTGGAAACGAAACGCTATGAATGCGCGTAACGACTGCGCTGCGGTCTATGCGCATAATGCGTGAATTGAAGCACAGCCTGTATCTCCTCTTTATTAAGGGTCCATAAATCTTGGTTTTGTTGCTATATTCGTGGTCTTAATATTTTCACATAACAAATGTTTTGATTATTCAAGCACCGATTGAAGATTTCGTTAGAGCAAAATGTCATTAGCTGGGATAATGATTTTACGAGCTGGGCGTTGTTCAAGTTAGTGAAATGAAAGTAATTGAATAAATCGTAGTCGTAAAACATTCATGTTTATTCGTAATGTGCATAACCTGTATTTCGAGGCGAAGAACATGAGAAAAAACTGGAATTATAATCAATTTTCCTGCGCAACTGTAAAAGGCTAATTAAATTTTACAATTCTGCAGATGTGGCTATCAGTGTCAATGGATTTCATACATCCTCCGCGACTTATTTAAATCAGTATTGGAGGCAGAGGTAGGTTGCTACACAAGACACACATTGAAACGTAAATTCTGATATCTTGAATTGGTTACAGGAAAGGTTTAATAGAAAATCCTAACAAGTACGGTTCAATGGTCACATTACCCGACTATTCTTTCAAAGATAATAGACCTACTCCATATGGCTCTAAGCAATTGTGTCGCATGAAGAAACACCAAGAATATGCGGTACATCTTTCACATAAAATGATGTACAAATACTATGCTCCGATGAGAAGAAATCGGTGAGAAACTCTAGGGTCTGAATGGCCTATCCCCATAGGCCTGTGTTCTCTAACACAATCGTAGAGGTACGGTAGACGTATTGTTGCTATTGGCTGATGCGAAAACATTAATGAATACAAAGTAAGGGCGAGCGAAGAACCCCTCTTGCCCCTGTGACATTTCAACCGACTTCTCACCGGAGCACAGTATATAAAGAACGACAGTAACATTAACCAATGTTTGATTAACAGAAAAGGGTCCTACAGTTAATTGGCGAAATAGACCATGCGGTCGACAGGCACGCCAGATTAATGAAAGAAGAAAAGGATAAGAAAGATCAGATCTTGGCCAACAAATTAAAACCAAAGGGGCAACAGTTACTAACCAGCGAATGATGTTTCTTTTAGTCAGTTTTACATACATGTACATATTTGCAATTAAATATACTGTATAAACATACTTCGCTATTTATTTCCGTTTGATAATTCATTCACTACTTATGTATTAGATGAAAAAATGCTGTGATAATATATCTATACTTTTCGTTTTATTTAAGCTCGTAATCCGTTGGATACTTTATAAGCCGTGGGAAGTTTTCTCTTTCCTCAAGCGGTATGTGATCTAATCTGCCTGGGACAGGCTTTAATTGCCTGATTTGATTAGTCACATTTTCTAACATATCTTTGGGTACATCATCGTCGCTGAAAATGTGTAGCCTCTGCATGGTGTACCTCCGTTGCAAATTTCCATGCATTGAACTGTAAACTGCTTTCTTCATGATCTGTGTGTGCATAAGAAGAGCAGTTATAAAAGTATTAAAATGTATCAGCGCAGTGCTGTCCAAGCCGGAGAACGCGTGCTCCTTGGGGTTCTCCCGCTCTTGTCTTATTAAAGAAGCAACTATGACGCTACACATTAGGAGCTATAGCCGTGGACCGGGTATCCGTGAGATACCGGGGAAGAGGAAAATTCCCGGGTAAACTACCCGAGATACTCGAGATATCCAAGAACTTACAGAGTACAGGGTGATTCTGGAGCGACGCCTGTCAAAGAGATGCCGCCTGGCACCCGTGGCCAGGTCAACCCCCCGTGGTGCGTCACCGAATTTTATGGAATTTGTATTCCTTATGTCAAAGTAGTCTGATTTCCATGAAATTTAGTATAATTTTAATCGGGAGAACGCCATGAATCCATTGGTGTCACTTTTATATCGATACGATGAACAATAAAGAACTTCTTAATATACTGTAATGAATATTTTACCCTCGACTGCGGGGCGCCGACCTCGATTCGCTGCGGTCGGCCGAGGATTCATACCTGTTTCAGAAAAAAATAATTCTTTATTCTTTATCGTATCGATATGGAAGTGACACGGATGGATTCCTTATGTTTTTCCGATAAAAATCATACCAAATTTCATGTAAATCGCACTATTTCTAACGAAGTCAATTTGAAATTATGCAAATCATTTTTTCATGTAATTTCCTTCATGATGGTCCGAATTACGTCGTTCTTGGTGTTATTTTAATCGGAGAAACATAAGGAATCGACTGGCGTCGTTTTCGCAAAGATCTGATGAGAAATGCGGAACAGGAGATTTCATACTTCTTAATGGATATTACTGTCTCACCGGGATCGGAGCCTTCGACCCGACGCCATGACGCTCAGTGAGGCATCAATTACGGAAGGGTACTCTGTGACATCTCGGGTGTCTCGAGTATCTCGGGTAGTTTACTCCGGAAAATTTTCTCTTCTCGGGTATCTCATGGGTACCCAGGTACCTGATCTCAGGAGAATCTATAGCTCTATTACACATGACATGTGTATTAGTGACACGTCATCTCAACGAACCAATGGTACTAGTACATATTCTTCGTGATTATTACGTGAAGATGAAGCTGTTGGTGGGGGAAGCAGGCACGCGAGGGCCTCCACCGCTGGACAGCCCTGTATTAGTCTAATCATTGTTATACAAATTTCAAAAATATAAATTACCATCGTTGGATCTTTAGTATGCAATTCCCATGCGAGTGTCCAAGTCGCACCACCACTGTACCCAGTATGATGGAAGTATACACGCTTTTGCCACTCATCTCCACGCATAGCGATGTCTTTGGAGTTTATTATTATTACATGGTCACCGCAATCATCTATGAAACAAGTATTAATCATAATGGTACTACAATAAAAATTCTACAAAATATATTCTAGTCTAACACTCAAACTTGTATGTTAACTTTAATAATATTTGTGGTAGTTATACGCACGGTGCACCCAACGGGGGAGCAACAGGGCCCTGGCAACCACCAAAGAAAATGGAAAAAAGGACATTAATGTAACGTAACTGAAGTAATTCAAAAGCTTTGTAAACAGAAAAGAAAAAATTTTTGTAATCATCTAATGAATTTTATTGAATTTCCATTAAAAATATTTTTATCTGTTCAACTAGGTTTCCCCGAAGATTAAATCCTGAGTGCGCTAGTGGTTATGTGGAGAATACATGTTATATATGTAATAACGGTAATAGCCGCAACTATAATTATAAACATATATAAACAATTATACCTACTCAATGGATGATATACGGGTTTATAGAGTCCCTTGAGATAAGTTTTTAGTAAAGACGCACTGTGAAATGGATCTTGCCAGGTTGCATCATAGATGTGCCAAATACGAGCAAAAGTACCCCATTGCTAAAGAGACAACGAACAGATACCGATAATTAAACACGGAAGAGTCTTGGACATAGATTGAAACATGCTACACCGATTAATGTAATAGACCAACGTAAATATTATTCCCAAACAAAATGATTTAAAAAGAAATCTTTAAGTATATCTCGGAAATTCGTTAAAGCAATGATTATGGAAGAAAATAAATCATAGAACACATGGAAACATTTATTTTGTATTTGAAGAAAATCCATCTATTTGAAATAAATAAAAGGATGTTAACGAATAGAATTGGTTGAGTGACTTGATGACAGAAATACTTAAGATATGGAATTATTTAAGGAGCCACACCTGTCCTCTACGTAGAAGAGACATGAGTTAAAATAAAACAATCAGTCTAAACGTGAAAATAACAGTGGTACAGTTTTTAAATGCAGCTATCCTCCGTATTATTTAGGTTAGGTTCTGAAGCTGTGTGCAATCATGGAGGTAGCAGTTTGTAGCAGTGCCTAGCAGTGTGTAACGCACTGATCGGTAAATCCCTAGAAAGCCACGTAATTTACATGTAAATTACATAAATAACATAACCAAAGTCATATAATAAATAAAGCTTGTAAAATATGTGGGGTACTTCTCTACTACTAGGCTCTATATTGTCGGAGCAGGTCCACAAACTAAAGGAAGCACTCGACGTAGGTAACCATCTTAGGGCGGTATTCACAGTCGCTACTTATAGCGAATTCGGTACATAGGTACCTCGCACTGACTCTGCACTGGTGCCAGAAAATGACTTGGATTGGTTGTTTCTGATAGAAACGAAGATAGCTCTATAAGAATCAACCAATCCAAGTCATTTTTTTGGCACCAGTGCAGTTCAGTGTGAAGTACTGTTGCGATATCCGCTGGTGTGAATCCGTACATTATATGAAGTTAGCTATAAGACATAGGGATATCAAGGTTTGATGTGAGAGCGAAATTCAAAATCCTTTGTAGAAAAGATTTATTGTAGGCATGCGGGTTCGAAACGAGCAGCAGATGTTTGAACTCAGAAGGCGCACGAGAGCCTTGCATTGCAGTCAGTAATTTTAAAAACTACAGTTAGGCCAGGTGAAGATAATAAATAGCTTAACTTTTCCTTCCACATCTGCGTGCCAAATTTCGTCGAGCGGGCAGCTGCTCGTCTCGTAAAATCACTTAAAACTCTGTTCTCCCTTTCAATAATTGCCGATGTCCTGTTAGGGTAAAAACTCAGCTCGAGAGAGGCTGAAAGTCATAAAGCCATAAACTTTGCGCCGGCGACGTCGTCTTGACCCCGAGGGTTGCGCTTACCTACCTGTCAGAAATGTATGTACTGTACGCAACCTATGTAAAAGTATGTAAAGTATGTAATCGGAAAGCGTGCCTCGACCACCAGCCGAGAGTGGAGGGAAGCGCGAAGGAAGGGCCAAGGACGGAGAGATGGCTGAAGGACAACCCACTGACGAAGCTTGAGGGACAACACCACCTTGATTGGACGAAAGGATCCAGGGAAGGAGTCGGAAGAACGCGCCGAAATTGGAGGAGTAGGGCGCTCGGAGGTGACAAGCGAGGAGTTAATTTGTAAGAAGTCAGATCAATCTTGTCAGCAGACTAGCAAACAGTTCTTTAAATGTAACAATATACATTCAGTCAACAGTTTACCTTAGTCCAATCATTTCAAATTCCCGCTCTACTTCGCGAGCAGAGTGCGTTAGCGCTCCACGAGCACGAACCTGCGGTTAATTTGGAACTCTTCAGAAAATCGCGCAACAGTACCGAATTCGCTATTATTCTTAAGATTATTGCGATGCTCGCTGGTGTGTTGCATGATCATGTGAATGTAGCTACGGGAATGTATATGTATAATCGATATGTGAATTACGAGCGAAGTTTAAAAGCAGATATTTGCATATGAGCAAGGAGAGTATTGTTAAGGATGTACGATGCGGGTGGCATGCGTGGGAAAGATCTTAGGCTGAGTCTCAATTAGTAGATTCCGAAACGAATCGCGAGTTTCGTCTAAGTCACGTAATCTCTTGAAAAGGTATTGTCCTTTGTTAGTCTTTAGGGCGGTATTCTCAGTCATTGCATATTTTAAGATCGTCTTCACGAGTGAAAATGGCGGCTAAGATACGTTCATATATATCAGGGAGACGGAATAATCAGCAAATATAAGGAAGATAAGGAGTGGAAAGGAGAACGAAAAAGGAGATAGGAAGAGGCCAGTGAGGAGAAGAATAGGACAAAAGGAATAGGGTAGTATAAGACAGGGAATAAAAAATAGAGAATAAGTAAAGTTAAAATAACCTATAAACCTGGACGCGGGAAACCGCCCTCTGGGCGGGCGGGATGTAGAAGGAAAAAAAATAAAGGAGAAGAGGAAGAGAGATAATAATGACAACGAGATAATAGAGGGAGAAACAACGAGTACAGGTAATGAAAGAACAAATAGGGAGAAAACGACAGAGGAACAATACGAACATAGGAACGACAACGGATATATGGAGACCATGAATAAAAAAAAAGAGAAAGAACGAGAAAAACCGAATGAATATACCCTAGAAGATAGGGCTACCAACATAAGAATAGGGGATACAGAAAAGACTAAAAGGTGGGAAGACGTAATTAGAAAACAAAAACCGAAACCCACGCTTAAGGATACAAATGAATACAGTGAAAAGAACAAAAGATTAAAAAAGAATACAGATATAGGAGTAGAAAAAGATTACGGAAAAATTAGGAACGAGAGGAAAGAAACAAAGGGAATAGACAGTGTACAGATAGGAGGTGAAGAAAAGCAAGAAATAACAAAGGGAAGGATTGGAGAAGTTAAAAATAACGACGAAGAAGCAAAGAATAAAGGTATAGAACAGGAGATAGATGAATACGAAAAAGAGAATGACAGGGGAGAATACCTGGTAGTAATTACTTTAAGCAGGGACAAAACCACGGCGAAAAAGAAAAATAATCTTATCAAAATATATAGGTATTTAATTGAAACGGGAATTAAATTTCAGGGTATAAAGATGGTAGGCCACAACAGAGCAGAGGTAACATATAAACTAAGACAGGATGCGAATAGAATGCTAGATAGAAATAGATCGGAAACGACGAATTACCACGCACAGATACCTAGAAGATGGAAAATAAGAAAGGGGGTTATTCATGAATGGGAGGGATCCATAGAAGAATTATAAAGAGAGCTGATGGAGGATCAAGGAAATTTTACTATGGAAAGACTAAAGAAGAGAAGAATAAGAGACGGGAAGGCAATATGGGAAGACAGCAAATCTATATTATTAAAGATGCAAGGAGAATCACTACCCACCAGATTATTAATCGGGTGGGGTCACGTGTGGCTTAGAGTGGAACCATTTATAGAATCAGTGAAACAATGCTACAGATGCCTAAGGTTTGGACATATCCAAACATACTGTAAGTTTGCAGAAAAAAGATGTTTTATATGCGCGGATACAGAGCATGGACAATGCACCAACAGCCCTAGATGCATTAACTGCGGTGGGGACCACCTTAGTATAGCAAGAGAGTGCACGATCTCTCAGAGAGAATTGAGGATCAAAAAAATCATGACGTACAAAAATGTTTCATATAAAACAGCGTGTGATCAAGTAAGAAGAGAGGATCCATACAATGACATGAGAGATAGATACTATGATTTTAATGAAGGGGAGGAAGAGGATATATGGAATAAGGATTAAAAAAAAAGCATTAAAAAAAAGCATTAAAAAAAAAGAATAAATTTGAATACTGGGAAAATCTTGAGGTACCCCAGAGTAGAAACTCAAACAATTATAGAAGAACATGGGTAAGAGAAAAAGAACCAAAGGAAGACATTTGGGAACAGGAAAAAATAGAAAGGTAGAAATGGGAGATAGTAGAAAGACGATTGAAAATAAATGGGGGCAATACAATAAGCCAAATTACAGCAAATCAAATAGAAATATACAGTAAAGAGAAGAGAAAATCAAGTCTCAAGAGGAAACGAGAAGAATGTATACAGGAAAAACATCACACTATAACCTGAAAAATTATGATAAGGAGAACAAGGAAAATCAATATTCGCACAAAAAAGGAACCTCCTATAAATACGGGATGAATTATAAGGAAGAGGAGAGAAAAAAGAGGGAGAGAGAAGAAAGCACAAGGAAAAGAGAGTATACAGAAACAACGAACACACTGAAAAATAAAATGGAAGAAGAATTAATAGAAGAGATTCTAAAGATTATTGAGGAGAAAAACCTGATCGGAAAAATTAAGGAAAAACTACATGAAAGAACAAGAGATAGCCTGCGAGATCAAAGTAAAAGACAAGTAGAAAACACAGAAACAGAAGAGGACTGGAATACCCGACACACACCCACATACGATATGGGGATAAAGGAAAAAGAAGAAAGAGAAAACAAAGAAGAAATAGATAAAAAAATAAAGTGAGGATAGTGGAAGACAAATTACTGAGAAACAAGGGAAAAGAAGAAATAATGGATTTGACACAAGATAGACAAAGGGAAGAGGAATACGAGGAAGATAAGATGGATGAAACAGAGAGCAATGACGCAGATTTCGAGAGTATGGGTACAGAGGAATGGTTAGAAGAAGAGACCAACACAGGAGAAGGAGAAGAGTATTACCAGGAAGCGGAAACGGATAAGGAGGTCAAAAGGCTTGATCGAGAGTTTAATAAGAATAAAGAAAAGGAAAATAAAATAGAGAAACAAGGCTATTCGGACAACAACCAATAGTCAATAGCCAATTGAAGTAAGAGAATAAAGGGTATAGTAGGTAGAGCACATCGATAATCAACAACTCAGACATCACAAATCATATCGTTTATAATGAATAAAGAAAATGAACGATACAAGATTGCTATTTGGAATGCAAGGAGTGTTCGCAATAAGATGATCGAGTTGAAAGAAAAAGTAGAAGAGTATGATATTATAGGTATAACAGAAACATGGCTGACAAAAAAAAGACAATTTAAGAGTAAAAGTAAGATATAATGTAATTAGACAGGATAGGAGAGGAAGAAGAGGAGGAGGTTTATGTATAATTATAAGAAATGATATCAAGATGTGGAATAGGGACAAGGTTAGGTGGATCAAAGATAAGACCGAGATAACAGCAATCACGGTTAACATAGACAATAAGGAAGTAGATGTGATTTTAGCTTATAAACAACCAGAAATAACTCTGAATAAAAAAGAATGGGAGGTACTATTTGAAAATAAAAGGAATCAAACGGAAATGATTATAATGGGAGACTTCAATGCTAACAACAAAGAATGGAATTGCGATAGAAACGACAGGGATGGTATTCTGCTGTCGGAAGCAATCGAGGAAGCAGATATGTTTGTTAACAACATACATACAAAGTCGAGAACAGGCTCAGGAAAGTACAAGCCCTCTAATCTAGATCTGCTAATTACAACTTTTGGTATACTCAAAGAAGCGGAGGTGGTGGAAGAAGGAGATACACTTGGTTCGGACCATCAAATGATTGGTCTCATAATACACAAACAAATTGCAGAGAGTAGAAGAAGATTATATACTACGAAACTATACAACTCAGATAAGATAGATTGGAAAAAATACAAATTACATTTGACGGAACAAGAAGAAATAACAAAAGCGGAGATAGAAAATACCTATGACATCCAAGAAAAACTTCTAGTTATAGAGGAAGCAATGTTTAATGCAATAGAGAAGGCGAGGCTTGGTGAAGAGGAAGGGAAAAAAAGAAGAAGTGGAGCCAGGAGAGAAGAAGGGAAGGATCCAGGAGGACAAAGGAGACGATATGAAAAGGGAGATAACGATGCGACAACACACCTTACGGATTATAGTAAAAGGGCGAAAAGGGTATGGCATCCCTGGTGGGACAAAGATTGTGATGAGGGGAAAAGGAAAAGGAAAAAGGCAGTAATAAGATTTATTAAAAATCCCAATGAAAACAATTGGTATAATATGAAAGAAGAGGAAAA
Source organism: Andrena hattorfiana (assembly GCA_944738655.2). NCBI lineage: Eukaryota > Metazoa > Arthropoda > Insecta > Hymenoptera > Andrenidae > Andrena > Andrena hattorfiana. The sequence goes on along the minus strand of OX122892.1, from coordinate 29,775,893 downwards.
AGAATTGAAGGCAAAAATAAAGAACAAGAGAAATAAGGCATGGGAGGAATTAGCCAAATCAATAAATCACCAGACAGGAGGATACGAAATATGGAAAAAGATAAAACGACTGCATAGAGGATTCCAAGGGAGCGAAGTTAATAAACCAACGACAGAAGAGAGAAAAGAACTAGAATTGAAAGAAATAAGAAAAATTCTAAATGAGAATATAGAGGAAGATGAAGAAGAAGAAAGCACAACAGATACAGAAGAGGGAAACACGGAAATGGGGTACTGGGACAGAGAGATCTCAACAGAAGAAATGATAAAGGCAATAGAGAACACCAATCCAAAATCATCACCGGGAGAAAATGGGTTAGAATACAATGCGATCAAAAACCTTACGGAAAAATTAATAGACATGATGAGGGACTTATTCAATGAGATTTGGAGGACCCAGAACATACCAAAAAAATGGAAGAAAGCAATAATTATATTTTTGGATAAACCAAACAAAAAAGCAGTTAGACCAATTTCACTAACAGATTGCATAGGTAAAGTGATGGAGAAAATAGTAAATGAAAGACTAAGAACATGGGCGGAACAAGAAGATATCATGGACAGAAATCAAAATGGATTTAGAAAAAATAGATCAACAATCGACAATATAGCAATAATCACAACACATATTAAAACAGGTTTTGAGAGCAGAAGAGAGACCCTGGCAGCTTTTATAGATGTCAAAGCGGCCTACGACAACGTAAAACATAACATCATGATACAAAAGCTCAAACAAAAGAAATGTCCATATAGGATGAGAAGATACGTGGAACAATGGATTACGGAAAGGGAAATAGAATGGATCAGAAGCTACGATACCCCAATAACGGGAAAGCTGTGGAAAGGACTGCCTCAGGGTGCGATAATAAGCCCCATTTTATACAATCGATTTAGGGAAATTTGCTATCAGCTGATTTAACAAAAGGTTTAGACATGAATAAAATAAAAATATTGCAATACGCAGATGATATAGCAATATATACGACTGGAAACTCATTGCAAACGAATGTATCAAAATTAGAAGAAGCAATAGAAGAGATAGGAACAAACCTTAAAAAAAATAGGATTGGATATTGCGGAAGAAAAAACAAACATATTAAACTTCACCCGAAAATACAATACGAAACATAAGGAAAAGGCAACGGTCAAAATTAAAGATAAAATAATACAGGAAAAAGATAAAGCAAAGTTCTTGGGAATCACACTGGACAAAAAATTAAAGTATGAGGAACACGGTAATAAGGTAGCGGAAAAATGTAAGAGAAGACTGGACATGTTAAGATACATAGGCCACGTTAGGAAAGGGGCGAACCCTGAAACTATGATTATATTGTACAAAGCTTTAGTGAGATCTGTAACAGACTACGGTATACAGATCTACGGAGGAAACAATGGTAAAGTGAGAGAGAGATTACAGAAAATACATAATGCTGGCATCAGAGCAGCTATGGGATACAGAATATCAACGCCCACTAATGTAATGACTGTGGAGGCAGGAATCATGGATCCGGATAATAGAAGAAAAATGATAGCGGGGAGATACATTATTAAACAAAGAGCAAAGGAAGGTAGCGATGTTTTAATTGCATTGGAAACATATACGAAAGAAATGAGGAATCCAGTGGTGGAAATTGAGGGGAGAGACGAGCTGGTGGATGCATGGAGAGAAACTGGAGATATCGAGGAATTCATTGATAAAGAGAAAGCAACCATGGTAGTGGAGATGAAACAAGATAAGGATAAGGAAAAAGAGAAGGTAAGGATGGAGGAGATGATGGATTGGAGAACGGGTAGATTAGCGAGGGATGAAGGAGTGGACAACATAACACTAATAAAAGAGATAAGGGAAAATATGGGAATGAGGGAACAAGGATCGGTAGAAATTTACACCGATGGATCGAAGATGGAGAACGGGAGAGCAAACGGAGTGGCTATAGTAGTCAAAGAGGATGAGACAGAGACGTGGAGGGAAGAGGGATATAGTATAAGTAACAAGGCCTCAATCTTTACTACAGAAGTTATTGCAATAGACAAAGCAATAGAAATAGCAATAACGAAATATGAACATAAGGATGTAATTATTTTCACAGATTCAATGAGTGCAATGGCAACAATACTAAACGAGAAGAACGAATACGGAAAAAGCACAAGAATAAGGAATATCAGAGAGAAAATGATGGAGAGGGAGAAGAGAGTACGTAACAGCAGACAGAAAAATCCCAGCACAAGTTTGATAGGGAATTTGAGATTGGCATGGGTGCCAGCACATCTGGGTGTCGATGGTAACGAAAGAGCAGATGCAGTAGCGAAAGAGTATACCGGAGGAGTTCCAGATAGTACCATACAAATACCGGCAAAGGACCTACAAACAGAAAAGGAAAATCAAGCGTGGAGGAATTCAGTCAGAGATATGAAAGAAGAAGGAAGATACAAAGGAGAAAAATACTTCTCATGGAATAACAATAATCTGGGCAAAAAAAACCCTGGTTTCAAAATCTGAAACATATGGAAAGAGGGTCAATTAACATATTGAGTAGGATTAGAGCGAACCATTACAACTTGGCGGAATCGCTACACAGGAAAAATATGGCGGATTCTCCTAAATGTGAATGTGGAGAGGAAAATGAAGATATAGATCACGTAGTATGGAGGTGCAATAGATTTGAAGATGAGAGAAGGGATTTGATAGAGGGATTGAGGGAGAGAGGAATTGGAGAGGAGAAGAGCATTGTGGAGAAGATCAGTGAAGACATACCCTGGGTCGCCAGAAAGGTAGTAGGTTTCCTACACAAAGCTAAATTGAATATATGACCAAAGAAGAAGAATAGGATAAGAGGTAGAAGGTTTAATAAAAGAAGAGAAGAGGGGAAGAAATAGTAAGATTGAATATGAAAATACGTACAAGGAAGGAGAGAATAAAGATACTAATCAATACAAACGTACAAACCTGCAAGTTTTTAGGATAACAATAAGATTGGAAGTTGCTCAAATATAGGGATAGGACAGAGAAAGGGAAAATCGAAACAAGAACTTATATGAAGGTAGATTTATGTGGATATTTATAACAGTCTATAGCTTATATTTTATAACCAAAGTAAGATGTGTCAATATTCAATAAGATAAAAATAAGGATAAGCATTTACATAAATGTAATATATAACATATTATAATGTGAGATACTGGAAAAAAAAAGTTGTAAAATGTAGTAAGACAATAGTTCATTGGGCAGAATAAGTGTTAACTTGGAGCGCCATCTTGTAATATGTACAAAGAGAACAATAAACCTAAACCTAAACCTTAAGATCGTCTTAAGAATAAGCAACGACTGAGAATACCGCCCTTAGAATGTCGATTGACTCCAGAAGTGTTGGCGACGCTAAGGAACACAATAAACAAACTGACTGCAGTATGCCAGCAGATTGGTGTCAGATTCGAGCAGATTCTGACGTCAGATTCGGGGCCTACTATGTCCGCATTTAACAAAGGTTTTGTGGTCAGAGGCTAACATCAGGATCTGACCGTAGATTGATATCAGATTTCGATCAGATCTTGCTGCCGTGTTCTGGCCGCAGATTGAGAGCAGAAATCGAGCAGATCCTGCGCAGCGCGATCTGACGGCAGATTGATGTCAGATACCGAACAGATCCTGACATCAGATTCGGGGCCTATGGCTGATTTCTTCACCTCCGGTAATTTTCGGATTAGACTTATGTTCCACATAACTACCACATGTCTGTGTCTTCACCTCTGATTAAGAGTGATCTACCAGTTAATCTCCAGATTAATTTTACCGGAGGTTCAGGCACCGATTAACTGCCAGAAGTGGCAGTTAATGCAGTTTGCAGTAGAGGGGGAAATATGAAACAAAGAAAAGAATTATGCTTGTAAATAGACGGTTCTGGACGCCATTATGTACATATACCAAGCGATTTTACTTTTAAGGAAAAAGGCAAAATGACTAGGAATAATAGGATCGTCAATTTGAATATTTTTGAGCATGTGGAAGATGAAGAAGACGAGGAATTATTTGGTACAAGACGGCCATACATTATTAGAGTAAGGAGAGATAATTTAGATGTTTGGGATGACTTCGATTTTCGCTGTCGTTTTCGATTAAAAAAGGAAACGGTACTGATAATTAAACAAGCCATTGAAGGGAGATTACAGGTTACTTGCAACATGTATGTATTTTGAAACTATACAGGCGAAAATTTAAATTTGAATTTTCAGTTAGCCTGGGTGCGGGTTACCTTAAAAATATATTTTTCCAAAATTTTTTACAGTTGTGTTTGGTTAATCAAAAGACAACTAGGTATCCCGCACCCAGGTCAACTGAAAATTCAAATTTAAATTTTCGCCTATATAGTTTCGCTCCACCCTAGTGAATGTCCCTGTTTAAAGCCTGCCCTACACGATGAGCCTTGTCTTGAGGCATGCCACGAGACGAGGTCTCATGTCTTGTTCTGGCAAGGTGGAAAGGAGAGAGAGACCTGTTTCAAGTATGCTTCGAGGCAAGTCTCAGCGTGTATGGGCTGCTTTATGGGATAGAAACAGCTATAACCTTATAAGTATAACCTTTCCATTTGCATTCATGTTTTGTAGTAATATTGAATTTTGTACATTACAGAAGAAGAGCATTGTCACCACTGTTGCAACTTTTATTAACCCTACGGTTTTATGCCACGGGGAATGTCCTACGTGCAGTAGCAGATTTCTCTGGTGTATGCGTTGCAACGGCATGCAGAATTGTCCACAAAGTATCAATTGCAATTGCACTACTGCGACCACAATACATTGAAATGCCGCAAACCAGAAGAGAAATGCAGGAGATAAAAGTAGGATTTTTTACAATGTTTAATTTTCCAAGTGTTATTGGTTGTATCGATGGAACATACATCAGAATACAATCTCCAGGTAAGGAAAGATGTAACAGAAAGAAGTGATGCTATGAGAGAAAGTATAAGACTACCCATACATTATTAAAATTTTGTTTAATGTTGTCATTATATTATCTATGATAAATCATTACTTTTACTAATTGTAAATGATTGTAGGTGGTGAGAATGCAGAAGTGTTTAGGAATAGGAAATATTTTTCTTTGAATGTGCAAGCTGTGTGTGACCACACAATGAGAATTAGAGATATCGTTGCTCGATGGCCTGGTTCAGCACACGATTCCACTATATTTTCCCATAGTAACTTGCACAACAAATTTGAAGAACAACAATTTTCGACAGGTTTGCTGCTTGGCGATAGTGCATATCCCGCAAAGAATTATTTATTGACACCAGTATTGAATCCGAGAACACCAGCTGAAGAACGCTATAATTCAGCGCACATACGTACTAGGAACATTATTGAGCGTGTTTTTGGAGTATGGAAACGCCGATTCCCTGTTTTAAGTACAGGGATGAAAGTACAACTTAAAACAATACAAGCTGTCATTGTTGCTACAGCAATTTTGCACAATATTGCAAGAAATGAGAACGATGAAGATCCTCTAACAGAAATAGAAGTGCTACATAATGAAGAAATTGAAAACGAACCATATGTACAAAACAATAACAGAGGTAATGAAGGGCGAAATGCTCTTATTGCACAGTATTTTTCCAGATAAGTGATGAGCGCCGCAAGATGGAAGATTCTTTTCGTTAGATTTGTAGCATTTATACTTTTGAGAAAATGAAATTCTTATATTCTCTATTTTATGTGTATATTTGTAACCTGTTTCCAAATCTGCGAATTTTTTTTTTTTTTAACGTGGAGGAAATCCCTAACGGATACCTCGGCTCTGGGGGGAGAGACCGAGGTTATGTGGGGGTTGCACCCACTAAAACCACCACGGTAGCCGCCTAGGGCAGGAAGGATCCCCGATCTTCCTACCGTTGCCAACCTATGTTGGCACTATCCAAGGGGGGAGTGAAGCTCCCCCGGACGTCCTACATATTGCTAGCTCCGGAACGACTCTGCGGGCTACTCGCCAGTGTCGACCCGCATCTCAGGACTGCTGCTGCTATGCTTGTCGGGCCCCCGCCCGACTCACCCACGGTTCTCCGCAAGCCCTCATCCTCTCCAGGATCAATAAAGCCAACACGCTCGGAATATTTCAGTTTGTTGAGTCAACAATACTTAAGAAGTTGGTGTAACGACAATTTACATACGTCAATCTACTACTTATATGAAAAGCTATCGTCATTTTGTAGTTGTTGTATTTTGCGATTCTTCAACTCCAAATCCGCTTTCAAGTTCCGAATTGTTAATTCTTTGATAAACTTTTTCGATGCTCTTTCCTCGAGCCATGCTTTTTTCTGCAATTCTTCAAGTTCCTTCTTCGACTCCCTTTCTTCGATCAATGCTTGTTTTTGTAATTCATCAATTTCTTTCTTGGAGTCCGTTTCCTCGAGCAATACTTTCATCTGTAATTGCACAAATTCTTCTTTCAATTTTAATAGCTTGTATTTTTTGGGGGGTCCTGCTTTATTTTGTTTGCGTAAACAGTTTCCTGTCACACGTGGCTCTGCAAAAATGTAATATGAAAATTTACATTACTTTAGTATGAGTTATAATATGATTGTGAAATATGAATCCAATGAATGTACGCCTTACCTGTTTGGTTCTTACGTGTATGATCAGATGGGCCCGCTGTATTATGTTCGATTAACCATTCGTCTGTCATACATGCCTCTGCAAACAAGTAATATAAAAATGTACATTACTTTAGTATGGGTTATAACACCATTGTGAAATATGAATCCAATGAATGTACGCCTTACCATTTTGGTTCTCAGGTATCTGAGATGGGTCGACTATATCTTGACTGTTTAGCTCTATATTTTTTTCTTGTATGTTAGATATGATTGGCTTTTGCTTTTGCAAAGCTGCCATATACATTTTCATATCTACAGATACACATGTACACATATACATGTGTGTATATATATATATACACAATAAATAAGACATATACATATATATATATAAAAGACCAAAGTAGACACCTTACCATCATTTTCGAGATACTCTACATTCATTTCTTTGCTTACTGTATTTGTCTCACTCATTAATGATGTAGCATTCATAACATCATTGTCATATGATGGGCCCAGACCTGTTGCTGACATTTCTGAAACCGCAAGAACTTTCTCCTCAAATGGCAACAACTCTCTTGCTTGCGGTGCACCACCACCAGTTCTCAATGAGTCTCTCCTCTGGTTGGCACACACCTTTCGGATTTCTTTTTTAATGTTTTCGTACTTTAATTTTAAAGTCTTTGCACTTCGTACGACTGTCCCATTTCCATTAAAATCTCTCTCGATTTTTGCCCAAGCTTCATTCTTTTCTTTCCACGTGGTAGCATTTGTTTTTTTATTTTCAATAATGTGTCGATATTCCATCACGATGTTAATCAGTAGCTCCTTTTCATAATCGGTAAAATTCGCACACCTTTTATTCATTTTTGCCTGTAGGTATATGATAAACGAAAAACGCATATTGAATAAATTTACTACAAAATACTGGTTTATTTTCTTTACTTTCCAATAATACTTCATAGCGTCATTTAATTATAATACCTCATGCCTTACATAAATGAATGTACTTATGTTTTTATATGTACGTGAAGTATTGAATTGTAACAATTCAATAAAACGGAATTTGTACAGAATGGATAAACCAATATGGCTAATCAAGAAGTCTATCGATCACTCTATTCAGATCTATATATATATATATATATATATATATATATATAGTGTTTGAGTGGATTTAGCTTTCGCTGATACCACGGAGTTATTCAGATCTATATTAATCGCGGTTCGCGTACGCGCGAAAAGGATGATTGCGCATTTCACGAGAGGGCGCCCATTGCTGAAGCACAGGCGGCGCGCTCTGGCGAGACCGCCACAACTCACGATCACTTTTAAACGACTACACAATGAAGTTGTCGCTTTACCGCTTTTGCGGCGTTGCCGCGTCAAACCTTTCAGTCACTTGACCGTAGGATCATCGACGAAGTATAGAATAGACCTATCACCTTATGGGACTTCGTGTCACCACCCAAACTGTATTACCGACCCATAACTCGATGACTGAATTTAGCGGCCTCTGCTCATGAACAGCGTCCAACTTAGGAACTACTCTGAAATGTGTTGAAATGCTGAAAGGTGTGCGTGCTTGTATACGTGTGACTTGTTTAGAGTGAGAGTTTGACAGAGGACAGGCTTTTGTTACGCTACGCTGTGGCTCGGTTTGTCAGCGACTCACGCCGGATTTCTCTCTGAAAATCTATTTCGGGGATCAGGAGCCTATATGGCGCTGCAATATGGCACTTCTTGAGAGCTTATACAAACTATAAATTGCAAGATGAAATTGATTGTTAGTATTTTACATGTAGTGGACCTTTTAACTAATATTTTCACCTGCCGTACGCCGAAAAATATTAAAAATTGACGCTATTACTAACATTCCCGCAAATCTCGGCACATCGCACGTGTCTAAATAGACGGTGCCCATCCTACGACACGTATAAATCATTGAGAACAAGGAATCCAAACTTTTTTTTAAATTTATATTCGTAGTTTTCGGCACCCGAGGACATTTTGCAATAGTTTATTTATTACTTGGGAACGATAGATTAGTAGTTAAAACTCTACGTTTCGTTACAAATTGATTGGCCCTTTCCTTATTAACTATTGTATGGATTTAAAAATTGTAAAGAACATCTCCGATGTAAGTACCCGAGCGTATCGCTTGCGTTAAGGTCTGTTTTCATTATTCCTAGATATGTACATATGAGAAAACAGTTATGGCATTTTTTAAAGCACAAGTAAAAAAGAAGGTCCTGTTTTACGGACGTCGCGACTCGCGTGTGAGATAAAATGGGAGGGAAACGGCACGGAGGTCCTTTACGCGACAAACGATCATTCTGGCAGCGGCAACAAAGTATAATACTACATTGTCTTCTTGCATTCTCCGTGCGTCTGATTTTCGCATGTCGATGTCGGTCCAGGGACAAGCTAGGCTTCTAGATTTTACTTTCTTCTACAAATTCTGCAAAAGCCGTAATCAGTAGCTAAAAGCGGAAAACATGTATGTACACATGCTAAGCTAATCATAAGGTGAAATTTTTACATTCTCTGTTTCGGCTCGATTCGAGCATTTACGGCATATTAGTGAGATTTTTTTAATAAAAGGAAAATCAAATACGACGTGATTCGGGCAAGTAGATATGTACATATGTAGAGTTGCTATACGTCCTGTATATACGGGACTGTCCCGTATTTCACTGTTCCCGTGAAATATTTTACAGAGTAAAATAAACCATTACCTACCCACTTTTTTCATGTTTTATTTAATTAGCATTTAAATGTTCCGTATCAAAGCTTGACAATTATGGCAACCCTAAAAATAAATCTCTACCTACCCACTTTTTTCATATTTTATTTGTTTAGCATTTAAACAAAATAAAAAATGGTAAAGATTCGTTAAGAGCAAACGCCTGATTTAGCGAGCTCTGCTTGCAAGACATTTCAAGTCACATTGATTTTTGCCTTTAGGTGTATCGCGTTTCTGGGAACGGCGTCTGTTTAAAAAAAAAGACGAACTTTTCGATGGCCTTGACCTCAACAATCGATGAGAAAAAGGCCGCACATCTACTGAACGTTCGCTATCGTATTATTTTCTGGATTTTAAAAAAATATGTTATTATTTTTCCTCTTTCTGTACCAATTTTTTGCCGTACCTTCCTCATACCAAACTGCGTCGTAATTGGTTTCATTTTAGTAGACACATCTGACATACAATACAGATGTTTGCATAATGATAAAAATATTGAAAAATTATTTTTCCATTAGAGGATACTGCATATTAATGGCCCTGTACTCCTTCCAAGCGCCGACCAACATGTTGTTATAAAGAGTCGCCCTGATAACCAACTCTGGTAAGCAGAATCTGACGTCAGAACCGTAGTCGTCTGTGTCCGCATTTGGCTGCGTTCTGAGGTGCAGAGCCTGATGTCAGTCCCTGATGTCAGATCGGCAGCAGATTCGCAGCAGATTCTGCCGTCTGCTACGGTTTTGACGTCAGACTCTGCGCTCTCATGCCAGAGCCAGACCCTGCTACCAATCTAATGTCAGACTGGAGACAGATGGTTATCAGGGCGGTAGCTTCTGAACAATTTTAGAAATCTATGTACACATGATATCTATGTTTCCATATTTAGAAAAGTGATAGGAACTAGAGGAAATGCTGTATTGCGTTGTCTCAAGCGTAAATGTTGTAAAACGTTTATAAGACCGACTCGAAAAATCCGATCTTACCATATTTTATGGAAGAAAGAAAGTCAGAAAAGCATGTATTTAGCCGCGTAATATAACATTTTTAATAGTTTTCTTAGCAGGTTAGTCAATTGAATGTCAGGGTGGCTTAAAGTAGTTATTTAAACATTTAAAGACAGTTCTTCGAAATATAAAAGAAATAATTACGGCTACAGTCCCTAGTAATAATCCCACTAAATATAAAGAAATTAATGAAATTTAATGAACTTTTTTCCCGCTTGGGACCGCAAGTAAAATTTTCCGCGTACCCAAGCTCAGAAATATCATTCCAACTACCACTAATGTAGGGTGGGGAAAGTTCCCCTTTCATGCGGCCGGGGCCGCCCAGGCTAGGGAAAATGTGCAGGCTGGATGCGCGTGATTATTATGTAGTCCACCTCCTCGAAGTGACAGAAAATATAACCTATATGCTATATGACAATAAATGTTTATTGGCTATTTCGTTCCTTTACGCTACATTTGTGAACTTTTTATAACTTAACATCCTTCCAAAATATCGTTGTTACGCCGCAACGGTATATTTATGAAATTGGGTATAGCATATAGGTTATAATTTCTGTCACTTTGAGCTAGAGGTGTGACTATCGAAATGTTATCGATATTTCGATATATCGATAATATGGTTAAGATATCTTTGACGCGAAATGATCCAGATAGCACACGACTTATAGACGACGTGTGCTACCTGGGAAATCAGCAGAGGTATACACGAAAAAAGGTCAGCAGCGTAGAAAGCGTTGCTGGGCCCATACACGACGCTATCCAGCACCGAAAAACACCGTTGTGAACGGACGAAAATATCGGTGCTGAGCTCATTCAGTGTTTTTCGGTGCTGGACAGCGCCGTGAATTCAAATACAAACAAATAGATTCTGATTGACTTTATTATACAAATAATGCGTTGCATTCTAAGCGGAAAAAGGTCTGTACCGTTGGCAACGGTGCTCGAAAAGTGAGCACCGTAAAAACCGGTGCTGGGCCCATTCACGGCGCTATCCAGCACCGAAAAACACCGTTGTGAATGGGCGAAAACATCGGTGCTGAGCCGCTGAGTATCGAAAGCGATATCTTTAAAAGTATGAATATGTATCGTTGCTTTAAAATTAGGGATGGAGTGCAAAATCACTAACAGTGATTTATCACCGTGATCGCAGAATCACGATCACGGGCGTGATTTAAGTTAAATCGCGCCCGTGATTGTTTTACCTCAAGTGAATTTGCTCACTGTGAATACTGTAATCGTAATTCTTGCTCATGATTGAATTATTTTTTATAAAATACTTCAATATATCTTGTGTTACAAATAAAACGTGCTAATTCGGCGAATATATAATATATACATTCATAAATAGTCCATGAAAGGCACGCACTGCATTGATTGACTAACTAATTGATTGATTAACTAAAGTGAAAAAATATTCGCTAATTTAAGTAGATCAAGAACAATTACATTGGTTCAAAATATACAACTGACATTCTATAAGTACAGTCAGGACTTCAGAATGCTTCGAGAGAAATTAGAAATTGGGGTTATGTGGCGCGTGCAAAGAGCAGTTATGCTTTCCACCAATCAGATCACAGAAATCGCGAATCACTGTTCTGCCTGCACCAATCAGAAGCGATCACGAAAATCACGGATCACTGTGAAAAATCATCGTGATTGGGAACGAACGTGATCGGATCACTCGTGATTCACAAATCACGGTTCTAGCCAACACTATTTACAATGTCTTTAAAATTGTTATTTGCATCGTTGCTGCAGCAAAGTGTGTTATATTCTACCTCAGCCTCTTCTAGAAGAGGCGAATAGATCTATTCGTCTTAACGATATCTTAACGATATTGTCGATATATTGTTAAATATCAATAAGATATCGATAATCTATCAATAATCGATACTCTAATCAAGCATAGAAATCTGTAAACATGAAAATTGATGCTAAAATCAAGTAGAGTCTAATAAAAGGCATGAATTTGGCAAACATAAACAAATTAAACTAAAACTTATTATTTCGATGAAATGTACTAAAAAAATGACGTTATGAATAGGAAATTTTGATTTCTTAACCACGAATAATTACACTCATCGACTTCATAAATATATCGTTGAGGCGTAATAATAATATTTTGGAAGGATGTTAAGTCATAAAAAGTTCACAAATGTAGCCCAAAAGAATTATCCTGTATAAACATTTATTATCCTGTAGCATATAGGTTAAGTATATTTTCTGTCACTTCGAGGACAGAAAATCCACTCTTCGAAGTGACCGAAAATATAACCTAACTAAGAGACTGTACAAATGTTTATTACGTGGTTGTATTTATATAATATTTCTAATCGAAATTTATGGAAATAAGTGCAAATTATGCTTCTATCAAAATGTATTAGTAAACGAAATTATGCAACATGTTTCTTGAAATTAGTCTTAACGTTCATGCCGTTTTAGATTTTAAACGTTTCCGATAAGATTTAATTTCAATTCCTACCACTCGTAGCATTGTAATCTTATTTTTAGACTGAATCGATAACGTTGGGTGTGACACGAGAATTGTAAGGGGGCTCGCGAGCCCCCCGAGCGTGTGACACAAAATTACATTCCGTGATAGGTCTATTCTATACCTGGTCTGTGGTGATAGGTCTATTCTATACCTGGTCTGTGATATTATCACAGACCAGGTATAGATATAGGTCTATACCTGGTCTGTGATATTATGTATTGAGCGGGAAAATTTTCAAAGAAACCGCATATCTCGAACAAATAAGATTAGAGTAGGACGGCACAAGACATAAAAGGGAAGAAAGGATGAAATAACGCTGCGAGTAGGCAGACATTAAGGAGCGATTTTGAATTGGAGGAAGGATATGCAGTGTGGAAAGACAAGCGGCAGCTAGAGAAGAGAGAGTGAAACTCCAGAGAGGTAAAATGGGGTGGGGTCAGATGTTACATGTTCGGAGGTCACCGGGACATAGGAAAAGGAATTTTAACCTTATATGGTATTTTGTTGGAGTCAAAAGTGCCAGTTAGTCGCGCTAGTGGGTTGGCGTGTTCAGAGACATCATATCGGTTAACTATGTCATTTATGTATTCAGAGATGAGCGGTATACAGGCGTCGATGTGTAGCACCAGGTGGGATATCTTTTGGGGGGATGGATGATAGTTCGGAGGATTTTGTTTTGGGTGATTTGTACCCGGGATTGGTTTGATGTAGCGGTAAACCACCACGTCTGCGCGCCGTAGGTGAGGACAGGTCTGATGCAGACTTTATATATGTTTAATCTTAAGGGTAGGTTAAGGGGGGATTTATGACTAATATGCGGATAAAGGTGCGCGGCCACCTTGAGCGTTTTGGATATTCGGTCCTCGATGGCAGTATTCCATAGCATTTTATGGTGCAATTTTATTCCAAGGTAAGTAACGTGGTCTTGCCAAGGTAAACTTTTGCCAGCAATTTGGATATGAAATTTTTCCCTTGCAGCGAAGATTTTGTTTTTTTCTGGTAAAGAGAATGGCTTCGGTTTTGTCAGGATTGGTTCGAAGCTTCCAGGAATCGAAGTAAGATAGGATGTCATTTAAGTAATTTAGTAGGCGTAGGATGAGGGTAGATAGCTGTCAGGAAGAAGTAAATATGGCCGTATCATCGGCGTAAAGGGCTAGTTCACAGCCGTTGGCCTTTGGTATGTCGTTAATAAAGATGTTGAAGAAGATGGGTCCGAGTATTAAGCCTTGCGGTACTCCAGCCGGGACTGCATGCATCGAGAAGCGCGCGCCACGGGCGTGCACAAACAGTTACCTATTTGACAGGTATGAGGAGACCAGTTTGATAAAGCCAGCGGAAAGGCCGATGGAATGTAATTTGAATGTAAGGGCCTCGTGCCAAACAGTGTCAAAGGCCTTGGTAAGATCGAGCAGGACACTCGATGGGGTCGAAGTTAGAGTAGAGTTGAGTCGCCTGCTCATGGATTGAGGAGAAGTGGGTAGCCAAGGCTTCAACCTTTTCTGCAACTGACGTCAGTGTATTTGGTGACTTTGATTGGAGGTAATGTCCTTGATGCGGCAGTGTTAGATAGTTTGCGGTAAGTAGCCCAAAAGGTGGGGTCCGTCTTTTTAAAGGAACGTAACGTATGGTCCCACTGCATCGATCGGAGATAGGAGATACGCTTCTTCATAGTTGCAGTAATATCCTTGATCTGACTAGCCACCAGGGAGGCACCGATGATTTGGCCTCTCTTACGGAGAGCACGCCTGTGCTTGATTAGTGACTGTAAAGTGGCGTCGTCGTAATGTTTGGAGTCGTAGCTCTGGTTCGCCAACGGGATGGTAACACGTGTCCGACTGGCATGCAGGGAGGCAGTGAGTTTCGTAAAGCAGCTGTCAATGTCTTGTTTAGTGAGAATGGGATGTGTGATTCTCATTTTTTGCGTCAAGTTATTGTAGAGGTCCCAATCCGTGTAGGAATGCAAGTAATGCGTGGGTGCCGAGTTAGCAGGTGATAGCATGACAGGTCTGTGGTTTGTGCCGAAGTCTTCTGTGATGGTACACGTACAATTGAGATGATAGTCGGTGAGGAAAAAGTCAATAGTGGATGGCCTGCAAGTGCCCGACTTGAAAGTGAAGTCGGTAAGGTGCACAATGCGGTAATGATAGTTTTGACAATGGTCATATAAAATTTTGCCAGCTTTGTTGGAAAAGAAGTTGTTCCAGTATTGGTGTTTTGCATTTCAGTCGCCTCCAATGATAAATGACGAACCTAGATTGGTAAGAATGTTAAGGATACCGGGGTTGAGGAGATCCCCGGGCGGGATGTAAATCACTCCCAAAGTAATTTTGGGAGAGTTTAGCCTAACGAAGCACGCCTCGAAGGGAAAGAGGTGAGGGGAGTTAAATGAGGAGAAGCTGATGGAGTCATGTATAAGAATGGCCACCCCGCCTCTTTTGACATTTCTGTCAGATCTTATAGTGGTGTAACCAGGCAGACAGAATTTATCCTGGGGAGTTAGCCAGGTTTCCGTTATGTGCAAGACTCCGACCTGAAGTTTAACCACCGTCAAGATAAGCTCGTTTCGTTTAGAGGGAAGAGAGCCCGCGTTCCATAATAGAATAACCGGGAGAGGCATTTTTAATCCAATCTCTGGAGGAGGGACCAAAAAACTTGAAATTTATCGGCAAGAGTGCGGCAAGGACGGAGTTGGTCAACAAGCGTACGCGTAAGAGTAAGCATCTGGTTGATATTAACGATTGAGTTAAGTTCTTGCATGGCAGCGATCAGATCCGTCATAATGTTAATGTTGTTGGGGGTTTGTGGAAGGTTAGTAGCTATGGGAGGGGAGCTGAAATCGGTGGGTTGAGAAGCGGTACGAGGTAACGAGATTGGAGGACCGGAGACAATGTTGGCGTAGATCGGGGGGAACGCGGTATGTTGGGGGCAGTGATGCCAGAACGGTGGGTTTTCGCCCACGGGCGCTACCACCACTCCACGACCAAGCGTACCCCCTCCTAGCGCCTGTACCGCACCACACAAGCATACCCGTCCCTCCATCCGTGTGCCGTACGCGCTGCCTGGCCGGCGCTCTCCGGCGAAAATTCGTTTTCCCGACATCGAAGTGCTTGGGTCGCAAGCAAAAAGTCAAGAGTTCAAATCCCGGTGCGGGATATTCTACTTTTATTTTTATTTATTCTCTAATTTCTCTTTCTATATTCTCAGAAGACTAAAGGCTTGAAAACTATTAATTTATAAAACTGTTTTTTTTTTTTTAATTTATGTAACTGTTTCGTAAATTATATATGTACACGCCAAGGTAGGTGATACTGTACAAGAAAGAGTTTGGTAAAATGTGACGATGAAGCTGTCGGAACTACATGTTCCAACATGCACGGAGGGTGAGTTGTTTAAATTGTTGGGGATTGGACAAACTTTCATACAAATGATCTCCCGACATAAGAGCAAGATGCCTATCGTCGACAGTCATAGTACGACTCGTCTCGTTTCTGGCTTTTAAGGATGTGCGCACCACACAAATGGAATTCACCAGTTCGCTACCCATTTTATTTCGTTTTTTGGTTTTGGTATCGGGTAAAATTGAGAATAGCCTTTCGGCCTCGGCGTTGGAATGGGGCAAACACCTGATTATACCCAGCAAATGTCTGAGGGATGGAAAAACTGGAGCATTATGGGGTTTTTCCGAAAGTCGTTCGGTCATAAACCAGGCTTTATGGAACGAGCGCGACGTGGCTGCGCGCTGAGGATTGGGATGCCATGATGAATATTGTTTTATTACTTTTAGGGAAATAAACCGTGATACCCTTTCTCCCTCTAAAGTGTAGCTTGCCAATCAGTGAACCAGATTGTATTAAAAGAGGGAAAAGTTTCTGACCAGGCTAGTTGCAATAGAACATTCGAAGCGAACAGACATCAGCATTTTTCAGTGAAGTAGACAGTCGTTTTGTCAACTTGCGAGCTTTTGTGTGAAATTCGAATTGATTGCGCATTGAGATAAGTGGAGAAGTGTCCTGTGTTAGTAGTGCTGTGATACGGAATTGTAACTGTTGTCGTGATAGATTGTGTACCCGCCAAGAGATACAAGAAAAGGTTCCAACATCATTGGTATGATGCTGACGCTTCGTTAAAGGTGTGGTTGCAAAACGTTTCTTCGGACGAGTCCAAATGCTTCTGCAAAGCCTGCAACAAAATCTTCGAGTGTGGGCTGTCAGAAATAAGCAGGCACTCGTCCACACAAATGCATGCCAGAAACATTCAGAAAATGCTTCAGAATGAAAATGTTGGGGATAATGTCTTAGGCGAAAGTTCTGCACCTTCCCTCGATGATAAAATCAAAACAGCGGAGATTAAATTCGCGGCTTTCTTCGCCGAAAAGAATATCCCTCTTTCAATGGCATCTGATCTGCTTGCACTTATGCAGCATATAGGCAAGGAATCTGAAGTTTTGCAAGGTATGAAAGTTGGCCGCACCAAATGCGGTCAAATCATTACCAATGTTTTGTGCGTGCATGAAACACAACGCATCATCGACAATGTTCGCCATTGTAAATTTTCAGTTTACGAGGATGAAACCTCAGATTCAACGAACGACAAGTGGCTCTCATTGATGGTTCGATATGTTGAGCCATCTCATTTGTCCATTAGAGCAGAACTGTTGCAACTCATCCATTTGGATGCCAGCGATTGTTCAGCGGAAAAGATTTTCAAATCTTTTGAAAATCAATTGCTGAAAATGCAAATTCCGTTAAGTAACATCGCTGGACTTAGTTGTGACAATGCTGCAGTGATGACGGGTAGGAATTCCTCTTTCAAGACAATGCTACTTCAGAAAAATCCTATCTTACTTACGCTACCGTGCGTTTGTCATTCTGTAGCGTTGGCGGCAAGTGCTACCTGCGCTACGATTCCAAAAGAATGTAATGAACTGCTTCGGGGTGTATCAAAGTTCGTAAATAATAGCCCTAAACGTTCAACAATTTTCAGACAATTTCAGGAGAGTTATTATAACTCTCCTTTAAAAGTTTTAAAATTATCGGATACTCGCTGGCTCGCGAGGCACCAGTGTGTTATTAGATTTCTGCATATCTGGAAGGATTTGCAAAGATATTTTACTGAGGATGCATTGACTCAGAAGTCAGAAGCTTCTCAAACTTTTTTGTCATTGCTTAACAGGCATGACATTAAAGTCTATTTCCATTTCCTTGAGTTTGTTCTTAATGCATTAAACAAGTTTAATGCTCAATTTCAAGGACGGAAAACGATGATTCAGGAGTTACAGCCTCGTTCGAGCAACCTGCTTCGGTTTTTCGTCCAAAAATTTTTAAAACCGCTTCTAGTACATCATTTTCATTACATCAAGCTGATAGATTTGTCTGCTAAACAAAATCAACTTCCCTTGGCTCAAGTTGATCTAGGCCCTCAGTGTGAGGAATTCCTAGAAGATGCGACGAGCAAGGGAATGACAGAAGTTGAAGTTTCCTCCTTCCGCGAAAATTGCTTACGGTTTTATATTACTGTAAGCAATGAAATTAAGAATCGTCTTCCCCATGACGATATTTTACTAAAACAGTTGACGATTTTCAAATCAGACACTGCCCTATTCCATTGCAACAGACAGGAGACGTTTCAAGACGTGTTAGCTGTCGCTCGTAGGCTCGGCAATTTCGATGCCGAAGCCTTGAGAAAAGAATGGGAATTTTTGTATTGCGGTATTTCCCGAATCCAAAGGGATAGCTGGAGTAAAATGACTTTTGACGACATGTGGATGAATATCTGCATAGTGCAAGATTCCCATAATGCTCCAGTTTTTCCATCCCTCAGACATTTGCTGGGTATAATCAGGTGTTTGCCCCATTCCAACGCCGAGGCCGAAAGGCTATTCTCAATTTTACCCGATACCAAAACCAAAAAACGAAATAAAATGGGTAGCGAACTGGTGAATTCCATTTGTGTGGTGCGCACATCCTTAAAAGCCAGAAACGAGACGAGTCGTACTATGACTGTCGACGATAGGCATCTTGCTCTTATGTCGGGAGATCATTTGTATGAAAGTTTGTCCAATCCCCAACAATTTAAACAACTCACCCTCCGTGCATGTTGGAACATGTAGTTCCGACAGCTTCATCGTCACATTTTACCAAACTCTTTCTTGTACAGTATCACCTACCTTGGCGTGTACATATATAATTTACGAAACAGTTACAGTAGTATTGTATTAGTGCTATCACAGCTTCTACGCCTATCTCACTTTCCCGAACCTTTCTATCCGTGGAGTAGAGGTTTCGCCCGCTACGTCCATCATTCGCACCGCTCCTATCCATTCTATCCATCTCGACCTATCCTTATCCTCTCCTGATGGAAGAAGCCCACCACCTTCTCGTGGTTTCCATCGAGCAATGCCACAATTTTCGTAAATAATCAACAAGCAAATAAGCAGATACGTATAAACCTGATTAACACGAAAAGAGTGTCATTGGCCAAGAGTGGGTTAGTAAAACTCTTCTGTAGGTATAAATGACATCATTGCGACGGGTACGAGACCAGTCGATATTGTTTTCAAACCTCATTACAATAATCCGGGGTGGGAGTGGTAAGCCGACCGTAATAGCGGAGCGGGCGGCTCGCTTACCTGAAACGGAAATCACCGATTCTGTAACTATTCATTGTGACGTGAATTTTAAAGAGTCCATCCTAGAAAGGAGCTTATTTTGTAAGTAGCATTTCAAGGAATTATTTCTGTTTATGTATACAAAAGGCAGAAGACCAACATCGTACATTAGCCAGCTGCGAAAATGCTTTGTAAATTAATAGTTTTCAAGTTTTTATTCTACTGAGAATATAGAAAGAGAAGTTAGAGAATAATTAATGAAAAAAGTAGAATCTTCGGATCGGGGTTTGAACCTCGGTGAAATCAATTCTCGATGGAGAGCGCCGGCCAGGCAGCGCGTAAGGCACACGGACAGAAGTTAGGGTACGCTTGTAGTGGTGCGGTACAAGTCAGAAGGAGATCACATCTTTAGTAGCAATTCAAGCTTCGAAAATGTTTTATAAATTAATAGTTTTCAAGCCTTTAGTCTTCTGAGAATATAGAAAGAGAAATTAGAGAATAAATAAAAATAAAAGTAGAATATCCCGCACCGGGATTTGAACTCTTGACTTTTTGCTTGCGACCCAAGCACTTCGATGTCGGGAAAACGAATTTTCGCCGGAGAGCGCCGGCCAGGCAGCGCGTACGGCACACGGATGGAGGGACGGGTATGCTTGTGTGGTGCGGTACAGGCGCTAGGAGGGGGTACGCTTGGTCGTGGAGTGGTGGTAGCGCCCGTGGGCGAAAACCCACCGTTCTGGCATCACTGGTTGGGGGTCGAGACCAGTGAAGGTTGGAAGATTGGAGCGGTTAGGCGGAAGGGCCAAAGGGATAGTTGCCGAGTTGAGGGCGATACCAGTAGGAGGCTTGGGAGACTGGTTGCGTCTGCTCAGGTATTTAATTAGTGCAGGGCATTGTCCGAAGTTAGCGGTGTGCTGTCCATCGCAGTTAATACATTTGGGGGGAGTTTCCAGGTCCTTCTGGCAATCGGCAGTGTGGTGGCTACCAGCGCATTTAACGCAGTAAGGAGGAAGACGGCAGTTGGAGGCAGTGTGGCCAAAGGCCTGATATCTGTAGCACTGCGAATGATTTTTTTTTGACAGGAATTTTTCCCAGTACACCCGGGTGCTGAACAGTGCTTTGACTTTGGTTACCTCATTGGGGGGAGATACCAGGAGGGAAGTTAATCCGGTACATAGCGTACGAGGGAGTACTGGAGGAATTTTTGGAGCGAATGAGGAAAGAGGAGGAAGGATTCATCCCTTTGGTCTTGATTTCGTCGAGGATCTCCATGGTGGGAATGTCGGGAAGTCCCTTTAGGACCATAGATAGAGAGCTTTTAGATTTTATGGAGGACGTGAAGTAATGAATTTTGTCTTCGTCTAGTGCTTGCTTGAATTTATTGTAGTTAGTAATATTATCAAATTGGAGTCTTAGCCTGCTGCTCAGGTATTTGATATTAAAGGACTTGTCGAAGTCCTTGGCTAATTCGGTTTTGAATTTCGGGATATTGTACGAAAAATTGGAGATATATAGCGGAGGAGGTTTGACAATATTGTCGGGTTTTGGGTTTGAGATAGCTTTGGAAGGATCGCTAGGCAGAGTGTTTAGCGGTGTTTGGCCTTGTGCTGGATTTCTTGCTGTAGGCGAAGGAATTTTGTTTTTTGCGTAGGCGATGTTAGTAACAGGAACGTTCGGGCATGTAAACGCCGCAAGAGCTGTGAATCTGTTAGACGTGGAAATATTTGGGGTCGACTCGACCTCCATGGCGCGAGAGGTAGAAGCCACGTTTGAGATTGGGTTAAGAACCGGCGGAAGGCGGTTATCAGTATCAGATTTTGATTTCGGAGCTTTTTTCTTTTTGCTGATGTTGTTCTTTTTACCCTGTCTGGTAGTTACGGGGTAAATGGAGGATAAGTGAGCTTGGTTGGGTGATAGTTCAGAGTTTTCTGAAGACGTGGAGTCTAGCTGGGATTCAAGCGGGTTGTCTGCTCTACGTTTCACACCAGGCATAATATGGGTTTTAATTTTATTACTAAAGACTGATCCACTTACCAGTTTAGCGGTGGATAAGGTGGTTAATAAAGAGTCATCATCTTGGATGGGGGGCTCGGTGACCCTGGACGGGTCAGAGTGACTGACCTCAGTTATGATGAAGTTTTGTAGCGCAGCTTATTGAAGGTGGAATCGCCAGAGTCAGGTGGTAAAAGAGCTGGGAGAAACTCCACACAAGAGTGAAGTGTTCGCGGCACTATACTGTACTAGAGGAGTGTAGGTAGAATTACCGGAAGTACTTTGAGAGAAAATCGCAATTCACTATGCAGAGGTCCTACTTAGACGAGCGCCAAAGCAGAACTGACCGAACAACTGACCGAACAACTGAGAGCCCTGAATGATCGAGCCCTCGGCCACTTATTCCTGCCGCGGTGCTATTTCTTAAGCGAGAAGCGGTCGCGTCGTGAACTACTATTATTTAAAAATCATTATTTAAAAAAAAAATAAAAACGTTAGAACCTTCCTCTCGCCAAGACGATCAAAGTGATGTAACATACTTGTGGGTACAATTTTATATTTTTTATTATTATTATTTATTTTACATAATCCTTGCCTCGCGGCTTCGGATGGCTTCCGGTTTATACATTAGACTTATTTCCTACTTTATGTTTCAAATATATAAGAGTCTGTCTATATTTCTATCTCTCACCGTCTACTCCTGTACACTATCTATACATCTAAGCACCTTTATATATTTATATATTTCTGTCTCTATACCCGATTGTACTCTGTTACTCCCATTTCCACCCTCCCATCTTCATTCTACGTTCTTAATTCTCTCATTCCTAACCTGTCTAACCTTAAAAGCTATAGCACAGTCTTCCTCTCTTTGGTAATGCATTATACTTCCACTTCTACATTTCCACCTCCTCCCCCTCCTTCTGACTAGACCTCTCTTCTCTGTCTCTCCCCTCTCTTTCTGCTTCGATCTTCCTTAGAATTCCTATTCCTTTTCCGTCTTCGCCTAGTACCACCGCCAAAAGCTCTTCACTTTTGGTTTGTATGCATTCTGTTATCACGTGCTCCAGATTTTCCTCTTTCGTCCCACACATCCTGCAGACCTATTCTTGCGTTCCTTTCCAGTGTTGATTTCAACCCATGCCGTTCCCGCATCTATACCTTGTGTTGCAGCCGAAAGCAACGCGCCGCGCGATTCGAACAGGTGCCCGTTGACTCATCACAACAGCTGATGAGTCAGCCGCGGCGCCTTTGTAACGTTTTGACCGCTAATGATCTTTGCGGGCGCTCGCTCGGCGACCGTTAGTTCTGCGAACAGCACCGTCGTGACAACCACGTTCGACGAATCGGCAATATTTCGCGCCCATTGCGCCCAGTATTCTTTGCGACCAGTATCGCCACGCGCCCACGCGTCGTTTGTCTGTGTCAGTGACTACGTGTTTTGTACATTACTATAAGTGTGCTGTCCGACGTCTGTGTGATCACAGAGTGACCGAATAAAACATTGTCGTGTCCACCTGCTGTGTTTTGCTATCCGTCTTTCTTCCCATCGAGCTGCCCTATCGCCGGCACTTCAGACTGCTCTTGGCGGAAACACTTTGCGATTATCTTTCTGTTCCTGTCCTTCATCCTTTCTTCCAGGTACTTCGGTAGCTGCTCCGTTATTATGTCCTTATATATCGTATTGTATTTTGATTAATTTATTCTCCTTACCTTCTCTGCATTCCTAACCCTCCAAGTCCTTTCCCACATGGTTCCGACGACATCTTGATTTTCCATCCTCAATCCATTCAATTCTTCTTTATTTATTCCTATACTTTCAAAGAATAACCTTCTTCTTGTCTCCCAATATCCCCGTCCTTTTACCGGCCTCTCTCTCTCTCTCTCTCTCTCTCTCTCTCCCTCTCCATCTCTTTTATACACTCAACCACTAACCTCTTGTCCGACTTCCTGCTTGCCTCCTCATACTTGATTGCTCTCTTTATTGCCTGCAATCCCCATTCTTTTAATTTACATTCTTCCGCCACAATGTAGTTAGGGGTTCTTGTCTCTAGACCTAGTATCCATTTGACGCACTTCCCTTGGACTTTATTCAGTCTAGTCTCGTTGTTCCACCCCCATATTTCCGCTCCGAATAAAGTCACACTGCCCGCTAATTCTTCTAACAATCTCATCCCTTTTCCGAAATCTTCCCTAAAAATTCTTTCTCCAATGCTCCACGCACTTTTCATTGCTACCGTCGCCTTTTTAATTCTTTCCTTTATGTGCTTCTCTATCCCTCCGTTTTTCTGCACAATGAACCCCAGGTACCTTATTTCATTTACTTCCTCTAAGGTTTCTTTTCCCCAACTCCAACTCCTTCCTCTTCCTCTACCCCTTTCGAATACCATTACTTTCGACTTTTCGGGACTCAATCTTAATCTTTTCCTAACCAAAAATTTCCTGAATCTGTTGATCATGTCCCTGAGTTCCGTTTCACTTCTTGCCAATAGCACCACATCATCTGCATATACAATCGTCCAGAACTTCTCCTTTCCTACCACTACCCCTCCCACCCGTCCCTTCTTCATTTCTTCCTCTAAGTCCATCACATACACATTAAACAGTGTTGGACTCAAAGGGCATCCTTGGCGCATTCCTCTTTCGGTCCAAAATTCCTCTGAATATGCTTCCCCCACTTTAACTACATTCCTTGTCTCTTCATATGTTTCCATTACCCTTCTTCTTAGCTGTTCACTCGTTCCTGCCTTTATCAGCATCTCGTTTATAATTGTCCTATCCACTGTATCGAACGCCGCCTTCAGGTCCGCGAAGAATGCAAATATTTTGCCCCCTCCGCTGAGTTCCTTATTAACTGCATAGTTCAATACGTACACTGCATCCACTACACCTCTATTCTTCCTAAAGCCGAATTGTGACTGTGGTAGCTTCCCTTCCACTTCCTCTGTCAATTTCTTATTCAAAACGCCAGCATACACCTTGTATAATGCTCATCAGGGTTATTCCCCTATAGTTTACAATCTCCTCCTTATTTCCTTTTTTGAAAATTGGGCTTATTGCCCCTTTATTCCAGTCTTTTGGAATTCCTCCACATCTCCAAATTCCTCTTGTCAGAGCTAGAAACCCCTCCCCTATCCCTCTCTCCATATACACCCACGCTTCATTCTCAATTCCATCCTGTCCCGGCGCCTTACCCTTTTTTAACTTTCTTAATTGTTCTATAAATTCTTCCCTCGTTATCTCCTGCCCTCTCTCCCCGTTATCGACCTCTGCCATCTTCAGCACCGCCCTTCTTTCCGTTCCCCCCAACAATTCCATAAAGTGAGTCTTCCAACTAACCATATTTATGTCTTCGCTTATTCTTTCTCTTCTCTTCCTGAATTTGTTGATATATTTCCACACCTCCGCCTCTGTTTTAATTCCCTTGATTTTTCTTCTTCTTCTTTCTCATGTCTCATCTTCTCGTCTTTATACCAATTTTTGTACCCTTTCCTTTTTTCCAGGTATTCTTCACTTCTGACCTTTCCCTTTTTCCAGTTCCTTAAAACTCTTCTAAGCTCCCTTTTCCTCCTTTTCCACTCCTTGCTATGCCACTCTCTCTTCCCCAACCTCCAGAGTGTTATCTTCAGCTTATTTTTCTTAATCGATTCTTTGACCTTCTTTTTTAATTCATTCCATGCACCATCGTTCCAGTCCTCTGTGCTAACCCAATCTTCTGATTTAAGATGATAATGATCAATGCCTTCTTCAGTCCAGTCACTTTTTTCAATCCCTTTCACCCACTGTTTTCGCTCACTTCCACGCAACTCGGGCCCCTCTATCTCAACTTCCAAAGGCAGATGATCGGATTCAGTTCTGCCACCCTCTTCTACCATTCTGATTTCTTCCGCTGCTTTTTCGTTCGTTATAACGTAATCGATTGCTGATCTCCCCACTTCCCCTACAAATGTCCACCCTCCCTCTCTCCCCAGACTTCCATTCATTATTGACCATCCTCTTTCTTCTATTTTATCGACAAGTATTCTCCCTTCTCTGTTTACCACCTTATCCACTGATCTCCTTGTTTTACCTTTCTCCCCTATCACCCCCCCCCCCCTCATTTCCTGTCCTAGCGTTGAAGTCTCCCCCCATTATCAGGTACTTTTCTTCTCTCTCTTCTATTCCTTCTGTTATTGTCTCCATGGTTTCCTTTACGTTCTGGCTGTATACCGTGATTATTTTCCATTCCCGTTCGTTATACTCGATTTTCCTTTCAACGACCTGTTTGCTCCATTCTCTGCTCCCAATTTCTTTCAATTTCTTGTTCACTGCCGTTATAATTCCTCCTTTGGCTCTCCCTTTCTTACTCTCTCTCCACGCTGGCATGCATTTCCATGTAAACTTATTCGGTAGCGTACCTTTAATCTTATCCCATGTTTTTTCCTGCACCCAGGTCTCTGTCAAACCTATTACGTCGAAATTATTCAGGTAGTCCCAAGTATCTTCGCATTTGTTCGTAATGCCCGCTATATTCCAGAAACATATCTTTAGTCCCCTCCTTCTTCTTCCTCCATCCCAGCCGCTTCCTTCTCATGCTATTCCCCCACCCCGTTTAGCTTCTTCTCCTCCTCTTCTGTCTTCTTCTAGTTTCTTCATTCTTTCATTCCATTTATACAATTTGGAGCCCATTCTGATTTTCATATATCCAACTGTCGATTCTCTTTTCTCTTTGTTCCTTTGCCAGGTTTCTCAAGTAACTTTGTATTTCTCGTTCCTTCCTTGTCAAATCGTCTTCTATAAATACGCCTTTTGGTAATCCTTTCTTTCTTTTCATAATCTCTCTCTTTATCTCCCACCTGTCTAGTTCCACTATCAATAGCTTCCTTTTTCCATTTGTATTCAACGTACGTATATTTTGCGCTTCCACCTCCAGTTTCAGACTTTCTCGTAGAAAGTTATTCACTTCCAATTTTGATACATCCGGTTTCCAATCAGTTTCTTTTATAACTATATTGTTCCTTCGTTTTTCTTTTTCTCTCTTCTCGTTTATTACCTCCAATTCCAGGATCCTATCTTCTAGCATCTTCTTCTCCTCCTGCCACATCTCCCTTTCCCTCTGCGTTTCTTCCTCTCTTGCTTTTCTCTCCTCCAGCATTTCTCTCCTTAATTGTCCAATTTGTTCTGTTATATTTTCTTTCATCTGTTCGTGCATCTTATCCATTTGTTTTCTCACCTCCCCTATTTCGCGCAGTATTCGTTTCATGCTCCTATCCACCTCTTCCTCTGCTCCACTCGTCAGAAATTTCTCCAATGTCTTTCCTTCTTCCTTCGTTTTCTGCCTGGTCCCAAGCGTTCTTCCCGCCTTTCCTGCCATCTGCTGGTCAGCTTCCCTACTGCGGTGCTCTCCTTCCCGCTCCTTCCCGCCTTCCGCGTCCTAACCTCTTACACGTTCTTGTTATTCGCTCCCTTTCCTTATTTCCCGATTATGCTCCTTCCTTCTTAGTCCCGTGCTTTGCGATTCTATACTCCCCTTCTATCCTACGTTTTCTTTCTTCACCTTTTCCTTATTAAGCTACTTTATTGCCTTTAGACCTCTCCTTCTTAATCGTACATGCACTCGCGTTCACGTCTCAACCGGAAGTCCGTACAATTTTATATAATAGTATAGAATATAGAATAGATATACAGGGTCA
The DNA here is from genome assembly GCA_944738655.2 of Andrena hattorfiana. Classification (NCBI taxonomy): domain Eukaryota; kingdom Metazoa; phylum Arthropoda; class Insecta; order Hymenoptera; family Andrenidae; genus Andrena; species Andrena hattorfiana. Next base: position 29,748,752 of record OX122892.1, on the reverse strand, counting down.
TCCGTTAAAACTGCAACCTACGCGCGCGCGAACAGACGAGAATGGCAACACCGCCTCACGGACGCATTCCACTACAACCATTTACCGGCCCGACGTTCGGAGAGTTTCCAGCGACCGCTGGACGGCAGTGATGCCCAAGCTTCGAAAATTTTAGAATGCTCTCTTTCAAATCAACGTTGCAAAGAGTTGTGCGGAATTTCCCGGCCCAGGTAAGCGAGCCGCGCGCTCCGCTTTTATGATCGGTTTACCACTCGCACCCCAGATTACTGTAATGAGGTTCGAAAATAATATCGACTGGTCTCGTACCCGTCTTAATTTCATAAATTTTAGCTACGACAGAGTTGACCGCGACGCTATATCCCTGTACGGTGAGATTTTTCGCCACCTGTATGTAAAAGCCACAATAATGACGCATCATTCCAAAAAATGACATTAACGGAAGCCGGTATAGGCGCGGCGTTGAATAGCTAAATGTTTAAAACATTCAGACACCAAAATTGTAGAAAAAAATTCCAACACCGCTAAAATCAAAGACACATCCCATTAGTTACCCGTTACGTCCGACCTATGCATGCACTGCATTAAGGATAAAATTATAAAAATAAAAACCAGAAAAATAGATTCTGAGGTTTGCAGAACTAACACATAATTTAATAAAAATTTAATTTCTCAAATTATGAAAGTAATCATACAGAAACAACTAGCCTATTGTTTATCAACACCGTGAATTTTAAAAAGAGCATTAAATACAGTATCAAATAAACAGTTTGCAAAAGCTTTTCATAACAATTATGGTTAAAAAATTGATAAAAGAAAAATTAAGTAAACGTAAATTATTTTAAATTATCCATCATTAAGAGGGAATAATTTTTTCTCATTTTTAGTAGCAAATTGCATTCCGATATCTTTTACATCAAAAGTTATACGAATAAGGCCCGAAATTCTTCAACCCGGGCCGGGGAATTCCGAATAGCTTTCTGCGACGTTAATTTGAAACAGACCATCCTAAAATTTTCGACGCTCGGGCATCACTGCTGTCCAGCGGTTGCTGGCAGCGCCGGGCCGTTGAATGATTGTAGTGGAATGCATCCGTGAGGCGGTGTTGCCATTTTTGTCTGTTTGCGCGCGCGTAGGTTGCAGTTTTAACGGATGACCCTGTAGATATAGATAGATGAAATGGTAGACTATGTCAACAGAATCTGCTCGATATCTGCTGCCTATCTGCCGTCAGATCGCGGTGCGCAGAGTCTGCTTCATTTCTGCCATTAAATTGTACCAGCAGATTCTCTGCAGTGTCTACCGCCAAACTGCTCGCAGACTATGTCAACAAAATCTGCTCTATTTCTGCTGCCTATCTGCCGTCAGATCGCGGTGCGCAGGGTCTGCGCTATTCCTGCCATTAAATTGTATCAGCAGACCCTGCCGCCAATCTGCTCGCAGGTTAAGGCAGCACAATCTGTCGGCTTTCTGCTGCCAGTCTGCTTTCATCATCGAAAATAACAAATCCTATATTAAATCTGTAGTGTTTCTGTTACAAACATTTGTATTCAGGCGTTGAGTAAAATCTGCAAAAACGGACGTGGTTGACTGGGAAGTCATAAATTTCTTTCAAGGATTGTTTTCTCGATTCTCAGAGCAGAGCCTACTTTTTCTTCTCACGTGGGCACCCCGTCGTGTAACGGAAAAGCGCGCTTCCACAGAGTTTCCACCACCACCCGGAATTAGAAGGAAAGATGGACGTCGTTTCGCGGGGGCGGACGGCAATCCGCGGGTCAGCCTACCGCTTGAATCCGGCACATCCTCCGTCCTGATTGGCCAAAGGACTAGGAGGACGCGCAAGGATGGAAGGGGCACCACGTTCGAGGAGGCAAGATTCAACGACGGAGGACTCTGAGAAAAGCAGAGTGATTTTGACTATTAATTGTAAAAGTCCAAAACTGTTCTCAGTTATACAACGATCTCTTAAAACTTTTAAGAATATATCGATGTTTTACCAGCTAACAGTTTCATTTTATTTATAACACCCGCGCATTTCGCGAGCAGAGTGCTTTAGCGCTCCACGGGCACTAAGGGCGGTATTCATACACGTGTCTTAAGATTAAGCAAATGCTTAAGCATGCGGCATCCTCTACTAACCTAGTAGCATAGTAAACGATGCCGAATGCTTAAGCATTTGCTTAATCTTAAGACACGTTTATGAATACCGCCCTAACCCGCGTTAAAATCTGAAGTTTCCTCGGAATCGCGCAACAAGATCATCTTAAGCATTCGGCGTCCTCTACTACTCTAGTAGGCTAGTAACGGATCCCGAATGCTTAAGATAATCTTAAGAATAAGTAGCGACTGCGAATACCGCCCTTAGAGCTTTAAAGTAACCACGGACCTAAGGGACGGTGCATAAATACGGTTGTTGCGTATTTTAGCGGCGATTTTAAGATGCGAACGCGGGTTGTGTATGAGTAGTGTACGAATGGTTTGATAGTAGTGTGAAAAAGATGTCAATGTAGTATGAAAATCGTGTAAAAGTATTGTAGGAATAGTGTAGGAATGTTATAGAAGCCTAGACAGCACAGGACGTCTTTAAGACGTCCATTTTACGCCTATTTTAGGTCAGAACGTCTGTGGCTTGATTTGTGAAAATGGACGTCTTTAAGACGTCTTCTGGACGTTTCCTGGACGTCTTAAAAACGTATTTTGCAAACGTCTTTGAGACGTCCAGAACACGCCTTGGTTACGTCCGAAACAGGCGTTCAAAAGAGGCTGTGCGTCATGTGAGAAGTGTGGATAGATTAGGATACATTAGTTCACGGAAACCAGGGATTATAACCGCTGTCTAACCCAAACCATCCACGAAATATGGATAGATCGGACAGGTAAAGCCTAATTAGATCTACATATATACATGTGTGTGTGTGTGTGTGTGCGCGTGCGTGTGTGCGTGCGTGTGCGCGCGCGCGTGTGTGTATACATATACATAAGTACATACTGGTACATATCTCAGATAACACAAAGACGTTTTAAAGACGTCTTAAAGACGTCCAGGCCAGACGTTCAAGACGTCTTGAAGACGTCCACGAACATCCAGAAGACGCCTTAAAAATATATCCTAAAAACGTCCATTTTCACAAATCAGTACGTCTTTCAGACGTCCAGAAAACGTCAGAAAAACGCCTGTTTCGGACGTCTTTAAGACGTCTTTAAAACGTCTTGGGACGTTTTTTGGACGTTCGACGGTACTGGTTCGATTTAATAAAAATTTAAGGAAGTAAATGCTTTTCAAAATAAGATCAAACTCGATAACAATTTATTTAATTTATTTCATTCAGAAATAATGCAGAATGAGATGCAAAATGCACTTACAATAGATACAAGAACATGTTAGTACGAGGTCCAATCTACAGAATATACAAACTATGCAGGATATACACTTAAAATATATATGGATGTACACTTAAACAGATAGCTCTGTATTTTTTCTATTCTCTGCTATTTCCCTGTGTTCTGCTGCACCTAGGTGCCAATTCGTTAAACTAAAATTTAAAAATTATTCAAACGCACGCACGCACACACGCACACACACACACACACACACACACGCGCGCGCGCGCGTATATATAGATCTAATTAGGCTTTACATGTGCGATCTATCCATATTTCGTGGATGGTTTGGGTTAGACAGCGGTTACAATCCCTGGTTTCCTTGAACTAATGTATTCTAATCTATCCACATTTCTCACATGGCGCACAGCCTCTGTTGAACGCCTGTTTCGGACGTAACCAAGACGTGTTCTGGACGTCTCAAAGACGTCTGCATAATACGTTTTTAAGACGTCCAGGAAACGTCCAGAAGACGTCTTAAAGACGTCCATTTTCACAAATCAAGCCACAGACGTTCAGACCTAAAATGGACGTAAAATGGACGTCTTAAAGACGTCCTGTGCTATCTGGGTATAAATGTTTATGAACATTTGCTCAAAGAAACAGTGGAAAACTATAAATACAGAGGCATTTGTTTAAATGTTTCTGACCGAATGTTTGTAAACCGGTTTTATATAGTTTTTATATTGTTTTCATACAGTTTTTATACAGCTTTCATAACGTTTTTGTATATTTGTTTCAGTATTTGCGGTCAAAGGTATGCAGTTCTAGGTTAAGGTTTGAATAATTTTTAAATTTTAGGTTAATGAATTGGCAAATTTTTATGGTTCCAATCATTATAATTTTGTGAAGCGGGCGCCAACGTCGTTGATGACCAATGGATGTTGCATTGCTATTTAGTTGGCCTCGGCAGAAAAGGGAAAGAAGATTTCCATAAATTAAACGTAGTAACGGTTTAAATATGTACCCTGATAGCCAAATCTGGGGAGCAGAATCTGACATCAGAACCGTAGTCGTCTGTGTCCGCATTTGGCTGCGTTCTGAGGTGCAGAGCCTGATGTCAGATCGGCAGCAGATTCGCAGCAGATTCTGCCGTCTGCTACGGTTCTGACGTCAGACTCTGCGCTCTCATGTCAGAGCCAGACCCTGCTACCAATCTGATGTCAGACTGGAGACAGATGGTTATCAGGGTAACTAATCTCCCTTATTTTACTGTTCCTAATATTGATTACTGTAAAATTCAATGTAATGTATCCTCGGATTTCTTCTTTAAGGTGCAGCAGAACACAGGGAAATGGCAGAGAATAGAAAAAATACAGACCCTGATAACCATCTGTCTCCAGTCTGACATCAGATTGGTAGCAGGGTCTGGCTCTGGCATGAGAGCGCAGAGTCTGACGTCAGAACCGTAGCAGACGGCAGAATCTGCTGCGAATCTGCTGCCGATCTGACATCAGGCCAAAGAGGAGATATAATAAGAGGCGTCACTCGGCAAGGACAGAAATAAACTGGGGAAATCACTAGACAACCAATTTAAATGTCCATTCGGTATGGATCGGTAAACTTCGGCATGGATCGGTAAACTTCGACAATAATCAGCCAACTGCGTTAAGGTAAATTTAGTTGATTTGAATATCCCGCTCGAATAGACAACCAATTTAAATGCCAAGGTCAAGTAAGGACTTCAAAGATTCCGCCCGGAGTGACGCCTCTTATTATATCTGCTCTTTGATCAGGCACTGACATCAGGCTCTGCACCTCAGAACGCAGCCAAATGCGGACACAGACGACTACGGTTCTGATGTCAGATTCTGCTCCCCAGATTTGGCTATCAGGGGAGCTATCTGTTTAAGTGCACATATCTATTTTAAGTGTATATCCTGCATAGTTTGTATATTCTGTATATTGGACCTCCTACTAACATGTTCTTGTATCTATTGTAAGTGCGTATATTCTGCATTATTTCTGAATTAAATACACGAAATAAATTGTTATCGAGTTTGATCTTATTTTAAAAACCATTTACTTCCTTAAATTTTTATTAAATCGAACCAGTACCGTCGAACGTCCCAAAAACATCCCAAAAACATCCCAAAAACGTTTTTAAGACGTCTTGGTTAGGTCCGAAACAGGCGTTTCTGGGATGTTTTCTGGACGTCTTGTAGACGTACTGATCCGTGAAAATGGACGTTTTTAGGACCTTTTGAGGGGTCTTCTGGACGTTCGTGGACGTCTTTAAGACGTCTTGAACGCCTGGCCTGGACATCTTTAAGACGTCTTCAAAACGGCTTTGTGCTATCTGGGAGTAGAGCATATGTGTAGATGATACATAGTAAACGATTAAAAATGTGCAAAGAAATGTATGCGGAACACTTTAAAATATTGATGGGTAAAGCGTAGAAAAATGTTTGAGAAAGGGTTGATACATATGTGTGAATGGATTTAAAAAATGTGTAGAAACTAGGGAATACAATCCCGGCCATTATTTACTATCCTGGGATTCCGGGACTAATCCCGCGATTTGGTAATAGAAAATTTCAGTAATTAAAATGATTTATTATGTGTTAAAATTCTAAATCTTTATTTAATTCAGGGCTGCACAAGGAGCTGTTTTCGGCGCCTACCGGCGAGCAACCCTCCTGTCCCGTTGCTAAGGTAGAATCGGTTAGGAGAACTGCAATAGTGTATGTGCGTGCTCGTAGGCTCGTAGCGTAAGTATATATGGCTGGGTTCAAGTGATACCAAATGCACGTACACTCCTGCAGTTCTACTCACCGATTCTACATTAGCAACGGGACAGAAGGGTTGCTCGCCGCTAAGTGCCGAAAACAGCTCCTTGTGCAGCCCTGATTTAATGTAAAGAAACTTACTTTCTATCAGTAGTCTGAAACATAAACTAAAATTATTTTTTACAATAAAACAGTAATGAATAATAACGTCTCAATAAATACGGACGAAGAAACAATAAAGCACTTAAAGTACGTATATATCTAAGTACAATGTTTCGACGTTACGTGTTCAGAGAAGTTGCGATCTGCAACTCTCGCGATTTTGAAAGTGAGAATAACATTGAAAAAATAAATATGGTTCAGTTAGTTGTATACGACTTAATAATATTATTTAAATAAATCATTATTATTATTGTCCTTATTATTATGAAATGACTATGCTTATTTATTCTGTTTACTTTTATATTTTTCAGGTGTTCCTAAAGTAATTCACATTTTTAAATAATCCCGAAATTCTCGGGATTAGTTATATCAAATCCCGGCATTTTTGGAATCCAAAAAACAGCCGGGATCCGGTATCCCGGGATTGAATTCCCTAGTAGAAACTTAATGCACGTTCAACTTGTGGAATGTGTTGAAAATACGGTAATCGTTGGAGGGTGAGAGAATATCGTTGCTAACAAATTTTAACTTGAGAGTAAGTACGGATGTCGGATACGGATTCAACATTGAAGGAAAAATACCTGACTAGCAGGGACTAGCATGAACTGTTCCATTTTAAAGCACGGGAACGATATTTTTTACCACTGATATTGATGACAAGGAATTGCCACGGAACTGCTATGTGTGTTCAGACCTTATGCTAGCTTAGCATTTACAAATAAAGTCCAACACTCAATGTAATATAAGGTCTCCTTTTTAAAATATCCGCCAATTTTACGAGCAGAGTGCTTCAGCGCTGCAAGGACACGAACCAGCCCTTCATCGGAAAATTTCCACCGCGCGACAACAGAACATTTGAAATAAAACACTACTTTATTTGCACCAATCGGATGCAGCAGTACTTGAACATTCTACTGTACGTGAATTTCTACAGAAAACCAAACACAGTTCTATTTAAAATATGTTACTTTAGAGAAAAACACATCCCTGATTAAATTGATACTACTTAAAATAGTACTTATGTATATAGTAACTATTTGAAATAGCGAGTGTCGAAGTAAATTCAAATGAAATAGTATTAAAAAATGTAATATGGAATAAAAATAATAACTTTGAATTACCGCGCATTTTAAATATAAATGCGACATTGATAAACCGAAGCCTGAGATGTATTATCGTCTGTTTTTATACGAATAAATCTATAATAGTAAGTACAGTGTGCATCTTTATTTTCTCGTATTTTAAAGGATACTTCAATTTTGAATTTTAGAAATTATTGAGTTAAATAGGTAAAGCCTTTGATAGCTATAATGCAACAAGCTTTGAGAATTGTTGAATCCGTTTTATTAACTTTGGCGGAATATAATGTATAAACGGTTGAGCCTATCCCTAGTAAAAATCTTAAGAGTACGAAAGTTAAAGCTGTAGCAACAAATTAAATGTTTCAAGATCCTTGCCTCGTTACAGTTTTCCAGAGATTTCGGACACTCAGCAATTTCACAGCAGAGTTACACACACTAGGATCTGCTGGAGCAGGTATACTTAAAAAAATGTTAAAAAAAATTATAGGGTAATTTACAATTTAATAAGTATTTTAATGCAATAATATAATAATTAATTAATTAATAATAATATCAACTAATAATGTTATTAAATATTTTATACATGTACATAGTAATATATATATAATAATTCGTATTTTATCATTAGGGAATTATTAGTGTTTAAAGTAGCAAAGATTTTATGTAAACAGATAAGTCTTTTTTGCACGATCAGTCCTTCGTTACAGAGAGTAGTACATTTCTTAATTCCAACTGTGCTTCGTTTCTGTTTAAGCGTTGAACCAACAAAACTTGATCTGCTTTATCTGCATTAATTAAGCAGCGATACAATATTCCTTACAGTATTCTGTTTATATGTATGATTGTAAATATTTGCTTCCTTACAAATATTACTTCTGTAAGACTATCTTATATCGGCTATTGTTTTCTCTTATCTACGAGTAGTTGATAATTTTCGAGTTACCAGTCATGTTCAGGATACCATAAGCAGTATATAAATTTGTTTCCCTATTTATATATTTCTTTCTCCTCAGAAAAGGAACTTGATTATTCGTTTAGACAAATCTAGCACCAAGATGCAAATATTTGTTTCTCAATGGAAATGCCGTTAAGTAGAAAGTATGCGACATACAGTAGGGCAAATGTGAACTCATCACTTGCAGAATAAACAATATCTGCAGAATAAACATAATTCTGTTCTTCTTTTTAAAAAAAGAACCAATGTATAAACCACTTACAAACGATAAAAATTTCTCCTATTCAATAAATTTCCTAATCATTCATGATTCATGGTCTGATTAAAATACAAGTAGATAATAATATTACACTTTGCAGCTTATTTATTATTCACAATTATCTGAATTTTCGATTCGAAGTAGGTGTCTGAATATTATCGCAATTCTCTTGTTAAAGACGTAAAGTAATGGTCCTGGAATCATTAATTCTTCCGAAGTTAGATTCACCTAATTTGACGTGAGTCCTTCAATTTTTTAAATCTCTCTGATGTTCCCTAAAGTTAGAAAGATTGGAAGAAGCAGGAGTCCAATGAAAATAATATTTGAGAGAGCAATATCACTATTAACGATAATACACTGTATTAATGCATTGTACAAGAACAATGCGACGCAAGAGGACATTGCACAATATTCATACATTATATTAATACTACAGAAATTTTCAACAATTTCACTATTTTCCATCTTTAAAAGGAAAGCAGGTTTCTGAAAGTAAAGGCGAATAGAATATTCGAGTGCACTTGCGGTATCCACTATCACCAAATTGCAGTTACTTTAAACTACATCAATAAAAATATAAAAAATCGAAGTACGCTTAATATACTCGAAGATTCTAGTACTGGTTTTTTAATTAATCTCATTTCGAATGCTTCTTCACTGGTATAAGTTACGTTGGATCGATCATAATTGCCGAATTGGAGTTGGCATAAATGATGAAAATAATACTTAAAGACAGCAATTCATTTAATAACAATAGTAACGAATACGATAAGCAAGGCAGACAATTAGAATTGCTCTTCAGTTCCTCAAACACGTTTCTTGCCTTCCCTTTACATCGCAATGCAAACAGAGTGTGAGACGTATTTTATAATATTAGATTACGAAATAGAAAATGTCACTACTAGAATGATTTTTTTTTCTTTTCTATTTGCTACCTGTTAATTTAATATCCTGAACATTTGGTAGCTGTATACAAGAAAGTATGCAAGATGAACGCGTTGGTAGTGCGCCGCGTAATAATACTGCGTCGAAAATTATTATTACTCTGCAGTGGTCGCTCGCAAAGCATATTTCCACAGAACGAACGTAGTACAGCTTAGAATTTATAGCATCGATATAATGTGCTCTGTATTCTTCCCTTCTTTATATCCGCTAAATGTCGACATACACTTGTTGATTATGTTCTCCGCATAAATGCAATTTATGTTTCACGATTATCGAACCGTTTATGGTAACAACACAGTTGGTTTCGGATATACGGCGTACCGTGGTAAATCACAAACATTATGTTTCATCGGGTGAACAACTAAGCCGTTCTAAACGCGTATAACGTATCCGCGTAAATATTTCCTTCGTATAAAATGCGCTAGCAATTTAGTGTTCTCGAAGTAACTTGTTCGCAGAGAGTTGACCACGGATTCCTAAAAGCATCTCGAGGGAAATAATTTGGGTATACAAATTGATGTTATATATAAAACAATACGTTATAGAAATCGATGTCTTTCGAGACACGGTGTAACAACTTTTATACAATAATAGATATCACCGGAGTAGTATAACACTATAAATTCTAAAATAATGCATGCCGGAGGACTCTGTCTGCGAGAAGCGAAAGATCCTCGTTCACGTAGCTAATTTCGAGGGGTATAGTGTTCTGTAGATTTAGCAATCTACTCGAGGAACCCTTATAACCCTCTAGACACGATTCCTCGCTATCATTTCAGAACGTGTATTGCTATACTATTCCTCATCTAAAATTCATGTATAGTTTCCAGTCATTGACATAGCGTGACGCGCGAAATAGCTGCGCCACGTAAATCCAGTTACATAAAATCTTTGGCAAAGGCATGATTAATCATTGACCCATGATTCTGTAAATATGTATATAATATTATTGTATTCCATAAACAGCTACTCGCCATTTGTCACTTGTTTTTGTTCTTTACATAATTTTGATTTCATCCAGTATGAGCATTCGAAAACGTTCGTGCTCGTGAAATGCACCAGGTCGACATTGTTTCATATATTACGAGTTGGTGTCGTATCAACCGACACTGTCTCCCATTACTTCTGTTTCCGTTTTGTGTTCCGTGTGCTCTGCCTCCTCGTTCATCTCGGATTCGCCACGCGCGTCTACAAATTCCTGTTAACATAAAGCCTAGCTTACAATACGGGAGTAAACTGAGAATATATGGAATAGTAAAAAGAGATTACAAACAAGAGTTCCGCTAAAAGTAGTAATAACATAGTTCGTTAGTAGTTCAACAATCAGAAAGGCAGAATAAAAAGTTTCTTACGTCTCGAGTGGAGTCGTCGACACTGCTTTCCTTGTTCAAAACGTCGCCTATAAGAGAACAAATTGTTAACCTATTGTTACTTCCGTTAATCGCATGGTGCACTTTAGGGTGGCTTTTATTTTCGACTTTCGACTTTTCTTCGCGGCAGCTTGTGAGCTGTTAAATAATTATTTAAACGTTCAAGGGCCCAGGGGCGTATTTTCTCGTTATCCGATCGGGTTCAAGCTTTACGCAGATTTTTTTTTATTGTTTGGAACTATTCTAGGGGTGCCGCGAAGAAAATCTTGAAAAAAAATTTCATCAAGACTAGATAAGAGGCACTCTAGTGTACATACACGGCGCACAAGTACAATAAACCTTCGTTCTGAAAAATTGAAACAAAAAATGAGGGACTAACCGGGTTCCGTTTGTGTTTGGTTCGAAGTGGTGCATGTTTCAGAAAATTCACGACGCTGTATGTCCACATCGAGAGCGTGAAGACGTTCTCTGCTTCTGCGTAGTTCCTTCCTCAACCTCTCCCGTTCCTCGTCTCTCTCTTTTATAATTTCCTGCAATTCACAGGGCGTTATTTCTTTACAGACATTAACACAACCCGTGAAACATATATTACATTGGAGAATAAAATTTCTTTAGAACAAAATCATCTCATTTTCTATATTCCAAGCAGACTTCCCATTTTAATAGAGAAACAGTTATCCTTAGAGAAAGAATCCTTACCAGTAACTGGGACAATTGAGAAGTTAGAGAGTGACAGACTGGTTGCAAGGTTGCAACCGGTACAGCCGGTTGTTGAGGATGGAGATGCATTCGCGGCGACGGACAACCAGTCGCTTCGCAGTTTGGTGGCGTTGCCAGCACCGATGCTCCACGCGATGCAAGAACTGTTTCCGTTTCGCTCACGTTCAACGCGGAATTTAGCATTCCTACCAATTGATTCGCTGAAAGTAAATAATTAATTGCCACATGGAAGTACGATAAAGGCATCTGAAAAATTAATGCAACGTGGAGTACCATGTATCATATACATTATTGTTAGTATTGAATTAATATTGTTAGAAAAGTGTACCTTGACTAATAGCAGCGAGTATAAGTTCAGCAGGCTCCTTTTCTACGCTTGATGGCTCAGACGCCATGTCAGCTACATGCTCGAAATCTTCTTTTGGGATATTCAAGATATCTGCTACTAATAGTTGCTTCTCAATTAAAGCTTGCTTAATTATTTCATCCTTCCTCCTGAGACACTCTGAAAATCCACATGAAATAATCATTATCGTTTCTTATCACACATTAAAACAACGAGAAATGTATATACCTATGGGTGTAAGCACTGGTTCAGCAACATGCACGGGTGGTACTTCTACGTGCACTTCAAGCGGATCTATTAATGACACTTGCGTACAGGTGACCATTCGCAGTGGTTCTCCTATACCTAAACAGAAAACACATGGTACAATAAAACTTAAAGAATAATATACTCATAATTTGCAAATGATTTTTAGAAAAATGGTAAAAGACCTGCTGTAGAAGATTCAGGTGGATGTTGCTGTTGTTGCTGCTGCGGTTGTTGTTGTTGCTGTTGTGCTGGTGGTGGTTGTTGCTGCGGTTGTTGCTGTTGCTTCGTTTCTTCAGTCGTCGAAGGATCAGGCGCAGGAGTATTATTAGGTGTTTCCCCTTCGTGTTCCACGCTGGTATCTTGAGCGGGGTCTTTCGGTTCTAGCTCTGGCTCCTGTTCTTGTTCCATCTTATCAGGAATATTGTCATGTTCCGTTGAGGCGGGGTCCTCGATCGTAGGTCCAGGCTCCTCTGGCAGTGTAGTGGGTGGAGTGGGTCTTCTACCTTGCTTATCACGAGCCTTGTACGCCTCAGCCGCCTCTGATATATGCTTGCACCAGAGTTTACGCTCCGAGGGCGAGGCTGCCACCAGGTCGTATATCTGTGCCCCGTTCTGCGACGTGTTGACAAGATAAAGCGAATTTTTGTCCACGGCATTGTGCCTGACCAGAACGGTGGACACTTTCACGATAGGGCTGAGCACGGAGTTGGCTTGATTCGTGTTGATGAACTTCAGCAGGTACTTCTCGTCCTGTCGGTGCAGCAGGAATATCGTGTCGTCAAGTAGCACCACGTGCAGATCGACGGGCTTCGCTCGGTTCTGCTCGGTCCTGCGCCACTGCAACGGCCCCTCGTAGATCAGTTTGCGCTTGGTGATGTCCAGGTTCTTGAACTCCTGAACGGTAGGGTGGTCGAACTTGTCGAAGGCGGACCTGTCGATGGTGCGCTGGATCTCGGCCAGCCTCTGATAGTCCTCCGCCTCACGGACCGCCTGATTCACGCGGCTGAGGATCTCCTTGCTGCGATCCAAGTTCCGTAGAACCGCGGCCCTCTCTTTCTCGTTGCTCTCCGGCGTGTATTTGGCCAGGTTCTCGAACAGAAGGGGATACTTGGTCAGTCTGAGCATGCCCGTCACGATATGGTCCTTGAGCTGTAGCCTTCGACACAGGGGATTCGCCTCGATCTCGTTCAGGAACGAATTCAACTTCGGATCCCTGCGACGACGATCTCTCAGCGCGTCCAATGCCACCTGCTGTTTCGCGCAGTAAGTGGAGGCTGCCCTCTCGAACGCCTCCCCGCTCTCGCCGTCGAACATGTCCAGGAGCAGCTCGCCAACGTCGCCCACGCATGGGTTCTCCTTCTTCTTTCGTTTCATCGACTGATTGAACCGCGAGTGTATCGTCACCATCTCGTCCAGATTGGAGAACAGTAATTGTATTTGGTCTAAGGGAAGTACTTGTGATTCCAGGAGCGGCTTGTGGAAGACGTACGACAGGACTCTCAACGCCCGCACGTGGGATCGTTCCGTGTGGAACAGTTCTGAAAGAAGAGAACAAGGCTTGTTACAATGCTTTCACAGAATTCATCAACAACAGCGAAGATAGGTAGAAGTCCCCATAATTGCATTTCATATTATAAATCGTCACTTTAGTAGAGATTATCAGCATCTAGTGGAGTATGTGCACGCATAGGAAGATACACGAGCAAGGAAAGAAACGCGAATGCCGGTATGAATGGAGAAGAAGGCAATGAAAGTTTAAATAACCCTTCTCTTAATGGATCATTCCTGTAATCACGCCGCAAAATTCGGCAACATTCAGGTATATTCTCCCAGTGAATATAATGAATAACAATGTCAACCTTTTTTTTTCACTTATTAAACTACTTATAATGTATACGGAACAATTTTTTAAATACACTATTAATTGTGTTTTTTCAATGTTATCTAGAAGTAAAAATCACGCCTTTGAAAAAAGAATACCTCCCTAGCGGGAGTGATTTCAGGTCACAGACTTATCTGAAACAAAAAAGAAACCAAGCTGATTCTTAATTATTATGAGTACACCGCTATCGGAGGTGCCAGAATTAGCCACGTAAGTCAAAATTTAAAAAATTGCGCGCATTTAAACTTCAAGTCTCGAAATTTTCCATTTTTACTTGAAGTTTGAATGCGAGCAATTATGTTAAATTTTGACTTACGTGGCTAATTCTGGCACCTCCGACAGCCGTACGCATAATGATTAAGAATCAGTTTGGTGTTTTGTTTCAGATGAGTCTGTGAGTTGAAATCACTCCTGCCAGGGAGGTATTTTTTATCACAGGCGCGATTTTTACCTCCAGATAACATTGAAAAAAAAACACAATTAATGGTGTATTTAAAAAATTGAATGTTGCCGAATTTTGCAGCGTGATTACAGGAATGACCCCTTAACCATTGGACGATGGATGCAGTATCTATTTTCATCCACAATTTTATTCACGCACACCTCGGAATGAGCTTCTCTATTAATTTGATTCTGTCAAGATATAAAATCCTTGTTTTCTTCGAAGAAGCAATTAAGTATCTACAGATTTAACCCTCGCTAGACGGACACCGGGGCTTTTGAACCACCCTGAATATTCTAGCATACGTGTTAGTTACCATTAGTATTACTTCTTAAAGGGTCAAGGATTTTAAATCGCGCCAAGATCAGAATCTAATGCAAATATAAGGGCTTATCCCGAGGCGTGTACCAATGAAGTTATAAGTGAAAATGGACCCTGGATCCAATGTGCAGTCAAGCTATCCGCCATCCAAGAGTTGGACGCAGACTTGTGATTGGCGAGGTGGCAGATTGATGTCGAAGATGAATTTTTTTTTAAAGGAAACTTAACAGATGAGGTAAAACGTCTTTTTGATATTGATTTATACATATTTTAAGATGATGGAAAAAAGTCTCATTGTTTTTTCTCCGATATAATTTTGAATACATAGCTATAATTCTGACGGTGTACATGATATTTCAAGATAGGTTCATCTGATATAAAAAATCGAAAGTTTTTCTTATAATATATGAGTATGGTCATCGTATTACCAATTGTTACTGCAGAATAATGAAAATTCGGTGATTGGTACATGTTTTAGTAACAGTGCCTTGAAACCGGTAATTTTTTTCGCTGAATAAAATCATGTTGAGTTGACTGAAATTTATGAAAGTTGGTAATATGATAGCGAGTTCATTTACGAAAAGAATTCCGAAAGAATTATTTAAATCACCGCCAGAGTTACAGCTATTTATTCAAGATTACATCGGAGAACAAAACAATAAAACAATCTTTTTTATCATCTTAAAATATGTCTAAATCAATCCCCAAAAAGACGTTTTGTCCTATATGTTACAGTATTATTTTAAAAAATCCTAAATTGTTGAAGCGATTATACGAGAATGTGCCTTTAAAACAGTTTTATAGTAAGCATGCGTCTGCATAAAGGATCTACAGAGCCACGTGTGAACGCGGCGGTGAAGAGAAGCAAGCACGAACCATTGATGACTTCCTGTCGCTTTTTCTCAGCGTCGCTGAGGCGCGCGAGGACATCCTCGGCGACGCCCTGGCTCCAGTCCGGTGGGTCTGGCTCGACATCGACGTCGCTGTCCCACGAGGTCGATGTGTTTGTGGCCGAGGTAGCCGGGTGCACCTGCTCCAGGCTGGTACTCGGACTATCCAGGCTTCTCGTCGACAAGCTGCTGTTCGACGAACTGCCCGCCGAGTTGCCGGGGAACGTCCCGGACGGCTCGCAGTCACTGAAACCAGCCCTATAGTCAATCGTTAGCGAATTATGCATCCTCTGCGTTCAAACACCGCCCGGCCGCGTTCGGCCACTCGAAACCTTTTCAATACTCATGCGTTCGACCCTTGATACGATTAATGCGCACACTTGCGCCACCGCCTACTACGCTACCTAACATTTTCCAACGGAATCGAAGCGCATCAAAGATCGCATTCTTTTGGGCTGTCAGATTCTGCTCCACGGGCATCTGATAAGGGAACTGTCTCTTCGGAAGATTGAGGAGAACGACTCGAATTAGTTAAATGAAAAATATAGGACACTTCACACTCCCATCGATACAGCAACAATAATAAATTGCACATAGCTTGAATAGGATTGATACTTAAATTTACATACTGCGAGCCTCTGAAGAGGTCGTTTTTAAATTACGAAAGGCTTGGGGAGGGGGGCACGAATTTTTTACGTTTTCTTAGAAGGGAGGAAGGAGTAGCGTTTTACGGGACACGAAACCGAGCTGAATAAATGGCATAAACCTTTAAAAGAATTTTAATAAGTTGGAATATAAAATCTTAGGAATTTTCATACTGAGGAGGGAGGGAGGAGAAATCGTCAAAATTATCCTTACGTAATTTAAGAATGGTCCCAAAGTTTTGGACTTAATTTGAAATCATAGGCGTCCGGATGGGGGGTGTAAAGGGGGCAGTTGCCCTCTGGCTTTTGAGAAAAGATCGCTTATTTTTAAAACTGATCTTTAAGTTTATACTACAAAAGGGAATATTTTTAAATCCCGGTTTTAAATTTTTAATCAAATTGGCACTACAAAATGGGTTAAAAAAGCAAGAGGGGTATGTCCTCTTTACCATCATTCCAAAGTTGCCCTCCCCCCCGGAAAAATTCTCCGGACACTCATGTTTGAAATCATAAGCTCGAGATCGTCCGTTACAGATTTCCCGTAGATTATCACCCCCCCCCCCCCCCAGGCGAAGTTGCACGTGGAAATAATGCGGATTGTCGTGTACCTCTCGGATCTCGTGCGGCGTTCATTAACGCCGCGGCTCTCGTGATCGGAGACGTCGTTGTGGACTTCCGGGAGCCGTTCCTCGACGTTCGAGCAGCCTGGCAAGACGTCGTCGGACTGATCGAGGGGTGAAGACGGCTCCGTGCAGGACACCGGACTAGTCGAGTTTTCGTTGCCGCGAGAATTGGGTCGAGGACGGACGCGTCGAGAGCCACGTTGTCTCATCTCTTATATCTCCTTAGCCCTAAAGGGCTTCCGCGATAGGATAAAGCCGACAGGCATGTGCCTGC
Organism: Andrena hattorfiana; assembly: GCA_944738655.2. Lineage (NCBI taxonomy): Eukaryota > Metazoa > Arthropoda > Insecta > Hymenoptera > Andrenidae > Andrena > Andrena hattorfiana. The sequence goes on along the minus strand of OX122892.1, from coordinate 29,731,481 downwards.
CTCTACCATTAAACGGGAATATCACGCGGACGTTTTACCGCCAGCAGATCTCCAACGGCGAAATCACGGGCTGGGGAAACGACTCGGCGGGTCAGGGACAATACTGATTCCTCAATGTCTTTGCTGCAGATTTTTTGGTTATTCAACGTTCAGCTCGAAACGCGATGAAACCTCACACGCGCATCCATCGATTGGCAGAATTGTCGAGGCATTAGGTAGCCACTTTGAATTCTGTGATAGAAACACGCGCGCAATTGGACGCAGGATACTGAATTTTAGAGATTTATGGAGAAGGGTGGTCTTGAAGCAGTGTAGATTTCTTAAGGGTGGATTGCGCCTTGGTGGTCTGAAAAATAGGCAATTCTTTGTGCATTTTTTCTACAAAAACGGTTTGACAAATTAATTTGAGGTTTGGCAGGTTATTTTATTGTATCTTGAACTCTTGTTCTGAATTTGTGTGTGACAGTGAAAAAAAACATGGCAGATACAGAGAGAGCGTTGAAAAATAATCGCGTGGTGCTGGAGTTGACGAAAAGTACTGTAAGGGTTATCCGAAACACAAGAGGGGAAAGAGATTTTTAAGGGTGTATCGGACGTACAATATTAGACAAAAGACTTGAATATCTACGTCTTACGCATAGTAAATCTAGATAGAAGGAACTCGAACGACAGTTGGAGTCTTATTTTTACTCCTAGAAAGGTATTTTTCACTTTACAAACGCTTTTCAAGCATTATTTGCCAAACTTTTGGCAGTGAAAATGTCCTGAATTCACAATTTTCTCAAGTTATAACTTATTTCTTTAAAAGGGTGGAATGAAAGCAATTGAAACTCAACAGATATTTTTTACCCTTATACTACATGTACAAAAAGAAAATATTGAAAACATTGGTACCATTTCTTCAACATTTTTTTCAGCTGTTTTATCTATCAAGATCATCTCTTTCCACAAGAGTGAGTGTAAAATCAGTGAAAATTAAAATTATTATAACTCAGGAACCGTTTAGTGAATTCGTTTAAAATTTTTGGAGCACATCAGGAAAATTAAAAAGAACAATCTCACAAATTTTCATTAACCTGGTACCATTTTAAAAATAGGTCCGATACATCCTTAATCTATATGAATATGTAGCTATCTGTGGTAGTAGATGCATTAAGAAAAATAAAAAAAAATGTTAAAATGGCAGCCTTTTGAAGAAGATGAAGTGCCCTGATTTGAGTCTGAGAAAGGTTTTGCCCCAAAATCGGGAAAACTTCTTTAAATAAATAAGGAACGGTAACAGATACGGCAATTAATCTACTATCACAGATAGCCACATTCATATAAATTAAGAATCTCTTTTCCTTTTTGTGTTTCAGATAACCCTTACAGTACTTTCCGTCAACGTCAGGACCACCTGATTATTTTTCAACGCTCTCTCTGTATCTGCTATGTTTTTTTTCACTGTCACACAAAAATTCAGGACAATAGTTTAAGATACAGTAAAACAGCCTGTCAAACCTCAAATTAATTTGTCGAACCGCGCTTGTACAAAAAATTCATAAAGAATTACCTATTTTTCGATCCAACAAGGCGCAATCCCCCCTTAAACGCGTTCATTAGTCTCTTTAAAATACTTTTGTAACAGTATGTTACTGGTCTTTAGCACTTACGAAGGACACTACCAAGTATGCTCGGTCGAAAAAAAAATTGGATTCTTTCCTCGTCACGGTTAAAAAAAGTTGTAGCTCTCTTAAAAAAATAATTACATACATTTTTTTTATTTAAAAAAAAAAAGATTAGCCGCGCCCCTTGGACCCTAACGGGTAGGCTGGGTCGAAAGCGGGCAAAAATAATTTTTTTTAAATCTGAGTTGACATAGTGAAAAAGGTGTGAGGTGTGTCAAAAAACTCGCTGATTTGTTTTATAATTTTAAACCTATATTTAGCCGCGCCCCGGGGATCAAAGGTTTTCAAATCAATAGTTTTTGTACATCATAGGGCGCAAGTGATTTGGTTTCAGCCAGCTAGTAAGTAACTTTTTTTCTGTTTTGTAATATTCAATAATCGTTTCTTATAGATTTTTGTGTGTTGAATACAAATCGACAAACCGTTTTTCGTCATCACCCCCAGTTTTCGAGAAATTCGATTTTGAAAAAAAATGCACATTTCAACTTTCAACATCTTTTGTGTTCAAACAGTAATAGTTGGTTTTGGTTGCTTGTTCCGTGAAATTATTCTGTGCCCCCCCCCCCCCCCCCCCCCCCACTCTCGAACACAACGACATAAGTTATTAATGCATTATGAGCATCTAAATCTATAAGAAACGGCTATTGAATGTTACAAGTCCGAAAAAAGTTCAATTTTGTCGAACAGTGATGATTCGATAACACCATGTATTATTTATCTGCTTCATTTCATTCAAAAGAAAATGGAAAGCTGTGCCAGCGCGAAATACTGCGTCCATCCCATTTACGCTTTCAGGTCTTCCCTAGTTTCCCCAATTTATAATATGTATTTCTTCTAAAATACACGTAATTTCTGGGATATTTGACGTTTATGACGGTAGAACGTTGCATTCGGGAAATGCCGAGTTTCAAACTATGAAGAGATGTTTCACTCCTTAAAATTGAAATGAGGCAAAAATAAGAAAATACGTGTCTCTCAGATTTTTGTGCTTAACAACACATTTCAAGGGGAAAAAAATCTGCGCTGGACATCTCGATAGTGTCCCTTTTTAGTGATACGTATTAAAATTGGCGTACTAGTTCGATTATCGATGGATTATGTAGAATTTAAAGGGATGAAAGTTTATACCGATAGGCAACACTAACGGGTAAATAGAAAGTGTTATTAAAATTATTTAAAATTGATAAATATAGACGAATGATAATTACAGAGAACTGATAACAGTAAAATAGATGCTCTAAAGTGTAGATTAACGAATCAGAGCTACTTTTTCTCTGGCTTCCTGTTCTATTTCTTTTCTCTTTACATCTGCCAACGACTGTGCCACGCAGAATGCACCGGTTCTCGTTAGATCACCGAATTTAAACTGCGTTGGGCATGGTCAGTGTTTGGATAACGGAGTCGTCTAAGAATTACAACGTGCTGTTGGCAAATTTCTGATCAAATACTAATTTCAAAATCATTCACTTGTTCCCCATAATATGCAGATGTCTTTTCCATTGTGTTTTAGATATGGAACATACTCGTGTGAGATTTTTAATTGCCGCGGAATATCAATTTTACTGGTAAGGAAATTTGGTCGGCAGACTTTCCAGACAAAACTTGCGAATTAAGAATTTTCAAGATTCCGCCTGTTTAAAGGTTACGCGCTCTCTCCGCGTTAAAAGTCGGCTAGCAGTGCATTGGCATTTTGGCTGGCCTGTCACAGTTATTACACCATTATTCGACACCCCTTCGCAGCGGTGTAATACATAAAGGGCAAGCGTATATTACGTACTTCTGTAATTTATATTTTCGCCAGGGGATCGCGATCGATAAATTTAATAGAAGACCACAAATTACGAAAATGATAGAAACTTAAGGGGTTGGACTACTGTGACGGCCCGAAAAAGTAGGTAATCTTCTGATACAAATTATAGGGAAACTAATCATTTGATTAAATTGCGGTTTAGCACTTCATTTTAGCATATTGCAGATCATTAAAATTAATTACATATAAAAGTTTATTTTTCGCGAAAATCATCATTCTTTTCTTCAACGTGCTGTTATTCAGCGAATTTTTATAATATTAAAGAAACAGCTCGCTCCGGTAATGCTTAGGCATTACATTATACTTAATAAACAAATTTCGTTTTACATAAATAATATAATGTGGCGTAGGTTTCTGTATATCGTACTTGGTTTTTCGTTTTCCTATCGCCACAGTTTAACGTATGTAATTGGCGCTATTTCTTTCTTAACCGGTCATTATTCTTCACTGCACAAACTGCTTTTCAAATGGTGAGTCTATATGCATACACATCGAAGAACTTTTCACGGTCCTGACAATGCAAAGCGTCCGTTCATTCACAAGTCTCGCCTTAAAAACGATCGACGCGCAAAAATGAGGCCGAGGCTACAGTTTTGTCAGAATTTCTCATCTCTGCAAACACCATTCAAAGAAATATTGCTCACCTTTCCTCGAACTTTTGAAAAACGTAAAAACTTAAGCGTCATTCCATTTAAATTGAGAACCCCAATCGACGAATGGAAATTCATATGCAAATTTTTTAGTGTTTTCTCGGAAACTAAGCAGAGGGTCCATTTCAAATTTTGACGGTATGTTTTTACACTTATGAACAAAAGAAAAAAAGCGAAAGTTAGAAGAAAATATTAATTCAAAGAAGTATTTATATAATTGCCAGGCGCACTAATGGTTTTTTCTTTTGTTCATAAGTATAAAAAAATACCCTCACAATTTGAAATGGTTCCTCTGCTTAGTATCTGAAAAAAGAAATTTTCATATGAATTTCCGCTCGTCGATTGGGGTTCTCCCCTCGATGATTAAGAAGTCGAGAGGGATGGCACCCCCTTTCCCTAGATGTAGCATAATCACTTATAGGACGAATTTTAACACATAAAAAACAAATTCGGTTTCTATCCGTAACAAATTTCACAGAAAATCACGCTTTGTAACACGCGATTCATCCTCTGTTTTAAATTTCTATAATTTAAAAAAACAAAAGAAAATTATTTTCGTTTGTGTAACATTGCTCGAGTTTGAACTGTCTCCCTTTGCCTCCTTTTTTAATAATAATCGTGGAAAGGTAAACTGGATTTCCAGGTTTATCCATAGCCATCGAATAGCGGCTGGCGAGGTGTACCGAGTATAAACGAGAACTTAATCGACGTCGATCAAGCTAAGCCTTATCGAAGCCGCTCCTTCATCACTTTAATCAACTCCCTAGATATATGTAGAAGCGACGTGGAGCGCGGGTGATACGAGACGGTGCTTTGTGCATGCAGTCCTATGCAGGCATCATTGTTACCTGTATTCCGCACGAGAAGAGTAAAAAATCGACGCGGTTCTCTGTCTTATGCACTGACCCCCTTTAACGCAAATCTGCACAATGAATTTTCCTAGAGACTGCTACAAAAAGTCTGATCCAGTTCGCCAATTTGGAAAACTGTTAATCATGGTAATCCGACCGTTATATTTAAAGTCGTTATTTGAAGTCTGATGAATCCAATCACCATGAGCGCTTGAAATAGTTCTTTTCAATTTCTATTAAGGTGTAATTGTCTAAAGGAATATTCTCGAAATGCTAAATTAAGTCTTTTTAAAACATGATTTCATACAGAATATTTGAGATGTGTCTTCAATTTCAAGTTCGTTCTTGTAAGAATAGTTGCAGATTTCGTAACGATAGATTTTGTAAAATAAGGGATTGCATAATTGAAGGTATTTTTCACTCACTATTTGCATTTAATGAGTAATTGAAAGAGTTGAGGACTTGAGTAGTGCTGAGCAATTTTATACTATAAATAATTCTCAAGCCTGAGTGTTTCTTTGGATCATCACAAAAGAAAGAAATTAAACAGAATCATGTATACTATTTCTGTTTACTAAACAAAATTCCTTGAATTTATCGATTCGATCTACAGTGCCACGTATTTAACGCCTGGATATTAGTATCACCACTATTATTGTCCTGACCCTAATTTCCAGAGATTAACGGGTGCAGTCAAATTTCCCGGTATAATCTCCGTGTTACCGTTTCTCGACGAACGACTGAGAACGAAATTAACCTTCCTCCCAGCGGATGATGGGTCACTTTTGACCCATAATTACGGTTAAATAAGTGCACTGGAGAGAAGACAACTTATATTTGTCTCTACTGCCCACCCTTACCGATGTAACATAATCGTCCCTTCCAGTATCTAAAAACTAAATCTAAAGTACGTAAAATAAAAATTCCGATATGGGTCAAAAGTGACCTGGCTGCTCGAAGGTTAAATATTCGTTTAGAAGCTTGCACCCTGTCATTCACCAACATATTTCGAAGTGTGACACTAACGGATGAGTGTTGGGCAACGAAGTCACAGAATAGACACGCGTGTGGAAAATTGCTCCGCGATAAGGAGCCCGGCAAGAAGCTGAGCCTACGGCCGATAGTATTGATTCGAAAGTATCGATTGCTTCAAAAATAAAGGCCAAGACATCTATCTCTAGCCTGGATATCACTTTGGCCACCCGTTTACAGCCGTGCACATGTACCACGGCTACGGATCGATAGAAAACGGATCGCTTTCCTTTTCCTCCCCATTTATGCGCATCGATCTTCTTTAAAGCCGCCATGCATTAGCCGGATAATCCATGCGAATCGTACTAATAGCCGTCGGATATTAACAAAACTCCGCTAAAAACGCCGCCGTTGATAAAAAATAAATTCACTGTCCCAGCACATGGAGAACGAAACTCTTCTAAAGAGAAATACAATTTTTTATTCTCTTTCAAAAAATTGAATGACAACTTGAAATTATTCACGATATCTTGAGAGCCGTGGTAGCTTCGACCTATTGAGATTCGTACTGTAAAGTGACATTTCCAATAAATTGAATATACAAGCAAAATGATGTGCCCGAGGATGATAATATTTTCGAATTTTTTAGAGAACACTGGGAAGGAAAAGTTTGTAATTATTTGTCTGTTTAAGATCTTTTAGGTTTTATGGGTCTGTAAATATTTTGATAAAATTTTCACCGGTGAACGTTTTCTAATCGCTGCCAATTGATTTTAATTGCGGGCAGAGGTGACCCGTATATCGTGTCGCACTTCGTAGAAACCTATCCTTCCATTGTACGAAACGCGTTCCTTCCGAGTTAATAATTTTCAATGAACTAATTGTCCCCGAATCGATCCCGTGCGTCATCAAGGTGTCTGATTCGCGGAACTCTCGTACCGAACTCTTCTTTTTGCCTTTTGCATCGCGAATGTGTCTCTACAAGTTCCATCGAAGTTTAAAGTTTAAAGTAAAGTTACCCGCTGATTCTGTTAAACATTACGGGAGAGCTCGTGATTCGTAGCATTAGATGAATTAGTGGGACTGAAATTACTCTGTTACACGTACTTCATTGTGTGTCGTAAAAAATAAGAATACATCACGTTTCAACTTAATATTCTACATCATTTCTAATAACAATTATATTGTTCAGAATTTTGCAGGTCTGAGCATTTATTTATCATCGATATTCCATGGAAAAGTTGTGAGTTGGATGGCTGAGTCGCTGGGTGACCTCTACAGCAGGCAATGTGTTAATAAGTGCAACGATAAGCAAAAATAGTTATAAATGTTTAGAGCACAGAGGGCTAAGAAAATTGTGGATTTCCCACAAATTATGCAATTGTTATAATTTCAATATTAATACAATTCTGCGAACCTAGTTTTATAATCGCTGATAGGATCATAAAATACGAAGTTAATAATTACAGATGAATTGAATTTTATAATGCATTTAAATGCATCCTTCGTAATAATAAGATACTGATTAATAATGATTGCATAGTTGTCTGCTAACGTTTAATCGATGTTATCAAACGTTTCAATACCATGGAAAGAAAAGCATCACTGTGCAGGGACAAAGAAAAACGAGAGGTGTCGTACCACTGTTGACAGAAGAGAGAGCCATAAAAATGTAATTAACCATAATGTACCACGCTCGAATCAGTCTCTGGTGTGTTCCTCTCCACGTTATATCCAACAAGCATAAAAATGCCGTCCTTAAAATGCTGTTTGAACAGCATTCATATAATTTTTCATACCACACCAACATATCAAAAAGTATTAATTCGCGAGGCTAGATTAAACCTTTCACTAAACTATTTATATAAAAAACACTCGGTATATTTAAACCGCATCAACATCCTTTCAACAAAACTCTATTCGTATTTAAGCTGTTTATATAAACAAAAACTGAAATAAAGGGATGACTTTAACCGTTTTAGTGCCAGGGGTTTTTGAAAATCCGTGTCGGATTGTGCCATGAAGCGCGATAGCGCTTTTGTTAAAAATAAACCTTGGGACTCAATGTATTAAAGAAAGACAGCTAATTATGCAGGTTGTTTACGATTATTTGAAAGAAAATTTGTAATTACGAGAGGAAACTCTGACAGACTCGCGACAAGATACATTCTGAACCGAGCGTAATCGAATGGACGATCGTGACCAAAAAAAGCGACACGGTTCACCACAGTACGCGAACAGCGCGAACAGCGCGATCGCGCTGCGTGGCACTAAAACGGTTAAAACTACTCTTATGTAGTTTAGTTATGGGAACAGAAGTCTGACGAAGTAGAAAAGGTCGATTATAGTCAGACGATAAAAAATCCACCGTTGCTCCAAACTAATTAGAAATTCAACATTACGAGATAGACAATTACTCTGTAAAAGGAGAATCTATTGAAATACTTATTTTACGCTTGAAGAAAAAATTTATCGCGAAATGATTCGTAGCGTTCTTATCTTCAATGCACGCTTTGCGGACGCTTCACTTGTTCCCCTATCCAGATTATTCTATTGCCCACGCGTTAGCTACAAATCTTCTGCGTTTGTAAAAAAAAAAAAACTGGTCTAAGTAGTTCGATGAGAATTATATCGTGAATTACTGGGGGTTTCGGTTTATCCAGAAATAAACGCACGACAATGATGAAGCTACCACCGTCGGTTATATTCTATCGGGACCCAACTCAAAGGCACGATGTAATTTCATGCTCCATCGAGTAAAAGTGAACTTCGTGGTTGTTCCTCGATGCCAACGAACCCGTGTAACTTTTCAGTGAAAAAACAGTCAGAACACACTAATGATTTTAAATCACTTGTGAAGGTCGCCGACCTCTAAGCGCACTATTCAATTCTAAAGTTTAGAAATTGACCACCGTATTTTTATTCTTCAGCGCGAAAATGATGTCTGTGCGTTAGACGTATTCACGCGCACACGTGTTCGGAAAATTATAATTCTTGTGACACGAACAATTTAACTCGCTTGGAGATCTCCTCTGGAGAGATTGCAGAGCGAAATTATTAAAGTTTTGCTACAGTAACTAAAAACTTCTAATATTATAATTTAATTAAACTTTTAATTTGAAAAGTTTCTAATTTTAATATATCTGCACTTTTTGGGTGCATAACGAAAGAAGTGCATTGCAATTTATAGATTGCGTAAAAAGTTCGTTCCCGCCGGAGGTAAAAATAAAGACGCTGTGCTCGCGACAATGCATTGTTTTGGAGATATAGGTACGCGTGCAGTCTACACCTTTCACTTTTTCTCTGCTATATTGGGTCGCATTAATTAATAAATATATTAATCTGAATTCTGATCACTCATTTTGTTCATTGCTTCAAACTTCTATGTGGTTATGCGTTTAAACGTTAATCATCTACATTAGCGTGGCTTTCATTCACGAATATAAAAAAGGATCCACACTTTGTGTCTCGTGTTACCAAACGTTTCAGGGAGGAATCGTTTAAATTGCATTTCAGCAATTTAAAACATGACGAGGTGGACATTATCGTGTAATCTAGTTGGTTTTGTTTAGTTGAAACGTGTGGTATCCAGATGTCTAGTTTGAATGTCTTTCCAAGTGTCCATAAACCATCGCGAACCTTCGCTTTCGACTACTGAATCCATTATTCCTGATTATCTGATCATCGCCAAGTTCCTGCATCGCAGATACTATGCATTTACGTCACTTTAAATGTTTTAACAAAATATCTCAAGTGGACATTTTTTAAAAATCCTTCGTCGAACTAGTCACTCTGCCTTCTTTTCTCAACTCCATATCTAAAAAAATCAATTCAAGCATTCATTGCTAAAATGCAGAGGCATTAAAGTCACTACCCCTTAGTCGATGCGAACCAGCGCGACAACCCTATACTTCACCTACCACAGCGTCAGACGCATCCCTAGCCATAAAACCCCTATTTCTACCCGCATCGTCAATTAACTCAGATTCCCGTTGAAACATCCTGCCATTTACTCGCGGTCAGCGATCAAGCTCAATCGCTGAACGAAATCACCCCGAACCGAATCCCACCTCCTCTCAACCCCCACCCGCTTTACGCCACAGCAATGCCGGTCATTTAGAATCGTTCAAATTTCCCAACTAATTAGCTATTATAAGTACAAACTGCGAGCGATAATAATGCCCAATGGTATCACGAGGGAATTATATAATTTTCGTAAACGGTGCTCGTCACGGTGAAATCACTTTCTCGATATACGACGGGACGCGCGTGCCCGATCGAAAGGTCCTGCATAGAAGATATCACGTCTCGCGGCGAATGAACAGGGGGATGGATCGATCGATATCCCAGAACTCGCGGAGTCCAAGCCCTGGACACCGGGGGGGGGGGGGGGGCGCACAAACTGTAAGCGATCCAGAAACGGAGAGCACCGATTGGCAATTGAGCGTTTCGGGTAAACGGAACGGGCGAACGCGCGTGGGCGGCTGGTACTGTCGAACCGACGCAATAGCCATCCGCGGAATTGAACGTTTAACGTCAGACTGAAGGCCTTCTGGCTGGCAAACACACCTTCGCCAGAGGAAAAGAACGCGAGTCGAGTCTGCGCCGTTTGCACGTGGACGGGGATCTAGAGCGTCAAGAAGCGAAAAGACGCCGGCGAAGGAACCGGAGGACTCTGCCAAAAATCTATACACGGTGTGTCGGAAAAATTCCAGGGCCGTGTAAATGACGGGAATAGACATCGTTCCGCATGATTTTCCACTGGCCACACGGGGCAGACTGAACGAGCATTGACACCGTGTACGAATTCCTTCTTAACTTCGGCAAACTACACGGTATGCCTGAAAAATAACGACATTGACGATGTATTAATTCAAACACCGATCATATTTGTATAAGCCCTTCATTTTATTCAAAGTATGTCCCTTTGAGCATTATTGCAACGGTTGGGATACGGTCAACCAATGTACAGATAGATTTCTGCAGATCTGCTTTCGGAATTGCCTCGAGTATCCTTGCCACGGCTGCTTCTATGGTTGGAAGTAGTGCAGCTACTCGTCGCGACGCGATCATACGTGAACTTTTGGCTAAATAGCAAACAGCAGTGTTTGACCATCCGCTGTATTCGCCTCATTTTGGCTCCCTTTACTTCCTATTTCCAAAACTGAAAATTCTAATGAAAGGGACTCAGTACGGCAAGGGACTCAAGGCGATTACGAAAATAGATGTCCAGGAATCTATTAACGGCGAAGAAACGTACTTCGAATAAAATGAAGGATTTTTACAAATATGGTCAGTGTTTGAATTAATATAACTCTGGTGAGCGGAAAACGAGTATAAGTCAGAATTATTAGATTCATAGGAAGACACTTAGGATATTTAAAGTGCTGTATAAGATCAGGTGTTAGATTTAGGACGTGAAAGTTGATGAGGTATATGTTACAAGAAACTTTTATTTTTAACTTCGATTCGTAAAAAAGAAACTGTTTAAGTTTGAGGTAAAAGTTGATTTAAATGTACCTACTTGTTTGCCCCCCGTTATTTTTCGGACACACTGTGTATGCACACCATGAAAATGTAGAGCGTTTGCTATAACAAATTCATCTGCACCATGAAAATGATCTTTCGTTTGGTTTCTATTATTCTTCTAAATACCAACGGACTTTCTCCCAATCTGCTTTATTACAACCCTCTTCCCCCTTGATCCGTTTTTTACCTTTGGTGTCATGCTTTAAACTTGCAGCGTCTCCTTGTTTTTACGGTAATGTTCGATAACTGGTAATTGTTTTTGGTTCTGATAACGCGTTACTTTTCATTCGCTATAGTGATTTAATTTGAAGTCCATTTTAGACTCATTCTAAATATTAAATCACATACATATGTTGCTTGTCATTAGTATTATTTTTCCAAAAGTCCTTTCAAAATTGAAGTCTAGTATGAAAGCTTACGGGTCAAAGCTTGTGTTACACTATTCACCGTCCAAGGGTTAATTGTATTAAATTTTATTGGTCGTTTTTAATTATATCTCGCCTTTAGCACTGTATTTTATTTCTGATATAATAACCACATATTATTGTTACCCGTTTTTAGTAGATATACCCGAAATAAAATAAGCACAATGCAAAAGGCAAGGTACAGCCAAGAAAACCAACAAAATGTAACATAATTAAATTAAATCGTGGTAGCGAATGGAAAGGAACTCTGAACCGAAAATTATTAGCATTACATTGTTATTATTGTTATTATTATAAGACATAGGAGGATGCTGAAGAATATGGAAGTGGAACATAGATTCTGGTCTTGTTTCTTGTGGGAGCTGATAAACAGAAAACTAGGAACTACAGTGCTTCGACAAAGGAACTTCGAAGCGAAAGAAGTGAATGACAGTTGGCTTGGCGCGCGATTGAAATAGATGAAAGATGTCGCAACCCCTAGATCTCGACTATTTTATTCTAATAAAAAATTTGTTTTCCGGTGGTTTAATTAATGGAATACGATCTTGGAAACTATAGTGTTGAAACTATAATTGATGCTACAGACATGTGTATTTAAGTATTCTTCTACTTTCCTTTGGACAAGGAAAAAGTAATTGCTTAGGGAAATCATTTTTGGAATTATATTTTTCCATTTAAAAAGTACCCCTTTGGCAATGTTCTTACACAATTCCTCATTAGTATAATGTTCAAATTTTTAGTGCATACAGAAGACCAATGCGTAGGGAATACAATCCCGGCCATTATTTACTATCCCGGGATTGGGTAATAGAAAATTTCAGTAATTAAAATGATTTATTATGTGTTAAAATTCTAAATCTTTATTTAATTCAGGGCTGCACAAGGAGCTGTTTTCGGCGCCTACCGGCGAGCAACCCTCATGTCCCGTTGCTAAGGTAGAATCGAGGAGAACTGCAATAGTGTATGTGTGTGCTAGTAGGCTCGTAGCGTAAGTATATATGGCTGGGTTCAAGTGATACCAAATGCACGTACACTCCTGCAGTTCTACTCACCGATTCTACATTGGCAACGGGACAGAAGGGTTGCTCGCCGCTAAGTGCCGAAAACAGCTCCTTGTGCAGCCCTGATTTAATGTAAAGAAACTTACTTTCTATCAGTAATCTGAAACATAAACTAAAATTATTTTTTACAATAAAACAGTAATGAATAATAACGTCTGAATAAATACGGACGAAGAAACAATAAAGCACTTAAAGTACGTATATATCTAAGTACAATGTTTCGACGTTACGTGTTCAGAGAAGTTGCGATCTGCAACTCTCGCGATTTCGAAATAGCGGAAAGTGAGAATAACATTGAAAAAATAAATATGGTTCAGTTAGTTGTATACGACTTAATATTATTATTTAAATAAATCACTATTATTATTGTCCTTATTATTATGAAATGACTATGTTTAATTTATTCTGTTTATTTTTATATTTTTCGGGTGTTCCTAAAGCAATTCACATTTTTAAATAATCCCGAAATTCTCGGGATTAGTTATATCAAATCCCGAGATTTTTGGAATCCAAAAAACAGCCGGGATTGAATTCCCTACCAATGCGTTATGCATTTTTCATTCATATTTTTTCGATCAGAAAGTTGCCCTGTGATTACTTTTTAACATGTAGATTGATATTGCCCCTCGCTTGCAATTAAAAGTGAATATTCTTCGCGCACTGGGATAATGAAGTTTATCAGTAATTCGCCAGTGAAGAGCGCGTATAAAAACACCTCTCGTTGCTGTAGAACTTTTTGTACACACTTTATTCGTTGCAGGCGGCGCGTAAAAAGCGAAATGCCAAATGATGATGCTCCAAGGTTATCAGTACATGCACCAAGGACGGTAAACTCTCTACATATGCAATTCTATCGGTGTAATGTTTTTACTGCGAATTCGTGTAAACTAATGCACGGTCAGTTTCATCTCGAGGTAAATTCCTTTAAACTGATTTAATCCTTCCAAAAGACAAACCAAGGCTCCGGAAGTGGACTTTAATTACATTACCACTGCCATTGCTGTTTCAAAAATAGCAATCCAGTTTCATCATCGATCATTCAAAATTAGTTTTGACTTTCCTCAAGCCCTGAATTAAAAATTGTTGAAAATCGACTTTAATTTAAGATGAAATTTCGAAAGTCAATTTGTTACGGTTATTGCGAAATAGCTCGGGCGGGGGAAATGAAACCGTGTACGAGGAACTCGTGAACTTCGGGGAAGAATATACCACATAAACATCAATCCAAAATGCAAATTCGTTTGAAGTAGCGTCGCTTCTCGTGACGTTTCTATTCTTGCAATTATACGATTGCGCAATAATTTTGCCAGTGACAGTTTGACGGAGCGGTTGAGATAGTTTGAGACGTGGTCCGGTGCTTCGTATCGATATGAGAGTGTGAGTGCTTTGCTAAGAAAAATTTACGCGATACTGTGGATTACACACTGAGCTTACAAAGAAAGTACAAGTATCGATATAGTACACGAGTATAATTATCATTATCACAAGCCTAATATTAATAAATTTTTAATAATGCTTAAAGCTCGAGTAAATTGCCGTTTACATTCACTTTTGACATTTTGTTAATACCCTAAATGAATTGAAACTTCGCTAAATCCTTATTAAAAACCAATAATGAAATGATCAATTTAGTTTGAAAGACTTTTCTGGAACTGGAGAAGTTTATGGAAATTCGTGACATTTTCATAAATTTGCAATTGTAAAAGAGGCTTTCCATTTTCCAAGCTGAGCTTGTGAAAATTTGAACAGTGTTCCTTAATTAGGACATCAGGAATAAGTAAAATAATTTCAAATTTATTCATCGGTCTATTTCAAGTACTTGCATATTTGCAATGTGAATAGTGTCGTTACCATGCAATTACGAGGAAATGAAAATATTACTCACTTTGTTTTGGAGAGATTTGGATCGCTGGTCTTCCTCTTTTCTCGTAACTGTCGCTGTAATGAAAACAGTTAAAATTATACTTGGAAGCAGGTATCAGTTGCAAAATCTAAATTAAGTCATTCAAATGGAGATTTAATCGTCATCGAAATGATTTGTCAAAACAACTCTTCCGAGAACTCGAATGTAATCTTTATCTGACAAATTTCAGATTCTTCTATGGAACAAATTATTTTCACGCGTTGCAAAATTTTAATGAGAATAGCTGGGGAATGCATTGCTCAGATTCTTACCTTGTGATGTATACGCTCCTTGTAACTTTCAGACCTGTTTATGTTTGACGTCTTTGGCTTACTGGAAATATGTTGCTGCACCCTAAGTAATCGTAATCAATAAAGCGTAAATTAATATCTATAACATAAACGAGCAGTGCGACTGCGACGAAAGAAAGAAAAAGAGAAAAATGCTGCACTCTACGATGCTACCTAAAATATCTTTATATGAGCACATTATATTACTAACTTCCAATTAAAGTAATACAAATTTTATATTTAAATGAAACTTACAATTAGTTAAATTACTTCGATGAGATTTGATAAAACTGCTCAACTGCTTTATGAAATTGAAATGATTAGGTTTAAATTAAAAAAAGAGTGAAGACGTAAAAGTATTGGCATAATGTTTGTGAGAATCTTTCTCTCTTTTTTCAATAAAGAAAACGTAAAATGAGACTGAAGCTGTTTAAAAGAAAAATGAATATTTTTTCCCGCGATATCTTGCAATGATGAACATACATTTCAGAAATATCTTCTCGCGAGGAAGGATTGTCCATACTATCGGCGTGATCGGAGGCTCCGCTGTAAGCGGAAATGCGTCCTCTTTCGCTACTACTACGCGCGTTTCCGGCTACGCCGCCCCCGCGAACTTCTCCTGAAAACATGAAACGAACGAAAGCATTCACTAATTGTTTCACTACATGCGCCATTCTGATACTCATTTATGTAATTGCTAGTACACAACGGAGCTGGCTACTGTCCGACTGCATTTTTACACAGATCACTGTATTCGAACTAATTTCTTGTAAATTATATTGCCCTCCATTTTTACCATGGCAATTTTTATCGTGTGGTTTCAAAGGGGAACATCTAACGAAATAAATAAGATAATGAATTGAAGAGTCCTTGTAGAAAACACTAAGTGCCAAAACGCAAATTCTATACTATAGTATTGTTATTGGCATATAGAACATTTTCTGATATATTTTTAATTTTGGCACTTGCAGTGATTTCTATATGGACTCTTCAATTATGAAAAGTTGACGAGTTTTTGTCTCGAAAGAAAGTAGATTTTTTGCAATTGGTTCATCGTTGCTCTAAGTGCCATTTTTAAACAATGTATAAAGTGTTCGAAGAAGTTAAGGTCGATTGTATTAGCAAAATCACTGAAGATACAGTAGTAGTCAAAAGAAAGTTTAAACTATGAATGGTGACAGAAATAAGATAATTCCATTAGAGAGAATTATATTCTAAAATTGATATCCCATATATTTGGAGGGGGTAGTAAAATTGACCAATGTCACCAACATTATTATCTAAAGCGTAGTATTAAGTTTGTTATGCAAACGTGTAAAAATATAAGTTTGAAACATTCTTTCGATCACATCATTGTTTAGTTTTTGTAATTACGTTTTTCGTATCTTCATTAACTTCACCGCAAAGCTTTATATTTGAAATATTAAAATTTAAAAAATTAAGGGTGTTTGAACAATGCGGCGCCGCGCGTCGCAACGGATGTTATGGAAAACTTTAAACGCTTTTACGCGTTTTTCTCAAAACCATGTTTTCTAAATGGTTGCCATAATATCTTAGAATCTACTCGACGGATTGATTCCAGATTTTTTGTGCACCTTCACTGCACGTGTCTTTATCATCCGTACCAAAATTAATTCATAATAATGTTTTTTTTCAGCTTTTTAATCCGCGAAATGTACGAAAAACATGAAAACGTCGATAGTCAAACTTCAAAGTGCCGCAATTTCCTTAATACTCAGTTTTTTCCTCGTGGTTTGGTACCGATTATAGCCAAACTCGTCCTAATTAAGAATCACTTTAGTTTTTTTATTTCAAATGAACAGAATAGTCGAAATTGCGGCAACCATGGGAAGACTTTTTTTTTAATGAATGCGGTCACTTCTCCCTATTAAAAATTTGTAAACATTACTGAAACATAAATAAATATACGAACCAAAGTTTGATGAAAACAATTGTATAGATGCTCTATAAAAAAAAAATATAAAAAATTGTGTAAAAAAGCGCGTTTTAAACTAGAATACCCTCTTAATGTACCTCCTAGTGTTTTATCCGAATTGATCTGTATGTGTGTACGGAATGTCTCCCGAACCGTGCATCATTGTACATCTCCCCTTTTCGCCAAGGTACAAAAGAATCCTAGCAGGTGAAAAAATAATAGCGCGACAGAATCAGTGACACGGGTCAGTTAAATGATTTTGATTCGCACTGATGCACCACAAAGAGGCCATCGCAGGTACGTTTCTAAGGGACTCATCGATTTTCAATATCGCGTTACTGTATGTTCACATCGTCTTTCTATAGACGGAATATTTCTTTCTGAATACGCGCACTTCGTGAATAATATGCTGAATCGACTGGAAATCATTTGCCAACCGAGTAGCGCAATGGATGGACGAGCGACGTAGGTACTGCTGATACAATTTGAAAATAGAGACGAAGGGTGCTCTTAGTGATATTAGCTTTAATAATTGCAGACAAATATTTTCAAAGGCAATCCGGGAGTGGAGATATTTTTCCACGTGAAAAAAGTGACTTCGAACGATTCATGATACGAAAATTACCAAGCGTAGCTACGATTGTTGCTGGTAGTAACTTATGCAAAATGAATTGTTATTATAATATTTTTATTCTGAAGTTCTTGCTAGAATTTTAAGAGGAATAGTTACTTCCCATTGCACCGATTATTAATTATTATGGAAGTTATTGCAACTCAATCAGCTGATAGGATAGATGTCCCTATTATTACCATTTTATTTATTTTACTTAATAAAAAAGTGATGTACAATAGGGGACAAAAGTATGTGGGCATTTTTAAAATCGTATAACTTGTACAAAATTGGTCCAAACAACTTGAGTTTTGTTGAGAAGCTAGAAGTATTGGATTAGTTTGCTAAGTGACGTGTTTCGTCGTTTTGAAAAAAGTTGCAACTGGTCGGAATAGCAAAAAAAAATAGGAGAGGTCATTTTTCAACTTTTTTGTCTGTGCTCGTAATGAAAATGTAAAAAATGCCTTTTGTAGATTGAAGTAAGTTGTATACCCGCCTAAAATTTCATCAAAATCGGTTAACGTCGCTCTGAGCTATAAACGCTTAAAGATCGCAGAATAAGGTCGAAAATCGCTGATTTCGGGAATTTCGCGATTTTCGACCTTATTCCGCGATCTTTAAGCGTCTATAGCTCAGAGAAACGTTACCCGATTTTGATGAAATTTTAGGCGTGTATAAAACTTACTTCAATCTACAAAAGGCATTTTTTAAATTTAGGGACACTGACAGTAATTAAGACATCCATCCTAGGTGTTAAAAATTAAAATTCACGAAGAATACTCCTTAACCATTTAAAATGTATAATATATATTACGGGGACCATAGAATTTTCTCGTCCAAATAAGAATAACAATGCACACCTTATCGTTCCTTTAAAAATAGCGAAAATCAAACGTTTCAATTTAATTTGTCTATGTAATGCATATACACGTCGACTTAACATGGAGCACGATGTCTGGCATTTCTCCAAGTATCCAGTCTTATGCGAAGTCTTATCAGGCAAGGCATGCGGCACAGGGTAAAAGCAGAGCGCAAGACTGTCTGCGGATAGGGTTGCTACATTAATCTTCCGTTAAACAAACATTCAGATCGAACTCGATTTATTACGTCACTATCCCTTTCTCTACCTATAAAGAGCGTCCGCGTTCCCACGTGCCTAACTGAAGTCACTGAAGCCACTACATATCTCCTAAATCCGCCATTTAATATACAATCGACGTACCTATATATGTACATTAACCCTACACTGTGTATCATAGACGATCTAATACACTACCTTTAAATTCAAAATAAAAGAGAACCAGAGGCAATTTTTTCTCCATTGAGTCTTTTAATTATATTATGAGTTCCCTGTGTATTCTCTATTTTGTAGTTAGTTGTAAAAGCAATGTAAGTACGGGAAGTGTAAAATATATATTTATATTGCAAGAATAATAAAAATTAGTGAACCTTTGTCTCAACAAAAAAAATAATTCTTTTGTAAAATTTCATAATCAATAAAGCACTTACATTAAATGTACTCCCACTGCTTGATGTAGCAGATATGACACGGGTAGATTAATTTCAATAAAAGCATACACACGTAATCCAGAATTTTTTCGTTATTTTTTCCCGGATTCGCAGACAAAATCTAAAATAGAAACTATTTTTACCGCACAAAAAAAAATGCACAGCGTAGGGTTAACTAAGTATACCTTTAATCCGAAAGGCAAAAAAGAAAGAACTAAAAGTGGCAGATAGTTTGCATGATTATCAAATATATCCCTACTCAACAATCGTCCACTAACACCCCCAAGTTGCCAAAAAAACTGGATAAAGTTTCCCCCCAGCACTCACGTTCACCTATGCAAATGAAGGCTCATCAAAATGGCGGATCGGTATATTGAACAAGGTGTCAGCGTTTTCCTCGGACTGGGAAATTTTAAATGGCTGAATAAATATCCAATGAGGCTGCCTACCACCTAAAAATACCGCCGTTAAAAAGCTCGGTGCTCTTGAACCCCGTAAGCAGACAGATAGTTATAGATCGGCAGGGGTAGGTATGCCGAGGGGGTGCATGCGAAGGAAAAGCTCGAGTCTCGGGTATTTTTAGATGGGGCGATATAGGCGCGTGTCGCAGAGGCCGGAAACCGTTTTGTGGGGCCCCTCCTTCCCGTTTCTCGTTTTCGTTGTTGTCGTTGCCGTCTGCGCTCGTGCCGCGCGAGATCTCTCTTATTTTCCTTCCTCCCGTCGCGGTGCATACTTGGCGTGTAGTTTCGCCGAATGGCGGGGACCATTCGTCAGCGGTGCCCGACAAATGGAAATTCAAGCGGATCGATCGCGCGCCGTTGGAAAAGCGTGAAAATATGGTCGTTGGAAGACACTGAACGTAGAGGGGTGCAAGTCTCAATCATCCCCTCGTGGGACCTTAGAGCCGATCGTCCACATTGTGCGCACAGGCGTGCGAGATTTAGTTCCGCATTATAGTCGACGGGGGATCATGGAAACCATATTTTTTTAAATAAAAGATTCGACGATGGCAAACAAATAAAGTGGGAATTTAAAGTGTCTCTCTTACCTTAGAGTTTATATCTCACATTGATTGCATGGATGTTAGCTTACTAGTTTTGTAGGTACATAAGTATGGTCTATATATTTTTCAAAACTGAATTAAATACGATTTTAAATTTATAATATTTCTTATGCACGCTACAGGTACTTGATATCAGGGATTACTTCAGTATTGTATTCAATATAGTAGCGATAATAAGTATATTTTTCAGGAAGAAGCAACCAAGAAGAATTATGTAGATATACTCCCATCGATAAGACCCACAATTCGGCCACGTAGGCCACGTCCGATTTCCAGCGAATTCTGATCTAATTCCGTCTAGACAGACAGCGTTTGCCTAGTCGCGAGGTTCTGCTCGTATGAAATATGGAATTAACGTGGAAGACGCAGCGAGCCGCGTCTATAAACTTCACGAAGAGATGTTATGCACCTCGCCTGGCGTTTATAGGTGCGGGAGAATTTATGGACGCGTCTGGTAATGCGCAGCAAGAAATATCCATCGAGTGGCTTGTTAAAATTTCGCGGCTCCCGTTCTTAACTTCTGCGAAGCGGAAACTTTTCTCCGTACGGGAAAAGTGTTTGTTTCAGGAAGCCTCGAACTTTGAAATTACAGATAAGAAACTCGACCAGCCAGAGAGAACTAGCACAATCGGAATTTACGACTGCCAGGCGCTAACGTGACTTTCAAACACGAGCCGCATAATACCACCTCGAAGTAATTAGTAATTGAAACTTTTATACCATGTTCAGAGGGATTTCTTTTATGTTTAATTCGCGCTATCGTTGACACGAGACGCGGAAACGAGTGGTGTTGGAACAAACCTGGCACTTTCTCTACGCCAACGATCTCCTTCGCGGCAGCGTCATCGAACTTGCCCAAAGAATCGGATTCATCGTAGAACGCACTGTCGGTGAAATGCTCACAACACGGCGGCACATTCAGTCGGTCCAGGTCGACGATCAGTGCTGTCTCGATGATGTCGCTCGGCTCGCGGGTTTTCCTCACCGCGGCGAACGTTTCCCATACTTTCCCGGCGATCGAGCCTTTCCTCGTGTGAGGCACCACGCTCCTCTGCTTGATCGCCTTCAGCTTCGATTTCTTCGCGACTTTGTCTTTCCTTACTTTCTCGAGCACCACCGTCGAACCTAGTCCGTTCGATACATCTTTCTATCTTTCTGCTGCACAACCGTTCCCGGGCCCACTTGGAACTCGAAGAATTTCCGTTCACGTTATCCAGCAATTACAAACTTTAACAATATCCGAGCGAAATCAATCTCCTCGACATTGTGAGAAACAACGTAGAGGACGCAAATGGCACCTTGTGTCCGTCCCCTTATATTCTTCCATCTTCACTAGTTCCTAGTTGACCACGAATTTTAAGGAACGTTTAAAAACAACACCGAATGTCGTTGAAAAAAAAATGAGAATTCGATCGCGGTACTAAATATGTAATTACCCCGATAGTTAATCGTCAAGCTACGAAGGCAGGAGATTTAGCGGAGCCTCTTGATTCCAAGTGGGCTATCGGTTATCCACGCGATCTTTACCGTCACCCTTCAGCTTCCGATTGAATCTGTTCCTGCATCTCTCCGACGAAAGCCTGAAGCTAGCGAGGCCAGCGATCAGGGGCGAGGGGTTGGGGCTCGCCTGGTAAGGGTTGCAGTCTGCTTCCCCCTCCAGAGGATCGCGCAACTGTTGCACCTCGACCATGTGCACACCTCGATGTTCCTCCGCCGCTTGGAGGGGGGGGGGGGGGAAGTAATCGGGGCAGTTTCTCAGCTTCTCGCGACGGCAACCGGCCTGACACTAATTTCCCTCGGAGCTGCTCCCGCTTCTTTTCCGCGGAGACTGCCGTCGGTTTCCGGTCGGACCCCACCAGATCTCTCTCCCCCGCTCGTTTTACAACACACGCGGGTGCTGCCTAGCCTCTGTTCGTGCACGCGGTGTCTACTGGGTGTGTGCGTGATACCGATCTTCCAAACCCGCCGCGAGTAACCCCCCTGGGGAACATCGGGGGGGGGGGGGAGATCTTTCGCCTCGGAGATATTGATGTATTTACAGTCACCCTTAAACAGTCCATCTCCCCTACTTCCAAGTTGCCTCTGGCTTCTCCGCCACGATAACACTACTCGTCAGGCTTCGATTTTCAGCTGCTTATCTGTGGCTTTAATGGGCGTGGAGACACTGATAAATAACGCTCTCGGCTGGTTCT
This sequence comes from Andrena hattorfiana, assembly GCA_944738655.2. Lineage (NCBI taxonomy): Eukaryota > Metazoa > Arthropoda > Insecta > Hymenoptera > Andrenidae > Andrena > Andrena hattorfiana. The sequence continues at coordinate 29,709,013 of OX122892.1, read as the reverse complement.
TCGCCGACTTACTGCACCGTTCTTTTCGTTTCTCGGCTCGCTGTGCTTCTTGGTAAGACTCTTTCGTGTAAAAATGAAATTGTATGGAAACCGTTCGGTTAGTTGAAAAAGGGAGTAATATAGCTCGCGATTTTCTTTTGTGTGTTGGAGCTTGATCGTCATTCTCTAAACACTAATATATATACGCTTAAAAGTGTTCCCTAAATAAGTATTTTAATTAGTATTCCTTTTCAAAGTTGGACAGTGTTCTTTAATAATCCATAAGCTACACTTGAGAGCATTTATTTCGTAACAACTCATTAATACACCGTGTGTATAAATGTGAATCTGAGTCAGTGAGATTCCAAGCCTCTTTTCGCGGTTTCCTCTACGCCGACCGACTTCTCCTTCTGTCCTCTCGTCTACATGCACTAGGACAGAACACGTTGGACACAACTAACACAACATCATTTGCGAAACCTCCTTATCGGGTAGCGTGATTATTATAACAGCACTGCTCGATAAAGACCGCCTACGGACTCTGCTCTTGGCCCGAGCACGAATAATCGATCTGCACGTCTCAGTACTGGGCACCATTTTGAGATCTCTCCATTTTTAAGAGACATTCCAAAGACTATACAGCTCGAGGGAAAATATTGTTGAAAATAAATACACTATTATAGAAATTATTTAGTTTTTAGCTGGACTATTATTGTCCTCGCGAATATGTATATTTTCTTTGAAATCTTTCAAAGGGAAAGCTTTATCGAGGCAGCGTGTTATCGGTTTGAGAAGAACGAAAACGAGGATGACGATAAAGAACCATTCAGCACCGTGACAAATAGTTCCTCCATTGAATGCTCCGAACGGAAACTTTGCGCAACCTTGAACAACTCTTCCACCACTGACACCCACGTAAATATGCCTTTTCGCGCGGAAAGAAATTTCACCAACGGCTTGCAGCGAATATGAGTGCCTTTCAGACGGGACAGAGACTTGTAAACAATGGCTGACGTGACCTACGTTCATCGAGGAGTTCCTCGCTCCAAATGAAGACAGTAAACTTCGCGATAACCGATAGCGCGAATGAAAAAGGAGGAAACAACATATGCGAGCTGTATTTACGTAGATAAATCAGCTCGTGCACGCGTGAACGTCCATAACAATGCAATGCATAATGGAACATTGCGAATTAACGATAATAATATCGTAATTAAAAAGCGCCCCTGGCGAGAGGCTCAGATTTACGAAATTTGTTTAAAGACTGAACTATGCTGTGAACTAGCTTCGTTAATGAATTCTTGAATGAGTCTTTAAAATCTGTTTAACGTTGAAATATATTTTTCTTAGCAGTTTCAATGCTAACAAAGGAAGATCCCCAAACCGGAAATTCAAAAAATTATGAAACTTTGGGGAAATGTGAAGGATATATAGTTATGTAGATATTTATTACGCAATTTTTTTGCTGCTCAAATTCACTCTGAGGGGGGTGAAATTGACCTTTGGAAATCCGACTATTTTATAGGAGAACTGTTAGAATTGGAAGTTACCAAGTGATAGCCCTAATTAAAGTACGTAACATTCGTCTGAAAACTTGTTTTCTATCTCTTACAGTTCACGAGTTATAACATAAAGTTGGAACATAGCTGGATTTTCAGGAGTCAATTTCACCCCCTTAAAGTGAATTTGGGCAGCAGAAAAAAATTGCACTGTATATCCTCTACATATCCCCAAAGTTTCATAATTTTTTGAATTTCCGGCTTGGGGATGTTCCCTTGTAATTTGTAGTCAACATTCGGAAGTTTTATTCTACCTGCGATGCTCTCGTAGCTTTTTAAAAGTTTCTTTCAAGTTGCTAGTAATATGGGAATAATCGCAAGTAAATAAGGCGAATGTGTCCTAAGTAACCACGCGAAGTGTAGGTTTTATTCTTAGAATCGTGTTAAAATTAATGGCATTTGGCGAGTTATCGCGTCATACGAGCAGTGAACTGATTAACGTGGATGGACGTATTATCTGAAGGATAAAATTAAAAAAACCGAGAGAAAGATGTTTGTTACTTTCTCTTCGCGCGAACCAATGAATTGGCACGGCTACTGCGAATTTTAGAAATAAAACGGTTCCAGGACTGTCATAGTAAAACGCACGTTCAACAAACAGAAAGTGTTATTTCGTGAGTAAAACGTCAAGGTTTACCGATGTCTGCAAGGGAATGATAAATGTTGGCAAACAGAACGTAATAGCTACATAAACTTTGTCGATAAACCTCTGCAATTTAGAAAAATTGGTTTCAAGAAGAACAAGCACCTTTCCCTCACTTACACGGGCGAATATAAATCTTCACATTGGCATTAAAATGGACGTAAGAAATATATCCAAATATGCCTGTTTGGGTTGTAAAAAATTAATATTTTCTACTTCAAATATCGTCTTTGGTGTACTCCGATTTAATAATACAAAGCAGATAGCAGACTTACCATTTTCGCCATCTGTCAGCGCACCACCATCTTCTTCGCTCTTCTTCACTTTATCAACTATAACAGAGAAAGACACAAATGGTTCAGATTACGTAAAAAGAAAATTAAAAGTAATTTTGAACGAATTCTGTTTTATTCGTGACATACGAATATCATTATACATTCACAGAAAACGGAAGAAAATTTTCAATATTCGGTTATATCGTAATACTCCTATTACTCACCATGCAGCATATGATTTTGAGAATGATGATGGTGATGCGATGATGGAGGTTTCCTCTCAGGCCTGATACGTTCCATCAATTTACTTATACGATCGTTGCCTCTCTCCTTCCTGACCAGTGGTCCTGGGCAATTCTCTTCTACCACGCGAACACATTGACGATGTACACTCAAAGAACAATCTGTAATGGAAAATATATCGCGCTGTTGCTAAATGACGGCTTTTAATATAAAACACAATAGGTATTATAGTTTGTTTATATTAGCCAAGAATTTTGCGATAATTACAAGCGATCGCAGGTTTACATACCACTACATAAATATCCTTGAGGTCCAATTCCGCCAATAATAAGCTGACAGTGATTACAGTACGTGATAGTGAAGTACTGATGAGCCACAAAATGATGACCCCTGATTGTCATTTTCCTTGTTTTTCCCGTAAGCAATCGCGCTTTAAGATTCGACTTATCTTTCGCGACAAAAGTCGGTACTCGGTCTAACGAAACTGGCCGAACTTGGAAAATTTTTGTCAGTATTGTTGCTAAACCAGCTGCCGTTGTGAACTGCCGCAGATCTACGTGCTCTTTCTCTATGTCATCTCTGAAACATTTGGTAAATAAATGGTAATATAAGATCGGCTATCAACAAGGCGTAATAGAAGCTACCGTCCTGCAGATATAGATTCATAATCTTACAGATAAGGCTCCATCTTGGGTAAGAGGTATGTTTCAATGATTTTCGTTTCGCGCGTCTTGTCGGATGCACTTTCGTCCAAATGAGCATCGCTTGGGCCGAATAGCGTACCCAATCCGGCAGTTCTCTTTTGCTGGAAGTCAGCAAGTTGCTCATTCAGCTCCTCTTTCGCGCGTATGCGCGCTTTCCAGAAGATCTGTCGAAGAGGAGCGTGACGTTTCATAGGAGCATATTAAAAGAACAATTACTGTATAAATAAAAATGAAAGATGCGTACCTTTCGTAAAATCTCCTCCTTATCAGATTCTTTTAAAAGAACATCGTCTATTTCATGTGCTACATTTTCGTCTACATTGTGCAGACGGAGAGGCTGAATAAAGAGGTTAATAATTAGATACGCTGCTTATGTCTCAGAAAAGAAATACGATCTAATTTTGAAGTACTTACTGCACCAGGTACTAAAAAACTAGAATGAATTTCGTACGCCCACTTCCTCATTTCTTTCGCATTGCCTTCTTTGTACAGATCCGTTACTAAATAGAACAACTGCAAAACGATATGCACACTTTTAGATGATTAAGCTCAAAAGCATGCTACAGAATTACTTGCGTATCTCTGTAACGAAGTACTCACCAGGCTGGAGGGATCACTGTTCGATAAAACATAATTAATAAATACAGCAAGGTGCGCGTGGTGTCCCCATAATCGAGACAAAGACTTGAATGGGCCGTGGTCTTCCAACTGCCCCTAGAATAGTAATTACTCGTAATTAAATAATACTAGAAGCTGTTTGGTTTAAAGGAGAAATTGAATCCGCAAAGCTTACAACTTCTTGGTCACTCATATCATCGTCTTCCATTGACATGATTGGCTGCTGCAGCGTTGGCAATCCAGGAATGCTTTCATTTAAAAGTGTCTGAAACGGAATGAAACTTGAGTAACTCAACTATCGCACGCGATTCGAGAAATTAGACTTTGACGGAAGACTTACATCATTTATGGTAGAGTTGGAGGTATCGTTCCCTGGACTAGCAACTGGATATGGTGGAGGTGGAGTTCCTGGCGGAGTGATATGAGGTATTTCATCTATATCAATGTCACTATGCCGCACATGCCTCGGCGGCGAAAGATCGTTCATTGATTCTGATGCTATTAAACGTCTACTAGCTTCTGACGGAGAAATTGTCGTGGTTCCCAGCTGTTCTGGACTGGACTTTGTTCGCTGGTGCTTATTCAGCGAATTCGAGGAACCCAAATTCGCACCCTGTGAAAACTGTAAGTTGAGCATAATAATTGGAAGACGATCAATCGTAACGGAGTAATATAGGCGTAAATTAAAAGCACTGTGCAATTCGTTATGCAATATCACTGTAGACATATAGTAGGAACGTGTAAAATATATATATGACTGTTACACATGGCATGCACAAATATAACTCAAGTGGAGAAACATATTTATAAAACAAGCTTCCAAAACTATACAGAAACCATACTTGAATGCACTTCGCAAGCATACTTTAAAATACATTACTTGATAAAAGTTTCGTATTATTCAAGCGACAAAACATCAATGAACAATAAACGTAGTTTTTGTATTACTGTAAAAGGTTCAGCGCAAACTTACTTAAAAAACAGAGACACTTGTTGATGAAACATAAAGAGGCATTAACGTAACTCAGATGTTTGATTAATTCTTCAAGCGTTGTGTTAATTTTCATGAAACTGTTTTCTTATTTTAAAAACATGAAACTATGTAATTGTTCAATAGATAAGTATAAGTTAATCATGAAAGTATGCACACTATTGTGCGACACATCCCTTTCTTTTACCATGCATTTATATAAATTACGTATGTAATGACTTAGTGATTAGACTACTTACAGAGTTAGGTATGCCATGACTGGTGGTTGAAGGCGTTAAATGAGTCAACAGATGACGCTCCAGCTCCAACTGGGCTACGTTGTGTGTATTTGTAGTAGGAGGAGGTCTAGGAGGCAATGGTGGCGGAGACAGGCTTTGCATGGACAAGGATTTACGAGATGGTAGAGGCGGTGGTACATCACCGCTGCTACTACTCAAAGGTGGATAATAGCTCGGGGAACACGAGGTGTTTGTTACCAACGAGCAAAGCTGTAAGACACAACAAAAGCTGGTTAGATAAAGTTAGCGAAAGCTTAAATACATCCCTATATGACTGAATCTCGAAATTTCAATTGCGATGCAAGCAAGGTGCGCTTTTATAAAAATTACACTTCTATAGCTCGAAAGGGAACACGCACAGAAGCGCAACATGGATCTCGTCATTTATCGTTCTTTACCCTCATACACGATAAGCTATTAATATACACATCAGAAATCAATGAACTATCGTAACATCAACGATAAGAAACTGTAATAATACTTTGAGAAATAAATGAAAAGTGAAAACCTTAATAACATCATGCCGAGCAACTATTTAGTACAATAAACAGCATCAGCTTGAGCTGTCACACATTGACGTAAAAAGCAAGGCAAGAGAAAATATAAGAGTATAATAAATGTTAATGAATTAAGCGTTAAAACGATTTTGTATTTGATGAATAAAATTATGAATAATAATGTGATATTTATGGTATAATATATATGTGTGAATGACTACTTTACTGGTATAAAATTTATGCACATTAGCGGTATAAACAGAGATTTTCAGCAACGTTTACACGTTGCATTACGGGGTTATTCTGGTCTAGGAATTTCAAGAAACCCATTTTTGCGTTTTCCAAATGTTTGTAGTCTTGAAAATGTGTTCCCCAAGTGTTCTCTTGGAATTCGAAGGAAATGATAAGTTATAGAGGTTTGAAGGAAACGGTGCGCGGATCAACGCGCCAGCCGAAGAGCTTATGCGACAAACTACGAACATTTACCAACAACAAAGCATATTTGAATGCTGCAGTTTTAGAAATTATTAAACCTATTTACGAAGATTCAACAGCGGACGATTTATTCCACCGACGTTTCAGCTCTTAGGCACGCACTAATAATGAAAGTTTGAATTCCATAATAGGGACCATCGCACCGAAGCATCTTTACTGTGGAAAGAATACAGTGGAAATTGCAACTCTTTCGGCTGTCTGTGTTCTTAATGAAGGATTTAAATCTATCCTGCAAATAATGAGTGTACTTGGGCAGCGAGCAAAAATTTACGCAGATAAAAAGGACGACCGTGCTGAGCAATCTGAGATACGAGCGTCCGCCGCATCAAAGGATAGAATTAGTCTCAGAGAGCAACACTAGAGTCCTACAAGGGACCACTTTATGACTCTGGAATAGCAGATTAAGGTAAGTGCCATAATTAAATTACTGCGTACCTTTCAACATTACACAAGACTTTAAATGCATTATTCTCGAAACGATATTTCCCAAACTAGCGACACTAATATCTCAAGAACCGTACAACCGATTGACTTGTGGTTTTACATAAATACTCAAAACATATCCAGCTATCGTCCCTAGCAGTTTTAAGACAATATTGCAAACACTTTTTCTTTTATAGCACTTGGAAGTTTTGAAAGTTTCGAATTGCCATTTTGGCAAAGGCCCGTTTTATCAAATATTTTTGTACGTTATTCCTTTTGGCAGGGACGATAGCCACGTTCATTGCGATTAAAATGAGCTATGAATTTTTTAATTCAATCAGAGCTGCTATTGAGACCAAATTTCTGAAACACGAAATACGCGAATGTTAATAACTTTTAACATATCGTCAACAACCCATTAAAAGAATTTATCTAGATAGTTAAAATGTTAATAAACGTGTGTACAATACGTCAATGTTGTAGCATTATCCGGTTCTTCAAAATAAATTCCCAAAAATGACCTTACAATTACCTGTCTTGACCAGAATACCCCCTTAAAGCACACCGTGATGAAGAAAAATCAGACCTGTTCATTGGTGGTGATCGCAGTTAGCTGCTCCTGCAGGGTGCGCACCCTCCTTTCAGCGCCCGCCAATTCTGCTTGCAGAGTTACAATGTTGACATTACCGCTGCCAGTGCCAGCTTTTGCTAGTTCACTACGAAGCTTGTCGACGTAGCTTTGTTCCTTCTCCAACATAAGCTGGAATGTATGAACGCGCTGTGTTTCCAGCTGCCGTTTCTTCTCGTGCTAAAACACATAGAAATGAGAATAAGACTTAAAATCCTAAAGCAGTACTACATATTGCGCAGGTGAAACATTCATTCCAAGTTTAAACACACGGAAAAAAGAACTAAAACTCAATATGAAATTTCACAGAGCGGTAAGCTGTGCATGGAAAGTAGTTAAAAGTTACTACAACAAATTATCTGTCTACGACGTGTGATTCCTTCCAAGAAGTGAACATTTCTCATTTAACTGCTCACAATACGAATTATCCTTTCACAAAAGAAGGGCACACAAGGATATACATACACTCTCGTTCATAAATCACTGGACAATTCATTAGAATATGAATACAAGTTTCTGAAGTGGCTCTAATATTTTATTTCTTTATATTTACTTATAATATATTTCGAAGCTCAATATGAACCGCTTAAAAGAATTAGGAAACATATTAATGTTTCCTAATTCTTTTAAGCGGTACGTTATTAAACGTACAAATCATATGGCATCCACAGTCGCTCGACTTTAACCCAATCGAGAAATTATGGAATAAATTATTAAATACAAATATAAAAAGAAACATGCCCCAAATCAAAAGAGCTGTTGGAAATCAAATAGTTCGGATGTCTAAATCAGATGTCGGATGCCAAATAAGCCGGGCACATTAATAAGAAGACAATATATTACTTACTAACTTGTTGGTAAAATTTTTAACACACAATTTGAAATACGTACCATCAAATGGAGTACCTTTGACCACAAAAACTAGATGTTAAAACGAATTCCTCTAGCCTCTACTACATAAAAAGTATAATTCTCTGACAAAATGCATCTTAAAATAGAGAATTAAAGCTATCCAAGACACTTTGTCTGACAATAACACCTGTTCTACAATAGATGCTAGAGAAGTTTCCTTTAAAATCAAGTTTTGTGGTCAAAGTTACTCTATTTGACGGTACATATTCCCTACAATAAATACATCTTAACTTTATACCCTAGCATAGATAATTTCATTCTGTAAAACCGTCATCCAACCGATTTTACTAACAAGTGTAAGTGTCCAGTGACTTATGATCGGCAGTGTGAATCCCTGAAATTTTTCCAAGACAGTTTCCCTTCCATTTTTTAACTAATTTCGACTTACGTCCACAGGCTGGGGTCCTGTAATGCGTGCATTACACTGCGCGCCGGCTGGCGCAGTGGACGCCCTGTGCAGGGAGGTCGCTGGCTGCGAGGGTGATACCATCGTCGTACTGGCTGACAGACTGACTGGCCGCTGATGCTGCCCACCCGCCAGGCCAACCTGTAGCCCCGTGGCCGTCGTCGCCACGCTGCTCGTCGTAACTGGCTTCTGCTGCACCGTCAGTACCACCTGCGTCGAAGCTGCAACATGAGTTCAAGGACGATGATTAGTCACCTTTCGCATACCTCTACCGGTCCTTCCCCCGCCTTTGACCCAACCATCTTTCTTTTCAGAACTACACGCTCACGATCGCCACATATGCTTCCCTTTCAGTTCCAGGAATTTTCCACGAGCGATCAATCATTTATCGATCAGGGAAATTGAAGGTCTTCGTGTATCGATGGGCCAACAGTTTATTGGGAAATCTTGGAGTAATAAGTCGATTGAGTAATTTCAGCATCGCGCTTAAAGCAACCTCGAGCAGGTTTATTATTGAGATACATACTCTTGAATGAAGACGTGCAGAATTCAGACTTTGGAATTTGTCAACAACGAATCTCGCATTAAGGGGGAATCCTCTTGTAAGAACACTGAAACCCAGGTAATTTTTGGAATTTTCTTGAAAGGGACGATAAAATTAAACTCGTTGAAACTTTTATTCTAAGATTTTTTCGATGAACCTATTTATTGAGTAATACATAGAAAATTGGAGAAATATCAAGACTATGAAGACAAAATTTTCGAAACAATAAGAGTCCTGTTATTTTTCCAATTCTGCATTTTTTACTAAAAAAAATAGGTTTATCGACGACAAAGTCTTATAATAAAAGTAGAAAACTGCTGCATTTCTGTTTCAGTGGAGAATTGTAGGCGCAATGCTGCGCGCCAATTACGAAGCTCAGCGGCGAGGCCTTTTAAATTCAGCTTTGTTGCTACTTGTAAATAAAGTATTTTGCGATAAAGAAATTCTATAAGAACATCTACAAATGTTGCTAAACATATAATAAAAGCTTCAATAAGTTTCGTTCTATCGTCTCCTTAAAAAGAAAAACCCAAAATCACCTCATTTTCAGCGCTCTTACAAAAGGATCCCCCTGAAGTCTTTGTGCATGCGTTCACGCCTTCGATTCAGTATCGCGTAGAAACGAAGCCACAGCTGTGCGTTTCAGAAATGTAGTTGGAAAGTTTGTAAGGAATCCGCGGGATGTAAATTTGTTCCGAAACGTACAGTCGGCGGAGTGTTAGAAATCGTAAAATACATTTTTAGATATACCACATAGCACGTTCAACTCCGAATTTTCGATCACGCGAAAAGGTATCGTGAAATGCGCCTGAATTTCAGTGGCTTATGAAACCGAACAGAGGTAAAGAGCCCTGGGATTAGTGTAATTATTTATTGCTCGAAAACTCACTTCATGTAACATTAAATATCTCAATCCCAAGAACACACCTCTCCACGACAGAAATGTTCACTACACCATGGAATGTACAGCTGCAACGCAACGAAACCCTATCGAAGTGCGCGTCACGGTACCTCTTCCCTAAACTTGTTACCCAACCGCGCACTCTGGGACAATGCAAAGATGTCACGTGCAAACCATTTGCATTTTTAAGAAGTCGATGCATACAAACATCATTCGCGCAGCGTGAAATTTCTTAAACCCACTTTTGCTGCAAGACTCGAAGCGTCCGAGCGAAAAAGGCACTTGAGCCGAACTCGATGATTTGAAGGGAACGATCGTGAAACGGAGGGGGGGGGCGAGAAATTGAATGGAGCAGGGCTCGAGCAGCGAAATTATATAATTGCGATGACAAAGGTTCTATGATAGAAGCGGCTGAAAATACCGGAGCACGGTCGCGCACGAGCTTTCTTCCAAGCTTGCCGCAGGTCGTACGTGGTCGGAGTCTTCATATAGACGGGGATTAAACTAAACGTCGTTCGAAATGGATCGATTCTCGGATAATTCCGTGTGTGAGAAATCACGGGCAGATACGCGTTCATCGAGATCCGTGCCGTCAATGAAACTGCGCAAAAAGGCCGCGCGAAGAGCGCGGCGATCCCGCAAGTAGCGAGCAAGAAGACATTCGTACCGAGAAACTTCGCCCCAGGTGTGTGTATTAATATGAATGACGAGATTCTTATGTTTACACGCGCGTACGACTAATCTTCGATATATGACCAGCCCTCGTCGTTTCGCCACGCTGCAACGCCTTGGCAAAAACCGTTCCTCTAATATTATCATCCGCCATTGGAGCAGACAATGTGAGTCGAAAGTGGCAATATTCTTTCTCCCCGGCGTGTGGGAAACCTCCTGTTCACTTCGCTTCCCCTTCCTCGGAATAATTCTTCCTCTAGTCGCTAAAAAAATCGGGTTAACGTTATTTCGGTTTCTGCTAGCGGGATTGGACGTTGCACGGGTCACTGGTGACCCACGATAGTTACAATGTGTGAGGCTTTGTGAATTGCGTAGATTTTACGCATTTTATGGTGAAGATGTGGTATTATTAATTAATTAATTTAATGAAGGGTTTAATCCTTACCTGGAATTTTTAAATTTATACGGATTAGTAAATTTGGGTTAAACTGACCTAATATCATATTTTTATAAAAAACGAGCGTACACAAATAACCTTCAGGTCATTTAATTATTACGGTTTAATATTTTAAGAACTTATTAAATTTCTACCATAAAAAAAAAATAAAAAATAAAGGATTATTAGTAAAGGAGGAATGAGAATTTGTGACTCGATTTTGGGTCAAAATGGGCCAATTTCCGTACAAAGGTTAAGGCAATCTTGTACTATATGTTTGTCTGTCGCCTAAAAACTTTCGAACGGTAAACTCTGGTGTCACGAAATATACCTCAGCTCATTAATGACTGGCTAATCCAGACACATGTGGCAATTTTCACAAAGAAACTAAAAAAAATTTTTTTTTGAAAATTAGAATCTAAATTTCGGGCGACGCCGAGTTGTAAAGTTAGTTATTGATAGAAACTCGAAGCATCGTTAGCATTCACTTGAGTTCTAAGATCAAAACAAGTAGAAACCCGGCTTTGCGGAAAACCCCGATTGAACGATTGAGTCAGCTGTAAATGGCACGAAACTTGACGGTCGGCTGCAAACCTACTCGCGTTCTGTAGCCACCTTTCCTCGCAAAACTATATTTATTTTATGAAGATTCTGCGATTCTAACACGATTAATCCCCATTGCGACGCGCACATATTTGTTTCTAATTTCTTTGCGTGTTATTCTTTACGACACATTCCAAATTCTTTTGCAGTAAAAATTTATTCCGACTAATGACAACGGAGTAATTTATAAATAGGAATTATTTTCTTGATAGAAATCTACTCTGAAATGTAGCAAGTCACAATTTACCGCGTAAGCAGCAAGTTATTATTCATTTAAAAAATCAACAGTGTTGTGATACCGATTTTAAGCATTCATGAGCCAAGCGAAATCCTAATGCGTACGAGAGCCTATCGCCTTATAAAATGATTAAGTAGGGCAGTTACCATGCTTCGGATAGTTATTAGATTTGGACGCGTAAACGCATCTCCTCGGAGGCATCAGAACCCGTGAAACGCGTATTAAGAAAACTCAATATAAAATCCTACGGACAAGACATTTCTGCGTAGGAAATAGGTAAAAGTTAGCAATTAAGGACTTTGCAAAAAGAGGGCTGCAGCTCCATTTTTTACAGTTTTGGAGTTATGACGTGTAACGTACGTAAAAAAAATTCTGCATCGTTTGGTGCTCCTTTGATGCAAATCCGGTAAGAAATGAGCGATTTATCGCAAATAAATGAAGATAGAAATATTAATATTAATATTACCTATAATTAATATTTCCGGGGTATTTGAATATTAATATTAATATTTTTATTATAGAATCTTTTACCGTTAAAAATAGAAATAAAAACTTATCAACTGAATAACTGCTACTTATTGTGTGAAAATATATATGTTTCAATTATGGTTCTCTTTTTAACGTTAACTTCAAGCAATAATTTTATAAACAGTTTTTCTACTTTACTCGAAGCTGGTAAAGATGGAGCTGCACCCCCTTGCTGCAAGATCCTCAATTTCGCAACTAGAAACATATCACTAAAACAGTATTCCTTTCTTCCCAAAAGTAAATATTCCTTATTTCACCACAGAACAATAGACCAATAGAAAAAAAGGCTAAAACAATTAAAAACATCGATCCGGATGTTATCATTCAAAGCTGCCGAATAGCTGCGAATGTTACACAACTTTGCGGAATGGCAACAGCCAGGGCAACGCGGAGGACCAAGTCCACGTTCATTGGGTCGTACCTGAAGCTGTTAGAAGGAGGAAGACGGATTCTGTGAACGGTCACCGCTATAAACTCGCATGCTTACATCACTGGAAACGCCGCCGCGGAAACTTTGTTCCTGTCGGTGTGTCCAACAATATAATGCCTCACAGACAGTCGCTTGCAACCTTCCCGAGGACTCCTTTTTTCCGCGGATGCGACCAACAATCCTCCTTTCCGTCTCGCGCAAGCACGACGCACGAACGTGAACGTCACACACTGCGTCCACGCCATTTGCCAAAAAACATTAAGAGAGGGAGCAGGATGCAAGATCGGCGTTTCCTATTTTCGCATAATTGTTTTGCGGTACCGGGCAAATTGAATTGCACTGTCTGCTTGAATTGATACGGCACACTTAAGGGTTTAATTTCGCTGAAAGCTAACCAGACGCTGGATGCATCTGGACAGCTTTCGTTGAAATGTAAAGAAAAAGAAATATGAGCGGATTTCAGTTTCTTGGGTATCGTTCTGCAAGAGTTGGAAAGAGTTGCTCCTTTTTGAAATAATAGATGACGTCTGGAGACATCGATTATAAATGGGCGACGGCGATATACACTGCATGAAACGGTACACCGACGAGTAAACTCTCTGTGACTTTGGATTTTAAGTTTGAAGAGATCTATGAAGATGTTCAGTCGAAATGGATGGTATATTCAGTATATTCTCCGCATCGAGAAAAAGAGGTCGTTTGAAATGATGTCTGGGAAGAAGAAGAAATTGTACAATGTTTCACACATGAAGGGTAAGAGGGAAAATCGGGGAATGTCACAAAACAGCGTCATCGAGAAAATTAATTGTAAGCTTTAATACTTTAGTCCATCAGTATAAAAAAAACAAGGATCAATGAATTTAATTTTCTTATATAATTTTCTTCTTAAATAATTTCTTGTTTTACCTTGACGACAGAAGCTTATGCTTACGCAAAGAGTGGGGATATTCCGTATTTTGTCCCAGTGCAGAGTGTACATTTCCTGTTTTTAACATTATCATTAGGGTTTGTCGGTTTTTAAAAACCGGTTTTTATTTATAAATTTGTAAAATTCAAAAACCGGGTTTTAAATTTAAAAAAAACGGTTTTATATACTAGAATTAATATGCAGAAATAAATTAATTATTTAATTAAAAACGTTACCATTTTGACTTGAGCTTCGAACTGATCGCTTCGAACACAAGCATATTGTAATAGGTAACAGTTTACTGTAAAACTAATCTTCATGAATTCATATTTTCAGGAAAAAAATACTAAATGGAATAAAGATTTATAATTTGGTACCACCTTTTAAAAGATTTTATTGTGTTATATTTTTGTAGATCCATAAATATTAAATGAACTCAAAAATTGTACGTATTTGTACAGATTTTAGTTATTTTTTTTTTTTTATTTGGTTTTGTATAGATAGAATATATTTTATTTTGTTACATTTTTGTAATTCCATAATATTAAGGAAACTGAAAATTTTTAAAATAAGTACAAAAATTTATTTACTATTTTAATTATTTTGTTTTGTGAAAACTCGAAAACCGGGTTTATCAAATGTCGGTTTTTGTATAAACCCTAATTATCATACGGGGGTGTTTGAACTTTATAACCCTTTGTGATTCGACAGTTCTGTAGTCCCAGTTGCCAGTGTTGCCACCAATAAAATATCCTATAAATCACACAATCACGAAAATGGACATGCCCGGTTTTCCCCCTTACCCTTCATATGTAGGGTCTCCATTGTTTTGAACAATAAATACTGAAATATCTTCTTCTTTCCTAATTTGCGACTTTATAAATAACTTTCGCAATATCTTTATAATAAAAGCTTCTGCCTCTATTTATGCAGGGGGAGCGGGTGAACGCCCTGCTGTACGCTACATTAGAGTGCACGCATCCTCTGCGATTAACAATCAATGAGACATAAGAATAACTTGCAAAGTACCAGTCACCCCACGGTAAACTCACAAGCTTTCTAGCCGGAATACGTAAAAATACGCAATCGACGGGAAAATCCTCTCGCGAAGGGGAAGAGCGTTCACCCCTTGTATTCTTTTTACGAGCACGCAGAAAGTAAAATGGCGTCAAGAGAAAAAAAAGAGGAGAAGTCTGGCAGAATAATTTGAACGTAGACTAATCATAAGCATCTGGTAGCCAAGGATATTTATATTAATGTTAGTCACCCGAACAAAGATAAATATTAGCATTCGCCGATTTCGTAATCCAATCTCATTTTGTAACGCTCTACGGCATTTCATTCTGCGCAATCTCCGTGCACAGCAATATTTGTACTCACTGCCAAACAACGCACCTAAGTCCTTGGGAATAACACAGAAAAGAGGGGAAAAAAAGAGGTCGTAGAAAAGAAAGAAAGTATGCAAACTTACACTTTATGAGCTGTACAACATCCGTATGCGTGGACTGCATCACGTTCACGCCGTTAACCTGGAAATACCGATCACAACTATGAATAGCACAAGTAAATTATCGCGAATAACTGTGCAAACGATTTCGGACAATTTGAAATATATTGTTACGAGAATTGCTATGCGTTGGCAACGTTGATTTACTAAAACGCTATGGATTTTAAAATTCTGGTGTTCGCGGAATTCTTTCTTTTTTTCACTAGTAGGTACTTAGCAACGATATGAAGTCGAAATAAGCTCACCTTGATTATTTTGTCGCCCGCGTGAAGGCCAGCTCTCGCGGCGGCACCGCCTACAATGCATCATTATTCTCGTTAACATGTTTTTTCCACCAGACATTCGATCTTTAGATTTGTTTTCTAAGTTTTTAAAAAACCAATGTGTTTGAAATTTCAGTGAGACCAATAGGCTTTTTCAGAAGTTGCTGGGAGAATTGTTTTTCTCTAATCTAGACCTTGTAGTTTTCTTCTTTTTAATGTAATATTTGTAGAATTAGCACAGTATGCATTGAGTCCTCGCTACTCTCTTAAATTGTATATGTATCTCTCAAGAGTTAAGGAAATGTTGAATAATGTAGCGTGGTGAACAAAAACAACACACCTAATTAATAATGATGATGTACGGAGATAATGTATTCTAAGGCGCAATTTTCTTCCAGGTAATTAAGGTCATGAATATTTTCTCAAACGAAAGCATATATGTTTCTCTACATCTGTAATTAGAGACTTTTTAAAAGAAATGTTATGTGATAAGTATTTGACTTATGTCGACTTGCTTTACTCAGAATAGGTAACTGTTATTATAACATATTAATCGATAAGTAGAGAAAAATATATGCTTCTCTTTGAAAGAACTTCAACAATAACTTTTGGAAGACAAATAATCGTTACAACTCATCTGTCTTGCGAAAGTATTTAAGTTTTATCTCTTGCGACAAAGGAAGTGATAACGTATACGATTTCTAGCGGCTATGAGAAATCTGCTGACTGATTTGCGATATTCTAGTAGCTTCTGAATGACGAGAAAACTCGCGAAATCGAGGGCTCGATGAAAATACTTTTTTATTCATTTCAAAAACCATGTCGACCATAAAAAATATGGATTGTATAGATTCTAGATAATTCAGGCCATAGTATACTCCAGCAGAAGCTTTATTTCCTAAATGTGATAATACATAAACCATAAAGACACGATTTTTAAAATGATCTACCTGCTGATGAAGGTGTTAAGTGTTAAAGTATGACACAAAGAACTATCAATATTCTAATCTGTCCAAAATACTGTTATTCATAATAACCGTAGTATTAATAGTAAAAATAACATGTAACCCTATAACACTATACAAAAATTAATCCTAATAAAAATCAATACTACTATATAATCCGCAGCATTACACAAAAAGTCAACTGTTCCAAGGTTCCCACACATCAATATTCCACCAACACTAACGTAAACATCGCACACAACTACCATATAAATAACAATACAATCAATTACCATATAAATTCAACAAACTTCCTACCCTCTCAGGGTAATCAGAAGACCACGTTTCTGGACAACTTAAGGAAATTAACTCGCCATAAAAATAAAAGAAATACCATGTGCTCCATGTAAATGATTATTTATGTCAAACGTCTAACTGGTTTTCAGGGCACGCCGGTACTTTTAAGTTGAATATAATACCCCAGTGATGGTGAAGATGCTCTACCCGCCTTGAACAGTGCATTCTCGGCAACGTAGCCAGTTAAGCCGCACCACAAAACTGATTTTTCTAAGGTTACTAGCTCACGTACATACCTTCCTTCACAGATTGAACATAGACGGGGTTATCGCCGGAGACTTTCATCCCGTATCCGGCATCGTCCTTGTAGACAACGAGGGTGGCGACGGGTGCTGGTTCGACGGTTCCACCCCCGGCGGCGCCCCCGACGCCACCGACGCTGCGTCGCAACGCCGCCGTTCCATTCATCCCTTCTTCGATCTCCGCCTGGCCTCCCCTCACCTCTGCCCTGGCTGCAGCGCGACTGTATGACCTGCAACCAAAATCGAATCGACATCTACATTACTGGCGTTAATACTCTGCGTGGCGCAGGCTTTTGAAAATCGCCCTTAAGGGGTTACATCCACCTAGATGTCCGGAAAAGGCATACAAGTTCAGGAATTTTTTCGGGGAAATATATAAATGAAAATCATACACAATGTTTTCCTACTAAAAGATACATCTTTTAACTATATTATTCTAAATTTCTATGAGATATTATTATTAACTAAAGGAGATATCGGCTTGGATATGAGTCGGGTTTTTTTTAAGCAGTAGCCGGTGGACATTCCCTAGGCTAAACGATGATGCATTTGAAAGCAAAAATTCGAATAGATTTTAAAAATAAATAACTTTCAGAAGTATCTGACGTTCTCATATTTTTAAATTTTGCTTTCAATTCTGCAATCATGGAAATACTTGCAAAGCCTTCTTGAAAAAAAAAAAGAAAAAAATTTCCACGAAATTCGGTATTTCAACTTCAAACGCTTGCCCTTTTTTTACCAAAATACAATATTAAAATTCTGAGAACGTCAGACACTTCTATAAGTTATTTATTTTTTAAATCTATTTGAATTTTTGCTTTCAGATGTATCGTTTGGCCTAGGGAATTTTCACCAGCTAATGCTTAAAAACCACACGACTCACATCCAAGCCGATATCTCCTTTAGTTAATAATAATATCTCATGAAAAATTAGAATAATATAGTTGAAGGATGTATCTTTTAGTAGAAAAACATTGTGTATGATTTTCACTTATACTTTTACCAAAAAAAATTCCTGAACTTGTATGCGTTACCAGTTCCGTGGCGGTTCAGCGCCGTCGGTGTCATTGGTCTCTTTGCGTCGGTGTTAGTAACTGACGCGGGCAGCCGTGGAACTGCGCCGTTCCAAAACAGGGAAACGATATTTTTTACCACTGACTCTAACAGCACGGGGCCGTCACGGAACTGACGAGTGAATCCGCCTTAAGGATGTATAGGGCGTACAATACCTATTAGACAAAAGTATATGAAATTTGAAATACTTGAATATCTACGTCTTACGCATAGTAAATCTAGATGTAAGGAACTCGAACGACAGTTGGAGTTATATTTTTACACCTAGAAAGGTATTTTTCACTTTACAAATGCTTTTTCAAGCGTTATTTGCTAAACATTTGGCAGTGAAAATTCCCTGAATTCACAATTTTCTCAAGTTATAAGTTATTTCTTTAAAACGGTGTAGTGAAAACAATTGAAACTCTGCAGATATTTTCATCTATCCATATACTACGTGTACAAAAAAAATGAAAACATTGGTACCATTTCTTCAACATTTTTTCAGCTGTTTTATCTGTCAAGATCGTCACTTTTCATAAGGGTGTAAAATCAGTGAAAATTAAAATCGTTATAACCCAGCAACCGTTTAGTGAATTCGTTTAAACATTTTGGAGCACGTCAGGAGCATTAAAAGAACAATCTCACGAATTTTCATCAGTTGGGTACCATTTTGAAGATAGATATCCGATACATCTTTAATTCGGACAGGCCTTTCCGAGCGATCGCTGTTCCGAGAAAAATTTTGGACAAAGCGAACTCGCTTCGCGTGCTTCCTTTTCTGAGGAAATTTTATCGCGCAATTATCGTGTTTCTTTAACCCTTCGTGGCCACGCGGGGTGTATCGCACCATGCAATTTTTGTTACCTTTGCTAATATTTCTGTAAATTTTTAGACCTTAATATTAAAATTTAAAAATTTGGCGAATTTTAACAAAAAAAATCGATCTTTTCCATAACTATTTTTTCAACTACAGATTTCATCATATCAGAATTTAAATTTTTTGAAAAAGACTATTAGAGTACGATTGTATGATTATTATGAATGTACAATTATCACTCGAAAGTTTAACGATTCAAAAATACGAAAGTGGTAACTCAAAAACGACGTTGGTGTGCAGTGAACCCCGTGTGACCAATTTATAATTATAAGAAGGTATGACCACGAAGAGTTAAATATGACTTTGTAACGGCGTGAGACAGAACAAAACTTTAAATATAACACTATCAAAAGGAAAATAACGTTATATTTTTTTTTTTAACGGGACAACTGTAAGGGCTGATTTTACCAATTCAGAGTGAACTTCCGTAGAAAAAAATTGCTCCTTGCGCATGGCGGTTTAATAAAATCAGAATTTTCGGGTTGGGAATGTTCCTTTGTCAGGCAAATCGAGAGAAATATGTATTTTTATAGGTCGTTGCTTATCATTTTATTACAATGTGAAAGGGGTAAAGGATAAGTTACTTTTTGTTTAATTAAATCAAAAGAGAGAATATACATACATGTAACTTACTGCGGACATCGATTTAGTAGGAACTTTAAGGATTATTACGAAACCTTGCGATGTTTAAGAAAACGCTACCAAGAAATTACATTTCGTTACCCATTCAATATGCGATGCGTTAAAAAACTTTACGAAGTGTGTGTTTTGAAATTCTCCAATTCCCAAAAGCGGGTACCTTGAAACACGAATCTAAAACCACAGAGTAAGATGAACGTGCGCTTTAATTACATAAATTGCATACATTTAGGATCAAAATTAAAATCTTTAAATAGGTACTGACAAATTAGTGCTTTCCACTCAAGTGTCTATCTAATTGTAAGTCTTTGCAAGTAGTACGTTTTAGCATTATATAGAACTCGATATCCTTTACAATGTACTAATTACAAAGGGAGAATAAATATTTAAAAGTTATTTGAACGAATTATTGGTAAATCGTTGGGAAACCAACTTGATCGAGAGAAAGTGCCTAGAATGTGTTAACTTTAAGCCTGATTTTTCAATAAAAGCTCGAGCTGCACCGCCCACAAATTGTTAGTCGAGGTTAAAAGTAAAATAAATCTTATAACGTGAGCTTATTGATAGTCACCCCAAACTAGTAATTCGCGCGATATTAAGTTTGCGTGTGATGGGAAGAGGCGAAAGCAGCTTTCCAATATACAACACGACTGCGATCGTGGAGATACTTATTGAACTAGAGTTTAGTGGAAACCGAAGAAAGTTTGAGCTAACTATGAAAATTGGGAAGGAAGTTTATGACCGACTATTGAAATTAAGTACAGAAAGTTGGAAACATTAGTGGCAAATACAGAGTCCCAGATAATTTGATTAAAAAATCATGCATTTAAACAGCTGTTCAATCGATTCTTATATCGAACGTATAATCGACTGTTGCTCTAAAAAAAATTTAAGACTCACCACAAATTAACTTGCACGTGAAATATACAATGTAATTTAATATTATATTTACACGTCGATTTATATTTAATTTGATCAGTGCTGTATTAACCAATAAGCAAAATAAGCACATGCTTAGGGCGTCGGAAGAAAAGAGAGCACCATAGAAATTTTTTGAATTTTAAAATCTAACTTTTGTTAGAAACACTTTTTAGTCAAATTTTTAGTCAAATCGTACATTGCGTTGAAGTGATCACCCTGTATAAGAGGGCCTCAAAATATTTTAAGTTCTTAGGACCTCTAAAAGCCTTAATCCGGACCCAAATAAAATGGAAGAAAAATTGTCTGGTTTTCTGATGAAATTTTAAGAGATACCAAAAATACTAGCCCAGCTTCCGGGTTACAATCGAAAGGTTTTCTTCAATTAGAATCACTGTTATGCTTTCAAGAATAAGCTTGATGAACGCAGGATGTTTGATCATTCACCGCGCACGAAGTTATTAAATAATGATGTCCCCTTGTCTGTCACCGCTGTTTACTTTCATAAGCTCCTAATCGCGTGTAATTCTCATGCATGCTTAATTATTATTTACAACAGAGAGCTGTATGTCGCTCGATTTCCGAGCGCCTAGTCGAACCCACGAAAATTGAAAATCTTTGAGATTCTCAGTGAACAAAACCGTGTTTGTCTTGTTACAAATACAAAAAAAATCAGAGCAAAAGAACCATTCGCATTAATACTTGAACGCCAACATTAGCTTTTTACAAAAGCGATGGATGCAGTCCATAAATCTTCACAAAATATCATTCTTTCTTCTTTCCCATTCCTCATCGCCCATATCTACACTATGAATGGCACGACTTGAACAAGACGAACGTTTGTTTAAAAGTACGCAATCTTTCAGCATAATGCACCAAACTGATTTTACGTAAGACGGTTCACCAGAAATAGGAAAATCTTTATTTTGTTTGCAGTGAAAGATGTAATTAAATTTTAAAAACAAAAGTCGAAGAATTTTGTACGCTGAATTTGTTACGATAGAAATCCTTTCCAAAAGTCATTAACTAGAATTTTGTATGAAATTATGATCGTTCCTCCATAATTCCACGAAAGTGTTCACTATTACTTCAGATACCCTCTCGTACTTTTCACGGAAAAGACGATAAAATACTTTGCTTCCAGTGGACCATTCCAAGTAACAATACCAGTGTCCAATATTCAGTACATCCGATGTATTCTAACTAGTTCGAGTAAATAGCTAAAACGTTCCAAGAAGTTAGATCCCGTTAACTAAAAGCTGATTGGAACACAAGCGAGATGTGATTAGGAGGAGTTAACAGTTCGCATTCTGCACGCCATAATTCTTCGGGCATAATCGTTTGCATGTATCGAGACAATTATCGTACTCGAATTATTAAAAAACGGAAGGTTAAAATATGATTGTTTTTTAATGGGGTGAAGACATCTGGTTTCTGTGTGAAGAATGGCTGATCGTATCAGGGCATATTGAACACTGTAGTAGTAATTCTAGGAATAGCGCAATACCGGGCTACTCGATGCACATTTAACCCTTAACCGACTGAAATGTTTTAAGAACACATCCGACTGAACTCTGTCCAGCGAATGCGAGCGAAATGTAACCGTGTTTGATATAGAAAATGATTACATACAGAATTTACTATTGTATATTGTATATGTTAAAATTAAAGTTCAAATATTTGCTTATTGTTAATTGTAACAGATGGCAAATAAACGAGGATCATATTTTCAAAACAATATATATATATATAAACGTTTTGTTTGCCTGACAAGAAACCTGCATGATTAACAGTTTGATGAACGGGGATATAAAGTAGTGTTTTGACATAGCGTCACGGAATTCATCCGTTATCTCAAAGCTAATGCAGTTTTTTTCCTTTCATATAAAGATTATTCGTAGGAATGGCAGCATTGCCTTTAAAAGAAACTGAAAGAGACCTAAATGGTTGTGGTCCTCAAGATGTTAATTAATAAAACGATTGTAAAATGAAACTATTATAAAAGCAACACAAAACTAACTTTTAATTGTATCAGCTAACAGGATAAATATAACTAGCATTTTATGACCATTGATTGTCAATTGTAATTAACTAACTGATGCTCGAAATGAATCCTTACCAGTATTATAATTTTGAATGGCATTGCGTCAAATGGTTGTTACCATTATTTGAAATAAATAAAAAGCGTGATTTCAACGATGTTTGTTTAAGGATTATTTTTAATCATAAATAAACCGAAAGTCTAAATACAACTCCAATAGCAATGCAGATAATTATTTATATATTTGGTTATCGTTTTAATGGGCCGCAATAATCGATTATTCTGGTTTCAGTGGCATAACATTTATATAAATTGCGTTAACTGATACAGGTATCGTATCGGAGTAAATTATGTCTTTCAAGATTTGGTATTTTCAATTTTCTTGCTTGCGATTCAAAAGCATACTTTTATTTTAATACGAATTATCGTTTATAGATTGCTAAAGCTTATATCCGTATATTTGACGGCACGGTTTTTATCGTTTGAAATTCGCGCTGGTCACTCTTCTAATGTTGGGTGGATTAAAGGATACCTACACGGTGCGAAAATTTCTTTACGCCCAACCTGGGAATGGTGGAACGTTATTTAAAATTAAATGATAATTAATTCCGCGTAAATGGTACACCGTAACATCGCGGAGCGCTCAAGAAGAGTTAATGCACTCGATATAAAATTCACTCTGTTGCCCAATTTTCATCAGACTGGCAATACTAAATACAATTAAATCCTTTTTACCCAGGCATGGGTAACGTCCTTCGAGATTTTACACATTATTGACAAAAGTACTTAATATAACACTACTTGATTTACATTTAAACGAAAATATAACTTAAACCGCCACTTACTAAATCAATTCTACAGAAATTCAATGTAAAAAAGAAAATTAAAAGTCACTGTAATTACATATTCCAATCTCGACTTGAAGAAAAGTGTTTTCTATGTCATCGTAACTATTAATTGTGAATTATTTACGTATTTGTAGAGTGAGGTTATGTCATATTTGTCAAGCCCACTTCATACGCACGCAATTATAGAAAGATTGAAGGGAAACAAGTAAACGTCGACGAAAAAGCGAAGCTAGGAATGAAACTCCCTATAGCACGTTTACCTTCCGCAATGCGTCAGAAAGAGTTTTCAGGGTTCATGAGGGGGATGCAATTTACGCGAACTGTGCGAAGCTTACTTATTTTAAAATAGTGCAAACGAATCAATACGCAATATAATTAATTAGAAGATTGCATTGAATAAGAATAATGTGAATGGAGAAATGTCTGCGCCATTTGAAACAAAGCTAAGAGATATTGACAGTTTGATGTAAGCCCGGCTTAATCTTTCGATCGTAGCTTCAATAACACACTGGTGATTTACATACTTCGTGTCAGACATGAGCAGAATGCTATCTCACGGCGAACGTTGAACGAATTCCAGCCACCAATAATGCCCAGATCAATTCCATGTTTGTTATTGCATTAAAAATGATATCAGAATTATCGATTTATACCGCTACTCTGAGCCTATCGGTAACTAACAAACAGGAGCCACGGACAATAAATTTTTATCTGGTAAGTTACAAAACAGCGAAACCATGCAAATAAACAACTAGATGCGAAGAATACAACATAATACGGCATCTCCACATTTAAGTTAAGGCCATCCTTAATGCAACACTAAGCGTATCGTTAACAACAAATTACTCCCTCCACAAATCACAAGTTGTCTCCAAACATGTGAGAAGTCAAATTCGAGGCTGCAGAATATTAAATCGTTGAGTATTGCTTAAATATTGAATGAACGAGCTCCTGCCAAATCAATACTACCATAACTTGCTCTCGCGCTGATTCGTTTCGAGAAATACCTTTGCGAGCGAGCACTGTTTCCAGGATGAGCTAGATATAAGATGGAGCGTGTTTCGTCTAATAGCGAATTGCGATTGAAAATTCATTACCAATGTTACTGCCATGTTTTGGAGTACGCTGGATCTCGTCCCTGAACCGAGCAACTATCGTAAACAACCGAGTTGTCGTTCGCGGGAGAGTAGCTTTTAAGACGACGTTCTCAGAAATCTTTCGGATTGTTGACGGCGTCCCGTCGACGGCTGACGTGCGGTGCAACCGTGTGCGATTAGAAATTACCCGACGGAAATGCAAAGCAGTATGTGACAGCGGCGAATAACCGAGGAATATGTCAAAGAGAAACTACGAAACCGTGCATGACATCACGTTAATCGATTTAACAGGTTAATAGGTCAGTCGGTTCTTTCGCGTATTCGTATTCGTAGGCGAGAAGGTAGACAAACGAGGAAGAATAGGCGATCAAAGGGAACGAAATTGCCCGGGCACGAGTAACGCAGAGAGTTTCGGGAATGACTTCGCGGATAGGCGTACCGAAGAGGAACAGAGAGTAAATACATACGCACCTTTCATTTAATCTGTTTCGTAGTGAAACGAATCTTGCGCGGAACACCAGCGGCGGGCTACAGGCGCAACAAAGCGAGATATCACTTCACCTTGGCACTATATTCCACAAGAATTATATCACGATTGTCATAACAAAAGAACACATATGAACATGGCTGGTGACGGGTAATTATTCTGCCTATAGCACTTTCACGGCACATTTTGCTGTCCCCTGATAATACATGATAAGGGGGGGGGCCTGTTTGGTAAAAATGGGAGACCCCTTCTGTACTTAGGGAAACGTGCGTGCACCGTACGTGGATACGAAGGCACTGATTTTTTTTAGAAAAATGCACATTCGATCGAACGAAAATACACTACTAACAAGTGTCAGCCATCTTGTATTGGAGCGAAGCACAATCCAATGTCCCATAGTGCATCACGACCCGCTGTGAGAGTTTGTGGCGGTCTAGAAGTGACGGCTCCTCTCCACAGAGGGCCACTCCAGCGATCTAACTCCCGACGCTCTCTCGCGAGTGGTCAATAACCACTCCCTTCATATATAAGGAGGGTCCGCCCATAGACATATATAGACGGAGCAGAAGCTGTGACTAATGACGGGGGAAAGGCAGCAGAGGTTCATATAAAACAGCCTTGTGTTCATACGGGCACGTCGGTTAGCTTCGGAAGCATTCCGGCATGGCGCATTACCTTTTACCTACCACTGGTGGTGGTGTTGTTATAATACCACCCGATTTGCTGCCTGTATGAGAGAAGTAGAGTAGAGTATAAGTAGGAGTAGTTAGAGAGAGTAGTAGTAGTTAGTTAGTTAGTTAGTTAGTTCACTTACCGCGAACCTTTGCAACCCCCCTCGCACACGCTCCATCTATATATGTCTATGGGTCCGAATACCCCCCCAGCGTTCCTAAGGCAGGGTTGTTTCCCCCAGGCGGCCTTACCGAGATGAGTCCACTGGCGAGCCCGGGACGAAACGCGCCGCGCATCCTTCTTTTTCCTTGGGCGGACAGTCTCGCCCAAAAGCTTATGCCAGACTTTATGCTGGCAGAACTTTAGAGGAGAGACCTGAGCCACGCCATTGACGGGAATGGTTCAAACGACCGCTTCCCATTGGCTCCAGACCAGACACTGCTGGGGTGAATTTTCCACTGTGTCACAGTGATTCTTTTCAAATGGATTCTAGGCAAACCTGGTTAACATTTGAAATACCGTATTTTCGAATAAGGTATTAATGCATATACGAGGGAAATAGTATTTCGAACATAATATAGGAAACTTGGAAAATCAAATAGTATTTTTCGAGTATGAGACAAACTACTGAATGCCTTTCAGCAATTTAAAATTAATATTGCGTTCATATATTATGGTATAAAATAATATGTGACACGTACATTAAATACTTATTTAATTAATTAAAATGTAAAAAATATGCCAAGTTGTAAATGCTAGGCTAAACATTATAACATCGAAATTTTTACGAGCAATGTAGAGTAAGCTATAAAATGTCATGCTAGTTTTGGTTGAACATATTTATTTTAAACACACACTGTATTACTGAAATATTAGTATAAAACATCGTCAAACTTTTGATTCTATTGCTATGTACAAACATAAAATCCATGTCTTTTTGCTGTTGGTATATTAGTACATATTTCTGAATACTTGTTTTGTGCTGGTATAAGAACACGTGAGATCAATAATAGGAACTGTGCAAAATTACAGTGACTACTACACTACACATTAAAAATATACTCGACTGAATGCACTTTGAGCTGCTTAGGAAAGGGTAAAAGAAATCGTACGGCAAGGTGAGATCCAAATTAGGACCTCCTACAAAATAATATCTGGACGGCCTGGATATATCATGGAATGTAACATAACTAACAATATCTAGTTTCAGTACGTTTGTACAGTTTTCAGTCGAACACATTAACCACGATACATCAGACTCGTTAGAAAAGTTAACACCTATTCCTTGAATATTATAATTAGTCAAAGTCTCGGGGTTTGCTAAGGTGGAATACAAAATATTGAAATGTACATTAGTTATTAATCCCGAGCATTGTAAACGATCATCGACTACCTGCCCTGTTACACTATTCCGAGGTACTCTGTCAAGTAAGATTTGTGCCCAGTCAGTAGTATCGTTGCTGGTAAAATTGCCTGACTTCGAAACATACATGCTATATTGATCGGTTTGAGTAACGTTGCGTAAAGAATCCTTCATCAGAAAACGCATAGTGCGATTTTGTAACTCTGCGCAAGACGATGCGTTAAAGCCGCTTAAATGTAACGATACAGAGCATCTTAATTTAACATCTTCTCCAAAGGCAACAGTATACCTATGCATTTGATTACATTCGCCGCTTTTTGTAGCTACAGGCAATGTTAAATATCTATCAGTTTTATTAAAACTGATGTGCCTAGTAATCACGTTATTAGTCTTATTTGCTTTTAAAGTACCAATGACTAGTGGCTTTCCAAAAATATAGCCAGGATTACCACTAAGAGAGAAACTTCTTTCCTTATCCAGTTCGGCCCATTCGTAAACTATTTCGAATTGTTGATAAAATCGCCGAGAAACATTGCCTATATTAAAATATACGTCGATGTTGTTAATTCCCATAGAACCATTGTGAATGATTGAATATTTTACACCCGTTACAATATTTTCACACGCTCCGTTGCGACAGGATCCTGATATCGTGGTATTGCTGCACGATCTCCAATGGTCTTTACAATAATAATTGGTTAGCGCGAGGCATACGTTCCTAGGACAAACCTGTAAATGGGAAATTGAAATGTTACTTTGTTTGAAATGGAGGAGCTTTTGAAAAATATTCTGTAGGTACCTGATCAGATATTGTAACGTAGGTTTCGTTAAATACATGAGGGGAAGTAATAATAGTGAAATTATTGAACTTCGCCGGGAAAAGGAACTCGTTTGTATTATTTAATTCAGTTTGCAAGCACTCGCCTTTCCATTCGCGAAGATATTCCAAGCTTTTCTTGAATGTACACAAATCAGTAAATCCAGATTGTAGCACTTCTACATTGTCGTAATAAGTATTTATTTAAAAAGAAAGTTGATATCGATAATAATCATGTTATGTACGTAATGATATATATATATGTACCTAAAGGTTTAATATAATTATTATGTATTTTCCATATGATGTCACCATCTTGATATGAACTACAAGTATTACATTCAGGTACACGTATTTGGTCAGCCCATTGCCATGTCAGTCTATTTGGGTTCATCGCTTCCCTTAAACCTTTTTCCGTTTTTATATCCTACATAAAACGAAAGATTCAGTAAAACGTACGTTACAAAGATTTTCCAGTGCGTATAGTTTACTTTGTATCCTATTAATGCCTCACCAAATCATTGTTAACGCTGTACGTAGGTGGAAGGTTGTCATACAGGATGCAGAAAAGGTTGTTCGCCAGTTTCTCAAGTACAAATGGTGTATTATTCCGTTGTATAAAATTTCTATTGTAACAATAACGCTTATCAAATAGTTCTGCCTGATGGTTTTCGCAATGCGAGAAAACTGTTAAATGGAAGTCATTGCAATCTTTATCACAACAGCAATTGATGTTACAAGACGATATCTGTTGTGTAAATAAAAAAACAAAATTAACAGTTATTATATAAAACACTTTCTATTAAAAATACATTACCGCGAGACATGTATACTCACTGTTAAATCACATTCGCATACATCGGATTCTATTTTATGTACGATATGATTTCTTGCTTCATTATTGTACTTAATTTTCTGAGGTGTCTGCATAGTTGGTACTGCTTTGATCTTTGTAGTTTGCGTGGAATACACAGTACTACTGGTGCCAATGCTAGTCGAATTATAGACACTCTCGACTGTAGTACTCGACGATTTGTCCAATTTCTCATCTCTTTCTATGACTTGGTCGCATTCTGTTTCATTTATACATGTAAATATCTCCTCAATTTTCTTTGCACATATTAAGTCGTTGCACATAAAATAAAATAACATCGCTAGAAATTTCTTTGACGCGATCATTTTGACACTTCTACGGAGATCTCATTCTTCCAAATACATTTAGCTGGTAAGTATCTCTCGTTCGGTAGTCTTTGGTAACAAAATATACTATCATGATACGTATTTACAAATAACATCCGTACTTTTCAAAATTTCGTGCGAGTATGTGCAACTGAATTTTAACAGCACCCATACTCTCGGTAAGTAACTCGAATCTGTCCAAAGAGTTAACTAAAATGCTTGGCGACTTCAGTTGTAAAGTTATTCCCAAGAATTGATCTCTGAGTCTATCTTTCCAATTACCTATATACATGTGCATATTAGAAATGTACAGAAAGTAAGAGAATCTGTAACACTTTCTTGCGAAATAATTAGCGTACCAATTGGTTTCCATGTGTGGCATTCTACAGAATGCGACCCAGGTGACAGAGGAATATTACAAACACCATAAGACTTAAATAATATTCTTTCGTGCGTGTCCCTGTAGAAGATCTGCAATAAAAGCTTCGGAGAACTTTGAAGACTCTGCGTCGTATAATGCAAATCTATGGGATGGTCCCAGATTGGTTCATTAGTGTATAAATCACAACTTTCTTGTGTTTGTCCTTCCTCGTAACCATTTAAAACTTTCCATCCATTGCCTATAACAGACACAAAACTCAATGGTCCGATAATAAAGGAGCAATGTACCATTTGTATAATAATAAACAATTACGTTACCAGCATGAAAGCTCCACTTGCATAAAAGCCGTGACTCTTTAAAGTCTTTTGCAGATGAAATCTGACCGATTATATGCAATTCAGCCATTCCATAAAATCATGTTGTCTTGTTCTTTTATCGAAGTCGTACACGAAGTGCGAAACCTTATACATTTACAGAAATCTCTTTGATGCGTCCTAAGGTCAACTTACGACAGAGATCACAGAGCTGCCGTTATTGTACCAAGAAAAACACAGGTTTATTTATCATTTTCTAACTGTTGCAATGCGATCGCTGTGAATTATAAATTATTGTTACTGAATTAAACATTAGCCTGAATAAAAATATTCCAAAGGGTTCGTTAAGTACGATTGAAGATTTTAAAAGGGACGAATAAAAACGAATGTTACAGTCTAGGATATACAAGTGCATTTATATAATCTTGAGCTCATTTAAGAAGGAACCCACTGACAGACAAGTTCAGACCTGTTAATGGTGCTGAAACAAGCTACTATTGGCTATACCTCAAACAAACGCACTCTCGGAACCAATGAGCTCATTCTACATGCGCGAAATGGGTTCCTTCTAAAATAAACTCAAGTATAGATGCGTTCATTCATAATAATCAGAATGCAATTTGGCGCATACCAGCGGCCGTAGCCGTGATGGAAAACACCGGTTCTCGTTAGATCACCGAAGTTTTAAGCATCACGGGGCGGGTACTGGGGAAAGATGGGAGGACCACCTTTCTCCCGGTACGCCGCTGCTGCTGGGACCCGAAGGAGAGAGAGGAGAGAAAAGATATGACTATAGTTCGTTGGGCCATATAAGCGGATAAAGCTTGAAACGCCATTCCTGTTTAAAAAACAATAAATACAAATACAACAATTTGGCGCATTATCTACTACGCCCTCTAGAAAAGTATCGCTCAATTCACGCGTTCTAAATTAAAGAACATTTTCCGTGTATGTACTTATATAAATAGTTAATTCTCTTTTACAACGTTGTCCTGCAATATCTGAACTTTCGTTCTTTCAGCAGTTTCATTAACTACTTCGGTCTGCTTAAAAATTAACATACTTTATCATTTTTCCCATCTATTTTATCATTTTTTCGATCGTTTACATTTACAACAGCTGTTTTGAGATTTGTAAGAGCACATTGTGGTCTTTTAATGATGAAACATTTTCGAATCGTCCTAAAAAGTACTCTGATATATTGGGTCTGTTCCGATTCACGCATACTGGACATAGACCGTAGTGCAGTCACTGTACGTACTCATAGCGTTCCGTTTCCAACAGCGCATAAACCGCAGTAACGGAACGGTTTTCGATGCGTTTGATCACAGCCGACTCTGCTAGTACTAGCCGTGCTGAAGGCAAAATGGCAACACCGCGAGAGTCCGGCTTCGATATATATATATATGTGTATATATATATCTACCGTATCAGCCTCTCACCGGCCGCCCGGTTACACAGTCTCCTTCTACCGGCCTCCCGGTTACACAGTCTCCCTCTACCGGCCTTTCGGTTTCCCGTTTATCTTTTAAATGTTTATATTAATGTAGTACTGAAGTCCTCTAAATTTCAGAAACGGAGCAATAATCCAGGTGTTTTATTTATTTATATCAACCCTACAGATTTTTATTTTTGTGTGTAGCACATTTATTTAATACAATCTGTAGCATTTTTGGACACTTTGTTTTACATAAATTTTTTTACAAATTTCACGTATTCATTAAGGGAAATTAATAATAATAATAAGGGAAATTAATAGCAAGTGAAATTAATAATAATAATAATAATAATGTTTATTTGTACTACAGGCTCACAGCCTATTACAAAGGAGATTGTTTGGTTTTCACATCTACATCCTTACTTCTATCTGTGTTACATTATACTTAAGCCTAACATCTATACTTTATATATTATTTATACTCTTATTATATTTCAATTAGTGCTAGTTTACTTATTTTTTTACTGTCTATACAAAATAAAACATATTCTTTGCTTCCTCGATGTTCCTAACATTTAATACTTCAGGAAACTCTTTTTCCCTAACTTTTTGTGCATGCCTTTGTTGATATTGGGGACATACAGACAGAACATGCTTTAGAGTCTCCCTTCTTCCCATGTTGCATAGTTGACATTCCTCTGCGTCGCTTATTTTTACTCCGCCTTCCCTTTCTTCTACCATACTGAATTCATGTCTTCCTGCCAAAAATTGTAAGGGAAATTATAAGGGTACTTTAAAAGATAATAATTATAATTCTATATTTTTATTCCTCGAAGATGAGATATTACCGAAAAAATAAATGGTTGCTATACCTTGTAAGAATTGGACACCAACAAAATATTCTTCCGGTTGTAGATGGTTCCATTTAAATTTACATATCCAGTTATGGGTCCCATTCTAAAAAATTAAATTGCAATATATGTCGATTATTAATTGTGGATGATAACAGTAAAACTAGGTGATGTATATTTTAATCACTTACAAAGAGGGGTCCTTTCTGTTCCCACTGAAGAAGTCAGAACCTCATTTATTCATGTATATGCAATAATGTAAGGCATAATAGGTGATGGTAATTTGGAATCTCAACATTTGCAATCTGAAAATCATAAACATATTTTATTTAAGTTAACCCATTATAATAAAAAAAAAGGTAAAGCACCATGGTAAATACCCGTAGGGTGGTGAGAAAATTTTCCACAATTATAATACTCTCCTCTAACACGATTTTATATTTAACTGCATAATTGTTCCTTTCAATAGCTAATTATGCTAACCTCTTTTCCACGGGCACTTAACCTGTTTGGCTTCGTACCAATAATTTTGTCTACACATATTTCAGGTCTCTATTAACTTATACATACCTTTATCAATTTTTAAATCCTTCAATATGGTCCAAAGATGGTTTTAATTTGTTTCACACTTCTATTTTCTTGAAATCTCTGTAAATAATTCAAATATCTAGAGACGCGGTAGCGTCTCGACGCCAAGTACATGATCGACACCCTGTATATGTCGACTGTCGCTACCGCTATCATTTACTCGTCCCCGGGCTATTCCAACCTAACCTGAAACTTATTTCATTAATTATCTCATCACGCCTGCAATATTTTCTAAATTTAAAGGCATTTTTCTTATGTAAACCGCATATAAGCTTTTGAATAAGACCAATTTCAATAACATCGGTCCACGAATGACAGTGTTGCGAGGCCGGTTGGGAATTCTTCTGGCTTAAGGGACTTTCTGTAAGGTCCGGCGTCCGTGGAGCCCTGAAGAGCTCTGCTCGCGAACGCGTGAATTTAAATAAACGAAATATCGAAGTGTTTTGTAACAAATACTTTAGAACTGAATAAAACTTATTGAACTGAACTAAATTGAATCAATTAAATTATTCGGAACGATTAAGAACAAAACGAGAATATTTCAAGATTGAACAAGGCTGAATTTATTATGACACGTCTGGACTTTTATAACGCCGAAGATCAAATGCGAGGAGAAGAAACAGGCTTCTTCTTACGTTCGTTCCTCTTTTCTTTATCAATACATTGTTTTTCGAGCGAGAAGGAAGGAGGCGAAGATAGATTTCTAATGTGATAGAGTTCATCCTTAACTCTATCCTGTTTAAACTTCGCGCTTTAGAAGCTTGCGCTGAATGCCGCTAGAGCGAGTATCGCAACTCGCAACAACAGAGATATCATAATATCGTCTCATGGATCAGTCGGATTATTAAGACTTTTCTCTGTCTCCTGATTCTCCTTCTCCAAGAAATTTTTCGTCAACATAATACGTATATATGCGTTACACACACACCTTCAGCCAACACATGTTCGTTCTTCTTTCGTCGACTCTCGGGATTATTCGGCAGGGATCGTCGTCCGTCATTGCACATACATACTTATATATACTATTTTGAATTTTATAACCTACCAAGTGCTAAGTGTCAAATAAAGTAAGTTGCCCGAATTTGGAATGTCACGAGTTTTTACACTACATAGAAGACTGAATTAGTATCTCAATTAATAAGGTAAGTCGCCAAAATTTTTTTAATAGATTTCTTATGTAGAGTCGCAGACTTGGAAGTTGTCCGGAGATGGTTCGACTGAGAAGCATCTACTTTCACACAAGTTTCTGGAAATTTGCACCATGCATGTACAAAATAATATAAATATTGTAGTAAAAAATTGCACTGCATTTAAATTGCCAGATATTTGTATTTGTATACCAGCAATTTAGAGTTTTTATGTAAAGCTTATTATATTATAGAAATGGAGGGGACGCACAGGACTCTAATAAAAATGAAGGGGACGCACAGGCTTGGATAGTAGAATTGGAGGGGACGCACAGGCTTGAATGGATAGAAATGAAGGGAATGCACAGGCGTGGAGGTTGTCCGGAGAAGAATAGATAGATAGACAGAGCATCTTGCTTCGCACAAGTTTCTGGAAAATCAAATAAGGTAAATCGACAAAATTATAAACATACTAAACTAATTTTATTCCAAAACCAATAAATTGTGTGTTGAAAATATTGGATCTCTTCGTTCATCTTTGCTGAATTATTACCATAGCATTTAAATTTCCTGCAACAAGACTTTCTGCCATACGCTCTCACCTCCTTCGGACACATTTTGTAGTCTCTACACTTACTATAACAAAATGCCACTATATTTCTATATATAATAAGTTCTACGTTAAGTTGTAACTAAAATAACTAAAATGTGGATTTTATATATATTTACAGATAATCGAAGCAGAAGATGATGCAGTATGATCTACGGCAGAGAAAAAAATTTATGGAAACATAGCATTATTATTATTATATTAATTAAATGAGTTTATTCAGCTTCGATCCTCTGTTTCCTTCTTGTATGATTGCTTTATATCTGAAAATTCAAATTTATATAAACCAGTTCCACCAATCCCAATTATACGAAGTTTATTTGTTGTGTTATTTTTATACTTATACATTGTAAGAATATAAGAATACATAAAAGTAAATAAAAAGATATTACTCCGGGCCACCGCCGCCGCCGCCGCGGCTACCGCCACGGCCACGTTCACCGCCACGGCCACGGGGCTGGACGATCCAGACGGCAGGATAATTTTATGAATTTCCTCTTTAAATTTAGCGCTGCGGAATACCACTGGGGGAAGAGGTGAGGGCGGGGGAGGGGGACAGGAGCATAGAAAAAATTTAAAAAATAAAGTTTTATTATTTCATACATGGAAATGTGGTTATTTCATTTGCTCGCGCAGCAGGGTTCCTTTCTCTTTCAGCTATTGAAATAATTCTCTTCGTCTGCATCGTTAACTGAAAAATAACCTTTACTAATTATTTATAAAATAAATCATCACACGTACTCATATGTCAAGATCATTGAATGAATAATTGCGTATGCAAAACCGTCCAAAGGAGTGAGAGCGTATGGCAGAAAGTCCGTTACAGGAAATTTAAATGCTAATGGTAATAATTCAGTGAAAATGAATGAAGAGATCCAATATTTTCAACGCACAATTGATTGGTTTTGGAATTGGAATAAAATTAGTTTAGTATGTTTATTGGTGAATTGAAATATTGTTAATGGAAATCTAAAAAATTAATGAATTAATGAATAGCGTAGCAACTAGGTACTGTGCATTTGATTAAAGTATTACGAATGTCTTTCACAAAAGATTGAAAAGCATCAAGGGAGATGTGTTTTCAGTGATAATATAAGCTTTACATAAAAACTCTAAATTGCTGGTATACAAATATCTGGAAATTTAAGTGCAATGCAATTTGTTACTACAATATATTATTTTATACATGCATGGTAAAAATTTCAAAAATCTTATGCGAAAGAAGATGCTTCTCTGTCGAACCTCCTCCGAACAACTCCAAAGTCTGCGACTCTACATAAAAAATCTATTAAAAAAATTTGGCGACTTACCTTGTTAATTGAGACAATAATTGAGTCTCCCATTTATTGTAAAAACTAAAGACATTTCAAATTTTGATCACTTACATTATTTGACACTTGGAAGGTTAAGATTGGTAGGTTATAAAGTTCAATGGTATATTTAAAAAATAGGTATATCTAGAGACGCGGCAGCGTCTCTACGTCAAGTACATGCGAAAATTTATTTTATAAATAATTAGTAAATGTGTCCTATTTTTCTGTTAACGATGCAGACGAAGAGAATTATTTCAATAGCTGAAAGAGAAAGGAACCCTGCTGCACGAGCAAATGAAATAACCCCATTTTCATGTATGAAATAATAAAACTTTATTTTTTAGATCTTTTCTATGCTCCTGCCCCCCCCCCGCCCTCTCCTCTTCCCCCAGTGGTATTCGGCAGCGCTTAATTTATAGAGAAAATTCATAAAATTATCCTGCCGTCTGGATCGTCCAGCCCTGGTGCCTCTATCTGAAATGATAAATTAAATGAACTAAATAAAAAAGAAAATAAATAAATCACAGAAATCATTTATTTCTTTTTTTAGAAAAACACTTACACGTAAGCTACCGGCGTTGCCCCGCTGGTGGTTGATCCCCCTGGGTCGGTGCTGGTGGGAGTTGAGCCGCCCTCTGGGTCGGTGCTGGTCCTTGACCCCCCATGAATACATCCTCGTCGTCATTAGATCCTGGAAAAATAAATTTGATTAATATTATTTAATTTAATTTTTCTGTAAGTTAATCGTTAATCGTTAATAAAACTTACCAAACAAAAGGGCGTTTTCCTCTTGGAGTTCCTCCTTTGAGGCGTACTCTGTTTTCTGCAAAAATGAATAAACCATTAATTAGCCAAAAAGCTAAATGACATAGGCAAAGTGCATACCAAAGACTTTCAAAATGTTGCAGGTTACATGCACATTCGTTAGTTTTATTCGTGACATTAAATAAATTCCCACGAATAAAAGTGGCGAATTAAAAATCCACCGGGAAGTTAAGCTATGCTATACTATGCTATGCTATGCTGTGCGATGCTATGCTGTGCGATGCTATACTATGCTATGCTATGCGATGCTATGCCATGCTACGTTTTAAAAAAATTAGCTTCAATACATTCTTATGGAACCGTTTCCAGCAAAAGCTAAGTTAAAACATAGCATCGCATAATATAGCTTAGCTGCTACGAGTATATTTATTTGTATTACTTACATTTTCATTTTGCGAAGACATCTTGTGCGTCGTGGCGTCGTACGAAGAACAAAAAGAAGCTGAAGCTTGTCCAGATGCAAGGTAAACATTCGACGATCAAAGCGCACGTTTTAGAAAATATCGATCGATACTGCTAATTATCGAAATCTTTCTTCATTACGTTTCGCGTTAAGCGAGGGTATAGAAGATTTGAATCTCGCCCGACGGCGCGCACGGGCACTTGGGTCTAGGGTCGCGCGAAACACAAAACGAAGCGGGCGACCGGAGCTCATTTTTTCGTATGCTCCATGGTTCAAATCCATATATAGAAACATGTTGTTGGGACATCTTCCTATTACACCCTGGTCCATGGTGTGACCGCACGGCCAATTGGCAAGCGTGTTGGGATATAAGCTAATATATTCACTCATATTTTGATTGTGATCAACCCTGATATTATTAGAAATATAAAAAATATTCATCAGCTAAGTTTTAGGTAAGACTGGGCCGAAGCAAGACAAAGCGACACACAGTGACCAGTCCGCGTAAATTGTGCACGGCGTAGAGAGCATTCTTTTTCTGAAATAAAACAACAATGTGCGTGAGTTGTCACGGAACAGCATCATCGACGAGGCAAATTAAGACGTTCACCAGAATAAAGCAAGAACATGGCCTTGAAGGTGGTCCAGATAAATCTCCACCACTCCGCGGCAGCTACAAAAACATTGGTGCGCCTGATGGCCACACGGAAAATAGACGTCGCCCTGGTCCAGGAGCCTTGGGTCACGTGCGGTGCTCCGAGAGGGTTGTCAAAGGTGGGCGTGACATATGCGACAAGATCCGATGGAAGAATAAGAGCGTGTATAGTAACGAGAAAGGGCATAACAGCGACATTTCTACCTCAATTAAGCAACACGGACGTGGCGACGATTAGCATAAGGAGGAGAGGGATAGATAACGCAGGAGGCAGGGGGATATTGCTAACATCAGCATACTGCCCGGGAGACGCGAATGAGGACCCGCCTGGAGAAATGTGCAAAAACATTGTGGAGTGGTGCGATAATAGACAAATAGGAGGTTTAATAGGTATGGACGCCAACGCTAGACACGAGATGTGGGGAAGCACAGATACAAATAGTAGAGGAGAGAAATTGGTAGACTACATAACGGAGAGTGGACTAACATGTTTGAATACAGGGAACGGATACACCTTTGTCACGATAGACAGAGAGGAAGTCTTGGACATCACGCTGGCCACGGCTGGACTGGTGGGCATGATAAGAGGTTGGACGGTGTTGAAAGATGATAGTGCTTCGGACCATAGGTACATATGGTTCCAAATAGGGGAAGAAGGACAAGAAGAAAGAACGTGGAAAAGGAACCCTAGGGCTACGGACTGGAAGCTATATGCTGAAAAGCTGGCAGTGAGTGTGGAGAATCTTTCTGTTCGCGAATGTAACAATCAACAGGATCTGAACGAAGCTAACACCAGATTGATAGACTACATGACGAGGGCATGGGAGGAGACCACAGAAGAAAAAGAGGTGACGAATAAGATTCTTACGCCATGGTGGAACGAAGAGTTGGCAGATCTTAAAAAACTAGCGCGTAAAGCGCTAAACATCGCTAGGAGGGCAAGAAATCAGACAAGAAGAAAAGAGAGACTACGCATCCTAAGTAACAGGGCTAACAAGAGATATAAGGATGCTGTAATGAAGGCTAAGAAGAATAACTGGAGAGACTACTGTGCCAATATGAGAATACCGGAAGTAGCTAGGTTGACCAGAATAATGGAAAAGAATCCCCAGGAGATGCTGGGGGCCCTCAAGAAGGAGGATGGTAGCTACACCGAAACGGACGAAGAGATACTCGGTATACTGTTGGAGGAACACTTCCCGGGCATACAGAGACACACGGGAGAGGAAAGGGTTGATGAAGAACACACCACTGGAGAGATAATAAGGAGAACATCGTACATGGAAACCTCGGTACTAGGATCGAACGAAAATCACAATAGTGCTATGGGTGAGGAGGCGAGCAAGGTAATAAACAGCGAGAGGTTCAAATGGGCGATAGGAACGTTCGAACCATACAAAGCCCCAGGGGTGGATGGAATCTATCCCAAAACACTGAAAGTGGCAACGCCATTTATCACCGAGGCAGGGGTTGCGATGATGAGGGCTAGCCTGGAAATGGGACTAATACCGGAGGCATGGGCAGTAACGAAGGTAGTTTTTCTGCCCAAACCAGGAAAGAAAGATTACACGACACCGAAATCGTTCAGACCAATTAGTTTGATGTCGAACGTCATGAAAACGATGGAACGCATGGTGGACAGATATATAAAAGACGAATTTCTCACGACGAGGCCGCTACATCGATACCAACACGCTTTCAGGGCTGGTCACTCGGTGGAGGTGGCGATACACCATTTTGTGAGGAAGGTGGAGATAGCAAAGAAGGATAAGAAGGTAACATTAGCCTGCTTCATCGATATAGAAGGGGCATTCAATAGAACACCGACAGAAGTGATCATCGATGCTCTGAGAAGATTTAGGGTCAGCGAACTCATAACCAAATGGATACGCAGAATATTAATTAACAGATCTGTACGGACCGTTAGAGGAGAAGCAACAGCCGAAGGGAAAGCAAACAGAGGTTGTCCACAGGGGAGCATTTTATCACCACTTTTATGGAGATTGGCAGTAGACGATCTGCTATACGAACTGGAAGACAGCGGGGTCACTGTATCGGCTTATGCGGATGACGTAGTCTTCATGACCTCGAACAAGGATATGGGATTGGCGGAGAGGATAATACAGAGAGCTTTGAACACACTGAAGAACTGGTGCGAGAGAACGGGGTTGTCGGTGAATCCGGCTAAGATGGAAGTCATCAGAATAGCGAACAAGAACAGGAGACCCACGTATAGGGGACTCAACTATCAGGGCCAAACGCTGGAATTATCAAGAAAAGTCAGATATCTGGGGGTGATAGTGAACGACACGTTAACATGGAGGGAGCACGTTTTCCAGCAGGTCAGAAGGGCAAAGAGCAATATGAATATGGTATGCAGAATGGTAGGACCAACCTGGGGACTAACACCAGTCGTAGTGAAATGGATATACGAAGCTATAGTGATTCCACGCATAACTTTTGGGGCCGCAATTTGGTGGAGGACAGCGAACATGACATCAGTGCGCACGAAACTAGACAGCATACAGGGTATCGCGCTAAAGAGAATTTACGGCGCAATGAAGACGGCTCCGACCAGAGCACTAGAAATGATAGCGAACATCCCACCGCTGCATATAAGGATCAAGGAACTAGCAATGAGAACCATGCTCAGGCTACAGAGCTAGGAACACTGGCAAGGAGGAAACCCCACGAGCCATAGTTGGATAATCGAGGAAGAAGGGGGAGCGGAATTGAATCGCGTGAAGGAACTACCGAGAGACTTGATCGTTAAGAGATACATGTTTGACAAACAATTCGGGACGGAGATATCGACCAGAGCGGAGTGGAACGAGACGGAGATCAACCAGAGGTATAACATGATCTGGTATACGGATGGATCTAAAAGATAGGATGGACTAGCAGGAGCAGGATGGTGCGAAGGGAATGGATCAGGAAGACAAGGTTCTAGAAGCCTAGGTGAATATGCCACGGTATTCCAAGCGGAGATCGTGGCTATACGAGAGTGCACTCGTTGCATCAAGGAGGAACTGGACGCAACGGAGGAAAACGACAGGAACTGGAGGATTGCACAAGGTGGCAGGACACTGGTAGCAACAACGAGCAGAGGAACGGGCGCTGTGAGCACGCAAGGGGGAGCCAGAGAAAACAGACGCAGGAGAATAGCGATATGCACGGACAGCCAAGCGGCTATAAAGGCACTGGGAGGACACATATTTACCTCCGAAACGGCATTGGAATGCAGACAGGCACTAGACGAGATAGGCAGAAGAGTGGAATCGGTTTGCATCTGTTGGGTGCCGGGACACGAGGGCATCGAAGGAAACGAAAGAGCGGATCAATTGGCAAAGGAAGGAGCGAGCAGACTCCCGGAGGAAGGGGAGGACATACCACCGATAGCCACGGTTGCATTTAAGGCAATCTTGAGGAAGTGGAGTGACGACGCGAGGTTGCAAACATGGGAACAGACAACTGACTGTGAGGCATCGAAGGAGCTATTAGGCATGGAAGTGGACGCGGACAGAGCAAGGACCTTGATGGGGATGACCAGAGTGGATGCGAGAAACGTGGTAGGTATATTATGCGGACATGCACCGTTAAACGCTCACTTATTCAAATTAGGGAAAGCATGGACAGAGATGTGCTCATTATGTGAGATAGCAAGGGAGGACACTAAACACGTATTGTGTGAGTGTCCTAGGACCATGAGGAAGAGAAAGAGATGGCTAGATAATGAGATTATCGAACCGAATGACATAAAAAGAATTTGCGTCAAGAGAATCGCGAGATTCCTGGAGGAGGTGAACCCCTGGACGATTGACTAGGGATTCAGCTCCTACAGAAGGGGAGGACCAGTAGAGAACGGTTGCGTCAGCTAGGGCCGTGGTTATGTGGAATTGGCTGACGTAGACGCACCCAACGCTCAAACATTTTTCTTCTCAAAATACCGCACGGGAGTGACGCCCCACAGCGTGGTCCACCAGGAGGGGGCGGTGATAGGGGCCCCTCCCCCCCCCTATCAATAAGATATCGATAGGGGATGAGATATCGAGGGTCGATAATATATCGACGATCGATGAGCGATGATATTTTCGGCTTTTGGGGAAGGATATAGGCACCAAGAGGGATGGGTCTGCTTTCGGATGCAGAGGGAGAAAGGGTTGGCTCTGGGTATAAAAAAAAAAGAAAAAAAAAGGAGATAGCATTAGCCGGGACCATGGACAATGAACGGGGACCAGAAAAGGAAGGAGCGCATAGGGACGCGGGTCTGGGTGAGCTGTGGAGCATAACACGGACCGTGGCGTCCACGGCCATCTGGACCTTGATCTGGAGAGCCAGAGGACAAAAAGAGAGCGGCTGGACGGAGCTCAGAGGCGGAGGGTCTCTCGACCTTCAGCGGGGGACACCCTCATCCTGGGGGCATCCCGGCTCAGCGCGGGGGTAACACCGACCTTGACGGGACACCCCTCCCGTTTCCGTCCAATGAACCGTCTCCGCAGGCAGTGAACACTCAGAGTAAATACCTGGGTTAGGGTTACACAACGAAATTTAGATCGAGGTTGTGCAGGGGACTGGGACTCCTCTCCAAGGAACCAAAGACGGATGCAACATTAGCCAGGACCATGGGCGACGGACAGGAATCAATAGGGGAAGGAGCACACGGAGACGCGGGTCTGGGTGAGCTGTGAAGCATAACACGGACCGTGGCGTCCACGGCCATCTGGACCCTGATCTGGAGAGCCAGAGGACAAAAAGAGAGCGGCTGGACGGAGGGTCTCTCGACCTTCAGCGGGGGACACACTCGTCCTGGGGGCATCCCGGCTCAGCGCGGGGGTAACACCGACCTTGACGGGACACCCCTCCCGCTTCCGTCCAATGAACCGTCCCCGCAGGCAGAGAGCTACTGGAGGGAAGATTGCAGGAAGCAGGTTACCACCGGCCAAGAGGGGCAGGCTAATAGCGGCCCAGTGGAGCGAGTAAGGCCTTCGGGCAAATGGAGCGAGTCAACCCGTAGGGGTAAGCAAATAACGACTGCCATCGTCGCGGTTTCGCGGCGATGGTAGGTCGCAGGAAAGACGAAAGGGAAACGGCGCTCCAAGCGTCAGAGCGACACCGGCGCACCGGTCAAACGCAGACCGCTGCGAATCAGTTGAAGGTGACCGGGATCACCTCGTGCGAATCGCACCTCGCTTTCGGACCTCACCTGTACGCGTATACGAAAAACCCAAGAGGGGGGTTGGGAGGGGGGGTGTTAGATTAGGGGTTTAGAAAAGTTAGCCTAGCTCGGGGTGTAGAGTGTGATAGGTCCGGGGGGGGGGGGGGGGCGGGGGTAACCAACGGGCCAGAGTTGCTCGCGAGAGTGTGGGACGTTACTGTGGGGGGACTGTAGGCACGATAGGGAGTAAACTCACGGGGTTAGGGGTACGGGGATTAGGCGGGTGGGAACGTAGCCAGATTTGCGCAGGGGAAAACAATCCAGTCCTCGACAAGCCGAAGGCATCGCACGCGCGTGCTCGCGCAGTCCGGGTGCTTAAAAGAGGCTGAGGGTGGATACCGGCCTCCCGGTCCAGGTGAATATACAATAAAATCGAGAATAGGGGGTGGATAGGAGGTCTGATAGTACGGCGTCGAGGTGCGATTTGATAAACCGCGGCAAAAATTAGAGGCGGGCTGGTACCGCTGGTCAGAGGGGGCGGTTTGCGCAACACATAAAACTCCTGCACACCGAGGTGTGTATAGGTAGGGATCGCCTGCCCCCGACAAAGACCACCACCGCGAGTACGGTGCGTCCGCAAGTTGGCCCGGGCCTATTAAAAGCGGATGTCACCCGAGAAACGGTGTAGAACCACTACGGGTTATAGCGTACCTCGAGGAGGCGGCCCCCATAGCCATTTCCTCCACCACTCCGAAGGGGTGTTGGGAGGCCGGGCTTCCCAGGCTGTGCGGGGAAGTCAGGTGTGCGGTCCTAAGAACCGGATGGCACAGTCGCACCTCCTATAGCAGGGAGGCCCTGGGATCCTCTGTTGCTTATCGCAGAGGAGAAAAGGAGCGGTTTTACCGGGCGGCGTGGTCCGCCCTGGGGGACCTCCCGTCCTCCTCGTGTTTGAACGCTCAACGGCTGAATGGTCAGAGCGACGCCTGGGACCCGCGGCACGTGCCGTTATGCTCCCCCCGTATTAATGTCGCTACTAATTGACTAGGTAAGACTGGATTACTCCAATTGAAATTTTCTAATAATTAATTAAGCTAATATATTTATAAATTATTATTTTCAGATCGTGGATATTTAATGATTTAAAATATTATAATAAAATAATAATCATTTAATTGTTACGAGCCGGGGCTGCGGCAACGCGAGAGGCCGGCGAGAAGGGTATTTCCCAAGGAATACGGTTTATGAATTTGTTAGTTAGGTGCGCGGACGAACCTGATGCGAAATCAGGGAGCCGCTAGGATTATTGACGGCGAGGACGAACCTGATGCGAAATCAGAGAGCCGCAGGAGGGTGAAACGTCGTGAACGAACCCGATGCGAAATCGGGGAGTCACTAGGATGAAGTTCACAGACGAACCTGGTGCGAAACCAGGGAGCTGCTAGGAGGTTGGATTATTCACAGACGAACCTGGTGCGAAACCAGGGAGCTGTTCGGAAGTTGGTAGATTTACAGACGAACCTGATGCGAAATCAGGGAGCTGTAGGATACGGACGAACCTGATGCGAAATCAGGGAGCCGTAGGAGGGGTGAGGTTTCGTGGACGAACCCGATGCGAAATCGGGGAGCCACTGGGTTGGAGAAGATGACTTGTTTTGGTAAAGGGTTTGCGAACGAACCTGATACGAAATCAGGGGGTCGCGGGAAATGTTAGTAATGCCTCGTAACTCTTAATTAAAGTTGATACAACTCGAGCGGTAAAGTTGTATCGGTGGGTGAGTGCTACTAATATTATAAGGATCGCTGGGTAAAAGATGGATTGAACGAATCTACTCGATTTACACGTGAACACCATTCATATATTCAATAATATGTTATTGTACAAATGTAAGTGTCGCGATTACTTAATTAAATAATGTGTATAAATTACCAATAGTTGCACGGTGTTGACGCACTGGCGATGCGGGGCGTACGAGTGGCTGTTTCAAAGTGCCAAATAGAATATAAACCGGACTCGCGGATTCTATGAGGTTAACTATGATT
The DNA here is from genome assembly GCA_944738655.2 of Andrena hattorfiana. NCBI lineage: Eukaryota > Metazoa > Arthropoda > Insecta > Hymenoptera > Andrenidae > Andrena > Andrena hattorfiana. The sequence continues at coordinate 29,664,095 of OX122892.1, read as the reverse complement.
CTGACGGAGACTTTAGCCCGACCTTACTGAATTTAACCAACTCTGTACGAGCGTGACACGACGTGACTCTACGCCTGACTCTATAGCTTTTAACCAACGAGGGTTGAAACCAAAGGGTTTATATAGTCCCAAAAATGAGTGGGGATTCGTTAGGAATCTCCATATAAGGAAATCCTTCGGGGTCGTCGTCGTGTCACTCCCGTTCCCATGGTCGTGATCCAGATGGTCGAGATCATGACCCCCATTAGTGGCGTTTGATAAACGAAAGGATTTTAGGGCGTTTTCCCTTCACAGACGCGAGCTCGAAAAATGGTTGAGAGCGACGTATGGGAAAATTCCACATACGTAACATAATCGAGATTGAGTCCACAGATAAGTTTTAGGTAAGACTGGAATACACCATTTGAAATTGTCTAATAAATAATCAAGTTAATATATGCATAAATTATAATTTTCAGATCGTGGACATTTAATTTTTTAAAACCAGCGTGGGATCACCCATTCTATTCTATTATTCTATTACTTTGTCATACTTTCTAACCTCTCTTTGTTTCACTTTCACTTTTCCTTTTTTTTATTCCTCTTTCTTTTAATAATTAATATTCTAATAGTCTTGGCTGCTTATGCGCCAAAACTCTCGGCTGCTTATGCGCCGAAACTCTCGGCTGCTTATGCGCCAAAACTATCGGCTGCTTATGCGCCGCAATTCTCAGCTGCTTAGGCGCTGAATTAATGTGAGGCATTCCTAAATTCCATAATAATACACTAGTAATCACAAAGTGTAATTTCAGCTGCTGAAGCGTGATATTCAATAAAAATTATATTATTGGTTATAAATCGTTGTTGAATTGTTGAATTACGTAACATACTTATTGGACATTTCTATCTTATATTATTATAAATATAAACATAAAATTATAATTCATCATGTCTATAGTTAATAGACTCTTGCCACTCAATTTAAAAATTATGAAAATTATCAATAGAGGCGAATGGTTAACAGATGATCATATTGAATATTTTCACAAATTATTAGAAGCTAACTCTAATTATAAACCACGCGAGACGTGGAGAGTTCAATTGCCTGGTACAATACAACCAGTTCCTGAAAATCAGGATCACATACAGATTTTGCACCAAAGCGAAGATTTTAAAACCAATGCAGGGGAACACTGGATTTGTAGCTTCTATAAACATGATGACAGAAGAGTTTATATTTATGATTCTTTTAATTCCAAGAAGTTGCATAGTCATCATAAAATTTTTCTGGAGAAGTTATACCCTTTTTTGAACAAACTTGACGGTGCAATTGACGAAGAATTTATTGAATTTCCACATGTACAAGCTCAACCTAACTGTCGAGATTGCGGAGTTTTTGCGATTGCATTTGCTGTCTCGTTATTATTCAAAATATTACCAGACAAAGTAACATACAATCATGCGTTGATGCGTCAACATTTGATCCAAATGTTTCAATCTAATCATATAGAACATTTTCCATGCATTCAGGATCAACAATTAACACGTTGTATATATGAATCTGAATCTGCAATTGGTAATACAATTAATAATAAAGATCCCTCTTGTGGAAATTATCCTCCATTTAAAATTGGTCAAAGTAATATTACTAATGAAAAAAAAGAAATATCTCCAGTTCAAAATGTAACACTAAGTAACAAAGAAGTCACTACACATACCAAAAATATAATTCAGACAGATCAACCATTCGTTTCGAAGTAAAAAAAAAAGCAATGTATACGTACCATGTAAAAGGAACGAATACGTGTCTAATTATTATAAAAGGCAGAAAGAGGAAATTAATTTAAAAAGAAGAGCTGTTTATAAAGCAAAGAAAGGGGATCGTAACATGAAAAAAGGCAAAGATTGTAAAAAAGGGGAGGAAAGCATAAAATTTTATAATTATGAATATTATAACGCACACAAAGAAGGAATAATAAAAAAGAAAAAAGGGCATTATGACGCAAATAAAGAAGTGACATGCGAAAAGCGAAAAAATTATTATGAGCTGAATAAAGAACGTATAATAAAAAAGAAAAAAGTGAATTATGACGCAAATAAAGAAGTGAAATGCGGAAAGCGAAAAAATTATTATCAGCTAAATAAAGAAGGTATAATCAAAAAGGCAAAAGTGCATTATGACGCAAATAAAGAAGTGAATTGCGGAAAGAAAAAAAATATTATCACCTAAATAAAGAAGTTATCTCCAAAAAGCGGAAGGTACGTTATGATGAAATACGTAAAAACGATGATTATAATAAAGTAGCAAAACGTCGTGCTGCTCTGCAAATAATAAAAAAGTATCGTTATATTGATGTAACAAATAACAATATAGCAACCAAAAATAACAAAGAAACTTATATTAGAAATCTTTCAAAAATTATTAGCATGCCGTCTGGAGAAGCAAGTAGGTTGGAAGCTGAGCGTATAATAAAATGGTGTTTTCATATTAGGCAAAAGTACATTTTGGAAATGAGGAAACTGTTGAAAGATTGTAAACAAAAAATGGAAGTTTCCTTAACGCGCGCAGCAGAATGTTTAGAAGTTGAGGACAGGATTAATGCTTTGTGTGGAGAATCCAGACATACGTCTTCTTCAGAATCATATTATGCGGAAAGTTCGTACCATCCTTTCGGCGGTTCTGAATCAATCATACTGAATTCGGCAGGGAAAGCTATAAACGTTCTACCTGTATTGCAATCAAAGAAAACGACAAAAGCATGGCATTGTAGTTATCTTTGTAAAACAAAAGATGTTGAAATTCTGAATAATTTACAGGATTTCTTCAAACGATTGTTAGAATGCTCATTAAAAAAGGTACAGAAGTTGAACAACCATATCAGTAGCTGTTCTAATAAAGTGCATGCTGAAAAAGTTGGTCATTCTCATGGTTGTTACATAAACCCTAAACTATGTAAGTCCAATTTTTTAGCCATTGAGATTTTGGCACCTCATTTTCCGGATTTACGACATTTGAAGAGAATGATATACAAAATAGCGAGCATTTATAAAGACCAATTACATAATTTAGACAAAGCCTTAAACGATAATGACCTTGAAAAACTTGAACGAATAACACTGCAAGCGCGGGAAGAAGCGGAAGCGTTACAAAAAAATAATACTGACATAAGCTTGAACGAAGAAGAGATTATATCTCGATATTATTTAGCATTTAGAGGTTTCACAAAACGGTCTATGGACACACCACGCATTCCGTGTGTTTCCTGTGAGAAACTCTGTTTTAAAAGAGAGGTTCTTAAGTTTGATATGTCTAAAAGAACATATAAGGGAAATGTAATGCAAACATTGTTAAATCATATTGGATACAAAGTGGGTGACATGCATTTTATTTGCCGATATTGTCACGATAAAATTCGCAACGATTCCATACCACCAAAATGTATTTTAAATAAGCTTGATGTACGTTCAGTTCCAGAAATAGCAGTGTTGAACGATTACGAACGAATTCTCATTCAAAGAGCTAAACCGTTTCAAACGATTGTGAGAATGGATACAGTAATGCGTAAAAATATGCCACATAAACATATGTTTCCAAAAGTAAAGGGGAGAACATTTCACATTCCTTTGCCATTAGAAGAGAATTTAAAAAAAATTTGTCCTGCGACTGAACCTTTAAATCAAAATCATGAATTATACATATTGGTGCGGGGCGTTCCAACAAAATCTAAAATAGTTTGGGAAAAGTTAGTTGACTTGAAGAAAGTATGGAATGCCTTAATATGGTTGAAAGCCAATAATCCTCTATACTCAGAAATTGTTTTACCACAATCGCACGATTTATTGCTGAGTGCCAAATTACCAGATACAGAATTTCAAGAAAAAGTTGTTGCCAATGATAATAATAACGATAATAACGAATCTATCGAGGACGTTGAAGGGGAAACTCTTAATATCGATGAAAACAACAAACGTGCATTATTGACGCAAATGTCAGAATCTGAATCACATTGTGATCAGTTTACGATTTATCCAATGTATGACAAAAGGGTTAATGAATCTGCTACCACACTCTATCAAATGCTTAAAGTTCAGGACATTCCGTTGGGTCATCGTGCTGAACAATTAGATCTGAAATGTTTCCCAGATTTATATCCTTATGGGATGAACGGACAGCATGAAGAAAGATTGGTTCGTTTGACTGATCATGAATTCATTAAGTCCAAACTGATGTCCAAGCATTCGCAATTTCGATTGAACATGCAATATATTTTTCATTTATTACACGATTAGACTTTCATAATATGATCAGTTTTTTCAGTCGAAAATAAGTTTTCTCTTATGGATGAACAATATAATATACATTGGATTGTGGCATTCGCATAACAAGACACGCCATCAGAATTCGGAAGACCTCTTACGTAGTATTGAATGGTATCCACGATGTGATCATTAGTATTCTGACATTCAAGTACATTATAATTAGGTACTGCCCAAACAGCATCACGAACGTTGAGAACGCGGTTTTTAGTAATTGAAATAGTCATAAGATCAGGTTTATATTCTTTTCGCAATCTATTGTACTCTATTATAGCCGATTCTTGTGCCTTTACGGAAGATGGATCATAATTGATAAGATGCAAACCTTGTAATGTGGTCACCCGAGAAAGAGCAACGTAAATTTCTCCGCAAGTAAATATTGAATTACCTGCTTCTATGACAGCATTCTGCAAGCTTAGTCCTTGACTTTTGTGAATAGTTATACCATAGCTGAGGCAAATCGGAAATTGTTTTCTAATGATGAACGCTCTGTCCATTACTTCAAATTTAACACTTACCCATTCTATTATATGTTCTTGCCCCGTGGGTAATATAATTTTCAATTTTTCAACGTCATTATCAGTACCTCGTGTAACTGAAACAAGTTTAGCAATGGTACCGTTGACGAGACCTAGTGTAACATCAATATTTCTTCTAATCATGATTTGCACTCCTACTTTAACAATTACGACTCTTGCAAGTCCCGCCGTTCGTGAGCTATCATCGTCATTATTGTTTAGTACCTTTGACACCTTTTTTCTCAAATATGGTGCACAATTCGTTGTATCATGAGCGATCAAATGGATTTCTTCGGATGTAAATCGACTCAGCATTGCAGCGTTCAAAACATCACACTGAACACATGTGGGAAGTAAGCACACCGTATTAGATCCCACATTAAGCATGTAATCACTTAATTCCTTTAATCGGTCATTACAATTTGTCTCTTTGAATTTTAATTTCCTCGATTCTAAAAGCTTTGTATCCGGTGCGGTTACTACTCCGGTGCGAATTTTCGACAAGATCTCTTTGTAAATATTATCACCCTGCTGTCGCATGTTTATTGTCAATTCGTCATAGCTAAACAAGGCAGACCATAAATTATAAGAACCTAATCCTCCCACATTTTTCTCCATACTCTTATTGGATAATTGTATAAAAGCAGGTTCTTCGTGAACAGGAGGAAGTTGTAGTAAGTCACCAAATAGCAGAATTGGCTTTTTTCCGAACCAAGCGTCATCGGAATCTGTAGTATCAAATATTTCTGTAAGACGCAAATGTATGTACAGGAAAGTTACGTTAGAAACCATCGAAATTTCATCGATGATTACTAAAGCCACATTTTTGAGTAAAATAAACCATTACCTACCCACTTTTTTCATGTTTTATTTAATCAGCATTTAAATGTTCCGTATCAAAGCTTGACAATTATGGCAACCCTAAAAATAAATCACCACCTACCCACTTTTCTCATATTTTACTTGAATATATATTGAGACAAAGTATCAACGCATCGGCTGTTTCACGTCTGTCAGCACTCAACCGATGCACCAAACTATTCATTACTTAGGAAATACATACATACATACATACAGATGTACATACTTAAGAATGTTAGAGACGGTGCAATTTGAATTGTTAATATCCTGTTAAGTTTTAGCCATTTGCTTGCAAAAACTGTTATTGGCATATTTGGCTTGACAAGTGTTACGAACTGGTAAAGATTCGTTAAGAGCAAACGCCTGATTTAGCGAGCTCTGCTTGCAAGACATTTCAAGTCGCATTAATTTTTGCCTTCAGGTGTATCGCGTTTCTGGGAACGGCGTCTGTTTAAAAAAAGACGAACTTTTCGATGGTCTTGACCTCAACAATCGATGAGAAAAAGGCTGCACATCTACTGAACGTTCGCTATCGTATTATTTTCTGGATTTTAAAAAAATATGTTATTATTTTTCCTCTTTCTGTACCAATTTTTTGCCGTACCTTCCTCATACCAAACCGCGTCGTAATTGGTTTCATTTTAGTAGACAAATCTGACATACAATACAGATGTTTGCATAATGATAAAAATATTGAAAAATTATTTTTCCATTAGAGGATACTGCATATTAATGGCCCTGTATTCCTTCCAAGCGCCGACCAACATGTTGTTATAAAGAGTCGGTAGCTTCTGAACAATTTTAGAAATCTATGTGAACCTGATATCTATGTTTCCATATTTAAAAAAGTGATAGGAACTAGAGGAAATGCTGTATTGCGTTGTCTCAAGCGTAAATGTTGTAAAACGTTTATAAGACCGACTCGAAAAATCCGATCTTACCATATTTTATGGAAGAAAGAAAGTCAGAAAAGCATGTATTTAGCCGCGTAATATAACATTTTTAATAGTTTTCTTAGCAGGTTAGTCAATTGAATGTCAGGGTGGCTTAAAGTAATTATTTAAACATTTAAAGACAGTTCTTCGAAATATAAAAGAAATAATTACGGCTACAGTCACTAGTAATAATCCCACTAAATATAAAGAATTTAATGAAATTTAATGAACTTTTTTCCCGCTTGGGACCGCAAGTCAAATTTTCCGCGTACCCAAGCTCAGAAATATTGTTCCAACTACCACTAATGTAGGGTGGGGAAAGTTCCCCTTTCATCCGGCCGCCCAGGCTAGGGAAAATGCGCAGGCTGGATGCGCGTGATTATTATGTAGTCCCCTCCTCGACGTGACAGAAAATATAACCTATATGCTATATAACAATAAATGTTTATTGGCTATTTCGTTCCTTTACGCTACATTTGTGAACTTTTTATAACTTAACATCCTTCCAAAATATCGTTGTTACGCCGCAACGATATATTTATGAAATTGGGTATAGCATATAGGTTATAATTTCTGTCACTTTGAGGTAGAGGTGTGATTATCGAAATGTTATCGATATTTCGATATATCGATAAAATGGTTAAGATATCGTTGACGCGAATAGACCCAGATAGCACACGACTTATAGACGACGTGTGCTATCTGGGAAAGCAGCTCAGGTATTGGGAGTAGAACATTAGTATGCGACACTAGCGGTCGGTATGCGAACTAGTAGTAATGGCCGACGCAAGTATACCATTTATTGCGGTCTACCAATTTTCACAGTATCGACGAACTGTATGTAGAAATAAATGTAGTGTAGCAAATTGTAACACTATAATGAACAATTATTTCAATTTAAGTTTTCATAAAAGGGCCAAAAAGTGGAGCAACCAAAATTGTTCACATTACATACTTTTACATATTCCAAAATTGTGTCTAAATGTATTGTCAACACTTTTACTGTAAGAAATAACTTTGAAATAAACTTTTATACTACTGGATCCATATAAACATATAGTAAAAGGTATACTTGCGTCGTCCATATTTGTTATGTTACACTAGCGCCACCGTTCCCGCGGTGGTAGATTCCTTTGCCAATACACGAAAAAAGGTCAGCACCGTAGAAAGCGTTGCTAGGCCCATACACGGCGCTATCCAGCACCGAAGAACACCGTTGTGAATGGGCGAAAACATCGGTGCTGAGCCGCTGAGTATCGAAAGCGATATCTTTAAAAGTATGAATATGTATCGTTGCTTTACAATGTCTTTAAAATTGTTATTTGCATCGTTGCTGCAACAAAGTGTGTTATATTCTACCTCAGCCTCTTCTAGAAGAGGCGAATAGATCTATTCGTCTTAACGATATCTTAACGATATTGTCGATATATTGTTAAATATCAATAAGATATCGATAATCTATCAATAATCGATAGTCACACCTCTAATCAAGCATAGAAATCTGTAAACATGAAAATTGATGCTAAAATCAAGTAGAGTCTAATAAAATGCATGAATTTGGCAAACATAAACAAATTAAGCTTAAACTTATTATTTCGATGAAATGTACTAAAAAAATGACGTTATGAATAGGAAATTTTGATTTCTTAACCACGAATAATTACACTCATCGACTTCATAAATACATCGTTGAGGCGTAATAATAATATTTTGGAAGGATGTTAAGTCATAAAAAGTTCACAAATGTAGCCCAAAAGAACGAAATATCCAATAAACATTTATTATCCTGTAGCGTATAGGTTAAGTATATTTTCTGTCACTTCGAGGACAGAAAATCCACTCTTCGAAGTGACCGAAAATATAACCTAACTAAGAGACTGTACAAATGTTTATTACGTGGTTGTATTTATATAATATTTCTAATCGAAATTTATGGAAATAAGTGCAAATTATGCTTCTATCAAAATGTATTAGTAAACGGAATTATGCAACATGTTTCTTGGAATTAGTCTTAACGTTCATGCCGTTTTAGATTTTAAACGTTTCCGATAAGATTTAATTTCAATTCCTACCACTCGTAGCATTGTAATCTTATTTTTAGACTGAATCGATAACGTTGGGTGTGACACGAGAATGGTAAGGGGGCTCCTCGCGAGCCCCCCGAGCGTGTGACACAAAATTACATTCCGTGATAGGTCTATTCTATACCTGGTCTGTGGCAAAACTGAAGCGTTAGCTCAGCTAACTTAGCTGGATATATGTGCCACAGTAAAAGCGTGATGCAGTCAATGTATGCGTTTTCGGACGATTGTAGGTTAGGTTATATCCATTTTAGGCATATATTAACCAGGAACTGCTGGGAATTGTATACATTTACTAAATTAATGCTTTTACCGTGACACATACATCACTTGAAATCGTTGTCGAATTTATGTTATAATTATATGATCACATTATTTAAAATAAGAAAAGAGAAATTGGAACTTTTTTACTAACACTGGAAATATTGATTTACTGATATCATATTTTCAGAATGTGGAAGTTCTGGCAATTATTTGAAATTATTGCTCTTATTATTATTCTTCCGACTATTGTATGTAACATGTAACAAGGAAAAGTCTCCAAATCGGTCAACAGTTGACTCCCTGATTTTTTTTTGTAATTCTTTACGGTCCTATGCAGAGATGGGCATTATTTAAATAAAAGAATATACTTCCGAATGGCCCCAGTGGCCGATCGACACGAGGTTTCGGGGAGGGTGTGTGTACCCTAAATCTAAAATTCTGTTTAGCTTCGGATATTTAGTTTCCTTTGATTATTCGAAGGCCTTTCATCTTGAGCTTCGAATACTATTTCATCTGTCATTGTATTTTTATCCTAAGATCGTATGCAGATATATTGGCCGGTCGATTCGTTTTCGTGAACAGCGATCGGGGAGAAATCAGTCACCACCATCTGACGATCGTGGATTTGTCAGTTGGAGTTCTGTGGGCACCGAAGGGTATATCTGAATACGATCTTAGAAGCTCGAATAACCGACGAGAACCTTTGTGGTCCGAGCCGCGCGAAATCACCGTTGCTTGGTGATGTGTCATCGATTACTGTAAAGTCTCGCGAAGTCTAGCGAATCACCTCGTATAAATGCTAATAAACGATAGTGTGAAGTACGCAAATGGTTAGGCTCGGATTATCGGGAAAGACCTACCCACCCCACTGTTTTGCTTTCTCGTTGCGAGCGAGGACCTTCGGGCCCGAGTAGACCACCCGTTGACAGCCGAGAGTAATAACACCGACGGACCAGATAAAATGTTTATGTTTTTTGATAACTGTTGATGAAAGTATTACCAATGGAGTTTTTAGGGTTTCTCGATGAAAATGATGCCAAACATGGAGCAATTCGGTCCAGTTTTAGTGAACGTAGTGTGTGTCCTAATCATGTATTCATAAGAAAAAATAGACTGAATTGCTTCGCGTCTCGACTCATTTTCGTGGACATAAACTCACCAATCCATCGGTGGTAACACTCTTATCAAAGGTGTAATGAGAAATATGAACATTTTCAGATTCAATACTCGATGACTCAAGTCGCCGTCGACCGAGGGTCTCTCGCTGGTGCGCCGCTATTTCACTCGCACTCGGTTTACGTCATTCAGTCTCCTTGTCAAGCGGTTCGGGCGAGGGCCCTGATAAATGTAAATTTATTTGGGAAACCAAAGTCGCGGCATTCGTGACCCCTACTCGCGAACATATATATGTTCTATGTACGAGAAAAAGCAATGATGACTTGAATCAAGACTTGAAGCAACATTTCTAATAGGGAAATGCATGAAAATTTGGGATCAGGAATTCCCAACCAAGTAATGCATATGAAAGAACTGGCGAAATTCAACAATAGTTCGTCGTCTAAATTTTACAATTAAAGTATTTATTTGACGTGAATATAAAGCTTGTCAGCAAAGTCTTTCTTCATTTGAGTTCTATAAAAGGCTGACTTTCCTTCGCCATGGAAAGTCTCCTCTTGTCCTTCACGCTGGCAATCATGCGACTCGCTGAGTTTCGTGGGTTTCGACGCTCCAAACTAGCGGGGCCATACAATGTTGCGCACTAAGCAGTGACAAATCTGCAGTTCTGCATTTTTAATCAGATCTTTGCAAAAGTGACGTCCATCAATTCCTCATGTTTTCTCGATCAAATTGGCCCCAAAAATTATAATATTCGGACCATATTTTGAAGGAAATTACGTGAAACATCGTTTGCCCGATGGAAAGCCCGTTTCGTTAAAAATAGTCCGATTTAAATTATTTTCAGTCAATTTAATCGGGAGAATGCCAGGAATCCATTTGTGTCACTGTCATATCGATACGATGAAAAATAAACAAATTCTGTTTCTAGTAAAATCTCGTTAGCCGCTCGCTGGTCGGGACCGGCGGTGAGCCCGTATCGTGAACGGAGTCCTAATTCCAAGTGTGAGTTTCTCGCTTCTTTCTGGCCGAAAGGGGGAGCGAGATGGAATGCTTTGCGTGTGCGGCGGGCGTGCACGATGGTCGCAAGCACTTACGAGTCACCGTGAGCATGGGAACCGCTTCGCAAAATCTTGACGCAGGCCCGGCTCAAGTCTTTTTACGCCTTAGACGAACTTGTCAAATTGTGCCCTTTATTATCACTTAACGGACGGGTCGAATCTGGTCTGTCTTTCTCGGTTTCCGGGCACTTTTTAGGAGAATCAAATAAACATGCATGTCACAATGGAAAAACGTAAATTTACGTGGCCCGTCCTAGGAAGTCACAATGGAAAAACGTAAATTTACGTGGCCCGTCCTAGGAAGTCATAATGGAAAAACGTAAATTTACGTGGCCCGTCCGTTAAGTGTTAAAATACATTTATTTGAGTACATTGGTGTCCTTAGTCTTAATTTTTACTCGTAGTATAAAACCGTTGTAGTACAATTTGTAGTATTTCATTTACAAATTTATTTTTAACAATGCCAACAATGAAAAGACCATATTACACCTCTTGTCAACCTTACGCCCTAGCAGTTACCTATTTTTTCAGAATAAAGTCATAAATAATCTCAAATAAATGTATTATAATAAAGGGCGCAATTTGACAAGTTCGCCTAGAGCGCAAAAAAGATTTGAGCCAGGCCTGCCTCAAGTTTTGCGAAGCGGTTCCCGTGCCGCCGTAAGCGCTTGTGACCATCGCGCACGCCTCTCGCGCGCACAAAGGACGGAGTGTCAGGCGTCCGAAAGACGGATCGAGACAAAATATCAACGCGTCGTCTGCTCGTACTGTCCTCACTCGTTTTCAATGCCTTCGCTCGCTCTCGCCTTCGCCGGACAAGACTGAAACAGAAGTGGTGGGGATAGCGAAAAGTCCGTATCGTGTACACCAAACCGAGACCAAAGAGGAGATATAATAAGAGGCGTCACTCCGGGCGGAACGTTTGAAGTCCTTACTTGACCTTGGCATTTAAATTGGTTGTCTATTCGAGCGGGATATTCAAATCAACTAAATCTACCTTACCGTAGTTGGCTGATTATTGTCGAAGCACAGACGAGGTATAGAATAGACCTATCACCTTATGGGACTTCGTGTCACCACAGACCAGGTATAGAATAGACCTATCACGGAATGTAATTTTGTGTCACACGCTCGGGGGGCTCGCGAGCCCCCTTACCATTTTCGTGTCACACCCAACGTTATCGATTCAGTCTAAAATAAGATTACAATGCTACGAGTGGTAGGAATTGAAATTAAATCTTATCGGAAACGTTTAAAATCTAAAACGGCATGAACGTTAAGACTAATTTCAAGAAACATGTTGCATAATTCCGTTTACTAATACATTTTGATAGAAGCATAATTTGCACTTATTTCCATAAATTTCGATTAGAAATATTATATAAATACAACCACGTAATAAACATTTGTACAGTCTCTTAGTTAGGTTATATTTTCGGTCACTTCGAAGAGTGGATTTTCTGTCCTCGAAGTTACAGAAAATATACTTAACCTATATGCTACAGGATAATAAATGTTTATTGGATATTTTGTTCTTTTGGGCTACATTTGTGAACTTTTTATGACTTAACATCCTTCCAAAATATTATTATTACGCCTCAACGATATATTTATGAAGTCGATGAGTGTAATTATTCGTGGTTAAGAAATCAAAATTTCCTATTCATAACGTCATTTTTTTAGTACATTTCATCGAAATAATAAGTTTTAGCTTAATTTGTTTATGTTTGCCAAATTCATGCCTTTTATTAGACTCTACTTGATTTTAGCATCAATTTTCATGTTTACAGATTTCTATGCTTGATTAGAGGTGTGACTATCGATTATTGATAGATTATCGATATCTTATTGATATTTAACAATATATCGACAATATCGTTAAGATATCGTTAAGACGAATAGATCTATTCGCCTCTTCTAGAAGAGGCTGAGGTAGAATATAACACACTTTGCTGCAGCAACGATGCAAATAACAATTTTAAAGACATTGTAAAGCAACGATACATATTCATACTTTTAAAGATATCGCTTTTGATACTCAGCGGCTCAGCACCGATGTTTTCGCCCATTCACAACGGTGTTCTTCGGTGCTAGATAGCGCCGTGAATGGGCCCAGCACCGGTTTTTACGGTGCTCACTTTTCGAGTACCGTTGCCAACGGTGCAGACCTTTTTTCGCATAGAATGCGACGCATTATTTGTATAATAAAGTCAATGAGAATCTATTGGTTTGTATTTGAATTCACGGCGCTGTCCAGCACCGAAAAACACTGAATGGGCTCAGCACCGATATTTTCGTCCGTTCACAACGGTGTTTTTCGGTGCTGGATAGCGTCGTGTATGGGCCCAGCAACGCTTTCTAAGCTGCTGACCTTTTTTCGTGTATACCTCAGCTGATTTCCCAGGTAGCACACGTCGTCTATAAGTCGTGTGCTATCTGGGTCTATTCGCCTCAACGATATCTTAACCATATTATCGATATATCGAAATATCGATAACATTTCGATAGTCACACCTCTACCTCAAAGTAACAGAAATTATAACCTATATGCTATACCCAATTTCATAAATATACCGTTGCGGCGTAACAACGATATTTTGGAAGGATGTTAAGTTATAAAAAGTTCACAAATGTAGCGTAAAGGAACGAAATAGCCAATAAACATTTATTGTCATATAGCATATAGGTTATATTTTCTGTCACTTCGAGGAGGGGACTACATAATAATCACGCGCATCCAGCTTGCGCATTTTCCCTAGCCTGGGCGGCCGCATGAAAGGGGAACTTTCCCCACCCTACATTAGTGGTAGTTGGAATGATATTTCTGAGCTTGGGTACGCGGAAAATTTGACTTGCGGTCCCAAGCGGGAAAAAAGTTCATTAAATTTCATTAAATTCTTTATATTTAGTGGGATTATTACTAGGGACTGTAGCCGTAATTATTTCTTTTATATTTCGAAGAACTGTCTTTAAATGTTTAAATAATTACTTTAAGCCACCCTGACATTCAATTGACTAACCTGCTAAAAAAACTATTAAAAATGTTATATTACGCGGCTAAATATATGCTTTTCTGACTTTCTTTCTTCCATAAAATATGGTAAGATCGGATTTTTCGAGTCGGTCTTATAAACGTTTTACAACATTTACGCTTGAGACAACGCAATACAGCATTTCCTCTAGTTCCTATCACTTTTTTAAATATGGAAACATAGATATCAGGTTCACATAGATTTCTAAAATTGTTCAGAAGGTGCTTGGAAAGAATACAGGGCCATTAATATGCAGTATCCTCTAATGGAAAAATAATTTTTCAATATTTTTATCATTATGCAAACATCTGTATTGTATGTCAGATTTGTCTACTAAAATGAAACCAATTACGACGCAGTTTGGTATGAGGAAGGTACGGCAAAAAATTGGTGCAGAAAGAGGAAAAATAATAACATATTTTTTTAAAATCCAGAAAATAATACGATAGCGAACGTTCAGTAGATGTGCGGCCTTTTTCTCATCGATTGTTGAGGTCAAGGCCATCGAAAAGTTCGTCTTTTTTTAAACAGACGCCGTTCCCAGAAACGCGATACACCTGCAGGCAAAAATCAATGCGACTTGAAATGTCTTGCAAGCAGAGCTCGTTAAATCAGGCGTTTGCTCTTAACGAATCTTTATCATTTTTTATTTTGTTGAAATGCTAAACAAATAAAATATGAAAAAAGTGGGTAGGTAGTGATTTATATTTAGGGTTGCCATAATTGTCAAGCTTTGATACGGAACATTTAAATGCTAATTAAATAAAACATGAAAAAAGTGGGTAGATAATGGTTTATTTTACTCTGTAAAATATTTCACGGGAACAGTGAAATACGGGACAGTCCCGTATATACAGGACGTATAGCAACTCTACATATGTACATACCTACTTGCCCGAATCACGTCGTATTTGATTTTCCTTTTATTAAAAAAATCTCACTAATATGCCGTTAATGCTCGAATCGAGCCGAAACAGAGAATGTAAAAATTTCACCTTATGATTAGCTTAGCATGTGTACGTACATGTTTTCCGCTTTTAGCTACTGATTACGGCTTTTGCAGAATTTGTAGAAGAAATGAAAATCTAGAAGCCTAGCTTGTCCGTGGACCGACATCGACATGCGAAAATCAGACGCACGGAGAATGCAAGAAGACAATGTAGTATTATACTTTGTTGCCGCTGCCAGAATGGTCGTTTGTCGCGTAAAGGACCTCCGTGCCGTTTCCCTCCCATTTTATCTCACACGCGAGTCGCGACGTCCGTAAAACAGGACCTTTTTTTTTACTTGTGCTTTAAAAAATACCATAACTGTTTTCTCATATGTACATATCTAGGAATAATGAAAACAGACCTTAACGCAAGCGATACGCTCGGGTACTTACATCGGAGATGTTCTTTACAATTTTTAAATCCATACAATAGTTAATAAGGAAAGGGCCAATCAATTTGTAACGAAACGTAGAGTTTTAACTACTAATCTATCGTTCCCAAGTAATAAATAAACTATTGCAAAATGTTCTCGGGTGCCGAAATAAATTTAAAAAAAACGTTTGGATTCTTTGTTCTCAATGATTTATATGTGTCGTAGGATGGGCACCGTCTATTTAGACATGCGCGGAGTGCAGAGATTTGTGGGAATGTCAGTAACAGCGTCAATTTTTAATATTTTTCGACATACGACTCGCGAAAATGTTAGTTAAGTGTTCCACTACACGTAAAGTACTAACAATCAATGTCATCTTGCAATTTATAGCTTGTATAAGCTTTCAAGAAGAGATCACCGAAATAGATTTTCGGAGAAAAATCCACGTGAATCCTCGTGAGTCGCTTTTTAACCGAGCCAAAGCGTAGCGTAACAAAAGCCTGTCCTCTGTCAAACTCTCACTCTAAACAAGTCACACGTATACAATCACGCACACCTTTCAGCATTTCAACACATTTCAGAGTAGTTCCTAAGTTGGACGCTGTTCATGAGCAGAGCCGCTAAATTCAGTCCTCGAGTTATGGGTCGGTAATACAGTTTGGGTGGTGACACGAAGTCCCATAAGGTGATAGGTCTATTCTATACTTCGTCGTTGCTAGGACCCCCCAAATGGGTGACAGAAAAATACATTGGTTGATAGGTCTATCCTATACCTCGTATGTGCTTCTAATTCATGATGAAACACCACTGTGGCGGCATCTGCCTATGATTGTCATAATTATATAAATCTGCGCGATCAGCTCTGTTCACGATCTATGAGGACTGTTAGGAATAAAATACCACAAGACTTTATACATCTCAGTATTCTCCCCCACAGCACAACTTGGAAATACTACGTAACATGGAAGTCACAAATTCTGTAACTTTTGTTACATGTACAAAATATAACCGCTGCGTAATATAGGTGTCATAATGTTCTGTAACTTTTGTTACATAAATAGAACATAGCAGCAACATAACCTATGAACATAACTGAAAAGTCACACAAAACATATACAGTCGGTGTAGAAAGTATTCGTACAACGGCCAATTTAAAGTAAAACTTTGCATATCCATGTCAGTAATAAATTTTAACGGAAAACAATGATTAATCAATATTCTTTGATGTTTGTAAAATAGATTTTGTATAAACAAAATTTTATTCCCTTTAACATTTACAAAGATGTTAACAAAAAGAGATAAACGCGCAGAAATGGACGCGCAAAAAGTATTTGTACAGTTGAATAAAAAATTAATAAACAATGGAAATAAACTAAATATATAATGTTTTAATAATTTGTGGGATTGCCTTTTGATTTTATAATAGCTTCGAGGCTACTTGGTATGGAATTTACTAAGTTGGATGTTATAACAGGCTGCATTTTACTCTATTCTTCTAGCAGAATGGCTTTCAAACTTTCTTTAGATATAATATTATGATTACATATTTTTTGTCCAATTAATCCCATAGATGCTATATGGGATTGATATGTGGTGATTATGGCGGCGTTTTAAAATATTTTGGTGGGTTATATGAAACCCTCTGCCTAGTATTATATGCAGAATGCTTTGGATCATTGTCATGGGTAAATATAAAATTGTCATTAAGTCCCATTTTATTTGCACTAGCATGGATGTGCTTGCTCAGGATGTCAATATAAACTCTATAATTTATAATACCATCGATGAAATGTTGAGCTTCCACTCCAGCTGCACTCATACAGCCCCAGACACATACAGAACCCGCCGCCGTATTTCATCATGGATCGCAAATTTTCTTTCCTAAACTCTGTATTCTTGTTTCTCCATACTGCGAAGTCTGTTTTGGAACCAAATATTTTGAATTTGTTAGCGTTAGTGAATTCGAAATATTTGAGTCCAAAACAGACTTCACAGTATGAAGAAAAAAGAATACAGAGTTTAGGAAAGAAAATTTGCGATCCATGATGAAATACGGCAGCGGGTTCCCTATTTGTCTGGAGCTGTATGTGTGCAGCTGGAGTGAAAGCTCAACATTTCATCGATAGTATTATAAATTATAGAGTTTATATTTACATCCTGAGCAAGCACATCCATGCTAGTGCAAATAAAATGGGACTTAATGACAATTTTATATTTACCCATGACAATGATCCAAAGCATTCTGCATATAATACTAGGCAGAGGGTTTCATATAACCCACCAAAATATTTTAAAACGCCGCCATAATCACCACATATCAATCCCATATAGCATCTATGGGATTAATTGGACAAGAAAATATGTAATCATAATATTATATCTAAAGAAAGTTTGAAAGCCATTCTGCTAGAAGAGTAGAGTAAAATACAGCCTGCTATAACATCCAACTTAGTAAATTCCATACCACGTAGCCTCGAAGCTATTATAAAATCAAAAGGCAATCCCACAAATTATTAAAACATTATATATTTAGTTTATTTCCATTGTTTATTAATTTTTTATTCAACTGTACGAATACTTTTTGCGCCTCCATTTCTGCGCGGTTATCTCTTTTTGTTAACACCTTTGTAAATGTTAAAGGGAATAAAATTTTGTTTATACAAAATCTATTCTACAAACATCAAAGAATATTGATTAATCATTGCTTTCCGTTAAATTTTATTACTGACATGGATATACAAAGTTTTACTTTAACTTGGTCGCTGTACGAATACTTTCTACACCGACTGTAATTTTTACGTAATTCTTCTTACGTATAGGCAACATATTAATCCAGATGTAAATGTCATGGAACGTAGGTGTCACAAGTATTCCGTAATTTTTGTTTCATAAATAGAACATAACAGCGACATGAACGATAAATATAATTTACCGGTTGCTCGTGACTGATCGTGACCTTCGAAACGTGGTATCGTTTCCTGCTGCAAAACTCCTGCGCGGAACGTGTTAAAATAAGGATTGCGTTTAGCGTCGGTACGTTTAAAGTGCAAAATCTAACGTTTACGCGGGGATTAAACGTGGCGTGTAGCAATAAACAATTATTACTTTGGTTTTAGGTTAAGTTGGATAGATATTTGAATTAATATGTCAGACAGAAAACGTTTGAGAAGAGATTTTAAAACATACTCTTCTTGACATTAAAGGAGGATAGTCGACCAATACGTGAAGTATCGAATAAATGAAATTGAAGACAATGATAAAGAAAACAGGCATAATATCCAAGATTTTACAGAACTTAGTGATCCAGTATCAGAAAATGGATACTTTCAAGATACTTCACAATCACACTCTGTTCAAGATATTGCACAATCACTCTCCATTCAAAGTTCTGCACATTTTCATAAGGATTTACCAGAAAACGAAGAATATCAATGCGAATATAATGCCAATATGAGCAGTGAAGAATCATTGAATACTGGTTCTAATAAGACAGACAAACCAAAATGGGAAAATTTAAGAATGGATTTGGCTAGTTGGGCAGTAAATAATAACCCAAAAAAAAACCAAAGTTATATCGGCGCATTAGTTCGGTCTAACCGAACTGAAATGTATGAAAGAGAAAATATGAGAATTAACAATATAGAGCTATCATTAAATATTGATGGCTTACCACTTTCTAGATCTTCTTCGAATGTGTTCTGGCCAATTTTGATGTCCGAAGAAATTTTCAAATCGGTTTATATAGTGGGAATATTTTATGGTCGTGGTAAACCAAAGTCAGCAAATGAATTGATGCAAAAATTTGTGGATGAATGGAAAGATATGAAGAATACTTTTACAAGATGTTACAAATTTTGAAGAACAATTAAAAAATGCAACAGTTGCTAAGGAATTTGTAAGTAAAAGAGAAATATTATCCATTCAATACAAAATGCATGTGTTAACATTCAATTACATAAAATGATTGATTCAGATGTGTTATTTCGTGTTTCCTTTTGCAGTTTATTTATACAGATAGATTCGGTGGGAAATCGCCGGCAGATAATGTTCGGCAAATATTCAGCAAACTTTTTAGCACAGAATTTGCTGCGTTATACACGTGGAAAGGCAGGAAGAATAAAATCAACATATCACAATTACAAATGGTGCGAATAATAAAAGGTATTTACACACTTATTTTATGAACCCTTTATATTAAAACTGCGAGCTAATATATACAATATTATTTTTCTATTCAGATAAAATAATAGATAGCAATTCGGACTTCCGCGAGGTCGACTTTAATAAAGAAGCAGCGGAATGGTTCCGTCTAGGATCGCAGAGGAAGTGCAGAGAGGAGAAAAAACATTAATAAACATATATATAGTTTTTCAAATATTTTTTCTTTTCAAATATATATATATATTTTTAATTAAAATAATCCTTCCAAATACCAATAGTGTAATTATCCATAACGTAACAATAAAGTTATTGTTATTATCCTGTTGCTACGTAACAGAGACATAACAGAGAAAGGTAAAATTTATATAAAAGTATGACCTTAATGTGACGCGTACTGTTATGTAATGTTGCGAGGCCCGTTGGGAATTCTTCTGGCTTAAGGGACTTTCTGTAAGGTCCGGCGTCCGTGGAGCCCTGAAGAGCTCTGCTCGCGAACGCGTGAATTTAAATAAACGAAATATCGAAGTGTTTTGTAACAAATACTTTAGAACTGAATAAAACTTATTGAACTGAACTAAATTGAATCAATTAAATTATTCGGAACGATTAAGAACAAAACGAGAATATTTCAGGATTGAACAAGGCTGAATTTATTATGACACGTCTGGACTGTTATAACGCCGAAGATCAAATGCGAGGAGAAGAAACAGGCTTCTTCTTACGTTCGTTCCTCTTTTCTTTATCAATACATTGTTTTTCGAGCGAGAAGGAAGGAGGCGAAGATAGATTTCTAATGTGATAGAGTTCATCCTTAGCTCTATCCTGTTTAAACTTCGCGCTTTAGAAGCTTGCGCTGAATGCCGCTAGAGCGGGTATCGCAACTCGCAACAGTAAATCAGGCGGACATTTCCATCCTGATGATACCTTCGTGTGACCCCCACGTGACGTAACCAAAAATTGATGGTTACGCAGCAGTTACGTATAAGATACGTTTTAGTGCTGTGGGGGCTGGTTTCCTAACCCTTGCCATCTCTACGAAATATATAACATTCGTTTCCATTCTATTCTTTATTACCCCACCATGCCTCTCTATTTATTTGTGTCTTCCATTATAAATCCGTTGATTTATTTACTTCGGACAAGACTATTCATCACAGTATTCTGGTTTCCAAACCCTTGCCATCTCTACGAAATATATAACATTCGTTTCCATTCTATTCTTTATTACCCCACCATCCCGCTCTATTTATTTGTGTCTTCCATTATAAATCCATTGATTTATTTATTTTGGACATTACAAATTTATCGTTTACAGTCTCAAAATTATTATGATTTTTTTTTAGGTTCATTGTAATAAACGTCATTTGACCACAGACCAGGTATAGAATAGACCTGACATTCCTTTGTCTTCTGTGTCACTCGATTTTGGGGCTCTAGAGCCCCATTACCATTTCCGTGTCGCATCCAACGTTAACGGCTAAGCATGAAATAAGAGTTCAGCGCTATAAGCGTTAGGAATGGAAGTTATAATAGTGGTGAGAATTTACATACATGGTGTCCCGATGTCAAATTAATGCAGCATTTTTAAAAGGCAAATAAAAATTTCTTCATTTCTTTATCAATCAGCAACTCTACAGACCCATACAACGGAGAAGCATTGTACAATTTCGCTTACGATGTAACGAACCTCTGCTATCTTATAATTCCCTAATAAATTATTTGCGGACATGGGATTATATTAACTTTTTCAACTTTTTCGATTTTTTTCAACTGTATACCCGGGATACTCTGTGTACAGACATACACTTTCATTTATCGTTTTGAACACTTCCTATAATAACTAATTAAAAAACGATTAATAAA
Organism: Andrena hattorfiana; assembly: GCA_944738655.2. Taxonomy (NCBI): domain Eukaryota; kingdom Metazoa; phylum Arthropoda; class Insecta; order Hymenoptera; family Andrenidae; genus Andrena; species Andrena hattorfiana. Next base: position 29,642,542 of record OX122892.1, on the reverse strand, counting down.
TTATGGTAATCTTATGGTGTGTCTCATATCAAGCAGCAGAGTAGTGGTGGGCCCCTGCCTACATATACGTGTACAGTATTGTCTCCGTATGTGCTCGCTGGTCGGGACCGGCGTTGAACTCCTATCGTGAACAGGTCCCTAATTCCGAGTGTTCGTTTCTCGCTCCTTTCTGGCCGAAGGGGGGAGTGATATGGAACGCTTTGCGTGCGCGGCGAGCGTGCGCGACGGGTGCGAGCACTCAGATGGAATCGTGACTGCTCGACGCATGCGCGCCACGGTCAGATAGCCAGGCATGGCACGAGTCTTTTTTGCGCCCTAGGCGAGCTTGCCAAATTATGCCTTTTATTATAATACATTTATTTGAGATTATTGATAAGCTTACTCTGAATTTGTATTCGTAGTTTAATCCACTTATAGTACAACGTGTAATATTTAATTTTACAGTTTATTTTCAACAATACTAGTAATGAAAATATCATTTTGCACCTCTTGTCGACTTTCCGCCCTAGGCAGTCGCCTAATTTTGCTTATAGCCAAAGAAAATACATCCATAACATGTCTTAGACTAAATAAATCATTTATATGTACTTTTGAAAAATGAAATTCTTATATTTTCTATTTTAGGTACATATTTGTAACAACATTGTCAAATTTCCTAGATGAAAGGAAGGACAACCTCGACGTCCTTCGTACAATTAAAATTTTCACAAAAATATTAATAGATACATCATTATTGTATGTATGTCCACGTAATATCGGAAATGCATATATGAATTAACGTATTTACATAATTGTAAGGCATTACATATATATTATTGGCCTTGATAATTACTTAAACATCTGGGTACAATATGTTCGTATGTAATAGGCAACTGGTTCCGTTTGTCTGATAATGCTTGATTCTTCAGGGCCAATTTGCATCCTCTTCGAACGATTTTCTTACAGGAGAACACTAGACAACAAACAATAACAGAGGTGGATTATGTACTTCATCCGCACTTAATACTCTATCACATGGTACATTTGTCAACTGAAATGATGTTTGCTCTTCGTACCAATGTTCAGATTCTTCCATCCCTTCCATAGATCATAGTGTTGGCCATTTTGTTCTTTTCAGCCCCTGATTTAAAATCTTCGCGAAGAATGCCTCATGCTGAAAACAATTTATGTAGTATTAATCCTTATTGCCAACAGTAAAACAAACCGTCATACATGCTTAAGAAATGTAACTTATCTTTTTTCCGAGATTAGTGACCAAGCCGTTTCTTTGCAGATCCTTTCACGTTGACGCTGTCCTTTTCCACTTGAATGGTGCGATATTGAAACGCCGTAACTTCCCAGCGGTCATCCCTTCCATAGATCATAGTGTTGGCCATTTTCTTCTTTTCAGCTCCTGATTTAAAATCTTCGCAAAGAATGCCTCATGCTGAAAACAATTTATGTAGTATTAATCCTTACTGCCAACAGTAAAACAGACCGTCATACATGCTTAAGAAATGTAACTTATCTTTTTTCCGAGATTAGTGACCAAGCCGTTTCTTTGCAGATCCTTTCACGTTGACGCTGTCCTTTTCCACTTGAATGGTGCGATATTGAAACGCCGTAACTTCCCAGCGGTCATCCCTTCCATAGATCATAGTGTTGGCCATTTTCTTCTTTTCAGCTCCTGATTTAAAATCTTCGCGAAGAATGCCTCATGCTGAAAACAATTTATGTAGTATTAATCCTTACTGCCAACAGTAAAACAGACCGTCATACATGCTTAAGAAATGTAACTTATCTTTTTTCCGAGATTGGTGACTAAGCCGTTTCTTTGCAGATCCTTCCACGTTGACGCTGTCCTTTTCCACTTGAAATTGTTGCGATATTGAAGCGCCGTATCTTCCCAGTGGCCTGTAAATCTTGATTCCTTGTAGCCCTGGTTTCAGTTCGAATCCTGTAAAAAACTGATTTTTTTTCATTTAGCCAGCAATACATACTTGAGAGCATCTTATAAATGAAACAAAGCCTATTTCACAGTTTACCTTCGGTGATTTCATTTCTTTTTATTCCGCAGGAAATGGTTTTGTAAACTTCCGATCGTATCTTGGATGAATTCTGGTTCATCTTGGGCGTGCATTTGCAAATCGTCAAGCAGTTCCAACAAATGCCTTATTCGCCTATCTTCCGATGAAAGCCCTTCATGCAAGTTTTCCTGTCGTATATCTTCTGCTTGTTCAGTTTTTACTACCGGCTCTTCTTTTTCTGTTTCTGCTACCGGCTCTTCTTCTTCTGCTACCAGTTTTTCCTCCTCTTTCTCTTCCTCTTCTTCCTCCTCTTCTTTTTCTTCTCCTTCTAACGGTTCCTCTTGCTGTGTTCCGTTCTGTTTATCATTGATTTCTTCGGTTTCATCTGCGGATAAAGTCTCTGTTTCCTCGCATGTTTCTAAATATTCCATAACTATTTGTTCAGTGGGTTCTTCTTCTATTATAGCGCCAATCATTGCTTCCAGTTGAGCTTCTAACGGATCAGTAGGCTCCCCCTCCGTGACTGGTGTGCCCGGAGGGATGTTCCGCATAATTTTCTTCCAGGCATTCGCAATATTTATGGATTCTACATCTTCCCAAGCTTCGTGGACGAAGTTTATGCAATCGTTTTTATCGTACTTCCGGTGAAATTCCTGTATTCCACCGGGGTAGTGGAGGATTCGCCGTAACATTTTGTGGCGGAACGATCTTTTCATCTTTGCGATAATGCCTTGATCCATGGGCTGTAGAATGGAAGTGGTATTAGGGGGTAAGAACATAATCTCGAAATTATCGGTCTTGCATTTGAACGGTTCTACTTGATGTCCTCCAAAGTTGTCCAACAATAGAAAAATTTTACCACTTCCCCCACTCTCTAATTGCCGTTTCCTCACGGCGGGCTTAAAATGTTTTTCAAACCAATTTGCAAATACTTTTCGGTCCACCCAGGCGCTTTTCTGCGATTTAAATACCACTGGTAACTTATTTCTTACGTGCTTCAGTGCCCTTGGATTTTCAAATTTATATACGAAGAGGGGGATCCGCTTGTGGGTTCCTGTTGCGTTAGCGCACAAGCCCACGCTTACACGGTCTTTCTTCACCTTCTTTCCTGAAATCCTTGCTTCTTTGCCATGGACCAAAGTTTTCGTGGGTACAGTCTTCCACGCCAGACCAGTTTCGTCCATATTGTATATGTTTTCTAACTGGATGTCCTCTTCTCGTATTTTACGTATAAAGGATGCTATAAATTCTTCAGCTGCCGCCACATCGGCACTTCCTTTTTCACCGTAAATATTAACTAGGCGGATGTCGTGACGATTCTTGAATCTCGTCACCCATCCCCTACTAGCCTTGAATCCTGTTGTTTCTCCTGCAGCAACAGGTCGCTGATTGTGTCCCCTAACACTCTTCGTTCTAAAAACCATGTACGAAGACGATTATCCAATTCATCCTATTACAGTTTCCGCATTTTCTTCATTTTTCGGATTTGGACACCCTTGCTGTCAATTCGGTGTAACGCCAATTTATTTCGCCGAATGCGGCGAACTGTCGTAGGGTGAACACAATATGCCATTGCAAGTGCATTAACCGATTCACCATTTTCAAGTTTCTGCACTATATCCACCTTCTGTTGTATTGAAAGTGCGGTACGTTTTATTCCACTATTGCACGCCATTTTTTTCACTACACTTTTCAAACACCTTCACTACACTTTCGAAACACTTTCAAAACACTTTTCAATTTCTTGAAAAAGTCACGATCACCTTACGTACTCAATAGAAGTCGATCGCGAACTGTGAGCTAGCGGTCACCGGGACGCGCGATCGCACGATCGCGAGCAGTTAGAAGAACAAGAGAACTCGGGCCTGTTACACGAGGACTGTTACCAAGCGTTTGGCGCCTTTTCATTACGTGTCGACATTTCTTAAAAATAAACATTTAAATGAAATACTACAAATTGTACTATAATTTTAAACTGCGAAGAAAGTATGGGAGTAAAGATCATCAATATATCTCAAATAAATGTCGATACGTAATGAAAAGGCGCCACACGCTTGGTAACAGTCCTCGCAACGGTGGGATATTTTCCCGTACGGCCCGAGTTCTTTTGTCTTGCTAACTGCTCGCGACCGTGTGATCGCGCGTCCCGCTGACCGCCAGCTCACAGTTCGCGATCGACTTCTGTTGAGTACGTAAGGTGATCGTGACTTTTTCAAGAAATTGAAAAGTGTTTTGAAAGTGTTTCGAAAGTGTTTCGAAAGTGTTTCGAAAGTGTAGTGACGGTGTTTGAAAAGTGTAGTGAAAAAAATGGCGTGCAATAGTGGAATAAAACGTACCGCACTTTCAATACAGCAGAAGGTGGATATAGTGCAGAAACTTGAAAATGGTGAGTCGGTTAATGCACTTGCAATGGCATATTGTGTTCGCCCTACGACTGTTCGCCGCATTCGGCGAAATAAATTGGCGTTACACCAAATTGACAGCAAGGGTGTCCAAATACGAAAAATGAAGAGAGTGCGGAAATCGAAATACGATGAATTGGAAAATCGTCTTCATACGTGGTTTTTAGAGCGAAGAGTGTTGGGGGACACAATCAGCGACCTGTTGCTGCAGAAGAAGGCTATTGAAATAGCGACACAATTTGCAGGAACAACAGGGTTCAAGGCTAGTAGGGGGTGGGTGGCGAGATTCAAGAATCGTCACGACATCCGCCTAGTTAATATTTACGGTCAAAAAGGAAGTGCCGATGTGGCGGCTGCTGAAGAATTTACAGCATCCTTTATACGTAAAATACGAGAAGAGGACATCCAGTTAGAAAACATATACAATATGGACGAAACTGGTCTGGCGTGGAAGACTGTACCCACGAAAACTTTGGTCCATGGCAAAGAAGCAAGGATGTCAGGAAAGAAGGTGAAGAAAGACCGTGTAAGCGTGGGCTTGTGCGCTAACGCAACAGGAACCCACAAGCTGATGCCCCTCTTCGTATATAAATTTGAAAATCCAAGGGCACTGAAGCACGTAAGAAATAAGTTACCAGTGGTATTTAAATCGCAGAAAAGCGCCTGGGTGGACCGAAAAGTATTCGCAGATTGGTTTGAAAACCATTTTAAGCCCGCCGTGAGGAAACGGCAATTAGAGAGTGGGGGAAGTGGTAAAATTTTTCTATTGTTGAACAACTTTGGAGGACATCAAGTAGAACCGTCGAAATGCAAGACCGATAATTTCGAGATTATGTTCTTTCCCCCTAATATTACTTCCATTCTACAGCCCATAGATCAAGGCATTATCGCAAAGATGAAAAGATCGTTCCGCCACAAAATGTTACAGCGAATCCTCCACTGCGCCGGTGGAATACAGGAATTTCACCGGAAATATGATTTAAAGGATTGCATAAACTTCGTCCACGAAGCTTGGGATGATATGGAACCCATAAATGTTGCGAATGCCTGGAAGAAAATTATGCGGAACATCCCTCCGGGCACACCAGTCACGGAGGAGGAGCCTACTGATACGTTAGAAGCTCAACTGGAAGCACTGATTGGTGCTATAATAGAAGAAGAACCCACTGAACAAATAGTTACAGAATATTTAGCAACATGCGAGGAAGCAGAGACTTTATCCGCAGATGAAACAGACGAAAGCAATGATAAACAGAACGGAACACAGCAAGAGGAACCGTTAGAAGGAGAAGAAAAAGAAGAGGAGGAAGAAGAGGAAGAGGAGGAAAAACTGGTAGCAGAAGAAGAAAAGCCAGTAGCAGAAACAGAAAATGGAGAGCCGGTAGTAAAAACAGAACAAGAAGAAGATATACGACAGGAAAACTTGCATGAAGAGCTTTCATCGCAAGATAGGCGAATAAGGCATTTGCAGCAACTGTTTGACGATTTACAAATGAACACCCAAGACGAACCAGAATTCATCTAAGATACGATCGTAAATTTACGAAAGCATTTCTTGCGGAATAAAAAGAAATGAAATCACCGAAGGTAAACTGTGAAATAGACTTTGTTTCATTTATAAGATGCTCTCAAGTATGTATTGCTGGCTAAATGAAAAAAAAATCAGTTTTTTACAGAATTCAAACTGAAACCAGGGCTACAAGGATTCAAGATTTACAGGCCACTGGGAAGATTCGGCGCTTCAATATCGCAACAATTTCAAGTGGAAAAGGATAGCGTCAACGTGGAAGGATCTGCAAAGAAACGGCTTAGTCACCAATCTCGGAAAAAAGATAAGTTACATTTCTTAAGCATGTATGACGGTCTGTTTTACTGTTGGCAGTAAGGATTAATACTACATAAATTGTTTTCAGCATGAGGCATTCTTCGCGAAGATTTTAAATCAGGAGCTGAAAAGAAGAAAATGGCCAACACTATGATCTATGGAAGGGATGACCGCTGGGAAGTTACGGCGTTTCAATATCGCACCATTCAAGCGGAAAAGGACAGCGTCAACGTGAAAGGATCTGCAAAGAAACGGCTTGGTCACTAATCTCGGAAAAAAGATAAGTTACATTTCTTAAGCATGTATGACGGTCTGTTTTACTGTTGGCGGTAAGGATTAATACTACATAAATTGTTTTCAGCATGAGGCATTCTTCGCGAAGGTTTTAAATCAGGGGCTGAAAAGAACAAAATGGCCAACACTATGATCTATGGAAGGGATAGAAGAATCTGAACATTGGTACGAAGAGCAAACATCATTTCAGTTGACAAATGTACCATGTGATAGAGTATTAAGTGCGGATGAAGTACATAATCCACCTCTGTTATTGTTTGTTGTCTAGTGTTCTCCTGTAAGAAAATCGTTCGAAGAGGATGCAAATTGGCCCTGAAGAATCAAGCATTATCAGACAAACGGAACCAGTTGCCTATTACATACGAACATATTGTACCCAGATGTTTAAGTAATTATCAAGGCCAATAATATATATGTAATGCCTTACAATTATGTAAATACGTTAATTCATATATGCATTTCCGATATTACGTGGACATACATACAATAATGATGTATCTATTAATATTTTTGTGAAAATTTTAATTGTACGAAGGACGTCGAGGTTGTCCTTCCTTTCATCTAGGAAATTTGACAATGTTGTTACAAATATGTACCTAAAATAGAAAATATAAGAATTTCATTTTTCAAAAGTACATATAAATGATTTATTTAGTCTAAGACATGTTATGGATGTATTTTCTTTGGCTATAAGCAAAATTAGGCGACTGCCTAGGGCGGAAAGTCGACAAGAGGTGCAAAATGATATTTTCATTACTAGTATTGTTGAAAATAAACTGTAAAATTAAATATTACACGTTGTACTATAAGTGGATTAAACTACGAATACAAATTAAGAGTAAGCTTATCAATAATCTCAAATAAATGTATTATAATAAAAGGCGTAATTTGGCAAGCTCGCCTAGGGCGCAAAAAATACTTGAGCCGGGCCTGCGTCAAGATTTTGCGAAGCAGTTCCCGTGCTCACCTAAGTGCTTGCGACCATCGCGCACGCTCGTCGCGCACGCAAAGGACGGAGTGTCACGGTGCCCGAAAGACGGAGGGAGACAAAACATCAACGCGTCGTCTGTCTCGTACCGTCCTCGCTCGCTTTCAGTGGCTCTCGCTCGCTCTCGTTCCATCTCGCTCTTGCCTTCGCCGGAGAAGAGTGAGACAGAAGTGGTGGGGGTAGCGACGAACACCGATCGTGTACACCAAACCGAGCACATACGGAGACAATACTGTAATTCTACCCAATCAAGTCGTTCCGATCTTTAACAATTTTTACTGATCAAAGGGTTCCTTTGCGTCATATGGCTTCATTAAAACATTTTTCCTTTCCAACGCGCAGAATACGTTGCTGTAAAAGAAAATTGGTAAATTTGTCGAAAAGCTACCTCTTCATCGATTTCAATGATCTATGTCAATCGCATATGTTGTCAATGTCATCATTCTGAACAACATTTCTTTTTAAACTTTTTGACGGCCGGCCTCAGTTTCGGAGATATTCATAAAAAACTTTCGGCATAATAGATTGAAAGCTACCTCCCCACCGATTTCAATGATCTTGAGATATGTTAAAAACAATATCAAAAACATATGAAAAACTTTCGGCATAATATATTGAAATCTGTTTCATAGCTGACGGTATTAGTATTGGTTGGGATTAGATTAGGACCGGGGCGCGTAAAGGATGGTACCGCAGAGGAGAACATGTGTTAAACTCGGTAATAATTCTTGTGTTAAGTAAAGTTTTTCGCGAATATTTCGTAAACCAAAGTCAACCGCCAAAAAGGTTAAAGGGAAATGTTCAAAATGATGACTTGAGGAGGTAGCTTTTCGACCAGTTTACCAAAAAATTTAACATTAATTTTCAATGTTATAAACAATTTCGCGGACACTTTTGTTACAAATGTCCACCGATCCAGAGGTGTAGATTCACCCCCTAAGAGCAACGACCAATAATTGTTCTACACATTGTACAATGCATGTGGAGAATGAGCAGATAGGTGTGTTCTGTAGGAGCGAGTACTGTTTGAAAGAGTGACGTGTGACTGATTTTTGGGGTGTGTGATTGTGGCAGGAGTCAGTTGTCAGGCAACGCGCAAAGAATGGTTGATGGGGTCGCGTCGCGGCAACAATAATCTGGATAGATGGTCATCGGGTAAGTGGTTGGGGAAAAGTGGTGTAAACGATACTCCTGCAGGTCAAGATACTAAATGTGATTTTCGCTTCTCATTTTGGAACCATTTTAGCTTCTTACCTTTTGAAATAGTTTGGAATGGTTTTAAGAAAAAATGTTCCCAACAAAAGTTGCTTGTTTTCTAACGTGGATTAGGAAAATAATTGGTTCCTCCCCTGCTTTAAATACAAGGAGAGATGAGTGCGAGCCTGTATCAATACATATTTAAAAGCATGAGATGCATGGAACTCGAGACCAGAACGACTAAAACTGATGATGTGCGTAATTCTCGATATATTGTGGTATTAAAACTTACGCGTGTTACCCTATATCAGGCCTTCCCAAGTAGAGGAAAACCACTCCTGAAACACATGTTTCGGTTCTCCTTTAGGGTGAAAGTACCAAATGTGTCAAGTAATAAATTTTTTTAATTCTCTTTACGTCATTTTGAAATGCTAATTTGAATTTTAATTTTTCCTACTATTTTTAAGTCATTATGAAATTTCCTATAAAAACTTGACACATTTGGTACTTTTACCCTAACGCGCCTCAACATGCTTCTTAGCGGCGTTACTGTCTCCTCGGAGAGAGGGTAGTAGGAATCGTCCCACCTTAGCTGGAGGCGCACCGTTGGAAGGAGAACCGAAACATGTGTTTCAGGAGTGGTTTTCCCCTACTTGGGAAGGCCTGCCCTATATAATTAGCTTTTAATAATCTTTGATTTCTGTATATACAGTATATATATATATTTTATATTATATTATATTAATATTAGTTTTATAATATTTTTATATTATATTTTACATTATATTATACTTTCACAGAAATCAAATATTACTAAAAGAACGGTTAATTCGATCCCCGCCTGAGCCTATCTTTTTTTCGGCCCGTCACGGGCTCATTACGGGGTCCTCAACCCGTAATCTTACATCATAAGTCGCACTTATTATATTATTAACTCTTATATTGTTAACTCTATTACTTCAATGTTTTGACGTTTTAACATTAGCAGATTCACTTTGAAGTAACGGCGGAACTAAGGTGAAAGAAAGGCACTTATGTTGTACATACTACTGTTTAAATATTGCGGCGAATAATAGAACGAGATGCATGATTGTAAAGTAAAAATAGATACGAGAGAGGGAGAGAGAACGTGAGAGTGTGTGCGTGTGATAAACAAATCCTCTTCTTGTTGTTTTGGCCAAACATTTCGTTCTCATATGTGTAATGAATTTTATTTGCTGCCGAGATTTCATTCCAATTGTTTTTTTATAGTATGAATAAATGACACATGAAAAGTACTCCTTTCGTTTGCTCTTTAAATAGTGCAAGCACCGACCACGCAAGAGAAAGTATAGGTACTCGAAAAATAGGAAAGTCTCATGAGGGACGGTCCGCCCGTGTCAGTAGGAATATCGAATCATTTCTCGAAGAAGAGACCTCAGGACTTGAGACGGGACCCCCGACATAAGAAAATTTAGGCTCGCTGCACTCGCGCTGGTTCGAGTCGATGATGGTTTTTAACCGTCCCATTGAAAGGCTGGCACACCGACATAGCGCGAACCACTGTAGTGGTGCATCCCTATCACTTACACTACTATGACTTGCTGTCGCCCTTCACCTTGAAGGTGCGAAATAGTTAAAAGAGGCAAGACAGGTAGCTGAAAAACAAAGTTGCATCAAGTTCGATATAATATGTACTCTCCGAATGCTTCAAATAATTCCAAAAAATTGTTTCAACTGGTTGGAATATTCATTATATTCTGCTGCGTGATAAATTGAATTATTTGTTTAATTTCTGTACCATGTTTTAATAAATATATCAATATGTTTGAATTTATATTAGGTGTCGTTCATTTGGTTTATTACACACGCGTCACATGGCATGTTTATATGTACTTTCAAGAGTAAAAAAGCGACCTTTCACGTTCGTATTTATTGTTTTATTTTATTATTTTCGCATTCAACGGCCGGCTATCCGAAATGAACTGAGTATAGCTTCAAATTTCATAATCAATATCGTAGGATGGACAATGCTGAATATCTCAGAAACAATAAGTTTTAGGATTAATGCACGAAATTTAGTACTTCCATACTCAGAATTCGCTATTCTATTGAATTTGACAGTCCATTTGAAAAACTAAAATTGACCTCCACATCTGATCTATGCCTGTAAAGAAACTAGTTTCACCGTGTTTTGTGTTTCGTACAACCAGACAACTTTTATAAATAATATTTTCGCTTCTTACTTGAAATAATAGATATTTGAGGTGAACCGATTTAGTGGGACACCCTGTATAACACAGCTTCTATACTTTTCTCGGTGATACCGGCAGCTTCACCTGTGTCAATGCTAGAAACACATTATGTTTCCCGCACCCACCGCTCGAAAATTTGAGAGGGCGCTCGAAAACCAGTGCTTATTTCAGAATATCGGTACTTCAGACCGGTGACACTGAAGACAAAGGAATGTCAGGTTTATTCTATACCTGGTCTGTGATTTGACATTTATTTTTGGCGTCATTTACGCTACAGCATCGTGAACAGAGCCGATCGCGCAGATTATTATAATTATGACAATCATAGGCAGATGCCGCCACAGTGGTGTTTCATCATGAATTAGAAGTGTTCTAGACGGGAACCTGTGGCTTGGCAGTGTCCTCACCATGTTCATGAAATACTGTAATTCTACAGTATTCGTTAGCGATGTGAAAAAGCGGACCCTGCAAATAATTCGAATGCTCGAATGCAATCGAATCTCGAACGGCCACAATCATTTGAGCTGAGTGTACACTAGGCGGCAGAATCGGCTTCCCTTCGGAAATTTGGCAACGTTGCATTTCGGCCCCCCTGTGTCGAAAAACCACTGAGTTATGCCACAGCCGACTCTAGTAGCATTTGTTGTTGACATACAGTTGGGCCACGCACATAATATTAGTTGGCCAACAGTTGGATTTGGCACTTTTTTTCAGGTTGGGCCAACAACAGATGGCCAAGGTAGGCTTTCCTACTGTTGCCCAATTATTTATATTCTTTCCAAAAGACGTGTTAAAGACGTCCAGAAGGCGTCTTAAAGAAATTCAAAAGACGTTGTAAGCACGTCTTTTTCAGGCCTGGTTTAAGAAAAAAAAATCGCGGATGAGGAGAATCGAATCGAACCCAAACTTTCCGCTTACGAAGCAACCGCTGTTCGCACTTACCCAACACATTTCCTTGTAAACAATTCTAATTTCTAGTTACATAACTAGTATTAATTGTTTATAAAAACTGTGCAGTGATGCGAAATATTTTACAAAATATCATCATTTGACCTTTAAATTCATTCCTTAAAATTTCACATTCGTCTCAATTATTTATGTATTCACATACCTACATAAATACATTACGTATTTATAAATAAGAAAAGAAAAATCACAACCTGGAATATAATAACAAGGAATATAATAAAAGTTTCTGACGTTTATAAGATGTCATTTAATCATAGTTGAAAATTTTTTGTTAATTAACCAACCATAGTAATTGTAGGTCCAGCATTGAATATTCGTAGGCACACTGTTGTAACTTTTTGTTAATTAACCAACCATAATAATTATAGGCCCAACATTGAATATTCGTTGGTAGATTGTCGTAATTTTTTTGCCGTAGGCTCTATGTTGGGAATTTGTAGGCAAAAACACTAACTATATCTCAACTAATTCCCAACTGTTGGCTACCATTGGCCAACCAGAAATGCTACTAGGGTTTCGTATCCCTTCTTTCTCCTCACAAACAAATAAAAAAAAATTTAATAGGGTAAACCAACCAGTGAATAACCGAATTGTTGAATTTATGGACCTTTGAGATTAATACTTAGATATATTTGTGTATAACAACAAAACAGCTGTTGAAATTGCATTTAAATTGATTTTTCTTAAAACTTCTATAAAACTAATTACTTATTCTTATCGTAATTTTTAAAAAAACGATTATAAAATGCAAAACGTGTAGAAGCCCAGTAAATGACCGCATACTTTTAATAAGAATTGTACTTATTAATGTTTGCTTATGTTACATGCCCCTGTCGGTTCATTCCGTGCTTGCTGTCCGCGCGTCGCCTTCCGTTTCGACATCGGCGATTCAGCGGAATCGCACCGCGAACGACAATCCGGTCGCCGAAACTTATCGTTGTCAGCTCTACGCGACCGTTGACGGCCCGGGCCCCGATATTTTCTAATAAGGACCGATCGACAGGTGCGGACGGGGCGATTTCCCCCTATCGATTTCGAAAACGGGAGGCACGGACCGTAGCAGCGAGACTTGAGTACATTCATTCATTTTCGGGAGCTCGAGCTAGGAAGTTGCGACGAGCCAACGGGCCGTCTAGATTCCGCGATCTCACCTCCACGTACAGTGGCTCAAAGTAAAACTCGGACACTGACATTTTTGGGCCTTATGAAGCGATTGGTGGGGTAAGAAAAGAATATAAACAAAAAATAAAGCTATTTTTAGTAAGCTTTATTCAAGGTTATATAAATTCACTAAAAACAAAAACAAAATTTATTTACATTAAGTCATAAAAACACGAAGTTTAAAAAGTAATGGAATTTGACCTCAAAATAAACCTCGGACAGTAGAAAAGTTTCATGTAGATACATATGTTTTATAATATTTGTATTTGATATTAATATTTTGTTGGTAGTCTTTTATTTGCTCTTACAGCTTTTAATCGATTCGGCATGGACCGTACTAGTTTTTCGCAATACGAAGGATCAATATTTGCCCATTCCTCTTTCAATGCTTTCTCTAAATCTTTAGCATTAGAAATAATGTGGCTTTTCAATTTTTCTTCTAAGTACGCCTATAGATGTTCGATTACATTCAAATCAGGTGATTGAGCGGGAGTTTCGATTACGTGTGGGCAATTATAAAGTAACCATAGACGAACATTATGAGCCCGATGCTTTGGATCATTGTCTTGGTAGAAACTGTAAGAATCGGCAATACCTAACTTTTCCACACTATCCCTTAAATTGTTCTTCAAAATCTGTAGATATTTTGTCTGATCCATGATTGTAGCGACCGACACACACGCGAAAGTTGATTTTTCCTCTTGGGGTTGTAAGGCCCAAGAGACTCCGTGGTACGCAGTGCCGGTGGCTTTATCATTCGCCAAATTAATTTTGAATGATTATTTAATTGACGCGACGAGAAAGAAACTTGATGATCCGTCTGATGATCGCACAATAGCACGAATGTAAATTGTTCCATAGTCTTAGTCACGAATGCTTGACTAGACTAATTACTCAAGTCCGTATGATGACTTGAGTAAAAGAACCGTTTGAGTGATAGTCGTAGTCACGAATGCTTGACTAGACTAATTACTCAAGTCCGTATGATGACTTGAGTAAAAGATCCGTTTGATTGATAGACGTAGTCACGAATGCTTGACTAGACGAATCAATACTATGTAAGCTACCGACACACACGCGAAAGTTGATCTTTCCTCTTGGGGTTGTAAGGCCCAAGAGACTCCGTGGTACGCGGTGCCGATGCTTGAATATGTCACGTAGCGTCGTCTGTTCGTTAATTGTATCAGTGAAAATGTCGAACGAGTTCTAATATGAGGTGAATGTGTTCGCTCGAGAGACCTTTGAATTCTGCCCGTCCAGCCTTTCGACGTCGAAGGTAGACAACACGACCTCAGAATTTCGGGCGGTGCCGAAATACCGATTGGTTAGTTTTTCCTCGAAGAGGAGGAACCTTCCTTCCGTGATTTCGGTGGTGGAGGAGTCCTTCTTGGTGACGTAGCAGGGGAAAAAACCAGACATCTGGCTAGCAAACCTAGCTACGTTGTTCGGTCGGAGTGTTTAGCCAGGGTCACGGTTTATGACCGTATTGTTCCGTGAGTCAGCGGTGAACGATGGTAGGTACCGGTCCGAAGTCACCGTGTACCCCCGCTGGCAGAGCAATTTAACGTATTATCTCAGGGCGAAAGCAGTCGAAATTATCAGAAGAAACAGCACGATGTCGATTGCCTCTTAGTCATCTGGCAGGCAAATGGTTCCCAACGAACGCTTCGAAAACAAACATTTGCCCATCGTAAAAGACTTGAATTTTCGCCTCGCCCTGAGCCCGCTTTTGTCCTTTAAGACGAAACAATGATCCCGTCAATAATGTGGAGATTTCCTGGTCCAGCAGCTGACATGCATCCCCACACCATTATTGAACCTCCCCCATGTTTAACAGTAGGTCGTAAATTATTTTCCTTGTACTCCTCATTAGGTTTTCTCCAAACATAAGTTTGTCCATCGGATCGAAAAATGTTAAATTTACTCTCGTCTGTATATAAAACTGTCCTCCAAAATGAAAAATCTTTATTTTTGTACAATTTCGCGAATTGCAATCTTTTTGAACGATTTCTTTTGCTCACAAATGGTTTCTTCCTAGCAACTCTTCCATTAAAATTATTTTTTCTTAATATAATCCTCACTGTTTCTGGATTAGCTTCTTTTCCTAAATGTTTTTTAGCTTCAGTAGCTAACTTCGGGGCACTTAATTGCGGTTTTTTTTTAATTTGTCGTACGATCCAACGCTCCTCGGATTGTGTGAAGATCTTCCGTTTACTTAGTTTTGGTTTATTTTCCACATTATTTCTGGATCTAAAGCGTTTTATAAAATCATGAACTGTAGAGTGACTGCGTTTCACTATTGATGCAATATTTCGTACAGACAAACCGTCTCTAAAATGACTTATAACAAGTTCCCGGAGTTCTAATGACGTTTGTCCACATTGTCTAGCCATTTTGAGAAATTAAAACAAAACTTCACAAAAACTAACGACTTACGTCAACTAAAACATACATACAATGAAAGTATGAAAACATGAAGGGTGATTCCCCGCGTTCCATTTGTTTTTCCCACAGGATTACCAACTGTCCGAGTTTCAGTTTGAGGCTAGTTTTCATGACTTTTAACATTTCCATTTTGTTTTGAATTATCGTGAATAATT
Organism: Andrena hattorfiana; assembly: GCA_944738655.2. Lineage (NCBI taxonomy): Eukaryota > Metazoa > Arthropoda > Insecta > Hymenoptera > Andrenidae > Andrena > Andrena hattorfiana. The sequence goes on along the minus strand of OX122892.1, from coordinate 29,626,866 downwards.
TTTGTCTTTGTTTAATAAATTTTATATGACCTTAAGTGTAAATTATTGAAAATAATTCTGTTTTTCATGTAATTTGTTTTCTTATACTAATAATTATCTCAAAAAGTGAAAATATATAGGTGTCCGAGTTTTACTTTGAGCCACTGTAGCGAGCCGCGAAGCGCGTCCGGCCGATCAGGATCAGCACAGGGGTAACTCCTTCCGATACACCGTGAACGGCCTAGCTGGGAGAGCCCTTGCGCTGTGATTCGAATCGCCGTTGACCCCGCGAAGACGTGTGATAGGACGAGCCAGAGTGATACGATGGACGCCGATTTTGCCGACTTCCGTGTGCCACCCGAGAGCACAGCGAGCGACTACGACCTGCGCTAGGTAGAGCAACACCCGAGCGAGCGAAACAATAGACGGCAAGCGTGCCGTACTTTATCACTGGACATCGCGAGCGACAGAGACCGACGCAAGGTCGAGCGACACCCGAGCGCACAGCGATAGCAGGGACGGAGCGCCGTCCCTTGGGTATGTTAACATTATCTTATTTTCTTAAAGAATATATTTTACTCTATTGTTTTCCCCTTAAATACCGAGTACCATTTCATTCAAACACCTCCTATCTTCCTCTCCCCGGTAAGTATAGTCAAGGCGTGCTTTAACACCTTAACTGAGCAAGGACCCGACGAGTCATCCCAACCGCTCGGGGTGATTCGCAAAAGTCCCTTCAGGACGTAACACTTAATACGCGTAACTAAAAATATGGGATATTAAAAGTGCAACTACACTCCATTTATAAACATATAATATTTTTTTAAATTTATAATTGACATTTCTTTGCCTAATGGTCATTCACTGGTATGCGGTCAATTACTGGTTGGTTTACCCTAACTGTATTACGAACCTTGAGTTTCAATAATTTACAATAAAATTTGAACTTGAAGTAGAGATGATAACGATACATCGATGTTTTTTATAATCGATATTAGGACATCGATATGTATATCGAAACCATCGATGTTTTCCTAATGGATTTCGATGTTTTTGGTTATTATTATGCTAAGTTTAATGCTTTATCAGCTTTAGCAACAGTTCTTAAACAAAGCGATCAGAATTGCACGGATATCAACCCACGATTTTCAATACCGATAACTATCGATAGTGAAAATAAGCTATTGATAGTGAGGACCATCGATATTGCTCCTTCGTAAGAAATAACTAGCCTCTTAGCGCTGTTGCGACTCCCGTCTAGCGGCGTGTGGTATAAACTTTAGAAGCGCGAAGTTCGAATCGGATCACACGAATGTAATAGGAAAGGGAGACAAAGTGTAGTTCGCACAAGCTCGAGGGGTTTGAAAATAGTTAAAGATTCTTTTAATAAGAGGACTTCAAGATTATAAATTAATCAATACTTGGAAACGGGTGTTTGAATAAATGAACTTCTCCTTCCTCCCTTCTCCTAGGTGTGAAATCCAGCGCAATGTTGTTAAACGCTTGTTATTGCAAAAATCGATAACCGAAACGAATCGGATCAACGAATAGGAATTTAGGTAATTAATTAGTAAATTTGCGATTGGCTCTTAGAAACTAAGACATTTTGTAGAGAACAAAAGTTGTAAAAGCGTTTGCCATTGAAAGCTCACTCGAGCCCCGAAAGCAATAGCGAACAGACGTTTTATTAAAATCTTCTCAAATACTTTCTTTGTGTTCAAAACGTTTCGTTTCCTTTATTAAAGTTATCTGTTATTTGTGTTCCAATCGTTTTATTGTTATATTATCATCTTTATTATTATAATTATCTTTAAAAATCCGCGTCCGAGGAGCAGAACGCTTTAGCGTTCCACAGGCATCGTCTCACGCCCGAAATCCCTAAGAAGGATCCAGGGGATCCAAACGACCACGCAACAGCGCCAATTCGCTGCACGGGAGTGACGGAGAGCATGCGGTAGACAGGGATGGTGCTAAACAATGACAGGGCTTTATGTGCAAGTGAGAGGGTCTTATGCGGACGGCGGCTACCTCTATGTCGCGGCGGGCAGAACGCCTTCCCTTACCTTCCCGTGCTGGAACACCGATATGGGGATTTCGTGCGTTTACCTAGACTTCGGCCTGGCAGTCTAAAAACTTTCTACCTACGATACATGCTACTTCTTTGCCAAATAGATGAGGAATCGAGCCCATCATCCTTCCTCTTACGTGTAATGTTTTATCAAACAAAATTCATTTTAACAGACTAAATAATAACTTGTAAAATTGTCACCATTGTCACTAGGCATAACTCAGTGGTTTTTCGACACAGGGAGACCCGACATGCAACGTTGCCAAATTTCCGAAGGGAAGCCGATTCTGCCGCCTAGTGTACCATGGACATAGGAATATAGGGACGGAGGAATCGTTGCGTGGGGTGATCTCCTCGCGGGAGGGGCGAAAAGGTAACATACGCCTTCTTTCTATTGGCTGCTGCCTCGCACAAGTGCAGTGATATGTAATGAGGAACGTTTGTCGCGTCCAGGGATCGGCGGGCTTCAGTTACCGCTTATGGAGGGGGAAACACCTACAGGAGCGGTGGTTATGTGTCATGAACTGTGCCTGCGGTACGGAGCATGCGTAGAATGCAACCAATCAAATCCAGGCAGATGAAGGTGCTCCCCCCCCCCTCAAATACGTATCACTCCCCTCACCTAAAGTCGCAACTATTTCTCCGTCCCTATATTCCTATGTCCATGATTTGTATGAAGTCAGATCAATTTTGTCAGCAGGCTAGCAAACAGTTTTACTAAATGTAACAATATACAAAAAGTTCACCTTAGTCGAATCTTTTAAAATTCCCGCACAACTTCGCGAGCTGAGTGCGTTAGCGCTCCACGGGCACGAACCGGCGCTTCGTTAAAACTCACCACGAATCGCGCAACAACGCCAAGGTGGTAAACGAAACGGCGCCACCGTCAAGCCAAGCCAAGCTATCAAGCTAGGCCAACCAGCGTCGCCGGGAATCGGTTATCGACGGCGTTCTCCCACCGCTAATTACTCTACCGGCTTATAATATTTCCTCCGTTCACTGTCTTAAGCTCATGCTTAAGCAACGACTATGAATACCAAAGAGGAGATATAATAAGAGACGTCACTCGACAAGGACAGAAATAAACTAGGGAAATCACTATGTCAGGTTAGTAGCACGAGCTACACTAGTATGTATGCGCCTGCGCAGGAGGCGCAAGCCTAGTCCCAGTCCAGCGATGGTCACAAATGGCCGCGCTCCATGTGCATCCATGTGCAAGAGTAGACACGTGCCTTGTAACTTGTAAGCAAATAAAGTGTTCCATATATTCCAGTATATTAAGCCTTAGTCTATTACCAAACGAATCAAGAATTAAATATGACACACTAGACAACCAATTTAAATGTCCATTCGGCAATAATCAACCAACTGCGATAAGGTATATTTAGTCGATTTGAATATCCCGCTCGAATAGATAACCAATTTAAATGCCAAGGTCAAGCAATGACTTCAAAGGTTCCGCCCGGAGTGACGCCTTTGTTACGTATTTTTACGGTGATTTTAAAATCAGAACGCGGGTTGGTGCCCGCGGAGCGCTGAACCGCTCTGCTCGTCGGAGTACGGGAGTTTCAAATAAAACACAATACAAGAAACTATTTATAAGTTAAATTTTGGAGTTTTATTCAACTGTTCGGGATGCTGGTTAAAGACAGAATGAATGTAACGTTTCAAAGTATCTTCCGAGGTCCTCGCTGAAGTCGTTGGCCAAATCCTCCTAGTCCTCCCATAGATCCTCGTGGTCCAATCAGGATGGAGGATGCATCAGCTCCAAGCGGTAGGCCGTCCTTCAGATGTCCGTACGCCCCCGCGAATCGGCGTCCATCTTTCCCTCCGTCTTCGGGGTGGTGGAAACTCGGTGAAAGCGCGCTTTTCCGTTACACAGCGGGGTGCCCACGTGGGAAGAGAAAGTAGGCTCTACTCCGAGGATCGAGAAAACAACCCTTGAAGGAAATTTATGACTTCCTCAGCGTCGCCAACACTTCTGGAGTCAATCGACACTCCTAAAGACTAACAAAGGACAAGGCCTTCTCAAAAGATTACGTGACTTAGAAGAAACTCGCGATTCGTTTTGGGGTCTGTTAATTGGTGTCTTTTTCCTGTTTTCGAGCTCTGCCCAAGATCTTTCCCACGTATGCCACCCGCATCGCACATCCTTAATAATACTTTCTCAATCACGCGCATACATCTGCTTTCAAATTTCGCTCCTGATTTATCTATCAATTATATATATTTCCGTGGCTACGTTCAAGTGATAACGTAACACCTTTTATTATGGCTGTGTTTCAATTCACGCATTATGCGCATAGATCGCAGCGCAGTCGCTGCGTACATTCATAGCGTTCCGTTTCCAGCAGCGCATAAACCGCAGTAACGAAACAGAACAGTTTTCGATACATTTGATGCTCGTGAGGTTGCGCTGGAATGTTCAAACTTACAATTAGCTACGTAGTTGGATGGATTATGTTAAATTTAATTCGAGAGTTTTGGACGGTGGTCGAAGCACGCTTCCTAACTACATCGGTTACTTCGTCCTAAGGATCGGGGACCAACTCGTAACGAAATTTGATGGCTTTATTGGTTCCTGGATTTTCTCAACCCAAGTTTTTGTATTCTTCTTGAACAGCGGCAATTATTGAAAGCGAAGAGCATATTTTATGAGTTTTACAGGACGAACTGCTGCTTACCCAGCGTAATTTGGTAAGCAGATGTGTAAAGGAAAAATGAAGTTATTTATTATCCGCGCTCGGGGTAAATTGAAGGTTTTGAAGGCTATTGAATACAATCGCAGGCTCTCGTACGTCTTCTGGATTAGATTATAGCTGTAAAGCTAGCATTATAAGAACACGTTCGAAAAATATAGCAATAAAAGCCTTTAAGAAATAACAATGCGCGCCACGTATTTGCTTCCTTCCTCATCTTCCGTTTCGACCCTTCTTAAAACCTTCTAGGGATGTGCTGTTCGCTTCAACATTGAGTCCGTTGCTTTGGTTGCGATTCATGCAGCGAGTGCAAAGACGGCATAATCAAATTAGTAGAATTCCCTAGAATCCTCCAACTTCTAGCTCATAATGCGTGCAGCAAGTGCAGAAAATCAAACCATGGGCAGCCAATGCGCATATTACGCGCATGCGTATTTGTCGCATTACGTGTGCTTCTGTATTCCCTATTTATTTAGAAGATAAATATTTTATATTTTTGTAAATAAAGGACATTTTAAAACTTTAAATAATTTTGTTTATTTGTGTTATCCAAAATATAATTATACATAGACATTTCAATTAGAAGATAAATCGCACGTGGGTATGTAAGCAGAAACTGCATTTTCATTTTCACTGAGCAGAAATAGACATTTTATACTTCATATTAAATCGACTATTATCCCAGTTAGCACACCTCGTCTTAGAAACGTCTAGTTTATGTCCATTTTAGGTCTGAACGTCTTGATTTGTAACAAGACGTCTTTAAGACGTGTTTAAGACGCCTTTTGGACGTCTTTAAGATTTTACCAGACGTTGTGCTATCTGGGATTAGGTTAAAATGTTTTTAAAAATAGTTCTTGTTTATTTTATGTTTAAAGGGAAAGTTAAATATTACGTCTAATAAGTTTTTTGTCGATTGTTGCATAAATAAATAATAAAAATCTATTTTTACGATAGCAGAACTCGTACATGATTAGAAATAGGGACATTGACCTTATACCCGATTTCATAAAGATACCGTTGCGGCGTAACAATAATATTTTGGAAAGATGTTAAGTTATAAAAAGTTGACAAATGTAGCGTAAAAGAACGAAATATCCAATAAATATTTATTGTCATGTAGCATATATGTAGGTTATATTTTCTGTCACTTCGAGGAGGAGATCACATAATTTGGTGTATGTTTTTCAAAGCGTACGTAAAGAGACAAGTACCCCTGCGCCACAGCCGACTCTAGTACTAGCCGTGCTGAAGGCAAAATGGCAACACCGCGAGAGTCCGGCTTCGATATATATATATGTATATATATACCTACCGTATCAGCCTCTCACCGGCCTCCCGGTTACACAGTCTCCCTCTACCGGCCTTTCGGTTTCCCGTTTATCTTTTAAATGTTTATATTAATGTAGTACTGAAGTCCTCTAAATATCAGAAACGGAGCAATAATCCAGGTGTTTTATTTATTTATATTAAACCTACAGATTTTTATTTTTGTGTGTAGCACATTTATTTAATACAATCTGTAGCATTTTTGGACACTTTGTTTTACATAAATTTTTTTACAAATTTCACGTATTCATTAAGGGAAATTAATAATAATAATAAGGGAAATTAATAGCAAGTGAAATTAATAATAATAATAATAATAATAATGTTTATTTGTACTACAGGCTCACAGCCTATTACAAAGGAGATTGTTTGGTTCTCACATCTACATCCTTACTTTTATCTGTGTTACATTATACTTAAGCCTAACATCTATACTTTATATATTATTTATACTCTTATTACATTTCAATTAGTGCTAGTTTACTTATTTTTTTACTGCCTATACAAAATAAAACATATTCTTTGCTTCCTCGATGTTCCTAACATTTAATACTTCAGGAAACTCTTTTTCCCTAACTTTTTGTGCATGCCTTTGTTGATATTGGGGACATACAGACAGAACATGCTTTAGAGTCTCCCTTCTTCCCATGTTGCATAGTTGACATTCCTCTGCTTCGTTTATTTTTACTCTTCCTTCCTTTCCTTCTACCATACTGAATTCATGTCTTCCTGCCAAAAATTGTAAGGGAAATTATAAGGGTACTTTAAAAGATAATAATTATAATTCTATATTTTTATTCCTCAAAGATGAGGAATTACCGAAAAAATAAATGGTTGCTATACCTTGTAAAAATTGGACACCAACAAAATATTCTTCCAGCTGTAGATGGTTCCATTTAAATTTACATATCCAGTTATGGGTCCCATTCTAAAAAATTAAATTGCAATATATGTCGATTATTAATTGTGGATGATAACGGTAAAACTGTAGGTGATGTATATTTTAATCACTTACAAAGAGGGGTCCTTTCTGTTCCCACTGAAGAAGTCAGAACCTCATTTATTCATGTATATGCAATAATGTAAGCCATAATAGGTGATGGTAATTTGGAATCTCAACATTTGCAATCTGAAAATCATAAATATATTTTATGTAAGTTAACCCATTATAATAAAAAAAAAGGTAAAGCACCATGGTAAATACCCGTAGGGTGGTGAGAAAATTTTCCACAATTTTAATACTCTCCTCTAACACGATTTTATATTTAACTGCATAATTGTTTCTTTCAATAGCTAATTATGCTAACCTCTTTTCCACGGGCACTTAACCTGTTTGGCTTCGTACCAATAATTTTGTCTACACATATTTCAGGTCTCTATTAACTTATACATACCTTTATCAATTTTTAAATCCTTCAATATGGTCCAAAGATGGTTTTAATTTGTTTCACACTTCTATTTTCTTGAAATCTCTGTAAATAATTCAAATATAATGCATTACAACACCAAACTATTCCGAGAGTCCACAAAATATATACCACATTTATAAATATTAATATACTTCTGTATTACTTCTACTTACTATAGTTATGATATTTACGTATTCCTTATTTAATTAATCAAAAAACTGTATATATGTATAATTTTATACCGCAAAATAACGTTAATTATAATGCTGAATACAAAACTCCACTATTGAAAATAGGACTCCCGATCCACACATGAGCGGTGTTGCCACGTTGTATAGCACGGCTAGTAGTAGAGTTGGCTGTGCCTGCGCGCATGAACTGCACGCTTCATGCGCTAGAAGTGGGAGAATTCTAGGGAATCCTATGTGCCACCAACGCAATCAATGCACGCATAGGGCGGTATTCATAAACGTGTCTTAAGATTAAGCAAATGCTTAAGCATAGTAAAGGATGCCGAATGCTTAAGCATTCCCACCCATTCACCGCCCATAGCCCAGATAGCATACGACGCCTATGAGCCGTCTTTAAGACGTCTTCAAACGTCTTGAAAGTCTGAAAGACGTGCTATCTGGGAGACTGAAACAGAACGGTTTTCTCTACAGTCTATGCACATATTGCGTGAATTGAAACACACCCTATGGGCGGCATTCTCAGTCGTTGCTTATTCTTAAGATCGTCTTAAGCATGCGGCATCCTCTACTAACCTCGTAGACTAGTAGAGGATACCGCATGCTTAAGATGATCTTAAGAATAAGCAACGACTGAGAATACCGCCCTATATCTCCTCTTTGATGAATATCGCCCCTAGGACCCCCAACCGGCGACAGAAAAATGCATTGGTGATAGGTCCATAGACATATATAGACGGATCATGTTTGAGGGGGTTTGCATGATTCGCGGTAAGGGGAGCAATACAGGAAAATCGGGTAACGCAGTGGTTATGCATGCCGAATGCTTCCGCAGCTAACCGGCGTGCCTGTATGACGGGCTGTATCTGAGCCTCCGCCTTTTCCCCTCCAAGCTTACCTTCCCCTCGCGGATAGTCTCAGCTTCTGCTCCGTCTATACATGCTATGGATAGGTCTATCCTATACCTCGTCTGTGATAACGTTTGAACAATTGAATACTCATTCTACATCTATATACTTACACTGCTACTTAAGCAGAAATTGTCAACGTATTTTTAATGTGATGTAAGTATAGCTTGTTTAACGAATTGTTTCGGCATTGGTAGTACTATTTCAGTTGTGGATAGAATCAGAAACTATGCAAAATTATGCTTGTGCCATTGCTACTCATGGTCACCACACTGATATTGTTTTGAGGATTTACAGGTAATAGGGAATATATGCATTTTCATTGCTTGAAAATAGCATTATTTTATTCACAAGCATTGAACCCAAGATATGTATGTATTTATATTTATTTTTTAGTAATTGCATATTGCTCATTGCAACGCACGTTAAAAAGTTTGGATCATTGATAGCTGTATCTCAGGGACCCGCGGTACTTCCATTCGACAACAGTGTATATTCCACAAAGTAAGTAATTCTTCCATTATTCTACAGTGTATCTATCCTTATAATTACAGCCAATTCCGGTGCAATAAGTAAACTAATATTATTTCTAGAATACTGTTTGGAAAGGATGACATTGAAGTTGTGGCAGCTGCTCGATATATAGCAGAACAAATTAACGCAGACAAACCACTATTAATTTCACTGTCCTTAAAACATTACGATAAAGATACCTTTAATGCTATTGTCACAGCTATAAAGAAATTCGAAGCATGGTGATGCTATAAGTTCAGAGTACAAATATGAGTTTAATATTCGGTCAGTTAGTTATCGGCCCACCTGGAAGTGGGAAAACCACTTACTGCCATACCATGTCTAAATTTTTAGAGAAACTTGGCAGAAAAGTAGCCATTATTAATATTGGTAAAAACCAGCACTGACAAATAACTTTGCTATTTTTTCCATGATTTCATTATTCATATACTTTCAGATCCAGCAAATGAAAACATGGAATATAAACCAGCGATAGATGTATCTGAATTAATAAAACACGAAGAAGTAATGTCACATTACAGGCTCGGGCCAAATGGAGCCCTGGTTTATTGTATGGAATTCTTAGAAGCTAACATGCAATGGCTAATTACAAAAGTTTTAAACCTAAAGGATTACTATCTCATTTTCGATTGTCCAGGACAGGTACATATACTCTGTAAACATTAATATTATGAAATTCGTTGCATTCTTCGGCTGTAGTGTAATATTCATCGGCAGGTTGAATTATACACGCATCATAAATCGATCAGTGTGATGGCTGAAAAATTGGGACAGAATCTAGTTAGGCTATGCAGCGTACACCTTGTAGACTCTCATCATTGTAGCGACGCTGGTGATTATATATGTTACATTCTCAGAAGTAGATTTATGCATTGATATATGTGACATTTAGTGTTTCTGATTATAGGAAAATATTTATCATCCTTAATCCTTTGCACGACGACCATGTTGAAGTTAGGCCTACCTCATGTTAATATTATGACAAAGTTCGATGAAATGAAGAGATTCAGTCACTACCTAGCCTTTAATATAGAATTTTATACAGAAGTTCTCGATTTAAATTATTTGTTAGATAAACTGGACGAGGATCCATTTACGTCAAAGTAAGTTTGCATTCGATATCTTTCACATGAACAATTGTCGCAGTACTTTTGAAACGTTTTGCGCCTTCAGGTATAAGAAACTAAATGCAGCTTTTGTGTCGTTAATAGAAGATTATAGTCTTGTCAGTTTCATACCATTGGATATTTCTAATCAAGCATTGTTATTACAAGTGAAAAATGCTGTGGACAAAGCTAACGGCTATGTTTTCGGTGGAAATGAACCTCAGGATGTTCAAACTCTCCTTGCGTGTGCTGTAGGAGTAGTGAGTGAAAGTGAACGAATGTCTACAATAGATGCATATTTCTAAAAATGTGTAAACAATATTTCAGTTAATTTCCTGTTGACGTTAATATTCTTCTATGGATTTATACATATACCTGGTACACTTTTAAGGGGAACACAGTAGGCGAATAAACATGTTTTTATTAATTTATTAAATTGTCGACTAGTCTATTGATTAACAAATATTTGTGCTAAATCATCATAATCGTATGTCCTCTTCAAAAATGTGTCCTCCAATTTGAGTCCCGAAATGGTCTAAAACATAACATTATAGAGTAACTTATTGCTTCTATAACGTTTATACCATAATACTCACAATAATACCACCGTGTAATGCAATTAAACACAAAGGAATATCTATTGATACTCCAGGTTTTAATGCCCCTATTTTCGTGTTGGATATTCCGCACCATGCGATCGAATTACTTGATTCCAAACTCATCATCAAGTCCATACTTCTTTCTCTGAAGCAATGAAAATAAAGTTCAGTAATTTGTAACATTTAGTTTATGAAAATCTTATAAATGAACTGTGTTAGCTATTAGTTCTAGCCGGTCGATATATTTGGAATACTTGCGATGTATTTATTATATGGCAATTAAATTTAACCGCTTGCTCGAGATATACTTTTACAGGAACATCTTTCATAGTGACTCTTAGATCACCATATTCAGGTGCCTAAAGATTGAAAGCATAAATCAGATACTAAAGAGGTTCATCAATTACAAATGAAAGAATAAACGACTTAACAAACCATCCTTTGTAACTGACTTGTTTGTAGCCTGCCCCTTTCTCCTAAATTACTTCTCCAAACGATATCTAATTTCCCAATGTTCGTCGCGTTGTGCATCATTTTTGGGTCTTTTAACAGAGTCAATTGTGGCTTTAAACAATATAAATACTGTCTGCTACAATCAGTATCTAATACGTTAACCGATCCATAAATAGACTCTCCCTTTTCATTTGTACTTAGCGTCGATACTGAAACAGTTAAAATACTCGCTAACGAAATTTACAATTAGATCAGACGATCCGAGGATATGAGCTCACCACTGAATAAATGAGACGATTCGAGCGAAACTTTCTCTAAACATATAGGACCTGCTGTAAGATTCTGTATTTGCGCTTCTAGGTACACTTCATCTGACTTCAAGAAAATAATATGCTTTGAATTAAACTTTTCTATTAAACAAATCCTATTTTAAACAATTAGATAGATCTATATGCCAGAAATGTCAAAGCTTTCGTTATTATAATATCGTATGTTATGTTAAGAATGTTACCTCTGCGTTATAAAATTTAGTTTTTACATCTAACGGTTTTACCACTTGAAGTTTATAATATTTTCTAAACGATTGCGGTGCGGCACCTGAACTAGTAGGTGTATAAGTAACTTCGCAGACTAATCTGGAAAAGATTTTCGTTATCTACGCTTTAATTACACGCTGTAACTTTTGTTATATGTATTATAATATAATATACATCCTTACATGTGTGTGCCTATTTCTTTTACTTCGTGATGTATTACTTCATCAACTGTACTGTCAGGAGCTAAATCCTTCATTCCTCCACTATTACCAGAAAGAGAAATAATTTGAGTACTTGTTTGTAAATCTGCCTATAATACGAAATATTGTTAAGTTTGATTTAGAAATTTTATACACATATAATCATTTTATAATATCATTCTATCTCTACTGTTTATTATAAATTTATATTTGTTATTAACGTATCACATGTCTTAATGTGTCTATACTTAAACTTAATATATAAGAATATTTTACTTACTTTAACTGTAACATTTTTGACTAACTGATTGCTACCATTATGCACAGAAAGATAGCTTGAAAATATTTCACCTAGATAAATGTTCCTGCAATCATGAACGTACGATGTCAACATTTCATTATTTAATATCGAATTATTAAATTGAGGACCTTGCAGCAAGAGGAGTGCAGCTCCATCTTTACCGACTTCAAGTAAATTAGAAGTAACCGTTTATAAAATTATTGCTTTCAGTTAAAGTTAAGAAGAGGACACTAATTGAAAAGTATATATTTTCGCACAGTAAGTAGTAGTTATTTCTATTTTTAGGCAAATTTTTCAAATTTGGAGCATTCGTATTGTGTAAAACAGTAATAATTGCGGGTACAAAATTTGCAATAAATCGCTCATTTCTTATCGGATTTGCATCAAACGATGTAGAATTTTTTTTACATGCAGTACACGCCATAACTCAAAAACTGTCAAAAATAGAACTGCACCCCTCTGGGTGCAAGGTCCTTAATTATATGAACCACACAACTTGTCTATTCTGATTAACTTTCTCATTTGCAAAGTGATTCGAATGTTTGTATTTGATAATTCACCCTTGAAAACATGTAAGGAAAAGGTTCTTTAAACATGTATTATGACATGTCCCCTAAATAGTGACGGGATCTGAAGCGCTTCGGATCTATGTATATGACGAAAACTTCGAAGCACTTCGAACATGATTTGAAGCTTAAAACTCTTGTAAGTCTTGAAAATGAACATCTAGTTGCCAAAAACTAGCCAAGTTGATCGGCTAGAGGGCTTCGTCAGGGTCATCGTTTATGACTGTATTGTCCCGAGAGTCGGTGATGGTACATACGGGTCCGAAACCTACCAAGACTTTGAAGCAACAGTTTCAAAACTTCCAAGACGATCTTCAAGACTTTCAAGACCTATCAAGACTTAAAGTTTTTAGTTGCCTGATATTCAAAACAGATTCGAAACGCTTCGAATCCCATCACTACCCCTAAATTAGCTTCTCGGAACAAGAGAAATTAAATCTCCCCATTAACAACAAGAACGTCGAAAGTGGATAATTTATGTGGGCTACCCTATATGCTTCAAGACCTCTATAGTGATACGATTTAATTTTAATACCATTAATTAATAACTGAATATATACCCAAAACTTTGCGGTAACACCATAAACTGGCCTACGGCCAGAGTTTCCATTCCTTGCAGAGCGGTACAATCGCTTTTAAGCTCATTATTCAACGTGTTACCAGGAAGGTCCGTTGAATCGCAAGTAACAACTACTGGACTCGCGAGAGTGGGTCGTGTCAATCTCATCACTGAGAAGCAATGCAACACAGCATAAATAACAATGTTGACTGTACTTTCAACATTTAACATACATAAATGAAATACCACGGAGAAACTTGTGTAATTACCTTTCAACGCCAGCAGATGTTCACTTTTTGGTTTAACTTCCATTTGAGCCATATAAATAATACGTGACAAGTCGGTGGAGCAAAACTTTGTTCGAGTCGTATTTAGGGTAGTAGCTGTCAAACGTCACTTACGAAGCTGAACTGAAGCTGTACGAAGCATAACCTCGCTGTGAAGTGTGATGAACGATTAGAGATGGAGTGCAAAATCACTAACAGTGATTTATCACAGTGATCGCAGAATCACGATCACGGTCGTGATTGAAGTTAAATCACGACCGTGATTGTGATTTTTCTAATTTGAGTGAATTGTTTACTGTGATCGTAATTCTTGATCTTGATTGAATTATTTTTATAAACTACTTCAATATAGCTTGTGTTACAATCAAAGCGTGCTAATTCAGCGAATATATAGAATATACATTCATAAATAGTCAATGTATGCACGCACTGATTTGATTGGCTAAAGTATTCACACATACATTATACTTTTTAACTAAAGTGAAGAAATATTCGTTAATTTAAATAGATCAAGAACGATTACATTGATTTAAAATATACAACTGAGATTCTATAAGAACATTGAGGATTTGAGAATGTTTCGAGAGAAAGTAGAAATTGGGGTTATATGGCGCGTGCAAAGAGCAGTTATGCTCTCCACCAATCAGAAGCGATCACGAAAATCACGGATCACTGTGAGAAATCACCGGGATTGGGAATGAACGTGATCGGATCACTCGTGATTCACAAATCACGGTTCTAGCCAACACTATGAACGATGAACGTACTTACTATTCGATTAAATCCGATTTATAAAATCGATAGCGTGAGCTTTAATAGGTGGGTTTTAATTCACGCATTATACGCATAGACTGCAGAGAAACCTAGTGGGTGGAAACTGAATAGGGAGCTTCCGGGATAGCGTTTAGACAGGAAGCAGGAGGCTTTCATAGCTTAGAGGACGCTAGTGTCGCGGTATTGTAGGGATCTTCGGATCGCGTGGCCTTCCGGCCTTCCCCTACTTCTCCGGTATCTGGAGAGTGGGGAGTTTTGTCTCGACGAAAGAGGAGTGAGGCCATGACTCTCTCGACGACCATTGTGAGCGTCGGATGGACGCCAGGGGAAATATATTCATTATTGATTGTTTCATTGAAATTAGTGTTCTTACTTCCACCACGAACTAGTCAGTCTATAATTTAAGTAATCGGTCTCTGCATTGTCGGAGTCAACAGTGGTGACCCCGACTAAAGAATTCAAGTGGTGTGTTGTATCAACGTATCAAAAACGATTGTGGCTGGTGCGACTTACGCACGCGGTGGGGAATCCAAATCCATCGCAGCCACGTGGACGTCCATCTTTTGGCAGTACCACTGGCCGCATCGCTGCTGTCTTTCGGCAATCGCCGGATACCGGATCATCGCTTCCTATCCTGTGGGCAACCGATTTGGGATCACGCGGTGCGTGAAGCCAACGTCACCGGCGCCTTTTGCGTTCCGGCGAGGTATTGCGTGAAGCCATCGCCACCGGCGCCTTCTTGTCTCTGCGAGGGATTACGTGAGGCTACCGTCTCCGGCGCCTTTATCACGGTCGTTGCAGCGTGTTGGATTTTCTCTGGTGCGCATATTTCTAAACACGTGTCGTGGAAGTGTCGCCATTGTGTTCCGCGCGTACCGTTGTGGACGATTCTGAAAGTACGCCGCGGAACTGCCGCCATATTGCTTTATTCGACTGCGTGTGTGCATGGACACTGCGA
Source organism: Andrena hattorfiana (assembly GCA_944738655.2). Lineage (NCBI taxonomy): Eukaryota > Metazoa > Arthropoda > Insecta > Hymenoptera > Andrenidae > Andrena > Andrena hattorfiana. The sequence continues at coordinate 29,611,413 of OX122892.1, read as the reverse complement.
GACCGCGGAGGTGCGCCGCGTGAAAGGGCATCACCCTCACGTCCGATTGTGTTAAGACTTATCCGGCGTACATCGTTGTCCACTTTCCTCCTTTCGCGAGCACCGTAGTCGTAATGGAGGGCGACAACGCTACCGGGGATGGGGTTCCGAACGAGTTGACCGTCCTTGAGGCCCAGGTACGGGACCTGCAGCAACGTCTGGCGCAGTTCGAGTCTTCGCCTGGCCCGTCGCAGAGTCAGATCGCCGGAGTTCCAGAGCGTGCTGTGTTCGAAGCGGCTCGCGTCGATGCGTATAGGCAGCCAAAGATCCCAACTTTCTTTAAGTCCGACCCTGCGATTTGGTTTATGCAGGTCGAGGCATCTTTGCGTAATGCACAAATCACGGTGGAAAGTACCAAGGCAGACTTCGTGCTAGCTGCCGTTGATGCTGAAGTAGTAGGTTGTGTAAAAGACATTATTCAGACACGTCCGTCTCCTGCAGACATATATCAGCGAATCAAATCGCGTATTATTGCCACTTTTGCCGGTTCCTCGGAGGGCAACTTGCGTAAATTGCTTAAGGGGCAAGTACTTACCGACGGTAAACCATCACTTCTGTTGAGTCGCTTGCGTAATCTAAACGATGGGCAGTGCGATGACATAGTGCTCAAGTTCATATTTTTGGAACAGTTGCCACCGGGCCACCGGGCAATTCTCGTCGCGGAGGGCGCCATGGAGCTGGATCGGCTTGTGGAGATCGCGGATACGATCGCGGAGAACGCGGATCCTGCCGAGATCCATATAGCTTCTTCCTCCGGTACCTCGTCGCGCCCTGCGCCAGAAGTTGATCTCGCGGCGTGCGTGATTGCGTTGACGAAACAGTTAGAGCGTCTGAATGCGTCATCCCAAAAGGATAAACCGCGCGGACGAGCGCGTGCTCGGTCGCGTTCGGTGAGTAAGCAACGGAGTGAGTCGCAGAAGCGTCACAAAGCGCATAGGAAATACCCGCAGAACTCGTTGTCATGCAGGGAGTGGTGCACGAACTACGCTGCGTGGAAGCAAAAAAACTAGGCGATCCTTCGTGTGTGGAGATGTCTAGTGAAGGTGCAAAATCAGAAAATCGTCTCCATATCCGCGATCGTGCGTCTGGTCAATCATTTTTGATTGACACGGGGGCAGACATTTCATTGTTGCCCGCTAACCTAAAAATTCACGTCAAACCGTCCGAGCGTAAACTTTTCGCCGCGAATGATTCGCGAATCGACACGTTCGGCGAGTCGCTCCGTGAGTTGGATCTGGGTTTGCGTCGCGTGTTTCGTTGGAACTTTTGCATCGCGGCGGTGCCGTATCCGATAATTGGTGCGGATCTTCTTAAGCACTACGGTCTTATTGTCGATCTTAAGCGCCGCAGACTTCTGGATACGACTACGCGAATGTACTCTCTGGCAGTGGCTAGGGCGGTGCCGGTGCGGTCGGTTAATACGGTCAACCCGGGTGCGAATTTTGCTAAACTCCTGGCGGAGTTCCCGGAGATTACTGGATCGTCCCAGCTATCCCCTCCTCGGGAGCGGGACGTCTTACATTATATAATGACCACCGGGCCGCCCGTTGCGGATCGTCCGCGGCGTTTAACGACTGAGAAGCTCAAAGCGGCTAAAGCCGAATTTAAAGCACTAATCGCGGCCGATATCTGTCGTCCTTCTAGCAGTCCTTGGGCCAGTCCCATTCATCTGGTTCGCAAGAAGGATGGATCCTGGAGAGTTTGTGGGGATTATCGCAAGGTGAATGCCGCTACTATTCCGGATAAATACTCGACACCGCATCTGCATGATTGCACGGCCAATCTGCAGGGTAAAACCATATTTTCTTCCCTCGATCTCCACAGAGCCTATAATCAGATACCCATGGCGCCCGAGGACATTCAGAAAACCGCGGTCTGTACGCCTTTCGGATTGTTTGAGTATTGTTACATGACTTACGGCTTGCGAAATGCCAGTCAGTCGTTCCAGCGATATATAAACCGCGCACTGGGCGATTTGGACTTCGTGTTTGTGTACATCGATGATATTTTGGTCGCGTCGTCCTCCCTTGAGGAGCATTCTGCCCACTTGCGAGAGATCTTCTGAACGTCTGAACGTTGATAAGTGCGTGTTCGGCACGTCCGAGTTGGATTTTCTGGGGCACACTATTGACTCCAAGGGAATTCGTCCCACGACTCGAAGGGTCCGCGCAATCACGGAGTTTCCCGTGCCTACCAGTGTAATGCAGCTGCGTCGGTTTCTCGGCATGGTGAATTTTTATCGCAGAAATTTACCCCACGCGGTGAGTGCTCAGGCACCCTTAAACGCGTATCTTCGCGAGTCCCACAAAAATGATAAAAGGGAAATCGAGTGGACCGCCGAGGCGAGGGACGCGTTCGCAAGGATCAAGGCTGATCTTGCCAACGCGGCCTTACTGGTGCATCCTCGCAGCGATACAAGCATCCGTTTGGTCTCGGATGCGTCGGACTCCGCTATGGGCGCAGTCCTCGAACAGCTGTCCGTGTCGCGGGTTTGGGAACCTCTCGCGTTTTTCTCTAGAAGGTTCAACCCCGCGCAGCTTAATTATAGCACGTACGACCGTGAGCTCACAGCCATTTATGAGGCAATTAAATACTTCCGTCCATTTGTTGAGGGTCGCGAGTTCAGTATAATTACCGACCACAAGCCACTGATTTATGCATTCGCGCAGAAGGCCGATAAGGCATCCCTCAGGCAGGTTCGTCAACTGTCTTATATCGCGCAGTTCTCCACTAAAATAGAGCATGTGGCTGGTGTCGACAATGTAGTCGCCGACGCTTTGTCGCGAATTGATTCATTGCGCTTACCCGTGGAGGTCGAGTTGGTGCAGCTCGCGGAACTTCAGGAGGCTGATCAGCAACTCCAGTTGATTCGCGAGTCTGCGGATTTTCCGTTAAAAATGAAAGCAATCCAATGGGGACCGAGTCACTCAACCGTCTTCTGCGAGAATACCGGCGAGTCAATTCGGCCCTATATTCCGTTAAGCCTGCGGGAGACGGTTTTTAGGCTATTTCACCGACCGGCACATCCGAGCGCGAAGGTCACGGACCGGCTGATCCGCCAGCGCTATGTATGGCCGGACATGCAGCGCGACATCGCGAAGTGGTGCAGGACATGCACAGATTGTCAACAATCAAAGATATCGCGGCACGTCAAGTTGTTGCCCGGTAAATTCGTGGCTCCCGACGGCCGTTTTGACCACGTTCGACATAGTGGGTCCCTTACCGGAGCGTGGCGGTTACAGTTATTGCGTGACCATGATTGATAGATTCTCTCGGTGGGTAGAGGCGGTGCTCTTGCGGGAGGTGTCGGCGCAGTCGGTCGCAGAGGTGTTTTTCGACACCTGGGTTTCGCGTTACGGGGCTCCCAAGATTTTAACATCCGATCAGGGTGCTCAATTCGAGTCAAGGTTGTTTTCGGCATTGCTGTCCTTGATTGGCTGCGAGCGGATTCGCACGACGGCGTATCACCCTGCGAGCAATGGGTTGATTGAGCGATGGCACCGAGTGTTCAAGGCTGCGTTGATGTGCCATTCTGACATCAACTGGCCTCGTACCTTGTCAACGGTGCTTCTCGGGCTCAGGACGCATGTGCGATCGGACACCGGCGCATCCCCGGCCGAATTTTTGTTCGGAACAACCCTGCGACTTCCCGGCGAGTTTTTCCTTCCGGAGGATTTGGTGCCGGATCCGGACATTTTTGTCAACGAGTTTCGTGAGCACATGCGTTTGGTGCGACCGGTGCCAATTGCGCATAGGTATAAGAAGCGTGCGTTTGTATTTAAAGAACTACACACATGTTCTCATGTTTTTTTGCGGAACATGGTGAAGAAGTCTCTTGAAAGACCTTACACCGGACCGCACAAGGTGTTGCAACGGGTAAACGATCGGGTTTATACGATCGAGGTAAACGGTTCGCCCAAATCTGTTTCCGTCGAGCTCCTGAAACCAGCTCATCTGGTTGCTGACGAGTTCGCGGAGTCCGCGCCGTCCCAAGGAATGGACAGCGGTCCATCCGCATCTGCGAGCACCCCGTCCGTTCTTAAAACGTACAAATGTAAAAAGGTCGCGTTCGCGTCCACTACCAAAGACTAAGTTAATCACGTTAAGACCGCGCATCTCGTGCGTTCAAGCGTATTGTTCAATTTTATGTTCCTACACTGTGTGAAGTTTATTTTTTTTTATATATACTTTTATATTTTCATATATTTTTTTTTATATATTTTACGTATTTTATAGTATTTCATAGCTTGTAAGATTCTTAATGTTCTACCATCGCGTTATGCGTTACGGCACGAGTGCCGGGATAACACAGGCAGAATATTTAATGGAATTCGTCAGATTCAGCACCGGCCTCAGGTCTTGGGGGGGGGGGGGGGAGTGCTGTAGGGATCTTCGGATCGCGTGGCCTTCCGGCCTTCCCCTACTTCTCCGGTATGTGGAGAGTGGGGAGTTTTGTCTCGACGAAAGAGGAGTGAGGCCATGACTCTCTCGACGACCATTGTGAGCGTCGGATAGACGCCAGGGGAAATATATTCATTATTGATTGTTTCATTGAAATTAGTGTTCTTACTTCCACCACGAACTAGTCAGTCTATAATTTAAGTAATCGGTCTCTGCATTGTCGGAGCCAACAGTATTGTTGCGAGGCCAGCTGGGAATTCTTCTGGCTTAAGGCATCGACGAAGTATAGAATACACCTATCACCTTATGGGACTTCGTGTCACCACCCAAACTGTATTACCGACCCATAACTCGAGGACTGAATTTAGCGGCCTCTGCTCATGAACAGCGTCCAACTTAGGAACTGCCCTGAAATGTGTTGAATTGCTGAAAGGTGTGCGTGCTTGTATACACGTGACTTGTTTAGAGTGAGAGTTTGACAGAGGACAGGCTTTTGTTACGCTACGCTTTGGCTCGGTTTGTCAGCGACTCACGAGGATTCACGTGGATTTTTCTACGAAAATCTATTTCTGTGATCTGGAGACTATATGACGCTGAAATATGGCTCTTCTTGAAAGCTTATACAAGCTATAAATTGCAAGATGACATTGATTGTTAGTACTTTACGTGTAGTGGAACATTTAACTAATATTTTCACCTGTCGTACGCCGAAAAATATTAAAAACTGACGCTATTACTGACATTCCCACAAATCTCTGCACTCCGCGCATATCTAAATAGACGGTGCCCATCCTACGACACGTATAAATCATTGAGAACAAGGAATCCAAACGTTTTTTTTAAATTTATTTTCGTAGTTTTCGGCACCCGAGGACATTTTGCAATAGTTTATTTATTACTTGGGAACGATAGATTAGTAGTTAAAACTCTACGTTTCGTAACAAATTGATTGGCCCTTTCCTTATTAACTATTGTATGGATTTAAAAATTGTAAAGAACATATCCGATGTAAGTACCCGAGCGTATCGCTTGCGTTAAGGTCTGTTTTCATTATTCCAAGATATGTACATATGAGAAAACAGTTATGGTATTTTTTAAAGCACAAGTAACAAAAAGGTTCTGTTTTACGGACGTCGCGACTCGCGTGTGAGATAAAATGGGAGGGAAACGGCACGGAGGTCCTTTACGCGACAAACGATCATTCTGGCAGCGGCAACAAAGTATAATACTACATTGTCTTCTTGCATTCTCCGTGCGTCTGATTTTCGCATGTCGATGTCGGTCCACGGACAAGCTAGGCTTCTAGATTTTACTTTCTTGTATAAATTCTGCAAAAGCCGTAATCAGTAGCTAAAAGCGGAAAACATGTATGTACACATGCTAAGCTAATCATAAGGTGAAATTTTTACATTCTCTGTTTCGGCTCGATTCGAGCATTTACGGCATATTAGTGAGATTTTTTTAATAAAAGGAAAATCAAATACGATGTGATTCGGGCAAGTAGGTATATACATATGTAGAGTTGCTATACGTCCTGTATATACGGGACTGTCCCGTATTTCACTGTTCCCGTGAAATATTTTACAGAGTAAAATAAACCATTACCTACCCACTTTTTTCATGTTTTATTTAATTAGCATTTAAACGTTCCGTATCAAAGCTTGACAATTATGGCAACCCTAAAAATAAATCACTACCTACCCACTTTTTCCATATTTTACTTGTTTAGCATTTAAACAAAATAAAAAATGGTAAAGATTCGTTAAGAGCAAACGCCTGATTTAGCGAGCTCTGCTTGCAAGACATTTCAAGTTGCATTGATTTTTGCCTTCAGGTGTATCGCGTTTCTGGGAACGGCGTCTGTTTAAAAAAAAGACGAACTTTTCGATGGCCTTGACCTCAACAATCGATGAGAAAAAGGCCGCACATCTACTGAACGTTCGCTATCGTATTATTTTCTGGATTTTAAAAAAATATGTTATTATTTTTCCTCTTTCTGTACCAATTTTTTGCCGGACCTTCCTCATACCAAACTGCGTCGTAATTGGTTTCATTTTAGTAGACAAATCTGACATACAATACAGATGTTTGCATAATGATAAAAATATTGAAAAATTATTATTCCATTAGAGGATACTGCATATTAATGGCCCTGTATTCCTTCCAAGCGCCGACCAACATGTTGTTATAAAGAGTCGGTAGCTTCTGAACAATTTTAGAAATCTATGTAAACCTGATATCTATGTTTCCATATTTAGAAAAGTGATAGGAACTAGAGGAAATGCTGTATTGCGTTGTCTCAAGCGTAAATTTTGTAAAACGTTTATAAGACCGACTCGAAAAATCCGATCTTACCATATTTTATGGAAGAAAGAAAGTCAGAGAAGCATGTATTTAGCCGCATAATATAACATTTTTAATAGTTTTCTTAGCAGGTTAGTCAATTGAATGTCAGGGTGGCTTAAAGTAATTATTTAAACATTTAAAGACAGTTCTTCGAAATATAAAATAAATAATTACGGCTACAGTCCCTAGTAATACAGTATTGTCTCCATATGTGCTCGGTTTGGTGTACACGATAGGTGCTTGTCGCTATCCCCACCACTTCAGTCTTACTCTTGTCCGGCGAAGGCAAGAGCGAGATAGAACGAGAGCGAGCGAGAGCCACTGAAAGCGAGCGAGGACGGTACGAGACAGACGACGCGTTGATGTTTTGTCTCCCTCCGTCTTTCGGGTGCCGTGACACTCCGTCACTGATATATAACAATGGATGTAACATCGCCTCCTACAGCGTCTGAAGCCACAAAGCGGGCAGCCATTTTTGAGAATGAACTACATGCGCCGCCTGAATAGCGTCTCAAGAACTACGTTTCTGGAATTCAATGGATGTTATTTTCTTACATACTTCGTAGATGTCAAGTCTACGTCGTACAGCACAACGTCTCGAACAAAAATGAGGAAAGGAGTCCTTTCAAAGAACGCCAAGAAGGACGCTTTCGAAAAGCTGCGTAGTTCTTGAGACACTATTCAGGCGGCACATGTAGTTCATTCTCAAAGATGGCTGCCCGCATTGTGGCTTCAGATGCTGTAGGAGGCGATGCCGCATCCAGTGTTATATATCAGTGCACTCCGTCCTTTGCATGCGCGATGGTCGCAAACACTTAGGTGAGCACGGGAACCGCTTCGCAAAATCTTGACGCAGGCCCGGCTCAAGTATTTTTTGCGCCCTAGGCGAGCTTGCCAAATTACGCCTTTTATTATAATACATTTATTTGAGATTATTTATGACTTTACTCTGCAAAATTAGGTGACTCCCTAGGGCGGAAAGTCGACAAGAGATGCAAAGTGATATTTTCATTACTAGTATTGTTGAAAATAAACTGTAAAATTAAATATTACAAGTTGTACTATAAGTGGATTAAACTACGAATACAAATTCAGAGTAAGCTTATCAATAATCTCAAATAAATGTATTATAATAAAAGGCGTAATTTGGCAAGCTCGCCTAGGGCGCAAAAAAGACTCGTGCCGTGCCTGGCTATCTGACAGTGGCGCGCATGCGTCGAGCAGTCACGATTCCATCTGAGTGCTCGCACCCGTCGCGCACGCTCGCCGCGCACGCAAAGCGTTCCATCTCACTCCCTACTTCGGCCAGAAAGGAACGAGAAACGAACACTCGGAATTAGGGATCTGTTCACGATAGGAGTTCAACGCCGGTCCCGACCAGCGAGCACATACGGAGACAATACTGTAATCCCACTAAATATAAAGAATTTAATGAAATTTAATGAACTTTTTTCCCGCTTGGGACCGCAAGTCAAATTTTCCGCGTACCCAAGCTCAGAAATATCATTCCAACTATCACTAATGTAGGGTGGGGAAAGTTCCCCTTTCATGCGGCCGCCTACGCTAGGGAAAATGCGGAGACTGGTTACGCGTGATTATTATGTAGTCCCCTCCTCGAAGTGACAGAAAATATAACCTATATGCTATATGACAATAAATGTTTATTGGCTATTTCGTTCCTTTGCGCTATATTTGTGAACTTTTTATAACTTAACATCCTTCCAAAATATCGTTGTTACGCCGCAACGGTATATTTATGAAATTGGGAATAGCATATAGGTTATAATTTCTGTCACTTTGAGGTAGAGGTGTGACTATCGAAATGTTATCGATATTTCGATATATCGATAATATGGTTAAGATATCGTTGACGCGAATAGACCCAGATAACACACGATTTATAGACGACGTGTGCTACCTGGGAAATCAGCTGAGGTATACACGAAAAAAGGTCAGCAGCGTAGAAAGCGTTGCTGGGCCCATACACGACGCTATCCAGCACCGAAAAACACCGTTGTGAACGGACGAAAATATCGGTGCTGAGCCCATTCAGTGTTTTTCGGTGCTGGACAGCGCCGTGAATTCAAATACAAACAAATAGATTCTGATTGACTTTATTATACAAATAATGCGTTGCATTCTATGCGAAAAAAGGTCTGCACCGTCGGCAACGGTGCTCGAAAAGTGAGCACCGTAAAAACCGGTGCTGGGCCCATTCACGGCGCTATCCAGCACCGAAGAACACCGTTGTGAATGGGCGAAAACATCGGTGCTGAGCCGCTGAGTATCGAAAGCGATATCTTTAAAAGTATGAATATGTATCGTTGCTTTACAATGTTTTTAAAATTGTTATTTGCATCGTTGCTGCAACAAAGTGTGTTATATTCTACCTCAGCCTCTTCTAGAAGAGGCGAATAGATCTATTCGTCTTAACGATATCTTAACGATATTGTCGATATATTGTTAAATATCAATAAGATATCGATAATCTATCAATAATCGATAGTCACACCTCTAATCAAGCATAGAAATCTGTAAACATGAAAATTGATGCTAAAATCAAGTAGAGTCTAATAAAAGGCATGAATTTGGCAAACATAAACAAATTAAGCTAAAACTTATTATTTCGATGAAATGTACTCAAAAAATGACGTTATGAGTAGGAAATTTTGATTTCTTAACCACGAATAATTACACTCATCGACTTCATAAATATATCGTTGAGGCGTAATAATAATATTTTGGAAAGATATTAAGTCATAAAAAGTTCACAAATGTAGCCCAAAAGAACAAAATATCCAATAAACATTTATTATCCTGTAGTATATAGGTTAAGTATATTTTCTGTCACTTCGAGGACAGAAAATCCACTCTTCGAAGTGACCGAAAATATAACCTAACTAAGAGACTGTACAAATGTTTATTACGTGGTTGTATTTATATAATATTTCTAATCGAAATTTATGGAAATAAGGGCAAATTATGCTTCTATCAAAATGTAGTAGTAAACGGAATTATGCAACATGTTTCTTGAAATTAGTCTTAACGTTCATGCCGTTTTAGATTTTAAACGTTTCCGATAAGATTTAATTTCAATTCCTACCACTCGTAGCATTGTAATCTTATTTAAGACTGAATCGATAACGTTGGGCGTGACACGAAAATGGTAAGGGGGCTCGCGAGCCCCCCGAGCGTGTGACACAAAATTACATTCCGTGATAGGTCTATTCTATACCTGGTCTGTGGTAATAGTATTGTTTGGGGCTAGGCAAGGGCGGGGGACGCGCGCCAGCTTGCAGGCGCGTAAAGCAAGGAGTCAATTCACTTTCGCGGCACCCACAATTAACACTAGAATTACCGAGTTTAAGGGGGTAGACACGGGTAATGCAGCGCGCTGTATACCGACACAATCTAACCCGAAACATGGGTTTGGGAAATTACGTTGTTTGTCCTTATATGAGCAGATTTTGGGCTGGGTGAGGTCTCAAACGAAAGAGGAAGGTTCAATGCAGCCCGCTCTGGTCATGGCTCAACGAGATTGTGTTGATATCTGATAATATGGGTGTCCAAAGTAGAGAAAAAATCGACAAAATACCCTCGCAGATTCCAAGTATTTGTAAATCACTAAAAGAGTTTTATGACTCAAACGATGACCAGAGCGGGCTACATTGAAGCTTCCTCTTTCGAATGAGACCTCACCCAGCCCCAAATCTGGTCATATAAGGACAAACAACGTAATTTCGTGATTGCATTCCCAAATACGAGTTCCGCCATATTGGTGATAATGCAGAGCAAGTCACGTGATAAAGTTAGTTCAGCTAGTGGATACGAGATGGCGCCTACTCGGGAGGACTGCCAACGTGGCATCATAGCAAAACTAAAGCCTTAGCTGGATACATGTGCCACAGTAAAAGCGTGATGCAGTCAATGTATGCATTTTCGTACGATTGTAGGTTAGGTTATATGCATTTTAGGCATATATTAACCAGGAACTGCTGGGAATTGTATACATTTACTAAATTAATGATTTTACCGTGACACATACATCACTTGAAATCGCTGTCGAATTTATGTTATAATTATATGATCACATTATTTAAAATAAGAAAAGAGAAATTGGAACTTTTTTACTAATACTGGAAATATTGATTTACTGATATCATATTTTCAGAATGTGGAAGTTCTGGCAATTATTTACAATTATTGCTCTTATTATTATTCTTCCGACTATTCTATGTAACATGTAACAAGGAAAAGTCTCCAAATCGGTCAACAGTTGACTCCCTGATTTTTTTTGTAATTCTTTACGGTCCTATGCAGAGATGGGCATTATTTAAATAAAAGAATATACTTCCGAATGGCCCCAGTGGCCGATCGACACGAGGTTTCGGGGAGGGTGTGTGTACCCTAAATATAAAATTCTGTTTAGCTTCGGATATTTAGTTTCCTTTGATTATTCGAAGGCCTTTCATCTTGAGCTTCGAATACTATTTCATCTTTCATCGTATTTTTATCCTAAGATCGTATGCAGATATATTGGCCGGTCGTTTCGTTTTCGTGAACAGCGATCGAGGAGAAATTAGCCACCACCATCTGACGATCGTGGATTTCTCAGTTGGAGTTCAGTGGCCACCGAAGGGTATATCTGAATACGATCTTAGAAGCTCGAATAACCGACGAGAACCTTTGTGGTGCGAGCCGCGTGAGATCACCGTTGCTTGGTGATGTGTCATCGATTACAGTAAAGTCTCGTTACGGTCTCGGTTTGGTGTATACGATACGGACTTTTCGCTATCTCCACCACTTCTGTTTCAGTCTTGTCCGGCGAAGGCGAGAGCGAGATGAAACGAGAGCGAGCGAAGGCACTGAAAGCGAGTGACGACAGTACGAGCAGACGACGCGTTGATATTTTGTCTCGCTCCGTCTTTCGGACGCCTGACACTCCGTCCTTTGTGCGCGTGAGAGGCGTGTGCGATGGTCACAAGCGCTTACGGTGGCACGGGAACCGCTTCGCAAATCTTGAGGCAGGCCCGGCTCAAGTCTTTTTTGCGCTCTAGGCGAACTTGTCAAATTGCGCCCTTTATTATAATACATTTATTTGAGATTATTTATGACTTTACTCTGAAAAAATAGGTAACTGCTAGGGCGTAAGGTTGACAAAAGGTGCAAAATGGTCTTTTCATTGTTGGCATGTTAAAAATAAATTTGTAAATGAAATACCACAAATTGTACTACAACGGTTTTATACTACGTGTTGCAGCCGTAATCCAGCAAGCAGCTGTTACGCGGATTCAAATGTGCGTGCGAGAGCGTGTAAACACGGGGACACTCCGTTCGGTAAGACGGTACGTGAGTCACCCGTTTTTTTTTGCCTGGATTTGAGCGTTGCTCGCTTCCGAGAATCCGGCAGTTAGTTCCTCGAACACCTTCTTGTCATCAACACGCTCTCGCACGCACGAGTATAACGATCTTTTGTCGCCCCGCGACCCACGATCTGAACCAGCACGAAAACGGTCCTTCGAGCCTTCGCGCCCAGCGCATTGTACATAGTTGTGCATACGTTCTGTTTATTGTTAATTGCGTGTATTAAGTCGTGTTTGCTCGTGCTGTATTTTGTGGAGTGTTCGTCATCAGTGTAAACGACGCCCACGTGCTGAGTAAAGAAGTGTCCGCCCAATTCGTTGGAAGTGCATCCCTTCCCTGGCCACATCAGTGGCAATCCACACCACCTTCCCAAGGCACCGTTTAAACACTACGAGTAAAAATTAAGAGTAAGGACATCAATGTACTCAAATAAATGTATTATAATAAAGGGCGCAATTTGACAAGTTCGTCTAGGGCGTAAAAAAGACTTGAGCTGGGCCTGCGTCAAGATTTTGCGAAGCGGTTCCCATGCTCTCCGTAACTCGCAAGCGCACGCAAAGCATTCCATCTCGCTCCCCCCTTCGGCCAGAAAGAAGCGAGAAACTCACACTTGGAATTAGGGCTCCGTTCACGATACGGGCTCACCGCCAGTCCCGACCAGCGAGCGGCTAACGAGACTTTACTAGAAACAGAATTTGTTTATTTTTCATCGTATCAATATGAAAGTGACACAAATGGATTCCTGGCATTCTCCCGATTAAATTGACAGAAAATAATTTAAATCGGACTATTTTTAACGAAACGGGCTTTCAATCGTGCAAACAATGTTTCACGTAATTTCCTTCAAAATATGGTCCGAATATTATAATTTTTGGGGCCAATTTGATCGAGAAAACATGAGGAATTGATGGACGTCACTTTCGCAAAGATCTGATTAAAAATGCAGAACTGCAGATTTGTCACTGCTTAGTGCGCAACATTGTATGGCCCCGCTAGTTTCGAGCGTCGAAACCCACGAAACTCAGCGAGTCGCATGATTCTCAGCGTGAAGGACAAGAGGAGACTTTCCATGGCGAAGGAAAGTCAGCCTTCTATAGAACTCAAATCAAGAAAGACTTTGCTGACAAACTTTATATTCACGTCAAATAAATACTTTAATTGTAAAATTTAGACGACGAACTATTGTTGAAATTCGCCAGTTCTTTCATATGCATTACTTGGTTGGGAATTCCTGATCCCAAAGTTTCATGCATTTCCCTATTAGAAATGTTGCTTCAAGTCTTGATTCAAGTCATCATTGCTTTTTCTCGTACATAGTACATATATATGTTCGCGAGTAGGGGTCACGAATGACGCGACTTTGGTTTCCCAAATAAATTCACATTTATCAGGGCCCTCACCCGAACCGCTTGACAAGGAGACTGAATAACGTAAACCGAGTGCGAGTGAGAGACCCTCGGTCGACGGCGACTTGAGTCATCGAGTACTGAATATGAAAATGTTCATATTTCTCATTACACCTTGATAAGAGTGTTACCACCGATGGATTGGTGAGTTTATGTCCACGAAAATGAGTCGAGACGCGAAGCAATTCACTCTATTTTTTCTTATGAATACATGATTAGGACACACACTACGGTCACTAAAAATGGACCGAATTGCTCCATGTTTGGCATCATTTTCATCGAGAAACCCTAAAAACTCCATTGGTAATACTTTCATCAACAGTTATCAAAAACATGAACATTTTATCTGGTCCGTCGGTTTTATTACTCTCGGCTGTCAACGGGTGATCTACTCGGGCCCGAAGGTCCTCGCTCGCAGCGAGAAAGCAAAACAGTGGGGTGGGTAGGTCTTCCCCGATAATCCGAGCCTAACCATTTGCGTATTTCACACTATCGTTTATTAGTCAAACGTAATGCTCGCCAACAATCATGTGTCTCGCTGAGTTTTGTGGGCTTCGACGCTCGAAACCAGCGGGGCTATACAATGTTGCACACTAAGCAGTGACGATTCTGAAGTTCTGCAATTTCTAATCAGATCTTTGCGAAAGTGACGTCAATCGATTCCTTATGTTTTCTCGATCAAATTGGCCCCAAGAATGATATAATTCGGACCATAATTAAGGAAATTAATAAACAATAAATGTAGAGCGGCTGCTTCATTCTTTTGCTCTACATTTGTGAACTTTTTATCATCCTTCCGAAGCATTATTATTACGCCGTAACAGTATCTTCAGGAAATCGGGTATAGCATATAGGTTATATTTTCTGTCACTTCGAGGATAGAAAATCCGCTCCTCCAAGTGACAGAAAATATAACCTATATGCTATATCCAATTTCCTAAAGATACTGTTGTGGCGTAATAATAATGCTTCGGAAGGATGATAAAAAGTTCACAAATGTAGCGCAAAAAAACGAAGTAGCTGCCCAACATTTATTGTCATATAGCATATACATAGGTTTTATTTTCTGTCACTTCGAGCAGGGGACCACATAATAATCACGCGCCTCCAGCCTGCGCATTTTCACTATCCCAATTCAACATCCAACACGATTTTATATATAATGTTTGTCCGTAACTGCTTTCTGCATATGACGTAATTATATTGTAATAAGTGTATTTCATGTTCTGTTTCAGTGTTTTGGTAATAAAAAAATGTCTAACCCAACGAACTTCATTTTTTGGGGTACGTCCCCTCATCTATTTTTCCGTTTCACTTATAATTCCTTACTGCCAACGTAGAATATTGTAGCATAAGCACATTTCAAGTAATTAAAATGTACAATGAATTTTCTACGTTTGCAGTACCAGCGGACTTTCCGTTTAAATTTTTACAAGTACAACGCAACAGCTGAGAATTTCTTTCCACATTCAGAATAGAATATGGAAATAGCAAACAGCTCCCTCTCGCGTTCACCAGGCAGCCGCGTATCTATGGGTATTACCATTTATGTGCAGAAAAAACCTGCTGTAATACCGACCTGCCAAATCGGCCAGGTCACGTGACGTGTCTACCCCTCACATCGGTTCGCTACCATGCTTTACGCGCCCGCGAGCGGGCGCACGCTCGCCGCCGTAATCCAGCCCCAACCAATACTAATACCGTCGGTTATGAAACTGATTTCAATATATTATGCCGAAACTGAGGCAGACCGCCAAAAAGTTTAGAGGGAAATGTTGACAACATAATATGTCAAGGTCATTGAAATCGGTGAGGAGGTAGCGTTTCGACAGGTTTACCATTTTTGGGGTTAGAATATTTATTCACGTATTTTATAAATATTTATCATGTAATCAACAATTAGAGATATTAATAGAGCCCCCCTAGCCTAGCCCCAAACAATACTAATACCGTCGGCTTTGAAACAGTCGTCTTATAGGCAGATTTCAATATACAATTATGCCAAGTTTTTTGCAAATATCTCGTAAACCAAATCCGAGCGCCAAAAAGTTTAAAGGGGAATGTTGTTCCGAATGAGGACCTTGACAACATATGTCAAGGTCCTTGAAAACGGAGAATCCTCCCCTAATGTAAACATTTACCCAGGTATGAATACTCGGCCGACCGTAGCGAATTGAGGTCGGGGCCCCGCAGTCAAGGGGTGAAAATGTGAAATATTCATTTCAGCTTATTAAGAAATTCTTCATTTTCTTTATCGTATCGATATGAAAGTGGCACCAATGGATTCCTGGCGTTCTCCCGATTAAAATCACACCAAACAATTTGTGTTCCTTATGTAAAAGTAGTCCGATTTACATGACATTTGGTATGATTTTCATCAGAAAAACATAAGGAATCCATTGGTGATCTCCATTTCCTCCATTACGTTCCTGCATCGTACTATAGGAGCAGTTTGAATTGCGCGTAGAGATATTTGGAATCGGAGTACTATTTCTATAAATCTTATATCCCAGGGGACTCGTTGCAAAATGTATCGATTTTGTAGGCGTGGGGACAGGGTGTAAATAAATTCCCGACCGCTCGTAACAATAATCGCGAAACTTTTATTAAATGCTGAATCGCCGGCACGTGGTGCCTCGTTGTGCCTTTCCTCGCTCGCACCTCGGACCGTTTTTCAATCGCTCGTGGAGCCACAGCCCGTAAAAATCACTACGGTAGCCGTATGCCTACCGTCGTGTAGCCAAAAGCACGCACGCACCGCGTCTCACTCTTCGCACTTGGTCTCGACTTTTTTACTCCTATTTTCGCGCGCACGCATCTATGTTCTTCGATCGCTTGGTCTCGACTCTAGACCCGGCACGCTCCGCGATCGCCCGTCGGCCGGGTCCTTTGCCGGTAACGTAGGGCCCTGGTTACACGATAGATCTCTACAATTTCGACTGCCGCGACCTTGAAAACGGAAAGCGTTTTCTGCTCTAGTTCCTAAAGTTGTATATGGATTTTCAAACGCGAGCTCGTTCCTGCATCGTGCTGGGGCCAGTTTGAAAAGTGCGCAGAGATATCTAAAATCGGAATATTGCTTCTATAAATCTCATCTGAGGGGACTCGCTGGAAAATGCATCGATTTCGGTGGTCGCGACCTTGGAGTCCGGAGGGCATTCTCTGTTTTATTTCCTACAGTTGTTTGTAGGTAATGGGTTCTCTGCTGTGTAGCCGGAGCCTAGTTTGGCGGGCGAGCGAAGCGTTGCCCGCCTGGGGTACATGTTATTTGGTGCTCGTGTGTGATGGGTCGTGTGGATTCTGTACGTTGGCGCGTGTGTTTGTCGCTGTCTTGTCCGCGGGTTGTCCGTGGTGGGTATCTCGCGGTTCACGGTGGCCTGTGGACTTTGGAGAGTACGCGTTCATCTCCCACGTGTTTAGTCCCTTGGTGTCAGGTCTCCTAATTTCCCTGGCTTATTGAGGTTATTTCCCGAGCGGCGGCCAGCTCCGAGGCCCGATTGAATCTATTGTTCCCAGTTTCGCTATTTAGCGTTATATTGGGATATGACCCTTCGAGCCGTTTTTATGGAAGTCTTTCGTTTCGCGGGTCCCTCGTTCCCCTTTTTAGTCTAGGGATAGTTAGCCGAGTCGGTGAATTTATTCTGACGAAAACCGGCGTGCGAGGGTCCCCCGCGTCCGTCCCAAGTTGATGGCATAGGCCTTGCCTACCTGCGGCCCTCGCGTCTCGCTTCTTTATTTTTGACGTTCCTGAATCTGGCCGGTGTGGGGTGGCCTGCTGTCGCCTCTTACGACAAGCCGTTGGGGCAGAGGGTGTATTCTGCCACCCACCCTCTGGGGGGAACCCTAACCCTAACACTAATAGGGGATAACCCTGATACCCGGGACAAGTTGGAAAGTGGAATGCGTTGCGTCGGAATAAATCAAAAGAAGTTTTTCGCAAATATCTCGGAAACGAAGGTCGAGCGGCGGTAACATGTATACTGTACTTATAGGGAAAAGTTGTTCAGAATGATGACTTTGACAACATATTTCAAGGTCATTAGAATCGGTGAAGTGTACCCTTTTATGCATAATTACCGGAATTCTTCATTCTGGGTTAATCCATATATTGCTCTGTCGGTGGATACGCAGTAAGTACATACGATGACAATTCGGACGCGCAGTTACCGTCGTCAACCGTCCACTCACAGGATAATACGGTCATAAACCGCGACCACCCTTGGCGAGACGTTCTGGCCGACTAGTCTGAGGAATTTTTCAGAGCGAAACGAAAATTCATTCGTTCTTTACGATTAGTAATTTCATAATCACCTTAACAAAAACGTTTCGATCTATACCTACTCAATCTACTGCCTTCGAAGAGGACCGAGGTCCTCAAGCGACGCTGAAAACGCGCAGAAAAAAGGGGCGCGAAAAGTCACCGGAAACGGAAAACTGACCGCTTCCACGCGCAAAAAGGACTGACCTGCGCGAGACTGGTTGCCAGATGTGTAGCTTGGCTATACATAGCCCGACCTACCCAGGACCTCGGGGGAAAACCCGAGAATTTCAATGAATGGCCTGCATAAAATAATCCTGGAAGAATTGCAGAAAAAGTCATGCAGGTACTCGTACAAACAGAACACAATCTATTTATTTTTTAAAAAAAAATATTAGTACTTCTTAAATAAATTCGATAACAGCCAATCGATGATCAGTATCTCCTCGTTTCATGCGTGGTCGACATCAAATCACATTTTGATGAAAGTTCTTGAAGGCAAGACGTAACTTCAAAAACGTCGTTTGTAATTCTAGCAATTCTGTTCTTATTCTCATTTTTAATGTTTATTCATACCTAAATGAGAACGGTCCTCGTCGCTTGTCGCTCGTCCCTCATCATTCCATCAATGAGCACATATCCACGCGCGTTACGAAAAGTAGCACGTTTCATTTTTTCTACATGCAGTTGTCCGTAAGAAAAAAAATGAAACGTGCTACTCTTCGTAACGCGCATCGATATGTACCTATAGTACTTGACGCATCACACTGATTCGAAAGACGAAGGAACGCAGTGCAGAGTGAAGTTATGCGCCTTGAAATGAACCTTGAAATAAACGGTACGTCGCTACGGATGAGAAACGCTCTTCGACTAAAGAAAATTTCTTCATTACAATCCTGTAATATGAGGGGGTAAAAGGAAATATTAACTTGATCGTTTTATGATTGTACATTGACCGTCTGCGGATCAAATTTTAAGGTTGCGTAATAAAATTGAAAGGTTGCGCAATAATATTGAAAGGTTGTACAATATATGGTGTAAATCGCGTGGGAAAGAAGTAACGTGAGATAAACCTATTAATTAAGATCGTAGCGTAGCTCATTAAGTGGTTGCCGTCTCCGACATATATTTTATATTTTATTTCATTATACAGGGTGTCCGCGGGAACAGTAAATAGCTGGATATTTCCTATCGTATTGGAGAAAAAAAATTGTTTACATGCAATTGCATGGTTCGAGGGGGCAAATTTATTAGCGCAGACGAATTTTTTCTTCGATTATTATTTTAAGAGATACGATGGTCAAGTCCGGTTTTTTAAATGGATCTATTTTTTTAGAGATCACAATTGTCTTGATCGTTTCAACACAAATTCAATAACCTATAATGTATACACCTTATTTCAACTGGTTTTCGAGATATTGCGTTAGCAAATTTACTGATTTTCACTGGAAGAAAACCCGCTCGAATAGGAAGCACCGGGGGTGGTCTTGTTCGCGCCACGAACATGAGGCCCACCTTCTCTCGCGCGGAATACGTCAACGCGTGCTTTTGTTTTGAAATTCGAGCGCGTGTTTATACCGTCAAGGACCCAGTTTCTGATCAGTACCCAATTCCTGATCAATTTAGTATATAAATACCAAATAATAAGTTTATCATGATACAAATTTATTCCAAAAAATTACTAAATAACTATGAAGTATTTTTAAATTTATACGCAAACATTTGATAGCTCATAGTAAAACGTGTTTTGATAAAAAAAATATCAAAGTAATACGCTTGTAGCTACGTCTGATTTGTCGCCATTTTGCTGTAATTCAGTGTAAGAGTGCACGTTGTGAAATTTAATTATTTTCTGTGATACTTTCAAATATTTTTAGGTAATATATATTTAGTTATCTTGTTTGATACTTTAATAATATTAAATAACTAATTTATGAATATTTTGCATTATTTTTATAGAAAAAACTGGTGATTAGGTATTGGGTACGGTTTTTATATGCTTCCGCAATTCCTGATCATCTGATCAGGAAATAGGTTATTGAGGCGAGAATTTTGAAACTCAAAGTTTAATTACTGGCTTGAAATTTACTACCCGATTTTTTGGTATTATCAAAAGAATATATAATACTTTAAATTGAGTAATTTCTGATCAGGGTTATGTTGTTGAAAATTATAAGGTATGGTTATTAAATTATCTAAGATATTTAGGTTATGTATACGCACTTAAATGATAAACTATTAGAATTTTGTATTTAAAATGTTTTAAATACCAGCTAAAAGATTGTAACAACTTTGTTTTGTAATATAATTGTAACAAACATAAATGGTTTTCTTAATATAGTTCGTAAAATGTACATAGGTAATCTAAAATGGCAACGTCAAAGAAGGTGAATACAAAATATCAGCCTAATGATATGCAGATGGCCATAAAAGACATTCTGGAAACCAAATTGTCGGTGCGAGCAGCAAGTAGAAAATACAATGTGCCATTTTCAACGTTATGGTCAAAATACAATGGGAAATACCCAATTGAAGCACGACCAGGTCCAGCAACAATTCTAACAACCGAAGAAGAACAGTTATTAGTTCAGTGGATTTTACATCTGAGTGCCACAGGGTTTTGCATTGACAAGGAGCAGTTACTGAATAGTGTACAGAAGTTAGTACGAGATGGTAAAAAGGAAACACCATTCACAGATGACAGACCATCTAAACATTGGTATAATGCTTTCCTCAATCGTCATCCAGAAATATGTTTGAGGATGGCACAGAATATAACAGTGAGAAGAGCTGAACTTTCAGAAGAAGCGTTGCGTGGCTGGTTTAAAGAGATCGAAACATATTTGGCTTCGAAAAACCTCTTGGATATAGCAGGATCCAGGATTTTTAACTGCGACGAGTCAGCATTTTTACTCAATCCGCAACCAAAGAAGGTACTCGCAGCCAAAAATGAAACAACTGCTTATAGGCGTATTACGACAGACGAAAAAGAATGTCTAACTGTTTTAATAACGGGAAATGCAGATGGTCAGTTAGCTCCACCAATGATTTTATATGCATATGAACGGATTCCTGGTAGCATTGCAACTGCTGCACCACCAGGTTGGTCTCTTGGTCATTCAAAAACGGGATGGATGACACAAGAAAGTTTCTACGAATATATTACAAGCAATTTTTATCAATGGTGTTTAGACACAAACATAGAATTTCCAATTATATTATATGTTGATGGCCACTTGTCACATTTAACAATGGCTCTCAGTGATTTTTGCAACAATCATCAAATAGAGTTAATAGCTCTCTACCCGAATGCTACGCACATGCTCCAACCAATGGATGTGGCACTTTTTCGACCATTAAAATTAAATTGGCATAAAGTTGTGCTTGAATGGAGAATGGAGAATAATGGAGTTTCAGTTGACAAAATAAACTTTGCACCCGTACTAAAACGAGCCATAGATATGCTTGATACTCGTAAAATACTTAGCAACGGATTCAGAGCCTGTGGATTATATCCCTTTTCACTCAATGCTATCGACTACTCCAAACTTATCAAACGGAGCAACATGAATGTGACAGAAGAAGCTGCAGAAACATCTCATATTCACTTTATAGAAAAGAATATTAATCCAAATACGTTACAACTGTTTAAGCAAGCTCAACAATCGGGAGTGTGGACCGGAGAGCTCTGTGATAGAAATCTTTTTTATTTTTGGTTAACAATTACTAACCAACAGAATCTACCAATCAATGATGAGGGACAAGCATTTGCTGGTGATAGGGTAGATTAAGTTAATCAAAATTTATTTAATAATTCTTATAAGTAGGTATAGAGATAGATAGTTATTGTGTTGGAATATGATTTTTATATCAATTTCATAACTTCTAATAGGATCTGCAAGAAACATTACACATTGAAGAGCATGTACTTCAACGACACAAACACAATACACTAGAAAAGTTAGAATTATCTAATATCAATATAGACCCTATTGTGTTAACCATTAATAATGAAGTTTGTAACTCTCCGAACACTTTGATCCCAATCGATAATCAGACTGTGTGCATCGTCTATGAAAATGGTACTGAAGAAGATGTGAGTATTGAGACTGACCATCCAGTTAGACAAGAGTGTCTGGACACATTGATTGGAGACACTGACAAAGTGTATGAAGACAAAAATAGTACAAAATCACCGCAGGAAGAAAAAAATAATAATTTTCAATCTAATAAAAACAGTAATTATACCTGTCATATTCTAAAAAATATTATAAACATTAATGAAACTATAAAAAATAAAGAAAAATACCTACATTCTGATTTCAGGAAATATTCAGAGGATACCATCACCTTTTGAAAGATGCCTCTTTTGGCCAGAAAGAAAACCAGAAAATTTAAAAAAGAGAAGGAAAAATAAAATACCAGCAGTAGCTACATCCGAGGAATGGAGAGCATACCATAGACTAGCCGAACAAAAACAAAAAGCTGAGGAAGAAAAAGAAAACAAAAAGAATTTAAGATTGATAAACCAGAAAATTAAAAAAGAAAAAGCAGAGGAAGAAAAAGAAAACAAAAAGAATTTAAGATTGTTAAAGCAGAAAATTAAAAAAGAAAAAGCAGAGAAACAAAAACAGCAGGTTTTAAGAAAGAGGAAAACTAAAAAAGATTAAAGAAAAGATTTGTTTTTATGTTTCAATTATAATATTTAGTATATTTATGTTCCGTAAATAAAGATCCCATAAAAATACGATATTTTAATGATTTTTGATGCAATTTATACGTTTCAATTTATTTGATCAGGAAATACTCCCAGACATGATTCAGGTGATCAGAAACTGCTCCCCTTGCATTTTTCACTTTCAAAGTTAAATTCTAAAATAATTATTATTTTGTTTGCACTTTTTTAAATACCAAATTAAAGATAAACTATAGATTTACAGAAATAACAAAAAGTGTTTTGAATTTGGTTAAGTTTTCCCTTTACACGTTTAAAAACCTGCGGTAGGTAGTTACTCTTAAATCACAGACGAGGTATAGAATAGACCTATCACCTTATGGGACTTCATGTCACCATCGACGAAGTATAGAATAGACCTATCACCTTATGGGACTTCGTGTCACCACCCAAACTGTATTACCGACCCATAACTCGAGGACTGAATTTAGCGGCCTCTGCTCATGAACAGCGTCCAACTTAGGAACTACCCTGAAATGTGTTGAATTGCTGAAAGGTGTGCGTGCTTGTATACGTGTGACTTGTTTAGAGTGAGAGTTTGACAGAGGACAGGCTTTTGTTACGCTACGCTTTGGCTCGGTTTGTCAGCGACTCACGAGGATTCACGTGGATTTTTCTACGAAAATCTATTTCGGTGATCTGGAGACTATATGACGCCGAAATATGGCTCTTCTTGAAAGCTTATACAAGCTATAAATTGCAAGATGACATTGATTGTTAGTACTTTACGTGTAGTGGAACATTTAACTAACATTTTCGCGAGTCGTATGTCGAAAAATATTAAAAATTGACGCTGTTACTGACATTCCCACAAATCTCTGCACTCCGCGCATGTCTAAATAGACGGTGCCCATCCTACGACACGTATAAATCATTGAGAACAAGGAATCCAAACGTTTTTTTTTAAATTTATATTCGTAGTTTTCGGCACCCGGGGACATTTTGCAATAGTTTATTTATTACTTGGGAACGATAGATTAGTAGTTAAAACTCTACGTTTCGTTACAAATTGATTGGCCCTTTCCTTATTAACTATTGTATGAATTTAAAAATTGTAAAGAACATCTCCGATGTAAGTACCCGAGCGTATCGCTTGCGTTAAGGTCTGTTTTCATTATTCCTAGATATGTACATATGAGAAAACAGTTATGGTATTTTTTAAAGCACAAATAAAAAAAAGGTTCTGTTTTACGGACGTCGCGACTCGCGTGTGAGATAAAATGGGAGGGAAACGGCACGGAGGTCCTTTACGCGACAAACGATCATTCTGGCAGCGGCAACAAAGTATAATACTACATTGTCTTCTTGCATTCTCCGTGCGTCTGATTTTCGCATGTCGATGTCGGTCCACGGACAAGCTAGGCTTCTAGATTTTACTTTCTTCTATAAATTCTGCAAAAGCCGTAATCAGTAGCTAAAAGCGGAAAACATGTATGTACACATGCTAAGCTAATCATAAGGTGAAATTTTTACATTCTCTGTTTCGGCTCGATTCGAGCATTTACGGCATATTAGTGAGATTTTTTTAATAAAAGGAAAATCAAATACGATGTGATTCGGGCAAGTAGGTATATACATATGTAGAGTTGCTATACGTCCTGTATATACGGGACTGTCCCGTATTTCACTGTTCCCGTGAAATATTTTACAGAGTAAAATAAACCATTACCTACCCACTTTTTTCATGTTTTATTTAATTTGCATTTAAATGTTCCGTATCAAAGCTTGACAATTATGGCAACCCTAAAAATAAATCACTACCTACCCACTTTTTTCATATTTTACTTGAATATATATTGAGACAAAGTATCAACGCACCGGCTGTTTCACGTCTGTCAGCACTCAACCGATGCACCAAACTATTCATTACTTAGGAAATACATACATACATACAGATGTACATACTTAAGAATGTTAGAGACGGTGCAATTTGAATTGTTAATATCCTGTTAAGTTTTAGCCATTTGCTTGCAAAAACTGTTATTGGCATATTTGGCTTGACAAGTGTTACGAACTGGTAAAGATTCGTTAAGAGCAAACGCCTGATTTAGCGAGCTCTGCTTGCAAGACATTTCAAGTCGCATTGATTTTTGCCTTCAGGTGTATCGCGTTTCTGGGAACGGCGTCTGTTTAAAAAAAAAGACGAACTTTTCGATGGTCTTGACCTCAACAATCGATGAGAAAAAGGCCGCACATCTACTGAACGTTCGCTATCGTATTATTTTCTGGATTTTAAAAAAATATGTTATTATTTTTCCTCTTTTTGTACCAATTTTTTGCCGTACCTTCCTCATACCAAACTGCGTCGTAATTGGTTTCATTTTAGTAGACAAATCTGACATACAATACAGATGTTTGCATAATGATAAAAATATTGAAAAATTATTTTTCCATTAGAGGATACTGCATATTAATGGTCCTGTATTCCTTCCAAGCGCCGACCAACATGTTGTTATAAAGAGTCGGTAGCTTCTGAACAATTTTAGAAATCTATGTAAACCTGATATCTATGTTTTCATATTTAGAAGAGTGATAGGAACTAGAGGAAATGCTGTATTGCGTTGTCTCAAGCGTAAATGTTGTAAAACGTTTATAAGACCGACTCGAAAAATCCGATCTTACCATATTTTATGGAAGAAAGAAAGTCAGAAAAGCATGTATTTAGCCGCGTAATATAACATTTTTAATAGTTTTCTTAGCAGGTTAGTCAATTGAATGTCAGGGTGGCGTAAAGTAATTATTTAAACATTTAAAGACAGTTCTTCGAAATATAAAAGAAATAATTACGGCTACAGTCCCTAGTAATAATCCCACTAAATATAAAGAATTTAATGAAATTTAATGAACTTTTTTCCCGCTTGGGACCGCAAGTCAAATTTTCCGCGTACCCAAGCTCAGAAATATCGTTCCAACTACCACTAATGTAGGGTGGGGAAAGTTCCCCTTTCATGCGGCCGGGGCCGCCCAGGCTAGGGAAAATGCGCAGGCTTAATGCGCGTGATTATTATGTAGTCCCCTCCTCGAAGTGACAGAAAATATAACCTATATGCTATATGACAATAAATGTTTATTGGCTATTTCGTTCCTTTACGCTACATTTGTGAACTTTTTATAACTTAACATCCTTCCAAAATATCGTTGTTACGCCGCAACAATATATTTATGAAATTGGGTATAGCATATAGGTTATAATTTCTGTCACTTTGAGGTAGAGGTGTGACTATCGAAATGTTATCGATATTTCGATATATCGATAATATGGTTAAGATATCGTTGACGCGAATAGACCCAGATAGCACACGACTTATAGACGACGTGTGCTATCTGGGAAAACAGCTCAGGTATACACGAAAAAAGGTCAGCACCGTAGAAAGGGTTGCTGGGCCCATACACGGCGCTATCCAGCATCGAAGAACACCGTTGTGAATGGGCGAAAATATCGGTGCTGAACCCATTCAGTGTTTTTGAGTGCTGGACAGCGCCGTGAATTCAAATACAAACAAATAGATTCTGATTGACTTTATTATACAATTAATGCGTTGCATTCTAAGCGGAAAAAGGTCTGTACCGTTGGCAACGGTGCTCGAAAAGTGAGCACCGTAAAAACCGGTGCTGGGCCCATTCACGGCGCTATCCAGCACCGAAGAACACCGTTGTGAATGGGCGAAAACATCGGTGCTGAGCCGCTGAGTATCGAAAGCGATATCTTTAAAAGTATGAATATGTATCGTTGCTTTACAATGTCTTTAAAGTTGTTATTTGCATCGTTGCTGCAACAAAGTGTGTTATATTCCAGAAGCCTCTTCTAGAAGAGGCGAATAGATCTATTCGTCTTAACGATATCTTAACGATATTGTCGATATATTGTTAAATATCAATAAGATATCGATAATCTATCAATAATCGATAGTCACACCTCTAATCAAGCATAGAAATCTGTAAACATGAAAATTGATGCTAAAATCAAGTAGAGTCTAATAAAAGGCATGAATTTGGCAAACATAAACAAATGAAGCTAAAACTTATTATTTCGATGAAATGTACTAAAAAAATGACGTTATGAATAGGAAATTTTGATTTCTTAACCACGAATAATTACACTCATCGACTTCATAAATATATCGTTGAGGCGTAATAATAATATTTTGGAAGGATGTTAAGTCATAAAAAGTTCACAAATGTAGCCCAAAAGAACAAAATATCCAATAAACATTTATTATCCTGTAGCATATAGGTTAAGTATATTTTCTGTCACTTCGAGGACAGAAAATCCACTCTTCGAAGTGACCGAAAATATAACCTAACTAAGAGACTGTATAAATGTTTATTACGCGGGTGTATTTATATAATATTTATGATCGAAATTTATGGATATAAGTGCAAATTATGCTTCTATCAAAATGTATTAGTAAACGGAATTATGCAACATGTTTCTTGAAATTAGTCTTAACGTTCATGCCGTTTTAGATTTTAAACGCTTCCGATAAGATTTAATTTCAATTCCTACCACTCGTAGCATTGTAATCTTATTTTAGACTGAATCGATAACGTTGGGTGTGACACGAAAATGGTAAGGGGGCTCGCGAGCCCCCCGAGCGTGTGACACAAAATTACATTCCGTGATAGGTCTATTCTATACCTGGTCTGTGATGTCACCACCCACACTGTGTTACCGACCCATAATTTGAGGACTGAATTTAGCGACCTCTGTTCATGAACAGCGTCGAACTCAAGAACTACTCTGAAATGTGTTGAAATACTGAAAGATGTGTGCGTGCTTGTATACATGAGACTTGTTTAGAGTGAGAGTTTAACATAGAGGGCGGGCTTTCGCTAAGCTACGCTTTGGCTCGGTTTGTCAACGACTCACGCCGGATTTCTCTCTGAAAATCTATTTCGGGGATCAGGAGCCTATATGGCGCTGCAATATGGCACTTCTTGAGAGCTTATACAAATTATAAATTGAAAGATGAAATGGATTGTTAGTATTTTACATGTAGTGGAACATTTAACTAATATTTTCACGTGTAGTACACCGAAAAATATTAAAAATTGAAACTATTACTAACATTTCCGCAAATCTCTGCACATCGCGCGTGTCTGAATAGATGGTGCCCATCCTACAACACGTAAAAATCATTGAAAATAATGAATTGAAAAGTATTTGTAAAGTTTATATTCGTAGTTTTTGGGACCCGAGGCCCCTAAATCCCTACGTTTCGTTACAAATTGATTGGCTCTGTCCTTATTAACTATTGAATGGATTTAAAAATTATAAAAAACTTCTACGATGTAAGTACACGAGCGTAGGTATCGCTTACGTTAAGATCTGGGCACACAGCAGTTCCGTGTCAGTTCACGTAGAAATCAAGCACTCTTCATTACTTTCCACAATTACTTTACTTCAAGTACTTTCCATTACAGTCATTAAAAATAATTAGGATTTTATCAAGTTTGGTGTCATTTTCATCAGAAAAATACTAGTAATCCATTTGTGATACTTCTATGATAGAAATTGCCATACTTATTATTGAATGGCCTATTGCTGACTTTGTCCTTATGCCACTACTCTAGCGTTTATGACCCCCGAGCCGCATTGTTCGAAAGCTTTTACCTGCGAACCCATCAGTGTCGTAAAAAAAGGTACGCGTTACCGTTCAACCGATTTCAAGAGAGCGTACAGGGAAAAGACCAGAAAGTCGTGGCCATCGAATTTTCACTTTCTGAGTACGAATACAGATCCGACACTGAAGGAAAAAGATGAATGAGTATAATGGTCTTGAATTTCAAAATTTTAAGCTACGATAAGGTTGATCGCGGCGGTATACTCCTGCACGGAGAGATTTTTTGCCTCCTGCGTGTAAAAGCCACAATAATGGCGTATCATTCCAAAAAAATTGGCATTAATGGAAGCCGATATAAGCGTGGCGTTGAGTAGCTAAAAGTTTAAAACATTCAGACATAAAAATTCTAAAAAAAAAATTAAAACACAGCTACTATCAAAGACACGTCTGATTAGTTGTCCCTTAAGTCGTATCTATGCATACACTGCATTAAAGATAAAATTATGAAAAAGAAAACCAGAACAACAGATTCTGAAGTCTGCAAACGCATTGTTGGACGTGGCCGAAACCGCGACGTCGAGCCCGTCGACATCGACAAAAGAACGAGATGGTCGGCGGCCGACGAAGGCAATCTCTTCGGAGAGCTGCCAGCGACCGCTGGACAGCAGTGATCCCCGAGCTTCGAAAATTTTGGGATGGTCTCTTTCAAATTCACGTGGCAAAGAGCTATTGGGAATTTCCCGGCCCAGGTAAGCGAGCTGCGCGCTCTGCTTTTATGATCGGTTTACCACTCACCCCAGATTACTGTAATGAGGTTTGAAAACAATGTTGACGGGTCTCGTACCCGTCTCAGTTTCAAAATTTTTAGCTACGATAGGGTTGACCGCTGGGTTATACCTCTGTACGGAGAGATTTTTCGCCACCTGCGTCTAAAAGCCACAATAATGGCGCATCGGTCCAAGAAGTGGAAAATCATAATTAAAACCAACTTCAAAAAAATTAAAATGCGCTAAAAAGTAAAAAATAATTTTGTTCCTTATTTAATCTACGACACTCAATTTTTTTATATCAGCGCCTCATCATTTGCACTGTGTAAATCTGGCGCCGACTTAAAAAAATTGAGAGTCGTAGATTAAATAAGGAACAAAATTATTTTTAATTATTATATGTCTGTATTATATCATATAGACCATCATTAATGTATGCACAAACACATGATGAATGGGTGGGGTTCAGCAACAGGTGCTCTTAAAAAACATTAAAGCACTCTTTTTACAAATTACATTATTGCAAGCGAATGAAATTTGTTTTGCATTAAATAAACCGGAATAGGACAGCAAAGTTAAAAGGCGAATGTAATATCCTCCTTTCTCTTCCGTTGAACGGAATATGTTCATAAGACGATTTTTAAATTGTTACTCTAACAGAAACATTTGTAAATCGCGGGCTTCGACTCAAAAAGTAACCCAGTTATATCCGTGCTGAATTCTAATTCCTACCACGCGTAGCGTTACAATCTGTTTCGAGACTTCGCCGGTAACGTTGCATGCGACACTAAAATGTTAAGGGGGTCCTAGGACCCCCCAAACCGGTGACAGAAAAATACATTGGTTGATAGGTCTATTCTATACCTCGTCTGTGCTTAAGTGATCAGGAACTGGGTCCTTGACTGTAGGTATCCCGTGGCGAGGACAACACTCCCCAGTGCCTCACCAAATTTTATTGCTTTCGACCCTCGAAGGGGTTTGAATAACATTAAAAAGTGAGAAATATCTAGGATTTCCGAATTTCTCACCAGATCTTTGCGAAAATGACGCCAATCGATTCCTTATGTTTCGCCGATGAAACTAACACCAAGAACTACGTAATTCGGACCATAATGTAGGAAATTCCATGAAAAATCGAATTATATCATTTGAAGCTGCCTTCGTTAAAAATTGTCCGATTTATATGAAATTTGATATGATTTTCATCGGAAAAACATAAAGAATCCATCGGTGTTACTTCCATATGGATACGATAAAGAATAAAGAATTATTTTATTTCTGAAACAGGTATGAATCCGCGGCCGACCGCGGCAAGCCGAGGTTAAGTTCGACTTAAAGTTCGAGTTATCATATATACATTTATATACGTTACTCGTTTTTATAGCTTGCAGTGTGTACATATTACGAATGTTGATATTGTTGCGCCGGGGTGTTTCATCTCAGGCCACCCCGACGCAAAGGAGTAGAATAATCGACACGGGTGCACGACATAACTATATTTGGTATACGACAGTACAACCCGCGCGTCCGAACGCTACGGCGTTCGGTACAAGACAGTCTTCTTGCCGGCCTCCTGATCGTCCTCTTGAAGGAGGCCGACCTTCTTCTCTCTTCGGCTGCAAGCACTAGCAGGCCATGCACAGATCTATACCCGGTGCTCGCAACAATATGTAGGGAATGACAGAAAGAAAATGAACTAAAATAGAAACCGTTCATATTCGATCTAAATGAATTTTGAAGGAAAGGAGGGGCTTCCTCTCTGTGAATTCGTCGGTGGTGGAGGAACGTTCTCCTTCTTGATGAAGTGCGGCAGGAAAATTAACATCTGGTTGCCACAAACTAGCCAGGTTGATCGGCCAGAGTGCCTCGCCAGGGTCGCGGTTTATGACTGTATTGTCCCGCGAGTCAGCGGTGGTGGTCTGGACAGCATAAGCAATAGGGGAAAGCGGGGTAATTCCGTCCAGCGGGTAATTCCGGTCACTTCTATTTTTTTAAATAAAAACCACGTAACTTGACTCTGTATGGTACTGCTACTTGTTAATGATGCGGCGAGCTAATATTCATGGTTTCCATGGCGATAGCAGTCTTTTGATTCAAAAAATCCAGGAGTGTTCATTTCGCACCGCAATCTTATAACAGCGGTCGATTGTTAAGCAAGGTAAGTTAGTACATGGAATAGATATGAATTATTAATATTAATCTCATTAAATAGAGGAATGTTTCTACTTTCAAATTCACATTTGGTTTTTGGTGATATGTAAATTCAATTCAGTGTATTACTTCAAATATCTGAACATGAGGTGTGGGGTAATACCGGCCAAAAGTGAGGGGTAATTCCAGCCAGCTTTTAACATCGTTTTTGGGGGGGGGGGGGGTAGATGCCACGTACAATTCAGATATTTGTGACGAAAAAGTAGAGCATGATATTTGCTCCTTTTGCAAAGAATTCGAAAAAGGTGATGAAATGTGGTTCCGGTGCACAGTATGTGATCAATGGGCACATGAAGAGTGTTCAGGATGGGGTACCCCTGAAAAACACACTTGTGATATATGTACTAATTAATTTTAAAATAAAAGATTATACAATTTTTTATTAATTTAACAGTTTTCCTATCTTTTTTATAAAGAAAAATCATGGCCGGAATTACCCCACTAGTGGTAAATGACTATTTTTGTGTTATTGCTCCCAATTTTGTTACAACGTAAATTTATGCTTTCTCGGTCATACTAATACAAACTAGACACTTCAAACTATCTATTAATATAAAAAAACTAACAAATGTGTAACTTGTTCAAATTTTATAGTATTTACTGCTTATGTGGCCGGAATTACCCCGCTTTCCCCTATGTACAAATTGCTTGTGCAAAAGTAATCCGATTTGCATGACATTTGGTATGATGTTCATTAGAAATATATAAAGAATCTATTGGTGTCACTTCCATATCGATACAATAAAGAATAAAGAATTTCTTAATACGCTGAAATGAATATTTCACATTTTCACCCTCGACAGTGGGGCGCCGACCTGGAATCGCTGCGGTCGGCCGAGGATTCATACCTACCCTATGCATATAAAGATATTGTAAAAAAACAATACTTGGACTACTATAACGGACACGTCTCAGAAATACCCGTTCCAAGATGTCTTAACATCGTCTGGTACAGACATCTTAAAGACACACGCTACAGACGTCTTAAAGACACACGCTACATACGTCTTAAAGACATACGCTACAGACGTCTTAAAGACACACACTACAGACGTCTTAAACACACCTGCTACAGACCTCATCGCCTGCTAAGACGTCTATCAGACCTTTGACAGACATCTAGAGGGCGCCTTAGAGACACCGGAGAGACGGCTTCACAACGGCCATTACAACTAATGACATCCAGACTTTCAAACCTAGAATGGACATGAACCAGACGTCTCTAAGTCGAGATGTGCTATCTGGGTTTACCATCCCCACCCCCCAATAATAACCCAAATGCAGACAACAACCTAAAAAGGACAATACATGAAGAACCAAAAGCAACTACAAGTGGTAACACAAACATAAATCATATAAATAAAAGGAAAAAACAAAACATATTCCACGAAATGCAAGAAAAGAATAGATACGGGGACAATATTTCCGGACCGTACATAATCCAAATGACATCAAACTGGTAATCAAAGGAGATCTTCTCCCTCAAAGCATTACTATTTGGTACGTTAAATGCAAAGCAGCATCAATAAAAAAAAAACGTTAAGAAATGTTATAACTGTTTAAGATACGGACACACATCCACACAGTGCAGAGGACAGAAAAGATGTCAAACATGCTCAGAAGCAGACCACCTAGAAACAAACGAGTGCAAAGCAGTAAGCAAATGTGCAAACTGCAAAGGAAATCACAGTATTTTTTATATAAACTGCCCTTCACTTCAGTATCAAAAAATACTAGCAACCACAATGAGCTATTTTAACGTTGACCATAAAAAGGCAAAAGATATAATAAGAAAAAATAATATCATAAGTGAAAACCAAATTATTAACCTATATTATAAAGATATAAATAAAAAAGCTATTTTTAACTGGAATGAAAAGCAATTCCTAAACCCTCAAACCCTGGAAGAAATTGAACTCAATGAACTCAAAAAACCCAGAGCAAAAGAGAACATAACTGAGAGAGGAATTAAAAATTACATATCTAATGAGGTCATAGGGACTCACTTAGACATAAATAGGAACATAGAAAACCTAAAACTAATCACAAAAAGTGAACAAAATCCAATAGGAATCAATACAATCGAAGATAAAAGTAAAATTACAAAATTAGATGAGGCTCACATAAAACCCTCATACTCGAACAATACCTTCCCATACCCTAGAGTAGGAAAAATAACAAGCAAAACCCTCATATTAAAAAATTCACCAATAAATCCTAAAATTAAAGGTTTAACAAAATACAATACCACAACTGAAACTAAAAAGATCACATACGATCAGAAACTTAGATCCAAAGCACTAGAAGACTTTGCGATCACATTCAGACCAAAAACACCGTAATATGAATAAAGAACAACAGGAAGTACAAATTATAATGAAAATCCTTCAATGGAATTGCAGAGGAATTAGGAATAAAATTGTGGATCTAAGAAACACAGCACAAGATTATGACATAATTGCACTACAAAAAACCTGGTTAGATGATGGGAATTACATAAACATTGGAAATTTTAATATAGAAAGAAATGACAGACAAGCCACACACCATGGAGGAGGAACCTTAATTGCAATAAACAAAACCATAATATACGACAAAATCAGTGAAGACTTCTCAATGTTCAACCAATTCGAAATTCAAACAATAAAAATTAAAACTAACCCAAATAATAACCTATATGTAACCAACCTTTACAAACCTCCACAAGTAAAAACAACAAGCAAAACATGGTATGAACTATTAAACAAAATAGGGAATATATCTAACTACAAAAACCACATTATATGCGGAGACTTCAACGCTAATCATAAATTATGGGGAAGTAAATCTGATAATTTGACGGGTAGGAATCTAATGTACGCAGTTAACAAACAAGATTTTTCAATAGTTCCAAAGAAAGATCCTACGATGACACCTAAAATAAACTGCAGACCAACCGCACCAGACTTACAAATAATTTCACTAGACTTAATCAACAATATTGAAGTAAACATCACAATGGACCCAATGAACAGTGACCATCACCCGATCTCAATCGAAACAAACTCTCAGCCACAAATATTTACAAGCGACAGACCGAAACTAACAACAACAAAAGTCGACTGGGTCAAAACAAAAGAAGACTTAGAGAAAATAATATTTAATAATAAAGTACTTAAAACTAACTACCTAGAAGAATACAAAACTCTAACAAACATTGTACAAGACACCCTCATTAAAAATGGTGCAAAACAGCTAAACATCCAACAACAAAACCAAAACACCATAAATAACAACCATACGACAACTACAAGGAGGAACAGAAATAATAGACCAGCTCTCAGATGGTGGAACGATGAATGCCAAGAAGCAACAAATAATAGAAAAATTGCATACCTAGAATATAAAAATCAACCATCAAACGAAAACTTAATCAAATGGAAAGAAGAAATCAGCAATGCACGAAAAATAGTAAAGAAAGAAAAATCAAATAGTTTTAAAGAAATAATAAATAAACTTAACCCAAATACAAGCCTAAAAGATATATGGAACACAATAAAATCATTTAAAAATAGCAAAATATGGAATACACCGAACAATAGCACTCCGGAAGAACAAATAATATCAGCAAAGGCATACGCAGAAAAGTTTGCTCCACCATCAATGGCAAATTACATTCATATTAATAATAAAAAAGCAGAACTACCATCAGTATGGAAGCAAAAAGTCTCTATAGAAGAAATAAAAATAATAATTAAAAACCTAAAACCTCACACGGCACCAGGAGCAGACAACATCACAAACGAAATACTGCAAAACCTACCAGACAATATAATAACCAGACTTATGGATACCATATCGCAGATCATTGAGCAAGGAGAGATACCATCAGAATGGAAAGTATATAACACCACTAGGGATGGAGTGCAAAGTCACTAACAGTGACTTATCACTGTGATCGCAGAATCACGATCACGAGCGTGATGTAAGTTAAATCACGCCCGTGATTTTTTTACCTCAAGTGAATTTGCTCACTGTGAATACTGTAATCGTAATTCTTGCTCATGATTGAATTATTTTTTATGAAATACTTCAATATATCTTGTGTTACAAATAAAACGTGCTAATTCAGCGAATATATAATATATACATTCCCAGATAACACACGACGTCCATAAACCGTCTTTAAGCGTCTTCAGACGTCTTGAAAGTCTTATGCCGGTATTCATAGTCGCTACTTATTCTTAAGCAAATGCTTAAGCAATCGGCATCCTTTACTAGCTACTAGGTTAGTAGAGGATGCCACATGCTTAAGCATTTGCTTAAGAATAAGTAGCGACTATAAATACCGGCCTTAGCGCTTTCGGACGGTCGCACTGGGGCGCACTGAGTGCGACAGTCCGAAAACGCTATCTGAAAGACATCTGCAGACGTCTTGAAAGTCTGAAAGACGTCTTAAAGACGGCTTATAGACGTCGTGTGCTATCTGGGTTCATAAATCGTCAATATACTCAGATAGCACACGTCGTCTATAAGTCGTCTTTAAGACGTCTTTCAGGCTTTGAAGACGTCTTAAAGACGGCTTATAGACGTCGTGTGCTATCTGGGATATGCACACACTGATTTGTTTGGCTAAAGTATTCACATATACATTATACTTTTTAACTAAAGTGAAGGAATATTCGCTAATTTAAATAGATCAAGAACGATTACATTGGTTCAACTGACATTCTATAAGTACAGTGAGGATTTGAAAATGTTTTGAGAGAAATTAGAAATACAAATTAGAAAATTTCACGGATCACTGTGAAAAATCACTGTGATTGGGAACGAACGTGATCGGATCACTCGTGATTCACAAATCACGGTTCTAGCCAACACTAAACACCACTCTAATACCTAAACAAAAGAAAGACAGTTACAGATCAATATCACTAGCCCCAAATATATTAAAACTAACAGAAAAAATAATAAAAAATAGACTTGAACATTACATTGAAAATGACCTCTTGCTACCAAATATACAATTTAGCTTTAGGAAAAACAAATCATGCCAAGATAGTCTCAACCTGCTTACCACAGATATCTATCTAGCTTACCTCAAAAGGGAATCCTTAGGAGCTCTATTTATTGATGTAGAAGGCGCCTTTGATAATGTTAACCCAGTAATATTAATCAACGAATTAAACAAACTGAAAATCCCACCCAACATAGTCAGATTTATACAAAATACAATAACAGAAAGAACAGTTCATTTTTATTTAAATGGAACACACATAGATTCGAGAACATGCAGGAAAGGTCTTCCTCGGGGATCTATCTTAAGCCCCTTATTATTCAACATTTACCTACATAAAATTCTAAATCACACAGGAGATAACTGTTTCACCCTTCAATTCGCAGACGATATTGTAATTTATTGTAGAAATTCTGATAAACTCAAAATAAAAAAGGACTTAACAGAATCAATAGGGATCCTAAACAAATGGCTAAATTCAATAAACTTAAACATATCGGCTGAAAAAACAAAATTAGTAATATTCTCTAAGAAAAGAGAATCCCAAGATATCAACATCGACATAGAAGGGAAAACAGTCACACCATCTAACGAAGCAAAATTTCTGGGACTAATGATGGACAAGAAACTAAATTGGTTACCTCACATCAAATACCTTAAAGAAAAAATGATTAAGGCAACAACAATCCTAAAATGGCTATCGGGTGTACATTGGGGGTCACACCCTGAAACTTTAATATTAATTTACAAAGCAACCATAAGAACAATGATCGAATGGGGTCTTCCACAGTACATAAACACATCAAAAACTAACCTAAAAGGAATCAACACCCTAACTCAAACTGCATTAAAAAAATGCTTAGGACTAATGCCATCAACTCCAAATGCAATAGTATGGCATATGGCAAAAGAAATGAACATATACTAAAGAGCAGAAATACTAACAAACAATTATTTAGCTAAATGTCATTCACATACATCACATAAATTAAAAACAAAATTACTTTATATAGACAAACTACTCAAAAAATCAGCAACACAAAGATACAACTTCTTCTTGATAAAAAGATGGAATTGTATAAAACCTACCCTAAAAAAAATACATCACACAAACCTACCTATAATATACGAACTTCCAATACAAACACAATTTAGCAAGCTTGAAGTAAACACAGAAATAGGCGAAATCATAAAACTAGCAGACAATCCAAATGAAGCATTCATCAAAAAACTATCCGACCTCCCACCTCATGAATTAGAAATATTCACAGATGGATCTGGATACAAAAAAACAATAGGAAATAACACCAATGAACAAAACACAAAAGCAGGAGCAGCTTTTTACATCCCCCAATTAAACAAATGCGAATCCTTTAGCATAATAAAGGAACACTCTTCAGAAACTCTAGAAGCAATAGCAATAATAGAAGCGATTAAATTCTTCAAAACTAGCACTCATAAATCCTGCAAAATAATATCAGACGCCAAACATCTTATTAGGAAATTAAATCAATCAAACCAGAACACACAAGAAAATCAATACATAACAGAAATAAAATTCCTAGCATACAGATGCCAGTCCATACATAAAGAAATTCTCTTCATATGGTGCCCAGGTCACCAAGGAGTAAAAAATAGTGACAGAGCAGACCAACTAGCAAGAGCAGGGAGAGAAGAAGGAAAGCCCATACCACGGTGTAATAGACAGGTGTTCCGTCGCCTATTCAGAATGTGTGACTTTTTCGTCCTAGTTCTTCTGGCGGCCGGCAGATTTCGTTGATGTCGTAAAGGCATTTACATATATATACAGGCCTGGTGTGGACGGGATCATCACGCGCATGCGTGGCCTGTTGTTTCTGGCAAGCCCAGTAAACCACTAAAGTCTCTACTACTACAGTCTCATTAATACATATGTATATGCCTTCTAGGTCGCCACGCCTCTCGCGACGGTCAGGGGAACTAAACAGAAATCGGCACACAAAATCGCTCGGGTAAAAAGGTATAGAGTCGGAACACCTGTCTATTACACCGTGGCCCATACCAACAAAACTTACAATCAAAGAAGCAAAAAATATCTTCAAAGCCACAGCCCTATCAAACTGGGAAAATGATCTAGAGACAAAGTCACAAACAAACAATAACAGTTACTTTAAACTAATAGACGACAACATAAAACTAAATACACAATGGTTCACCAACTATAAACAAAAACCAAATAGAAAGACGATTTCAATGGCTGCGTTCAGTGGAACGAACCGCTACGTAGCCCAATCATTAACAGGATCAGAAGTAATCATCACAGAACAAATGCACATCTGTATAAACTCTCCATAATCCCAGAACCAAAATGCAACTGCGGTTATGAAGAAGAAGACTTAAACCACATGATATTCACATGTCCCCTAAACAAAGTCGCCACAGACAAATTCATCAATTTCATTCAGACGAAAGGAATACAAGCCCCATACGACATTAGGGCTTTAGCCTTTAGTAACGACATGGAAACAATAAGCAACATAGCGCAGGCTTTTGCAAGCATGAACACACAACTATAAAAGAACGTACAACCAAACAACCAACCAACCACCAACCAAGCAAACAACAAAACAATTAACAAATAAATTTCAGACGGCAAGCAAACTCGAAGGATAAGGAAGGAAGGATCAAGAATAAAACACTGTGGTATCAGCGGTAGCTAAATCCACACAAACATTATCTATCTATCTATCTATCTGGGTTTAAGACGCCTGTCAGTCCTAATTCAGGCGTCTTAAAGGCACCTTTAAGGCGTCCCGTTTTGTGACATCAGGCGCTCCGAAGGCGCATATTGGACGCTCGTGGGACACTCGCGGCGCCCTTAACCCAGATAGCACACCTCGTCTTAGAGACGTCTAGTTTATGTCCATTTTAGGTCTGAACGTCTTGATTTGTAACAAGACGTCTTTAAGATGTGTTTAAGACGCCTTTTGGACGTCTTTAAGACTTTACCAGACGTTGTGCTATCTGGGAAGGCGCCTCGAGCGCCTGGGACTAGGCGCCTGAATCACGGTGAAATAGACAGGTGTTTCGACTCTATACCTTTTTACCCGAGCGATTTTGTGTGCCGATTTCTGTTTAGTTCCCCTGACCGTCGCGAGAGGCGTGGCGACCTACAAGGCATATACATATGTATTGTTACGTATTTTATGAGAAAATTGCGATGAGAACGCGGGTTGGTGCCCGTGGAGCGCTGAATCGCTTTGCTCGTCGGAGTGCGGGAGTTTCAAATAAAACAACGTACAAGAAACTATTGCTAAGTTAAACTTTGGACTTTTATTTGAACTGTTCGGTAAGCTGGTTAAAAACGGAATGGATGTAACGTTTCAAAGTATCCTCCGAGGTCCTCGCTGAAGTCGTTGGCCAAATCCTCCTAGTCCTCCCATAGATCTTCGTAGTCCAATCAGGATGGAGGATGCATCAGCTCCAAGCGGTAGGCCGTCCTTCGGATGTCCGTACGCCCCCGCGAATCGGCGTCCATCTTTCCCTCCGTCTTCGGGGTGGTGGAAACTCGATGAAAGCGCGCTTTTCCGTTACACAGCGGGGTGCCCACGTGGGAAGAGAAAGTAGGCTCTACTACGAGGATCGAGAAAACAACCCTTGAAGGAAATTTATGACTT
Organism: Andrena hattorfiana; assembly: GCA_944738655.2. Lineage (NCBI taxonomy): Eukaryota > Metazoa > Arthropoda > Insecta > Hymenoptera > Andrenidae > Andrena > Andrena hattorfiana. The sequence goes on along the minus strand of OX122892.1, from coordinate 29,571,670 downwards.
CCTCAGCGTCGCCAACACTTCTGGAGTCAATCGACACTCCTAAAGACTAACAAAGGACAAGGCCTTCTCAAAAGATTACGTGACTTAGAAGAAACTCGCGATTCGTTTCGGGGTCTGTTAATTGGTGTCCTCTTCCTGTTTTCGAGCTCTGCCCAAGATCTTTCCCACGTATGCCACCCGCATCGCACATCCTTAATAATACTTTCTCAATCACGCGCATACAACTGTTTTCAAATTGCGCTCCTGATTTAACTATCAATTATATATATTTCCGTGGCTACGTTCAAGTGATAACGTAACATGTATAAGGGGGAAGGTGTTACGTTATCACTTGAACGTAGCCACGGAAATATATATAATTGATAGTTAAATCAGGAGCGCAATTTGAAAACAGTTGTATGCGCGTGATTGAGAAAGTATTATTAAGGATGTGCGATGCGGGTGGCATACGTGGGAAAGATCTTGGGCAGAGCTCGAAAACAGGAAGAGGACACCAATTAACAGACCCCGAAACGAATCGCGAGTTTCTTCTAAGTCACGTAATCTTTTGAGAAGGCCTTGTCCTTTGTTAGTCTTTAGGAGTGTCGATTGACTCCAGAAGTGTTGGCGACGCTGAGGAAGTCATAAATTTCCTTCAAGGGTTGTTTTCTCGATCCTCGTAGTAGAGCCTACTTTCTCTTCCCACGTGGGCACCCCGCTGTGTAACGGAAAAGCGCGCTTTCATCGAGTTTCCACCACCCCGAAGACGGAGGGAAAGATGGACGCCGATTCGCGGGGGCGTACGGACATCCGAAGGACGGCCTACCGCTTGGAGCTGATGCATCCTCCATCCTGATTGGACTACGAAGATCTATGGGAGGACTAGGAGGATTTGGCCAACGACTTCAGCGAGGACCTCGGAGGATACTTTGAAACGTTACATCCATTCCGTTTTTAACCAGCTTACCGAACAGTTCAAATAAAAGTCCAAAGTTTAATTTAGCAATAATTTTTAGTACTATTGTGTTTTATTTGAAACTCCCGCACTCCGACGAGCAGAGCGGTTCAGCGCTCCACGGGCACCAACCCGCGTTCTCATCGCAATTTTCCCATAAAAATACGTAACATACAAAAGATGTTTCCATGAAACATCTTTTCAATACATAGTTACTAATAGTAATTATAACTACGCCCCTTCTTCCCGCGCCAGCCCCGCGGTAAATGAGCTACTCTGTCCACCCATTGTCCCGCAGAAAGCACGAGTTGAAGAATGATAGTTATAACATAACATTTTACAGTAATAAGATATCATTATTCTATTACTAGGTACTTAATATTAATTCGATTATAATGCAACACATAGCAAATATTTAGTAGTCATTGAACACCTTAACTAGACTTATCTAAATATTTCATTCAAAAACAATATAATTCCTCATTCAATCTTAATATATAAAGCAGAATATAAAATAATCGTAACTCATAATCCAATAATCACACTTATAAAATGAAAAATTTCTTAGATTACATACACATAAAACAAACCACACATAGAATGAATACTATATTATATAATAACTACTTATATTAACTCTCTGAAACAGAAATATCTGGTCTTATACACGCTGATTTCAACTTATTGGTATGTACTATTTTATATTTATTAATTCCCATTATTAATTCTACGTTTAAATCATCAAACACTCGACTAATCTTATAAGGGCCTAACCAGTTACAGTCAAACTTGGAAGTTTTTGGTTCCTTAAGTAAGTAAACATCGTCATCTACCTTAAATCCACGAGGATTACGATTTCTATCATAATACATTTTACTTCTCTCCTTAGCCTTATCAAGATGTTCTGCCGCCTTAGCCTGTGTGGTGGTAATCTTAGTAAATAACTCATCTAAATACTGCACAAAAGTTCGCGATATCTGCTCCTTCGCAAATTCAGAAGGTATGAGAGCCTTAACACCAAAAACCAATTCATGTGGCGTAAAGCTCGTAGCCTCATGTACAGAGGTATTATACGAGAATATGCCAAATCTAATCCAATCATCCCAATCAGCCTTTGTGCAATAGTGCTTTAAATAATCAACAAAAACACGATGCGCCCTTTCCAGCGACCCTAAAGACTGTGGGTGAAAAGCGGTTGAGGTTATCCTCTGAATTCTAAAGATTCTACAGAAATTCTTCATTACTTGACTGATGAAGTTCCTTCCCTGGTCAGTATGAATAGTTCGTGGGCAGCCAAATCTGCTAATAAACTGTTCTGCTAAAGCAAGAGCAACGGTTACCGAATCTATGGTGGGTATTGGAATTGCATCAGAGTACTTTGTTAGATTATCCTGCAATGTCAACAAATACTTATTACCCTTCTTTGTTACAGGCAAAGGCCCAACAATGTCTATTTGGACTTTTTCAAAGGCATGTTTTGGGGTGTCAGTGATGCGCATTGGTTGCCTGGTCCTTGCTGAATGAATTTTATTTCTCTGGCAAGTAAAACAAGACCTAACAAATTCAGCAATTTCTTTCCCCATCCCAGGCCAATAAAAATGTTCCCGGATATGATTGTAGAGTTTAGACATGCCCCTATGACCTCCAGCAGCGGATTCATGACACTCCTGGATAATTTGAAGGCGTCTTGATTTTGATGGAGTTACAATTTCACTGGTACACACCGTAATTATATACTGGGAATCACTAAAAATCTGCTTAAATAAATCCTCTACACGATTCCACTCAAGAATATTGAAGCTATCTAAATCCTTTGAAATGCTAAAAGCTCTAAGGCTTAAAGAATCAATAAGAGCCTTTAGAGATTTTAATGAGGATTCAACATGAACAAAATTCAAATTTTCTTGAGATGTACCCTTGCAAAACAAAAGGAAGATATAATACTTATCGTTTGGGAATGCCATAGCATCACCAATATTAACCTGATATTGCTTTATTCGTTCCAGTGAAAATTTATTTCGATCCAAAAGGTCCTTGCTGGTTTGAGAAATGATATCACCATTAAGTGGCATAAAATGAACAAGGTTATCTTTGCGCATAACAAGATGATCTTTTACACTAAGGATGGTGGGGAGTGGAGAAGGGTAAGTCATTCCCCTGTTTGAATTTACAGTACTAACAAGAACTTTACTTTCATTAGCTTTGCAACTTGTTGAACTTAACTGATCTTTTACAGATCCTAATGAGGTCACTTTATTGAGGATCCCTCGTGCAGTCTTGGTCGCAAAACAATCAGGCTCCATAGCCTCCGCCACAATACCAGGCGCAACAACATTAGACTCGTCAGTCTCTGCCACGACATCAGTCGCAAATAAAATAGGCTCCCCACACCTCTGCCACGAACCAAGATACTGCGAGCCCTGCGATGTTCCCTCAAGGGCCGAACAGAGCGCAGGCACCTTTGCCGAGCACAGATTGCTTCTCACGGCTCCTGAAGCGGGTTCCCGGGGCTGAGAATTACCGTATGTCAACAGGCGACCGAGTCGATGCATCGTGCCCGACTGAGGTGATCCTCCAAAACTTTCATTTCCCACAGGCAAGGGTGATACTAATACATTTGAACTTATTCGCAAACCATTTATGACCTCATTACACTCGGCTGCTGCTTTCCCGCGCGCCAGGAAAACAGATGCCACAATTCTCTCATTTTCAGAACATAAGACTTCATCATCCACCCTATCCACTTCGGAACCTACAATTGATGCCTTATCTGCGCAGATAAGCACCCTGTCCAGGTCCCTCGAATCAGGATTGGAATCTGTGTCCATCAATACAGGTTGTGACTGGGAATCAGGGTTCATATTCAAATCAACAGGATTTCGTGAAAGTGCATCAGCATTAGCATTGATTTTACCAGGTTTGTACACTACGTTGTAATCGTATTCATTTAGTCTAATTCGCCATCTCATTATTTTGGATGTAGGATCTTTGGCATTATGTAGCCATACTAATGGACGGTGATCTGTGACCAAAGTGAACTGTTGTCCGTATAAATAAGGCCGTAAATGCTCAACAGCAAATAAGACAGCTAATAGTTCCTTTTCTATAGTGGAATAATTAGTCTCGGCGTCATTCAGAGTCCTAGAAGCATACGCTATAGGCAAATCCTTCCCAATCAACCCTTGACTCAAGATAGCTCCCACAGCAAAATTGGAGGCATCAGTGGTAACAAGAAATGGTTGTGAAAAATTTGGAAATTGTAATAAAGGCTCTAAACAAATAATATCCCTTAAAGTTTCAAAAGCCACCTGATTTCCTGAAGTCCAACTAAAAGGAATACCCTGTTTTAAAAGTCTTGTCAAAGGTTTCGCAATTTTTGCCATGTTCGGAATGAACCTCCTATAGTAACCCACGAGTCCCAAAAATTGCTTTATATTTTTTTTGTTTTTGGTACCGGAAACTGCTTTACTGCTCGAATCTTTTCAGGATCAGGTTTCACTCCTTCCTTTGTAATAACGTGCCCCAGATAGGATATTTCCCTCTGCAAGAAACGGCACTTCTCAGGCTGAAGGGTTAAACCCGAATTTTGCAAGCGCGCCAAAAGTGTTTTTAATTTACGGGCATGTTCCTCAAGTGAATCTGCATAAATGACAATATCATCCATATAAACAAACCGCTGTATTCCCTGCAATCCGGATAGTACCAAATCCATTACTCTCTGAAAGGTTGCTGGCGCATTTTTGAGGCCAAAGGGCATTCGATTAAACTCGTAATGGCCATGGGGAGTAGAAAAAGCAGTTTTAGTCTTAGATGTAGGATCTACCGGGATCTGGTGAAATCCAGAAGCCAAATCCAAAGTACTAAAATACTTGGCTCCTCCTAATTGGTCTAGTATCTCGGTTATATTAGGAAGAGGGTAGGCGTCCTCTACAGTCTTCTTATTCAATTTCCTATAATCAATGACCATTCGCCATCGTGGCTCTCCAGAAGAATTTGATTTCTTTGGAACAATCCATACGGGAGAATTATATGGAGATGCAGATGGCTGAATTATGTTGCTATTGAGTAAAGAGTTTACTTGAGTTTCTATTTCATTTTTGTGGATCTGAGGAAATCGATACTGCTTGGTATTTATGGGAATTTCGTCAGTAGTAATAATAGTATGTTGGGTAGCGTTTGAGGAACCTAACCTATCTGCGGAAAGATGGAATTGATACGAAAACTCATTAACGATTTCCAAAATGCTGGTCCTCTCACCCTCACTCAAATGATTCAAATCCAGCACCCTAATTAGTTGAGCAATCCTTTGAGCACGGTCCCTAGATGAATCTACGTCAGGATTTCTCGTCCGACATGATAGAGAAGCGGGAGGCCCGACATTAAATTCTTCCAACTCAATTAAAGGTATGGTGAGAACGACATGATCAGTAGTAGTATTTATGGCATGTAATTTTACCAAACCATTTTTCTGACTCACCAGAGCTTCACCCACAAAAACACCAGGACCTGCATCTATTCTCCTAACATAACCTGATGCATAAGTACTGTTAGTTGGTACCGTAATCAAGACTTTAGTTCGAGGAGGTAAGTCATGAGATGATGACGTACAGGGAAGAGTTTCTCCTTTCCCAAACTGTAAACTATCCGGTAAAGTATCCTTAAACTTTAGGGTTATTTCCTGTTTTTTCAGAAATGACAATGCTAAAATTCCAGTTTCCTTGATAGGGAAATCATCATCCACCACTTGGAAGTGAATAGGAATGCCATGAATTAAAACCCTAACATCACCCTGGGTGTGAATCATTCCCGAGCCAATTCCGGTAAGGTTGTAAACTATATTCGTATTAATTGGAAGATCTGAAAGTAACCCCTGTCGTTTCACTAAATTTAGCTGTGAACCAGTGTCTATAAGAAAACTAGCTGTTTCATGGCGGAAATAGTCATGTTCAAGAGGAATAACCAAAGGCTGTATGGCGTTAATTACTTTGAGGTTGTAGCAGACACGATGGATCCGGCGCGTGCAATCAGGGGCTCGTTCTGCATTGGATCTGCTTGCGGAACCCCCTTGGAGTTTAAATTCTGTTGGCTTCCAGAAGTTGCGTTAACCTGAGGTTGCGATTTCCTCCAGGTAGAACGAGGGTTTTTTATATAACATTGAGATTCTATATGGCCAGTTTTCCTACAATGGGTACATCTAACCCTATCACGATTCGATCGGTTAAACTTATTATTTCGTGTGGGACAGTCTACACGCAAATGCCCAAATCCATTACAGTTGAAACACCTACGCTCATCTGCATTCACAGTAAATACCCCTAACTTGTTCGCGGAAATCTTCAAATCCATAGCCTTATTTCTATGTTGTAATTGATGCTCCATTTTAGAGGCTAGTTTAATAACAGCTGTTAAACTACTTGGGTTACCATTGAAAGCTAATAACATAACAGTATCATTGCGTAGTCCGTTTAAAAACCCAGCTATGGCTTCTTCTATAAGTGAAACTTTAATTCCTACAAGTTGTTCAGCGTTATATTTTTCATGCGCAGCTTCCATTGCCTGATCTAGAATTTCATGTACCCGAGTTCCGAACTCCTCAATGGTTTCCTGTTCTTTACGCAATATAACGTTTAACTTATCTCGTGCAATTTTTATATTAAAACTTTGCTGATATGCGGCTTTTATTGAATTAATCAACTCCTCTACGGTCTCGGGTTCATTCCCATCGATTATTCTGCTGTAATCGCGTTTCTGTATCTTATTGCGTATTAAGGCCAACAAGTAAAATTTATCCTCAGATCTAATCAAGGAATCCGCAAGTCTACACTGGCTAACAAAATTGATTACAGAACTTTGTTTCCCATCAAAATGTGGAATGAAATTCGCAATTGAATCAAAGGACATGCGCAATGCAGCCTTAGGAGCCCTGGAAGATAACCTCGACGCATCTGCCACCACCGTACTACTGGATGGAATGAATCCATTATCCGGAAGAGCCATACTAAATCTTGGAAGAGGAGTAGATTGTGCCGGCACCAAGTGTAACTCATCAGGTTGAAATTCAGAGGTGGGCGCTGACGCACTACTTGCCCCTACTATTAACTCTTCTATCTCAAAGATGCTACCACCACTCAGACTAGAGTCACGCCTTTTCTTAAATCGCTGGTATCTTCTTGCAAACGGCGGCATTTTTACAGAGCTAATACGCGAGTACCTCTAATGAATAATACGACCCTTTATATTAAAATTAGGTGCTTACGAACGAGACATACAGTTAATACGATGAATAATGAACAGTTCAGAAATAAAGTGACTTATGGATTGTTGTTCCGTCCAGTACTCCAGCCCTTATATGGATGTCCCAGCTATGTCCAACGCCGACTTTGTTGATCCGGTGTACCTCGACGATGCAGTTGGCTTCAACCCCGTGAGGAATCGTCCGAGCGTCCAAGTCCTTCGAATCCTTTTCTTAATCGTCCGGGAAGTTTCCGAAATAGCTCAGCAAATGATACGGATAATGACCGAGTGCATGTGATTCCAGGGGATTATTCGCACGGCCACTGAAATCACCCGTCTCCGGTATTCACACTTGCTCTCAGGAAAACCGCGCAAAACCCAAGAGAGAGAGGCTGCACTTAATAATTTATAATGTTTGTGTCCATTTGCACGATTAAAAATTATTTCCATAAAAGTTTATAATAGTTCCCGGTGAATCACTTCAATACGCACTCACGAGCCGGCGAAGTCACTCACGCAAGTGTTCAAGAGTTTATAAAGCCAAACTTTAGCACTGAGATGTCTTTTACATTTCCAACAAATTATTTTCAAAATCCCACCGCTGTCACCAATATTTGTTACGTATTTTATGAGAAAATTGCGATGAGAACGCGGGTTGGTGCCCGTGGAGCGCTGAACCGCTGTGCTCGTCGGAGTGCGGGAGTTTCAAATAAAACAACGTACAAGAAACTATTGCTAAGTTAAACTTTGGACTTTTATTTTAACTGTTCGGGAAGCTGGTTAGAAACGGAATGAATCTAACATTTCAAAGTATCCTCCGAGGTCCTCGCTGAAGTCGTTGGCCAAATCCTCCTAGTCCTCCCATAGATCCTCGTAGTCCAATCAGGATGAAGGATGCATCAGCTCCAAGCGGTAGGCCGTCCTTCGGATATCCGTACGCCCCCGCGAATCGGCGTCCATCTTTCCTTCCGTGTTCGGGGTGGTGGAAACTCGGTGAAAGCGCGCTTTTCCGTTACACAGAGGGGTGCCCACGTGGGAAGAGAAAGTAGGCTCTACTCCGAGGATCGAGAAAACAACCCTTGAAGGAAATTTATGACTTCCTCAGCGTCGCCAACACTTCTGGAGTCAATCGACACTCCTAAAGACTAACAAAGGACAAGGCCTTCTCAAAAGATTACGTGACTTAGAAGAAACTCGCGATTCGTTTCGGGGTCTGTTAATTGGTGTCCTCTTCCTGTTTTCGAGCTCTGCCCAAGATCTTTCCCACGTATGCCACCCGCATCGCACATCCTTAATAATACTTTCTCAATCACGCGCATACAACTGTTTTCAAATTTCGCTCCTGATTTAACTATCAATTATATATATTTCCGTGGCTACGTTCAAGTGATAACGTAACAGTATTAATGAGACTGTAGTAGTAGAGACTTTAATGGTATTACTGGGCTTGCCAGAAACAACAGGCCACGCATGCGCGTGATGATCCCATCCACACCAGGCCTCTATATATATGTAAATGCCTTTACGACATCAACGAAATCTGCCGGCCGCCAGAAGAACTAGGACCAAAAAGTCACACATTCTGAACACGAGTCGGAACACCTGTCTATTTCTCCGTGGCCTGAATGCCGCCTATGTGCTGTGTGGGTTGGGGTTATGTGGCGCGTGCAAAGAGCAGTTATGCTCTCCACTAATCAGAAGCGATCATAAAAATCACGGATCACTGTGAAAAATCACTGTGATTGGGAACGAATGTGATCGGATCACTCGTGATTCACAAATCACGGTTCTAGCCAACACTAGTTACGGTCTCATGTAGTAACACATGAATATAGCTTTATGTTAGACAAGTCGCGCCAAATTTGAAATGTCGAGTGAAGCAATCGAAATTAAGAACAAAAGCTTTGCAACGGCTACTAATTAGAGACACTCGTTTAATAAATATTGATTTCGGTTGTTTTGCAATAAAAACAACGCTATCTTGTAAAGCGCTCGATCTTAATTATACTTGAGCTTATTTTAGAAGGAACCCATTTCGCGCATGTAGAATGAGCTGGTTCCGAGGGAGCGTTTGTTTGAGGTATAGCCAATAGTAGCTTGTTTCAGCACCATTAACAGGTCTGAACTTGTCTGTCAGTGGGTTCCTTCTTAAATGAGCTCAAGATTAGTTGATAACCAATTAGAAAATTCGTTACGTTATAAATTAAGAAACAATTTGTAAGATTGGATAATTTCATTGACAAAAACATGTTACATTTTAATCTTGAAGAACGACGTCGTTGTACAAATCACTTTATCGCTAGAGTCCAACGAATTCAGTCGTGAACCTTATAATTCTCAATATATAATTGAAGTAAAAGCTATTCAAACAAAGTTAGTTTTCTTTCCCTTATTTTCAAACCATAACACTTACAAGATGAAGCTGGAAGCAAATCCCTTGAGCGACCGTGAGCAGAGCGGATCAGCGCTCCACGGGCATCGAACCCATACATCTAGAAATCAAGATCCCTGTTACATCTCGTAACACATGAAACGCAACCAACGCAACGGACCCAATTTTGAAGCAAACAGTACATCTAGAAAGTTTTAGGCAGAGTCGAAACGGAAGATGAGAAAGAAAGCAAATACGTGGCGCGCATTGGTATTTCTTAAAGACTTTTACTGCTATCTTTTTCGAACGTATTCTTATAATGCTAACATTACAGCTATATTCTAATCCAGAAGACGTACGAGATCCTGCGATTGTATTCAATAGCCTTCAAAACCTTCAATTTACCTCGGGCACGGATAATAAATAACTTCATTTTTCCTTTACACATCTGCTTACCAAATTACACTGGGTAAGCAGCAGTTCGTCCTATAAAAATCATAAAATATGGTCTTCGCTTTCAATAATTGCAGTTGTTCAAGAAGAATAGAAAAACTCGGGTTGAGAAAATTCAGGAACCAATAAAGCCATCAAATTTCGTTACGAGTCAGTCCCCGATCCTTAGGACGAAGTAACCGATATAGTTAGGAAGTGTTCTTCGACCACCGTTCAAAACTCTCGAATTAAATTTAACGCAATTCATCCAAGTGCATTGTTACCCCCCCCCCCCCCATAAACATGACTCATGTATCAAGGAAGCTAATTCCCTTTAATTCACGAAAAAAGTTCTCACGCAAAGATTGTGAAATCAACTTTGCTAATTCCAATTGTATTCTCGTCCTCCGCTCGAACACTGATTCCTGTGTCACTTTTTATACTTGACATTCCTTCATTGGCCACAAATCAATTCAGTGCTCAGATTTTCAGGTTCGGTTTTAAGGAATTAGCGGGCGAGAGGCCTGTAGTTGACACAAAAACTTTTATAAGAGGGGCATTTTCTGTTAAAACTTTTCGCATCCAATTGGTGAAAATTCGCACCCAGTGCGCACCAGTGCGACCATCCGAATGCGCTGTAAGAGGGATGCGGAGAATATGAAACATTTTGTTTTAAGTCGACTTCATAGTTTTTTTTCTTATACAACGCCCGCTAATTAGAAATAGCATAGAAATGTATTGACAACGACAAAATTAATCAAACGAAATGGCCCAAAAACGCTAAAAATGTGTATATTCTTTTTTTGTAACGTCAAAAACGAGAATAAATCGTATTTTCGATTCCTCTGTTTGCTTCTGGTACGTCTGCTAAATATCTGAAAACTCAAATTTAAACCAATTCCACCAATCCAATTCTCTTGAAACTTTGCAGGCGTGCGTAGTTCGGATGACAATACGATTGTTACGAGATGCAGCAGGGATCTTTGTTTCTAGTTGAATGGGTTCGCTGCCCGTGGAGCGCAAATCCGCTCTGCTCACGGTCGTTCAAAAAATTTGCTTCCAGCTTCTTCTTGTTATTGTTATGAATTGGAAATAAGAGAAAACAAACTAACTTTGTTTGAATGGTTTTGTCTTTAATTATAAATTGAGAATTATAAAGTTCACGACTGAATTCGTTGGACGCTAGTGATCAAGTGAATTGTACAACAACGTCTTTCTTCAAGATAAAATGTAACATGCTTTTGTCCATAAAATTATCCAATCTTACAAATTGTTTCTTAATTTATAACGTTACGAATTTTCTAATTGGTTATCAACTAATTAAAATCGAGCGCTTTACAAGATAGTGTTGTTTTTATTGCAAAGCAACCGAAATCAATATTTATTAAACGAGTGTTTCTAAGTAGTAGCCGTTGCAAAGCTTTTGTTCATAATTTCGATTGCTTCACTCGACATTTCAAATTTGGCGCGACTTGTCGTCTAACATGAAGCTATATTCGTGTGTTACTACATGAGACCGTAACACGATATTTTAAAAACCAAATTACCCCGAGGGGGTGGAAATTGTACCCAATCAGCAATAACCAATAAATATAACCCATAACCACAAATCCAAACGATTTGAAATCAGTCACTGCGTTCGGGTAGCTAGTAGCATCACGAGTTCCGTAAATACACAATTTATATCGAGAAATGATTCGTTAATGTACCATCGATCACGTCCCGCCGCTATTGCGCGAGATCTTATTTACCATCGTGACATTTCAAAAATGTTAACAACTAACATTTGGCAGGTTATGATTGAGTGACAGCCAAGTGACATTTATAAATTCTGCTTTCGAATGGCGACACCTACTGGTGTCAAGTGGAGGAGGAAAACGTGACGTCACGAAAACTCATAGGCCGGTATTCATAGTCGCTACTTATTCTTAAGCAAATGCTTAAGCATGCGGCATCCTCTACTAACCTAGTAGCATAATAAAGGATGCCGAATGCTTAAGCATTTGCTTAATCTTAAGACACGTTTATGAATACCACCCTTAGGCCGGTATTCATAGTCGCCACTTATTCTTAGGCAAATGCTTAAGCATGCGGCATCCTCTACTAACCTAGTAGCTAGTAAAGGATGCCGAATGCTTAAGCATTTGCTTAAGAATAAGTAGCGACTATGAATACTGGCCTTAATCCCAAAAATATCATTTTGATAACTATTAATTCAGAATAATTCTTTTATCTTTTAGACAAACAGCTTGATACATTAAGGCTGCCGTCCCGGCGGGCCTTGAATGTGTGCGTGCGCTCACACAACTAGGAAAAGCGTGTACGCATACGCGATGTAGTAAACAAACCGTTTCAACCGTCTTTCGTCCTGGAATCGGCACGGAGAAAGTTTTTGCCTCCAGTAGACATCAGTGCAGGGTGGTCTGGTGCGTTTGAAGGCTAATAAGTACCGTACGTTGAAATAATAATGAATTTATGACTCGAAAACTGACAGAATGAGGCTTCCAGGCTTCTCCGTTGGTGGCGCTAATGGTATACTGCAGCCACGTAGAACCACCGTGACGTATACGCAGGGCCGACACGAGGTTAGCTGGCGCCCATATGCAAGAAAATTTTTGGGGCATCCAAATTTTTGCACCTGTTTTCTATTTAATACGTTTTGTCTTTACGGTGTGTACATTCCGTTCACGTGGGGGTTGGATTCCTTCATTATTAAGCGTGTGATATAGTCTTTTAGCGTCCCATTCGGCTGGCGCCCTTATGTGGCGCATAACTTGCATAATGGTTCCGCCGATCCTGCCTATACGCGATGTAGTAAACAAACGGTTTCAACCGTCTTTCGTCCTGGAATCGGCACGGAGAAAGTTTTTGCGGGTATAGTTGCCTCCAGTAAATATCAGTGCAGGGTGGTCTGGTGTGTTTGAACGCTAATAACCACCGCACGTTGAAATAATAATGAATTTCTGACTCGTGTACTGAGACAGACTCGAGGAGTGACAGAATGAAGCTTCCAGGACTCTCCGTCACCGGCGTTGATGGTATATTCGCGCCATGTACCATCAGAATCGGTGGAAGACCAAACTAGCCGATAAATGTAGGAAAGACATAGTTGCCGAGATGTATCGAGAGTCGAGTCGCGCTGTTGCCGCATTTCCCCTATTACTATTTTATCGTCAGGGAGGCTTGAATTTATCACGGCGAAGCGGCTGGAGAACAGAGATGGGCAAATATAATATCGACGTGCGTTACAAAAAGTAGCACATTTCATTTGTGTTTTGAAGACTAGCACGCTGCTCATTCTGTCCACGAAAAACAGAATGTTTCGATTTTGTTCTCGAAAAGTAGGATGTTTTCGTTCATTGCCACGAAAAATAGCATTTTATGCTGTTTCGCGACGAAAGGTAGTACACTTCGATACTTTGCTGCGAAAAATATCACGGTTTGCCTTTAGCCGCGAAAAATATCACGTTTCATAGAAGATCAACATCGATTGTGAACTGTTTGGAAACTGAAATATTTTACTCTTCAGAAAACAAATAAAACGTGCTACTTTTCGCAGCAGCGTTTGAAATGTGCTACTGCTCGTGGCGAAATGTGAATCGTGCTTGTTCTCGTGATAGATTGAAATATGCTGCTCTTTGTAAAAAAAAATGAAATATGCTACTTTTCGTAACGCACGTCGATATCTGGATAAACTCAAATAAAAGATACTACAGTATTGTCTCGTTACGGGCTCGGTTTGGTGTACACGATGTGGACTTTTCGCTATTCCCACCACTTCTGTCTCACTCTTGTCCGGCGAAGGCGAGAGCGAGCGAGAGGCACTGAAAGCAAGCGAGGGCGGTACGAGACAGACGACGGAATGATGTTTTGTCTCACTCCGTCTTTTGGACGCATGACACTCTGTCCTTTGCGTTCGCGCCCGTCGCGCAGGCAAAGTGTCCCATCTCGCTCCCCCCTTCGGCCAGAAAGAAGCGAGAAACGAACACTGGGAATTAGGGCTCTGTTCACGATACGGGCTCAACGCCGGTCCCGACCAGCGAGGAGTTGGGCTGTTCGGCGACGGCTTGTAATCTCGGTTGGAGAGGCATACAGTGTTGATAAAATGTAAATCATGCCGTTTTCAGTATTCAGTAACATACTGCTGAGATATTCCAGATTAAAATGAGTTCAAACACGGTATAAATCGGATTATTTCTAGAACTGCATTTGATAATCTATATCTATATCTATATCTATACTTCTATATCTATACTATTATATAAAAGTGAAGTTACATACTTTGAAATGCGGTTTCTCAGTAAATATGACCTGTGGCCACAATTGTATTACATCACTTTGTTCGTCTTGGCGAGAAGAAAGTTCTAACGTTTTGATTTTTTTAAAATAATGATTTATAAATAATAGTAGTTCGCGACGCGACCGCCAGGCGGCGAGCGGGCGAACGCTTCTCGCTTGCGAAACAGCACCGTGGCGGGAATAAGTTGCCAAGGGCTCTATCATTCAGGGCTCTCGGGTAATGAATCTCGGCCATTTACCCGCATTTAATTGCAGTATCCATATTTTGTATACTCTAACCGACTAAAAAGGTTTCATAAACCGTAGCGAAGCACGGGTACTTAGCTAGTTAAATATAAATGTAACATTTCTAATCTAAAAATGCTCAAAATAATCCGATTTATAACGTGTTTAAATTCATTTTTATCTGGAAAATCTCAGCAATATGTTACTGAAACGTTCATGCCGATACGATAGAAAATGTGAAAGTTTTACATTCCATTAAAACAAACAAAAGGGACAATCATTGAACAATCAAATTATGTTTTTATGAAATATATCAAATTTATTATTTTGTAAAAGAAAAATTAATAATTGTTAATAATAATGGGGCGGCTTCCTCCACGGCGCCCTCCTCGGCGCTCTCCTCGGCGCCATTCAGCGTACTTGAGGCGCTTCAGCTCCTTCTTCATCTGAAACAGTAGCATATACTATAAACTTTATTATTCCCCTAAGGGTTATAATCTTCCCATACATACTATACATACTTAAATCTACCTTAACCTACTACTTCTTCTCCTCCTTATTCCTACCTTAACCTAATTCTTAACTCTATTCCTTATCCTATCCTTTTCGCTCGCTCGCTCGCTCGCTCGTCCGCTCTCCCGTCTCCTCTCCCCCTCCCGGACCTCCGCTTCCACTCGCCGCCCTTTCACTCCCATCTCTTCATTTAACTTACCAGTCACCCTTACTCTTTTCCCCCACATGCCTCCCTTCTTTCCTCTAAACTTCTCAGCCACTCCTCTCCCTGCCCCTCCTCCCCCAAAACCTCATCCACCATCTCTTGCCATCCCCTCTCTATTCCCCACCCCATACATACTTCCCACACATGCTCCCAAGACTCCTCACCCCAGCCACATACCCTGCACTTCCTTTTCTCCCCCTCCTCCCAATACCTCCCCCCTCTCATTCCATTTCCCAACCTAAACTTGGCCACCCTTTGCCATCTACTCTCCCCCCATCCCTTCTTTAAATATCCCGGTATCCCCGGACCCTTTACCCTCCCATACCACTTATTATATCTCGACTCCCCTATCTTCCTCCACCTCTCTTCCTCCTGTATCTTCCTTTCCCTGTCCACTATCTCCTCTCTTCTTACCTCCCCCCTTTCCCTTCCCCTTTCTACCTCCTCCACTGTCCACCCCCTTTCCCTAAAGAACTGTTCCCTTTCCTTTTCCCACCCCTCCAACACCTTTCCCCTCTTAAACCTACCCTTCATCTCCTCCCAACACAACCTCGCTAGCTCCCCTCCTTCTCCCTCTTCCAATTTTCTTTCAAACCCCCACGCCCTCATCCCTGCCCTACCCCTCAACAGCCCCCTTTCCAACTCCTCCCTTACCATATACCCTGGTGTGTCCCTATCCACCCCCAAGACCCACTTCAAGAACCTATCCTGCAGCGCCTCCACGTTCCCCCTCTCCTTCCACCCCCACACCTCCACCCCATATCCCACCACCGCCCACACCAACCTATCGAATAACCATATCCTTCTGCCCCAGTCTTTCCCGAATAATATTTTCCCCAACCCCCACACCTTCCCCATCACCGCTGCCCCTTTCCTCACTCTTTCCTCAACATGCTCATCCTGCCCCCACCCCCCATTATCGTGTATCCTAGGTATTTGTAACTCCTCACCTCCTCCAGCTCTCTACCCTTCCATCTCCATTTCATTTTTTTCCACCTCCCCCCTCCCCTCCTACACCTCATTATCTTCGTCTTCTCCACATTTACCTGTAGCCCCTTCCCATCCATATATTTCTCCAACTTTCCTATCATTCCCCTCATCCCCTCCTCATCCTCCGCTAGCACAGCCACATCGTCAGCATATGCTAGCATGTATATTTTCCTCCCCCCTAGTTTTACTCCCCCCCATCCTCCCTTCTCTAACTCCTCGTCCATGTCCGCTATCAGCAGCGTGAACAGGCTTGGACTTAGAGGACACCCTTGCCTCACCCCTCTCGCTGTCCAGAACATTTCCCCTTCCTCCTCTCCCACCCGCACCCTACACACTGTCTCCTGCAGCACTTCTCCGCACCTCTCCACCAGCCCATCCCTCACCCCCCTCTTCCTCATCGCCTTAATCAGCACCCCCCTGTCCACCGAGTCAAACGCAGCCTTCAGGTCCACAAACAAAATCAACATCTTCCTTTCCCTCCGCACCACCTGCCTATTCACCAGATAATTCAACACATATATATTATCTATACATCCAACCCCCCTCCTGAAGCCCGTTTGACTCGGTGGTAGCAAACCCCTCCCTTCCACTTCCGCCCTTAGTCTCTCAGCCAACACCGAGGCGTAGATCTTGTACGCCGTCTGCGTCAGCGTAATTCCCCGATAGTCTCCCACTTTTTCCCCCGCCCCTTTCTTCAGTACCGGAACCACTACCCCTTCTCTCCATCCCTCTGGCCAACCCTCTCCCCCCCACACCCTATTACATACTACCCACAACCACTCCAACACCTCCTCTCCTCCATACTTCCACACCTCGTTTTGAATCCCATCTCCCCCCCTGCCTTTCCGTCCTTTAAATTCCTCACCACCCTCTCTATTTCCTCCCGCCCCAACTCCACCTCTTCATCCGCTTCCCTCCCTCTCTCTCCTCCCTTTCTCACCCTCCATTCCACTCCTCCTAGTAACCCCCTAAAATACTCGTCCCATTCCCTTATTTCTATTCTCTCATTTATCCTCCTTTTCTTCCTCCTCCCCAAGTTCACTACCTTCCACGCCTGCCCCTCCGTTCTTACACCTTCTACTTGCTTTTCCCACCTCTCTATCCCCTTTTTCTTCTTTTCCTCACACAACTTTCCGTACTCTCTCTTCCTTGTCCTATATACACTCCCATCCCCTCCTTCCCTTCTCCACCTCCTCAACTCCCTCCTCACCTTTCCCTTCTCCTCCCTACACTCCTCATCCCACCAACCTCCCTTCTTTTCCCTTTTCCCCATCTTGCTCACTGCCTCTTTTATTCTACTATTCAGCTCCCTCCATTCCTCCTCTACCCCCCTCTCCCTTTTCCCCAAACTCTTCATAAATTCCATTCTACCATTCTCTGACCAATTACCCCTCCCCCCATTCCTCCCTGCGCCTTTTTTCCCAGTCACTCCCTCCTCCCTCCCCCCTCCTTTCACCCAGATCACCACCGGTTGGTGATCTGAGTCTACTCTCTCCCCTACTTCTAGCCTTTCCACTAACTCCCTTGTATCCTCATTCCCTATCACGTAATCTATTACCGAGCTCCCCCTCCCACCGGTAAACGTCCATTCCCCCTCCTCGTCCCCTTCTACGCTTCCATTCAATATCCCCCATCCCCTTTCCCCCAGGTATTTGCATAATTTCCTACCTTCCCCGTTCACCTCCTTATCCTTTGATCTCCTGTTCCTCACCTTCTCTCCCTCCTCCTCTCCCCCCTCCCCTACCTCCCCTCCTTCCTCTCCTGTCCTAGCATTGAAGTCACCCCCTATTACCTTTCTCACTCCCCCCTGCCTCTCCTCCGTCCATTCCCCTAGCTCGACGAGCTTCCTATCCAGATCCTTGCTCACATATACCCCTACTATCCTCCACCACTCTCTCCCCAATCTCACCTCCCTCGTCAAAATCCCCTCTATTTCTCCCCTTCCATCCTCTCTCGTGAAACAGTAGCATAAAAATTACATTTTCTAGTTCTATCCGTATAGACCGAGAGCTGGCTACATAGGGGTCAACATGACTCAATGCAGTCACAATTCTTATTTAAAAATGTTGGATTAGTGTTGCCGAATACTATACGTCCGGGGAACTAACGCGGGGGTGGACGGTCAAACAGGTAAAATTTCTAGCTCAATAACGTCATTCTTACAGTTCTGAAATTTCATATGCTTATTGTTTACGCATTTAATGAACGATATGCAAAATGGCAGACCACTAAGTGGGGGATAAGACCCTGGCAGACGTCGATGAAAAGCGCGATACGTGGCTCGCGCGCTAGCGCAAGGGAGAAGTATACATCTGTTTCTCCCTTGCACTAGTGGGATCGCCACCGGCCGCATATTGGAACGGTAGCCGTACGGCAGCCTTTCGGGCTGTTCCAATATGCGGCCGGTGCCATCAGTGGGCTTCAGACCCGGCCCCATCTGCGTCCTCTTGATGGCGACTAGATCCTCCTCTTGATAATAGCGAGCCTCTCTACGATTCCGGTTGAAACTACGCTTATTTTCCTGCTGGACCTTCAGGATACTTTCTTTGGCCTGTCGTCTCAGCTCCTCGCGACTTTCCTGAAACATCTCGTTCCACTCCACGCGTATTATCTCCTGCACCTCAGGGTTACTCATGAGTTTCATATTCACGCCGAACAGGATTTTGAAAGGTGTGGCGCCAATGCTGCGATGAGGTGTCGCATTCAGGTACCTCTGACACACTTCCAAATGTTTATGCCATTCTTCGGGTCTCGGCGCGGCCAACTTAGTCAGCATCGGGATGATCGTCCTGTTGACCCTCTCTACCTGGCCATTTGCCCTCGGCATCCCCGTCGTAATGTGACTAAGCTCAATATCTTCTGCCCTACAGTATTCCCTAAACTCCTCCGAAGTAAACGCGGCTCCCCGGTCCGAAACAATCCTCCGAGGATTCCCGAAAATTGTCGCTTGCCTTTTCAAACGGTCAACAACCTCGGCCGCACTGGTCGTCCTCGTCGCATAGAGCCACACGAACTTCGCGAACGCATCTATTACCGCGAATATGTGTCTATATTTCTTCCGTGTCGAAGGGAGCGGCCCCAGATGATCAACGTGATACACATCCAACGGAACCTCACCCTTCTCAATGGGATACAGCAAACCGTCCCGCGTCCCACTTTTTTTTTCCGCCAAAATGCACGCAACACAGTGAACCAATAGTCTTTCCTGACAAGGGCTTCAGTTTTACCCCTCGAAAAGTGTCCGTTTTCGTGCAATTGCCGCACGATTTGTCCCTGCATAGCTCGCGGCACTACTATGCGAACATCATCGTCCATTGCTTTAAACAAAAGTCCATTTCTCACTACATACTCACCACTAGCATTCTGCCCGCTGTTCACCGATTCCAGTATGCCCTTTAGATCACTATCTTCCCGCTGCGCTTTTCCCAATCTTACAAGCACACTCGTCTCACTCGTGCACCAGCATACACATTGGAACAGGATTGCGACTCAACGCGTCAACATGCCTCATACTCTGCCCTGGGCGATGCTCAATCTTATGATTAAAGTCCCCCAACAATATCGCCCATCTCGCGATACGCACACACAAATCTCTTTTCTTCATCGTAAGAGTGAACGCACGACAGTCGGTTACTATTGTAAACGGAATTCCTAAAAGATAAACTCTAAATTTACTTACAGCCTTAATTATAGCCAATACCTCTAGTTCGTAACTAATATATCGCGACTCCGCGTCTGACGTCCTCCAACTCGCGTAATATATTGGATGGAACCGCTGATCCACGTCGTCTCTCTGTAATAAAATAGCACCAAGACCAATACTCGACGCATCGGTATGCAGCTCCGTATCCGCTCCCACGCGATACAATTTTAAGACTGGTTCGTTTACTAATGCCAATTTTAACTGCTGACACGCCATTTTCTGCTCTTCACCAAACACAAACCTCGCGTCTTTCTTTAACAAACTAGACAAAGGATGAGCAATCGTCGAATATTGCGCTATAAATTTTATAAAATACCCAGTCAATCCCAGGAAACTCTGGACATCTTTAGCATTCTTCAGGGGCGGAAAATTCATAACGGCTAACGTCTTACGCTCCGACGGACGCACGCAACCACCCTCAATCACATAACCCAGAAATTGGACGCGGCTCTGAAGAAAACGGCATTTCCTCCAGTTCAAGCGCAATCCGTAGTCGCTTGCAGTGGACAGCACTTCTCGCAACTTTGACACTGCTTCCCCCATACTACGCGAAGGAATAATTAGATCGTCCATGTACGTCAAGACAGTACCAGCTCTTATCAAATCTCGAAATACCGCATTAATAAACTTCTGGAACACGGCCGGAGCATTGCAGAGCCCAAATGGTGTTCTTAAAAATTCATAGTGGCCGTCCGGCACCACAAACGCAGTATACTTGCGACTCTTTTCTTCTATCGGGACATGGAAAAACCCATTCTTCAAGTCAAGCACGCTAAATATCGTCGAACCCTGCAGACGATCCAATTGATCCTCTATCAGCGGCAGGGGATAGCGGTCCTTACATATCTTTTTGTTAACGCCCCTAAGGTCCACGCACAGCCGCACCTCACCGTCTCCCTTCTCCACAAGTACAACGGGACTACTATACTCAGAAACACTTTCCTGAATGATACCTTCTCGCATCCACTCGTCTATTTGCCGGTTCACTTTCTCCCTTAGTACCGGCGCTAGCCTACGCGGAGGCTGATACACAGGTGTGTCGTCTTTCAACACGATTTCTGTCCTAATATTCGTATCCCTGATCGCCTTCGGCTCATAAACCTCCACAAGGCTCTCTATTTCACGTCTAACACCCTGGTCTTCAATATGCCGCAAATCTATTAGAGGACCATCGGCGGGCTTCTCATCCTCGGTTCGTCGAAAGTACTGATACAGAATATCGTCGGAACATCGCAACATTCCTTCGCTGCAGTATCGCGCCTCGATACTTCCGCGTTCCCGCCGTCTAAAATAATTCTAGCTTCTTTCAATAACCCACACCCTACATGGATTAACAACCGAAAAACGCTTTCATCGACCTGTACATCAGCATAAAACCCTCCCCGAGTAGTGACTCCACTTGATCCGTACCCCGCACACGGTACTCCGGGCGCAGACAACAATGGGTCCCCTAATTTACTATACTGCTCGACCCCCATTAAATGCAAGTCGCTACCCGTGTCTATAAATGCAACTACCTGTTTACCCATAACGGTTACGGATTTGTACACTCTATTGCCCCGGCATGCGGCCGCGGTACACACGTTTACCTGCTTCTCTTGTCCTTTCTTACAATCTACAGCCCTATGCCCGAACTCTCGGCAGGTAAAACATTTCGGGCCCCTATCCCTCGCAGGGCACTTCGCGCTGAAATGATTGAGGTCTCCGCAATTGAAACATCGTCTCTCGTTCCTCGGTGCCTCCTTCCCGTCCCGTCCTTCCGTCTTGGCTGGATACGCTTGAGGAAACTTCTTTGGGTCCTTCTCCAGATGCTTCTCCGAATTCTTCTCCGGATACCTGGTATCCTTGGGCTTACCGGCTCCCGGTGCTGGCCGGCAACAAACTTTCACGCAGTGAAATTATCTTGAAGGTCTCGAGCAGCTCTCCCTTGGTTTTAGCCTTCAGCGATCGCGCAAGATCCCTCAATCCGACATCGGGAATTCCATCAACGATGTAATGAATAATCTCCCCATCACTGATCGGCACCCGATTTCCTAAGAGAACCTTCTGGTGCAAGTACTCACCGAAAGATTCTTCCCTCTTCCAAACACGAACTTCAAAACGCCGTCTCAGTACAAGTACGTTCTCGGGGTGAAAAAACATCTCTCGCAAGTTCTCAACCAGTTCCTCGACCGACATTGCAATATTCTCTGGTTTTGAATGTAACCACTCGCGCGCGCTTCCTTTTAATCGCGATCCAATCAACAGCTTCGTAAGATCGTCCGTCAACTGGTATGCCGTCTTTAGGGTGTGAACCTCTTGTTCCCACGCCTCATACGTATCGCTGCTTCCGTCAAAATAGCCCAACAACTCCGCGATGGTCGATATAGCCGGAGGTCGCGGTTGTCTTTCCGTCACAACTCCTCGCGCTGATTCTTCTGTACCACCTGGACCAGCATTCAGTCTCTGCATGTCTCTCAGCAACTCAATTTGTTGGCGAGCTACCTCAAGCTCTCTCTCCATCACTTGCTTCTCTCGCTGCACCAATTCCATTTCACGTCGCATGTGCGCCATTTCCCTCACGCACCCAGACGCATTATCCTCACCTCCACTGAACTCACTCGTAGTTTCTTCTTCCTGTGCACTCGCCTGAACCGTCAACCATTCTCCCGACGGATCAGCCTTGGTCAACCGCTGGATTAATTCAGCTTTCAGGCCAGACGTTTGCAGCCCCTTTTTCCGCAATATCCTCTTCAACTCCGCGATGCAGAAGTCATTCGGGTCCTTCTTCGTATCGCTCATCTTATTTGCTTCTAATATAATCGCGAACCAACGCTTCGTCTCTCGTCTTCGCACGTCACACACGTCGCTATTGCACTTAAGCCTTCCTTAAATGAACCCTACACGAATTACTTCTCGTCACGAATGTTTTCACACACCTTCGCAATGTCCACACTGGTCACGTCTAAAGTCTCACTGCACTAACTCGACTCTGTTAACCATTCACATCCCGGCTGAGCCCCCAATTTGTAGGAAACGAAGTCTCCCAATGTTAGAATATAATGAATAATGTTTATTAAAATAAGTAAAACAAATACAAGTCCCACCAAATACTCTCTACACACGCAACGCCTATCGCCCCGCAACTCTACACAACCGTCTACAACTCTTCTCGACCGTCTACCTCTTCGGCACCCTCAACACACTGTCCTTCCAACGTCACCAACACCTCGACACCCACCACGCTTTCTCTCCCGCTCTCACTCTCTCCCCCACGCTCGTTGCCAAGCCAAACTTCTTCGAATGTCGTCAAACGATCGTTTGTTCTCCCGCGACCCAAACCGACAAACCGGCAACCCTGCCCATTGCCTGCTCTGTGGCACCGTCCTCGTTCCGGCTGCTCGGCGTACTCGGAACTTTATCATCCCTACAAATGTGAACATGCAGGACGTGCAAGAAGATATGAACAATAATTCTCCGTATCGTCCGCGAAAATTACGTCCGTACGCAAAGAGATTATCCAAACGGAAAGTACATCGCCAAAAGAGAAGGTCTTCAGCCCTTCAGAAGAAACAAGAAAACGTAAAAACGGCAGACGACACTGCCGTAGGACAACGTCCAGAAGAAGTGGCCGAGGAGCGTATAGTAGAGGAACCATCAACATCCGATGGAAGAAACCATACGCATCAAGAGATAATGTGCTTGCCATGTGATGAAGATACTGATACGGCCAGTTCGGAAGAAACGGAAGAGGCGCTTGAAGACTTTGATATAGAAAGCAACGAAGAAGAAAACTTGGTTATAGAAAAAGTTGCAAAGAACGAGCCGCAAGAGCAATCGCGTCTCCTAAATAGCAACGACATAATGAATTTTCCAAATGTGCTTGCTCAATTGCAAAAAATAGGTAAGCATGCAAAAAATAGGGAAGACTGTGGCATTGAACACCTACGAATAACTGGTGTGAAACGGCGTGGCTTCAAGAGCATCTTCAGCGTAATGTGCACTTTATGCCATTACAAAGCTGAAATCCACAATCAATCGGACGAAGCTGAAGAAGTGGATAGAAATCAGGGCGCCGTTAATGCAACAATTTTAAGTGGAGGCAGCTATGCCCAATTGGAACACACTTTTGCAGGAGTCAACATACGTTGCATGTCGAAGAGAGACTTCGTGAAGAATCAAGATGAATTCGTCAAGTCCGCAATTGCCGCTGCAGAAGAAGAGATGTTAGCAGCGGCTGAAGAAGAAAAACGTTTAGCGATCGAAAGAGGCGACGTTCTTCCCGGATCAGGAACCCCTCACATCCCCGTTGTGGCCGACGGAAGCTGGATGAAGAGATCCTACCGCAGTGGATGTTACGATTCTGCGTCTGGAGTCGGCGTGATAGTTGGCTATCACACGAAAAAAGTTTTATTTTACAGCGTTCGAAATAATGTTTGCAGAATTTGTCGGATTGCTGCGAAAAACAAGAAAGAACCCGAAAAGCACACATGCTTCAAAAACTGGAACACATCTCGAGCATCGACTGCTATGGAAAGCGATGCTATAGTAGAAGGATTCAATACCAGCGTAGAAAAACGTGGGCTCGTTTATTCTACTCTGATTGCTGATGGGGACAGCAGCGTGTATAAGAAGATTATTGATGCTGACCCATATAAGAGACAGATTCGCGTAAAAAAAATTGAATGCACGAATCATTTGTTGCGAAACTTCTGCACAAAAATGAAAGCGATTGTGAAGAAGACTACACCTGGACCATTGAGGCAAGCTGTGGAAAGTAGCATTCGCCGGATACGCACGGACATCGTAAAAGCCGCAAAGTTTAGATACGAGCAGAATGTATCAATCGACGAAAAAACGAAGAATTTGCATGGCGACATAGAGAATGTTCCGAGCCACGTGTTTGGTGAACACAAAGAGTGTGCACAACTAAAATATTTCTGCGATGGAAAGAACAAAGAGAATGAAAGAAACATCGTTGCAGAATTGATGAAAATTGGAGTGTACCAGGACGTAAAAGAAATACTACGTCTACTGTTAGCTCATGCAGAGAGCTTACTCTATAACACCAATAATAACGCTGTGGAAAGTTTGAACGCAATAATTGCTAAGTACATCGGCGGAAAACGATTAAATTTTGCCGAGAGAGGATCGTATACAGGAAGATGTGCTGCTGCTGTCGTGGAGTACAACAGTAACCAAGTGCACTCGCGATTGAATGCGATAATGAAGAAGAAAACGCCCGAGGTTGTGCGCCAAATGGAAGAAAAGAAAAAGAAAGAAAAGGAAAAGAGAGCTGCAAAACAGAAGGAAACGAAGGCTGCATGATATGTACGCAAACAATTGCCCTCGCAGAAAGATTCCGATTATGGACCAAATGCACAGAAGCCAGACATGCCATCCGAAATGTATGAACTGGAGCGGGAAAAGCATATGCAACTGCTCAGTGATTGGCAAAAGCAAAGACATGTTATTGAAGACGAAACCATCGGACAAGCAAAGAACCGCAAATGGTTGCAGTACAGGTCCAAATTGTTGACAGCATCCAATTTTGGAGAAGTGTGCCGTCGCCGACCTGACACGCTTTGCGCAAAGGCAGTGAAGTCATTTCTGTATCCGAGGATAATTAGTGCACCCGCGGTGGAATACGGGAAAGAATGCGAGAAAAGTGCTCGCGAAGAATTGAAGAAGCAATACGCAGATATTGCGGAATGTGGAATTTTCATCGACAGCTGCATCCCCTTCTTAGGAGCTTCACCGGATGGAACCATCGGTCAAGAGGGTATTTTGGAAATTAAATGCCCCAAATCAGCGGAGAACTTTACGCCGGAAGAAGCTCTGGAAAAAGTACGCGGTGTCCAGCGCATGTTCACATGTAAAGCAGGTATTTCAATGAGCAAAACGCATCACTATTATTATCAAGTACAAGGTCAGTTACATATTACTGACAGAAAGTACTGTATATTTTGCGTTTGGACCCCGAAGGGGCTGAAATCTATAAAATGGAGCCAAAACTGGTTCAATTTTATTTAGAATGCATGCTACCTGAATTAATAGATAGTCGGCACAATAGGTGCATACCTATTCGGGAGCCACAATTTATACTAGCAGAGAGAGCGAAAGAAAAACCGAAAAGCTTGAAAAAGCGAGAAAGGTCTCCCTCCAAAAATAGTGAAACTATTGTAACGGTCCGACGTCGCACCGCGCTGTAAAGCACGGTATCACTGACTCTGTCAGTGGTCACAAGTGCCAGCAATGGCACTTTTACTCGCGGATCGTACGATCACGCGAGTCGATCGACGGCGCCGTCACTTTGCCAAGAAAGTGACGAAGGAAATAATAAATTTGATCGATCCGGCGTCGCACCGCTGACTCTTGTCAGTGGTTACAAGTGCCAGCAATGGCACTTTTACTCGCGAATCATACGATCACGCGAGTCGATCGACGCCGCCGTCACTTTCCCAAGAAAGTGACGAAGGAAATAATAAATTTAATTCACCCTTTAATTTTTTCAGACACATTTCTAAGTTCACAGCAGCAGACAGACGGAATCCGGTTCGGTCAAAGTGCGCCAGGCTGATACATACGGCCGTCGCAGGTATGCATGATGTTCGACGAATTATTGAAACAAACTTTTACTTTTATACCAAACTTACCGAAATGTCTGCGATCATTTGTTACAGGCGGACTTTTTACCAAATTACTGCAAACATGGTGTATGAGATAGTAATGCCAGGACAAATGGAATAACAAGTACCATATTTCAAGTAAAGTTTTAACAGCTTATAAATCTATAGTAAAATTTTGTACGCTTATAAAACAACAAGTACTAAGTATTTCCTAATGTATTTCATAATGTGTTGCAGATCCACACTGCCTACCTCATCTTTCGTTATGAGCGACCTGGCAAAATTGTAGGAAGACCGTCACTGGGGAAGAGGAATTACACAGAATGAGAGAAGATAATATTATTCTTCGAACATTATATATTATATGTTATATACATTATATATTATTATTCTGCACTTTTTTTATCTGCAATTGTCCATTTCAAGGGGGCGACAGCTTCAATGTCGCATTTCAATTCTCCAATGAAGTTGGATTGATTTATTGTGATGACTGTAACTTGATTAGAGACAAAAAAATATATAAAAAAATGTTCTGTCAAACGATTTTATCAAAAAGGCACTAACAACTAAAAAATAATTCTATTCTTGTACTACAATTTCGATGGTGTTTTTTTAACTTTAAATAAAAACGTGGTGCAGCATATTTCATAACAGAATATGAATCAATTTAGTACTTACAGCATCAAGTGTCGAAATGAATTTGTTGCGAAATATCCTGTTCCACGATTGTATTTAAAGTGAAAATACATCATCGAAATTGTAGTATAAGAAAATAATTATTTTTTAGTTTTTAATGCATTTTTAATAAAATCGTTTATTATAAATTGTTTTATTTTCTAGTTTTTAGTGTTCGTGGATTTACATTTCACAGCTCAAACTTCTTTACAAATATCTTTTATTGCTGTATGCAGTTTAACAGTTTGCTTGAACCCTATAGTGCTAAAAGTTCGTAAAGAACGCGAGTGGTTGATTTTAAGTCGATTTGTGGTTATGAGTTATTATTTATTGGTGACTGTTTAATTTTTTCACCCCCTTGGAGTTTTTTTTCATAATTTTGTATTGTCATTCAAACTACGCACCCCTGCAAAGTTTCAAGACAATTGGATGGTTGGAAGTGGATTAAAATTGAGTTTCCAGATTTGAATCAAACATACAAACAAGCAGGGGATCGTAGCTGAATAAAATCGTTTAAAGAGACATTCCAAAATATACGTATTGTTAGTACTGATCTCTAGTTTATATTAATAAATTTTTACAATCGTGGAATAACAATTCCGAAGAAAAGCATGTACAAAGGTATTGAATTGAATTATACTTTTGTCCAAATTGAAGTTTTTAAAAAAATGATTGTGTTATTCAATTTGTATTTAAACAACAGACAATTCTTGTTGATAACAAGGAAAATTTGATGTATAGTTAGATAAAAAAGAAAGCGTCATATGCTTTTAGAAGAATTATAGCATTTATAGATTTCATTACGATCGGCGTGTTACACTTCGGTGATGTACCTTATTCAAATTGTATGCTTTGAAATTGCACATTGATTATACAAAATATTACATCCTTCTACGTATAAATAAAAACTATTGATACGCAAATTAGTATTGTTTCATTGATATGTTTCCTAACCCAGACCCAACCTCTCTATCTTTCATTATTGCTATCCTCCTTTACGTTCAGCGAGGCTCTGACGCTAGACGCAGCTCTCGTGCCGTATTCCTTCAAGACTTCTCGATAGAAAGAGCTATGGCAACAGCGCGATAGAGACAGAGAGAACAGAAAATGTGGCAACTATGCGTAAAAAATTCGTCTACATAGAGTAACTGGAGATGTCACCTCTGTAGAAGTTCTTTTTATCGACCGCAGTAGTTTCATTAGGATCCGTCTGTTTACTGGGGACGCTTCGATCGATTCGGACAATAACAAAAATGAGACGGCACCCTTAAGGGGGGAGACACGGGTAATGCAGCGCCCTGTATACCGACATAATCTGGCCCGAAACATGGGTTTGCGTGCTGACGTTTTTTGTCCTTATATGAGCAAATTTTGGGCTGGGCGAGGTCTCATTCGAAAGATGAAGGTTCAATGCAGCGCGCTCTGGTCATGGTTCAAAGAAATTGTGTTGATATGTAATAATACGAGTGTCCAAAGTAGAGAAAAAATCGACAAAATGCACTCGCAGATTCCATGTATTTGTAGGTCACTAAAAGAGTTTTCTGACTCAAACGATGAGCAGAGCGGGCTGCATCGAACCTTACTCTTTCGAATAAGACCTTACCCAGTCAAAAATCTGCTCATATAAGGACAAAAAACGTCAGCCCGTGATTGCATTCCCAAATACGAGTTCCGCCATATTGGCGATAATACAGAGCAAGCACGTGACAAATTTAGTTGAGCTAGTGGATACGAGATGGCGCCTACTCGGGAGGACTGCCAACGTGGAATCGTAGCAAAACCACAGACCAGGTATAGAATAGACCTATCACGGAATGTAATTTTGTGTCACACGCTCGGGGGGCTCGCGAGCCCCCTTACCATTCTCGTGTCACACCCAACGTTATCGATTCAGTCTAAAATAAGATTACAATGCTACGAGTGGCAGGAATTGAAATTAAATCTTATCGGAAACGTTTAAAATCTAAAACGGCATGAACGTTAAGACTAATTTCAAGAAACATGTTGCATAATTCCGTTTACTAATACATTTTGATAGAAGCATAATTTGCACTTATTTCCATAAGTTTCGATTAGAAATATTATATAAATACAACCACGTAATAAACATTTGTACAGTCTCTTAGTTAGGTTATATTTTCGGTCACTTCGAAGAGTGGATTTTCTGTCCTCGAAGTGACAGAAAATATACTTAACCTATATGCTACAGGATAATAAATGTTTATTGGATATTTCGTTCTTTTGGGCTACATTTGTGAACTGTTTATGACTTAACATCCTTCCAAAATATTATTATTACGCCTCAACGATATATTTATGAAGTCGATGAGTGTAATTATTCGTGGTTAAGAAATCAAAATTTCCTATTCATAACGTCATTTTTTTAGTACATTTCATCGAAATAATAAGTTTTAGCTTAATTTGTTTATGTTTGCCAAATTCGTGCCTTTTATTAGACTCTACTTGATTTTAGCATCAATTTTCATGTTTACAGATTTCTATGCTTGATTAGAGGTGTGACTATCGATTATTGATAGATTATCGATATCTTATTGATATTTAACAATATATCGACAATATCGTTAAGATATCGTTAAGACGAATAGATCTATTCGCCTCTTCTAGAAGAGGCTGAGGTAGAATATAACACACTTTGTTGCAGCAACGATGCAAATAACAATTTTAAAGACATTGTAAAGCAACGATACATATTCATACTTTTAAAGATATCGCTTTCGATACTCAGCGGCTCAGCACCGATGTTTTCGTCCATTCACAACGGTGTTCTTCGGTGCTAGATAGCGCCGTGAATGGGCCCAGCACCGGTTTTTACGGTGCTCACTTTTCGAGCACCGTTGCCAACGGTGCAGACCTTTTCTCGCATAGAATGCAACGCATTATTTGTATAATAAAGTCAATGAGAATCTATTGGTTTGTATTTGAATTCACGGCGCTGTCCAGCACCGAAAAACACTGAATGGGCTCAGCACCGATATTTTCGTCCGTTCACAACGGTGTTTTTCGGTGCTGGATAGCGTCGTGTATGGGCCCAGCAACGCTTTCTAAGCTGCTGACCTTTTTTCGTGTATACCTCAGCTGATTTCCCAGGTAGCACACGTCGTCTATAAGTCGTGTGCTATCTGGGTCTATTGGCGTCAACGATATCTTAACCATATTATCGATATATCGAAATATCGATAACATTTCGATAGTCACACCTCTACCTCAAAGTGACAGAAATTATAACCTATATGCTATACCCAATTTCATAAATATACCGTTGCGGCGTAACAACGATATTTTGGAAGGATGTTAAGTTATAAAAAGTTCACAAATGTAGCGTAAAGGAACGAAATAGCCAATAAACATTTATTGTCATATAGCATATAGGTTATATTTTCTGTCACTTCAAGGAGGGGACTACATAATAATCACGCGCATCCAGCCTGCGCATTTTCCCTAGCCTGGGCGGCCGCATGAAAGGAGAACTTTCCCCACCCTACATTAGTGGTAGTTGGAACGATATTTCTGAGCTTGGGTACGCGGAAAATTTGACTTGCGGTCCCAAGCGGGAAAAAAGTTCATTAAATTTCATTAAATTCTTTATATTTAGTGGGATTATTACTAGGGACTGTAGCCGTAATTATTTCTTTTATATTTCGAAGAACTGTCTTTAAATGTTTAAATAATTACTTTAAGCCACACTGACATTCAATTGACTAACCTGCTAAGAAAACTATTAAAAATGTTATATTACGCGGCTAAATACAGCTTTTCTGACTTTCTTTCTTCCATAAAATATGGTAAGATCGGATTTTTCGAGTCGGTCTTATAAACGTTTTACAACATTTACGCTTGAGACAACGCAATACAGCATTTCCTCTAGTTCCTATCACTTTTCTAAATATGGAAACATAGATATCAGGTTTACATAGATTTCTAAAATTGTTCAGAAGCTACCGACTCTTTATAACAACATGTTGGTCGGCGCTTGGAAGGAATACAGAGCCATTAATATGCAGTATCCTCTAATGGAAAAATAATTTTTCATAATTTTATCATTATGCAAACATCTGTATTGTATGTCAGATTTGTCTACTAAAATGAAACCAATTACGACACAGTTTGGTACGAGGAAGGTACGGCAAAAAATTGGTACAGAAAGAGGAAAAATAATAACATATTTTTTTAAAATCCAAAAAATAATACGATAGCGAACGTTCAGTAGTTGTGCGGCTTTTTTCTCATCGATTGTTGAGGTCAAGGCCATCGAAAAGTTAGTCTTTTTTTTTAAACAGACGCCGTTCCCAGAAACGCGATACACCTGAAGGCAAAAATCAATGCGACTTGAAATGTCTTGCAAGCAGAGCTCGCTAAATCAGGCGTTTGGTCTTAATGAATCTTTACCATTTTTTATTTTGTTTAAATGCTAAACAAGTAAAATATGAAAAAAGTGGGTAGGTAGTGATTTATTTTTAGGGTTGCCATAATTGTCAAGCTTTGATACGGAACATTTAAATGCTAATTAAATAAAACATGAAAAAAGTGGGTAGGTAATGGATTATTTTACTCTGAAAAATATTTCACGGGAACAGTGAAATACGGGACAGTCCCGTATATACAGGACGTATAGCAACTCTACATATGTACATACCTACTTGCCCGAATGTAAGAAAGTACTAGAAATTGAAGAATTGACTCGCTTTATGAATATATTTATTTCGATGGTCACGAACAGTGGACTCGAGAAGGTCTTCCTCGAGTCAAGGCCTGGAATAGACTGCCTTTCCATTCCGTGGAAAGTCTCCTCTTGTCCTTTTGGGAAACTCCTAAAGACCCCGATGCCAATTTACGATCTTTATGGCGTCGCGCTGGTCGGGCCCATCGTCGCTGTACGCGTCACGCTAGCCGCATCTGCTTACACTCAACCATGCAGCTCCTTTTACAAGGTGGTGCGTCAATATTTCTAACACGAATCACGTCGTATTTGATTTTCCTTTTATTAACAAAATCTCACTAATATGCCGTAAATGCTCGAATCGAGCCGAAACAGAGAATGTAAAAATTTCACCTTATGATTAGCTTAGCATGTGTACATACATGTTTTCCGCTTTTAGCTACTGATTACGGCTTTTGCAGAATTTATAGAAGAAAGTAAAATCTAGAAGCCTAGCTTGTCCGTGGACCGACATCGACATGCGAAAATCAGACGCACGGAGAATACAAGAGACAATGTAGTATTATACTTTGTTGCCGCTGCCAGAATGATCGTTTGTCGCGTAAAGGACCTCCGTGCCGTTTCCCTCCCATTTTATCTCACACGCGAGTCGCGACGTCCGTAAAACAGAACCTTTTTGTTACTTGTGCTTTAAAAAATACCATAACTGTTTTCTCATATGTACATATCTTGGAATAATGAAAACAGACCTTAACGCAAACGATACGCTCGGGTACTTACATCGCAGATGTTCTTTACAATTTTTAAATCCATACAATAGTTAATAAGGAAAGGTCCAATCAATTTGTAACGAAACGTAGAGTTTTAACTACTAATCTATCGTTCCCAAGTAATAAATAAACTATTGCAAAATGTCCTCGGGTGCCGAAAACTACGAATATAAATTTAAAAAAAACGTTTGGATTCCTTGTCCTCAATGATTTATACGTGTCGTAGGATGGACACCGTCTATTTAGACATGCGCGGAGTGCAGAGATTTGTGGGAATGTCAGTAACAGCGTCAATTTTTAATATTTTTCGACATACTACTCGCGAAAATGTTAGTTAAGTGTTCCACTACACGTAAAGTACTAACAATCAATGTCATCTTGCAATTTATAGCTTGTATAAGCTTTCAAGAAGAGATCACCGAAATAGATTTTCGGAGAAAAATCCACGTGAATCCTCGTGAGTCGCTGACAAACCGAGCCAAAGCGTAGCGTAACAAAAGCCTGTCCTCTGTCAAACTCTCCCTCTAAACAAGTCACACGTATACAATCACGCACACCTTTCAGCATTTCAACACATTTCAGAGTAGTTCCTAAGTTGGACGCTGTTCATGAGCAAAGGCCGCTCAATTCAGTCCTCGAGTTATGGGTCGGTAATACAGTTTGGGTGGTGACACGAAGTCCCATAAGGTGATAGGTCTATTCTATACTTCGTCGATGGCAAAACTGAAGCGTTAGCTGGATATATGTGCCCAGTGATACCAGATCGGGGACGGGTTTCCTCGAGAATTTCCCCCACCTCGCATGCACACTATGCAGGAGTCGCGTATGTGATCTACACGCACGTGATTGGTGCATAGTGTGCATGCGAGGTGGGGGAAACTCTCGAGGGAACCCGTCCCCGATCTGGCATCACTGTATGTGCCACAGTAAAAGCGTGATGCAGTCAATGTATGCATTTTCGGACGATTGTAGGTTAGGTTATATGCATTTTAGGCATATATTAACCAGGAACTGCTGGGAATTGTATACATTTACTAAATTAATGGTTTTACCGTGACACATACATCACTTGAAATCGCTGTCGAATTTATGTTATAATTATACGATCACATTATTTAAAATAAGAAAAGAGAAATTGGAACTTTTTTACTAATACTGGAAATATTGATTTACTGATATCATATTTTCAGAATGTGGAAGTTCTGGCAATTATTTGCAATTATTGCTCTTATTATTATTCTTCCGACTATGGTATTGTCACGTCCCGGGTGGAGGTCTTTAGGGAACGATGACTATGTGGGGAGAAAGTCAGGCGAGAATGTGAAATCCTACACACTGGGGTTGGTAGCTTTTAGGCGCGAATCTTTAATCCTTCACACTGAGGGTAGAAAGGAGTCAGGCGCGAATCTTTAATCCTTCACACTGAGGGTAGAAAGGAGTCAGGCGCGAATCTTTAATCCAGCACACTGAGGGTAGAAGGAGTCAGGCGCGAATCTTTAATCCTTCACACTGAGGGTAGAAAGGAGTCAGGCGCGAATCTTTAATCCTTCACACTGAGGGTGGAAGGAGGTCAGGCGCGAATCTTGCATCCAGCACACTGATCGACCAGGGAAGTTTAAAGGCGAATGGTATCCGGGGAACACCCGTTAGAGCACTTGTTTTGGTTTGGCCCGGTAATTGGATTTAACGTTGCATTCACATAAGAAGTTACACGCAATGTTTCCGCGATATCCGTCTAGGCATACGGCTGTACACGGCCCGTGAAAAAGAACGTTGGTAAACACTGCAAGCACTTTCGCGTTCACGAACCGAGATCAGCTGTTGCTGCAATTTGTTTTGGTTTTGGGGTCTTTGTACCCGAAGAATATACACAATAGTTCGAAGCGTGATTTAAGCAAAGAGGTTTATTAGCTTGAAACCCGAATATATGCACAGGTTATGTTTATAGCAATATTAACATGAGAATGCGTTAGACATTAAGCATTTGCACATAACATTTATATAAATGTGTCAATATAAGAATATGAACATGAAACACATGGAAATAAGCCAATGAAATGATATAAAGCAATAAGCGAAATAATACAAAATATTATAATAAAGCAATAAGCGAAATAATACAAAATATCATGAAATGCAATAAGCGTTGGTAATACAAATAATATGATGATTAGAAAGAATAGTAATAAGACAAGATGATATGGATGATGGTGATATGCAGTGATATATAAAAATGGTAATTGTAATTGCTTACGAGGATCTACGATGGTGATGAACACTGAATTTAATAAAAATAAACTTCTTAATGTAATCTCGTCGAAAGATTTCTGTCGAAAGAGCTGTCGAAAGATTTCTGTCGAAAGAGGACTTTTGCCTCGGTCCCCTCGTATTTATATGTTTGTCGCGGGGGTAAGCGCGGTACAGGCCTTGACCTATTTAATGAATAAGTCGCAGTAGGACTTCCGGGGTTTTTACAAAGGTGCGTCTATTATTAGACGCATTTTCTGTCACGTACACCAAATCTTCGTCGTAATTATACTTCCGGGGTTTTTATGACTGTGGAATAATATGCTCAACCCATCGAATGG
Organism: Andrena hattorfiana; assembly: GCA_944738655.2. NCBI lineage: Eukaryota > Metazoa > Arthropoda > Insecta > Hymenoptera > Andrenidae > Andrena > Andrena hattorfiana. The sequence continues at coordinate 29,536,445 of OX122892.1, read as the reverse complement.
ATTTTGGGAGTTTTAATAGGAAAAGGGGTAGAATGGCTTGGACTCGGTGAGTCCTAAAGAGGGGAGTGAGACGTGGTCTCGATTTAAGAGGTTTTTGGGACGAAGGACTTGTTTAAATTCAAGTATGAAAGAGGGATTGGTGCCTCGTAGGGCGAATAAGCGAAGGAGGTTTCGTACCGACCATCTTGAGATGGGGACCGCTAAGGTACATCGTCAAGGTGATCAGCGATTGGGGAAAAGGGGGTAAGAGTTGAGTTTGAGGGACTTTGGTGGAGTGGTTTTGAGATTTATGACAGAGTTTTGAGAATAATACCGCGCGAAAAGTAGTGGAACGTCACAGTATGTAACATGTAACAAGGAAAAGTCTCCAAATCGGTCAACAGTTGACTCCCTGATTTTTTTTTGTAATTCTTTACGGTCCTATGCAGAGATGGGCATTATTTAAATAAAAGAATATACTTCCAAATGGCCCCAGTGGCCGATCGACACGACGTTTCGGGGAGGGTGTGTGTACCCTAAATCTAAAATTCTGTTTAGCTTCGGATATTTAGTTTCCTTTGATTATTCGAAGGCCTTTCATCTTGAGCTTCGAATACTATTTCATCTGTCATCGTATTTTTATCCTAAGATCGTATGCAGATATATTGGCCGGTGACGATCGTGGATTTGTCAGTTGGAGTTCTGTGGGCACCGAAGGGTATATCTGAATACGATCTTAGAAGCTCGAATAACCGACGAGAACCTTTGTGGTCCGAGCCGCGCGAAATCACCGTTGCTTGGTGATGTGTCATCGATTACAGTAAAGTCTCGTTACGGTCTCGGCAAAGAGGAGATATATTGAATATTTGAATATCCCGCTCGAATAGACAACCAATTTAAATGCCAAGGTCAAGTAAGGACTTCAAACGTTCCGCCCGGAGTGACGTCTCTTATTATATCTCCTCTTTGGTCTCGGTTTGGTGTACACGATACGGACTTTTCGCTATCCCCACCACTTCTGTTTCAGTCTTGTCCGGCGAAGGCGAGAGCGAGATGAAACGAAAGCGAACGAAGGCACTGAAAGCGAGTCAGGACAGTACGAGCAGACGACGCGTTGATATTTTGTCTCGCTCCGTCTTTCGGACACCTGACACTCCGTCCTTTGTGCGCGCGAGAGGCGTGCGCGATGGTCACAAGCGCTTACGGCGGCACGGGAACCGCTTCGCAAATCTTGAGGCAGGCCCGGCTCAAATCTTTTTTGCGCTCTAGGCGAACTTGTCAAATTGCGCCCTTTATTATAATACATTTATTTGAGATTATTTATGACTTTATTCTGAAAAAATAGGTAACTGCTAGGGCGTAAGGTTGACAAGAGGTGCAAAATGGTCTTTTCATTGTTGGCATTGTTAAAAATAAATTTGTAAATGAAATACTACAAATTGTACTACAACGGTTTTATACTACGATTTTAAATTAAGACTAAGGACATCAATGTACTCAAATAAATGTATTATAATAAAGGGCGCAATTTGACAAGTTCGTCTAGGGCGTAAAAAAGACTTGAGCCGGGCCGGCGTCAAGATTTTGCGAAGCGGTTCCCATGCTCACGGTAACTCGTCAGCGCTTGCGACCAGTGATGCCAGATCGGGGACGGGTTCCCTCGAGAGTTTCCCCCACCTCGCATGCACACTATGCACCAATCACGTGCGTGTAGATACATACGCGACTCCTGCATAGTGTGCATGCGAGGTGGGGGAAATTCTCGAGGGAACCCGTCCCCGATCTGGTATCACTGCTTGCGACCATCGCGCACGCCCGCCGCACACGCAAAGCATTCCATCTCGCTCCCCCCTTCGGCCAGAAAGAAGCGAGAAACTCACACTTGGAATTAGGGCTCCGTTCACGATACGGGCTCACCGCCGGAACCGACCAGCGAGCGGCTAACGAGACTTTATTAGAAACAGAATTTGTTTATTTTTCATCATACTAATATGAAAGTGACACAAATGGATTCCTGGCATTCTCCCGATTAAATTGACAGAAAATAATTTAAATCTGACTATTTTTAACGAAACGGGCTTTCAATCGTGCAAACAATGTTTCACGTAATTTCCTTCAAAATATGGTCCGAATATTATAATTTTTGGGGCCAATTTGATCGAGGAAACATGAGGAATTGATGGACGTCACTTTTGCAAAGATCTGATTAAAAATGCAGAACTGCAGATTTGTCACTGCTTAGTGCGCAACATTGTATGGCCCCGCTAGTTTCGAGCGTCGAAACCCACGAAACTCAGCGAGTCGCATGATTGCCAGCGTGAAGGACAAGAGGAGACTTTCCATGGCGAAGGAAAGTCAGCCTTCTATAGAACTCAAATCAAGAAAGACTTTGCTGACAAACTTTATATTCACGTCAAATAAATAATTGTAAAATTTAGACGAGGAACTATTGTTGAATGTCGCCAGTTCTTTCATATGCATTACTTGGTTGGGAATTCCTGATCCCAAAGTTTCATGCATTTCCCTATTAGAAATGTTGCTTCAAGTCTTGATTCAAGTCATCATTGCTTTTTCTCGTACATAGAACATATATATGTTCGCGAGTAGGGGTCACGAATGACGCGACTTTGGTTTCCCAAATAAATTCACATTTATCAGGGCCCTCGCCCGAACCGCTTGACAAGGAGACTGAATGACGTAACCGAGTGCGAGTGAAATAGCGGCGCACCAGCGAGAGACCCTCGGTCGACGGCGACTTGAGTCATCGAGCATTGAATATGAAAATGTTCATATTTCTCATTACACCTTGATAAGAGTGTTACCACCGATGGATTGGTGAGTTTATGTCCACGAAAATGAGTCGAGACGCGAAGCAATTCAGTCTATTTTTTCTTATGAATACATGATTAGGACTCACACTACGTTCACTAAAACTGGACCGAATTGCTCCATGTTTGGCATCATTTTCATCGAGAAACCCTAAAAACTCCATTGGTAATACTTTCATCAACAGTTATCAAAAACATAAACATTTTATCTGGTCCGTCGGTTTTATTACTCTCGGCTGTCAACGGGTGGTCTACTCGGGCCCGAAGGTCCTCGCTCGCAGCGAGAAAGCAAAACGGTGGGGTGGGTAGGTCTTTCCCGATAATCCGAGCCTAACCATTTGCGTACTTCACACTATCGTTTATTAGCATTTATACGAGATGATTCGCTAGCTAGAATCGTCAAATGCGATGCTTGCCAACAATCATATGTCTCGCTGAGTTTTGTGGGCTTCGACGCTCGAAACCAGCGGGGCTATACAATGTTGCACACTAAGCAGTGACGAATCTGAAGTTCTGCAATTTCTAATCAGATCTTTGCGAAAGTGACGTCAATCGATTCCTTATGTTTTCTCGATCAAATTGGCCCCAAAAATGATATAATTCGGACCATAATTAAGGAAATTAATAAACAATAAATGTAGAGCGGCTACTTCATTCTTTTGCTCTACATTTGTGAACTTTTTATCATCCTTCCGAACCATTATTATTACGCCGTAACAGTATCTTCAGGAAATCGGGTATAGCATATAGGTCATATTTTCTGTCACTTCGAGGAACCGACCACATAATAATCACGCGCATCCAGCCTGCGCATTTTCAGCAGCGGATTTCACGAACGGATTTTCTCTCCTCGAAGTGATAGAAAATATAACCTAATTGCTATACTCGATTTCCTAAAGATGCTGTTGCGGCGTAATAATAATGTTTTAGAAGGATGCTAAAATGTTCACAAATGTTTCGTAAAATAATGAAATAGCCACTAAACATTTGTTGTCATATAGCATATAGGTTATATTTTCTGTCACTTCGTGGAACCGACCACATAATAATCAAGCGCATCCAACCTGCGCATTTTCAGTAGCGGATTTCACGAACAGATTTTCCGTCCTCGAAGTGACAGAAAATATAACCTAATTGCTATACTCGATTTCCTAAAGATGCTGTTGCGGCGTAATAATAATGTTTTGGAAGGATGCTAAAATGTTCACAAATGTTTCGTAAAAGAATGAAATAGCTACTAAACATTTGTTGTCATATAGCATATACTTAGGTTATATTTTCTGTCACTTCGAGGAGCCGACCATATAATAATCACGCGCATCCAGCCTGCGCATTTTCACTAGTCCAATTCAACATCCAACACAATTTTAAATATAATGTTTGTTCATAACTGCTTTCTGCATAGGACGTGTAATAAGTGTATTTCATGTTCTGTTTCGTTGCTTTGCTAATAAAAAAATGTCTAACCTAACAAACTTCATTTTCTAGGGATATTCCCTCATTTATTTTCCGTTTTCACTCATATTTCCTTACTGCTAACGTAGAATATTGTAGCATAAGCATATTTTAAGTAATTAAAATGTACAATGAATTTTCTACGTTTGCAGTACCAGCCGACTTTCCGTTTAAATTTTTATAAGTACAACGCAACAGCTGAGAATTTCTTTCCTTATTCAGAATAGAATACGGAAATAGCAAACAGCTCCCTCTCGCGTCACCAGGCAGCCGCGTATCTATGGGTATTACCATTTCTGTGCAGAAAAAACCTGCTGTAATACCGACCTGCCAAATCGGCCAGGTCACGTGACGTGTCTACCCCCTTAAGTAAAACGATAAATGGGTTCGAAAAAGAAATTATTCGCTTAATCATGTTAAAACACCGGGACTATGTCATAAAATAAGATAATAAGGCCAAAATAAGTGCGGGGACCTGTCAATTTCGCTATCATTCGTGTATAGAGATTTTAATTAACCCATCAAAAAGAATCCCATTTAAAAACATTGTCGTAAATTAATTAATAGCTTTACAAAATTAATGATATACAAAAATTGCGCCAATTATAACAATGACTATTTATACAAAGAAAAAAATGTATTACATAATATTAAGCAGATATATTTTTATACAAATAAATATTTTAATACGAATAAATATTTTATTCAAAATACTTGGCGCTGCGAAACCGAAAAAATATTAATTGTTTTAGTATTAATTAATAATTTACAATAACTCCGTTACAATCGAAAATACATAAACATATACATATACATATTAGAAACGCAGTCACATTTATTCTACATATATTTAATTCTAATAGCGAATTCGGACGGTCGCATTGGGGCCGCTCATGCTCGGTGCCGGTGCTGGTCGTGGCACTGGGCCGGTGCAGTATTGCTCTGATTGCGTGCGCGCGACTCCCGCCTACCGGCGTGTAGCGTAAACTCTAGAAGCGCAAAGTTTGAATCTGACCATACTAATGTAATAGCACAGCCGACTCTAGTACTAGCCGTGCTGAAGACAAAATGGCAACACCGCGAGAGTCCGGCTTCGATATATATATATGTGTGTGTATATATATACCTACCGTATCAGCCTCTCATCGGCCTCCCGGTTACACAGTCTCCCTCTACCAGCCTTTCGGTTTCCCGTTTATCTTTTAAATGTTTATATTAATGTAGTACTGAAGTCCTCTAAATATCAGAAACGGAGCAATAATTCAGGTGTTTTATTTATTTATATTAACCCTATAGATCTTTATTTTTGTGTGTAGCACATTTATTTAATACAATCTGTAGCATTTTTGGACACTTTGTTTTACATAAATTTTTTTACAAATTTCACGTATTCATTAAGGGAAATTAATAATAATAATAATAAGGGAAATTAATAGCAAGTGAAATTAATAATAATAATAATAATAATGTTTATTTGTACTACAGGCTCACAGCCTATTACAAAGGAGATTGTTTGGTTCTCCCATCTACATCCTTACTTTTATCTGTGTTATATTATACTTAAGCCTAACATCTATACTTTATATATTATTTATACTCTTATTACATTTCAATTAGTGCTAGTTTACTTATTTTTTTACTGTCTATACAAAATAAAACATATTCTTTGCTTCCTCGATGTTCCTAATATTTAATACTTCAGGGAACTCTTTTTCCCTAACTTTTTGTGCATGCCTTTGTTGATATTGGGGACATACAGACAGAACATGCTTTAGAGTCTCCCTTCTTCCCATGTTGCATAGTTGACATTCCTCTGCGTCGCTTATTTTTACACCGCCTTCCTTTTCTTCTACCATACTGAATTCATGTCTTCCTGCCAAAAATTGTAAGGGAGATTATAAGGGTACTTTAAAAGATAATAATTATAATTCTATATTTTTATTCCTCGAAGATGAGATATTACCGAAAAAATAAATGGTTGCTATAGCTTGTAAAAATTGGACACCAACAAAATATTCTTCCGGTTGTAGATGATTCCATTTAAATTTACATATCCAGTTATGGGTCCCATTCTAAAAAATTAAATTGCAATATATGTCGATTATTAATTGTGGATGATAACGGTAAAACTAGGTGATGTATATTTTAATCACTTACAAAGAGGGGTCCTTTCTGTTCCCACTGAAGAAGTCAGAACCTCATTTATTCATGTATATGCAATAATGTAAGGCATAATAGGTGATGGTAATTTGGAATCTCAACATTTGCAATCTGAAAATCATAAACATATTTTATGTAAGTTAACCCATTATAATAAAAAAAAAGGTAAAGCACCATGGTAAATACCCGTAGGGTGGTGAGAAAATTTTCCACAATTATAATACTCTCCTCTAACACGATTTTATATTTAACTGCATAATTGTTTCTTTCAATAGCTAATTATGCTAACCTCTTTTCCACGGGCACTTAACCTGTTTGGCTTCGTACCAATAATTTTGTCTACACATATTTCAGGTCTCTATTAACTTATACATACCTTTATCAATTTTTAAATCCTTCAATATGGTCCAAAGATGGTTTTAATTTGTTTCACACTTCTATTTTCTTGAAATCTCTGTAAATAATTCAAATATAATGCATTACAACACCAAACTATTCCGAGAGTCCACAAAATATATACCACATTTATAAATATTAATATACTTCTGTATTACTTCTACTTACTATAGTTATGATATTTACGTATTCCTGATACATAATTAATCAAAAAACTGTATATTTGTATAATTTTATACCGCAAAACAACGTTAATTATAATGCTGAATACAAAACTCCACTATTGAAAATAGGACTCCCGATCCGCACATGAGCGGTGTTGCCACGTTGTATAGCACGGCTAGTAGTAGAGTCGGCTGTGGTAATAGGAAAGAGAGACAAAGTGAAGTTCGCACAAATCTTTTATCCCTTCTCCTATATAAATATGTAAAGTCAGCGCAATGTTGTTAAACGCTTGCTATTTGAAAAATTGATAACTGAAAGGAAATGGATTTACGAATAGGAATTTAGCTAATAACTAATTAATTTGCGATTGGCTTTTAGAATGACATTTTGTAATTAAGGTGTTAAACAGACGAATCTTGTAATGCGTTCACTCTTGACCCGAGAACGGAGGTGGAAAACTGTGTCAATAAAATCCAGTGAATTTCGAAATTGTATTTTGTTTATTATTATTAAAGTTTATTTCTCCGTGTTTGAGTTTAAATCGTTTATTAATTGTATATTTATTTTTCACAATAATAAATGTGTCTGGAAGCGTAATTTTTAAAAGATTTTTGTACTACGAGAACAAGGAAGTAATACAAAATATTAACGAAATTTTGTGTGAAGTGGAAGATGAAACAGGTGCATATACTCTTTCGCTCTCTCTTTATTAATTCATAATTAAACATAATAAGAACATTATTGTATTTTTTTTATTTAGTTGTACTGCATATAGCATTTCTGATAAAATGCTTTAAATAATTAATATTTCAGGTGCTTTAGTCAAAATGATGTTAGTCAAAGAAAATTTAATAGAAGCAGGATACGAATTACCCAATGGTAATATAGAGGAAAATGTAGCACAAGTCCCGGAAGAAGATTGGTCTGTCGAAAATACTGTGATTTTGCTGGACGAATATGCCAAAAATTTGAAATCCGTAGGGCCCTTAAATAAATTCCGAAATAAAAAAATGATGTGGGTGCATATTGCAGATAATTTGAAAAATAAGACAGCTTTAACAAGGATACCGGAACAATGCGAAAATAGGTATAATACCATCATGAAAAGGAAAAGGAATTCGAAAAAAATAATTCTACGTCGGGAGCTAAGAGAATGCCCATATACTTTCAAATTTTCTGGAAACTTGCAATTTTTCTTCAGGTGATAGAGGAAATTTTATAACCGATTTCGCTAACTGGTTAAAAAAACCCATAATTTTATCAGCATTGCTGTGGAATGTTGACTCTGCCATATTAAATCTACTTGCTACTTCTCGGACACAAGTTTTGTTAGATGCAAACCTTAAATATATAAAAATATGTATAATATATAAGGGTGTATTATAATTGCTAAATACAGTATTGTCTCCGTATGTGCTCGGTTTGGTGTACACGATAGGTGTTCGTCGCTACCCCCACCACTTCTGTCTCACTCTTGTCCGGCGAAGGCAAGAGCGAGATGGAACGAGAGCGAGCGAGAGCCACTGAAAGCGAGCGAGGACGGTACGAGACAGACGACGCGTTGATGTTTTGTCTCCCTCCGTCTTTCGGGCACCGTGACACTCCGTCCTTTGCGTGCGCGACGAGCGTGCGCGATGGTCGCAAGCACTTAGGTGAGCACGGGAACCGCATCGCAAAATCGTGACGCAGACCCGGCTCAAGCCTTTTTTGCGCCCTAAGCGAACTTGTCAAATTGCGCCCTTTATTATAATACATTTATTTGAGATTATTTATGACTTTACTCTGCAAAATTAGGCGACTGCCTAGGGCGGAAAGTCGACAAGAGGTGCAAAATGATATTTTCATTACTGGTATTGTGGAAAATAAACTTTAAAATTAAATATTACAAGTTGTACTATAAGTGGATTAAACTACAAATACAAATTCAGAGTAAGCTTATCAATAATCTCAAATAAATGTATTATAATAAAAGGCGTAATTTGGCAAGCTCGTCTAGGGCGCAAAAAAGACTCGTGCCGTGCCTGGCTATCTGACCGTGTCGCGCATGCGTCGAGCAGTCACAATTCCATCCGAGTGCTCGCACCCGTCGCGCACGCTCGCCGCGCACGCAAAGCGTTCCATCTCACTCCCCCCTTCGGCCAGAAAGGAGCGAGAAACGAACACTCGGAATTAGGGATCTGTTCACGATAGGAGTTCAACGCCGGTCCTGACCAGCGAGCACATACGGAGACAATACTGTACTTTCATACCATAAAAATGACAATAATGCCTGGTCATAGAAATTGTATTTTCACAACTGCGTGTACAACATTCTGAATTTTCATACAAATCTTTAATTTTGAGGTATGTGGTACGTTTAGGCCGAAAGTTTTTCTGAAACTAATGTATATCTAATTATTAACTAATTATTATATGTGTTATACTTATAATTATTATATTTCAATATAATTTATAATTATTATAGTGCATATTATTACAGATATAGCCAATATTCAGACTTATTCACATAAACATTCTTTGAATTATAAATTTTATAAAAGCAATTTATCAAATAAATGTATCTGAAATTTTTAAAGTACTTACCTGATTGTCGGAATATTTATTTACTATTTCGATATAATTTTTTATTTTGGGAATTTCTTCCTTCACATATTTCAACACAAATTGATCTATTTCATCATCTTCACTACTACTGCTTTCTAATAATTCCATCAGGAATAATTGTTTGTCCATTTTCCAAAAGTTGCATGCAAATAAAAATGAGACGGCACTCGTAACTAATTTCATACATTTAAAACTCCCGCTACATTCAATTTAAATATCGCTCCCTCATAGTTCATGGTGGACTGACGGTAACACAACATATTTAATAGTGCCGACATCTCCGAATACGATGATTGCACTGCACCAGGGCAGTGAACATCCCCCGAATACGCGGCACCGAAAAAGTTCGCACTCAGTGCGCACCAGTGCGACCGTCCGAATGCGCCATAATATCATACGTAGAATATGCACATGCTAACATTCACGAACGAACGCACAAGAAAAAAAGAAAAAGATTATTGCAATTTATACATATTTATTCAGTTTAGCAACACCAATTCGGTTTCGCAGCGCCAAGTATTTTGAATAAAATATTTATTCGTATAAAACTCCACTATTAAAAATAGGACTCCCGATCCGCGCATGAGCGGTGTTGCCACGTTGTATAGCACGGCTAGTAGTAGAGTCGGCTGTGGTTTGATGCTCGTGAGGTTGCGCGGGAATGTCCAAACTTACAATTGTTACGTATTTTTATGGGAAAATTGCGATGAGAACGCGGGTTGGTGCCCGCGGAGCGCTGAACCGCTCTGCTCGTCGGAGTGCGGGAGTTTCAAATAAAACACTATACAAGAAACTATTTATAAGTTAAATTTTGGAGTTTTATTCAACTGTTCGGGAAGCTGGTTAAAGACAGAATGAATGTAACGTTTCAAAGTATCTTCCGAGGTCCTCGCTGAAGTCGTTGGCCAAATCCTCCTAGTCCTCCCATAGATCCTCGTAGTCCAATCAGGATGGAGGATGCATCAGCTCCAAGCGATAGGCCGCGCTTCGGATGTCCGTACGCCCCCGCGAATCGGCGTCCATCTTTCCCTCCGTCTTCGGGGTGGTAGAAACTCGGTGAAAGCGCGCTTTTCCGTTACACAGCGGGGTGCCCACGTGGGAAGAAAAAGTAGGCCCTACTCCGAGGATCGAGAAAACAACCCTTGAAGGGAATTTATGACTTCCTCAGCGTCGCCAACACTTCTGGAGTCAATCGACACTCCTAAAGACTAACAAAGGACAAGGCCTTCTCAAAAGATTACGTGACTTAGAAGAAACTTGCGATTCGTTTTGGGGTTTGTTAATTGGTGTCTTCTTCCTGTTTTCGAGCTCTGTCCAAGATCTTTCCCACGTATGCCACCCGCATCGCACATCCTTAATAATACTTTCTCAATCACGCGCATACATCTGCTTTCAAATTTCGCTCCTGATTTATCTATCAATTATATATATTTCCGTGGCTACGTTCAAGTGATAACGTAACAGAATCATCAGACGCGGTCGCGTCTGGAAGCTAATTCCCCTTCCCACTTTAACACAGCCGACTCTACTACTAGCCGTGCTATACAACGTGGCAACACCGCTCATGTGCGGATCGGGAGTCCTATTTTCAATAGTGGAGTTTTGTATTCCGCATTATAATTAACGTTATTTTGCGGTATAAAATTATACAAATATACAGTTTTTTGATTAATTATGTATAAGGAATACGTAAATATCATAACTATAGTAAGTAGAAGTAATACAGAAGTATATTAATATTTATAAATGTGGTATATATTTTGTGGACTCTCGGAATAGTTTGGTGTTGTAATGCATTATCCCCAAAAAAAAAACTTTGAAAAAGTAAAAAAAGTACGCCAAGTACATGAAATCAAATAAATCACAAAAAATAGAAGATAATCATAATAAATCACAACAAAAAAATAGAAGAAAATATACAATCACAAAAAAGAAGAAAATATACAATATAAAAAAATATGTGAAATCAAAATGAGCTACAAGTACATAAAGGTGCTTTCCAACTGCGCTTAAGGTGACACAACTACATATACACAGCTAAAATGCTGTGTTCGTACATTCTATAACTCATATCGCGGACATTTTAATTAACCCATAAGAATAAAATATAATATAAATAAATATTAAGCAGATATATTTTTATGCAAATAAATATTTATTTTAATACGAATAAATATTTTATTCAAAATACTTGGCGCTGCGAAACCGAAAAAATGTTAATTGGCTTCCAAGGGGAGTCCACGATGAGGTAGTCATCGATTTTGATGAGCCTTGGCACGATGGATCTATGTCGAAAATAAGTAAATACGTGTCCGAGCGTTTCTGCCATTTGGCCTTAATAACAGAGATAATTACATGTAAATTATTAAACATTTCATAGCGCCAATAGAAAACATAAAAGCCATAACCTTAATTTAAGAATGTACCGTGGAGCGTTCGGTAAGACGTCTACGTGGCGTTGCTGCGGTCGTGAGTTCGATTCCGCCTCTGTCTAGATATTTTTTTCATACTTTATTTTTTCACACTTTATTTTTTCCACACTGTATGAATAGTGAGAAAAAAAGGTAACGGTAGTAACGTTCACTAATTCTTTTAAATGTATAAATACAATTTTTTTTTTTTTTAGAGTGGGGAAATCTTCAAAAGACACCCCGAGTTCTTATGTTATAGGTATATTAATTATTCAGGAACAGTACTGCGAAGTCTTATTCGAAGTTTCCGGTGGTACTCCATCGCGCGATGGTGGCCGTGGGGTTTTAGTGGGTAAAAATCCCACACTACCCTGGCGCCCTCGGGGGATTCCCCTCTGGAGGTGTCGACGTCTTACCGAACGCTTCACGGCATATTCTTAAATTAAGGTTATGGCTTTTATGTTTTCCTTTGGCGCTATGAAATGTTTAATAAGTTACATGTAATTATCTCTGTTATTAAGGCCAAATGGCAGAAACGCTCGGACACGTATTTACTTATTTTCGACATAGATCCATCGTGTCAAGGCTCATCAAAATCGATGACTACCTCACCGTGGACTCCCCTTGTTAGTATTAATAATTTACAATAACTCCCTTACAATCTAAAATACATAAACATATACATATACATAGATCACATAATCGCTAATTAGAGAAGAAAAGATGGAGGTTGAGGAGTGCGGAGTGGAATTTTGAAAGACAGATAATTGATAAAGAAAGACTGTGAGAAATAGAGGGAAGAACGAGAAAGGAGATAGGAGGGGAAGAGAGAAATAGAGGATAAGATAGAACAACGGAATAAGGAAAGGTAAGAAAGTGAAAACAGAGAACAAGAAAACTAACCTATAAGAACTGGACGCGGGGGTTCGCCGTCGGGGCGATCAAGATGGGAAGATGAAAAAAAAAGGAAAAGAAGCAATAGAGAAGAGGAGGAAAGGATAGAAAAAACAAATATAGGATATGAAACAATAAACAGAAGGATAACAACAGAAGAAAATAGTAAAGAACAAAGAAAAGAAGACGAATATATAGGGACAACGGACAACAGTGGAAAGGAACGAAAGAACGCTAGTGGAAAATCACTAGAAAATGAAGCAACCAATAGCAGAACAGGGGAGAGAGAAGGAACCATGATATGGGAAAACATGCTAAGAAAGCAAAGTCAAAAGCCCACGCTTACGGATACGAAGGAATTCAGAGAAAATAGCAAAAGACTAAAGAAGAGCCTAGAATCGGAAGTAAACCAAGAAAGCGTAGAAAGCGAGAAAATAGAAAGCGAGAGGAATAATACAAAAGTATATAAAACCACAAAGAAAGCAAGGGAGAGGAAGGATAAGATAAAACGGTAAAGAATGAAGAACACGAGGTAAAATATAAAGGAACAAAGGAGGTAAAGGAAGATCAAGAAGTAGATGAATATAAAGAAGAAAACAATAGGGGGGAATATCTAATAGTAATAATATTAAACAAAGACAAAACTACAGCAAAAAAAAGTAACCTTATTAAAATATATAACTTCTTATTAAGAACAGGAATCAAGTTCCAAGGAATCAAAATGGTGGGTCACAACAGAGCAGTAATAACGTACAACAGAAGACAAGACGCAAACAGGATGCTAAGAGAAAATAGAACAGAATCAAAGGATTACAAAACGTTTATACCAACGAGATGGAAGATAAGAAAGGGAGTAATTCACGAATGGAAGGGATCCGTAGAGGAGTTACAAAGAAACCTAAAGAAATATCAAGGAAATTTTACAATGGAAAGACTTAAAAAAAGAAGAATCAGAGACGGAAAAGCTACATGGAAAGACAGCAAATCGATCCTAATAAAAATGCAAGGAGAATCATTACCCACGAGGCTTTTGATAGGATTTGGACACGTGTGGCTTAAGGTAGAACCGTTTGTAGAAGCTGTGAAGCAATGTTACAGATGCCTAAGATTTGGGCACATGCAAGCATACTGTAGAACCAGAACAAAAAGGTGCTTTATATGTGCAAACGATGACCATGGTCAATGCACCAACAGTCCTAAATGTATAAATTGTGGAGGTAAACATATAAATATCGCAAGAGAATGTCTGATATATCAAAGAGAAGCAATGATAAAGAAAATAATGGCGTATAAAAATGTATCATATAAGGTAGCTTATGATCAGGTAAGAAGAGAAGATCCAAATTATGGGAAATGGAACGGACCTAAAGGATTTGATGAAGATGAAGAAGAAGACTTATGGAATTGCGATTTCCCCACACTAAAGAAAAAGAACAAAATAGAATATTGGGAAAATTTAGAAGTCCCTATAAGTAGAGAACGAAATAAATATAGAAATGCATGGGAAAAAGAAAGAGAAACAAAAAAAAATAGATGGACCCAAGAAACATATGGAGAAGAAGATTTAGGAAACAGAAGAAATATGACAGAAAATAAATGGAAATATAGCAATAGAGAAGAGAAACTTATTCACTACGAGGGAACGAAAAGTACAAACACAAATACAGGAAAAACACCACAAGATACTCCGAGACTATATAATAACAACTGGGGAAACAAGAAAGATCATTACCTAAGCGAGAAACAAAGATCTAGTAAACCCAGCAAACATGAAACAAGGTACAACGAGGAAGAAAGTTACAAGAGAAAGCAAGAAGAGGACAAAAGGAGAAGAGAAAATGAAGAAACAACAAATAAAATAAAAGAAAAAATGGAAGACGAGCTTATAGAAGAAATTATGAAAATAATAGAAGAAAAGAACCTAATTGGAAAAATGAAGAAAAAAATACAAGAAGAAACAAGGAAAAACTTACTAGAACAAATAACTAGACAAAAGGGTCAAGAACAAAAGATTGATATAGAAATAGAAGAAGACTGGAATATTCAACAAAATCTTTCAAATAACACGTGGACACCGAAAGGATTCATAAGAAGAGAAGAAGAAAAAGAAAACAGAGGAGAAACAGAACGAAAACAACAAGAACAAAAAGGAAAAGTGAGAATAGTGGAGGATAAGAAAATAAGAGACGTAAGAGAAGGAGAGGAAGAGCAAGAACAGTCCCTAAAAGAAGAGGAGGAGGAGGAAGAACAGAAAAGGGAAGAAACAGAGAGTAACGATGCAGAATTCGAGAGCGTGGGAACGGCAGAATGGCTGGAAGAAGAGACAGACATGGAAGAAGAAGAAGAGGATAAACAACAAAGGAAAGCAGATAAAGAAAACGAAAAGCTGAAAGAGGAATCAACAAAAGAACAAGGTAATAAGACAAAAAGATAAAGCAAGTCAATAGCATATATAGTTATAGTTATATAGATACTATTGAATAGCCCTATATAGAGTCAAATTTATAACAAATTTATAACAAGTTACAATAAGTAGAATAAAGTGATAATGAATGAAAACAACATTGTAAAATAGCAATTTGGAATGCAAGAAGTGTTCGTAACAAAATAGTAGAGTTGAAAGAAAAAGTGAGAGAATATGATATCATAGGAATAACAGAAACATGGCTCACAAAAACAGATAATTTAAATATAAATGGATATAATATAATTAGGCAGGATAGGAAAGGAAAGAGAGGAGGAGGTCTATGCATAATATTAAGAAATGATATTAAAATGCGGATTAGAGATAGTATTAGATGGATAAGGAACAAGACTGAAATTATGTCAATTACAGTTAAAATAGACAATAAGGAAACAGATATTATCTTAGCGTATAAAAAACCAGACGAGATATTGAATAAGAGAGAATGGGGGGCACTGTTCGAAAATAAACGTAGTCAGACAGAACTAATCGTGATAGGAGACTTCAATGCCAATAATAAAGAATGGAATTGTAGAAGAAGTGATAAAGAAGGTTTATTATTGTCAGAAGCAATTGAGGATGCAGACATGTTTGTTATTAATACACACACCACCTCAAGAACGGGATCGGGAAAATACAAACCATCTAACCTAGACCTAATAATCTCAACGTTTGGAATATTCCAAGATGCGGAAACAATGGAGGAGGGAGAAACACTTGGATCGGACCATCAAATAATCAGTCTAATAATACAAAAACAGATAGCAGAAAGAAGAAGAAGAATATATTCTACAAGAACATACAATGCAAACAAAATAGATTGGAAAAAATATAAACTAAGGTTAACAGAACTAGAAGAAACAACAAAAAGGGAGATGAACAACTCATTCAACACCCAAGAAAAGCTACTAATTATGGAAAAAGCTATAAACAAAACGATAGAAGAGGTTAGAATTGAAGAGGAGGAGGAGGATAAGAATCAAGATAAATTCAAAGGAAGACTATGGAATGGCCTAGAGGAACAAGGAAGATCGAAAAGGAAAAGAGAGAATAAAACAAACACACAAAATACAACAAATAAAGAAAATCGTAAAGAAGGAAAAAAAACATGGTATCCATGGTGGGACGAAGAATGTAAGGAGGGTAAAAAGAGGAGAAAAATGGCAGTAATGAGATTTGTAAAAAAACCGAACGAGTTTAATTGGAACAGAATGAAGGAAGAGGAAAAAAACCTGAAAAAATAAAAGAGAAAAGGAATAAGTCATGGGAAGAATTAGCCAAAACAATCAACCACCAAACAGGAGGACACGAAATATGGAAAAAGATAAAACAACTCCAACGAGGATTTCAAATCAACATAGGCACTAAACCAACAACAGAAGAGAGAAGAGAATTAGAACAGAAAGAAATACAAAGAATCCTATATAAAGAAATAGAAGAGGAGGAAGAACGGGCAGAAGTGGAGGACATAGAAGAGGAGATCATAGAATTGGGATACTGGGATAGAGAGATATCAACAGAAGAACTGGCTAAAGCAATAGAGACCACTAATACTAAATCAGCGCCGGGAGAGAATGGTATAGATTATAATGCGATAAAAAATTTTACAGATGAATTCAATAACATGATGAAGACACTATTTAATGAGATATGGAAGACCCAGAAAATACCAGACAAATGGAAAAAAGCAACAATCATATTTTTGGACAAACCAAATAAAAAAGCAATAAGACCAATTTCGCTAACAGACTGTATAGGTAAGGTGATGGAAAAAATTGTAAACGGAAGACTTAGAAGGTGGGCTGAACACGAAAACATAATGGACAGAAATCCAAATGGGTTCAGAAAAAATAGATCAACAATAGATAATTTAGCAATAATCACCACGCATATTAAAACGGGATTTGAAAGCAGAAGAGAAACTTTGGCAGCATTCATAGACGTTAAATCGGCGTATGATAATGTAAAACATAAAATTATGATAGAGAAACTCAAGGAAAAGAAATGTCCATATAGAATAAGAAAATACATAGAACGATGGATCACAGGAAGAGAAATAAAGTGTATAAGAAGTTATGACAACGCGCAGACAGGAAAAATGTGGAAAGGACTCCCACAAGGTGCGATATTAAGTCCGATTTTATACAATATATACACATCAGATATAACAAAGAATATAGATACAAATAGAATAAAAATATTACAATATGCGGATGATATCGCGATATACACAACAGGAAATTCAACACAAACGAATATAAAGAACTTAGAACAATCGGTCGAAGAAATAGAAACTAATCTTAAAAAAATTGGTCTAGACATTGCAGAAGAAAAAACAAAAATAGTAAACTTTACTCGGAATTACAACACAAAATACAAGACAAAAGTGGTAATCAAAATTAAAGATAAAGAAATTAAAGAAGAAGATAATGCAAAATTTCTGGGAGTCACCCTAGATAAAAAATTAAAATATGAAGAACACATGAATAATGTGATGGAAAAAAGTAAAAGAAGAATAGACATGCTGAGATATATAGGACACATAAGGAAGGGTGCGAATCCAGAAACAAAAATAATGTTATACAAAGCATTGGTAAGATCGGTAATTGAATATGGAATACAAATATATGGGGGAAGTAATGATAAAGTAAAAGAGAAAATACAGAAGATCCACAATGCAGGCATTAGAGCAGCTATGGGTTAGAGAAGAACAACACCAACTAACGTAATGACAGTGGAGGCGGGAATGATGGACCCAGAGAATAGAAGAAGAATGATAATAGAAAGATATATCACCAAACACAGAGTAAAAGAAAATAGGGAAGTTCTAATGGCATTGGAGACATTTGTAGAAGAAATGATAAATCCAGTGACGGAGATAGAAGGGAGGGATGAATTGGTGGATGCATGGAGAGACACAGAGGAAATAGAAGGGATTGTGGACAAGGAAGAAGGAAAGGAGACATATATGGAGGTACAAGAGGAGGAGATCGAGGAGGAAAGGATCACGATGGAAGAGGTGATGGACTGGGAATCTGGAAGACTAAGAAAAGAAATAAATATGGAAAATAATATACTGATAAAAGAAATAAGAAGGAAAATGGGAATAGAAGAACGAGCATCGGTGGAAATGTATACGGATGGATCCAAAATGGAAGAAAGAAACGCAAATGGTATAGGAATTGTAGTCAAAGAAGACGAAACAGAAACATGGACAGAAATAGGACATAGCATTAATAATAGAGCTACCATATTTACAACAGAAGTTATAGCAATAGAAAAGGCAATAGAAATGGCAAGTATAAAATATAAAAACAAAGACGTAATTATATTCACAGATTCACTGAGTGCAATAGAGGCATTAAGAAACGAAGGGAATGAATACGAAGGAAAGAATAGAATAAAGATCATTAGAAGAAAAATGACTGAAAGAGAAAAAAGAAATCGTAATAATGAACAGCAAAATGGTGACAGAACTGGGGATGGGAAATTAAGAATAGCATGGATACCGGCACATGTAGGGATTATTGGAAATGAGAAGGCAGACAAAATAGCTAAAGAAAATACTAAAAGAATGTCTGATAATGGTATAAAAATACCAGTAAAGGACATTCAAACGGACATGGAAAATCAGGCGTGGAAAAAATCAGCCAAAGACATGAAAGAGGAAGGAAGATACAAAGGAATAAAGTATTTCTCCACAGACAAAAATAATGTGGGGAAAAAATCACCATGGTTCAGGAATTTGACATATATGGAAAGAAGATCAATAAATATAATGAGTAGAATCAGAGCGAATCACTATAATCTAGCTGAATCATTATACAGGAAAAATATTATAGAATCTCCTATGTGTGAATGCGGAGAAGAAGAAGAGGATATAGATCATGTAATATGGAGATGCGACAGATTTGAGGAGGAGGCAGAGAAACTGAGAAATGAACTAAGAAGAAGAGGAATCAGAGAGGGAGAAGGTATTATAGGGATGATAGATGGAGACTCACCGTGGGTAGCCAAAAAAGTTGTAGGTTTTTTTACATAAAGTCAAACTAGAAATATGAATAAAAGAATAGAAAGATAAGAAATAGAAACACAAAATACAGGGATAGACATAGGAAATAGGAAATAATAATTAAAGGGAAGAATGAATAAAAGATAGAGATAATAGAGATAAGAGATAAGAATAAGAAAGATTGATAATATTATAAAAATAGAGAGATAGATAGAAATAGAAATAAGGATAAGAATAGGCGTTAAGGAATTTGTTTGGATACTAGACCATATAGAATTAAACATAAATAGGTGTAAGTATAAATGGAAATTTAAGACTTTAATAGAATAACTTAGAAAAAGGTTATAATGTAATATGATGTAACGTGGCATGGTATAATGTAATAATACTTTTATTTTATTTTATTTTATTTTATTTTATTTTATTTTATTTTATTTTATTTTGTCCTGCCCTGCCCTGCCCTGCCCTGCCCTGCCCTGTCCTGTCCTGTCCTGTCCTGTTCTGTTTTGTTTTGTTTTATTTTATTTTATTCCGTTCCGTTCCGTTCTGTTTTGTTTTGTTTTGTTTTGTTTTATTTTATGCTATTTTGTTTAATGTGATATAATATAAAGTAGTACAGTGTAATGCAGCGTATAGTATGGTGTGGTAAAGAATGGAATGTGATGACAAGATGCGACAGAATATGTGTGATATGGCCCATGTAGCATGTAGAATGCTATGTGATGTGATATGTGATACGTGTGGGATGGGTGATGTGATGCATAGTGCATTGAGTGATAAATTGAAAATACAAATATGTATAATGAGAGACAATGGGCATGTGATATACATGGTTAAGACGATAGTTCAATGGGCAGAATAAGCATAGTCTTGAAGCGCCATCTTGTGTATGTACACGGAAAATAATAAACCTAACCTAACCTACATATTGATATTAGAAACGCAGTCAGATTTATTCTACATATATTTAATTCTAATATCATATGTAGTGTCACGTCCTGGGTAATGGAAGCTTTGTGAATAATGGCGGGAATATTTGAAATGACAATTTAACAGGTTCGTCACTGAGGGTAGCTCGTCAGGTCGAATACACGGCCTCTAACGTCCACCACCCAATGATTAATCTAGACTAATTTGTTAATCGAGGGAGGGATTTATTAATTATCAAGTTTCTTTGGGAATAAACTGATTTACTTAGAATGGAACAATAAGATCGTTAGTCTTACCTTAGTTGTGTAAAATGAAGCGGATTACAATGCGTTTTTAACGATCGAGATGAATATTATTGATTTATGCACTTACATTTGTATATATATTAAAAAAAGGCAAATGCGATTATAACAAACTGTGTTGACTATCGGAGTCCCATCGACTGCCCCAGCTATCCCTGCAGCCTTGTTTATATAGTTTTGATCATGAGCGCCAATTATGGTGGGGTTCGCTTGGTGACAGTCGATCGATATTCAATCAGCGCGCCGTGACTGGCGATCCGAACACCCCTCGAACCACCCCGCGATCCGCAGAATCATCTTCCACGTATAGCGGTTGCTATCCGAGGAAATACGGTATGAGTCGGCTTCTTATCATTTGCTAGCGAACAGTCCGCGTATTAGCGAAATGTAACTCGATCCAATTTGTGATAAAATGGGTATAGTAGTATCATGAAATTAATATTGAAATTCATAACTCTATCGCGGTCTGTTTGCTCAATTGTTCTAAAAATTGTCCCTAACTCTAGAACCTAGTTGATTTTGGCTATAAAACAAGAATAAGCGAAATACAACTATGTTTGCACATCTCGACTCTACGTCCTCTATTAACGGTGTATGTTACAGTAGCATATGCACACGCACACATACACACATTCACGAACGCACGCACAAGAAAGAAAGAAAAAGATTAATGCAATTTATACATATTTATTCAGTTTAGCAACACCAATTCGGAGAGCAGCGCCAAGTATTTTGAATAAAATATTTATTCGTATTAAAATAAATATTTATTTGCATAAAAATATATTTGCTTAATATTTATTTATATTATATTTTATTCTTATGGGTTAATTAAAATGTCCGCGATATGAGTTATAGAATGTACGAACACAGCATTTTAGCTGTGTATATGTAGTTGTGTCACCTTAAGCGCAGTTGGAAAGCACCTTTATGTACTTGTAGCTCATTTTGATTTCACATATTTTTTTATATTGTATATTTTCTTCTTTTTTGTGATTGTATATTTTCTTCTATTTTTTTGTTGTGATTTATTATGATTATCTTCTCTTTTTTGTGATTTATTTGATTTCATGTACTTGGCGTATTTTTTTTACTTTTTCAAAGTTTTTTTTTGGGATCTCACTTCTTTTTACAAAGATAATTTGCATAGGAAATGACTTCAAATAATTTTTAATTTGATCCGATTTATATTAAGTTTTTTTATGGGGATTTCAGAAAACTCTAGCGTAGCTGCAAAGTGTATGTTAAAAAAAAACGCTTATGTTAAAAAATGTAATAATATTTAATAATTAAAAGGCAATACAAGTTTGTGGTTATATGCTGATTGCATATCGATTGAATTGATTTGATTTGTGGTTACAGGCTGATTTCAAGTCGTTTGAATTTGTGGTTATGGGTTATAATTTTTATTATTATGGCGCTGAAAACAGCCTTTGGCGCTGAACGTATTTAACATTGGTAGCGTCTCGACGCCAAGTACATGAAAGACACCCTGTATATGTCGTCTGTCGCTACCGCTATTTAACATTGGTAGCGTCTCGACGTCAAGTACATGAAAGACACCATGTATATGTCGTCTGTCGCTACCGCTATCATTTACTCGTCGCCCGACTATTCCAACCTAACCTGAAACTTATTTCATTAATATCTCATCACGCCTGCAATATTTTCTAAATTTAATGGCATTTTTCTTATGTAAACCGCATATAAGCTTTCGAATAAGACCAAATTCAATAAAATCGGTCCACGCATGACAGAGATATCGTAATATCACCTCATGGATCAGTCGGAAACGGTAAGATTCTTCTTTTCTTTCTGATTCTTCTTCTCCAGTCAAAATTTTTGTCGACATAATACGTATACGTGTTACACGCACACCTTCACTAATAACACATGTTTCGTTCGTCGACTCTCGGGATCATTCGGCAGGAATCGCCGTCCGTCATTGTACATACATACATATATATATATATATACTATTTTGAATTTTATAACCTAAGTGCTAAGTGTCAAATAAAGTAAGTTGTCCCAATTTCAAATGTCACGAGTTTTTACACTAAATATATTGTAACAAATTGCAGTGCATTTAAATTGCCAAATATATTTTTATACCAGCAATTTAAAGTTTTTATGTAATAATAAATAGATTTCTTATGTAGAGTCGCAGACTTGGAAGTTGTCTGGAGAAGGTTCGACAGAGAAGCATCTCCTTTCGCATATCTGGAAATTTGTATGTACCATGCATGTACAAAATAATATATATTGTAACAAATTGCATTGCATTTAAATTGCCTAATATTTGTATTTGTATACCAGCAATTTAGAGTTTTTATGTAAAGCTTATTATATTATAGAAATGAAGGGGACGCACAGGAATTCGATAAAAATGAAGGGGACGCACAGGCTTGGATAGTAGAATTGATGGGGACGCACAGGCTTGGGTGGATAGAAATGAAGGGAATGCACAGACGTGGAGGTTGTCCGGAGAAGATTAGATAGAATTTTGGAAATTTGTCAAATAAGGTAAATCGACAAAATTTGTCAAAAGACATAGCATTAAGAATTATTAAGAAAATAGATTATGGTGGACTGCTTGCAATGTAGAGCAAGTCACATTAGTGAAGAAAACATACGCTGAAAACACATCTCCCTTAATGCTTTTCAATCTTTTGTGAAAGACATTCGTAATACTTTAATAATAAAATCCACAGTAGTTGCCACGCTATTCATTAATTCATTAATTTTTTAGATTCCCATTATTTCAATTTCAATTTACCAATAAACATACTAAATTAGTTTTATTCCAACACCAATAAATTGTGCATTAAAAATATCTCTTCGTTCATTTTCGCTGAATTATTACCATTGGCATTTAAATTTCCTGTAACAAGACTTTCTGCCATACGCTCTCACCTCCTTCAGACACATTATGTAGTCTCTACACTCACTATAACAAAAGGCCACTCTATTTCTATATAAGTAAGTTCTACTATAAGTTGTATATAACTAAAATGTGGCTTTATATATTTACAGATAATCGAATCAGAAGATTATGCAGTGTGATCTACGTCAGACTATGTACGCACAAATTTTCAGGTAGGGTTTTGCATATGCAATTATACATTCAATGATCTTGATATATGAGCACGTGTGATAATTTATAAATAATTAGTAAAAGTGTCCTATTTTTCAGTTAACGATGCAGACGAAGAGAATTATTTCAACAGCTGAAAGAGAAAGTAACCCTGCTGCACGAGCAAATGAAACAACCACATTTTTATGTATAAAAAATAATCAAAAATTTATTTTTATATTTTTATAAAGTTATATACGTTATTGGCGACCGCCACGCCCCCGGTCCTCGCCACGGCCCCGGCCCCAGTCCCCGCCACGGCCACGGCCGCGGTACTGCTCCGCAATGATGGTCCGGAGGGTGAGGGCCTGGGCCCTCATCATTTGTAGTGCGGCCCAGTTCTGCTCCCGGGCCCTCACCCTCCATCCGCTTCGGCGATGGCGCGCCACGTACGGTCCTGTAATTAGTAGTAATAAACAATAAATTTATTAGTATTTAAATTTAGACTTATTTTCAAGCATTCTAAAAGCATATAACTTCTTAAAATGTGTATATATTTACTATCAGCCGTGGCCGGGCTCGCTGGTGGTGGTGGTGGTGTTGTTGGCGGCGGCGGCGGCGGTGGCGGAGCCAGAGGCAGTGGCGGCTCCGCCATGTTCAAACTCGCCAATTCTGCGTCAATTTCTAAATAAATCAATTTCATCATTAAATGACTGGAAAAATAAATTTGAATAAATGTAAGTATATAAATTTTTATTATTTACCGTCCACAATGGCGCCTTCCACAATTTCCTACAAAAATTAATAAACAATTAATTAGCAAAAAAGATCAAGAGTTCATAAAAGCTGCGTATGATAGAAGAAAGTCATACATGTAGCGCAAGGGTACGTATTGTTCCATTGCAAATTGGAAATTAGGAAATTTAAAAATTTGAAAACTGAAATAGTGTATGATGCAAAATTATAAACATTACATTACGTTACAAAATATGATATGATAGATATGTTTGATATTTATAATCGTTGGCGTTATAAGTTATTAGAATATGCTTCAACGTGTCTAATATCTTCTTGTTTTACTACTAGTTATAAGTGCGAATCGTTCACATAATAAAGTTAGATTTACGTTCAACTCAGATATGTTTGATATTTATAATCGTTGGTGTTATAAGTTATTAGAATATGCTTCAACGTGTCTAATATCTTCTTGTGTTACTACTATTTACAACTGCGAATAGTTCACAAAATAATGTTATGTTATAATATGTTACAGTTTTTTGTATTGAATAATAATGGAAAGGCTCGTGAAGTAATGAGAAGAAATATATTTTGTAATGTAATATATATAATGTAATGTAATGTAATTTTTACTTTTATAATCCGAATTTCCAATTCAATTTGCAATTGAACAATACGTATCCTTGCACTAGATGTATGACTTTCTTCTATCATACGCCGCTTGTAATCAGAAATTATGTGAGGAAAAAATCTCACGAATCATGAATATATATAATTTATTACTTACATTTTCAGCCATTGTTGCGTCTTTCGTGTTACGATCGACAATCGAGAATGCTCTTTCTCACCACGTGCAAGATGAGGCGAGCTCCTCCGCTGCTCATTTGTTTTTTAAGGAGCCCGCTTTTGGCATAGATACGGACACATTCTGCCGCGGGCTTTTTGAATTTTCATTGATTTTTAGCCGGGAAGCTAACAAGGGGACGCCACGGATGTGGAAATCGCTTTTGGAACAACAGTATATGGGGGTCGTAGTTAGGGTTGCCACCTTTTTTACAGAAAAATAACGTACATTTGCTTTCGTGGGGTATAAAAAAAAAGTTCGTTCAACAAATTAAAAGTACATTTTAATCTTATTAGTTTTTATTTATTTCAAACATATTTTCTATTGCTTTTAGCATTACAGAGTAATTGTTATTATTTTGAAATATGTCAATAACGTAAGATACTTTATTTTAAAGTACGGGTGGCAACGCTAGTCGTAGTACTCATGTAGTAAAATAGAAAAAATACTATTTCGGCTTTTTGTCGATGGACCTTTTTTTTCGAGATACCTATTGTAATTTAAAGTTTTTAACGTACGTAGTAATCAAGGTATATACCATCTATAGTAACCTACGCTCAAGAGAGTTCCGTGGACACAATGGTAGCGCGTCAGATTGTCACGAGGGCGGTCGGGGTTCAAGTCCCCTCGCAACTTCTTCTCATACTCCTTTTTTTTTTAAACAATTTTTCCCGTGAAAATATATTTTGTGGATATTACGTATCATATACGTTACATATTACTCTACGCAAATTTTAAGGTTAATTAAAAATGCGTTTATAACATAACATATTATTCTAATCATCTCTTTCACCGGTGTTTTCATATCATATTCTTGTACTGCGAAAATATATTTCATTCCGAAACTTTCGACGCCTGCGATTGTCGAGCAGGTAAAGTGGGATAGCCGTTAAAAAAGCCGTATTTTCACCATATAATACGTAATATCCACAAAATATATTTCCACGGAAAAAATTGTTAAAAAAAAAAGAAAAATAGAGTGGTACAGAGTCGCGGGGGAACTTGAACCCCAAAAGCTGCTCTGGTGACAATCTGACGCGCTACCGTTGTGTCCACGGAACTTTCTTAGGTGTAGGTTACTATATATATAATTGGTTTACTACCTACGTTAGAAACTTTAAATTATAATATCTCGAAAACAAAGGCCCATTCGACAAAAAGCCAAAATGGTATTTTCATACTACATAAGTATTTAACTGTATGTAAGATCCGGACCGAATAAATAATAAGGCTGATGTGAAAGCGTAACTAAAAGACAAGGGTAAAGAAGACTTTGTAAAAAGAAGTGAGATCCCCAAAGAAACTTTAAAAAAGTAAAAAATACGCCAAGTACATGAAAAATCAACAAATAAATATAAAAAAAAACACAAAAAAAGACAAAGAAACATGAAAAAGCCAAGGACGAATAAAGTAAAATTATCAAATAAATATAATCACATAAATAAAAAATAAAAAATATAATTACAATATAAAAAAGATGTGAAATAAAAATGAGCTGCAAGTACATCACAAAAAAAAGAAAATAATATAATCACACAAAAAAATAAAATAATATAATCACACAAAAAAGAAAATAATATAATTACAATATAAAAAAAGATGTGAAATCAAAATGAGCTGCAAGTACATTAATGATATACAAAAATTGCGTCAATTATAACAATGCCTATTTATACAAAGAAAAAAATGTATTAAATAATACCCATCAAAAAGTATCCAATTTAAAAACATTGTCGTAAATTAATAGCTTTACAAAATTAATGATATACAAAAATTGCGCCAATCATAACAATGGCTATTCATACAAAGAAAAAAATGTATTAAATAATATTAAGCAGATATATTTTTATACAAATAAATATTTTAATACGAATAAATATTTTATTCAAAATACTTGGCGCTGCGCAACCGAAAAAATGTTAATTGACTTAGTCTATATATATACGTCGTATATACAGGACGTATAGCAACTCTACATATGTACATACCTACTTGCCCGAATCACGTCGTATTTGATTTTCCTTTTATTAAAAAAATCTCACTAATATGCCGTAAATGCTCGAATCGAGCCGAAACAGAGAATGTAAAAATTTCACCTTATGATTAGCTTAGCATGTGTACATACATGTTTTCCGCTTTTAGCTACTGATTACGGCTTTTGCAGAATTTATAGAAGAAAGTAAAATCTAGAAGCCTAGCTTGTCCGTGGACCGACATCGACATGCGAAAATCAGACGCACGGAGAATGCAAGAAGACAATGTAGTATTAAACTTTGTTGCCGCTGCCAGAATGATCGTTTGTCGCGTAAAGGACCACCGTGCCGTTTCCCTCCCATTTTATCTCACACGCAAGTCGCGACGTCCGTAAAACAGAACCTTTTCTTTACTTGTGCTTTAAAAAATACCATAACTATTTTCTCATATGTACATATCTAGGAATAATGAAAACAGACCTTAACGCAAGCGATACGCTCGGGTACTTACATCGGAGATGTTCTTTACAATTTTTAAATCCATACAATAGTTAATAAGGAAAGGGCCAATCAATTTGTAACGAAACGTAGAGTTTCAACTACTAATCTATCGTTCCCAAGTAATAAATAAACTATTGCAAAATGTCCTCGGGTGCCGAAAACTACGAATATAAATTTAAAAAAACGTTTGGATTTCTTGTTCTCAATGATTTATACGTGTCGTAGGATGGGCACCGTCTATTTAGACATGCGCGGAGTGCAAAGATTTGTGGGAATGTCAGTAACCGCGTCAATATTTAATATTTTTCGATATACGACTCGCGAAAATGTTAGTTAAGTGTTCCACTACACGTAAAGTACTAACAATCAATGTCATCTTGCAATTTATAGCTTGTATAAGCTTTCAAGAAGAGATCACCGAAATAGATTTTCGGAGAAAAATCCACGGGAATCCTCGTGAGTCGCTGACAAACCGAGCCAAAGCGTAGCGTAACAAAAGCCTGTCCTCTGTCAAACTCTCACTCTAAACAAGTCACTCGTATACAATCACGCACACCTTTCAGCATTTCAACACATTTCAGAGTAGTTCCTAAGTTGGACGCTGTTCATGAGCAGAGGCCGCTAATTTCAGTCCTCGAGTTATGGGTCGGTAATACAGTTTGGGTGGTGACACCACAGACCAGGTATAGAATAGACCGGACATTCCTTTGTCTTTTGTGTCACTCGATTTTGGGGCTCTGGAGCCCCATTACCATTTCCGTGTCGCATCCAACGTTAACGGCTAAGCATGAAATAAGAGTTCAGCGCTATAAGCGGTAGGAATGGAAGTTATAATAGTGGTGAGAATTTACATACAGGGTGTCCCGATGTCAAATTAATGCAGCATTTTTAAAAGGCAAATAAAAATTTCTTCATTTCTTTATCAATCAGCAACTCTACAGACCCATACAACTGAGAAGCATTGTACAATTTCGCTTACGATGTAACGAACCTCTGCTATCTTATAATTCCCTAATAAATTATTTGCGGACAGGGTTTATATTAATTTTTTCAACTTTTTCAATTGTTTTCAACTGTATACCCGGGATACTCCGTGTACAGACATACAGTTTCATTTATCGTTTTGAACACTTCCTATAATAACTAATTAAAAAATGATTAATAAATTATGGTAATCTTATGGCGTGTCTCGTATCAAGCAGCAGAGTAGTGGTGGGCCCCTGCCTACATATACGCGCAATTCTACCCAATCAAGTCGTTCCGAAATCTTTAACAATTTT
This sequence comes from Andrena hattorfiana, assembly GCA_944738655.2. Classification (NCBI taxonomy): domain Eukaryota; kingdom Metazoa; phylum Arthropoda; class Insecta; order Hymenoptera; family Andrenidae; genus Andrena; species Andrena hattorfiana. The sequence continues at coordinate 29,507,436 of OX122892.1, read as the reverse complement.
TACTGATCAAAGGGATCAAACATTTTTCCTTTCCAACGCGCAGAATACGTTGATGTAAAAGAAAATGGGTAAATTTGTCGAAAAGCTACCTCTTCATCGATTTCAATGACCTTCGCATATGTTGTCAATGTCATCATTCTGAACAACATTTCCTTTTAAACTTTTTGACGGCCGGCCTCAGTTTCGGAGATATTAATAACAAACTTTCGGCATAATTGATTGACAGCTACCTCCCCACCGATTTCAATGATCTTGACATATGTTATCAAAAACATATGAAAAACTTTCGGCATAATATATTGAAATCTGTTTCATAGCTGACGGTATTAGTATTGGTTGGGGTTAGATTAGGACCGGGGCGCGTAAAGGATAGTACCGCAGAGGAGAACATGTGTTAAACAGGTAATAATTCTTATGTTAAATAAAGTTTTTTGCGAATATTTCGTAAACCAAAGACAACCGCCAAAAAGGTTAAAGGGAAATGTTCAGAATGATGACTTCGACAACATATGTGAGAGCCATTGAAATCGGTGAGGAGGTAGCTTTTCGACCAGTTTACCAAAAAATTTAACATTAATTTTCAATGTTATAAACAATTCCACCGATCCAGAGGTGTAGATTCACCCCCTAAGAGCAACGACCAATAATTGTTCTACACATTGTACAATGCATGTGGAGAATGAGCATAGAGGTGTGTTCTGTAGGAGCGAGTACTGTTTGAAAGAGTGACGTGTGACTGATTTTTGGGATGTGTTATTGTGGCAGGACTCAGTTGTGTGGCAACGCGCAAAGAATTTTTGAGGGGGTCGCGTCGCGGCAACAATAATCTGGGTAGACGGTCATCGGGTAAGTGGTTGGGGAAAACCCAAGTGGTGTAAACGATACTCCTGCAGGTCAAGATACTAAATGTGATTTTTCGCTTCTCATTTTGAAACCATTTTAGCTTCTGACCTTTTGCCTGTCTTCTAGCATCTAGACATCAAGAAATAGTTTGGAATGGTTTTAAGAAAAAGTTACTTGTTTTCTAACGTGGATTAGGAAAATAATTGGTTCCACCCCTGCTTTAAATACAAGGAGAGATGTGTGCGAGCCTGTATCAATACATATTTAAAAGCATGAGATGCATGGAACTCGAGACCAGAACGACTAAAACTAATCGTGTGCGTAATTCTCGATATATTGAGGTATTAAAACTTACGCGTGTTACCCTATATCAGGCCTTCCCAAGTAGGGGAAAACCACTCCTGAAACACATGTTTCGGTTCTCCTTTAGGGTGAAAGTACCAAATGTGTCAAGTAATACATTTTTCTTAATTCTCTTTACGTCATTTTGAAATGCTAGTTTTAATTTTAATTTTTCCTACTATTTTTAAGTCATTATGAAATTTCCTATAAAAACTTGACACATTTAGTACTTTCACCCTAAAGTGTCCCAACATGCTTCCTAGCGACGTTACTGTCTCTTCGGAGAGAGGGTAGTAGGAATCGTCCCACCTTAGCTGAAGGCGCAGCGTTGGAGGGAGAACCGAAACATGTGTTTCAGGAGTGGTTTTCCCCTACTTGGGAAGGCCTGCCCTATATAATTAGGGAAAACATAAGCGAAATGCGGATATACTTTTAATAATCTTTGATTTCTGTATATACAGTATATATATATATTTTATATTATATCATATTAATATTATGTTTATATTATTTTTATATTATATTTTACATTATATTATACTTTCACAGAAATCAAAGATTACTAAAAGAACGGTTAATCCGATCCCCGCCTGATCATATTTTTTTTTCGGCCCGTCACGGACTCATTACGGGGTCCTCAACCCGTAATCTTACATCATAAGTCGCACGTATTATATTATTGGATAAAGAGTTTGTTTGTGTGCAAATGTAATTGTTGCGTTCACTTCGTGATGGAAGAAACAAAAGACGATAGGTTCCAAAAGTGCAAGGTTCCTTGCACTTCGTTAATCCATTTTACAGCGTTTACCAGCTTGAGCGAAAATTGTGGGCCCAGCGTGATGCACACGATCACCCTTTGATTGTCAGAAGGCTACGGATTGCCTGTCGACAGCAATAAAACCGACCGGCGCGGCGGGACAAATAGGCTATCCAATACTGCTGGGGTTTTCCCGATGAAAATGAATCTGGACACGGAATCTTCCTGGTTGAATTGGGAAGAACCATCCCAAACACAAATTTTTTGTGCAATCCTGCTTACCCCCATTTTTCATTGTCTGGAGCTCAGCCAAACATAAAGGCACGGTTAAACACGTGTACCGTGTGTTATAGAACACATTTTCAGTGAACCTATAGCGTGTGACCTAATTATATACTTATAATAAAAAACAGACCGAATCACTTCGTGGTTGGACGCATTTTCGTCGACATAAACTCTCCAATCCATTGATAATATATCAATTTTTTATCTAATTTCCTTCATTATGCCCCGAATTACGTCGTTCTTGGTGTTAGTTTCATTGTTGAAACATAAGGAATCGATTGGCGCCGTTTTCGCAGAGATCTGATGAGAAATGCGGAAACGGAACATTTCGCACTTCTTAATGGTATTCCAACCCCTGCGAGGGTCAAAAACCATAAAATCGCCATTAGGTACGCGCACCGAATATTCGCTTCGTCGTGATGGCCTGCTTTTCACTTTTGACGAACATTTGCGCGACTGGGGTGCGCGTCTCGCTGTTAAAACCGACCTTTTTGGAGAGTCTCAAGTGCAAATTCGGGCGTGCATTGCAGAGGTGTGGACGCGGTTTTTGCCGCGCACGATGTTCGGCTGTGCAATGCGCGCCGTTGCACGTGTTTAACCGTGCCTTCACGACAAGACTAACCGAGATAGACGTAGGTACTCCTTCTAACGATCGCGGTCAAGGCCCGCTACCACATTTCTTATCATACCTTTATGAAATTAGTTGGAATTGATTGGTGAAGTCCTCCCGATCAAAATAAGCTCAAACAAGACAAATTGAACTGTTTTTCAGATTGTGTACGGCGGTGGAGTGCATTCCCTTTTAACTATCAATTAATCCTAAAAATAGTTCGTTTTATGTCGTGTGTGAACTCATTTCCACCGGGAAGACCTCATCAATCATTTTGTACTATTTCGAAAAGATAGGATGAAAATTGTGGACAGTCAAATTTTTGCCATTGCGCGAGACATTCTAACATGCGGAGATTTATTGTTTTATTTTATTATTTTCGCATTCAACGGCCGGCTATCCGAAATAAAATGAGCATAGCTTCAAATTTCATAATCAATATCATAGGATGGACAATGTTGAATATCTCAGAAACAATAAGTTTTAGGATTAATGCACGAAATTTAGTACTTTCATACTCAGAATTCGCTATTCTATTGAATTTGACAGTCCATTTGAAAAAATAAAATTGACCTCCACATCTGATCTATGCCTGTAAAGAAACTAGTTTCACCGTATTTTGTGTTTCGTACAACCAGACAACTTTTATAAATAATATTTTCGCTTCTTACTTGAAATAACAGATATTTGAGGTGAACCGATTTAGTGGGACACCCTGTATAACACAGCTTCTATACTTTCCTCGGTGATACCGGCAGCTTTACCTGTGTCAATGCTAGAAACACATTATGTTTCCTGCACCCACCGCTCGAAAATTCGAGAGGGCGCTCGAAAACCAGTGCTTATTTCAGAATATCGGTACTTCAGACCGGTGACACTGAAGACAAAGGAATGTCCGGTCTATTCTATACCTGGTCTGTGGTGACACGAAGTCCCATAAGGTGATAGGTCTATTCTATACTTCGTCGATGCTACTAGTGCTTTCACTCTATCCCTACCCCTGTCTGTGTGCTCGGCAGCCCAACAGGCAGCTCACATGGACAGGAGTAAAAATATGCTTGTGTGCAGTGCGATGGCAAGAAAGTGGGGGACGACAGTAGGCCATAGTGGAAGATGACGGTAGGTCATAGTGGGGGTAAGCGTTTGGTCCCGTGTCCCAACATACTGGCGTCACTGGTGGTAACATTGAAGAATACCGGCCTATAAGGTCCTTCACGTCTCTGTTTTTAATAAAATGAATTGAAATATGTGTAAGATTGGTGGCAGGTAACAGAAAACACAAAATAATAATGAAAACATTATGTATTTATGCACTAATAATGATAAATTGAAGGAATGTATCCTGTTATAATGTACTACACTTGTAAGGTGATAAAACGTATTTCTGTATTTCGTCAATACAAAATATACATAAAGTATACAGAAATGATGTTACAAAATATATACATAAAATATAATAATATAAACATGACAGGAACATAAATATATACAATTTTCTAATTGTTGTCGTTATTGGTAATGCTTTCATTCTCCTCATCCGCCAATAGATTTCCTAAGAGATCTTCCGTTATTTCGACATTGTCGTACATACTGTTATTAAATAATTGTATCATGTCATCAGTAATCTCATAATCGTAACAGCATGCATTCTGATTTGAAAAGTCCAGTTTTATTCTGGTGAGTGCAGCTAGTGTTTCTGGGTGTAATCTATTCCTACCTCTAGTTTTTATTTGTGTGACAGTGGAAAAATATCGTTCGATATCAGTATTAGAATGCGGCAAAGATAAGCACAACTGCGCTAGTTTCGATATGTTTGCATACATATATTCGCCTACAATAACGGAAGTGATACTCGTTTCGTGCCAGAACTGAGGTAAACTCATTCCTTTTATCTCTTCTTTTGACGTCCTCAAATAAGCAGACGGCAATCGAATCCATTCATCTAGTACCTCAGAATTAAATTTTGAACGAAGTGTTTAAACCACACTCTAATTGGCCATCCTCATGATTGGCTATGTATGCAGCTGTATGCAGGTTTAAAAAATCTAGTACCTTTAAAAATTTGTCATCGAATGGCACTCTATCGACAATCTTTTGGTAGCCAGTTTGGTAACATTTCTTGATGTTTGTAAAAAATTGTACCATGTCTCCGTTCTCTCCCCAATTATCATTTGTTAATTGACTCAGTGTATCCATACATTTTCCCCCAGTAAAAATTGTTGTCAGTGGTTTTAAATTATCTTTATTATAATGTCAATTTTGTGCATATCTGATACACCTATCTTATCACATTTTATGAAATTGCCTGCCAATAAAGCTAACGATCTGTTACATTCAGGGAGTAGGCGATGAACTAAGACTTCCGAGCTTTGAAATAATTTGTTCGCAGTAGTAAAAACTGTTAAATAATAATCCAAAAATTCCAAATATGCCTTCGTAAAAGGAGAATTCATACTTGATAATATTTTTTCTGCAACAGATTCATTGTCTGATGATGCCTCCGCAAGCACACTAAATAAAACTGTCCACTGATCTAACACTCTTTTTATACATTCAGCTAGTGCTAGCCATCTAGTTGTCAATGGCTGTTTAACTTTTTGCTTTGAAACCTTCATGAACTGTTGCATACCTTCCAACGTACTCAGTCGTTTAGGACTTTGCGAGAAGTATGAATAAAGAGACTGCAGAAACTTCTCAATGTCTTTTGGCAAGCATTCGCACGCGTGGCGTGCAGCCAAATGTAGTGAGTGGCAAATGCATGGTAGGACACAAATTTCGTTATTGGCTGCTACTATATGAGATGTCAATGAATTATGCGCTCCCACCATGACATTGGCATTATTCATGCACACGCCAACCATGTTGCTTATAGGCAAATTACACTTGTCCAAAGACTGTCTAAAACAGTGATATAAGTTTTCTGCTGTAGCTTCATTAATCCTAATTAAATCTAATAAATCTGTACATATCTGTTCTTTGTGAACGTAACGTATTAAAAAGCAAAGTAGTTTCATATTGGACACATCTGTAGTTTCGTCGATCAAAACCGAAAAATATTTGCCCTGTATTTTCTCTATAGTTTTTCCAACAATGGACTTGTTAATTACATTGAGGCTAATGACTTTCATTTTTTTCGCATTCAGAACATTAGGGTTTTTGCATACCTCCTGTGACAGTCGAACATAATGGTTGAACGAGTTAAATGGTCTGTTATGTTCGCTTTCCATCTTGGCGTTGATTGGTTGACGCGCGGCGTCAGCACCGCCAATCCAAGCTAGCCAAGGCAAGTGAGATCGCAGCCAACCAGCGTCGACAACCGATTCCCGGCGACGCTGGTTGGCCTGGCTTGCTGGCTTGGTGTTGCGAGTTGCGATTAGTGTTGGCTAGAACCGTGATTTGTGAATCACGAGTGATCCGATCACGTTCGTTCCCAATCACGGTGATTTCTCACAGTGATTCGCGATTTTTGTGATCGGTTCTGATTGGTGGAGAGCATAACTGATCTTTACACGCGCCACATAACCCCAATTTCTACTTTCTCTCGAAACATTCTCAAGTCCTCGCTATTCTTATAGAATCTCAGTTGTACATTTTAAATCAATGTAATCGTTCTTGATCTATTTAAATTAACGAATATTTCTTCACTTTAGTTAAAAAGTATAATGTATATATGCGAATACTTTATGCCCGATTTCTTCACCTCCGACTAAAGTCCCGGTTAGTGATCGACCAATTCTATGCTATTATGTGGCACCCGTCGACCAGTTGGATGCTATCATTTGGCAGTTATGTGGAACATAACTAACTAGAAGATTACTGAAGGTGAAGAAATCGGCCGTTAGTCAATCAAATCAGTGCGTGCATGCATTGACTATTTATGAATGTATATTCTATATATTCGCTGAATTAGCACGCTTTGACTGTAACACTATATTTGCTATATTGAAGTATTTTACAAAAAATAATTCAGTCAAGATCAAGAATTACGGTCACAGTAAACAATTCACTCAAGTTAAAAAAATTACAATCACGACCGTGATCGTGATTCTGCGATCACTGTGATAAATCACTGTTAGTGATTTTGCACTCCATCCCTAATTGTGATACTCGCTCTAGCGGCGTTCAGCGCAAGCTTGTAAAGCGCGAAGCTTAAACATGATAGAGTTAAGGATGAACTTCATCGCATTAGAAATCTATCTTCGCCTCCTTCCTTATCGCTCGAAAAACAATGTATTGATAAAGAAAAGAGGAATGAACGTAAGAAGAAGCCTGTTTCTTCTCCTCGCATTTGATCTTCGATGTTATAATAGTCTAGACGTGTCACAATAAATTTAGCTTTGTTCAATCCTGAAATATTCTCGTGTTGTTCTTAATCGTTCCGAATAATTTAATTGATTCAATTTAGTTCAGTTCAATAAGTTTTATTCAGTTCTAAAGTATTTGTTACAAAACGTTTATTTAAATTCACGCGTTCGCGAGCAGAGCTCTTCAGGACTCCACGGACGTTGGACCTCACAGAAACTCCCTTAAACCAGAAGATTTCCCAGCCGGCCTCGCAACATTGGCTTGACGGTGGCGCCGTTTCGTTTACCACCTTGGCGTTGATTGGTTCGACGTCGCGGCGTTCCCACACCGCTAATTATTCTACCGGCGTATAACATTTTCTCCGTTCACTGGCCTACCCAGCCCTAGGCTAGGACCATCGCCGGGCTGCAGGACTACGCAACACCCGTTAAGCGTTGACAAGTGCAACATGAGCGCCGCTAGCGACTTGACTCAAAAGCTTATCTCCGACCACAGATTTTGCTGAGAGTGCCTAGCCTTTGAGTGTACACTACTTACTATTAGTCGCCAGGGTGCATGACGATCACGTTCTTTTCTCTTCATCATGGCGGTGAGTGTGCTATCGTTACTTTAGAAACAGTTTTCTAAATCTTTAAATATCAGAGGCATCAGACTTGAATAGAGAATTTTCTATACGCTATGAGGAAACCAACACCCTGGATTTAACATTAACAAATTTCTTTTTCTTTAATACATTGGCATTTATAATTGTTCATCTGACAGGTAGATCAGCTTTGTGATCAGCGTGTACCGCGAGTATAACCTACATAGATACTCTAATGTTTATGCGATTTAGAAATCACTTTCTTATGTGTAAATAGGAGAATGCTTAAACGAAAAAGCATTGAAAAGCATGACTTTTATTATAGGATACCAAGAAAGCCGAGAAAAAAGTTGAGAAGGGCGAAAAGCCCATAAAGAAAGTGAGGAAGGAGCCCAAGGATGCATCCAAGAATGTGATGCGCGAAGTTCGCATTCGCAAACTTTGTTTGAACATTTGCGTGGGTGAATCTGGTGATAGGCTCACTCGTGCTGCAAAGGTATTTTTTCTGAATATTATACACTTATTCATTATTTACTTGTATTTGTAGTTACTGTTATCCTATCTTTATATTTTTTCATATGTATCATACCATTTTGTGCATGTACAGTGGCTGATACTTATTCAGGAAGGATATAACTTAGTTTTCACTATGATTTTTTTAAGGCATATATAATGCGAAGTAACTTTTAATTAGCTTAAACATTAAAAAACGATAATAATATCAGTAGTCATCATATTTCTTCTTGCAAACACATGCTTATGAACAACATTTTCAATGGCTTAGTACTATTCTTACGAGTGGAAATGATATTACTAATTATTTTAAATTATTGTAACTTCAGTATTTTGTCGCCTTGCCATTTGCTTTAATGACTGCTACACAACATCTTGGTATAAATTTTATTAAACGTATGCATTGATCAACAGAGATAGATTGCCATCAATCCTCTATTAAATTATATAATTTATTGATATTTGTTGATATTTTAAATCTTATTTCTTTATCTACATTAATCCAGACCATTCCAATTGGATTTAACTCCGGACTTTGTGCCAGCCATCTCAATACGTTAACTTTTTTCTCACTTAAAAATTATTTAATGATTTGCGCCGTATGCTTTGGATCGTTATCGGCTTGATAAATCCAATCTGCTGACAATTTTTCTTCAGCAAACGGCAGAAGAACATTTTTAATAATGTTTAAATAAACAACACGATCCACTGTTCCTTGTCACTCGATGATTGTGATGTATGGGACTTGTACCATACTGGGACCCACCACCTCCTTTCACAGTTGGTTTAATGCATTTTGTATTAAATTATTCACCATCACAACGTCTTGTGTAAATTTGGCCAGCTGATCCAAAACGATTAAATTTACTTGCATTGATAAATATAACTTCTGATCACTGTTCTTTTGTCAAATTGGGGTGGTCTCGCAAATTCAAGTCTTGCACGTTGATTCTTTTCCGATGTTAATATTTTGTCGTGCTACTCTTCCAATCAAATTAAACTGTCCTAAGCGACACTGAACAGTTCGTTCCCTAATTTCGTTGTCCAGATGTGGCAGTATTTCGCCATGAATATCATACACCATCTTTAAACGGTTGTCTTCAGAAAGCCGATAAATCAAACGATCAATTCGCCTGTCAGTTTTACAAGGTTTCCTCTTATGGAGAACATTTTCTGAAGTTTCATGAGTAGGAATATGTTGTATGGCTTTGTGACAAGCTTCAATAGATGTGCTTCATTTTTGTGAAATGTTCCAATATGTCAACCCTTGCTTTTTAAGCAGCTGTACTTGGCTTCGTTGCTCTGGCGCTATATTTTTGTTCCCTTACGTATGATTAATTCGTTTGACTCTGGCGTGCATTTTGTCTAAACACTCGGCCAAACCAACGAGAACTGACTGTGAGCTCAAAAAACTATAACAAATGAATATCACGAATGAATGTAAGTATGTGTCAGCAATAATGTCGCAGAGTTAAGAGAAAACACGTTCCAGAGCCTATAATGTCATAGTTATTTGAGTGATATAAAACAGAATAGTAGCATATATCTGTCATATAAAAAATATCATGAGCTAAGTTGTAAATATTGTTAATACTATAGTAATATTATATATTAGTTAATACTATATAATATTATAATATTACCTACTTCATAAGTATATGTTTGCCACTGTATATGTTTGAATAATTTAAAAGAAATTTTCTGATGAATAAATTTATACTTTATCATACTCTTTTTAATACGATTTTAGAAGCAAAGGCACTCAACTATTCAAAGTTTAAATTCTTCATATTATATAGGTATTGGAACAATTAACTGGACAACAACCTGTGTTTTCTAAAGCAAGATACACTGTTCGTTCCTTTGGAATCCGCCGTAATGAAAAAATTGCAGTGCACTGTACAGTTCGTGGTGCTAAAGCCGAAGAAATTTTGGAACGTGGTTTAAAGGTAATTTTGAATACTTATTTTGTATGTGCCATTTATATATTTTCATTTTTATACATGTGTTAATAGTTAATTTTTATGCAAGGTACGAGAATACGAGTTGAGAAAAGAGAATTTCTCTGGTACTGGGAACTTCGGTTTTGGTATTCAAGAACACATTGACTTAGGAATTAAGTACGATCCCAGCATTGGTATTTACGGTTTGGACTTTTACGTTGTACTTGGACGTCCAGGTGAGTTGATTTTCATATTATATTTTGTTAAAATACTAACAACTTAGTATGCACATTTGTATAGCATCGTAGATACTCCTGTATTATGTTGTGTTTATTGTTTTGTAAAACGTGTGCTAAAGAAAATGCTTCATATTTGCAACCCATGCTCACTTCTTATACTGGGCGTGTTACTTAATTGATGCAACACAATATAAAACGTTATTCTTCTGTTATTGCTATTTAGATCTTGATTTTTTATTTAATAAGTAGCTAACCCATAACCCGGTTTCACCCGAGAATTATTTATGTTTTCAAAATAAAAAAGCCTACAATCTAATCTAGGATATATGTAATGTATATTCAAAATTTCATTGAAATCCGTTCAGCCCTTTAGGCGTGAAAGAAGGACAAACGAACAGACAACGTTTCACTTTTATATATTAGTACGGATTAATATTTGTAAATGCCTTACGCATTGAATATTATATTTCTAGAAAAATGTAACTTTCGTTTTTTATAACGCGTATAGATTTGGTATGCTTATGGTTATTAAATGTATTAAAAAAAAACATAATTTTTATAAGCTTAGTATCTTTTGTTTATATTAGATCTTAGAAGAATAACAATATCCAAACATGAAATACACCTTGTTTTGTATGTAACTTATATCATGTATCATTTCTCTTATATGCAGGTTTTAACGTAGCTCATAGGAGAAGGAAAACTGGAAAAGTCGGTTTCCAACACAGACTGACCAAAGAAGATGCAATGAAATGGTTCCAGCAGAAATATGACGGTATTATTATAGCTGGAAAGAAGTAATATACATATTTTGTATTTTACAACACTTCCATAAAAATTCTGAAAACCAATTCATTGTTGTATAATAAATTTCTCGTAATACCTTACCATGTCCTTTATTATTACATTTAAAAATATAACTTATCATTGTCGATTACGCGAACTATCGTTTTTATATAAAATAACTTGTGTTTTTTAAATTTGTGTGTAGTTCTGGATAGCTAGAATTCCTAAAAATAAAATTGGGAAAAATATTCGTTCGACAGTGTATTAGAATTTTAGAGTTTTTATTTATAACCATCATATTTTATAATTATCAGTGTTATTTAACGTAAGAATGCAATATTAAAAACAGCCATGTGTCACAAAGAAGATAATATTGGAGAATTATTTTACAACGTGGTATCATACACTGAGAAAGCAACACATTGGTTTGTAGTTCGATATATAGTTTCTCACGGAGTATAATTGCTTAGCTTACAAGAAAAAAAAAAAACAGTCGTAGTAGTACTGGTATATTAGGTGAAAATGTAAAGGGCCTTGTTTCGTCAATATTCATAACTATTACTTTCTGTATCTTGTTCTTTAGAGTAACCCGTGCTCGCCATGTCAGGTATAAACAAATTGATGTAGGCATTGATGGGTATGTAAATTTAGATATTTAGGCCTAGTTGTCTAAGATACATAAAGGAACTTTTCAATAATATAGTTGTATGTTTTGTATTAACGATTCTGTAGTAGAGATGTAAACATTCTATTTTATTCGGGAAGATAATGCTTTACAGTTTTTGTTTCATTGCTTTTGATATGCATAAAGTATGTTAAATTCAAATATTAGCGAAGAAAAATATTTGCAGAGAAACTTCACATTTCTACTATGGACAAATTGTAGATAAATTTATAGAAAGTAAAAACTCGAAATTACATATTCACCTTGGGGCTGCATTTCATTCTAATTGTATTCGATTTTTGGTAAGTTTTTGTGACGAAGTTACTAAGTGCATCGGAAAAATACCTGGTAGCCTCATATAACATTCATTCAAGCATCAGTTTCATCCCTTTTATAACTACTTGCACAGCTTAAGAATTTCTAATGTTGATATTTATATTAATTTATTAGTATCACAAGCAAACTAAACAACTTCATATTGATTGAGGTTTAATTTTGACTATGTAATTAATATCATACACCGGAAGTAATAAATAAAGGGAATTTGAAGTATTTTCAATTATATTCATCTTTAATTATTGAAAAGTTGAAAATAAAAATATGTGTTAATGTAGAATACAGCAATTAACTGTGTAAGTGTTACCATTAAAAGTCAAATATAATTGTTTAAAAACACAAAAATATATGGCATTATTGAATAAAGGTTTTAATGTACATACATAGAAGTGTGCAATCATTTTCTTACATAAGGCTATAAGATCATTCTTCCGGTGCCTCGGATATTATGAAAATATAATTCTAATGAAATCTTAAACATGAAATTAATTCTCATAGGTGCTTAAAATTTCATGTCTAATTTCATAATTGATATACAGATAGTTTTTTATAGCAATTGGACGAAGCGAAGCATAATATTACCTATTTGCAGTCTGTTATTTACCTTCAATAGTTTTTGTTGGTTTAGTTTATCTTTGGTTTTAAGCTAATGTAGTAAATCACTTCAGAACATGTGAAATAGACTTATAACAGGTACAAGAATGATTCAAAAGTGGTATCCCAAAATTTACAGATATGTTACATTACAGACCTAAGAAAAAACATCTAATAAACATAAGTATGCAGAACTCTTGTTTCTTAAATATAGTAACATTAATTTGTAGCATGAAGTACTATGACTATAGTTCTTACTAGTGGAAATTTTTGAAGAATTGTAAAAGCTCAAAGATAATTGTTAATACCTACCAATTAGGGAGCATCTGCCAGTGTTTAAATACTTATAAAATAGTGTAATAATATGTGATAAATATTAGTTTTATTTTTGCTTACTTCTGAAGTATACAGTAGGTTTGTAAATTTTCAGACACCATTTTTTAACCATTCCGTGTGAGACATGTGCTTCTAATTCTTCTCCTTTTGACGTCCACAAATAGTTGCACTATAATACTCTTTCATAATATTTATCTTACTTCACACAACAGGCGAATAAAAAGGCAAGATATTTCCCTCAGTCTCCAAATTGTTTCCTTTCTTGGACGCCACATTACCAGGGGATTGATATAATTTATATATGTATATATAATACACATACATACATATACTTAAATTATATAATTTATGTGCAGGGATTCGGATTGTTTTGTATGATTAAGCAAATATAATTAAATAAATAGACAACTTATTGTAAATTAAATTATACATAGACATTTTACATTCTACCCTTTACCACATGGTCAGAGAAGTTTTTTTTATTACCATGCAAATATAATTGTATTTAATCTTTTGCATTGGAATACATAATAAATTATATTTACTTAATGTGGTCATATGCTTCCTTCTTACTGTTTCATATATTATGCTTGTAATGGTATATATGTATGTCAATCATTATGTACCCTGATAACCAAATCTGGGAAGCAGAATCTGACATCAGAACCGTAGTCGTCTGTGTCCGCATTTGGCTGCGTTCTGAGGTGCAGAGCCTGATGTCAGTGCCTGATGTCAGATCGGCAGCAGATTCGCAGCAGATTCTGCCGTCTGCTACGGTTCTGATGTCAGACTGGAGACAGATGGTTATCAGGGTACATAAACTGAATATTTTATGAAGTATTTTATATAATAAAAATTGTTTCTGTATATTTGTAATATGCTAATCGACATACAGCTAATCAATAATTTTAATTCCAATGCAAAAGATTAAATTACATTCTGCAGTTCATTATTATACATATATCACTTTTTCACACTTTTGATGCTTAATTGAACAATAAACCTATGAAATTATATAAAAAGAAACAAAATTCACTCAGGTAAGTGATTTCGCCTTACATATATTTCATTAGAGTTTTATTTTTTAAATATTCTATTTTGTCTTCAAAAAAGCTATATGTAAAGAGTCTGATTATTTTTACAGCTGTTTATAATGTCCAATCAAAGTCGCACTTTTAAGATAATAAAAAGTGTATTCATTTACATCTAATAAGGAGCATTTTATATTACGTTTTTAAACCTACATTAACACTTTATTATGTTATCCATATTAAGAAAATAAAATTTATTATTACACTCACAGTGATAAATATTTCCAAAATTAGTAACTATTACTTCATAAAGCCCGTTTTAAAAATAGTGTAATAGTGTAAAGTTTTGAAAAAATTCCGCTTGTAAATAACAAAACGAAATATAGTAAAAAGAGTGTAAATTATTTAAAAAGGAAATGCAATTAGTATAACCTATGTGAAAGACTTGCATAAATAAATTATATACATTAATTACTTTCAGTATTCTATGATTTTATAATATAATATCATCTTTGTCCAGACTTTTCTTAATTTTTCTTTTTGTTTCATGTATTGTTCCTTAAACTTCAAATTTAATTACATAAATTATATTAAACATAATAAAACAGTATTAAAATTAATACAATCAGGAAAGTATTTATGACAATTTTTAAAACCTACGTTAAACACTTGAAATATTAAAATTGTTGGATGAAAACTGAGTAATTCTGTCTTTGTCAGTGTATTTGAAACAGAAATATTTTAAATTGTAGGTATAAGAAAAAATGCTGGTAGTAGAAATACATAAATCAGTTTTTTCTTTTAAAATTTAATAAATGTATAACATTGAATTCCAGATCTTATGATTTAACTGAGTATATCAACCATTATAATTTTCAGTAAATCAGTAAATATTACGAATGCACGATTTATAGTACTTAAGTATTGTTCAATGTGAATGTTATACTATAAAGAGAAATTTATGCCCCTTACTTCTTTGTACTCATTGTTGAAATATAATTCATGGCTCCTTACTGATACATTAATGACAGGATTCATTGCAGATTTCGTCCAGTCGTCTAACATTTAAACAGCACATACCAAAAATTATTAACGTACGTACATATTCTGAAAACTAAGCCTTTGATTGCAAAAGAATAAAGAATTTTATTCCACTTTTCATTATGCGAAATTTGAGTTTTGATTTCTCTTATAATTTTACGGCACCGTGTATGGTTTTTTTAGCAAAAATATTAACAATATTTTATAGTAAAAGGAATGAATTGTACAGGCGTTTGAAGAATTATAAATCTAAATTACTCTAGCAAAATATTGCACACATTTGATTTTCTAAGCTCACATAATATATAATGCAATTAAGGAATACAATCCCGCGATCCAGGCTGTTTTTTGGATCCCAAAAAATCCGCGAGAAGTTCGGGATTGTTTAAAAATGTGAATTACTTTATGAACACCCGAAAAATATAAAAATAAACAGAATAAAGAAATATAGTCATTTCATATTATTATGAAGGACAATAATAATAATAATAATCATTTATTTAAATAATAATATTAAGTCGCATACAACTAACTAAACTATATTTATTTTTACAATGATATTCTCACTTTTCGCTATTTCGAAATCATGCGAGTTGCAAATCGCAGTTTGTCTGAACACGTAAAGTCGAAACATTGTAGATATGTACGTACTTTAAGTGCTTTGTTGTTTCTTCATTCGCATTTCAAAAAATTTACATAATTGTTTATTGATATTATCTACTTATTGAGACGTTATTATTCTTCATTACTGTTTTTATTGTGAAAAATGATTTTAGTTTATGTTTCAGACTAATGATGATAGAAAGTTTGTTTACATTAAATAAAAATGTAGAATTATGGTACATAATAAATCATTTTAATTACTGAAGTTTTCTATTACCCACTCCCGGGATTAGTCCCCGAATCCCGAGGTAGACTTTAAAAAATCCCGCAATCCCGGGATAGTAAATAATGGTCGGGATTGTATTCCCTAAATACAATACATAAGATACAAAATATTTCGAACAGCTTGGTAATTTATTAAATAAAAGATATTAAATGTTACGTTACGTTTTATTAAATAATGATAGCCTGCATTTAAAGTTTGCATACAAAGTCAATAGAGAAACGTGTAGAGACACATAGGATTGTACTAAATGTAACATAATGCTCTCAAACAAATAGAATATTACTGCTTGATGGATAAAGTTTGTAATTAAATTAATGAAATACACGATCACAAAACGCTTTATATGTATACGGTTTTAATTAAATGAAAGAAATATATTGTTAACATACCTCATTTTTTGTATCAATATAGTAGCTCATGAAATTATTCCATGCAAAGATTTGAAAATCTGGGATAGGAAAATGAACACAGCATTGTATAACACTGCTTGCAATTTGATTTTAAAAGTGTCTTGAAATAGGATCGAATTAAATATATTTTGACGCCAACTCTCATTAAGAACAAAGAGTGGGCCATGTGAAGGACCATTATATTTACCAGCAATGAAATTTATTATTTAAATAGCTTTACAACAATGTGTTACTTTCTTGTTGAACGATATATTCTGTCAATATTGTGCTTTTCAGCATCTGTGAATCCCAATATGCTTTTAATAGCGTTCAAATGACCTTGATGATTTTCTTTGTCGGTTAGGAAATAGTAGATCGCCGATTTTAGGAACTGCAAAGTGATCTCTGGATCAAGAGCACCCTGATTACTTCTTGCTTCTATGATACGTCGATACATTGCCTGTTGAACAAATTGTATTTGCAAATAATTATATATAATTTTCTTTGTGTATTACCCCGTGCTGTGTTATCAGCTATCAATGGGTAAAAAAACTCTGCGCACAAACACGCACAATTTCAAGAAGAATGTGAAGTGTATAAAAAAATGGCGGCTTATTTGTAAAGAAATATAGAATACGATATTAATGATTTGTCTATCTTAAATTGCAACAAGTTAACAACAAAGGCTGTACTTCCGAATGGCCCCAGTGGCCGATCGACACCAGATTTGAGGGAAAGGGTGGAGAGGATGTGTGGACCGTACATCTAAAATTGCAGGCTCGGGTATTTGTTAGTTTCCGAGATATTAACAAAAAACTTTCAATATTTCTGTTGGCTTATTCCGACACAACGCATTTCACTTTCCAACTTGTCCCGAGTATTAGTATTGGTTAGTGGTAGGTCCGGAGGGGGGTGCAAAAGGGGCAGTTGTCCCCCCTGGATTTTGAGGAAAAAATCGCTTCTTTTCAAAACTGATCTTTATTAAGTTTATACTAAAAAGGGGAATATTTTTAAATATCGGTTTTAAATTTTTAATTAAATTTGCGCTACGAAATGGGTTAAAAAAAGCAAGAGGGGTATATTTTTCTTAACCATCATCCCCTGGAAAAAAGTCCCCGGACACTCTTGGCGTAAAGCATGGTAGCGAACCGATGTGAGTTTGGAGATTTGATTCAGCAACTTGCGGATGTGACCCATCCTATTATACAGGATGTTATCCTACTGATAGTTAATACTCTAGGGGATGATTCTAGAGGTAAAATACGACGAAAGTATTGAACAGAATTTTCGAGAAAATTGAATTTGAATTTCAGCTAAAGGCGCGTGCCTTTTACGCACTGGCGGAGGTAAGGGGAACGCGTCCAGCTGTCCGTAGAACAGATTGGGAGGCGGGTGTCCCCCCCCCCCCCCCCGCCCCGTTAGGCGCGCTCGCAGCTACGTCCCAATAAAATTGTAAAAAAAATTAACAATAATTTTTTATTAATATTTCGGAAACTAACAAATGCCCGAAGCTACCAATTCCTCCCCAAAACTTCGTGTCGATTGGCCATTGGGGCCATTCGGAAGAATATCCACAACAAAATTATTACTGCACAAACTGTACAAAAAAATGTTTTGAAAAAAAAGCAGATTATGTACTACGGACGTGTCGCAAGGTGTACGGCGTAAGCCTTTGGTGTCAGGAACAAATAAGAAAAACGGATAACATTCGCAAAAGAATAAGTGGACAAACCGCAAGAATCTTGGGCTAAAGTCACCTTCAGCGATAAGCAAACTTAATTTATTCGAATCGGGCGGACGACCAAGGTTTGGAGGAAACTGTACAAACAATTTCATCCAAATTTATATTTTACCGATGGAATCCTGGATAAGCGTGCGTACTTGAATATTTTACCAAATAATTTACACCACAGTGTGGCAAAATTGGGATCGGAAGATAATTACGCGTTCCAACAGTGTAACAACTCTAAACATTGTTCGTGCACCTCTTAAATAACTGCGCATACTTCCCCAATCAGCAGACTTGAATTTGATTGAACATTTATGAAACTGATTAGAACGACGCATAAGAAAACATACTACACAGGTCACTCGTTATAAGCCCGTTTCTACCATGCGCTGTACGCCCGGCGACTATCCCCACCATTTCTTGGAATCCTTCGGACGAGAGTGAGAGAACCCGAGAACGAGCGAGAGGCTCTTTCGTTTCCTCTCGCTCGCTCTTGGGTTTTCTCACTCGCGCCAATGACTGCGCGGAATAGTGCCAACAACGCGCTACGAGCCTGCCGCCAAACCCGTTCTTCTGGCTTATAACGAGTGCTGAGTGTATAGGTAACATCCAAAGTAGCGTTACAAAAAATATCACAAGAAGAAAGGAATAAAATATCAATGGGGGATATAAAAAAATTACTAAATTCCATGCGCAACCGTTTGCGGGATGTTATAAAAAGCAGAGGGTGTGCAACGGGCTATTAATTTAGTTATTCCTACCGCGTTAGATATACCGTGTAGATACATATTATTGTATATGAGACGATTTGTACAGCAGAATTTTTTGGCGTGAATTTCTGCCACTTTTGTGAACAACAATTTAACTTGTTGTAGTTTAACATATGTAGGTATAAGATAAAGTTTTTGTTGTGTATTTCATTATAAATAAACCGCCATTTTTCATTTTTGAACATTTTTCACATTCTTTTTGAAGTTGAGCGTATTTGTAGGCAGCCTTTTTTACCCACTGTATATACATTTTTCAGTAGTGAATTTTTGCAAAATTAGATCCAGATATGACACTTAAAACATAGTGGAAGCTGAAAAGTTTACTTTTATAATTATATCAGTAGATGCAATTTAAAAAGCAAAACTTATAAATTGATTGTAAATGAAGGATTGTATATACTAATGTCAGACGTGTTTCATCCTTTTCTAGATTCAATACTACTGTAATGTTTATATTGCATGGGATAGTGCAAGCATGTGATGCTTAAGCACGTGCAAACTTACATCAACTAAAGGATAATAAGAGGCTGTTTCTTCCAAGTGCACAGGACATTTTCTTCAAATCTAATAGTAATGCATAATAATACAAACCAACTACATTTATGCTTGATAAGTGGCATGCAATCGCTGTGGCGAAGCATTTAATAATAAATACATTATCTTATAAAAATGCCTTTGCCAGACAATGTATAAATGGTAGCATGTAGATCCAATTCTTGCGACTATAATTGATTTGTGTTTAATACCTATGAGATATTATAACGTGTCAATTGTAATTATACCAAAATGATTAAGTTTTGTTATTTAACATGTACTGTATGTATGATGTTAATTTACTTTTTATCATTCAAAAGTTTGAAATATCAATATATTTATTTGAGAAGATTATATTAAGATTTATTATCAAAATCGACACTATAATTAAACTATGTATGTTGAAACTAATGATGTGGCATCATAAAATGAATTCTAAAAAAATATGTACATCTACATAGGCAAAAAAATAGGTTCACGAGACAATATCTCGAATATAAAAATCGTAATAATGTTTAGAAAACTAGATTTTAGAAAGATTGAATACAAAACTACAACTTCAAATTTATTGTGTAATATCTTTTTCTTAGCATTTAGATTTTTAATAATACGAGTTAATGTGTCATTTTTTATCGAGACTAAAACGTTCATATTTCATACAGGACATTTACCACCGTTATATTTACATATTGGACAATTATATTCATGCTTGAAAGACATATATGTACACATACATATACAGGGTATCTCAGCCGAAGGAGGCCACCTTTCTTCTTAGTGATACGAGAAATGTTTAAAGCACAATTTGAATGGTTCCGAAGGAGGAATACCGAGGAAGAAAAATTGTTTATGCAGGTCATTTTTCCCGAGTTTTTTTTCAAGATCACATGTATTTTTTCTACAGAAAAGCCTATATTTTTTCGATTGCATCTTGTAGCGGATGAAATTCGAGCCTACCAGAGTTATGAAGTTCAGATGACCTTGAACACCAAAAAAATGATCAAATTCTAAGGCAGTGTTTTAAGCATAAATTTACTGTTTATGTTACAAATGTTCAAAGTGATGCCCATCGTTAGCGATACATCCGACAACAACGAAACGTTGAATGTATTGTGTTATGTGTATCAACATACAGATATGTATGTGCAAGGAGGATCGGCTCGTGCCCTTTTTGCGCCCTAGGCGAACTAACCAAATGGCGCTCTTTATTTATAATACATTTATTCCAGCTTTTAGATAACCTTTATTTGTAGCTTAAAACATTTATAGTGGAACTTGTAATATTTTACCTAAAACTTTGTTTTAAAAAATGCCAACGTCGAGAAGACCATTTCGCGTCTCTAGTCAAATTTACGGCCTAGGCAGCCGCCTAGTTTTGCCTATAGGGACGAGCTGGGCCTGTGTACAAGGTCTGTTCCCTAGCCGATGCGAAGAAAATGTTAGTGTATCGGTAAGTGTCTCACGATGAATTACTCAAAGAAGAGAGGATGAAATGATTTTTATTTATGGTGAACCTAAACGGTGCATAAAAAAAAAGCTATACGGTTATACACAAAACGATTTCCTGACAGGGGTTATACAAAAAACGACTTCTGAAAAAACCGGTTTCGAATTCCAGTATTTAAAAAAAAACAACGGTTTAGCCGGTTTCGAATCTTTACAAAAAATATATATGTAATTGAAACAGTAAAAATATGTTTATATACTTATTTAAAAAAATTCAGTTTTTAATATTTATGGAATTACAAAAATATAAAAAAAATGAAATATACTCTATCTATACAAAACCAAATAAACAAAAACTGAAATAACTAAAATCCTTATTCCTGAAATCTGTATTTCATTTGGTATTTTCCTTCAGCAAATATGAACGCATGAAAATTAGTTTTACAGTAAACTTTTACAACAATATACTTGTGCCTGTGACGATTTTAAGTCAGAATGTTAGCGTTTTTAATTAAACAATTAATTAGTATAAATTGAATTTCGACCGTAAAAATTGTTCTAATTAGAAGAGATGATTTCGGCGCATTGGTTCGGTTTATTGACAATTTAAATCAAGCTATTTTGCAATTTTTTAAAATTTTTAATCAAATTCCAACGTTTCGGTCCATGATTATGACCATTATCAAGGAAAGTTAGACAAAAGCAAGGAATATTGTGTATGCTTTTAACAAATCTCACGTTCGAAAGGAAAAGTGCGACGTACGAGTCGGTTGACTGGTGACTGAGGTAAACACTAGACACAAGGCAAGAACGTCTAGAGGGTAAACCAATATTGTGACCCAAAATATACCAAGGAGGGAGCCGTTAATAATTATGAAATGAATTATAAGGACAAGAATCCGAAAACTCAACAACACAGGTGCCGTGACACCAACATTATTGCTTGTGTGGCAAACCAAAACATCTGCTCATCCTGTGCAACATAAGGTAGGAATGATAAAGGGATTAATAGATCGTGCCATCTTACTTTCTGACCCTGAGTTTCGACCGGGTAATTTGCTTCTTTTAAAAGACACGTTGAAACGAAACGGTTATCCCTGAGAGATGGTCTCTGCGATTATTAAAGAACGCATTTTTGAAATTTATCATCCGTTATTCGTTGAGAAGCGAAAAGAGGAAAAAACCCAAAAAAAAATAGGACCAGTTAGTTGGAGGAATACGGTTGTTTTACCTTTTAATAATAATATCTCAAATGATATAAAAAGAATGTTTAGAAAAGTGGGAATACACACCATCTTTAAATTACCCCTTTATACTAAACATTTATTTCCTTTAACCAAAGATAAAATTCCTTTGTTAAAAAACTCTAACATCGTCTATTTAATTCCTTGCATGGGCTGTAACCAGGTTTACATCGGACAAACTTCTAGACTTTTGGAAAGATGTATTTATGAACATAAAAGAAATATCTTTTCATCTCCCCTCCAACACACTGCTTTGACTAAACACTCACTTGAGTTTGATCATAGATTTGACTTTGACATCATTAAAGTTGTAGATAAGGAAACCAATTTAAATCAAAGACATACCTAAATGTTAGGTATGAAACACCTAAAATACAAGACTATTACGTAACTTTACTGAAAAAGTAATGACGTATGATGTGGTCTCTCTATTGAACTATTGTTTCTAATTTTCTATGAGTTGACTATTTTTACATATCATTCTCAACGTTATGTAATTGTGTTCTCTAACACTTATAAGTGATTGATTTTTATTATAAGGTTTTGGTTTGCCACACAAGCAATAATGTTGGTGTCACGGCGGTTGTGTTGTTGAGTTTTCGGATTCTTGTCCTTATAATTCATTTCATAATTATTAACGGTTCCCTCCTTGGTATATTTTGGGTCACAGTATTGGTTTATCTTCTAGACGTTCTTGCCTTGTGTCTAGTGTTTACCTCAGTCACCGGTCAACCGACTCGTATGTCGCACGTTTCCTCTCGAACGTGAGATTTGTTAAAAGCATACACAATATTCCTTGCTTTTGTCTAACTTTCCTTGATAATGGTCATAATCATGGACCGAAACGTTGGAATTTGATTAAAAATTTTAAAAAATTGCAAAATAGCTTGATTTAAATTGTCAATAAACCGAACCAATGCGCTGAAATCATCTCTTCTAATTATGTGACGTCCCACTATTTTTCGCGCGGTATTATTTCAAGTCTCCCTCATAAATCACTCCACAACTCCATCGAAATACCCCAAACTTCAACTCTTACCACTTTTCCCTAACCATCGGGCCATCTAGACGATGTACCTTAGAGGTCCCCATCTCGGGATGGTCAACTACGAAATTCCCTTCCCCTCTTTGCCCTACGAGGCATGATCTCCTTCTTCATATTTAAATTTAAACAAGTCCCTCGTCCCAAAAAAACCCTCTTATCTCGAGACCACGTCTCACCCCCTCTCTATGACCCACGAAGTCAAAGCCACATTCACCCCTTTCAAATCAAACCACCCAAAATCCATCCAATGGGTTGAATACCCCCTTTTCAAAAGCCCAAATAAAAACCCCGGAAGTCCTATTGTAACACATATTTCGCGCATGAGTCATCAACACGTTCTAATTATAGATGCATATTTCGAACATGAATCATGGCGCATACCGCGCATACCCCTCATACCTGACATTCCTGTAAATCATATAAATACAAGGGCCCGAGAGACCGGAGAACTCTTCTACGGAAATACTCCCGCGAAGTTCAAACATATATATACCTTTAAACTAAATTCAGTGAACGACGAATAATCTATCTACGGCAACTACTGTAAGCAATTACGACTAATTATTGTTATATCTTTTGTATTGTTAACGCTTATTGCTTTTCATATTATTATCTTTGCTAACGATCATTGCTTTATATCATTTTGTATTGTTAAGGCTAATTGATTCATATTATTATTTTGCTAAAGGATTCATATCGTTATCTTAGCTGACGTTTATTGATTCATATTATCATTTCGCTAACGCTCATTGACTTATATTGTTAGCGTAGCAAATTCCTATTACTTTTCATACTATTATCTCTGGCTTATACACATGTATTTCATGCTCGTACACATATATTGCTATTAATTACCATTTATATAAATGTTTATGTGCTAATGCTTAACGTCCAACGTATTATTATAAAACCTAACCGCTACCGCATTAACAGTGCATGGCATATTTTCGTGCTGCAAATTGAATAAACAGTTTTACTTTAAATCACGCTTCGAATTATTGTGTCTATCCTTTGGTTACGAAGACTCCAAAACAAAACAGGCTACTGCAACAGCTGATCTCGGTTTGCGAACATGAGAGTTCTTATAGTGTTTACAAGACGTATTTTCGCATAGGCCGTGTACGACCATATGGCTAGACATATTTCGCGGAAATATTACGTGTGGCTTTTTTTTATATTAATGCAGCGGTAAATCCAATTACCAAGCCAGAACGAAAACCACCAGTGCTCTAACGGGTGTTACCCAGGTGCGCGATTACCTTTTAAATCTTCCCTACGAATCTCGCATTCGCGCCTGCATTCCTCCAACGATCGGTGCTACGAATCTCGCATTCGCGCCTGACATCTTCCAACACTCAGTGTTACGAATTTCGCATTCGCGCCTGACATCCTCCCACCCTCAGTGCTATGAATCTCGCATTCGCGCCTGACTCCCACTTACCCTCAGTGCTACGAATCTCGCATTCGCGCCTGACTTCCACTAACCCCACATTGTCATTGTCCTAAAGACCTCCACCCGGGATGTGACAATTAAACAATTAATTAATTTGTACATATTAATTCTAGCATCTGCAACCGATTTTTTAAATTTATAACCGGTTTTCGAATTCTACAAATTTATCCCAAAACCGGTTGTCAAACCCGGTTTTTAAGAACCGACAAACCCTATTCCTGACCGCAACTCTCCATCACGTCCGTCGTACGCTAAGATAATTAAAAAAATTGGCAAAACCGGTAGTGCTGAGAACAGAAAATCTCAGAGATCTAAAACCGTTACGGACGAGGCACAGGGGCGACTCCCACCCTCCAAGAGTAATAAAATCACATTCTGAAAAACTGTTAGATATGTATATACTTAACGTGTTGTCAATATATATTTTTTTAGTTGTTCACAAGTTGCATGCAAGTTTTTAGAATGTTTCCAGAATATCGCCTGAAACTGTTTAGGTCTAGAAACAATACTATTACAAATCGTGCAAAGAAATGACAAGTGCACATCGCGGTCGCGTTCACGACCGAACCCCTGTCCTCTCTTGAAACAAATCTATGTCGATCAGATCCAAAGTCCTGTTTTCTTCATAAAACAGCATATTTAATCACAGGTACTGTAATTATTCTGATTTTTTATAATGTATATGTTGTATAGGTACATACATGCACCGGGCCGATGTGGCGAGCGCCGCGAGGGGAGCGCCATCGCGCGGTTGACCGGAGTAGGCGAGCGACAAGCTGTAGGTTTGTATTCGTATTTGTATTTATTGTTTTTCCTGTTAAACAGGAATGGCGTTTCAAGCTTTATCCGCTTATATTGCCCAACGAACTATAGTCGTATCTTTTTCTCTCCTCTCTCTCCTTCGGGTCCCAGCAGCAGCGGCATTACCGGGAGAAAGGTGGTCTTCCAATCTTTCCCCAGTACCCGCCCCGTGATGCTTAACTTCGGTGATGTAACGAGAACCGGCGTTTTCCATCACCGCTACGGCCGCTGGTAAGCTGTAGGTTAGATCAGTATAAATAATAGCGTGCCATAGAATACAACGTGGTCCTTCATTACGACTTTCCTACGTGCACAATAAGTGGTGTCAGAAGTAGGATTACAAAAGAACCGCGGAGGGAAGCATTACACGACGAAATGCCATTATCGCAAGAAGAAGTGGACGCGATCACGAGATCGCTAGCCGATGCATTGAAAGCGGCATTCACGGGCGTCGCGACCGCTGCTATGACAGCTAGTGCAAACATTTCAAGCGGTTCAAGAGGAAGAACTCCCAACGGAGCAAGTCGATTCGGTACGATACATGAATAAAGTGGAAGAGATACACAACATGAGAGCGTGTGAAAAAAATCCTTAAGGTACAAATAGAGGGCCAGCATATGGAGATGGAGTTGGATACAGGGTCGTCGGTGGGCATTATCGGCAGTAATACATTGTGCAAAATTAGATCCAATTTTCACTTAAGACCAACAGAAATGCAATTCGCGAGTTATTCGAAACATCATTTGAACGTGCTGGGGCGCATGCCCGTCAATGTAAAAGTGGGTACAACCACACGCAGACTCAACATATACGTCATTGAAGGTGAGTACGACTCACTGTTTGGACGAGAGTGGATCTCTCAGTTTACACAGGAAATTGACTGGGCGGGGCTCTTTTCCACAACGGAGATTTATTCGCTGAATACCATTCCACCACAACTTACGGAGGAACAAAAAAATCGACTGAGTCAACTGCTATCTAAGTACGAAGATATATTCAGTTCGACAGCGGGGAAACTGGTGGGGCCACCAGTCAAAATGCCCTTGAAAAACGGAGCAACATCAAAGTTCGCGCGCGCCCGCGAGATTCCATACGCGTTGCGCGATAGCTACAGTAAAGAAATAGATGCAAAACTGGCATCTGGTCATTTTGTGCGAGTCGATCATTCGGAATGGGCCTCGATAACACATGTAGATATGAAGAAAAATGGAAAAATACGGATCACTGGGAATTACAAACCAACTCTGAATCCACAGCTGATTATGGATGAGCGTCAAATCCCAAAGGCGGAACACATATTCAACGACATGAAAGGAGCAAAGATATTCTGCCATCTTGACATTAGAGACACATATTCTCACTTAACCGTCGATGAGGAGTTCAGCGCGGCACTGACCCTGAATACACCCACACACGGATTGGTGCAACCAACAGGGGCCCAATACGGGGCAGCGAACATTCCGGCCATTTGGCAGCGGCGAATTGAAACGGTGATCCAAAAGATAAAAAAGGTACATCATTTTTTTGACGACTTGCTCCTGTTTGCGGATTCGTTTGAGGAATTACTACAAACGGTCGGGGAACTATTGGAGCAACTCCGACAGCACGGAATTCATTTAAACCGAGAAAAATGCACATTCGCTGCCTCGGCCGTGGAATTTTTAGTACATAAATTCGACGCAGGAAGTATACATAAATCCAACAAACACATTGAGGCAATACGAGATGCTCCTAAACCAAGTACACCGGAAGAACTGGAACTATTCATTGGGAAAGCCACATATCACAATGCATTCATTCCGGACTTAGCAACAAAAACTCGGCCGCTCCGAGATATGCTCGCAACCGTACCTTTCAAATGGACGCAAACAGCGGACGAGGCGTATGCAGAGCTCAAGAAGATACTAATTTCTCCACAGGTCCTCATGCCTCATGATCTAGCGTTACCACTGCTCCTAGCAACGGATGCGAGCAAGACAGGAGTGGGCGCTGTCCTCTCTCACCGACTGAACAACGGCAGAGAGTGACCAATTGTTTACGCAAGTCGAACGATGACACTGACGGAGCAGCGATATCCTCAAATTGATAAGGAGGCCTTAGCCACGTTTGGGCCGTCCAAAAATTCTTTCATTATTTATATGCGCGTTTATTTACACTCATCACGGATCACAAACCATTAACGCAAATTCTCCACCCAGAGAACTCATTACCTGTACTTTGCATTAGCCGGATGGCAAATTACGCGGGCTATTTAGCACATTTCAATTTCACGGTAGAATTCAAACCAACGAAGGCAAATACAAATGCGGACTATTGTTCTAGAGCACCGCTACCAACGACAGTACACTATGTGCAGGAAATCAGACTACAGGAAGAGGAAGAGATGGCAGAACTAGAGGGGTTCGAGCAGTTCATTTTGGGTCAGATCAAATAATTACCGATTCGAGTCGAGGACATTGCCATGGAAATACAGAAAGACCCACACCTCGGGAAAATAGTACAACTCCTGCAAGCAGGACAGGAGCTTGCGCACTATGGATACAAGGCACCAGAGCGCGATTACAACCTAACGGGGAATTGCCTCGTGTTCGAGCACAGAGTCGTCGTGCTGCCATTACTCAGGAGGGCAATCCTGCGGGATCTCCATGCCGCTCATGTGGGCTCATGTTGTCAGAATGAAAAGCTTGGCTCGTTCATTTGTTCACTGGTCGGAAATAGATGCGGAGATCGAGCAGGCCGCAGGGTCCTGTGTGGAATGCGCGGAACGAGCGCACAGCTCTCCAAAATTTCGAGAGCATCATTGGGAATACCCGAAAGGACCGTGGGAACGTATTCACAAGGACTGTGCAGGCCCGATTGCAGGTACGATGTTATTAATCGTTGTCGATGCGTACAGCAAGTGGATCGTGGTAAGACCTACCGTGTCGAGTACGAGCAGTGCAACGATTACAATTCTAGATGAAATGAGTGGGGTAAAATGCCATAAGCGTATCGCGCCGTATTATCCTTCCACGAATGGTCAGGCGGAGAGGTATGTCCAAACGGTTAAAGATTCACTACACAAGATGAAAACAACAAAAGGATCGTTGTAGCAAAATTTAAACGAGTTCCTACGACAATACCGGAAAGCCCCTCATGCTACCACAGGGCAGGCTCCGAGTCAACTCTTCCTGGGACGAACTATTTGGACGCGCCTCGACCTGGTCAGACCTGAGCCAGTATAGACAAGGATCACGGAGAGACAAACGAGAGAAGTCTTACCAACGTTTCGAACGTTCAGACAGATGGATCCCGGGAACAATAGTGACCCGTTTGGGTGATATCCACTACGAGATAGAATACGCGGGCAAGACTTTTAAGCGACACGTGGACCAAATCAGGACTTTCAACCCGGAAGGTCCTTTACGAGCAACAGAAGCAACGAGAGGCAGACGACGCGTACAGTACCACGAATGGCAGACAGAACTATCGACGACAGAGGTACAGCAACCAGAAAATCGGGAGCAAGAAGGAGAACCGACAACACCGGATGGACCGGCAATACCACCAACACAGACGCAAGCGAGAGACGCAACTCGGAACGAAGTCGCGGTACCGATTCCTCGACGATCCACACGCGTGAGGAAACAAACAGATTTTTTCACCCCCATTAGGAGCAGGCAGAATTCCCTAAAGGAGGGAAGAATGTTGTATAGGTACATACATGCACCGGGCCGATGTGGCGAGCGCCGCGAGGGCAGCGCCATCACGCGGTCGACCGGAGTAGGCGAGCGACAAGCTGTAGGTTAGATCAGTATAAATAAAAGCGTGCCATACAATACAACGTGGTCCTTCATTACGACTTTCCTACGTACACAATAGTATAAATAATTAATGGAAATTTAATTATTGAGGCTATAGTGTCAGATAGAGATATTAAAATATAAATTACAAGCGAATGTTAAATCTTGTAAAAGAAGGATCAAAAATATGTATTTTTACACATTTCGCCCTCTCCATGAAACACGCCTGGTTTAGGGCTAGGACTATTCGAATAATTTAATATTCGAATATTTTACAAGTATCCGAATGCTACGAATAAACTTTGAATATTTGAGTATTCGAATAGTATGGTGTGAATTATAAATCAAGTTATTAGCTTACAAGATTGCACCCTGACAAACTAACGAACTCACAACTGAAACTAAATAAAAGCTTGTAAAAAAATTAACCTAAAGAACTTCATTTATAATTCACACCATACTATTCGAATACATCAGTATTCGAATACTTAAATATTCAAATAGTATTCGAATACTTAAATATTCGAATAGTATTCGAATACTTGGATATTCCAATTATATTCGCCAAATAATTCAGCAACTGAAGCAATCGAGTTAGTCGAATACCGAAAAATTCGACAAATAGTCCCAGCCCTAGTCTGGATCCGCCACTGTAGAGGCAAATGTAAGAAATGTTGTTGCTGCCGTTAATGAAAATCCACACGTTAGTGTTAGGCAACTAAAGCGAGCAATTATTCAGTAAATCAAGCATAGAGCGGATGCTCAAACTACAGAAATTTCACCCATTTCATTTGTTGCTCCATCAAGAATTTCGCGGCAATTGGTTTCGAAAATCACGTGTTGTTTTCTATCGGGAACGCCCATCGGGGCGTTGCAACAATTTGAAGATGATGAGGCGTTCTTTAAATTAAGAATTTTTACTAATGAAGCATCTTTCACCATGCATGGTCAGGTGAATCTTAGACATATGCATTACTGGTCCATAGAAAATCCACGGTGGATGAGACGAGTATGTAGACAAAGGCCGTGGACAGTAAATGTTTGATGTGGCATTTTAAATAACAAGATTATCGGACCTTATTTTATTAACGGGACACTATGGACAGAAATATGCAACATTTTTATCGAACTTGTAAAATGGCAATAGCGCCTCACGGACGCATTCCACTACAACCATACTACGGCCCGGCGGGGAGCTGCTAGCGACCGCTGAACAGCAGTGATGCCCGAGCTTCGAGAATTTTAGGATGGTCTCTTTCAAATTAACGTCGCAAAGAGCTAGCTATTGGGAATTTCCCGACCCAGGTAATCGAGCCGCGCGCTCCGTTTTTATGATCGGTTTACCACTCGCACCCCAGATTATTGTAACGAGGTTTGAAAATAATGTCGACTGATCTCGTACCCGTCTCAATTTCAACAATTTTAGCTACGATAGGGTTGACCGCGGCGCTATACCCCTGTACGGAGAGATTTTTCCCCACCTGCGTGTAAAAGCCACAATAATGGCGCATCGTTCCAAAAAATGACATTAACGGAAGCCGGTATAGGCGTGGCGTTGAGTAGCTAAAACATTCAGAGACAAAGATTCTAGAAAAAAAATTCAAACACCGCTACAATCAAAGACACGTCTCATTAGTTACCCCTTACGTCTGATCTAGGTATGCTCTGCATTAAGGATAAAATCATAAAAAAGAAAACCAGAACAACAGATTCTGAGGTCTGCAGAAGTAACACATGATTGAATAAAAATTTAATTTCTCAATTTATGAAAGTAATGATACCGAAACAACTAGCTTATTGTTTATCAACACCACGAATTTTAAAAACAGCATTAAATACAGTATCAAATAAACAGTTTGCCAATGCTTTTTACAACAATTATGGTTAAAAAATTGATAGAAAAAGTTAAGTAAACGTAAAATATGTTAAATTATCCATCATTAAGAGGGAATAATTTTTCCTCATTTTTCGGAGCGAATTGTATTCCGATATCTTTCATAGTTCAAAAGTTATACGAAGAAGGCCCCAAATTTTTCAACCCGGCCGGGAAATTCTGAATAGCTCTTTGCGACGTTAATTTGAAAGAGACCATCCCAAAATTCTCGAAGCTCGGGCATCACTGCTGTCCAGCGGTCACTGGCAGCTCTCCGAACGCCGGGACGGTGCACGGTTGTAGTGGAATTCGTCCGTGAGGTGCTGTTGCCATTTTATCTGTTCGCGCGAGCGCGGGTTGCAAGATAAAACGTTGACCCTGTACCAATAAATGTTTGTGAGAGACTGTCGTGGTACCAACGTGATGGTGGTTACCCACGGGTAACTACTCAAATACTCAATAGAAAATTAATGGCTCTACAGTTTGACCAGCAAGTTCACCGGATTTGACGTCATTAAACTTTTTTCATTGAGGAAAGGTGAAAGAAGATGGTTACCGACAGCAATCTACCATTCCAGAAAGAATGGTGAATCGCATAATTGTGCAATCGCAGCTTGTGCCTAAAAAGTATATCGCTGCCGATGGACATCACATTGAGCATTTGTAACATAAACAGTAAGATCACATACCATCCCAGCGCTGTCTTAGAATTTGGTCACTTTTTGGTGTTCAAAGTCATATGATGCTCATAACTAAGGCATGTTCGATTGCATTTTTTTCATCCGCTACAAGATGTAATCGAAAAAATATATGCTTTCCTGCAGAATATATACCGGTGACCTCGAAAAAAACTCGGAAAAACTGAATTATATAAACAAATTTTTTCCACGGTATTCCTCCTCTGGAACCATTTAAATTATGCTTTAAATATTTCTCGTATCACTAAGAAAAAAGGAGATATTTAGGTGGCCTCCTACTGCTGGACACCCTGTATAGTACTAAATGATCTTTTTAACATTGAATTGAATAATTATTATTTGTAAATTTAGGTTGTAAGAATAACATACACAAATGTTTTAGAAACATTTGTTGTTTAGGGATGTTAATAATGACAAAAATTAGAAAACGGTAAGAATTATAATATGGGAATAACACTAACACTGACAATATAATCGAATATACATATAGGATAGAAACATGTAACTATATAATAGCACAGAGGATCATTTAAAGAATAATCTCGCAAAATTGGCAACTATCTCTTTGTTTTTTCATAGGGTACATAAATACAGACATTGTGTCCAATAAACATTATTCTTGAAACGATGAAGATACATACAACTATTCTGCAAAAGAACCTCAAAAAGGCAGAAGTAGAAAGTAAGAAAAAAAGAAGAGGAAGAAGTACAAAGATTGCTTATGCATCCTGTATATGAACCAACACAACGCAGATGCATAAAAAACAGTGGATAAGAATTGCATCGCGTGGCATTTCAGGGAAAATACAGACCTTACGTGTGCCAAGGACCCAGAGAGAAACAGCCTCCTGAGCACTTAATAAACTTTGGCTACGATCGGCTGAAATGTGAGGTTCAGGCGAGTAGCTTGTGTCCTGGAGTGTGAGCGGCGACCAAAAAAAGTGGCACAGCATTAGTACAAGAGAGTGATGCATGACAGTGATTGCCACATTGTATTCTCTTCCACTTTTCCGTTTTTAAATTTTTATTTATCGTAGTTATTTTTACTTGCATCTCTCAGTTGCATTTGAAAAAAGCGTACGAAAATTTCCTAACTTTTCATGCTGGACAAATTTGAATTTATATAATGAAACTACACTGTACTCAGAAAATAAAGCATTAATTATAAGCTATTAATAAAATGTTATGATATTTTTTACATGTTTTTGATAATATCAGCATTTCTCATATTAATGTTATAATATCCAAAATGTAATGCAGTTAAAACAAAAACAAATAACAAATATTGGAATAGAATTTAAAAAAGAAGGTATAGGACGTGTTCATCTATAATGCCACAAAAAAAGGAAAATAGTGTTAACGTGTATAATTGAATAACAGTGATGGGATAAGGAAAAGGAGAAATACAAACCCTTTGTGCTTCTACTTGTAACTAATTCTGAGTTGGTACAACAACATATTTCGCATAAATGAACAGAGTGCAACGAGTTAAACAAAGAAGCAACGTGATAAATTGACAGCATCTAGAGACGGCATACAAAATATTTTATTGTTTGTCATTGAGACAGATATCTTGAAATAATAGTAAAATAAAATTACCTTCGCAGGTAATAACTATGTGATATATTTTGCTGCTGCATACAATTACGTACAATTGGCCTTTATTAATGCATTTTAGCATTATTATATTCGTTATAATAAATTTTAGTATGCTATGTAGTTCGTGTTATTTTTTACGATCATAATGATATAGGGTTTAGTCGGAAATAATGTGAGGTAAAGAGAATCATATGGTAGTTGCATTTTTAATGTGCAACACGTGTAATATCAATGTAATAGTGGCAAGGTAAAAATGTAAAAATACCAACTGAAATAAAAATATTTACCTTGATATTTTCTAATTCCGCTTGTGTAACTGTTAATTGCCGAAGTAACTCTGCAACAGTGACCTTTGGTGGTGTTTGATGTGCATGCACAAGTATCTAGAATTACATATAACAAACGAGTATGTACTTCAGTTTTCAGTTATAAATTTTGATGAGATAATACGAAAAACTTGTATTTGCACAGTTAAAATTATTTTATTAAATGCTTTTATTATTGTCTATTAAATAATAGAGTTAAAAATGCTTCGGGGATAAAACTATAAGCTTTATGCAAGCATTGAATTGTCATATATTCAACATTTCATTACTGAAATACATCTTACTTGATCAGCCTGCTCCATACGCGCTGCTTCTTGACCTTTGGCATACATTTTCAGGTACATTTGTTTATTCCTCTCTTCTTGTTCATTCCACAAAGTCTTTTCCTCAGCGAGTTCCGCTTTCACAGCCTCTAGTTTCGTTTCTAATTCACGAGCTCGAGCTTCCGCGGCGTCAACGCACGGTCTTACTTCACAATAACGCGTGTTTACTTCTGCCAATTGGTTCAATAAGCTTTCCACCTGTAATCAAGGAAAGTACGTCGTTTTTCTACCATTATCTGCGATTAAGTATTCAAGTTATTCTAATCGGTCTAAGAACATTCTGTAAAAATCTCTATTTAAATTCATTTGTTTTCATAGAACGTATTGCTACAGCATACTAATATTTAATAAAATTTATAGCAATAATCTTGGGAGATCAGAAAATTAGACATGCGCAGGGTAAAAAGAGTTAATACAGTGCTTAAATTCTGTATTCTGAAATAACGGCATAGCTATTGAAAATATTTGCATGAACTTTGCTTCAAATGGTTCTTTTCAAAGTTTCTACTTATAGTAATGATTTTCTAACGCATTGCATCTTGCAATTAAACAACTAATAAATACTTGATTTAAAAAGACTGTTAATTCCTACAAATGCAGCATAAAAACACCAACGATTCTTACAGAATTTACATTTGTCTGCCAAGATTTTTTGCATTTCGGTGGGCATACCTTGTCATTGTGTTTTTGTTTGAGTTCCTGAAGTTCATCAACGTGCATACGATGCATCTCCTCGATCCTGCTCTCGTACAAATTCACCAATTTACGTCTCTCTTCATCTTTATTTGGTGTTTCTGTCGTCGATCTGACGTACGTATCGGAAGTACTGTCCTCAGCAACTTTGTTAGGCTTAGTGGCGATATTAATAGTTTCTGGTTGCACCTTAGGCAGATAAACGGAATCCTTCGAGTGAATGGATCCGTCCTCAAAGTGACCCGAGTCCGCCAGAGAGGAAGGTAAATCAGAATGGATACGTTTCTCTGGCGTGTCTGGGCGTGCGACCTTTTGTAGCGCACCTTCGTCTGGCAAATCCTTGCTCGGCGATTCTGGCGAAAAAGGATTATTTTCTCGTACGGTGAGGGCATCGCTGCTGTCCGTCCTCTCGTCTGGACTGTTCAGAGATGCTTTGTATAATCTTAGTTCTACCACCTCCTTCGTTAATCGAAAGATTTCCTGATCCTTTTCCCCGATCTCCTTTCGCGCTTCTTTAAGTAAAGCCTAAACAAAATAACATTGAATTTTCTTCTCTTAATTATTATAATGAAATACGACAAAAATTTAGACACCTATGTTTGTAAAGAAAAATTTAGTTTCTAATTGAAAGTCGATTATATTTAAATGTTCTATCATTTATTTCAAAGGTGTAATATAATTAATTTAATGATGTAAAAACTATGTATCCATTTCTAATTTTTAAACATCGGTTTACAATACTCATATGAATGATAAGGAATGTTACTGGGAATGTGTAAAGACACACCCGTTTCCACGTAATTTAAGTTTTAATAACTATTGACACGGGATGTTTGGCATCTCGAAAATTTAAAAAGAATTTGACACTGCAGGAATGTAGTTCAAGTGATGGTAATAACGTAAGCAATTTTTTTTGGCAATGAAACGGTGCTAGGGGTGAAATTAACATCCCCTCAAAGAAATTGTGAGTTTTCATATTATCTTGAATATCTGCAAAACCGTAAAGATGTCGAAAAAATATTTAATTCAAAGTTTCACGGATTGTGATATCTCGCAATATGGCGATAAAGAATTTTCGAAAAAAATTAATTATTTCAAAATTTATTCCCATCATCTTTTTTCGAAAAACCATTATCACCCTATTGTAAGATATCAAAAACCATAAAACTTTGGATTAAACTTTGCATGACGGAATAAAATTTATTTATATAAGCCTTTGTAGTAATCTGAATCATCAATTCGCGGAATGATCGGCAGGTGTAGTACATAGTTATACGTTTGTTACTGTGAAAGCCCGAATACGGAGAATCTTAAGAATTATCGGTAAAACCTAAGATTTAGCATTCAACGTTGGTAAAAGTCCGAAATAATGTTCCCAATGGGGAATTAACACCTCTTATTATCTAACCCCAAGCAACTCCGAAAGTCGATGCAAAGGAAAATTTGGAAAATTCTAGGAAAATCCACTGGTTCTGGATTTTTGTTCGCATCGATTGTCGGAGTTGCCTGGGGCTAGATTTGTTTAGCGGCCCTCCGTTCAGAAACATACTCTTCCTGCAGAATAACACCCCGACAAGAAACATACTCCTTCGACAGCGGCAAATTGGTAGGCAGCATACCAGTAACTTGCGGATGCACACCATCCACGAGTTGCTGGTTCAAATCCCCATAACCAACCATTTCTGAAACACATTTTTTTATCTTAAATCTTTCAAAAGTTGGTGGCTCCCCGCCAGGGTCTGTGCATAGTCGATGCGTACGAAACCCCAGGGCGAGTGTATTTTTCTAGAAATTCCGAGTATCCCTTTGCATCGACTGCCGGAGTTGGCTGGGGGTAGATAAAAGTGTGTCAATGCCGGGTCTATATTTTTTAATCTATAAATAAATTGCAACGTGACGCGATTGAATGCGACGTCTACGGTAGCCGTGACCACTCTTGTTGGTCTCCTCTACTCATAAGTATTCCAACGGTTTACCGTCCTCCCCAGTGGGAAACATTATTACGGGCTTTTACTAACGTTGGTTGGGAAATCTTAGGTTTTGCTGACAAAACTTAAGATTTACCGATATTTGGGCTTTTACAGTAATATATACACGATTAAGTTCGGGGGATAGTCCATGTGTAGACGATCCATAGGCACGCGTTTCGTGAAAGACGTCGACCAAGACGTACGTACATAAGGATTCTCAACTTCGATTTTTCCAAAATCAACAGTTACTAAAAAAAAAAATTATTTGACATTTGCGACTTATTTCTGCAGAATAATTCATTTCATTCGCGATTGTGTCATATTTACTGACAGAGTTCGGTTGTCCTTTAGTTAGGTGCGCGCATGTCCAACGAATTTTCGGAATCGATGTTATCGAAAGCAAAAGCTCATAGCAAAACAATTTATTCTACATTTTCAATTTATTTTTACGCAAGAAATTAGCCTGGCCTACCCTGTATATATGTATAAATGAAATAAATTACAGTGTTTGGTAGAGCTAATAATTAAAGATCCATTCTTTTCACAAATAAAAACACTGTGGATACAAAGAAAAGGCGGAAGCAATTTGTTTCTTACCTGAAACTTTCTAACTTGTCTAGCTGCTCTTTGGGTAGGCGTCAGATACTGCTCGTTGTCACCGTTATCATTCGAACAATGAACAACGTATTTCCGCGATCTACCAGACCATGTGGTACCGTTAAAGGCGAATGTAGCATGATCACAGGCGCTTGCGGTACTGCAGGCACTTCCGTAACTTTTTACACTTTCCGCATCGCTGTCATCGGGGATTCCTGTGCTCGAGCCTCCAGAGGCCGCGTGTCCAGCCCGCGGCCTCGCCGGTGTCAATGATAGGCTCTAAAAAATAAAACAGAACTCTATCGATCTCTGATAATTCAGTTATTCACTTCCAATTGTGGACCTTGCAGCAAGGTGGGTGCAGCTCTATCTTTATCAACTTCGAGTAAATTGAATAAAACTGTTTATAAAATTATTACTTTGACTTAAGGAGGTAGGTACCGTCTTGGTCGATACGCCTTGGTCGATAGCCCCAAAACAAACCTTTTTCCAAACGCAAATTGTAAAGTGATAAATAACAGTAGAGAGAACGTTTTTTTTTCTAGTTTTAATCGTTATTCTATGAGCTTTAACACAAAAAGGAAAAGTCTAAATATCTCTATGTACATAAAAGTTGTGAGTAAAAACGTAAAGGCGTGTACGCGGTGCACCGTTTGATGGTGAACATAAAATCTCGAAAACCGCTCCAATGATTTGGATGAAAATTTAATGAGAGATACCAAAAACCATTCCCTACGATGTGCCGGGAGCAGATTTTCGAAAAAAAATAATACAATTTTTATGTTGAAAAATACGATTTTATCAATTTCTTGTATGAAAAATATTTTTATCTTTTTTTAAAGAATTTATCTCGCAATTCTGCTCGCTACACATCGTAGGGAATGATTTTCTGCATCTCTCATCAAATTTTCATCCAAATCATTGCAGCGGTTTTCGAGATTTTATGTTCACCATCAGACCGTGCACTGCGTACACGCTTTTACGTTTTTGTTCACAACTTTTATGTACAGATATTTAGACTTTTCTCTTTTGTGTGAAAGCTCGTACAATAACGATTAAAACTAGAAGAAAACGTTCTCTTTACTGTTATTTATCACTTTACAAATTGTGTTTGAAAAAAGACTTGTTTTAGGGCTATCGAGAGTAACCTACCCCCTTAACATTAAAAAGAGAACACCAATTGAAAAATATATATTTTCACACAATAAATATCTAATAGTTTGTTACATATGTGGAATTTTCCCATACGCCGCTCTCAACCGTTTTTTCGAGCTCGCGTCTGTGAAGGGAAAACGCCCTAAAATCTTTCCCTTATTACACACCACTGATGGGGGTCATGATCTCGACCGATCTGGATCAAGACCTTGGGAACGGGAGTGACACGGCGACCACCCCTAAGGGTCCTTATATGGAGATTTTTCGCAAGTCCCCATGCATTTCGGGACTATAAGGGAGAGTCATACAGTATCGGGCAGCATATGAAGTCTTGACTTTATTCCTAGCGGCTCCCCGATTACGCATCAGGTTCGTCCGCGTCCCTAACTAACAAACTCATAAACCGTATTCCTTGGGCAAATACTCCTGTCGCCGGCCTCTCGCGTCGCCGCAGCTCTGGTTTGTAACAAGTTATTTAGTTGATAAGTTTTTATTTCTATTCTTGGAGAATTTTTTAAATCTGGAGCTGCCCGAAACAAAAATATTGCACAAAACAATAATGAGTGCAGGTTCAGAACTTGCAATAAGTCACTCATTTGTTATCGGATTTGCATCGAACACGCGCCAAACGATGTAGAATTTTTTTACATATATTACACGTCATAACTCAAAAATTGGCAAAAATGAAGTTGCATCCTTATAAATAAGTTAAAAAGAAGAATTCTTGTAACAAAAATGTGTAGAACTACGTAAATACTTTTTGTTGAAGGAGACTGTGTTTTCAAGGAAATCAGTTTTGAAAATTTCTTCAAGTACTCTCCCAAAAGCAAAGTCACATTTCAGGAAAAGTTATTCTACAATTTCGACTTATTTTTGCATGTGCTATATTTCTATGCGTTCAATATATTATTATACAGGGTAATTTGAAAAAGGGGTTACAAATTTATAGTACTGGAAAATTACATCTATACGAGTAAAAATTTTTGGTAATTATTTACAAAAGCACAATTCCCACCGATTTCGATGACCTTGGAATATGTTGTCGAGGTTAACATTCTGAACAATTCTTTCCTACACATGACGCCGCCGCCCGGCTTTAGTTTTCGAGATATTCGCAAAAAATTGTGATCGGCAATTGGTTTGAGTCAGATGGTTTAGCGGCTCCCGTCAGGATGTACACATTTTTTTAATCTTAAATCTCCCAAAAGTTGAATTCACCACGTGGAGGTGGCTGCATTACGGGCTCCTCCGTAGCCCTACTCAATCAACCAACCATAATTTTATACAGGACTTTCCATAAGTTTCTTAATCAGAATAATCACCACTCAGGACACTTAAATATTGGGATTTACAATCGAATCTCGGCAACACTTGTCTGGATAGTAACGTTGACCGAATTTTGCGATCTCGTGCGTCCGTGCTACATACTGTGGCTGAAGCCTCAGTTACCAGTTTAACAGTGCGCTCTACTGCCACTGTGTGGCACGGAAACTTACTGAAGTTCCATTCTGGCACAAGTTCTGTGTTAGATAGCTTTGTCACTAGTTCCTCATTTGTAGCGTTTCTGAGGACTGGTGGCACAGTAACTGAAATTTCTGATGAAGACCAATTAATAATTTTGGTATAATCATTTGCTTTAAAATTTATTTTAGGCACAACGTTATACCTTAGTAAGGGAATTTCATTATTTTGTGCTTCCTCTTTAGCTTTAAGTATTTTATTCAGTGCCTCTTTACGAACGGCTGGCCTGTGGTCAGTTATCATGCTAAGCAATATGTTTTCTGGCATAGCGAAGTATGCATTACGTGCAATAGAATTATCAACAACTGTGCGATATTTCACTGGCAGATATCTAGATCTACGGATTGTCTCAAAAAGATGGCGCGTGCCATCTGCTATGGAATGATTCTTTCTGATTGAGAACCACATTGGAACATACACACTAAGTAAATATCTGAAGAGCTCTCGCAT
The DNA here is from genome assembly GCA_944738655.2 of Andrena hattorfiana. Taxonomy (NCBI): domain Eukaryota; kingdom Metazoa; phylum Arthropoda; class Insecta; order Hymenoptera; family Andrenidae; genus Andrena; species Andrena hattorfiana. Next base: position 29,466,941 of record OX122892.1, on the reverse strand, counting down.
TTTCGCACAAGGAGTTTTAGTAGAAATGTATAATCGTAAAATTCTGTTTGCGGTTGTCAGCCAGCGTGCCTTATGGATACGACCTGGATTTCGTAAGCGAAGCTCATCAGGACATGTACCAGAACGAATAGCTTTCGATATGTCTAATAGGTATCTTTGGTCTTTACTGAGATCTGAAGAGACAAGCTTAGGTATGCCACAGTCCATTGTTTTATATTTTACAATGGGAAGTTTCTCACATCCAGGAAATTTTGAGTCTATGGGTCCTGTGTATGTGTGTGGGCCTGAAGTCGGCCCATTAATGAACTCAAAGAGACTACGAAACGGCAATTTGTTTAAGTGAATAAGACACACAATTCACTGCATTGGCCTCCCTAACTTTTCCTCCAGCTTCCGTAGAACTCCTCCCTTCCAACCTGTATTGACATTAGTACCGTCACAGCCCAAAACTAAGAGCTCATTCAGACCACCAGAGAGTTCATTTAGGGAAAATTCATAAATGGCATTACACTCATCGGTAGCATTTCCTAAGAGAGTGGTCACATGGCCTATATATCTTGAGCAAGGCTCGGCAACCAGAGAAATATGCTCCTTTTTGATTATGCCGTTTGGTGTCATGGTATCATCTTTACGGCTATCGAAGTACAGGCCAAGAATAGGATCATTATCCTGTGATTTCTCCTTGAGAATATTGCCTACTTTAAGTTTTTGACGGCTAATTTTGTTCCTATCTGTAACTAAGACAGGTTGGCTTGAAGATACAAGTCCAACATCTTTAAGTAGAGAAGAGGCAATATATGCTGTTGCCCTATCGCTGACACCATATCGTTGTGAGACAAGCGCAGTTTCCGTCAAATTAATTCGCATTTGAGCTGAAGACTTTTTTCTCTTCCTTTGTGGTTCGTAGAGAACAAATTCCTCGTCTACACCTTCGTCGCTCGAAATATGAGTTGAGGAGCAGGAGGGCCCGGTATCGAGAACATGCTCAAGCTTATTTATTTTCGCATTTCGATATCTTCTCACGTTGAGTTACATCGTTTCAAACAAATCTACTCCACCAATGCGACCAATTCTAGGACCCCTTTGGTAAAGAAGGAAGCTCTGTTCAATAAGAGGTACCTTCTTCTCTTTTGTACAACTACAAGTCGAAAAATCAGGGCACTTGCACGCGGCGATGTCGAACAAATTACACGCGGCCGTTTTAAACGCATCTACCTTTGACTGCAATGCCGGGCACCTATCGATATTTCTGTAGTCACTCTTTATTTTTATATATTGGGAGTGATATGTTTTAATTTTTTGTAAAACTCGTGACTGTGAAAGTATAGGTATAGAAGCTTTTATATATATTTCCTTTAATTTCTTCGCAACCGAATCTGAATGGTAGAAAAAGGCGGCTCCCTATTTCCACCACTTTTTTGTCTAAGCGATCGTCTTAGATCTAAACAGCATCTTATGACATCCTCATAAGTAGGAAGCTGGAAACCCGTAAAATTTTCGGGAGTACCAAAGATAGGACAAAGGTCTGACTGCCGGGAAGAAAATTTAGAATGTGACATTGTGATGTTAGAATACAACTCTGTATGGAGTGCTATACAAGACACACTGAATGATATACTGTTGCGAGCTGGAAAGTAGTCGGACTAACAACAAACTGAAATGTCACAGGTGTAAGCATTGGACTGCCTGGGCCTGGTGATACTCTGCCGGCGCCCCGGTTAAGCGATAGCGGGCGAGGGCCTCAGAGGTATGATGTGTCACCGGTAAGACTACAGCTAGGGATGAATGTGTGTGAGCGTGAGTAAGGGTGTATGGGAGATATAAGAGCGTGAATGCGAAGAGGAAGGAGCATTATTGTATCTGGAGCAGTGTCGGAGTCACCATCGAATAAAACTAATCTACCAGTACAGCTTGTTTCGCTATTTATCCTGTTGGCCATCCTACAAGTCAGAAGTGGGATACGGGACGCGTGCGGAATTTATGGATTCCAGTGCGTGCGAAGTTTATGTGTTTGGTGCGCGTGTCAAGTTTGACAATTAAGTTTGGAACAGGTCTGCTGGTTGATCTGGTGAGTGAAGAAGGGACATACGGTCGCGAATTACGGATTCAGTGTTGTTGGATGCGACGAATGAAGTGACTCGTATATGACAAGTGCCTAAAGTTTCGGTTGACCGTTAAGGATGAGTGCACTAAAGCTGGCGGCTCTGAAAGAATTATGCCAAGAAAGGGAGTTGCCGACGTCGGGAACGAAAGCCGAATTAGTGAGTCGGTTACTGGACAATGGTGTTCCTGAAACAGAGTTGCAGCTGAGCACAACAGGTCAGTCGAGCACGCAAGAATCTAGGACGGAGGACGGCACGCACCATGAACGACCGCCGTCAGCTGACCAACAGCTGGACAGCCCTCTTTTCGAGACTGAGGTGCCAGGACATGGAATGTCCTTGGACAGGCCTCCTTCCGAAATCGAATTATTAAGAAGGGAACGGCAGATAGCTGCACGTGAGATACAGTTGTTGCGTCGAGAACTGGAGATGGCACGTTTGACACCCCAGTCGGACGGCTCGTCCACATCAGCACAAGCGAGACGAGGCGTGTGGAAAGATGTTAAAGAAATGGTCGGGGATTACGACGGTAGTAGTGCGGAAGCGGAAACCTGGGAGAGACAGATGCGACGATTGATTGAAGTGTATGGGCTCGAAGCCCACACAGCGAAGGCATTGATATGCCACAAGCTTAAAGGAAAAGCGCTCAGGTGGTATCAGTCCAAGCCCGACTGTGTGGACCTTACTTGTGATGAACTGCTCAGGGGACTGCGAGGTATGTTCGGACAGCGACCAAACGTCTTAGAGAGGAGACGCGATTTCGAGCGCAGAGCCTGGAAGACTAGTGAAACGTTCGCAGACTATGTCCATGAGAAGATAATTTTGGGAAATAAGGTACCGATTGCAGACAACGAGATAGTGGACTACGTCATAGAGGGTATACCGGACGAAAACATTAAATCAGTGGCGTACACGCGAGGGTTCAGAACGGTCGAGGAGGTGGTTCTGGCGTACGCAAGGATGACGCTGCCGGAGGGAACGCGACGGCAGAAGACGGGGCAGCGACGGGAGACGGATGCACCAGTGGCAAATTCGCCGACGGCGAATTCACCAGCCGGAAATGCACCAGCGGTGAAGGGCAGCCAGGAGCAGCGGGGTTCGAAGGAGTCGAAGAAGGGTCGATGCTTCAACTGTAACGGGATAGGACATTTTGCAGCAGAGTGCAGGAAGCCAAAGAGGGAGCCGGGGTCCTGTTTCAAGTGCGGCGTCATGGGGCATAAGGTCGAGCAGTGCCAAGCTGCGAAGGACAACGTCAGCTACGTGACCGTACCGCAGAGCGAAGAGAACGAGTTTTTTCCGACGGTAATTTTAGAGTTAAGCGACCCTGAAAGTAGAGTCCTTCCGGTTCAATTGAATGCATTAGTAGATTCGGGTAGCCCTATTAGTTTTGTTAAAGAGGCTTATGTGCCGCATAGTCTCGTGCATACGGCAACGAAGACATATAAGTTTGCAGGGATAAATAATAGCATAATTCAGATTATCGGGTGCGTGGAAGCGCGTCTTAGTTTGTATAGTACTACTTATAGTATGAATTTGTACGTGGTGACGGAGGGAACAATGCGTCATTCATTGGTACTAGGAAGAGATTTTATGAAGGCGGCGAAAATAACATTGAGAATAAACGATGAGGTCCGACAGATTATGAACGTCGACGTGGTGTCGAGCGACGAAGATCAGGCGTCTAAATTTATTGTTAACGAGCAGATCGCGCCGGAAATTCGAGAACGGGCCCGACGTTTGTTTATCGATGAGTATGAGAAACCCATCAGACCCGAGCAGCCGCAGACGGAGAATGTTATGAAATTAAACCTAACAGACGATAAGCCGTTTCACTACCCACCGCGTAGGTTATCTCATAGTGAGAAAATAAAATTGAAGACTGCGCTTGACGAGTTGTTAGCGAAAGGAGCGATTAGGGAGAGTTTCTCCGAATACTCGTCTCAGATAGTAATAATCACAAAGAAGAACGGAGAAATTCGAGTCTGTATAGATTTCCGGTTTCTGAATAAAATTACGGAACGGGATAACTTTCCATTACCATTGATCGAAGATCAGTTAGATTTATTAGCAGGGAAGCAGTATTTTACCTCGTTAGATTTGAAGGACGGATTTTTCCATATAAAAATGCACGAAGATTCGATCAAGTATACGTCGTTTGTTACGCCATTGGGACAATACGAGTGCCTGAAGATGCCTTTTGGCCTGAAGGGCGGGCCGTTGAAATTCCAGCGGTTTATAACGCAGGTGTTTAGGGACTTGATAGCCGCGGGGGATGTGTCCGTATACCTGGACGACTTCCTCATTGCGACGGTCACCTTAGATCATCATTTACGGGTGTTGGAAAAGGTTTTCCGGTTGTGCGTCGCGAATAAGCTTGAGCTACGATTGGATAAGTGTAGATTTTTGCAGACGGAATTGGAGTATTTGGGATATGTCGTAACTGGTGAGGGTATTCGGCCTACGGAGCGGGGAATAAGTAGCGTTAAGGATTTTCCAATCCCGCGAAGCGTTCGGAATGTACAAAGTTTTCTGGGATTATGCTCGTATTTTCGGAAGTTCATCGAGGGCTTTTCATTGATCGCGAAGCCATTGTACGACCTTACCAGGAAAACAACCGATCTTAAATTTGGCCCGGAAGAAGCACGTGCATTTGATAGCCTTAAGGACTGTTTAGTGCGTGCTCCTATCTTGTGTATCTACTGTCCGAGGGATACGACCGAATTACACTGCGATGCGAGCGCAATGGGGTTCGGCGCGATTTTGTTGCAAAAGAAGACTGATCAGAAGTTCAGAGGCCAAATATCACAGTTTTGAGCTGGAGACATTAGCAATTATTTATGCGCTACGTCGTTTTCGAACGTATCTTATTGGCATACCGTTCAAGATCGTTACCGATTGTCAGGCCCTTAGTCTAACGTTAAATAAGAAGGATACCAACCCGCGAATAGCTCGTTGGGTGTTGGAATTGCAAAGCTATGATTACGTATTAGAACATAGACCAGGCTGTAGAATGAGTCATGTAGATGCTCTCAGTCGGCAGATTCTTGTCGTACATGATAATTCGTTTGATAGAAATCTTGCGCTGTGTCAGGATAATGACCCTGAAATAGTTAAGATTCGTGAGAAGTTAGAGAATTCGGAAGACAAATTTTTTGAGATGGCAAATGGTCTCGTTTATCGCAAGTTTAGGAATCGTGCATTATTTTATGTTCCTACCGCGTTAGAACCGAGTGTCCTACAACAATATCATAACGATATGGGACACGTAGGATTAGATAAGACCATTGAGAATGTGCTGAACAGCTATTGGTTTCCGAAAATGAGGGAGAAAACAAGTCAACGGGAGAGACTCCGAGTATGTTATTGTATGGGATGCATCAACGGGGTCAGGTGGTGGACAGTCTCAAGGACGCGTTGGAAGCCGCGGATGACGTTACAGAGACTAGAGATCTGGTAGGGAAACGAGTTCAGGCCGCGGAAAAAATTAAAAAAAGTTTTGAAGCGAACAAAAAATATTATGATAAAAAACATAAACCGGCGCAAGAGTATCAGATTGGCGATAGAGTTATGATTAGAAATTTTAGCAATGTTGGCGATTCTACGAAACTTTTACCTATGTATAAAGGCCCGTATGAGGTGGCGAGAATGCTGCGGAATGACCGGTACGTGATAAAGGATATCGACGGGTTTCAGACCACGCGACTTCCTTATCAAGGGACCTGGGAGGCAGCGAATATGCGTCGCTGGGTGCCGCCTCAACCGAAAAAATAATATTCAACGATTTTAATGTAAGGTAGTTAAGGCTGTTGTATCCTAGATGTCTAAAGTAGAATAGTGTACGTAGTGTTTTAAGGATTCATTTTATGTGTATTTCGGTTTAATCGGGACGATTAACGGTCAGGATGGCCGAGTTGTAAGCATTGGACTGGCTGGGCCTGGTGATACTCTGCAGGCGCCCCGGTTAAGCGATAGCGGGCGAGGGCCTCAGAGGTATGATGTGTCACCGGTAAGACTACAGCTAGGGATGAATGTGTGTGAGCGTGAGTAAGGGTGTATGGGAGATATAAGAGCGTGAATGCGAAGTGGAAGGAGCATTATTGTATCTGGAGCAGTGTCGGAGTCACCATCGAATAAAACTAATCTACCAGTACAGCTTGTTTCGCTATTTTTCCTGTTGGCCATCCTACACAGGGGCAAGGGGAATCGTCCACTTCCTTCGCCCAATCCCCTCCAAGAAATTCCATGTTTAAGTTCTTAATGGCTGTCCATATCCGCGGACTGTCGCGATTGGTTTCGTTCGCGTTCTTCGTCACGCGACGAACTGTGTTCGAGGGGATAGGTTCAAGCGAGTGAACGATTCCCCTTGCTCCTGTGACATTCCAGCTTTTGAACGAGGTGAATTTGCCATTACAAGAGATACAGAAGAAAATAATAGAAATGTTTCTGACTACAAGAAGCCAGTGTTAAAACAGAATTTTTGTATTTTCGTTAAAATATCGAAATTTCAAGTTCAAGTGCAGAACAGAAGATATTACTTGATTCAATTGTGCTTTCACACCCGTAATACTGATAGTGGTGGGCAACTTTTCCGCACGAATAGAATTCGATATAAAAAAAAATGTTTTTTCGATCCTCCCTAGTGCACACCATGCGAGGATTTCCTCTCCACTCCAGTTCGTGGACATACTGATAGTGTAATGAGAGGGCATAGGTCCTATTTGTATCATTTTGTATACCTGGATACTAATTGGATGTCACATATACCTACCTATTGTATTCTTTTTTATTTTTTATTTTATTCTTAATTTATCAAGCCTGCTTTACTTATTTCGATGGGTGGTATGAGCTGTAAAACGTTTTTGTGGCCCTTTTTCTGAAACACCCTGTGTTGACTGCAAGACAAATTCTATTTTGTTGATGCCACAGAATATTGCACAGCGTGTGCCGTCTTGTTGGGTAAGGATTACCCAGAAATGAGCCCAGACTGAATTATTAAAGTACAACAGTATATTTACTCTCAATTAACTAATGAAGGTATAAGTGATTTTTCCTTAAACGTGTCCGCAATTTTTACCAAGTTTTACTATTATTGTCTCTAGCGAAGGTTAGCTGTCTTCTCCTATAAAATTTTAATTTCTTGGCAGTGTCTCAGCCTCCTCTCCAGTGCATTCTAAAGCCGTCTTCTCTGGTAAGGGTGCAAGACAGTGGCCCTATTATGTGAGGGTAGGCTCATATTCCGGAGATGGTTGCCAGATCTGGTAAATGTCACAGCTCGGTTAGGGCTCTCTCCCAACCATAAAAAAGATTCAACGATCGTTCCCAAACACCTTACTATATATATATGATATGCATTAATAATATAAAAAATTTGAGTTGCTCTTCTGAGTAAAATCACATTGTAATCGTAGAAGACCTAGCTCAAGATAGAACTCAGCTTATTGTGCAATATACTACTACTTAAAAAATAGTAGAAAGACTCGTAGTGCTTACTTTTTTTCTAGACTGAGGAATTAACAGCTTTTGAACCAAACTATAGATAATATTACAGGGGTTGAAACTGTATGTTGTATAAATAGTAATATTAAACGTCAGAAGTAATGTATCTAGAGACGCGGTAGCGTCTCGACGCCAAGTACATGTTTCGACACCCTGTATATATATGTCTACTGTCGCTGCCGTGTATCTTTACTCGTCGCCCGGCTACTCCAACCTAACCTTAAACTTATTTCATTAATATCTCATCACGTTTGCAATATTTTCTAAATTTAATGGTATTTTTCGCATGTAAACCGTATATAAGCTTTCGAATAAGACCAAAATCAATGAAACCGGTCCACGCATGTCAGAGATATCAATATCGTCTCATGGATCAGTCGGAAAAGATAAGTTTTCTTCGTTTCCTTCAAGCCAATTTTTTGTCGACACCGACTTTTATCAACTTTTGTTGACATAATACGTATACGCGTTACACGTACACCTTCAGCCAAAAGAGAAACTAACACATGTTTCGTTCATTGACTCTCGGGATCATTCGGCAGGGATCGTAGTTCGTCATTGTACATATACATATACTATTGAATTATAACCTGCCATGTGTTAAAACACTCATAACCTGCGAAGTTGTCCAAATGTGAAATGTCACGAGTTTTTACACCACATAGGACACTGAATTATTGTCCCAATTAACAAGGTAAGTCGCCAAATTTTTTTAATAGGCTTTTTATGTAGAGTTGCAGACTTGGAATAAGTTTCTTCTTTGGCATAAGTTTCTGAAAATTTGTACCATGCATGTACAAAATAATATATATTGTAACAATTTGCATTTTAAATTGTCAGATATTTTTATACCAGCAAATTTTTTTTAATTTAGAGTTTTTATATAAAGCTTATAGAAATGAAGGGGACGCACAGGCTTGGATAGAAATGAAGGGGATGCACAAGCTTGGATAGATGAAGGGGACGCACAGGCTTGGAGTTTGTCCGGCGAAGGTTATTATTAGATAGACAGAGAAGCATGTTCTTTCGCACAAGTTTCTGAAAATTTGTCAAATAAGGTAAATGAACAAAATTTAGTTTAAATTTAGCAAGTCACATTAGCATAGCCACGCCACGCCAAGTATTTGACTGAAAGCACCTTTATGTACTTGCAGCTCATTTTGATTTCACATATTTTTTGTATTTTGTAATTATTATTATCTTCTATTTTTTTGTGATTTATTTGATTTCATGTATTTGGCGTAATTTTTTTACTTTTTTGAAGTTTTTTTATGGGAAGCAATAATAACGAAATTCTTGTATCACAATAGAAACTACTTACAATTATACTCATAGCTTTATTGCGTGTTTAGTGGAATATGGAAGGTATACAAAAATAACCACTCCGATACTTGAAAGTATCAATCATGTGGACTGTTACCTCGCAATCAATTGATAGTTAAGAAGTTTCACAGTAAGCAATTAGTATGTTTGAAACTAGCATTAGAAAAACAATGTCAAGCCTTGATTCCACACCGCGGAGTTTTGTTGCAATCAGGACAACGCAAGACCATGTGTTGCAAAAGAAATGTTAGAGAAATTGCATGATATATAAAATCTGTAAAGATGAAATACCACGGCGCGTGGCTTGGCGAGTCTGCAGTCAGCGCGCTCGTCAAGTCTGTTTGGTAAGCGCCAGTCGGCGAGCCATGTGTGTTCGTACTGCGCGCTATATATTGATGCATCAACAATAAAACTGCCGTGATATCTGATGTTTGTCACGGCAGCAGTGCTTTCACGTTTAGGATTATCGCATAAAATGTGTAAAGTGTAAATAGCAGGATGTACGTGATATACAGTGTGTTCCAGAAAAAGTATTATAAATTTGTAAAGCTCATAGCGCTTATTTAAGTAAATAGTCTTAATAAGAATATGTCCTAAAAGTAATTATTACTTAGGTAAAGACGGTGATGGAGACAGGACTCATAGTGATGGGACTTTGAAGCGGTTCCAAGCGCTTCGAATCGGTCTTGAATATCAGGCGACTACTTCGAAGCGCTTCGAACATGATTCGAAGCTTAAAACTCTTGAAAAGACTTGGTCGGCTTCGAAATCTCGAATCTCTTGGTTCGAAACCTCGGTAGGTTTCGTACCCGTATTTACAGAATGCTGCCTGGCAGCCCGTGGCGAGGACAACACTCCCCAGTGCCTCATCAAATTTTATGGCTTCCGACCCTCGAAGGGGTTTGAATACCATTAAAAAGTGAGAAATATCTAGGATTTCCTAATTTCTCCTCAGGTTTTTGCGAAAACGACGCCAATCGATTCCTTATGTTTCGCGGATGAAACTAACACCAAGAACGACATGATTCGGACCATAATGAAGGAACTTCCACGAAAAATCGAATTATATCATTTGAAGCTGACTTCGTTAAAAACAATCCGATTTACATGAAATTTGGTATGATTTTCATCGGAAAAACATAAGGATCCATTGATGTCACTTTCATATCGATACGATAAACATAAAGAATAAAGAATTTCTTAATATGCTGAAACGAATATTTCACATTTTCACCCTCGACAGCGGGGCGCCGACCTGGAATCGCTGCGGTCGGCCGAGGATTCATACCTGTTTCAGAAAAAAATATTTCTTTATTCTTTATCGTATCGATATGGAAGCGACATCGATGGATTCCTTATGTTTTTCCGATGAAAATCATATCAAATATCATGTAAATCGGTCTATTTCTAACGATGTCAGTTTCAAATGATATAATTCGATTTTTCATGGAATTTCCTTCATTATGGTCCGAATTACGTCGTTCTTGGTGTTAATTTCATCGGCAAAACATAAGGAATCGATTGGAGTCGTTTTCGCAAAGATCTGATGAGTAATTCGGAAATCCTAGACATTTCTCACTTGTTAATGGTATACAAACCCCTTCGAGAGTCAGAAGACATAAAATTTGGTGAGTATTTACTGAGGAGTGTTGTCCTCGCCACGGGGTACCAGGCGGCATTCTGTATATACATACGGGTCCGAAACCGATCAAGGTTTCGAACGAAGAGTTTCCAGACTTCGAAGCCGGCCAAGACTTTCAAGAACTTCGAATTATCTTCGGAGCGCTTTGAAGTTTTCGTCATATATACAGGGTCATTCGTTAAAACTGCAACCTACGCGGGCGCCAACAGACGAAAATGACAACACCGCCTCACGGACACATTCCACTACAACCATGCACCGGCCCAGCGTTCGGAGGGTTAACAGCGACCGCTGGGTAGCAGTGATGCCGGAGCTTCGAAAATTTTAGGATGGTCTCTTTCAAATTAACGCCGCAAAGAGCTGTGCAGAATTTCCCTGCCCAGGTAAGCGAGCCGCATGCTCCGCTTTTATGATCGGTTTACCACTCGCACCCCGGATTACTGTAATGAGGTTTAAAAACAATGTCAACTGATCTCGTACATGTCTTAATTTCAAAAATTTTAGCTACGACAAGATTGACCGCGGCGCTATATCCTTGTACGTAGAGATTTTTCGCCACCTGCGTGTAAAAGCCACAATAATCACGCATCGTTCCAAAAAATGACATTAACGGAAGCCGGTATATGCGTGGCGTTGAGTAGCTAAAAGGTTAAACATTCAAACACAAAAATTCTAGAAAAAAGATTACCGCTACAATCGAAGACACGTCTCATTAGTTACTCCTTACGTCCGATCTATGCATGCACTGCATATAAGGATAAAATTATAAAAAAGAAAACCAGAACAATAGATTCTGAGGTCTGCAGAACTAACACATAATTGAATAAAAATTTAATTTCTCAATTTATGAAAGTAACGACACAGAAACAACTAGCGTATTGTTTATCAACATCATGATTTTTAAAAAGAGCATTAAATACGGTATTAAATAAACAGTTTGCAAAAGCTTTTCGCAACAATTATGGTTAAAAAATTGATAAAAGAAAAATTAAGTAAACGTAAAATATTTTTAATTATCCATCATTAAGAGGGAATAATTTTTCCTCACTTTTTGGCGCAAATTGCATTCTGATATCTTTTATAATTCAAAAGTTATACGAAAAAAGCCCCAAATTCTTCAACCCCGGTCGGGAAATTTCAAATAGCTCCTTGTGACGTTAATTTGAAAGAGACCATCCTAAAATTTGCAAAGCTCGGGCATCACCGCTGCCCAGCGGTCGCTGACAACCCTCCGAATGCCGGGCCGATGCATGGTTGTAGTGGAATGCGTCCGTGAGGCGGTGTTGCCATTTTCGTCTGTTCGCGCGCGCGTAGGTTGCAGTTTTAACGGATGACCCTGTATATAGATTCGAAGCGCTTCAAATCCTATTACTAAGGACTCATCGTTCTCAGTCCATTATCAGTATGTTCAGAAATCATTCTACTACAGATCGGTTCTATGACAGGGTAGACCGGGGGCGATTGTAACACGTTAAATATCTCAAAACATATGATAGATATTAGCACAAAATTTTGATATATGATGAAAAATGACATTTGGAATACACACATCCATGTTCTAGTAGTACAGATACACAACAGACATGTAGCGAAGAAAATAACTTTTCGATACCCTAAAGTAACTTTTTCTTACTGATTTAAAATTGTAATATAAATACTTCCTTTGTAAGTACGTGTTATTCTTTTTTTTTTTTAATACTTAATCTGGCCATTTTTAAAGTAATACTGATCGTTACTTATCACTTTTGCGCGTCTTGTTAATTAAAATTTATAATTTAACTTCAAAAGTCTGGTCGGAGGCGATTGTAACATCGGCAGTAGGGATCGGTTGTACCGCGACAGAATCGAATAGTGACAAAGAAAATGAATAATATTGTCGTATTTGCACGGCGCCCTATAGCACAGCACAAGCAAACCAAATAAACAATGGGTGAAATGTACTGAATGTCAAAATTGATCACATGGAGAATGCACCCGCCAAAACGTTTTCTATTTCTGCTACAATTGCGATACCGCATGATTGGTTATAAATTTTACTTTTTGCAGTTATTATTATAATTAAAATCAATAAATATTTCAATTTTGTTAAGTTAAATTTGTGCTGTACTATCCACTCCATGCAGTGTTACAACCGACCCGGTATAAGGAATGGTTGTAACACATTCTCCGCGTCTCATTTTTTATTAATAACCTGGATCTAGAGACGCGGTAGCGTCTCGACGCCAAGTACATGAATCGACACCCTGTATAAGTATGTTATGTCGACTGTCGCTACCGCTATCATTATTCCAATAATATCTTATCACGCTTGCAATATTTTCTAAATTTAAAGGCATTTTTCTTATGTAAACCGCATATCAGCTTTCGAATAAGACCAATTTCAATAAAATCGGTCCACGCATGACAGAGATATCGTAATATCGTCTCAGGGATCTGTCGAAAATGGTAAGAGTTTTCTTCTGATTCTTCTTCAATCTCAAATTTTTGTCGACATAATACGTATACGCGTTATTATACTCACAACTTCAGCCAAAACGAACTAATACATGTTTCGTTCGTCAATCGCTATCTTCATACGCGTTACACGCACACCTTCAGCCAAACCGAACTAATACATGTTTCGTTCGTCAATCGCTATCTTCACTATGCAATCTACTCCAAATTTTGACAGCTTACAGTCAGGTTATAATGAGAAGCCACGTGTTTTTATACAAAATAACATGACGAGTATCAAATCCCACGAGAGAGAAAGAGATATTCACCATTTCACTCTTGACCACTCTTAACAACTATGGCAATGCATTGCGCATTTAAATAAGTATAATAAAAATATATATATCAAATAGTACACAAGATTTGGTTTTTTACTTTATATCTTCATTATCTAAGGACTAAGCTTGCAGAATGCTGTCATAGAAGCAGGTAATTCAATATTTACTTGCGGACAAATTTACGTTGCTCTTTCTCGGGTGACCACACTACAAGGACTGCATCTTATCAATTATGATCCATCTTCCGTAAAGGAACAAGAATCGGCTATAATAGAGTACAATAGATTGCGAAAAAAATATAGACCTGATCTTATGACTATTTCAATTTCTAAAAAACGCGGACTCAATGTTCGTGATGCTCTTTGGGCAGTACCTAATTATAATGTATCCGAATGTCAGAATACTAATGACCACATCGAGGATACCATTCAATACTACGTAAGAGGTCTCCCGAATTCTGATGGCGTGTCTTGTTATGCGAATGCCACAATGCAATGTATGTTATATTGTTCATCCATAAGAGAAAACTTATTTTCGACTCAAAAAGCTGATCACATTATAAAAGTCTTTATGGACCAATATAAATCGGATCAAAATCCAAACATAATATCATTACGGCAATTCGCAGGAGAAAAATACGTTAACAAACAGCTACATGATGCAGCTGAGTTTATTACCTCTCTTTGTGATCATGAAATTCTTATTAAGAATACAGTACCACACAAAATTACAACGGTATTAAGATGTTTAGAGTGTAATTACACAAGTACTACTATCAGTACAAATTGTGTGGTACACAATTTGCACTACCCAAGATGTTGAAAAAAAATCATTTGAATTTCAAGATATAATAAAATACAATTTCACAGGATGGGAAAATGTGAAAGATCGTTGCAATAATTGTGATAAATCAAATGCAAACACAATGAAGAAAATCGATATAACTGCTTCCAAACAAATTCTTATTGTAAAATTACATTTGTTCGATCACGATAGTAGTGGAACAACAACGAAAGTGGAAAATTTCTACATCAAAGCAATACCTACTACTAAAATACAATTGATAGATCACTGTTATAAACTTAAGGCAGCGATTTTCCACCACGGTAAAAGTATTGCCGATGGTCATTACACGAGTATGGTAAGGGGTAAGGGCACAACGTGGGTATCCGTTGATGATTTACGAGTAGAAAAACAAGCTTGGCCACGAAATGCTAAACATGCATACATATTTTTCTTCGAAAGGTGTTAATTGTGGTTGTCATTACACTTTAATGTTAAATACGTTCAGCGCCAAGGCTGCTTTAAGCTCCATAAGCTGCTTCGCGCACCATGTATTGTACACAAAGTACTATACACATAATACATATAGATCGGCAATGCGGTGCACATGGTTTCTTTTCGTAGTTGTTGAACTAACGTAGAATTTATCGGTCTTAATTCGGTCCCGCGATAATTTGTAAGTTATAATATTAACAATTATCTGAAGTCAGTCCCTATGCAAATTATCTTTGTAAAAAGAAGTGAGATCCCCATAAAAAACTTCAAAAAAGTAAAAAAAATACGCCAAGTACACGAAAATCAAATAAATCACAAAAAAAAGAAGGTAATAATATAAATCACAAAAAATAGAAAAAGAATACAATACAAAAAAAGATGTGAAATCTAAATGAGCTGCCAGTACATAAAGGTGCTTTCCAACTGCGGTTAAGATGACACAACTACATACACACAGCTAAAATTCTGTGTTCATACATTCCATTACAATGTATTACATAATATTAAGCAGATATATTTTTATACAAATAAATATTTTAATACGAATAAATATTTTATTCAAAATACTTTTGCCAAAAAAATGTTAATTGTCTTAGTATTAAAAATTTACAATAACTCCCTTACAATCTAAAATACATAAACATATACATATACATATACATACGAGTATTTGAAACGCTGTCAGATTTATTCTACATATATTTAATTCGAATATCATACGTAGCATATGCACATACACACATTCACGAACGCACGCACAAGAAAGAAAGAAAAAGATTATTGCAATTTATACATATGAGCTATTCCACGTCAAAACGGATAGAGGGAAAATTTAGTTTCACCGATTCTCTTCAAAATTATAGCATTTGTCGATAACCTTGCAAAAACAAAGTATATTCAACTTTAAAGGCCTATGTCTAATAGTTTTCGAAATATTTCATGTTAAAGTCTTAAAAATTGGAACAAAATCGGCTGTCGCGTCATCAGTTAAACTCTAATAAAAAAAATACGCCAAGTACATGATACAAATAAATCACAAAATATAGAAGGTAATAATAATCACAAAAAATAGAAGATAATAATATAAAGTGATGAAAAAAAAGGAAATAATATAATTACAATATAAAAAAAGATGTGAAATCAAAATGAGGTGCAAGTACATCACAAAAAAAAAGAAAATATATAATTATATAATTACAATATAAAAAAAGGTGTGAAATCAAAATGAGGTGCAAGTACATAAAGGTGATCCTATTTAAAAAGATTGTCGTAAATTAATAGCTTTACAAAATTAATGATCACAAAAAAAAGAAAATATACAATCACAAAAAAATAGAAGAAAATATACAATATAAAAAAATATGTGAAATCAAAATGAGCTGTAAGTACATAAAGGTGCTTTCCAACTGTGCCTAAGATGATACAACTATATATAACCCATAAAAAAGAATCCCATTTAAAAACATTGTCTTAAATTAATAGCTTTACAAAATTAATGATATACAAAATTTACACCAATTATAACAATGGCTATTTATACAAAGGAAAAATGTATTAAATAATATTAAGCAGATATATTTTTATACAAATAAATATTTTAATACGAATAAATATTTTATTCAAAATACTTGGCGCTGCGCAACCGAAAAAATGTTAATTGTCTTAGTACAAATACATTACATATTACAACAAATACATACACGTATTAGAAACGCAGTTAGATTTATTCTACATATAATATCATACGTAGCACATGCACACACACACACACACTCACGAACGCACGCACGCACAAGAAAGAAAGAAAAAGATTAATTAATGCAATTTATACATGTTTATTCAGTTTAGCAACACCAATTCCGGGCGCAGCGCCAAGTATTTTGAATAAAATATTTATTCGTATTAAAATATTTATTTGTATAAAAATATATCTGCTTAATATTATTTAATACATTTTTCCTTTGTATAAATAGCCATTGTTATAATTGGTGTAAATTTTGTATATCATTAATTTTGTAAAGCTATTAATTTAAGACAATGTTTTTAAATGGGATTCTTTTTTATGGGTTATATATAGTTGTATCATCTTAGGCGCAGTTGGAAAGCACCTTTATGTACTTGCAGCTCATTTTGATTTCACATATTTTTTTATATTGTATATTTTCTTCTATTTTTTTGTGATTGTATATTTTCTTTTTTTTGTGATCATTAATTTTGTAAAGCTATTAATTTACGACAATCTTTTTAAATAGGATCACCTTTATGTACTTGCACCTCATTTTGATTTCACACCTTTTTTTATATTGTAATTATATAATTATATATTTTCTTTTTTTTTGTGATGTACTTGCACCTCATTTTGATTTCACATCTTTTTTTATATTGTAATTATATTATTTCCTTTTTTTTCATCACTTTATATTATTATCTTCTATTTTTTGTGATTATTATTACCTTCTATATTTTGTGATTTATTTGTATCATGTACTTGGCATATTTTTTTTACTTTTTTGAAGTTTTTTTTATGGGGATCTCACTTCTTTTTACAAAGATATAATTTATGTACTTGGCGTAATTTTTTTACTTTTTTGAATTGCACGTTATTTTGTCTGATAATATATTGATTGAATAACAACGAGACAGCAAATGCAATCGCAAAAACTCCGCAATCCCGATTGTTAGGTTGAGCTTATAGGGGAAGGTGGGGCAAGACAGGGCAGTTAAGATTTGATGATGAATAAAACACAGGTTTTCATAATCAACTTATCAATTTTATGTCTGAACCATTCTTTGGTAATAAGTGTTTCAGTTTAACTATGGATCAACCTAATCTCTACAGGTTTTAATAGAATAAAGACAAAAATTCAGAAAAAGTCCTTTCTCCCGATTGTTAGGTAGAGCTTGTACATGTGGAAATTCAATAAATTCTTCGTCACTTTTTCCGTCATGTTTGTTCAAAAAAGGGTATAACTTCTCAAGATAAATTTTATGATGACAATGCAACTTCGAGGAATTAAGACAATCATAAATATAAGGTCTTCTTCCTTCATATTTATAAAAGCTACAAACCCAATGTCCACCTGCATTGGTTTCCAAATTGTCGCATTGATATGTCCTGATTTTCAGGATCTGGTTGAATTGTAGCAGGCAATTGAACTCTCCACGTCTCGCGTGGTTTATAACTCGGTCCGTCTTACGTTTGTAGTTTCTTACCATTCTGGAACAATGAGAAACTTTGATTTTTATTTCTAGGTTTGTGAGGGACATGATGGGGTAACTCTCATTTTCATTACCCCATCATGCCCCTTCTCGCCTCACTACAATCATATGAACACTGCCTGAAACGTTATTTACAAAAGCATAAAATAATACACGTACCTTATAGCCAGCTAAATTCTGCCTCAGAAACATCTAGAGACGCGGTAGCGTCTCGACGCCATCTTCTATATTATTATATCACTGTCACGGGTGCTAAAAATAAGGAAAAAGTAAGGAAATCCCAATAAATGATAAATTCTGATCTATCTTCGTCACACGTCCACGTGTTTACGGTGCACTGCAGCCTATCGAGTGATGTTATAAGATAAGGCGCGTATGCAGCCAGTAAAGCTTACTCGGAATATTCGGAATAGCGCAAAGCAGCTCAGTGAGTGTACTTTACTTTTTTTTTTTTGATTAAGGATAAATTCTACGTAAGTTTAACAACTACGAAAAGAAACCATGTGCACCGCATTGCCGATCCATATGTATTATATGTATGGTACTTTGTGTACGATACATGGTGCGCGAAGCAGCTTATGGCGCTGAAAGTATTTAACATTGTAGTGTAATAACAAGCACGATTAACACCTTTCGAAGAAAAATATGTATGCATTTTTAGCATTTCGTGGCCAAGCTTGTTTTTCTACTCGTAAATCATCAACAGATACCCACGTTGTGCCCTTACCCCTTACCATACTCGTGTAATGACCATCAGCAATACTTTTACCGTGGTGGAAAATAGCTGCCTTAAGTTTATAACAGTGATCTACCATTTGTATTTTAGTAGTAGGTATTGCTTTGATGTAGAAATTTTCCACTTTCGTTGTTCCATTACTATCGTGATCGAACAAATGTAATTTTGCAATAAAAATTTGTTTGGAAGCAGTTATATCGACTTTCTTCATTATGTTTGAATTTGAATTGTCACAATTATTGCAAAGATCTTTCACATTTTTCCATCCTGTGAAATTGTATTTTATTATATCTTGAAATTCAAATGTTTTTTTTAACATCTTGGGCAGTGCAAGATGTACCACACAATTTGTACTGATAGTAGTACTTGTGTAATTACACTTTAAACATCTTAATACCGTTGTAATTTCGTGTTGTACTGCTTTCTTAATAAGAATCTCATGATCACAAAGAGAGGTAATAAACTCAGCTGCATCATGTAGCTGATTGTTAACTTATTTTTCTCCTGCGAATTGCCGTAATGATATTATGTTTGGATTTTGATCCGATTAATATTGGTCCATAAAGACTTTTATAATATGATCAGCTTTTTCAGTCGAAAATAAGTTTTCTCTTATGGATGAACAATATAACATGCATTGGATTGTGGCAATCGCATAACAAGACACGCCATCAGAATTCGGGAGACCTCTTACGTAGTATTGAGTGGTATCCACGATGTGATCATTAGTATTCTGACATTCGGATACATAATTAGGTACTGCCCAAACAGCATCACGAACATTGCGAACGCGGTTTTTAGAAATGGAAATAGTCATAAGATCAGGTCTATATTTTTTTCGCAATCTATTGTACTCTAATATAGCCGATTCTTGTGCCTTTACGGAAGATGGATCATAATTGATAAGATGCAGTCCTTGTAATGTGGTCACCCGAGAAAGAGCAACGTAAATTTGTCCGCAAGTAAATATTGAATTACCTGCTTCTACGACAGCATTCTGCAAGCTTAGTCCCTGACTTTTGTGAATAGTTATGCCATAGCTGAGGCAAATCGGAAATTGTTTTCTAATAACGAACGCTCTATCCATTACTTCAAATTTAACACTTACACGTTCTATTATATGTTCTTGCCCCGTGGGTAATATAATTTTCAATTTTTCAACGTCATTATTAACACCTCGTGTAACTGAAACAAGTTTAGCAATGGTACCGTTAACAAGACCTAGGGTAACATCAATATTTCTTCTAATCATGATTTGCACTCCTACTTTAACAATTACGACCCTTGCAAGTCCCGCCGTTCGGAAGCTATCATCGTCATTATTGTTTAGTACCTTTGACACCTTTTTTTTCAAGTACAGTGCACAATTCATTGTATCATGAGCAATCAAATGGATTTCTTCGGATGGAAATCGACTCGGCATTGCAGCGTTCAAAACATCACACTGAACACATGTGAGAAGTAAACACACCGTATTAGATCCCACAGTAAGCATGTAATCACATGATTCCTTTAACCGGTCATTACAATTTGTCGCTTTAAAATTTAATTTCCTTGATTGTAAAAGTTTTGTATCCGAATCGGTCACTACACCGGTACGAATTCTCGACAAGATGTCTTTGTAAATGTTATCACCCCGCTGTCGCATGTTTATTGTCAATTCGTCATAGCTAAACAAGGCAGACCATAAATTATAAGAACCTAACCCTCCAACATTCTTCTCCATACTCTTATTGCATAATTGTATAAAAGCAGGTGCTTCGTGAACAGGAGGAAGTTGTAGTAAGTCACCAAATAGCAGAATAGGTATTTTTCCGAACCAAGCATCATCGGAATCTGCAGTATCAAATATTTCTGTAAGTCGTAGATGTATGTACAGGAAAGTTACGTTAGAAACCATCGAAATTTCATCGATGATTACTAAAGCAACATTTTTGAGTTGATCTCGTACAATTTGAAGGGCTGCATCGCTAAGTTGTCTATACTGGGCTGTGTGCCCATGTTCTACGGGTAATTGGAATAATCGGTGTATGGTAAGACCTTCAATGTTAAAAGCTGCGATTCCAGTAGGAGCAGTTACTGCTGTGTCTTTGCCGATACTCTGCTTAATCCACTGTCTGATAGTTTTTATTAAAAAACTTTTCCCAGTGCCACCTTCTCCACTCACATAAAGTCTGAGAATGTTATCGTTAGATGTCAAGGACTTAGTAACTTTATCAAATATCTGCTTCTGATCATGGTTCAATTCCGAAATCATTTCTGCAAGATTACCACAGTCAAATTTGTTTTCCGTGTCTTTAAAATCTTTCATGGCACCAACAGTTTCAACGGGAACACACTCTAATGGGTAATCGCCTTGATCATTTTCTTCTTGTCCTACAGTATTCAACACGTTCTTTTCAATTTCTTCCTTTATATGATAACGCGCTTCTTGAATATCCGTTATTTGTTCGTGATATTGAACTGCTTCTGTCAATTGTGATTCTAGCGACAAAAAAGCTTCCGCATGTGTGTTAAATCCATTTTTCAATTCGTCGGTGTTTCTCCAAGGTTTGAATAATAATAATAATGAGAAATAATAATTCTCAGGTAGGATTTGAACATTGTACTTATAATGATTGATAAGATATCCTCTTTGCCTTTTTTTCAAAAACAAAGATGCACGGATTTCATAATATTCAGTTTTTTCAGACGGTCTAATTTCAGTAACGTCATACCACATAGCAAAATCGTACAGATGCATAGATTCTAATTCCTTAGGTCTGTTAGGATAGTGATCGTCTTTGAGGGATGGACAAAATATGTCTGTGGATTCACCTTCTAGATCCTCAATTTCTTTGCGAGTTTTCAATTTCCTACTTCTCAGTATATTTACATCTAACCATCTAATAGTAGTACTGGAGTCAGTGCCATGCAATGATAATCCTAAAAGAGTATCAGCGCATTCAGGCGCTCCACATTCTCTATGATTTAGCATGCGCATTCCAAGGTTGCACAGAAGACTAGCCAATGACTTAGTAGAATTTATTGCTGCCATAGTGTCCGTAGCGTAACTTTTTTCCGGCTTTGACACGTACTTAATACAGTAACCTGTTACCAACCCTGTATTTTCCCCAATATATTGTATATCCATGTTACCTCTCCAAACCATGAGAACGGCAGCATTATAATCATTGATACGGACTTCCTTTATTGAACGTGTAAGATCATAGAGTCTACCTTTTTGTACGTGGAAATGAAAATCTACATACTTTACAGAAGGAATTTTTAGTTTTTTTGTTGCGTAAACAGTAGCTATTGCATTTATGCATTTGATGTGCAATTACACGACTGTATAATTCTGGCGACACATGCGGTGATGGCAATCTGCAAGTGACGTATTTCATAATGAATCGTGCTACATCTTCCTTCGAAGATTTATCGATTATAGGAGCATCTTCAATCCAAATTAAAAGGTGAAAATGTTGTGATCCCCTGCTTTGATATTCTCTCCGCCAAAAGTAATGAGTGACCTTGCCAATCGGATTGTCGGGCGAACAAATGAAATCCAGCATAGCGTGGAATGCATTATCTATAAATTGAGCAGTTGAAACGGGATCAGAAGCAATGAGTTCGTTCGGGGACATTTTAGCCACCGATGGGCCGTTTACTTCACGAAGATATTCTATTAAATCTGTCCATAGCCACTCACTTGGACTGAGCGTGAGGAACCATGTAGCTGGTCCATAATGGTGTATCATACAGTTCAAATCATTTCTCGGTTTTCGCCAATACTGTGCTGTATTACGTAATCTGGAAAATATAGTGTTCAAGTTCGTTTGTAGCTGATCTTTAGAGAGTTGCTCTAGAAAACCAGCAGCTGTGTATTTTACACGTGGATTTACGATGTTCATTTTGTGAAAAATTCCAGCGTTCAATTGCCGCATATTGGTATCGTGTAATAAATGAAAAAGATATTGCATGTTCAATCGAAATTGCGAATGCTTGGACATCAGTTTGGACTTAATGAATTCATGATCAGTCAAACGAAACAATCTTTCTTCATGCTGTCCGTTCACCCCACAAGGATATAAATCTGGGAAACATTTCACATCTAATTGTTCAGCACGATGGCCCAACGGAATGTCATGAACTTTAAGCATTTGATAGAGTGCGGTAGCAGATTCATTAACCCTTTTGTCATACATTGGATAAATCGTAAACTGATCATAATATGAATCAGATTGTGACATTTGCGTCAATAATGCACGTTTGTTGTTTTCATCGATATTAAGTGTCTCACCTTCAACGTCCTCGATAGATTCGTTATTATCGTTATTATTATCATTGGCAACTTCTTCTTGAAATTCTGTATCTGGTAATTTGGCACTCAGCAATAAATCGTGCGATTGTGGTAAAACAATTTCTGAGTATAGAGGATTATTGGCTTTCAACCATGCTAAGGCATTCCATACTTTCTTCAAGTCAACTAACTTTTCCCAAACTATTTTAGATTTTGTTGGAACGCCCCGTACCAATATAGTAGGTAAGTAATGAGAGTTCTGGACCAAGTGTGGGCGAGGGGGTGAGGCGGGGCGGTGGGCACCGGCCGCTGGCGCGGGGGCGTGGTAGGGAGGGGGTACAGCGCTCTTGGACGAGATGGGTGCGGGGGTGAGGTGGGAAGGAGGTACCGCGTTCGTTGGAGAGGGGAATGACGTCACAGGGGCAGGGGGATTTCAAAATTTTCAAAATGGCGTCGCGCGCCCAGGTCGAGTTCGTGGGCGAGGGGGCTGACGTCACAGGGGAAGGGGGATTTCAAAATTTTCAAAATGGCGTTTACCGCGTTCGTGGGTGAGGGGGATGACGTCACAGGGGAAGGGGGATTTCAAAATACACGTGCGGGGATCGGTGCGCAGGCGCGAAAGGATGTAACGCGGATGCTGTAATTCGACACCGATAACTATTAGATATTAATTAATCTAAATAGCCCAACCGTCTCACGAAAGAATGCAACGTCGCCCTAGTATAAAGATCCGCCGACGAAATGTAATTCGACACCCTCAGAGCGATAATTTTTCGGGTATCGCCCAACGTATTTTGAATGAAATAACTATTCGAGATCAATTCATAATACGGCAAGAAGTCTTCCGAAAGATAAGGAATCATGACGCGCGACAGGATGTAACGCGTCGAGGCGCGTACGTGCGTGCTCCGCAGATGCTGTAATTCGACACCCTCTGACACAGCGCGAAGCGATAACTATGCGAGATTTATTAATCTAAACAGTACAGCTGCCCCATGATCATCATGTAAGAATGGGGCATTGCGTTCGCGTAAACATAGAGCGATAATTATTCGAGTTTCGTTTCGAATATTTCAAAGATTGGGACCGCCGTGACGGATGCGAATGCCCTTATCGCGAACGGGGGAATCCGATACACGTGGTAACGCAACGAGTTAGTGCGACTTTACGTTACTCGATTGAGGTGCATGAGAGAAAAAGCGATAGAGAGAATTCGATGATCATCGCCATCAATGCTGCAATATACGCGTACTATAGTGGTACAACAACGACAACGACAACAACGATGTTGACGAAGTTGTCGATGAAAATAATGTTGTCGATGATGTTATTGATGATATTGTTGATGATATCGTCGATGAAGACGATGAAAAAATTCCTGATGATGAGTCGTCAGTAAAGGCTTACGATTTGGATACGGTGCGTAAACCCGTCGATGATATCGAAGTGTATATACGGAACGCCAAAGGACCCTTGTCGCGACAATACCTACGACTGTTCTTCACCGACAACAGGAGACTAACCGATGATGTGTACGGCGTACACTTGGGGCCCGACGAAGATCTAATGATCGGCGATTCCGTGCTCACCATCGATGCGGACGGCGATGACATTCACGTGAACGGAACGCGATACCCGGGGACTCGGGGTTTGTACGAATTGTTGTTCATGCGAGAACCCAACCGGCAGACGTGCACGGACGCTGATTTTCGCTCGTACCGACGCATCTTGTTGTCGACGAGCGCGCATAAGCAAAACCATTCGCCGAGCAAGCGCACGCTGGGTAACAAGGGGTACAAGTATAAATACCCGTGAAAACGAAAAGTGGACGCGACGTGACCACAGCGTTCACGACCGTATTGCGGCAGAGCGATAGATGCCCGCGAAATTTACAAACCGACATGGGAAAGGAGTTTTACAGCGCGGAGTTTCAACGATGCGCGAAGATGCGCGGGATCAACCACTACTCCACGTACAGCGTGATGAAAGCGTCGATCGTCGAACGTTTCAATCGTACGCTGAAAAACCTCATGTGGAAACAATTCTCCTTGAACGCGTCCTATCGCTAGGTCGACCTGTTACATGCGCTCGTACGCACCTACAATCATCGCAAGCATCGGACGATCAACGCCCGACCCGTTGACGTGACCCCCGCGACGCGTTTGTCGTTCGCCGCGAATGAACCCCCCTCCCCCTCTGCATCGAAAGGCGTTCGACTCCGCACGAAATTCAACGTCGGTGACAAGGTACGCGTGAGCAAGTTCAAGACCCTCTTCGAGAAGGGGTACACTCCGAACTGGTCGACCGAGGTATTCGAAATCGTAACCGTACAACGAACGTTCCCGGTGACGTACATTCTGCACGATTCCGCGGGAGAGCCGATCTCGGGAGGATTCTACGAGTACGAACTACATTCGGTCGCGAATCCGGACGTCTATCTGGTCGAGAAGATTATTCGTCGCGGAACTCGTGGATACGCGACAAGGATATTCTCTGATTCGTTATCGTGCTTGATGTTACTGGAACAAATAAATGAATGAATAAATACATATAAATGTATACATTGTCCGTTTATTCACATTCTCCTCCTCCTCATTCTCATTCTTCTTCTTCGTGCATATATATGCGTACAATTAAGCTTAATAAAGTAGAGAAAAAATATATATATACTAATACGTATAAAATACAATTTTGGTTATATTCTACGCTATACATATATTATATATCCATAAATAAATAAATAACATATACAAAAGAAACGTATATACATATGTACATGCAAAAAATACAAACATACAAGCATTCTATACAATGGGATTCTCGAGGGACTCGTCGGGCTCAAGCTCGAGCTCGGGGATTCGATAATGCCCCCACGGAAGCTGACCCGATCGGTTAAAATATATCGCTTGTCGTCGAACGGGCTGAGAGCGTTCTTTTCTTGACTCACGGTATACACATCGTGCTCTTTGGAGCGTATATTGTTCTGCCGAACTGATTTTTCGGTAAGATCATGAAGACAACGAATGTAATCATCGAATTGTATATCGTTCGCGACTACATGTCTCCGCACACCCTTCACTTTCTTAGTCTCACTCGAAGACCCCACTGCAGCGTTAAACGTTCTAGTCGCGTACATCTTAGATCGTAGTCCGACGAACTCGGTCATCAAGGTGCCGTTGTTCTCATCTTTCATGAGTCCCGGCACCTTTTTGTTTACGCGGGGCATACCGTACGGATTGTCCACCGCGTAATCACTCGTATCAAATCAGACAACGTCACACTTCATCTTTTCGTACATATCATCGCATTTCACACTATACATTAAACTGTCGGTGTCGGTGTACAGGACCTTACACCGATCACCGAACTCCGCACGCATATACGCATAATGGAACTCGTACAGGCATTCTTTCGATACGTCCAGTACACTCATCCCCACGTATATCGGCTTGTCGAACTTCACTTTGAGTTTGCGCATTTCGATGGCCACTAACTGCTCTGAGAAAATCGTCCGACTGTGAAAGTTTGGTTTCGCGATCAGCGCTTCCGCCGACCGTAACGACCGTCCCACCGCGTCACCAGTCGCACGTCTACGCGATTCCGCACATTTTCCATTGTCTTTCCGTACACCGCATTGTTCATTAATTTATATAGAGTCTTTTGAAATTCACTCGTGGCTCGCGTCCTCAAATCGGTGTTCAATCGAATGTAGTCGCGCAACCAATGCAACTGATCGAATCGTAACACCCGATGAATTCGAGTCACGCGTAAACCGTGTCGGACGCACTGTTTCAGGTAGCGATAATGGATGACGTATCGCTCCTTATCGTCGAGCGTGGCAAGCAGCTTAGTTTGTTTTCCTCCTGGCGCGTGCTCGCGCACCGGGCAGAATGGAAGGTCGGCGTGGGCGTCATGGATCTCCTTGGGATATTCGATGTCTACCTCCAGCAGGTATCCCTTAGATTCCTCGGAGTCCTCGCCGTCGGGTAGGGATGATACGTAGAGCGCGGCCACTGTCGCATCGTCCAGCCATCGAAACCCTCCTTTCGGCATAGCCCGCGACATCGCCCAGCCGTACAAGTTGTTGACGTCGAAGTACATTAGATACGTCGATGCCTTCGACTCGTCGTACATCCCTGCAGGCAGGTGCTTGTTGTTGGCTCGCGC
The DNA here is from genome assembly GCA_944738655.2 of Andrena hattorfiana. Classification (NCBI taxonomy): domain Eukaryota; kingdom Metazoa; phylum Arthropoda; class Insecta; order Hymenoptera; family Andrenidae; genus Andrena; species Andrena hattorfiana. The sequence continues at coordinate 29,439,925 of OX122892.1, read as the reverse complement.
GTACCCGTGCGAGCACTGACTCAGACCGCCGCGTATGCCACGCTCCACGAACAGTAACATGTCCACGTCCGTCAGAAGCTCTAATCGTACGCTGGTGTACTTGAGCATCGCGTCCCACGTGAAACTTGGTAGCGTGCAATAATGCGCGGGATCCAGATCGTAACTCGCGATACAGTCGGTGCGGAAACTTTCGAATACGTCGGCGAGTAACAGCACATCTGTTTTCAAATACAAATCACTGTACTCGCCCAATGTCTGTACGCGAAAAGAGTTCCACACGTTCTGACCTCAACAGCGTATAAACGGCTCACGATAGGAATTCGCATTGGCATGGATTCGTGCCGCGTCGAGATCACCATAGTCGACAATAAAGGTGGCGAGTTGAGCTTCTCAATGTCTACGTGGAAGCTCCTACTGCAAAATATGACTGACATTCTTAAAAAATTACGCGACAACGTAACAACACCCCAGACCCACATCGAAATTGATCATTTGCGAATCGAATTCACGCGCATGCACAATGATCAACTCGTCAAAATCACCGATAATCGCGTTACCTTATACATGACGGAAGTCACGATGCGAAAACTGTTCGCGTATGAACATTGCATCGATCATATGTTCACTTGGTTGACCGAAAATATATACGCTGTAGCTAGTAAATATACCACGTTCGTAAACGTTCTACGTAGCGCTACCGCACCAACAGATTATGTAAAATTAATTTCCGAAAGCGATCACTTTGAACAACATTCTTTGACTGATTGCGAATTGTTAGCGTTAGGAATGCAATCCATGTTGCGCGATGTAAGTCATGTACCACTATAGTACGCGTATATTGCAGCATTGATGGCGATGATCATCGAATTCTCTCTATCGCTTTTTCTCTCATGCACCTCAATCGAGTAACGTAAAGTCGCACTAACTCGTTGCGTTACCACGTGTATCGGATTCCCCCGTTCGCGATAAGGGCATTCGCATTCGTCACGGCGGTCCCAATCTTTGAAATATTCGAAACGAAACTCGAATAATTATCGCTCTATGTTTACGCGAACGCAATGCCCCATTCTTACATGATGATCATGGGGCAGCTGTACTGTTTAGATTAATAAATCTCGCATAGTTATCGCTTCGCGCTGTGTCAGAGGGTGTCGAATTACAGCATCTGCGGAGCACGCACGTACGCGCCTCGACGCGTTACATCCTGTCGCGCGTCATGATTCCTTATCTTTCGGAAGACTTCTTGCCGTATTATGAATTGATCTCGAATAGTTATTTCATTCAAAATACGTTGGGCGATATCCGAAAAATTATCGCTCTGAGGGTGTCGAATTACATTTCGTCGGCGGATCTTTATACTAGGGCGACGTTGCATTCTTTCGTGAGACGGTTGGGCTATTTAGATTAATTAATATCTAATAGTTATCGGTGTCGAATTACAGCATCCGCGTTACATCCTTTCGCGCCTGCGCACCGATCCCCGCACCCATCTCGTCCAAGAGCGCTGTACCCCCTCCCCACCACGCCCCCGCGCCAGCGGCCGGTGACCCCTGCCCCGCCTCACCCCCTCGCCCACACTTGGTTCAGAACTCTCATTACTTACCTACTGAATATGTATAATTCATGATTTTGATTTAAAGGTTCAGTCGCAGGACAGATGTTTTTAAATTTTCTTGTAATGGCAAAGGAAGGTCAAATGTTCTCCCCTTTACTTTTGGAAACATATGTTTATGTGGCATATTTTTACGCATTACTGTATCCAATTCTCACAATCGTTTGAAACGGTTTAGCTCTTTGAATGAGAATTCGTTCGTAATTGTTCAACACTGCTATTTCTGGAACTGAACGTACATCAAGCTTATTTAAAATACATTTTGGTGGTATGGAATCGTTGCGAATTTTATCGTGACAATATCGGCAAATAAAATGCATGTCACCAACTTTGTATCCAATATGATTTAACAATGTTTGCATTACATTTCCCTTATATGATCATTTAGAAATATCAAACTTAAGAACCTCTCTTTTAAAACAGAGTTTCTCGTAGGAAACACACGGAATGCGTGGTGTGTCCATAGACCGCTTTGTGAAAGCTCTAAATGCTAAATAATATCGAGATATGATCTCTTCTTCGTTCAAACTTATGTCAGTATTATTTTTTTGTAACGCTTCAGCTTCTTTCCGAGCTTGCAGCGTTATTCGTTCAGGCGTTTCAAGGTCATTACCGTTTAAGGCTTTGTCTAAATTATGTAATTGGTCTTTATAAATGCTCGCTATTTTGTAGACCAGGTCAACCATGAGAATGACCAACTTTTTCAGCATGCATTTTATTAGAACAGCTACTGATATGGTTGTTCAACTTATATACCTTTTTTAATGAGCATTCTAACAATCGTTTGAAGAAATCTTGTAAATTATTCAGAATTTCAACATCTTTTGTTTTACAAAGGTAACTACAATGCCATGCTTTTGTCATCTTCTTCGATCGCAATACAGATAGAACGTTTATAGCTTTCCCTTCCGAATTCAGTATGATTGATTCAGAACCGGTGAAAGTATGGTACGAACTTTCCGCAAAATATGATTCTGAAGAACATGTATGTCCGGATTGTCCACACAAAGCATTAATCCTGTCATCAACTTCTAAACATTCTGCTGCGCGCGTTAAGGAAACTTCCACTTTTTGTTTACAATCTTTCAACAGTTTCGTCATTTTCAAAATGTACTTTTGCCTAATATGAAAACTCCATTTAATTATACGTTCAGCTTCCAATCTACTTGCTTCTCCGGACGGCATGCTGATAATTTTTGAAAGTTTTCTAATATAAGTTTCTTTGTTATTTTTGGTTGTTATATTGTTATTTGTTACAGCAATATAACGATACTTTTTTATTATTTGCAGAGCAGCACGACGTTTTGCTACTTTATTATAATCATCTCCTTTACGTATTTCATGATAATATACCTTCCGCTTTTTGGAGATAACTTCTTTATTTAGCTGATCATAATTTCTTTGCTTTCTGCATTGCACTTCTTTATTTGCGTCATAGTGCACTTCTTTCTTTTTAATTATACCTTCTTTATTTAGCTGATAAAAATTTTTTCGCTTTCCGTATATCATTTCTTTATTTGCGTGATAATGCACTTTTGTCTTTTTGATTATACCTTCTTTATTTAGCTGATAATAATTTTTTCGCTTTCCGCATTTCACTTCTTTATTTGCGTCATAATGCACTTTTGTCTTTTTGATTATACTTTCTCTATTTAGCTCATAATAATTTTTTCCCTTACTGCATTTCACTTCTTTATTTGCGTCATACTGCATTTTTTTATTTTTTAATATACCTTCTTTGTGTGCGATATAATATTTATAATTAGAAATTTTTTTGTCTTTCTCACCTTTTTTACAGTCTTTGCCTTTTTTCATATTACACTCCCCTTTCTTTGCTTTATAAACCGCTTTTCTTTTTAAACTAATTTCCTCTTTATGCCTTTTATAATAATTAGATTTGTATTCTGTCCTATTACATGGTACGCATACATTGGTGATTTTTGACTTCGAAATAAATGGTGGATCTGTCTGAATTATATTTCTTGTATGTGTAGTGACTTCTTTGTCTCTAAGTGGTACATTTTGAACTGAGGATATTTCATCGTTTTCATTAGTAACGTCACTTCGACCAATATTTATTGGAGGATCATTTCCACAAGAGGGATTTTTATTAATTGTACTACCAATTGTAGATTCATATTCATATATACAACGTGTTAATTGTTGATGCTGAATGCATGGAAAATGTTCTACACGATTAGATTGAAACATTTGGATCAAATGTTGACGCATCAACGCATGAGTGTACGTTATCTTGTCTGGTAATATTTTGAATAATAACGAGACAGCAAATGCAATCGCAAAAACTCCGCAATCCCGAGTATTAGGTTGAGCTTGTACACGTGGAAATTAAATAAATTTTTCGTTAATTGTACCGTCATGTTTATTCAAAAAAGGGTATAACTTCTCAAGAAAAATTTTATGATGAATATGCAATTTCGAGGAATTAAAAGAATCATAAATATAAACTCTTCTTTTATCATGTTTATAAAAGCTACAAACCCAGTGTCCCCCTGCATTGGTTTTAAAATCTTCGCTTTGGTGCAAAATCTGTATGTGATCCTGATTTTCAGGAACTGGTTGAATTGTAGCAGGCAATTGAACTCTCCACGTCTCGCGTGGTTTATAATTAGAGTTAGCTTCTAATAATTTATGAAAATATTCGATATGATCATCTGCTAACCATTCGCCATTAATGATAATTTGCATATTATTAACACTGAGCGGTAAGATATTAATACTACGATTAATTACAGACATGACGAATTATATTTTTATTTATATATATATAATATAAGGTGGTTTGGTTATGATTCAATAATATATAATACTTTTATTTATATATATATAATATAAGGTGGTTTGGTTATGATTCAATAATATATAATATATATATAAGCGTGGCGGTTATGCGCTCGCGGATGACCAATTTTGTTGAAAGCGGTTATACTTGAGACACGGCGCACTGCAGCCTATCGTGTGATGTTGTAAGATAAGGCGCGTAAGTATGCAGCCAATAAAGCTTACTCGGAATAGCGCACAGCAGCTGCTCGAGTGTACTTTATGTATTTTTGGAATACTCCAACCTATAAAAAAACGAGAAATTTGTAATAAACACTAATATCATACGTATTATTATTATAAATAAATGTAAAGGTCACTTACCAAATATAATATTTTTACTTTTATTTCTCCTACTACGGAGAATAAAACGTTCTTCCAAGGGTTTTGATACTAAAAAGATACACATTTCTTTAAAAAAATTAGCAAAAATCTGCGCAGACTATTATTTAACACGTGTAATGAAACAACAATAACCTATTCGTTAAAAATATGTTCGTTTCATTATGCGTACAGCTTAATTAACAATAATGTCTGTATACACGTAATGAAACAATAACCTATTCGTTGATGTATACACGTAATGAAACAATAACCTATTCGTTGAAAATATGTTCGTTTCATTATGCGTACAGCTTAATTAATAATAATGTCTGTATACATGTAATGAAACAATAACCTATATTCGTTTATGTTCGTTTCATTATGTGCACAGCTTAATTAAATAATAATAATAAAGCACACTTACATGTAAGAAAATAAGGAAAAATTTTCGGATGCTGGGCATGCGTGTCTCTGCCGATATACGAAAAAAAAGTGCGACCCTAGCACAGACGAGGTATAGATCTATACCTGGTCTGTGACCCTAGGCTCACGTGCCCGTCGGTCAAAACGAGCCCTCGTACCAAGAAAATGCGCCGCCGTCGGGCGAGATCTTCTTTACCCTCGCCTTTTGGTTACCCCGTCAATAATTCATGTACTCGACGTAATTTTTTTACTTTTTTGAGAACTACGAAAAGAAATCATGTGCACCGCATTGCCGATCTATATATATGTAATAGTACTTTTTCTTTCTTTTCTTTCTTTAAAATCTTCGTCGATGGCAAAACGTAATGAAGAATTTCGATAGATCGATATTTTTACTAAAAAATGCTCTTTGATCGTCGATTGTTTTTTTGGCATCTAGGCCAACTTCAGAGAAAAGCTAACTTCCAAAATGTCGGAAAAACGTGCTCTGGAAGCCATGCACACGGACCTAGAAATGGTAAGTAATATTCGTTAGTTTTATTCGTGAGAATTTATTTTTATTTGTTAGTTTTATTCGTGAGAATTGATATATTCGTTAGTTTTATTTGTGAGAAATTTATTCGCGATTCGTGAGATTTATCATAAAACTAACGAATGGGCATGTAAGCTACGACATTTTCAAAGTCATTGGTAGGCACTTTTCCTACATTAAGTATAAGTGGAAGTAGACCGTAATTATTCGTTAGTTTTATTTGTGAGAAATTTATTCGTGATTCGTGAGATTTATCATAAAACTAATGAATGGGCATGTAAGCTACGACATTTTCAAAGTCATTGGTAGGCACTTTTCCTACATTAAGTATAAGTGGAAGTAGACCGTAATTGTATATAGCCAGTAAAAGAACAAGAAGATATTATTAGATAGACACGTTGAAGTATATTCTACTTGTAACGCCAACGATTAGAAATATGAAACACATCTGAGTTAAAATATGTTTCTATATATCCAATACCTTCTTGTTGTATTACTTGTTATACAGTTATTACGGTTTACGTCCACTGATACTTAACGTAGGCAAAGTGCCTATTAAAGACTTTCATAAAGTTTACATGTTCATTTACGTTCAACTCAGATATGTTTGATATTTCTAATCATTGGCGTTATAAGTTAGAATATGCTTCAATGTGTCTACCTTATATCTTCTGGTTGTTTTACTTGCTATACAATTACGGTCTACTTCCACTGATAGTTAACGAATGACTTTTTTCTATCATAAGCCGCTTTTATAAACTCTTGATCTCTTTTACTAATTAATTGTTTATTAATTTTTGTAGAATGGACAGGGGGCCGCCTTTTTAGCTAGTAAGTTTCATTAACGGTAAATCTACGGTAGAATTAATTAATTATCTAATTAATAACAATAATAACAATTTTTTGTATATACATTTATTCAAATTTATATTTCCAGATACAGAGGAGGATAGATTTATTTTGTTGGCTGCATCCAGTGGCAGCTAGTCGGCTGACGCGCTGCCGCTGACACTGGGTGCCACAACTGCGAAACCAACGCCGCCACCAACACTGCCACCGCCGTTGCCACCGCCGTTGCCACCAACGCTGCCACCATATCCGCAATGTCCCCCAGGCCCGGCCACGGCACATGGTATTAATTCTTAATACTTTCATTAGTTTAAAAATTAAGATATATTTTCATAAGAATTAACCAGATTTGAGCATTAATTAATTATATTTACATAACAGATCAAATAATAAAAGTGACGCTAATTATTTTATATTAATTACAGGAGGATATACTACGCGCAGACACAAGCGGAGTGGGATAAAAGTCAGAGCCCAACAGCAACATTGGGCCGCCATTAAAATTGTGCGCGAGCAGGCTAGAAGCCTGCGCGCACAAGCAACAACAATCCAAGCACTGATCGTGGATCAGTGCCGTGGCCGGGGTCGTGGCCAAGGTCGCGGTCGGGGCCGTGGCGGCCGCAATTTGTAAGGTTTCGTAGAAAAAGGTCACGTCTCCATTTATCTAAATGATTATATTTTATGTTTGAAATTGATTCGTTAGTCTGCATCTACCGTACCGAAGGATTATATATTTTTTATATATTATTTTAGATCACAGTAACAAAAGTAAGAATTATTGTATTAATTTTGCATGTTCATCTTACTGTATTGTATGTTTAAAATTGATTTGTCCGCGTGTATCTAGCATAGCGAATGATTATATTTTATGTTTGTAATTGATTCGTTAATATTCCGTCACATTATTATAGCGAATGATTATATTTTATGTTTGTAATTGATTCGTTAATATTCCGTCACATTATTATAGCGAATGATTATATTTTATGTTTGTAATTGATTCGTTAGTCTGTACCTACCGTACCGAATGATTATATAGATCACAGTAACAAAAGTAAGAATTATATTGTATTAATTTTGCATGTTCATCTTACTGTGTTGTATGTTTAAAATTGATTTGTCCGTCTGTATCTAGCGTAGCGAATCATATTTTATGTTTGAAATTGATTCGTTAGTCTGTATCTACCGTACCGAATGATTATATATTTTTTTTATATATTATTTTAGATCACAGTAACAAAAGTAAGAATTATTGTATTAATTTGTCCGTCTGTATCTAGCATAGCGAATATAATAAAATTAATATATTTTATAGTGTAATTGTAAATGATTTAAACGTAAAATGTTGTAAATTTTGTTACAATAAAAAGATACCTTTCTGTATCTGTACCAGTTTTTAGACTAGTTTTTAGACTAGATTCTTGACTACTGTACTCTTGCTCGAATTGTACACATATAGTATGCTATACGAGAAATTAATTTCGTCATATCAAAATCTATATTACACATTAAAATAAGCATAGTAATTGTCAAAATCTACTATATCACAAATTAAAATAAGCATAGTAATTGTTAAGTTAAATCATTTTATAAAGGTAAAAGGAAATAAAAGGAAATTCAAAATTATTTGTAACAAGGTTGAAAACAAAATATTACTAATGGGAAGCATAGTGATTGTTAAGTTAAATCATTTTATAAAGGTAAAAGGAAATAAAAGGAAATTCAAAATTATTTGTAACAAGGTTGAAAACAAAATATTACTAATGGGAAGCATAGTGATTAATGTAAATAGACTAAGAATATGTATTCGTAGGAAGTGTAAAATTGTTTAAAGTTCTGCAACGAAAATGAAAAATACTCGCATTTATTTACATTTTTTTTGTGAATGCCAATGAGACTGTAGAAATTAATAAATTGCGGATTTTAAAGTATTGCGTAAGGATAAAACGAACGATACCGCGCCACTTTTTAAGAATAATTTATACACTTCTAGAATTGCATTCGGAAGTATAGAGATCTTGAGCAAACATTGGCTTAACTTTTCACGTTTATTTTATATAAAAGTTTATAAGTATTATCACGTAGTATTATTCACGTATTATTAATTATTCTGGTCATACGTTGTTCTCCCAAATAGCAGCAAGTTAAAGGCGGCGGTAGGATGAGAAGAAATGGTTTGTAGAAAGAAAACGAAATGAAATAATCGTTTGATATTACTGTATTCTCGTTGGTAATCTTTTTAAAAGCACGAGAGCATTCTAATCACACATATCTAATCGTTACACAAATTAATATTCCGTCACATTATTGTCTGCTTTTTAATGAAATTAGAAAAGAACGTATAAATCGGCTTCAAAAATACTATATTACACGTATTTTTTTGTAAAATACACATATAGATCAAAACGTGGCCTTTTCCTGCTGTACCATCATCTTCGGAATCATCATTGGAAGATAAAAAATCTCGTTTCCTCTGGGCGTTCTGAAACAATATTATTAAACGATACATTTTGAAATGTGTAGCAACTCGTAAAAGACATCTTATGCAAACATACAATTTCTAACTTTTTATCCCACAAGCTTTACATAACAACTCTAAATTGCTGGTATAAAAATAAATATCTGGCAAATTTAAATGCAATGCAATTTGTTACAATATATATTATTTTGTACATGCATGGTACAAATTTCCAGAAACTTATGAGAAAGATGCTTTTCTGTCGAACCTTCTTCGAACAACTTCCAAGTCTGTGATTTTACATAAAAAGTCTATTAAAAAATTTTGGCGACTTACCTTATTAATTGAGACAATAATTCAGTTTCCTATTTAGTGTAAAAACTCGTGACATTTCAAATTTTAACAACTTACCTTATTTAACATTTACCAGGTTATATAATAATTGATTGATGATTTAACATTTACCAGGTTATATAATAATTGATTGATGATTTAACATTTACCAGGTTATATAATAATTGATTGATGACACTTGGTATAGATTATAACACTTGGTTATATAAAATAGGTTATAAAAATCAAAATAGTACAGGTATAGGTATAATATATATATAATAATGTACAATGACGAACGACGATTCCTGCCGAATGATACCGAGAGTCGACGAACGAAACATGTGTTATTAGTGCAGGTGTGCGTGTAACGCGTATACGTATTATGTCGACAAAAATTTTGACTGGAGAAGAAGAATCAGAAGGAAAAGAAGAATCTTACCGTTTCCGACTGATCCATGAGGTGATATTACGATATCTCTGTCATGCGTGGACCGATTTTATTGAATTTGGTCTTATTCGAAAGCTTATATGTGGTTTACATAAGAAAAATGCCATTAAATTTAGAAAATATTGCAGGCGTGATGAGATATTAATGAAATAAGTTTCAGGTTAGGTTGGATTAGCCGGGCGACGAGTAAATGATAGCGGTAGCGACAGTCGACATATACAGGGTGTCTTTCATGTACTTGGCGTCGAGACGCTACCGCGTCTCTAGATATCGCGGTTATTTTTAAAGATAATGTCTCCGTCATGGGCTCATTTTAAAGCTGAAGGAATGCTTTCTCAACCAATATTTAGAATATTTTGTTTATTGTTAATAAATTTGATGGCAATCGATGTCAAAGTTTCAAATCGCGATTTTACGTCGTTCCCACCCACGGTCCGGTTTGAAAAAATACCATTCTATTCGTTGAACCCTCAGCTAATAAATGGGATTTTGAAAAAAGTGGAGAAATTGTGGGAACAGTTAACAAAAAAATAAAACTTACGATAGTGCACGCCGCTTGGAACTGCACGGATCCCATGGTCAGGCCGCACGCACGCGTTTTCAAAACAATCGCCTAGCGTAGGAAAGTATTTATATACGATGCGACAAAACAAACATTTCGTTCAGTTGTTTCGGTATTCGTGAAGACATATTGTTTTTATTTCATGTGATTGGAGTCAGTCGCGATTTAGCTCGTGTGAGGCATAGCTTTTCATTTAAGTGTTATAAGTTTGCACTATGGTAAAATTAAAATCTGATAAGTGTTTCAATCCCTTAAATATAACGCCCCACAGACAGAATCCAACTTCTAAATTAAGAAGAGTTCCCTTATGGATTTTAAACGATTATAACATTAACACGGCTGCTAGTCATGTGCAGGCAAGGATCTGTCATTCGTGTAGACTGCAATTGCAAAAGCAAGAGAAGAAAAGAAAAACGGACTGTGACAATGGAATTGACAATGTTTCTGCCAAAGAAAACATTAGTGGTAGTGCAGAAGGTACTGAAGAAATTATTGTAAGGCAAGATGTTACATCGGCTACGGATAATACATTGGCCTCTGAACATGATCACGAAAATTGTGAACTGTTAAATAGTTTGAAGCATGCTTTTGCTGCTGCATCAACACGTGCCGACAAAGTAAAAATTATAGCACTATTACCACAAAATTGGACCTTCCCGAAAATTACATCAGAATTTTCGTGCACCCGTTATTTAGTAATAAGGGTTAAAGAATTGGCCAGAAATAACTTGATTTTTTCCAAGATTGCTGAAAAAAGGGGAAAGATATTATTAGAAGACACAATAGAATTAGTAAAAAAGTGGTATAATTCTGATGATTATAGTCGCGTCATGCCCGGAAAAAAAAATTTTGTAACTGTACAGCACAAGGGTACCAAAGAACAAATACAAAAAAGACTAGTCCTTTGCAATTTAAAAGAATTATATACTAGTTTTAAAGAAAAGTACCCAGAGATAAAAGTGGGATTCTCCAAATTTGCAGAACTTAGACCTCCGCATTGCGTTCTGGCAGATGCGAATGGTACACACAGTGTTTGTGTTTGTATGATACACCAAAATATTAAATTAATGATCGAGGGAGCGAAAATACAAAAATTAACCCAAGAGGATATGAACCCAATCCCAACATATCATCACTGTATAGCACGCCTTATGTGTAATCCTCCCAAAGAAGAATGTCATTTAAATGAATGTACAGAATGTCCAAGTAGCAACAACTTAAAAGAGCAATTAAGAAGTGTATTTGAGAGTAAAGAAGTAGAAATAGTACGATACAAACAATGGGTTGCTGTTGATAGGACAACATTAGAGACGTTAGAAAAAAAAAATGGAGGAGTTTATTGATAATTTCGCTGAAAAATTAACTGTGCTAAAAAAACATTCTTTCATAGCAATTCAACAAAATTCATACAAAAATGATCTACGAAATCAGTTAAACAGTGGAGAATATTTAGTACTGTGTGACTTTTCTGAAAATTATGCATTCGTTGTACAGGATGAAGTATACGGATTTCATTGGAATAATAACCAGGCAACAATTCATGCATTTGTTATATATTATAAAGACATGCACACTATAAAGACATTATCATTTGTGGTTATATCAGATACAGTGGCCGTCCATTTATTTAAAAAAAAATTGATTCATTTTATGAGGGAACAGTTTTCAAACATTTCCAAAATTTATTACTTCAGCGATGGTGCCTCAAGCCAATATAAAAACAAACACAATTTTCTGAATTTATGTTATCACGAAGAAGATTTTCAAATTAAGGCCGAATGGCATTTTTTTGCAACGTCGCATTCGAAAGGTTCATGTGATGCTATTGGCTGAACAATTAAAAGACTTGCAGCAAGAGCAAGTTTACAAAATTCTCTAGAAAATCAAATTCTATCACCGACTGATTTATATGAATGGGCAAAAAAACATTTAAAACAAATTACGATTGAATATGCTACAAACGAAGAACATTCAGTGACTAAAGATTTTCTAAAAGGAAGATATGATAAAGCACGACGAATTATTGGAACGCTAAATGCACATACTCATACACTCCTCACATTAATTAAAGGATCACCTCTGGGAGCCCGAAACATAGGGGCAAGTTCAACTGGCCATAACTCCGGTAAAAATAGTCGTATCGATATTTTGAAAATATGGTTTGAAAGCGTGGAATCTCTACTTTCAGCTGCTTTTTGTAAATTTCAGATCCATTGCTTTTCGGCAAAGTTATAGCAATATAAAGAGCACTTGGTCAGTTTGAAAAAATTTTCTTCAACTTTGCGATGTTCCACGGCGTGCACGAAATTTTTTACACAAATTTCACCTACACCACTCGAAAGCGGCTACTTTCCTGTGTAAAAAACGAGTAATTACTTTCTTGTACGATTTTTTTGGCCGAGTTATTCAACTTTGAAGCAAAAACCGTTTTTTTTTTACTTTAATTGCTTCTAGCAAACGAAGCGATCATCGTAGAACGTTCCTCGGAAAACCATTAGAAAGATCAGACTTTCCTCTTTAAGACGCATCTTCGACTTTTTCGATTCGATTAAAATTTGGGTCTCTGATGTCCTTTCCAAAATGTGCTTAAAAATTGCACAAATTCCATTTTCTCTTCAACTCGCTGTATCTTCGCGAGGGATGATCGGAACATCAATATTTTAAGCCCATTTTAAAGCGGAGAGTCTGCCAATTCTTTTGAGTGCCCCCAGAACTGGCTGCGATAATTTTTTACCTGTGGCCTTTATGTTTGAAGTTACCATTTCGGAAAAATAAGGCTACAATGGTATTGTGCCGAACTGTCGTTCTCGCGACGGCGATCGGCTTTTGTTTCTATCCCCACCCGTCTACTGTAAGCACATGTGCAGCTCCCTGATTCAACTTCTGCTACTGTCATATACCACCGAATACGCTTACCGGTGGCCTTCATGTTTGAAGTTACCGTTTCGGAAAAGACTGTGGCTTCAGCGGCCGCGTGACGGCCGTGAATGCAGTACCCAATTGGCATCACCCAAGGCATACCGCGTGGAGGTTGCTCGGTCGGATCTGTGCCTCTTTTGTGCGCGCGTGCGCGTGTGTGTATGTCTCTCTCTCTCTCTCTCTCTCTCTCTCTCTCTCTCTCTCTCTCTCCTGTGTGCGTGTGCGTGCGCGCGCGCGCGCGCGCGCGTGTGTGTGTGTGTGTGTGTGTGTGTGTGTGTGTGTGTTGGGGGTGGGGGCGAATCGATGGATCGCAGGTAATTTAAAATCTTAATATGGTGTATTACCACCACGATTTTGAATAACAGCCTGCAATCGCTGTCTCATGTTAATACAGCGACGTATTAGACGTTGAGGTAATCTGCGCCAAATTTGTTGTAATGCTACCTCTACCTGTCGCAGAGTAGTGGGGCAAGGATTGTATCGGCGTAGTCCAAGCATGTCCCAGACATGCTCGATCGGATTCAAGTCAGGGCTTACAGGAGGATGAGGTAACACGGCAATGCGGTTTTCTCGAAGAAACCGTCGTGTAAATAGTGCTGTATGACAACGAGCATTGTCTTGCATTATAATGAATCGGTTCCCAATTCTTGCGCGTATTGGTAGGACGTGCGGTTCGAGTATCTCAGCCACATACCGTTCAGAAGTTAATCCAGGAGGTGGTACCACGACCAACGGTGTTCGGGTAAACCTGGATACGCTGGCCCAAACCATTATCGAACCGCCATTGTAAGCAACAACAATGGGGTTACAGTTCTGGTGAAACCGCTCCCCACGACGGCGCCAGACACGTACACGCCTATCATTGCCATGTAAACAAAATCTGGATTCATCCGTAAATAAAACATTTGACCATTGCATCTGTCTCCATCGCATATAACGGCGAGCATAATCTAAGCGCAACCTCCTATGAGTCCTGTTTAGCATAGGAACGCGTACTGGTCGACGGGAATGAATACCCCTCTCTTTAAGCCGATTTCTGACGGTCTGAATACAAACAGCACGCTGCAACCTACGATTGATCGTATCGCGAGCCACATCTATTGCAGATATGTCACGGTGTCGAAGAACATGTTTAACAATACTTCTATCATCCCTTGCGGTTGTCTCACGTTTGCGGCCCTGGCCACGTTGCCTACCGAACAGGCCAGTCTGCTGAAATCGAGAATGTGTTCGACTAATAACGGATTGACTTACACCCATCTCACGAGCAACCTGCCGTTGACTAGAACCATTCTCTAAAAGTGTAATGACACGCATTACTTCAATTTCGGTAAGCGAGCGCCGTGGCATATTAAGAGCGTATTCGGTGGTATCTGACAGTAGCAGAAGTTGAATCAGGGAGCTGCACATGTGCTTACAGGACGCCGTAGATCGGCTCGCTTTCGCCTACGTATGTAGACGGGTGGGGATAGAAACAAAAGCCGATCGCCGTCGCGAGAACGACAGTTCGGCACAATACCATTGTAGCCTTATTTTTCCGAAATGGTAACTTCAAACATAAAGGCCACAGATAAAAAATTATCGCAGCCAGTTCTGGGGGCACTCAAAAGAATTGGCAGACTCTCCGCTTTAAAATGGGCTTAAAATATTGATGTTCCGATCATCCCTCGCGAAGATACAGCGAGTTGAAGACAAAAAGGAATTTGTGCAATTTTTAAGCATATTTTGGAAAGGACATCAGAGACCCAAAGTTTAATCGAATCGAAAAAGTCGAAGATGCGTCTTAAAGAGGAAAGTCTGATCTTTCTAATGGTTTTTCGAGGAACGTTCTACGATGATCGCTTCGTTTGCTAGAAGCAATTAAAGTAAAAAAAAAACGGTTTTTGCTTCAAAGTTGAATAACTCGGCTAAAAAAAATCGTACAAGAAATTAATTACTCGTTTTTTACACAGGAATGTAGCCGCTTTCGAGTGGTGTAGGTGAAATTTGTGTAAAAAATTTCGTGCACGCCGTGGAACATCGCAAAGTTGAAGAAAATTTTTTCAAACTGACCAAGTGCTCTTTATATTGCTATAACTTTGCCGAAAAGCAATGCATCTGAAATTTACAAAAAGCAGGTGAAAGTAGAGATTCCACGTTTCCAAACCATATTTTCAAAATATCGATACGACTATTTTTACCGGAGTTATGGCCAGTTGAACTTGCCCCTATTTTTCGGGCTCCTAGAGGTAATCCTTTAATTAGGCCGGCGCCACACTTGCGGTTGGCCCGCGCGGTTCAACCGCCCGCGGTTGTACAGGCGGTCGAACCGCTTGAATTTCATGCGTTCACATATAGGCGGTTTGTCCGCGCGAATCTATATCTGAAACAGCAGTTTTCTGGCAGTAGACCTTCGTCCGCGGTAGAGTAAGGAGCGAAAGAAAAATGTCTAGTGCAAATACAATTAAATTAGTGTGTATTGCATATACACTAATTAAAAAGAGACAACATAAACGACAATGGGTTCACCCTTTAAATATGAAACGTATAAGTATGGGCCAGTTTCATCTGTTATATAGTGAACTCCGATTACACCCAGACAGATTTTTCAATTATTATAGAATGTCGATGTCCAGTTTCGACATTTTGGTGAATTTTATGCGAGGACATGGACAGAAGGTTGATTCGCGATTTCGGAAAACGATAAGCATAGAGGAGCAACTAACTGTAACATTGAGGTAAGTTGAGTTTTTTATTTTGTAAGAAATTTAGAATATATAATGTGTAATTATAAACGTAGTGGAACTATAAATACATAAAGGTATACATGTAAAGAAATCATAAACATACAACGGTAATAGAACAATTATAAATAGATAGAAATTACAAATACATAAACATTATTAAAAATATTAAAAGTTATAAGCTACTATCGTTGCCTGTGGTTTGTGAATCTTCTAAGGGTGGTATAAATGTATGTAAGGGTTCAGAAGAAGACTGATAGGAATTAGATGTTGATGGGAAGGATGAAGGATAGGTTTGTGGATATTGATGAGGTAGATGCCAGAATGAATGATACTGACGCGGTGGTGGTTGGTGGTACAGTGCCTGACTGTAAGGTGAATTTGTCGTAATTGAAGAAGTACCGGTTTTAATAGTTTTTAACAGTTGTAATACTCCCATTCGGAATTCTAGTTTCTGTGTTTCATTGAGGGATCTGATACTAGGAATTAAGGATTTGAAAAACGCAGCATCTTCGTCATTTTCTTCACGTCTTGTACTTTCCTGCAGTACTTCTAAAAGCTTAGCTTCGAAAGATGCACCTTTTTTAGTGGTTTTTGTTTTCTGTTTTGGCCGTGGAGATGGTGGATCAATTTGAGGTTCTTCTGGATCATTATTGTGAAGCACTGCTTGTGGTGGTGTATCGTTGTCATCAGTGTTTTCAACAGTTTGAGGCTGTTCAATATTTGATTCGGTGCGCCTTCCTTCTAATTGTGGTATCAGAAATTGTAGTATATCAAAGTATACGTACTTCCTTTTTTTCTTTGCAGCTGCTCCGCTTTGTTCTGATGTACAGGACTTGACTTCTTTGGAAAAAGAGTCTTTAATATTTTTCCACTTTTTCTGCAGTTCTAGACCTGTCAACGATAATAAAATCAGATATTCTAAGTGTTATAAAACAAATTTTTAATGATATGGTATGAGGCAGAGATGGGCAAAATTGTTATTTAAATAAAAAAATCAAGTGACGAATAAGAGATAAAAAAATTATTCGACGAGTAACGATAATTTTTGTATTCATCTTTATTTACAACTTTTTTTCAGGAATATATTTCAAGTAACTGTTACTTTGGACGTCTGACTGAAATATAATATTCATTTTTGAAAAGAACTTACAATTAGTCTTGGAAGCTAATGAAAGCCATACTAGATGTAATGATTTATGTTTCAGGTACCTTGCTACGGGACAACATTTTGCGGCATTGCAATATTGTTTTCTCATGGGAAGAAGTACAATAAGCATGATAGTGCATGATACATGTTTACTGTTATGGGATATACTCCAACCCCTTGAAATGGCTGAACCAAATGAAGCACGATGGTTGGAGATAGCTGATGAATTTTTTATGAGAACACAATTTCCGAATTGTGTAGGAGCCGTTGACGGCAAACATGTGCGATTAATGTGTCCACAACATAGCGGATCTCAATATTATAATTACAAAAAATTCTTCTCTCTTGTTTTAATGGCAATTGTTGATGCTAACTATTGCTTTACATTTGTGGACATTGGTGCCTATGGACGAGAAGCTGACTGTAATGTTTTTAGACAGTCTAGTTTAGGACAATTATTATATAAAAACAAATTGAACCTCCCCCCTGCACGGTTATTACCAAATATGAATGGTTCAGAACAACCTTTCGTGTTGGTAGGAAACGAAGCTTTTGCCCTACACACAAATTTACTGTGTCCTTACTCAAAACGGGATTTAAATGAAAAAAAAACGTATCTTTAATTATAGATTAACAAGAGCCAGACGTTTTGTAGAATGCACATTTGGTTTTCTAAGCAATAAATGGAGAGTGCTACATACTGCTATTCTAGTACAGCCGGATTTTGCAATAGAAATTATAAAAACGGCATGTGTACTACATAATTTTGTTAGAAGGAGAGACGGATATCAGTTTGAAGACACTTTGACAAATAATTTAAATGATATAAGTGTTCGTGGTACTGGTAGCTTAACACAAGGGCAAGTTGTAAGAGAAATGTTTGCCGATTATTTTTCTAGTTCAGAGGGATCACTTGCTTGGCAAGGAAGTATGATATAACACATAAACGCATTATTATTTTAATATGTATTAATACGTATATCTTTATTTCAAAATCAAATGCGTTCTTAAATAAAATTCAATATGGACCTACCTTTCTTTACTTTTTCTGTGGTTGAAAGTTCGTCCCACTTCTCAAACATTCCGGCACAAATTTCGTCCCATGCTTTGGCGCGCTCATTTTTATCACTATATTTTTTATTTGATAATTGCCATAGACATTCATAGCTCTGTATTAAAACGATGAATTTTTCCGCATCGAACATCTTTGTACATTGGCAGGCAGATCCAGAGTGTACGACTGTTGCAACCGCGCGGGAAAATATTCGCAAATGTGAACGCGCTCATTTGAAACAATGTATCACACTCCAGGCGGGTGAACCGCGCGGAGCGGTTCGAGCACTTAGGTGAGCACGGGAACCGCTTCGCAAAATCTTGACGCAGGCCCGGCTCAAGTATTTTTTGTGCCCTAGGCGAGCTTGCCAAATTACGCCTTTTATTATAATACATTTATTTGAGATTATTTATGACTTTACTCTGCAAAATTAGGTGACTGCCTAGGGCGGAAAGTCGATAAGAGGTGCAAAATGATATTTTCATTACTAGTATTGTTGAAAATAAACTGTAAAATTAAATATTACAAGTTGTACTATAAGTGGATTAAACTACGAATACAAATTCAGAGTAAGCTTATCAATAATCTCAAATAAATGTATTATAATAAAAGGCGTAATTTGGCAAGCTCGTCTAGGGCGCAAAAAAGACTCGTGCCGTGCCTGGCTATCTGACCGTGGCGCGCATGCGTCGAGCAGTCACGATTCCATCTGAGTGCTCGCACCCGTCGCGCACGCAAAGCGTTCCATTTCACTCCCCCCCTTCGGCCAGAAAGGAACGAGAAACGAACACTCGGAATTAGGGATCTGTTCACGATAGGAGTTCAACGCTGGTCCCGACCAGCGAGCACATACGGAGACAATACTGTATTCAGTTTAGCAACACCAATTCGGTTTCGCAGCGCCAAGTATTTTGAATAAAATATTTATTCGTATTAAAATATTTATCTGTATAAAAATATATCTGCTTAATATTATGTAATACATTGTAATGGAATGTATGAACACAGCATTTTAGCTGTGTGTATGTAGTTGTGTCATCTTAAGCGCAGTTAGAAACCACCTTTATGTACTGGCAGCTCATTTTGATTTCACATCTCTTTTTGTATTGTATACTTTTTCTATTTTTTGTGATTTATATTATTACCTTCTTTTTTGTGATTTACTCGATTTTCGTGTACTTGGCGTATTTTTTTTTACTTTTTTGAAGTTTTTTATGGGGATATTACTTGACATACAGCGAAACTGTTGTGTCTCAATAATGTTAGATAAGTAAGTAACATTTTCATATAAGAACTTTTGTTCTCACCGTGATAGTTCTTGCGTAATCGCATTCCAAAATCAAAGTGTTACTACCGTCCCTGGTCTACCCTACTAAAGATAGGTATGTCTTCTTACGTAAATTTGCACTTTTATTTAGTTATAACGAAGAGTTGGTAACACATAATATCTTCCACGTCTCGGTAAGTATTACCCCATAAAAAAAACTTTAAAAAAGTAAATAAATTACGCCAAGTACATAAAAAAGTCAAGGACGGGAAGGAGTATTATAAAATAAATCACAAAAAATAGAAGATAGTAATAATTACAATATAAAAAAAGATGTGAAATCAAAATGAGCTGCAAGTACATAAAGGTGCTTTGTAATAATCACGGCCAGGCAAGGTCAAGGTGCCGATGAATAAGATTTATTTAAAAGCGCAAAATAATGAAAGTGTATTCATATTGTCAGAGTTTTAAATTGACAAATTATGTGAAAGTCTGCGAAGGGAGAGGTATAAGTATTGATGATCTGAGAATACCTTCCCTGGCCACGCCAAGTATTTGACTTGCAGGCCGCGGACATTTAGGCAAATGTCTAGACTTTAGATGTTACATTTTATCTTCACATTATTAAAATGTCTGTGATTATTACAAAGCACCTTTATGTACTTGCAGCTCATTTTGATTTCCCCCTTTTTTTTATATTGTAATTATTATTATCTTCTATTTTTTGTGATTTATTTTATAATACTCTTTCCCGTCCTTGACTTTTTCATGTACATGGCGTAATTTTGTTACTTTTTTGAAGTTTTTTATGAGAATCTCACTTCTTTTTACAAAGATAATTTGCATAGGGAATGACTTCAGATAATTTTTAATATTATAAATTAGAAAGGTTCACCATCAAACAGCCATGAACAGCCTTATCACAGGACAGAATTATGAATAAATTCTACGCAAGTTTAACAACTATGAAACAAACCATGTGCATCGCATTGCCGATTTATATGTATTATGTATGTGTATAGTACTTTGTGTATAGTACAAGAAACACTGATTAAATTCGCGCATTATCGAAGGTGTCCATGTATCAAAATAACTGAATAAGTATTTATACGAAATCCTTCCTTCAAAATTATGCCTACAGTATTTCCTCGTTAGCAACTCGTTGATCGGGATCGGCGTTGAGCCCGCATCGTGAACGGTGCCCTAATTCCGAGTGTTCGTTTCTCGCTTCTTTCTGGCCGAAGGGGGGAGGGAGATGGAACGCTTTGCGGGCGCAGCGGGCGAGCGCTGCGGACGCGCACGCAAAGGACAGAATTTCAGGCATCCGAAAGACGGAGCGAGACAAAACATCAACGCGTCGTCTGTCTCGTACCGTCCTCACTGGTCCTCACTCGCTTTCAGTGCCTCTTGTTCCATCTTGCTCTCGCCTTCGCCGGATAAAGGCTCCCCCAAACCAACGCGAATATCGCGGCGCGGAGCGGATCTCTCGCGGATCAGCAGTTTTTTATACGTGTCGGCTTATGGGCAGCCTTATCTGATCCGCGGCGGATCTGCTCCGCGCCGTGATATTCGCGTTGGTTTGGGGGAGCCTTAAGAGTGAGACAGAACTGGTGGGGATAGCGAAAAGTTCACACCGTGTACACCAAACCGAACCCGTAACGAGACAATACTGTACATACATAGCCTGGCCTAGGTCACAGCATGATTTTACACTTCGATTATCTACATATTCATAAAATCCTCAGTTTAGTTACAAATAAAAAACAGTTTGATGATATACAAAACTGATTATCCAAAAGTTTCAGGTAAGGTTGGATTAGCCGGATTGCGAGTAAATGATACGCGGCAGCGACAGTCGACATATAAAGGATGTCGAAACATGTACTTGGCGTCAAGACGCAATCGCGTCTCTAGCAGAGATGGGCAAAAAATTATTTCAAATAAAAAATTGATTTCGAATAAAAGACAAAAATTTTAGGCTGTACTTCTGAATGGCCCCAGTGGCCGACCGACACGAGGTTTTGGGGGAAGGGTGGGGAGGGGGTGTGGACCCTAAATCTAAAATTGTTTCTTCGCGTATTTCTTAGTTTCCGATTTATTAATAAAAAACTTTCAGTACAATACACCGACATAACGCATTCCATTTTCCACCTTGTCCCGGGTATTAGTATTGGTTGGGACTAAATTAGTGCGGGGGTGCGCGCCCCCCGATGTGAGTTTGGAGATTTGAACTAGCAACTTGCGAATGCGACCCATCCTACTATATGGGGTGTTATTCTACTGATAGTCAATATTCTAGAGGGTGATTCTACAGATCAAAATAAGACGAAAATATAGTATACTATTTTTTAATATCGCGCTTCGTTTTCGAGAAAATTCACTTTGAATTTCAGCTAAATACGCGTGCCTTTCCGGCGCCTGAGAAGCACGCGGAGGTAAGGGGAACGCGTCCAGCAGTTTGTGTAAAACAGTTTGGGGGAGGGGGGGCGGAGGGTCGCCGGGTAGGAATGCCCGCACCTACGTCCAAAAAATATAAAAAAAGAAATTAAAAATAATTTTTTATTAATATTTTGGAAACTAATAAACACCCGAAGCTACAATTTTAGATTTCGAGTCCACACCCCCTCCCCACTCCTCCCTCCAAACCTCATCTCGATCGGCCACTGGGGCCATTCGGAAGAATATCCAAATTTTATTCGAGACTCGTCAAATAAAAATAACCCAGAGTTATTTTTATTTTAAATAAAAATAAGTGAGAGGTACTTTTATTTGAAACGTCACAAATAATTTTTTTTGTTCGACGTGAATTTATCCGATGACCACAAATAATTTTCTCATTTGACGTGAATTTATCCGACGGGCACAAATAATTTTTTTATTTGACGTAATTCATTTTAACCTTCAAATAATTTTGTCGTCTTTTCATTCATTTGTATTTGAAAAAAATTATTTGAAGCTCAAATTTACTCTGGGAGTAGAAGAGCGAGAGAGAGAGAGAGAGAGAGAGAGAGAGAGAGAGAGAGAGAGGGAGTGTGTGCGAGAAGGATAAAGATAGATGATACTTTTTCGCTCTCTGTAGCGGTAAACAGGAGAGCATGATGCGAGGGGGTAGTTGTTAGAGCGATTTTTTGGATTAATAATTATTTTGTGTTATGTAAGTTATTCCAGAAACTTATTGCGGAATGTAACGAAGGGCCTGTGTTTTTTTAGCAAATACTGTGTAAATGGGTAAATTATTTACAGGTAATGTGTAATTGGTTGTTACCTGGTGTAATAATTTTCATACATTTTTAAATATGTAAACAATCGGTTTTATTTATTTTATCATCCCTGTAGGCATATTAACAATTTATCAATTATAGCTTATTCAATAATTGCAGGTACAACTCATATTTTTACAGATGGGCATCCGAGTACCCTGGGTATCGTCGAAAGCAAGTAGAAAAACTTAAAGTTTATTTATTTATTTAACGGGGAACACCCTTTAGTTACAATAAAACATAAAGCTAAGTAAGAGACAGTCTGTAATAATTAACCTATATGACGGAAGAGAAAAATATACAAAGTCGTTTCGCGGCATGGACATAAGAGTAGAACATAGATTATTCTTATATATGTGGGATCAGGAACCCCCACCACCACGTTAAGAGAGGACAAGGGGTTGACTAAGATCGGGGAGTCGGCGGTAGCCGAGGTGCCTAAAGGCAGGATCCCACTAGTGCAACGGCGCGCCGCGCACGGTTTTTTCGACGCGCAAGGCCGATTTGTTGCAGAAAGACGTTTCCCCTGGTGCAACTGCGCGTCGCGCACGGGTCAGATTTACGAGTTTCTCGGATTTTCGAGCAGTTTGGAGCACTTGAAAGGGTCGACTTTTACGATGACGCGCGCGTCAAAAGCGATCGTGTGCACGCTATGACGGGATTTCTCTGCCACGCGAGCACGCGAATGTACGCCGCGCATCATCGAAAAGACTGAAAAAAATGTGTATTTTCAAACGCAAATGTACTTTTTACTTTTACATATCACTTGTATGCGTGTATTTATGGTCTATTACTATTGGTTATATATTAAAGCAAGCAATAACACGATAATTACTGCTGTAAATAGCAACAATTATACTACTGCGATAGGTATACTTGTTTCTAGATATTGCATAATTGTAATACACTATACAGGGTATCCGCGGGAACAGTAAGCAGTTGGATATTTCCTAACGTATTTGAGATAGAAAAAAATGTTTATATGAAATTGCATGTTTCGAGGGAGCAAAGTTATTAGTCCAGACGATTTTTTTTTTAGATTATTATATTAAAAGATACGATGGTCAAGTTGGGTTTTTCAAATGGAACTATATATTTTTTTTTTAGAGATTACTAGATAGTGCGTTTTAAAACAAATTCAATAACAATGAAATTCAATAAATGATACACGTGTATTTCTTATGTAGATGTAGAAAGTTGGCTTCTGGGAGGAATGCTGGTTCAATTAGTCATAATATAATATCCTCCCTATGGCCTACCTTTTTTCACACTACCTAAACAAAGGTCGTTCGTATTTTCACTATTGGTCGCAATGGTAACTAACCTCCGTCTCATATCGTGTGAGAAAAAAAAGAAACAGGACGCCGAGATAGCGAATGACTGAGCGATGTTGAAAGTGATGGCGGAACTGTGGGAGGGAAGCCACGGTAGAGAACTTCTTCATTTCATTTGAAACACAATTTCCAGCATTCGGTGACCGCGACGTAGTAAACCCCTTCAAGCATCTCAAGTAATATGAAGTGTGAAGGCGTTGTTTCGGCTACTGACCCAACCGCCGACGTTAGCTTTATTTAGATAAAGGAAGCACGAGGTGGAAAAGGAGGCCAGTATTTCCACTGTCGTCGACGTGCGCGCCAAGCATCTGCGTGCGCGCCTGGCAGAGCGTCGGACCATTTTGTGTGCGCGGTCTCATAAATTAGACCCTTTCAAGCGGACGAAAACGTCGTGCGCAGCGCGCAGTTGCACTAGTGGGACCCTGCCTTAAGGGGGCCGTCTCATTTTTGTTATGGTCCGAAT
The DNA here is from genome assembly GCA_944738655.2 of Andrena hattorfiana. Lineage (NCBI taxonomy): Eukaryota > Metazoa > Arthropoda > Insecta > Hymenoptera > Andrenidae > Andrena > Andrena hattorfiana. The sequence continues at coordinate 29,415,370 of OX122892.1, read as the reverse complement.
CGATCGAAGCGCCCCTTGTAAATAGACGGACCCTAATGAAACTACTGCGATCGATAAAAAGAATTTGTACAGAGGTGACATCTCCAGGTACTCTATGTAGACGAATGTTTTACGCATAGTTGCCACATCTGCTGTTCTCTCTGTCTCTGCCGCGCTGTTGCCACAGAGTTATCTCTTTCTATCGAGAAGTCTTGAAGGAATACAGCACGAGAGCTGCGTCTAGCGTCAGAGCCTCGCTGAACGTAAAAGAGGATAGCAATAATGAAAGATAGAGAGGTTCGGGAGTGAAGTTAGGAAACATGTCAATGAAACAATACTAATTTGCGTATCAATAGTTTTTATTTATACGTAGAAGGATATAATATTTTGTATAATCAATGTGCAATTTCAAAGCATACAATTTAAAGTGTAACACGCCGATCGTAATGAAATTTATGAATGCTATAAATATATTTCGATGGTGTATTTTCACATTAAATAAAATCGTGGAGCAGGTTATCTCGCAACAAATTCATCTCGACACTTGATGCTGTACTAAATTGATTCATATTCTGTTATGAAATATCCTGCTCCACGTTTTTATTTAAAGTTAAAAAACACCATCGAAATTGTAGTACAAGAATAGAATTATTTTTTAGTTGTTAGTGCCTTTTTGATAAAATCGTTTAACATAACATTCTTTTATATATTTTTTTGTCTCTAAGCAAGGTACAGTCATCACAATAAATCAATCCAACTTCATTGAAGAATTGAAATAAGACATTTAAGCTCTCCCTTGAAATGGACAATTACAGATAAAAAAAAGTGTACAATTTTCGAAGAATTATATTATCTTCTCTCATTCTGTGTAATTCCTCTTCTCCATTGACGGTCTTCCTACAATTTTGCCAGGTCGCTCATAACGAAATGTGACGTAGACAGTGTGGATCTGTAACACATTATGAAATACATTAGGAAATAGTTAATTGTTTTTTTATAAGCGTACAAAATTTTACCGTAGATTTATAAGCTGTCAAATTTTACCTGAAATATGATACTTATTATTCCATTTGCCCTGGCGTTACTGTCCCATACACCACGTTTCCGGTAATTTGGTAAAAAGTCCGCCTGTAAGAAATGATCGCAGACATTTCGGTAAGTTTGGTATAAAATTAAAAGTTTGTTTCAATAATTCGTCGAACATCATGCATACCTGCGACGCCCGTATGTATCAGCCTGGCGCACTTTGACCGAACCGGATTCCGTTTGTCTGCTCCTGCGAACTTAGAAATGTATCTGAAAACATTAAAGGTTGATTTAAATTTATTATTTCCTTCGACACTTTCTTGGGAAAGTGACGGCGGCGTCGACCGACTCGCGTGATCGTATGATCCGCGAGTAAAAGTGCCATTGCTGGCACTTGTGACCATTGACAAGAGTCAGCGGTGCGACGCCGGATCGATCAGATTTATTATTTCCTTCGTCACTTTCTTGGAAAAGTGACGGCGGCGTCGATCGACTCGCGTGATCGTATGATCCGCGAGTAAAAGTGCCACGGCTGGCACTTGTGACCACTGACAGAGTCAATGGTACCGCGCTTTACAGCGCGGTGCGACGCCGGACCGATACAATAGTTTTACTATTTTCGGAGGGAGATCTCTTTCGCCTTTTCAAGCTTTCCGCTTTTTCTTTCGCTCTTTCTGCTAATATAAATTGAGGCTCCCGAGTAGGCATGCACCTATTGTGCCGACTATCTATTAATTCAGGTAGCATGCATTCTAAATAAAATTGTACCAGTTTTGGCTCCATTTCTCTTTTCCAAAACGCATCATCTCTCTCTACTTTTATAGATTTCAGACCCTTCGGGGTCCAAACGCAAAATATACAGTACTTTCTGTCAGTAATATGTAACTGACCTTGTACTTGATAAAAATAGTGATGCGTTTTGTTCATTAAAATACCTTTTTTACATGTGAACATGCGCTGGACAGCGGGTACTTTTTCAATAGCTTCTTCCGGCGAAAAGTTCTCCGCTGATTTGGGGCATTTGATTTCCACAATACCCTCTTGACCGATGATTCCATCCGGTGAAGCTCCTAAGAAGGGGGTGTAGCTGTCGATGAAAATTCCACATTCTTTAATATCTTTATATTGCTTCTTCAATTCTTCGCGAGCAATTTTCTCGCATTCTTTCCCGTATTCCACTGCGGGTTTACTAATTAACTTCGGATACACAAATGACTTCACTGCATTTGCGCATAGCGTGTCAGGTCGGCGACGGCACACTTGTCCAAAATTGGATGCTGTCAACAATTTGGACCTATACTGCAACCATCTGGGGTTCTTCGCTTGTCCGATGGTTTCGTCTTGAATGTCATGTCTTTTGTCTTGCCACTCACGGAGCATTTGCATATGCTTTTCCCGCTCCAGTTCATGCATTTTGGATGGCATGTCTGGCTTCTGTGCATTTTGCCTATAATCAGAATCTTTCTGCGAGGGCAATTGCTTACGTACATATCGCGCAGCCTTCATTTCCTTCTGTTTTGCAGCTCTCTTTTCCTTTTCTTTCTTCTTCTTTTCTTCCATTTGGCGCACAACATCGGGCGTTTTCTTCTTCATTACCGCATTCAATCGCGAGTGCACTTGGTTATTGTTGTACTCCACGACAGCAGCAGCACATCTTTCTGTATACGATCCTCTTTCGGTGAAATTTAATCTTTTTCCGCCAGTGTACTTAGCAATTAGTCTGTTCAAACTTTCCACAGCGTTATTAGTAGTATTATAGAGTAAGCTCTCCGCATGAGCTAACAGTGGACGAAGTATTTCTTTTACGTCCTGGTACACTCCAATTTTCATCAATTCTGGAACGATGTTTCTTTCATTCTCTTTATTCTTTCCATCGCAGAAATATTTTAGTTGTGCACACTCTTTGTGTTCACCAAACACGTGGCTCGGATCATTCTGTATGTCGCCATACAAATTCTTTGTTTTCTCGTCAATTGATACATTCTGATTGTATCTAAACTTTGCGGCTTTTACAATGTCCGTGCGCATCCGGCGAATGCTACTTTCCACAGTTTGTCTCAATGGTCCAGGTGTGGTCTTCTTTACAATCGCTTTAATTTTTGTGCAAAAGTTTCGCAACAAATGATTCGTGCATTCAATCTTTTTTACACGAATCTGTCTCTTATATGGATCCGCATCAATGATTTTCTTATACACGCTACTGTCCCCATCAGCAATCAGAGTAGAATAAACGAGCCCACGTTTTTCTACGCTAGTGTTGAATCCTTCTACTATAGCATCGCTCTCCATAGCAGTCGATGCTCAACATGTGCTCCAGTTTTTAAAGCATACGTGCTTTTGGGGTTCTTTCTTGTTTTTCGCAGTAATCCGACAAATTCTGCAGACTTTGTTTCGAACGCCGTAAAATAAAACTTTTTTCGTGTGATAGCCAACTACCACGCCGACTCCAGACGCAGAATCGTAACATCCACTGCGGTAGGATCTCTTCATCCAGCTTCCGTCGGCCACAACAGGGATGTGAGGAGTCCCTGATCCGGGAAGAACGTCGCCTCTTTCAATCGCCAAACGTTTTTCTTCTTTAGCCGCTGCTAACATCTCCTCTTCTGCAGCGGCAATTGCAGACTTGATGAATTCATCTTGAATCTTCACAAAATCTCTCTTCGACATGCAACGTATGTTGACTCCTGCAAAAGTGTGTTCCAACTGGGCATAACTGCCTCCACTTAAAATTGTTGCATTAACGGCGCCCTGATTTCTATCCACTTCTTCAGCTTCGTTCGATTAATTGTGGATTTCAGCTTTGTAATGGCATAAAGTGCACATTACGCTGAAGATGCTCTTGAAGCCACGCCGTTTCACACCAGTTATTCGTAGGTGTTCAATGCCACAGTCTTCCCTATTTTTTGCATGCTTACCTATTTTTTTGCAATTGAGCAAGCACATTTGGAAAATTCATTATGTCGTTGCTATTTAGGAGACGCGATTGCTCTTGTGGCTCGTTCTTCGCAACTTTTTCTATAACGAAGTTTTCTTCTTCGTTGCTTTTTATATCAAAGTCTTCAAGCGCCTCTTCCCTTTCTTCCGGACTGGCCGTATCAGTATCTTCATCACATGGCAAGCACATTATCTCTTGATGCGTATGGTTTCGTCCATCGGATGTTGATGGTTCCTCTACTATACGCTCCTCGGCCACTTCTTCTGGATGATGTCCTATGGCAGTGTCGTCTGCCGTTTTTGCGCTTTCTTGTTTCTTCTGAAGGGCTGAAGACCTTCTATTTTGGCGATGTACTTTCCGTTTCGAAAATCTCCTTGTGGACGGACGTAATTTTCGCGGACGAAACGGAGAATTATTGTCCATATCTTCTTGCACATTCTGTATATTCACATTTAGAGTGTCACTCATTTTACACTAAACCAACAAACACAACACAAACGCAAACACAATAAAACACAACGCAACACAATTCAAAATCCTTCTGCCCGTTACAAAAAAACGTAAATGCGAACCGTGAACGTGAAACGTGAATCCGAAAATTCGTCTGCGGTGCATTCTGAAACAAATAATGCTATACAAACCAGGCAACGGCGCAAATAGTCGGTTGCGGTCAGTCCGTTACAAAAAAGCCGACGACGTGAACGCCTAAAATTTGTGGTATAATGGTGGATATGAACAATGTAAGTATTATATTGTATACTATTATACAGAGTGACTCTCTGGCTAGAGTATTCAAAGGCGATGCCGCCAATAATTATGATTATTAATTATTATAATAATTATTATAATAATAATAATTAATAATTATGACTACGGCATAAGGAATCGGTTGACGCCATTTTCGCAAAGATCTGATCAGAAATGCAGAACGTGGAATACGTCACTTGGCGACATTGTCTTTAGGACTCTAGCGAAAGAATAACGCTGTACAATCTTACTATTTGCCATAAAATAATACATTCATTATTTCATTTCCAGATGGAAGATGCTCTCATGACCGTGTCATGGCGTCGGCCAAAGGCAGAGAGTGAGGTGGAAGTCAAAGAGAGGGAGAGAGAGGAGACGATAGGAAAGAAGGAGGAGGAGAAAGAGAGAGAGAGAAGACGGTGAGAAAGAAGGAGGAGGAGAAAGAGAGGGAGGAGGAGAAAGAGAGAGAGGAGGAGGAGACGCAGAAGGAGGCTGAAATACGAAAATTAAGAAAAGAAATGGCGAAGGCAAGTTTAATGTGTGTGTGTGTTTTTCTGAAGTTTGTTTGGTCTGAATATTTTTGGGATTCACTATATATACGGGTAGAAGTAGAAAATGTAATTTTTATGGTACTGTTGCAGATGAAAAGGGAGCTGAAATTTTTAAAATACCAGCGCGGGCGAGGAGTCAAGAGGGGGTGGCGAGGGGCAACAGAGGGGGGCGGGGAGGATGGCGCCGGGGAGGCGCAGGGCGCGGGGGGAATGTTTATATAAACATGTAATTATTAAAAAAATATAAAAAAAATTTTTAATGAATTAGTGTCATGGGTTTTATTTAGAAATAAAAGTGATTCATTTCGATTGGAATGGACAGTGTTGTATATACGGTTCATTCCATGCCAAACAAATCACTTTGAACACTCAATGTCTGAGATTTTGTTAAAAATGAAACATGTTATAGCGCATGTGAAAATAAGAGGGGTTCAAGTTGTCACATTTTGCCACATTCAAAATTGAAAAAAACAAATCATCAAAGTACACAACTTTCATCGACGTTTTGAAAACTACCTTTCGTATTTGGCAAAATGATTATTTAAATCCTTCTTATTTTCACATGGTCTCTAACATATTTCAATTTGAACAAAATCCCCAGGACGATGGGGAGGAAATAGCCGTGGGGGAACAATATTTATATTTACTCATTGAAAATATATTAAAATGATTGTTTAATGATTGTTTATATTGTATGTTTTGATAGAATGTAAAACTTCGACATTCGATATCTATCGGCATGAACGTTTCAGTAACATACTCCTGAGATTTTACCAGATGAAAATAAATTCAAACACAGTATAAATCGGATTATTTTTAGTATTTTTAGATTAGAATTTAGATTACATTTATATTTAATTATCAAGTGTAGTTGTAGAAATAATTCGATTTATACCGTGTTTGAACTCATTTTAATCTGGAATATCTCAGCAGTATGTTACTGAATACTAAAAACGTCTCGTTTTACATTTTATTAATACATAATCCACCGCAAGCAACACTGCATGCCTCTCGAACCGAAATCAGAAGCCGCCGAATAGCCTAAATCCTCAGCTCGAAGAGAGATCGCGCCGGTTCGGATAAACACGCGGCTGAAAGTCATCCGAAGCCTTTCAAATAAAAGTCGAATAAAAATTTTTTTTTATTGTTTATTATATAAACGGGAAAACCCTTTAGTACATAAAGTAAAAAATAATTATCTTTCGTCGTCGAATGAATTCACTTCGGTTCATAACGGATAAACATAAAGTATCTTTTATTTGAGTTTATCCAGATATTATCTTTGCCCATCTCTGTTCTCCAACCGCTTCGCCGTGATTCATTCAAGCCTCCTTGATGGCAAAATAGTGATAGGGGAAATGCGGCAACAGCGCGATTCGACACTCGATACGTCTCGGTAACTATGTCTTTCCTACATTTATCGGCTAGTTTGGTCTTCCACCGGTTCTGATGGTACATGGCGCGAATATACCATCAACGCCGGTGACGGAGAATCATGGAAGCTTCATTCTCTCATTTCTCAAGTCTGTCTCAGTAAACGATTCATAAATTCATTAATATTTGAACTTACGGTGGTTATTAGCGCTCAAACGCACCAGACCACCCTGCACGGATGTCTACTGGAGGCAACTATAACCGCAAAAACTTCCTTCTTGTCGTTTCCAGGGAGAAAGTTGTAATTTACGATTTGTTTACTACATCGCGTATACGCAGGGCCGGCGGAACCATTATGCAAGTTATGCGCTGCATAAGGGCGCCAGCCGAATGGGACGCTAAAACACTATATCGCACGCTTAATAATAAAGGAATCCAACCCCCCACATAAACGAAATGTACACCCCGTAAAGACAAATCATATTAAATAGAAAACAGGTGCAAAAATTGGGGAGCACCAAAAATTTTCTTGCATAAGGCTGCCAACTAACCTCGCGTCGGCCCTGCGTATACGTCACGCTGGTGCTACGTGGCTGGAGTACACCATTGGCGCCACCAACGGAGAAGCCTTGAAGTCTCATTCTGTCAGTTTTCGATTCATAAATTCATTATTATTTCAACGTACGGTGGTTATTAGCGTTCAGATGCACCAGACCACCCTGCACAGATGTCTACTGGAGGCAACTGTACCGGCAAAAACTTTCTTCTGGCCGATTCCAGGACGAAAGTTGTAATTTACGATTTGTTTACTACACGCGTATACGTACACGCTTTTCCTAGCTTGTGTGAGCGTACGCACACACTTCAAGGCCCGCGGAGACGGTCCCCTTAAGGCGGCTGGCATGCGCGCAACGAATATGAAGATCGCGGGTTCGAGCCCCGCGTCCGAGGCTCCCCTTTTTCCGTGATCCTACATATATGTTATAAAAATTACCCTCAAAGGTGGAAAAGAAGCTAAGGAAGCACTCTCCAGGACAGTTCTGGGGTAAGTGCTGTGTGGTTCATCACAGTCCTCTTGCCAGAAGGTAAAACCTTCCCCACTCCGTGGCCAGATCCTCCATGAACAGACTCCCTATTCTTTGACAATACGGCGTCGGGCCGATTGCCATTCCCATAATCTTTATCTTACTCTAAAGAACCAATCCTTCGACACCCGATGGCTAAGAGACCCAACGTGGTCAACAGCCATCGCCCGTCGCCAGGTCTGTTTAGTCTCGCGTACCCTCTATCAATACCGCACGCAGGCTAAGTCCCTGCCATAAACTCCTAGAAGGCAAGACCGCATGGGGCCATCCGCCTTCGACCTCACCCTTAAATTTGGTGACACTAACATATATATATATACATAAATCTTATGAAATATACATAAAAACAGCCTAAAAAAAAAGATATATACATGAATAGATTAGATGTGGTAACACAATAGTCTTATACAATGTTTTCAGAGTAGAAATACGCTTGAAATTGGAAGCTGCACGTTTAATAAAGTATAGAGGTCTCGATGCCTTGGCGCAAGTACGAGAGACGTGTGGAGAGAAAGTTCATTTTCTGTCGAAGCGGACACCTAAATCATCGATGGTGTCTACAGAGTGCAAAGCTAAATTGCCAAGGCTGTAATCGACAATAAGTGGGCAAGAACCCCGGTAATAGCGCATAACGTAACACTTACTGATGTTAAGGGGGTAGACACGGGTAATGCAGCGCTCTGTATACCGACATAATCTGGCCCGAAACATGGGTTTGCGCGCTGACGTTTTTTGTCCTTATATGAGCAAATTTTGGGCTGGGCGAGGTCTCATTCGAAAGAAGAAGGTTCAATGCAGCCCGCTCTGGTCATGGTTCAAAGAGATTGTGTTGATATGTAATAATACCACAGACCAGGTATAGAATAGACCGGACATTCCTTTGTCTTTTGTGTCACTCGATTTTGGGGCTCTAGAGCCCCATTACCATTTCCGTGTCGCATCCAACGTTAACGGCTAAGCATGAAATAAGAGTTCAGCGCTATAAGCGGTAGGAATGGAAGTTATAATAGTGGTGAGAATTTACATACAGGGTGTCCCGATGTCAAATTAATGCAGCATTTTTAAAAGGCAAATAAAAATTTCTTCATTTCTTTATCAATCAGCAACTCTACAGACCCATACAACTGAGAAGCATTGTACAATTTCGCTTACGATGTAACGAACCTCTGCTATCTTATAATTCCCTAATAAATTATTTGCGGACAGGGTTTATATTAATTTTTTCAACTTTTTCAATTCTTTTCAACTGTATACCCGGGATACTCTGTGTATAGACATACAGTTTCATTTATCGTTTTGAACACTTCCTATAATAACTAATTAAAAAATGATTAATAAATTATGGTAATCTTATGGCGTGTCTCGTATCAAGCAGCAGAGTAGTGGTGGGCCCCTGCCTACATATACGCGCAATTCTACCCAATCAAGTCGTTCCGAAATCTTTAACAATTTTTACTGACCAAAGGGATCAAACATTTTTCCTTTCCAACGCGCAGAATACGTTGATGTAAAAGAAAATTGGTAAATTTGTCGAAAAGCTACCTCTTCATCGATTTCAATGACCTTCGCATATGTTGTCAATGTCATCATTCTGAACAACATTTCCTTTTAAACTTTTTGACGGCCGGCCTCAGTTTCGGAGATATTAATAACAAACTTTCGGCATAATTGATTGACAGCTACCTCCCCACCGATTTCAATGATTTTGACATATGTTATCAAAAACATATGAAAAACTTTCGGCATAATATATTGAAATCTGTTTCATAGCTGACGGTATTAGTATTGGTTGGGGTTAGATTAGGACCGGGGCGCGTAAAGGATGGTACCGCAGAGGAGAACATGTGTTAAACTCGGTAATAATTCTTGTGTTAAATAAAGTTTTTTGCGAATATTTCGTAAACCAAAGACAACCGCCAAAAAGGTTAAAGGGAAATGTTCAGAATGATGACTTCGACAACATATGTGAGAGCCATTGAAATCGGTGAGGAGGTAGCTTTTCGACCAGTTTACCAAAAAATTTAACATTAATTTTCAATGTTATAAACAATTCCACCGATCCAGAGGTGTAGATTCACCCCCTAAGAGCAACGACCAATAATTGTTCTACACATTGTACAATGCATGTGGAGAATGAGCAGATAGGTGTGCTCTGTAGGAGCGAGTACTGTTTGAAAGAGTGACGTGTGACTGATTTTTGGGATGTGCGATTGTGGCAGGACTCAGTTGTCAGGCAACGCGCAAAGAATGGTTGAGGGGGTCGCGTCGCGGCAACAATAATCTGGGTAGACGGTCATCGGGTAAGTGGTTGGGGAAAACCCAAGTGGTGTAAACGATACTCCTGCAGGTCAAGATACTAAATGTGATTTTTCGCTTCTCATTTTGGAACCATTTTAGCTTCTGACCTTTTGCCTGTCTTCTAGCATCTAGACATCAAGAAATAGTTTGGAATGGTTTTAAGAAAAAGTTGCTTGTTTTCTAACGTGGATTAGGAAAATAATTGGTTCCACCCCTGCTTTAAATACAAGGAGAGATGAGTGCGAGCCTGTATCAATACATATTTAAAAGCATGAGATGCATGGAACTCGAGACCAGAACGACTAAAACTAATCGTGTGCGTAATTCTCGATATATTGAGGTATTAAAACTTACGCGTGTTACCCTATATCAGGCCTTCCCAAGTAGGGGAAAACCACTCCTGAAACACATGTTTCGGTTCTCCTTTAGGGTGAAAGTACCAAATGTGTCAAGTAATAAATTTTTTTTAATTCTCTTTACGTCATTTTGAAATGCTAGTTTTAATTTTAATTTTTCCTACTATTTTTAAGTCATTATGAAATTTCCTATAAAAACTTGACACATTTAGTACTTTCACCCTAAAGTGTCCCGACATGCTTCCTAGCGACGTTACTGTCTCTTCGGAGAGAGGGTAGTAGGAATCGTCCCACCTTAGCTGAAGGCGCAGCGTTGGAGGAAGAACCGAAACATGTGTTTCAGGAGTGGTTTTCCCCTACTTGGGAAGGCCTGCCCTATATAATTAGAGGAAACATAAGCGAAATGCGGATATACTTTTAATAATCTTTGATTTCTGTATATACAGTATATATATTTTATATTATATCATATTAATATTATGTTTATATGATATTTTACATTATATTATACTTTCACAGAAATCAAAGATTACTAAAAGAACGGTTAATCCGATCCCCGCCTGAGCATATTTTTTTTTCGGCCCGTCACGGACTCATTACGGGGTCCTCGACCCGTAATCTTACATCATAAGTCGCACGTATTATATTATTGGACAAAAGAGTTTGTTTGTGTGCAAATGTAATTGTTGCGCTCACTTCGTGATGGAAGAAACAAAATACGATAGCTGGTAATAAACCATTGAAAGGAACAAAAGCAGGATCAGAGGAAGACCAAAACACATTAGCCTTACATGACAACAGCTAATAAATGAGTAACGAAATCTGCATTCATGAAAGGAAACAGAAGGTTCCTTGCACTTCGTTAATCCATTTTACAGCGTTTATTTTCGTCGACATAAACTCTCCAATCCATTGATAATACATCAATTTTTCATCTAATTTCCTTCATTATGCCCCGAATTACGTCGTTCTTGGTGTTAGTTTCATTGGTGAAACATAAGGAATCGATTGGCGCCGTTTTCGCAGAGATCTGATGAGAAATGCGGAAACGGAACATTTCGCACTTCTTAATGGTATTCCAACCCCTGCGAGGGTCAAAAACCATAAAATTCGGCGCGGCACCATGGGAGGTTGACCTCGCCATTAGGTACGCGCACCGAGTATTCGCATCACGACGAATCGTGATGGCCTGCTTTTCACTTTTGACGAACATTTGCGCGACTGGGGTGCGCGTCTCGCTGTTAAAACCGACCTTTTTGGAGAGTCTCAAGTGCAAATTCGGGCGTGCATTGCAGAGGTGTGGACGCGGTTTTTGCCGTGCACGATGTTCGGCTGTGCAATGCGCGCCGTTGCACGTGTTTAACCGTGCCTTCACGACAAGACTAACCGAGATAGACGTAGGTACTCATTCTAACGATCGCGGTCAAGGCCCGCTACCACATTTCTTATCATACCTTTATGAAATTAGTTGGAATTGATTGGTGAAGTCCTCCCGATCAAAATAAGCTCAAACAAGACAAATTGAACTGTTTTTCAGATTGTGTATGGCGGTGGAGTGCATTCCCTTTTAACTATCAATTAATCCTAAAAATAGTTCGTTTTATGTCGTGTGTGAACTCATTTCCACCGGGAAGACCTCATCAATCATTTTGTACTATTTCGAAAAGATAGGATGAAAATTATGGACAGTAAAATTTTTGCCATTGCGTGAGACATTCTAACATGCGGAGATTTATTGTTTTATTTTATTATTTTCGCATTCAACGGTCGGCTATCCGAAATAAAATGAGCATAGCTTCAAATTTCATAATCAATATCATAGGATGGACAATGTTAAATATCTCAGAAACAATAAGTTTTAGGATTAATGCACGAAATTTAGTACTTTCATACTCAGAATTCGCTATTCTATTGAATTTGACAGTCCATTTGAAAAAATAAAATTGACCTCCACATCTGATCTATGCCTGTAAAGAAACTAGTTTCACCGTGTTTTGTGTTTCGTACAACCAGACAACTTTTATAAATAATATTTTCGCTTCTTACTTGAAATAACAGATATTTGAAGTGAACCGATTTAGTGGGACACCCTGTATAACACAGCTTCTATACTTTCCTCGGTGATACCGGCAGCTTTACCTGTGTCAATGCTAGAAACACATTATGTTTCCTACACCCACCGCTCGAAAATTCGAGAGGGCGCTCGAAAACCAGTGCTTATTTCAGAATATCGGTACTTCAGACCGGTGACACTGAAGACAAAGGAATGTCCGGTCTATTCTATACCTGGTCTGTGATAATACGAGTGTCCAAAGTAGAGAAAAAATCGACAAAATGCACTCGCAGATTCCATGTATTTGTAGGTCACTAAAAGAGTTTTGCGACTCAAACGATGAGCAGAGCGGGCTGCATCGAACCTTCCTCTTTCGAATGAGACCTCACCCAGTCAAAAATCTGCTCATATAAGGACAAACAACGTCAGCCCGTGATTGTATTCCCAAATACGAGTTCCGCCATATTGGCGATAATACAGAGCAGGTCACGTGACAAATTTAGTTGAGCTAGTCGATACGAGATGGCGCCTACTCGGGAGGACTTGTGGGGAGCGGTCGATCCCCCACTCCAAGGATTGTTTGGAAGTGGGGAGAATGCGCGAGCCGACGTGCGTTGCCATGCGGTTTGCATGGCGCGCCACTTCACTTCGTGACTTCCTCACGTAGAGTCACACACGAAACTTCTAGTCTGACTTAGGACCACGTGTCCTTTCTCTCGTGTAATACATAGTAGTGTTTTATCCACGTGCGTGGTACACGCGTCCTGCGCTTGTGCGCATTCTCCGACGTGATTAACGTCGGAACTTTATACACCCACGATCTCCTTAGGAGACTCTGGCGTTCTCTGTACAAAAATACATACACCTTCATTTCCTATCAAACGAGTGGAAGTCATTACCAGCCCATCCCATCTTCACGGCGTAGGGCCAACAAGAGGGATTCCGACTACACCCGTTAACCTGAACCCTACATCTGGTGACCCCGACGTTCGCTTCACCACGTGGATGCTGAAAGTACCACGAGACGCTGGTCTAGAACACGGCCAGCCCTGTTCCTGAAACAGAACCAAATCGTCAGCAATTGGCCAAGCATTTGCTGCCGTAATTGCTGTCAATCCAGTACGAGAGGATGTCCATAATCGCCTACCCTTGATGATCTCCTGTAGCATGTGCCACATGTACCAGTTGCACAGTCGAGACGATTTCCTGAGGAGCTCTTCGGCTTTCATCAGGGCGCTTGGTATCTACAGGACCGAGGTGATCAGGCAGAACTACGTCCAAGTTCCGGGTTGCAGAATCCTGTCTCCCGCGCCTGGACTTGTCCCCGCTGTCAGCACGTGTTGGCTGCCGTCCTGGACAGCTATTTTTCACCGGATTGAGCTGAGAAGACAACAAAGGTATTGCGGTGAGCGAGTTGGCAATAATTATTTGTATTTCGTGGTGGTTATGAGTCTCTCTTATAATGTATAATATTCGTACCGTTCGAAATTTTGCGCGCGTGCGAGTATAAAAAACTACGACGTTGCCGGATCAGTTGAGAATTCGTGGAATTGCGTACCGTCAAGCGCGCAGAATCGCTATCGGAACTACTGGCAACAGCGCGGCGCCCGGCGAGCATCACGCGTTCGTCCGGACTCGTCCGCGAAGAGCAACCTTGTTGTGATTCCTGAAAAAAGTCGAGACATTGTCGTCAATAATATAGCACGTATTCGCGTTTGTAATCGTGTCTTTGCTATATTGCAGCTCTTATGTATATATAATTTTAGTTCATGCTATTACAGTATTGCGTAGTAATTTTAATAGTTATACGGTTTTATATAATATTTTGTACTATAGTAATTTTAACTACTTACTTTAAAATGCCGCCCAACGACGACAATCAAGGCATTTCGGGGCATAATCAAGCCTCTAGCGATCCGCACATCGACAATTATAGGATCCCAAAAATACCAAAATTCTTTCGCGCGAATCCCGAAACTTGGTTCTTGCGGGTCGAAGCGTCTTTACGAAGCGCCCACATCACCGTCGATAGCACAAAGGCGGATTTTGTGATCGCTGAGCTTGATGACGAAATCGTTGAGTCACTTAATGACTTAATAACGCAAATTCCGCAACCGGAAGACCTTTTTCAACAAATAAAAAAGCGTATTGTAAGCACTTACGCCTCTTCGGCGGAAGAAAATTTACGGAAATTGTTAAAAGGGCAAATTTCCACAATGGGAAAGCCCTCATTGATTTTAAACAGGCTCCGCGGCTTAAACAAGGGTAAATGCAGCGACGAAATACTTCGTACAATCTTTAACGAGCATTTGCCAGCTACAACGCGCGCGATTCTAGCCGCGGGTGACATTAGTGACTTGAACAAACTTGCGGAAATGGCGGATAAAATAGCGGAAACGTCTCAAAGCGCCGAAAACACGGTCGTAGCCACCGTCGAAAAGCCTGACGTGTCAAATTCCGCGCTTTCCGAAATTCAAGATCAATTAAAAGAGATTTCGAAAAGACTACAAAAAGTAGAGAACAAGTTAAATGCACGTAATTCGCGATCTAAATCTAGGTCTAACCAAAAGGGTAAACCCAAATAATCCACTGCATTGCAAGCCGCATTGCCCGCAGTATGCGACGTGGAATCAGGGAAAATAGTTCGACCTTCCGTCTCGGAGACGGACGTGGAAGGTCGCACCACTTCGAAGCGTCTCCATGTACGCGATCGCGCAACCGGACAAATGTTTCTCGTTGACACAGGGGCAGATATTTCGCTGCTTCCTGCGGTTCACAAAATTCGCGGTGAGCCAACTTCGTTCAAGTTATTCGCCGCGAACGATACGCGAATTAACACGTATGGCGAGTCATTTAGATCACTCGACCTGGGACTCAGACGTCCACTGAGGTGGAATTTTACGATCGCAGACGTTCCGTACGCGATTATAGGCGCGGATTTGTTGTCACACTTCGGATTATCGGTCGACCTGCGCAAGCGTGTTCTCGTGGATTCCCTCACTGGATTACAAGTCCATGCTAGCATTAAACGGGTAGAATTTATATCGACCAGTACGATCGATCATGCATCGACATACTCGGATTTATTACTACAATTCCCCGAAATCACGGGAAATTCTCGTGTTGCGCCACCGACCGGTGGTGATGTTTACCACTATATAAATACTACTGGCCCTCCAGTTTCCGAACGACCGAGGCGTTTAAGCCCGGACAAATTAAAAGCCGCAAAAGCGGAATTCAAAAGGCTGGCGGAAGCGGGCATTTGCCGCCCGTCTTCCAGTCCATGGTCCAGCCCGATTCATATGATCATGAAAGCGGACGGAACTTGGAGGATCGCTGGTGACTATCGGCGTACAAACGCGATTACAGTGCCGGATCGGTACCCGACCCCTCACTTGCACGATTGTGCGACGAATCTGTCGGGTAAGACAATTTTCTCCTCGCTTGACTTGCACAGAGCATATAATCAGATTCCAATGGCGCCTGAGGACGTGGCAAAGACGGCAGTCATTACGCCGTTTGGTCTCTTTGAGTTTGTATATATGACTTACGGCTTGAGAAATGCGAGTCAAACCTTCCAACGATACGTTGATAGGATGCTTGGGGACTTGGACTATGCTTTCGTTTACATAGACGATATTTTGATTGCATCTTCTTCGGACGAGGAACATACAAAACATTTAAAAGTCGTATTTGAAAGATTAAAATTTGCTCATCTGAGATTAAACCTAAGCAAATGTGTATTCGGTGTTTCCGAAATCGAGTTTTTAGGATATCTAATTAATTCAAAGGAAATTCGTCCTACCACCAAGAAGGTGGAGGCTATCTCGAATTTCCCAAAACCTAAAACTATAATTGAGCTTAGACGATTTTTGGGCATGACTAACTTCTATAGACTCAGCATACCTCATGCTGCCAAAATTCAGGCACCTCTGAATGCGTATCTTAAAGATTCTAAAAAGAATGATAAGAGACCAATCGAGTGGACTGCAGAGTCAGAACTGGCATTTAATAACGTCAAGAAAAAGCTTGCTGAGGCTACCCTTCTGGTACACCCTCGGCAAGGTGCCGAAACGCGCATCGTAACCGATGCGTCGGACGTAGCAATGGGCGCAGCCCTTGAGCAGCGGAGTGTCTCAGGCGAGTGGGAGCCGTTGGCGTTTTTCTCCCAGAAGCTGTCGCCCGCGCAATTAAACTACAGCGCGTACGATCGCGAGTTAACCGCGATTTTTGAAGCTCTAAAGCACTTTAGATACTACGTTGAAGGCAGAAATTTCAAAATTGTAACTGACCACAAACCTCTCGTTTGCGCTTTTAAACAGTCTTCTGATAAGGCATCGCCACGCCAGACACGTCAACTTTCATTTATAGCTCAACTTACTACGTTAATAGAACATATTCCGGGTCTAAACAATGTTGTGGCAGATCCATTGTCGCGAATAGAATCTCTCAGACTTCCTCTGGAGATTAATTTGAAAGAATTGGCACAGGCACAAACTCAAGACGAGGCGGTAAGTCAACTGCAAAAGATGTCAAACCCTCCATTAAAATTAATTAAATTGCAATGGGGCCCGGCCCATACCGCGGTGTTTTTCGAGATGTCAGGTGAGGCCATCCGGCCATACATTCCTGCGCCTCTGCGCGAGACAGTTTTTGGGATGTTTCACAAGCCTGCTCATCCCAGTGCGAGGATATCAGATCGTACGATCAGACAGCGGTATGTCTGGCCAAACATGCACAGAGACATTGCACTCTGGTGCAAGCAATGCATTGATTGTCAACGATCAAAAGTCACACGGCATGTAAAACGTGTTCCGGAACATTTTGTTGCACCGGATGGTCGATTTGACCAAATACATATAGACATAATCGGTCCTTTACCGGTTAGTGAAGGTTTCGCATACTGTCTGACAATGATCGATCGGTTTTCGCGCTGGGTTGAGGCGACTCCTGTCGTCGAGACTTCTGCGCGGACAGTCGCAAGGGCACTCTTCGATACCTGGATCTCTCGATACGGTGCACCCAAGGTGATAACCACTGATCAAGGATCACAGTTCGAGTCACGATTGTTTACTGCATTGCTGACCTTAATAGGTTCTGAACGTATACGAACTACCCCGTATCACCCGGCGTCCAACGGTATGATAGAACGTTGGCACCGAGTATTAAAGGCAGCAATTATGTGCCATGCTGGGGAGAATTGGTCTCGAGCGCTGTCCACAGTGCTCATGGGGTTGCGTTCACACGTTCGCACGGACACCGGTGCGTCTCCGGCAGAGTTTCTGTTCGGAACTGCAATTCGATTGCCGGGAGAGTTCTTTCTTCCCGACGATTTGTCGCCAAATCCGCAGATATTCATCGAGGAATTCCGAGAATACATGCGTATGGTTAGGCCGGTACCGGTAGTGCACAATTATAAACAACGAGCATTCTTTTTCAAAGATTTGAAAACGTGCTCCCATGTCTTTCTTCGCAATATGGCGAAGAAAGCGCTGGAACCTCCATATTCCGGTCCGTTCAAAATAGAAAAACGTATCTCTGACGCGGTCTATGAAATCGTTGTAAACGGTGCCGCGCGATGCGTATCAACAGACTTACTAAAACCAGCGTTCTTCATGTTGGAAGACGCGTTTGAAGCGACGCCTGATAAGGCAGGTTCTTCGAAAGACCCTTCGGTGTCATCGGACAGTCCGTCGAGACCTGCCCTGAAAACGTATTCCCGAAGGGATGTAAAAATAGCGCAAGGCTCATAACCGCACGAAACTGCAAAAGTTGCCAACCTCGCTGCATCGCACATGCAAACTGTACATATTGTATATAGTTTATATCTTGTATTATATTTCTTCTCCTTTTTTTTTATATAGATTAAGTTCGTGCATGTGCACACTTGCACTCGGGGGGGAGTGTGTGGGGAGCGGTCGATCCCCCACTCCAAGGATTGTTTGGAAGTGGGGAGAATGCGCGAGCCGACGTGCGTTGCCATGCGGTTTGCATGGCGCGCCACTTCACTTCGTGACTTCCTCACGTAGAGTCACACACGAAACTTCTAGTCTGACTTAGGACCACGTGTCCTTTCTCTCGTGTAATACATAGTATCGTTTATCCACGTGCGTGGTACACGCGTTCTGCGCTTGTGCGCATTCTCCGACGTGATTAACGTCGGAACTTTATACGCCCACGATCTCCTTAGGAGACTCTGGCGTTCTCTGTACAAAAATACATACACCTTCATTTCCTATCAAACGAGTGGAAGTCATTACCAGCCCATCCCATCTTCACGGCGTAGGGCCGACAAGAGGGATTCCGACTACACCCGTTAACCTGAACCCTACAGGACTGCCAACGTGGAATCATAGCAAAACTGAAGCGTTAGCTGGATATATGTGCCACAGTAAAAGCGTGATGCAGTCAATGTATGCATTTTCGGACGATTGTAGGTTAGGTTATATCCATTTTAGGCATATATTAACCAGGAACTGCTGGGAATTGTATACATTTACTAAATTAATGCTTTTACCGTGACACATACATCACTTGAAATCGCTGTCGAATTTATGTTATAATTATATGATCACATTATTTAAAATAAGAAAAGAGAATTGGAACTTTTTTACTAATACTGGAAATATTGATTTACTGATATCATATTTTCAGAATGTGGAAGTTCTGGCAATTATTTGAAATTATTGCTCTTATTATTATTCTTCCGACTATTGTATGTAACATGTAACAAGGAAAAGTCTCCAAATCGGTCAACAGTTGACTCCCTGATTTTTTTTGTAATTCTTTACGGTCCTGTGCAGAGATGGGCATTATTTAAATAAAAGAATATACTTCCGAATGGCCCCAGTGGCCGATCGACACGAGGTTTCGGGGAGGGTGTGTGTACCCTAAATCTAAAATTCTGTTTAGCTTCGGATATTTAGTTTCCTTTGATTATTCGAAGGCCTTTCATCTTGAGCCTCGAATACTATTTCATCTGTCATCGTATTTTTATCCTAAGATCGTATGCAGATATATTGGCCGGTCGATTCGTTTTCGTGAACAGCGATCGAGGAGAAATCAGTCACCACCATCTGACGATCGTGGATTTGTCAGTTGGAGTTCTGTGGGCACCGAAGGGTATATCTGAATACGATCTTAGAAGCTCGAATAACCGACGAGAACCTTTGTGGTCCGAGCCGCGCGAAATCACCGTTGCTTGGTGATGTGTCATCGATTACAGTAAAGTCTCGTTACGGTCTCGGCAAAGAGGAGATATAATAAGAGGCGTCACTCGACAAGGACAGAAATAAACTGGGGAAATCACTAGACAACCAATTTAAATGTCCATTCGGCATGGATCGGTAAACTTCGACAATAATCAGCCAACTGCGGTAAGGTAGATTTCGTTGATTTGAATATCCCGCTCGAATAGACAACCAATTTAAATGCCAAGGTCAAGTAAGGACTTCAAACGTTCCGCCCGGAGTGACGCCTCTTATTATATCTCCTCTTTGGTCTCGGTTTGGTGTATACGATACGGACTTTTCGCTATCCCCACCACTTCTGTTTCAGTCTTGTCCGGCGAAGGCGAGAGCGAGTCAGGACAGTACGAGCAGACGACGCGTTGATATTTTGTCTCGCTCCGTCTTTCGGACACCTGACACTCCGTCCTTTGTGCGCGCGAGAGGCGTGCGCGATGGTCACAAGCGCTTACGGCGGCACGGGAACCGCTTCGCAAATCTTGAGGCAGGCCTGGCTCAAATCTTTTTTGCGCTCTAGGCGAACTTGTCAAATTGCGCCCTTTATTATAATACATTTATTTGAGATTATTTATGACTTTATTCTGAAAAAATAGGTAACTGCTAGGGCGTAAGGTTGACAAGAGGTGCAATTTTCATTGTTGGCATTGTTAAAAATAAATTTGTAAATGAAATACTACAAATTGTACTACAACGGTTTTATACTACGAGTAAAAATTAAGACTAAGGACATCAATGTACTCAAATAAATGTATTTTAACACTTAACGGACGGGCCACGTAAATTTACGTTTTTCCATTATGACTTCCTAGGACGGGCCACGTAAATTTACGTTTTTCCATTGTGACTTCCTAGGACGGGCCACGTAAATTTACGCAGAAAGTCTGTTACAGGAAATTTAAATGCTAATGGTAATAATTCAGTGAAAATGAATGAAGAGATCCAATATTTTCAACGCACAATTGATTGGTTTTGGAATTGGAATAAAATTAGTTTAGTATGTTTATTGGTGAATTGAAATATTGTTAATGGAAATCTAAAAAATTAATGAATTAATGAATAGCGTAGCAACTAGGTACTGTGCATTTGATTAAAGTATTACGAATGTCTTTCACAAAAGATTGAAAAGCATCAAGGGAGATGTGTTTTCAGTGATAATATAAGCTTTACATAAAAACTCTAAATTGCTGGTATACAAATATCTGGAAATTTAAGTGCAATGCAATTTGTTACTACAATATATTATTTTATACATGCATGGTAAAAATTTCAAAAATCTTATGCGAAAGAAGATGCTTCTCTGTCGAACCTCCTCCGAACAACTCCAAAGTCTGCGACTCTACATAAAAAATCTATTAAAAAAATTTGGCGACTTACCTTGTTAATTGAGACAATAATTGAGTCTCCCATTTATTGTAAAAACTAAAGACATTTCAAATTTTGATCACTTACATTATTTGACACTTGGAAGGTTAAGATTGGTAGGTTATAAAGTTCAATGGTATATTTAAAAAATAGGTATATCTAGAGACGCGGCAGCGTCTCTACGTCAAGTACATGCGAAAATTTATTTTATAAATAATTAGTAAATGTGTCCTATTTTTCTGTTAACGATGCAGACGAAGAGAATTATTTCAATAGCTGAAAGAGAAAGGAACCCTGCTGCACGAGCAAATGAAATAACCCCATTTTCATGTATGAAATAATAAAACTTTATTTTTTAGATCTTTTCTATGCTCCTGCCCCCCCCCCCGCCCTCTCCTCTTCCCCCAGTGGTATTCGGCAGCGCTTAATTTATAGAGAAAATTCATAAAATTATCCTGCCGCCTGGATCGTCCAGCCCTGGTGCCTCTATCTGAAATGATAAATTAAATGAACTAAATAAAAAAGAAAATAAATAAATCACAGAAATCATTTATTTCTTTTTTTAGAAAAACACTTACACGTAGGCTACCGGCGTTGCCCCGCTGGTGGGAGTTGAGCCGCCCTCTGGGTCGGTGCTGGTCCTTGACCCCCCATGAATACATCCTCGTCGTCATTAGATCCTGGAAAAATAAATTTGATTAATATTATTTAATTTAATTTTTCTGTAAGTTAATCGTTAATCGTTAATAAAACTTACCAAACAAAAGGGCGTTTTCCTCTTGGAGTTCCTCCTTTGAGGCGTCCTCCTTTGAGGCGTACTCTGTTTTCTGCAAAAATGAATAAACCATTAATTAGCCAAAAAGCTAAATGACATAGGCAAAGTGCATACCAAAGACTTTCAAAATGTTGCAGGTTACATGCACATTCGTTAGTTTTATTCGTGACATTAAATAAATTCCCACGAATAAAAGTGGCGAATTAAAAATCCACCGGGAAGTTAAGCTATGCTATACTATGCTATGCTATGCTATGCTATGCTGTGCGATGCTATGCTGTGCGATGCTATACTATGCTATGCTATGCGATGCTATGCCATGCTACGTTTTAAAAAAATTAGCTTCAATACATTCTTATGGAACCGTTTCCAGCAAAAGCTAAGTTAAAACATAGCATCGCATAACATAACTTAGCTGCTACGAGTATATTTATTTGTATTACTTACATTTTCATTTTGCGAAGACATCTTGTGCGTCGTGGCGTCGTACGAAGAACAAAAAGAAGCTGAAGCTTGTCCAGATGCAAGGTAAACATTCGACGATCAAAGCGCACGTTTTAGAAAATATCGATCGATACTGCTAATTATCGAAATCTTTCTTCATTACGTTTCGCGTTAAGCGAGGGTATAGAAGATTTGAATCTCGCCCGACGGCGCGCACGGGCACTTGGGTCTAGGGTCGCGCGAAACACAAAACGAAGCGGGCGACCGGAGCTCATTTTTTCGTATGCTCCATGGTTCAAATCCATATATAGAAACATGTTGTTGGGACATCTTCCTATTACACCCTGGTCCATGGTGTGACCGCACGGCCAATTGGCAAGCGTGTTGGGATATAAGCTAATATATTCACTCATATTTTGATTGTGATCAACCCTGATATTATTAGAAATATAAAAAATATTCATCAGCTAAGTTTTAGGTAAGACTGGGCCGAAGCAAGACAAAGCGACACACAGTGACCAGTCCGCGTAAATTGTGCACGGCGTAGGAGCATTCTTTTTCTGAAATAAAACAACAATGTGCGTGAGTTGTCACGGAACAGCATCATCGACGAGGCAAATTAAGACGTTCACCAGAATAAAGCAAGAACATGGCCTTGAAGGTGGTCCAGATAAATCTCCACCACTCCGCGGCGGCTACAAAAACATTGGTGCGCCTGATGGCCACACGGAAAATAGACGTCGCCCTGGTCCAGGAGCCGTGGGTCACGTGCGGTGCTCCGAGAGGGTTGTCAGAGGTGGGCGTGACATATGCGACAAGATCCGATGGAAGAATAAGAGCGTGTATAGTAACGAGAAAGGGCATAACAGCGACATTTCTACCTCAATTAAGCAACACGGACGTGGCGACGATTAGCATAAGGAGGAGAGGGACAGATAACGCAGGAGGCAGGGGGATATTGCTAACGTCAGCATACTGCCCGGGAGACGCGAATGAGGACCCGCCTGGAGAAATGTGCAAAAACATTGTGGAGTGGTGCGATAATAGACAAATAGGAGGTTTAATAGGTATGGACGCCAACGCTAGACACGAGATGTGGGGAAGCACAGATACAAATAGTAGAGCAGAGAAATTGGTAAACTACATAACGGAGAGTGGACTAACATGTTTGAATACAGGGAACGGATACACCTTTGTCACGATAGACAGAGAGGAAGTCTTGGACATCACGCTGGCCACGGCTGGACTGGTGGGCATGATAAGAGGTTGGACGGTGTTGAAAGATGATAGTGCTTCGGACCATAGGTACATATGGTTCCAAATAGGGGAAGAAGGACAAGAAGAAAGAACGTGGAAAAGGAACCCTAGGGCTACAGACTGGAAGCTATATGCTGAAAAGCTGGCAGTGAGTGTGGAGAATCTTCCTGTTCGCGAATGTAACAATCAACAGGATCTGAACGAAGCTAACACCAGATTGATAGACTACATGACGAGGGCATGGGAGGAGACCACAGAAGAAAAAGAGGTGACGAATAAGATTCTTACGCCATGGTGGAACGAAGAGTTGGCAGATCTTAAAAAACTAGCGCGTAAAGCGCTAAACATCGCTAGGAGGGCAAGAAATCAGACAAGAAGAAAAGAGAGACTACGCATCCTAAGTAACAGGGCTAACAAGAGATATAAGGATGCTGTAATGAAGGCTAAGAAGAATAACTGGAGAGACTACTGTGCCAATATGAGAATACCGGAAGTAGCTAGGTTGACCAGAATAATGGAAAAGAATCCCCAGGAGATGCTGGGGGCCCTCAAGAAGGAGGATGGTAGCTACACCGAAACGGACGAAGAGATACTCGGTATACTGTTGGAGGAACACTTCCCGGGCATACAGAGACACACGGGAGAGGAAAGGGTTGATGAAGAACACACCACTGGAGAGATAATAAGGAGAACATCGTACATGGAAACCTCGGTACTAGGATCGAACGAAAATCACAATAGTGCTATGGGTGAGGAGGCGAGCAAGGTAATAAACAGCGAGAGGTTCAAATGGGCGATAGGAACGTTCGAACCATACAAAGCCCCAGGGGTGGATGGAATCTATCCCAAAACACTGAAAGTGGCAACGCCATTTATCACCGAGGCAGGGGTTGCGATGATGAGGGCTAGCCTGGAAATGGGACTAATACCGGAGGCATGGGCAGTAACGAAGGTAGTTTTTCTGCCCAAACCAGGAAAGAAAGATTACACGACACCGAAATCGTTCAGACCAATTAGTTTGATGTCGAACGTCATGAAAACGATGGAACGCATGGTGGACAGATATATAAAAGACGAATTTCTCACGACGAGGCCGCTACATCGATACCAACACGCTTTCAGGGCTGGTCACTCGGTGGAGGTGGCGATACACCATTTTGTGAGGAAGGTGGAGATAGCAAAGAAGGATAAGAAGGTAATTAGCCTGCTTCATCGATATAGAAGGGGCATTCAATAGAACATCGACAGAGGTGATCATCGATGCTCTGAGAAGATTTAGGGTCAGCGAACTCATAACCAAATGGATACGCAGAATATTAATTAACAGATCTGTACGGACCGTTAGAGGAGAAGCAACAGCCGAAGGGAAAGCAAACAGAGGTTGTCCACAGGGGAGCATTTTATCACCACTTTTATGGTGTTTGGCAGTAGACGATCTGCTATACGAATTGGAAGACAGCGGGGTCACTGTATCGGCTTATGCGGATGACGTAGTCTTCATGACCTCGAACAAGGATATGGGATTGGCGGAGAGGATAATACAGAGAGCTTTGAACACACTGGAGAACTGGTGCGAGAGAACGGGGTTGTCGGTAAATCCGGCTAAGATGGAAGTCATCAGAATAGCGAACAAGAACAGGAGACCCACGTATAGGGGACTCAACTATCAGGGCCAAACGCTGGAATTATCAAGAAAAGTCAGATATCTGGGGGTGATAGTGAACGACACGTTAACATGGAGGGAGCACGTTTTCCAGCAGGTCAGAAGGGCAAAGAGCAATATGAATATGGTATGCAGAATGGTAGGACCAACCTGGGGACTAACACCAGTCGTAGTGAAATGGATATACGAAGCTATAGTGATTCCACGCATAACTTTTGGGGCCGCAATTTGGTGGAGGACAGCGAACATGACATCAGTGCGCACGAAACTAGACAGCATACAGGGTATCGCGCTAAAGAGAATTTACGGCGCAATGAAGACGGCTCCGACCAGAGCACTAGAAATGATAGCGAACATCCCACCGCTGCATATAAGGATCAAGGAACTAGCAATGAGAACCATGCTCAGGCTACAGAGCTGGGAACACTGGCAAGGAGGAAACCCCACGAGCCATAGTTGGATAATCGAGGAAGAAGGGGGAGCGGAATTGAATCGCGTGAAGGAACTACCGAGAGACTTGATCGTTAAGAGATACATGTTTGACAAACAATTCGGGACGGAGATATCGACCAGAGCGGAGTGGAACGAGACGGAGATCAACCAGAGGTATAACATGATCTGGTATACGGATGGATCTAAAAGACAGGATGGACTAGCAGGAGCAGGATGGTGCGAAGGGAATGGATCAGGAAGACAAGGTTCTAGAAGCCTAGGTGAATATGCCACGGTATTCCAAGCGGAGATCGTGGCTATACGAGAGTGCACTCGTTGCATCAAGGAGGAACTGGACGCAACCGAGGAAAACGACAGGAACTGGAGGATTGCACAAGGTGGCAGGACACTGGTAGCAACAACGAGCAGAGGAACGGGCGCTGTGAGCACGCAAGGGGGAGCCAGAGAAAACAGACGCAGGAGAATAGCGATATGCACGGACAGTCAAGCGGCTATAAAGGCACTGGGAGGACACATATTTATCTCCGAAACGGCATTGGAATGCAGACAGGCACTAGACGAGATAGGCAGAAGAGTGGAATCGGTTTGCATCTGTTGGGTGCCCGGACACGAGGGCATCGAAGGAAACGAAAGAGCGGATCAATTGGCAAAGGAAGGAGCGAGCAGACTCCCGGAGGAAGGGGAGGACATACCACCGATAGCCACGGTTGCATTTAAGGCAATCTTGAGGAAGTGGAGTGACGACGCGAGGTTGCAAACATGGGAACAGAAAACTGACTGTGAGGCATCGAAGGAGCTATTAGGCATGGAAGTGGACGCGGACAGAGCAAGGACCTTGATGGGGATGACCAGAGTGGATGCGAGAAACGTGGTAGGTATATTATGCGGACATGCACCGTTAAACGCTCACTTATTCAAATTAGGGAAAGCATGGACAGAGATGTGCTCATTATGTGAGATAGCAAGGGAGGACACTAAACACGTATTGTGTGAGTGTCCTAGGACCATGAGGAAGAGAAAGAGATGGCTAGATGATGAGATTATCGAACCGAATGACATAAAAAGAATTTGCGTCAAGAGTAGATTGACTAGGGATTCAGCTCCTACAGAAGGGGAGGACCAGTAGAGAACGGTTGCATCAGCTAGGGCCGTGGTTATGTGGAATTGGCTGACGTAGACGCACCCAACGCTCAAACGTTTTTCTTCTCAAAATACCGCACGGGAGTGACGCCCCACGGCGTGGTCCACCAGGAGGGGGCGGTGGTAGGGGCCCCTCCCCCTGTCAATAAGATATCGATAGGGGATGAGATATCGAGGGTCGATGATATATCGACGATCGATGAGTGATGATATTTTCGGCTTTTGGGGAAGGATATAGGCACCAAGAGGGATGGGTCTGCTTTCGGACGCAGAGGGAGAAAGGGTTGGCTCTGGGTATAAAAAAAAAAAAAAAAAGGGGAGATAGCATTAGCCGGGACCATGGACAATGAACGGGGACCAGAAAAGGAAGGAGCGCATAGAGACGCGGGTCTGGGTGAGCTGTGGAGCATAACACGGACCGTGGCGTCCACGGCCATCTGGACCCTGATCTGGAGAGCCAGAGGATAAAAAGAGAGCGGCTGGACGGAGCTCAGAGGCGGAGGGTCTCTCGACCTTCAGCGGGGGACACCCTCGTCCTGGGGGCATCCCGGCTCAGCGCGGGGGTAACACCGACCTCGACGGGACATCCCCCCCGCTTCTGTCCAATAACATGTCCCCGCAGGCAGAGAGCTACTGGAGGGAAGATTGCAGGAAGCAGGTTACCACCGGCCAAGAGGGGCAGGCTAATAGCGGCCCAGTGGAGCGAGTAAGGCCTTCGGGTAAATGGAGCGAGTCAACCCGTAGAGGTAAGCAAATAACGACTGCCATCGTCGCGGTTTCACGGCGATGGTAGGTCGCAGGAAAGACGAAAGGGAAACGGCGCTCCAAGCGTCAGAGCGACACCGGCGCACCGGTCAAACGCAGACCGCTGCGAATC
The DNA here is from genome assembly GCA_944738655.2 of Andrena hattorfiana. Taxonomy (NCBI): domain Eukaryota; kingdom Metazoa; phylum Arthropoda; class Insecta; order Hymenoptera; family Andrenidae; genus Andrena; species Andrena hattorfiana. Next base: position 29,387,748 of record OX122892.1, on the reverse strand, counting down.
AGTTGAAGGTGACCGGGATCACCTCGTGCGAATCGCACCTCGCTTTCGGACCTCACCTGTACGCGTATACGAAAAATCCAAGAGGGGGTTGGGAGGGGGGGTGTTAGATTAGGGGTTTAGAAAAGTTAGCCTAGCTCGGGGTGTAGAGTGTGATAGGTCCGGGGGGGGGGGGGGGTGGGACGGGGGTAACCAACGGGCCAGAGTTGCTCGCGAGGGTGTGGAACGTTACTGTGGGGGGACTGTAGGCACGATAGGGAGTAAACTCACGGGGTTAGGGGTACGGGGATTAGGCGGGTGGGAACGTAGCCAGATTTGCGCAGGGGAAAACAATCCAGTCTTCGACAAGCCGAAGGCATCGCACGCGCGTGCTCGCGCAGTCCGGGTGCTTAAAAGAGGCTGAGGGTGGATACCGGCCTCCCGGTCCAGGTGAATATACAATAAAATCGAGAATAGGGGGTGGATAGGAGGTCTGATTGTACGGCGTCGAGGTGCGATTTGATAAACCGCGGCAAAAATTAGAGGCGGGCTGGTACCGCTGGTCAGAGGGGGCGGTTTGCGCAACGCATAAAACTCCTGCACACCGAGGTGTGTATAGGTAGGGATCGCCTGCCCCCGACAAAGACCACCACCGCGAGTACGGTGCGTCCGCAAGTTGGCCCGGGCCTACTAAAAGCGGATGTCACCCGAGAAACGGTGTAGAACCACTACGGGTTATAGCGTACCTCGAGGAGGCGGCCCCCATAGCCATTTCCTCCACCACTCCGAAGGGGTGTTGGGAGGCCCGGCTTCCCAGGCTGTGCGGGGAAGTCAGGTGTGCGGTCCTAAGAACCGGATGGCACAGTCGCACCTCCTATAGCAGGGAGGCCCTGGGATCCTCTGTTGCTTATCGCAGAGGAGAAAAGGAGCGGTTTTACCGGGCGGCGTGGTCCGCCCTGGGGGACGTCCCGTCCTCCTCGTGTTTGAACGCTCAACGGCTGAATGGTCAGAGCGACGCCTGGGACCCGCGGCACGTGCCGTTATACTCCCCCCGTATTAATGTCGCTACTAATTGACTAGGTAAGACTGGATTACTCCAATTGAAATTTTCTAATAATTAATTAAGCTAATATATTTATAAATTATTATTTTCAGATCGTGGATATTTAATAATTTAAAATATTATAATAAAATAATAATCATTTAATCGAGATTGAGTCCACAGATAAATTTTAGGTAAGACTGGAATACACCATTTGAAATTGTCTAATAAATAATCAAGTTAATATATGCATAAATTATAATTTTCAGATCGTGGACATTTAATTTTTTAAAACCAGCGTGGGATCACCCATTCTATTCTATTATTCCATTACTTTGTCATACTTTCTAACCTCTCTTTGTTTCACTTTCACTTTTCCTTTTTTTTATTCCCCTTTCTTTTAATAATTAATATTCTAATAGTCTTGGTTGCTTATGCGCCAAAACTCTCGGCTGCTTATGCGCCGAAACTCTCGGCTGCTTATGCGCCGAAACTCTCGGCTGCTTATGCGCCGAAACTATCGGCTGCTTATGCGCCGCAATTCTCAGCTGCTTAGGCGCTGAATTAATGCGAGGCATTCCTAAATTCCATAATAATACACTAGTAATCACAAAGTGTAATTTCAGCTGCTGAAGCGTGATATTCAATAAAAATAATATTATTGGTTATAAATCGTTGTTGAATTGTTGAATTACGTAACATACTTATTGGACATTTCTATCTTCTATTATTATAAATATAAATATAAAATTATAATTCATCATGTCTATAGTTAATAGACTCTTGCCACTCAATTTAAAAATTATGAAAATTATCAATAGAGGCGAATGGTTAACAGATGATCATATTGAATATTTTCACAAATTATTAGAAGCTAACTCTAATTATTGCCTGGTACAATACAACCAGTTCCTGAAAATCACATACAGATTTTGCACCAAAGCGAAGATTTTAAAACCAATGCAGGGGGACACTGGATTTGTAGCTTCTATAAACATGATGACAGAAGAGTTTATATTTATGATTCTTTTAATTCCAAGAAGTTGCATAGTCATCATAAAATTTTTCTGGAGAAGTTATACCCTTTTTTGAAGAAACTTGACGGTGCAATTGACGAAGAATTTATTGAATTTCCACATGTACAAGCTCAACCTAACTGTCGGGATTGCGGAGTTTTTGCGATTGCATTTGCTGTCTCGTTATTATTCAAAATATTACCAGACAAAGTAACATACAATCATGCGTTGATGCGTCAACATTTGATCCAAATGTTTCAATCTAATCGTATAGAACATTTTCCATGCATTCAGGATCAACAATTAACACGTTGTATATATGAATCTGAATCTGCAATTGGTAATACAATTAATAATAAAGATCCCTCTTGTGGAAATTATCCTCCATTTAAAATTGGTCAAAGTAATATTACTAATGAAAAAAAAGAAATATCCCCAGTTCAAAATGTAACACTAAGTAACAAAGAAGTCACTACACATACCAAAAATATAATTCAGACAGATCAACCATTCGTTTCGAAGTAAAAAAAAAGCAATGTATACGTACCATGTAAAAGGAACGAATACATGTCTAATTATTATAAAAGGCAGAAAGAGGAAATTAATTTAAAAAGAAGAGCTGTTTATAAAGCCAAGAAAGGGGATCGTAACATGAAAAAAGGCAAAGATTGTAAAAAAGGGGAGGAAAGCATAAAATTTTATAATTATGAATATTATAACGCACACAAAGAAGGAATAATAAAAAAGAAAAAAGGGCATTATGACGCAAATAAAGAAGTGACATGCGAAAAGCGAAAAAATTATTATGAGCTGAATAAAGAACGTATAATAAAAAAGAAAAAAGTGAATTATGACGCAAATAAATAAGTGAAATGCGGAAAGCGAAAAAATTATTATCAGCTAAATAAAGAAGGTATAATCAAAAAGGCAAAAGTGCATTATGACGCAAATAAAGAAGTGAATTGCGGAAAGAAAAAAAATATTATCACCTAAATAAAGAAGTTATCTCCAAAAAGCGGAAGGTACGTTATGATGAAATACGTAAAAACGATGATTATAATAAAGTAGCAAAACGTCGTGCTGCTCTGCAAATAATAAAAAAGTATCGTTATATTGCTGTAACAAATAACAATATAGCAACCAAAAATAACAAAGAAACTTATATTAGAAAACTTTCAAAAATTATCAGCATGCCGTCCGGAGAAGCAAGTAGATTGGAAGCTGAACGTATAATTAAATGGAGTTTTCATATTAGGCAAAAGTACATTTTGAAAATGACGAAACTGTTGAAAGATTGTAAACAAAAAGTGGAAGTTTCCTTAACGCGCGCAGCAGAATGTTTAGAAGTTGATGACAGGATTAATGCTTTGTGTGGACAATCCGGACATACATGTTCTTCAGAATCATATTTTGCGGAAAGTTCGTACCATACTTTCACCGGTTCTGAATCAATCATACTGAATTCGGAAGGGAAAGCTATAAACGTTCTATCTGTATTGCGATCGAAGAAGATGACAAAAGCATGGCATTGTAGTTACCTTCGTAAAACAAAAGATGTTGAAATTCTGAATAATTTACAGGATTTCTTCAAACGATTGTTAGAATGCTCATTAAAAAAGGTACAGAAGTTGAACAACCATATCAGTAGCTGTTCTAATAAAGTGCATGCTGAAAAAGTTGGTCATTCTCATGGTTGACCTGGTCTACAAAATAGCGAGCATTTATAAAGACCAATTACATAATTTAGACAAAGCCTTAAACGGTAATGACCTTGAAACGCCTGAACGAATAACGCTGCAAGCTCGGAAAGAAGCTGAAGCGTTACAAAAAAATAATACTGACATAAGTTTGAACGAAGAAGAGATCATATCTCGATATTATTTAGCATTTAGAGCTTTCACAAAGCGGTCTATGGACACACCACGCATTCCGTGTGTTTCCTACGAGAAACTCTGTTTTAAAAGAGAGGTTCTTAAGTTTGATATTTCTAAATGATCATATAAGGGAAATGTAATGCAAACATTGTTAAATCATATTGGATACAAAGTTGGTGACATGCATTTTATTTGCCGATATTGTCACGATAAAATTCGTAACGATTCCATACCACCAAAATGTATTTTAAATAAGCTTGATGTACGTTCAGTTCCAGAAATAGCAGTGTTGAACGATTACGAACGAATTCTCACCATTTCACCTTCCTTTGCCATTAGAAGAGAATTTAAAAAAAATTTGTCCTGCGACTGAACCTTTAAATCAAAATCATGAATTATACATATTGGTGCGGGGCGTTCCAACAAAATCTAAAATAGTTTGGGAAAAGTTAGTTGACTTGAAGAAAGTATGGAATGCCTTAATATGGTTGAAAGCCAATAATCCTCTATACTCAGAAATTGTTTTACCACAATCGCACGATTTATTGCTGAGTGCCAAATTACCAGATACAGAATTTCAAGAAGAAGTTGTTGCCAATGATAATAATAATGATAATAACGAATCTATCGAGGACGTTGAAGGGGAAACTCTTAATATCGATGAAAACAACAAACGTGCATTATTGACGCAAATGTCAGAATCTGAATCACATTGTGATCAATTTACGATTTATCCAATGTATGACAAAAGGGTTAATGAATCTGCTACCACACTCTATCAAATGCTTAAAGTTCAGGACATTCCGTTGGGTCATCGTGCTGAACAATTAGATTTGAAATGTTTCCCAGATTTATATCCTTATGGGATGAACGGACAGCATGAAGAAAGATTGGTTCGTTTGACTGATCATGAATTCATTAAGTCCAAACTGATGTCCAAGCATTCGCAATTTCGATTGAACATGCAATATATTTTTCATTTATTACACGATACCAATATGCGGCAATTGAACGCTGGAATTTTTCACAAAATGACCGTCGTAAATCCACGTGAAAAATATACAGCTGCTGGTTTTCTAGAGCAACTCTCTAAAGATCAGCTACAAAAGAATTTGAACACTATATATTCCAGATTACGTAACACAGCACAGTATTGGCGAAAACCGAGAAATGATTTGAACTGTATGATACACCATTATGGACCAGCTACATGGTTCCTCACGCTCAGTCCAAGTGAGTGGCTATGGACAGATTTAATAGAATATCTTCGTGAAGTAAACGGCCCATGGGTGGCTAAAATGTCCCCGAACGAACTCATTGCTTCTGATCCCGTTTCAACTGCTCAATTTATAGATAATGCATTCCACGCTATGCTGGATTTCATTTGTTCGCCCGACAATCCGATTGGCAAGGTCACTCATTACTTTTGGCGGAGAGCATATCAAAGCAGGGGATCACAACATTTTCACCTTTTAATTTGGATTGAAGATGCTCCTATAATCGATAAATCTTCGAAGGAAGATGTAGCACGATTCATTATGAAATACGTCACTTGCAGATTGCCATCACCGCATGTGTCGCCAGAATTATACAGTCGTGTAATTGCACATCAAATGCATAAATGCAATAGCTACTGTTTACGCAACAAAAAAACTAAAAATTCCTTCTGTAAAGTATGTAGATTTTCATTTCCACGTACAAAAAGGTAGACTCTATGATCTTCCACGTTCAATAAAGGAAGTCCGTATCAATGATTATAATGCTGCCGTTCTCATGGTTTGGAGAGGTAACATGGATATACAATATATTGGGGAAAATACAGGGTTGGTAACATGTTACTGTACTAAGTACGTGTCAAAGCCGGAAAAAAGTTACGCTACGGACACTATGGCAGCAATAAATTCTACTAAATCAGTGGCAAGTCTGCTGTGCAACCTTGGAATGCGCATGTTAAATCATAGAGAATGTGGAGCACCTGAATGCGCTGATACTCTATTAGGATTATCATTGCATGGTACTGACTCCAGTACTACTATTAGATGGTTAGATGTAAATATACTGAGAAGTAGAAAATTGAAAACTCGCAAAGAGATTGAGGATCTAGAAGGTGAATCCACAGACATATTTTGTCCATCCCTCAAAGACGATCACTATCCTAACAGACCTAAGGAATTAGAATCTATGCATCTGTATGATTTTGCTATGTGGTATGACGTTACTAAAATTAGACCGCCTGAAAAAACTGAATATTATGAAATCCGTGCATCCTTGTATTTGAAAAAAAGGCAAAGAGGGTATCTTATCAATCATTATAAGTACAATGTTCAAACTCAACCTGAGAATTATTATTTCTCATTATTATTATTATTCCAACGTTGGAGAAACACCGACGAATTGAAAAATGGATTTAACACATATGCGGAAGCTTTTTTGTCGCTACAATCACAATTGACAGAAGCAGTTCAGTATCACGAACGAATAACGGATATTCAAGAAGCGCGTGATCATATAAAGGAAGAAATTGAAAAGAACGTGTTAAATACTGTAGAACAAGAAGAAAATGATCAAGGCGATCACCCATTAGAGTGTGTCCCCGTTGAAACTGTTGGGCCATGAAAGATTTTAAAGACGCGGGAAACATATTTGACTGTGGTGATCTTCAAGAAATGATTTCGGAATTGAACCATGATCAGAAGCGGATATTTGATACAGTTACCAAGTCCTTGACGTCTAACGATAACATTCTCAGACTTTATGTGAGTGGAGAAGGTGGCACTGGGAAAAGTTTTATAATAAAAACTATCAGAGACTAGATCAAGCAGACTATCGGAAAAGACACAGCAGTAACTGCTCCTACTGGAATCGCAGCTTTTAATATCGAAGGTCTTACCATCCACCGATTATTTCAATTACCCGTCGAACATGGGCATACAGTTCAGTATAGGCAACTTAGTAATGCAGCTCTTCAAATTGTACGAGATCAACTCAAAAATGTGGCTTTAGTAATCATCGATGAAATTTCGATGGCTTCTAACGTAACTTTCCTGTACATACATTTGCGTCTTACAGAAATATTTGATACTACAGATTCCGATGATGCTTGGTTCGGAAAAAAAGCCAATTCTGCTATTTGGTGACTTACTACAACTTCCTCCTGTTCACGAAGAACCTGCTTTTATACAATTATCCAATAAGAGTATGGAGAAAAATGTGGGAGGATTAGGTTCTTATAATTTATGGTCTGCCTTGTTTAGCTATGACGAATTGACAATAAACATGCGACAGCAGGGTGATAATATTTACAAAGAGATCTTGTCGAAAATTCGCACCGGAGTAGTAACCGCACCGGATACAAAGCTTTTAGAATCGAGGAAATTAAAATTCAAAGAGACAAATTGTAATGACCGATTAAAGGAATTAAGTGATTACATGCTTAATGTGGGATCTAATACGGTCTGCTTACTTCCCACATGTGTTCAGTGTGATGTTTTGAACGCTGCAATGCTGAGTCGATTTACATCCGAAGAAATCCATTTGATCGCTCATGATACAACGAATTGTGCACCATATTTGAGAAAAAAGGTGTCAAAGGTACTAAACAATAATGACGATGATAGCTCACGAACGGCGGGACTTGCAAGAGTCGTAATTGTTAAAGTAGGAGTGCAAATCATGATTAGAAGAAATATTGATGTTACACTAGGTCTCGTCAACGGTACCATTGCTAAACTTGTTTCAGTTACACGAGGTACTGATAATGATGTTGAAAAATTGAAAATTATATTACCCACGGGGCAAGAACATATAATAGAATGGGTAAGTGTTAAATTTGAAGTAATGGACAGAGCGTTCGTCATTAGAAAACAATTTCCGATTTGCCTCAGCTATGGTATAACTATTCACAAAAGTCAAGGACTAAGCTTGCAGAATGCTGTCATAGAAGCAGGTAATTCAATATTTACTTGCGGAGAAATTTACGTTGCTCTTTCTCGGGTGACCACATTACAAGGTTTGCATCTTATCAATTATGATCCATCTTCCGTAAAGGCACAAGAATCGGCTATAATAGAGTACAATAGATTGCGAAAAGAATATAAACCTGATCTTATGACTATTTCAATTACTAAAAACCGCGTTCTCAACGTTCGTGATGCTGTTTGGGCAGTACCTAATTATAATGTACTTGAATGTCAGAATACTAATGATCACATCGTGGATACCATTCAATACTACGTAAGAGGTCTTCCGAATTCTGATGGCGTGTCTTGTTATGCGAATGCCACAATCCAATGTATATTATATTGTTCATCCATAAGAGAAAACTTATTTTCGACTGAAAAAGCTGATCATATTATGAAAGTCTTTATGGACCAATATAAATCGGATCAAAATCCAAACATAATATCATTACGGCAATTCGCAGGAGAAAAATACGTTAACAATCAGCTACATGACGCAGCTGAGTTTATTACCTCTCTTTGTGATCATGAGATTCTTATTAACCCTCTAGGTACGGGGATATTTTAAACTAAACGTAGAATTTTTTTGAACGTTAAATAATCTATTTTATACTTCGGATTTGGAAACTACTCGGTTAGAATGCTGAGAATGTGAAAATCATTGATTTATGGTATGGGACGTAGGAGTCCCACCCGGACTTACGGGTAATTTTTTTAACATTGATCGAAAATATAGAAAACAACATAAATATGTACTTAAATGATTTTTTTTTGTGTGGGATATCATGTTTGAGCAGTAAGTAGTAATGAAAAATAATGTTACAATTTTGAATATTTATTCTGTTTTTTTATGGTAATCGTAAAAACAACTATTGCTTTTGTTACAACACAGTTATACATTACACATTTCGCAAAATGAAAACGGTTTATTTAGAATGCAAAGTGTGCATCTTTGTCTACATTCGCTAAATAATGGAAAATGATGTAATGAATCAAATCTTGTCTTCTGTAGATATCTGCTTGCGAGTTTTGGAAATTTTGGTAGTCCTATTCGAAAAGATGCCACTTCGGCATCCACGTAGTTTTTTGCCACAATAAAATAGACTTTGAATAATTTATTTTCTGAAATCTTTTAATTTTAAAATTTGTGTTGAGATTTATGGAGAACAAAGTGATGATTTGCTTTATTTTGCTTTTTATATAACAACCACGCATTCATTATACATAACTCACGTAAATAGAAAAAAATAGACAGATACCACCATCTATTCTTGAAACATGATCTATACAGACTCACAAGAGCATTGTTCTTATCGACGCACAGTGTTTCGCGTAATGGACAAAAGTCAAGAATCCGAAGTGTTTGATCCACAAATTCTTTTATCTTAAAATGTTAAGAAAGGAACGTAGATTTCAATGTTACCCATAACTTCTGCTGAATTTATTAATTTGTTGTCAAAAGTGATACTAGAAATTCATTACAAATTTCGTTACATTTTTTCAAACACGTGCCAATGACAGAATATTTATGCTGTTCATTTGATGTTTATAAGTTGTATTTAATACTGTCATACCTTCAAAACTGCCGAGTCAGTTTTTTACAATACTAACAATTTGTACTAATTTTTTATGTTAAATGTTTACCAACTTCAATTGGACTTTTAAAAAAAACACCAAAAAATACCTCCGTGATGTTTTCGAATATTGATTCAGGGATCATTAAACTTTATATTAACGTCAATTTCAGCTGCAGATATTTGCACAAAACCGAAATATAGCCAAAATCATTATTAAGACGCTCACCGCTCCGGCCCTTAGCGTAGTCGCTGGGGCTCCTCTCGTGTGTCCCGCGAAAGCATAAGACACTTATGTGAATCTACACATCCGATATGCTTTTTCCAATTGTTTATACAATATCTACCATGAATTTTCCATTCTGGATGTTGTCTTCAGTCTCAGGAGAGGAACCACGAGCAATACATAGCCGAATATAACTAGTTAATTTTTTTCTAAGTTAATTCTTTTGTTTTAGTCGGCATCGACATCTTGCCATGCCGATCGTCTTTTGTCACACCAATAAAAGTATGTCTGCCATGAAGCGTCTCCTTGTGTCCTATCTGCCTATAATCCAATTAATACTAAGGCCATCTGCTCAATAATAACCAACAATACCAGCGTATAGTGTGCTTTATATTAGTGTTATCATTTTATAGTATAATTAGAGTATATATATATATATTGGTATAGTCATATTAAAGTTTTATAGTATTTTATACTTCCTAATTTCTGTTTTCACGGAGAACGCAAAGTAAAATCTGAACATGAATCGACAACCGATAAGGGGTAATGTATTCTTACGTACATACACATGTTTTTTTTCTATTATATTAATTTCATTTCACATACATATTAGTAAAATCTTGAATAAAATTCAGTTAATTCAGTGACTGTATAGGGAATGTGTTGATATTTATTACGTGTGCCCTTAACTTTTTTAACCGGGAAGATGAGTTACTTCATCATGTAAAAATTTATCTTGTTTCCTGAATAAATTGTTTGTTTGTTAGTTGACCAAGTTTTTTATTACTAAATGTACACCAAGATTATTTATAATAATTGATCAAGTAACATCTCGAAATGGAAAATGGCCCATTGAACAAGTTAATTTTTATTTTAGGTCAGAATCACTTCATTACTTATGGTCAATGCCTGGACGTGTGGAAAAATTCGAGACCAAATGAAATTACTGTCATTGCAAAATTAATTAAAGATAATTTCAATTTGATTGATACACCGGATTGGGTCAACGAATGTATATATGAAAGTGCAACATTTGTTCATTTGAAACTAAAAAACAAGTACGAAAGTTGTTACAGAATGTACAATCGATTTTCCCAGCGATATTCAACATGGCTTACAATAAAAATCACAATAAACAATTCCATAATGAATTATATTGATGAAATTCAGGCTGGACCAAGTGATGAAGTAATATTAAGAGGGGGGAGGCCAATTTTACGGAATGTTCCGATAAATCAAAGAGACGTAAAATTAAGGACTTGATTGAAACAAGATCAATTGAGGAACTTAGTTTTGCTGTGGAAATATTAAAAGGTGTGAAAGTTTCTAATGATAAAGGATTCTCACTGATTGAAGCTTTAGCTTTGTGTCTGGATTTGAAGCTGTCAGTAAAACAATACAAAACTCTACGCTATAAAGTTAATGCATTATACCCAGAAACGTTTCCTAATTACTATAGTATTAAAAAATTTAAAGAATCTTTGTTACCAAACGAATGTAAAATTAGTGAAAAGGGTGCGGAAGTTGACATGCAAGAATTATTGGATAAAACTGTTTCCTCAATTCTAGAATCACTATCGGATATAAGCTTCAAATCTGCAACACTTTTCACAAAATGCGGCTTCGATGGAAGCTCCGGTCACAGCAAGTATAAACAGAGATTTACTGACTCCTCTACAACAGATGAGTTCATGTTTATATCAGCTATCGTACCTATTCATATGATCGATAATGACAACCAAAATATTGTTTGGGAAAATCAAACTCCGTCCTCAACATCATTGTGTCGACCACTTAAATTTGTTTTCGCGAAAGAATCACCAGAATTAGTTACAGAGGAGTACAGTAATATAACAAATTCAATAAAAAAATTGACTGTTACTAATATTTGTCGAAACGACACGACAGTGATTGTTTCTTATGATGTACGATTTACTATGATAGACGGGAGCGTATGCAATGTAATATCGGGAACAATGTCATCTCAGTTGTGTTATATTTGTGGTTGCACACCAAAACAAATGAACACAGAAGCTGCCTACAATAAAACTCCCCAAAAAAGTATGTATCAGTATGGACTATCATCTCTGCATTTATGGATTAGATGTTTCGAAAATTTTGTCCATATTGCATACAGATTGCCTTTTAAAACGTGGCAGGAAAGGGGAGAGAATAATAAAAAACTTTTCACCGAAATTAAAAAAAAGATCCAAGACCAATTTAAGCAACGAATGGGGCTATTAATAGATATACCTAAACCCGGATATGGAACAACAAATGACGGGAACACCGCCCGTAGATTTTTTAATGATCCCGCAACAAGTGCAAGCATAACAGGGGTTAATTATAATTTAATATTAAATTTCGGCATCATTTTAACAGTTATTGCGAGTGGTCAAAAAATTAATAAAGTCGAATGTAGAAAAATAATAGAAGAAACAAAAACGTTATACTTATGTAATTATAGATGGTATTATATGTCAGTAAGCATGCATAAACTACTAGTGCATGGAATAGATATTATTTCAGAATCAATAATACCGATTGGAAAACTGTCTGAAGAAGCCATAGAGGCAAGACATAAAGAAGTTAGATACATGCGAGAATATACTATACGAGAATATATAATAGTCATACCCGCAAAAATTCTAGGCAGAACTGTAATAAAGATTTGTTGAATTTACTTATAATAAACTCCGATCCAGAAGTGTCAAAATACAGCAAGAAATGCAACAAAATTAAAAAAAAACACAGTCCAAACATAAAATAATATATAATAATAAATGATTCATCCGACACAAATACAGATACCTGTTCCGAATCTGATTCAGAATTAGTATAATAAAAAATATGCATTCTTTTTATATTTTAAGAGAACAATAATGTACTTTTTTTTAACAATAAAGTCATTTTTTAACAATACTAACTATTTGTACTAATTCTTTATGTTAAATGTTTACCAACTTCGATGGGACTTTTAAAACAAGTACCAAAAAGTACCTCCCTGATTTCCTATATATTAATTTAGGGAACATTAAACTTTATATTAACGTCAATTTTAACTGCTTGAATCTGCTCGAAACAGAAAAAGTAGCCAAAATGAATATTAAGACGTTCACCGCTCCGGCTCTTAGCGTAGTCTCTAGGTCTCCTCGTGCATAAGACACTTATGTGAATCTACACATCCGATATGCTTTTTCCCGTATGTTTCTACGATATCTACCATGAATTTTCCATTCTGGATGCTGTCTTCAATTTTAAAATAGCAGTTAAACGCGATACACGCGATAAAAATAATTTGATAAAAAAATGTTTCAAACAAAAGTTAGTCAGTATACAGTTGATAACAAATTGCAAAAGTAAATATTAATAAAAAACTTTTTATTCACTAAAAAATCAAGATCGCCTTAATTTTTTTAATGTAACTGTATATTTTTTTATACACCAATCGATGCATTTTTATATTCTCTTTAAAAAAGTATTAGGGTACTTAGGACGAAAACTGATTAGTTCAGAAGTTATGAGTTTTGTCCCGAACGCCCATATACGCGAAACACTGTGCGACGCCCCGACATCTTGTTGCTGTAGTAACGATAAATAACATAAACACTAATAAAAATATGTAATTACACACGATGTAACAAATAATATAGAATAGTACGAATATTTAAAGAAATATGAATGACATATAAGTACTTAACAATTTTCATAAATATTTACTCCTAAGTCCCGGTGGGACATACACGTCCCATAACTTTAACCCGAAAGCCCCTATATATAATGTAAATTGAGTGCAGTGCCCATGCAGTAATTTGTCAATTAGGACTCACTTTTACTATATATATGCTTATTTTACTATAAAAAGTTCTTTTACTTACTTTAATTTATAAAAATAGTCGACAAATTGCAACAGGCACAGATCACGATCCATAGCGTTGACTAGATTCACTTGTTTATAATAGTAAAAAGTTTAATTTCGAGCTCTGATGCTACAAACAGTTTCATCCCTGCCTACTAACGGTCACCTATCAAATCTCGATCATATTGATAGAACGTAAATAAAAATGTGTTAGTCTGAATGGGACTCTGGAGTCCCACTCGTCCCTAGAGGGTTAAGAATGCAATACAACACGAAATTACAACGGTATTAAGATGTTTAAAGTGTAATTACACAAGTACTACTATCAGTACAAATTGTGTGGTACATCTTGCACTGCCCAAGATGTTAAAAAAAAATCATTTGAATTTCAAGATATAATAAAATACAATTTCGCAGGATGGAAAAATGTGAAAGATCCTTGCAGTAATTGTGATAATTCAAATTCAAACACAATTAGGAAAATCGATATAACTGCTTCCAAACAAATTCTTATTGCAAAATTACATTTGTTCCATCACGATAGTGGTGGAACAAGAACGAAAGTGGAAAATTTCTACATCAAAGCAACACCTACTACTAAAATACAATTAGTAGATCACTGTTATAAACTTAAGGCAGCGATTTTCCACCACGGTGAAAATATTGCCGATGGTCATTACACGAGTATGGTAAGGAGTAAGGGCACAACGTGGGTATCCGTTGATGATTTACGAGTAGAAAAACAAGCTTGGCCACGAAATGCTAAAAATGCATACATATTTTTCTTCGAAAGGTGTTAATTCATTAATTGTGGTGGTTATACACTTCAATGTTAAATACGTTCAGCGCCAAAGGCTGTTTTCAGCGCCATAATAATAAAAAATATAACCCATAACCACAAATTCAAACAACTTGAAATCAGCCTGTAACCACAAATCAAATCAATTCAATCGATATGCAATCAGCATATAACCACAAACCTGTATTGACTTTTAATTATTAAATATTATTACATTTTTTAATATAAGCGTTTTTTTTTAACATACACTTTGCAGCTACGCTAGAGTTTTCTGAAATCCCCATAAAAAAACTTAATATAAATCGGATCAAATTAAAAATTATTTGAAGTCATTTCCTATGCAAATTATCTTTGTAAAAAGAAGTGAGATCCCCCAAAAAAACTTTGAAAAAGTAAAAAAAATACGCCAAGTACATGAAATCAAATAAATCACAAAAAATAGAAGATAATCATAATAAATCACAACAAAAAAATAGAAGAAAATATACAATCACAAAAAAGAAGAAAATATACAATATAAAAAAATATGTGAAATCAAAATGAGCTACAAGTACATAAAGGTGCTTTCTAACTGCGCTTAAGGTGACACAACTACATATACATAGCTAAAATGCTGTTTTCGTACATTCTATAACTCATATCGCGGACATTTTAATTAACCCATAAGAATAAAATATAATATAAATAAATATTAAGCAGATATATTTTTATGCAAATAAATATTTATTTTAATACGAATAAATATTTTATTCAAAATACTTGGCGCTGCTCTGCGAATTGGTGTTGCTAAACTGAATAAATATGTATAAATTGCATTAATCTTTTTCCTTCTTTCTTGTGCGTGCGTTCGTGAATGTGTGTATGTGTGCGTGTGCATATGCTACATATGATATTAGAATTAAATATATGTAGAATAAATCTGACTGCGTTTCTAATATGTATATGTATATGTTTATGTATTTTAGATTGTAAGGGAATTATTGTAAATTATTAATACTAAGCCAATTAACATTTTTTCGCTTTCGCAGCGCCAAGTATTTTGAATAAAATATTTATTCGTATTAAAATAAATATTTATTTGCATAAAAATATATCTGCTTAATATTTATTTATATTATATTTTATTCTTATGGGTTAATTAAAATGTCCGCGATATGAGTTATAGAATGTACGAACACAGCATTTTAGCTGTGCATATGTAGTTGTGTCACCTTAAGCGCAGTTGGAAAGCACCTTTATGTACTTGTAGCTCATTTTGATTTCACATATTTTTTTATATTGTATATTTTCTTCTTTTTGTGATTGTATATTTTCTTCTTTTTGTGATTGTATATTTTCTTCTATTTTGTTGTTGTGATTTATTATGATTATCTTCTATTTTTTGTGATTTATTTGATCTCATGTACTTGGCGTATTTTTTTTACATTTTCAAAGTTTTTTTTTGGTGTTAATTACTGCAATAGTGTCTAAACGTTTTCACACTTTCGTGAGAATGTAACAAATTAAAAAAAGATCGTTTTGCGTGAGATCGCCCACGTATGTACATACCTCCTTCTTCAAACGCAACGCCAGTTGCCAATAGGTATTAGCCAGTTCCCGGCAACTCCGCCCCGACGACGGAGTTCGGCCGCTGGAAGAACTGGACGGACTCCGTCGTCGTGACGGAGTCTGCCGGCTGCTAGGACTCCGTCTTCGGGACGGAGCCTGCCCGCTGCTGAGACTCCATCGTCGGGACGGAGTCTGCCGGCTGCTGGGACTCCGTCGTCGGGACGGAGTCTGCCGGCTGCTGGGACTCCGTCTTCGAGACGGAGTCCCTTCCTTTTCTCTCTTCTGACTGTTTTCTTTTCCAGACATCTAAAAAAGAGTCGAAGAAACAGTGAAACTATTGAACGTGATTAAAATGAATTTGAAAGTGTAGTAGAAGAGCCAGAGTTGGCCAAAATGTAATCTAATTACAAATTATAAATTACGATTAAAATGTAATTGTGTGATTGATTACACATTATTTTCTGTAATCGTTAATTTAGGTAGTTGACCACAATTTTGTCAACTATCTAAATTGAAGGGTCGGATGCAATAAGGGGACTAGCGCTCGAAAATGGAAAAAATAATTGTCGAAACTCTAAGAAATATTGGAAAATTAAATGTTGTTAAACTGAATTTTAAAAAATATAGTGTTGTAAAGCTCGTCACGACAAATATTTTTTCTATTTACAGTTTGTTTATTCAATCATTACTATTCGAGCTACAAATTACAAACCAAAAATTCGTCATCGTCCAAAATCATTATTTCTGTAAACATAAATTGCGATAACTTGAGTAAATATTAACGGATCGTTATGAAACTTAAAACATAACTTCAGAAAAGTCTAGCGAAGTCGAAAAATGTATGCACAAAACCCTTATGTTAACAAATGTAATAATATTTAATTAAAAAGTAATACTGGACATAACCCATGTTTTTCAACGTTCGCCGTTAAAAAGTGTCGAGGCAATTTTGAAGTACATATAACTTGCAGCGACAAAGTTTTTCCTAAGGAAGATTTTCACCAATTTTCACACGGATTAATAAATAATTGTAGAAGATATGACGATATATACCTCGCGCGCCACCAACAGTCAGCGGCCGCGTATAATGCGCTACTTAGCACTCTTAGCACTCGCTTTGACTGTTGGTGCCGCGCGGGATTTATATATATCGTCATATCTTCTGCAATTATTTATTAATCAGTGTGAAAA
This sequence comes from Andrena hattorfiana, assembly GCA_944738655.2. Classification (NCBI taxonomy): domain Eukaryota; kingdom Metazoa; phylum Arthropoda; class Insecta; order Hymenoptera; family Andrenidae; genus Andrena; species Andrena hattorfiana. The sequence continues at coordinate 29,370,684 of OX122892.1, read as the reverse complement.
TTGGTGAAAATCTTCCTTGTAGGAAAAACGTTGTCGCTGCAAGTTATACGTACCTCAAAATTGCCTCGATACTTTTTAACGGCGAACGTTGAAAAGCATGGGTTAGGTCCAATATTACTTTTTAATTAAATATTGTTACATTTGTTAACATAAGGGTTTTGTGCACACATTTCACGGCTTCGCTAGAGTTTTCCGTAGTTATGTTTTAAGTTTCATAACGATCCGTTAATATTTACTGAAGTTATCGCATTTTATATTTGCAGAAATAATGATTTTGAACGATGAACAATTTTTTGTTTATAATTTTTAGATCGAATAGTAATGATTGGATAAACAAACTGTAAATAGAAAAATGTGTGTCGTGATGAGCTTTACAACACTATATTTTTTAAAATACAGATTAACAACATTTAATTTGCCAATCTTTCTTAGCGTTTGGACAATAATTTTTCCCATTTTCGAGCGCTAGTCCCCTTATTGCATCCGACCCTTCAACAGAAAATAATGTGTAATCAATCACACAATTACATTTCGTAATTTATGATTTGTAATTAGATTACATTTTGCCAAACTCTGAGAAGAGTACGCGTTTATCAAGTTAGTACATTTGGGTACAATATAGGCTTCCTTTAGCCAAGATTTAGCGGATGAGGAGAATCTTCAGATTTGTAAATGCTGGAATTTCCAAGTACGAAAGCTTTGAAATTCAAACATTTCCAAAATTTGTAATTGTGAGGTTATCAAGTTTCAAAATATTTGGTAATTATGCAGAACAGGTGTTTCAGCACCGATTTCAATGATTTTTGGATATGTTGTCGGGGACATGATTCTGAATAACTTTTTCCTATACATGTTACCGCCGCTCGACCTTCGTTTCCGAGATATTTGTGAAAAACCGCCGCTACTGCTACAATGTATTCTGCCGTAAACCTACCTACAGTACATGTTCGTGGCAGCGTATGCGCCAGCATGGGACAAAACTAATGACGAACCTTTGTTTCCGAGATATTTGCGAAAAACTTCTGTTGATTTATTCCGACGCAACGCATTTCACTTTCAATCTTGTCCCGGGTATTAGTATTGGTTGGGGTTAGATTAGTGCGGGGGGCGCGTAAAGCATGGTGGGGAACCGATGTGAGTTTAGAGATTTGAACAAGAAACTTGCGGATGCCCGTCAACACCCTGACTCTGTTCAGCGGTGCTGGCGCCGCCGGATATTAACATGATACTGGTTCTAAAACATAATTTTTTTGCAAGGAAGAGGGTGCCTTCGAGAGCACCTGTTGGGTGTGTGGGGACTCCCGCCAACACCCCATCTCACATTGGTTGGCTACCATTCTTTACGCGCCCGCGAGCGGGCGCGCGCTCCCCACACTAATCTAGCCCCAACCAATACTAATACCCGGGACAAGTTGGAAAGTGGAATGCGTTGCATCGCAATAAGTCAAAAAAAGTTTTTCGCAAATATCTCGGAAACAAAGGTCAGTTTGTTTTGTCCCATGCTGGCGCATACGCTGCCACAGACGCGTACTGTAGATAGGTATACGGCAGAATACATTGTAGTAATAGCAGCAGTTTTTCGCGAATATCTTGAAAACGAAGGTCGAGCGGCGGTAACATATATAGGAAAAAGTTGTTCAGAATCATGTCCTCGACAACATACCCAAAAATCATTGAAATCGGTGCTGAAACACCTGTTCTGCATAATTACCAAATATTTGTATTTTTAAATTTCCAACATTTGTGATTTTAAAATTTCCAATTTTTCCAATTCTGATGTTTAGAAACTGTTTAAATTTCATCACTTGTCTTCACTTTCAACTAAAGGAAGCCTATATTGCACCCGAATGTACCTTTTCTAGACATTTCGTGGGTAAATTATAACATAACTTTCCTATTTTACGTGAGAATGAATACACGAATCTCTGAGTGTGAAGCTGCGTATCGACATTGTAAGGATGCCGCGCGAGGCACGCTTCGCGGAGTGGAGAGTCTGGAGACTCGTACGACAGTCTCGCGCTACCTCCAGCATGATATTTGCGTCGCCCGAGCCATGCGATTTTTGATCTTGGGACCGCGAAGCACCTTCCAGCACGTCTAAAAATCGACGGCTGATGCCTCGTAAAGTAATAATGGTCGAGGTAGTCTCCAGACTCTCCATTCCACGAGGTGTGCCACGCGAGGCGCCTCGCAATGGCGATACGCAGCTTGAGAAACACGCGGACACTCAAACAATCACAGTTCACACGATAGATTTTGCACAAAAATAATAACAACTTTACCCGGAATATGTCTAAATACAGTCTTGCTTTGGAAGTACTAAAATATAGAAGTATGTCAGTTGTTATAAAAGTGGCGCCGGTCGAAATTTAAAAAAAAAATTGCACTGTACGTTTATTATGTATCACGTTGATATAATACTGTTGCGAGCACCGGGTATAGGCCCGTGCATAGCCTGCTGGTGCTCGCAGCGGAAGACAGAAGAGGGTCAACCCCCTTCGAGAAGACTATCAGGACGACGCCGTGGACTGTCTTGTACCGAACGCCGTAGCGTTCGGACGTGCGGGTTATACTGTCACTACTCTGTATTTCGAAATATAGTTGTGTCGTGTATATTCCCGCGTATCATTTTATCCCTTTGCGTCGGGGTGGTCGACGATGGAAACGCCCCGGCGCAACAATACGTAAAAATATAAGTGAAATGTAACAAACGAAAAATTTGGACTTGGACCACTTTCATAATAATCGGCACATATAGTGAAAAAGACAGGGATAGTAAGCGGGAAGGTACTTACGATATTTACTGCTCGACAGTCGCTTTTTTTCTGACCATCGAGCCTTTGCTACCCTCAAGGGTGGACAAGGCCCAAACTGCCTTTCTCACTCCCTCAAGATTTTGTATTTCACTCGCACCAAGGACCGGGCGGGGCGTCATCGGCCCGCGTAAAGGTACGAATGCGCGAAGGTTTGAAAACGCGGCGCGTGCCCGCGCATACTTGCGGGGTGGTCCTTTACCGTCAGGCAAGTGGGAAAGGATAATGGTAGAACGAAATATGAATTCTTTGTTAATAATGTCGGTGATACGGCAAAAGTATATGCACAGGATAATAAAAAATTCTTTCCCGTGCACATTTCTGTGCACCAAACAGTATTCCCGGAAGTACATACAATCTACGTAAATGTATCAGCATACCACCAATCCTAATGAGAAAGAGAGGAACAGGACGCGTATGTCCGTCCCTTTCCCACTATCTTCTGTTTAGCCTCTCAGCATCTGTAAACAATGCAGAGACAACGCTAGCTGATCAGTTTCTTGTCGTTTGCACTACGGTGAAGACGCAGAAAGCAATCGGGCTTTTATTTGATGCGCGAATATTGATATATGGAATATTCATAATTTGTGAATTGTTCCATTTCCGCGTGGTTCGTTACTGTAGTGCTGATAACTGTGTGTGATCATTCACATTCATCATTGTCATGGAATCAAAGAAGGAAGCCGCAGATGCAAGAAATAGACGCTATTCGAAGGGTGATGCAAAAGTGAAGCAGCCTACGTTATCTGCAAAGCGTTTGTCCAAAAATACAAAGTGTCGAGAAAGGTAAGTTATGTGTTATGGTACAGATTTGTATGAAGTCACAGTTTGACATGTGGTAGTAGTAGTAGCACGATATTTTATTGTATATAATATAGTATTATTCATATTCTTCAAATATGTATATCAACACAGCTATCTTTGACGCTTTACGTACACATATTCTATGCTATGCGCACCGCAACGGATGTCATTACTTTATCCCTCTTGCCCCATTAATTCGTATCCCATTCGTATGTTCGTCTTATTTAATTAATTAATAATCCGATTTATATCGTGTTTGGACTCATTTTCATGTGAAAAATGTCAGCAGCACGTTCCTGCAATTTTCATACCGATGAGACGAAATGTAGAAATTTCAAATTTCGTCATATATATTATACAAACTATATGCGTTTTGTTAGTATAAAACGTTCAAACTACATATACCCGTTTCGTTAGATATGCTTCCTTTATAATGCAGTTGTGATTATTTCAATCGTTGTACGTAGCTTCGAACGGATAAAACATGCACTTTAGATTTTATTTATGTGATGTAGAAGATAATGTTTAAAATTAGCAACAGTCGTCGATGATTTGCGATTCGATGTTCAGCATATGTAGTTACGTGTTGAATACGAAATACATAATGCTTTTTCTTCTGTGGAATTTTGTCCGCAATATATACGTCCATGTGTACCTTCAGCGAAATTTTTTCATTGAAAAGCGCAGTCTTCGAAACATTCTCCAGGCCTCGCTGGCAACCTTTGTCCCACCCCAGGCAATGTTTACGACATCTCAAGTACCTTGCAGTTGTGGATACTACTATGCGGAAAGCGAATTCTATTTCGTAGCAACATATTACAGATTTTCTCGTACACGTTACACGATGTAATTGTCGACATTGTATCATGTTTGCTCTCACCATAATCAGGAAAATGTTATGAATATTTGAAAAATATATTTATGCAGAAAAAATTAAAAGTATAAAAGTTGAGCCGTTATTGTTATTGAAAAATTGTCTACTATTTACCTCAGTCTTCTTCCAACCGACTCGCGTGTCGCACGTTCGTTTTCGAGCGTTACGACTTATTATTTCAATAGCTCTCGCAGTATTCGTTTCTTTATATTGAATCTTTCCTTAATAATGGTCTAAATTAAGACCGAAACGTTGGAAATTTATATAAATATTGAATTAATTGCAAAATAGTTGATTGTTAATGTTTAAAGTGACCGAACCAGTGCGCCGAAATCATATCTATTATTGAAAAATTGTTGTGTATCTGCAGGGTTGCAAGCAACATTATGCAGGACCGATTATTTAGCGGAGAGGAACACCTACAGGAGTGGTGGTACGCACGCATTACTACCACTCCTGTAGGTGTTCCCCCTCCGCTAAATAATGCTGTATCTCTGTATTAGCAGCCGAGGCGCGGGCTTTATTTCTCGGCTGCTACGACCTCCGTTCTATCCTTCTCTTTTACGACCCATTGATAGCGACAAAGTAACCGCGAGAATCGGAGAATGCTGTTCGCTGAATACCTATACCTATATCGTACAAATTCAATTTCGAACCGAGGGACGCCTTTTATTACTTATCAACTACTCCAATAAGTGAAAATTGTTTAATATGCATATTCCTGTTTGGTATCAGTTCCATCGGGCATAATGGTACAAACTTTTTTTTTATGAATGAGGTACTGCAAGCGATGTCAAGGTCAAGTTAGTTTTTTGCAATAGAACGGTATATTTTTTTTATTGAGGTGTCACGGGATGGTATTTCGATTTCTCGCTATGTATCTATTTGGGGATTTCGCCCGGGTAATATGTAATCGGTATCCCCATCGATGTGTAGAGTTGACTTTATCTAAAATAAACAAACGTAACCGAGATATTGATCACATTGAATGATCAATGAAAAATAACGTCTACGTCCCCGTAGAACGTTCGGTCCCGTTTCCTGGCAATATCGATCGTGAAATTTTCCATGCATTTCTGAGTACCACAATCTTTCCGGACTTAAGAAAACAATTATATTTTTTTTACTCAAGCCAAAATCCAACTGACCCCAAGGGCCTTACAGGCAACAATTTTGCCCATCTGGGCTACAGGCAGGCAGCCCTTGCTGACAAACCGAAAACAACGCTTCGCGCCCCCATCGATTCGGCTTGTGTGAGGGTAACGAAAGTCGAGGTCAGTCCCACGCTTTCGAAAAGCTATCTAAAGAGACAGGGTGATGCGCTGGAAAGCGTGCTCGTTGACGAGAACCAGACGGATCTTCAACACCGGCATGGTCAAATAGGGTTTACTTCGCGAAAGGCAAACGACACGTGTTTCTCGGACCCTTCGTTTCTTCGTTATTTTACAACGTTCCATAAAACGAAATACCACCCTGCAGCCCCTCGTTGAATTGTAGGAGGTACAACGTTAAAAATAGGATAATGATTTGGATTGCCGGTCTATCCCTTCTGCGTCGTATTGTCTGAGTGCAAAATGTTTGTTTGGAAATATTTTCATTCCTTCAGGTTATAATTTATTAGAAATATGGTCCTGTGTGTCATACACAATGTTGTACCATTTCAATTATATTATTACCAACTCTCTCTCTCTCTCTCTCTCTCTCTCTCTCTCTCTCCCTCCCTACCCCCCTCTCTCTCTCTCTCTTTCTCTCTCTTTCTCTACAGTATTATAGATTTTTAAGGAGGGTCATTCCACGCGAATTAGAAAATTTTCAAGATTGTGGAAATTGACATTTTTTCATTAAATTATAACTGTTGAACAAAGAGATAGGTAAGAATGAGCTTTTGAGTGCTTACGCTGGAGAAGAGTAGGGGAGAATGAGGCAATCGCGGTCAGTTGGCAATGGCGGTCAGTATTGTTATTATAAAACGGTATGTCCGAAATGTACAATTTCTTTTCCTTACGTTCCACGACATCATTCGCTATATTGTCGAACGATTTCGCCTTCGTCGTTGCTAAGCAACCAAGGAAAACTAGCCTTTTTGTGTTTTCAACATCGTCGATGTAATATTTCGTGTACACAACATAAGAGGTAAGTACTAATTCTGAAGCTTATTTTACATTTCAAGATTACGTAAATATAGATATTCTATCAAGGAAAAGGATTACATATTTAAATTAAATATATTTATATTAAATTTCATTCTAATCTTCAATCTTATCAATGAACACGTATGCGGGCAATGATGGTCACTTGACTGTTAGTGCCCGTAACGTGATTATCATTATTCACTAGTGTAAAATAAACAAAACTTTCTTCATTACCACAATTTTATTCTGTAGATGGCAAGAATTCGCACTAGAAGAAACAGAAAAACAAAGATAAAATAAAAATTTCTAAAAAAATTAAGTTGGAGAAGGAAAAGCCGAAAAGGCCTCATGCATGTGCAAACGACGAAGATAACGATATAGGCAAAGCGGAAAAAAAATTAGAAGAAAATAAACGGAAAAACAAAGATAAAATAAAAATTTCTAAAAAAATTAAGCTGGAGAAGGAAAAGCCCAAAAGACCTCATCCATGTGAAAACGACGAAAATAAGTGCATTATTTGCTTTCAATTTGGCCATGACAATGAGATGTGGTTCAGATGTATCTCTTGTGGCCTCTGGGCCCATTCTGAATGCTCTGGATGGGACTCAACGGATGGATACATTTGCGAAAAATGTAGCAGCCCCTAGACCGCAATTGCCCGCAGCGTGACTGCTATTACCCGTAGGTGTAGACGATGGCGGAAAATCACATATTTTTTGTTTTTTGTAATTTCATTGAATAAATCAATATAAAATTAATTATTTTCGTATCCTACGTATAGGTTGATAGTTTAAGTTTACAAAAAAATCATTTTCAAGAAATATTGCACCTTACATCTTTGTTTTATTACAATTATTGCTTAAGTGACCGCCATTACACATTCTCCCCTATCTAATAAAAATTATGTCACTTAAACGAAAATTTTAGACCATTTATTCTGCAATTGTTTTAAACAAATGCAATTTTATACTAGGAGGGCACTATTTACAAATTGGAAAAAAATGAGGATACAGCCCTACTTGTGCTCTTTATGATCACGTTTTCAGAAACGCGGACACTTTAAAATTGGTCGCATGAAAATTAATTGAATGTGACGCTGCGTTGCCCAGCACCGGCTCGACAGACTGAGCCGTGCGTGCTACAATATACAACTATCTATTTCTTTCATTCCTAACCTTGAGTGGCCTTGAAAGTCATAGTACACCATATGGTTGAATTTGTTTTGACATTTATACACTTTCATATCGGGTAATGAAATATGTAGCATCCCATTTAAAAAAAAACTGAAGGTCACCTTCGGTTCACGGAAAATATCGCGAACACCAAAAGATGACATACCGTATTATGTTGGATATACAGAATATTAAAAGTTTTCCTCTTTCAGTTTTTGTCAAATACTTACAATTCGTGAGAATCCTACATAACAATATCAGGTATAGCCATTTGACCGCTGCTAATACCGCGCGGCTAGCTAGTCCAGCCGGTATCGGGCGACGCAGCGTTACATTCAATTCATTTTCATGCGACCAATTTGAAAGTGTCCGCGTTTCTGAAAACGTGATCATAAAGAGCACAACTAGGGCTGTGTCCTCATTTTTTCAAATTTTGAAATAGCGCCCTGCTGGTATAAAATTGCATTTCTTTAAAACAATTGCAGAATAAATGGTCTAAAATTTCTGTTTTTTAAGTGACATAATTTTTATTAGGTACTCTTACTTCCTCAGTGTAAGCACCCAAAATCTCATTCTTACCTTTCTCTTAGTTCAACAGTTATAATTTAATGAAAAAAAGTCAATTTCCACGATCTTGAAAATTTTGGAAAATTCTTTGAAATACGTTTATGTATCACTAAAGACTACAACATATGCAAGTTTCACAAAAATCTCAAATGGTACTCCGAAAAGTGTCCGATTTCGCGTTGAATGACCCAGGATTGAAATGCGAAAAGTTTTCTTTTCACATGCGGTCAAGTGCATGCGTGCCTGCATACAGACACAGCAGCGTATCGCAGCGCAGTCTGCTTGTGGCTGCCTTCGCTTGCGAGTAGCGGAGACGGTTGTGCAGATGTTGCGTGTGAAAAGAAAACGGGCCAAAAGTGCATGTCCTTCGGTTTGCGTAGCGAGGGAATCACGTTGTCTAAGAGGAACATTTGTATCACGCTACGTTCCTCTTTGTATCGCGAAGATAAATTAGAATGATATTCACAGTAATGCAATAATAATAATATTTTCATAAATAAAGCATCGTAACATTTGTGATGTTTCCCTAATGATAAATGACACCAAACACGATATAATTTAGATAACACATATTTAGTGGTAATACGCGTCAGCCGCAGAGAAGGACTGCGAATGAAAAAGATGGGGACAATCGGTAGTCCTTTCTTCCACTCGCTCTCCTCTCCAACGTTCGAGGCTGTCGACAAACTTATACAAATATAGGAAGTACGGTAAAATCTCGATTAGGGTTAAAAATTGTGACTATGTATCGTTAATGTTAATTTTTATCACCCCTAGTTAGAGTGGTCCCCCTTGGAACCAGTGAAGCGTATAATATGGCATGAGCGCCGATCGTGCCATACCCGATCCGAAATCGAAAATCGGTGAGAGACAACACCGATGCAAACGAGGTTCCCGATAAAAATTATTTTATTTTCGGTTCTTTTTTAATCAATTTTTTACCAACATATTTGTGTCGATTTTTCCGATTAAAATGGCACCAAACACGATATGGTTTGGAAAATTATATAAGTATAAGTGATTCGTATCCATGATAAGTAAAAGTTGTCCGATTTACGTCGTGTTTGGTATCATTTTTTAATCAGGACATTCTAACAAACATGTTGGTAAAAGTTTCATGAAAACGGAACTAAAAATAAAAAAGTTTGTTGTGTCTTTTTGCGAACAAATATATAACTTTATTAGACTGCACATAACGAGTATATCAATTGTCAAGTACACCTCTATTGTTCGACTGCTCTGTATCTCTCTCGTTCGTACGATCCTTCTGCTCCCTCTCTTTCTCTACCATGCCTTATCATTCGCTCTCCATTCTCTCTCTCTCTCCCCCCTCTCTCTCTATTTTCGCCGCATTCATACAAACACACTTTACAAGTTTTAATTTTAAATTTTGATTGCGTTAGTATTGTCTCAGACGCACACAGGTATTTAAACTTACTTCGTTCCAAGGCTTTCGCTTTCATCGAGACTTTACTGTACTATATCTTCTTTTACTATGCCTGCTTTTCTTTTCTAATGTATGTTTTTCTTATTTCTATGTATGTACCACGTGTTACTGATTATTGACCCTTTACGTGCAGGCAACGATTGAAAACAGCAGCGTGCCTCACGGTAGGTCAGGGCACCGTGGCGGAAGCAGGTACGCGTGCAGGAACCTCGTACGACGAAACACTTCCAAGCACATCTGCTGCGTATGATTTTCTTCCGGACAGAATACACGAAGAAGACGTAGGAAATTTTCAAGACTTCCCAATTATCGAAGGAATTGTGGAACAAGTACATTTCGATACGGACGCGGAAGATATTTTAGAAGAAATACATTTCAACGCGGCCGAAGAGGAAATTGTGGAACAAGTGCATTTCGAGTCGAACGAAGAAGAAATTGTACAAGAAATCGATTTGGACACAGACAGGGATGAGATACATTCCGTAAGAGACATCAACGAAGAAACGACTCAAGATGTTGGAAGTGATGCCGATTACTGGGTGGTAGAAAATGCAGAACCAGAACAGCCGGAAAATCCAATTTCAGAAGGAATAGACTTCGTTGATTTTCCGTATGTTTTCGAACAAATAAAAAATCTTGGAAAACATTCGACTATTGGCTGTGGCATCGAACATTTTGAAATAATTAGATGTCAACGGAATGGACTAGAAAATGTGTATTATGTAGAGTGCAAAATGTGCAAATACACAGAGCACATATCCTGTCTTCGGAAGAGTGATGCCACTATGGATATCAACCACGCCGCTGTTGCCGCAACAATGATGACGGGCGGCGGATATAATCAACTGGAGGACATACTGACTGCCGTGAACGTGTCCTGTATGACGAAAAGGATCTACGAGAACTGTCAGAAGGACCTAATCGATGCCTTCGAAGTGGCCGCACAACGCGAAATGGAAGATGCTGGAAAAGAGGAAAAAGCATTAGCTATATCAAGAGGCGACGTACATGCAGAATCCAATCTACCGTTTATCCCAGTTGTCGCGGATGGCAGCTGGATGAAAAGGTCCTACCGCGGAGGAGATTACAATTCTCTCTCTGGCGTAGGAGCCATCGTGGGATACCACACGAAGAAAGTGCTGTACATCAGCGTGAAGAATAAATTCTGCATGACTTGCCAAATAGCAGGTACGAAGAAGGAAGAACCGCGCGAGCATCGTTGCTTCAAGAACTGGGGTCGTAAACAGAGTTCAACTGGCATGGAGAGTGTTGCTATTGTCGAAGGCTTCAATTGCAGCATAGATATGCACGGCCTAATATACTGTATATTAGTTGCCGATGGCGATAGCAGTGTGTACAAGAAGATATTGGACAGTGATCCATATAAAAACTACCTAGTGCAGGTACGAAAAATAGAATGCACCAATCACCTGCTACGCAATTTCAGTAAAAAAATAAACGAAATCGCAACAAAAGGCCGCGATAAAGACCTAAGAGCTGTCGTAAAGAATAATTCTCTCCGCCTGCGTACTGGTATAAAGAAAGCTGCAGAATACCGGTTGCAAGAAGAAATAATACTCGAGGTACGAATAAGAAATTTGAAGGAAGACTTGAGGAATGTACCGAATCACGTTTTCGGTGAACACAAGGAGTGTCAGAAGTTAGCATACTTCTGTAAGAAATACTCTGATCCAAACAGAGAGGACTACGTACCAAGGTTGAGAGAAGCTGGTATTTATCAGAGTATCGAAGAAGCGATGCAGCCACTTTTCCCTAAAGGTGACAGTTTGCTGCACGGTCTAAATAACAATGCTGTTGAAAGTTTTAATAATATCATTGCCAAATTCATCGGAGGCAAAAGGATAAACTTTGGACGAGGGGGCTCGTATCAGGGCAGAGTCACCGCTGCAGTTGTCCAATATAATACAAAAGAGGCGTTTAGCAGATTGAGGACGGCAATGGATAAAGAGCCACCAACCATGGTAAGAAAGCTGGAAGGACGTCGGAAGCGTGCAGCAGAAAAAGCAAGGGAATATAAAAAAGAAGCGAAAGCATCCTCCTTCCGAAATAAAAAACAATCGTGCGACCAGGATTACGGCCCTAACGCAGACAAACTAGATATGGAAGAGACAGTATACTCTTCCGAGTGTAAAAGGCACGCGGCTATACTCCATGACTGACAAAGGATGCGATGCGAGATCGAAGAGGAAACTCGCAATGAGGCGAATAGCGAAAAGTGGATTAGTTATAGAAAAAAATTATTAACTGCATCTAATTTCGGCAAGGTATGCCGATTACGAAACACTGCACCACGGGCAAATACGGTGAAGAGTATAATGTACCCGCAACTTTCAAATTTGTCTGCTCTCAAAAAAAGACAACGGGCCTATTTTTGTTTATGGACGCCGAAAGGAATAAAGGTTACAACAGTAACGAGAGATGATCGATTCTGGGCAACAGAGATGGAAGACAAACTGAGCAAGTTCTATGAGGACTGCATGTTGCCAGAAATTATAGATAACAGATACAATCGACAACAGCCGATTAGAGAACCTCCGTATATACAAAAAGGAGGAGCAGGTACGAGTATACAAGAAAGTACATAAAACGATGGATGAAAACATCGCGATAGCACCGGCGAGTGCATCCACCGCATGTGAAGAGCTGTTGAATAAGCAATTGCAATCCAAAGTGACTAATGCACCGGCGAGTGCATCCAGCGCATATGAAGAGCTGTCGAATAAGCAATTGTAATTCAAAGTGACTATTCACCGGCGAGTGCATCCAGCGCATATGAAGAGCTGTCGAATAAACAATTGCAATCCAAAGTCAGTAATGCACCGGCGAGTGCATCCACCGCATATGAAGAGCTGTCGAATAAACAATTGCAATCCAAATTGACTAATGCACCGGCGAGTGCATTCAGCGCATATGAAGAGCTGTCGAATAAGCAACTGCAATCCAAAGTCACTAATGCACCGGCGAGTGCATCCAGCGCATATGAAGAGCTGTCGAATAAACAATTGCAATCCAAAGTGACTAATGCACCGGCGAGTGCATCCAGCGTATATGAAGAGCTGTCGAATAAGCAATTGCAATCCAAAGTCACTAATGCACCGGCGAGTGCATCCAGCGCATATGAAGAGCTGTCGAATAAGCAATTGCAATCCAAAGTCACTAATGCACCGACGAGTGCATCCAGCGCATATGAAGAGCTGTCGAATAAACAATTGCAATCCAAAGTGACTAATGCACCGGCGAGTGCATCCAGTGCATATGAAGAGCTGTCGAATAAGCAATTGCAATCCAAAGTCACTAATGCACCGGCGGTGGCGCATGGAGGCGCCTGGAGTGCGCAGAGTTACTGAGCTGCGACGAAGGGAGTTCGAGGGCGAACATCGTCGCAGAATGGCCGAATTCCCTATGAGAGAGAGCCCCGAAGAGTGGAGTTGTTTAGACAGGATGGGTCGTTCGCCGACCAAAGATCCAGGAAGTCTCTCGCTCGAGGAGAGAGTTTGAAGTTCTGAATGAAAAGTCAGAAGATTAGTCTAAGCTAATCTACTGGACTGGGCTGCGGAGGATACCTTCGTAGCCCAGCTCTCTGTTTCTTTAAAGTGTTTTAGAGAGCACGAAACCCCACGACGAGGGACAAGGTGTCGGGGGACTGCCGCCGCGGCCTGGATACGCGTTCCCGAATTCCCCGTCTGTGCTACGACAGAGTAGCAGTCCGCAGTGGAGCGCGGACATACGTGGAACCGCTTCTCTAGCCCTGTTGGCGTGGATCTTGGCTTCTCCCCGGTTTGTACAAACCAAGAGGTCCGCCTCAACAGGGAGGACAGCAGCCGGGAAATGGCATCTCCAACCACCAGTCGGACAAGCGGTGCGACTGCTTGGATCGGCTGGAGGAGATGTCGCGGAGACGGGAGCGTTAACAGGACGCACAGGACGGTTCCCTGGGTCAACACCAGAAGCCACGAAGAGGAATGGGGCCATCTGAAAGCCAAGACCTGAAAGAGGGAGAAGAGGACAAGAAGTCCAGAAGAAGGACAATGCAGACGAGCTGGGGTACTGGACAGATTGATCGGGGAACGGGCCGATAACATGCTCATGAGCTGTGATCCCCTGTTATCGGTTCCGTCCCGCCTTTCCGTCTTCCCGGTTCTTTCAGCTCCAACGGATTCTTTCAAATGAAAGTAAATGTTAATGCTTCTCCGTCTCTTTTGCATGGAATCCGGAGCCGTGAAGGGATTGAAGTGTCAAGCTCGAACGGCTACCGGAAGGACATCGAGGATGAGTCCCTGGAGGAGAGCGTCGACCGCGACCAAGGATTCGACGAGGAGGAGGGAACGTCGCCGAAGCAGTGGAGACGTCGTCGAACGTCCTTCTGGAGGAGGCTGCCAGCAAACGAGGCAGCGCTGGAGTCTGCACGGGGTTCCGGAGTCTGCACGAAGGAGGATGCAGCGTTGGAGTGTTGAAGTCGACGTGGGACGTTCCAGAGTGGAGTTCCAGGGACGTCGCGGGACAGGGACCAGGGGCGTTTCGTCGAGGGAGAATTAGAAGCCCCGCGGTACCCGTGCCTGGCTGCTGGACCCGGAGCTCTCCGTGGATTTCGTCGTGGGACACACGGAAGAGGAATGCGCCCGGAGCTCCCCGTGGATTTCGTCGTGGGACCAAGAGCCGCAGGGTTCCAGCAACGTCGTGGGACAAGGAGCTGCGGAGTTCCAGAGACGTCGTGGGACAGGAAGCTGCAGAGTTCCAGAGACATCGTGAGACCAGAAGTTGGAGCGTTTCGTCGTGGCAGATCGAGAAGTCCGGTTGTACCCACGCCTTGCTCAGGGTTTTTCCGTGGTTTTCCCCTGAGCGAGAAGGCAAATGCCGAGGCGGATGTCTGAAGAAGCCACGGGGCTGCACGACCACTTCTTCAGCCAGGGATACGAAGATTCCGAAGAGGATTCAATGCGGCCGAGACGTCCGCTCTTCCAGAGGGGAGAGCAGTGTTGCGACCACCGGGTATAAGCCCGTGCATAGCCTGCTGGTGCTCGTAGCTGAAGACAGAAGAAGGTCGGCCACCTTCGAGAGGACGATCGGGACGACGACCAGAAGACTATCTTGTACCGAACGCCACAGCGTTCGGACGTGTGGGTCGTGCTTTTGTAACCGATATTGCTCTATGTAACAATATAGTTCAGTCGTGTGTACGCCCGTGTAATCATTATTCTATCCTTTGCGTCGGGGTGGCCTGCGATGGTAACGCCCGACAGTGGGGCACGTAACATAGGATTCGCGGAAAAAATCTCATAACTTCGGTGTTTCCCAATATTTTTTAGTACTTTTTTTTATATTATTTGTCAATAACCAACGGTTATATGGGCAGGAACATTAAAAGAATTGAAGCATCTTTAACAAATAAAATCGTAATAAACACCGTAAACATTGTGTTTCATAATTATTTAAACATCCAGTTCAGAATCCGTTCATGAAATCCGCTACTGAAAATGTGCAGGCTGGATGCGCGTGATTATTATGTGGTCAGCTCTTCAAAGTGACAGAAAATATAACCTAAGTATATGCTATATGACAACAAATGTTTAGTGGCTATTTCGTTCTTTTACGAAACATTTGTGAACTTTTTATCACCGTTTCAAAACATTATTATTACGCCACAACAGTATCTTTAGGAAATCGGGTATACCATATAGGTTATATATTCTGTCACTTCGAGGAACCGACCACATAATAATCACGCGCATCCAGCCTGCGCATTTTCAGTAGCGGATTTCACGAACGGATTTTCTGTCCTCGAAGTGACAGAAAATATAACCTAATTGCTATACTCGATTTCCTAAAGATGCTGTTGCGGCGTAATAATAATGTTTTGGAAGGATGCTAAAATGTTCACAAATGTTCCGTAAAAGAATAAAATAGCCACTAAACATTTGTTGTCATATAGCATATACTTAGGTTATATTTTCTGTCACTTCGAGGAGCCGACCATATAATAATCACGCGCATCCAGCCTGCGCATTTTCACTAGTCCAATTCAACATCCAACACAATTTTATATATAATGTTTATTCATAACTGCTTTCTGCATAGGACGTGTAATAAGTGTATTTCATGTTCTGTTTCGTTGCTTTGCTAATAAAAAAATGTCTAACCTAACAAACTTCATTTTCTGGGGACATCCCCTCATTTATTTTCCGTTTTCACTCATATTTCCTTACTGCTAACGTAGAATATTGTAGCATAAGCACATTGTTAAGTAATTAAAATGTACAATGAATTTTCTACGTTTGCAGTACCAGCCGACTTTCCGTTTAAATTTTTATAAGTACAACGCAACAGCTGAGAATTTCTTTCCTTATTCAGAATAGAATACGGAAATAGCAAACAGCTCCCTCTCGCGTTACCAGGCAGCCGCGTATCTATGGATATTACCATTTCTGTGCAGAAAAAATCTGCTGTAATACCGACCTGCCAAATCGGCCAGGTCACATGACGTGTCTACCCCCTTAAGACCAAGATTGTTACCTGCACACCAGCTTTCAATGCGACTTCAATGCTTTCAGCTTAAATAATTTTATATTATCGGCGTAGAATACAAATTTTGCGTTTAGAATAACAATTGCGATGTCATTAACGAATAGTAAGAATAACAGTGGCCTGATGTGGGAGCCTTGTGGATCTCCAGATGTAGAGCAAAAACTATTTGATATAGCACTGCTAACTTTTACTGCATAAAGGTGGTATCTCCTACCCGTGATTGGTCGCTACGATTGGTCGCAGCGATTTGACCCAGTGACTGGCCCTAGGCTGAATCTCCTTGCCTGTGACCAAGTTCATTGCCACAGTGGGGCAGAATCCCAAGAAACAAGGAAACGAGTCAGAATTCAAAAGTTGTGGGAGGATTATGTATTTATATATTTATAATAATAATAATAATACATCGTGTTTATTCTTTTATAATATTTTCTTTCGGCAAAGATAGAAAACTATTACTGGATCTACAGAAATGCATAAAAAGTTTAAAACACCTTCATCTGTGTTGCAGTGGGAATCTCTTGACCTACAATTTGTTCTATAATTTTTAAAATCTTTATTTCTGGCTTCATCTGGGGTCTTTCCACCTAATTGGCCGATTGCAAGGTTGTCAAAATATTTTATTTTCGCAGGAATGTATCAACACTTTGTGAACAGTGTTTGATATACAGCTGGATATCTCCTAAACTATTGAAGACAAAAATATTTAAAAAAATAGGGAATTGCATGGTTCGAGAGGGCCAACTTATTAGCGTGGACGAATTTTTTTTCGATCATTATTTTAAAAGATACGATGGTCAAGTTCGGTTTTCTAAATGGAACTATTTTTTCTGAAGACCTGAGTTGATAGTGCGTTCTAAGACAAATTCAATAAGCTTTAATGTATACACTTGATTTCCACTGGTTTTTGAGATATTGCGCTTGCAAATTTACTGATTTTTCCCTGGAAGAAAACTCGCTGGAATAGCAAGGACCGGGGACGGTCTTGCTGGCGTCACGGGTGGCCTTGCCTGTTGAAACAGATACCTACCTGCCAAAGGTCTACGCCAGGAATGGCAGGCCCAAAGGCTGGACAATTCTTTTCCGTCAGAAATGCTACTTAGGTAGGTACATCTGCGGTATCGAGAAGCGCACCGTTACTTTTATTTCGCACTTGCTTCTACGCTCGGATGGCCGGTTCTTTTGGGAGCGATGTAAGTTCAATTGGTTAGGTTAGGAGGTGTGAAAGTTGCTAGACTAAATTTCAACCATAGGGAGCAGATTATATTAGAACCAATCGAATTTGCATCCCTCACAAACGGCTGCTCTCTTGAAGAGGCCCTCTTCACAGCAATACCTCCTCCCCAGTGCCCACCTTCTCTCGCACAGAATACGATGACGCATGCTTTTGTTTTGATATTAAAGCTCGTGTTTATATTCGAGAGGACCACGTGTCAACAGCGGGCTACCATTTTTCTTCCCGTGTCTCTCTACGAGGCGTATTGACGGTGGATTGTAGGAGCGTAGATGTCTGGATGCCAGTTATTGAATTCAGGAGACGATAGAAACACTTTATTACAAAACACACATGTACTATAATTAAAGTAAATCGTATTCCTCTCGGGAAGGAGTACTGATAATCATCGAACTTGCGCTCTACTTCGCGCAGACCGATTACACGGAGGGTAGTCAAGTCACACACTGCACAAATGATAAGCCGCGTCTAGACGTTGCGAGGCTGCAGCGCGAGGCGTGCCTCGCGGAGTGAAAAGTCTGGAGAGTCCTTAGCTCGCCTTGGTCACTTTGCAAAGCAACCTCGTGCTGCTGCCGTGGCGAGGACAACACCCCGCAGTGCCTCACCGAATTTTATGGCTTTCGACCCTCAAACCCCCGAAGGGTTTGGAATATCATTAGGAAGTGAGAACTGTTCAGGATTTCAAATGTTTGTATCTTTTCTTCATCGTATCGAAGGGGAAGTGGCGGCAATGGATTCCTGGCGTTCCGTCGATTAAAATCATACCAAATATCATGCAAATCGGACTACCTTGACACAAGCTATTTGTATTCCTTATGTAAAAGTTGTCCGATTTACACGACATTTGTAATGATTTTCATCGGAAAACCACAAGGAATCCATCGGCGACACTTCCATATCTATACGATAAAGAATAAAGAATTATTTTATTTCTGAAACAGGCAGGTACAGGATGATTCTGGAGCTACGCCCGTCAAAAAGTTGCGGCCTGGTACCCCGTGGCGAGGACAGGCCTTCGCATTGCCTCACCCGATTTTTATGGCTTGCTTCGGAAAAAGGTATGTTTCTGGGTCGAACGTAGCGAATTGAGGTCGAGCCCCCGCAGTCGAGGGTGAAATATCCCTTACAGCGTATTAAGAAATTATTTTCTTCATCATATCGAAATGAAAGTGACGCCAATGGATTCCTTATGTTTTTCTGATGAAAATCATACAAAATATCATGCAAATCGGATTACTTTGACACTAGCTATTTGTATTCCCTATGTAAAAGTTGTCGGATTTACACGACATTTGAAATGATTTTCATCGGAAAACCCCAAGGAATCCATCGGTGACACTTCCATATCCATACGATAAGGAATAAAGAATTATTTTATAAATTAGTTGAAAGCAGAAACCTTGTTGGTACTGTACGAACTCTCGTTATCGATATACCTGATTATGGAGGGATATTCGTTCATGCATTGGCATACATTTATATTCATAATACGATATCATTTGTTGAGACGAAGTAAAGAAGTTGGAACATAAGGTCATTTAATGTCGCATGGGGTTGTAAATTACATATCGAGGCCCCCAGGAAGTCAGGTACATAAACGACAAACGGTGGTCGTCTCGTCGAACCCTATTTCACCGTGCTAGGCACTTGTTATAATATCTAAATATGCGAGATGTGACAAAGATGATACTAACATAGCAATTAAAAAGTATTATCCAACATCAATACGCCACGCGAAGGGGTAGAAGGGAGGTAGTCCGCTGACTATGCGGGATGCCGCCTGCTTCGTCCTCCCGACAAATTCAAGACCGATCTCTTATTTCTCGAGTACAAATACGCAAGGTATAGGGAAGAGATTATATTATGACCAGTCGGTCCTGCATTCCTTTGAAATGGCAACTTTCCACTGCTGCACCGTAATATCTCCTCCCTATGGCACGCTTTCTCTTGCACCGAATACGTCAGCGCATACTTTTGTTTTGATATTCCAACGCGTGTTTATATTCGAGAGATAAGGCATTACGCGCAGTCAGCGGACCACCCCGTTACTTCCTGTGGCTCTCCGCGAGGCGTACTGGTCTTTCGGCAGAATAATTTCGTTTCCTACCCCATTGCCAAGGAAACATTCTTCGATCTAATATAAGAACATCTTCTTTTGGTAATTGTGCGGACCTTAAAATTAATTTTCGTCACGGTCAATGTTCCGATCATACTTATTATTCTTTTATACTCTAGCGAAACACGGTTTATTGCGTGTCGAACGTAGAGGAATTAGCTTGTAGCAATTGGGGATTAATCCTAAAAATTGTTCCGCCGTTCTACAAGTTACTTGGTAGATGTTTCCTAATTACTTTATATCGTGTAGGGGGCCAAGGGTCTAGTGTCATAAAGCTGTAATAAACCGTGGCCCGCTAACAATCCGTTTAGGGCATCACTAATCACGCTACATCATGGAATTTCGTGCGTGTGTCGATGGGAACACTGCACTTTGCATGGCATATTTATCAAATTCTTGTAGTCTTATTGGAACTATTGACGCTACTTCATTACGAATTGACGTTATTTTCTTAAATAACATCAAACTGATGTATTAACACTTTTAGTATCAATTTCCTTAATAATATTCGGCATTTTTAAATGCAAAATACAGGATGTTGCATTTTTTCCCATTTTTTGGGATTTACCCCCACTGTGCGACATAGAATACACGTATTTAATCCATAACTGCCAAATATTCGCGAATGTTTTTTCCGCAGTAGCAAGGCCTAGATTATGTTGATTAGAAAACAAACAAAAAATTTGTTCAGAAGTTCCTGGAAGTGGAATTAAAAAGGGGATGATAGCTGACAATTTTTCAATTGGTTGTTTATGAAAAAAAAAAACTGTATGTAACTAATTATTTGCTATTACTTAACAGAATCGACACTACTCATTTGGGGCCCCAAAAATTGTTTTCTTTTATATCACCAAAAATTAACACTATTCCTACCGACATTTCACGTATACCTATTCCTACCGCGACCAGTCATTTGACCGGCTGTGGTAGGTGAGACAGACTACAAATTTTTCTAAAAAAATAAACAATAAAAAAGAAGTCAATATTGAAAAATGTATTGTACGTATATTTGAAGAAAAATCGTGAAGTTTAAAGGCGATTCAATTACGTTGTATATAGAAAATTCTAATCGAAAGTTTAAAAACGGTCATTTGACCGGTCGTGATAGGAATACTGTTAAAAGACTCGATTTAAAATTCTGCACGAAAAATACATACAATCATAGACACGTGTTTGTACACAGATCAGAAGTAGGCGTCATGATATTTTTACCGTTTTTAGGTGCTCATATTAGTAGTCTACAGGTAACATAAAAATACATACTCCCATATCTTTTGAATTCTGACTTCTTTCCTTATTTCTTGGGATTCTGTTACACTGTGGCAATGGGTCGCAGTGCGACTGGTCGCTAGACTCCCTCCGGGAGCAGTCTAGCTCCCTATTTATACAGTAAATCCTCGTTACTAGCCTGACGAACGGGGCTGGCGGCGGGCTCCTAACGCGTTGTGGACACTATTCCGCGCGGTCAGTTCCTAACCCAGACCTCTCGCTCGTTGTCGGGTCTCTCACTCCCGTCCGCAGGCTTCCAAGAAATGGTGGGGATAGTCGCCGGGCTCCTAACGCATGGTAGAAATGGGCTGACAACGAGGCTTTACTGTAATTGGAAACAGACCCTCATCGCATTGTGTTGCGTCTCGAATAGCCTAGGCTGGTACTCAAACAGACTCGCGTCAGGCTCCTACGTCTGGCGCATACCCAACGATCGCAGTCGCTTGTAGGAGAGCAGATACATGCTTCCCCATTGCACCAGTACAGGGTCATCCGTTAAAACTGCAACCTACGCGCGCGCGAACAGACGAAAATGGCAACACCGCCTCACGGACACATTCCACTACAACCATGCACCGGCCCAGCGTTCGGAGGGTTAACAGCGACTGCTGGGTAGCAGTGATGCCCGAGCTTCGAAAATTTTAGGATGGTCTCTTTCAAATTAACGCCGCAAAGAGCTGTGCAGAATTTCCCGGCCCAGGTAAGCGAGCCGCACGCTCCGCTTTTATGATCGGTTTACCACTCGCACCCCGGATTACTGTAATGAGGTTTGAAAACAATGTCAACTGATCTCGTACCCGTCTTAATTTCAAAAATTTTAGCTACGACAGGATTTACCGTGGCGCTATACCCTTGTACGTAGAGATTTTTCACCACCTGCGTGTAAAAGCCACAATAATGACGCATCGTTCCAAAAAATGACATTAACGGAAGCCGGTACATGCGTGGCGTTGAGTAGCTAAAAGGTTAAACATTCAAACACAAAAATTCTAGAAAAAAGATTCAAACACTGCTACAATCAAAGACACGTCTCATTAGTTACTCCTTACGTCCGATCTATGCATGCACTGCATATAAGGATAAAATTATAAAAAAGAAAACCAGAACAATAGATTCTGAGGTCTGCAGAACTAACACATAATTGAATAAAAATTTAATTTCTCAATTTATGAAAGTAATGACACAGAAACAACTAGCCCATTGTTTATCAACATCATGATTTTTAAAAAGAGCATTAAATACGGTATTAAATAAACAGTTTGTAAAAGCTTTTCACAACAATTATGGTTAAAAAATTGATAAAAGAAAAATTAAGTAAACGTAAAATATTTTGAATTATCAATCATTAAGAGGGAATAATTTTTCCTCATTTTGGCAGCGCAAATTGCATTCTGATATCTTTTATAATTCAAAAGTTATACGAAAAAGGCCCAAAATTCTTCAACCCCGGTCGGAAAATTTCAAATAGCTCCTTGTGACGTTAATTTGAAAGAGACCATCCTAAAATTTTCAAAGCTGGAGCATCACCGCTGCCCAGCGGTCGCTGGCAACCCTCCGAACGCCGCACAGTGGTCCGACGCATAGAGGAGAAAGTGGAAAAAACTCATAACTTCAGCATTTCTCAATATTTTTTAATTATTTTTGTTTCGTATTACTTCTTAAACATCAAACTTAATATAATATTAAAGAAATAATTTAATATGACTTTTTACACATGAAATGTGTAATTTTATTAAATTTGATTAAATATATAATATAATTAGGCGTTATAAACTAATATTTGAACATACGTAAATTATCTATACATTACTCTATATACAACAGTTATGTTTATTTAAAAATATTTACAAAACCTATACATACGGAACTATTTTATTAACGTTTGTGCTTCTTCGCTAAGTGGAAGTGACTTGGTCTTTAGTTCTGGTCTTAAGTGACTAATACATGGATCCGAAGTTATCAGAAGCGAGTTGAGCATATCCTCATTCGTTGCCAAATGAGAGCATTTCCTGGTGTGATGTAGTCTATAATATCTACAGTCTTTATTTCTACTTTCCTGAGCCTCTTCCGAGAGTGAACCCACAGGAAAAACAGCACATTCTATAATGGCTTTGCCGCGCATTAAAATTTTATGCACAGTTGCCGGCATGTAATACCAGGGGTACAACGATATTGCTAATCTAGCTGTTTCTTGGGAAAATGTATTAAATTTATCGGCATCGATAGCGAAATTGCTGCAAATCACTTCTAAAACAACAGCCAGTCTTTTTATTAATGTTTCGTCAACTTGTGTTATTTCGGCTGTTACACTCGGATTTGCAAAAAACCTTCTGGAAGTGTTGCCATTATTTGTTGTACCCACTCCTTGCTTAACCCCATCAACTATTATTCCCACTCTGTCTTTAAATTCAGTTTGAATACATCGTTTGGTTTCTTCTTTGATGCGTAGGGTTGTTTCTTTTTTTGTCCTCCATGACTTGAAACTTAAATTATAAGCTATATGTAAAATGTACTCCATAAACCTGATGCGTGCATGCAATGGAGACATTCCGAGCTTAAGAGCTTCGTCATTTAATGACTGGCGCCTATTTTCAAGTCGTAACATGTCGTTCATCTGCGATGGTGTGGCTCCACAAATAACACAATTGCTTGATGATGCTGTATTAGTTACAGCTTGAGCGACTTTCCCATCTATCATCGTAAAGTACAAGATATGCTTGACATTAAAAATGCGCCCACGCACATGTACTTCCGTTTTATCCAGTCCTTCGATTTCACTGTCCACACGAATTTTCTCTTCTTGTATTACACTTGGTGTCTCCTTGATAAATTCAAACTTCAAGCCTCTGCAATACCTCGTTGAAGACGGTCGAAAATTGTTCCAGACATAGTTGGTTTCATTTTCCAGTAGCGTCAGCTTCAAAGGCACAATGGATGTCATAAATAAATTAGACGCACCAATATCCATCCAATTGTGGATCCGAAAATTTCTGCATATATTCGCTCTGGCTCGATGCTCCATCACAGCCCCACTTCGTGTGCAATATAAGATTTTGCTCTTCCAGTTCCTCAATTTCAGCTTGACTTTTTGTTTCAAAGATCCTTCTTGTTGTGTGGTCAAGTAAGTCTTGTAGACTGACTTGTGCCGATTTCTCGGTAATCATTATATTAGAAGGGTAACATTTTTTTTTCACTTCTAGTATCTTCTGATAAGTGGGAAATATATCGTGGCCAATATCTGTAGTTGCTTTCCTGAGAATATTGTATTGGTACTTGGTGAGTTTCATTTGAGTTATTAGTGCCAAATCAGAATCAGCATCAAAGGTCCTAGTATTAGCATCCGGAGCAGATGAAGTAGCAGCAGCATTAATAAGATCCTGGGAAAACGAGTCTCGGTGCTCGCATACTTTGTATTTCTTCGCTCGATCACAACAGTCTTCAAAATTTTTCCTTGGCCTGCCTTCGCTATTTGCAGATAAATCCACAGTTTCTAAATCGCCACTTATTAAATTTACCACAAAGACACCTTGCAACCAATCGCAGTATTTTTTATTAAACTTCGTTCTAATACGGTGTACTGACCGAAGTCTCAAATTCAATTGTGGTAAAAATCTTTTATTAATTTCACCCACTATTTTATTAATTTGGTCATCTTCGAAAACTGGATAATTTTCACGTAAGTAGTCCTCAAATGATTTATTGACGCTAAAGAAAACGTCGCAGAGATTTTTGTACGGAACTGCGAAATTGTTCATGATGATATATTATTTATTTATTTCCACGGTTTATTAAATGCTCGTATTGACTTGTACTTACTGGTACTTGTGTCTCATTGAAATGTGATTTTTTTTTGTAGGAATTTATATATGATATTTGAAGAGGCGTGTACATCCAGAAGCCGGAGTTTTCTTCGCCAGTTTAAATACTATTGGTCAAGACAAAAATTGCTCCTTCCAGATTTTTTGGCAGAGAGGTGGAAAAGTGCTTGTAAAATTTTACGGGACCTTCCGTGTTTTTCGCGGGCCTTTGTCCTACAGCGCGACCATCTGCATGGTGGCCTAAAGAGCTTAATGGCGGGTCACGGTTTATTGCAGGTTTATTACTGAAGACATTTGGTTTAGTGCACGTGCTCGTTCGTCGCCTAATTCCCAATTGCTGCATGCTACTTTCTGTACTTCCAGCAGGAAATTCGGTAGGCAATAAAAAATCGTCCCCTTTCAAGGGGTACAAGGAAAATGCAACGCGTTACGAACCAGCAGCAGTAAATAACTGTGACGAGTACCTGTGACAAAAAGTTATTCTATCATTTCGACTTATTTTGAGCCATAAAATCTTATTTTGTACCCATAAAGATCCTATCCCAATGTTTCAGGTAAACAGAGACTTGTCATAGTTATTTACTACTGCTGGTTAGTAATGCGTTGCTTTTTACTTGCAGCCCTCCGAAGAAAACGATTTTTATTGCCTACCAAATTTGCTGCCGAACGTAGAAAAATTAGCTTGCTGCAATTGAAGATTAGGCGACGAACGCGCACGTACGCGAGACCAAATATTTTTAAGTAGTAATAAATCTGAAATAAACCGTGATCCGCTATCAAGCCGTTTACACAAGCCGTAAATTATAAGATTTATTAATTTCAATATAAGATAAAACAAATCTTTAAAACAATAAACAAAAACACTCTTTTATAGTTTATACTTGCTGTTTTCATGTCACAAGAACATTCACAGGTATTACTAACGATTCTTTGTATTGCGTGGTTTCGAATTTCCTGTTATGAATTTCACATGATTTGCAATACACACATTTGGCATGATGATAAATCGTTTTGTTGGAATGTATTCCTATGAGAGTAACAATTTTGTATAGGCACGAAAATCATTCGAAACGCGCAGCGAAGAACCGTGAACCTATTCGGGAGTCCTGCTGTACCCCAAAAATTTCATGCGTTTTCACACTTTAAACATTAATATCAGCTAAAGTTGCAAGAAGTAGCAGCTGATTTTTGCAGGACATTTGTGTGATGGTCTCTACTTTCGAAATATATCATCAAGAGAACGTAGGAACGCGTAGCTTTTTTTGTAGGCCTGCAGAAAGCAGTTACAACCTGAAATTATACGTACCTTACTTTAAGGCTCGAAAACATGATTTTGGTTCTGTATTTTTGAAAAGTATTTTCGTCATACATAAGCTGAGACTATATCCGTTTATAATACATAATACATTTGATTATAAATGTCCCCAAAAGTGAAAGGAAAATGTCGAAACTTTGGTTAGAAATCTGTCAGAATCCCGCTAGAATACGAAAGGTCTACTTCAGATGCATTTTACTTCCGTATTAAAGAGAAAAACATATATCCCTTTTCATAGTAAGATACATTGGTTCATTGGCTACCAGAAAATAATAATCGATACCTAAAAATCCAACTTTCATAATTTAGGGTTTTTTCCAGCTTGGGACCACTGTGCGCCGGGCCGATGCATGGTTGTAGTGGAATGCGTCCGTGAGGCGGTGTTGCCATTTTCGTCTGTTCGCGCGCGCGTAGGTTGCAGTTTTAACGGATGACCCTGTATACTGCGACCAGTCGCTGCGACCAATCGCGGGTAGGAGATCCCACCTTAAGAGCGCCGATGCAAATAGCTACTAATCCAGCGAAGAAGATTATCGCTCATGCCTAATTCCTTAAGTTTGTTGCATAATATGCTATGATCAATAGAGTCAAAGGCTTTGCGGAAATCAACATACATTACTGTTGAAATATATATAGTACATTTGTTCTGTCGCTCCGTGGTGTATGTATGTATGTGTGTGTCAGCTGACTCCGAGAGACGCAAAAACCGTACGACGCTCTAGCTCGCCACTCGAGCCTGTGCTTTTACCGAGTACACAAGTATCGTCAGATTACGTTAAATAAACTTAATATATGTGTTGAATATAATCCTCATATCACTACTAGCCACATCTTATCTTAACATGGTAGTAGATGTTGGTTGTGTTGGTTGTGTTGGTTGAAGTGAAAACGCTGGAAGTTAAGCAAGAAGAAAAGCCTGAAGAAGCAAACTCTGAACACGAAGGAACGTTCGAGAATAAGAAAGGCAAAATGGAGAAGAAAGATATTACGATACCGGTGTTTGATGGGGAGGATTATAGTATGTGGAAAAGGAGAATCACAATGTTTCTGAAGTTTAAAAAGTGTGAAACAGTAATTACCAGAGAAAAAGCCACAACAGACAAACAAGAAGAATGGGAAGAAAACGATTTAAAGGCAATAAATCTGATTTATAGTTCGATTTCAAATAAGCAATTGGAATTTGTATGTGAGGAAGAAACAGCTTACAAAATAATAAAGAAGCTAGATGAAATATACTTGAAAGAATCGACGGCTTTGCAAATTGTGTGCAGAAACAGATTGGAAAAATTAAGACTGAATAATTATAGTGATACGGCATCATTTTTCAGTGACTTTAAAAAATCTGTAAACGAGTTAAAAGGCGCGGGTGCAAAGATAAGTGAGAAAGAGAAGTTAAATTATATGCTCAACACGTTGCCAGAATCGTATAGCTATATAGGCGATTTGATCGATACATTAAAAAAAGCAGATCAAACGGCAGATTATGTGAAGAATAAAATAAAATTAGCCGATTTGAAAAATCAAAATGAGCATGATGAAAGAAGTTCAAACGTATATGCTGCAAAGAAGAGTCAATGAGGAAATTGCTTCAAATGTGGAAAAGCAGGGCATTTTGCAAGAGAGTGCCAAGATGGCGGCCAAACAGGACACAACGGCAAAACATGGCGAGGCTCAACACGTGGACGAAACCGAGGCAGAGGCGGAAGAGGCAACTACACCAGAGGTCGAGGAAACTTCCGTCAACAACAACAAGGAGTCAGTACTACACATGAGCAGAGCGGCGCAGGTGCTAGCGCATGGGTGGCAACAGTACACACGGCACACCATAGCGAGACAAATAGGTTACGTAATTATGAAAAAGAATGGTTACTCAATAGTGGCTGTACCGACCATATAGTGAATGATGAAAAATACTTTGAGAAGTCGGTTGTACTTAAAAAGCCGGTCAATATATATTTAGGAGACAATCGGTCGGTAAAAGCAACAAAAACTGGAAATGTAATAAGTTACTTTAACGCGTTTGGTAAACGGAATGAAGTAAATATAAGTAACGTATTTTATGCAAAAGAAATGAATGCAAATTCGATAAGTTACGGAAAATTAACTGATACAAATACTATTGTCTCTAAAGGAAATGTAACGAAAATTATCGATGATACTAATAGAGTTATAGCAGTAGCATATAAAGAAAATCAAGTATTTAAAATGAGATGTAAATTGAAATACGATAGGACCTTTGCAAATAGTGCCGAGCGAAATAATAACATGAGTCAAAAGGAAAGGTGGCACCGTATCTTAGGTCATGTAAACTTTAGCTATTTAAATACATTGTGTTGACAACAGTTGCTGGAGGGCATTCCAAATGACCTAGAGTCTGAATTTATGAAATGTAAAACTTGTATAGAGAATAAAATGCATAATTTACCGTTTAAAAATAATAGAACTCGAGCAACTGATATTTTAGAAATTGTACACACCGATGTGTGCGGTAATTTTAAAATCGCTGGTTTAAACGGAGAATGATATTTCGTTTCTTTTATTGATGATTATAGCAAGATAGCTAAGGTTCATTGCATTAAAACTAAAGATGAAGTTTTTGATTGTTTAGTTCAATTTATAAATGAAAGCGAAAATTTAACCGGAAAAAAAGTCAAATTTTTGAGATGTGATAATGGCAAAGAATACTTAAATAATCGTTTTTATAAATTTGCGAAAGAAAAAGGTATTAGGTTAAATAACTGTCCCCCGTACGTACACGAGTTGAATGGGACAGCAGAACGATTTAATAGAACAGTAATGGACATGGCGCGATGTTTACTATCAGAGGCACAGGTACATAAACGGTATTGGCCAGAAATAGTATGTGCGGCGACATATTTGAAAAACCGTACATTAGCGAATACAGTAGAAAGAAAAACACCGTACGAAATATTTTTTAGAAAGAAACCAAATGTTGAACATTTACGCATATACGGTAGCAAAGTTTTTGTAAGAAAACCAGAACAAAAGAGATCCTCAAAATGGGAAAGAAAGGCAGATATGGGTATTAGGCTGGAGTGAAAATATTAATTTTCGATAAATGGTTTGGAATACCTGGGGAAATATGGGGAGTGGGATCATTAAGTGCTCCTAAAAGTATTTCTTGTTTCGCTTAACGTTTTGAGGTGCCCCCACCGTGATGAAAATCGGAATATTTCTACAAAAAAACGTGTATTTGTGACGTTCACCACAATTGGCCTAAGATGGCTGTACTTCCATTAGAAATCCACTATGACCGTGAAATAACTTCTATCCACTATTTCCGAACATTCCTTCACACATACTATCAGACAGACAAGGTCAGTACTCACACTATGAAAGCTTTACTACCACAGCATTCATTCCGATTTAATAGTTTCCTATCTTTTTATCTTTGTTATCATACTGTCATACTTTATATATATACACTATACTTATATATACTATATACTGTATATTTACTTATACTATTATAATAAAACTACAGCGTTTGTTTGTATGCTCACAAAAATCTCAAAAAGTACTGAACCAATCATTACAAATTTTTAACTACAGTATCCTTGAACAGCAAGAACGGATATAGGCTATGTTTTATCATGTCAAATATAAGTAATCTGTGTAAAAAATTGTATGTACATAAAGAAGTCATGTCTCGGCCGGCTTGCGATGGATAGTACGCGACGTGATCGCCAGGCGGCGGCCGGGCCGAGCGCTTCTCGCAGGTGGAATACAGCAATAGATCAACATAAGAAGCCCTCAGCAACGCCGGGTACTTTAAGCTAGTTCGTTATAACTACAGTTTGGCTCAAATAAAGACGAGGAAAGAGACTAATTGCCCCATATTTGGCACCCCAAAAGAGTTGTGGCCTAACAAACTACCTACGTACCATGATGTTATGAAATATTACCTTTTTATCAAACAGGAATTTAAACCAGAAAGAACATCGAAAGAACCTACGGTATTAGAAATATCAGAAAGAGTTGCCGTCGAAATTCGTCAAATTTGGGAGAAAGCATCTATCCCAGTAGTAATCCATAAAAGGGTTCTACAAATGATTAGGGCCTACCACGATAAGTATAGAAACTTAATGAAGTCATACAAGAAACGCCAGGGCAATGAAAATTATAAAAAAAAAATTAGAATATTCCAAGAAAATTCAAAAAGACTGTTTGACATTTGTAGCTGTAAATGTAAAAATATTGAGGACAGTATGTGTACCTGTGAAAAAAATCACCGAGTTCCGAAACGGGAAATAGCTTTTCTAATTGATCAAAGAACACAGAGACATATGATAATTGGGTCCATTGATTTAGTCACAACCAAAAGAGACAGTGATAGAATAGAGAGAAAGGAGAGAGACTTATCACTCGCCCAGCGAGACGTGGTTTTTCAGCAACCTTCTTGTAGCCATGGGCTCATATCAGTTAGAAATCGGATCACCAATGTGTCAGATTCAATAGACCGAGAGTTAACGCAAATATCTCGCTTAGGTCCACCAGATAAAGCTCTGACACTGCAAGATGATACTCTGGAACCACCATCTAAACAGATGCGAGTTAATCTCCCTTCCCTTGCTCTCGCTTGCGACCGTACTGGAATCTCTGATAGGTCTGCTGCAATTATAGCGTCTGCTGTGCTACAAGATTTTGGAGTTGTAACGTCAGATGATAAAAGTTTTGTAGTAGATCGTTCTAAGGTTCGACGCGAACGAACAAAAATGCGATCTGAATTAAAACAAGACGAGGGAACGGAGTCTATTCTTGGTCTCTATTTCGATGGAAGAAGAGATAGAACAATGACAGTGGAAAAGAAAGGGTCTAAGTACTACCGAAAAATACAAATTGAGGAACACTATGTTCCCGTGTCTGAACCGGGCGATAATTATTTTGGCCATGTAACTTGTCAATCAGGGTCGGCGCAAAACATCAAAATTTCCATAATTAATTATTTAAATAGCAAATCCGTTGACGTAAGTTTCTTATCTGTTGTTGGCTGTGATGGAACTGCTGTAAACACGGGCCCCAAAGGAGGTGTCATTCGGCTTTTAGAATGTAATCTTAACAGACCGTTGCAATGGTTGGTGTGCCAACTTCACGCAAACGAGTTACCTCTGCGCCATTTAATGCTGCACTTAGATGGCCAAACATCAGGGCCCCGTTGTTTCTCAGGTCAAATAGGAACTGAACTCCAACGATGCGAAAAACTCCCTACAGTTGAATTTGAAATTATATCTACGACACTTCCTAGAATAACTAACCAAAATCTCAGTACAGACCAAAAATATCTGCTCGATATAATGACAGCAATTTCGACAGGAATATTCTCTTCCGATTTATCAAATAGGGATCCAGGTCCAGTAAATCATTCTAGATGGATCACAACAGCAAATAGAATCTTACGTTTATACGCAGCTAAGATTCATCCGTGTGAAAAATTGAAAACTCTGGCAACTTTTGTGATGAAAGTATACGGTCGGATGTGGTTTGAAATTAAGTGCAATCCTTTTTGCACAAAAGGAGCAAAACATTTGTGGTCAACCATTAATTATAGCCGATATCTTAGCGATGACTTAAAAAGGATAATTGATCCCGTAATTCAAAAAAATTGATATTTTGGTCATCCTGAAAATATTCTTATAGCTATGCTTGCAGATGAAAAGAAGAATATTAGAGAACTAGGCTTCCGTCGTATTTTAAAAGCAAGATCTCAAGAAATAACTGGTATTCGAAATTTCAAAATACCTTCTTTCAATTTTGAGGCCTCGGATTATACGGAAATCATTGCTTGGCAAGAGTCTCAGGTCACTGAACCACCTTTGACTCGAAATTTATCTGCTGAAAAATTAAGAGGCATTGTTGAATTTGGGTTTGAAATAGGAGACAACATAACTCTATTCCCATGTCACACCCAAGCAGTTGAACGATGCATCAAGCTAGTGACAGAGGCTTCAGGAGCAGTCTGCGGGCATGAGAAACGCGATGGCTTTATAAGAGGCAGGCTTTTATCTCGCAAAAATATGCCATCGTACGAAACAAAGAGAGATTATACGATGTAATTTTAACATTCGTTTTTTTTTGTAATATTTAAAAAAACACTTCTAAATATATCTTAATAAAAGCATACAAAAGCAACTAAATTACTTTTTCCACAAATTTGTTGTAAAATGCCTTGAAGTTTGTGGCCTTTGTGATATCTCTTAAATCTAGGCCAGGGGAAGCAAATTTGTTTTCTTTCATTTTCAGGTTTATGTTATGGTGTAACGACTATTCCAGCTTTATTTTCTTATTTGTAATGAAATAAGAAAAAAAATAAAGAAGAGAAGAAAAACTCAAAATTTCTGAATTTTGAAGACCTTCGGGGCACCTCAAAACTTAAATGTAGAAAACCGATCTTTCACGCATTTTTTTAGTTGTATAATAAGGCAACTTTTGGGAGCTATTCCATTTCCGAAATCTAAAAAAAAAAAATCCGTATATTTTCACTCCACCCTAATGGGTATCTTACTGGGATATAGTGACGTAGGCTATAGAGTTCTCATAAGCAATAAAATAGTAATTGCAAGACATGTTGATTTTGTAGAAGAGAATATAAAATGTATAAATCTTAATGAAAATGATCATGAAAATGTTAGCAATGCTAGTACTGATGATGAGTTAAATGATAACATTTTTGAAAGTGCAAGTGAAACTGAAGAAAATCAAAAATATAAAGTAAAAGAAAAAGATATTAAAAACGTAGAGTCAAAAAGTCCACGTAGATCAACACGAGATAAAAGGAGCCCGGTGAGATATCCAGAAAACGAAAGTCATAACATTTATGTAAATTATTGTAGAATTGATACGCCTTGTCCATTTGAGGAGGCGATAAATAGTATTGATAGCAAAAATTGGGAAAAAGCAATGAATCAAGAAATAGATTGCATAAACAAAAATAAAACTTGGAAATTAGTTGATAGAATAATAGAAAAAAAAAATTTAGATGTTAAATGGGTCTATGCGAGAAAATCGGACGATAGGTATAAAGCTAGGCTAGTGGTAAGAGGCTTTCAACAAACAGATGTTGTTGATGACATATATGCTCCAGTAGCAAAAAACCAAACATTAAAAATTTTATTTTCGTATTGTTGCCAAAATGGCTTAAAAATCGAGAAAATGGAGGTTGAAACGGCTTTTTTAAATGGACAAATTAACTCGGAGGTATATGTTAATCAACCAAAAGGTTATGAGGATGGAACAAACAGAGTTTATAAACTGTCAAAAGCATTGTATGGATTGCGAGAAAGTCCTAGGAATTGGTATGAATGTTTCGATGAGTGCATTATTAAATTAGGATTTGAGAGAAGTAATGTGGATCTCTGTTTGTATAAAAAAGGAAAATATAAAGACGAAATTTATTTATTAATTTACGTAGATGATCTACTAATCTGTAGTAAAAGTAAAGAAAACATACGAAATATAAAGAAAATGTTGTCTGACAGATTTAAAATGAAAGATTTAGATGAGATTAAAGAGTATCTTCGAATAAATATAAAATATAACTATCTAGAAAATGAACTTACTTTAAGTCAAACAAAATACATAGAGACTTTAGCAGATAAATATAAGATAAAAAACAGTAGATTGTATAGTACTCCTATGGAGACAAATTTGAAACTTGAAAAGGCTGAAAATTGCGAATCAAACATAAAATATAGAAACTTGATAGGTGCTCTGTTATATATTAGCTCAAGTACAAGACCAGATATAAGTTACAGCGTAAATTATCTAAGTAGCTATAAAAATAGTTATAGTGAAACACACTGGAAATATGCATTGCGAATCTTAAAATATTTATATTTAACAAAAGATTTAAATCTATTTTATAAAAGAAATGAAAAATGCGATATCATAAGCTGTTATGTATATACTCAGACTTTACATATTTTAACTTAATATTATCGCTAGTTGCTTCATCCTTAATGAAATAATATTTGCGATTGATGTGCTTTGTTCTATTTGTTACTTTAAGATTAGAGATCCAATCCATAGCGGCTTTACTATCTGTTTTCACGCATATCGGTAACTAAGTTTAGGGTAACTATATCGGTAACTATAAGGATAAGAGTTCGGCTTCGCAGGTGGACAGAGCAACCAATCCCTGTTTTTTACTCTTCCAGCTAACCAAATTGTCACCAATTTTTATGGTACACCCCTCGAATGACTTAGCGTCTTCGGTTGAATCCCAGGTTGCGTCTGCGCTGACGGTTAACACATTGTCTCTATTTGTATATACCAATTTATAATGACTCGTCCCCTTGAGATACCTGATGACCCTTTTCGCAGCTACCAAATGTATATTACGCGGATTAGCACTATACTGCGAAAGTCTACTTATCGCGTGTGTTACATCTGGTCTAGTACCTACGCTCAAATACATTATAGATCCAATGATTTCTTGAAATGTAATTGTACCTACTGTTGGTGACGTTTCATAATCATCTAGATTTTGCTGCGGATCTTGCGGAGTTTTAGCGATATTACAATCTTGTAGCCCAAATTTTTCTAGTATTGTATTTATGTAGCGCTCTTGTGACAATTTTAGTCCTATATCAGTTTCTGTGATATTTATGTTTAGGAACCTCTTATTCGTGGTCTCAGTTAACTTAAAGAATTGCCTTAACCTCGCGATGACACGGTCTATTATAATATTATCTGTTCCTAAAACTAAGAAATCATCAACGTACACGCCAATTATAATTACACGCCAATTATAAACAATCTTTTCTTCCTCACGCATTATATAAACACACGGGTCCTCTCTTACTCGTTCTAGGCCCATTTTTACAAATATATCATTCATCGTTTCATTCCAATATCGACCCGATTGAGGTAATCCGTATATGCTCTTTATCAACCTACATACTTTGTTCTTCCCGTTACCTAAACCCGGTGGTTGTTCCATATATATTTCCTCTCTCAACTCACCGTACAAATATGCCGCTACTACATCAAATAACCTAATTCTTAAATTATGAATACACCCAATGGCAAGTAAAATTCTAACTGTCTGTAATTTTATTACCGGAACGAAACTGTCCTCATAATGTATTCCTTTTCTTTGTTGACACCCTACTGCTACTAGCCTAGCTTTATATGTAGTTTGTGATTCATTTAACCATTTTTTATTATAAATCCATTTAGTTCTAATGACTTTCATTCCTTCCCTTCTAGGTACCATTTTACATGCGTTGCGTTCTTTCATATACTGCAATTCCTTTTCCATAGCCTCTAACCATTCATTCGAATCTCTCGTTTCCATCACTTCTTGATGGTTGTTTGGCACACATTCGACGGCCGTTGTTAAGCTGCTATGTCCTTTCTTCTCCTCTATTCGTGCTGATCTTCTGACGCCTTCTCTCAATAACTCTTCTTCTCTTGCCTTCCTCTTGGTTCTATGTTCTAATTCTATCTCTGCTGCCGTTCTTTTCTTGCTTCTCCCGACCGGACTAGTTCCTTTTGATTGTGAAAGCAACTCTCCTACGGCCTGGTTGGTCGTTCCAGTTTCGTTTTCTATTACTTCCGGTTCATCTTCGCTCCGATGATCTTCGTGTACTTCCTCTAGGGACTCTGAGGTATTTGTATCATCTGTAATCTCTGCGTACGGGAGTCCTTGAAGTTCTCCTTGTGTTCCGCTTAAGTTCCCCTCCATTAAGGCTGCCGTCTCAATTTTGTTATGGTCCGAATCGATCGAAGCGTCCCTTGTAAACAAACGGACCCTACTGAAACTACTGCGGTCGATAAAAAGAAGTTGTACAGAGGTGACATCTCCAGGTACTCTACGTAGACGAATTTTTGACGCAGAGTTGCCACATTTTCTGTTCTCTCTGCCTCTGCCGCGCTGTTGCCACAGCTCTTTCTATCGAGAAGTCTTGAAGGAATACGGCACGAGAGCTGCGTCTAGCGTCAGAGCCTCGCTGAACGTAAAGGAGGATAGTAATAAAGAAAAATAGAGAGGTTGGGTAGTGAAGTTAGGAAACATGTCAATGAAACAATACTAATTTGCGAATCAATCTTTTTTATTTATACATAGAAGGATGTAATGTTATGTATAATCAATGTGCAATTGAAGGGTCGGATGCAATAAGGAGATTAGCGCTCGAAAATGGGAAAAATTATTGTCGAAACGCTAAGAAAGATTGGAAAATTAAATGTTATTAAACTGAATTTGAAAAAATATAGTGTTATAAAGCTCGTCAGGACACATTTTTTCTATTTACAGTTTGTTTATCCAATCATTACTATTCGAGCTAAAAATTATAAACAAAAAATTTTTCATCGTCCGAAATCATTATGAACATAAATTGCGATAACTTGAGTAAATATTAAGGGATCGTTATGAGACTTAAAACATAACTTCAGAAAACTCTAGCGAAGCCGTAAAATGTATGCACAAAACCCTTATGTTAAAAAATGTAATAATATTTCATTAAAAATTAATACTGGACATAACCCATTTTTCAACGTTCGCCGAAAGTATCGAGGGAATTTTGAGGTACGTATAACTTGCAGCGACAAAGTTTTTCCTTAATATACAAGGAAGATTTTCACCAATTTTCACACTGGTTGATAAATAATTGTAGAAGATATGATGATATATATAAATCTCGCGCGTCACCAACAGTCAGCAGTCGCGTATAATGCGCTACTTAGCAGTTTTAGCACTCGCGTTGACTGTTATATCTTCTATAATTATTTATTAATCAGTGTGAAAAGTGGTGAAAATCATCCTTGTATATTAAGGAAAAACTTTGTCGCTGCAAATTATACGTACCTCAAAATTGCCTTGATACTTTTTAACGGCGAACGTTGAAAAACATGGGTTATGTCCAGGATTACTTTTTAATTAAATATTATTACATTTTTTTAACATAAGGGTTTAATGCATACATTTTGCGGCTTCGCTAGAATTTTCTGAAGTTATGTTTTAAGTCTCATAACGATCCCTTAATATTTACTCAAGTTATCGCAATTTATGTTTATAATCATTTTGGACGATGAAAATTTTTTTGTTTATAATTTTTAGCTCGAATAGTATGATTGGATAAACAATTGTCTGTTCATTGAAGATTATTATCTTCTCTCATTCTGTGTAATTCCTCTTCTCCATTGATGGTCTTCCTACAATTTTGCCAAGTCGCTCGTAATGAAATGTGATATATGCAGTGTGGATCTGTAACACATGTAATGGAAATACTTAATTGTTGTTTTATAAGCCTACAAAATTTTGCTGTACATTTATAAGGTGTCAAATATTACCTGAAATATGGTGCTTATTATTCCATTTGCCCTGGCATTACTGTCCCATACACCACGTATGCAGTAATTTTGTAAAAAGTCCGCCTGTAAGAAATGATCGCAGACATTTCGGTAAATTTGGTATAAAAGTAAAAATTTGTTTCAATAATTCGTCGAACATCATGCATACCTGCGACGCCTGTATGTACCAGCCTGGCGCACTTTGACCGAACCGGATTCAGTCAGTCTGCTCCTGTGAACTTAGAAATGTGTCTGAAAAAATTAAAGAGTGAATTAAATTTATTATTTCCTTTTCCACTTTCTTGGTAAAGTTACACCGGCGTGAATTGACTCGCATGATCGTGTGATCCGCGAGTACAAGTGCCATTGCTGGCACATGTGACCACTGACAGTCTGATAAAATTTATTACTGGCTTTATTTTCTTAGTAAAGTTACGCCGGCGTGAATTGACTCGCATGATCGTGTGATCCGCGTACAAGTGCCATTGCTGGCACTTGTGACCACTGACAGAATCAGTGGTACCACGCTTTACAGCGCGGTGCGACGCCGGACCGATACAATAGTTTTACTATTTTCGGAGGGAGACCTTTCTCGCCTTTTCAAGATTTTCGGTTTTTCTTTCGCTCTCTCTGCTAGTATAAATTGTGGCTCCCGAATAGGCATGCACCTATTGTGCCGACTATCTATTAATTCCGGTAGCATGCATTCTAAATAAAATTGAACCAGTTTTGGCTCCATTTCTCTTTTCCAAAACGCATCATCTCTCTCTACTTTTATAGATTTCAGCCCCTTCGGGGTCCAAACGCAAAATATACAGTACTTTCTGTCAGTAATATGTAACTGGCCTTGTACTTGTTAAAAATAGTGATGCGCTTTGTTCATTGAAATACCTGTTTTACGTGCGAACATGCGCCGGACAGCGGGTACTTTTTCAATAGCTTCTTCCGGCGAATAGTTCTCCGCTGATTTGGGGCATTTGATTTCCACAATACCCTCTTGACCGATGATTCCATCCGGTGAAGCTCCTAAGAAGGGGATGCAGCTGTCGATGAAAATTCCACATTCTGCAATATCTGTATATTGCTTCTTCAATTCTTCGCGAGCAATTTTCTCGCATTCTTTTCCGTATTCCACGGCGGGTGCACTAATTATCTTCGGATACAGAAATGATTTCACTGCATTTGCGCAAAGCGTGTCAGGTCGGCGACGGCACACTTGTCCAAAATTGGATGCTGTCAACAATTTGGACCTGTACTGCAACCATCTGCGGTTCTTTGCTTGTTCGATTGTTTCATCTTCAATGTCTTTTAGCATGTCTTTTCTCTTGCCAGTCACTCAGCATTTGCATATGCTTTTCCCGCTTCAGTTCATACATTTCGGATGGCATGTCTGGCTTCTGTGCATTTTGTCCATAATCAGAATCTTTCTGTAAGGGCAATTGCTTGCGTACATATCGCGCAGCCTTCGTTTCCTTCTGTTTTAGTCCAGTTCATGCAGTTTTGCAGCTCTCTTTTCCTTTTCTTTCTTCTTCTTTTCTTCCATTTGGCGAACAACCTCGGGCGTTTTCTTCTTCATTATCGTATTCAATCGCGAGTGCACTCGGTTACTGTTGTACTCGACGACAGCAGCAGCACATCTTCCTGTATACGATCCTCTTTCGGCGAAATTTAATCTTTTTCCGCCAATGTACTTGGCAATTATTGCGTTCAAACTTTCCACAGCGTTATTATTGGTGTTATAGAGTAAGCTCTCCGCATGAGCTAATAGTGGACGAATTATTTCTTTTACGTCCTGGTACACTCCAATTTTCATCAATTCTGGAACGATGTTTCTTTCATTCTCTTTATTCTTTCCATCGCAGAAATATTCTAGTTGTGCACACTCTTTGTGTTCACCAAACACGTGGCTCAATAAAGGAATTCTTATCTAACAAAAACTTATCTAATCTAAACAAATTCTTCGTTTTCTCTTCGATTGATACATTCTGATTGTATCTAAACTTTGCGACTTTTACGATGTCCGTGCGCATCCGGCAAATGCTACTTTCCACAGCTTGCATCAATGGTCCAGGTGTAGACTTCTTCACAATCGCTTTCATTTTTGTGCAGAAGTTTCGCAACAAATGATTCGTGCATTCAATTTTTTTTACGCGAATCTGCCTCTTATATGGGTCCGCATCAATAATCTTTTTATACACGCTGCTGTCCCCATCAGCAATTAGAGTAGAATAAACGAGCCCACGTTTTTCTATGCTAGTATTGAATCCTTCTACTATAGCATCGCTTTCCATAGCAGTCGATGCTCGAGATGTGTTCCAGTTTTTGAAGCATGTGTGCTTTTCGGGTTCTTTCTTGTTTTTCGCAGCAATCCGACAAATTCTGCAAACTTTATTTCGAACGCTGTAAAATAAAACTTTTTTCGTGTGATAGCCAACTATCACGCCGACTCCAGACGCAGAATCGTAACATCCACTGCGGTAGGATCTCTTCATCCAGCTTCCGTCGGCCATAACGGGGATGTGAGGGGTTCCTGATCCGGGAAGAACGTCGCCTCTTTCGATCGCCAAACGTTTTTCTTCTTCGGCCGCTGCTAACATCTCTTCTTCTGCAGCGGCAATTGCGGACTTGACGAATTCATCTTAATTCTTCACGAAGTCTCTCTTCGACATGCAACGTATGTTGACTCCTGCAAAAGTGTGTTCCAATTGGGTATAGCTGCCTCCACTTAAAATTGTTGCATTAACGGCGCCCTGATTTCTATCTACTTCTTCAGCTTCGTCCGATTGATTGTGGATTTCAGCTTTGTAATGGCATAAAGTGCACATTACGCTGAAGATGCTCTTGAAGCCACGCCGTTTCACACCAGTTATTCGTAGGTGTTCAATGCCACAGTCTTCCCTATCTTTTGCGTGCTTACCTATTTTTTGCAATTGAGCAAGCACATTTGGGAAATTCATTATATCGTTGCTATTTAGGAGACAAGATTGCTCTTGCAGCTCGTTCTTCGCAACTTTTTCTATAACGAAGTTTTCTTCTTCGTTACTTTCTATATCAAAGTAAGTACATTAGCAAGTACATTATCTCTTGATGCGTATGATTTCGTCCATCGGATGTTGATGGTTCCTCTACTATACGCTCCTCGGTCACTTCTTCTGGACGTTGTCCTACGGCAGTGTCATCTGCCGGTTTTGCGTTTTCTTGTTTCTTCTGAAGGGCTAAAGACCTTTTCTTTTGGCGATGTACTTTCCGTTTCGATAATCTCTTTGCGTACGAA
Source organism: Andrena hattorfiana (assembly GCA_944738655.2). NCBI lineage: Eukaryota > Metazoa > Arthropoda > Insecta > Hymenoptera > Andrenidae > Andrena > Andrena hattorfiana. The sequence continues at coordinate 29,329,996 of OX122892.1, read as the reverse complement.
CGTAAATGTCGCGAGCGAAACGGAGAATTATTGTTCATATCTTCTGGCACGTCCTGCATATTCATATTTCGAATGTCACTCATTTTACATTAAACCAACAAACACAAACACAATACAACACAACGCAACGCAACACACCTCAAAATCCTTGTGCCCGTTGCAAAAAAAACGTAAACGCGAACCGTGAACGTGAAACGTGAATCCAAAAATTCGTCTGTGGTGCGTTCTGAAACAAATGACGCTTTACAAACCAGGCAACGGCGCAAACAGTCCATTGCGTGGAGAGTCATTCCGTTGAAAGAACGCCAACCACGCGGACGTGCATAATAAACTATAGTGTACAGAAAAAGTGTTCAAGCAATGGACAATATGACTAACGTAAGTATTATATTGTATACTGTTATACAGAGTAATTCTCCGGTTACAGTCTTCAAAGGCGATGCCGCCAATAAGCCACGTCTCGCTGAGTTTCGTGGATTTCGATGCTCGAGACGAGATTCATTACGCCATGTTAAAAAATTCATTATTCTTCATCGAATCGATATAACGGTGATACTAATGAATTCCTGGCGTTCTGTTGATCAAAATCATGTCAAATGTCATGTAAATCGGACTATTTTTAACGAAGTTAGCTTGGGGCCATTTTCATCGGCACGACATCGATTGACGCCATTTTCGCAAAGATCTGTTGAGAAATGCAGAACATGGAATTCGTCACTTCCACGAAACTTAGCGAGGCGCGGCTTATTGGCGGCATTGTCTTTGAGGACTCTAGCGAGAGAATTACCCTGTATGTTCATATCGACGCGCATTACGAAAAGTAGCACGTTTCATTTTTTCTACATGCAGTTGTCCGTAAGAAAAAAATGAAACGTGCTACTCTTCGTAACGCGTGTCAATATAATCTTACTATTTGTCATAAAATAATACATTCATAATTCATTTCCAGATGACAAAGGCGCTCAATGAAGCGCGGCAACAGGAGGAAAAAGCAAAGTAGGAGAAGGCAAAGGAGGAGAAGGCAAAGGAGGAGAAGGCAAAGGAGGAAAAGGAGAGGGAGGCCGCGACGATGAAGGCGGAATTACAACAAGTAATTATGTGGAATGTGGTTTATGTGACCGTGATAGCATATGTGTGAATCAGAGTTGAGCAAAATGTAATCTAATTACAAATTACAATTAAAATGTAATTGCGTAATTGATTACACATTATTTTCTGTAATCGTTAATTTATGTAGTTGACCACAATATTTTGTGTACTTGTGTAATTGATTACACATTATTTTCTGTAATCATTAATTTAGGTAGTTGACCACAATATTTTGTGTACTTGTGTAATTGATTACACATTATTTTCTGTAATCGTTAATTTATGTAGTTGACCACAATATTTTGTGTACTTGTGTAATTGATTACACATTATTTTCTGTAATCGTTAATTTAGGTAGTTGACAAAATATTTTGTGTACATGTGTAATTGATTACACATTATTTTCAACACATAACATTTTGTCAACTACCTAAATTAACGATTACAGAAAATAATGTGTAATCAATTACACAAGTACACAAAATATTGTGGTCAACTACCTAAATTAACGATTACAGAAAATAATATGTAATCAATTACACAAGCACACAAAATATTGTGGTCAACTACCTAAATTAACGATTACAGAAAATAATGTGTAATCAATTGCACAAGTACACAAAATATTTTGTCAACTACCTAAATTAACGATTACAGAAAATAATGTGTAATCAATTACACAAGTACACAAAATATTGTGTTCAACTACCTAAAGATTGCAGAAAATAATATGTAATCAATTACGCAATTACATTTTAATCGTAATTTGTAATTAGATTACGTTTTGCCCAACTCTGGTGTGAATATTATTTCGTTTGTGTCCGATATTTTTTATGTTTAGTAATTTTATGAAAATGTAATTATTATGTTACTGTTCCAGATAAAAAAGACACTAAAACGCCTAACATATCGGCGCGGAGGCGGCTGGGGTGGTGGAAGGCGTGGCGGCGGAAGGGGGGGACAAGGGGGCCAAATTTTTATATACCAAGGATGAAAATATTTATATAAATAAAAATATATATTAAAATATTTAATGATTGTGTATTTTCATGTTGTTTGTATTATTAGAATAGCCCAAATCCTCAGCGCGAAGAGAGATAACGGATAAATATATAGTATCTTTTATTCTAATTTATCTAGATATTATCTTTGTCCATCTTTGTTCTCTAGCCGCTTCGCCGTGATTCATTCAAGCCTTCCTGGCGACAAAATAGTAATAGCGGAAATGCGGCAACAACGCGATACGACTCTCGATACATATTGACAACTATGTCTTTCCTACATTTATCGGCTAGCTTGGATTTCCACCGGTTTTGATGGTACATGGCGCGAATATATCACCAGCGCCGGTGACGGAGAATCCTTGAAGCCTAATTCTGTCATTTCTCGAGTCTGTCTCAGTACACGAGTCATAAATTCATTATTATTTCAACGTACGGTGCTTATTAGCGTCCAAACGCACCAGACCCGTCTGCACAGATGTCTACTGCAGGCAATTATACCCGCAAAAACTTCCTTCTTGCCGATTCCACGACGTAAGTTGGTTGAAACGGTTTGTTTACTACATCGCGTGTACGTATAATGCTGGTGCTACGTGGCTCGAATATACCACCAGCGCTGGTGACGGAGAAGCCTTGAAGCTTCATTCTGTCAGTTTTCGAGTCATAAATTCATTATTATTTCAACGTACGGTGCTTATTAGCGTCCAAACGCACCAGACCCGTCTGCACGGATGTCTACTGCAGGTAACTATACCCGCAAAAACTTCCTTTTCGCCGATTCCACGACGTAAGTTGATTGAAACGGTTTGTTTACTACATCGCGTATACGTATACGCTTTTCCTAGCTTGTGTGAGCGTACGCACACATTCAAGGCCCGCCGAGACGGCAGACTTAAACTCGAACCTTTTACCTTCTCGTCAAACTTCACATTCCTTACAATATTTATTTTTTGGTACTCTGGATCGTACACCCTGTAGAATCGACTATCTTCACAATAACCCATAAATATGCCCTTCCTGGCCCTCGGACTAAATTTATTTCTATTTATTTTAGGTTGTTACGTATGTGGAATTTTCCCATACGTCGCTCTCAACCATTTTTCGAGCTCGCGTCTGTGAAGGGAAAACGCCCTAAAATCCTTTCGTTTATCAAACGCCACTAATGGGGGTCATGATCTCGACCATCTGGATCACGACCATGGGAACGGGAGTGACACGACGACGACCCCGAAGGATTTCCTTATATGGAGATTCATAACGAATCCCCACTCATTTTTGGGACTATATAAACCCTTTGGTTTCAACCCTCGTTGGTTAAAAGCTATAGAGTCACGCGTAGAGTCACGTCGTGTCACGCTCGTACAGAGTTGGTTAAATTCAGTAAGGTCGGGCTAAAGTCTCCGTCAGAATCATAGTTAACCTCATAGAATCCGCGAGTCCGGTTTATATTCTATTTGGCACTTTGAAACAGCCACTCGTACGCCCCGCATCGCCAGTGCGTCAACACCGTACAACTATTGGTAATTTATACACATTATTTAATTAACTAATCGCGACACTTACATTTGTACAATAACTGATTATTGAATATACGAATGGTGTTCACGTGTAAATCGAGTGGATTCGTTAAATCCATCTTTTACCCAGCGATCCTTATAATATTAGTAGCACTCACCCACTGGTACAGCTTTACCGCTCGAGTTGTATCAACTTTAATTAAGAGTTACGAGGCATTACTAACATTTCCCGCGACCCCCTGATTTCGTATCAGGTTCGTTCGCAAACCCTTTACCAAAACAAGTCATCTTCTCCAACCCAGTGGCTCCCCGATTTCGCATCGGGTTCGTCCACGAAACCTCACCCCTCCAACGGCTCCCTGATTTCGCATCAGGTTCGTCTGTAAATCTACCAACTCCCGAACAGCTCCCTGGTTTCGCACCAGGTTCGTCTGTGAATAATCCAACCTCCTAGCAGCTCCCTGGTTTCGCACCAGGTTCGTCTGTGAACTTCATCCTAGTGACTCCCCGATTTCGCATCGGGTTCGTTCACGACGTTTCACCCTCCTGCGGCTCCCTGATTTCGCATCAGGTTCGTCCGCGTGTGACTCCATTCCTAGAGGCTCCCTGATTTCGCATCAGGTTCGTCCTCGCCGTCAATAATCCTAGCGGCTCCCTGATTTCGCATCAGGTTCGTCCGCGCACCTAACTAACAAATTCATAAACCGTATTCCTTGGGAAATACCCTTCTCGCCGGCCTCTCGCGTTGCCGCAGCCCTGGCTCGTAACAAGGTATAAAATAGTAAGCCATACACCCGAAAACCTTGATGTATGACACTGTCGGTTTCCTACCGTACCATAGCTCGTGAGGGGTTATTGGACCTCTTTCCTTTGTAGGAACTATATTCTTCAATCGAGTAGCCGTCATAATAGCCTCTGCCCAAAAATTATCCAGTAACCCTGCATCCAGTAACATAGTTCGAGCTTTATCTAATTGTGATCGGTTCGTTCTTTCTACAACACCATTATTTCGAGGATTGTAGGCCACAGTTCGTTGGTGATGTATACCCTTATCTTTAAACAGTTCCATAAAATTCCTATTTATAAACTCCTTTCCATTGTTGGATCTGACCTGTCTAACCTTTTTACCTAGCTGATTTTCATATTTGTTCATATAGTGTACGAATTTTTGAAATGCTTCATCTTTTGTTCTAATAATGTACACACATACATACTTTGAATACTCATCTACTATTACATAAAAGTATCTGCTCCCATTCATAGACGCCACAGGCATTGCACCACATAGATCCATATGCACTAACTCTAATGGTTCTCTCGTTCCCATTTCCTTTATAGAGTAGTTTGGTTTTTGTGACATTTTGCCCATTATGCATGGTTCACAAGACCCCAATGGCCCTTTAGTATAATTTAGGTCCCTCACTAACTCATTATCAAGCATATAGTTTAAGTAGCTTTCATAGACGTGCCTTAGTCGGCGATGCCATAACCTCTGATCCGAACCTTTACCCCCTGTATCTAAATAGGTCTTCCACGTCTTACTGTCTAACTTAACGCCTGCGTCTACATTAGTATTTTTAATGCAATTATTCTCTATCTTATCTATTTCATTATTATTAATTTCTACAGAATCTTCTTTATCGTTAATTTATACCATCATGGCGTTACCATCAGTCTCATCCACTTTCAACAGAAAAATACCATCCTGTTCATCCGCTTCGGCAATCAAGTGGCCATTTCTACTTAAAATTTTTGCCTTATTGTTCTTAAAATTTACCTCGTGTCCTTGTTCATTTAATTTACTTACTGACAAGAGATTAGCCCGCAGTGATGGTACATATAATACGTCTCTAATAATTATATCATTTACACCTTGCCTGGTATATACGCTGACCTTCATGCCCCCCATCGCTTCAGATCTCATCTCCTTGTTATTTTCTGCCAGTGATATTCTAACGTTACATGGTTTGATATTACGCATCGCATTTATATTGGAAGTCATATGAGAAGTGGAGCCCGAATCTAATGTCCACACATGTTTGCCATTGTCTACTTTATCCATATTCCTGTCAATCTCATTCACATTAAAATTAAATACATATCTGCTTTGCATAGACGTTACCTTGCTCGCTTGTATTATTCGCCATTCTTTGGTTATGGAAGCCCCTGCCATTTTCTGTACCTCTCATGAATCTTTTTTGTTCCGGCTGTGCTTCTTTCGTCTCCTTCCTTTGCCAGCAGTCCTTTGCCTTATGGTTTTTTCTTCCTCAAATATAGCATCCTCTGTGATCTTGTGGCTTCTTTGGATGTCTCGTGGCTCGGTATGCATTTTCACTCTTCCACGACGGTCCTCCCTTTCCGGATGGCGCGTTTCCATTTTCCTCTTCTACCAGGGCTTGTGTTATCTCTTCTAAACTTATGTTTCACTGTGTCCTCAACACCACTGCAAACTTTTCTAGTCGAGGGTGAACTCCTCTAATCATATGGTAACACACCTCTTTTTGGTCAATTGGATAACCTATTGTCGCACTGCGAGAGGCAATATTTCTTGCTCTGGTAATATAATCTACTACAGGCTCACTTGTAGTCATTCGAATATTCTTCAACTCGAGTCCAATATCTATTCGCCCATCTTGAGCGTCTCCTTCGTGTAACGCTCTTGTTAGAGTGAGCCAAATTTTTCTAGCGTTTGTCTCGGTTAAAAATTGTCCAGCCTGTTCTTCGGATAAGGTGGTAATAATAATAATACTGAAGGCCTCATCATTCTTTTCCTCCCATTTCATCCTCAGCTTCCCTTCTGCTGATTCTGGATTTGATGCTACAGGTGGTTCTTGTCCTTCGATCACCTCCCGGAATAACTTTTTCGCACGCAATACTGCACCAACTTTTAGTGCCCATACACAATAGTTCTTACCGGTTAATAAGTCTATCTTTTTTATATTTGTGCTTGCCTCGGCCATGTCTAAGCCCCTTTTTTCCTCTTTTCTACTTCCTCACTTTGTAACATCACGTGCTTCTCGAATTTTTGAGGTTGGGTTACATTTGTTACGTGAGGGCGTTAATTTTTAAGCGACCGAGCGGTTGAGTCTAATTTTCTCACGCAACGCTTAACGAATTTAAAGGGATTGTATATTTTTACTATAACCGGAGTTACAGAGCAAAATCAGGATTATTTTTGGATAAGGCTTTCGTCTACAACCCTTACAGGTTGCCCAGTCGGGATGTGGTACTTTGGTAGAGACAGGTTCGAACAGAATGAGACAGATTTAAGTAAATATTACCATGTATTACAATAAATAAGCAAAAAGGAAAATCGAAAGGTGGTACAAAAATGGGGAATTTACATGGATTTGCGTTATGAATAACAATACAAGGTTAAATCCCGGTATGTAGAATTTTACAATATTCGGTGCGGTTTCGGAAGCTACAGTTTTGCTACGAACAGATTGTTCATTTTTCCGCGAACGTCGGAGGATAGACAACAATTGATCGAGGGAAACCCGTAACACATCCTAGGTGGTTGGATCAATCGCCGGTTCCGTACAATGGCATACTTACAATCACTCACCGATTCGGTACGAAGAGATTGTTAATGTTTTTAGGACGGCTTACTCTCTCTCTCTCTCTCTCTCTCCCTCTCCCCCCCCCCCCTCTCTCTCTCTCTCTCTCTGGATCTCGAAGCGCAGGTCACGTCTCACAGTACACTTTGGTTAATGTTTGTATAAAGGAGGGATGTAATATTAATACGCAAAAATATAAGAATTAACGAGAAATGATTAAAGTAACGATTTAACAGTAATATTTAAATGAGTCTCTACGGGGACTGAGTCTCAAGGACTATTTTACATAAATAGCAATGTTCCTCGGACAGAATGACCGCGCGCTACGCGACTTGCTAGCCGACTGCAACGAACGAACGCAGGGTAGGCCCGAGCACTTGGGACTTTGAACAAAGAGCGCCAAAATTGCTGACTCCGCACCTCTTGCACACGGGCCCAGCGCGTAGTCGCTTCGGAACGTTCCCAGCATCTCAGTGCTTAGGTTTTCAAATGCTTATCACATCCGGCGTTCTAGGAACGTCGCGCACTGTTGAAAGATTGTTGTCGACAATCTCGCATGGGAAAATATGCAGTGGCGTGACAGGCTTCAAGAAGCTAAATAATTTATTACCGTAGAAATTCGGTTTGTTAATCATTGACAATTGATCGAGGGAAACTCCCATAACACGCAATGGTTGGATCAAATGTCAATGATGGTGTAAAAGAAATTTAATCAAAATGGTCGGCACGTAACACATTACTTCTTCGTTTATGCGTTATTTGAAAACGAAATTTACGTATTTCTTGTCCTCTCACTTTAAATAATTATTATTTTCGATTCTGCTTTAAAAATGTGTATTCGTCTTTTTACGTTTGACATGATGTTCCTCGATTTATCTTTTATTCGTTATTCACTTTAAATGGCAACCAAAAGTGACGAAAGGTATTGATTGCCGCCGTTTTCGCAGAGATCTGATGAGAAATGTGGAGCTGGAAGAGTTCTCACTTCTTAATGGGTATTCCAACTCCTTCGAGTCGCTGGGGGATCACCCTTAAGAATTTTTCCTTCCGAAAAACACACCACTTTGGGAATTACATGAAAGGTCAAAGGTCAACACCCTATTTCAATGTGTTAGTCTCACCAATATGCGCAAGCTACTATCACAGACCAGGTATAGAATAGACCTGACATTCCTTTGTCTTCAGTGTCACCGGTCTGAAGTACCGATATTCTGAAATAAGCACTGGTTTTCGAGCGCCGTCTCGAATTTTTCGTAAAGCTGCCGGTATCACGGAGAAAAGTATAGAAGCTGTGTTATACAGGGTGTCCCACTAAATCGGTTCACCTCAAATATTTATTATTTCAAGTAAGAAGCGAAAATATTATTTATAAAAGTTGTCTGGTTGTACGAAACACAAAACACGGTGAAACTAGTTTCTTTACAGGCATAGATCAGATGTGGAGGTCAATTTTAGTTTTTCAAATGGACTGTCAAATTCAATAGAATAGCGAATTCTGAGTATGAAAGTACTAAATTTCGTGCATTAATCCTAAAACTTATTGTTTCTGAGATATTCAGCATGGTCCATCCTACGATATTGATTATGAAATTTGAAGCTATACTCAGTTCATTTCGGATAGCCGGCCGTTGAATGCGAAAATAATAAAATAAAACAATAAATACGAACGTGAAAGGTCGCTTTTTTACTCTTGAAAGTACATATAAACATGCCATGTGACGCGTGTGTAATAAACCAAATGAACGACACTTAATATAAATTCAAACATATTGATATATTTATTAAAACATGGTACGGAAATTAAACAAATAATTCAATTTATCACGCAGCAGAATATAATGAATATTCCAACCAGTTGAAACAATTTTTTGGAATTATTTGAAGCATTCGGAGAGTACATATTATATCGAACTTGATGCAACTTTGTTTTTTAGCTACCTGTCTTGCCTCTTTGAACTATTTCGCACCTTCAAGGTGAAGGGCGACAGCAAGTCATAGTAGTGTAAGTGATAGGGATGCACCACTACAGTGGTTCGCGCTATGTCGGTGTGCCAGCCTTTCAATGGGACGGTTAAAGACCATCATCGACTCGAACCAGCGCGAGTGCAGCGAGCCAAAATTTTCTTATGTCGGGGGTCCCGTCTCAAGTCCTGAGGTCTCTTCTTCGAGAAATGATTCGATATTCCTACTGACACGGGCGGACCGTCCCTCATGAGACTTTCCTATTTTTCGAGTACCTATACTTTCTCTCGCGTGGTCCATGCTTGCACTATTTAAAGAGCAAACGAAAGGGGTACTTTTCATGTGTCATTTATTCATACTATAAAAAAACAATTGGAATGAAATCTCGGCAGCAAATAAAATTCATTACACATATGAGAACGAAATGTTTGGCCAAAACAACAAGAAGAGGTTTTGTTTATCACACGCACACACTCTCACGTTCTCTCTCCCTCTCTCGTATCTATTTTTACTTTACAATCATGTATCTCGTTCTATTATTCGCCGCAAAATTTAAACAGTAGTATGTACAACATAAGTGCCTTTCTTTTACCTTAGTTCCGCCGTTACTTCAAAGTGAATCTGCTAATGTTAAAACGTCAAAACATTGAAGTAATAGAGTTAACAATATAAGAGTTAATAATATAATAAGTGCGACTTATGATGTAAGATTACGGGTTGAGGACCCCGTAATGAGCCCGTGACGGGCCGAAAAAAAGATAGGCTCAGGCGGGGATCGAATTAACCGTTCTTTTAGTAATCTTTGATTTCTGTGAAAGTATAATATAATGTAAAATATAATATAAAAATAATATAAAATTAATATTAATATAATATAATATAAAATATATATATACTGTATATACAGAAATCAAAGATTATTAAAAGCTAATTATATAGGGCAGGCCTTCCCAAGTAGGGGAAAACCACTCCTGAAACACATGTTTCAGTTCTCCTTCGATGCGCCTCCAGCTAAGGTGGGACGATTCCTACTACCCTCTCTCCGAGGAGACAGTAACGCCGCTAAGAAGCATGTTGAGGCGCGTTAGGGAAAAAGTACCAAATGTGTCAAGTTTTTATAGGAAATTTCATAATGACTTAAAAATAGTAGGAAAAATTAAAATTCAAATTAGCATTTCAAAATGACGTAAAGAGAATTAAAAAAATTTATTACTTGACACATTTGGTACTTTCACCCTAAAGGAGAACCGAAACATGTGTTTCAGGAGTGGTTTTCCCCTACTTGGGAAGGCCTGATATAGGGTAACACGCGTAAGTTTTAATACCACAATATATCGAGAATTACGCACATCATCAGTTTTAGTCGTTCTGGTCTCGAGTTCCATGTATCTCATGCTTTTAAATATGTATTGATACAGGCTCGCACTCATCTCTCCTTGTATTTAAAGCAGGGGTGGAACCAATTATTTTCCTAATCCACGTTAGAAAACAAGCAACTTTTGTTGGGAACATTTTTTTTTAAAACCATTCCAAACTATTTCAAAAGGTCAGAAGCTAAAATGGTTCCAAAATGAGAAGCGAAAATCATATTTAGTATCTTGACCTGCAGGAGTATCGTTTACACTACTTGGGTTTTCCCCAACCACTTACCCGATGACCATCTATCCAGATTATTGTTGCCGCGACGCGACCCCATCAACCATTCTTTGCGCGTTGCCTGACAACTTACTCCTGCCACAATCACACACCCCAAAAATCAGCCGAAAGTTTTTCATATGTTTTGATATTGTTTTTAACATATCTCAAGATCATTGAAATCGGTGGGGAGGTAGCTTTCAATCTATTATGCCGAAAGTTTTTTATTAATATCTCCGAAACTGAGGTCGGCCGTCAAAAAGTTTAAAAAGAAATGTTGTTCAGAATGATGACATTGACAACATATGCGATTGACATAAATCATTGAAATCGATGAAGAGGTAGCTTTTCGACAAATTTACCAATTTTCTTTTACAGCAACGTATTCTGCGCGTTGGAAAGGAAAAATGTTTTAATGAAACCATATGACGCAAAGGAACCCTTTGATCAGTAAAAATTGTTAAAGATCGGAACGACTTGATTGGGTAGAATTACACGTATATGTAGGCAGGGCCCACCACTACTCTGCTGCTTGATATGAGACACACCATAAGATTACCATAATTTATTAATCATTTTTTAATTAGTTATTATAGGAAGTGTTCAAAACGATAAATGAAAGTGTATGTCTGTACACAGAGTATCCCGGGTATACAGTTGAAAAAAATTGAAAAAATTGAAAAAGTTAATATAATCCCATGTCCGCAAATAATTTATTAGGGAATTATAAGATAGCAGAGGTTCGTTACATCGTAAGCGAAATTGTACAATGCTTCTCCGTTGTATGGGTCTGTAGAGTTGCTGATTGATAAAGAAATGAAGAAATTTTTATTTGCCTTTTAAAAATGCTGCATTAATTTGACATCGGGACACCCTGTATGTAAATTCTCACCACTATTATAACTTCCATTCCTAACGCTTATAGCGCTGAACTCTTATTTCATGCTTAGCCGTTAACGTTGGATGCGACACGGAAATGGTAATGGGGCTCAAGAGCCCCAAAATCGAGTGACACAGAAGACAAAGGAATGTCAGGTCTATTCTATACCTGGTCTGTGGTATCACCACCCAAACTGTGTTACCGACCCATAATTTGAGGACTGAATTTAGCGACCTCTGTTCATGAACAGCGTCCAACTCAAGAACTACTCTGAAATGTGTTGAAATACTGAAAGATGTGTGCGTGCTTGTATACATGTGACTTGTTTAGAGTGAAAGTTTAACATAGAGGGCGGGCTTTCGCTAAGCTACGCTTTGGCTCGGTTTGTCAACGACTCACGCCGGATTTCTCTCTGAAAATCTATTTCGGGGATCAGGAGCCTATTTATCGCTGCAATATGGCACTTCTTGAGAGCTTATACAAACTATAAATTGCAAGATGAAATTGATTGTTAGTATTGTTGTGCCCGACACCGCATACATTCCGATTGGCACAATCGAGCGGCCGAAATCCGACACAACCGCGTAAGGGATCTCGGAAACGCACCAAGACCCGTCAGCACATGGCGAAACACCCAAAAGCAGGCCAAAGGCAGACATCCCGATGGTCCCCGCTTCGTCCCGATTATAGTATAAGAACGATGTACGAGCAATGCGAGGTCAGACTTGATAAAGCTTTGTTACGGGAACATTACCCGACCTTATACGAGACTCATGCCAAAGTAGGCACAGTGTCCTAGTCACCCAGATCGGGACAGAATAAACTTGTTAACCTTACGGTGAGTTCCAACTTTTTAACCTGCAACGATCTCCTACCTCCGGGTTCTAAATCGAATCCTCCCGTCCCGGCATAATCAACCGAACCTCCGGAGCCCGTGGACGACGATCGTGAAGGACTAGAACAATAGATTCTGAGGTCTGCAAACGCATTGTTTGAGGTGGCCGAAACCGCGACGTCGAGCCCGTCGACATTGACAAAAGGACGAGATGGTCGGCGGCCGACGAACGCAATCTCTTCGGAGAGCTGCCAGCGACCGCTGGACAGCAGTGATCCCCGAGCTTCGAAAATTTTGGGATGGTCTCTTTCAAATTCACGTGGCAAAGAGCTATTGGGAATTTCCCGGCCCAGGTAAGCGAGCTGCGCGCTCCGCTTTTATGATCGGCTTACCACTCACCCCAGATTACTGATGATGAGGTTTGAGAACAATGTCGACTGGTTTCGTATCCGTCTCAATTTCAAAACTTTTAGCTACGACACGGTTGACCGCTGCGCTATACCCCTGTACGGAGAGATTTTTCGCCACCTGCGTGTAAAAGCCACAATAATGGCTCATCGGTCCAAGAAATGGAAAATCATAATTAAAACCGGCTTCAAAAAAATTAAAATGCGTTAAAAAGTAAAAAATAATTTTGTTCCTTATTTAATCTACAACACTCAATATTTTTTATATCGGCGCCTCATCGTTTGCACTGTGTAAATCTGGCGCCGATTTAAAAAAATTGAGTGTCGTAGATTAAGGAGACCTCCCACCCTTGAAAATAACCAAAAAATCGATTTTCAGTTTTTGACGGATTCTGGTAGAGAGTTCTTTTCTGAATCCAAATCTGTTTCGTTTTTTGAAAAATTCAAAAAATTGGCCGAGTTGTGAGCGAAAAACGGCAGGCAAATATTAATAAACGACAGTAAAATATTTTAGCAAAATTTACTGTAAAGGATCAAATTAATAAAACGGGATAAATTATATTTAGGTTTAGGACTTTAGCGTGAAAGGTTAGACTCTTGGTCCCCTTGGTACTCTTTGTTTGCAAAATGGAGAAACCAAGTGGTTTTCGCGTCTACATCGACCAAAAAGGAGCCAAAAGAAGCATTGGAAGAGCAGGGCGTCCCAAAAAGAGAGCATTCACAGGGAATCGGTACACACGGGCGAAGGATGCAGAAGGGCCTACTGAAGAACCTGGTCCCGCCGGCGAGGAAACAACAACTAGAAAAAAGCTTAGAAGAAGTGCAGACACGAACATTAAGACCGATGACAAGCACGCATACAGGATAATTGAATTTGCAACCTTCTTTTGTGCCCTGAGCCTGTTTGTGAAGTACAAAGTGTGCAATAGTGACTTAAAATTTACAGAAAGTGGTGTAAGAAGGTTAGGGTTCAAACTTTGTGTGATATGTAAGGAGTGTGAAATGAAAGAAATAAACTCGTGCCCTCTTGTTGGCAATCATGCCTACGAAGTGAACAGACGCAGTGTGTTTGTCGTGAGAATGTTGGGATTAGGGCATGCTGGACTCAAGCTATTTTGTGGACTCATGGATTTTCCAAAGTGCATTGGTAAAACTATGTTTGACCGAGTGTTGAAGCAAATAGGTGTTGCTGTCTCCAGTGTTTGTGACAAATCCCTTCAGCAAGCAATTGTGACTGAAAAATCTATTACTGCTGAAAAGGAAACTGTTGGTGATGTAGAGAATGTGACAAATCTCACTGTTTCGGGTGATGGATCATGGAGGAAGAGAGGACACAATTCAAAGCAAGGTGTTGTTAGTCTGATTAGGTGTATTGGTTACTATTCTGGCATGGTTGTGGACATTATAGTGAAGAACACTTTTTGTATGATATGCTGTCAAATGGAAAAATTCTGTGGAACTGAGGAGTATGAAAAATGGAATGATGACCATATTGATGAGTGCAAGGCAAATCGCGACGGCAGTGCTGGCAGGATGGAACAGGAAGGTTTGTTGGATATGTTTCGACGATCAATGGAGAAGCATGGAGTACGCTACAAGAGGTATGTGGGAGATGGAGACAGCAGTGCTTATGCAGCTTTGAGAGACAACCAACCTTATGGCGCTAATCATCCAGTTGAAAAGAGAGAGTGTATTGCACACGTGCAAAAAAGGATGGGATCTAGACTTCGAAACAAGAAGAAAAGCAATGCAGCCCAACTAAATAGACTCCTGACTGCTTCTTTGATTGATGAATTGACTGTTTATTATGGGAAAGCCATCCGGGAGAACAGCCAGTCAGCAGAAGACATGAAGAAAGCTGTGTGGGCAACTTTTTACCATAAGATTTCAACAAATGCCAAACCTCAACACCACTTTTGCCCCCCTGGTCCAGACAGCTGGTGTACATGGCAAAAAGCAAAAGCTGAAGGAAATCTGAAAAATTATCAACACAAGAAAGCTCTTCCTGCGGTAGTCCAAGATGCAATAAAACCTGTGTATGAAGATCTGACAAGTGATAACTTGCTGTCAAGATGTGAAGGAGGTTTCACTCAGAACCCAAATGAGAGTCTAAACCATAAAATATGGAAACTGGCCCCTAAACATCTATACAGTGGTGTTGAGACAGTTGAAATTGCAGAAAAAATGGCAGCTGCAACATTCAATGATGGTGCTAAAGCATATCTGCAAGTTTTCATTGAGTTAGGGTGCATAGTTGGAAAATCTGCAGGGCAGTACTGCGCAGAAGAAGACTCAAGGCGGACCCAAGATGCTGAAATATCGGCCCAGAAAAATACCAAAGAAGCTCGTGCTGAGGCTAGGAGGAAACTTAAAGAACTAGAGGTGCAGCAGAAGGCAGATGAAGGGGCCCTGTACTCAGCTGGCATGGCAGACTAGCTCTGGTGAGTTCAAAAACATGTCCAACTCTAGTAAAAATCACTCCCCTGACTTTAAAGGCGTTTTTCTCAGTTTCACTATTTTTGAAGTTAGCCTACATGATATCTCAAAAACCGTTCGACATAAAATCTTGAAATTTTCAGAACAGCTTTGGCACACCCATAGCTACGATGTGACCTACAATCATCACTGGGAAAATTCTACAACCAGTTTTATAAAGCATTTATAAACTTTTAGTTTTTCTTTAAAATTATAAAATAGTTTCCAAAGGTCAGAAAAGTCGTTCAAACTTTGTCTATTGGATTGAAAGTAGGTCACATCATGCGGAGGGATGCCCTGACCTAAATTCTTTCTTTCTTTTTGATTTCAGTCACCTCATTCTCCTGGGAGCATGTCGGCCAGCAGTGATCATCTCAAAAGTGAAAGTTTGCGGTTTGAACTACTGTGGTTTTATTCAGAGGTGAAATTAAGCGCCTACACGGAATTATTTTCTTTTTATGTTGTGTAAGGCTAGCCCTTTCAGAAATATATCCACTTTCTTCAATCTGTCTCATAGTTTTTTCCTGCAATTTTTCAACAAAGAGGCTCATTTTTGGTAATTTTGAGGTGGTCAAGGGTGGGAGGTCCACTTAAATAAGGAACAAAATTATTTTTTATTATTATATGTCTGTATTATATCATATAGGCCGTTATTAATGTATACGCAAACACATGATGAATGACTGGAGTTCAGCAACAGGTGCTCTTAAAAAACATTAAAGCACTCTTTTTACATTTTACGTTATTGCAAGCGAATGAAATTTGTTTTGCGTTAAATAAACCGGAATAGGACAGCAAAGTTAAAAGGGGAATGTGATATTGTTTTATTTTCACCCTCCTTTCTCTTCCGTTGAACGGAATATGTTCATAAGACGATTTTTAAATTGTTACTCTAACAGAAACATTTGTAGACCGCGGGCTTCGACTCAGAAAATAACCCAGTTATATCCGTGCTGAATTCTAATTCCTACCACGCGTAGCGTTACAATCTGTTTCAAGACTTCGCCGGTAACGTTGCATGCGACACTAAAATGGTAAGGGGGTCCTAGGACCCCCCAAACCGGTGACAGAAAAATACATTGTTTGATAGGTCTATCTTATACCTCGTCTGTGATTTTAGTGTTATTTATTAATGCAACGTTACCGGCGAAGTCTCGAAACAGATTGTAACGCTACGCGTGGTAGGAATTAGAATAAGTAGCGCGTGAGCGCGGTTCGCTCTATGATTTCTCATTTCTCAGAAATTCTCATCGAATGCAATGTCGTGTTTATTCCATGGGTTATCGCGACGATTGATTTACAATAATTATCGCTATATGTATACATCATTGCACGTGCGCTTTACCTATCGGTCCCACGATTCAAATATAAAGACACGGCATGAAGCGCGTGCACGTAGGTACCAAAACGTGTTCAATCCTGTCGCGCGCCATGATTCCTTATCTTTTCTCAGAAATCATGGTCCACCCTCTTTCTCAGAAATCATCATCGAAGACGCGATTTGAATTTTCACGAATCCACGTGCCCAAAGTACCTTAAACGTTCAACAGGTGGCGCCAATACGAAATGTATGAAAAACCTGGAAAATTTACCAACGCGGGCCCAAAGTACCTTAAACATCCAATAAGTAGCGCCAATACGAAATGTGCGCGACGCCATTTTGAAATTTTGAAAATCCACCCCCTTCCCTGTGACGTCAACCCCCTCGCCCACGAACTTGACCTGCGCGCGCGACGCCATTTTGAAAATTTTGAAAATCCCCCTCCCTTGTGACGTTACCCCCCTCACCCACGAACTCGGTAGACGCCATTTTGAAAATTTTGAAATCCCCTTCCCCTGTGACGTCATCCCCCTCGCCAACGAACTCGGTCCACGCCATTTTGTAATCCCCCTCCCCTGTGACGTCATCCCCTCACCAACGAACTCGGTACCCCCTCCACGCCTCACCCCCTCACCCATCTCGCGAAAGAGCGCGGTACCCCCCGCCCCGCCTCACCTCACCCCCTCGCCATTGATCCCGAATCGGCATAGCCTACCTACTGATATCTACAGATTTTAAAAATTTTAAAAATGATATTCTATCATATACAAATCGATTAACTGTTATAGTTAAAGATCAAAACCCAGATCTTCAATTAGAATTATGTGAATTACAAGAAGGTCCCCTGTTTGTGTTGAAGCAAGAAACACAGGAAGACTTTTTCAAATTGTTACATGTAGAAAAATATCCAAAATTGCGAGGCTTTGGATTAAAAATGTTTTCAATGTTTGCATCGATTTATATATGTGAAAGTAGTTATTCGACCATGAAATTAATTAAATCCAATGAACGTAATTCATTGAGTGAAATTTCTTTGGTAAATGCGTTGCGAGTTGCGACCACAGAATTAACTACTGATATTCCTGAAATAATTCGAGACAAGGAATGAAAATATTTTGTATTAGATTTTTTATTATTTTTGCAATGCAATCAAGTCCGAATAAGTGAATTAGGCATGAAGTTTGATGCAACAATATTTACTTTTTTAGTAAAATGCATGTAGTATGTAAAATGCAAGCAATGCTTATACTTTTATTCTTTCTTATGCTTCTTATTCTTCTTTATGCTTTAGTACTTATGTTTTTTATTATTTTTTATGCTTATTTAATAGGCACTGCATATCTTTTTGGATTTTTTTTTATTTGAATTTTTATTTGAGTTGGTCGGATGTTTGTAGCTCCTAGGATGATAAGATCGTTCTGATATCTGTATATATGCATTGCAGATTTTGAACTGTCACTTCTGAAGATTATTTATTAATAAATAAAAGATTGATAAGAAAGTATTCGTGGGAAATGATAGTCATTGGCTTGGTGTTGTCGCGCGCGTCACTAAGAGCTAGTCCAAACTAACAAAAAATTGTCATTAGACATGTCTTCGCAGACAATCCGTACACATTACGTACATGCATTTGCAGTCAGATACATTCTCTGGCGACATCGTCTAGGTGTCGGTTTACAATGTATGTAGAACGTCTACAAACAATGTCTGTCAGTCTGGACTGGCCTTTACGGTTATGTTTGGTACATGAACATCGACCGTTGGTCGGCATCGCGCGTGGCGTCTGAGTTTCCTTGTCTACGGAACTGTCACGGTCTGCTTTTTAACGTCGCGAGGTTTCCTTGACAACAAGTCATGCTGCTCGAAAGAAAGGTTGGAAGGGGAAGTAGGCGCGTGAGGGGCCCTTACGCTGGACAGCGCTGATGTACATGTACAGGGTCAACATTTTATCCTGCCACCCGCGCTCGCGCGAACAGGTAAAATGGCAACAGCGCCTCACGGAGGCATTCCACCACAACCATGCACTGGCCCAGCGGAGAGCTGCTAGCGACCGCTGAACACAGTGATGCCCGAGCTCCGAAAATTTTAGGATGGTCGGAAAATTAATGTCGGGAAGAGCTAGATATTGGGAATTTCCCGGCCCAGGTAATCGAGCCGCGCGCTCCGTTTTTATGATCGGTTTACCACTCGCACCCCAGATTATTGTAATGAGGTTTGAAAATAATGTCGACTGATCTCGTACCCGTTTCAATTTCAACAATTTTAGCTACGACAGGGTTGACCGTGGCGGTACACCCTTCTACGGAGGGTGCCACAATAATGGCGCATCGTTCCAAAAAATGACATTAACGGAAGCCGATATAGGCATGGCGTTGAATAGCTAAAACATTCAGAGACAAAAAATCTAGAAAAAAATTCAAACACCGCTACATTCAAAGACACGTCTCATTAGTTACTCCTTACGTCTGATCTAGGGATGCACTGCATTAAGGATAAAATCATAAAAAAGGAAACCAGAACAATAGATTCTGAGGTCTGCAGAACTAACACATAATTGAATAAAAATTTAATTTCTCAATTTATGAAAGTAATGATACAGAAACAACTAGCCTATTTTTTATCAACACCACGAATTTTAAAAACCGCATTAAATACAGTATCAAATAAACAGTTTGCAGAAGCTTTTTACAACAATTGTGGTTAAAAATTGAGAGAAAAAAATTATGTAAACATAAAACATGTTAAATTATCCATCGTTAAGAGGGAATAATTTTTCCTCATTTTCCAAATTGCATTCCGATATCTGTTATAGTTCAAAAGTTATTCGAAGAAGGCCCCAAATTTTTCAACCCGGCCGGGAAATTCTGAATAGCTCTTTGCGATGTTAATTTGAAAGAGACCATCCCAGAATTCTCGAAGCTCGGGCATCACTGCTATCCAGCGATCGCTGGCAGCTCTCCGAACGCCGGGGCGATGCATGGTTGTAGTGGAATGCGTCCGTGAAACGCTGTTGCCATTTTACCTGTTCACGTGAGCGCGGGTTGCAGAATAAAACGTTGACCCTGTATTTGTGCGGAAAGTTATCCCCTTTTTGCACTAGTTCGTTCAAATGTGCACCAAAATCGTAGTTTTGGTCGTTTTTACCCCAACAAAGGAATGTTGCGATAGCCATTGATATAAATTTTAAGAAATTGTTTGAATTTTTGAATTTGGACGATGCTGTGACTAAAATTTCGTGGTTATCATTTTGGCCAGGGTTTACAGCGATTAAGCTCAGTGAATGGAGGAGGAAACACCTACAGGAGTGGTGGCAGTGTGGGCGTGACTGACGCAGGCGCAGATCATGGACACATTACCACCACTCTTGTAGGTGCTTCCCCCTCCATTCACTGCGCTTAATCCCTGTGAAACCTGATTTTGGAATCTCTTTTTGGCAGTGACTGTACTAAGCGCCATCTAAATGCATCATTATCGAAAGCATAAACAAATTTTTTTAACCCTACCGAGTGTATCAAGTGCTAAAAATATTTTTTAGAATATGTTATAAGCGCTTCTGGTAAAAAATTCATTAAGATGTTTTTCGAACGTTTTGACCGGAGGGTCCTCTTAAGGACATGTTTACGCTGCAATCTCAGTGGACAATGCCGTTTTTTGACAGAAGTTAAATTCATTCGCGAAGCAAAGATTGTAGGGGAGAGTTGCCTATATTGGACCGGCTCCTAGATTGGACCATTTGTATATCTCGATAAACAAATATATTTGCAGTGGTTTTTTTTTGTTACATTGATTTAGGAAGTGGAGATGGAACTTGCGAGAACAGCGATACGGTTATTCATTAGTTTGTCGTTCACCGTCGTCGTAATATAGAAACACGTGGTGCGCGATCATTATTTTTCGTGCTATTTCAAGTGAATTTCTTTCTACAACTTGTAAGTACTATAATTTTAAATGATACTAGTGTAACGTGTGTTCTCTTAGCTACAATTCCATGTCCTTACTTTCTCATATTCGTATAAGTATAACAATGAAAACATATCTTTTTGATGTAACTAACAAGTTGCCTAATATTGGACCATCACTAGTTGCTTGAATTGGACCGGTCCATTTTAGGATACAATCTATGTTATGGTAGCGAATAGTTGAAATCATACTAAGAAATTTAAAAAGCAATTAAAACAGAGTTAAAAAAAATAAAATTGCACTAAAGAGTAAAAAATAATTCTTTCCCTTATTTATCCTACGGTATGTTACATGCCCCTGTCGGTTCATTCCGTGCTTGCTGTCTGCGCGTCACCTTCCGTTTCTACATCGGCGATTCAGCGGAATCGCACCGCGAACGACAGTCCGGTCGCCGAACCCGGGACTTATCGTTGTCAGCGGAACGCGACCGTTGACGGCCCGGGCCTCGATATTTCCTAATAAGGAGCGATCGACAGGTACCGACGGGGCGATTTCCCCCTATCGATTTCGAAAACGGGAGGCACGGACCGTAGCAGCGAGACTTGAGCACATTCATTCATTTTCGGGAGCTCGAGCTAGGAAGTTGCGACGAGCCAACGGGCCGTCTAAATTCCGCGACCTCACCTCCACGTAGATACCGCGAAGCGCGTCCGGCCGATCAGGATCAGCACAGGGGTAACTCCTTCCGATACACCGTGAAAGGCCTAGCCGGGAGAGCCCTTGCGCCGTGATTCGAACCGCCGTTGACCCCGCGAAGACGTGTGACGGGACGAGTCAGAGCGATACGACGGACGCCACAGACGGATTTCACAGCACAGCGAGTGACCACGACCTGCGCTAGGTAGAGCGATACCCGAGCGAGCGAAACGATAGACGGCAAGCGTGCCGTACTTTATCTCTGGACATCTCGAGCGACACCCGAGCGCACAGCGATAGCAGGGACGGAGCGCCGTCCCTTGGGTATGTTAACATTATCTTAATTTCTTAAATAATATACTTTACTCTATTGTTTTCCCCTTAAATACCGAGTACCATTTCATTCAAACATCTCCTATCTTCCTCTCCCCGGTAAGTATAGTCAAGGCGTGCTTTAGCACCTTAAATGAGTAAGGACCCGATAATTCATCCCAACCGCTCGGGGTGATTCTCAAAAGTCCCTTCAGGACGTAACAGGTACTCTCATATTTTTTAAGTCGGTGCTTCATCATTTACACTGTGTAAATCTGGCGTCGACTTAAAAAATATGAGAGTCGTAGATTAAATAAGGGAAAAAATTATTTTTTACTTTTTAGTGCAATTTTATTTTTTCGATACTCCCAGAATCCATGGTACTGTTGTAAAACGTTTATGTTATTGGAGTCGTAGTTTTCAAACAGCCAAGTTCAAATTTATTTGCAGTGACATTAGCATAATTTGACAAAGGCATTTTTAGTGGCTTCGTTTCGTTCGCCTTGACTCTTGAGCAGTTAGGCCTAAAAGGACGGTGTCAACAGCTGCGGAGCAGATCTACGGTCTGCTTACAAGTAAGTGTCGAAAAACAATTTCCAGATGTGAGAAGGAAAAGTCTCTCTATCCTCTTGAACTCTTTAGACATATTTTTTCGTTTATGCACTTCGCTCTCTTCCTGTGAATCTCGATATTATTGTGTTATTGTTTAAACTGTTAATTGTGTTTTTGTTATTTGTTATTAGTTATTTATGATCTATTTCTTTGTTTTGTTATATTTTTATTGTTAAATAAATTCATTTGGACACGAGTGCCATGGATAGAAAGCACCATAGAGGAAGTTCTACACGTGTTGATAGAACTAAAAAAAGGAAATTCACGGGAAATATTCATACTCGTGAAAGAGAAATTTCATTTGCGAGTACGTCTGCTAAAAAATTAGCATCAACGAATCTTGAAGATTTTACTGTGAATCCAAGCCATGGATATCGGATTATTGCTTTTTTATCCATTTTCACTGCAATATCTCAATTTGTTGTATATAAAGTGTATAAAGGACAAGTGAATTTTTGTGAAAGTAATTTTCGTGGATTAGGATTTAAAATCTCAATAGAGTGTAAATGTGGTTCTCAATACATACATTCGTGCCCTTTGATCGATGGTAAATCCTATGAAATAAATAGAAGAATTATTTTAGTTTTGAGAATGTTGGGAGTTGGCAAAGAAGGTTTAAATATATTTTGTGGCCTCATGGACATTTGTCAAGGAATTAGTTCCACTCTATATTATACTTCTTTAGATAGTATTTATTCAGGAGCTAAAACAGTTTTCGATATTTTGAGAAGGAAAGCAGTAGAAGATAAAAAAATAAAAAATGCTGAAAATGGGAACCCGATGACAGAGATCACAGTATCCGGCGATGGTATATGGAAAAAGAGAGGATTCAATTCATTATTTAGAGTCACAACACTTATTGGAAAATATTCTAGCAAAATAATCGACATCGTAGTGAAATCTTCATATTGCCATGGTTGTGAAGTGTGGGAATCAAAATCTGGTACGGTGGAATACGACCTGTGGATGGAAAAACACAAGGACGAGTGCACTGCTAACCATAGTGGGTCGTCCGGAAAGATGGAAGTGGATGCATGAAGGAAATGTTCCTGCGATCTGTAGAATATTTTGGAATAAGATGTAGAAACTATATTGGTGATGAAGACACAAAGACATTTAAAGCATTGCTCGAGGAAAATCCATATGGTGACGATTTTATATTGAAGAAAAAAGAATGTGTAGGTCATGTAGAGAAACGTATGGGATCGCGGCTAAGAAACATAAAGAAGACCAAGAAACTGGGAGGAAAAAATAAATTAACTGATAAATTAATTAAACAATTAACAGTGTACTATGGTTTAGCTATCAGAAGACATTCAGATTCTATCGATGACATGTACGAAGCTATATGGGCAACATATTATCATACAATATCTTCAGATAAATATCCGAAACACAAGTACTGTCCAAAGGGGTCTAGTTGGTGTAAATGGCGTAAAGCTGAAGCTGAAGGTACTCTTAAAGAATTTAACCACGAGCCACCACTTCATGAAAACGTTGCAAAAGAAGTAAAATCAATTTATGAAGATTTATCTTCAAAAGAATTATTAGAAAATAACAATGAGAGTTTCAACTCGACGCTCTGGCGACTTGCTCCCAAACACCTTCATTGTGGACTGAAAACAATTGAGATTTCAGCATTTATAGCAGCAGGCATTTTTAATGAAGACTGCTATGCAATTTTAAAAATCATGGACGCTATTGGTATCGTTATTGGAGATCAATGTAAAAGTTTCGCCACGACTAGAGATGAATGGCGATTACAAAGATCGGCGAGACGAAGCCTTGAAGCAACAAAAAAGGCCCGTACAGAGGCTAGAATGGCAAATTTAGAAAAAAATCAATTCGACGAGCAAGAGGAAGGAATAATATACGGACCTGGAATAGCTGATTAGTTGTAAGTACCTGATATTTGTTCAGTAACTGCACTACAAACTTTAAACGCGTTTTTCTCGAAACAACTTTTTCGTAGCTGGTTGACATGATTTAAAAAAAAGTACTGGATCGATCAACTTGAAATTTTAACTGCAGGTTAAGAAAGAATCCTTTTATCGTTTGACCTGCAGACAAGACGATAGGTTGTATATTTTTTTTTAATTATCAAAAGTTCGGGTAATTTTTTGCAAAAAATCGAACATCTGAATTTAAACAGTTACCATTTCTCGAAAAATATTTTTTTTTATTCATTGTAGGTCAAACGATAATTATATGTGTATAAAATAAAATCTCATTAAAATTTTTTATTTCAAATGATCTGGAGGGCAGATATCATGTCAACCGTTAATGAAGCAATTGTGCGGAGCGTCCTAGTTCACGGGCAACTGAAACTGTATTTTTAAGTGAACTGAACTGAAAAAATTTATGTAACATGATGAAAGTATAACAAACACATATACAAAGTTTCAAATTAATTAATCTTACATTTTTGTTTATAAAAAATCCTAAAGTATCGATATTTTTGACCAAGAAAAAAGAAATTCCCCCCTTAAGCCGGGAATCCACCGGGAAGCTAAGCTACGTTATGCTATGCGATGCTATGTTTTAACGTAGCTTTTGGTGGAAACAGTTCCATAAGAATGTATTGAAGCTAATTTTTTTAAAACGTAGCATGGCATAGCATAGCATCGTATAGCATAGCTTAGCTTCCCGGTGGATTCCCGGCTTTATGCTCTAACAAGGGGAGGACATCATGTGATAGATATTGATTTTGATGAGCCTTGGCACGATGGATCTATGTAAAAAATAAGTAAATAGGTGTCCGAGCGTTTCAGCCAATGAACCTTAATAATAGAGATATTTACATGTAAATTATTAAACATTTCATAGCACTTGTAGCACAAAAGCTAACATAAATTTAGGAATATGCCGTGGAGTTTTCGGTAAGACGTCGGCGCACAGTGGGCCGGACCGAAAATTTGAGTGACATTTTGTCAAAAAATCAATTTTCTCATATCGATATCTACCGAATTTATATTGATTTCTAAATGTTCATCTACCTTGAAAATGAAGAAATTAGTGAAATATAATAAAAATTATAACTGGAACGTACATTTAAATTTGAACATTTTAAGAACAGCATTTTTACCAGAAAAAACTGCTTCTCTTCATCGAGAGGTCCTGACGTCCGTGTCTAATATTTTCTCTCCATTCGTTTTTTAAAACGAAGGGCATCCCTTTGCGATAAGAATGAATACCGCCAACTAAACATTAATGTTGATGATGTATTTAAAAAATGAAGGCTCAATGAAATAAAGATTATTTTCAAAATTTGTTATCTTTGACAAGGAGTATCTTGTAAGTCCCAAGGAGTCCCGCATTGTAACGAATTGGAATGTTTTCAGCATACCTTTCCCTACATAATCATGTAAAGATTATTTCCCCCCTCGGCCCACTGTTCAAATTATTACTGTTTAAAGCTAGCGTGATTTCCGTTTACGTATATACGCTTGCATTCGCCGCTGAAAGTCTGCGTGGCTGTTAGGTGCTGATCGAAGAACTTGCTTACATTGTATACACTTGAGATGTTTGGGACTTCTATGGTTTTACTGGAATCAGTTGAAAACGAACTTCCGAACTTGCATAGTGAGATATTTAGAGCGTAATCTTTTCCGTATTCAAGAGTTATTATTCAGTTTTTGTTCGTTTTCTTTTCTTTGGCTTGTGTTTTGTGTTTTAAATATATCCCTATATTTATCTATACTTTATTCGGTTAAATTTAAGTTATATTTCAACTTTAAGTTTAATTTTAAGTTATAGTGTTCGATTTTTCATCTATATAATATTTTATTTTACTTCCATTTGGTAAGTACGAAACGCTTAAAAATTTATTCCATGAATTATTTTCTATAGGTATTCAATATTTCGTTTCTTGTTATTCAGATATTATTTATTTAGTGAAAATGGAAGCTTATCGTAGAAATAAAGATTTATTTTATATATTGAGGAATTCCAAAAAGGATATGAATAACTATATGTTCTTATATGAAAAAATATGGAAGAAAATGCATATCACACCTGAAAATTCAGAAGCATTAAAAGTATGCTTGAAAAAATACGCTTCTAAGTTAAAACAAAAGTGGACTAAAGCCAGATACACAGAAAGTAGATTTTTGCAACAGAATAATGAATGGTTGGAAACAAATTTCTTATATCCGAGATGTATACAATCGGCACAAACTCCTTCGACAAGTGCTGCAACTAGATCATCGCAATTATCAAATGTAACGGTTTACAAAGGAAGAAAATTACTTTCGCAGTGTATCAATCGCGAAAAGATACGTAGAGCACCATCCTTAGTGAATAATTTTTCATTGCAAGAATTAATGAATGCAACTAAAATGAGCCTTCGTAAGAATCGTATGCATCGAAAGGCAAATATGCTTCAGCAATTAGAATCCTCTCAATATAGAAGAAACATTCAGCAGAAAAAACAATTCTCAACAGACAAAGCGTTGAGTATTTTCATAACGTCTAATATGTCAAAATTTCAATATAAAACTATTCGAAATGAATGTATAAGACTTAACAATAATCCGTGGCCTTCGTATTTTAAATTGGCTACCGAGAAAAAAATTGTTATCCGAAAAGTAGAACAGAAGTAACGGAAACATGTGCTGAAATTGACCTCCAAAATTTATTAGATCATACAGCTTCGCGAATTATGAAAATTGTTGGAACACTGCCAGAAAATGTTGAATTAGTACTTGTGTGTAAATGGGGGTGCGATGGGGCATCCGGACAAGCACGATATAAACAAATTCGTAATGAAAATTGTGATGCAGACGATGACAGCGTCTTTATTTGCAATTTGGTGCCTTTAAGGCTTTACAATAAATTAAATGAAGAAATCGTATGGGAAAATCCACGGCCATCTTCGCCGTGGTTTTGCCGTCCTATAAGATTTCAATTTATTAAAGAAAGCAAAGAAATTATAAATATAGAAGTCGATAAAGTTCAGAACGAAATCAATAATTTAAAATCGATAACGATCAATAATATCCAGGTAGAATACAACATGGTATTAACTATGGTAGATAATAAGGTTTGCAACGCAATTACTAACACCTTATCATCAATGCGATGTTATATTTGTCATGCGAAACCAAAACAAATGAATAATTTAGATTTCATAGATAAGAAAATTTGTAATGAATCCAATTATTCTTTTGGATTATCATCATTGCACGCGTGGATTAGGAGTATGGAGTGCTTATTGCATATAGCATATAATATGCCATTTAAGAAATGGAGCGCTAATACTGAAGAAACAAAAAAGTTACGAAACAAAAGAAAGGAAGAAATTCAAAACCTATTTAAGGAGAAAACGGGTTTGTACATTGATTATGTTAAGCAAGGCTGGGGCTCGTCCAACGACGGCAATACTGCACGTATAGCTTTTTTGCAAATGTAGAACTATCTGCCATAATTACAGGAGTAGATGAGACGTTAATAAAAAGATTTCATGTCATATTACAAGTAAGTTTCTCCGTTCGTATTAAAATATTTTAGTAGTATGTGTAAAATATCGTAAAACATTCTGTAACTCACTACAATTGATATTCCATGCAATTTTTTAAGTATTCATTCTCTATAGCATACATAATTTACAAAAAAAGGAATTAATATAACACTAATTTAAAACTGGAATATTATATTACAGGTAATTTCTTCGCCATATAAAATAAATACTGAAAAGTTCAAGGAATATACTAAAAATACAGCGAAACTTTATGTACATCTTTATAATTGGTACTATATGCCATCGTCTGTGCACAAATTGTTAATACACGGTGCAGAAATTATTAACAAAGCGTTACTTCCAATTGGGCAACTTTCGGAAGAAGCACAAGAGACGAAGCATAAAGATTTCAAAAAATTTAGAAATACAAATACAAAAAAAATTTCAAGAAAAGCGACAAATGAAGACTTATTTAATAGGCTTTTATTAACGTCTGATCCTTATATTTCAACGATAAGGATCAAGTCCATCGATAAGAAAACAAAAAACCTAGATCCTGAAGCGACAGAGCTAGTAATTAAATAAAGAAAAACAAAGTATAAATAACGTATGAGTTTGACAGCGTAGACTGAAAGTTATAGTGCAGTGAAAAAAATTATTCATTATTCTTTATATTATTAAAACATATTGTTATATTTTTATAAATATATGGTTATCGTTATAATTTTTTTTTATCCAAGCAATTGGTCACCTGACATCTCTACATCATTCAATCCAAGTTTCATACCAATATCTTCAATTGTTCAAAAATTATACACAAATGTCACTCAATTTCTCAATGCGGCCCACTGTGCGGCGTGACGTTGTTGCGGTCGTGAGTTCGATTCCGCCTTTCGTGTCTATATATTTTTTTCACACTTTATATTTTCCACAGTGTATGAACAGTGAGAACAAAATAACGGTAGTGACGTTCATTATTAATTCTTTTGGTAAGCTTGCCGATGAACTGGCACCTCGCCAATTTTGATGACCTTCACATATGTTGTCAAGGTCGTCATTTTGAACAACATTTCTCTTTAAAGTTTTTGGCGGTCGGCCTTAGTTTCAGAAATATTGAGGAAAAACTGTTGCTACTACTACATTGAATTCTGCTTATATATGTATGCCACCGTGGCAGCGTATACGCCAGCGCGGGACCGCCGCTTATCTAATGTTTCTCCATATACATAGTCGCGGCAGACAACGTATATACCGGGTAAATTAAACTGTTCGGTAAACTTGCCGATGAACTAGACCAATCGCCGATTTCGATGACCTTCACATATGTTGTCAAGGTCGTCATTCTGAACAACATTTCCCTTTAAACTTTTTAGCGGTCGGCCTTACATTCGAAGATATTAATAAAAAAACTTTCGGTATAATATACCTATTGAAATCTGTTTCACAACCGACGGTATTAGTATTGGTTGGGGCTAGATCAGGGCGGGGGGCGTGCGCCCGCTCGCGGGTGCGTAAAGCATGGTAACGAACCGATGTGACTTTGGGGATCTTCAAAATGAGACTGCGGTTTTAAGTATCGCACGATGGGGGTCAATATCGCTATTGTGGTCAAGGTCATCATTCTGAACATTTCCCTTTAAACGTTTACGAGATATTCGAATTAGCTTTACTTAACTTTAGAATTACCAAGTTTAACACATACTCGCATCGGTTCGCTACCATGCTTTACGTGCCCGCGAGCGGGCGCGCGCCCCCCGCCCTAATCTAGCCCCAACCAATACTAATACCGTCGGCTGTGAAACAGATTTCAATATGTTATGCCGAAAGGTTTTTATTAATACCTCCGAATCTAAGGCCGACCGTCAAATATACAATGATCCTGAAGACGTAGGCTGTAGCACTCCATCAGAATAAATACATTTTTGTATTATAAAAGATTAAAAGTAGCATGTACTGTTAGTATCCTGTAATTCAGTTTAAGTTGGACTATTTTTCTTGCTGGGACACCACGCGTGCACCCGTTAGATATATATGCCGCAGGTTGCTGCGCAGTGTTTATACAAGCAGAAGACAACCGTCGACAACGTGGTGCTGCACACATTGTCGCCGGCGTGCACGTATACGTAGAGTACGATTGTATAGTAGTGAAAGTTTTCCTGTGAATATTTCGGAAACTAAGGCTGACCGCCAATTTTGTCAAAGGAAAAAGTTACTCAAAAAGTCGAGTTTTGCAACATATGTGAAGGTCGTCGAAATCG
Source organism: Andrena hattorfiana (assembly GCA_944738655.2). Lineage (NCBI taxonomy): Eukaryota > Metazoa > Arthropoda > Insecta > Hymenoptera > Andrenidae > Andrena > Andrena hattorfiana. The sequence continues at coordinate 29,300,078 of OX122892.1, read as the reverse complement.
GCGAGGTCCCAGTTCATTGACAAGTTTACCATTCTTTTAAATGGATAAATACATTAAAGTTTTTTTTAACGTGGGGAAATCCACAAAAGACACCTCGACACCTCCAGGGGGCAATCCTTTGGGGGCGTCAGGGTAGTGTGGGATTTTTACCTACTAAAACCCCACAGCCACCCTCCGGGGATTGCCCTCTGAAGGTGTCGTGGTGTCTTTTGTGGATTTCCCCACGTTAAAGAAAAACTTTAATTGTATTTATACATTTAAAAGAATTAATAATGAACGTTACTACCGTTACCTTTTTTCTTATTGTTCATACAGTGTGGAAAAATGAAGTGTGAAAAAAATATATAGACACAAAGGCGAAATCGAACTCACGATCACAACAACGCTACGCCGCACAGTGGTCCCAAGCTGGAAAAAACCCTAAATTATGAAAGTCGGATTTTTAGGTATCGATTATTATTTTCTGGTAGCCAATGAACCAATGTATCTTACTATGAAAAGGGATATATGTTTTTCTCTTTAATACGGAAGTAAAATGCATCTGAAGTAGACCTTTCGTATTCTAGCGGGATTCTGACAGATTTCTAACCAAAGTTTCGACATTTTCCTTTCACTTTTGGGGACATTTATAATCAAATGTATTATGTATTATAAACGGATATAGTCTCAGCTTATGTATGACGAAAATACTTTTCAAAAATACAGAACCAAAATCATGTTTTCGAGCCTTAAAGTAAGGTACGTATAATTTCAGGTTGTAACTGCTTTCTGCAGGCCTACAAAAAAAGCTACGCGTTCCTACGTTCTCTTGATGATATATTTCGAAAGTAGAGACCATCACACAAATGTCCTGCAAAAATCAGCTGCTACTTCTTGCAACTTTAGCTGATATTAATGTTTAAAGTGTGAAAACGCATGAAATTTTTGGGGTACAGCAGGACTCCCGAATAGGTTCACGGTTCTTCGCTGCGCGTTTCGAATGATTTTCGTGCCTATACAAAATTGTTACTCTCATAGGAATACATTCCAACAAAACGATTTATCATCATGCCAAATGTGTGTATTGCAAATCATGTGAAATTCATAACAGGAAATTCGAAACCACGCAATACAAAGAATCGTTAGTAATACCTGTGAATGTTCTCGTGACATGAAAACAGCAAGTATAAACTATAAAAGAGTGTTTTTGTTTATTGTTTTAAAGATTTGTTTTATCTTATATTGAAATTAATAAATCTTATAATTTACGGCTTGTGTAAACGGCTTGATAGCGGATCACGGTTTATTTCAGATTTATTACTACTTAAAAATATTTGGTCTCGCGTACGTGCGCGTTCGTCGCCTAATCTTCAATTGCAGCAAGCTAATTTTTCTACGTTCGGCAGCAAATTTGGTAGGCAATAAAAATCGTTTTCTTCGGAGGGCTGCAAGTAAAAAGCAACGCATTACTAACCAGCAGTAGTAAATAACTATGACAAGTCTCTGTTTACCTGAAACATTGGGATAGGATCTTTATGGGTACAAAATAAGATTTTATGGCTCAAAATAAGTCGAAATGATAGAATAACTTTTTGTCACAGGTACTCGTCACAGTTATTTACTGCTGCTGGTTCGTAACGCGTTGCATTTTCCTTGTACCCCTTGAAAGGGGACGATTTTTTATTGCCTACCGAATTTCCTGCTGGAAGTACAGAAAGTAGCATGCAGCAATTGGGAATTAGGCGACGAACGAGCACGTGCACTAAACCAAATGTCTTCAGTAATAAACCTGCAATAAACCGTGACCCGCCATTAAGCTCTTTAGGCCACCATGCAGATGGTCGCGCTGTAGGACAAAGGCCCGCGAAAAACACGGAAGGTCCCGTAAAATTTTACAAGCACTTTTCCACCTCTCTGCCAAAAAATCTGGAAGGAGCAATTTTTGTCTTGACCAATAGTATTTAAACTGGCGAAGAAAACTCCGGCTTCTGGATGTACACGCCTCTTCAAATATCATATATAAATTCCTACAAAAAAAAAATCACATTTCAATGAGACACAAGTACCAGTAAGTACAAGTCAATACGAGCATTTAATAAACCGTGGAAATAAATAAATAATATATCATCATGAACAATTTCGCAGTTCCGTACAAAAATCTCTGCGACGTTTTCTTTAGCGTCAATAAATCATTTGAGGACTACTTACGTGAAAATTATCCAGTTTTCGAAGATGACCAAATTAATAAAATAGTGGGTGAAATTAATAAAAGATTTTTACCACAATTGAATTTGAGACTTCGGTCAGTACACCGTATTAGAACGAAGTTTAATAAAAAATACTGCGATTGGTTGCAAGGTGTCTTTGTGGTAAATTTAATAAGTGGCGATTTAGAAACTGTGGATTTATCTGCAAATAGCGAAGGCAGGCCAAGGAAAAATTTTGAAGACTGTTGTGATCGAGCGAAGAAATACAAAGTATGCGAGCACCGAGACTCGTTTTCCCAGGATCTTATTAATGCTGCTGCTACTTCATCTGCTCCGGATGCTAATACTAGGACCTTTGATGCTGATTCTGATTTGGCACTAATAACTCAAATGAAACTCACCAAGTACCAATACAATATTCTCAGGAAAGCAACTACAGATATTGGCCACGATATATTTCCCACTTATCAGAAGATACTAGAAGTGAAAAAAAAATGTTACCCTTCTAATATAATGATTACCGAGAAATCGGCACAAGTCAGTCTACAAGACTTACTTGACCACACAACAAGAAGGATCTTTGAAACAAAAAGTCAAGCTGAAATTGAGGAACTGGAAGAGCAAAATCTTATATTGCACACGAAGTGGGGCTGTGATGGAGCATCGAGCCAGAGCGAATATATGCAGAAATTTTCGGATCCACAATTGGATGGATATTGGTGCGTCTAATTTATTTATGACATCCATTGTGCCTTTGAAGCTGACGCTACTGGAAAATGAAACCAACTATGTCTGGAACAATTTTCGACCGTCTTCAACGAGGTATTGCAGAGGCTTGAAGTTTGAATTTATCAAGGAGACACCAAGTGTAATACAAGAAGAGAAAATTCGTGTGGACAGTGAAATCGAAGGACTGGATAAAACGGAAGTACATGTGCGTGGGCGCATTTTTAATGTCAAGCATATCTTGTACTTTACGATGATAGATGGGAAAGTCGCTCAAGCTGTAACTAATACAGCATCATCAAGCAATTGTGTTATTTGTGGAGCCACACCATCGCAGATGAACGACATGTTACGACTTGAAAATAGGCGCCAGTCATTAAATGACGAAGCTCTTAAGCTCGGAATGTCTCCATTGCATGCACGCATCAGGTTTATGGAGTACATTTTACATATAGCTTATAATTTAAGTTTCAAGTCATGGAGGACAAAAAAAGAAACAACCCTACGCATCAAAGAAGAAACCAAACGATGTATTCAAACTGAATTTAAAGACAGAGTGGGAATAATAGTTGATGGGGTTAAGCAAGGAGTGGGTACAACAAATAATGGCAACACTTCCAGAAGGTTTTTTGCAAATCCGAGTGTAACAGCCGAAATAACACAAGTTGACGAAACATTAATAAAAAGACTGGCTGTTGTTTTAGAAGTGATTTGCAGCAATTTCGCTATCGATGCCGATAAATTTAATACATTTTCCCAAGAAACAGCTAGATTAGCAATATCGTTGTACCCCTGGTATTACATGCCGGCAACTGTGCATAAAATTTTAATGCGCGGCAAGGCCATTATAGAATGTGCTGTTTTTCCTGTGGGTTCACTCTCGGAAGAGGCTCAGGAAAGTAGAAATAAAGACTGTAGATATTATAGACTACATCACACCAGGAAATGCTCTCATTTGGCAACGAATGAGGATATGCTCAACTCGCTTCTGATAACTTCGGATCCATATATTAGTCACTTAAGACCAGAACTAAAGACCAAGTCACTTCCACTTAGCGAAGAAGCACAAACGTTAATAAAATAGTTCCGTATGTATAGGTTTTGTAAATATTTTTAAATAAACATAACTGTTGTATATAGAGTAATGTATAGATAATTTACGTATGTTCAAATATTAGTTTATAACGCCTAATTATATTATATATTTAATCAAATTTAATAAAATTACACATTTCATGTGTAAAAAGTCATATTAAATTATTTCTTTAATATTATATTAAGTTTGATGTTTAAGAAGTAATACGAAACAAAAATAATTAAAAAATATTGAGAAATGCTGAAGTTATGAGTTTTTTCCACTTTCTCCTCTATGCGTCGGACCACTGTGCGCCGTCTTACCGAAAGCTCCACGGTAGGGTGGAACGAAAAAATAAAAATTGTGTGACTGTTTTCTAATAGTGAAAAAAAGTTGCCTTTAGTCTTTCGGATTAAACCTGTAAAAGTTAATTTCTGTCAAAACAATTTTTGAGGTGCCGCAAGGGGTTAGATTTTTTCTATTTCATTTTTAAACATATTTTTTAAATTTTGTATCTATAAACTGTTTTTATAGGTTTAAAGTAAAAAATGATCCTTCACATTTCCTTTTATAACGGAATTCATGTATGGAGATAGTTGAAATTTTTTAGTTTTTACATTTTTAAAAAAATTTCACCTTTATTAATAGGTGTATAGTAACAAAACTTCATCGTATCATAAAGTGTCAGTGCAATTTGAAGTGAACTTGGGTGAAGTGATATATCATTGCTAGGAGCAAACCAACCGCATTAACATATTCGTTGCGGATTCGTAGGAAGGTACTTCAATATATGTAGACAACACGTATTTTTTCAACCCAGTTACTGTAACATTGAATTTGCTGTTTAGATGTTATTCAGTTATTAAATTGAAAACGGCTAAGTATCACCTGCGCTGAAACTTTGTCGTAAGTATCTATAGCAATACGTGCAGTTTCGCTACGCGCAGGACGGATTTTAACAAACGAAACATGAAACAAATGACGGTGTCAAAAGGCATCATCCGCAGCGAATGTGTTAAGAGTGTAGGCATTGTAAGCAAGCATGTCAATTGGTGCGGTCGTGCACCCATAATAGCATAAATTGTACGTTTGATAGGTGTGAAATATCTGTTGTGTATCGCGAGTTGTGTGCTATAGAAAAATAATAAATTTCTATTTCCGCGATATTGTTGGCGAGTGTAAAAGAAAATGGCAACGCTAAAAAAAGTTCAAACTAGACAAGCAGTTGAGTGTCCTATATTTGGCTATCCAATGGACTTAAATTACAACGTTCTCCCCAGTTATGAAGATATTATGAAATGTTACCTGTACATACGGCAGGAATTAAGAGCACTGAGCGAAAAGGAACCAACGTTAGGTGAACTTACTGACAAATTAGTTCCAAAAGTTTAACGAATATGGGCAAGAGCTTCTATTCCCGTTGTCTCTCAAACTCGAATTTCACAGATGATAATGTCATATCATGAAAAATATAGAAATCTTCTAAAATCAAAGGGCAGAAAAGGAACTCAGAAGTATGACTCAAATTTAAACACCTTTAGAATAAATTCAAAGCAACTTTTTGATATAGCAGCCTGTAAATGTTCTGATTTTGCGAGATGTGAATGTGAAAAAATTAAGAAAGTCCCTATTATTGAAAAAGCGTTTTTGGAAGACCAAAGATCACAGAGGCAGATGGTCATAGGTGGTGTTGACAAAGCCACTACTAAAAAAATTGCACACAAGGAGATAAGGAAGCAAGAACAACATTGTAGAATTTTAAAGTATAGAGAAGAGACATCGGATAATATACGAATGAAACTGGAAAGTTTGAGAAGTGCAAAAGAAACCAACGAATTTGATTTAGACTCCAAGGAAGAATCCAAGGAAGAAGTTTCACCAGTACGTCTACCATCCTCGTCAGCGGTTGAGAATTCACATTTGGAACCATCAACCTGGCAGATGCAGATGCGTGTTAAATTGCCGTCGCTAGCATCTATCTGTGATAGAACTGCGGTTTCGGACAGAACAGCGGCAGCCATTGCCAGTGCGGTACTTAAAGATATTGGATTTATTACACCATTAGACAACAGCAAAGTAATTGATAGGATGAAAGTAAGAAGAGAACGAAAAAGGAATCGAGAAAGGCTTACTGTGAAATCGCGTCATGAAACAGATGAGTTACAGAATGTTAGAATTAAAGGCTTGTACTTTGACGGAAGAAAAGATCATACTATTGTACAGGAAAAAAAAGGAACCAAATATTATCGTAGAACCATCTCAGAAGAACATATCTCTCTTGTAGAAGAACCTGAATCAAAATATTTGGGTCATGTTACTCCGGAATCAAGCACTGCACTTAACATTAAAACCAGTATTATGTCTTTCTTGCAGGAAAAGCAAATAAATATTACAAATATCACAACAGTGGGATGCGATGGTGCTGCTACAAATACAGGGAGTACTAATGGAATTATTTCCCTGCTTGAAAAAGAAATGGGAAGACCCCTGCAATGGATAGTTTGCCTCTTTCATGGAAACGAGCTCCCTTTCCGTCACCTCTGCAGATTCTTAAGCGGCAAAACTACAGGGCCAGCGAGATATGCAGGAGATATAGGCGACAAAATTGGTAATTGCGAAGAACTTCCGCTTGTTAACTTCAAACCAATCCAAGGATATCTGCCGAAGATACTAATAGTATTAAAAGATTTGAGCACTGATCAAAAGTATCTTTTGGAAATATGCCAGACAATTTCTAGTGGCATATGTTCTCCTGATCTAGCAAAAAGGAACCCAGGTAAACTTTGTCATTCACGATGGCTCACAACTGCAAACCGCATTCTCCGTCTGTACATTAGTACTGAAAATCCTTCAGAAGAACTCTACATCTTGACTGAGTATGTAATGAAAGTTTACGCTCCCGTCTGGTTTAATATTAAGCTCAAAACGTCTTGCGTTCATGGTTCTCAGCATCTATGGACACTGATCAAATTGTCGCGATACCTTCCACGGCATCTCTTGGATATTATTGACCCAGTGATCCAGAGGAATGGCTATTTCGCTGCTCCTGAAAATCTTCTTTTAGGACTGCTTACAGATAAACGCAAAAATATTCGAGAATTGGCACTTCGACGAATCTTGAAGGCAAGAACCATTCACAATGAAGGCATTAGGAAGTTTAAAATTCCTGGAATCAACTTCGACGCCAATGACTACGTCGACCTAATTTCATGGCATAATTGTGAAATCACTGAGCCTCCGATGATACAACAATTTGAAGAAGATGAACTACGACATCTGGTAGAAATAACTTCAGAAAACTGTACGGAAAAAGATCTGCCAATCAAGTTTTCACAGTTTCCTTGTCATACACAAGCGGTAGAGAGGATGGTGAAACTCGTAACTGAAGCTTCATCTGTTGTCTGTGGAGAAACTACAAGGGATGGGTTCATAATGGCTAAGATCGAATCGCAAAAATTGATGTCTTCTTTTGAAACGAAGAAACAGTTTAGATTAAAGACATTTCAATAAAAATTTTCATGTTTAATGATCTAATTACATCTAAAATTTTCATTTAAATCAATTTTTTCATTATTATTTTGTGAATGAGAAAATAAAGAAATCTTGTGAAATGATAGTTTTTATTAGCTACTGCCAATCCCTCTCATTTAAGATTATCGTTAAATAGTATTAAGAAAAATTATCTGGTGGAAACAAATGGCAAATTACTGTAAATTACTGAAAAAATCACGAAAGCCGCACACAATCAGTAAATATTAATTTTTGAAAGGCTTGCGGCACCTCAAAAAAATTGCTGATCACGTTCAAACTTTGATAGCTTAAATACCATTATAAAAGGCAACTTTTGCCCACTATTAGAAGTCATGAATAATACAAAAATATTTTGCCCCTATATTTCGTTCCACCCTACTCCACGGCATATTCTTAAATTCACGTTAGCTTTTATGCTTTATACGGGCACTATGAAATGTTGAACAATTTACATGTAAATATCGCTATTATTAAAGCCCATTGGCTGAAACTCTCGGACACCTATTTACTTATTTATGACATAGATCCATCGTGCCAAGACTCGTCAAAATTGATGTCTATCACATGGTGTCCTCCCCTTGTAAGCCTAATACCAACGCGATTTCCGTAAATACACAAATTATTATGTACATACCGAGACATGATACAACAGGCACAAATAATTCAGTTAATCAAGTCAAATAGACACTGCCACACTGACACACAGTGAGCCACGTGTTACGTGTTATGAAATCAATAAGCTGTGAAATGTAAATCTACAAACACTAAAAAGTAAAAAATAAAAAAATATATAAAAGATTTAATGTTAAACGATTTTACTAAAAACTAAACAATAATTCAATCACTGCAAATAAAATCGTGGGGCAGGATACGAAACGAAAGTTATATATTTAAAAATGATAATGTTTATTTCTTTTATTTCTTTATGTAGTTTTCTTCATTATTGTTATTATTCTTGTTTCATCGAAAGATGTTATGATTTTTGCGTTGAGAAATTGTTGGAGGCCCCAAAATATTTCTAGATTTCTAGAAGAACGAAGTCGATCCGACAGCTTCAAAATTTAAATGTTAAAGTCATTTTTTATCTAAATGAGAGGCCATTCACGACTAATATTCTGGGACTTGTTTATACACATCGGCGGCATCATTTTCGGCCCGGTTTGCGGTTTGTAATGATAATGCAATTAACATTATCAAAAGCAGACTGTACGTATAAAAAGGCACCGAGGGTGTCCCTACTTCGATTCTTTGCGATTTCAATGGTAGTTGACAAGGTAACTAAATTATCTGAACAAGATCTACCTTTTTGAAATCCAGATTGCGATGGAGGCAGCATGTTTTGGCTCTCTAGCCACCATTCCAATCTGTTTTTTACCATGGATTCGAAGAGCTTATATATGCACGAGGAAAGGGAAATAGGTCTAACACCCGATTTACTAACCTTATCAATGAAGAATATTTGAATTGACTGCCATTCTTGAGGGTAGCAACTTTCTAAATACATATCATTGAATGCATCTAATAAGACAAGTTTGATGTTACTGGGCAAAAGTTTAAGACCTAGATAGCCTATGCCGTCGGTTCCTGGGGCCACTTTATCATTTTTATAGTCTAATGCAAAGTTAAACTCAATAAAATCAAACGGCTTGTCAAAGAACTGGTTAGGGGAGCACTGCGGGTGCCAGTCAGGGTTGAGGGCAACCCAGGGAGGAGCAATTTTGTCCAGTCATTCTTGTATTTTGAGTAGACGCTGATCGACTGGCGTTGCCTTACTTCAAGTGCACGTCCACTTGTTCTTCAGCTTTTTACAAGTGTTCCAGAAATAGCTACTACCCCTTTTAGTGTCGAAATTTTTAGCAAAATTGTGAAAGCATCTCTTTTTCTTTAGTTTGAACGTTTTGTTTGCAGTTACGAGTTTTTTTTTTATAGCTTATAAGGTCATTCATTTCGAGCGTGTGGTGCCATTTCTTGAAGGTCGCTCTTCGCAATCTCTTAGCTTGGTCACAGTCTTTGTCCCACCACGCAACCGGGTTATGTTGTTTTTTGTCATCCACCGTCCTCCTCGGGGGGGGGGGGGGGTGTAAGAGTTTCTGTCATGTGATTAACGAAGAAATTATACCTTTCCACACAATATAGGCTACTGAATTCATGTGACAGTAACAGGTAGAAACTTTGTGCCATTACTTCTTGATACTTGCTCCAATTCGTATTCTTCGAGGACAGTCAGTTTGTTACTTTTCTGTAAATGTGTTTAGCTTTCTCAGTATTTATTTCTATGCCAATGAGATAGTGGTCAGAACCGCAAGTATCATCCGAAATATTAACACGAGTTTTCTCCACTAGATCTGGGGTCGCGAGAACTAAATCGATATTAGATTTACTGTTGTATAAATCAAAATGCGTAAAGGTATCGGAATTGTGTAGAAAGATATCATGACATAATAAACTATTGAATAACCTTTCTTCATTGTTGTCGTTACTTGTGCAGTTCCATGCTTTATTGTGAGCATTGAAATCCCCAACGACAAGGCACGGTTGAAGGTCGGAAGCTACGTGCATGATCCTGTCCCAATTACTTTGACTTAAGGGGGAAGACCACTGTAAAAAATCGGAAAAATCGATTTTTTTACATTTTCTGAAAGACGTACGTTTCAAGAATGCTCTCTCCAAATTTTATGAAGAAATTTGGAAATTGACGGAGATATAGTATTTTCCGTGGAGCGGTATCAAGCGGAACATTGAACGCGTTTCCCTCAGAATGACATTTTTCAACCGTGTTGACAGTCTACAGAGAAAACTATACGTCCAATTGACACGAGCAAGAGCATTTATTGTACGAAAAACCCGTCTCTATTACCTGACGATCAGTTTTTTTTTTAATTAACGACCTCCTTATATTTTTTTATCAACATTTCCCTAATTTTGTACCCTGAAAACATGACTTTTTTCAGTGGTCCGCCATTTTGTAATTCCATGCGATTTTGACTTTTTTTATCGTCGCGCAATAGAGGTAAGCTTCTAGTTTCTAAATATTTTTGTCTTTTTGAATTCGGGTTAACCGTTTTCAGTTTTGTAGCTGCTCCAGTTTTGTTATAGGTGTCGCATTTATTGAGAGGTATATGTCGGGGTTTTCCGATCATAAATTAATAAAAATGACCGGTAAATGAGGGTAACTGAGAAGTGTTCAGCCGGTCTTTGCCAGTCGCACGATTTGTATCGTGCAATCGTAATCGATATTGTAATCGCATTATATAGTTTTCTTACTATTACTCGGTATTAATTTATCATGGATTTCTATCCATGAAGAGGGAAACGAAACTTAATCAGAGAAAAATCACAAAGGTGTGATAGAAAGCGGAAGAAATTGCGTCCATCTAATCAATATGAATTTTCGGAAGAATATCCCAATATCAGCATGTCTGCGAGAAAACTGAGCAGTGACGGCGATAGTGATATAACGATAAATCCAAGTGTCAGCTACAGATTGTTAAATTTCATTACTGTTTTTGCAAAACTCAACCAATACGTGAAATGTAAAGTGTGTGAAAGTAACGATTTTGCGAGAAGAGTCGACGAGGACTTGGATTCAAAATTGTTGTAAAGTGCAACTCGTGTGATCCAAAAGAAATTTCTTCATGCCTGACAATTAATAATGCATACGAAATTAATCGTTGATTTATTTTTGCAATGCGGTTGCTAGGCGTGTCATTATCTGCAGCAGAAAATTTTTGTGCATTCATGGACTTGCCGCGCCCAATTTTCAAATCGTTTTACGATACAATTGTAACCCAAATTTGTAACGCCACGGAGCCCATAAAAATGTTATCAATACTAAAAGCTGGCAAAAAGGAAGGAAAATTAGTTGCCGAAAGATGTGGAATTGTAGGTGTATTTACCGTTTCTGGCGATGGCACTTGGCGCAAACGCGGTTTTAGTTCGGTACATGGTGTGACAACTCTCGTCGGCTACTACTCTAAAAAAGTTCTGGATATTTGTGTGAAATCGGCATATTGCAAGGCATGCGCATTGTGGAAGAATAAAACGCATTTAGAAGAATACAAAACTTGGCTAGAAAGACCACGCTGAAAAATGCGACGCAAATTACGTCGGTACCGCTGGCAAAATGGAACCTGATGGTGTTGTTGAGATGTTCCAACGGGCTGAGGAATTACATCAAAACAAATATATAAATTATATTGGTGATGGTGATTCAAAAACGTATAGCAGAATCGTGCAGCTCATTCCACATAACGTGAAAAAAAAGAATGCATTAACCATGTACAAAAGCGAATGGGAACAAGGCTAAGAAATTGTAAAAAAGGGAAGAAGGGCCTCGGCGGAAGGGGCAAATTGATTGGAAAACTGATTGAAGATTTAACATTGTATTATAGCCTTGCAATTCGACGCAACAGCAACTCTGTAGAAGACATGCGGAAGGATATCTGGGCCACATTCTATCATAAATGTTCTACCGACGAAACTCCCCAACATCACCATTGTCCGGAGGGAGAAGATTTATGGTGTTCGTGGTAGCAGGCAAGTGCGAAAGGGACATTAGACGCATATAAGCATAAAAAAGCATTGCCCGAAGATGTGGTTGACGCAATAAAACCGATCTATGAGGACCTCAGCAATGACGATCTTGAGCGATGTTTAGGTGCTTTCAACCAAAATAACAATGAAAGTCTAAACGGCGTTATTTGGAAATTCGCGCCAAAGACATTGTTTAGCGGCACCTCGGTTGTTCATACTGCCGCTAATATTGCCACCGTACTTTTTAACGACGGTCATATGGACCTCTTGAATATCTTGGAGGAACTAGATATCAATATTGGCGAGACACTCTACCAATATTGCCAAAAAATCGACGAGGAGCGTATATGCAAAGCCGAGTGCCGAGCTCAACAAAGCACGCACGAGGGTCGTTTGAAGAACAAACAAGAAAAAAGCGCCAACAATGACAGTTTTATGGATGCTGAGGAGCTTCTATATGGTTCCGGAACAGCTGACTAGGAATGAGTTAATAAATTTAGTTTCCATTTATGAATTATGTGTCAATCAAGCGTTTTCCTCAGAATTACATTTTACAACCGCGTTGACAGTCTACAGAGAAAACTATACGTTCAATTGACATGAGCAAGGGCATTTATTGTACGGAAAACCCGTCGCTATTACGTGACGATCAGTTTTTTCAATTACCAACCTGCTTCTATTTTTTTTGTCAACATTTCCCCAATTTTGTACTCCGAAAACATGAGTTTTTTTTCATTGGTCTGCCATTTTGTAATTTTTTGCGATTTTGACTTTTCTTGATCGTCACGTAATAGAGGCAGGCTTCTAGTTTCTTAATTTTTTTTTTTTAATTTGGAAGAACCATGTGGTCTGGGCACTGTCATCGCGACAAGCACGATTTTGTCGCAGCGCAAATTTTGACGAAGGGTATACAGGAAACGGATTTATGAACTTGATTGAAAAAAATTTTTTCTTACCCTTCGATATGTATATATTAACTATACTAAGCAATACATTGATTTACTTGTGTTGTTTGGTTGAAATAAATTCCTGAAAACACCTTTACTTTTCGGACGATTACAATGGTCTCCCCCCTTAAGGAGGGACCTTGCGGACGATAGAGTGCTACTACATTAATGAAGGGGCATGTATTCGTTAACTTAATGGTACAACTCTCTATGCGGTTGTTGAATGAACTAATATCTGGCAATATGCAGTAGTTGATGGACTTTTTAATGAAAATAGCAATACCACCTCCCCTTCTACCAATTCTGTCTTTACGGACAATATTGAAACCTCTGAATGCTATTCTTGTTTCCGGTTTTAACCAGGTTTCAACACAGATGAAAATATCAATTCGTTGGAGTATATGTTGTAGTTCTTCCTTCCGTTGTGTAATGCTTCTGGCGTTCCAATACAAAATGTGAAGTCTTGATGTCATCTGTATGCTTTGGCTGTGTCGCGATGATGTTATGTAGTTTTGGTTTAAGATTCTATGTGGTGAAGTCGTCGCTAGATGTTAAACTATCGCTGTATGAGAAGTCTGGATTTCCAGGATGGATACGTTTTTTGATTCTAGTACGGCGATTTTTTATATTTCGTTCCTTGAAGTAGCCATATGATTCTGTTAGCAGATTGGTCAGAGCTGAAATTTCTGTCGAATATTTACTTGCGATGCCAATTATGTCAGTCTTGCCTTGAGTTTCGTATACGAAACTCACGAAACTTTCAAAGTCCATTGGGTATTTCTGGGCGTTGGATAAGATATTATCTCTAGCGAGCTGCAGTTTTTGTTCGATGTCGCTGATGGTGAATGATTTGGAATCCGGGTCCCTTTTTGCTCTTTTTGGCGCTTGTAGGGCTGTTTTAGTTTTCTTTTCTTCATCTTTGTTGTCAATGCTTATAAGTTTAGGAAAACTTTTGGTTGTTGCTGTACTGGACAAGGGTCTTTTGCTGTTGATAGGTGGCGGCATATCCTGGCTAGCATTGTTGTCTACCTCGTTTATTTGTAACATATCCATGTGTCCTCAGTGATTGTTTTGTGCTTTCCAGGCAACGGAATCTTGTGATTCCCGAATGTTGGCTGCTGCATTTTTACAGTGTTTGGCAAGATGTCCCTCTTCTTTGGAAAGGAAGCATGTTAGTTTTTCCGGTGAGAAATATATCCAATGTACTGTATTTTCATAATTTATTTGAAGAGTATTTGGTAACTTATCAATATCTTCCGGTTGCACGTACATTTGTCTGCGAAAACTGAGTACGTGAGCATATCCAGGGATGCTTAAAGCTGCTCCGATGTTTATGATCTGTGAGGTCGGTTTGATATTTATTTTTAGCAGTTCCTCTTCGATAATGGCAAAAGGAATGATTGGACAAACGTTGGATAAAATGATACGCTTTGATTTGGCTATTAATGGGCGAATTTCTAAGGTGTGTGCCCCAATATTTACCTTCGTGCGGCTGACAGTAAGCTTGTCCGCTATCTCCTTTATACTCAAATATACACATACACGTTCATGGGATATACGAGAGATGTAACGCACATTATTGGGTTGAACTATATTACCTATTGCCACTGTATAGTCCTGCACTGTAAGGCCTTCCATTGAGTCTAAAACTATCGCTTGATCCTTTGTGGGAGATTGCACTTGTTGTACCATTTTTGCATGAGACGTTGTAGGGTTGACTTTCACTCCCGTTGATGCCATATTTCGAGAGAGGTATCCGCAAGTGTCCCCGTAGTCAGAGACAAATGCGATTCTTCTCCCTTTTTTTGTTCCTGTTGTACACTTAAGAATGGAATTAAGGAGCTAATGCTCTACTTTGTCCATTAACTGCGGGGTTGAAACACAGGTTTAGACACTTTCGGTTGTACTTCTACTACCACTCGCTGACACTCGCTTGTAAACACGTCTTACCTTTACGACGGTTCAATCGAGACTCGGCGGATGATCTTGATAAATTTGATCACACGCGGGACATAGTAACATCCCAAGAGGGTACGGATAAATCTACAAAAGCAATTTATACCCCGACGATCATTCTGACATATATATCCGCGGTAATCCAGTTTTCTCCCGAGAAAGCGCGCGAGAAGCTTCGCCGCCACCTGGTGGTGACCGGCGGCGCGGTCGCCTACCGGTCAGATTGTACAGAATCTGAATTTGTTTATTTTTCATCGTATCAATATGAAAGTGGATTCCTGGCGTTCTCCCGATTAATTAGACAGAAAATAATTTAAATCGGACTATTTTTAACGACAGGGGCTTTGAATTCTGCAAATAAATTTCTCACGTAATATCCTTAATTATGGTCCGAAGTATATCATTTTTGGGGCCATTTTCATCAGGGAGACATGAGGAATCGATTGGTAATACTTTCAGCAACACTTATCAAAAAAAAAACATGAAGATTTTATGTGGCCCGTCGGTTTTATTGCTCAGTGAGCCACCCCACTGTTTTGCTTTCTGACTGCGAGCGAGGACCTTCGGGCCCCAGTACACTGCCCGTTGACAGCCGAGAGCAATAAAACCGACGGGCCACATAAAATCTTCGTGTTTTTGACAAGTGTTGATGCAAGTATTACCAATCGATTCCTCATGCCTTCCCGATGAAAATGGCCCCAAAAATGATATAATACGGACCATAATTAAGGATATTAAGTGAGAAATTTATTTGCAGAATTCAAAGCCCCTGTCGTTAAAAATAGTCCGATTTAAATTATTTTCTGTCTAATTAATCGGGAGAACGCCAGGAATCCATTGGTGTCACTTTCATATTGATACGATGAAAAATAACCAAATTCAGGTTCTATAGAATCTGACCGGTAGGCGACCGCGCGCGGGTCGGACCGCAAAGGCTTTTTCCTCGGTTAGTCGACCTTCTAGAATAAGAATCGAATGAAAGTTGAAACACCGTTATTCACAATCCAAGAGTAAAGGCCCTTGAATAACCATCCTTATTCAAGCTTTGAATAATGAATAACCGTAAGTACCTTTTATCTGAATATCATTCAGATATTATCTTTGCCCATCTCTGGGCGAGATATCGCGCAGACCGAATATGCGCACGCGCGTGCGAAGTAGACTGTCGTATACGCGTCACGTGGTCTGCAATGCAGCTGTACACTTAAAATTTTTACATATAAATTATATGTTAACTCGTTTTTGAGACATACTACGTAGCCTATGTCCGTTCTTGTTGTTCAAGGATGCTGTAGTTAAAATTTCGTAATGATTGGTTTAGTACTTTTTGAGATTTTTGTGTACATACAAACAAACGCTGTAGCTTCATTATAATAGTAAGATAGTAAGATAGTAAGATAGTAAGATGAAAAATTCTTTTACATATTTTGATTTCCGAATGCCGTAATGAGTGGATTTGAATCTACTCGTATTTTGGAAAACCAATCATATTGCAATCATTGCGAATGTCATAATGTAACAAAATAAACGAAAGATATTGTGGGTAAAAAAAGTATTGGGACACTCGCTTTTTTTTTAAATATCTTGATATATTGAAGTGATATATTGATACAAAATATGTCCTTTAATGTCTTCTAACATATAGAAGTAATGTATTTTTTCAGAACTCTGAATGATGTAATTTACGTACTTAAGTAACAAAAAAAACGAGAATTCCATACTCAAAAAAGTATTGGCACACATAAGATATAATTATTAAGTACACGGTTATTTGAATTGTTAAACACGATACAAGTGTTTAATATCTATAGCTTGCAATCGATTTGGCATCGATTCAACAAGTTTTTTGGTAATTTCTAGATGAATTTATTACCACTCTTCTAATAGTGCCTTCTTCAAGTCATTTTTGTTTCTTATTTTCCTTTTTCGAATTTCTAGATCTAATATATGCCAAAGGATTTCTATGGGGTTAACATCCAGTGATTGAGGTGATGTTGGAAGGTGTTTAGGTACGTTATAAAGAAGCCACTCTCGTGTTCTGTGGGCCGTGTGCTTTGGGTCATTATCTTGCTGGAACCGAAATGTTTCTTTTATGCTTAATTTTGATGCACTCTCTAGTAAATTGTTCCGTAATATACCGATATAAGGGAGCGTGGGGTAAACACGAACGTGGGGTAATCGCGAATGCGATGTTACGGCGTTTTAATAAATAAAAACGATGTTCCTTTTTCACTAGCTAATAGTTTAGGTCGTATCCAACGCCGGACAGAAAGTAATAAATACAGAACGCTTATGCAATTCAAGATAAACACAATTTATTATTTTCATCATGTTTCAAGTAATATTTTGTAAATTTCAATTGCATGTAATTACTGTTGAATTAATGATACAATTGTTTTGTTTTTTTTTAAGTTGAAATAAAGCACTTTTTTACCAACATTTTGTGACCAAGGCGTTGCTTGAATAAATGATTCTAACCTCTGAAATAAATTCTTCTAAATTCTAAAAAAAAACAACTCGGATGGGGTAATCTCGAACCTTCGAGATTAGCAACGATAACCGATTTTGATGAAATTTTCATTGTGTATAAAACTTACTTAAATTTACAAAAGGGATTTTTGAATTTTCATTACAGGCTTAGACAAAAATAGTTTAAAAAACGACCTTTACTATTTTTTTTCGATATTCCGACCAATTGCAATTTTTTTCTAACGCACAAGAAGAGGAATTTGAAAAATACATTAGGTATAGGTTGTAGCAACATTTTTTTGAGTTGACCATTGCAGCCGCGCTTTCTGTGCGACTTCTGCGATATTTAGCACTCTGTTCGTGATTACCCCACGGCAGTCGAGTAATCACGAACACCAAGGATTTTGCTTTTTCACTATAAAGTTGATTTTTATTATGATTTTTCAAAAAAAATTGTCACAGTACTTTATAGATGAATAGTTTAAGTATGTTTGTAAATAATAAACAAATTCATTTTTCATATAGTTTTCGTTTTGTTTTCTTTTTTGCTTAGGTGTTCGTAATTGCCCCACTCTCCCTTATATCAGAGCATTCATATTTCCTTCGATAAATGTTAAATTTCCCACCCCATTATATGACATACAACCCCAAATCATTAAATGCCCGCCGCCATGTTTCACGGTTGGCCGAATATTCTGTTTTTCCAGTTCGATGTTCGGTCTCCTCCGTACAAATTTTTTCCCATCGGAGCCGAAAATGTTGAATTTACTCTTATTCGAGAATATACCATTTTTCCAAAATTCCATTGGCTTATTTACATACGCTTTAGCAAAGCCAAGCCGTTTTCGTCTATTAGTGTCATTTATGAACGGCTTTTTTCTCGCCGCTCTGCCATAAATTGTACCAGAGTGTAGAACATTTTGTATAGTTTGAGCAGTAAGTGTCTTTCCCGAAGATGTTGCAATATCGACAGACAAATTCTGAGCACTCACAAACAGTTTTTTACGACTTCTCTTATGACATGTCGCTCTCTTATTGTGTAGTAGCAGTCCTTTCATACTTTTTTATCACATGTCTCGCGTTAAGATTTTTCCGATTTTCCGATAACTCTCGCTACGTTTACGCAGGAAAATAATTTCATGTCGCACGAAAATAGACAATTCGCTTTTCTTAGCAACTATGGTTTCTTTATTAAGTGTAAGCAGAGACTAACTGGACGAATTGAGCGAAGTGCATCATGTAAACAATGTGTGTTCACATTTGTGATCTTACTATTGTGTTTAAGATAAGCAAAAATAAGTAATTGTGAACTTTCTATTACAGTCGCAAGTGTGTCAATACTTTTTTGAGTGATGAATGTTAGTTTTTCTTTATCTCATTGTTAAACTACATTATTCAGAGTTCTGAAAAAATACACTACTTCTGTATGCTAGAAGAGATTAAACGACATATTTTGTATTAATATATTACTTAAAGATATCAAGATATTTAAAAAAAGTGGGTGTGCTAATACTTTTTTTAGCCACTGTTTGTGGCAGATGCTTGAGATATGTGTAACATTTGTATGAGAAAGATATCTAATATCATGCTTACTTTACTCATAATGAAAATAAATATCACCTATTTGTATTATATCTTGCTAATATGTGCTTTGTTAAGTTTCCTTTTCAATCATTACTTATTAATACTACTCGTTCAGCAAACAAGGAACTAGAAATATAACGAAGTCAAAAACTAATATAAAAACTTCTTTTCTAGGTTTACAAACCAAATTACACTACGGGTCAATATGAGCAAATGATTCACCATTTGAAAGTTGATTAACGTCCTTTACGATATTATTTACTATTTGCTGCATCTTTCTAGCAACTTATCGACATAATCCCTACAAAATGGATCTTTCTTATAAGATAAATGTTTACAAGATACCCGCGAAGTGTCTCATCTCTAAGAGTGGCATACATCTATCCTCGAACAACTAGGCAATTTGTATAACTGATTGACAGTGCCAGTGTAGTAGGTACATGTCCTTTTTCAATTCCTTCGCAGCAATGGCAGTCGTACAGCCATCAAAATAAACACTAAACGACCGAAGATATTCGACGTCGTAATGTTTGTTATTTGTCATGAAACCAGAAAGTAAAGCACCCAAGCGTATATCATTAAAGGAATTCCTAACTTTTACGATGAAAAAATATGCACACCTTAAGCCGGGTCCAGACCTGAATGCGTATACGCTGAGCAGGCTGATCGCGCACGAATGACGCATGCGGAGGGGTCGAAAATCCCATTGTGTCTTTCTTCACCAACTTCTGTGCTTAGCTTAGCCCACTCCGCAGCCGTAAAGATGGTGTGATAGTTAGCTAAATAAACATTGTACAGCTCAACCCTCCGAGTCATCCTGTTTACCAATACAAGGTGATTCTCCAGCAACGCCAGTCAAAGAGGTGCCACCTGGTACCCCGTGGCGAGGATCTTTGCAAAAACGACGTCAATTGATTCCTTATGCTTCGCCGATGAAATTAACACCAAGAACGACGTAATTCGGACCATAATGAAGGAAATTTCATGAAAAATTCATTTATATCGTTTCAAGCTGATCATTTTCTTTTGATATTGTAGCGCGTGTTTATACCGAAGAGATAAGGGATCCGTCTCCAATTCGAAAGGAAGCGTCGCATGCAGGACCACGCGCAGTCAGCGAACAACCCCTTTTCTTCTTGCGTTTCTCCACGAGGCGTATTGCCGTCCCCCGCGAGTAATCTCGTGTGATTTTTTTTTAACACAACAGCGAGTCGGTCAGGCTGTATGAATTAAGAACACTGCAGGGGGAAGTGAAGAAAAGAAAGACAAATTATTCAATAAAATAGAACTTTAAATGGTTTAAAATAGAGCTATATGGTAATTGCATTATATTGTTGAAAATGTAATTTTTAAATTTTTGATTAACTGTTTATGACAATATCAGCATCGGATTAAATTTATTCACATAGATCCATCCTTCATGATTGAAAAAAAGAAGACGCAAGTCCATACTTTCAATAATTTAGGTCATTAGAATTAATTTCTGTAAGCGGGTTTCATAAAAATCACCGGAAGCAGGAAACTTTGAAGATTTGTATTTTTTAAACAATTTCGAATCTGCATAAATAGGGACTACTATATATTTTAATATCATGAAAATCCGAGACACCGAGGATTTTAGAAAAGTATCACATCTGCTTCTATCTTCCACGCTGAACGCAATGCACTCCAAACTCCCTTTGATGTGTGGAAGAAAACCGACAACGATCGGCTCAGGCCATATGTCTTCGCCGGCATTCGCGAGTCGGGTCGCATGCGCCGAGTCACCACGAATGACACGTCCACACTAGCATATGCGTTCACGCTCGCCCTTTCTGACGTAGAAGCATGCGGGTGTAGCTACCGTTTCACCCGTCCACATTAGAATATTCGTGCACGCTCAGCCTGCTCAGCGTATACGCATTCAGGTCTGGACCCGGCTTTATGCGCAGTTCTGATACATGTTCATTTCAACTTCTGCATAATCCCCATCACGTTCCATAATAAACTTCGAAACTTTTCACGCTTACGTTCAACGTTAGCGTAGATAAGTATAAAATCACACCGAACCATGTACGAGAAGTCAATAAGACGCGATCGTCAGCACGCATCTGCGATCTGCATCGAACGAAGGATATGACGTAGTATCGCGTAAGGATGTAAGACATCTGACTCGAATCCCTTTCCGCGAACCATGTAAACAATCGTAAAGACTAATGACCAATGACATACAGTTGAGGGCTGGCAGTGAGTACTCACGAGGGACCGTTGTCGCGGTGATTCGGTTCCATTCTCCGTGATGACTGGAAAAGTGCGATAGTCCGGATGGTGGTGCTGCTGGTGTTGCAGGGAGTTGAGACGGCGATGCTGCTGATACTGGTACCTGGTCAGAGCCGCGGTAGCCGCGGCACTGGGTGGTGGTGGTGGTTGATGTGGTGAAATCCGTTCACCGCGCACGCGCATACTCGCCGAGCGACGCAGACCTGTAGGCGAAGGACGTGGTATACGGGAATCCCACGAAGAGGATATCAAGGATACCGAGGGTAACGGGAAGGTACCCGTTGCACTTCCTGCCGTGCAGGCCACGTTGCCATCGACATTGACCTTGATCGTGCTGCTGGTAGTACATGTTGCTAACGGCGAGGACGCCAATTCCGTCGGCAACACCTCTTTAGTGCTGTTTATACGGGACGAGGAATCTGGACATGTCGATTGCGATGGTCTCTCGCTACCGTGACGTGCCATCCCGTCGGCTCAGCTTATCTCATCGCTGTCCTGGATAACTTAACGAGAAGAGCGAATTTTGTTAAGTTCTGGTCGTTCAAAAGTTGCGGTACAGTTTTGTAATCTACGGTGGTGCACAAGGGTTAAACAGTATAGTCTATAGGCATAGGGTAGCTGGAAAAGGTGTAGTGAGGTTGTGAAGTAAATCATCGAACTCGAGGCTTCGAGTCGTTAAATATGAGCCGTTGTTTTTGAAAGTGGTATAAGTCCATTTTTTTGGAAAAAATGAGTTAATGGTAGTTTTCGTCAGATATCCTCTTTTTATATTTATAATCACACAGTCAATGGTGTACAATATTCTAAAAAATTAATAAAAAAAAGTTGAACTGTAAAATTATCGCCGGAATGTTTTTGTTGAAAGTAGAATAAGTCCATGTTTTGGAAAACATACTATGTTAAGTGTAAAGGAGAAATAAGATTGA
Source organism: Andrena hattorfiana (assembly GCA_944738655.2). Classification (NCBI taxonomy): domain Eukaryota; kingdom Metazoa; phylum Arthropoda; class Insecta; order Hymenoptera; family Andrenidae; genus Andrena; species Andrena hattorfiana. Next base: position 29,277,886 of record OX122892.1, on the reverse strand, counting down.
AATATGAATAAGTTTGTTATTATTAGTTATCTTAACGAAGCAATTTACTTTTCATACTTGTTTATTTATATATTCATTATAATATAACGAAGTAAATAAGTAATGAAGACATGTATGTCTTCATTTTAATTATTAGTTTTTACATTAAAAATACATTTCACAAAAGTCAATTTCAATTAAAATATAAATTTAAAATTGCTATTGGATATATTTTTCATAATATGTTATTATTGAAAGTGGTATAAGTCCATTTGTAGCTAAAAGCTCGTTTATTTACTTTAAAATTTTCATTGCTTATTATTGCATAATAAAATTTAACAAGTTTATAATTTAAAAAACATTACCCGAATTGATTAACGTATGCGAATATTGTTAAATTGATTTAAACGCAACCCTTAAATATCTCACTGTGTGAATTAATGGACTTATACTACTTTCAAAAACAACGGCTCACATGTATCTACTATCTCCTCATATTTCTATGAATTCGCTTGTGCTGATGCTCAAAATATGTTTACTTTAAAGCAACATCGATTTTATGACCTCGCTATACTTGTTCCAGTTGGAAGTAGTTACTACACAAAAGGCAGTATTGTATCTAGGGGTATTATGAACCTACGACTGTGCTATGAATCTTGTACATCTTAGGAAAGGTCTAGCTAGAAGCACCCTTGAAAAATATTTGAATGCTGATAATTTTGATACTTGCTAATGAAGGCAACCGTGAACTAGGGGTGGAAACGGTAATGCACTTGAGTGTAGAGACTCAGGAGGCTAAGAAGGCTTCAGAATTTTTTAGGCACCAGAAGATGTTTTGCACTTGAGTGAGCATGTAATGAACGGTGGAAAATATATTTATCGGATTAATGAGAGATTAATTAAAACACGCTATGAAATATAGCAGTCCTAGATACAACACTTGTAGAATTTTTGTAGGAGCCTTCACCGACAAACATCGCATTTATGAACTTTGGACAAAATTGTAAGGGTGTTTCCACAGGGAATAAAGTTCGGAAGTCCAAACTATAAAAACTTGGAATTTTATTAAGGACTTTGAGGTTCTTCGCTCGGTCGAACGTGTCTCCGATATTTTTATCGTTCTGACCCGGTTTTTTTTGGCAAACACTTTTTGACGGAGGGTGTAGAAGGTATGGCCAGCTCAAGGTCTGGGTATTTAGAAAGTTAAGGGAGCTTAGTTCGGAAGCCATCAAGATTCAAGACTAACATTAAACAGACTTCCTGCAGGAAAAAGTCAACCGTTACAGGACACGTTTATTAACCAACCACACGGACCTCCAACACCACCCGATTTTTCAGATGGAAACAGTAACATTCAATTCCGCTCGATGGCAGCTTTGCGAAGATATAGGTAATATTGTAAACATGGTGTACTCGTTGAACCAGAGAGCTTCTACAGACATAACATTGTCCCTCCGAGATGATAGAATTCATGTAACAAAGCTTCAAGAATGCGTGTTGAGAAAATATTTCATTTCAAAGATATTCAGATATTTAGTTTGTAAGTTAACAGTTTTTTGCATGTAAAAGAATGAACATAATTTGTATTTCATACCAAGCGTTCAAAATAATGCAAGATCATACGAAGATAGTTCTGTATGTATGTACAACTATGTTCGTTCTCTCACTCTCGACCGAAGGATTCCAAGAAATGGTGGGGATAGTCACCGGGCTTACTACGCATGGTAAAAACGGGGCTATAACGAGGATTTACTGTACTATACTATACAGGGTGAGTCACCTAAAATGTAAGCCTGAAATATTTCCGGCGTTTTTAATGATACGAGAAAATGTCTAAGGAAAAAATTATTGTGATGGAGATTTTTTCTCAAGGTTACATTCTCCGAAATTTCAAGGTCATCGACTTTTTTTAAATGGGATGACGTATTGTCATTGTGTAACGTTATAGCCAATAAAAAGCAAATTTATATAAAATATGTTGTACATCAAATGATCTTCCGACAAATAAGACAAGAATTGGACAGGATTTTCCCTCCCGCAGAATTCGATCGACGCACAGTGTTTCGCGTAATGCTCAAAAGTCAAGAATCTAAAGTGTTCAATCTACAAATTCTTGTATCTTAAAATGTTAATAAAGGAACGTAGGTTTTAATGTTACCCATAATTTTTGCTGAGTTTACCAATTTGTTGTCAACAATGATGCTTGAAATTCATTCCAACTTTCGGTGCGTTTCTTTAAACACGTGCTATTTGTCGAATGTTTTTTGCACTAACAACAATTTGTTCCAATTTTTTATGCTAAATGTTTATCATCTTTGACTTGAGTTTTAAAAAAAGTTCCAAAAAGTACCTTCCTGATTTTTTGCATGTTAATTGAGGCAACATTAAACTTTATATTAACGTCAATTTCAACTGCCCGAATTTGCCCGAAACGGAAAAAATAGCCGAAATCATTAAGACGTTCACCGCTCAGGCGCGTGCTACGCCCGGCGGACATAATAAGATACTTGATAGTAGATGATTCAAATTATTGCGAATCGTCAGATACAAACTCAGACACATGTTCCGAGTCTGATTCTGATTTAATATGACAAACAAATTTTTCCATTTTATTATTATTTATATTGTTATTTAATTTTTTTATTAATGTTTTCATTTTTATGTTATTTTTTATGTTTCATGTAAGGGAGAGTGGGGCAATTACGTACACCGAAGCAAAAAAGAAAACAAAACGAAAACTATAGGAGAAATGAATTTGTTTATTATTTATAAACATTCTTAAACTATTCATCTATAAAGTACTGTGACGATTTTTTGAAAAATTATAACAAAAATCAACTTTATAGTGAAAAAACAAAACCCTTGGTGTTCGTGATTACTCGACTGCCCTGGGGTAATCACGAACAGAGTGCTAAATATCGCAGAAGTCGCACAGAAAGCGCGGCTGCAATGGTCAACTCATAAAAAATGTTGCTACAACCCATACCTAATGTATTTTTCAAATTCCTCTTCTTGTGCGTTAGAAAAAAATTGCAATTGGTCGGAATATCGAAAAAAAATAGTAAAGGTCGTTTTTTAAACTAATTTTGTCTGAGCCTGTAATGAAAATTCCAATATCCCTTTTGTAAATTTAAGTAAGTTTTATACATAATGAAAATTTCATCAAAATCGGTTATCGTTGCTAATCTCGAAGGTTCGAGATTACCCCATCCGAGTTGTTCGTCATTGCCCCACGACATCAGAAAAGTTAGAATCATAATTCAAGCAACACCTTGGTCACAAAATGTTGGTAAAAAAGTGCTTTATTTCAACTTACAAAAAAAAACAAAACAATTGTATCATTAATTCAACAGTAATTACATGCAATTGAAATGGACAAAATATTACTTGAAACATGATGAAAATAATAAATTGTGTTTATCTTGAATTGCATAAGGGTTCTGTATTTATTACTTTCTGCCCGGCGTTGGATACGACCTAAACTATTAGCTATTAAAACGATTACCCCGCGTTCGTGTTTACCCCACGCTCCCTTACTACGTAATGAAAATTACGAACCAAATACAAGAAAAATTTTGAATGAGTATGAAGCTATGATATTTATCTCCCAAATCCATATATGTAAAACGACCGCAACGGTTTTTAAGTATTTCTGCGAAATTGATGAAAAAAATTTTCCAACGAAAGCGAGTCAGTATCCAGTTGACAACAAATTGCAAAAGTAAAAATTAGTTAAAAAAACTTTTTATTCAATAAAAAATCAAGATCACCTCATTTTTTTTAATAGAACTGCATATTTTTTTATACATCTATCGATGCATCTTTATATTCTCTTTAAAAAAGTATTAGGGTACTTAGGTCAAGAATTGATTAGTACAGAAGCTATGAGTTTTGTCCCGAACGCCCATATACGCGAAACACTGTGCGACGTGGTGGAATTGTTCAGTGGCCAGCACGTTCGACTGATTTTACTTCACTCGATTTATTTTCTTCAGGAACATTGAAAAATAAAGTGTACACCAATGTATCAACAATTGCTGATAGTATGCGTCAACGTATTATGGCAGAATGTAGGAATATCGCCCCCGAGATATTAAATAATATTCTTTACGAAGCACATTACAAAAATGCGTAAACGGTAACGGCCACCATTTTGAATATATTCTTCAACATTTAATAATATGAAATAAATAAACATTGCATTTCCCGCGTACGTTAAGATATACTTTTTCAAGAATAACTCTGCCAGAGGGCATTTGAAGGTCAATATATGTATTATAGTTACATAGTTAATTTGTTTTTGTATTGGCTATAACGTTAGACTAATGAAAATACGTCAGACCATTTAAAAAAATATCAATGACCTTAAAATTTCGGAAATCTAACTTGGAGTGAAAAATCTCCACCACAATAAACTGCCTCTCTGAAGCAAGCAATTTTTTTCCTCAGATATTTTCTCGTATCATTAAAAACAACCAAAATATTTTAAGTTTAAATGTTAGGTGACTCACCCTGTAGATAGAAATGTACAAAAAAATCGGTTTTCTGAAAAATTTTAATGAGATTGCCCCCTTAAAATGGAATGTCTATTTAGTGAAAAGAGAAGGACGATTGTCCTTAGTAGGTAATAGCATAAGTAATTTTGACTGTGAATGTATAGAAACCTTGAAATGGAAAGTGTGATGATGAGTCAGTTGTTTTGGACAAAAATGCTACAGTCTAAGAAAATTCTAACAGGATGCTAGCGTTTAACAGAATACTGATTGGATACGTATGCATCTAACTAAAGATAGCAAAAAAAAATAGTAAATGTAGCACAGCTGCTTATAAAATGAATCCATGTGCAAACATTAGTTGAAATTATACCTAGAACAATTTTTTGTACATCGCTTTGTTTTCGAAACTATTAGTTTTGAAGGGGCCCTCTATCCTTAGCCAACCACATCTACACGCGTAGATATTCAACGGATTTTCAATTTACAGTCCTATATAGGATTTAAAAGTTCATCAGACATGTTGATCAACTTACAATTAGAAACATATTGAGGATACATTGAGGAAACATTAAGCGTTTTTAAACGCGTCTGAATGGTGTCACTTTGAATGACGTCAGCGTGTTTTCACGCCGACGGAGTTCTATCTGGAGCACAACTTTGGCGCGATTTCATATCGATATCTCCCGACAACATCAAAAGTTGACTGAATATCCCCGAATGCTTGCTTTGAAAACAAATCCAGTTCGGAATTCTCTTTGTACATCGCTGCCTCTGAGATCATCCTGCATATTCGTGCAAGCAGTCCAGCTTCCCATGACTCATCTATATGAAAATTGTAATTTCTATGTTCTTTATCGGGCGAGAGGCCTGTAGTTGATACAAAAACTTTTATAAGAGGGACATCTTCTGTTAAAACTGACATCTGCTGTTAAAACTTTTCGCATCCAATTGGCGAAAATTCGTACCCAGTGTGCACCAGTGCGACCGTCCGAATACGCTGTAAGAGAGATGCGGAGAATATGAAACACTTTGTTTTAAGTTCATAGTTTTTTTTTTCTTATACAACGCCCGCTAATTCCTTAAAACCGAAGCTGAAAATCTGAGCACTGAATTGATTTGTGGCCAATGAAGGAATGTCAAGTATAAAAAGTGACAGAGGAATCAGTGTTCGAGCGGAGAACGAGAATACAATTGGAATTAGCAAAGTTGATTTCACAATCTTTGCGTGAGAACTTTTTTAATTGTTTTCGCGAATTAATGGTACAATTGGAATTAGCAAAGTTGATTTCACAATCTTTGCGTGAGAACTTTTTTCGTGAATTAAAGGGAATTAGCATTTTTCATACATGAGTCATGTTTATGGGGGGGGGGGGGGGGAGGGATTGCACATTCATGAAAGCATCACTAATGGTTTAATGGAATTCTGCGGATAAAAATGGGCCTAACCTCGTCCTCATTCGGGCTATTTTTAATAATAGGTACATGATGTTCAAAGTCTACGGAGTTCAAAAGGGATTCGAATTACGTACAGGGTGTCCGGCTATTCACTGGTTGTTAGAGGAGGTGATTAGAGGCATAAAATTAAGAAAAAATGTTTTATAAAAATGTCAACAACCAATACTTAACGAAATATCAATTTTCAAAGAAATAACTACAGATGTCAATAAAAGATGTTCCAATAAAATAGCCACCTAAATCACCAGATATGACACAATTACATGGGGGTGCCAACTTTTTTCCTGGAAAATATAGTACAATTGGCCAAATGTGATAAAAAAATATACATAGTACATTATGCAAAAATGTAGTACTTTTCAGAGGAAAGTGGTACAAAATCAAACTACATTAAAACGACATCTTATTTTCTAAATGTATATTCTTTGCGCCTTTTCATTAGTAATTATTGTCTTTAACAAATATGTCAAAGGTTTACTTGCACTGAAACTCCAAATTAATATATATAAGGAGCTCATTTTTTATGAGAGATAGACTGGCTCCGTTTCTCCCTTCATATTCATTATAGAAAAAATCCTCTCTCTTAAAGTTTAAATTCGCAAACAAAATTTTTTATGCAGCCATAGAATAAAAACATAAGTAAAATTGTATAATTTTACCAATGTATCAGAAATATAGTATTGTTACGTACTATATCTTTTTCTAACAGTATATAGTACTGTCACGTCCCGCGACGTGGAGTCAAATATTAATTAATCCTTACAACATATTATATTTACTATTTCGTACTCTGAGGTATCGTAACCACCTCGTATGAAAAACATTATACAAAACATTATACAACGTATCGCCGATAAGGCATTATCATCATAAACTACGATAAGAAGAGATCGAGCGAAGAATACATGGACGGCAACAGCGAACAGGACAGCCAGCATCGAAGAGGTACCGGACAGCCAGCTGTACACAAGCTAGCCGACCGCACGCACACCGAGGAGGCCCAGCCAACACCAGCTGATGTTCAGCGTGGGACGGATACCCCTATCAACCAGGGAGTCGAGACCGATAGAATTTCGGTTACGGTCGCGGTCGGGGTCACCGAGACGTTCGACACGCTATTTACGGTTCTCTTGACCAAACCGGAGAGCGACAATCGGTCTGAAGTTTTCTCTCAACCGATAACCGAGAGAGAATTTTTCTCAGACTTACGGTCAACCGAAAGTCTAGACCGGTCAGGAATACGGTCGCGTTAATTTATGGAGAGGTTGGAGTTAATGTGTGGAGAGGTTCGCAAAACAGTCAACCGAGAGTCTCGACCGATTGCAATGCGGTTGACGCAAAGTCGGGAGAGATAAAAATGCGGGCAACTAGAATTCATCACATCATGAGAAATAGGAAGAAAATAGAAATACCCCCGATTAAAATTTGTGAAACAAATTGTTACTATCCCTGTTGTGAATCGCAAATCGTGACTAAAATTAATTAGTAGGTTATTTTACTTATTTTTTATCACGTTAGTAACCTGGCCTTGCATCTTTTGCAATCCAGAGGGAAATACATAGTATACATAAAACAAATTTATAATAATAAATATAATCAATTAATTTAATTTATATATAAATTCTTAAAAATACATTTACGTCTTTTTCTAAATTTATTAAATTTTATAAATAATTTTATAAACATCTACTTTAACTATTTTTATAAATGAACTATTACTTTCATAGTCGCAATGAAATATTTTTATAAACAATTTTCAGAAATAATTTATATTTTTATCAATAAAATGTTTAGTTGTAAATAAACAAAGTTAATGATAGATAAGTTGCCCTTAAGGATTAACAATTTGTTTTGGAAACAACAACAGTCAATTTTCAGAAGTTTGCACGGTGATAACGCCAAAGTTTTTTCAATAGTAAAACGTTAGTGTTAATAAAATTCTCATCATTTATAATGTACCTATATGCATATTGTACAAGAAATGGAATTTTTGGACCAATTGATGTAATGACTGAAATTGCAAACATTCACGATGTTTTCAATATGTATTACAAACACAATACGTAAGGGAGCGTGGGGTAATTACGAACACTTAAGCAAAAAGACAAACAAAACGAAAACTATGTGAGAAATGAATTGGTTTATTATTTACAAACATACTTAAACTATTCATCTATAAAGTACTGTGATGAATTTGTCAAAAATAATAATAAAAATCAACTTTATAGTGAAAAAGCAAAACCCTTGGTGTTCGTGATTACTCGACTGCAGTGGGGTAATCACGAACAGAGTGCTAAACATCGCAAAAGTCGCACAGAAAGCGCGATTTCAATGGTCAACCCATAAAAAATGTTGCTACAACCTATACCTAATGTTTTTTTCAAATTCCTCTTCTTGTGCGTTAGAAAAAATTGCAATTGGTCGAAATATCGAAAAAAATTGTAAAGGTCGTTTTCTAAATTTTTTTTCTGAGCCTGTAATGAAAATTCAAAAATCCCTTTTGTAGATTTAAGTAAGTTTTATACATGCTGAAAATTTTATCAAAATCGATTAACGTTACTAATCTCGAAGGTTCGAGTTGTTCGTCAATACTCCATGACATCAAAAAATAAAAAAGAATTTATTTCAGAGGTTAGAATCATGATTCAAGTAACGCCTTGGTCACAAAATGTTGGTAAAAAAATGCTTTATTTCAACTTAAAAAAAAAACAATTGTATCATTAATTCACCAATAATTATATATCATTGAAAATGGACAAAATATTACTTGAAACATGATGAAAATAATAAATTGTGTTTATCTTGAATAGCATGAGCGTTCTGTATTTATTACTTTCTGCCCGGCGTTGGATACGACCTAAACTATTAGCTAGTGAAAAAGGAACATCGTTTTCATTTCTTAAAACGCCGTAACATCGCATTCGCGATTACCCCACGTTCGTGTTTACCCCACTCTCCCTTACTATGTGCTTCTATTTTTCGACTAACATAGCAGGAAGGTCATCCCACTCCATCACTTTTTGACGTCGATGTCAGGAATTTTGATCAAAATGAAACAGGATGTAACTAGTCGATGTGAAATTAGAGGGAGTTAGTTATTATTTTGATGGTTCCGAATTTGTTTCAGAACCACAGTTGTGAATTGATTACTTTTTGCATATCCCTTTTTGAAACTACGCTATACTCTTAAACTTTTATCTTTGGAACTATTTATCGTATTGCATTCATTCTTTTCTTTTTTAATATAGATTATTTTGCCTATTCACATAATATTTTATGAAATTCATTTTTGTAACATCAAGAAATATAGACAAATTCTTATTTTCCCAATTTTACCTGCAACATCATATGTTTATTAATTCTAAATAAGTATGACCATCTTTTTATCCTACTGTCTATAAAATAAGGTTTTTTGTAGGATGGTAGGTTCGAAGGCAGCGGTGCGCCCTCTTTCAGGTAAGCGAGCCGCGCGCTGCACTATTGCGGACGGTTTACCATACCACCTGAACCCCCGTATTACTTCAATCAGGTCAAAACATAAAATCGACTGGTCTCGTATCGCCCATAATCGTGTCATTTATGCCTGCGGAAGAGTTTCTTTAATTGTGTTTGTTTGAACTTCAATAGGGGTTAAGTATACCCAAAAGTCCCTGTTCCATATAATATTATGGTTCAACGCAAATACAGCGTGTTTTGTTCCTCGCCCTAGAGAAAATAAAACCTTGGAATGATCCATGGACAAAATTTCAGGATGCGTCCTTTCGTTGGCGAATGAGGGTCTATGCTATAACAATAAAGTGCAGTTTACGAGTGGCTAAATCGCGACCGTAAAGCCCTGAGTAAAATAGCAATTATTGAAAACAATTTGAAATTTTTAACGAAGCTAGGACTACATTTTCCATGTTAAGAATGGTGTGGTAAACTACGAAGAGTTGCTTTTATTTTAGGATTAGGCGTTCTCGACAGCCGAGTTGTTCTTCCCTATGAAAGCTCAAGGGTTGTCAAATGAAAGCGTTTTAAATATTTTACAGAAACGCACCGTGTACTCCTTTAAAACAGCGAAATTGTTTCCTGAGTTGCAGATAATTTCTAACTTGGACGGGAATTCTTTTCTACGGGTCATTTCACGCTAATTCGATCACTTTTGGATCTTCTTAATGTAGTGTTTCAAATACAACAATGCCTCGGTACATCGGCGCAGTTTGGGACTGACAGTGTCAGAGTAACAAATAACTGCAACAGTCTGCTTTCACAAATCCCGTCACGAGAGAGACAAACAATGAGAGCGAAAGGAACAGCATACATACCTTCCCGGCCTATTCAGCTAGGTCGAACTGAACCGAACCCACCCGAACTAAACCGAGCCTGAGCCCTAACCAGTCGGCGGACCGCTCCATACATGAAGTGGTGACCGATCTACCGACTGGTCCCCGTTCGTCTCAGAACTACGGTCCCCGATTCCCGACCGAAGTGCAATTGGTCAGGAGCTTCGGTTCCCTTTTGCAACCTCTCGCTACTACGGTCAGAAATCTCTCCACTTTCGTTACGGTTACTGGTTATTTGACCGATATGTGACCGGTCTGAATTTCGGTTTCTGCTTCGGTCTCGACTCCCTGCTATCAACCAGCGGAGACGACACCACCTTTGCAGAGCTGTGCCCCTGATCCTCGCCAGAAGATTGCCCTCCCGTTATTTCCCGCAAATCGATCGCCGAGACCAATATAATATACTTAACTCCAACCCTAGTAAGTAAGCTGTACGGAACCAATCGTACAGAAAATATTGTAAACAATTAACGTATAAATCTAAATATGAATTAAGAATCTTGCTATCATCGCTGTTGGGAGTCAGGCAAAAATAATACGTATTAGTCACGAAGAAAGTCACCTAAAGGGCGTAACGGAGGAACGTGACTAAATAGTAAACAAATTCTCAGATAAGAGCGATGGAAAGATTCTTCCTGGAAGGTCCCAGGCAGAGGCTGTGGAATGGGGTCTCCCACCTAGGATTTGTCATGTGACAAATCCTAGAGAAGGAGTGACCGACTGCCTTAAAAAAGGGATTGACCACCCGCGGAGCTCATTATATATTCAAGTTTTAAATGATCAATTTTTTTCGCGACGACGTTAATTGCAACTCATACTATGAAAGACTTAGAAAAGTGTTAGAAAAAACGTTTAAGTAAAAATAAAAGTGTTTGTGAACTTTATAAAAGTGAGTGAAGTTTTATCATTTCGTGTTCCTTATCCATAATTGTGGCATTATCACCTTTTTCTATAATAAATACGATTAATCGAGAAATGATAATCAAACCAATCGTGATTTGCACCCGTCAAAGATGACACTTACAAGCCGGACAGCCGCCCACGGTGTCATCAAACAGTGGTTGTAAAAAGCGATTCGCGCGTTCAATCAACCCTCTAAAATCGGTTATTTGCTGATCGAAAATGATTTATGAGCGATCGTGTTTTGCGCCTGTCGAAAGTGACACTTATAAGCAGGACAGCCGCCCACGGTGTCACAGGGTATTAGATACAAACCATGATCCTAGGGAAACAATAAAAATCTAATCAAATTCATCCACTAAATAAAAGGTGGTGATGCCTAGAGGCCATAGAGCCGGGAGGAAAAATCAGTTTCGCAGACTGGCCCTAGCATATAAGAGTGCAAGTGAAAATATTACTTATAACAGTTATATTTAAATTTTTTGGAAAAAATCATTCAAGAAAAATTAATTTTCATTTAAATGGAAGGCAGTCCTCACTAAATTCTAAAGAAATTTTTCCAAAAATAAAATGATTAAAAAAATTATGTCGGAACTCAGACTTAGAAATTAAGCACTCTTTTCGGCCGATTTTCAAAAGCATCGTCCTCTTTCTCCCGCCGCGCGTCTTGGCCCCCGCGACGGCCGTAATGCTCGAGCCATCTCAGACACGTACCATGTGGACCGCGCGTGGCGCGTTGACAAAACAACAACGCATCGATAAACGTGCTCTCTGAGGTGATGTGGAAACCTATTGATACAATGTCGCCCTACCGTTAAGGAACTAGTTTCTGATCAGTTTAGAGGGCTTTCCGCTTTAATATTTATTTTTAACCTAATAAAACTTTAAACCATAGACTTTTTTTATACTAAAAGATGAATTAATGTTTACACTTTAAGGAAAAATTTTAAAAAGTTGGAAATAAGTATAATTTAATTATTTATAAGGTACGGAATAATAAGATAACTTGGAACAAGTTTTTGTTCATCTACGAATACATGGGAACTAATTTTTGATCAGGTCAGGAACTAGTTTTTGATCATCTAAAATACATGGGAACTAATTTCTTACCAGGTAAGGAACTAATTGTTCGTGCGTAGCCACGATGAGACTCGACCTCTGATTGTCGAGTCAACGGAGGTCGTAAATCTCCGTTACGATTTTTATCGACACCGGAACTACACGGAACCCTACTCTTTTTATTGAAGTAGGTCTAATAAACTGAATGTATAATGCAAGGAAACAATGAACTGTGGTATATTTAAAGCAATAAACAGGTATAACAGATTATAACCGTGAATTGTGAATAACAAATATGTAATTATTTTGCGCTAACCGTTCTGCGCTGACGGAGCTGATGTTTCAAGACTGATTTGGCGGACTCCTTCGATGTATGAAGAAGAGTCCGGCAGTGGTTATTTTGACCCGATTGGCCAACGTAGTGTCGGTGTCAACCAATCGGGTAATTTCCCTAGCACAAATAGCGCCACCTATTCCCTGCGCCCTTGGCGCGGATTTTCCAGGAAAGCGGCCAGATTTGGCGGGAATCGTTGTGACCGGAATTTTGGCGGCAAGATATTCCTACCTGCCTGCGTAGGACGGCGCGAAAGCGCCAAACACCCCACATCTGCGATGCACGTGAGGGCGCGTTGACCAGCGACCCTTTTGGGGTAGCCCATGAGGCTGCCAGAAAACTGGCCTATCTTGGTGTTGAGTTGACGATTTACAGCTTGATTGCCGTGACTAATTGGCCCGTGTAGCGGCCAAACCGTCTAGAAAAATGTGCATTGCAGATGTGCGGATTCGAGGACTGCTTGATAATAAATCAGGATTTCTCTTTTTTAATAAAACCGAAGAAACCTCTTCCGCGGCTTGATGCAACGCGGAACACTAATATTTGATCAGATACTAATACTAATTAAAAAGAAAGTACCAAATAAACTTGTTTTTAGTATTATACCATTTAAATTTAATTTTTTTTATAATTTTACAATGTCCTAACCCAATTTTTATTCGGTGATTAACAATTCGTTCCACAAGAAAAAAATGGAACTAAATAATGATCGTTGACTTTTAAAGCAAAATGGTACATATATAGTACTAAAATTCTTTCGCTACATTGTAAAGTAAACTATCGTAAGCAAAATGTATGATAATAACCTTTAATACCGCAACAACCAGCAAAGAAATCGACTGTGGCGTCGATGGTGATCTCTTACTTCGAACAGTAAGAGATGGCGTTCAACAGAGACTTCCTTCAAGAGAACTACCTTACACATTTATTTTCACAAAAACTAACAATACTAACTTCTTTCACAGACAACACATATATTTTTGAATTATCAATTTTTATGTTAGTAATGTAGGATCATGGAAAAAAGGGAGCCTCGGACGCGGGACTCGAACCCGCGATCTTCACGTTCGTTGCGCGCTGGCCAGCCGCCTTAGCCACCTCGGCTACCGCCGACTCCCCGATCTTATTTATTCCCGTGTGCCCTCTTAACGTGGTGGTGGGGGTTCCTGATCTCCACAGTAATTATTTCAAACAATTATTTATTAACATAAACTGAAAAGAACGATTTATTTCATGAACTGATAAAAAATTAGTGCCTGATCAAGAACTAGTTCCTTAACCCTCTAGGGACGAGTGGGACTCCAGAGTCCCATTCAGACTAACACATTTTTATTTACGTTATATCAACATGATCGAGATTTGATAGGTGTAGTGACCTTTAGTAGGCAGGGATGAAACTGTTTGTAGCATCAGAACCCGAAATTAAACTTTTTACTATTACAAACAAGTGAATCTAGTCGACGCTATGGATCGTGATCTGTGCCTGTTGCAATTTGTCGACTATTTTTATAAATTAAAGTAAGTGAAAGAACTTTTTATAGTAAAATAAGCATATGTATAGTAAAAGTGAGTCCTAATTGACAAATTACTGCATGGGCACTGCACTCAATTTACATTATATATAGGGGCTTTCGGGTTAAAGTTATGGGACGTGTATGTCCCACCGGGACTTAGGAGTAAATATTTATGAAAATTGTTAAGTACTTATATGTCATTCATATTTCTTTAAATATTCGTACTATTCTATATTATTTGTTACATCGTGTGTAATTACATATTTTTATTAGTGTTTATGTTATTTATCGTTACTACAACAACAAGATGTCGGGGCGTCGATAAGAACAATGCTCTTGTGAGTCTGTATAGATCATGTTTCAAGAGTAGATGGTGGTATCTGCCTATTTTTTTCTATTTACGTGAGTTATGTATAATGAATGCGTGGTTGTTATATAAAAAGCAAAATAAAGCAAACCATCACTTTGTTCTCCATAAATCTTAACACAAATTTTAAAATTAAAAGATTTCAGAAAATAAATTATTCAAAGTTTATTTTATTGTGGCAAAAAACTACGTGGACGCCGAAGTGGCATCTTTTCGAATAGGACTACCAAAATTTCCAAACCTCGCAAGCAGATATCTACAGAAGACAAGATTTGATTCATTACATCATTTTCCATTATTTAGCGAATGTAGACAAAGATGCACACTTTGCATTCTAAATAAACCGTTTTCATTTTGCGAAATGTGTAATGTATAACTGTGTTGTAACAGAAGCAATAGTTGTTTTTACGATTACCATAAAAAAACAGAATAAATATTAAAAATTGTAATATTATTTTTCATTACTACTTACTGCTCAAACATGATTTCCCACATAAAAAAAAATCATTTAAGTACATATTTATGTTGTTTTCTATATTTCCGATCAATGTTCAAAAAATTACCCGTAAGTTCGGGTGGGACTCCTACGTCCCATACCATAAATCAATGATTTTCACATTCTCAGCATTCTAACCGAGTAGTTTGCAAATCCGAAGTATAAAATAGATTATTTTAACGTTCAAAAAAATTCTACGTTTAGTTTAAAATATCCCCGTACCTAGAGGGTTAACGGTAATACGCCACGCGCGGTTCATGTGGTACGGGCCTGAGGAGCTCAGAGCATTACTGCAGCCGCGGGGGCCAAGACGCGTAGCGGGTAGTGTTGGGACTTCGAAGCGGTTTCAAACGCTTCGAATCGGTCTTGAATATCAGGCGACTACTTCGAAGCGCTACGAACATGATTCGAAGCTTAAAACTCTTGATAAGTCTTGGTCGGCTTCGAAGTCTTGATGGGCTTCGAAATCTCGAATCTCTTGTTTCGAAACCTACCGAGGTTGATATCTAATAATAATATGAGCGTTCAAAGTAGAGCAAAAGTCGACAAAATATACTCGCAAGAATCCAAGTCTCTTTTAAGTCACTAAAAGTATTTTGTGACTAAAATGATGACCAGAGCGCGCTGCATTAAACCTTCCTCTTTCGAATGAGACCTCACCCAGCTAAAAATCTGCTCATATAAGGACAAACAACGTAATTTCGTAACTGCATTCCTAAAGTACGAGTTCCGCCATATTGGCGATAATACAGAGCAAGTCACGTGACAAATTTAGTTGAGCTAGTGGATACGAGATGGCGCCTACTCGGGAGGACTGCCAACGTGGAATCATAGCAAAACTGAAGCGTTAGCTGGATATATGTGCCACAGTAAAAGCGTGATGCAGTCAATGTATGCATTTTCGGACGATTATAGGTTAGGTTATATGCATTTTAGGCATACATTGACTAGGAACTGCTAGGAACTGTATATATTTATTACATTAAAGCTTTTACCGTGACACATGCATACATCACTTGAAATCGCTGTCGTATTTACATATGTTATAGTAATTGAAGCCGTTAGAGCAACAACGGACTAACCTACATTAAATAAAAATTTTTCCTATTGTACATCGATGGCTTAGTGCATACATATTGTATGTCCACTTTTAGCGTTTTTGAGAAAAACAGGTTCAAACATTCAATGATACTTTATAAATAAATACTTTTTGCATTATTGTATTATCATATATATGTAATATAGGTATCACTGAAAATATGTAATTAGTAGTATAAGTTAGAATCTGCAAAATTATAATAATAATTCGATAATAATACTTGGAAGATGGACATGCTATATGTAACCAAGTACAGAGGAGGACATACTATACTGAATGATATTATATAAAAATGAATGAAAGGAATAATACTGGAAATAATCTCACTTCAATATTATATTTATTTTGAAAGTAACAGGAATAAAAAAGTAATTATCCGTTTTCATTTTCGCAGTTTTCATTTTCGTCAATGTCCATGGGAATTGGAATTACATCACGTTGTGATTTTGCTGATGGTATGCTATTGATAAATGCCTTGTAGTATTCAGGAATAGTTCCGTTGTGATACAGATCTTTTTTCTTCGCGATAGATATAGGAAGACTTTTTAAAATTTTTTATTTATTTTCACATTTTTTCAAGAGTATTTTCGTCCTCTGGCATGGACACACAACATTTGTGCACTCAGCATAATAAATTTAGGGACATACAATAAACAAAAATATTATTTTTGATAAATTTATAAAAAAGATAAAAATGTAATTTTTATGCAGCATAAAGAAACAAGCAAGCACTATTTGTTGCATATAAAAACTCAAGTTTTATAAAAAGTGGACATACAATATGTGTGCACTAAGCCATCGATATGATTAGTAGAGCCTATTGGAATACGTTATTGCTACTAACTCAATTACGAAAGAAATGTGGGTTAGTCCGTTGTTGTTCTCACTGCCTCAATTATATGGCAAAATACCAGAGATGGGCATTACTTAAATAACCCGAGCCAACTTTTATTTGAAGCGCTATGATTGAATTAATTTAATCATGGGTAATTCAATTATCGGCCATGAATAATTATCTCGTATTTATTCGTACTTTCTCGACTAAATATATGATTCACAACTAAAGTACGAATAAATACGAGAAAATTATTCATGGCCGACGGATGAAAGGCTTTCGAATAAAAAAATGATTGACTAAATATATAATTGTCGACTATACTTCTTTTATTTATATTAATTATAAAAGAAAAAATTATTTATGCCTCTCCCTCTGCCTCCTCTTCCTCCTCTCCCTGCTCTGCCTCCTCTTCCTCCTTTCCCTCCTTTTCCTCCTCTTCCTCCTCCATATTTCAATTTCCTATTCTCATTTTTGAGCTCGCTGTTCTGTAATATAAAAAATAAACATAAATCTTAAAACTTTCATTAGAATGTAACAAATGTTCGCGCGAGATCGTCTTCGTATCTATACCTGCTTTTGAAGTTGAAAGGCTATCTCCATCCACTTATATGAGGATGGAGTCGCGGTCGCCTCTCTCCGCGGACTCCGTCGCGAGGACGGAGTCGCCTCTCTCCGCGGACTCCGTCGCGAGGACGGAGTCGGTTCTCTCAGCGGAATCTTGGTTCTTGTTCGACTCCGTCTTCGCGACGGAGTCCTGCTACTTGTTCGACTCCGTCTTCGCGACGGAGTCCCTTCTTTTTCTTCCGTCTTATTTTCTTTTCCAGACATCTAAAAAAGAGTCGAAGAAACAGTGAAACTATTGAACGTAATTAAAATGGATTTGAAAATGCAGTAAAAGAGCCAGAGTTAGCCAAAAAGTAATCTAATTACAAATTACAAATTACGATTAAAATGTAATTGTGTAATTGATTACACTTTATTTTCTGTAATTGTTAATTTAGGTAGTTGACCACAATTTTGTCAACTATTTAAATTAACGATTGCAGAAAATAATGTGTAATCAATTACACAATTACATTTTCATCGTAATTTATAATTTATAATTAAATTACATTTTGCGCAACTCAGGGAGGAGTACACGTTTATCAAGTTGGTATATTTGGGTACAATATAGGCTTCTTTAACCAAGATTTAGCGCAGCAGGAGAATCTTCAGATTTCTAAATGCTGAAATTTCCAAGTTGGAATGCATTGAAATTCAAAGATTTCCAAAATTTGTAATTGTGAGGTTATCAAGTTTCAAAATATTTGTATTTTTAAATGTTCAACATTTGTGATTTTAAAATTTCCGATTTTTCCACTTCTGATGTTTAGAAACTGTTTAATTTTCATCACTTGTCTTCAGTTTCAACTAAAGGAAGCCTATGTTGCACCCGAATGTATATACCTTTTCTAGACATTTCGCGGGTAAATTATAACATAACTTTCTTATTCTACGTGAGAATGAATACACGAATCTCTGAGCGTGAAGCTGCGTCTCTACATTGCGAGGATGCCGCGCGTGGCACGCTTCGCGAAGTGGAGAGTATGGAGATTACCTCGATCATGATCACTTTGCGAGGCAGACTCGTGCGGCGGTCTCGCGCTACCTCCAGCATGATATTTGCGTCACCCGAGCCATGCGATTTTTTATCTTGGGGACGCGAGGCACCTTTGAGCATGTCGAAAAATCGACGGCTGATGCCTCGTAAAGTAATAATGGTCGAGGTAGGCTCCAGACTCTCCACTCCGCGAGGTGTGCCACGCGAGGCAACCTCGCAATGGCGATACGCAGTTTGAGAAACACGCGGACACTCAAACAATCACAACTCACACGATAGATTTTGCACAAAAAATTACAACAATACTAATGAAACTTCACCCGAAATATGTCTAAATACAGTCTTAGGTTGGAAGTAAAATGTAGAAGTGTGTCAGTTAGTTTGAAAGTGGCGTCAGTCGAAATTTAAAAAAAAAGAAATTGAACTTCACGTTTATTATGTATCATGTTGATATATGACGTAAAAAATAAGTGAAATGTAATAAACGAAAAATTTGGACTTAGACCATTTTCATAATAAGCGGCACATATAGTGAAAAAGACAGGAGTAGTAAGCGTGAAGGTACTTACGATTGTTACTGTTCGGCAGTCGCTTGTACTTCTGACGATCGAGCCTTTGCTAGCCTCAAGGGCCAGCGTTGCCGGAAAACAAACGCCGGCGTCGGTTCACGCACCCATTACCACCACTAATGTAGGCGATCCTACTACACAACTTGCGATTCTTTCCTGAAACCGCTGGACAGGGACTAAACTGTCTTTCTCACTCATTCGATATTTTGTATTTCACTTGCACCAAGGACCGAGCGACACGTCTCGGCCCGCGTAAAGGTTTAAACGCGCAACGGTGATACGTCAAAAGTATATGCACAGGATAATCAAAAATCCTTTCCTGTGCACATTTCTGCACCAAAAAGTATTCCCGGAAGTACATACTCTATGTAAATGTATCAACATACACCAATCCTAATGAGAAAGAGAGGATATATATATATCCGTCCTTTTCCCACTATCTTTTGTTCTGTTTCTCAGCATCTATAACTAATGCAGCGACAACGCCAGCTGATCAGTTTTCTGCCGTTTGCACTACAGTGAAGACGCAGAAAGCAATCGGGCTTTTATTTACAACGCAGATATTGATACATATGGAATATTCATAATTTGTGAAGTGTTCCATTCCTGCGTGGTTCGTTACTGTAGTGTTGATAAGTGTGTGTGATCATTCCATTGTCATGGAATCAAAGAAGGAAGCCGCAGATGCAAAGAACAATCGCTATTTGAAGGGTGATGCAAAAGCGAAGCGGCCCAAGTTATCTGCAAAGCGTTTGTCAAAAAATAAAAAGCGTCGAGAAATGTAAGTTATGTTTGATGGTACAGATTTGTATACAGTTACAGTTTGTGATGTAGTAGTAGCAGCACGGTATTTTGTTGTATATAATACAGTATTATTCATATTCTTCAAATATGTATATCAACAGCTATCTTTGATACTTTACGTACGCATATTCGATGCTATGCGCACCGCGACGCATGTCATTACTTTACCCCTCTTACCCCATTCATTATTTTCCAATTCGTATGTTCATCATTATTTAATTAATTAATAATCCGATGTATACCGTGTTTGGACTCATTTTCATGTGAAAAATGTCACGTTGCTGCAACTTTCGTGCCGATAAAACGAAATGTAGAAATTTTAAATTTTGTTATATATATATAAATTTTACATATACAATTTTAAATTTCGTTATATATATATATATATATATATATATATATATATATATATATATATATTATACAAACTATATGTGTTTTGTTAGTATAAAACGTTCAAACTACATATACGCGTTTCGTTAGATATGCTTTCTTTATAATGCAGTTGTAATTATTTTAATCGTTGTACGTAGTTTTCAATGGATAAAAAATGTAATTCAGATTTTATTTCTGTGATGTAGAAGATAATGTTTAAAATTATCAACAGTCATCGATGCTTTGCGATTCGATGTTGAGCATATGTAGTTACTTGTTGAATACGAAATATGTACACATTGCTTCTTCTTTTGTAGATTTTTGACCGCAATATGTACGTCCATATGTGTACCTTTAGCGAAATTATCTCATTGAAAAGCCCAGTCTTCAGGTGAAGTCAGACGGCGAGTCGGCTCGGCTCCCCCATGCCCGGCGAGTCGGCCAATTACATAGTAACCCCGATTGTTACAATGCGTCAATATCAGCTATATATCAAAAGTGCTCAATTGTATCGCGATTTAAATTGTTAATATTTTGAATAATGGATTGCAGAGGTACAAATAAGTAGCAAATTAAGCTTCAGCCATGAGTATTTTAATTTCCAACGAATAGAATTAAAATATAATCATAAAAAGGATGGAATTTTTCAATAACTTTCGTTGGAAAAGCTCTAGATATCCAGGAACCTCATGAGGTTCCTGAAAATTTTTATGCTATTTGTTCTATTTGCTTTATAGAGTACATATTCAAAAGTTATAGCGGCAAATATTTGCAACTTTACATAATTTTTAAACATAATTAAAATAATTCTATCTCTAAAAAAGATGATGTTAGGAGCTAAAATGTGTAATTCATTCTAAATAACGTGGTCATAAATAATTTTTCTCTATAAAATTGCATTTGTTTAAAACAATTGCAGCATAAATGGTCTAAAATTTGTATTTTTTATGTGACATAATTTTTATTAGGTACTCTTACTTCCCCAGTGTAAGCACCCGAAAGCTCATTCTTATCTGTCTCTTAGTTCAACAGTTATAATTTAATGAAAGAATGTCAATTTCCACAATTTTGAAAATTTTTAAAAATCCTTTGAAATACGTTTATGTATCACAAAAGACTACAACATATCCAAGTTTCACAAAAGTCCCAAATGTCACTCCGAAAAGTGTCCGATTTCGCGTGGAATGACCCTGGATTGAAATGCGAAAAGTATTCTTTTCACACGCGGTCAAGTGCACGCGTTCCTGTACACTCACACGGCCGCGTATCGCAACGCAGACATGTCTGCTTGTGGCTGCATTCGCTTGCGAGTAGCGGAGATGGTTGTGCAGATGTGTGCGTATGAAAAGAAAACGGGCCAAATGTGCATTTTCTTTGGTTTGCATAGCGAGGGAATCACGTTGTCTAAGAGGAACATTTGTATCACGTTACGTTCCTCTTCGTATCACCAAGATATATTAGAATGATGTTCACAGTAATGCAATAATAATAATATTTTCATAAATAAAGCATCGTAACATTTGTGATGTTTCTGTAATGATTAATTACACCAAACACGGTATAATTTGGATAATACATATTTAGTGGTAATAAGTTTCGACCGCAGAGAAGGATAGCGAATGAAAAAGATGAATACAATCGGCAGTCCATTTTCCACTCGCTCTCTTCTCCTACGTTCGAGATTGTCAACAAACTTCTAAAAATGTAGGACCTACAGTAAAATCTCGATTAGAGTTCAAAATTGTGACTATGTAACCTTAGTGTTAATTTCTGGGTCATTCCACGCCAAATCGATAACTTTTTTCCCTCGATGTCTCGGATTTTGTTCAAACTTGAATATGTTGTAGTCCTCGTGAAATTAGGGGGGGGGGGGGGTTAATTCACCATTTTGTCGATTTCAAGTTTGTTTAAAACATATAGGGCCTTGAATTTTGCGATTTTTGTCTATTTTCGTGAAAATGGGTTGTACTTATGAATTTTTATCTCGGAAACTATTTGTCGGATTTAGTTGATTCTTACGTCGTTTTAATGTAGAAGGATCGGCCTTCCTGAATATTTTGGTTTCCGGTTAGAGAATCATGTTTACAATAATGAAAATTATAAATAAATTTTTATTTTGCACATTGAGGCTCAAGGTCGCGATTTTAGGTATGAAAACTTCTAGTGCCAGTGATACGTAATGCTGCTGCAAAGCGAGCTTCTAAGGTGGTAACATGTTTTGTTTGTTCATCCTGACTTACACAATCGAAAGTAATATTTGTAAAAGATGTCCTTGCCCATTCAAATAAACCTCGGGGTGTAAGAATTTGAAATCAAACCTTCCTCATCCATCCTTATCACCTCCTGATGGAAAGAACCCACCACCTTCTCGTGGTTTCCATCGAGCAATGGCACTTTTTCAACAACTAATCAACGAACAGTACCAGTCAAGCTGGTACTTACAAATCTGATTATTATAAAAAAAGTGGCATTGGCCAAGAGTGGGTTATTAAAATTCTTCTGCAGGTATAAATGACACCCTCGTGATGGGTACGTGAGCTGTCATTATTGTTTCTACCGTTGTTAGACCTGATTGAAGTAATAGAGAGTGCGTGGGGTACGGTCAGGCGACCGTAATAGCGGAGCGCGCGGCTCGCTTACCTGAAACGGCGCGCGTCGCTGTCTTTAACAGCTTTCTGTGACGTTGAATATGCAAATTACCAACAAGAGATAAGCTGGTTTTATAGAAAATTCTTCAGCAAATATGATAGTATTTTTTTCGGATTTTTAAAATCGCGACCTTGAGCCTCAATTTGCAAAATAAAAATTTATTTATAATTTTCATTATTGTGAACATGATTCTCTAACCGGAAACAAAAATATTCAGGAAGGCCGATCCTTCTACATTAAAACGACGTAAGAATCAACTAAATCCGACAAATAGTTTCCGAGATAAAAATTCATAAGTACAACCCATTTTCACGAAAATAGACAAAAATCGCAAAATTCAAGGCCCTATATTTTTTAAATAAACTCGAAATCGACAAAATGGTGAATTAAACACCCCCTAATTTCACGAGGACTACAACTTATTCAAGTTTGAACAAAATCCGAGACATCGAGGGAAAAAAGTGATCGATTTGGCGTGGAATGACCCGTCTATCACCCCTAGTTGGGGTGGTCCCCCTTGGAACCTGTGAAGCGTGTAACATGGCTCGTACGCCGATTGTGTAACCCGATCCGAAATCGAAAATCGGTGAGGGATAACACCGATGCAAACGAGGTTCACAATTAAAAGTATTTTATTTTTGGTTCTTTTTTATAAATTTTTTACCAACATATTTGTGAGGATTTTCTCAATAAAATGACACCAAACACGATATGGTTTGGATAATTATATAAATATAAATGATTCATATCCACGATAAGTAAAAGTTGTCCGATTTATGTCGTGTATGATATCATTTTAATCAGGAGATTCTAACAAACATGTTGGTAAAAGTTTCATGAAAATGGGACCAAAAATAAAAAAGTTTTAATTTTAAATTTTGATTGCGTTAGTATTGTCTCACACGCACACAGGTATTTAAACTTACTTCGTTCCGAGGCTTTCGCTTACATCGAGACTTTACTGTACTATATCTTCTTTTACTGTGCCTGCTTTTCTTTTCTAATGTATGTTTTTTTTATTTCTATGTATGTACCACGTGTTACTGATTATTGACTCTTTACGTGCAGGCAACGATTGAAAACAGCAGTGTGCCTCACGGTAGGTCAGGGCACCGTGGCGGAAGCAGGTACGCGTGCAGGTACCTCGTACGACGAAACACTTCCCAGCACATCTGCTGCGTATGATTTCCCTACGGACAGAATACGCGAAGAAGGCGTAGGGAATTTTCAAGACGAGATACATTTCGTAAGAGACATTAACGAAGAAACGAATCAAGATGTTGGAAGTGATGCCGATTACTATGGGGTGGAGAATGGAGCACCAGAACACCCGGAAAATCCAATTGCAGAAGGAATAGACTTCGTTGATTTTCCGTATGTTTTCGAACAAATAAAAAATCTTCGAAAACATTCGACTACTGGCTGTGGCATCGAACATTTTGAAATAGTTAGATGTCAACGGAATGGATTAGAAAATGTGTATTATGTAGAGTGCAAAATGTGCAAATACATAGAGCGCATATCCTGTCTTCGGAAGAATAATGCCACTATGGATATCAACCGCGCCGCTGTTCCCGCAACAATGATGACGGGCGGCGGATATAATCAACTGGAGGACATACTGACTGCCGTGAACGTGTCCTGTATGACGAAAAGGATCTACGAGAACTGTCAGAATGACCTAATCGATGCCCTCGAAGTGGCCGCACAGCGCGAAATGGAAGATGCTGGAAAAGAGGAAAAAGCATTAGCTATAGCAAAAGGCGACGTATATCCAGAATCTAATGTACCGTTTATCCCAGTTGTCGCAGATGGCAGCTGGATGAAAAGGTCATGCCGCGGAGGAGATTACAATTCTCTTTCTGGCGTAGGAGCCATCGTGGGATACCACACGAAGAAAGTGCTGTACATCAGCGTGAAAAATAAATTCTGCATGACTTGCCAAATAGCATCTACGAAGAAGAACCGCGCGAGCATCGTTGCTTCAAGAACTGGGGTCGTAATCAGAGTTCAACTGGCATGGAAAGTGTTGCTATTGTCGAAGGCTTCAATTGCAGCATAGATATGCACGGCCTAGTATACTCTATATTAGTTGCCGATGGCGATAGCAGTGTGTACAAGAAGATATTGGACAATGATTCGTATAAAAAGTACATGGTGCAGGTACGAAAAATAGAATGAACCAATCACCTGCTACGCAATTTCAGTAAAAGAATAAACGAAATTGTGGCAAAAGGCCGTGATAAAGACCTAAGAGCTGTCGTAAAGAATAATGCTCTCCGCCTGCGTACTGGTATAAAGAAAGCTGCAGAATACCGGTTGCAAGAAGAAATAACACTCGAGGAACGAATAAGAAATTTGAAGGACGACTTGACAAATGTACCGAGTCACGTTTTCGGTGAACACAAGGAGTGTCAGAAGTTAGCATACTTCTGTAATAAATACTCTGATCCCAACAGAGAGGACTATGTACCACAGCTGAAGGAAGCTGGCATTTATCAAAGTATCGAAGAAGCGATGCAGCCACTTTTCCATAAAGCTGACAGTTTGCTGCACGGTCTAAATAATAATGCTGTTGAAAGTTTTAATAATATCATTGCTAAATTCATCGGAGGCAAAAGGATAAACTTTGGACGAGCGGGCTCGTATCAGGGCAGAGTCTCCGCTGCAGTCGTCCAATATAATACAAAAGAGGCGTTTAGCAGATTGAGTACGGGAATGAATAAAGAGCCGCCAACCATGGTAAGAAAGCTGGAAGGACGTCGGAAGCGTGCAGCAGAAAAAGCAAGGGAATATAAAAAAGAAGCGAAAGCATCCTCCTTCCAAAATAAAAAACAATCGTGCGACCAGGATTACGGCCCCAACGCAGACAAACCAGATATGGAAGAGATAGTATACTCTTCCGAGTGTGACAGGCATGCGGCTATACTCCATGAGTGGCAAACGATGCGATTCAAGATCGAAGAGGAAACGCGCGATCGGGCGAATAGCGAAAAGTGGATTTTTTATAGGAAAAAATTATTAACTGCATCCAGTTTCGGCAAGGTATGCCGATTACGAAAGGATACACCGCGGGCAAATACTTTGAAGAGTATAATGTACCCGCAACTCCAAAATTTACGTTCTCTCGAATACGGAAGGGAAAATGAGGCAAACGCCTTAAGACAAATGGAAGAAGAATTAGGGATCCATATTCTACCGTGTGGCCTCTTCATTGATGAGACTGTGCCTCACTTAGGTGCAACTCCTGACGGCCTTGTGAACGATGATACCATTGTCGAAGTAAAATGTCCCGAATCGGCGAAGGATTTATCGCCTGCTGAAGCAATAGAGCAACTTCCTGCAATACGGCGTATTTTCCGCGGTGATAAAATGAATAAAATTCATCACTACTATTATCAAGTGCAAGGACAATTGCACATAACAAAAAGGCAACGGGCTTTATTCTGTTTATGGACGCCGAAAGGAATGAAAGCTACAACAGTATCGAGAGATGATCGATTCTGGGAAACAGAGATGGAGGAAAAACTGAGGAAGTTCTATGAGGACTGCATGTTGCCAGAAATTATAGATAGTAGATACAATCGACAGCAGCCGATTAGAGAACCTTCGTACATAAAAACAGGAGGAGCAAGTACGAGTACACAAGAAAGTACATAAAACGATGGATGACAACATTGCGATAGTATCGGCGAGTGCATTCAGCGCATATGAAGAGCTGTCGAATAAGTAATTGCAATCCAAAGTCACTGATGCACCGGCGAGTGCATCCAGCGCATATGAAGAGCTGTCGAATAAGCAATTGCAATCCAAAGTGACTGATGCACCGGCAAGTGCATCCAGCGCATATGAAGAGCTGTCGAATAAGCAATTACAATCCAAAGTGACTGATGCACCGGCGAGAGCATCCAGTGCATATGAAGAGCTGTCGAATAAGCAATGTTCCAAAATGTAAGTATAAGCATATAGTTTACAAAGCGCAGACACCACCGGAGCAACATGGAGGCGCCTGGAGTGCGCAGAGTTACTGAGCTGCGACGAAGGGAGTTCGAGGGCGAACATCGTCGCAGAATGGCTGAATTCCCCATGAGAGAGAGCCCCGAAGACTGGAGTTGTTTAGACAGCATGGGTCGTTCGCCAACCAAAGATTCAGGAAATCTCTCGCTCGAGGAGAGAGTTTGAAGTACTGAACGAAGAGTCTGAAGATTAGTCTAAGCTAATCTACTGGACTGGGCTGCGGAGGCTACCTTCGTAGCCCAGCCCTCTGTTTCTTTAAAGTGTTTCAGAGAGCACGAAACCCCACGACGAGGGACAAGGTGTCGGGGGACTGCCACCGCGGCCTGGATACGCGTTCCCGAATTCCCCGTCTGTGCTACGACAGAGTAGCAGTCCGCAGTGGAGCGCGGACATACGTGGAACCGCTTCTCTAGCCCTGTTGGCATGGATCTTGGCTTCTCCCCGGTTTGTGCAAACCAAGAGGTCCGCCTCAACAGGGTGGACAGCAGCCGGGAAATGGCATCTCCAACCACCAGTCGGACAAGCGGTGCGACTGCTTGGATCGGCTGGAGGAGATGTCGCGGAGACGGGAGCGTTAACAGGACGCATAGGACGGTCCCCTGGGTCAGCACCAGAAGCCACGAAGAGGAATGGGGCCATCCGAAAGCCAAGGCCTGAGAGAGGGAGAAGAGGACAAGAAGTCCAGAAGAAAAACAATGCAGACGAGCTGAGGTGCTGGGCAGATTGATCGGGGAACGGGCCGATAACATGCTCATGAGCTGTGATCCCCTGTTATCAGTTCCGTCTCGCCTTTCTGTCTTCCCGGTTCTTTCAGCTCCAACGGATTCTCTCAAATGAAAGTAAGTGTTAATGCTTCTCCGTCTCTTTTGCATGGAATCCGGAGCCGTGAAGGGATTGAAGTGTCAAGCTCGTACGGCCACCGGAAGGACATCAAGGACGAGTCCCTGGAGGAGAGGGTTGACCGCGACCAAGGATTCGACGAGGAGGAGGGAACGTCGCCGAAGCAGTGGAGACGTCGTCGGATGTTCTTCTGGAGGAGGCTGCCTGCAAACGAGGCAGCGCTGGAGTCTGCACGGAGTTCCGGAGGCTGCACGAAGGAGGATGCAGCGTTGGAGCGTTGGAGTCAACGTGGGACGTTCCAGAATGGAGTTCCAGGGACGTCGCGGGCCAAGGACCAGGGGCGTTTCGTCGAAGGAGAATTAGAAGCCCCGCGGTACCCGTGCCTGACTGCTGGACCCGGAGCTCTCCGTGGATTTCGCCGTGGGACACACGGAAGAGGAACGCGCCCGGAGCTCCCCGTGGATTTCGTCGTGGGACCAAGAGCCGCAGGGTTCCAGCGACGTCGTGGGACAAGGAGCTACGGAGTTCCCGAGACGTCGTAGGACAGGAAGCTGCAAAGTTCCAGAGACGTCGTGGGACAGGAAGCTGCAGAGTTCCAGAGACGTCGTGGGACCACAAGTTGGAGCGTTTCGTCGTGGCAGGTCGAGAAGTCTCGTTGTACCCACGCCTTGCTCAGGGTTTTTCCGTGGTTTTCCCCTGAGCGAGAAGGCAAATGCCGAGGCGGATGTCTGAAGAAGCCACGGGGCTGCACGACCACTTCTTCAGGGAGGGGTACGAAGATTCCGAAGAGGATTCAATGCAGCCAAGAGGTCCGCTCTTCCAGAAGGGAGAGCAGTGTTGCGAGCACCGGGTATAGGCCCGTGCATAGCCTGCTGGTGCTCGTAGCTTATTTGTTAATAGCCAACGGTTATATGGACAGGAACATTAAAAAAATTGAAACATCTTTAACAAATAAAATAGTAATAAACCCCGTAAACATTGTGTATCATAATTATTTAAACATCCAGTTCAGAATCCGTTCATGAAAACCGCTACTGAAAATGCGCAGGCTGGTTGCGTGTGATTATTATGTGGTTGACTCCTCGAAGTGACAGAAAATATAACCTAAGTATATGCTATATGACAACGAATGTTTAGTGGCTATTTCGTTCTTTTACGAAACATTTGTGAACTTTTTATCATCCTTTCAAAATATTATTATTATGCCACAACAGTATCTTTAGGAAATCGGGTATAGCATATAGGTTATATTTTCTGTCACTTCGAGGAGCCGACCACATAATAATCACGTGCATCCAGTTTCAGTAGTGGATTTCACGAACGGATTTTCTATCCTCGAAGTGACAGAAAATATAACCTAATTTCTATACTCGATTTCCTAAAGATGCTGTTGCGGCGGAATAATAATGTTTTGGAATGATGATAAAAAGTTCACAAATGTTTCGTAAAATAACGAAATAGCCACTAAACATTTGTTGTCATATACTTAGGTTATATTTTCTGTCACTTCGAGGAGCCGACCATATAATAATCACGCGCATCCAGCCTGCGCATTTTCACTAGTCCAATTCAACATCCAACACAATTTTATATATAATGTTTGTTTATAACTGCTTTCTGCATAGGACGTGTAATAAGTGTATTTCATGTTCTGTTTCGTTGCTTTGCTAATAAAAAAATGTCTAACCTAACAAACTTCATTTTCTGGGGACATCTCCTCATTTATTTTCCGTTTTCACTCATATTTCCTTACTGCTAACGTAGAATATTGTAGCATAAGCACATTTTAAGTAATTAAAATGTACAATGAATTTTCTACGTTTGCAGTACCAGCCGACTTTCCGTTTAAATTTTTATAAGTACAACGCAACAGCTGAGAATTTCTTTCCTTATTCAGAATAGAATACGGAAATAGCAAACAGCTCCCTCTCGCGCCACCAGGCAGCCGCGTATCTATGGGTATTACCATTTCTGTGCAGAAAAAACCTGCTGTAATACCGACCTGCCAAATCGGCCAGGTCACGTGACGTGTCTACCCCCTTAACTCGAACTACATTTTGCATGTTAAATTATGTATTTCACCTTTACAATTCGAAGTTAGAAGAACTCCGACCTCTACAAATTGAAGTTTACTTCTACATATGTATTATGCAATGTTTTCTTTGCATTATTCACGATTGAAAATGCTATTGATTTACAATACACTAAAAGACTAGCAAAGAGCAAAATCACAATTATTTTTAATATGTAATGAAGAGTAATATTTCGAGCATAAAATGTGTCTTATAATTATTTTTATATATGTAGGTATATATGTAGTACATAAGTTATAGGTATATTTGATTATATAATAAACAATTGACCTTTAAAACTTGAATTTGTCTTGCTTTATAGCTTCACAAGTCGAAAAATTAACAGTCGCACAAAGCCTCTATAAGTCGAATTTTCGTGTGTTGAACCTCTGTTACTCGAAACCTCGATAAGCCGATACCTCTATAATTCGAAGATTTTTTCTTTTCCCTTGAGATTCGAGTTATCGAGATTCAACTGTATGAAGTAACATGACAAAATGTTTTTTTTTACTATGATTAAATGCAGTGCTGGATTTACCCTTAGGCTAACAAAGCTGAAGCTTAGGGCCCTGTTTAGCTGGGGGCCCCTCATTCTAAATATTTTCTTCGAACAATTAGCATTTTTTTTATATTATCTTTATTAACTTGTATCTTTAATGTTTATTTATGTTAATGTTATGTTTAGTTTTGATATTCAATGTTAATTTTGAAATTAAATTCTTATGTAGCGGACCGTCGAACTCGAGGAAGATTTATTTCCTCAGGGTTAGACGGTCCCTCACTCAAATGCGTACCGCGGGTAACCGGGCCGAGGCGTAGGCAATAAAAACGACGATTGCCAGAGACTCGGTTCGGTCGCGACAGCCTTGACAACCTTCTTGAAGGTATCGTGAGAAAAGGACTTTCCCTTAAATTAGTTTTGGGGATTTTTCACCCACTCTTTGCCTTCCGGACAACCGTTGGGCGTCCGTGGAAATCGGCAGAAGAGAACTGGCCGTCGAGCGGAACGCTTCGCTCAAACGGTGTCACATAGCATTTTGTTATTCATCATTTTCTTGTAAATAAATAGTTATTATTACTGTTAATCGTGAACAACATCATTCACCCTCACGGTCTACTCCTACAATTGGTGACCCCGACGTGATTATACGTGCGCGCCGGGAATATAGTGTCGTGAAGTGGTGCTATCGTGAACTCAGAACATTTTCTTTTTGTGTCGTGTGTGCCCGCGCGATCATGATTTTGCCGGAGGATTCATACAGTGGCAGCGGGGCAACAGGGAATACAAGCTCCCATATCGCTACTACTTCGTTGCGTATTCCACCATTCTGGCCAAAAAAAGTAGCTTTGTGGTTCAAGCAATTGGAGGCTCAATTCCTTATCGGGAACGTTACCAAGGATGAGACCAAATTTGGCTACGTTGTGGCTCAATTGGATGGGAAATACGCGGAGGAAGTCGAGGACGTAATTTGTAACCCGCCAGCCGAGAACAAATATGCAGCCCTCAAGGAAGAGTTGATAAAACGACTGTCCGATTCGGACAGTACACGCGTCCGCAAATTATTGGAGTCCGAGGAGATCGGGGACCGCACGCCGACGCAGTTTTGGCGACATTTGAAGAAGCTGGCAGACTCGGCGGTCAGTGACGAAATCCTGACCGAAATGTGGAAAAATCGCCTTCCTATTAAAACCCAACTCGTGTTGGCAGCCACGTCCGACAAAGACGGCTCGAAATCGGCCGAGATAGCGGACCGGGTTCATGATATTCCGGCCGAGAAGACAAGTGTAGCCGCGGCGTCCAGTGCATCGGAAATCGACCGACTACGAGATGAGCTGAAACACGTTCGACTTCAGCTTAACGCGGTCCTAAATCGTTCTCGCGGACCTCGACGGAATTCCCGTACGCCAGCCCAAAGCCCGTCGCGCGATCACAGCAATGATCGACCGCAGGGAAGCCGCGCGAAGTCTCCAGGCAGGTTGTGCTGGTATCACGCGGTGTGGGGCGACAAAGCAACGAAATGCAAGAACCCATGTGCCTGGGTGGCGGGAAACGAGGAGAACCGTCGTCAATAAACGCGGCGGATTTCGACGGTTCCAAATCCGGCCGCATTTTCGTAACTGACAAGTATACGAAAGCTCAGTTCCTCGTCGATACAGGGGCCGATTTGTGTGCTTTCCCGCGGTCGCGGATAAAGGACAATTTGCCTAAAAGCGAGTACGAACTTTACGCGGCTAACGGTACACGCATCGCCACCTATGGAACGCTAGCGGTGAAAGTGAATTTTTCTTTACGTCGCGACTTTGCATGGCCTTTTGTTGTGGCCGACGTGGAAACACCAATAATCGGGACAGATTTTCTGGCACATTACAATTTGCTCATCGATCCGCGCAATAGGCGTCTAATCGATGCAACGACTAATTTCTCTACCTGTGGGCGAGTAGCCAATGAAAATCTCCCGTCGGTGAAGACAGTGGCAGGAGATTCACCATATCATCGCCTTCTCGCTGAATTTCCGGATCTGACCCGACCTGCAGTTTTTCGGAGAGGCACCGTGAAACACAGTGTCGTTCACCATATCGAGACGACACCGGGATCTCCGGTCTTTAGCAGACCACGACGCCTCGCTCCGGATCGATTAAAACTGGCTAAAGCGGAAATCGACCTGATGCTACGGCAGGAAATCATTCGTCCCTCCAAAAGTCCGTGGTCTTCGCCGCTGCACCTGGCACCCAAGAAAGATGGAAAAACCCGACCATGCGGCGACTACCGAAGAGTCAACGCCCGCACTATAACTGACAGGTATACGCCGCCGCATATCGAGGATTTCGCGCATGCCTTGCATGGAAAAAAGGTATTTTCAAAAATCGACCTTGTTCGTGCGTATAATCAAATACCGGTTGCAATCGCAGATATCGAAAAAACGGCAATAACGACCCCGTTTGGTCTCTTTGAATTTTTGTTTACACCGTTCGGTCTTCGGAATGCCGCCCAGACGTGCCAGCGTTTTGTTGACCAAATTATTCGCGGTTTTGATTTCGTCTTTGCGTACATTGATGACTTTCTCATCGCATCTAAGGACGAGGCGGAACATTGCGAACATTTGAGACTACTATTCGAGAGACTAAACCATTACGGAGTCGTTATTAACCCGGCGAAATGCGTTTTCGGGATGAATGAAATTACGTTTCTCGGTTACGCCGTGAATCAGGACGGCATAAAACCCATGTCCGAACGTGTAGATGCGATTCTTCAATTCCCGAAACCGGCTACCATTAAGGTTCTTAAGCGATTCTTAGGCATGGTTAATTTTTACCGACGTTTTTTACCGGGCGCCGCGAAAGTAATGAAACCGTTGAACGACTTATTGAAAGGCGCGAAAAAGGGAAGTTCACCTGTAAACTGGTCGGAACCTGTAGAAAAGGCTTTTACAGACATAAAAAACAGCCTCGTGAACGCCATGATGCTTGCGCATCCCGCGCCCGGCGCACCGATTAGCATGGTCGTCGATGCGTCCGACTACGGGGTCGGCGCAGTTTTACAACAACTTGTAGAAAAGGATTGGCAACCGTTGGCGTTTCTGACAAAAGCCCTTTCTACCGCACAATGCAAATATAGTGCTTACGATCGGGAACTTTTAGCTATGTATACAGCTGTGAAACGTTTTCGACATTTTATAGAAGGCCGAAATTTCATCATATATACAGATCATAAACCTTTCACGTTTGCATTCAATCAGAATTTAGATAAATGTTCTCCGCGTCAATTCCGACACTTAGATTATATAGGCCAATTTACGACTGACATACGTCATATCAAAGGCATCGACAATAGCGTCGCGGACGCGTTATCACGAATCGAAACGTTATCACATGCTCCCGATCATAATGCTCTCGAACAGGCTTAAGCAAACGATCCGGAACTGAAAGAAATTTTAAAATCGGACGCTACCGCGCTCTGTTTAAAGAAAACTTACTTTCCGGGTTTTGATGTTAGTCTATATTGCGACACGTCAAACGAAACAGTGAGACCGTATGTTCCGATGCCATTACGACGTGCTGTTTTCGATTCTTTCGGAGTTCGGGCAACACAAAAACTGGTCACTAAGCGTTTCGTGTGGCCGTCAATAAATAAAGATTGTCGGAACTGGGCACGGTACTGCATTTCGTGCCAGCGTTCAAAGCTCACGAGACATGTCACAGCCCCCATCGGAGACTTTAACAATTCCGGCGGGAGATTCGAACATGTACATATCGATATCGTAGGACCGTTACCGATTTCTCAAGGATTTAGATATTGCCTAACATGTATCGATAGATTTTCTCGTTGGCCGGAAACCGTTCCCACCACGGAGATTGACGCAGAATCCGTCGCGAAAGCTTTTGTGAGCACGTGGATTGTTCGTTTTGGCGTGCCTTTGAGAATAACAACCGACCGAGGACGACAATTCGAATCACACTTATTTAATGAATTATCGCGTTTGATCGGCGCAACTCACCTTCGAACGACCTCTTATCATCCTCAAGCAAATGGAATGGTAGAGAGGTTACATCGACAAATGAAAGCAGCGATAAAATGCCACGAGACGGAGGATTGGGTTGAAGTATTACCAATTATCCTACTCGGTATTCGCACAGCCTTTAAGGAGGATTTGAAAACCACCTCGGCGGAATTGGTTTTTGGCACAGGCATACGTCTACCGGGCGAATTTTTCGTTGCGAGCAAAGGAGACGCGCAAACGGATTTCGCGAATCAGCTTCGGCAACGCCTCCGAGATTTAAAGCCATCGCCTGCCACGCGTCATGGATCGTATAAAACATTCGTTTTCAAAGAACTTTCGACGTCCCCTTACGTTTTCGTACGACACGATGCGGTAAAGGGCCCGTTACACCCACCGTATGACGGGCCGTTCAAAGTAATAAAACGCGGAGACAAAACGTTTGTCATCAACATTAATGGCAAAGAATCTACGGTTTCAATCGATAGGCTAAAACCAGCTTTCGTCTTAAACGAACAGATTAGAGAAGGTTCTCCGTTGCTTGTCGATATCGAAATTTCCGAAGACACTCCGACAAATGTCACGGAGGATAGGATTAACACACGGTCAGGTAAGGTCACGGAGGACAGAATTACTACGCGACCAGGCAGTGTCCCGGGAGATGGACTGACCACGCGGTCGGGTAGGAGAGTTCGTTTTCCTGATCGTTTGCAAGTCGGGCTTTCTTAGATATATTACGCCTATAATTTTAAAGTTTTATGTTTTATAAGCTGTAAGTTTTATATATATCTTTCGTATATCTCTCATTTTGTGTGCGTGTTTAGATTTAAACTTTAAATGTACTGTCAGCTAAGAATTTTGTCTGCGCAGAATTACGTATACTGGTTTATTGTAATACGTTTTTGTATCGCACATTTTACTTGTCGTTAAACACTGGTGGGGGGGTAGTGTAGCGGACCGTCGAACTCGAGGAAGATTTATTTCCTCAGGGTTAGACGGTCCCTCACTCAAGTGCGTACCGCGGGTAACCGAGCCGAGGCGTAGGCAATAAAAACGACGATTGCCAGAGACTCGGTTCGGCCGCGACAGCCTTGACAACCTTCTTGAAGGTATCGTGAGAAAAGGACTTTCCCTTAAATTAGTTTTGGGGATTTTTCACCCACTCTTTGCCTTCCGGACAACCGTTGGGCGTCCGTGGAAATCGGCAGAAGAGAACTGGCCGTCGAGCGAAACGCTTCGCTCAAACGGTGTCACATCGCATTTTGTTATTCATCATTTTCTTGTAAATAAATAGTTATTATTACTGTTAATCGTGAACAACATCATTCACCCTCACGGTCTACTCCTACACTTATTTAGATTATACGAGTATTATGATAAAAAAAATCAAATCAGCGTCATTTTATTTTTTACATTTAACCAAGAGCCCACCAAATATTTAGCCTAGGGCCCCTGAAAGGTAAATCCGGCACTGCTTAAATGTTAGGCTACTGTGATATTATTGCATAATAAATATGTGTGAAACAATGATAGTAAAAGAATTGTGTGGTTTCACTGCGTGAAGAATGATTTAAAGCAGTGTAAGAATATGTTGAATTCCACGGCGGTGCTTCTCGCGTGTGAGTGCGCGTACGTGCTGCCGCGCACTCAGCTGACCTAGCTGACTGGGATTTAAAGTTTAAACACCGCGCCCCAGAAGTCGAATCTCCCTGAATTTCGACTACCGATATCTCGAAAATGAATCTCCAGAAAAGAGCGTTTGTTTGTTTCTTTCCTCCCAACGCATTTCTTTTGTTCGGTGGGCGGCTGTCGGCGATACCGTTCAACGATCATCAGTCGAAACAAAGTCAGTTTCCTAGAAGCCGTCTTGATGATTGATACTCGGAGCAGTCTTATTAATAGCGTCGATTATTTGTATTATTATCCAAGTAAGTATTAAGTAAAACTTCTTTACGCTTTATCACTTGCATCATTTGCTTCTTTTCTTCATTCGTTAATTTGTATATTTATCAGTAATAGAGAATCAGACTCGTAAAACACATTATAAAAAATGTGTATATCCCAATTGCAATTTAGTAAACCATAATATAACTGACGGTACTACATTCCATTCATTCCCGGTAAATGACAATGATAGTTGCATAACGTGGCTGGTTAACTGTGGCTTAGATGATTGGGTGGAAATGACTAACGCGGAATTGAGAAAAAAGTGTATATGTAGCCGGCATTTTTTGAAAAGTAGTTTTAAGTAGTATCCGGGCAATTACGAAAAGATGCCGTGCCTAAAATGTGTTATAACGATACCGATAGCGACGTAAGTATGGAAATTGAAGCCAGTTCATCAACAGAAGAACGCAATAATTTGGAGGAACGGTTGATGGAAATGGAAACACAGTTAAAGCAACAGAAGAATAAATCTGATATTTTTCGCTTGCAAGTACGGGCGAAGTGCAGAGTAATCAATCGTTTAAAAGATAAACTTTCTTCAGGCAGTATAAATGATACATGCTTGATGAAAGCGATCGCGAAAAAAGCTTCTGGGTTTATTTGAACTTTTATATGTTTACTATTATTTAAGTCGCAGAAACAAATTTATACATGTAACGAACAGCAGATTTGCATAACAATGCACTACACTTCGCCAGCTTTGTATAATAATATGCGCGAAGTTTTCGGTTTTCATCTTCCGAGTCCAGTTACAATCATTCGGTGGTTCGAGAAAATAGATATCTGGCCTGGCATATGCCAACCTTTGTTTACCGCGCTCAAAATTAAAGCTGCGTATATGGAAGCTGCAGATCGTAATTGCGTACTGCTGTTTGATGAAATGGCAATCAAAAAACGTCTAGACTTCCATCCAACTAAACAAATCATTGAAGGTTTCGAAGACTTGGGATCTTTGGGTAGAAATTTAGCGGTGGGTACACAGGTTCTTGTTTTTATGCTACGCGGGCTATTCACTAATTGGAAACAACCACTGACTTTCTTTGTTTCAAAATCAGGAATCAAGAGAGATGCTTTGTCTACAATTTTAGATGAGATTTTAGATGCTTTGCATGCAACTGGTTTAAAAGTCAGAGCGGTTGTTTCCGACCAGGTAAGTAGTAATCAGAACATAGCAGACGACCGATCATCTATACAAAATCCGTATTTTGAACGAAATGGCTAAAAAATTTATTTTTTGTTTGATTTTTTACATTTATTTAAAAGATTTTTTAATTAATGGATCTATTGTTTCGTGGTCCAATGTAATATGTTTGTGGAATTTAGAAAAAGACAAAAATACTCGAGCAGCTTACAAATTGTCCGAGAAGCATGTAAGGCCAAATTCTTTCGATAAAATAAAATATAAGCTAGCTCTCCAAGTTTTCAGCAAAAGGGTATCGTCTGCTCTGTTCACCGCTTCATTAACAGGTAGCATAAAAACAACAACCGTTCAACACACGGCTAGTTTCTTTGAACCCTTAAATGATTTGTTTGATAATTTAAATAGTAGATCAGCCCGTGATCCCAACCCAAACAAGTGTGCTCTTTCGCGACTTTATGACAATGTTCAAAATAATTTAATTTCACAATTAAATGAAATGAACATTTGGTATACGATGACTCCTAATGGTTTGAAAGCACCTCCATGTTTTTTGGGGTTACGGCAATCTATAAATGCCACTCTGCAACTGTGGAATGATTTAAGAGAAGAAGGTATTACATTTTTATTAACGTCGCGACTTAACACGGATCCAATTGAAAACTTCTTCTCTGTTCTACGGATGCATGGTGGCACTCACGACCATAATCCCTCAGTAAAAGCGGTGCGTCTTGCGATCAAAAAGAATATTTTATTAAGTTTAGATCATAGTTTAGATACTGGAAATTGCATGCGAGATTACGACGCACCGTTATTACCGGGAGATTCTATATCACAATGTGAACCAGCCACGTTGCCACCTGATGCTGCATTACATGATATTGAAGAGCACACCGATGATGATAGTATTAGTACAGATGTAGACATTGATATTAATATCGATGAACTATCAACATCGGTGTGCTCCTTAGAATAATATGCGCTTGAATATTTTGCTGGGTACATTGCTAAAAAAAGTGTCGAAAAGTTGCGGTGTGATATATGTTATGCCACATTCATTGATAATAATAGTAGCTTTTGTCGCAACGAGCAAATACTAATATCTTTTCGTGCGTATATTGTTGCAGATAATGTTGATTTTGGACACCTTTGTGTTCCAACGCAACATTTTTCGTTTATTTTTTCATATAATATCTAAAGTTTTCGACGATCATTATCCCGCGTTACGCAGCGAAGCATTCAGATTGGACAAACTATTTTCGATTATTTCCCATGTAGTGGAGGAAAAATATCCAAATTGGTTTACTCAAGATGAATGCGCTGCTCATCGTAAACAAAAGGTATATATAACTTTAACCGTAAAAATACACAAAGATGCAGTATGGCTTGGCGCGCAATTAGGATGTGTGGGAGCATCATTAAGTAAAAACTATTCAAAATTATCGATATTAAAGCATGTTTAAAAACTTTGTCTTTTTTTAACAAGTCCCTGCCCTACCTTTTTGCTTCTACCTTCATTCATGCTCATTCTGTATCTTTCACCTTATGCTTTTGCTGTATATTTTGGCTTATGCTGTACATTTTGGCTTGTGCATGATTTCGAGTATTTTCAGTGTTATATTATTCGGCGGAAGGCTTTATGTCTAAAAAAATAAGGTATTCTTTTTCTTGTCTTTTACTTTTTTCGGTGAATGGTTTGGATTTGTATTAACATTGAACATACTCTGGGATGGCGAAGACTTCACGCCTTCGCGTGGCCCACCTCGTTAACTCTATTGCTTTATTTTTTTAAATCTGTATTAACATGACAGACTATAAAGCGATAGAGGAACTAAGATGAAAGAAAGGCAGAGCTTTTATGGACATTGAGTTACACTATTTGATAGAACTTTAGT
This sequence comes from Andrena hattorfiana, assembly GCA_944738655.2. Lineage (NCBI taxonomy): Eukaryota > Metazoa > Arthropoda > Insecta > Hymenoptera > Andrenidae > Andrena > Andrena hattorfiana. The sequence goes on along the minus strand of OX122892.1, from coordinate 29,238,622 downwards.
AATGGTCTCAAGCTCCGTAAATATGACTTATTAGAGTACATGGGTACTTGAATCCGTAGACGATATCAATCGATTTCAACTTTAAACAAATGATTATGCAGTTAGCAGCCTATGGTTCAAAGACGTTTGCTCCGCACGTTACACCAGGTCTGTCTACAGTCCGGAATATACATACATACAGTGGCTCACAGCCATAATTGTACACTCTTTAAAATCGCATAACATTTTTAAAATTGGTCCAAACGACTTGAGTTTTTTTTTGAGAAGCTCGAAGGATTAGTTTGCTAAGTGACGTGTTTCGTCGTTTTAAAAGAAATTGCAATTGGCCGGAATAGCAAAAAAATAGTAAAAGTCGTTTCTTCAACTTTCTTTTCTGAGCCTGTAATGAAAATTCAAAACACCCGTTTGTAGATTTAAGTAAATAGTATACATGCCTAAAATCTCATCAAAATCGGTTAACGTTGCACTGAGCTATAAACGCTTAAAGATCGCAGAATAAGATGGAAAAAAGAATTGAAAGAAAGACCTTTACTATTTTTTTTTGCTATTCCGACCAACTGCAATTTTTTTTCAAAACGACGAAACACGTCACTTAGCAAACTAATCCTTCTAGCTTCTCAAAAAAGCTCAAGTCGTTTGGACCAATTATAAAATGTTACGCGATTTTAAAGAGTGTACGATTATGGCCACTGTACATACACTAGCTTTGCTACATACTCGGCTTCGGCCGGAATTTAAATTCTGATTTTCTAAAATAATTTTTTTAATTTTTTGTGAAAATAGTTACATTCATTTGGATTAGCCAGGCATAATGAGCGGAGGCACATTTTGTGTTGCAAGAGTTTACCGTTCGAGAGTTTTTAGGCGACAGACAAACACACACACATAAACTTTCTGCTTTATATATTAACATACATTATATCGAAAAGTATAATAGTCCAAATGGATAATTTTAACTAACGATATTAATATTGTTGTTTAAAAGATCTCTTCCCTAATACTTTATATATTTTATTCTTTTTACAGCCTAGGATGTTATATAAGCAAGAAATTATGACCGTGAGAAGAGAAGAAGTTTACAAATATTATACACTTATATTATTTTTGTCTTTTGTATGACAGCTTTTAATAAATAAATAAAATGGGCATATTGCATATATAAAACAGTTCGTTTCTTTCACCACCTTTCACCATTGTTTGATTTTCCTTTTATTAAAAAAATCTCACTAATTTGTCATAAATGCTCGAACAAAGACGAAACAGAGAATGTAAAACTTTCATCTTACAACTAGCTTACCATGTATACATATGTTTTCCGCTTTTAGCTACTGATTACAGCTTTTGCAGAATTTATAGAAGAAAGTAAAATCTGCTTCAATACGGGCATTTGGTCATAGCTCGTCCGTGGGACGACATCGACATACGAAAATCAGGCGCATGGAGAACGCAAGAAGACAATGTAAGTATCATACTTTGTTGGCGCTGTCAGAATGATCGTTTGTCGGGTAAAGGATCTCCGTGCTATTTCCCTCCCATTTTATCTCACTCGCGAGTCGCGAAGTCCGTAACAGACCTTTTTTACTTGTACTTTAAAAAATAACATAACTGATTTCTCATATATTTTGTATTTATTGTTTTTCCTGTTAAACAGGAATGGCGTTTCAAGCTTTATCCGCTTATATTGCCCAACGAACTATAGTCATATCTTTTCTCTCCTCTCTCTCCTTCGGGTCCCAGCAGCAGCGGCGTACCGGGAGAAAGGTGGTCTCCCATCTTTCCCCAGTACCCGCCCCGTGATGCTTAACTTCGGTGATCTAACGAGAACCGGTGTTTTCCATCACGGCTACGGCCGCTGGTTTTTTCATATATACTCTAGGAATAATGAAAACAGACCTTAACGCAAGCGATACGCTCGGGTACTTACATCCTAGATGTTTTTTACAATTTTTAAATCCATACAATAATTAATAAGGAAAGGGCCAATCAATTTGTAACGAAACGTAGAGTTTTAACTACTAATCCATCGTTCCCAAGTAATAAATAAACTATCGCAAAATGTCCTCGGGTCCAGAAAACTACGAATATAAATTTTACAAAAACATTGGAATTCCTTGTTCTCAATGATTTATACGTGTCGTAGGATGGGCACCGTCTATTTAGACATGCGCGGAGTGCGGAGATTTGTGGGAATGTCAGTAACAGCGTCAATTTTTAATATTTTTCGGCGTACGACAGGTGAAAATATTAGTTAAATGTTCCACTACACGTAAAGTACTAACAATCAATGTCATCTTGCAATTTATAGCTTGTATAAGCTTTCAAGAAGAGCCATATTTCAGCGTCATATAGTCTCCAGATCACAGAAATAGATTTTTGTAGAAAAATCCACGTGAATCCACTTGAGTCACTGGCAAATCGAGCCAAAGCGTAGCGTAACGAAAGCCTGTCCTCTATGTGAAACTCTCACTCTAAACAAGTCACAGGTATACAAGCACACAACACCTTTCAGCATTTCAACACATTTCAGAGTAGTTCCGGAGTTGGACGCTGTTCATGAGCAGAGGCCGCTAAATTCACTCCTCGAATTATGGGTCGGTAATACAGTTTGGGTGGTGACACGAGTCCCATAAGGTGATAGGTCTATTCTATACTTCGTCGATGGTGTCACCACCCAAACTGTGTTACCGACCCATAATTTGAGGACTGAATTTAGCGACCTCTGTTCATGAACAGCGTCCAACTCAAGAACTACTCTGAAATGTGTTAAAATATTGAAAGATGTGTGCGTGCTTGTATACATGTGACTTGTTTAGAGTGAGAGTTTAACATAGAGGGCGGGCTTTCGTTAAGCTACGCTTTGGCTCGGTTTCTCAACGACTCACGCCGGATTTCTCTCTGAAAATTTATTTCGGCGATCAGGAGCCTATATGGCGCTGCAATATGGCACTTCTTGAGAGCTTATACAAACTATAAATTGCAAGATGAAATTGATTGTTAGTATTTTACATGCAGTGGAACATTTAACTAATATTTTCACGTGTCGTACGCCGAAAAATATTAAAAATTGACGCTATTACTAACATTCCCGTAAATCTCTGCACATCGCGCGTGTCTAAATAGACGGTGCCCATCCTACGACACGTAAAAATCATTGAAAATAATGAATTAAAACGTTTTTGTAAAATTTATATTCGTAGTTTTTGGGATCCGAAGCCCCTAAATCCCTACGTTTCGTTACAAATTGATTGGCTCTGTCCTTATTAACTATTGAATGGATTTAAAAATTATAAAAAAACATCTACGGTGTAAATACACGAGCGTAGGTATCGCTTACGTTAAGATCTGGGCATACATAGCAGTTCCGTGTCAGTTCACGTAGAATTCAGGTACTCTTCATTACTTTCCTCAATTACTTTACTCCACGTACTTTCCACCACAGTCATTAAAAATAATCAGGATTTTATCAAGTTTGGTGTCATTTTCATCAGAAAAATACTAGTAATCCATTTGTGATATTTCTATGATAGAAATTGGCATACTGATTACTGAATGGCTTATTGCTGACTTTGTCCTTATGCCACTACTCTAGTGTAGGGGACGCGGTGTTTATCTGCGTTTGAGGTGCCACGCGTAAGGCACGATCGCTGCGTAGTTCGTGGTTCGTTTTTGTGATTCTCGACGCTCGCTTGGTGTAAGCCCCGGCAACACCGCGAGAGCCCCGAGCCGCCGGCATTCGATGCTGGAGCGTCGCCCGACCGAACTGGACTCGACTAGTTGTAACCATGTACATACAATAAATATCTTTATATTACCACATACGTAATGTGGAACTAAGAATATTGCAAGCTAATATACCACAAATTCTCAGAAGTGGGATAGTTGAACAATTTGGGTGCAGTGCGCGACTTACGTTTCAACCGCGACTGCCGTTCACGTGCTTTGGACTACCACATCCTGCAGATTTTGTTTTGGGATATTTAGTGTTCGGAGAGTGAGACGTACTTTAAACAATTAAGTGACTCGTTTAGTGTGCATGAGAGTTTTCTGTTAACATGCCAAGCGCACAGAAAGGAAAGTTGCACAAGCTTGGAATTCAGCAGTTGAAGGAAATGTTGCGCGAACGTAGCCTTGAAGTGACCGGTAATAAGACCGAGTTGATCACGCGTTTGTTGCAAAATGACCCGGACGTCGAAAAGACTCTTCCGTCCGGTTCGGGCGTGATTGAGACTACGACGGAGGTACCGTCAACGGCATCCGTGGAGGGCCCGACGGTCGAAGGCGGCACGGATTCGCAGATTTTAATGCAGATGATGGAGATGATGCGTACGGAGATGCGAGCTATGCGTTGCGAGCATGAGGTACAGCGTGATCGAGAGTTGCAGCTTGCACCACCTTCCAGGAATCCTGCTGGTACGTTTTCGATGCAGCCGACGATCGGAATTAAAACTATTTCTGATCTTCTGTTCGAGTTTTCGGGTACAGCCGAAGATGATTTTCATAATTGGAAGCAGCAATTAGAATTATTGCGAGACACTTACGGCTTGGATGATAATAGTGCTAGAGTGGTGATGAGCTTGCGTTTGCGCGGAAAGGCTGCGAAATGGTTTCATTCAAAGCCCGATCACTTGAGAACGACAGTTACGGACCTCCTCAACGAGTTGCAGCGTATTTTTGATAATCGACCGAATAAAGCGGCATTACGCAAGAAATTCGAGAAGAGATCGTGGCAAAAGGACGAATCTTTTTGCGAATACTATTTTGAAAAGGTTATGTTGGCGAATAAAGTTACCATCGACCAGGATGAACTCGTCGATCTTATAATTGATGGAATCTCAGATACCCGCTTGAGAGACCAAGCCAGATCTCATTGCTTTAGTACGCCCGAAGATTTATTGGATGCGTACAGAAATATTCCAGTTCCTGAGTCACCTAGGGGCGATCGAGACCGCAAGGATGGGAAGAAACCATGGATCTCGAAGACTTCGCAGAAAGATGGGGCATCCACAGATGCGAAGGAGACACCTGTACGCGCGAAGGAAACACCTGTACGTGCAAAGCAGGCTCGTTGTTATAATTGTGGCGAGCCGGGCCATGCAAAGAAAGACTGCTCGCGACCACGTCGCGAATGGGGTTCCTGTTTTCGTTGCGGCAGTACGGAACATCGCGCAAGGAATTGCACGCAGGAGGCAGCGACGGCAAGTTCACACAGCCCAGGGACAACTTCAACGGTGGAAGCGTCCACGCACCTGATTCAGCCGACTTCTCCTGAGACCCCGTTTCTGGTGCCGATATCGTTTGTAATTCATGGAGGAAACGAAGGAGCCACGAAGTTTGTTATTAGCGCTATGATTGATTCGGGATCACCCGTAAGTTTAATTAAGTCGAATTTGTTACCCGTCGGTTCGTATTCTGTGGGCTCATGCGAGGGACAGACATTTCGGGGACTGAATCAATCTCCGGTAAAGGTTTTAGGCATTTTTGAAAGAGAAGTTGCCGTCAATGGCGTTTCAATGGAAATAAAATTTTTTGTAGTTCTGGATCCGACAATGGCATGCGCCGCTATTCTCGGACGAGATTATCTATTATCGCCGTTAGTAACCGTTAGTTTGGGTCGCAGATTTAAGATCGAGAATACTGACTCTGATTCCACCGAAAGTGAAACTGATAAATTTATTGGTCAGATTATGCAGGTCGAGTATGTCGAGAAACCCGAAAGCGTAGCCGAGACTTTGAATATCAGTCCCGAAATGGATTTTGAGACGTCGTCGTTTGTTAAGAGAATTTTTCATGACGAGAGGCGTGCCCCACGGGATCCGAATCCTATACCGAGCGAAATCGAGCTCGTGATCAAAGTCAAAGACGATCGACCGATATGTTTCCGTCCGCGACGTTTGGCTTTCGCAGAAAGAGAACAGTTGTGTAAAAATGTTAGACGATTTATGTGACGAGAATATCATACGACCCAGCAATTCGCCATACGCGAGTCCTATTGTTCTGGTGCGAAAGAAGAAGAAGGAAAAGGGCATTTGGAAAGAAAACATGCGTCTCTGCGTCGATTTCCGAGAATTAAATAAAATTACTGTTAAAGACAATTTCCCGACGCCTTTTATCGACGATTGTTTGGATCAGCTGCGCGGGAGAAAGTATTTCTCGAAGCTTGATTTGAAAAACGGTTTCCATCACGTAAAAGTTTCTGAGTCATCTATTAGGTACACATCTTTTGTTACCCCCTTGGGACAATTTGAATACCTGAAAATGCCTTTTGGACTTACTAATGCCCCACGTGTTTTCCAGAGATACATTAATTCTATATTTTTCGATTTACTTAAACAAAATAAAATCTTACTGTATTTGGATGATATTTTGGTAGCTACAGAGACAATCGAGGAACACATCGAGATTTTGCAAGAAATTTTCCGATTAGCTGCGCAAAGAGGTTTGCAGTTCCGTTTAGATAAATGTTCTTTTTTATATCGGGAAGTTACATATCTTGGTTATTTAATTAGTGAGTTTGGCATTCGACCCAGTCGAGAGGGTGTCGAATCTGTTCTGGATTATCCAACTCCACGAACGGTGAAGAGTGTACAGCGTTTCGTGGGTCTCGCCAGTTATTTTCGGCGGTTTATACCGAATTTTTCTATTTTAGCGAAGCCTTTGTATGATTTGCTAAAGAAGGGCGCGTCTTTTCGATTCGGCCCAAAAGAAAACGAGGCTTTAACATGTCTGAAGGATAAGTTAGCGAGCGAACCGGTTTTGGCTGTTTATTCCCCAGATTTTAAAACAGAATTGCACTGCGACGCTAGCGCAAGTGGTTTCGGTGCGGTATTAATTCAAAAGCAAACAAACGGTTTCTTTCGACCCGTGTTTTATTTTAGTAGGCGGACTACTGTTGCAGAATCGAAGTATTCGAGTTTTGAATTGGAATGTTTAGCCGTAGTTCACGCCGTTAAGAGATTTCATATTTATTTATATGGTATTCATTTTAAAATTATCACAGACTGTGATAGCTTCCGTCTCACGTTGAATAAACAAACGGTCAATCCGCGTATTGCGCGTTGGGCAGTCTTTTTACAAAACTATGACTACGAAATCGAACATCGAGTTGGGACGAAGATGTCACACGTAGACGCACTGAGCCGTTGTAATAGTATTCTCATTTTAGAACCAAACACTTTTGAGTACGTTTTGTCACTTAAGCAAACACAAGATGAGGAAATTAAGAAAATTAGAGAAATGTTGGAAAAAACTGAACATAAATATTATGAATTGCGTGACGGGTTAGTTTATAAGAAAGTCGACGATGGCAGACTTTTGTTTTTTGTTCCACAGTCAATGGAAAATAATGTAATTAGGACCTGCCACGACGACCTAGGCCATTTGGGAGCTGACAAAGTGGTCGAAAACATTTCAAGGATTTATTGGTTCCCGAGTATGCGTAAAAAAGTCAAAATTTATATTGGGAATTGTTTGAGATGTATTGAATTTTCGCCTTTTAGTGGGAAAGCCGAAGGATACCTGCACAGTATAAAGAAAGATAACGTCCCATTTCGGACAATACACATTGACCACTTTGGCCCGCTCGAGAAAAGCAACGGGATGAAACATATCTTATCAGTAATAGACGGTTTCACAAAATTCATAAAACTTTATCCATGTAAATCGACAACGACAAATGAGGTGATAAAACACTTAAGAGAATATTTTCGAAATTATAGCAAACTCCGCCGCATAATTAGTGATCGCGGAACCTGCTTTACGTCCGGTGCGTTTAAAGATTTTTTAAAAGAAGAATCCGTTGAACAAGTGTTAGTAGCGACGGCGACACCCCGTGCAAACGGACAAGTGGAACGTTTTAATCGTGTTATTGCACCCATGCTGGCGAAATTGTCAGAACATCCAGATAAATGGTTTAAAATTTTAGATAAAGTAGAATTCGCCTTGAATAACTCGGTTTGTCGAGCAACGGCTGAAACGCCAAGTCGTTTATTATTTGGAATAAACCAGTTAGGCATTGTAAACGATAAGATAAGATTAGAATTAGACACAAATACAGATATGGAAAGAGATTTGTCTGCGTTTCGTGATGCGGCCTCCGAGAAAATTGAAAAGTGTCAACAAGAAAATGAAAAATGTTATGACCGGAAACGCAAACCAGCGATGAAGTATCAGGTCGGAGACCACGTCGTGATTTTGAATCATGTTGTTGCGCCCGGAGTGAATAAGAAATTACTGCCAAAGTTTAAAGGACCTTACGTCGTAACGAAGGTACTTGAGAATGATCGATATGTAGTCAGCGATATTGAAGGATTTCAAAAGACACGTATACCGTTCACTGGAATTATCGGTCCGGACCAGATGAAACGTTGGTCCGATGACGTAAGTTAGGGATATTGTAAGCGAGAATATTATATTTGAATTAACATATATTTAGAATTATTTTTTTTTTCTTTCTCTTTTCTTCAATTTTTTTTCTTTTCGTTTCTCAAGTCATATTTTTTTTAATAATAGCGAAATATTTAAACATTATAGTATAAGTTGCGTAAATTTAGAATTCCGATAGTTTTGTGGCGTATTGTTGTTGCCATGTACCGTGCCCGAGGACGGTCACGAGGGTCAGGAATGGCCGAGCTGTAGGGGACGCGGTGTTTATCTGCGTTTGAGGTGCCACGCGTAAGGCACGATCGCTGCGTAGTTCGTGGTTCGTTTTTGTGATTCTCGACGCTCGCTTGGTGTAAGCCCCGGCAACACCGCGAGAGCCCCGAGCCGCCGGCATTCGATGCTGGAGCGTCGCCCGACCGAACTGGACTCGACTAGTTGTAACCATGTACATACAATAAATATCTTTATATTACCACATACGTAATGTGGAACTAAGAATATTGCAAGCTAATATACCACACTAGCGTTTATGACCCACGAACCGCATCGTTTGAAAGGTTTTACCTAAGGCGTTACCGTTCAACCGATTTCAAAAGAGCGTACAGTGAAAAGGCCAGAATGTCGTGGCCATCGAATTTTAACTTTCTGAGTACGAATACAGATCCGACACTGAAGGAAAAAGATGAATGAGTATAATGGTCTTGAATTTCAAAATTTTAAGTTACGATAAGATTGACCGCGGCGGTATACTCCTGCACGAAGAGATTTTTCGCCTCCTGCGTGTAAAAGCCACCATAATGGCGCATCATTCCAAAAAAATGGCATTAACGGAAGCCGGTATAAGCGTGCCGTTGAGTAGCTAAAAGTTTAAAACATTCAGACATAAAAATTCTAAAAAAAAAATTAAAACACCGCTACTATCAAAGACACGTCTGAATAGTTACCCCTTAAGTCTTATCTGTGCATACACTGCATTAAAGATAAAATCATGAAAAAGAAAACCAGAACAATAGATTCTGAGGTCTGCAAACGCATTGTTGGACGTGGCCGAAACCGCGAAGTGGAGCCCGTCGACATCGACAAAAGAACGAGATGGTCGGCGGCCGACGAAGGCAATCTCTTCGGAGAGCTGCCAGCGACCGTTGGACAGCAGTGATCCCCGAGTTTCGAAAATTTTGGGATGGTCTCTTTCAAATTCACGTGGCAAAGAGCTATTGGGAATTTCCCGGCCCAAGTAAGCGAGCTGCGCGCTCCGCTTTTATGATCGATTTACCACTCACCCCAGATTACTGTAATGAGGTTTGAAAACAATGTCGACTGGTCTCGTACCCGTCTCAGTTTCAAAATTTTTAGCTACGACAGGGTTGACCGCTGCGCTATACCCCTGTACGGAGAGATTTTTCGCCACCTGCGTGTAAAAGCCACAATAATGGCGCATCGGTCCAAGAAATGGAAAATCATAATTAAAACCAACTTCAAAAAAATTAAAATGTGCTACAAAGTAAAAAATAATTTTGTTCATTATTTAATCTACGACACTCAATTTTTTTATATCAGCGCCTCATCATTTGCACTGTGTAAATCTGGCACCGACTTAAACAAATTGAGTGTCGCAGATTAAATAAGGAACAAAATTATTTTTTATTATTATATGTCTGTATTATATCATATAGACCATCATTAATGTATGCACAAACACATGATGTATGGGTGGGATTCAGTAACAGGTGCTCTTAAAAAATATTAAAGCATTCTTTTTACAAATTACGTCATTGGAAGCGAATGAAATTTGTTTTGCATTAAATAAACCGGAATAGGACAGCAAAGTTAAAAGGCGAATGTGATATCGTTTTATTTTCATCCTCCTTTCTCTTCCGTTGAACGGAATATGTTCATGAGACGATTTTTAAATTGTTACTCTAACACAAACATTTGTAAATCGCGGGCTTCGACTAAAAAAATAACCCAGTTATACCCATGCTGAATTCTAATTCCTACCACGCGTAGCGTTAGAATCTGTTTCGAGACTTCGCCGGTAACGTTGCATGTGACACTAAAATGGTAAGGGGGTCCTAGGACCCCCCAAACCGGTGACAGAAAACTACATTGGTTGATAGGTCTATCCTATACCTCGTCTGTGGTAACACGAAGTCCCATAAGGTGATAGGTCTATCCTATACTTCGTCGATGGTACGGTTTAAATTATGGGCACATATGTATTAACTGAATAAAATGAAAGAAAAACTAAAATATAACATATAAGTACGTCAAAAATACTTTGAATATTTCGCCGTGTAGTTTCAGATGGCACTCTTTTAACTGAATGCAGACAGAAAGTAGATGACTTACAATTAGTAAAAGATTTATCTGCAGCATAACATTATCATTTTATGAAATTCTGTCTATATTCAGATGAAACTATACGGCAAAATATTCAAAGATTTTTTTACGCACTTATATGTTATATTTTAGTTTTTCTTTCATTTTATTCAGTTAAAGTTTTGTTTTGTATAGTTTATATTTAGTATGTGTTACATATATTTATCCTGCGTTTATTAAGTTTATTAGTTTAGTTCATATTTAAGTGCTGTTTTGATTTTATTTTCATATTAAATTTCATTTTACTTATACTTGGTAAGTACGTTTAAATATTTGTCACATGAGCTAGATATTTTCCGCTATTGTTATTCAGATGTTGATTATTTAACGAGAATATATATACCTATAGGTATTAAAATGTCAGCAAAGTATTCGGTGCAAACTGCGGGTCTATTTGGAATGAAACTGATGACGCGAGAAAACATAAAATTTCATATTGTATGAAATCAATACCAAAGAAATTATGCCAAGATGCAATTCCTAATTGAAACAATAGATTTCCTTCTTCCTCCTGAGCTCACAATTTCTGTAAACGAAGAATTTTTGTAAAAACATTTAAAAATACAGTTTTTTTTTAAATGGCTGTATCTTTGTTTAAAAAACAGCATTTTTATGAGGTTTGACTTATCGCGAAGGCAATTGATCATACTTTCCCATAGTATACATAAAAATTCCAAAAAATATCGTTTGTACTCTGTAGCACTTGACAAACATCAAGAAACTTTTATAATTTGGCACACTCCTTTTTAAGGGCGGATTTTACCCCCTGGATACCGATTTCGATAAAATTGATTTAATGAGTCGAAAAGTAGAAAGATTAAACATTAAAATGGTTTTGTTACATCAACTTTGGATGAATTTTAACTAAGTTAGGGGAGTTTGAAGATTTTAAAATAGCCATGTCCGGGTTTTTGGGCCAAATTCCCCACTGTTCGTCGGTCGGCCCTAGTTTCCGAGATATTTCCCGAGTAGAATTTGTTGTTGGCATACAGTTGGGCCACGCACATAATATTAGTTGGCCAACAGTTAGATTTGGCACTTTTTTTTCAGGTTGGGCCAACAACAGATGGCCAAGGTAGGCTTTCCTACCGTTGCCCTATTATTTATATTCTTTTCAAAAGACGTCTTAAAGACGTCCAGAAGGTGTCTTAAAGAACTTCAAAAGACGTTGAAAACACGTCTTTTTCAGGCCTGGTTTAGGAAAAAAAAATCGCGGGTGAGGAGAATCGAACCCAAACTTTCCGCTTACAAAGCAATCGCTGTTCGCACTTACCCAACACATTTCCTTGTAGACACTTCTAATTTCTAGTTACATACCTAGTATCAATTGTTTATAAAAACTGTGCAGTGACGCGAAATATTCTACAAAATATCATTCGACCTTCAAATTCATTCCTTAAAATTTCACATTCGCCTCAAGACAGACGTCCTCATTACGTATTTATAAATAAGAAAAGAAAAATCACAACTTGGAATATAATAACAGGTTTTTGGATGTAGCAAATTTTCTGACACTTATAAGACGACATTTAATCACCGTTGTAAATTTTTGTTAATTAACCAACCATAGTAATTGTAGGCCCAACATTGAATATTCGTAGGCACACTGTTGTAACTTTTTGTTAATTAACCAACCATAATAATTGTAGGTCCAACATTGAATATTCGTTGGTACACTGTCGTAACTTTTTTGCCGTAGGCTCTATGTTGGGAATTTGTAGGTAAAAACACTAACTATATCCCAACTAATCCCCAACTGTTGGCTACCGTTGGCCAACCAGAAATGCTACTAGGGTTGCAAAAATCTTTACTTAAAATTTCTTTTCGACGTACATAGAAAACAAACAATTGTTGCGCGCCATCGCGCGATGCTTGTACCCGCAGTCTCCTTGTTAGTAGTTTCATAGAAGGACTAGTGTGAAAAACATTTTATGCAAGACATGAAGTCTTTTACTTATCACGATCGCCTCTCTGTACAGTACTTCTGTTGACTTATTCCGACACAACGTATTCCACTTTCCAACTTGTCCTGGGTATTAGTATTGGTTGGGGCTAGATTAGTGCGGGGGGCGCGTAAAGCAGTTTGGGTATGCTAAAATCGAGACTGCAAAAAATTACGTTTTAGAACCAGAATCATTCTAATATCCGGCGGCGCGGGCGTCACCGGCGTCGTCGAACATAGTCGGGATGTTGACGGAACCCCCCACACACATAACAGGTGCTCTTGAAAACACCCTTTTTCTAGCGAAAAAATTATGTTTTAATTAAACTTACATCGGTTCGCTATCATACTTTACGCGCCCGCAAGCGGGTGCGGCGGCCTCCGTGTTAATCTAGCCCCAACCAATACTAATACCTGGGACAATTTGGAAAGTGGAATGCGTTGTGTCAGAATAAGTCAACAGAAATACTGTACAGAGAGGCGATCGTGGTAAGGTAATTAAAAAAATTTTCCTTCAAATCCATGAGGAAAAGTTTACCAAGGTTTTTTGCGCATATCTTAGAAAGTAAGGCCGACCGACGGTTACATGTATAGAAAAAAGTTGTTCAGAATCATACTCCCTACAACATATTTCAAGGTCATCGAAATCGGTAATGGTCTTGCTAATCGACAAGTTTACCGAAAGAATGACCCAAAGATGAGGCTTTTTTAGCCTCTTTTTAGGCCCACGATTTTGAAACTGAATTTTGTGCCAAATGATAGCTTATGATGAGACATCGATTACAAAAAATTTTCAAGTTGAGGTGACAATTAGTTTCTGAGATATGGGAGGTGAAAGAAGTGAAAATTCGTTAACGCGTCAGCCCATACGCTTCGATGTACGGACTTTTATGTCAATCCGATAATTCAGACGATTATTTCCAGGGGTTTTGCTGACTGCTAACAACGAATTTAAACTTAGATTTTAAAAATTCACGAAAAAAAATGAAAATCAAGAAATATAAATGACTGTGTAGTGGGTATTTTTTTTTTAATATATCGTCCAGCACATTGAATCAGCCATTGTGAGTTTTGCTGACTGCTAACAACGAATTAGATCTTCAAAATTTACAATGGCCGATTCAGCATGGTGGACGATATGTTAAAAAGAAAGCGCCCACTACATGGACATTTATATGTTTTGATTTTGATTTTTTTGTGAATTTTGAAAATCTAAATTCAAATTCGTTGTTAGCAGTCAGCGAAACCAGTGGGAACAATTCTTTAAATTATCGGACTGACATAAAAGTCCATACATCGAAGCGTATGGGCTGACGCGTTAATGAATTTTCACTTCTTTCACCTCCCATATCTCAGAAACTAATTGTCACCTCAACTTGAAAAATTGTTGTGATTGATGTCTCATCATAAGCTATCACTTGGCACAAAATTCAGTTCCAAAATCGTGGGCCCAAAAAGAGGCTATATCTTGGGTCACTCTTTAAGAGAAAAGTTGCTGAACAAAATTAATATTACTATTAGCAATCGATTTCATAATACATAAACTGTTCATAACGAAGGAAATGTATCGTTAAATAAATTCTAATAAAGGAAACGAACTTTATTAGACTGATAAATTAATTCTATCTTCATTTGAACTTCTAGTTAAAATACAAATGACTCTGATAAAGAATAAAGATTTATAATGAAAATAAATGCCACTTGATTTGATGCATCATTATGGCCGTGATACAAGTGCACTAAGCGCAGCATAAATATAATAATAATCATTACTTCATTGCATCATTTACAACGATCAATCGGCAAAGATCAGCATTGCTGTGGGTGCCAAATCGTCATTTTTTGGAAGCAATAAAATGCTTACAGTTTCCAAACATAATCTTCGGCGGTATTCACAGTCGCGAGTAAATGCTTAAGATCATTTTCTAAAAGACGATCTTGATTGCCTGAAGACATCAGGTATTCATAGTCGTTTTTCAAAGTTCAAAGTGTTAGTAGCAAGAACGTATTCCAATAGGCTCTACTAATCACATAATATAAGAAAAAATAAATTTTTTAATATGAGTTGTTCCGTTGTCGCTCTTACTGCCTCATACAGGGTGATTTTCTCGGTGTGCTTGATCAAAGAGATGCCGCCTGGTCAACCGTGACGAGGTCTACCCCTCGTGGTGTCTCTCCGAATTTATGGATTTCGACCCTCGAAGGGGTTGGAGTACATTTCTCATTAGATCTCTGAGAAAATGGTGCCAATCGATTCCTTATGTTTCGTCGATGAAACTAACACCTAGAACGACGCAATTCGGAACATAATGAAGGAAATTAGATGAAAAATTAATTTATAAAATTTCTCGCTAGCTTCGTTAAAAATGGTCCGATTTACATGAAATTTGGTATAATTTTCATCAGCAAAACGTAAGGAATCCATCTGCATCACTTCCATATCGATATGGTAAACAATAAACAATTCAGTTTTTCTGAAACAGGTATGAATCCTCAGCCGACCGCAGCGAATCGAAGTCGACCACCGGCAGTCGAGGGTGAAAATATGAAATATTCATTTCAGCGTAGTATGAAATTCTTTATTCATTATCGTATCGATATGGAAGTGACACCAATGGAATCCTTATGATTTTCTGCTGAAAATCATACCAAATATCATGTAAATCGGACTACTTTTACATAAGGAATACAAATTGCTTGTGTAAAAGTAGTCCGATTTGCATGATATTTGGTATGACTTTAATCGGGAGAACGCCAGGAATCAACTGGTGCCACTTTGAGATCGATACGATAAAGAATGAAGAATTTCTTAATAAGCTGAAATGGACATTACACATTTTCACCCTTGACTGCGGGGGGTCGACCTGAATTCGCTACGGTCGGCCGAGGATTCATACCTGTTTCAGAAAAAAATAATTCTTTATTCTTTATCGTATCGATATGGAAGTGGTACCGATGGATTTCTTATGTTTTTCCGATGAAAATCATACTAAATTTCATGTAAATCGGACTATTTTTAACGGAGCTAGCGAGAAATTATATAAATTAATTTTTCATCTAATTTCCTTCATTATGCTCCGAATTACGTCGTTCTTGGTGTTAGTTTCTTCGGCAAAACATAAGGAATCAATTGGCACCATTTTCGCAGAGATCTGATGTGAAATGCGGAAACGGGACAATTCGCACTTCATAATAGGTAGGTACTCCAACCCCTTCGGGGGTCGAAATCTATAAATTCGGAGAGACACTATCAGGCGGCATCTCTTTGATCAAGCGCACCGAGAAAATCACCCTGTATGTTATATTGGTAATTATTTAGAAGTTTTCCATCCTCACCGATTTCAATGATTTTTGAATATATTGTCGGGGACACGATTCTGAACAACTTTTTTCTTTACATGTTATCGCCGCTCGACCTTCGTTTCCGAGATTTTCGCGAAAAACTGCTACCTACTACTACAAATGTATTCTGCCGTATACCTACCTACAGTACGCGTCCGTGGCAGCGTATGCGCCAGCATGGGACAAAACAAATGACGAAGCTGACCTTTGTTTCTGAGATATTTGCGAAACACTTCTAAACATATGACTGAAAGTCGTACGACAATCATGTCTTTTATGCCACGGCCTACAGAACATATGGAGACGCGCACACAGAGACGACAGGACAACGACAGGACAACGATCAGTCGTTCAGTCGGCGGGCACCTGCGACTGCTTCGGATTTTTAAGGTAGTACTACCGATACGCCTTGAGTCAAGTGCGTGTTAGATCGTCCTTTGACTTCCGTGGTGATTTGATTTGGCAACGTAGCACGATTGATTGTGTAGTTTTCTTCTGCTCGCTTGAAGCTTGAAGTTAGCATTGCATAGAGATATAGACTTGTGACGTCACGACGGGTGTTAGTGTACGAGTGTTGTATAGAAAAATGAGTGATTCGCCCTCGACCTCGAATAAAAGTGAAAAAGTAAATATGAATAAGAAAGAGAGAAAAAGACTTTTCTGGAAAGGAAAACTTGTATCAGAGAAGGTATTCAATAAAAGGGTACAACAAACTGAAGTAGGTAAACGCTTGCACATAGTAGGATTTGATAAACAAAATCCTAACCTTGAAAATAATGAAAAAGTAATCATGGAACGCCAAACTCCTCAAAAACTTTGTAGAAAGTGCAAATCAGTACTTTCGATAGAAGATCTCAAAGAAGATCAACGATATGGCTTAGCGTCTAAATTTGACGTAGAATGTCGACATTGTCATGCCGTTACTACTGCTTGGACTGATCAACTGCACGTACGATCTATCCAAAAATTAATGTTGATACCGATACGACAGTGCTTGGTATGTAAAGTTATTGCATGTATATAGTAATTAATTGGGGAAACATATATTTATGAGATTATTTTACAGGTACTTTAAATGAAGATTCTGTTATCGGTATTGTTAGTGATTTTGATCTTGATGGACGTCGAATAATTCATTTAAAAACATTAGGTTCACAAATGTTTTGTATTAAATGCAAATCCTTACTTTGTATACTGGACATTAAAGACGAGAGACGATGTGGCCTAGCATCTGTATTTAAGGTAGCATGTCGACATTGCGAAGCAATTACTAGCGTATGTACAGATAAACAGCATAAGGTACCAAATCAGTCTCAGCATTTCGATACGAATACAAAAGCTGTACTTGGTAAGTAACCTCAATTTATATAGAGTAATTATATAAAAGCGTTGAAAAAAATCAATTTCTAAAAGACATTTCTATCCATTATAGGTATTTTGAATGGAGGTCAAGGTAACACACATGTCAATAAATTTCTTGCTGCGATAAATCACCCACCATTTAACTGGAAATCATACAAAACCCATGAAACTGAAGTGGGAAATGTTGTAGAAACAGTAGCATGAGAGAGTTGTTTGGAGGCTGCTTATGAAGAAAGAAAATTAACTATTGAGAATTCAGAAAAATTAAAGCAGTTATTGTAAGTAAATGTTAGTGGTCGCAAACTCTCTAATTTGTGATTATTTGAAATTTTTTGAAATGGTAACTTATATGAGAATAATATACAATGTATTATTTGAAAAGTGTAATTACTGTTATTAAAAAATTTATCTGCTGCGATTATTGTAACCGAAGAATGAACTATTGCATTTTGATCATTTTTACAGAACAATAAAGAGATATATGAAAACAAAACTTAGCTCTTTCCTTATATTTTATTTCAGACCTCCGGATCTGCATGACGGTTTCCTTTTTCCCTCCGTAGATGAAAATCAAAATATTACACTAAATGACATAGTTCGTATAGCAGTATCTTTTGACATGGGGTGGTTTACCAGAGGTACGGGAAGAACTTACGATAGTCTCTCTGCTATTATTGGATATTTTACGAAAACAGTGGTAGCCTATGTAACATTGAACAGAAAATGCAGAAAGTGTGAACTTGGTCATCCTGAAGAAGACCACGATTGTAGAATGAATTATGTGGGCAGTGCGAAGGGCATGGAACCTTACGCTGCTGTGTTACTAACCAAAGATAATCCTATTTTAACACAATGTCATTTAGAGATAGGCATCGTTATAGCGGATAATGATAGCAGCTCGATTTGTGCCATTCGTAATTCGAGTAATCATGAAGTTGTAAAGCAGGCGGATAAAAATCACACCAGCAAAGGAGTTGTTAATGAACTCTATAAAATAAAAAAAAGTTATAAAGAGCTTACCGCCGTAGCAATCAGTAGCTTACAAAAAAATTTTAACTATTGCGTTGCTCAACATGGGCGCTTGCCCCCCCCCCTGACCGGAAAAAAAATAAATTAAACGTTCGTCCAAAATTAAATTAGTTTATTACAAAATAAAAATAAATTCAATTGTGAAGTAATTGCGCATTACACGACCCCGGTTATATTGATTCCTACCTATGTACATAAATTCAAAATTCAGTGCACACATTGGCCGAATTGGAAGCCGGAGGACTCTGTGGCTCCAGAAGCCGAGCCGGTGCTGAGTGCGGAGCTGTTAAGGTAGGCTCTCACTACGCCTCGCCTCGCCTCATTTTATTCTTCCTATGCTTAGCCTATGGAGTTTGACAATTTAACTCACACTGCGCCTCGGCGCGACTTCAAGCAGCGGATTTTTCCTCGAGAATATTTTGAGGAAGAGAGGCGAGGTGAGCCGAGGCGAGGCGTAGTGTGAGCCTACTGAATTGACGACTGCACAGAAAGAGATTCTCTGAGCATCTGACTAAACACATGAACCGAGACAAGCTCAGATAACTTCAGGAAGGGAAAAACTGAGGCGACGTGAGCCTAGATATGAATGCGAAAAGAAGTTGCGGCGCAACTGTTGCGCCGTGGCGAGGCCGCGAGGCAAGGCGAGCGATCGTCTACTGTCTCCGCATCGTGTTGTATATCTACTCGGATCGTGAGATTGTGTCGTCAAATCGTGTATTCGAATTCGAATTATTTAGGTATAAAATCGAAAATGGATATTAGACGATTTTTTGGAGGTAAGTTTCACTGCACGTTTTTATTAGATATTAATTTATAGTACAGTAGTTCCTCGCCAATTGACAATTGTCAACCGGACCGGCCCGCGACAATCGGCAAGGCTAAGAAACAAAACTCACACCTCCGATTTCATGCCTCACTGATAATGAGCTTTATGGCTTTCAACGCTTGAGAACAGGTCCCTACAAAGTAAAAATACAGTATTTACCTATTCGTTACAAGCTCGCAGCTTGAGATCAGCAGTGAGCAACTCGATATTGGTGCTCGGTGAAGATGAAACGGCGCCGCGCAATCGAACGTATTTGTCACAATTTTTTCGAAATTTTTTATTCTTTATCGTATCAATATGGAAGTGATACCGATGGATTCCTGGCATTCTCCCGATTAAATTCATATCAAATGCCATGAAAATCGGACTATTTTTAACGAAGTTAGCTTTACATTATGCAAATCAGTTTTTCATGTTACTAAGTTACTTCATTAATTATTGTCCGCATTATGTCGGTTTTGCTGTTATTTTCATCGGAACAGCATAAGGAATCTATTTGATTGGCGCCACTTCCGTAACAATCTGATGAGAAATGTGGAACTTGACGTTTCCACTTCTGAATAGCTACTTCAATTTCTCTTCTTGTATTTTATGGCCCACTTGTTCTCGAGCGCCGAACATCGAGCGTCGCTCACACGTGTTCCCAAAGCTTAAATAAATATAAATTGTGTATGTGTGTGTGGGGGGGGGGGGGGGTACTTGGCGACAATTCTTAGGGTTTTGAAGGCGACAATTAACGAGGAACTAGTGTATCAAAAAGGAATTACAGTCTCCTTCCGGTGTCTGTCTGTCTGTCCCATACCTCTGTTTCCGGTCCGGAAATTCCGGATCTGTTTGAACAAGATATTTTAGATTGGCATTCTCACTTGGCCGGTTTTTATTTGATCGACTCCAGTAGGAGGTGACTCAAAATACTACCCTATTAAATGACTCGGGTTTGTGCTCTGAAACTGTAAGTGTATAACTGCACGGTCTGCAGGCATTAATCTCGCTATTCGTAAAGTTAATTTATTTGTGGATGAATTTTATAAATTTCTGTCCGTCGTAAAAAGATGATGTCCTGTATTATGCCCGTTACTACGATAGATGTAAGCATTGCATAAAGCATTGCAGATGGGTTCATTTCCCATTGTACATTGCAGAAAGCATGATAGTGATAATTTCGTTTCAGTGTCGCAGAAAAGGAAACATCGAGAGAAAAACAGTGGTGAAAGTGAAAGCGAAGAAGAAAGGGATGCTGCACCTATTACCTGTACTTTTGTACCTCAAGCTGTATCCGCATTATCACCACGTGGTGAATCTGAACTTAAAACCTGCTGCGATAATGACCTTGGCAAGTGGGTCGGAAGATCTTCTTCTATGACAACATCCCAGAAAATGGAAATCCTAAAACGCTGCTGGTCACCCCCAGAAAGCTATAACTTTGCTGACGACGCCACACATTTAAAAAGAAAATTTAAATATAGTTGGCTGCAGGATTATGCTCCTTGGCTTGCATATTCGAAACGACTGAAGGGCGCATTGTGCTTGTACTGTGTGCTGTTTCCACCAACTACAGTACAAGGCGTTTTGGGTTCATTCATAGTAAGGCCTTTTACCCGCTATAAAGACATGCACGAATACTCAAAAAACCATGTTCAACTCAATGGCACAAAACAGCAATCACAGCCGCAAAGAGTTTCACGGAGAATGTGCTTGTGCATGTCATGATGGATTCTGCGCACAAGAAGGAAGTAGAAGCCAACAGAAATGTCGTAACATCAATCATTTCGACTGTAATCTTTTGTGGTACACACGATTTGCCCCTGAGGGGTAAAGAACAACATCAAGGTGTTCTTGAAGACTTAATTAAACTCAAGATTGAAGCCGGTGATCAAAGTTTAAAACAACATATGGAGAAGGGCAAGAAAAATGCCACCTACATGTCTCCGCAGATTCAAAATAAATTAATTGATTTAAGTGGGGCGGTTATTAAAGATAAAATCATTACAGATGTAAAGAAGGCTTACGCCTATAGCGTGCTGGCAGATGAAACTAGTGATATATCAGGAAAGGAGCAACTGTCAATTGGTATTCGATTTTTTGACCAAGAAAAAATGATAGTCCGTGAGGAATTTCTAGGGTTTGTGGAGTTGGCTGCTATGGACGCTAAAACTATTGCCACTGCAATAGATAACTTTTTAGAAAATGAAGGTCTTGATGCAGACAAGTGTGTTGGACAAGGTTACGATGGATGTTCAACCATGGCAGGGAAAGATGGTGGTGTTCAGAAATTTCTGCGCGAGAAGTATAAGAAAGCCTTGTACTTTCATTGTGCTAGCCACAAACTGAACTTAGTTGTGAACGATTTGAAATCTCTCCCAGAAATACGAAACACGATTTCAACAGTTAAGGAAATAATTAAATTCTTTCGTGAATCGGTTCTACGTAGAAAGTATGCACCAAATATCCCAGTGTTCTGTGAGACACGTTGGTCTCAGAAATACAAAAGTATCGCTATATTCAAGGAACATTATGTGAGTATTGTCAAAGGACTTGAAACACTATCGAAGGATGGTAACACAGCAACCAGAAAAAATGCTTTTCAACTGCATTGTGCTGCTACAAAGTCGGAATTCATTATATGCGTCGGTCTCATAGCAAAGTATTCTGCACTGTTGCAACCTGTGGCAAATGCTTTACAGTCAAAAGTATTGCCATGCTGCAATGTATGAATCATATAAAAAGAAGTTATGTATTTTTACCATGTTTATATATAAAATTTATGTTAAAAAATTACAATATTTATGAAACAAAGCAGTATAAAATTTAATTATTCAAAATAAGGTTTAAAAGTAAGGAAAAAAAATTAGGGTGACCGGAATTTGAACACGTGCTGTTTCGGTGGGAAGTAAGTGCTGTACGCACTCGCCCAACTCACTTTCTTCAAATATGTTTGAAGTGAATTGCTTTTAAGTCTCACATATCGATTGTTTATAAATAATGCTCATTGGCATAAAATATTTAGCAGAGGGTAATCGAGGTGACCTCCAGATTCATCCAGTAAAATTTTATTAAAATCCACGGGGGGTCAGCTGTGGGGTCCCCTTGTCAGTGGACTTTGTATGCTGAGTGTGCACAAACAAATGGTGCGTGAGAAAAGGAAGAAGATAGAAGAAGAAGTATTGAGAAGGTTTAGTGAGAACCCTCGGAAGCTAGCTTTAAGTTAAATTTAGCACAAGTGTTTTTCTTGTGTATAGATTATTTTGTGTATCTAATTATACTTTGTACGTAGGATGTAATAACAAAAATTGTTTCACCATTTATTGCCCCCCCCCCCCCCCCGAATGAAATCCTAGCTACGCCCATATTGCTCAACATAAAGGAAATAGTACAGAAATGGCAAGAGCTATTGAAAACATTCCAAATCATTGTTTCAACATTCATGATAGTTGCGGAAGTTGGTGTAATTATAAGAATAATCCTGATACATACACACATAAAACTATCGGTGAAGGTTTCAAAGACCAAAAATTATTTGAAGCGTTTAAAAA
Source organism: Andrena hattorfiana (assembly GCA_944738655.2). Taxonomy (NCBI): domain Eukaryota; kingdom Metazoa; phylum Arthropoda; class Insecta; order Hymenoptera; family Andrenidae; genus Andrena; species Andrena hattorfiana. The sequence goes on along the minus strand of OX122892.1, from coordinate 29,215,830 downwards.
TCTATATTTAATAAGTTAGCTAGTAAAACGAATCAATTCTTGGCCGGTACTTCCAGTAACAATAATGAGAATTTGAACTCCCTTATTGTGAGCAAAGCTCCAAAATCGCGATTATATGGGAAATCCCAAGCGGGCGATTTTCGAGTAGCATGTGCTATAAGTAAAAAAAATGACGGAGAAAAGTACACGACTAGTGTACTTAACAAAATACCGGTATCTCCTGGAAAGTACATGTGTGAATATAATGAACGAGTTGATTCATTTGCCAAAAATAGATACACGAAGTCACTAACACGTAGTTGTAAATTAAGACGTATATTATTAAAAAAAAGAAGACTGAGTTACGACACAAAAATGAATCTTATGAAGGAACGACTTACGAAACTGATGTAGGGCTTCTTCGAAATATTGATGTATCTATTCCGATTGCAATGATCGATACCAATGTAGAACCTATAATAGTATTTTTTGATTTGGAGACTGGAGGTTTTTCTAAAACGTCAGATGTATTGCAAATTGCTGCTAAGTTCGAGGAGTATGAATTTTCCGTTTATATTAAGCCTACGCAGAATATTTCGGGTGAAGTAAGTGCAGTTCATGGATTGCGAATCGTTGATGGAAGCTTGCGATTTCATGAAACAAAAATAATAACGCTATCACTGTTGGATGCAATTGTTTCATTATATCAATTCCTCGCTTTATTTGGGCGGAAATGTATTCTAACGGCTCATAATTGCTCATTTGATTACCCGAGATTGATTAATGTAATCGAAAAAGTATTTATGATCGATCATTTCCAAATGGTAGTAGAAGGGTTCTGTGATACTTTACCTATAATAAGAAAAGTATTAAAAAAAAAAGGAAAAGGAGAGAATAAGCTGGAAAATTTGGCGAAAGATTTTCAAATCAACACTGACAACGCTCATGATGCGATGCATGACATCAGAATGTTAGACGAAATCTTAAAAAAAAGTAAACGTATTTAATACAAAACTTCAAGAATGTGCTTTTACTTGGAACGAGGCGATAAATAAAATCTCTTTTGCCAAGCAATTACCAAAGGCTCTAAAACGACTAGATGTTTTAAAAGACTACACTTCTCATTCAATGAGGCGAAAGATCGTTGCTGCTAATATTTCTTTAGAAATGATGACTACATCATACAAGCAAAACAAATATGAAGGTTTACTAAATATTTTAGGACCAGATGAAAATGGCATTGTCAGACTTACAAAAAATCGAAAAGTCTTAGACAAACTTTGTAATTATTTTAAAAATAATACAAACAGTGATAATAATATTCTAGGATAAGATACAAATATTGATGTTTTGAATATTTTATTAAATGTTAAATGTTCAATAATTTATAAACAAATGTTATAAATATATGTTACTTGCAATAAAAGTTAATATTTTTTAATAATTGTTATTTTTATTATTTTGTATAATACTATTTTATTATTTATGTATTAATTCATTTAATTCTTTTAAAATTCTGATAGAAAGAGCGTCGAGTATCGCTTGTACATACTAAGCGCATTTCAAACTGCGCAGTCTTACCAACCTCTTTGCGACGTTTCCAAATCGTGCGTATAACGACCAAGTGAGCACAGATAATTTTATTCATTTGCTTATATTAGCTATAAAAATTGGTGAATCAACATTTGGATACATGCATTATGTTTATGGAATATTAAATCTATATTTCTCTCAGTTTCATCAAAAACTGAACTGGCTAGTAATGTGAATTTTTGTTGAAAACATTTCATTTTCCATAAGACTACGTGTTAATAGTGGAAACATAAAATTGTTAATAACTTTTTTCTGGGTTGGTGTAGATTTCCAAAAATTTACATGAGTCAGTGTAAGGTCAAAACAAACTACTGTACAAAGTTTCAGAATTTTCTGAACAGTATTTCAAAACCGGTAGTACTACCTTAAGTCGGCCGACTGTTCCAGGATTTGCGCGCGACTGTCGTACGACATACAGTCGTATGTGTTGCCCTAGCCTTATTCCGACGCAACGGACGCCAATTAGTATTGGTTGGAGCTAGATTAGGGTGGGGGGCGCGCGCCCGCTCGCGTAAGCTTGGTAGCGAACCGATGTGAGTTGGGGCGTTGACGGACATCCGCAAGTTTGTGGTTCAAATTTCTAAACTTACATCGGTTCGCTATCCATGCTTTACGCCAGCGCTGTTCAAGGTCGCTCCCGCGGGAGATTGGGGTTCTCCCACTCTCGTCCGCGTTGTCAGGGATACCGCGCGACGCTAAAGAGGCGACCATGACAGACCAGCGTCTCCGTTGTCGAGCGAGCTCGGACGCCCGATACGACATGTGTATTAGTGACACGCACCGACACAGCCAGTCAATGCTACTACTTCTCTCGAATTTCGGATTATTCGTCTTTTGTTTAACGTCTGAGGAGGTCGACATGACGCAAAGCAACCTCATTCAGTTAAAAACCACGAGACGAGCGCGATTTCGCGAAGGCCCGAAATATTGTGTCACGCAAGCACTGCATTTAAATTTTTATATTTTTCTCTTCTCTCTAACTTTAACTTCAACTTTAACTTTCACTATTCGATTTCTGCTTATTCTTCTATTGCACATTTCAGATCTCCTTATTCCTTTTCCTTCAATCATTTCCAGTAGAAAGTTGAATTGTAATTTTAAGTACGATGCCGAAAGCAACCACGTCAATTGTAGATTATTTCTGCTCTGATGCAGAGAAAGAAATTAAAGTTTTATTGATTCGAACTTCAGAAAATACCGCAGAATGTATCATCTGCGGTAAAATATTGCGTTGTGCATTTACCTCATATTATCTTTCGCGGCATTATACATCATTGCATAAGGGAAAATATCAGAACATTTCACCACATGAAAGACGTGCGTTACTTACGGAATATCGAAAAAAAAGAGAAACTATAAGCGAGCCTAATCCTGCTACAGCAAGTACCTCAGCGTATGATGATAGCAATAGGCAAAGGTTACTTTACAAATTGGGCGCGCGAAAAAAAGCTTTAGTGATGGTGTATTCATAAAAGAGTGTGCAATGGCTATGGCACACGCTTTTAAGAATGATGTTTTGCCCAAACAATTTCAAACCGTTCCTCTGTCCCGCCAAACTGTCTCCAGACGGATTGTAGATACTTAACATTTTTTAGTAGAGAAATTACGTACTTTGATCCAAAACGGTGTTTACTATTTACGGTGTTTGAATGAAAGTACGGATATAACCGATATTAGCCAATTGGCTATTTTTATGCGTACGGTGCAAAGTGACTTTTCTATTAATGAAGAGTTACTTGCACTCGTACCATTGCATAACACAACGAAGGGGTGGATATATTTACCGCTTTCCGCGCAGAAGTAGCAAAATTTACAATTTTTTACAGATGCCCGTATATAGTAACTGATGGAGCACCGTCAATGACTGGGACAGTAAACGGTTTATTTGGACTCCTGAAACAAAATTCTGTAAATTGTTAGACGTTTCATTAATACATCAGGAGGTATTATGTGGCAAAATTTTAAGACCTTCTAAAATAATGAAACTTGTAACTAAAGGTACAAATCTTTTTAGAGGAGGAAACCGCTCGCTTACTCACCATAAGCTGCAAACATTTCTGAAAGAATGTAATGCAGATTTTGATGATTTACTTTCATATACAGAAGTTCGTTGGCTAAGTGCTGCGAAATGTCTGCAACGTTTTTTCGCGCTCCGGAAATTATTAGTAGATTTTGTTCGTAAGGAAGTACCATCGATTTCGCCAAATATACAACAAGAATTACAGAGCCCCGAATTTCTGTCTGCATTGGCGTTCTTAACAGATGTAGCTTCACACCTGCAACGCTTAAATTTAAGTTTGCAGGGCAAGAAACGAAACATTGTTCAATTGTTCGGAAATATAAGTAGTTTCCGAAAATAATTGGAAGTATTTGCAGCACAACTTCAGGAAGAAACGCTGTCTCATTTTCCTTATTGTTTAAAAATTCGGGAAGAACATCCCAATATTAAATTTTCTGTTTTTCGCAAAGATGTTCTTCAAATCATGCATGAATTTAATACGCGATTTAGTGATTTTGATAATTTAAGTAAAAGTATTCATTTGGTTGCAAGTCCCTTGACAGCAGAGGTATCGGATCAGGATGAAACGTTACAAACGGAATTGTGCACATTACAAACTGATTCGTTTTTGAAGTCAAGGAAGGAGACAGGCGAAGACTCTTTTAAGTTATTGCCTATTCAAAAGTATCCGATGTTACATAATTTTGGCCTAAAAATTTGTTCCTTGTTCGGATCTACTTACCTATGTGAAACTGCTTTTTCCACAATGGCAAATATTAAAACAGATGCTCGAAATTCCCTTACCGATAATTCTCTTTCAAGCGCGTTGCGTGTTGCTATTTCGGAAATAGATGTGGATGTACAATATCTCATTGACACGAAAAAGCAGTGATCCATATTTTCTAATGACAGTAGAACTTCGATTATTTATCGTAACTAATCTTGGTGCCAGGTCCAGTACGATCATTGGATTATCGAATTCTGTTTTTTCATAAATGAAGATCGTTCATTTTCTTATTTTGTTTCGTTTGCTTTAAACTATTTAATTAAAAGCAAAACGTTTTGAACATTTTTTCTTTTTTAATCGATGTGTCGATAGTATTAATATTTTCTGTTCCTTTATAATCAATGTGTGAATAATTATTTGTTTTTTATTTGTTTAATCGATAATTGATCTTTTTTTATTTTTTTGATCGATGTATCGATAATTGATCTTTCTGTTAATCAAAGTTCTACTGCAGCGCTGTCCAGCGTAGGGGCCCCTCACGCGCCTGCTTCCCCTTCCAACCTTTCTTTCGAGCAGCGTGACTTGTTGTCAAGGAAACCTCGCGACGCTAAAAAGGAGACCGTGACAGTTCCGTAAACAAGGAGATTCAGACGCCACGCGCGATGCCGACCAACGGTCGACGTTCATGTACCAAACATAACCGTAAAGGCCAGTCCAGACTGACAGACATTGTTTATAGACGTTCTACATACATTGTAAACCGACACCTAGATGATGTCGCCAGAGAATGTATCTAGACTGCAAACGCATGTACGTAATGTGTACGGATTGTCTGCGGAGACATGTATACAGACAATTTTTTGTTAATCACACTACTAAATTATTACAAAAAGCCTTTAAAAATAATGCTTTAATTGGCAATGGATCTATTAGCTCTATGCGTCTACAGATAGCAGTCACAGCAAATAGTATGGCAACCATGCTCGCTGTGTTGAATGCGCGAGTCGCAAAACAAAAGACAACAATTGTATTCACGCGGGTAGCGATCGGATTAGTTATTTTGACTCGGCGGCGACTTCGCGCCATGGTGACGGCGGACGGTGGTGGGGGGCAGGTTTTGTCTCTCAAGAGGCAAGTTAGACGGCGCTGTTCTACTGCATTGGGTTACCCGAAAAGTTCAGTTTCGTCATGCTTCAATTTTAATAATAAGTCTTTTGATAAAAATAGTATTTATACTGCAGTACCTATATTGGTATTTTATTGATTAGAGTTAAAATAAGTCACAGACAAAACTATGTTATGGTGAATATCACTTTGAAAAACCCTATGAGTTTTTCGGATGAGCTAACGTTTATGTTCAACGTTTACATTTATCCGAACAAGTGAACGTATTTCGTTTATCTAGTCACATTCTAGTCTTCATTTATCTTTATAATTAATTTTATTATATTTTTACATAATTATTTTTCTTGTTCCAGAATTGTACGAAATACACTGGCCCTCAAAGTTGACAACTCCTACCGGTTTCTAGGAAAACTGCGTCCACACATTAATTTTTATCTTCAACACTATTAAATATATTGATTTCATTCCTTTTTTACTTTAATTTCAACGAATAGTTTTCCTTTTGACTAAAAGCTACAATAGCTTTGTGTTGATTTTCAACATATCTGCAAAGATAATTTTCACTAATTAGTTCCTACTATCTTTGAATCGAAAGATTTATTTGTTAAAATTTATCAATTGTGCGTTAAGAGCCCTTATGATGAGGTACTTATTGTGAAATTTCACATATCTGTAGTAACAGATTTTACCTATTTCTACTTGAGGAGTTCTTAAATATCACATAAAAGTCATAAAACAACAATACATCCAATTAACGAGAAATTGCAGTTCACAAGGTTTTCTATTTTAATAATAAAAATTACTTTCGAAATATTGCAATTGCGATTAAAACAAAAAAGATCAAAGTCTATGCATTTAATAGGTTCGAAGACAAAAAATTGATCTGTGGAACCAGCCCGCGAAAAACCGGTATAAGTTGTCAGTTTTGGTGGCCTGTACTTTTCAAACAATTCTGAAACTAGAAATATCATAAACAAGCCTGGCACATAGGTACGAAAGTCAACGAATTAACCTGGACTGACCCATATCCGAGTGACGGGCGGCTCGCCAGACGCGGCACTAACACATACTTAAATACGACGTGGGTACCGCTCGAGCCCCCCTAACCAGTGATGCCAGAATCGTGAGACACGGGACCAAACGCTTACCCCCACTATGATGTACCGTCGTCTCCCACTATACCCTACCAGCGTGCCCCACTTTCTTCCCACCGCACTGCACACAAGCATATTTTTACTCCTGTCCGTGTGAGTTGCCTGTTGGGCTGCCGAGCACACGGACAGGGGTAGGGATATGCTTGTGTACAGTGCGATGGGAAGAAAGTGGGGGACGACGGTAGGCCATAGTGGGAGACGACGGTAGGTCATAGTGGGGGTAAGCGTTTGGTCCCGCGTGCCACGATTCTGGCATCACTGACTCCAACTCACAAATTCACGATCATCAAGTGGTGGTGGCTGATTTCTCCTCGTGCGGTGCTCGCGAAAGCGAACTCACCGGCCAATAAATTTGAATTCTCGTATAGTGATGGGACTTCGAAGCGGTTCCAAACGCTTCGAATCGGTCTTGAATATCAGGCGACTACTTCGAAGCGCTTCGAACATGATTCGAAGCTTAAAACTCTTGAAAAGTCTTGGTCGGCTTCGAAGTCTTGATGGGCTTCGAAATCTCGAATCTCTTGTTTCGAAACCTCGGTAGGTTTCGTACCCGTATTTACAGAATGCTGCCTGGCACCCCGTGGCGAGGACACCACTCCCCAGTGCCTCATCAAATTTTATGGCTTTCGACCCTCGAAGGGGTTTGAACACCATTAAAAAGTGAGAAATATCTAGGATTTCCTAATTTCTCATCAGGTCTTTGCGAAAATGACGCCAATCGATTCCTTATGTTTCGCAGATGAAACTAACACCAAGAACGACGTAATTCGCACCATAATGAAGGAACTTCCATGAAAAATCGAATTATAACATTTGAAGCTGACTCCGTTAAAAACAGTCCGATTTACATGAAATTTGGTATGATTTTCATCGGAAAAACGTAAGGAATCCATTGGTGTCACTTCCATATCGATACTATAAAGAATAAATAATTTCTTAATACGCTGAAATGAATATTTCACATTTTCACCCTCGACAGCGGGGCGCCGACCTGGAATCGCTGCGGTCGGCCGAGAATTCGTACCTGTTTCAGAAATAAAATAATTCTTTATTCTTTATCGTATCGATATGGAAGCGACACCGATGGATTCCTTATGTTTTTCCGATGAAAAGCATATCAAATTTCATGTAAATCGGTCTATTTTGAACGATGTCAGTTTCAAATGATATAATTCGATTTTTCTTGGAATTTCCTTCATTATGATCCGAATTACCTCGTTCTTGGTGTTAGTTTCATCGGCGAAACATAAGGAATCGATTGGAGTCGTGTTCGCAAAGATCTGATGAGTAATTCGGAAATCCTAGACATTTCTCATTTGTTAATGGTATACAAACCCCTTCGAGAGTCAGAAGACATAAAATTTGGTGAATATTTACTGAGGAGTGTTGTCCTCGCCACGGGGTACCAGGCGGCATTCTGTATATACATACGGGTCCGAAACCGACCAAGGTTTCGAACGAAGAGTTTCCAGACTTCGAAGCCGACCAAGACTTTCAAGAGCTTCGAATCATGTTCGAAACGCTTCGAAGATTTTGTTATATATATAGATTCGAAGCGCTTCGAAGCGCTTCAAATCCCATCACTAGTGATGCCCGAGTTTCGAGAATTTTGGGATGGTCTCTTTCAAATTAACGTCGCAAGGAGCTATTCAGAATTTCCCGGTCCGGGTTGAAAAATTTGGGGCCTTCTTCGTATAACTTTTGAACTATAAAAGATATCGGAATGCAATTCGCTCCGAAAAATGAGGAAAAATTATTCCCTCTTAATGATGAATAATTTAACATATTTTACGTTTACTTAATATTTTTCTATCAATTTTTTAACCATAATTGTTGTAAAAAGCTTTTGCAAACTGTTTATTTGATACTGTATTTAATGCTGTTTTTAAAATTCGTGGTGCTGATAAAAAATAGGCTAGTTGTTTCTGTAACATTACTTTCATAAATTGAGAAATTAAATTTTTATTCAATTATGTGTTAGTTCTGCAGACCTCAGAATCTATTGTTCTGGTTTTCTTTTTTATGATTTTATCCTTAATGCAGTGCATACCTAGATCAGACGTAAGGAATAACTAATGAGACGTGTCTTTGAATGTAGCGGTGTTTGAATTCTTTTCTAGAATTTTTGTCTCTGAATGTTTTAGCTACTCAACGCCACGCCTATACCGGCTTCCGTTAATGTCATTTTTGGAACGATGCGCCATTATTGTTTTACACGCAGGTGGCGAAAAATCTCTCCGTATAAGGGTATAACGCCGCGGTCAACCCTGTCGTAGCTAAAACTGTTGAAATTGAGACGGGTACGAGGTCAGTCGACATTATTTTCAAACCTCATTACAGTAATCTGGGGTGCGAGTGGTAATCCGATCATAAAAACGGAGCGCGCGGCTCGATTACCTGGGCCGAGAAATTCCCAATACCTAGCTCTTTGCGACGTTAATTTGAAAGAGACCATTCTAAAATTTTCGAAGCTCGGGCATCACTGCTGTCCAGCGGTCGCTGGCAGCTCCCCGCCGGGCCGTAGTATGGTTGTAGTGGAATGCGTCTGGGAGGCGCTGTTGCCATTTTACAAGTTCGATAAAAATGTAGTATATTTCTGTCTTATAGTGTCCCGTTAATAAAATAAGGTCCAATAATCTTGTTATTTAAAATGCCACATCAAACATTTCCTGTCCACGGCCTTTGTCAGTCGTTTTAAATCAAATTAATATTCGTCGCCAATGACACCCGTTTCTGCTTATCTCTTGTTTATAATATGCAAGATACGTGTGTCAGTCCGTTATCACGTTGTACCTGCTGGATTAACATCAGGCCGGTGAAAGGCAAACCAACTTCAACGAATATTTATACGCAACATAGCTGCACGGCAGTTACGAAAGAACGTGGATTTCGGGCGATTGGCGATGTATGTACTAACGCGATAGTTATCAGAACTGCTACACTTATATATTTCCTGGATTACAGTATAAATTCACGCCACCCGTGTCATCGTATTGCACTCGAACTGACGAATTAGAGCAGGGAAGGTCTCATAGAGCATATAGAGCATATGCTTTAAGGGAGGTCTATCGGAATGAAATAATCGATCATTTGGTGTCCTATTTCAAGAACATGCTGCGATATTATGCAGCGTTCACACAATTCTCATAATGCTACAATACCAACTTGTTTCTCTTTTCTTTGTTTTTCACTTTACCATTACATCACGTACTGATGGATACGATCAGAGTAACAGACTTTCAGTATTCTCATTATCCCACTGTTATATTTTACAAATTAAATACTTTCAATGACAGTTCCGCATAGTTGATCTTCAAGTAAACACGCGTTAAATATTTTAATGTCGTTAGGTATAAGTTTTTGAACTCAGATAAAGAATTTGGTGTAAAAAGAACTTCTACTGATACGTGAAGCGGCGATTAGAATCAAATAAGTCACAGAAATGAAATCTGCGGTTGCCTGGCGGAAAGTGGCGAATTTGCAACCATTTTATTATATGTCGTGCAAACAGGAAATAAGTACCAATTAGAAAGTAACGATTAAATCGGGTATGGAACAGTATCTTACCTTCGTAATGTGAATTTGAAATGGTAACAATTCCTTCGCCCCCCTGTTTTTGCATGGATCTTCTCCGAGGGGATTCTAACATCAATTCCTGTTCGCGTGCGTCAATAATTATTACGGTCACGAGTATCCAAGTGAAAACGAAAATGCGGAAAAGTTTTGGAAAAGAAACATTCGGTTTCACTGTCAATTCGTGCTACGCGGGCTTATTGCTTGCAGGAGTTGAACATAGCTGCGTGTACTAATCCAGCGGTCATAGATCTTTCGTATATATGTATTTACGATATAAACTGGAGGGAACACGTTCATGATAGGCGAACCATGACCCCCGATTCGTTCGAAAAATATTTCAAGGCATGCAGTACCCTGCATAGCACCATACACCGTTTACTTTACATCGTGGAACTTCTATCACTTTCTGTACAGCTACGGAAAAACGCGGCCAGTACGCGAACTTCTGTCACCCACGATCGTAACGCGACTCGTGGAAACAAATAACGTTACGTTCTAGCAATACACATCACGAGATGTCGTATCGTAAGCACCGATCATTGACAATGTCGTGATTTCGACTTGCTGGCGTCATCTGGTGGTGGATGGTGTGAAACAGAACGTTACTTACCGCACAGACGAGGTAGAGACTAGACCTATCAACCACTGTATTTTTCCGTCGCCGGTTTGGGGGTCCTAGCACAGACGAGGTATAGAATAGACCTCTCATTCTTTTGTCTTCAGTGTCACCGGTCTAAAGTACCGATATCATCGACGAAGCACAGACGAGGTATAGAATAGACCTATCAACCAATGTATTTTTCTGTCACCGGTTTGGGGGGTTCTAGGACCCCCTTACCATTTTAGTGTCGCATGCAACGTTACCGGCGAAGTCTCGAAACAGATTGTAACGCTACGCGTGGTAGGAATTAGAATTCAGCACGGATATAACTGGGTTACTTTTTGAGTCGAAGCCCGCGATTTACAAATGTTTCTGTTAGAGTAACAATTTAAAAATCGTCTTATAAACATATTCCGTTCAACGGAAGAGAAAGGAGGATATTACATTCGCCTTTTAACTTTGCTGTCCTATTTCGGGTTATTTAATGCAAAACAAATTTCATTCGCTTGCAATAATGTAATTTGTAAAAAGAGTGCTTTAATGTTTTTTAAGAGCAGCTGTTGCTGAACCCCACCCATTCATCATGTGTTTGTGCATACATTAATGATGGTCTATATGATATAATACAGACATATAATAATTAAAAATAATTTTGTTCCTTATTTAATCTACGACTCTCAATTTTTTTAAGTCGGCGCCAGATTTACTCAGTGCAAATGATGAGGCGCTGATATAAAAAAATTGAGTGTCGTAGATTAAATAAGGAACAAAATTATTTTTTACTTTTTAGCGCATTTTAATTTTTTTGAAGTTGGTTTTAATTATGATTTTCCACTTCTTGGAGCGATGCGCCATTATTGTGGCTTTTACACGCAGGTGGCGAAAAATCTCTCCGTACAGAGGTATAACCCAGCGGTCAACCCTGTCGTAGCTAAAAATTTTGAAACTGAGACGGGTACGAGACCCGTCAACATTGTTTTCAAACCTCATTACAGTAATCTGGGGTGAGTGGTAAACCGATCATAAAAGCGCAGCGCGCAGCTCGCTTACCTGGGCCGGGAAATTCCCAATAGCTCTTTGCCACGTGAATTTGAAAGAGACCATCCCAAAATTTTCGAAGTTCGGGGATCACTGCTGTCCAGCGGTCGCTGGCAGCTCTCCGAAGAGATTGCCTTCGTCGGCCGCCGACCATCTCGTTCTTTTGTCGATGTCGACGGGCTCGACGTCGCGGTTTCGGCCACGTCCAACAATGTGTTTGCAGACCTCAGAATCTATTGTTCTGGTTTTCTTTTTCATAATTTTATCTTTAATGCAGTGTATGCATAGATAAGACTTAAGGGGCAACTAATCAGACGTGTCTTTGATAGTAGCGGTGTTTTAATTTTTTTTTTAGAATTTTTATGTCTGAATGTTTTAAACTTTTAGCTACTCAACGCCACGCTTATATCGGCTTCCATTAATGCCAATTTTTTTGGAATGATACGCCATTATTGTGGCTTTTACACGCAGGAGGCAAAAAATCTCTCCGTGCAGGAGTATACCGCCGCGATCAACCTTATCGTAGCTTAAAATTTTGAAATTCAGGACCATTATACTCATTCATCTTGTTCCTTCAGTGTCGGATCTGTATTCGTACTCAGGAAGTGAAAATTCGATGGCCACGACTTTCTGGTCTTTTCCCTGTACGCTCTCTTGAAATCGGTTGAACGGTAACGCGTACCTTTTTTTACGACACTGATGGGTTCGCAGGTAAAAGCTTTCGAACAATGCGGCTCGGGGGTCATAAACGCTAGAGTAGTGGCATAAGGACAAAGTCAGCAATAGGCCATTCAATAATGAGTATGGCAATTTCTATCATAGAAGTATCACAAATGGATTACTAGTATTTTTCTGATGAAAATGACACCAAACTTGATAAAATCCTAATTATTTTTAATGACTGTAATGGAAAGTACTTGCAGTAAAGTAATTGAGGAAAGTAATGAAGAGTACTTGATTTCTACGTGAACTGACACGGAACTGCTGTGTGCCCAGATCTTAACGTAAGCGATACCTACGCTCGTGTACTTACATCGTAGAAGTTTTTTATAATTTTTAAATCCATCCAATAGTTAATAAGAACAAAGCCAATCAATTTGTAACGAAACGTAGGGATTTAGGGGCCTCGGGTCCCAAAACTACGAATATAAATTTTACAGAAACGTTTTAATTCATTATTTTCAATGATTTTTACGTGTCGTAGGATGGGCACCGTCTGTTTAGACACGCGCGATGTGCAGAGATTTGCGGGAATGTTAGTAATAGCGTCAATTTTTAATATTTTTCGGCGTACGACACGTGAAAATATTAGTTAAATGTTCCACTACATGTAAAATACTAACAATCAATTTCATCTTGCAATTTATAGTTTAAGCTCTCAAGAAGTGCCATATTGCAGCGTCATATAGGCTCCTGATCCCCGAAATAGATTTTCAGAGAGAAATCCGGCGTGAGTCGTTGACAAACCGAGCCAAAGCGTAGCTTAGCGAAAGCCCGCCCTCTATGTTAAACTCTCACTCTAAACAAGTCACATGTATACAAGCACGCACGCATCTTTCAGTATTTCAGCACATTTCAGAGTAGTTCTTGAGTTGGACGCTGTTCATGAACAGAGGTCGCTAAATTCAGTCCTCCAATTATGGGTCGGTAACACAGTTTGGGTGGTGACATGAAGTCCCATAAGGTGATAGGTCTATTCTATACCTCGTCTGTGGACTCATTTCGCGTTGGGAGAAGTGTATTGAAGTCGATGGTGACTATTTCGATTGATGCAATACGTATTAGGTTTGTCAAATAAAAGTTTAAATTAAAAAATTAGAAACGGCCATTTCATTTGCAACAACCTAATATCAATAAGATATCGATAATCTATCAATAATCGATAGTCACACCTCTAATCAAGCATAGAAATTTGTAAACATGAAAATTGATGCTAAAATCAAGTAGAGTCTAATAAAAGGCATGAATTTGGCAAACATAAACAAATTAAGCTAAAACTTATTATTTCGATTAAATGTACTCAAAAAATGACGTTATGAATAGGAAATTTTGATTTCTTAACCACGAATAATTACACTCATCGACTTCATAAATATATTGTTGAGGCGTAATAATAATATTTTGGAAGGATGTTAAGTCATAAAAAGTTCACAAATGTAGCCCAAAAGAACGAAATATCCAATAAACATTTATTATCCTGTAGCATATAGGTTAAGTATATTCTCTGTCACTTCGAGGGCAGAAAATCCACTCTTCGAAGTGACCGAAAATATAACCTAATTAAGAGACTGTACAAATGTTTATTACGTGGTTGTATTTATATAATATTTCTAATCTAAATTTATGGAAATAAGTGCAAATTATGCTTCTATCAAAATGTATTAGTAAACGGAATTATGCAACATGTTTCTTGAAATTAGTCTTAACGTTCATGCCGTTTTAGATTTTAAACGTTTCCGATAAGATTTAATTTCAATTCCTACCACTCGTAGCATTGTAATCTTATTTTAGACTGAATCGATAACGTTGGGTGTGACACGAAAATGGTAAGGGGGCTCGCGAGCCCCCCGAGCGTGTGACACAAAATTACATTCCGTGATAGGTCTATTCTTTACCTGGTCTGTGCCGATATTCTGAAATCCTCCCCCTCCCCCCATAAACATAACTCATGTATGAAAGAAGCTAATTCCCTTTAATTTACGAAAAAAGTTCTCACGGAAAGATTGTGAAATCATCTTTGCTAATTCCAATTGTACCTTTAATTCACGAAAAACATTAAAAAAGTTCTCACGCAAAGATTGTGAAATCAACTTTGCTAATTCCAATTGTATTCTCGTTCTCCGCTCGAACACTGATTCCTCTGTCACTTTTTATACTTGACATTCCTTTATTGGCCACAAATCAATTCAGTGCTCAGATTTTCAACTTCGGTTTTAAGGAATTAGCGGGTGAGAGGCCTGTAGTTAACACAAAAACTTTTATAAGAGGGACATCTTCTGTTAAAAATGTCGTATGAAGATAATAAAAACTTGGTAGAGACTAATTTAAACGAATCAAAGTCGGTAATAGATTAATAGCACATTCGGCAACCTGCACTAGTGGTGGCACGCAATGGTGCGCACTGGGTGCGAATTTTCGCCAATTGGAAGCGAAAAAGTTCGCATTCAGTGCGCACCATTGCGTCCGTCCGAATACGCTGTAAGAGAGATGCGGAGAATATGAAACATTTTGTTTTAAGTCGACTTCATAGCTTTTTCTTATACAACGCCCCCTAATTTCTTAAAACCGAAGCTGAAAATCTGAGCACTGAAATTATTTGTGGCCAATAAAGGAATGTCAAGTATAAAAAGTGACAGAGGAATCAGTGTTCGAGCGGAGAACGAGAATACAATTGGAATTAGCAAAGTTGATTTCACAATCTTTGCGTGAGAACTTTTTTCGTGAATTAAAGGGAATTAAACGTACAATTGGAATTAGTAAAGATGATTTCACAATCTTTGTGTGAGAACTTTTTTAATGTTTTTCGTGAATTAAAGGTACAATTAGAATTAGCAAAGATAATTTCACAATCTTTGCGTGAGAACTTCTTTTAATGTTTTTCGTGAATTAAAGGTATAATTGGAATTAGCAAAGATGATTTCACAATCTTTCCGTGAGAACTTTTTTCGTAAATTAAAAGGAATTAGCTTCTTTCATACATGAGTCATGTTTATTGGGGGGGGGGGGGGGATTTCATTACTCTTTTCATAATTTGTGAATTTTTGTTGTGTTGATCGTATCAAGCTAATGTACCGCCGGTCACTCTCTAGAAAATTTCACCACAAAGAAAACGTATACATGCAGAAAATGAAATTTATTACTTTGCTAGCATATAGGAATAAATTAACAATAATAAATAAATAAACTTCTCCGCCTTTAACGGCTTTCTTCACGACCACCACGGCCACGATCGCTACCATGGCCCCGACCGCGACCACGGCCTCGGCCACGGCACTGTGCGAGGACCAGCGCCTGCAGAGTGATAGTCTGGGCTCTGAAGCTCCTCGCTTGATCCCGCATCACTTGTAGGGCGGCCCACTATTGTTGTTGAACCCTTACCCTCCAGCCACTCCTTTGGTGGCGCGGGGTTGTATAGCCTTCTGTAATTAGTAAATACAATAATTGAAGTCACCCTTATTTGAACTTTTTAAACGATTTTATTCAGCTTCGATCCTCTGTTTGTTTGTATGTTTGTATTGTTTCTTCTATTGACAATGACAAATAAAATGTTCTTCCTTTTACTTTCTGGATCATATGTTGATGAGGTATATTTTTTTTTTGCTTTCGAGACAGTTTCCATTCGTTGGACAACTTGAAATGCTTTTGCTCGTTGTATAAACATTCTTTCATACTCGTTTAATGCAGATATTTCTTTTGGCATTTCTTTAACATATAACATATTTTTAACGCAAGTTGAAGGCATTTGATTCTTTTGGAATTTTTCCTTACAATATTTGCATATGAAATCACTGTGCAATCCGTTTTTCTCTGCTTAAACTTTAAAGTTTTCCTATGATTCTGATGTCAAGGGCTTCCTCATATCTGCAATTTTGATCATTTCTTTACGCTAGCACAGTTTTTCGCATGAAGTGCATGCATTTTTAGTAGTATCTAATGTTCTTTTGGTCAATTGTTTAAAAACATTTTTATATTTAGACATTATGTTTTGTTCATTAAGATTTTTTATTTCGTACGATTTCGGTATCGTAGTTTTACTCTTCTCTATCGCTTCTTTACTAATTTTTTGAGATATTTTATATCAGTTTCATCCAATCTCTTGTCAAGATTCTTTATATTATTGAACTGTTCCAAAATTCTACAAATAATTCTCTTTATAACTCTTACATTGACAAAATGGGGGGCTAAAAGTAAAATTGGTAAAAATGTCGAAGAGCATGTATCAGGTTCAACATAACAAAGAAATGAATGTCCTAATTTGCGGGACATGTAATTTCTACTGCAAGATAATAAGTTTTTGGCAAATTTATAAACACTCTTTACTTTGAGACTATCAGCAGTCTTCAACAATGCTTGATATCTTTGTATAATGGATACGTTATCAATTTTACAAATATCATCACACATCCATATTTTGCTTTCTTTTTTTTTATTGTCGTCTATTACTAATAATGGTAATATGTTCGTAACTTGGCCTTTCTCATTGCGAATAAGAAGTTTAGTTTCAATTGGCAGAGGTTCTAAAACTTTGTCAATATTCACATCATTTGCATTTTTTAATTTGCATCCAATTATGTAAATTTATTTTCATGTACATTTACCTCTATGTCGTCATCCTTTTCGTTTTTATCTTTCTGATGAGAATCACTGTAGCCTCGCTCCGTGGAGGTTCGCTATCGAACGGATGTACGGGGTGGCCGAGTGAACGAGGCAAAGTGAGCTGTGTAACGGTTCTTTATTCTTATCGTCGAGGTACAAGGTTGCCCGGCCAGGTCTGTGCTGGCTAACAGAATCTTTGCGGCTTATCCTATGACCTATACTAGCGCGGTGGAGTGCGGGCGGCGCGTCGCGATCGCGGGGCGCGGTTCGGTGCGTTTCGTCGGCAGAAGTAGGAGTGGGGGGTGGTCGTTCTGGTGCCTTGGCTGTGGTCTCCACCAATGGCCCCGACCGGGAAGTCTTGCGTCCGCTCGCCCAGTGGGTAAAACCCGCGGGAGAAACGGAGACTGTAGGATGTCCTCCGGGGCAGACAAAGTCTGACCCTAAGATTGACGGTGGATATCGACCTGCGTCTAGAGGTCGGCGGACTCGCGTTCCTCTAGGAGCCGTGGAGGTGAGGGAATTCAAAAGTACGCAACGATACAGCTTGTGCAATACAAGAGATCGCTGGGAGAGCTCTGACCGTTCGCCTGCAACGCTCGTGGTAGACTCTGCCTGGCGGGCCCGCCGCACTTGCCTATAAGCAGCGCCGTGACGATTTCACGAGCGAAAGCGCCGCTCGGCGCGCGGCCCTCTCGCGCCCGCGTTCGGCAGCGGCGGGCTGCGCCAGGCGCGCATGGTGGGGGGAAGATTCGCGTCCCACCGATATAACTCGTTACATCACATTTAGAATTCTTTATTAGGAATTTGTGTTTGTATGCCGCCATAAAAGTGCGGTTCAGAAGCCGGCAAATGCTTTGAAAATCCACATAATGCTTCAGTTTTATCCGAAATATTGCATTCTGGACAATTGTTAGCTCGAATCAAAGCAACCTCAGCTTTTTCAAAATTCTTATATTTTTTCTCAAATAGAATAAGTAGCTTTTCCTTTTCTGCATGCACCAATTATACATTTTCATAGCTTCAAATCGGCTACTCACTGCAGATTTCTCTTTCATTTCTGAAAGAAAAGATTTGGAAATATTCTTTATATATCTGTCAGAAGAAAGATGAAACTTTACCGTGTATGTAATTGATTTTTCGAATCTTTCCGACTTTTGCAATGCGTTGTTTTTTGCGTATATTGTAATTTTTTTCCAGCAATTTTATTCGTAATTTTTTTTCTATACTAGTTACGATTATGTTTTCTTCTGTCATTAATCTCGGCATTGTTTTTTGTGAATCAGTTTGCAAAATTTGTTCCGCCATATTAGAAGGAGTCTTCATTAATTTGTTATTAAAATTTCTTTGATCATTAAAATATTGTAGTACAGGAAACAGGTCTATGACATTATTTTCTAACATTTTGATCAAATGGTCCCGCATTTTATTATGATCATATTGCACTTCAGTAGGTTTTACTCCTAATGCAAGTGACACGGCATTAGCTATTGCGTGTACGCCACAATCATTGAAATTTGTTTGCATCTGTACTGAGTGGAAAATGACACATTTTTCTTCGAAAGGATAAAATAGAAATAATCGTTTTTGCTCCTGTATTCCTTCCAAGCGCCGACCATCATGTTGTTATAAAGAGTCGGCAGCTTCTGAACAATTTTAGAAATCTATGTAAATCTGATACCTATGTTTCCATATTTAGAAGAGTGATAGGAACTAAAGGAAATACTGTATTGCGTTGTCTCAAGCGAAAATGTTGTAAAACGTTTATAAGACCGACTCGAAAAATCCGATCTTACCATATTTTATGGAAGAAAGAAAGTCAGAAAACCATGTATTTAGCCGCGTAACACAACAGTTTTAATAGTTTTCTTAGCAGGTTAGTCAATTGAATGTCAGGGTGGTTTAAAGTAATTATTTAAACATTTAAATACTGCAATTCTTTGAAATATAAAAGAAGTAATTATGGCTACAGCCCCTAGCAATAATCCCACTAAATATAAAGAATTTAATGAAATAACTTTTCCTCCGCTTCCCAGATAGCACACGACGCCTATGAGCTGTATTTAAGCCGTTTTCAAACGTCGTGAAAGTCTGCAAGACGTCTTAATGATGGCTTATAGACGTCGTGTGCTATCTGGGTTGGGACCACAAGTCAATTTTCCGCGTACGCAGGCTCAAAAATATCGTTGCAACTACCACTGATGTAGGGTGGGAAAATTACCCCTTTCATGCGGCCGCCCAGGCAAGGGAAAATGCACAGGCTGGAAGTGACAGAAAATATAACCTATATGCTACATAACAATAAATGTTTATTGGCTATTTCGTTCTTTTACGCTACATTTGTGAACTTCTTATAACTTAACATCCTTCCAAAATATTATTGTAGCGCCGCAACGGTATATTTATGAAATTGGGTACAGCATATAGGCTATATTTTCTGTCACTTTAAGGTACAGGCATAGAGCTATATTCCAACCAGTGATGCCAGATCGGGGACGGGTTCCCTCGAGAGTTTCCCCCACCTCGCATGCACACTATGCACCAATCACGTGCGTGTAAATCACATACGCGACTCCTGCATAGTATGCATGCGAGGTGGGGGAAATTCTCGAGGAAACCCGTCCCCGATCTGGTATCACTGCTATGCACCAATCACGTGCGTGCAGATCACATACGCGACTCCTGCATAGTGTGCATGCGAGGTGGGGGAAATTCTCGAGGAAACCCGTCTCCGATCTGGTATCACTGATTCCAACTGGAGTGTAAGCTGAAGTAAGTGGAAGTACAGGCGACCGCGCGCCGAGGGAAAAGGAAGACAGGGGAGAAGTTATCCTTCTTCTTCCTACTATCTCTCCAGAGATGGGCATCATTTAAATAAAAAGTTATTTAAATAACGTATCAAATAAAGGAGACTTTATTTTTATTAGTCGTCGAATAAAAATACCTTTGGGTTATTTGTATTTGAAGCGCCTGAAATAACTTTTTTATTCGACGGGATTCATTCGATGGCTACGCATGATTTTTTTATTCGACGGGAATTCATTTTAAGCTTGAAATGATTTCCTACTTTTCAGGCGTCTTTTATTTCAAAAGTTATTCGAAGTTAAAATAACTTTGGGCGAGCCTCGAGGGCCTTTGATCGAAGCCGCCGGCTTCTCGAGCCGAACGTCATTGTATCGTTCACCCGTATACACTGCAGCGCGAAGTTGCTCGGCGATGTGTCATCGATTATACAGAAACGGAATTTCTTTATTTTTCGTCGACACCAATGGATTCCTTGCATTCTCCCGATTAAATTGACAAAAAAATATTTAAATCGGACTACTTTTTACGAAACGGGCTTTCAATCTTGCAAATTAATTTTATGCCTAATATCGTTAATTAAAGTTCAAATTATGTCAGGTATGGTATCATTTTCATCGGGAAAACACAAGGAGACGATTGATATCACTTTCGTGCAGATTCGATGAAGAATCTGATTTCACATTTTTCCGTTCTTAATGGCTTGTGTTATCTACAGTGACTCACAGCCATAATCGTACATTCTTTAAAATTGCATAACATTTTTAAAATTGGTCCAAACGACTTAAGTTTTTTTGAGAAGCTAGAAGGATTAGTTTGCTAAGTGACGCGTTTCGACGTTTTTAAAAAAAAATGCAATTCGTCGGAGTAGTGAAAAAAATAGAAAAGGTTGTTTTTTAAATTTTTTTTTGTGAGCCTGTAATGAAAATTCAAAAAACCCGTTTGTAGATTGAAGTAAGTTATATACATGCCTAAAATTTCATCAAAATCGGTTAACGTTGCTCTGAGCTACAAACGTTTAAAGATCGCAGAATAAGGTCGAGAATCGCTGATTTCAGGAATTTCCGCGATTCTCGACCTTATTCATGAATATAGCTCTATGGGTACAGGTATGACTATCGATAAAGTTATCGATAAATGTCGACAATATCGAAATGTTATCGATATTTCGATATATCGATAATATAGTTAATATATAGTTGAGGCTGTTACGTTATCACTTGAACGTAGCCACGGAAATATATATAATTGATAGTTAAATCAGGAGCGAAATTTGAAAACAGATGTATGCGCGTGATTGAGAAAGTATTATTAAGGATGTGCGATGCGGGTGGCATACGTGGGCAGAGCTCGAAAACAGGAAGAGGACACCAATTAACACACCCCGAAACGAATCGCGAGTTTCTTCTAAGTCACGTAATCTTTTGAGAAGGCCTTGTCCTTTGTTAGTCTTTAGGAGTGTCGATTGACTCCAGAAGTGTTGGCGACGCTGAGGAAGTCATAAATTTCCTTCAAGGGTTGTTTTCTCGATCCTCGGAGTAGAGCCTACTTTCTCTTCTCACGTGGGCACCCCGCTGTGTAACGGAAAAGCGCGCTTTCATCGAGTTTCCACCACCCCGAAGACGGAGGGAAAGATGGATGCCGATTCGCGGGGGCGTACGGACATCCGAAGGACGGCCTACCGCTTGGAGCTGATGCATCCTCCATCCTGATTGGACTACGAAGATCTATGGGAGGACTAGGAGGATTTGGCCAACGACTTCAGCGAGGACCTCGGAGGATACTTTGAAACGTTACATTCATTCCTTCAAATAAAAGTCCAAAGTTTAACTTAGCAATAATTTCTAGTACTATTGTGTTTTATTTGAAACTCCCGCACTCCGACGAGCAGAGCGGTTCAGCGCTCCACGGGCACCAACCCGCGTTCTCATCGCAATTTTCCCATAAAAATACGTAACAAATTTGGTGACAGCGGTGGGATGTTTCAAATAATTTGTGGGAAATTTAAAAGACATCTCAGTGCTAAAGTTTGGCTTTATAAACTCTTGAACACTTGCGTGAGTGACTTCGCCGGCTCGTGAGTGCGTATTGAAGTGATTCACCGGGAACTATCATAAACTTTTATGGAAATAATTTTTAATCGTACAAATGGACACAAACATCATAAATTGTTAAGTGCAGCCTCTCTCTCTTGGGTTTTGCGCGGTTTTCCTGAGAGCAAGGGTGAATACCGGAGACGGGTGATTTCAGTGGCCGTGCGAATAATCCCCTGGAATCACATGCACTCGGTCATTATCCGCATCATTTGCTGAGCTACTTCGGAAACTTCCCGGACGATTAAGAAAAGGATTCGAAGGACTTGGACGCTCGGACGATTCTTCACGGGGTTGAAGTCAACTGCATCGTCGAGGTATACCGGATCAACAAAGTCAGCGTTGGACATAGCTGGGACATCCATATAAGGGCTGGAGTACTGGACGGAACAACAATCCATAAGTCACTTTATTTGTGAACTGTTCGTTATTCATCATATTAATTGTAAGTCTCGTTCGTAAGCACCTAATTTTTAATATAAAGGGTCGTATTACTCATTAGAGGTACTCGCTTATTAGCTGTAAAAATGCCGCCGTTTGCAAGAAGATACCAGCGATTTAAGAAAAGGCATGACTCTAGTCTGAGTGGTGGTAGCATCTTTGAGATAGAGGAGTTAATAGTAGGGGCAAGTAGTGCGTCAGCGCCCACCTCTGAATTTCAACCTGATGAGTTACATTTGGTGCCGGCACAATCTACTCCTCTTCTAGGATTTAGTATGGCTCTTCCGGATAATGGATTCATTCCATCCAGTAGCACGGTGGTAGCAGATGCGTCGGGGTTATCTTCCAGGGCTTCTAAAGCTGCATTGCGCATGTCCTTTGATTCAATTGCGAATTTCATTCCACATTTTGACGGGAAACAAAGTTCTGTAATTAATTTTGTTAGCCAGTGTAGACTCGCTGATTCTTTGATTAGATCTGAAGATAAATTTTACTTGTTGGCCTTAATACGCAATAAGATACAGAAACGCGATTATAGCAGAATAATCGATGGGAATGAACCCGAGACCGTAGAGGAGTTGATTAATTTAATCAAAGCCGCATATGAGCAAAGTTTTAATATAAAAATTGCACGAGATAAGTTAAACGTTATATTGCGTAAAGAACAGGAAACCATTGAGGAGTTCGGAACTCGGGTACATGAAATTCTAGATCAGGCAATGGAAGCTGCGCATGAAAAATATAACGTTGAACAACTTGTAGGAATTAAAGTTTCACTTATAGAAGAAGCCATAGCTGGGTTTTTAAACGGACTACGCAATGATACTGTTATGTTATTAACTTCCAATGGTAACCCAAGTAGTTTAACAGCTGTTATTAAACTAGCCTCTAAAATGGAGCATCAATTGCAACATAGAAAATGAGCTTATAGATTCAAAAATTTCCGCGAGTATAATGATTCCCATTCACAACCTATATCGATAGACGCGGATTCCAATCCTGATTCGAGGGACCTGGAAAGGGTGCTTATCTGCGCAGATAAGACATCAATTGTAGGTTCCGAAGTGGACAGGATGGATGATGAAGTCTTATGTTTTGAAATGAGAGAATTGTGGCATCTGTTTTCCTAGCGCGCGGGAAAGCAGCAGCCGAGTGCAATGAGGTCACAAATAATTTAAAAGTTCAGAATTATTAGTATCACCTTTGCCTGTGGGAAATGAAAATTTTGGAGGATCGCCTCAGTCGGGCACAATGCGTCGACTCGGTCGCCTGTTGACATACGGTAATTCTAAGCCCCGGGAACCCGCTTCAGGAGCCGTGAGAAGCAATCTGTGCTCGGCAAGGGTGCCTGCAATCTGTTTGGCCTTTAAGGGGACATCGCAGGGCTCGCAGTATCTTGGTTCGTGGCAGAGGTGTGGGGAACCTATTTTATTTGCGACTGATGTCGTGGCAGAGGCTGACGAGCCTGATGTTGTTGCGCCTGGTTTTGTGGCGGAGGCTGT
Source organism: Andrena hattorfiana (assembly GCA_944738655.2). NCBI lineage: Eukaryota > Metazoa > Arthropoda > Insecta > Hymenoptera > Andrenidae > Andrena > Andrena hattorfiana. The sequence goes on along the minus strand of OX122892.1, from coordinate 29,191,887 downwards.
GGAGCCTGATTGTTTTGCGACCAGGACTGCACGAGGGATCCTCAATAAAATTATCTTAATAGAATCTGTGAACCATTAATAACTTCAATAGAGTCTCAGTGTTTGTTGCGATCAGGTGAGAATCATGAAGTGTACTTCCCATGAATAGAGAGAGGTGAATGATCATGTGGACTCGCGTGGGTGTTTTCATGGCGCCGTGCGTCGTTTATTACGACCGCCTGTGTGCACCGCTCCTTTGATTACACAGCCTCTTCGCATTAGTGGCTGTGCCTTTACGTTCCACACCAGATATGTGTGTGTGCGTGCATATGTGTGCCCATCTATCGTCGTTTACATAGCCCCAGGGATTCTAAGAGAGTCGTCGTTAACGGTGATGTCATTGGCACAGCGAGGCACTACGTTCTTTGAAACGCTGAAGATCCAAGGGTACGTTGCGCTGTGCGGGATGATAAATATTACGCATACAGGATCGGGTTGATATATTCCCCGTCCTTGCGAGTCCTCGCTAGCCATCCTCCTATGGCCACGTTCCGTCGAATTTAAATGTGCAAACATCCGATGAGATGCTCATGCTTTTAACGTTCCTGTACTCAAGTCCTCGTTGGCGTGGCTGTTTCGAAATTGTCGAATTGAAAGGCACTGATGTAACGAAAGGAGACTCTTCGGAGGTGTAGGAAGGTGTTTGATCGTCTCATCTTTGTAAAAAAATCAAGTTTAGAAGTTTGTAAAACCTAATGAAAGTAGTTTTTGATTATTAATGTAAACGCTGACAGATGGATAACTTACCATTTTCCATTTCCTACTATGGTTTGTGTAAAAGACAATTTTGTATATGTAGGAATAATTTTGCCCATGTTATGCCACACAGTTGTGATGCTGGGGCATTCCTTGATGACAAGTGTTTCATATTTCTTTTACTTTTTCTTGTTTAAGATGCTTCTTGGCAAGATTTAAATTTTGGTCATGTGGAATCTTTGTTAGTTTCTTGACTGCTAAGACTGTTAGCATTTCAAAGGATTTAGATAGTTTTGAAATTTTGAAATGAATTTTATAGGGAATTTGCACAGGGATTGATTGGGATGATTGCATTAGATTTGGCATGTTCTCGTATAACACCTCTGTGCATGAGGCTACGGGATTTACGCCATATGAATTGGTTTTTGGAGTTTGAGATCTCATACCTTTTGAATTTGCTAAAGAGCAGGTATCGCAAATTTTTGTGCATTATTTGGATAGGTTGTTTACTAAGATTACCACCACACAGACTAAGGCGGCAGAACATCTTGATAAGGCTAAGGAGAGAAGTAAAATGTATTATGATAGAAATCGTAATCTTCGTGGATTTAAGGTAGATGACGATGTTTACTTACTTAAGGAACCGAAAACTTCCAAGTTTGACTGTAACTGGTTAGGCCTTTATCAGATTAGTCGAGTGTTTGATGACTTAAACGTAGAATTAATAATGGGAATTATTAAGTATAAAATAGTACATACCAATAAGTTGAAATCAGCGTGTATAAGACCAGATATTTCTGTTTCAGAGAGTTAATATAAGTAGTTATTATATAATATAGTATTCATTCTATGTGTGGTTTGTTTTATGTGTATGTAATCTAAAAAATTTTCATTTTATAAGTGTGATTACTGGATTATGAGTACACGATTATTTTATATTCTGCTTTATATATTAAGATTGAATGAGGAATTATATTGTTTTTGAATGAAATATTTAGATAAGTCTAGTTAAGGTGTTCAATGACTACTAAATATTTGCTACGTGTTGCATTATAATCGAATTAATATTAAGTACCTAGTAATAGAATAATGATATCTTATTACTGTAAAATGTTATGTTATAACTATCATTCTTCAACTCGTGCTTTCTGCGGGACAATGGGTGGACCGAGTAGCTCATTTACCGCGGGGCTGGCGCGGGAAGAAGGGGCGTAGTTATAATCACTATTAGTAACGATGTATTGAAAAGATGTTTCATGGAAACATCTTTTGTATAAGGGGGAAGGTGTTACGTTATCACTTGAACGTAGCCACGGAAATATATATAATTGATAGTTAAATCAGGAGCGAAATTTGAAAACAGATGTATGCGCGTGATTGAGAAAGTATTATTACGGATGTGCGATGCGGGTGGCATACGTGGGCAGAGCTCGAAAACAGGAAGAGGACACCAATTAACAGACCCCGAAACGAATCGCGAGTTTCTTCTAAGTCACGTAATCTTTTGAGAAGGCCTTGTCCTTTGTTAGTCTTTAGGAGTGTCGATTGACTCCAGAAGTGTTGGCGACGCTGAGGAAGTCATAAATTTCCTTCAAGGGTTGTTTTCTCGATCCTCGGAGTAGAGCCTACTTTCTCTTCTCACGTGGGTACCCCGCTGTGTAACGGAAAAGCGCGCTTTCATCGAGTTTCCACCACCCCGAAGACGGAGGGAAAGATGGACGCCGATTCCGCGGGGGCGTACGGACATCCGAAGGACGGCCTACCGCTTGGAGCTGATGCATCCTCCATCCTGATTGGACTACGAAGATCTATGGGAGGACTAGGAGGATTTGGCCAACGACTTCAGCGAGGACCTCGGAGGATACTTTGAAACGTTACATTCATTCCGTTTTTAACCAGCTTACCGAACAGTTCAAATAAAAGTCCAAAGTTTAACTTAGCAATAATTTCTAGTACTATTGTGTTTGATTTGAAACTCCCGCACTCCGACGAGCAGAGCGGTTCAGCGCTCCACGGGCACCAATCCGCGTTCTCATCGCAATTTTCCCATAAAAATACGTAACAAGGCGAATAGAAGCGACTGAGGTACCCCAGATAGCACACGACGTCTATAAGCCGTCATTAAGACGTCTTCCAGACTTTCAAGACGTTTGAAGACGTCTTAAAGACGGCTCATAGGCAGTAATGCCAGAATCGTGGGACGCGAGACCAAACGCTTACCCCCACTGTGACCTACCGTCGTCCCCCACTTTCTTCCCATCGCACTGCACACAAGCATATTTTTACTCCTGTCCGTGTGAGCCGCCTGTTGGGCTGCCGAGCACACGGACAGGGGTAAGGATATGCTTGTGTGCAGTGCGATGGGAAGAAAGTGGGGGACGACGGTAGGTCATAGTGTCGGTAAGCGTTTGGTCCCGCGTCCCACGGTTCTGGCATCACTGCTCATAGGCATCGTGTGCTATTTGGATATTTTCGCCCATTCACAACGGTGTTTTTCGGTGCTGGACAGCGTTGTGAATGGGCCCAGCACTGATATCGGCTCCCCAGATAGCACACGATGTCTATAAGTCGTCTTTAAAATGTCTTGAAAGTCTTTAAGAGGTCTTGAAAGTCTGAAAGACGGCTTATAGACGTCGTGTGATATCTGGGTCAGCACCGATATTTTCGCCCATTCACAACGATGTTTTTCGGTGCTGGAAAGCGTTGTGAATGGGCCCAGCACTGGTTTTTACGGTGTTGGCACCATCGCCTACGGTGTTCACTTTTCGAGCACCGTTCCCAACGGTGTTAACCTTTTTTCGTGCACATAGATGTGAATTTAACAATAGAAGCTAAAATTAGTTACAATGTCGAACAATTCCATGACATTGCAAACCTGAAAATTGATGCCAAAAGCTCATGAAAACTGTAAACATGAAAATTGATGCTAAAATCAATTAGAGTCTAATAAAACGCACGAATTTCGCAAACATAAACAAATTAAGCTAAAACTTACTATTTCGATGAAATGTACTCAGAAAATGTTATGAATGGAAATTTTGATTTCTTAACCACGAATAATTACGTTCATCGAATTCATAAATATATCGTTGCGGCGTAATAATAATATTTGGGAAGGATGTTAAGTAATAAAATGTTCACAAATGTAGCGTAAAAGAACGAAATATCCAATAAACATTTATTATCATATAGCATATGGATTAAGTATATTTTCTGTCACTTCGAGGCCACAAAAAACCCGCTCCTCGAAGTGACAGAAAATATAACCTAACTAAGAGACTACAAATGTTTATTACGCGGTTATATTTATACAATATTTCTGATCAAAATTTATGAAAATAAGTGCAAATTGTGCTTCTATCAAAATGTAATAGTAAACGGAATTATGCAACATGTTTCTTGAAATTAGTCGTAACGTTCACCCCGTTTTAGATTTTAAATGTTTCCGATAAGATTTAATTTCAATTCCTACCACTCGTAGCATTGTAATCTTATTTTAGACTGAATCGATAACGTTGGGTGTGACACGAAAATGGTAAGGGGGCTCGCGAGCCCCCCGAGCATGTGACACAAAATTACATTGCGTGATAGGTCTATCCTATACCTGGTCTGTGCCACAACTCCTTCCGCTTTTAAGAATTTGATTTACATACATTTTGTTTTAATCGCTCGAATCGTCGCAACTTTGGTTCGTCTAAATCTACGTTAATTATTTGATCGGTATGACGCTTAACTATTTAATTTGAATCTACTTGTACGTTAAATGCAGGGAGTCGAGACCGAAGCAGAAACCGAAATTCAGATCGGTCACATATCGGTCAAATAACCAGTAACCGTAACGAAAGTGGAGAGATTTCTGACCGTAGTAGCGAGAGGTTGCAAAAGGGAATCGAAGCTCCTGACCAATTGCACTTCGGTCGGGAATCAGGGACCGTAGTTCTGAGACGAACGGGGACCAGTCGGTAGATCGGTCACCACTTCATGTATGGAGCGGTCCGCCGACTGGTTAGGGCTCCGGCTCGGTTTAGTTCGGGTGGGTTCGGTTCAGTTCGACCTAGTTGAATAGGCCGGGAAGGTATGTATGCTCCCAGATAGCACAACGTCTGGTAAAGTCTTAAAGACGTCCAAAAGGCGTCTTAAACACGTCTTAAAGACGTCTTGTTACAAATCAAGACGTTCAGACCTAAAATGGACATAAACTAGACGTCTCTAAGACGAGGTGTGCTATCTGGGCTGTTCCTTTCGCTCTCATTGTTTGTCTCTCTCGTGACGGGATTTGTGAAAGCAGACTGTTGCAGTTATTTGTTACTCTGACACTGTCAGTCCCAAACTGCGCCAATGTACCGAGGCATTGTTGTATTTGAAACACTACATTAAGAAGATCCAAAAGTGATCGAATTTGCGTGAAATGACCCGTAGAAAAGAATTCCCGTCCAAGTTAGAAATTATCTGCAACTCAGGAAACAATTTCGCTGTTTTAAAGAAGTACACGGTGCGTTTCTGTAAGATATTTAAAACGCTTTCATTTGACGACCCTTGAGCTTTCATAGGGAAGAACAACTCGGCTGTCCGGAACGCCTAATCCTAAAATAAAAGCAACTCTTCGTAGTTTACCACACCATTCTTAACATGGAAAATGTAGTCCTAGCTTCGTTAAAAATTTCAAATTGTTTTCAATAATTGCTATTTTACTTAGGGCTTTACGGTCGCGATTTAGCCACTCGTAAACTGCACTTTATTGTTATAGCATAGACCCTCATTCGCCAACAAAAGGACGCATCCTGAAATTTTGTCCATGGATCATTCCAAGGTTTTATTTTCTCTAGGGCGAGGAAAAACACCCTGTATTTGCGTTGAACCATAATATTATATGGAACAGGGACTTTTGGGTATACTTAACCCCTATTGAAGTTCAAACAAACACAATTAAAGAAACTCTTCCGCAGGCATAAATGACACGATTATGGGCGATACGAGACCAGTCGATTTTACGTTTTGACCTGATTGAAGTAATACGGGGGTTCAGGTGGTATGGTAAACCGTCCGCAATAGTGCAGCGCGCGGCTCGCTTACCTGAAACGGGGCGCACCGCTGCCTTCGAACCTACCATCCTACAAAAAACCTTATTTTGTAGACAGTAGGCTAAAAAGATGGTCATACTTATTTAGAATTAATAAACATATGATGTTGCAGGTAAAATTGGGAAAATAAGAATTTGTCTATATTTTTTGATGTTACAAAAATGAATTTCATAAAATATTATGTGAATAGGCAAAATAATCTATTGTTACGAGCCGAGGCTGAGGGCAATGAGAGTGGCGGCTGCGAGGCCGAGGATTGAATTTTGGTTGTTTGAGTTTGTTAGTAGCGGACGAACCGGGGTCTGGTATCCCCGGGAGCCGCTATAAGGAGGTTGGATGTCGTGGACGAACCGGGGTCTGGTATTCCCGGGAGCCACTAGGAAGGTAAGTTTCACGGACGAACCGGGGTCTGGTATCCCCGGAAGCCGCTAGGAAGGTGGAACTCGTGGACGAACCGGGGTCTGGTATCCCCGGGAGCCACTAGGAATTCGGAAATCGTGGACGAACCGGGGTCTGGTATCCCCGGGAGCCACTAGGAATGTTAGTTTAGCCTCGTAACTTTATAATGTGATACACCTTGAGCGGTAAAGGAGTATCTATTGTGGGTTTATCTCGAAGAGGAAATTCAGATAATGATTGTTTTAAATAAAAGAACTCTGAATTAGAAATAATTGATTATATTCTATAAGCACAGTCTTTTACAATTGTTTTCGTGTTTATTTGTCGCGGTACCTAAGTCCACCTCTCGGTTTTGACGCACTGAGAAATGCGGGGGTCTCAAAGATTTTAATAGTAACAACACCTATCAGCAACTCTACGTACTGTCTGGTTTAAGTTGAAATAATACTGGATCTCGCAAGCCTCTTTCGTCTAAACGTACTAGACTTGAAATGAGCCCCCGAGTGTGGAATCATGGCCCTTTTTATACGATGAAATTCGGCTAGAAAGTAGTGGGGACATGAGTGCCTTCATTGAATGTTGGGTTTTCGGGGAAAACTTGGTTGCATCACACCACTGCAGGATACGGTGACCTCGTCGGGTCACGCGCATTCCGGACACACGAAAGAGTTAAAAAGTCGAAGATGAATCTGCGTACGTAACACTATATTAAAAAAGAAAAGAATGAATGCAATACGATAAATAGTTCCAAAGATAAAAGTTTAAGAGTATAGCGTAGTTTCAAAAAGGGATATGCAAAAAGTAATCAATTCACAACTGTGGTTCTGAAACAAATTCGGAACCATCAAAATAATAACTAACTCCCTCTAATTTCACATCGACTAGTTACATCCTGTTTCATTTTGATCAAAATTCCTGACATCGACGTCAAAAAGTGATGGAGTGGGATGACCTTCCTGCTATGTTAGTCGAAAAATAAAAGCACATAGTAAGGGAGAGTGGGGTAAACACGAACGCGGGGTAATCGCGAATGCGATGTTACGGCGTTTTAATAAATGAAAACGATGTTCCTTTTTCACTAGCTAATAGTTTAGGTCGTATCCAACGCCGGGCAGAAAGTAATAAATACAGAACGCTCATGCTATTCAAGATTAACACAATTTATTATTTTCATCATGTTTCAAGTAATATTTTGTCCATTTTCAATGATATATAATTATTGTTGAATTAATGATACAATTGTTTTTTTTTAAGTTGAAATAAAGCATTTTTTTACCAACATTTTGTGACCAAGGCGTTACTTGAATCATGATTCTAACCTCTGAAATAAATTCTTTTTTATTTTTTGATGTCATGGAGTATTGACGAACAACTCGAACCTTCGAGATTAGTAACGTTAATCGATTTTGATAAAATTTTCAGCATGTATAAAACTTATTTGAATCTACAAAAGGGATTTTTGAATTTTCATTACAGGCTCAGAAAAAAAATTTAGAAAACGACCTTTACAATTTTTTTCGATATTTCGACCAATTGCAATTTTTTCTAACGCACAAGAAGAGGAATTTGAAAAAAACATTAGGTATAGGTTGTAGCAACATTTTTTATGGGTTGACCATTGAAATCGCGCTTTCTGTGCGACTTTTGCGATGTTTAGCACTCTGTTCGTGATTACCCCACTGCAGTCGAGTAATCACGAACACCAAGGGTTTTGCTTTTTCACTATAAAGTTGATTTTTATTATTATTTTTGACAAATTCATCACAGTACTTTATAGATGAATAGTTTAAGTATGTTTGTAAATAATAAACAAATTCATTTCTCACATAGTTTTCGTTTTGTTTGTCTTTTTGCTTAAGTGTTCGTAATTACCCCACGCTCCCTTACGTATTGTGTTTGTAATACATATTGAAAACATCGTGAATGTTTGCAATTTCAGTCATTACATCAATTGGTCCAAAAATTCCATTTCTTGTACAATATGCATATAGGTACATTATAAATGATGAGAATTTTATTAACACTAACGTTTTACTATTGAAAAAACTTTGGCGTTATCACCGTGCAAACTTCTGAAAATTGACTGTTGTTGTTTCCAAAACAAATTGTTAATCCTTAAGGGGAACTTCTCTATCATTAACTTTGTTTATTTACAACTAAACATTTTATTGGTAAAAATATAAATTATTTCTGAAAATTGTTTGTAAAAATATTTCATTGCGACTATGAAAGTAATAGTTCATTTATAAAAATAGTTAAAGTAGATGTTTATAAAATTATTTATAAAATTTAATAAATTTAGAAAAAGACGTAAATGTATTTTTAAGAATTTATATATAAATTAAATTAATTGATTATATTTATTATTATAAATTTGTTTTATGTATACTATGTATTTCGCTGTGGATTGCAAAAGATGCAAGGCCAGGTTACTAACGTGATAAAAAATAAGTAAAATAACCTACTAATTAATTTTAGTCACGATTTGCGATTCACAACAGGGATAGTAACAATTTGTTTCACAAATTTTAATCGGGGGTATTTCTATTTTCTTCCTATTTCTCATGATGTGATGAATTCTAGTTGCCCGCATTTTTATCTCTCCCGACTTTGCGTCAACCGTATTGCAATCGGTCGAGACTCTCGGTTGACCGTTTTGCGAACCTCTCCATACATTAACTCCAACCTCTCCATAAATTAACGCGACCGTATTCCTGACCGGTCTAGACTTTCGGTTGACCGTAAGTCTGAGAAAAATTCTCTCTCGGTTATCGGTTGAGAGAAAACTTCAGACCGATTGTCGCTCTCCGGTTCGGTCGAGAGAACCGTAAATAGCGTGTCGAACGTCTCGGTGACCCCGACCGCGACCGTAACCGAAATTCTATCGGTCTCGACTCCCTGGTTAAATGTAGGACATACTTTTTTAATAACCGTACCTTTTAGTTTTTTATCACCTAACCCATAGTTATCTGTCATTACGACATCATCTTCTTTAAATGATACTTGACACGAACCATTTTTACAATTTGAGCGTGCTGTTTATCATACACCGTGTTTTCGACATTGGGCCGCAGTACATCGAATCGTGTGCGAAGTTCGCGCTTATGCATTATCGATGCCGCGCTTCTGCCACTTGTGCTATGCACAATGGTGCGATAATAAAATAAAAATATATTTATTTTTTTAATTTTGTCTTTAAAATTTCCGACAAAATTCTCGGCTGCCCCATTTGTCGCAGGATGATATGGGGGTGAAAACGTATTTTATACAATAAAACGGGCTTTACGATTGCTGTTGATGTATTCCGAAAGAAAAATGCCTGCTGTATCGCGTAGAGTAGCCGGATTTTCTCCTAGATCCATAGTTTTTTAAATAAATTGAAAGATATCTGAAAAATTTGGTCATTTCTGGTGTCCTTTTCCCTTTGATAGTTGTTTAAACATATTTAAATGTTTATAATGCCATAATAACTTATATCGTTGTATTCGAGATGGTTTATAGAATAAATTGGCGGAACAAGTAATTGAGTAACTGTTACTGTTTGAACTAAAAAAATGTTCAACGTTGAAAATTTGCATTTTTTTCAAAATCGAATTTCTTAAACACTGAGGGTGGTGGCGCTGAAACGGTTCGCGAATTCGTATTCAGCGCACAAACATCTATAAGAAACGGGTATTGAATCTTACAAGTCCAGATGGCTGTTGACTAGGGAACTATCGGCAAAAAAATATGTTGCTTTGAATAGTCACTTGTTTACTCATTCTTAAATTTGAACCAATACGCCATCTTCTTCCTACTCATACCTGTTAATATACAACAATTCCATCTGTGTATCAGATGATACACTATTTACTTTACATGAATTTTTTTTAACTTGTCGCGTGAAGGATCGGGAGGAAATAGTGTCGGGCACTATAGTAATACAGCAGAAACATTGAACGAGTATTTTATTTGTACGTCGGAAAAGTAGAGGGAAAGTTACAATGTTATATGGAGTTTCTAATTTGATTCACATCTGTGCTATTTCCGCTACATTAAAAATTTGAAGAGGACCCAAGTTGTTATTACATTGCGAATGGAAAATTCCCAACCTGGAAGATTTACATGGATTGTGATAAAAATATAGTACTTCGTAAAATTTTCTGCCAATTATTTTCTGTTTGTTTCCGGACATAATGATGTTTTCTAAAATAATAATGCTGCCATCATTAAGACGGCAACAATTGTTAGGGTGCCGTATCTGTAAGATAAAATTACTGAAAATAATACACTTAAATTGCTGGGAAATATCAATATTTGCTATCAATGGACCACGAAAATGTTTTTTCTTGAAAATTGGATATATAGAATGATTGGGTACTGTTTCTGTGCTCCAAAGAGACTTCCTTAGTTGCCGCTTCACAATCTGCTGCAATGGTTTCTCTCTCTTCCTAATACATTTTTTAATACTTTGCAAGAAATTTTCGAAGAGAAAGCAACTAAAATTATCAAAAGGGCCGGTTTTTTTTACATCATCTACTACGTGTAATAGATTATGTACGTTGTGTGAAATGTGTTCTGATCCATATAATAATTTAAAAGATTCAACAAAATACTCTAATAATTTTAATGCATAATCGATATGAATAAAATATGTTCTGTGGGACAAAATGACACATGCGGCGTGGAGTGCTAGAAAATTTAAATACCTATCAGTACTAATTTTCTTTAACAAAACTACTGGCCTTGTAAACAATAAAAATTGACGGAATTCTGTTGCTTTCCACCTGTTTATATCATCCAAGCTCCGAGGGTTCCTGTTTAATTCTTTGGAATGCTGCTAGATAGGTTTACTAATGACGATGATATGTTGGATATTGACTTTTGTGATATTTTGGTACAGGGGGTGCCACAACACCACAGATTTAAAAGTAATTTCTTGACTATGCCCAGACATATGAGATGCATATAATTTAGCGGAAAGGAATTGATCATGTCAAGGTGAGGAATAGTCTGTAGAATTGAAGTGCCATTATGGTGCTCTTCGTCAGTTTGTGACCTGAAGTCGGCATCTGTCCTCAAACGGCTATGTGTTTCAGGAAAGCATGTTCTATTGTTTACACGGGTGTAACGTACCGCTACGAACCGCCGTACATTTTTCCGTTTCTATCTATGTTAATCATTACTTTTGTTCATTTTATCCTTTGTAACATTAATATTAAGAACACACGAAACACGTGCGAGCGACACGCCATGCGGCGGGAAACAGTGAACTAAACGAAGCGCAACGCATGCGCATAACCGCCCATTCAAACAGTGAACTCAGTGCCGCGAGTGAACCAAGCGCGCATGCGTGGAACGCACGATCAACCGGACGCCGAATAAACCAAGTCTAGTGCGAGAGTGGCGCGAACCGGATGTTAATTATAATTGGTGCGTGAGATCGCGCCGCGAGTGATTGGTGCGGGCCAAGTACCACAACCGGTATAAATACAGGCCCGCCAGCAGCAGAAATCAGACTCGGTTCTGCCACCGAACCAAACAAACTTAGGTCGCTTTTACTAGCCCCCTTTGTTTCGAAAAGTCTAAAGGAAGTATATCTTAAATCTACTACCAAACTTCCTTACGAGGTCGCTTTAATTAGCCCCCTCAACTTCCTTACAAGGTCGCTTTAGTTAGCCCCCTCAATTCCCAAGCAAGGTCGCTTTAATTAGCCCCCTCAGCTTCCATCCTTAAAAGCGTGGGCCAGCTGATAGGCACCAGAAGACACTACTAGTCCGAGGGAAGGAAACGCTAAATTAAACTACCATCCTAGAAAGCGTGGGCAAGCTGATAGGCAACTGGAAGCTACTACAAAATCAGAGGGAAGGAATCCTCTGCAAATTCTCAACTCAACATACCAAATCGACCAAGCGTCATTTCTTGTACTACGTTATACCGACTTCGTGTCGAGACCTTATATTTCAATTAACGATTTAGTATCGTACCATTATATCATATCTTTAATAATTAACGCGATATCCTTAATTATCGACTTAGCGTCAAAACCGAAATAATACTCTTTATTACCGACTTAGCGTCAAAACCGAAATCAAACGTTATCCTTTCATACCGACCGATACGCCGTAACGCAATTACTTTATGTTCCATTATATTAATTTATAATCATAATTCCCACGACTCAGCATTGTATCATATGTTCCATTACGACCTAGCGTCAAAACTATTTTCTTGAATAAACTATTTTTGTTACTTATTTTTAAAAAGAAGGACTCTAGTTTCGTGAAATTCATTTCTTTATCGCACGCCACCCGAACCAATCCCACAATTTAACCGGTAAGCCGCTCTACTTGTGGAATCTCCTGTAATTAACGGCAACGTCTCGTTCGAGAACGTTACACGGGTACCTTTGATGCAGCATTTCGTGCAAGAGGAATAGCCGACATGGCCTTTCGTGTATTTGAGGAAGGATTTAGCAGGGACATCACATATGAATGATTTTATTTTCAAGTGGTGTAAATGATCGTTAATATAAATTCCGTTGTTAATTACATCTATGGCCTCTGTGGTGAATTCTTTTAGAAACGAGTTTGCATCACTGGGTTTTTGAAGCCCCTGATAAATGCCAATCATTTCTAGTTCATTGAATCCGGCAATGCAGGCTAAGATGGGGTAAACTTGACTCGAAGTGCTTTCAAAAAGTGGTAAACCGTCGACATTGATATTAATATAAATTGTGTTGTCTTTAATATGGAATAAATCTACAGATTGTACGAGGTTTCGAATAGCGGATAGTAGTATAGCTATGCCGATTCTAACTCAGGTCCTCTGAGGGGAGCGCGGGGGCGGGGGGAAGTGAGGGCGCGCGGGGGAGCGCGGCGGAGGGAAAACTGGGCGCGGGGCCTGCGGGGAGTGGAAGAGCGGTTGCGCGCGCACGAGCCGCGGAGTGGGGGAAGCCGCAACCGTGGAGGGGATCAGTCCGGGCCGAGCAGCCGCGGAGACCTGGCCCACCGTCCTCGAAATTTTTTAGAGGGAGGGAATGACCCCCGAAAAGTCTTTTTCAGACTTTGGCCCACCCCGAAAATTTTTTCAGACCTAACCCAGGGAGGGGACGGCCCCCAGGATTTTTTTTCAAACCAACATGCGTCGGAAATTGTTTAATAATTTATTTTTTATCCGAAATTGTTTCGGACGATGTCGGGAAACATCGGGAAAGATCGACGTTCTTTTCTTTTACGAACCACGTCTTCGGGACGGAAAGAGACAGAGCATTATTTTAAATCTAAATTCGGAGGAGGGAGAGAGACAGCACTACATAGCGGTACACTCGCAGATATTCTAAAATTTTGAATCAGCGATCTACAGAACCATTATGTAGAAATATTATTTCAAGCAGATATGTAGCATGCATTCTAAAGCTAACAGTATTTATTCTAAAGCGTTCCGATTTAACGTCGCAGCGTAATTCGAATCCTCTGGAGCAGTCGCGCGGGATGACGTCATTTGATGGCGCGTAGAACGCTCGAACGAAATAGAATTATGCGACGTCAGCAAATCTTAAAATTATGTGGCGAGGAGGAGGACGGGTAAATGAAATTGGTAAATAATATGCGTTTAAGAGATTATATATTGTTTACAAAAAAGAAAATATAAATGAATATAATATAAAAAAGAATATATAATATAAAAAAAGAAAAAATATAAAAGAATATAAAAATACAATAAAATATATAAAATACAATAGAAAAATAGAAATATAGAAAAAAGAATATAAAAATACAATTAAAATAGAAAATAAAATACAATAAAATACAATTAAATAATAAATATAATATAAAAAGAAAAATATAAAAAATAGAATATAAAAATGATTAATAATAAAGGAATAATATAAAATGAAAAAAGAAAAAAATAGAAAAATAGAAAAGAATCTAAATATTATCATCGTCGTCGTCGGACGACAATGACAGGGGTGGCGTCGCGAGCCCCTCGTCCATCCACGTGGGAGGCGGCGACCACGATGCCGGCGGTGGTGGCGTTGGCGGTGGCGGTGACGATGACAGGGGTGGCGACGATAGTGATGATGTTGTCACCGACGACGACAACGACGACATCACCCCCTCGAACCGCCATGGAGGCGACGGCTGCGGCCTACTGACATCGATCCAGGGAGGCGATGGGTGCCGCGGCCACCGCAGGGGTCCCATTTGGTGGTATGGGACCCATGGCTGTCGTACCCGTGCAGCCATCCTCGATGTGAATACTAGCCCCGACCGCCGCATGTGCACCTCTAGGGGTGCAGCCTGGGACCCTTCCCCCGCCAGGACCCGCGCCATGAGTGCCATTAAAATCATTGACACATGGTCCTAGAACATAGACACAAACGATGATATAATATTGGCACATTAAACATAATAAATATCGAATGTACGAAACAATGCAATGTATACATGCCTGTGGAGGCGGTGACGGCGGCGATGGCGACGGCGGCGGCGACGGCCAACGAGGTGGTGCGGGGGGTGATGGCGGCGGTGATCCCCAGTCGCTTGACCAGGTTGGTGACAGTGGTGGCGAATTAGAATTCTAGAACATAGTACACCACGATATTGAGATGGATAATCTCACTAGATAACAAAAGTTAAACGCGATAAATGTCAAAAAAATATTGTTAAGTACATACCTCTGGATCACACTCCGGGGCAATCCTCGAAAATCCCAACGTTGCACAGAACAAGTCACACAAATTTGCACTTTCAAAATTGTTTAAAAAAAATTCAACTGATGTCTTCAACGATTTGAAGACAACTGGTCTCGCTGCATCTCCAAGCTCTCGCGTATAAACTCCTATCATGAAATCGAGAAGTGCGTAGCTTTGCAAAAGTAAGATGCTGTTGTTCTCTACCTTCATTTTCGCTGACCATCCTCTCCTTATTCCCACGCATCTTCTTTCCCTTTTTCTTTGGACACATTATTCGACTAGATCATACCACTTTGAATGTGTATGGAACATGTATTGAGCCACTTTTATCGTATATCGAACGTGAATCGAACGTGAATCGAACGGGTATTGAACGATTCTGAACGTGAATCGAACGTGAATCGTACCACTCTGAACGTGAATCGAACGTGAATCGTACCACTTTCAACATCAATCGAACCACTTTCAACATCAATCGAACCACTCTGAACATGTATTGAACCACTTTCAACATGAATCGAACCACCTTGATCGTGTATCGAACGTGTATTGAACCACTTTCAACCACAATCGAACCACTTTCAACATCAATTGAACCACTTTCAACATGAATCGAACCACTTTGATCGTGTATGGTACCACTTTGATCATGTATTGTACGTGTATGGTAACTTTCAACGTCTATCGTACCACTCTGAACGTGTATCAAACCACTTCTACATAATTATAACTATTGTCTTAATCTAGCATACATCATGTGCAGGAGATTAGGTTGGAGAGGGTGAAGAAAAACATTTTATACATTAAAATTGATTATATTTTATTTATGAATTTCTCTCTGGCGTTTAGACCACCAGTTGAATATTTTAAATACATTTTGCATGGCACAATGCTTTGTGTGTCTGCCACATCGCAGAGTATTAATTACATTTAGCTTATTTAGAGATTTGATATCCTCGTAGTCAATGTCCAGCGTCTCGATGACCACGTCCGCTCTGGTATTTTCATCGAGGAAATCCGCAAGCCAGTCGCGTTTCTGCAACCCTTTAACGTATACGATATGGGATGCGTCATCTTCTTCGTCGATCGCATCAGCTACAGCTTTCGTAATTAGCCGTTTAGCCATACAGTATGGAACGTCTCCATCGTCCCACCGTAGCCCGTGATGTTTTGCCACCAACCACCGAATGCTTGATTTGTCGGATTTCGTAAGAAGATATTGCGGCATGGAACTCCCAAAAATATAGTGCGAGAGAATTGTTCCCTTTCCGCAGGATAGCCACTTCTTTGACGACAAATCTTCCATCGACGATGAACCCTTGCAGGTCAACAAATGTTGGTACGACCATTATCGATACGATTTAGAGGTCCGCTCGCTTCCAAGACAGACGAGAGAATGGGGTCTTTCTCGTAAAGCATCTCGATTTTCACGATGAAATATTTGTATGAATTTAACACAGGAGAGGGCGTGGCAATTTAATTGATTTTGCGCACCACGTTTGTCAGCGGATTGTATTCGACCACCCAATCGTGTAGAATCAGACAGTAGGCCGTAGTATTTGCAGGCACATTCTCTTTACACTCGAATTCTATGCGCACGTCCACAGTGCCATTCTTGATCGACTCATTTTGTCGCGAGCAATCAATCACCACGAGGGGACCAAATTGTAAAAATTCGGCCACGGTGAATAATGCCTCGTTGCAACTATGTCCATAATACGATTTACGGAATTGCGTATACATGTGATACAAGATGGCATGCTTATTCTTGTCAAAGTCCAAGTTCAGGTCATCGTATGGATAAAATTCCGAGTTGAGAAAAAGTTTTACATTGGCCAATTTGCAGTTGTTGAACTTAGTAACATCTTCGCTCATCACATTCTTTCGATCAGTCTGTAGAACAAGGATAATAACTCGCGGCTTCTCCAGCTGTGCGGATGCCTTCACAGCCCACGAATGCTTGGTCGTGCTCTGTAAGAGAGGATACTCGTACAGATCCCACGAGTGAAAACAAATGCTCAGGTTTTTTCCACTTTCCAAAGCATGTAGCAACGATAGCTTATTAACGTCATTTAACGTCACATGAGGCATCCGCCATTGCACTTTAAGTAATTCAATTTCTGGTTCCAACATCGGCGATCCTATTAGAGAATTGTTGTCGTTGCGCGATCGTATTAAAATCAATTCGTGACGCGCATTAATAATCATGCGTTTGTAGTCCTCGCAAAATCCCAGCAAATATTTAAGCGGGATGCAAAAATTGAAATGATTTTTCACTATTAGCCCATCGCGTCGTTTCAAGCCCCATCCGGCATTCTCCATACTTTTGTCTTCGCCAGATGTCAGCGATACATAGTTTTTAAGCGTGCTAGTTATTCCAACGTTTCTGTTGCGATCAATCTCCACGCCATTCAGCTCGTATCGAATCTCATCAAATAAGAACGCCACGCAATTATTTCCCAACGTCACCGTTAATGTATCGCTTGGCTTGTTTATCTTCAATTTCCCCTCCAAGTAGAGGAAACTTTCACACGGCAATGTGTATAAATCCTGCTGCTGTATGGGTATTCTTATCACATCGCTGTATCCAAACGTCGTGTTGACGTATGGGTTGTATGTGTGAGTCTCGAGCTTGACGATGCGATCGTCAAACGTCGGCTTCCCTCCAATGCTTAAAATGTCCACCATTTTTTTTTCAACTTAAATGCGCACAAGGAATCCCAATGATTTCAAAAATGCAATGTTCGCAGAACTGAGCCTTTTCTTTTTAGCAGAATCGGAGCTGTTGCAGTTGTTGCAGTTGTTGCAGTTGTTGTTGTTGTTGTTGTTGTTGCAAACAATTTCACTTGGAAGAAACGAGTTTCTGGAGTCGTTCAACACAAGCATCTCTTTCCGTCACGCCACACGTATTATCGTCGTCGCCGTCGTACGTGCAATCTGATGGTAATCTCTTCACCTCGAAAATCGAGCAACCGTCCGTCTTGATCCACAACGCGTATCGTTAGATCCGTAATGACCTGTGCGGTGATTGGAAGGTAAATGATCTGCGCGGGCGTTTCCGATATCTTATATCCTGGTGGGACTCTCGGAGAAAATTCATGTATCGTATGTACGCGCTTCCCATTGTTGTACGCGTCAGCGGTCACGCTGCATTCTATGCGAATAATGTTCACGTTCATGATATTAATTGGATCGTCCGATTCATGCCACCGTCCAGGTTCTAATACCCGATTCGTCGAGAATCCCAGTAGCGATCCAATGTTATTGGGTTTCGTAAAGTCTATGGCGAACGAGCAGTCCAGATCGCTTTTCATGGTGTTGTTGTTGGGACGCAACACTATTGGATACACATCGTTGTCACCGTCATCGATGCCGCCGAGATTTTGAGGATACCGCTCGAGTAATCGCTGCTTCAAATACTTGGCAATGGCGTCTAGTTCGTAGGAGCCGTGGGGAATCGTAATGTATTCATGAGTGGTGTCGATGCTATTGTTGATGTCATAGTTTACGACAAAGTAGAATTTATCGTTGCTGGAGTCGATGTTTGGTATTGTGTGATAAGTTTCAAAGGTTGCTAGACCAAGCTCGTAATCATCGTCGCTCAAATCTATGGGCGGAAAGTAGCTTACCGCGAGGGTGCTACTCTTGCCGGTTAGAGTGAATGTTAACGACATATTCCGAGCTGTACGACTGGACTGGTACTGAATCAGAGTGATGGGAAGTCAATCCTTAAATTTGGTGCCAATCGTTTGTAGAAAGCGTAGACATAGTTGTCCACAATTGCTCTGATCGTACTTCTGATAAGCCGTTCGATTGTATTCGATTTTCACAGCATCTTTATCCAGATATTGTACCAATTCATTAGGCGGTCGAAGATTCCCAAAACTGTCGAAATATATAGCTCGACACCCTCTCTTCGCATACGCCACCCAATGAGTCCCCGGCCCCTCGACATTGTCCAAATTCACGATACCGCTCTCGTTTCGACGTACTCCTCCGGCAGGTAGCGCGTTACGCACGAAAACACCTCTAAAGAATGGAATACGCATACGTTTTGCAAACTCCTCCAATTGCGCGTCGGTAGTTACGCCGACAGAGGGACATCTAACTAACATTTGCACCCAAGTGCAGGAATCTAAAAATGCGTTATCTGATCCGAAGAATTTAGAATGGTCAGTGCTTATCGCCATATATGGAAATTCTGGTAGGATGAAAGCCGAAATTGTAGTTCTATTACTATCGGAATTATTGTTTAGGTATTGAGGAATTGGTAATATGTGGATTTTGTACAGATCGTATTCAATCCTATTTACTAATGGTATTTGTATCATCACGATCATTTTTCCTGTTATATATTTTAGGCTCACACGGGATATCTTGGTCAGATCCTCGATTCGTTGATGGTCCCGTGGTATAGGTAGTTCGAAATCTATTATTGAATTATGTATCTCGTTTACTATCGTTTTGAAACTGGATCCGCTCAGTAATGATGGATGTAGCTTTCCGTTGCGCGCAGTACTCAAAGCCGTGATAAAACGTTGCGTTGTGGTAATGTAATGTTTCAGAGAGGTTTCGACAGATGCTGAATACTGGCTTATTGCTAAGCTATAGTTCAGGGCTAACTGTTTATCAATCTGCGTTTCTAATTCAAAGATTTTCTGCTTATTTGTTTTTACTTCTGCGGCAACTCGATTGAAGGTTTTATGAACTTTATGAAGGTCACTTATAATTATATGGGTTTGATTTTTGACAAGTTGGGTGATCTTCCTCTGATCAGCGTATATCTTATCTATTTCCTTATTAATGTATTCGGCATCATCACCGTCTAAAGTTCCGAATAAAGCATGGCTAATTGAACCTATAAATCCGAAAGGTGCATTCCTGCGTGTAATAGCTTTAGGCAAATTGTGTGGTTCATATTCTGGTTCCTTAATTTCCGTACTCAATTCCATGAGTTCCTGCTGTAATGTCGTCGCTTCTCGCACCATATTGTTTAAATAATTTGCTCGTAACAAGGAGTCGCATGATATTGTGGTTGGAAATTTAATGCATGAACGATGAGTTTGTTCAATATTCCTGGCTTCGTATGGAAATTCAGCTACTATTTTATCTATATCTATAACTAGTATGAATCGCCAGTCAGCTCTTTGAAATCTAATCGCGTTGATCTTTTCGAAGTATAAGCCCGGGTTGGAATCCGTGCGTGTCAGTCTGTATAGTTCCTGGGTCCGCGCGGTTTGTTGCAGAGCAAGAAAAACTATCAGTCGGGTCAGCGTCATCCTCCTTCCTGCATCAGTCCAATCAATCCTGGCTCTAATTTAATTGTAATTTATCGACATGTTTGGTGAGCATTTTACCACCTTCATCCCTTAACAAAACATTGCTTCCCTCCAATATCCCAATAATCTTATACGGTCCGTGATAACGCCTGGCGAATTTTCCCCTTTTTGGTTCGACCAAAACACGTACCATATCTCCTATCTTGCCTTTGAAGGGACGGGCGTTCCTGTCATAATACAATTTTGACCTTTCCTTTGCCTGAACCAGATTTTGTCCTGCTATTACTTGCATTTCCGAAAGTCGCGTTATTAAATCATGTAGATACGAATTGTATGTGACCAAATTCTTATCGCTCGGGAAGGAACTTGGACAACGCGCAAGTTTACCGAAGACCAATTCATACGGAGTAAAATTTGTGGCTTCGTGGACAGATGTATTGTAGGAAAACATAGCAAATTGTACTAATCTATCCCAATCGTCAAAATCATCCATATAATGGCTAATATATTCGGTTAACACTATGTGACTTCTTTCTAATGCGCCATTTGTTTGGGGTCTGTACCCAGATGTAGTGACATGTTGAATTTTGAAGATTTTAGCTAAATTTCGAATTATCTTATTAATGAAACTAGTCCCTTTATCTGTTAGTATCGCACGTGGCGTTCCAAACTGCAATATAAGATTAGTTACCAGAGCGTGAGCTATTGTTTCAGCTTTTATATCCGGAACAGGGACAGCTATGCAATATTTTGTCAAATTATCTTGCATAGTTAAAATATGTTTGTTTCCGCTGGGAGTAGTGGGTAAAGGACCTACAGTATCTAATGATACTTTGGAAAATGGCTCTAATGGAGTATCATTAATTAACATTGGTTCACGAGTTTTAGTTCGTACTAATTTTTGATTCTGGCAACTATTGCAAGTACGGATATAATTTTGAATATCATTACGCATACCTGGCCAATAAAATCGTTCTCGAATCCTGCAATATATCTTTGTTAAACCCTTATGTCCTCCTACCAAACTTTCATGTAACTCTGAAATGATTTTCAGACGAAGTTCTTCCGGAGGTACCTGAGTGTTTCCGTAACAAATTTTCAATATTGCTGGCTATTTCAATATTGCTGTCCTCAAAAATATTCCTTAATATTTCTATTAACGTACCTTGAGGTAATTCGTCCGTAAAGTCACCATTCTGTGAGATTCTTAGACCCCTTATATCTAAGTCTAAAAGAATTTTTCTTAGGTTCTGTAGTCCAAATTCCAAATCCCGAGTAGAAATTTCATCAAAATGTTTCCTTTTTATGACTACGCTGAATATTCTATGTTTACCGCGTTTTGTTATCAGTATCTGTCCCACTCTAGGCTTTGCCTCTCTCAAGTCGTTAACATTGATAATGCCCAGGTCGGATAGCAATATACTCACCGGTGTAACAAGTTCGCAATCGGACGAAATAAAATGTACATAATTCGATCTGTAATATGTTAGATTTTGTCTCGTAGAAGTTACGATGTCTTTACTTTTGTATCGCTTGCTCCGAGATTCGGATTCCATATCTGGAGGTATGTAATCAGCGTCCGGGATGCATATGGATGATGAATTTGAGATTTGGGGGAAAAGTTGTCTAGGAGTAGATTTTTGAGCGACAGATTCCCTACCTCCCTCCTTGGGAGTTCGATCAGCCGTTAGGTTTGGAAAGGGTGTCGAAAGTGCTATAGGGCTTGGATCTACAGTCGGGGTAGGTAAGGTTGAACTGTATCTAGGCCTGTTAACGATTGTGCTATCAGGCACTCCTGTTGCAGTTATTTCTAGTTCTGATTCTTCCGGAATATTTTTCAGCTGAGGTGCTTTACTGACTGCTTCCTCTCGCCTTGTATTTGGAATTTCTTTTGCGGAATCCCTAGCTTGTTGTAATAATTTTTCTATTCGTCTATTTAATTCCTCGTCCCCAATATCGTCATCGTATGGATCCAAGTCTTGTAATATTTCCTGTCTATATTCGTCTAAAGTGTCTCCCTCAGAAAGGACATCCAATAAAACAACTTCCTCCTCAAGTTCCTGTAATTGAGCGCTTTTATCCAATAATGATTTTTCAAATCTACTGAAAGACTCTTGTAGCTCTTCTAAATCTATAAATGTGGACTTCTGTTTGTTCTGATCATCTGTATCACTATCGCGAGTTTCAGGTAAATTAATGGCTATAGTTCTATCTACTTCGGACTCGCTCCCTTTTTCCCGCAATTCCGTATCGGCCACTGCACCTTGTAAATCTGAGATTCTAGGATTCTCCACCATCTGTTTAGGATGAAATCCCAGATTTGGCAGCGTACTCCTACGTTGACGGAATATAGGCGGATCTGACTGTTCGTCATCAGAATCGTCGTCCTCTACTAGAGAAAGCTCTTTTGATCTACCTAATTCTTGTGTTTTTGATGGTCCCGGAGCTTCAGTAGCTTGAATTCTTGCTCGCGTTCTAGTTGCTATTGCACTGGTATCTAAAGGTACAGGTTTCTTTGGTTTAGATATTGAACTTACTGGTTTAGCTATTTTTGATTTTCCCGGTAAACTAGCTATTCTTTCCTTAGGTTTGGAAGCTTCAGATTCCAAAGATGTCGGGGTTCGTTTGCCCGTTATTGAGGGTTTATTTATTGGTAATAATTTTGGGCAATCAGGTGCTAACTCCGAATTTGCATTATTAGAGGAATCTGATAAACTGAAATCATCAGACGAACATAGTTCATTTACTATGATTGGATTCCTTGATAAGGCATCAGCATTTGTGTTTAATTTTCCTGCCTTATGAATAAATTCATACTCATAATCTCGCAATTTTAGTCGCCAGCGGATCAATCTTTGTCCTGGATCTTTTATTGAATTAATCCATCTTAAAGGTTCATGATCACTGACGAGAGTAAATTTTCGGCCGTATAAATATGGTCTGAAGTGTAAAATTGCATAAAGGACTGCCAAACATTCCTTTTCTGTAGTGAAATAATTTTGTTCTGGTTTAGTTAAAATCCTAGAAAGGTATGCAACAGGTAGGTCTTGACCATCAATTTCCTGACTGAGTACAGCACCTATAGCATAGTCTGACGCATCTGTAGTTAAAGTGAATTGACTATTGAAATTTGGATATTGAAGTATAGGGCTTTTACAAAATGCTTTTCGTAATTCCAAAAGTCCTTTCTTTTGCTCTTTTCCCCAAGTGAAGTTAGAATTTTTCTTCAGCAAGTCTGACAACGGTTTAGCCTTTTCTGCGAAGTTTTTGATAAAGCGTCTATAATATCCTGCTAGACCTAGAAATTGCCTAATGTTTTTCTGATTTTTCGGGCGAGGAAAATTCTTTACTGCACTAATCTTTTTGGGATCCGGTTTTACACCTGCCCGACTAATAACATGTCCTAGGTACGCAACTTCTATTTTGAGGAACTCGCACTTATCTGGTTGTAAAGTTAATTTAGCATCGGCCAAACGTGTGAATAAACGGCGAATTTTCTTTACATGTTCTTCTAAATTTTTGGCATATACCACAATATCATCCAAATAAACGAAAACTTCTACACCCTGTAACCCGCGTAGAACTTGATCCATTAATCTTTGAAAAGTCGCTGGAGCATTTTTGAGACCTTCCGGCATTCGGATATATTCATAATGACCATTTGGGGTTGTAAAGGCCGTTTTTTGTCTATCTTTAGTATCCATCTCAATTTGTTGAAATCCGCTTGCTAAGTCAAATGTTGAGAAATATCGGGCTTCACCTAAGTGATCCAGTATATCGGTAATGTTCGGCAATGGATATGCATCGCCAATAGTTTTTTCGTTAAGATTACGGAAATCTATAACTATTCTCCATCTCAAATTGCCTTTAGAATCCGGTTTTTTAGGAACAATCCAAATGGGCGAATTATACGGTGAATTTGAAGGTCCTATTATTCCGTTATTTAATTTATTACGGACCTGTTTTTCTATTTCATCTTTATGAACCGGAGGGAAACGATACTGTCGCGTATTTACAGGAACATCATCTACTGTGGGGATTCTATGTTTAATGTATGAAATACATGGTAATTTATCACAAGGCAAGTGAAATCGTTCTGGAAATTCTTTAATGATTTTAATTACATGATCCCGTTCTTCTTCGTTCAAATGGTCGAGACCCAATTTTTTTATGATTTCTAAAACTCTATCTTCCGCGATTGGCAAGGTCTCATCTTCCGTATCAGAATCGAAATAATTTTGTTCCTCTTCAGGGAAGTTATGATACTCGAATGGTATTAATTCTTGTGGCGGAATTTCGACTTCAACATCCTTATCTGTCGTATTAACGGCAAAGACGTGACATGCACCTCGGTCATTTACAGACACAACAGCTTCGCCAATGTACAAGCCATCTATAGTTTCAATTTTAGGTAAATATCCCTCTTTTAAATCATTATTCGTAACATCAATGGCAACTGCTTGTCTAGTACGTGCTTTTAAATACAAAAGTCGAGGTCCTACACTACGAGGTACTGGATCATGGCCAATAAAAGGTATGGGTTTAATAGGATCGCTTCGTGTTACCAATGTGTTATGGGCGAAGGAGATTTCAGCCTGTTCTTGTTTAAGATACTCTTTACCTAATATACCATCGCAGCGCAATACAAATGAAGATCTTACGACATGAAATTTTACCTAATAAAGTAATTATTGTGGTACCTAAAGTCTCTGTCGTATCCGGAGTTATTCCCGAAATAGCAACTGATTCATGAAGCGC
This sequence comes from Andrena hattorfiana, assembly GCA_944738655.2. Lineage (NCBI taxonomy): Eukaryota > Metazoa > Arthropoda > Insecta > Hymenoptera > Andrenidae > Andrena > Andrena hattorfiana. Next base: position 29,166,958 of record OX122892.1, on the reverse strand, counting down.
GACTGAAACATTGTCGTCCAAGGCATTTAATTTTATTACGTTTATATCTGCTCCTGTATCCACAAGGAAATATGCGCAACCCATATTCAATTCCTTACCCGTCATTTTTACTAATGGGGATTCGGATTTTTCCACTGTTGCAATTCTTCTTGGTTCGCTAGAAATTTTACGGTTGCATGACGCTCTTTTTCCGAATGGCTCGTCGTCGCGTCCTTCCGACGGGTCATTTGCGCGTTTAAATGATCGGTTCTATCTTCGGATTTAGTATTTCTATTATATGGAGAACCCGGTCTCGCTGATGAAGGTATGGGTGATGGAGATCTTGGTCTAGGCCCTTGCGAATACCCATCCCTTACGAAACGTGATTGTTCATTGTGAGTTGTATTATAAGGTATATAGGGGTAATAATTCGGGTATGGCATAGGCGGATAGAAATAAGGCGAATAATACGGTTGTGGAGGAAGTCCCGGTGGATTATAAAAATGATTGCGTGATGAAGGTTTCAAAATTCCTGTTGGCGATCCGCTTACGTCAGGGCTGGGACTCGGTGAACGTGTGCGATTCTCTTCTTCATTTCGAATTGCATAATTTTGATAGCGAGGGGGATTCATGGATTGGCGGTTAGTATAATCCTGATAGTAAGAGTTCGATGATCGAGAATAGCTATTATTCTGATTAAATGATACTTTTTGAGTTTCATTCGAAGGCAATATTCCGGATTTCATTCGCGTTTCTATACGTACTGCAAATTTTCTCGCATCATCTAAAGTTTTAGGGTCACGCGCATCTACTGAGCGAGCTATTTCATCTAGAAGTCCGCGAATATAAGCTTCCAATCCGCACTCTTTTAATGGTAATAACATTTGTTCTGCATTATCCCCATAACTATCCTCTAACGCAACTCGAGCTCCGCTAATTAATATGTGTAATCTGTCATAAAAATCACTAACTGATTCCTCCTTCTTCATCCGAATATTTTCTATTTCGTGTTGATAGTAAGGATAATTTTTGCCCGGTGCGAATCTACCCTTTAGATGTTTGATTAGTTCATTAACTGTATTAAATGTTTTTCCATACGTGCTATCGCGGGCTGGACCTTCAATTTCCCTAATACCGATTTTAGAAATGATCCCTCTAATGCAGGAGGCACTAAACTTGCGCTATTTTGCACATCCTGTACAAAATCTTTCAGAGGAACGCCCTTCCCATCAAAGTAAGGAATATTTAAAGTGCTATTCTGAATAGTCAAACACTTCGCCATGGAGGTCATCATTGCGCTTGCGTCTTGAGACATGCTTAAATATTTGTATAAAAATATATGTGCAGAAACTAGTCAATAAATAGCATATAATAGAACCAGCGTTACCACGACCACACCGACAAATTAGTAAAATGAAAAATTTTCATAAATTCTATCCGATTTCAATGAATATGAGCACCCAGGAATTCTTACAAGAAATTCCTGGAATCCCACCGCCGCCACCAGATCTGTTACGTGCCGCGGCCTTTAGTGTTCGAGCGGCACGATTCGTATACGCAAATTAAGATTAGGGGTATCCCACAGTCTTTGGACTATCAGAAGTTGCGCTACTGGGTTTATTTTGGAGAAGAGCAAGGAAGCTCGCCGCAGTCGTAACAGTCAATTATTTTAAATTTTAAATATCTATGTACCTTATCAGAAGGATAAGGGGTAGATTTTGGGATCGTTGACGCTCTAGTCCCATACGGGTCTTTTCAATGGAATCAGATATGTAATGAATGAGTATAATTAAATGAATAATAAAGCTTTAATGTTGACTATTTGATGGAAGCAAATGACATGACAGAAATAAAGTATGGAAATTATCAATCGATCATTTTACAAATATAAGGTACTCGTGTTTTTAGACATAACTCCTGACTAGGGGAAATCCCACAGGCGATTGACTGTCAGAAATTGTCGATAAATACGCTGTAATTTTAACAGAGACGAACGAAATGTACAGAAGAGGTAAGGGGTGCAACTCACCAGACAGTCACAATAATGTAATGACAATATAATTTGGATTCCGTTTCCTTTTTGGAGTTTGGATAATTCTGATCGCCGGTATACCTGAATCAGAAAGAGGAATAAGACGCGAACACGCACACACTTGATTATAGATAGAATACACGCAAATTGAACTATGACATGGAACAGAAATGACCGTAAATGTAACTGAGCAAGTACTATTAGAAGTTAGAATAAATCGTTTAAAAGAATAAAATATTTCACAAAGTTAATATAATTAATGTTTCAAAGTTATTAGAATGAATTGTTTCGCAAAGTTGAGTCTTTCCGCGCGGTTACACTAGACCGGAGAACTCTATCTCTAAAACACTTCGCGGACCCAATGACACGCACCTCACGATTTACCGTCACAGAGTGTCGCAGCTTCATGCTCTCGGCAGCGACCAGAGTGGGTCCGCTCCGAAAATGCTTACGCTGCATTTTATCGCTCGGCCGCGCTACCGTGGGCCCGTCTACTTAATGAGGCGGTGCATGTGTGTGTGTGTGTTCACGTCCATCCATCTGACTCCCGACAATATATATAATCGATCTTTACGGAAGATTCGCACGTACAGGAAAACATGACATTCCACATCTCGACAACCATACAATTTCACACAGCTGAGGGCCATCCCCCCAATATTCATATATTCATATGCACATTTTCTGACTAGGGGAATCCCACAGTCTTTAGACTATCAGAAATTGTGTTGGGTATTTAATTTAAACAAAATAATTCCGAATTAGTTAATGCTCCGAAACGTGCAATGAGACCGTGGGAAGGCGCGGTTCCCTGCGCCGGATGTTGAGTATACAATTCCGTCAATCTTCTAAGAAGCAACCCAGTCCACGCATTCCTGATGTAGCCGTTATTGATTATGTTACAATGTTTAGCGCGACGGTCAGAGGAGCTCTCAACGAGGGTTCTCCAACAATGCTGTAAGGCATTGTTGAAACGCACTCCTGCCGCTTACACATAGCGGATTCGGCACAGCAGGAGAACCACTGGGTCTTTTCGAACGCGACTCTCTGGTGAGAACGCCGCTGCGTCAGCACCGCCTTATCCTTATCGCGGGACGGCAATATGTCGAGACGACGACGCTCCAAGAAAAGGGGTTTTGTTCTACTAAAAATATTATTAATTAATAGAGCAGGAGTATGATCAACAAGGGATTTCCCATAACACTAAGCGTTGTTGATGCATACTCCGGCCAAAAGAAAAATTATTTTACGTTCCGAACGTAACAGGGTCACGAATGCCGCGACTTTGGTTTCCCAAATAAATTCACATTTATCAGGGCCCTCGCCCGAACCGCTTGATAAGGAGACTGAATGACGTAATCCGAGTGCGAGTGAAATAGCGGCGCACCAACGAGAGACCCTCGGTCGACGGCGACTTGAGTCATCCAGTACTGAATATGAAAATGTTTGGTTGGATTGGTGAGTTTATGTCCACGAAAATGAGTCGAGACGCGAAGCAATTCAGTCTATTTTTTCTTATGAATATATGATTAGGACACACACTACGTTCACTAAAACTGGACCGAATTGCTCCATGTTTGGCATCATTTTCATCGAGAAACCCTAAAAACTCCATTGGTAATACTTTTATCAACAGTTATCAAAAACATAAACATTTTATCTGGTCCGTCGGTTTTATTACTCTCGGCTGTCAACGGATGGTCTACTCGGGCCCGAAGGTCCTCGCTCGCAACGAGAAAGCAAAACAGTGGGGTGGGTAGGTCTTTCCCGATAATCCGAGCCTAACCATTTGCGTACTTCACACTATCGTTTATTAGCATTTATACGAGGTGATTCGCTAGCTAGAATCGTCAAATGCGATGCTTGCCAACAATCATGTGTCTCGCTGAGTTTTGTGGGCTTCAACGCTCGAAACCAGCGGGGCTATACAATGTTGCACACTAAGCAGTGACGAATCTGAAGTTCTGCAATTTCTAATCAGATCTTTGCGAAAGTGACGTCAATCGATTCCTTATGTTTTCTCGATCAAATTGGCCCCAAGTATGATATAATTCGGACCATAATTAAGGAAATTAATAAACAATAAATGTAGAGCGGCTACTTCATTCTTTTGCTCTACATTTATGAACTTTTTATCATCCTTCCGAAGCATTATTATTACGCCGTAACAGTATCTTCAGGAAATCGGGTATAGCATATAGGTTATATTTTCTGTCACTTCGAGGAACCGACTACATAATAATCACGCGCATCCAGTCTGCGCATTTTCAGTAGCGGATTTCACGAACGGATTTTCTCTCCTCGAAGTGACAGAAAATATAACCTAATTGCTATACTCGATTTCCTAAAGATGCTGTTGCGGCGTAATAATAATGTTTTAGAAGGATGCTAAAATGTTCACAAATGTTTCGTAAAAGAATGAAATAGCCACTAAACATTTGTTGTCATATAGCATATAGGTTATATTTTCTGTCACTTCGTGGAACTGACCACATAATAATCACGCGCATCCAGCCTGCGCATTTTCACTAGTCCAATTCAACATCCAACACAATTTTATATATAATGTTTGTTCATAACTGCTTTCTGCATAGGACGTGTAATAAGTGTATTTCATGTTCTGTTTCGTTGCTTTGCTAATAAAAAAATGTCTAACCTAACAAACTTCATTTTCTGGGGATATCCCCTCATTTATTTTCCGTTTTCACTCATATTTCCTTACTGCTAACGTAGAATATTGTAGCATAAGCACATTTTAAGTAATTAAAATGTACAATGAATTTTTTACGTTTGCAGTACCAGCCGACTTTCCGTTTAAATTTTCATAAGTGCAACGCAACAGCTGAGAATTTCTTTCCTTATTCAGAATAGAATACGGAAATAGCAAACAGCTCTCTCTCGCGTCACCAGGCAGCCGCGTATCTATGGGTATTACCATTTCTGTGCAAAAAAACCTGCTGTAATACCGACCTGCCAAATCGGCCAGGTCACGTGACGTGTCTACCCCCTTAAGTTTCGCGCTCTTTTGGTTCATGGTGAATTGACGGATACACAACACCTCACAACACCTATTAGAAAAAGGTGTTTTCACTAAAACAGCTTTTTTAAAAAAAAAAGGAATCAACACACTCATTTGAATAAGGATACATTTCAACAAATAACGCAAATCTTACACAAGAGCACAATATAATGAAGCTTCTTCCGCTACGTACAAATTTCAAGGTAGATCCGCCCTTATACAAGCTAATTTCAACTTATTTACATGTACAATTTTGGACTTGTTGACATTCAACGCCACTTCAACTGTGTAGTTATTAAATTTGCGTACAATTTTGTATGGTCCAAGCCACTGGCAGTCGAATTTGGAAACCTTTGGTTCTTTTAACAAATAAACATTGTCGCCTACTTCAAATTTTCTTGGATTAGCATTCTTATCATAGTATAACTTACTCCTTTCCTTAACTTTCTGTAAATTTGCAACAACAGTAGCCTGAGTAGTAGTTAGTTTACTGAATAAGTCATCAAAATAGTCTATGAAAGTTTGTGAGACTTGCTGCTTTGCAAACTCGGTAGGAATAATAGCTTTGTTGCCGAAAATTAGCTCATGTGGAGTGAATCCGGTTGCCTCATGTAGGGATGTATTGTATGAAAAGATTCCGAACCTAACCCAGTCGTCCCAATCTTGTTTCTGACAGTAGTGTTTTAGATAATCTACAAAAACGCGATGGGCCCGTTTCAGAGAACCCAGAGACTGCGGATGAAAGGCGGTGGACGTTATTTTTTGAATTTTAAATATCCTACAGAAATGCTTCATTACTTTACTTGTGAAATTACTGCCCTGATCTGTATGAATCACTCTTGGGCATCCGAATCTACTAATAAATTGTTCAGCAAGCGCTATTGCAACAGTTATTGAGTCTATGGCCGATAGAGGTATAGCATCAGAGTATTTTGTCAAATTATCCTGAGGGGTTAAAAGATATTTATTTCCTCTCTTTGTTAAAGGTAGGGGTCCAACTATATCCATTTGCACCTTCTCGAATGCTTTCTTTGGCGTGTCTGTTATTCGCATTGGCTGTTTCGTCTTTGCTGAAAACTTTCTTTGACAACTAGAACAGGTGCGCACAAATTCTGCAATCTCTTTTCCCATTCCAGGCCAATAAAAGTCCTGCCTGAGCCGGTGGTACAACTTGACTATACCCTGGTGACCACCCACGGTTGATTCGTGATTCTGTCTAATGATTTCATTTCTAATAGATTTTGATGGCGTCACCACTTCGCCTGAACAAACAGTAATTAGATATCCTGAGTCATTAAATACTTCCCTAAAGGCACGTTCCACAAGGTTCCACGCGATAGGTTCCAAATCATTATTTTCCTTGGACACGCTAATCGTTTTTTCACCCAAAGAGTCCATTAGATGCTTTAATAATATTGTTGATGACTTAATATGCCTTATATCAGGGGTTTCCCGCGAATTTGCGTTAAATAGTAAATGGAAAATAAAGTATTTTCCACTCCGAACAGTTATAGCTTCGCCAACATTGAACTTATATTGTTTTAGATACTCAATGGAGAATCTATTCCTTGCAATCAAATCCTTACTAATTTGTGAGGTGACTGAGCAATCGGCAGGAAGAAAATGAACTAAATTATCTGTTGTTTCCTCGTGGTTTGTGAAAACAAATAAAAGAATTCTCTTCTTCTTTCTTAGTGAATTTGGAGTGTATTTGGAATATGATTATACAGAACAAATCAAGTGTACATGAATCTCGTGGAATATAAAAATAAACTGAATATACTTTTCTTACAATAACGCGGACTACTGTTTCATATTAAGCACCGGTCGACTCTGCCGGATACCGCCATAACCGCCCCCCTTCTTTTTTACAACAAAAGAGACGCGCATGCTACCAACTTTAGCAGAGTTAGTACAAAACTCCCAACACTTCCCCGTAACTCTGCAATACTAACTAACTATTTCGGCTTTGTGTTTTTCGAATTTAATACGATCCAACGGTTTTGTCATTATGTCCGCGGTTTGTTCATCAGTTGGACGGTATTTTACGCTAATCTGTTTTTCTTTTACTACAGTATTTATATAATGATATTTTAAATCTATATGTTTAGATCTTCTATTTGTAATGCCATTTCTTATCAAACTAATTGAACTTTGGTTATCTATATAAGGCGTAGTTTTTACAGTCTTATTTGTTAACTCTTCGATGAGATTCTTTAATTGCTGTAGCTCTCTGCAGCACTCAGATGCAGCGATATACTCTGCCTCAGTGGTTGATAAGGCTAAAATCTTTTGTAATCTCGAGCACCAACTTATGGGTCCTCCTTTATACATGATTAGAAAACCGGTTGTGCTCTTCCTCGTTTCATAGTCCTCACCGAAGTCCGAATCACAAAATGCTATTAGTTCATCTGCCTGGTGACGCGAGAGAGAGCTGTTTGCTATTTCCGTATTCTATTCTGAATAAGGAAAGAAATTCTCAGCTGTTGCGTTGCACTTATAAAAATTTAAACGGAAAGTCGGCTGGTACTGCAAACGTAAAAAATTCATTGTACATTTTAATTACTTAAAATGTGCTTATGCTACAATATTCTACGTTAGCAGTAAGGAAATATGAGTGAAAACGGAAAATAAATGAGGGGATATCCCCAGAAAATGAAGTTTGTTAGGTTAGACATTTTTTTATTAGCAAAGCAACGAAACAGAACATGAAATACACTTATTACACGTCCTATGCAGAAAGCAGTTATGAACAAACATTATATATAAAATTGTGTTGGATGTTGAATTGGACTAGTGAAAATGCGCAGGCTGGATGCGCGTGATTATTATGTGGTCAGTTCCACGAAGTGACAGAAAATATAACCTATATGCTATATGACAACAAATGTTTAGTGGCTATTTCATTCTTTTACGAAACATTTGTGAACATTTTAGCATCCTTCTAAAACATTATTATTACGCCGCAACAGCATCTTTAGGAAATCGAGTATAGCAATTAGGTTATATTTTCTGTCACTTCGAGGAGAGAAAATCCGTTCGTGAAATCCGCTACTGAAAATGCGCAGACTGGATGCGCGTGATTATTATGTAGTCGGTTCCTCGAAGTGACAGAAAATATAACCTATATGCTATACCCGATTTCCTGAAGATACTGTTACGGCGTAATAATAATGCTTCGGAAGGATGATAAAAAGTTCATAAATGTAGAGCAAAAGAATGAAGTAGCCGCTCTACATTTATTGTTTATTAATTTCCTTAATTATGGTCCGAATTATATCATACTTGGGGCCAATTTGATCGAGAAAACATAAGGAATCGATTGACGTCACTTTCGCAAAGATCTGATTAGAAATTGCAGAACTTCAGATTCGTCACTGCTTAGTGTGCAACATTGTATAGCCCCGCTGGTTTCGAGCGTTGAAGCCCACAAAACTCAGCGAGACACATGATTGTTGGCAAGCATCGCATTTGACGATTCTAGCTAGCGAATCACCTCGTATAAATGCTAATAAACGATAGTGTGAAGTACGCAAATGGTTAGGCTCGGATTATCGGGAAAGACCTACCCACCCCACTGTTTTGCTTTCTCGTTGCGAGCGAGGACCTTCGGGCCCGAGTAGACCATCCGTTGACAGCCGAGAGTAATAAAACCGACGGACCAGATAAAATGTTTATGTTTTTGATAACTGTTGATAAAAGTATTACCAATGGAGTTTTTAGGGTTTCTCGATGAAAATGATGCCAAACATGGAGCAATTCGGTCCAGTTTTAGTGAACGTAGTGTGTGTCCTAATCATATATTCATAAGAAAAAATAGACTGAATTGCTTCGCGTCTCGACTCATTTTCGTGGACATAAACTCACCAATCCATCGGTGGTAACACTCTTATCAAGGTGTAATGAGAAATATGAACATTTTCATATTCAGTACTCGATGACTCAAGTCGCCGTCGACCGAGGGTCTCTCGCTGGTGCGCCGCTATTTCACTCGCACTCGGATTACGTCATTCAGTCTCCTTGTCAAGCGGTTCGGGCGAGGGCCCTGATAAATGTGAATTTATTTGGGAAACCAAAGTCGCGTCATTCGTGACCCCTACTCGCGAACATATATATGTCCTATGTACGAGAAAAAGCAATGATGACTTGAATCAAGACTTGAAGCAACATTTCTAATAGGGAAATGCATGAAACTTTGGGATCAGGAATTCGCAACCAAGTAATGCATATGAAAGAACTGGCGAAATTCAACAATAGTTCGTCGTCTAAATTTTACAATTAAAGTATTTATTTGACGTGAATATAAAGTTTGTCAGCAAAGTCTTCCTTGATTTGAGTTCTATAGAAGGCTGACTTTCCTTCGCCATGGAAAGTCTCCTCTTGTCCTTCACGCTGACAATCATGCGACTCGCTAAGTTTCGTGGGTTTCGACGCTCGAAACTAGCGGGGCCATACAATGTTGCGCACTAAGCAGTGACAAATCTGCAGTTCGGCATTTTTAATCAGATCTTTGCGAAAGTGACGTCCATCAATTCCTCATGTTTTCTCGATCAAATTGGCCCCAAAAATTATAATATTCGGACCATATTTTGAAGGAAATTACGTGAAACATTGTTTGCACGATTGAAAGCCCGTTTCGTTAAAAATAGTCCGATTTAAATTATTTTCTGTCAATTTAATCGGGAGAATGCCAGGAATCCATTTGTGTCACTTTCATATTGGTACGATGAAAAATAAACAAATTCTGTTTCTAGTAAAGTCTCGTTAGCCGCTCGTTGGTCGGTTCCGGCGGTGAGCCCGTATCGTGAACGGAGCCCTAATTCCAAGTGTGAGTTTCTCGCTTCTTTCTGGCCGAAGGGGGGAGCGAGATGGAATGCTTTGCATGCGCTTGCGAGTTACGGTGAGCATGGGAACCGCTTCGCAAAATCTTAACGCAGGCCCGGCTCAAGTCTTTTTTACGCCCTAGACGAACTTGTTAAATTGCGCCCTTTATTATAACACATTTATTTGAGTACATTGATGTCCTTACTCTTAATTTTTACTCGTAGTATAAAACCGTTGTAGTACAATTTGTGGTATTTCATTTACAAATTTATTTTTAACAATGCCAACAATGAAAAGACCATTTTGCACCTCTTGTCAACCTTACGCCCTAGCAGTTACCTATTTTTTCAGAGTAAAGTCATAAATAATCTCAAATAAATGTATTATAATAAAGGGCGCAATTTGACAAGTTCGCCTAGAGCGCAAAAAAGACTTGAGCCGGGCCTGCCTCAAGATTTGCGAAGCGGTTCCCGTGCCACCGTAGGCGCTTGTGACCATCGCGCACGCCTCTCACGCGCACAAAGGACGGAGTGTCAGGCGTCCGAAAGACGGATCGAGACAAAATATCAACGCGTCGTCTGCTCGTACTGTCCTCACTCGTTTTCAATGCCTTCGCTCGCTCTCGCCTTCGCCGGACAAGACTGAAAGAGAAGTGGTGGGGATAGCGAAAAGTCCGTATCGTGTACACCAAACCGAGACCGTAACGAGACTTTACTGTAATCGATGACACATCACCAAGCAACGGTGATCTCACGCGGCTCGCACCACAAAGGTTCTCGTCGGTTATTCGAGCTTCTAAGATCGTATTCAGATATACCCTTCGATGGCCACTGAACTGCAACTGACAAATCCACGATCGTCAGATGGTGGTGGCTGATTTCTCCTCGATCGCTGTTCACGAAAACGAAACGACCGGCCAATATATCTGCATACGATCTTAGGATAAAAATACGATGAAAGATGAAATAGTATTCGAAGCTCAAGATGAAAGGCCTTCGAATAATCAAAGGAAACTAAATATCCGAAGCTAAACAGAATTTTAGATTTAAGGTACACACACCCTCCCCGAAACCTCGTGTCGATCGGCCACTGGGGCCATTCGGAAGTATATTCTTTTATTTAAATAATGCCCATCTCTGCATAGGACCGTAAAGAATTACAAAAAAATCAGGGAGTCAACTGTTGACCGATTTGGAGACTTTTCCTTGTTACATGTTACATACAATAGTCGGAAGAATAATAATAAGAGCAATAATTGCAAATAGTTGCCAGAACTTCCACATTCTGAAAATATGATATCAGTAAATCAATATTTCCAGTATTAGTAAAAAGTTCCAATTTCTCTTTTCTTATTTTAAATAATGTGATCATATAATTATAACATAAATTCGACAGCGATTTCAAGTGATGTATGTGTCACGGTAAAAGCATTAATTTAGTAAATGTATACAATTCCCAGCAGTTCCTGGTTAATATATGCCTAAAATGCATATAACCTAACCTACAATCGTACAAAAATGCATACATTGACTGCATCACGCTTTTACTGTGGCACATGTATCCAGCTAACGCTTCAGTTTTGCTATGATGCCACGTTGACAGTCCTCCCGAGTAGGCGCCATCTCGTATCCACTAGCTGAACTAAATTTATCACGTGACTTGCTCTGCATTATCACCAATATGGCGGAACTCGTATTTGGGAATGCAATCACGAAATTACGTTGTTTGTCCTTATATGACCAGATTTTGGGCTGGGTGAGGTCTCATTCGGAAGAGGACGCTTCAATGTAGCCCGCTCTGGTCATCGTTTGAGTCATAAAACTCTTTTAGTGATTTACAAATACATGGAATCTGCGAGTGCATTTTGTCGATTTTTTCTCTACTTTGGACACTCGTTTTATTACATATCAACACAATCTCTTTGAACCATGACCAGAGCGGGCTGCATTGAACCTTCATCTTTCGAATGAGACCTCGCCCAGCCCAAAATTTGCTCATATAAGGACAAAAAACGTCAGCGCGCAAACCCATGTTTCGGGCCAGATTATGTCGGTATACAGAGCGCTGCATTACCCGTGTCTACCCCCTTAAGGCTGTCTCCACGCGCGACGCACGGTATCCGCACCATTCCTCCACTATTGCTTGTTGCCGTGAGCCCCGAGAGTCCCGTATTTTAAATCGACAAATCTTATTACTACAAATTCAGCCTTTCTACACTCCACTGTTGGATCCGTTTCATGGAATATCTATTACACGTAGCGTATAATCTTGATTTCAAAAAAGGTTCAGCAAGGATAGCCAAAGAAAAACAGTTAAAGAAATTAAGGAATAATCTTTCAATACTTGTAGATTTTGTTAAGCAAGGTTTTGGAACAACCAACACTGGTAATGTAGCTCGTTCCTTTTTTGCCCAAGCCAAAGCCGTTGTGAAATATACTGGTTTAGATGAACATTTGATCCAAAGGTTATATAATATTTTGCAAGTTTTAACCTGTGGCAGAATGATCAATTGTAATAAATTTAAAACTTATTGCTTCAATACTGCAGAGATTTGTGTACAAATGTATGGATGGTATAAAATGCCACCATCCCTTCATAAAGTTCTTATTCATGGAAGCGACATTATCAAATAATTTGATTTACCGTTTGGCTGGCTATCGGAAGAGCCATAAGAAGGAAATAATAAAATTTTTCGTAAAGCCCGAGCTAAACATAGCAGAATGTGCCACCGGCAAATGACAAACAAAGATATTTTACATTATCTCTTAATATCATCAGATCCTTCAATTAGTTCACTCAGACTGAAAGAAAATAAAAAGGTTAAACCCTTAACGGTGGAAGCCGAAAAAATGTTATTATAAAATGAGCCACAATGGATGTAAGTTTTCATGCATAACATTTAAATGCATGTAACTTCGTATCACATATAATTGATATTAAATCAAATTCTATTTTAATTACAATCCCTAAAAAAATTTTAAAAAAAGATTAAAAAATTATATATATACTAGAAATAAAATCAAAACTAATAAAAATAAAACATAATTTTAAAATATTAGATTTAAATCAGCCACACTAATAGTTTATTTAACACATAAATGTTGTAAATTTGAATTAAATTTTTTATTTTATAGCTAATATTAAATTTACAAAAAATTAATTTTTAATATCTTTAAATTTCAAAGTTTACGTTTTTATGTCATGTTATGCTAAATAATGTTTTTTATAGATTAGACCAAAAAATACAGGATTTACCGCAGCCCTCCGCAATTGCTGAGCCCTTTACGAGTATTTTAAAAAAAAATTATTGAAATCGGTCAAGATTCGCGCTATCTAGCGATTTTTGTCCAAAATCGCACACTGTGCGGGGTACCAGGCCGCATCCATTGTCGGCCGTAGCTCCAGAATCACCCTGTATTACTATGAAGAGGTCGAAAGTTGGCGCCCACAAGATATGCGGTCCGATTGGTCATAATATAATCTACTCCATATGGTATACCTTCTCACGCACGGATTACGTCAACGCGTGCTTTGTTTTGATATTTGAGCGAACAGGCGGAACCTTTTCTCTCTTGACGAAATCGAGGGGGAAATTCCCACATCTGCTTGCCAAAAACTAACCAGGCTGATCAGCCAGAGTGTCTTGCCTGAGTCGCGGTTAATAGTCGTACCGTCCCGCGAGTCGGTGGTTGACAACAGTAGATACCTGCTACCCACCGATAGAGCAATATACGGATTAACTCAGACTGAGGAATCCCTAAAAGTCTTAAAGACGGCTTTATGTTCTTGATTGCCCTTTAGAATGCTGGCAACCAGATGTTGTCGAAGCCGTCTGCTTCCTTTGGGATAATTAAGGACACAACATAAAGGTCCAAAATATAATAAAATTTGAAAATACAACAAAAAGCGGCCTTTTCATTAATCCGTATGTCAGCAGGTGGTAGGTACACATGACGACTTCGCAACCGTACACACCGTTGTCGACCGTCCAAGTGCGGGGCAATAAGATCATACACCGCGAATCTGATGAGACACTCTGGCCGATCAATCTGGCTATTTTTTCGCAAACCACTGTTTACATTCGGCCGGAAATATAATACAATTTTACATCCTTTACGATAATGTATACCAGATTTCACTGTACAGTGAAATACCGAGCAACGGCACCAATTCGTGTAAACAGATGACGACCGTATCATCCGAAAAGAGGCCGAAGTCCTTATCTACACATATTTCTGTTGATATCGATTTTACGACCATGCTGCTGCGCGAAGGTGGCAACATGTCTTACAGAGGAACACAGGACCAAACGGGGTAATCGTCTGGCTACGTGTGGCCCAGCCTGCGTTGGCTTCCTTTCGAATTGAAGACGGATACCTTATCGCTTGATTATATGCACGTGCTCAAGGGTGCAAGAAAAGATGGGCCACAGGAATGTCATTATATTTGCACCAATCGGACCTGCATTCCTTGCAGACGCAAAGTTTTCACCTCTTCATAGTGACATCTCCCCCTATGACCAACCATTTTTTGCATTCAATACATCGCGCGTACTTTTATTGGGATATTCGAGTGC